>OY829100.1:1081625-3792601 GCA_963691645.1 Pelosia muscerda
GGACCACGTCTAGAACATTCACTTTTCATCAGTTTTATAATAACTAGCTGTTGTTCACAACTCTATCCATACTAACCACTTTCCATTAGGTGGGCTGTGTGCTGACTAAATGCAGACTGGACTGCATTTACAATGGGGTTAAATAACAAACACATATTTTCAGCTAGGACAAAAACAATGTTAATAACGGTACTCAAGTTTACAAAATTGTTTTAAAGAATCTATCTATCTCTCTATCCTATAATTATATACAAATGACTTGCTGTTCGTTAGTCTCGGTAAATTTCGAGACCAGCTGGACAATTGACTATATTTTTTATGGCAACTCAATTTGACTTGACCTCGCCCGATGTTAAGTTGAAGGTAAAGTCTCATGAAAGAGTGGTCACCATTGCAAACACGTATAGTGATGACGATCACGTTGATGACCTCATCAGATGCTTTTTCGAGCTCCGCTTAAAGGACCCGGATATGTAGGAAGAAGGAAAACACGTGCGCCGGTAAGGGAATTCCAAGACTTAATGGTGCGGCAGAGGAAAGACTCACCGAACTGCTTGGTTCTTGATGGAATATTCTGCACCGTATGCGGGTGATATCTTAGCCCTGCATGTGTTTTCCTGTTTAGGAAAGGAGAGGGTGGGATTAATTGGCTTTAGGTCTTGAGTTATTTTTCGAAGTCCACAGAAGGTTTAAGAGGTGAATAAATATGAAAATGCTTGACAGCGGGAACGGGATCACAAGTTCACGCAGGCGGAGTCGCGGGCCACAGTTGGTCTTTAATAATTAGCGAACAACGTTGCACGAAATAATATAAATAGGTATGTGAATAATATCTCCGTGGCGTGGCGGTAGTGCACGCGACTACTACGCACGGGGCGCGGGTTCGATCCCCGCTCAGTGCAAAAAGTTGCCATACAAAAACCTATGGCACTCGTTACGGGTAGTTGGAGTCAAAAGTCCAACCAGTCTAACTTGGAACTTCGATATCGCCATTGGTCATTGGACCATTAGTTGTGGCAGTCGCTTTACGCAAAATATCGAAGTTCAGCCGCATCACAGGTAGACTGGAAAGCCCACCCCAACTGAGTTGGGAAAAGGTTCAGGGAATGATGAGGTATGTGAATAATATGTACCTAGTAGTGTATTAAAATGGGTAATGAAGTAGCCTGGAACTGCAGCGGCAATCAGAAAAGCTGTGTTATACAGGCTCGTCTATCCTATCACCTTCTTTAAGTCGTGGACGGGTTATCAATATTACTTACGGAAATTACGCTGTTTATTAATCGTTATCTTGTTTACTGACGTACACACAGGTGCGGTTCATTATTATTTATAACATGTTTTGTTTTAAAAATCTTTGTTTTTAGTGTATAAAACTCTGTGGCGTGGTGGTAGTGAACGCTACTGCTACCCAAGAGGCGCGCGTTCGATCCCCGCTCAGTTCAAATATATGTATACATGAATATGGCTATTTGCACTGGTCTGGTAGTGCCTCGAAGAGCACGTTAAGCTGTCAGTCCCGGTTGTCATACGAACATCTATAGCAGTTGTTACGGGTAGTTGGAGCCCTCAAAATTCCGACTAACCTAATTACAGAACTTCGATATCGTCAATTTGGTTGTGGAGGTCCGATAGCAGTCGCTTCACGGAAAATATAGAAGTTGTGCTACATAATTAGACTGGAAAGCCGACCCCAACCGAGTTGGGTATAGGCTCAGAGAATAAACCTTTTTTTCTTGACATTTAATCAAACAGCCAATCGCGGTCCACTGCTAGACATTGGCCTCACCCAATATTGGAAGGCTTTGGCCTACTGTTTTAACACTAGTCAGACGGGTGGGTACAGGGTTTTAAGTAAAAGGTTATTGGCTTCAACTAAAGTTTCTTTCCCACTATGCTCTTTGACATGAAGATACAATGAGTGTTAATGAACCTTTCCATTAAGGCACATGTTAATTCAAAAGTCACGATTGTTAACAAATACTCTTAAAACCAAATGTTTGGTTATTAATATTTGGTAGTCTTTTCGAAAACTATGTGATGTGTTTCTACTAATGCGGGGTCACGATTTTCGGGGGCCTCCGCCGCGCGCTCCACTCTTTACACCTACGAGATCACTATGCTATACATCACTGAGGCACTGTTCAGTGCAGCCAACCCCTCATTTCTACACCAATGACTTTAATAAGTACATAAGGACGAGGACTACTTTTTTTATAATCGAAAAATGTCCAATTTATAAATTACTAGCTGACCCACGCAACTTTGTCTGCGTCATCCCGTTTTTGCAACATTTTTCATACCTGCTCCAACAGGTCGTAGCATGATGTTACATAAACATAAACCGTAGCAAAACCCGTTCCGTACTTTTAAAGATTGTAGCATACGAAGGGACATAAGGACATGAAAAATAGGGACAGAGAACGCGACTTTGTTTTATACTATGTAGTGATAGGTAGGACATGACTGTATCTCCCATCCTATTTGGGCTGGGAAGTTCGACTGGGAAATTACCTTCGCTTTACAAAATACCGCGGCTAATAATAACTCGTGTTGTGTTTCCGGTGGTAAGTAGGGTAGCCAGAGCTCTCTGGAGAAGTTTTGTGTTGTCAGTGAGGAGACCTAAAACCCTTCCCTGTTTTCTGCACTGATAGTATAGAAAATCTCTTAACCTTCACCCCTCCCCCTTCCAATTTTTCATGCCTCCTCTCTATGTGGTCGGCAACGCGAATGTGACGGCCGTGGTGTTGCAAACTTGCATAGGCCACGGTAGCCATTTTCATCAGGTGGCAAAAAAACTGCCAAAGTCAAAATGTTCTTATAACAAAAATAGTTCTTTCTAGTCTAGTCTCAGCAGTCCATTACCCATGCCACTAGGCTACCGCGGTTGTAAAGGTAATGTCAGGTCATAATTTTAGTTTAGTCACACATCAATTTATTTTGTAATTGTTTGCAATGTATATTTTAACAGCGAAAACTGCGATGTTAATTCCCATTATGCCCCTTTATCAATTCCTGACCCCATGATATTTTACTCACGATGAACACGTGATGTACCTACTTGGGTACCAATCAAGGAATGTTGCTATGCATCATCTTCAAGGCCAAAGCCCTTTACGTAATCATCTATTACCTACTATAGAACTTGAAATAGATTAGCTGAAATGAGCTGAGCATTATGTAAACATTCTGTTTTGTTGACAAATCTTACGTGATTTTAGGGCTAATATTGACATTTCTTTTTATTTTTAGCTATACGGATGGGTTTAGTTTTTTTTCTATTAAGACACGTAAATTTAACTTCACCTCACCTGCTAGTAAGCTGAAGGCAAAGAGGGTCATCATTACAAACACATAGAGTGTTACAATGGTTGCGCTCAGCTTCATAAATAAAAAATAAAAAAACCTGATGAGGCCGTCATCAGGTTTTTTTATTTTTTATTTATGACACGTCAATTTGACTTCACCTCGCCTGATGTTAAGCTGAAGGCAAAGTCTCATGAAAGAGGGTTACCATTGCAAACACGTACAGTGCTACAATGGTGGCGCTCAGCTTGAAGGCCCTTTCACGCCGCGTTTGAAGGACCTGGATCTGTAGGAAGGAGGAAACAGGTGCGCCGGTAAAGAATTCCAGGACTTAATGGTGCGGCAGAGAAAACACTCACCGAACCGCTTGATTCTTGATGGAATATTCTGCACCGTATGCGGGTGACATGTACTCGAAATCCCTGCACGTATTGTCCTGTGTAGGAAAGCATACAATGGTTGGTGAAATGTTCGTAGAGTACCATTAAGTCTTGGAATTCCTTACCAGCGCAAGTGTTTTCTTCTTTCTACATTCATTTCTCCGCCAAGAACCACGCGTTTCGAGGGAACAAGTACATTGTTACAATCGCCTTTCTTCCGAATATATTAATAGATTACTACTTATCTTATCAAACAAACATTATCCGGTGTAGATACCTACGTTGTTGAATACGATTATATATAAATTACTGGTAATGATAAATACTACATAACTGATTTATTTATCTAACAAATTGTATTAGGTGGTACGTGGTGGTATTCTTGTCGCCCATCCCACAATGTCTTGAGACTTGTGCTTTACATGTAATGACATGCGTAGCCGACACATGAAGACCATAAACAATTTTTTTTAATTTATTTTTTTACATTATTATTCTCTATTGTATCTTCTTGTTCTTCTGTCGAGTCGACAGCATTTTTGAGTTGCCATCGTGGTGTAGTAATTAGTTTCACTGCTGTGCCTTTCTCACGGAGAGGGCCCGAAGGTTTCACTCTTTGGGAAGGCTTACTATGTCCACTCCAATCGTATCAATAAAGCTAATTAAACGATAATTTCATAAAAAAACGTCACTGCGAAAAAGTAAATGACGTCATAATACGAGTTTCATGAAATTTTTATTTTATTTAGTTTTACTAACACGATATAGAGTGAATAACGCTAGTTGAACGGTATGAAAAATCCAAATCTTATTTTTTTATGCCAATATATAGTGTACCAGGAGTACTACCAGGGGCCTTCGGCTTTGGAAATGTTTCCAGAATATTACCACCCCATCTTTTCCGAAAAGTGACGTAAGAGGCGACTACCGGAAAACACCGATATTACTGCGAGAGTAGGAAACACGAAGGTCAAAGCCTCCCAAAATTGGAAGAGGCCTATGTCCATCAGTGGACTACAGTATGCCAATTGAGTGATTGGAATAGAAAACGTGCTGGGAAAAGTATATAACATCACTAAATTAAACTTTTATCGGACCTAAAATAGTGTACTATACTAATAATTTACATGAAATATTCTGATTCTGACATGATGTTTCAAATAAGATAACTAAATTATAAGTAGATAAAAGTGTCTATCAAGAAATCGATTAGCGTTGATGTATTGTTTATAAAATCCATTACCGACAACGTGGTATATCGACGGATAAGAACCAAAGCAAACATCCTTCTTACAGTTACTGCATTGCATTTTACATTGGAGACAGAGGATAGCCGCCGGTATACAAATCACACTCGCGGTTGCTTGTGATTGCTTTTTAGGTCTACACTTAGCGTTGCTGACTGGATCAAAGTTACAAAAAGTTAAGTTTTCAAATTGCATCTCCAAAAACCGTGCGATTCGATACAGTGAGTGTTGTGTGTCGTGATCGAGTACAGTGTGAGAGAGAGAGAGTACGCGGACGGTGGTAGTGTCGGCGCGCGTAGTATACGACTGAGAAAGAGGGTAGACCGATACGGTTGGCCTCAATAAGAACTAGCTCGGCGGTCGTCAGTACGCCGAGGGCGCTTGGAAGGGTGCCGAAATATCGGTTGATCCATAAAATGCATCCATTGCAATGCTTCCATATATTCTAAAGTCATCATATTATGGAAGTAGCTTTCAATCGCGGCAATTTTTCCGTCAAGTGCAACGAAAGCCTTAGTCGTTAATAAGTAGAATATTTGCCAAAAAAACATTCTACCTGTGCACAAACAGCAAAGTTATCAAGCCGTTTTACTTGAAAGAATAGAAGGGACGTAGTAAGCCTTCCCGAAGAGGGCATCCTATGCTCGGGCCCTCTCCGTGAGTAGCTGCGTTGCCGTGAAACAAATTACTACCTACACCACGATGGCAACGAAATGTCGTCGATTCGACAGAAAAAGACGTGAAACAAAACTAATTTACACATTTTAAACTTGATTTAGCTATGATTATTTCACAAAAATTTCGTTTTGTTACAGAAAATGGAACTACTCCACGTAATCATCAAATCGGGTCCATCGCCTCGCCCTCTGGCGTGGTCTTTAGAAGTCTCATCTTCAGACAGCGGCGAAGACTGGCGGATGATTCGAGCTTTCGGAGACAGGGATCACTGCAGAAAACTTTGGGATTTAAGACCTGAGAGGAGACGACGGAAGGCCAGGGCAGCTAAAAGGACCAATAGAGCTGATAAACCCGCGTGTTCTACCCAGTTTGTTAGTCCAAGACCGCTGGAGAACGGAGAGGTAAGTTTTATATCTTTTTTCAAGTAACTGAGTTGAGGATTCCATTAGCTCAACTATAAATGTTTCATGAATTAAGCTGTGCAGTTGTAGAATGCTGCACTATGTTATAACTGACTTAGGCTTAGCCTGGGTTGCACGATCTTACTTTAAGTTATCTTTTTGATAGAATTTGACGTTGGAGCGTGGCTGGTTACAGTTAACGTTAAGTTATGACGTAATTTTAACAATTGTCAAATGGTGCAACCTATTTTATACTTGACTGGTACTTTAACTGCACTGTTAAGGTTAGAACGTGCAACCAAGGCTTAGGTAGTGTGACAGTGGAATCAGATTAGACTGACTGGAAGAATAAATATCAGGTCCTCGGCCTTCTACTGCCAATCTAGAATACCCAATCCAATGTCATTCTACAGTTAGGAATACAATAAGAGCAACATTCTTACAATTTCATTGATAGCGTCGGTAGCTTAGTGGTTAAGAAGTCGGCCTTACGATCGAGAGGTTTCGAATCCTGGCCATTACACTACCGACGTGAACCCACTCCTAACACAAGCCATTGAGCTTAGCTGGAGGGGTTAAAGGGAATATTAGTAACTTTTGTTCTAATATTCTTTACAAAAATATTAGAACTCTCTAGAAGGCGCCTCTGGTGTTGTAAACGTCCATAGGCCACGGGAACACGCGAACACTAAGGGTGTCACACACGCGCTGCCCACCCTGAAGGGAAAGGGGGAGAGCTGGGAAGGGGTGGGGAGGCTAGGAAGGGGAGGGGAAGGAGGGGTAAACTGAGCTCTGGCTACCCTACTTACCGGCGGGAACACAGCACGATGGTTATTATGACCGCGGTCTTCTGTAGTGCGGAGGTACTTCCCCAGTTGGACAGCTCATTTCGGACAGGAGATACCGTCGTGTCCTACCTCCGTCTTGCTAATTTTCTTTACAAAAAAGAAATCCTTTCGATTCAATTTCAGATGCACGTAGGCATAGGCGAGGGCGTGTCGGCCCGGCGCGTGCGCATCTCGTTCCGCGCGCCGCACCCCGCGCCGCAGCGGCAGCAGTACTACACGGTGCGCGCGCTCACGTTGGCCGCCCGCTGCCTCTGTCACGGACACGCGGACAGGTGTGACGTTGATGCACAGGTGAGGTGACGTTTGGAGATAAATCTGAAGATATTTTATGTTTTGTTGTCAATCTCTAGAAAAGTAAACGTCACTAATGATTTCTTATCGATATATATGACAGGCAGAGTGTCAGAAAGGTGACTTTTTTTATCGTGCGCAAAATCTTCACGGGTATCATCTCTGCCAAAGCCAGGGGAGGTAGTTATGTCGGACTGGCCTTATTTTCCGGTGTCGGTAATTCGGTGGAGATGATTAAGTCGGTCTTGAATCAACTAAAACGCACGCCGACTTTGATTGCCGTATGTGAGATTATACAAGACATCTGTCGCACCCCGACAGACCCGGGGATATCTCTTTGAGATCACCGCCTTCCCCTAATGAGGGAACCATGGTGTCCTTATCTAACCCCCGGATATAGGGAGACGTATAACCTCGGCTTGTGATGTTAGGAGGAGCATAGTGTCAATTACGTCTAACGCAATGGGTACGGACTGTATCAGTCGTAACATGATCCACCCTATCATTGACGAAATTCTTCCTGTCATAACTCATATCATGAACTTTTCAATAACCTGTAACATGTTTCCTAAGGCCTGGAAAGAGGCCCAAATAATCCCTATTCCCAAAAAGAAAAATCCTTCCTCATTTTCTGACTATCGCCCTATCTCTATCTTACCCTTCCTCTCTAAGGTCCTTGAACGTCTTATTTACACTCAACTTTCCAATTTCCTTTCCAAAAATGCACTTTTGAACTCCCTCCAGTCCGGATTTCGTCCTGGTCACAGTACCACCACTACTTTGGTTCATGTTACGGAAGATATCAGAGCGGGTATGGAAAATGGTGAACTGACGGTATTGACCCTATTAGACTTCAGCAATGCGTTTAATACCGTAGATTTTGACGTGTTACTTGGCATTCTGAGCACTCTTAACATATCTCCAACTGTGGTTGACTGGTTTCGTAGTTACCTGTTTGGTCGCCGGCAGCGTATTAGTATTAAAGACACTATTTCATCTTGGTGTACAACGACTGCTGGGGTACCACAGGGCGGCGTTTTATCCCCCCTACTCTTCGCAGTTTTTATAAACTCAATCACAAATGGACTATCTTCTTCCTACCACCTGTATGCAGATGATTTGCAAATATATTCTCGAGCCCCGCACCATAAACTGGCGGAAGCTGTTAATGCCGTAAATACTGACCTAACATCTATATGCAACTGGAGCGCCTCGTACGGTCTTCAGGTAAATCCATGCAAGACACAAGTAATTGTCGTCGGTAGCTCCAGGTTGATAGATAAAATAGACTGGTCTCTCCTTCCGCAAGTGTCTTGTAACGGTATACAAATCCCTTACAGTGACAAGGTAAAAAACCTGGGGATAATTATCGATAGACGCTTATCTTGGGGGCCACAACAACTGGAACTGAGGCGTAAAATATTTGCTACGGCGGGGTCCCTGCGTAGGCTACAAAACTTCCTACCCACTGCCACGAAAACTGCGCTCGCACAATCTCCTCTTCTGCCTATTCTTGACTATGCTGATGCCAGCTATCTAGATCTCACTGAAGACCAACTTAACAAACTTGAGAGACTCCAAAATCTTTGTATACGATTTATATTTGGATTACGCAAATATGATCATGTTTCTGAATTTCGCAAAAAGCTCAAGTGGTTACCTATACGTCTTCGCCGGAATGCTCATGTTCTGTCCTTATTGTTTAACATTTTATTCAACCCACTAACTCCTTCTTATTTGAGACAGCGCTTTGAGTTCTTGCACAACACGCACTCAAAAGTTTTGAGATCATCGGAGAATCTAAGGTTAAAATTGCCGAGTCACTCCACCAACTTTGACGACAAATCCTTCACAATTCAAGCGGCTCGTTTGTGGAATGCTCTGCCGGTGGCTATTAGACGGGCTCAGTCTTTGCCAGTATTTAAAAAACAAGTGAAGGATTATTACTTATCGCTATAAGGAGGTGCAATGGTTCAGACATTTATTGTATTATTGTATGTATGTGATATAGATATGTATTGTATTGTATTGTATTGTATTGTATTGTATTGTATTGTATTGTATTGTATTGTATTGTATTGTATTGTATTGTATATGTGTGTTGTGTTGTATTTATATATACCTATGCTTAGGGAGTTATTATGTTAATGTATATTCCAAAAATGAATGCTTATATCTACCAAATATTTGAGTGCACCAAATGGCCCCGAATTTTTTTTATCTCCAAATACTTCTCTCCATCCCATGGTTGCCTGTAAGAGATTGCCACAGAGCGATAAGGCCGCCCATTGTATGTACCTAAAAATCTGCATGTCCATAACATGATGTAATTCTTTGGTGTACAATAAAGACATATTATTATTATTATTATTATTATTATTTTGCACCGCCGCGGCCTGCTTCTAACATCAGGCGACGTGAAGTCAAATTATAATAAAAGATTTAATAGTCCCTTAAATAATCTTGTCAGGGTGCAAAATGTGAGTGTGTCCACGGTACCTGCGGTTCCCACTGCCACCGCTGCTGTTCCGGCGGTCCGTGGGCACCGCACGAGCCCTGCGCAGACGACGACCGGCCCGAGTGCTCATGCGGCGAGCGCGGCGCTTGTTCCTATGACGACACGGGCACCATACTATGCGTTAATTGCACGGTTGGTTTCCTTTTACATTATAAAAATGAATATACGGTTATCCTTTTATAAAAGAGATTACCGTACCGTATTCTTATCACTTTGCAGGAGAACCGAGCGGGTCCGCTGTGTGACAAATGTTTATTTGGATACTATAATAGTCTGCCTGACGGACCCTGCGTGCCCTGCGACTGCGATCCTCAAGGCTCTGAAGGTAAGTAATTTTGTTTTATACGAATATATTGTAATAATAAAATTGAGTGCAACGCCATCTAGCGTGTAATAGCGGTAGTTTTTGTTGCACTAATGATTATTATTATAATTATGATGTAAAATGTTTTTTACTCTATACAAACATCGTTAATTTTATATCAATTAGATTTCATTTTAGACATTTTAAAATATTTTCAATAATTGACATTTTCATCAATTTCATTTAATTTGACATTATTTCTTTTAAATATTGTATCTGACATTGATTGCAATTGGACTTCATTATTTTTAATTAGACAAGATTTATCTTTCAATTTGACATTTGTAACATTTATAATACACTTGTTAACTTGACATTGTGATCCTACATCCTATGGCTTATTTTCATATTATAATGTAGCAATAATTCTAAAATAAAAATCATTAGGGTAAACTAGACACTATTTCTCCAAATTTGGGGAAAAAGTTTGGGCTGGTATACCTAATTTTAGTACTACCCACATTTATAAAAAACTTATTACCCAGTGTAGTGTTTAGGAATTAGAATGCTCGGAGTAGATCCATGCCTAGTTCATTCCTGTTCATCTCCAGGGCTATACACATCATTTGTAATCTTCCAGGCTCATGCATGTGGAACAAAAAGCACCACCAGATCGTTTGCTCCTGTTTCCCTGGCTTCACGGGGCACTTGTGTGACGTGTGCGAGGACCCTGGAGCCGTGTACCCTAACTGCCAGGTCATCACCACTCCGGCTTGCAAGTGTGATCCCAGAGGAATAGTCGATCCTAGCAAATATTGTGATGACGTTTGTGAATGCAAGGTGAGTTGAGTAGCTCTTTGACACATTGCATATAAGAAGAAGAAGTCGATGATTTGGTTTTTTTTTTCTTTGTATGAAACACTAGCTTTTGCTTTACCCTAAACCAGGAGATTAGATGCACCTGCGATTGAGAGGGAAGCCACCTTGATAGAGAGGACTATCCCTCCTCTAACCTACGGGCTAGGATGGGTCGACACAAAGGAGCCAATAGGGTTGAAGTGTCCGTGAAAGCTCCAGAGCACGCATCCTGATAACATAAGATTAGATGAGATATAGCTAGCTGTTGCCCGTGGCTCCGCCTCGCATCGTACGACTCTACTCGATTCTCCACTGGCCTCTGTAGTCTCTATACTACTTCTCCTTGCTGTCATGACAACATAAATAGCGATATTAGCGCCAATGTATAGAAATCTACCGGATCTATCGAGATTTATGATTATTGCTCCGCTCCGTAGAATGGTAGTGTAGTGATATATAGCCTATGTTACTCCTAGATATTGTAGCTTTTCATATGTGAAAGAATTATTGAAATCGGTTAAGTAGTTTCCGAGCCTATTCGTTACAAACAAAAAAAAACAAATCGTTCCTCTTTAAAGTATTAGTGTAGATTTATATGGCAGACTCAGGAGCTCGCGGTCACCTGATGAAAAGTGATTACCGTGGGCCAGTGGCGAAATGTGAAGATTTTCGAAGGAAGCTATTGAAATAAATCCTACCGCCATCTCCTTTATTATCGACATCCCTATAGGGCTTCATCCTGGATTATAATTAGACCTGGTCTTGGAGTGGTAGACCTGTGACCCTCTCCTTGTACTCCGTAGATTCACAAGCCAACTGTAATTCGCACGGTCACCTGATGATGGAAGTAGTTACGAACGAAAGAAGTCAGTGAAATAAATTACCTACCGCGATCTACTTTATTATCGACATCCCTATAGGACTTCATCCTGGATTAAAATTAGACCTGGTCTTGGTGTGGTAGACCTGTGACCCTGCCCTTGTACTCCGTAGATCCATTGGCCAACTGTAACATCTCACTATAATTCGATTTCTTTCTTCAGGCAAATGTAGTAGGTGAACGCTGTGACACGTGCGCCCCTGGTCATTTTGGACTCAGTGAGGATCTAGCTGCCGGCTGCAGGCCCTGTTACTGCTCGCACATCACTGACTCTTGTACCCTGGCCACTCCTGAACAACAGGAACCTCCCAGAGATGTAAGTATTCAGGTCGATTTAGCAGTCAGAATCTCTGAACTTTGATATTTGCCTGGAAGCAACTGCCTCTTCGAAATTCTTTTGTTAGACCTATGGCATCCGTGACCGACGGTTTATCGTGCTCTCCGAAGTACCGAGAAAGATCTAACTGTACTTTGAATGGTCACCCATTTTTATAGGGACCTGCCTAATATTGCCTATCCTTGCAATGTCCTCACCTAGCCGGTTACCACCTAGCTAAAAAATAATAAAATAACATGAACATAATATACCTATTCAAGAAGAATATTTCTCTGAAATACGACAAATATTTTCTGTTACTGTCAGTCGATCGTAACAAACGGAAAAATACGCAAACAATATCATGGTGAGAGAATGAAAACTCGAAATAAAAGCCTGTAAGTACCATCCCGTGGAAACAGTAGCCACCTCCCAACATTAGGACCCAACCCATATCCAACAGTGGACATGTCGGAGTGGATAGATTTCTGTCGAAGAGAGCTTATCCCTTAATTGTCGTCTATAACACCTGTCTTCTGTCGTAAGAAGCGTGTTTTCCTGTTCTTAAACCTGTAATATATTTCGTAACCATAGTCAGACATAATAAAAACAAAGATAAAATGGTCATTCAACTTTTGATACTGACAACACTTCACTTGTAAATAATTATTTCATTCGAATAAATACATTGTATTGTATGAGTCACACAAATAATGTACAGATAATGCAATCCGCGAGTTGACGGCAGCAAAAATATCTAAAGGTAAATCGAAAGGTGCAACTCGCGGAGATTTTTCTTAGCGAGTTGACGAATGACCCATATTTGCAATACGTTGCGTAAAATTCTGAATACAATGAAAGATTTTTAAAGCTCTACGAGATCTCGAAACTATTTCGTTAAATGTGTTGGCAAAATAATGACCTTCATTCATGAGACTTCAATATTTTTCTGGTATGCATGAGTTGACATTAGTTGCAATGGAACCATAGGCGAAACCTTCCGCCAAAAATCTGGTAACTCAACATTTCCATCATCTCATAATCATAATTTCTTTGTGTTCCAGATAATATTACCGCTGGGCGAATCCTGGTTGATAAGTGACTCCCAAGTCAATGAGACGCTGGAGCCCTCTGTGGATGAGCAAGGGAAACCATTCGTAATAAGTTATGAGGTAAAATTCTTTTTTTAATATTCAGATCGTCAAATTAACTGCACCTCATCTGCTGATAAGCAGGAGTGCAGTCCAAAACATGATGGCCGCTGTTACAGGTGCTGTCCCTGGAACGACGGTCCCCACCGCATAAGGTTTCTTTCATATCGCTTATAAACACTGTTTTCAATCCAAGTGTGTGAAATTGAGCTCTCTACCTATGACGAGCAGTGCTTATATTAACCATTGAGTAACATAAGCTGCTATTTATCCAGATAATTTCACAAGATTAGGATTTACCGCTGAAACTACAACGCCATGTTATGCCGCGTCTACGTTTACGTAACATTTTGCCGTGCCCGTGTCAAGTGTGTTGTCGTGTATTCAGCGGCGTGATTGCGGAGTTTAAATGAAACCATCGATCGATTGGCGACCATTTTAGCGCAACTATAGTTTGTGTGCCCATGTGCTACAAGTTATTACGTCCACACTCAACGTTTTGTCTTGATGTCACGCTGTCCGGTCCGCTGTTAATATCACAAATGTGGACGCACTTTTAGTTAGCAATAATATTTGTCTTATTCTAGGTAGAAGGATGGGAGTACTTTTACTGGCTGTCGAGCTCGTTCACCGGCGAGCAGCTGGCCGCGTATGGAGGTGAGGTACAGGCCTCTCTGTACTGGGGCATTGTGAGGGGGGATACTGGAGGGAACCCTACCTATGGACCTGACGTCATACTCCTTGGGAATGGTGAGTTGGAGGATTTGAAAGTTGAACAATGGTTAGAAAAATACTTAGAACGTCGTTTAGAGAATGTGAAAGGACTTTTGCGACCAGTCTTGACTAGACCATGTCTGGACCTTTCTCCTTCACGTCTTAGACAATCGTACGAACTATCGGATGCACGAGGCGCGGGTTCAATCCCCGCTCAGTGCAAATATTTGTATTTTTTTTTTTTTATACCACTTAGGTGGCAGACAAGCACACGGCCCACCTGATGGAAAGCGGTCACCGTGGCCTATGGACGTTTGCAACACCAGAGGCGTCACACACGCGCTGCCTACCCTGTAGATGTGTGTGTGAGGGTGAACTCCCTCCCTATGGCGAGCGGTGCGATGATAGAAAGTAGATGTGGGCATCATGTCAAACAATTCCTCTGAACACAGGCCATTATACAGGCATGTATGCATGAATATGGCTATTTGCACTGGTCTGGTCGTGCTGTCGGTCTTGGTTGCATTACGAACATCTATGGCAGTCCTTACAGGTAGTTGGAGCACCTAAAAGTCCGAATAGCCTAACTACAGAACTTCGATATCGCCAATTTGGTTGTGGAGGTCCGAAAGCAGTCGCTTCACGGAAAATATCGAAGTTCTGCCGCATATTAGTTAGATTAGAAAGCCGACCCCAACTGAGGAATAGGCTCAGAGAACCTACATATATATATACTATGGAGAAATATTCCATTCAAATATATAGGGATGACTAACCCCTGTTCTAAATAATTTACTTAACTGTCTTCTAGATGGAACCAAACTTGCCTACTCCAACACTAGCCACGAGACTCCTGGGCAGCTGCAGATATCCGTGCCTCTGGTGGAAGGCAGCTGGTTCGTTATGGGCGAGGAACTGGACATAGCCAGCAGGATACAGCTGATGGATGTACTGAGGGACTTGAGGGGGATAATGCTGAAGGCCCATTACCATTTTGATCAGGATGAGGTAATTTGGTAACGAATAGAGTCGTTTTTGTTAAAAAAATAAATACGTAAGCTAAGTCCTCTCGAGACCGGGGACGTAACGTTACGTTATATATGTCGGCCTAAATATTTTAGTTTATATTCACGAATGCTGAAGGCCCCTGGTACATAACATATTGGCATAAAAAATTACGATTTGGTTGTTTTTTTTTTATTGTTCATACCGTTTAACTAGCGTTATTTACAGTCCATCGTGTAGTAATGCTAAATAAAATTAAATTTCATGAAAAAACATGAAATCGCATTATGGCGCCATTTGTTTATTTACAGAGACGCTTTTTTATTAAATTATCGTTTCATTTAGCTTTGCTGAATGTAAAATAAAAAAAAAATCCGAGTCCTTATTTTTTTATGTCATATTGTGTACCAGGAGTACTACCAGATGCCTTCGGCTTCGGCAGTGTTCTCCATACACCCTGTATAGACATAGTGCGTTTTATTCTAATATCATATATTTCAGTCGAGCCAGTGTAGACACACCTCATTAGTTTTTAACGTGTATCGCGTCAGGTGCGGCTGGAGGCGGCGTCGGTGCGGGGGGCCGGGCACGTGCCGCGCGAGGCGTGCTCGTGCCCGCGCGGGTACACGGGCGCGCACTGCTCGCGCTGCGACTGGACGCACGCGCGCCCGCCGACAGAGCGAGCGCGCGCATGCGTGCCGTGCGCATGCAACGGGCACGCGCACTGCGACACGCGTGAGTACCCGCACCACTACATTCCTAATTCCGAAATTCAAAAAATATTCATTCTTTATAGACTATAGATCATTTAAAGGTCACTTACAAAACATCAATATTAATAATTATGATGACCTACATGGCGTTGCGTGATTGAACGCAAATGCTACGCAGAAGGCGCGGTTTCGATTCCCGCTCAAATATTTGTGTATTTCTATATTATGTATTGACAAAAAAAATGTATCTAAATATGTTTATTCGTATTGTAGAACCAAGCAAGCTAGGTAAGCTTATGCTAACCATGGGTCTAAGTAGTAAGAAATAAATATTCTAGGACAATCTACTTGTGCAGATTTTTTTTTTTTATAATATCACGCCTATATCCCCGAAGGGGTAGGCAGAGGTGCTAGCACCCACATTTCGCCATTTGATATTTAGGTCCCAATGTAATAGTTGTCATTAACCGGGCACTTACAAACCTGCGATAAATACACATATAACTTCGAAAAGTATCGAGTCATTGGTGTGTGCCATGGTAAACCTGGGATCGAACCCGAGACCTCGTCTCAGCAGTCCATTACCCATACCACTATGCTACCGCGCTCTTGTGTAGATTGTCCTAGAATATTTATTTCTTTATTTATTTATTTATTATTAGTTAATTGGAATCACGCCGGTTCGAAACGCGGCACCGGCCTGAGAAGACTCCGGCATGAAACTCAGCGGGCTTTTGTTCTGCACACTCTCGAGTCAATGCGTTACCCTTGAAAGGGAAAGATCACGGCTTCGAATCCCGTCGAAGCATTCACTTTTTTCTATCTAAATTTAAATAGCAATAAAATAAATTTACATAAAAAATAAATCCAAACTCGACCCCTCAAAGTAAGAAAAAAACATCACGTCCGACACAATCGTACGTTTACAGGTCCTCTCTATCCCCAAATGTATTAATTATCTTGTAATGAATTTCCGCCATGTAACGTCTGTTCTCAAGCTTTCGATGTAGTAACAAGTAGCTGAACTGCCTTTCTGTTCACAGTGGATGGGCCCTGCGGTCCTTGTCTACACAACACTACGGGGCCCCACTGCGAGCGATGTCTGCCTGGTCACTACGGGAACCCAGTTCAGGTAGCCAGTTTATAGAATACACAGTTCTTACATTAAGTAATTAGAAAAATACCACCATTTCTAAGAATGCGCCATTTTGCCTATGCTTTTAGTTGCTGATTGGTTGTTGAGACACCGCATCTTCAGTTGACTACTTTTTTATTTTATTATTTGTTTATGTGTGTGTGTGTGTGTGTTTGTAAAGATTGTAATACTGAACTTAATAGACGTGCTATAAATATTAATATTTTGTAGGTGCATACTGTTTCTGAAGCTTTGCAATAAACATTTATTTATTAATTTTATTATTTACTCGTGTTTCGTTTGAGTTACCTATTATAAGAAGGGCTTACGATAAAACATCTGTTTTGAAGTTTTAGCATAATATATTATGTTGTTCAAAGCATTGCTATCCAAAACGTGTACGTATGTAACGTCCTGCGTACGTGGCGTGGTGGTAGTGAACAGGCCTGCTACGCAGGAGGCACGGGTTTGATTCCCGATGCAATGCAAATATTTGTGTGCATGAATATGAATATTTGCATTGAACTGGGTGTTTCTATGTATAACATTTACAAAAGAGAATGTATCTAAGTAGGTATGTTTTTCCGCATTCTTGAACCCATAACACAAGGTCATTAAGCTATGCTTATCATGGGTCTAGGTGGCGTTGTGTAGATAGTATTAGAATATTAAATAAAAATGCTACTAGCTTATTGAGAACATTACCAGTCGGTAATAATCTAGGCTTATTATAATCATAATATTTGCCACTTTTGCCAGGGCTCCTGCAAACCCTGTGCGTGTCCGCTATACGAAGCTAGCAACAACTTCAGTCCGAACTGTGCCCTGGCGAGCTCCGAGGGAGACGAGTACGTGTGTACACAGTGCCCTGACGGGTACACTGGTGATCATTGCGAGACGTGAGTATTTGGTTCCAATCATTTTCTATAATATTGTGTAATTATTTGAAGGATTAGCTCGAGAGATTTCCTTTCATGATGTAAGATTAATAGTTAACTTTAGAAGTTCCTGCCAACTTTTTCAAGCTGTATACCAAAATCGTATATGAAATATAGACCTTTAAATCGAAACTTAGGAAACCTCAATACTAAAAACTAGACTATTATGTAACAAATGTGTGTGTTTTACCGTCTGTACAGTAAGCTGTAAAAGTGCATGGATAGCTTAAGATCGATAATCCTATGAACTTTCAAACCCCAGTTTATAAATAAATAAACTAGATGGCGCCAGTGGTTTTACTAGCTACTACTTACTACTAATAAGCTTATGCGTATTAGTAGTAGGTAAGTAGTAGCAAAAATTATTTGGTTAACTCAGAACAAGGATAATATAAATGGGAATAATGTTAGCGAACAAACAAACTAGCAAGTCACCGAGTTTAAGCAGATATTAAATAAACTGAACTACCCACGTAGTTCATTTAATTATAAATTAAGTTCATCCTCTAAGATTAAAACATTACGTTAAACTAAAAAAATCTAGTAATATCCTATTTCAATGCATAGTTAATTTGTGTTTGTATAAATTGGTAATTTAGAAAAAGAAGTTAGTTTTTCTTACATTTCAAAAGTAGCGCGGCGCCATCTAGTGTATATATTTGTGATATATACAGATATATTTGTGAAACATTTTACTTCGTCAACAGATGGGGTTGAAGACCGGCGCAAACGATTTAGTTTTTGTAATGTCCATGCACTTTTGCAGCCTACTGTACAATAGCTTGTGTTCCGAAGAATGTTGTGGTTGGTGGTACTTGGCTAAGTAGTGTAAAAAATGACTTCTTCCTACAGTCCCGGGTCCTTTAAGCGGGCGGGCAAAATCATCTGATGAGGCCGTCAAGCTGAGCGCCACCATTGTAACACTCTACGTGTTTGTAATTGTGGCCCTCTTTCCTGAGTCTTTGCCTTCAGTTTGCCATTAGGCGACGTGAACTCTCCGTGGCGTGGCGGTAGTGAACGCGACTGCCACGCATGAGACGTGGGTTCGATTCCCGCTCAATGCAAACATTTGTGCGCATGTATATGAATATTTACATTGGTCTGGGTGTATCTATAAAGTATCTAAGTATGTTTATCCGCATTCTAGAACCCATAATACAAGCTAGTTGAACTATGCTTACCATGGGTCTAGGTGGCGTTGTGTAGATTGTCCTAGAATATTTATTTATTTATTTATTGATATTCTTTAAATTAAAAATAAGAAATAATAATGTACCACTGCCGGTTCGTTATGCTGTGTCTTGAGAAGACCTTTTGATGTAGCTCCTATTTCATATAGTTTGTCTGTGCGCTTCACGACATGAGCGATATGTAAATGTATTTATAAATCAGTTTCCGTTATTATAAGCTTCCTATATGTTCCTAACAGCTGTGACTTCGGCTACTGGGGCTCCCCCACGACCCCGGGCAGTGCGTGCCGGCCGTGCGAGTGCGGCGGGTCCCCGTGCCACCCCACCACCGGCCTGTGCCTCACGTGCCCCCCGCACACGGAGGGGGCCCGCTGCGACCTGTGCAAGGTATGGGTGACACTAATGAATTAAAATAAATAAAACACCAAGTTAAATAATGGGTACGATTTCTGCTATCGGAATGTACTCGTAGGTAATTATATGTCTGTAAAATTCCAATGATGAAGTTTATCCGATTTGAATCTTCCCACTTTTTTATTTTCTCATTTCCGGTTTCCCATTCCCACATTTCCCTACAAATAATAATGATATAAGACTATGCTTTTTTTATACCACTATACATGCTAATGCAAGTCAGGACGTGACAAAGACAAACAGAGCAGCTGCCAAAAAAGCTGCAGCTGCCTGATGACCATCGTGCACTACGGGGCTTGCAGCTTCTGCACGTGTCTGGCCTCAGGGTCTACCCTTATTTGGCCGTGGACCGCACGATTTCCGCGTTGAGTCTCCTGTAGGAGTCATACGGCCCCCTCATGCTGGGCTGCAGCCGCGCCAGAGCGTTAGCTGTGCCCTGCAATTCGGGTGAACAGTCCGACTGGGGAATTGTCTCTGGGGTTAGAGATGTAATTACATTCCGTCTCCGGCAGGAAGGCTACTGGTGGGGCGCGGGCGGTGCGGGCGGCGCGTGCGTGTGGTGCGCGTGCGGCGCGGGCGCGCTGTCGGGCGCGTGCGACGCGCGCTCCGGCGCCTGCGCCTGCCGCGCCGGCTGGACCGGACGGGCCTGCGACATGTGCGCGCCGGGACACGGAGGTACGCCGCGGAGGACGGAGCTCCGCCGATGAACAGCTTAATAAATAGTAGATTGTAATAAGAGCAAAATCATCACGAGCGAGGCGAAGGATTCTAGAATACCATGCCGAGTGTACACGTACAGGGCAGAGCACCGTCAGGAGTGGGGCCTTACCACCGCTTCTTAAATAGTAGATTATATAACATGGGAGTAAAATAGTACCTATTTTTCCGGCGCGGGTGCTTCTTTGTATAACGAGCTAGATTTTAGAATAGTATGTCGAGTAGAGCCACGTTTCAACGAAGAAACGTTCCAAATTATTTGTTGTAAATAAATACTTAAAGTACTTACATACAGCAAATATTTTCATCCCCTTTCTATGAGAAAATATTTATCTCGGTATTTTGTAGGTACTTAATAAGTTTTGTACGACTATGTTAGCTTCTATAGTGATTGTTTTAGGAGTTAATGCATTGTCACTTTCATAACTTGACATAAAACGCATCATATAATTTATGTAAATACAATAAAATACGTACCTATGCCATGTACAAGAACTGAGAGGTAATTCGCGCGCTTTAGCTTTTTTTTCTTAGCACAGACCTGGTCACCAAGCTGTGTAGCCAACACGTAGGTACCTGCCAGTAATCCATATAATATGCGTTCGATTTCTATGAATGTTAATTGTTCCAAATTCAAATCACTTCACCGCCCGCTAAAAAACTCTTTACAGAAAAGAGCTATTTTAATGTAACTTTTAAACACTAAGAGCTATTTTGTTCCCGTTTATAGAAGAATAAAGCGACACTTTTCGAATAGAAGGGATGAGAAATAATATTATTTCAATCTTATTTAACCTTCATTGTATAATTCGAATACGGACCGTTGTCGTCCGACGATAGTTGTACTATATCTTGTAAGACGTGTAAATACTAACAAATTAAACAACGAAATGTATCCACCACAGTAAAAGATACTGGTTGACCCATTTTAACTATACATAAAACTAGGCAATAGGCTCGCTACCTATTACATTGGGACCTAAACATAAACTGGCGAAATGTGGGTGCTAGCACCTCTGCCTGCCCCTTCGGGGATAAAGGCGTGAGTTTTTGTGTTTATGAGAGAGAGAGTAAAACTAGTATCCTGTAAATTCTGACGGATACTGACAATCAGAATCACACTACGTAACTAAAGTAAGATTGAAATAAGACTTATTAATATTACTTTTAAAAGGTAGTGGTAGGGCCTATACGAGCCTTTTGAGCTGATTTCTGCAATAAATACTCTTTGGCCAGGTGTGTCCACTGGTTGCCCATCATGCCGCTGCGGGACAGCCGCACTCAACAATACGTGTGACACGGTCACGGGCGAGTGTACATGTGCCCCGGGCTCAGCACCGCCATCTTGCGATTCGTGTTTGGACGAACACTACGGACTGAACGTCACCGGCTGCTTGGGTAAGTCTTACTATATTAGTATAGATGTTTTTGCATAGATGGCGCTGTTATAAATTTCAATATGTTTATGTTTTCAGCATTTTTGTTTTCTTTTACCTACTTTTTTTTAATTCATAGTTTTGTTAAATAAACAAAATTAATACAAGGGAATTTATATAGTTTTAGTGTAGTCTAACGTTATAATTTAGTAGGATGCGCCGGCTGCCGGTGTATCCTTAACAGTCATCTGTGAACCGGTTGGTTATAATTATAAAATAACTCAGCAGTGATATATTTGGTGCGGCTCAGCCCACGTCCTCTAATTAACAGCCCTAGGGCTCGAACTCATTAAAACGTTCTGTATAACAATGTAGTTAATGGCCCAGTACCTTTTATTGACCGAATAACGTAATAAATGTCTATTTTTATTTGTTTTCTGTTAGAGATTTTTAAAACACTTTTGTAGATCAAAGCGCAGTCAATAAATATAAACAAAGTCTTTATGAATAAGATTATTTGTGACTTTAGTTCTAAACACATATTTATGTGTTGTACTTTTACGTATTGTGAAAATTTGTTTCATTCATGTTGACCGACGATGTTAACGTATTTTAACATAACATAAGCTCACGTCTTTATCCCCGCAGAGGTGCTAGCACCCACATTACTCCAGTTTATATTTAGGTCCCAATGTAATAGGTGGCGAGCCTATTGCCATTAACCGGGCACTTATAAACCTACAATAAATACACACATAACTTCGAAAAGCATCGAAAAGTCATTGATGTGTGCCATGGTAAAACCTGGGATCATACCCGAGCCCTCGTCTCAGCAGTTCACAACCCATACCACTAGGTTACCGCGGTTATTCTATACGTATTTTAACGCACTACCAATTTTATTAACGTTTTGGTATAAGACACCAAAGTGGTATAAAAAGAATATATTTAATACTAGCTGTTGCCCGCGGCTCCGCCCGCGTGGACTTATGATCCCGTTCCCGCTGCTCCATTCCGAGCATTTTCATATTTGTTCACCTTTCAAACCTTGTCTGGACTTCCACGAATAATTCAAGACCAAAATTAGACAAATCGGGCCAGCTGTTGTCGACTTTTAGCGAGACTAACGAACAGCAATTCGTTTATATATATACTAGCTGAATCGCGCGACTTCGTCTGCGTCGTAGATTTCAATGATAGTACCTATAACATCTGAACTACACTTCTCATTGTGTTATCAAGCTTGAGTCGTGAAGGATGTTTACACAGCGCATAGCGGAGGGCCCTGCACGCACTCAGACCGTTACCTAAGGCTACGATCACACTTTAGACTTGTGCACGGTCGCTCTCTGCAATTTGCATAATTTGAAAACTACTCTGTATGTGCCCTTAGAGCAGCGGTTCTCAACATTACGGTAGGGTCTTCCTACGGGAACACAAAGGTTTAGGGGAAAAAGGTCATCTCAAAGAGATGTCCCCGGGTCTGCCGAGGTGCGAGAGATATGTCTTGTATAATCTCACCTCCGGCAATCAATGACTTATAGACGGCGGGTTTTTTAGTCGGTTTGAGTCCGACATAATCACCTCCACCGACTTTGGTGAAGGCGGTATCCGTGGAGAGTTTGCGCAAGGAAAAAATAATTCTTCTTCATTCTAACGATATTACCAGTCGCTGTTATTATCAGCCGCGGTGTTCTGTAGGGCGGAGGCACTTCCCCAGTCGGACTGCTCAATTACGACGGGAGATACCGTTATGTCCTACCTCCATACTTATATAACTTTCCCTTTACAACAATGAATGACCTCTGAAAGGTATGGTCGTGGGTTATAGTCATGTCTAGGCATCCGCTTTTTCCCAACTTGACACTTTCAAAATGGACAGCATATTTACATAACTCACGCCTATATCCCCGAAGGGGTAGGCAGAGGTGCTAGGACATACGTTTCGCCAGTTTACGTTTAGGTCCCAATGTAATAGGTGGCGAGCCTATTGCCATTAACCGGGCAATTTATAACTAGCATATTTAATGCTTCTAATTTTCATTTACATAAAATCTATTCTCCCATATTATCTTGTCTTTTTTATTCATGACACGTCAATTTGACTTAACCCCGCCTGATGGTAAGCTCTGATGTCTCCAACACAAATAGCAATTCCTTAACTCATATCAAAACTGATTCACTAAAGTCTCCGGAATATATTGATAACACTTTGAGCACCACTACCAAGACCCACCGCGTCGACAACACCCCCAGCTATTTACTGATCACAGCGCATACATCGACAGTTTTCTTCACAACTTTGTTTCAGTATACATTACTACACATCGATGTATATAACACAATATGTGTTGGTCTCTGGGAATGTAGGGCTCGGTAAATTATGACGACATGGTATGTAAAGCGGTGATTGGTTCTGATTGCGCGAAATTGCCATCCTGTATGTTTTCTTTTCAGAATATACGTCAGGATGGCGTCTTAAAGGCAATGCCTTACGGGACAGTTGGGAATAGACATCGTGGGGTGTGACCTAGGGTATTTATATTATCCTATCTTTTCTTATTGGGGTGCGTGATCTAGAACTTTCGCAGACACTTCGACCTCAATGGATCCTTTGTGTCAACCCCACCCTGGCTCCTACGTTAGCGGAGGGATAGTCCTCTCTATCAGGGTTACTATTACTCTAAATCGCAGGTGCTTGTAATCCTCTGGTTTGGGGTAACCCCTCCCGAGTAGATCCATTCGATGTCTTCCTAAGGCGTGGCATTCACACAGTATGTGCTTTGTTTCAAAGTCCTACTTGCAGTGTCTGACCTGGGAGTGACCTAGGGTTATCAGGGGCGGTTTTAGGGCGGGACAGTATCTACATCTCCGGGCAATACATACCTCGCAAAATTAACGATACCCATTTTTTTTCTTATATTGTATTAAAGGGTTTTGTCGCTTTGCGGCCACATCGCCCCGTGAAGACATATTAAGTATATACAGTTCTACTTACGTGGTACCTATGATCTATTCTAAACCTAAATCTACTAACTCATACAAAATCTGGAGTTCAACCGCGCAGGGTTGGCCAGAAGACTATTGCACAGGCTGATATTCAAACTCTACATACATATGCTCATACATACATAATGCTCTCGGCCGTATTTCCCGAAGGGGTAGACAGAGGTGTATTACACCCACATTTCGCCAACTATGATTTTCGGTCCCACATAATAGGGGGGCGAGTCTATTGCCGCCAATCGGGCACTTTGTAAGAAATTGGGTATTCAGAAAATAACTTCCTAACCGAAAATGTTGCAGCTAAATGAATTTGACGATTGTTATTACAACATATTATTACATAAAGTTATTATTAGTAGCGTAAATAGAGCAACGGTCTAATCATTACCGCGTTACAAAATTCAAATGAATAAATATGCACTTTTTATGACATCTGAAAAAAATATCCGGAAACTGCTTGCTATTTTGTGGTCTACTAAAACATGTTTACTGAACCCAATCTTACAGAGGGGCTATTTATCAATTTCATAAGCGGATCAAGAAGCTCTGTGAACTATATTTCGTACCAGCTTGCCTTTGATGAGATATCGCATAAACACTGACCACATGCTGCTGCAATAGCATAACATACAAATATTGCATCGATGATCTATAACCTAAACCGCTTAAGCGACGTCAAAGTTTCATAGAAAAATGATTCTAATTGCTCTCATAGTTCAGTGATTTTTCACAGCACAACATACGAATATTGCATCACAGCACAACTTACAAATATTGCATCGACAATAACCTAAACCGCTTAAGCGACGTCAAGTTTTCATAGAAAAATGATTCTAATTGCTCTCACGGTTTAGTGATTTTTCTTACGTCACAGGATGATACTTGGGTTCTTTTTTGATTGAATTTTTGATTTTAATCAGGTGTTTATAAGTAATACAGTGTAATATCTACGTATAATAGGTACATACTGTTGTTGCAGTTAGCTACTTCCATCTAAACAATTCCTAATGGTTCAGGTTAGTATTTTTCCGAAGAATATTCCATCAAGATTGTGAACGAAAAAGCTTGAGCCTTTTAGCCATTTTTAAGACTCGTCGCTTTATAGCGATGGCTAGAAGGCTAAAAGGCTAAATAGCTCTTAAGCCCTCGAGGCTTTTTTAAAGGCGGACTCACAAAACAGGATTTCTTAAATTGTTCACTAACAAGGTATTTTTAGGCTTAGGCTTTTTTTAAAGCTTAAGCCTTTTTTGAAGACTGGCGTCATAATTAGAGTTCTAGTCTTCTAGCTTAAAAAAACTATTAAGCCTCTTTTGAGGATCAGGTTAATAGAAACGTAATAAATTATAAATTAAAGTTATGTTATTACAGTTTATTATATTTTAAATCAATTAATGAAAAAAAAAAACATCGTTAGGTACGCGAAAATTAATCACCAAAAGCCTTTAGCCAGGATGAAAGGCACATTGATGATTGCGTCCATTGCCAGTGGCACTTGTATGCTTTTATTACTCAAGCGATTCCTTTTCTTATTGATTACATTTCCAGCTTTGGAAAATGACTGTTCACACACTACCCTCACATTAAAATATTAAACACCACCAAAATACCAAAATGTTATTCTTTGTCATCTCTAAGATAATAATGGCGAAATAGCAGTCGATGTGTTATTTTGTAGATTGTAAAAAAATATTCACGTATAAAATTAATAAAATAGTCTTATATTTAAAATAACTCTATATTTAATATTGTAGCCATCGCTATAAAGCGGCGAGTCTTAAAAAAAAGTTTAAAAGGCTCGAGCCCTTTTGAACGCTGCCTGATCCTCAAAAGAGGCTTAAGAGTTTTTTTAAAGCTACAACTTTAATTACGACGCCAGTCTTTAAAAAAAGCTTAGGCCTAAAAAAGCGTCAAGCCCTTTTTTAGTGAGCAATTTCAGAAGTATTGTTTTGTGAGTCCGCCTTTAAAAAAGACTCGTAAGCTGTAAATTTAGGACTAAAAGGCTCGAGCCCTTTCGACCGCTCAAGAACGAAGCGGTTCGGTGAGTCTTCCCTCTGCCGCACCATAAGTCCTAGAATTCCTTACTAGCGCACGTGTTTCCTTCTTCCTACAGTCCCGGGTACTTACAGCGAGCGTGTCATAATTAAAAAAAAAACTTAATTTCGTTACCGACTCTATCTGTTGCAATTAGTAAACTAAGCTATTTACATTTCTGCTAGAGGTTTCGTCTGTCACTGGGTTTTGTCTCAATGCTGGTACCTGAAAATTTCATCCTTGCATGTGATAACACGTAGCTGTAACTTGGAAGTCTTTTTTTTTTTTATACTACGTAGGTGGCAGACATGCACACGCGCTGCCCACCCTGAAGGGAAAAGGGGGAGAGCTGGGAAGGGGTGGGAGGCTAGGAAGGGGAGGGGAAGGAGGGGTACAGAGAGCTCTGGCTACCCTACTTACCGGCGGGAACACAACACGATGGTTATTATGACCGCGGTCTTCTGTAGGACGAATGTACTTCCCCAGTTGGACAGCTTATTTCGGACATTTTGAAGGGTGGACAACTCTTATCACTAAGTGGTATGAAAAATAGATGTTGGCCGATTCTCAGACCGATACTCAATATGCTCACAAAATTTCATGACAATCGGTCAAGCCGTTTCGGAGGAGTACGGGACCGAACATTGTGACACGAGAATTTTATATATAAGACTAATAATACACTTGTACTGAGTGGCTGGTTAGGTGCATTAATAATCACAGTGGAGAAGTACAAGTGTAGGTATTATCAATTACTAGCTGATCCGCGCAACTTCGTCGGCGTCACCCCGTTTTTGTAACATTTTTCATTCCTGCTCCGTACCTGTTGGTCGTAGCATGATGTTATATACATATAAACCTTCCTCTTTAACCATTCTATCTATTAAAACAAACCGCATCAAAATCCGTTGCGTAGTTTTGAAGATTTAAGCATACAAAGGGACATAGGGACAGAAAACGCGACTTTATTTTATACTATGTAGTCATGTTATAATATACGCTATCTGCGCAGAAAAAGTACCTACAAAGAAATTCGTTGGTAACTATACCAGATTTGGTCCGTGAGTCATAGCAACACCGGCGCACGCGCACACAGTCACGCCGCTATGCAACGCCGTCACCCTGTCTGTCGAGTGCGTCGCCTGCGCAATTAATAGCCGTGTTGTCTTATTGTCTACGATGGAAGTGGATACGAGGCCCCATTCTGATGTCGAGAGGTGCTCTATTCGAGTTCTAATCTAATGTAGACAATGATTTTCAAAGGTTTCTCAAATTTATATGTCGTTTGTGATTGAATAGAGAATTTTCGAAATAGGCTCCAATTTCGCTACCTGACCCGGCCCTGGTTAGCGAAAAATAATTTATTTAGATATTACCTATTTTATTCCCTTATTTTAGTATTTTCCAAGGCGGAAAGGTCCGGAAAAGACTCTGAGCATCGGAGGACGGAGGACGGCAGTCACCTCCACAAGCGCGGGTCTGTGAATAACGCGTGAATTCATCCTAGCAGAAGCAGGCTGCGGTGGCATAAAGCGCACCTCCCCATACCCGGGGTTAATTGGGGTCACCATGGTACCCAGTGGGGGTCATCTCTTCATAAATAGTAGTGAACCGGATAAAAATTGGGTTATGTGGACGCGGGCGGTGGTGGCTGTCATTGTTGCTGTCCTCAGCAATTTCCAGTCAAAGTGGCTGAGTTTTGAGCTGGACACATCTAGTTACCTATTCAAGGCCGTTTTTACACTAGGCTACTTCTTTTTCTGTCGAATCGTGGTGTAGTAATTTGTTTCACGGTAGCGCCGCTCCTCGCGAAGAGGGCCCGAGCATAGGTAGGTTTCGCTCTTCGGAAAGGCCTACGGCACAATACGGTACGGCAACTAGAAAAAAACTACAGTTTCGTCAACTGTCAGTTATGTTTTATTCCACCAATCCGCGGAATCAGCCATCTTGCCGATGCTTTTTACTTTTACTGACTGGTTGATTTGGATCACAAAGAACTCTGCATCTAATAATACCGAAGGCAGAGTTACGAAGACAAACGAATCAATCTCCTCGATGTCACTGCAAATATAATTTATTGTAGTAGTTCGTAGAGCGAAGTCTATTCACAAGTCGTGTGGCACGCGACGCGAGACAGACTGGCGCGACATCGCGTTCCTAAGCTCTATTATTATTCTAGTGCACCAAAAGCGAAAATGGGTAGTCATCTTTTTCTTTGAGTTTGCTACAAGGCTACGAATACTCTAGTTACATTAGGCAAGTAGAAGAAGAACTGGAATTTGGTCAACTCCATGTATGAGATTTTAAAGCAATTGATATGCTGATTCAAACCAAATTTACATTGGAAAATCTTATTCGCTGATCCACGTAGTCACATCTGAAGCATTCGAAATTCTCCTACACAACTATCTTCTATTGCTAATGCAGTGGGCTATACATACAAATAAATACACACACATAAATATCACTTGGTGAATGTTCTGATGAGCGCCTCCAATTAATCCCACTCTCTCCTTTCCTACACAGGACAACACGTATAGGGCTTAGATGTGACCCGCATACGGTGCAGAATAT
Source organism: Pelosia muscerda (assembly GCA_963691645.1). Taxonomy (NCBI): domain Eukaryota; kingdom Metazoa; phylum Arthropoda; class Insecta; order Lepidoptera; family Erebidae; genus Pelosia; species Pelosia muscerda. Next base: position 1,110,617 of record OY829100.1, read on the forward strand.
TCCATCAAGAACCAAGCGGTTTGGTGAATCTTTTCTCTGCCGCACCATTAAGTCTTGGAAGTCCTTACCGGCGCAAGTGTTTCCTTCTTCCTACAGTCCCGGGTCCTTTGGGGCGGGAAAAAGCATCTGATGAGGCCGTCAAGCTCAGCGCCACCATACCCTCTTTCATGAGACTTTGCCTTCAACTTAATATCAGGCGAGGTGAAGTTTTTTTTTTGACAATTTGACTTCACCACGCCTGATGTTAAGCTGAACGCAAAGTCTCATGAAAGAGAGTCACCATTGCAAACACGTTCAGTGCTACAAACGTTCAGCTTGACGGGGTTATCAGATGCTTTTTCACGCCCAGCTGACGTGACGTGCCATAAATAAAAAAATAACATAAGTATTGAAAACATACTGAACCGCGGCGCCATCGTGCAAGCTTTTCTTGTCGTAATTATAGCTTGAATGCAAACACGAGTCCTACTCCACTTCTCCCGATCATTTAGCACAGTCGTGATAGGTTAGACTGTTTGTTTAAACGTTTCCTCTCACTAACTTGCATTAACTTGCATATATCCTGCCTTGTTATCTACCGAACTAAGGCTAGGAACATAAATATGCTAGTCTACTTGATTTATGGTGTAGTAAAAGGTTTTCGAGTTGTTTACATTAGTGAATAGCGTTCATAGATTAGTGTTTAAGGATAGTTAGCTTTGCGGTTGTGAGGGAACGGGTTCGAATCTTGGCCATAACAGTAGCGACTTGAACTCGCTACTAACTAGGAAGTTATTAGTCATACAAACTGTGCGAGTGACACATATTATAACACAGAACTTAGTGTAAAAAGTGACAGGTTTACAATAGGCAGGTTTTCTATCATAATGCACCGCTCTCTCGATATCTTTGGACACGTATTCGCACTGAGCGGAGATCGAACCCGCGTTGCTTCATAGCAGTTGCCTTCACTACGCTATTTACGATAATAACTTTATGCTTCTAACAGAAGCAGAAATCCAGCTCCCAAGCTCTAACATAGCTGTCTAATATTCTACTGTCGATGTCGTACCAAATAGGCCTTCAACATTTATTACTTCATTATACAATGGAAATTAGTTATTACTATCCGCTACGAACTGAATTCACAATAAATCTATTCCTGAGATATCAGGGCAACCACGCATAATATACCCATGAATTTGTAGGACGACATTTCCGTCTGTTCATACTTACCTACTTGTATATACAGACTATCTGACATTCATTCATTCTTCCTCACGAAGCGCCCGTTAGCCGTTCCGCAGCTCGCTTACAAGGACGCGGCTAAAAGACTTTTTATGTAAGTACATTGCTAATGTACTAGACCTCGAATAGCTCAAGGTCCGTTGTTCCTTGATAGCAGGGAATTGTGTAACCTAGTTGTCTACTTAGATGTATAATAACTGATACCATACGGTTAATAGTATATTAATAATATTGTTATGCCCTCCCTATAATGCTCTAGGTCTTTATTACCAAGGGTTGTAAAAAGAAAATTTTTGGCAAGTCCTCGGCGAGTAGCTAGTAAATAATTGTACACGTACACATCCTCGACTTGACTTCCATAACTTTGATATTTCAATAAAGTGCCGCAAAAGTAAATTTTCTTTGCTAATCTCAAAGTTATTTATTGTCCTTCGATCAAACAATTATGTTCATCACGATTTCTCTGACATATTACCGGTAGACGCGGTTTGTCCTGACACAATTATCCATTAGCCGTTGACAGACCTGGGGCTCTAGCCAAAATGCATTAGTTCCGCATCTACATTCGTCATCGGTCAGAAAATGTATGGGAGTGACATTTGGTGTCGAATGTCATGTGATCCGATTCCGACGAATGCATTTTGGTTAGAGCCCCATGTCGACCACTGCTAGCTTCTTCGCGATTTAGCCGACATTAAAATATATCATATTGAAGTAGGTTACACGAAGTAAAAATACTTTTTACCCCAGGGATTATCGTTCGACAAAAAAATGTATTTTCGGTGTTGCCGGTATGATAAATTAAGTTGTGTAAATTCAACTTCAAGAAAGGATTCAATTCAATTGAATGTTTTTTCTTTATGTTTATTACTTGTCTAGAAATTAGCACATTCAACATCTGAATCTGGTGTCGACACAGGTTATCATTTTAAACAATCACAATAATATTCCAACAAGCCTCAATCTTGATTAACACAGGTGTCACAGTGTCGCTCCTTGTAAGCTATCTATCGCAAATTGTTAGCGATTAGCATCTGTGTGCCGTAATTGGAAAGCATTACACGGTCTTTGCGGAAGTAGCATGTAAATGATGAGGCCGCTAGATATAAATATTGAGTAAGAGGTGGGCGAATACATGCAAACATACATACATAACGTCTTCCTCTAGGCTTAACTCGGCAACGCCATTTGTGTTTGTCCTTACATGTATATTTCATCAGCTTCCGTTCCTTTCGTTAAAGCTCCCCACAGCTGCAGAGCCTCTAAACTATAACTAAACGTGAGTAGGACCAGTGGGCCTCAAAAGTTCCTGGACTCCTTAAAATAATTTACCTAAAGTTACATAAATAGCGTTAGCAAAATAAACTAGATCGATGTCTTGATTCTTTATAAGAAAAAAAGTAAACTCATGCAAGTAGTATCCTATACTTAGTTACATTCTTTTATACCAATTATACGGCAGACAATCACACGGCCCACCTGATGGAAAGTGGTTACCGTGGCCTATGTACATTTGCAACACCAGGGGCGTCACATTCGTGTTGCCGATCCGACCATATAGAAAAGAGGGGAAGGGGAAGTGGGAGGTCTCTGTGCTGTCAGTGCAGAAGACAAAGATGGGTTTCTCGGTCTCCCAACTGAAAACAAGCAACCTCTCCAGTGAGCTCTGGCTACCCTACTCACTGGAAACATAACACAAGGTTATTATCAACCGCGGTATTCTGTAGATCTATTATCCATTAGCTTCTAAGACTAGTAGCTGTGTAGTGGTATCACTTCATACAATTTTAGTTTCCACTAAGCGATATATTGCTGAAAAATATATTCAATATACAAACGCATAGAACTTTCTATCTGTTCCCCAGTTCTGATCCATCCACGTAACAGATACCGCGTCAGCGCTCCTATCAGCGTGATGGATGCTGCGCGGGCGCGACCACCCGCGCGTTTTATCACAGCTTATCAGCGCGGCAATCTCTAGATCTGGACGCGGCCTAATTAGTGGACTCGCGTGCCACGGCCGGGGCGATAAAATGGCGCTTATCTGATATCCGATTGATGGTAGAGTTGGGAAAGATTAATAAGTTATTGAATATGGTCATAAAGTCTTGACCATATTCAATAACTTGATATTCTATCTTTTAGATAATCTATAGGATATATATAAAAATAAATTGCTGTTCGTTAGTCTCGCTATCAGATGAACCGATTTGTCAAATTTTGGTCTTAAATTATTCGTGGAAGTCCATATAAGGTTTAAAGGGTGAATAAATATGAAAATGCTCGGAATAGAGCAGCGCGAACGGGATCAGAATTCCAGCTAGTAATCTACATAATTATGAAAATTAATTACAATATTGGAGTCGGTAGCGTACTGTTAAGCGTTAGGTATTCACTCTATTTAGATGCAAACCCGTTTTGATAATCCTTGGATGACCCTAAGTCAGCTGGAGCGTGAAGGTTATCCTGGTGACTAACTGACCCTATCAGCCGTGCGGTTTTAGTCAGTGCGAGTACGACATAACCATCTTCACTGACTTCAGCGTGGGTACCCGCGGAGATTACCGCACGGGAAGAACGGTCAGTGCTCACGACTATTTCCTTTTTGGGTAGGCAGAGATAACAGCCCGCCATTTGCGTCAACACCTGTATATTTACTTAGTGATATAGTAATTAAACTTAATGATAGCCTTTATGTTTGACCACTATCTCTTCACGTATGTACTAATGTCTACATGGAGTACGTTTGCCTAATAACAACTTGGACGCACCCAAGTTATTGTGAAACAGACTAGGGCAAGCTAAGTCATCATCATCATCATCATCTCTCTCTCTACCAGGGTCAATGTTCTGATGAGCTCTTCCAATTAATCCCACCCTCTCCATTCCTACACAGGACAACACTTGCAGGGTTTAAATGTCACCGCATACGGTGCCGAATATTCCATCAAGAACCAAGCGGTTCGGTGAGTCTTTTCTCTGCCGCACCATTAAGTCTTGGAATTGTTTCCTTTTTCCTACAGTCCCGGGTCCTTTAAGCGGGGCGTGAAAAAGCATCTGATGAGGCCGTCAAGCTGAGCGCCACCATTGTAGCACTGTACGTGTTTGCAATGGTGACCCTCTTTAATGAGACTTTACCTTTAGCTTAACATAAGACGAGGTCAAGTTAACGTACCATAAATAAAAAAGAAATACCCTATTGCTACAAATATAGGTGGACAAGAATCTTTGGCACTATTCGCACTTGTACAACTTACAGTTCCTACTTAGTTTGAAGCGCTCTATAGCTTGCTAATGTATATCGAAAGCTTTTTTTCCACGCAAATTGTAACTCAAAAACTATTTCATCGCCGAATCTTATCCGATGAAGGTCGTGTCAATCCTGCGCAATCTTAGGTGCCCAGGATAGCATGCTGCGTGCGTAGTTCTCTTGCCTCTGTCCTCCGGAACAAGTCTGTGAACTCAGGCGGGCAGTTGCCGCGTCTTGGTCGGCGTGTACGCACGTAGTCGGCGGTAGACCGACTTCCGAACATTCACACGCGATACGTTCATTCATTGTTGAACGCACACACATGCCAACTTAGTGTTTACTTAAGAAACATTAACATGAATGAAATTGTGTAGTGTTATTTCTCATATCAGTTTTGTTTATACTGTTTTGTGGTTTATTTATAGATATTTTCTATAATATGATCGTTGGGAAATTTGACTTTTTGTTATCTTAAGTTCGTAGTGAAAAGTTTTTGTGTAGAAAATTGATAGTGATGGGAAAACTGTGTACCAAATACGGGGTTTGGGGTGATAGATGAGATTTCAATAATGCATTACTGGTATCTCCTAACGGCGATAGCCGTAGTGGGGGCAGCTTCAGCGGCTACCAGCCCCCGACGTTGCGCTGGTAGATTAGCCCGGGAACGGCTAAAAGCAGCTGAGAAGATCCGGGATAAGCGGTACTTCCAGTTGTGCTGTTCATTACCGTGTGGGGTTCCATACCGGAGACCCCGACCAGCTTCCACAACTAGGCGGTATCAGCCTTTCCATAAAACCTGGCTGGGTTTGAAATACGGTATGATCTTTTGAACATATCTTTGATATTAATCATAGTCATTTGTGTAGATAATTGTATGTTAGTTTTTAAATTATAGATACTACTCACATTGCATTGGGTAGTTCAAACCTGTAATAATTGTTGTAGATGATTATTAAATAAATATGAATATCAGTACCGAATCGGGGAAGTATTAGAAAAGGGGCAGGTCCCTAAACCGAGGAGCATGCATGAAAAAGGTAATAAGAGTGAAGGAAGCGAAATTAGTATGTCGGGAAAGTAGCAGATGGAGGTCCGTGATCTCTGCCTACCCCTACGGGAAACAGTGGTCATTTTATGTATGTGTGTATGTATGTACTAAGTACAGGGTGGGTAAAAAAAATTCTGGATAATTCGAAACTAAAATTGTATGACGTTATGCCACTACACAACTTAGTCACTACAGTCTTAGAAGCTACTGGATATTAGATCTACTTAGTAATGTAATTAAGTTTAAAATACTACTTGCATGATTTTACTTTTTTTCTTATAAAGAAATAAGACAGCGATCTAGTTTATTCTATTACAATATTTTGCTTAAATTCAATTTAGGCTGTCAAAGGATTATAGACCTTAAGACCATATGACGAAATTAGAAATAGTAAATTCCGTGTACATAAGTGAGTACCCGGAGCTAAACGGCTTTATACTCAGGATAAATTAAAAAGCAAACATTGAAATGAAACCATTTTTATGGATTCTAACACGACAAATTTGGTATTATTTACTTTTAATATTATGTTTCGGTTCTCAGCAGCCATGGTCGTTGAGTAAATAATCTACACTAATATAATAAAGAGGTAAAAAAATATTTTTGTGTGAGTGTCATCATCATTCTCTGAACCTTTTCCCAACTCAGTTGGGGTCGGCTTTCCAGTCTAACTGTGATGCGGCTGAACTTCAATATTTTGCGTGAAGCGACTGCCATGTGACCTCCACAACCAATGGTCCAATGACCAATGGCGATATCGAAGTTTTAAGTTATACTGGTTGGACTTTGAGGGGTCCAGCTACCCGTAACGACCCGTAACGAGTGTTTGTTTGTATTAATAAACTCAAAACTACTGTGTCGATTTCAAATATTTTTTCTCCATTGGAAAGCTACATTGACCCTGAATAACGTAGGCTATATTGCACTGCACGATAATCGATATCCACGCGGGCGGAGCCGCGGACAACAGCCATATAATATAGTCTAGTGGAGTCCCAAACTGAATTTTGGCTCAAGTAGTCAGAACATTCTTCCTGTAACAGACTCGTCCTGCGTTCTAGTTTAGTCTAAACATTTTTTAAAATATAAAATTATTGATCGTAGCATAACATAACATAAACTCACGCCTATATGCCAGAAGGGGTAAGCAGAGGTACTAGCACCCACATTCCGCCTGTTTATGTTTAGGTCAATGTAATAGGTGGCGACTGTCGAGCCTATTGCCATATAGAATACTAATAAAAAGAAATTTCATTTCAATGTGTGATAATTTGCATAAACTTCAGAAAATGTCAAGTCAACAGTTTTAAGACGACCATAAATTTAATGTCTTGTTTACACATTTTATAACGTAATAGTTACTTTATAAATCTATTACCTAACGTTTACGAATAGTGCCTTTGACACTACCAGTGGGGTAAAGGGGATTAAATAATACTCTTGATGTCTACTAGTCATGAGGACTAGATGGTATCACAGGTGGCAATCAAACCTGTGATCTTTGAGAGAGAAGGGGTGTTCTACCCCTACGCCACCACAAGCCGCCGTTAATATAACAAATAGGGTGTTAAGGAAATGCTCCCGAAGCCGAAGGCCCCTGGTACTCATGGTACACTACATATTGGCATAAAAAATTGCGATTTGGTATTTTTTTATATCTATTAAAGCTGTTTTTCTAAAAATTATTGTAGGTATCACTAAACAAAACATAAACTAGCTTTAGGGCCGTATTTGTTTTTTTACTGAAATTATCGTTTCATTTAGGTTTACTAACACGATGGAGTGTAAATTATGCAAAAAAAATATGATGAAAAATAAATCTTTTTCAAATCGTTATATTTTTCTGTCAATGTTTAATGTACCCTAAGAATTTACTGTACTTCGGCGTAGCAGCGTATCCCTAACACCCTGTATATAAGAAAGTATAATGTACTCACATTGTTTTTATGATAAAACTTGTAAATGTCTGTCAGTGCTAAAAGCAAAAAGCAGTCACTCAACGCAAGCTTATGAAAAGTCAATAAAGTGAAACGCAATCTTATAAATTCCACCGTCAAGAGTTACTCGTTTTGTTTTAACCGACTTAAAAAATGGAGAAAGGGTTCAACTGACTGGAATATTTTTTATATCAATCAATCGTTATCTAACCGCGGTAGCCTAGTGGTATAGGTGGTGGACTGCTGCGACCAGGTCTCGGGTTCGATCCCAGGTTTACCATGGCACACACCAATGACTGCGATGCTTTTCGAAGTTATGTGTGTATTTATCGCAGGTTTATAAGTGCCCGGTTGATGGCAATAGGCTCACCTATTACATTGGGACCTAAATATACACTGGCGAAATGTGGGTGCTTGCACCTCTGCCTACCCCTTCGGGGATATAGGCGTGATAGTATAAAAAAAAATCGTTATCTACACTAATACTATAAAGAGGAAAACTTTATATTTGTGTGTGCGTGTGTGTGTGTGTGTGTTTTTAATGAATAAACTCAAAAAACTACTGTGTCTACCAATATCCCCATTGGAAAGCCACATTCACCCTGAGTAACATAGCCATTTATTACCTTTTTTGAATTATCTACACAACGCCTTCTAGACCTATTAGTAAGCATAGCTTAACTAGAGCTTGTCTTATGTTTTCAAGAATGCGTATAAACATACTTAGATACTTATAATTATACTTAGATCATACTTATATACATAGAAATACCCAGATCAATCCTTTACTATTAAGAACAAAAAATTCCAACAGCTAAAGTAGAATTGGGTCCACTTCATGTCTTCCCCTGTATCATACAAGGCGACTAGCGGCTAGATATAGCCCAGATTCAGCCACCGATGCATGGCTCAAGTCAACAATAGTGCCCGGGATACGGCAACAGGCACACTTCTATTACGTGGGACTGAATACAATGGTTGGCGAAATGTGACTGTTAATTCACCTCTGTCTATCCCGAAGGCATAAGTTTGTACATGTATTAAGGAAAATTGTAACTGTAACATACATACATACATAAAATCACGCCTGTTTCCCATAGGGGAAGGCAGAGATCACGGATCTCCATTTGCTATGATCCCTATATACTACTTTCGCTTCATTCGCTCTCATTACCTTCTTTATGCATGCTCGTCGGTTTAGGGTACTGCTGACCTGCCCCTTTTCTAAAACTTCCCCGATTTGGTCCAGTTATGTGCGAATATGTTTTCCCCTTCCAATTTTCCATAACCCGGCAATCGACTTCAGAACCTCATATTCACACGCTAACTTAACGAGGCACTTAAAAATGATGTTATTCAATAATTCCTACCTTCACAAACTCACGGTAATTATATAGAGCAGATTCCAAACAGGCAACCTCGTTTTCTGTGAACCCTTCACTCAAAGTTTCTCCACCGCCTTTTGACAGCTATATTTTGTTGAAACAATTTTATGCAAATTGCACATTATGGAACTCGAACTGGTCCTTTGACCTTTAACAACTGGGTTACTGCTTCCAACCAAAATATCTTTATTTATGGCAATTAATATGACAGTTTCGGAATAATTAGCTGTATATTATTGGCTTGCTACTGAAATATCGCTCTCAAAAGTAGTATGATATATACCGTTACTGATTAATTAAACTACTTGTGTAGTTTTTCGCACAAGAACTACGAAAGGTCATGGGTGTATGACCGGATATCAAATTCGAATCGCAGAGTGGCAGTACAAAATAATTTAGACCAGTTGAATTGTAACTTTAGGTTTGCGTTTTGGCTATTTTATAGCAGCCATGTTCGCGGAGTGATTTAGTATAGTAAATTGTATGTAACACATTTTGAGCACATTTCTGGTTCCACGACTCTTGCGAACACCCTCCATCCATCATCTTTATTAAAATTTTGCTAAAATTACATAATATCGTGATTAAACCTGTAAAAAGTTGTTTCGTATGACAATGGTATCATGTTATTATACCACCAGCTTGCGCCCACTTTACAATAGTTTGATGACAGGCTAAGCCAAACGGCTTTCAGCATCTAGCTTATTCCTATCTGCGGTTGTTTTTAAGGTTTGAATGATCAATATTCATCGTACATCACAAGCCATCTCTAAAGCGGGTAATTATGTCCATCATGGCGTCTAGCGAGCACCCAACCTAAGATCGACAAAACCTATTAAAAGATAAATGCGTGAGGTCATTTAATTGGAAGACAAACTTGTTTTAGAAGCAAAAAATCGCACACAAATCCAGCCGTTCATTAGATTATGTAATGACACATATATACGAAATTAATGTTCGTAATTGAAATATATTGAAATAGGTTCAGATTCAATTATTCTATATCAATTAAAGAATCTATTAATATCATTAGATACTTAATACAGCCTCTGTGGCATGGCGGTAGTGAACGCCACTGCTATGCAGGAGGTGCGGTTCGATCCCCGCTTACTTCAAGTATTTGTATGCATGAATATGGCTATTTGCACTGGTCTGGTCGTGCTCAGAGAACACGTTAAGCCGTCGGAACCTAACTACAGAACGTCGATATCGCCAAGTTGGTTGTGGAGGTCCGATGGCAGTCGCTTCACAGAAAATATCGAAGTTCAGCAGCATCTTAGTTTGACTGGAAAACCGACCCCATCTGAGTTGTAAATAGACTCAGAAAATGATAACTTAATACTTTTAATAATTTTGATTATGGAAAACAAAAACAAATGGAAGTGTAAAGTAGACGGCGCCGCGGCCGACGCGGCGCACGTGTATCATTGGTGGATAAATTCGACAAATGAACCGTTTTGAAAGAATACGTCTAAACTTTTTCGTAAATAATCAAACTTGTTCGATCCGAAGTATGAAACGCCATAAATACTTTTTTATCTATTTCTTTTTTAGCTATTTTGAACGGTTAATAAAAGAAAGGTGGTGACAGTATAACTACCAGAGAGTTTTGGCGGGAACGCGAAAAGTGTCACAACGCTCCTGTGTTTCATTTTCTAATATTGGTGTAAATTCGAGTTTTTATGTGTAAAAATGGTGGAGTTTTAGACATAACGGCTTAGACAAAGTGCACAAGTGTACGAAAGTGGAATATTGTAGTGAATTGTGATTTTTCGTGTTGGTGTCAAATCTCCCTTAGGAAAGCTTCTAGTAAAGTCTCCACTACTTTACTGGGGCAACTATCATCCGTCATCGTCATCACCATCATCAAGAATCATTCCAACTAGATTAGTGAATAAAGTGTTATAAAATAAAATAAGACTTGACGTAAAGGTCCTAGTTACCATGTCATAAAATCCCTTAAAAAAAAAGTATAACTACCACTTCCTTAAAAAGGGTGTAGTGTGTTTTCGTTTTGTAGTACATTTATATATGATTTGAGCTAATATGGCATAAAAAGTAGTTCTCAATCACCCTACTTTCCAATTTTCCTTATTTCCCCATTTTCCATTCGTCATTTTCAGTGTTGTCTCTCTCTAGTACCAACCCAATTGTTGTCATGAAAACGGAAATCGTTATCGATATTAGCGCCAATGTATAGATATCTACCGAATCTATATATTGTAGCTTTAGATTAGTCAAAGAATTATTAAAATAGGTCCAGTAGTTTTGGAGCCTATTCATTACAAACAAAAAAAAAGAAACAAATACAAAAATTCAAAACTGAAAACAAAGATACAAAAACAAAAATAAAAAAACAAAAACAAAAGACAAAAATAATAACAAAAACAAATCTTTCCTCTTTATAATATTAGTGTAGAAAATTAACACTATACATTTTGATCTACAGACTTTGGATTAGGTTTATACTCGTAGTATCTATTTATTCTAAGTGACAAACAAACTCCAGAGAATGGTACTATAAATTACAGACAAGCACCCGGTTACAATCTAAGGAAGGCCCATTCAAGTGCTCGGGGCAGGTTATCGCGCGGGTCGACGACCCCACAGTACCGTTGCCAAATCCATTCATGGACTGATAACAGCTCGCTCGCTATTGGGGGCACGTATTGAGATAAATTAATGCTGTGATTGAATTATGGACCATGTGGTTCGCGTGTCGGTTTTTATTGCACTAGTATGAACTCTGAACGTAATGTAAAGGTTTCGAGAGAACGAAGCATTGTGATTGGCAGTCTGACTCTTGTGAACCTGTGTGCGTGTGTAGCCCGCCAATCGCAATGTTCCGTTCTGTCGATACCTTTTCATTACGAATTCGATAGTATTTCGTGCTAAGGCTACTGTTTTGTTCAGCCAGCACACAATGCGGGTGTTCTGGATCCAATTCTGTGGTACAGGATTATGTGCACTAAATTATTAAAATAATCTTACCAATATTATAGGATCTGCTTAGTCGTTTCGCGCTTGACAGAGAGCACATGTTCAATTTTTTTCATAGTGCGAAAGATCCCCACGGATACCCCCCGCTAGAACTGATTGGGGAGGTTATGTCGGACTCTTCCTTAGTTACCGGAGGTGAATAGTAACCAACATATCCCTCGCACTCCGTCATACCCCAGCCATCTCTTTCGAGATAACCCCCTTAAGGTTTAGTGACCACGGTGCCGCAGTCTAACCCCCGAATGTAGGGAGGTGCATTTTTGCGCCACCACCGCGGCCTGCGTCTCCTAGCGTGACAGGCGGCCACCCGTCACCTTCAGACCCACGTTCATGGAGGATGGAGATCATTCTGCGATCTCCGACGTCCGAGTCGCCTCCGCTTATCGAGATCGTGTTCACATTGAGCCGTCCGCGTCAATGTTAGAAGCAGACACAGTTTTCCTCACTCTCTCTCTCCCATATGTCTCTGTTCGCAGACTGTCTGACGCACCGCTTCCCAATACGGTTTTAAATTAATCAGTCCAGTACATAGGTAATCTGCCGCGTGATCTGGTTCCTTATACCTTTCCTTGTACGACACCGTTCTATGGAGGTGACCATAGTTCTGCAGTGGAAATAGCTGGGCAATCGCTCGGAAAATTTTGATGGTGCTAAATGTGTTTATACTACTTAGGTAGCAGATAAGCACACGATCTATCTGATTTCTAGCCACACTGCTAGCACCCACATTTCGTTAGTTTATGTTAGCAGCCTATTGCCATTAACTGGGCACTTATAAACCTGTGATAAATACACACATCATCATTCATCATTCCCTGAACCTTTTTCCCAACTCAGTTGGGGCTTTCCAGTCTAACTGTGATGCGGCTGAATTTCGATATTTTCCGTGAAGCGACTGCCATCTGACCTCCACAACCAATGGTCTAATGACCAATGGCGATATCGAAGTTCCAAGTTAGGCTGGTTGTACTTGAGGGCTCCAACTACCCGTAACGACTGCCATAGATGTTTGTATGGCAACCGGGACCGACGGCTTAACGTGCTCTCCGAGGCACTTATAAACCTGCGATAAATACACACATAACTTCGAAAAGCATCGAAAAGTCATTGGTGTGTGCCATGGTAAACCTGGGATCGAACTCGAGACCTCGTCTCAGCAGTCCATTACCCATACCACTAGACTACCGATATAAATACACACATAACTTCGAAAAGTATCGAAGCCATTGATGTGTGCTATGGTAAAACCTGGGGTTGAACCCGAAACCTCGTCTCAGCAGTCTTTTACCCATATCACTAGGCTACCACTAGGCCTATGGATGTATGCAACACTAAGGGCGTCATACCCGTGCTGCTAACCCTGAAGGAATCTTCTAATGCCTGTCCAGAAGAACCCTTTAATATAGTCACTTGTAAAAAACTACAGCTGGGAGATAGATCTCTCACACAATAGAGACGAACCGATCATTACAGAATATGATTAATTCGCTGCCTGTGTTGACGACCGCCATGATTCGAGAGGCATATTTTGTACAATGATTGAATAATAGCACTCCGTTATAGCGATACTGTTGATGTAGGGTGAACTGCATAATTGTTAACCTTAGGTATTCATCTTATTATATGTAAAGAAATCTACATAAATGATTGCTAATTTTGGTATTGAATTATTTGTGGAAGTCCAGGTGGAAGGTTTAAAAGGTAAACAAATGTGATTAATATTCGGTAAAGGCTTAAAATAAGTCAAATTAAAGTGGAAATTACAACTAAAATCACAATTAAAATCAATCATTTAAATCAAAATAATTCCTCGTGGGTTATTCGACACGACACAGCTTGTGTGTGTATTTTTGTTTTCATTTTGTTCTTTTAATAAATAAAATCGTGGCATTTAGTTAAAATTAAAAATTACAATTAGTACAAGATTAAAATTACCATTAAAATAAATAACAATGATTAGTCAAACGTGAGCTCTCAATGCTAATTATTCCTTTTAAAAGCCTTGTAGATGTCTTTTATGATTTCGAATCTTGTCTCGGTTAAAAACAAACATTGTATACTATACTGGAAGGTAGGTACTTATATTATGTCTTCTTACTCTCTAAAAATGATAATAAGAATAGTTAAAAAAATAGTTTTTGGTTCCTATTCGAAGACACCAGGGTCCAAGCATTTTCATTACACTGACACGAAAATATATAGAATTCTTAATGTAAAAGTATCAAGAGAGCGGAGCGTTTTGATAGACAGCCTACCTACTGCAAACCTGTGTATGTGTGAAGTCCGCCAATCGCAATGATACACACGAGTTCGCTAATTCCTATTGCTACGGTCCTAAAACTGTTGAACAGATTTGAATGCAATTTAGCGCAGAAATAGGTCACAGACTGGATTAGTGTATAGGTTTCCTGGAAATAATCGTTCCTATGACTCAAGGAATCAGTATTTCGGTAAACAGCTAGTACTTTAATGAACCGTGCTGACTCAAATACAAGGCATTCGCAATGGTTTCACTTGCTTATTTAAAGCGTTCTTTGAAGTTCTTGACAGCATATGTGATTGTGTATCGTGAATTGATAATAGACATGCACGGGTTATGAACTGAAGTAGGTTGTACAAACATTATATTTACGGAAAAAAGTATTTGTAAATGCTATATTTAATACTTTTTTTTATATAAACTCACGCGTATATCCCCGAAGGGGTAATCAGAGTTTATGTTTAGGTCCCAATGTGATAGGTGGCGAACCTATTGACATTAACCATGCACTCATAAACCTGCGATAAATACACACATAACTTCGAAAAGCATCGAAAAGTCATTGGTGTGTGCCATGGTAAAACCTGGGATCGAACACGAGACCTCGTCTCAGCAGTCCGTTACCCATACCACTAGGCTACCGCAGTTATCAAAAAATCTACCTCAACCATCAAATTTTATAGAATTTGCTATAATCAACAAATAACCTACATAATATGTAGCTTGGTGATTTAACAGATACATTTCTTCTAACTGTTTATCTTTTGAATTGAAACTATTAATCAGTTATTTTTCATTTATCTGTGCCTGTTGTCAGTCTTCCTTTTATAAAACTTTTCAGTATTTATCGTTTTTACTTTAATGGGCAAAAGAGACTTGCAACCGCGCGGTAGCCTAGTGGTATGGATAATGGACTGCTGAGACGAGGTCTCGGGTTCGATCCAAGGTATTACCATGGCACACAGCAATGACTTTTCGAAGTTATGTGTGTATTTGCCTATTGCAGGTTTATAAGTGTTAATGGCAATAGGCTCGCCACCTATTACGTTTGGACTTAAACATAAACTGGCGAAATTCGGTGCTAGCACCTCTGCCTACCCCTTCGGGGATATAGGCGTGAGTTTATGTATGTATGTTATATGAGACCTACAATCGGTATCATTCACCCTATTATTCGTAACACTATAGGAACAGTGCGATTCCGCACCGACTATCAATCATTCAAATGAGACAATCAATCTTTGTACCCAAGATGCAAATATACACGAATATTGATGTGTGATGTCCACACACTTGTGGTGAAACTCTTGATGGTACAACCGATGGGTACGTAGGTATGGTGACATATTGCGACAACTCACAAATGCCAGGGGCTATAAAGTGACATTCTATTGTCGAAAACGTTTGTAGAATCGCTTACAGTAAAGTACGGGATTGGCGTAAATCTGTAATATGACTAAGTAACACGATAGCCAAGTGGTATGGATAATGGACCGCTGAGACGAGGTCTCGGGTTCGCACCCAGATTTACCATGGCACACACCAAACCCTCAAAAGGCCCTCAAAAGTCTAACCAGCCTAACTTGGAACTTCGATATCGCCATTGGTCATTAGACCATTGGTTGTGGAGGTCAGATGGCAGTCGCTCCACGGAAAATATCGAAGTTCAGCCGCATCACAGTTAGACTGGAAAGCCGACCCCAACTGTGTTGGGAAAAAGGTTCAGGGAATGATGATGAATTGAATAATCCAATTGTGTCGTTTACACTTCGTAATCCGGACTTCGGCGGTTTACCCGTGGAACAACACTAAGGCCAACCTAATACCACGGAAAATTTTCGTAAGCTGTGATTAGCATTTATGCGTTTTAAATGAGAAATCGTAATCGCGACAACTTCACTCTGTATTCATCAAAATTGTACAGATAACAGCAATTTTTTCAAGTCGAATAGGTTCAAAAGTGTATGGCTACAACGTGGGACAGCGACATAATATTTATTTTCTTTGCAATAAATACATAACATGTGTTTTAATAATTATAATAATTGTTTTCTATATTCATTAAATAAAACCGAAGTTAGCAACGGTAATCAAAATGTCATTCTGACAGTTATCACAGATTTAAAAAGCATATTTAAGTTCAATGATTAGTTTTTTGATCGGTGTTTTACTCAGGCCTCATTCATTACAACATTATCTTCAACATGATGTTAAAACATGATAAACATTATATTAGAAGAATACGTAATCAATGTAATCTATAAGATCCTTATCAACTAAGATGTCTTTGAGCAGCGTAGTAATCATTTGTTCGTTTTTATCATGAAAAGCGACACACACGGCCTCGGGGAGGTCCATCGGCATTAATACTACATTCCCGCGGACCTCATGGCTTGGGTACCGTTTTGTTTATGGGATTCTAAGGCACAGGGCTTTTTATACTTCTTGGGTATTAAATTAGCACACTGTCTACTTATAGTAAACGGTTATCGTGGCCTGTGATTGATGGAAACCTCAGAAGTGTCATTAATTTGCGATCTATAAAAGAGAACACACCAAAAAAGGAAAGGATGAAGGAAAGGAGTGAAGAAAGCCTTCATTGTTATTCAAATCTCACTAAATATACCTAGTTACTATTATATTTACGGTTAAGGTTTTAAAAACATTTGAATTGAATATTATTCAATTCATGTTTAAATCATTAAACGGCACTAACAAAACGTCAAAATTAAAAATATAGGTTAGTTTAGTAAATAGACCACCAACGGTTCGAAACGCCTCTTGCTGAGAAGACGCCGCGCCCGACGGTGAGAAACTCAGCTCTTTTTATCTATTTACAAAAAATTAAGTTTTTAGTCTAGATACAAGTATAAGTGAACAACTCATTTTCTGGCTAGTTTATCATCAAGATTTTTTTAAAGCCATTTTGACATAACTTTCTTGTACGATTATCGTAAATAGCTAAAACTCAAGGGTCAATATAGCACCATCTCATAGGCGTATAATAAATTAAATACACCTACTATACTACACTCCAGGTATACTCCAGAAAAAAAAAATACACCAATATTCATTTCGTCATACTTCTGACCAACTATACCATTTCGTACATCAATAAGTTTATTGCTATTTTAATAGAAGTATAGACTACCACAATAAGTCTATAACAAGAGTACATCTAACCATCACCTACCACTGCAAACACGCCGAGGTGCAAGTCCCACCCCTATAATCACTGTCATTCCACAGCCAGTCATTTACATCAGAAGGCTAGTATCAACTCCGCAGCGTATTATTTGTTCATCAGATAATCTCTCTGATGGCCTTCTTGCATAATGTTGTCATCACGTTACCGTAATCCGATAATGTAAAGGTCTCAATCAACTAAACGCATCAGTCATACGAATAGGGGGGCTGTGATCATCGACTGTATCAGGACTTTCCTGTTTTAGTTGATGGTTTAACTCTACACCTAACAATTTCTTTACTTCATTGTATAAAAAACAGCACAAAATTTTCGTTAAATAATAATTAGCTGTTGCTCGCGGCTTTGCCCGCGTGGATGTCACAGTCTTATAAATTTTAGCGCTTTACAAGATTTTGTATTCGCATCTACTCGCCTCACATATTTTTGTTCTATTATGAATAGTTTCCGCAACGAAAGACGTTTTAGAACACTTTTTTACACCTTTGGTTATGTTATTTAGTTTTAGTGAGGGTCCTTAATGTTTCCTAGCAATAACTATAGCTTATGTTACTCTGGGTTATTTTAGCTTCCCAATGGTGAAAGAATTTTTGAAATCGGTTGAATAGTATTTGAGTTTATTCATTATAAACATACACAAAAATTAATTTAGTATAATATAAATAAAATAATAATTTAGTATATAATATAAAATGTCGTAATAGTTGTATTTCGAAAGAGTAGTTTGGCTCTCGTCCCACGTAAATCCTGTGTCAGGAGAGTTATTTATGTACTTTATGTAGTATGAGAATGATAATAATGTTTATAATATCTTATAGGGCCTCCGCGATAGACGGTAGTTACCCGGTAATATATTGGACGTATTAATAAATTTCTCATTACGTGTACTTACTTATAGTACCTACTGTAAATTAGTACTAAAGTAAGGATAACTTAAGGATAGTATGTACTAAATTTATATAAACACATAAGTATATATATATATATCATATAAGTTTTAATTTATTTAAGCGAAGCCTTAATTTTATTTGAACGAAAGTTTCACTAACGGATAACTGATAGGTACTATAAGATGTAAGTTAAGGTCAATTTTATTAATCTTAAGTTACATCTTATAGTGTCAGTTATCTACCAGTGAAAGTTTCATCAAAATCCGTTCTGTCGCTTCCTAAATAAGCTAAGCCAAAGCGACAGACAAAAGTGTAAAAAAATCGGTAATAACATTAACAAGTGGGTTCACACAGAACAAGCAGCCTCGCGAGGCATTCGAACGATCATGTCCAGGTATAATATTTTCGTTTGCCCGTAGCGGCCCGGACCGAGCATCCGAGGTCCGGAATATTCCGGGTTCCATCTCGTTGAAATATGAATGATATATTACATAAGGTACTTTAATGAACGTTAATTTGTCAATTTTAATCCTCTATGCAACTGAAAATCACCATAAAAATAACCGATAAATCTATTAATTTATATTTCTATTGAATCTTTTAGCACGGCTCATTCCCCGAAATCCTTTAAGTTTGGTTACCGCACATGGAATGGGGGCGTTCCGAACCGGTGCGACCGGCCGAATCACTCAACGGGACCGAATTATCAACGTCCCATCACTATTGTCTCAATCCGAATATCGAATAGTTTGACTGGGTTGAATCTACCCACGCTCCGTTAACTGTTTGGTTATCGAATTTAAAAATCGAATTGGAGTGTTTGGTTTGCGATTGGTTGGAATTATTTATCGAATGCTTTGCGTTGCTAGACATGATATCGGTTCTGTTGCGTTGCGCTTGCACACATCTCTGGAATGTTTTTATTTGAATTCCGAAACTACATTTCATTTCGTATCAGATCAAATTTGGACTCTAACCAGATAACAGAACATAACACAAACTCACGTATATATCCCCGAAGGGGCAGGCAGAGGTGCTAGCACCCACATTTCGTCAGTTTATGTTTACGTCTCAATGTAATAGGTGGCGAGCCTATTGCCATTAACCGGGCACTTATAAACCTGTGATAAATACACACATAACTTCGACGAGCATCGAAGAGTACTTAATTGGTGTGCGCCATGGTAAAACCCGGGATCAAACCCGAGACCCCATCTTAGCAGTCCATTACCGATACCAGTAGGCTACCACGGTTTGTTGAAATGTTGAAGCAATTACATACTACTTGTTTTAAAATATAAATACGTAGCTTAGCGGTTTGAGTACTCCCTCTGCAAAGGATAGGTCGCGTGTTCAAATCACGACGGAGCATTTACAATTTCCGATTTAAATTGATTCTAATTTGTTCCACAAAATAAAGACCAGTGAATAGCCAATTGTCTAGGGGGCCTAATTAGATAACAGAGCAAATGCCCTGAGCGTAGACATTCCAATATATTCAAAACTGGGCTATTACGAGTACTATTAAATGCTTGATGAATATATGTACAATAAGCTGAAATACATGTCTTCAATTAAATCCACGCGCAGATGTTTTTATTCCAATTCTGATTCGTAGCTCGAGATAGCGTGAGTACTATTTACGTCTAGCAATCTAAATGTGTACATTGAATTATAAGTTATAGCTTAATAAAGCTATTAAAAATAGTGCTGTGCCCAACTCTATCGATAAATCTTCATTCTTACTTAATTAATGCCTCGTGCAATTGCTGTACAGTTTGTAATAGGGTTGTATGTACAAGTTTGATCATTCGTATTATAAGGTTATGCATCTTTATTTGTTATAGTACATTTATTTTAAATCAATCGATAAGCCTATTGCCTATAGGCCTATTATTTTCATTGGACTTGGTATAGGCTATTGCTTACGATCCTCTGGCTTCCGTATCCAGTCTATCCTGGCCACCTTTTTCAGCTCGTCAAAATATACTTACTAGACCATAAAATATGGACTAAAGCCGATTAATAAAAAACCTGCTAAACAAATGTAATAAAATCATCGATACTAGCGAATGAGTCAATAGGCACATTCCTAAAACTAACCGAACAAAAGGTGCAAACAAAAAAAATCACACACTTTTTTAAGTTCGGTATGTAATAGTGCTACCAATAACCTATAACTCACTATTATCGATATCGATAAATCACACCGTCTATGATACATTGAAGCTGTCACATCGACCTCTTTGGTCAATAATATTCCTCACTGGCCATCCATCATGGCTCTCGGTTGTCATAACTTTGCTTAAATCAATGTGGTTCTGTTCTAATGGTGGAATGAAATTATTTCTATGGGAGTGAAGCACGCGATGTCAATAAGACATTTAAGATATCCTGTATATCAACAACAGGTTGCTATTAAAATGAAAGCTGTTAGTAAATGACTGGTGCTGTCCTTATTTATCTGTGTTTTATTTTTTGGGAAGACTATAGGTGTAAAGCGAACAGCAGCAGAAAGCAGCAGCGAAAAGCCCTCCTTTTTTTTTTCGTGCGAAAAATTCCCACGGATACCCCCCCCAACTACGTGATTTTATAGTGGTTTCGGAAAAAGAATTTTTTTTCACACACAGTTTCGGTAGCAAAATCGATTGGAAGTTTTAATTTTGAAAAAAAAAAATACTTTATGTATGGCAATAATGTACAGGTGAACAGAAAAATGTATGGGACGTGTAAAAATCAAAAAAATTATTTCGCCAAATTAGGACTTCCTTACGATTTTACTATCGAAATTTTGGCCAAAATTCCGATCAAAAAAGTAGTCCAATAGTGTTAAAATTATCAGTAGTATCCGCTCTATTTTGGTCAACTTCATCTGTATTATCATATTTATTGGTTAAAACGATCCATGATCAACAGAAAACCACAAGCGTTCAGTGTTTAAAGTGTTAAATAGTCACCAATTTCATTAATACGAGAAACCAGAGGTTACTTGCAGTAATATTTATGTACGCAAGAATAATCCTTATTCTCCTACAACTACCGCAATAAAGTACCAAAATATCGAAGGGTTTATTCGAATTCTCGGTAAGCCGGTAATCGTTTATACCGCCAACGGAAACAAACTATAGCAATAACAAACAGGGCTTGTTTCATGACGGCTCAATCGTGATGCGATTGTGACCATATTGTACTACCGCCGCACTATCGAGGCATAGAGCGGCCATTCAGCGCGCGCGGTGACCCGTGACCTCGGCCCGGCAAGGAATCGCGCCACAGTATAAGATATTTGCAGTAGGACTGTAAAATAGATACCAAAGAAGCGAAAGTGTTAAGGAATTTTAATTATTGTATAATGTTTTAAATTAATGTATGTGGGCTCTTAATTCAACGGCATGATGAAAGCGCAGAAGATAGAATTCTTAAACATATCTCAATTTCATTGCGAGGGCAACATTATAACTACATTAAACAGTAATAATGGTGACCGTCTTCATCTTAACATCAGGCGATGTAAAGTCAAATTGACGTGCCCTAAAAAAACTTTTTTAATATTTAGGTCCTAATATGCGATCGCTTTTAGTTAAAACCATAAGCAGTTCTTAAGGGTTGCTTCGCGTGCTAGGCTGCCCTCATTTTTATTCAATTACTAGATGTTGCCAGAGGCTCCGTCCGCGTGGATTTCGATCCCGTGCCTGCTGCTTGGACTTCTGATCCCGTTCTCACTGCTCCATAAAACCTTCCGTAGAGTTCAAAGAATAAATAAAAAAATAGAATGACTCGAATCGGTCCAGCCGTCTTCGAATTATCTTTCTAATAGTCTTGTTATCTTGTTCCCAATTGATTTCCGAGTCTCTGTGCTAGGCTATTCTGGTGGTATATCTTTGTTAGTTTTGCCTGTTTCCACCTTTATTGTGGGAACGTTCAGATATTTATTTTTAAACATTTTTTGGAAAAGGTACAAATGTATACCCTGTTACAATACTTCAAGTTATATGATGTACGCTCACCCGCGGTCCGTCCAATACTTGTTTGGCACTCTAACAGTACAAAAGTAACTGTAATGAGGCACATAATTTCCGATCAAAAGCTAGCCCTTCCCTAATTCCAATTGAAAAAAACTGTCACATAATGACAT
Source organism: Pelosia muscerda (assembly GCA_963691645.1). Taxonomy (NCBI): domain Eukaryota; kingdom Metazoa; phylum Arthropoda; class Insecta; order Lepidoptera; family Erebidae; genus Pelosia; species Pelosia muscerda. Next base: position 1,132,954 of record OY829100.1, read on the forward strand.
TTACCAATTACATACACCAGTGCTTAAGTGACATGAATGACTGTTGGGTTCATTTAGGCGCGTCAGTGATTTGGTTTCGTTACGCTTGTCGCCCACGAATTGGAGAGTATAAATAATTGTTTTATTTAGTGTATATTTCGACAGGTAGGTGTCGCTTCACCGCGCACGTATACACACCTAACTGTATTGTGTTGGACGCTAATTGTTTTATAGTGATATTGATTGATTGTGGCGAGCACATTGATCGATATCTATGTACAGTTACGTTCACAAACTTAACAGAGGGTGTTTACGGAACAACGACATGATATTTGAAACCCAAGTTAACTTTAAGTCGGCCTGCAAGTCGGTACACTTACTGATTAGGAAACGGTTTGAGCGGTCGGATGGAAGTCACTTTCCAAAAAGCTGCATACACTAAACCTAAAACAGTAGAAGCCCTGAATCCGAGGTGAAATATCAACAGTAATGGTATTAAGATGGAGTAACACAGTTGATAAAAGTTGAAAAAACGGGGTGAAGTTGCGCGGGACAATTGATCTTGCTGACCTTTTGTTTAACAATTGCAGCGAGTTTTTGACTATAATGTTTATACTTCAAGAATATGATGCTAAAACCTACCTAAGTACTACCTAAGTACTTAAGAATTTCTTTTCCAGTGTAAGCAATTGAATTATATAGGTTTATCGACAATGAGAGAAAGACCAAGTATTGATTTTTCTCATATAAAGTAATGTGACTGGTAATTTGAATTCATTTTTTCACAAGTCACGCTTTGCTAATATAAGTCCATAAATGTTATTTATGACTCAAACGTATTAAATATCGATTTTGTTTACCTTATTGAATCATTCATTAGGAGATTCTGATTCATAGCTATATATTTTATGTTCTATTGCCTATAATAGAATATCAAAATGGCATGTTTACGATCCAATGATACTTGTTATTCATTAATTTGCCGTATAACTTATCATTAATTGAATGCTTATTCACTCTTTCTACGTATACAGGGTGTTAGAAGAATACCTACTATATAACTAGGCACCTACTAGATACCTACTACTAATCAGTTTAACAAAATTGGGTTACTTTTTTTAGTTGCAATACTTTTTTTGGTAGGTAGCATGATTTTTAAACTGCTCTAAATTATGTTAGTAAAAGAATTTATACATCGTGGTACCTACCAAAATAACAGGACTAATACAGTAATACCGATAACAGTAATAATAATAAAAAATAATGTTTTTACGTCTAAATTGACAAAACATGTTGAAACCTGCGCACTGCAGGTTTCAACATGTTTTGTATCTTATGACATATTTACACCTATTTACACATGTTTTCATAAATAAATGAATAATTTTTACCGCGGTAGCCTAGTGGTGTGGGTAATGGACTGCTGAGACGAAGTCTCGTGTTCGATCCCAGGTTTACCATGGCACACACCAATGACTTTACGATGCTTTTTGAAGTTATGTGTGTATTTATTGCAGGTTTATAAGTGCCCGGTTAATGGCAATAGGCTCGCCACCTATTACATTGGGACCTAAACATAAACTAGCGAAATGTGGGTGCTACCACCTCTGCCTACTCCTTCGGGGATAAAGGCGTGAGTTTATGTTATGTTACATTTTTTAAAAGAACAATAATTTCGTTGATATAGTCAGTAATTTTCGCGAGCGTTCCTCTAACACCTTGTATTTTGGTCTACTTCATCTGTATTAGGTATCATATTCATCATTTTACAAACAAAATGAAATCTTAATGAACGATATAAATCATCTATCACATTGTGATAGCATGATCCCGCAATCAATCACCTAACAAAAGTAATTCCCCACATTGCCTTCTAATCATAACTTCAAAATAATATGTTCTTATTTATTTGAAAATAATGACCATCCAAAACGAATTTAATCTACTGTTTTTTCTCTACTGTGGTTCAATTTCTTCAATAATTACACAACAAAGCGTCCTGATCGTAAGATAAGTGAGAAAAAATGAACCTTTTGACAGGACCTCGGCGTCTATGATATGACGTCATGACGCATCATGCTTTGGACGCACATGACGCGAGCTAGAGGTCAATGACCTAGGATGACGAAGGATTTCTTAAATTTTTGCGTCCACGTCGACTGAATGATGGACTGTGTTTTGTATATATTTTTTGCTATAAATATATTCACGGTTGGTACTTGTTCATTTACTATTACAAGATTAGTGTAGAACTGATTGTGATTTGAATGGCTTATCTCAGAAACCAAATTTTTAATAAAAGTAAGGTTATTAGTTTAGAATAAAAAAATGGTCTCAAATTCCTTGCCGGCGAACGTGTTTCCTTCTTCCTACAGTCCCGGGTCCTTTAAGCGGGGCGTGAAAAAGCATCTGATGAGGCCGTCAAGCTAAGCGCCACTATTGTAGCACTGAACGTGTTTGCAATGGTGACCCTCTTTTATGAGTCGTTGCCTTCAGCTTAACATCAGACGAGGTGAAGTCAAATTGACGTGCCATAAACAAAAAATAAAAAAAACCAGTTGGTTGTAGCATGATGTTATATACATATAAACTTTCCTCTTCAATCACTCTATCTATTAAAAAATCGCATCAAAATCCGTTACGGACATAAGGATATAGGGACATAGAACGCGACTTTGTTTTATACTATGTAGTGATGAACAAAAATGATAATGCTCCCTGCGTAGTAGTTGTGTTTTCTACCACGCTATAGATGCTTTTACGATACGTTCTCTTTTTCGCTTCTGTTTGCATTGGCTTTCCTGACTTTTATAGGAACGACTGCCATTCTTCTCTACCCCGTGAGGGAAGCCGGCCCCAAAACCTCTTCTGTCAACTAGCTAACGTACCGGCTTGCAGGTCAGCTGGGCTCAGAACCGTAGGTCTTGGTAGGACCCCATTTGTATACCAAATTTAAAAAATGCTAAACCAGGAGTCGAACTTCTTCACCGTGTGACCGTACCGACACCCATGCCAAAAACTTTCTATCCGTCATTCAACAGTCACTTCTGAATAGTAGACACTTGACCGGCGTGTGCGCAACCGACCGTGGAAATTCGTTTTGTCGCAAGCTACACAATACTCGAATACTCTGCCGAAGCTTCCAAGTAATCGGCGTGACGGTTGGCCTAGTTGTCATCAGTAGGTACCTACAGTCTTGAGTTAGTGGGACACAGCTATATTGGGATATATGTACATATTTATTTTCTCATGTTATTGAGTTCGTAAACAAACATATTTATAGTTACGAGCATATCGTACCTTCAATAGAAACTGCCCCAATCCAAGAAGTGGAGAATTAAATTATCTCTAAGTAATAATCTATAAGTGTGTGTGTGTGTGTGTTCATGAGTGTGTGTGTGTGTGTGAGTGCGCGCGCGCGTGTTTGTGTATGTGTGCGTGTGTGTGTATGTTTGTGTGTGTGTATGTGTATGAGACTAGAATTCCGAAATCTTCTAGTACGTAAAGCCTGACTGCAAGATTATTTTTAGAAAGAATTTATTCGGAGGTAATTTCAATGGAATCAATTTTTCAATTCTTAACGAACACGTATGTCAAATATTTACATTATTATACAACTATTCATTGCTTTATCAGCTTTCCCTCTTGAAGTGTTTACCTATAGCCACTGTTCCCACGTGAGATTCGCGCCGACATAAATACCATTCAGATGCTGGTATAATTATCTATTTTGGAAAGAGAAATATTTATTACAAAATTACAAACTGCATCAATATTTGGGCAAGACATTCCCATTATCATATTTAAGTACATCCCAAATACAGCTTCGTTTAACTGTATTTAAAATATCATAAAAAGAAAATGGCGCGAACAAATTAACCACAATTAATTTGGGCACGGTCGATATGTGGGGAATTTGTCGATGGCAACACTGGCGTTGCGTTCCGCCGACCTGCGTAATAATTGCGAAATCTTAAATATGGCGGGCGATTCGCGTGCAGGGCTGCCTGTGCTAATTAGACCTGTTAAATGAACACGACTGCTACGTATCAGGCGTGGGTTCAAGTCTTATTTTTTATTTAGGACACGTCAATTGGACTTCACCCCGCCTGATGGTAAGCTCAAGGCAAAGTCTCAGGAAAAAGAGTCACTATTACCAACACACACACGTGTTACAATGGTGGCGCTCAGTTTGACGGCCTCATCAGATGCTTTTTCTCGCCCCGCTAAGGATATAGCTTAGTGTAAATATTTGTATGCATGATTCTCATGCATACTATTCTCGACTAAGTATTTACATTGGTCTGATCGTTTCTCGGAGAGCACGTTAAGCCGTCGGTCCCTGTAGCCGTACGAACATCTGTGGCAGTCGTTACGGGTAGTTGGAGCCTTCAAAAGTCCAACTAGCCTAACTACGAAACTTTGATATCGCCAATCTGGTTGTGGAGGTTCGATGGCAGTCGCTTCACGGAAAATATTGAAGTTTAGCCGCATCTCAGTTAGACTAGAAAACTGACCTCAACTGAGTTGTGAATAGACTCAGAGAATTATGATGATTATGATTTCGCATTTGTGCTATATCTAGTGTGATGACTTTCGCACAAGTGCAAGAAATAAGTTAATAAACTATTATCGTTTCGTGATTTGTGACAATAGCCATAGATTTCTATTCTTCCCGGTGTTGCTATCTTTCACGTTTGCTACCATTTACGGCAAAAAATTTTTTTAACAAATTTTATACATCAAAGTGACAACCCTACGTGCTTAAACTCTGCACAGGCGGGAATTTCATACAAGTTTCACAGTTACGGTCTCCACCGAATTGATCTAACGGACTCAACGGACCCGTGAGGCACTTCACAACTAATTACCTCATATACTCCGCTTTCTTGCGTCCTGCGCAACCGCAGAAGACAGGACCCACGATAAAGGTGGAAGGATATTCTTGAAACGATGTGTTTATTTATATTATTTAGATAAAAATTAAGTACACGCGTCGTTGGTACCAATAGTAAGAGGCCATCATCATTATCTCACACTTATACAAGACCGTTTCTGCAAGAACAAAATAAAATTTCTAATTTGAAGCTTAGTGGTTAAGGAGTAGGCCTTACGATCGAAAGGTCTCAGATTCAAATCCTGGTTATTACACTACCGAGGTGAACCCACTACTAACACAAGCCATCTTCACACAAACGTGTGATGGAATATTAGTCATTCCAGTTGCTAATTTTCTTTAAAAGAAAACAAATTAGCAACGAAGTATTTCCATCCAAGTACCATGTGGTAGTACTATTACTTGAAGTTCATTTTATTTAATACTAGCTGTTGCCAGCGGCTCTGCTCGCTTGGACTTCTGATCCCGTTCCCGCTGCTTGGACTTCTGATCCCGTTCTCGCTGCTCCATAAAAACCTTCCGTAGAGTTCAAGAAACTAGAGTTCGGTACTTTCGAGTTCAGCACACGTGTGAATATAAATATTATTGTTGATAACAGCAGCACACTCGTAACAGTGTTATACTTACAGTTAATATTGTTATCAAACTATTATCGCTTTATCACTTTCGAAGACATCTCACTGGACCGGTATTTAATATGCAAAATCGGATCAAACAAGGTCTGCCTGCCACCGGCTACCTCGGCGGGGACCGTTGCTTCCGTGAAATGGCCACACACAGCTATAATGTGCTCTTGTTAAGAATAATCTTGGGGGCAAATAACATTGGCCTTTTTTTTATTACTAGATCTTTTACATTACTAGGACGAATTTAATGCACCCTTTTTTCTTTCTCTTTATCTCTCTTTTATAATAATATCTTAGTATAAAAAAATAACCGCGGTAGCCTAGTGGTATGGGTAAAGGACTGCTGAGACGAGGTCTCGAGTTCGATCCCAGGTTTACCATGGCACACTAATGACTTTTTGAAGCTTTTCGAAGTTATGTGTGTATTTATCGCAGGTTTATAAGTGCCCGGTTAATGGCAAACTTATTAACCTATTACATTGGGACCTAAACATATACTGGCGAAATGTGGGTGCTAGCACCTCTGCCTACCCCTTCGGGGATACAGGCGTGAGTTTATGTTATGTTTTTTCTTAGTCAGATCTAAAAGTTTACCTTTGTTTTGATAGTAATTTATTGAGTAGTAACGACTTTCACGCGGGGGTCACAGGCTAGTTGTTTAACACATCTGGGGCCATTGACTAGAAGTGGCCATCGTTTGTAGAATGTAATAGAATAGATTATTTTTCATTTTGTTGGCGAACCCAGACATTCTCCCAGACTTCCGCCAATGTCCGTGGTTAGGTTAATAAACGAACGTTAGGTTAATAACCAAACTCCCTGTTTGGTCGGTATTGAAGCATAATATAATTTAATTAGTTTTCTTTATTTATTTAATCATTAACAATGACACATTGTGTTTGATATTAATTTGTGGTGGATAAGACAAATTAAGGTTTGCAAATATAATTGTCATGTAGATATTAACATGCAGGAATATAACAAATACAAAAATGTCAATGAAAAAACAAAAATTAACCATGAAATTGAGGTAATGTCAGCAAAAAAAAGTATTATTACGTAAAAATCATATATGGATAATCAATATAAGGGATTGACATTCGTTCCCGCTTGTCATAAATGTCAAACTACGTGTCAATCCCATACATTGAAATTATATTCTATTCCATTCTACAAAACGACTACCATCAAATTACCACATGTTTAGTGCCTCTGTTATTCATCCACCTAATACTCTTAACATAAACCGTTCCAAACTAATTCGAAATTCAAAATAAAATGTTGTAGTACAAAATGATCATCAGTCATCAACGTTGTTTAATGAAATAAATCCATGCGGTCATCACCATAGATCACTGCGCGGATAATCGGATATCACGCCCAACACTATAACCGCACGCGTTAACGATAAATTTAATTTGGGATGAGAAAGGGTGTGGAAATGTGAGATATAATTATAAATATACATACGTTAGGTATATTATGTACGTATCTTTATAATTTTGTTTATACTGTGATATATTCTAGGCGAAATTTAGTGTTGCTGTATATAATGATAGTAAGTTTTCTGTGACTGAACTAATATTATCTTAAGATAAGACCGAAACCATACCAATAAGCAGAGTACATTTTCGCTCTGTTATAGCTTAAGATTTTTCATGGGCGATCTTCCTTACTAAGGCGGTTTGGACCTTTGACGCAGCAGCTCTGAACAGAAGAAAGGTCCTATTGTTATACCAAGTAGTGTAGGTTCTTTAGCCGGGATCATCTCCTTCCGAGTGGTTGCCTGGTTCACAGTAATGGCACGATGTGTGAGCACATGTGCTGTTGACACCTCCTTGTGCGAGCCAGCAATGCTCGAGAAGGAGACGGTGGGGTGGGTCTGGAGGGGGAAGACTCCGGGCCCGCGACATTCGGAGGCGACTTGAGCGTGGGAGGTAATAGAATGACCTGCTTCCTCATTGAGCGTGGCAATGGAAGTGATCTGTAGAGCCGCCTGTCACCCTAACAGCCCTAGCACTCTTTTTTGACCCATGAGATGTTAAGACTGATATTGTATTCGATCCCACGTAATAGGGGGTAGCCTATTGCTTTATTTCAGGCACTACTGCTGACTAGAATTATGCATCTGAGACCTGGGCTGTATATATCTGTCTAATGTTAAACAGTCCAGTCCCTTAGTCGCCTTATACGACACCACATGGGAAGAGATGAGGTGGTCCAAATTCTACTCTGCTGGGAACTACGGGGTTTTTTTATTAACTTACAAATAAATAACTACTTAAAAAGTAACATGGAGGTCTACACTTTATAAAACTTTTTAATACAATTACTAAAATTACATACCATCGCTATGCTGTCCCAACTTATAAAAATCCAGCATTTTAATCCAGTAATCATATAATAATATACCTACAAATCGGTAATTTCGCTGAAATTAATATGCGTACTCATGGCGGCTCTTAAGTAGAGGGCTGGTGACCCCGGGGTCAGGGAATTAGTGCCCGGCTTGATCCCCAAGCCGGCGTCCTAACGGACTCGTTGTGGTAATAATTATGTGTATTCTTGAGAGCAGCAATGATGGGCATTTTACCTAAAAATTGAATAATATATTAATTATACCTATTGTATGCAGACCGCGTCCAACCGGTCGGATTGGAGGACGTTGAGGGAGGCCTATGTTCAGCAGTGGATGTCCTATGACTGAAATAATGATGACGATGATTCATTCCCTTTAACTGCCTTTTAACAATTACCTGTGGTTTATCGAATCCCCCCGTCACACGTGCTCAGATACTCGTTAAAGAGTATAGATTACTGTCTATGATAACATTTTTTTGTGTATGAAAATGAATATTGTCTCTATTAAGCAAACAGCAACTTTTCTTACATTCTTTAAAAGTGATAGCTGTAAAAAAGGAATACGTTACAAAATTTATCATCTAAATGGATAGCACTTACGAAGTACTGTTAGTATTGTTTTTGGAAATTGAATTCAATTTATCAAGTGGCCGATAAAAAAATTTAATACAGAGTTGTAAAATCTAGAAATCTACTTTCAAACAAAACATAAATAATGGAAACAGTTGTTATTTTTTTTATACCACTTAGGTGGCACACCAGCACACGACCCACCGCCAAATCACAGGAATAACGAACTCAGGAATCTGCAAGAAAATTTCGGCAATTTCATATGTAAAGTAAGATTATATTATTACTAAGTAAGAAGAGTGGTATTTCTCGGTTCGATCGTATTGAAATAAACTCGGCGCCACCACCCACTATCTACTCAATTTCATTTCATTGTTTTTCTAAAACAATGTCTGTAATTTATCAATAGATTTCTGCTTCACATCAAGAGGCTGATTGCATGGCTGTAATCGGAGACCGGCGTCGATACGCAACGAGACGAAAATTCTGACCTTAATGTTACACACTGTACAATGAGATTGTTCACATCGCTATAAATAAGGTCAACTCTTTCTACAGCGAGGAAACTCACACGAGATGGTTTTTTTTCTTATAAAAGTCAACGGGGTTTACCTACCATCGATTGATTTCGGAGTTTTATCGATATTTCGACCCTTACAGCCCTTACAGACAAAAGATTTCGCAGGAAAATGTCGCTAACCCCTCTTGCTCCATCCTTCTGTTTGCGCTTTAGAACCCCTTGGATTTGCTACCCTCAATCTCGTAACCTTGTTCGCATTTCCTTGTAAGGCTTGTGTCCGCTTTGACTATCCCTGGTTTGACACCATCTTCTTTTGTCAACGTATGTATGTAAGGCCCTCATTTCCTCAAGTAGTGAGCCTGTTGCCGTCACGCAGGTACTTAATATAAAGTAGTTTTACTATCATTCCGAAAATCATTGCTGGTAACATTTATTTAGCCAAAAATGTGATATTACGTGTGTGGCTTTTCGAATACCTACTAACTACGTACTTAATTGCCAATATAAAATATTAATTATCAATAATAAGTTATTTACGACACTACAGAGACAAGTTGTACTTTATATTTTACAGCTAATCATGATTTACGACAAGTCTGTGTTCAACACAATAACATTATAGCTTGTACTTATAATAAACTGTGAATTTACCAATAAACTCCCGGATTCGTCTTGAAGTATTAATTTCTTCGACATACTTTGTTGACTGAACCGTTAATCTTGAGACGAATTTGATTTTCGATGCACAAAATGTAACAAAAAAAAAACAAATTCTTTATTATTAATATTATTTATTTGCGGAGATATTCCAAGACGTTTTCTCGTGTCGATGGTAAAATATCCTTAAGAAAAGCTTCTAGTAAAGTCTCCACTACTTTACTGAGGCAATTTTCAAACATCATCTTCACCATCATCAACGAATCATTCCAACTTTTATTGTTATATATCGTAAAACGGGGTGAATAGGGATCCAGGGGTGGATAGAGACAAAACGGTCAATAGAATATTTTAAATAAATTCTTTTACAAAATTTTATTTAAGCTCATCACCAGATATTTAATGATTCTGTTCTGTTATAACAATGAACTAGTCCAAAGATTCGCTTGAAACAAAATAAATACAGAACTTAACTGACCATTTTATTTCTATTCACTCTTCAATCAATTCACACCGTTTTACCCAGTATACTAAAATGTTACAAAAAAAATAAGATTTGAGATAAAGGTCCTAGTTACCATGTCATGAAATCCCATAAAAAATGTTTTCACTATAGCCACAGATTACCTAATAGTTGCTATTGCCTTAGTGCTGAGAAGTGTGATTAGCACAAGTATACCATTTATAAGTCTTTCAGCCATTTCTATGTTTGTTTACTATCAGACGACTATAGAATGTGCCCTACCTACCATAATAGTCTATTATTAGGTTGTTTAACTGGCCGCCATCGTTAGTTACTTGGAGTTGACGCTAATCTCCGCTAAGTCCGACAATGATCGCACTGAGCAAGGCTTAGCGTCAGTTAGACATGTTTCAGGCTTGACCCACTTATTAAAATTTTGTTTGCATTCATAATTATCAATATACAGGCTGTTTATTTTGTATAAATATAGCACTAACTATGTCACGCGGTTTTACGGCTAATGTGACAGGCGGCTCTACCCCCCAGGCCTGCGCTCATGGAGGACGGAGGTCATTCTGCGACCTCCGTTGTCCGAGTCGCCTCCGCTCATTGTGGGCTGTGCTGTGCGGGTCCGGAGTCCTCTTCGAACCGACTCCGCCGTCTCCTTCTCGTGCAAACGTGCATATGTTCATTAGCTCAAGTAAATGAACAATAAGGAACATAGACCATATCCCTCCCCGCGGGATAGATGAGGCCACCGTGGGTTCACATCCGAAGGGTCATTTCGAATGCGTAGATGGCCCTGAGTGTGGAACAAATGCCTTTTAGAACTAGTCTAAACTGGCATATGAAGACTAGAGATTGTGTGCGGTTTTAGTCGGTTCGACTCGATCGGTGTGGGGTTATTAGTGGGCATTTTCGCACGAAAAAAGGTATTCTTCGTCTTCTATCAGAGTGACAGAATTGGTTTTGAGTTGCCATCGTGGTGTAGTAATTTGTTTCACGGCAGCGCTGTTACTCACGGAGAGGGCCCGAGCATAGGTTTCGCTCTTTGGGAAGTCTTACTACTTAAGTACGCAAGGTATAGAGACAATAGACACACACACACACACACACATACATTTCATAAACTATGCTTTCAAATCATTAGCACAATTCTAAGTAGCTGTAACAGCTAGTCAGTAGATTAACTTATTTGAGTACTACAAGTCTATAATGTTATATAATGTTTAAGTAAATACAATTTGTTTGGATTAGCATAATTTGTTTAAGCGATACAGGCGGTTGTTTTTTAATAAGCAATTATGTGCATTTAGAATTTATGTATATATGTTTTGTTCACCTGTACATATTGACCTAGTGTCCTATAATCTACGCTAATATTATAAAGAGGAAAAAAAAAATTATGTGTATGTTTGTAATGAATAAACTCAAAAACTATTGTACCGATTTCAAAAATGCTTTCACCATTAGAAAGCTACCTTCACTCTGAGTGAAATAGGCATTGCACTGCACGCGATAACCGACATCAACGCGGGCAAAACCGTAGGCAACAGTTAGTGTAATATTTTTCTGTACTTGTTCCTATGTTCTTGTATACCTAACTATTAGAAAAGTTCAGTTCAATAGAATTATATATTCTGTATAGACCTTTATAAGGTATTTACAAAACGTCAAAATTCTTACTCCATCAAGAACACAATGAATCGCATTTCGTCATCTGAAGTTCCGATCTAAAACTAGAGTAGCCCCTAGCTAAGTCGTTCCGAGCGTGCCGAATCGATTTTATCGATTCAAAATGAGATACAATCGATGTAGGACATCGATGAAGTAATCGACTTCGGCATCGGAGATTTGTTTTAGGGTCAATTCCCACCGGAACAGCTGTGGCCGGATTTTTTTATAGATGGTGTCAAATTTCATGAACTAAATGTAAAATGGCCATTAAAAATGGTAGTAAAAGTACTAATCAACCAATGGCGCAAGCTGTTGCTCGTGATTAATTGAAAATGATGTATGAAAATAATTAAAAATGATGCGCGTCTCTGCTGATAGCCCGCTCTCGATTCTCTCCGGTTTCAAAACAGCGATTATTACACATATCAGAGGGTGGGAGAACGAGGGGAATCGCATCTGCCTGGAGGTGACGGGTGGAGCCGCCAGTCACCCTAGCGGTGCAGCCTGAGTCTGGAAGGAGGAGAGAGACTGAGGGGACGTAGCCTTCCCGAAGAGTGAAACCTATGCTCGAAGCCCTCTCCGTAAATAGCTGCGCTGTCGTGAAACAAATTACTACACAACGATGGCAACTCCAAAATGCCGTCGATACTACAGAAGAAGAAGAAGCGTAATTACAGTTACGAGAAGGTTGCAGCTGTGCTGACTGGCCCCTCCTTCAACTTCAAATGACTATAGATCCTCTTTCGTTCTAATAAGATTCAAAACGATTTGTAATATTTTGAAAAGCCTTTGCTGGCTTCTCTTTTAGCGAGTGCCTTAACAAAAACTAGTAAGTAACAAAAAGTGTGGAGTAGGTTCGCCGCGTAGCGAATTGATTACGTTATTGGGCAAAATTAAATAACTTTTTTCGTGAGAAAATGTTCCTAAAACTGGTTTTGGTCGGAATTCTGGTGGAAATGTAAATGTGAAACATAAGTCTATGTAAATGTATGTAAATAACGCCTATGAAAATAGATTCAAATAGATACTTTGATCGTTATTGATAGTATGTTATAGAATAATGGGTTAGATGGTACATGAAGCTAGTTGGATTTCATCAGTGATAGTTCGTTCAACTAAATAAAAGCCACTGTCGCGTAGCGGCAGTCAACGCGACTGCTACGCAGGAGGCGCCAGTTCGATCCCCGCTCAGTGTAAATATTTGTATGCATTAATACTATTTGCACTGGTCTGGTCGTACCTCGGAGAGCACGTTAAGCCGTCAGTCCCGGTTGCTATACAAACATCTGTGGCAGTCGTTACGGGTAGGGAGCCCTCAAAAGTCCGATTAGTCTGAGTACAGAACTTCGATATCGCCGATTTGGTTGTGGAGGTTCGATGGCAATGTTTCAAGTTTGTTAAGCATTCGTAATCGAATTAAATACGACTCACCTATTAGATTCATAGGTAAAATCCAACCTAGGTAGACGGAGTTAGTGATTGAGAGGTCACGAGATCGAACCACGGTCATTGCACTCGAAACACAAGTAATAATTATTACTTAGCAGGATTTATTTCGTTGTTGCAAATGTCCATAGGCCACTGTGACTTTCCATCAGGTGGGCTGTTTGCTTATCTGCCATCTAAGTGTTATTAAAACAAGTATTAAAAAAATTTAAATACAGACACATAAAACATAAATACTAGCTATTAAATAGTTATTTGTGCTACAAGAGAGCAAAACTGTTTTTTGCTGCGAGTGCCGATTTCGAATCCTGAGCAAGCGAGGGATTCTAGGATTGAATCACGAGCGTAGCGAGTGATTCTAATGTAGAATCCTGAGCGTAGTGAGGGATTCAAATGCACGAGATGCAAATAATTTTGCTCTCGTGTGGCACACATTACTTTTCACTTCAGCAGCGAGAACACATAAGAAATATTACTTAGAAGATAATGCAACACTTATTAACAGAACAGAACACCTATTATTAATTAAAATAATGCTGAAAATTTTAAAAGTTAATAATTAATTACTTATTGCTGTTCTGCAAATTTAAAGTTGAAAGTTAAAAGTTAAATTTTATACCCGTTATTTTTAAGGTGTGTTCAGAAACAGCGTACGTGACATTTTATTTTTCAAATGTTGATAATAGTAATCATTATAAAAACTTATGCATTACTTATTTTGGTATTCAATAACATTACATAATTATTAAATAATGTAAATAAAATACATGGTTATTCTTTTCCAAATATCTTTCAAATTTAGAATTTCGAAATAGGACCTTTGATGTGCCATAAATTAAAAAAAAAAAACCTTCAAAATACTTGTGTTTGTCACTCGAACTTTTTTATGGACGGCCAAGAGACAGAGTGCAGTGTATGTAATTCGAAAGTTATTCGCGGAACAATTCTTTTTGAATCTATGGTTGGCACTCTTTATTGAAAATTCAAAAAAAATAATTAAAAAGCTACTTTGTCTCAGAGTTTTGGCGGGAACGCGAAAAGTGTCATATCGCTCCTGTGTTTCATTTTCTAATATTGGTGTAAATTCGAGTTTTTATGTGTAAAAATGGTGGAGTTTTAGACATAACGGCTTAGACAAAGCGCACAAGTATACGAAAGTGGAATATTGTAGTGAATTGTGATTTTTCGTGTTGGTGTCAATACTCCCTTAGGAAAGCTTCTAGTAAAATCTCCACTACTTTACTGGGGCAACTATCATCCGTCATCTTCATCACCATCATCAAGAATCATTCTAACTAGATTAGTGAATAAAGTGTTATAAAATAAAATAAGACTTGACATAAAGGTCCTAGTTACCATGTCATAAAATCCCTTAAAAAAAAAAAATACTTTGTCTCACTGAGTGAGCAAAATCGCATTTTGCACACTGTTTTTACGCAGCAAAACTCACTTGTTTGAGCTGCTGTGGTGAAAATAATATTACATATAATTTTAGTGTGAGATTCGGTTCGTGAGCTTTCGTCAGTGCACACAGGATAGTATATAGAATAGTATTATATCGTTATTAAGGGTAAAACCTTATCTCTTACTGTAGTCGACACGTTTATTTGTTTATTTTTTTAGAATTTATGCTTGTTAAAACTCGTACACATCTTAATATTCCATCAAGAACCAAGCGGTACGGTGAGTGTCCTCTGCCGCTCCAATAAGTCTTGGAATTCCTCACCAGCGCACATGTTTCCTTCTTCCTACAGTCCCGGGTCCTGAAAAAGCATCAGCTGATGAGGCCATTAAGCTGAGCACCACCATTGTAACATTGTACATCTATGTAATGGTGACCCTCTTTTCTAAGACTTTGCATTCAGCTTACCATTAGGCGGAAAGTCAAATTAACGTGTCTTAGATAAAAAAAAACACTTGTACAACAAGAAACATACGCACAAACACACATACGAGTACCATTACCTAATGTCTAAATTATTGTTTTATTTCAACATGAGAATTACAATCACAAAGACAGATCTAGGCGATATATCATTCTTCTTAATGTTTAATCACTACGATCAGAACTGATGACGCATGGCTGCGCCTGCGCATGAGAAGTATTACAAGAGTGATCCATCAAGTGGGCTTAAATCAACAGCCGTGAATTATATATATTATTTATAGTTCTTCGAGTTGATGTGGATGAGTTAAATTGAGATGAGTTGTTTTATCTTGAAAATCGAAGATACCTTTATGATTAAGAACATGCGGTTTTCGTGGGGTGAACTGAGACAATATAATACAATCAGAAAAAGTCAAAAGATATTTCTCATTAAGAATTGTACTGATCTATAAGGTTTCATTTAGGCTCAGCTATCACGCAGCTGAATACGCGACGGACACGCACTTCTGACACGGTCACGGTAAAATGTTACGTAAATGTAGGTAGACGCGGCATTTACGTTATGGTTTGTTACAACCAAGGTTTTGTTAGCCCGACGGTCTTGATCCACCCCATTTTAGCCACAAAGTAAAGCTAAAGTATTAACAAAGTGTTTCCTTCTTCCTACAGTCCCGGGTCCTTTGAGCGGGGAGTGAAAAAGCAACTAATGAGGCCTTCAAGCTGAGCGCCACCATTGTAGCACTGAACGTGTTTGCAATGGTGACCCTCTTTCATGAGACTTTGCCTTCAGTTTAACATTAGGCGAGGTGAAGTCAAATTGACGTGCGATAAAAAAACCGAATTAATTTCTAATCTAACGGTAAAAATGATCACGACACAGGCTCTATCTAACAGCCCAATCAGATTGGCAATCCGATCGTGTCGTCTCAATGAGGCCAGATGTTCATCTGACAAAGGTGGGCGTGATAAACCACAGGGTCACACGCCCCAGTAGGTCGGAGTAATACTGAAGTGTTGGAGTGCTTATCGGTGAATTACGGTTTTATATCTGATTAACGGTTTTTTAATAGCCATTAATATGTTAAGGCTGTGTATTGATGGATGTTTTACAAAGCTATTAAGGGTTAGGGTTAGGGCAATAGCCCAATAGGGTTTGATAGTGAACAGCGTAGTCAATGTGTGATTGTGTGACTGTCCAATGCTAAGGCGCTGGGTTCGATGAAAAATAAGCCTAAAAATGAGCTGTTCACTCAACTTGCTACTCAAGCAAATTACTGTATCTAGACTAAGTAAATGTTTATAAATAGACCAAAAAAAAAGAAAAGACCGTTGAATTTGTTGCCTGAGTGTTCTTAGGCAGGAGTTGCGTTTCGAGCCAGTGGTTTTGTAAGTGGCATATACAGAATAATAGTCTATACAGAATTAATGATCTTTGAATTTTGAATAATCTGCAATCGTACCCAAAATTCAAAAACTTTCGTTACAAATTTTCCAGGAATTTCGGAGTCCACTAAACATACAGATATTCTTGAAGAAGTATCTATATAGGTATATATAAAAATCAATGCCACTTTTCGTTGTAATTTTAAAATTCAAGATCGGGCTCACCTATCCAAACCAAATGTTCAGGCTTTGTTCGGACTATTTAGTAGATGGTTTATGTGAAGTTTGCAGAAAATCGGTCGAGCTGTTTAAACATACCACGGGCGAAGCTGGGGCGGGTCAGCTAGTAGGTATATAAAAATGAATCACGAAATATGTTGGTAAGCGCATAATTCGAAGACGGCTGAACATATTCGAGTAATTCTTTTTTTATTTGTTCCTTGAACTTTACTGAAGGTTTTTATGGAGCAGCGGGAACGGGATCAGAAGTTCAAAGCAGCGGTAACAATATCAGAAGTCCACGCGGGCGGAGCCGCTGCCAACGGCTAGTTACTAATAACTTTTACATCACCAACACCTATTAAAGAAATAACATTTTCTAACACTTTAACGCCATCGTTAAAGATACAAGAAGTGTTTAGCAACGAGGTCATATTACTGTTATCTTTCTCTATGGAATTTACTTCAAAAGAATTAGTTTTTAGTAGAATATGTGTAAATTGGACATAAATGTCTCAATTTGGGAGCATATCCATTATGCCAGCAATAAAACCCGAAGATTGCCACAGACGTTATGTAAAAAGTGTAATAAAAAATGAAGTTACAATCGAAATATTTTGTTGATGTTTAATTATTATGTCGATATACTTATCGGCACATATGTTGGATGGACGCGCGCGATTTTTTTCGATATAATCTATTGGTTGGTAGGTTGGTGGTTAAGGGGTCGGCCTTACGATTGAGAGGTGCCGGGTTCGAATCCTGGTTATAACACTACCGACGTGGACACACTCCTATCATAAGCCAAAGCTTAGTTGGAGGGGCTAGACGAAATTCTTAGTAATTTCGGTAGCAAATGTTCTTTAAAAAAATTCGACCCATAGATTTAGAATTAAAATGTACTAGAGATTTAGCATTCATTACATGATACTCTCCTAGACGTTAATTGGTAGTGCCTGTGCGGCTAAGCACGTAATTAATTTCCTTGCGATTTAGGTACACCGCATAGCGAGGAATCAGGTCAAAATAAATTTTCTTTTCCAAACTTATTTACATACATACCTACATACATACATACATACATACATACATACATACAGAAATTCACGCCTATTCCCCCGAAGGGGTAGGCAGAGGTGCTAGCACCCACATTTCGCCAGTTTATGTTTAGGTCCCAATGTAATAGGTGGCGAGCCTATTGCCATTAACCTGGCACTTATAAACCTGCGATAAATACAAACATAACTTCGAAAAGCTTCGAAAAGTCATTGGTGTGTGGCATGGTAAAACTTGGGTTCTAACCCGTGACCTCATCTCAGCAGTCCATTACCCATACCACTAGGCTACCGCGGCAACGCGTTGAGTTCAAGTCCAGTCTAAAACATTCATTTTTTTTATTTAAAATTATTGATCGTATTTCCATACAAATTGTTATAGCTGAGATACATACTAATGTTAAAAAATTTAATATTATGTGTATACAATAATTGCTCGCTTAATACTACATATTAGATTAGATAAGGTCAGTCGCTAAAAGGGGTCAATGGAGCTGCGATATTTTTTACTTACAAGAATATTATCTATCTATATAAAAACTAGCTGTTGCCCGCGGCTCCGCCCGCGTGGACTTCTGATCCCGTTGCCGCTGCTCCATGAGCACTATTTTAGGGGTATGAAAAATAGATGTTCGCCGATTCTCAGACCTACTCAATATGCTCACAAAATTTCATGAGAATCGGTCAAGCCGTTTTGGAGGAGTATGGCAACGAAAACTGTGACACGAGAATTTTAATTTTTATATTAGATGAATCGCGATACATGTTGGTGAGCGCATGACTCGAAGACGGATGAACCAATTCGAGTAATTCTATTTTTTAATTTGTTCCTTGAACTCTACGGAAGGTTTTTATAGAGCAGCGGGAATGGGATCAGAAATCCACGCAGGCAGAGCCGCTGGCAACGGCTAGTTTTTAATAAAACACACACAGTAGAGAGAACCTTTTCTTTATGTGACCTCAGTCATTCATTCTATGAGCCTAAACTCAGTTGGGGTCGGCTTTATAGTCTAACTAAGATGTGGATGAGCTATATTTTCCGTAAAGCGACTGCCATCGGATCTCCAGAACCCGTAACGATTGTAATAGAAGTTCGTTTGGCAACCGGGATCGACGGCTTAACGTGCTCTCCGAGGCACGACCAGACCAGTACAAATACCCATATTCATGTGCACCTACAAATTTTTGCGCTGAGCGGGGATCGAACCCGCGCCTCCCGCGTAGCAGTCGCGTCCACTACTGCCACTCTACAGAGTGTGGTCTCAGTTTATATCAATATAGGTATAGCCTATAGCTGTATCTCTGCCCGCGTGTCTGTCGGTTATCACGCCCTAAACGCCATCTGTGCAACTTAAATTCTGTATTACTAATCATAACTCTGGTTCTACTTAACCGATAGCGATCAAACAAACGTAAGATTTTATCTTGGACCAAACCCCTTCAAACAAAAAAATCACATCGAAATCCATTCAGTAGTTTTTGCGTCCATCGCAGAGAAATATAAACTTGTTTTAATTATTATAGTAATAATATATATCATTATTTTACATCATGGAACATAAAAGTTGAAAAGTTAATCTTTCCGATTCATACCATCATACCTCATTCATCGTTCCCGGGCATAGCAACTCCGTTATATTGGAATCAGTCCATCGCAGCACTCGAGATATTCTTGTGCCAGATATCTTGACTATAAATACAAATGTCTGTCTGTCTATGAATGAGTCCACACAGATTTTTGTTCTATCATCATATTTATGTCATTTCTATTTTAGCAAGCAGTAATATAATTCAAAGCCCCCGTTTAAGGGGTGTTTATCGTTTATCTTTGTCTTCTGCGCTGACAGCACAGAGAGTCTCTTAACTTTCTTCCCTCCCTCCTTCCCCTTCCCCCCACTTCTCTATATGGTCGGCACCACGAATGTGACGCCCCTGGTGTAGCAAACGTTCGTAGGCCACGGTAACCACTTTCCATCAGGTGGGCCACGCGCTTTTCTGCCACCAAAGTTGTATAAAAAAGGCTGCCTAATAGTTTTAGAGATTATCGAGTTCAATCAAAGACACAAACAAACAAATTCTTTAGTTTTTTGGGTTTCTATTTAATAATATTTTGATTGCACAGCTCGTTGTGGCCTCACGGCTTATTTAAGTATTTGTGGAAACATTTAAATTTTACATTTAATATTCTTGTGATAAGTATATTAATGTTTAAATTTTGTTTTTTAAAATATCGATAGTGTAATAGCCGGAGAACGAACCCGTGAACCTTTCGATTATAAAACTGACTTAATCTTTATGCTAACACTACACCGCCCGAAAAACGAACCCTGAACCCTACGATCACACGCAAAAATAATTTGTAACATCACTGAACCAACGACGCAGTTATTAACATTAATGAATAGTATTATTCATAGTAATAAATAATAAGCCATCGTAGGTCAAATCTCGTCTCATATATCTCGTCAACCTGCGCTCGCGCATCTCATGGTCGTATATCTATGGTACAGACTGGTTGATTTACGCTCACACCATAAACTTTATTAATGTTGCATGGGGTACGTCATTTTATGGAAGTAACAGGTTCCTTTCCGGGTTATTTTACAAAATGCTAAAATTCTAAATAATTACTTTATAACAAAAGAAATTAAGTGTCCCTGTGACGGCAATAGGCTCGTCATATAACAAAATCACATTTGAAATTCAAACCAATGTTAGAAAAAAAAGTAAGTAGAAATAAAATACTGAATCATGCTGTAAATGGAAAGTGCTTCTCCCTACAGTCCCGGGTCCTTTTAAGCGGGACGTGAAAAAGCATCTGATGGTGATTCGTAATGGTGACCCTCTTTCCTAAGACTTTGACTTCAGCTTACTATCCGGCGAGGTGAAGTCAAAATGACGAGCCATAAATAATAAAAAAATACTTAGATAAAATAAAACCGCCTAGGGGGATGGCGGAGTTGTTTGAGCGAGCGAGCGAGCGAATAAACCCCGCCATCCCTTAGGGTTAGGGTTAGCATAGGTCCTTTTTTTTATCGTGCGCAAAATCCCCGCGGATACCACCTCCACCAAAACCGATGGAGGTGATTATGTGGGACTCGAACCGACCAAAACGCACGCCGTTCATGGGTCCTTGATTGCCGGAGGTGAGATTATACAAGATATATCTCTCGCACCCCGGCAGACCCGGAGACATCTCTGTTGAGATGACCCTCTTCCCCCAATGTGGGGACCATGGTGTCCCCATCTAGCCCCTGGGTATTGGGTGGCATTTTGCGCCATCGCCGTGGCCTGCTTCTGCTAGGGTGACAGGCGGTGGCTCCTCCCGTCACCCACAGGCCCACGCTCATGGGGGACGGAAGTCATTCTGCGACCTCCGACGTCCGAGTCGCCTCCGCAGGGTTAGCATAGGTCCTGAAATCTCGTTAGCGCTCCATACATTCCATAGTACAATAAACAATACCGACAATTAATTAGCTAAGCCAGGAAACGCACGTCATAATATCATTCCATAAATAGTGTTCGCTCTAAACGTACCGTTAATTCCTGCTCACCCCATAATCAATAGCGCGGTGATAAGATAAACGCTGCAGTGTCCATGAATGAGCGTACACAACATAAATCATAGTTATTTTATTAAGACGCAGCCTAACTGGCCTAGACCGGCACGTGCGTGGGCGCAATGCCGACAGGGTTGCCAGTTGCCATAATGAAAATGGTATAATTTCGCTGCTACTAATCTCTTGGAAGAGCTCATCAGAACATTTTTTTTTATTTATGGCACGTCATTTTGACTTCACCTCGCCTGATGTCGAGCTAAAGGCGAAGTCTCATGAAAGAGGGTCACCATTACAAACACGTTCAGTGCTACAATAGTGGCGCTCAGTTTGACGGCATCATCAGATGCTTTTTCACGCCACGCTTAAAGGACCCGGGACTGTAGGAAGAAGGAAACACGTACATACACCTTCTTCGTCTTCTGCATTGATCCCTTCCCCTTGCCCCCTTTCTCTATACAGTCGGCTGCACGAATGTGACGTCCCTTGTGTTGCAAACGTCCATAAGCCACTGTAACCACTTTCCATCAGATGACTCGCGTACTTGACTATCACCTAAGTGGTATAAAAAATCTTATATAACTGTCAGGGGAAAACGCAGTGTTTCTTATATTCTATTTCGTCAGCAACCATATTGAACCTATTGCTGACAACTTAGCACTTTTTCCTAGCTTTATACTGCTAACCAAGGCTATGAAAAAGTCTAATAATACCTTGTTCGGACTGTATATCCAACACGTTACCTCATAATGGCAGGGGCCATTCCTTAGTGAGTTTGAGGTGGTAGCCCTATCCTCAGCCCACGGAGCCCTGCCCCGCCCAGCGCTCATCAACGGAACAGGCGCAGGTGGGAGATACGTCTAGATCAGTCCTCGTTCAATACATTCATTTACCTCTTACTTGCTATGTTTTATTCAATGAGACCCTAGGGTCCAGCGCTCTTAATAGTAATACAATTTCACACACATTTTACTTCCTTATTGAGATTCGAACCGTTCGTCAGTAGTGTTAAATGGATAAAATAGTAATTTTTACTATAGTAGATACATTTATTTGTGTAAGGCTCACTAGAGCTCACTAGAGAGGTTTTGTGTTGTCAGAGGGAAAACCAAAGGCTTATCCTACATCTTTTGCGCTGACGACACAGAATGTCTCTGTTCTTACCGGGGTTGCGGCACGAGTGTTATTCCTCTGGTGTTACATGCCATCTGACCTCCACAACCAATGGTCTAATGACCAATGGCGATATCGAAGTTCCAAGTTAGGCTGGTTGGACTTTTGAGGGCTCCAACTACCCGTAACGACTGCCATAGATGTTTGTATGGCAACCGGGACCGACGGCTTAACGTGCTCTCCGAGGCACTTATAAACCTGCGATAAATACACACATAACTTCGAAAAGCATCGAAAAGTCATTGGTGTGTGCCATGGTAAACCTGGGATCGAACTCGAGACCTCGTCTCAGCAGTCCATTACCCATACCACTAGGCTACCGCGGCCTTATATATATATATATATATAAGATAGAAATAGTGTTCCTTCTAAAAGGTGGTGGTATGGGACCCTGATGAATATTCCGTTGTTTATGGTTTTTTTCTTTGAAATATAAGGTGTAAGGAAAACATTCCCGAAGCCGAAGGCCCCTGGTATTACTCCTGGTGCACAACATATTGGCGTTAAAAAAATACGGCAACGCATTTTTTATACCTTTTATACCTATTATTCGCTCTCTATCGCGTTAGTTAAGCTAAATAAAACAAAATCTTCGGTGCCACTTTTTTTGGCAGTAACCCTATTTTATGAAATTTCCTTTTCATTTAGATTTATTGATACGATTTAAAGTAAATAAAGTGAAAAAAAATTATATGTTGTGTACACAAAGCAAAAATGATAGCCTAACCATCTAATACAATCTATTTATGATTTGAGTCAAGTGGAAGAAGCACCCGTATGTTTTACATATGTGTGAGAACAGTCAATATCAATAACAATAACTCATTTCTTTGAAGTCACATATGTGTGCGTCATTATTACAGGCGTATTAGTGTATTACGTTTATGTGTGCCAGTGAATTGTGAGCGATTGAATATGTGTTAGTGAGTGATTTGCCTGCCATCGAATGAGAAGGTAAATTTCACCAATACAGCATAGGCTCACGTAGTTGAGTGGTATTATAGGCGTTATGGCAAGGCGAAGGTTGCGAGTTCGAACCGCAGCTATATTGATATAGGCGGTTTGATTAATTAATAGTTTTATTTTAGTTCTTTATTTTGTTTGTGATATTAAAGAACCATACAGTCGACTTTTATACTAAGTGTTCCGTAATCTCAAAAATAATATGGAAAATAAAACAACATCATTGTTTCAATGATATAATTATAAAATAAGATTGTTCAGTAAATAAATAATTTAGTTGTGTTGCGTCGTAGAACTATATATTATATATATATTTATAAGTATCTAAAAAATTACAAGTCACAATGTTTGTAACTAAACTAATTCTAAACAGTTAAACAGATTTTGATAAACATTTTTACTAAATAGTATTTAGTAGACCTAAGAATAGTCATATACTATTGTGCGGGATGATTGAAATCCAAGCGGGCGTAGCCGAGTGCAATACGTTTAGGTTTATACATTAAACATTCTTTTATAATGAATAGGTTATTCAATATTATCCTTCTGGATGTTTAAATCAGACAAGTATGGACGCAGGTAAACTAATTAACTTTCAGTAACTAAAGTGTAGTGAATCACCATGTTAACGTTTAGAAATTATACTATATGCAAATATAATAACTTCTCATTTCGTTAACAATAACATCACTCACTTATTTACAGTTCAATTTCTTTATTTCTCAAAATGATGCCACATAATTACATACATCTTTTAGTTCCTAGACACTAGTGCGAAGAAATGGCGCAACATATTCCAACTTTAATTATAAATAGTAATAATAGTCATTTATTTGCTTAAATTTGCCTGTATATTAGATAGTAAGTATATAGGTATAAGTATATAGTATATAATAGGTATATAGGTATAAGTATATAGGTATAAATATATAGTATATAATAGGTATATAGGTATAAGTATATAGTATATAATAGGTGTATAGGTATAAGTATATAGGTATAAGTATATAGTATATAATAGGTATATACGTATAAGTATATAGGTTTTAATTATTCCAAGTTATCTATACCGGAGTATATATACCTAAGTATAATTGAAACCACTAAAATACAGACTTACAATGTAATTAAACAGAGATAATAATAATAAGAGCACCTACTTCAACCAACCCACCAGGACCCATCGAGGACATCCAACCCCAGTACCCTAAAGTAATATGACCACTAGACCTGCACGGTAGAATATTTTTTGGCAATATCGCTCACCTGCTTTTCTCCATAAAATTTTGCGTCCATCCTTGTCTGATTTAAAACATTTTTCGTCACTAAATATTACTATATTGTTGCACCAGTCAAAATTTAAATAGTCCCTGGCAAAACTTAACCTACTTCGACGATGAAGATCCGACATCAAAATTTTTCTTGCCGGTCTGCGACATTTGATCCCAGCCGCCCGAAGATGGTTCCTTACTGTTTGCGATGTAACATGGTATTTGGTGGTCATAACACGGGTGGACATAAAGGGGTTTTCTACCTATATGTTTTTCCACCACCTCTTTATGCAAAGAACACGCATCGGTGTAGGCAAAGACTTTGGGGCCAGGCTGAAGACGGTCTATGGTGCCTGAATCGCCATATCGGCGCACCCACCGCTGCACAGCTTCCCTCTATAATGAAAAAAAAGTAATAAAATTCCTTGTTAAAATTCTGTAAAATTTATCTACTCATATATTTTTGTTCATTATTAGTTTTGGAAGAAATAATAGATTATCCAGGATTATAAAATCAAATAACTTTCATAATAATAAATTGCAGAAAATACTACTTACCGATATGTTCAATTTTCGAGATATTTCATGTATTGAAATATTTTACTCATGCAAAGTAATAATATGCGCTCTCATAATACTTAGTTGTAAGTTGTTGATTCATTTTTATAAATAAAAAAGGTGTTATTAACCGTGTGGAAAGCACAACGAATCCAATTGTTGACAGATAAAATTAAAATTATCATGTTATTTTAATCATGAGAATGAGGGTAGCATAAATTCCAATACATACGAGAAACATTCATGCAATCATGTGTGTGCAACAATACTCGCTCAGTAATAATAAAAATACTACTGATTTAAGTTGCTATAAAATTATAACTAAAATATCAAGATACTTTTGTGATGTTACCTAAACATTCCCTTAATAGGTAAATAATTAACATAAAGATATACAAATATTAAAAGTTCAAAAAGTAAAATTCGACCGGGAATCGAACTCAAAACCTTACGATATTTAAACTTTTCAAAAGCGTATCTGTAAACCCCGGGGTCACAAAGGCTTACTAATATAACGTCAAAAACCACGTTCATATACTAGTAATAAGAATTTTATGAGTTATTCTTATTATTGAAGAAATTGTAAACTGACGATTGAAGATAAATAAATACGAATGGTTTTGAATCAATTGTAATTTGCAAGTGTGTAGGTGTGTGTGAGTGAGGAAACGAGTTATTGTTTCACACACATATATGTAGAACATACTGGTGACCTTTTCTGCTTGCCAAAATCAATATAAAGATCTGTATAATACTTATATCACCAGACAGGCTATCGTTGTTGTCTTGTGTACCAAGAGTACTTCCAGGGGCCTGCGGCTTCGGGACCCTGTATACAAAGGCCAAGACCTTAAGTGCCAAACAAACATCATCTTACATACACCTATATAACACTAGCCTACTTACTGTTGTCATATTTCTCCCAACACGCAAGAGTGTTTGAGGAGGACCTGCCATCAAATCTTATCTATAAGATAACGTTAAAACATTCCTCTTAAAGGTACTTCACAAACTCCTGTTTCATAACATGAAACAAAACACGTCTAGACGAAATAATTCTAGACTTACAAATGTGATATAACTGGTCCAAGCTTCTCGTGAGTTAATTTCGTACTATTCATTCATATTCATAGTGAATGAAAGGTTTTGTGCAAGTGCTAGAGGAATGAATTATAGAGCTTGAATGATAAAGAGAACTGGAATGAAAGGTGAATAGATTACAAATTAGGAAGCTTTTCAAAAGGCTTTGTATCATTGCAACCTTGGGGTATACAGAAAAAGAAAACAAGGGATAACATAACATCGCTTATTTACATTTATGTGCACATTTTATGTCTAACTGTACCATTTTAGGTTCGATTTCAAAATAAATACCTCAAGGGGCGATTCAAACCACCAGAATATTTATTTAAATTCCAATTTTTAACTCGCCCCGTGGCAAGGGATTAGTCACTACACTAAAATAATAAAAAAGGGGGCAATTAATCGCAAGGGTCAAGATCCAGAGGACGAGCGGAGCCTAACTCAACGCGCTAACGCTTCAACACTTCAGCTTATTATTGGTACATACAGATTATGTTACTAGTACTGATAGAAGGTAGATAAAAATAATCTTAATGATCATGTCCAAATGCCAATAACCTGTAAAGATAGTGCGTAATTGGGTTTTCCGTCTGTAATGAAATAATAGAAGCCGGAAGCTCTACAGATGCTTCAAAACCACAACTTAATTAATTACGAAGACTTAAAAAACCTGTTGCGGTATTTTTTTTTAATATTTTTAGGGCTCCATACCTCCAATGACAAGGTCCGTGGCGTGACAGTAGTGAACGCGACTGCTACGTAAGAGGCGTGGGTTCGATTCCCGCTCAGTGCAAATATTTGTGTGTATGAATATGAATATTTGCATTGGTTTGGATGTTTCTATGTATAATATGTATGTATTTACAAACCGCATTCTAGAACCCATAACACAAGCTAGTTAAACTATGCTTTACATGGGTCTAGGTGGCGTTGTGTAGATTGTCATTTATTATTATAAATGGAAAGAAAAACCCTTAGTGTTGCACACGTTCATAGGCCACGGTGGTCGCTTTCCATCAGGTGGGCCGTGTGCTTGTCTGCCACCCACGTAGAATAAAAAAAAAACAGATCACTTCGTTGTCCCTGTGTATGTCAGGAATGCGTGAAGTTGTAATTCATACTAGGTATATACCTATGTCTGTAACATATTGAAACTGTGCAAACATCATACTGCAAAGTCAATGCAAGCAAAATATATTGAGGTTTATTTAGCAAGTTTGTTCTTGAATACAATTTTGTACGAACGCTATGGTACTCGACCGACTAAACTAACCTAACCTGTGATTCGTAATAGACATTATACGACATTAGGTATATTATATGTATATGACCATACATCAATTGTGTAAGCCAGAATAAAGACACATATCTCAAACACAGTTCTCCTGTTTTGTTAAAAAGTAATATGTTTCCGAAAATAGTTCGAGCTGAACCCGAGCCCTGACTCAAGATTATTTCAATAATTTCTAATTTATCACCAAATAATATCTATACAATGCGACCTCTTTCTGCGAATAAAAAAAAAAGATCAGAAATATTTTCATACATACACATTCATTTGCTAACGCCTATTTTTCATTTCATTCTAATCAGAGGCGACTTAACACCTACATTTCACTAACCGTAGTATTTGGCCCCACGTAATAGGCGGTATACTTATTGCCGTTATTTCGGGCACATTTTTTTACGAGTCATGCACATGAGGCTGAGTCTGGGCTGTATATATTATCTATTCCTTACTCGCTTCGTACGATACCACATGCGAAGACATGTAGTGGCCAAATTCAACAATGCTTGGAACCGCGGCTTTTGCGGATCTTCTGCGCAATATACCCTTCATTAGACGCAGGAGATCCGCCACGTTATATCCATTAACTGTAGTATAGACCTAAGTAACACTAGCAGCATTAAATCTGTTCGTAGACCTCACCTTATCTAGCTTCACACATAAACTTTTGATAGCAAAATAAAAACTTCCTTAAACTGGCTTCCTAAAAACTGGCTTAAAAAAACTGTTCGTGCAAAAAGTTAAGCCACTTATAGCCAGATGATGTCAACGAATGTGCTGGTAAACAGCAGGCTTATAAGGCCATGACTGTCATGGGTACGTGCCATGATTAATGACTAAAAAATGTGATTGAGGCGTGTAGCTCTGTATGTCATTGCTCACTTTTTTATTGTATTACTAGCTGGTGACCACGGTTCCGCTTGCTTAGACCGACCAAAACGCCACGCCGTCTATGGGTCTTTGCTTGCCGAAGGTGATGGTGATACAATACATAATATATCTCTCGCATTCCTTTTTCTCCACTGACGGAACTTAACTTAACTGGTAAAACATTTCCACATGTTATCGGTATGATCATAGGTCCCCCCACACCATAACGCTTGAATCAAAATATTACTACGTGCCTATATCAAAGTTAAAGGTCTAACCAACACGATTTATTTAAAACTTTTTGGAGGTATTTTCATGTCAAGAATTTTGGAATTATGGAGTAGGGGGTTTTTATATTATTTTATCGATTTTCAATTATTTTTCCGTCGTGGTTTTTTTCATAATTTTTATTTTTTCCTAGCTAGAGGCGCTAGAGCCCAACTCTGTACTATCTTTATCGATTCAGTGGTTTAGACATGAAATAGTAACAGACATACAGTTTTACTTTTGAATTTTTAATAATTAGTATATGATTTTTTTGCATACTTACAAAACCTTTATACTATCGTGAGCTAAGTTTTTGCATCTCAATGTATCTCTGTAATATGGTCGAATGGAAATCAGCCCTATCTCTTAGCTCGTGTACGACACCCACGAGATAAGGAGGTACTTAAAATCTATCGTACCTAAGTGTATTAATGTATTTTAAAATACCCAATATACTTAATCAGCGTCTCAAAATTATGGAGGTAGGATATCACGGTATCTCCCGTCCTAATTAAGCAGTCCGACTGGGGATACTTCCCCAGAATACCGCGGCTGATAATAAACTTGTGTTGTGTCTCCGGCGGTGAGTAGGGTAGCCAGAGAGTAAGATAATAAAAAAAATACCGTCAAAGCATTCACTTTTCCTATTTAAATTGACAGTCACCATACTAATTGCTTTTCAAAATTTTCTGTAAACCAAGAATACAACTCAATACCTTACAATCGCCTGCGAGCTTATATACCACGGGACAATCGAATGAATTATAAAATAAATCGCACAATTTAAAACCAAACACAATGGGAACTTCAATCTCAATGAAAAATAACAATTCAGAATTAATTCTTTATAAGAATGGTATAATCAACAAAGCTGTTGGCATGGCAACGGGTGCGCGTGCGCCGATCGTATCGTCGCATTCTTGTGAGTGAATGGACCGCGAGTGAACGATAGCGAACGCATTGTGTTGTACAGTTTGTACTGGTCGACAGCTCTAGGGTTGGCATAATCGGTACTTATTTCTTCTAAAACAATTTATAACCTTGTCATATACTGTACGAAGTTGATATCAAGTAAGCGGGTGGGTACCTACTGTTGATCCATTTTTTTTCTACCACTAAGATGGCAGATAAACACGCGGCTCATCTGATGGAAAGTCGTTACCGTAGCCTATAGACGTTTCCAACATCAGAGGCTTCACATTCGTGCTGCCGACTAAATAGAGAAGAGAGAGGAAGGGGAAATGGGAAGGGGAGAAGGCTAAGAGAGTCTATGTGCTGTCAGTGCAGAAGACAAAGAAGAGTTTATCAGTCTTCCCACTGACAACACAGAATCTCTCCAGTGAGCTCTTGAGTGGAATTGAATCAGTTTGGAAAAAATCAACTCCATGGTATATGAAACTCAGTTATAATGTACACATCGATCTGTAGATGATTCTAGGTATGCCCTGATAAGGATATCCCTGGGGCCCCCAACCGACATTGACCGCCATAGTTAACAAGTGGCAATTGGCGATCAAATACGAGTTGAAGGGAACTGCACTGTCAGTTTAAAGGCAAAGCATAGTTTCATACCATCATAACATCATAGCAGTGTCAACTTAACTTGGTCTTCCCACTGACAACACAATGAGCTATGGCTACCTTTCTCACCGCCAAAAACATAATATAAGATTATTATCAGCCGCGGCTTACTGCCCCAGTCGGACTGCTCAGTTAGGAAGAGATTCAAAATATTGCAAGTAAAAATAAAAGTTTATAATAAGCTGAATATTTGGTTGCGCCAACCCTAGCTGTTGAAGTAAAGCATTGATCCTAGCACAATAGTACACTGATCCAAGTTATTTATTCTTACAAAATGGGCTCTAAATGAACAACAGATATTACAATTCTATCACAAACTTAGTTTATGTCCTTAGCCTATACTCGTAGCTTTGTGAACTGAAGCTGGGGACTTAGTTAAATCTACCTTTATAGATATCTTTTGCCTTTTCCACTGGGGATAATACTCCACTCTCCTTCCCGTCGGATCCGGTTGAAAAGTATATCACTACATAGTACAAAATAAAGTTCTCTGTCCCTATTTTTCATGTCCTTATGTCCCTTTGTATGCTTAAATCTTTAAAACTACGCAACGGATTCTGATTTAAATAGATAGAATGGCTAAAGAGGAAGGTCGATATCGCCATTGGTCATTGGAACATTGGTTGTGGAGGTCAGATGGCAGTCGCTTCACGTATAATATCGAAGTTCAGCCGCATCACAGTTAGACTGGAAAGCCGACTCCATCTGAATTGGGAAAAGGTTCAGAGAATGAGTGGCTAAAGAGGAAGGTTGTTATGTATATAACATCATGCTACAACCAACCAATGAAAAATGTTGCAAAAACGGGGTGACGCAGACGAAATTGCGCGGGTCAGCTAGTAATTAATATATCAGTTCATTGACCTAGCTAAAAATACTCAGTGCTCAAATTACAAGTTTACTAACAGTTAGGTCTTAATTTAAACAATGGTGTGTAAACAATAGCAGCGCCTGCGCAGCCGCGGCGTCAATAGCTCTCCGCCGGTCACGACTGGCCGCATAATGTTGCGCGCATAACAATATTTACCTTTTTCAAAGTCTTCTGCTTTGTTTCAAGTAGTTCACTTGTCAAATGAAGGAAATTTACTCAAAATGTTTTTATAAGTTCACAGCCTCTGTGGCGTGGCGGTAGTGAACGCGACTGTTACGTAGGAGGCGCGGGTTCTATCACCGCTCAGTGCAAATATTTGTTTGTATGAATATGGATGGGGGTACCCATTGGATGCAGACCGCCTCCAACCGGTCGGATTGGAGGTCGATAGGGGAAGCCTATGTTCAGCAGTGGACGTCCTGTGGCTGAAATGATGATGAACATGGCTATTGCACTGGTCTGTATGTGCCTAGGAGAGCTCGTTAAGCCGTCGGCCTCGGTTGCCTCACGAACATTTACGGTAGTAGTTACGGGTAGCTGAAGCCCTCGAAATCCGAATAGCCGAACTACATCGCAAATTTAGTTATGGAGGTCCGATGGCAGTCGCTTCACGGAAAATATCGAAGTTCAGCCGCATCTCAGTTAGACTAGAAAACCGTCCCCACCTAAGTCAGGAATGGGCTCAGAGAATGATGATGAAATGTTTTTATATATTCCTGAACGATACAAGATTATTACATCGTCGTAATTTGATTTATCATAAAAAATATTAAACAAGTCAAATCAAATCAAAATAAATACTATTTACCAAATGTGCCCGCTTTAGGAATGAATACCCACGGACAGAACTATATAAATGACCTTGATTGAAGGCTTGTAGCCCAATTGCCTTTGCAACAACTCCGCTTACTTCAATTCTCCATGGGCATACCTCACCTAATACTATTCTTTATCCTGAGTTGTTACATCCTATCGGATACGTTTCCAGAATGCGTGCATCGCCCAAGAACTTATGTGTCCTGGAATTTCATTCACACTTAATTAGTTCTCTAAAAGAATCCAAGTCAGGTCTATTTATTAAGGGAATCTGAATATTCCTTAAGTTGACTTCTCTGACCCCTTGTGATAGAGTTGTGTGGTGTACAACTGGACGCTGCGCGTGAGTTGGTATCGCAGCAACTCACGATCCAACTTGTTTGCACTGCCAGATCAAAGTGTTGTAGGCTGAATTAGAATTTATTTTATTTATGTTTAAGAACGTGGTTCATTAAAGGGATGGAGCTATACACTCTATATAATTCCATCCCTCATCCTTTGGATCATGGCAAAACCAAATTGCTTATAGCATTCTATGGTAAGCTGGTATGCCAGGTAAGAACCATGGGCAACTTCGGTTATAAAAACCAATATAACCATAGCCTATGTCCTTTCTTATTCTCTTGTCTATATCTGTATCGCGATTCATAAAAACAATTCTCGTATTTACGACATTATTTTATGAACTAATAGTTCAAAATCTATTGTTTTGTGTAGACCATTTTATAATAATGTCATTTACAAATCGTCTGGCATGGCATTCACATTTATCAAATGGACCAATATGATGCATTTAAGAGTCTCAATAACTGTTCAAATTGTTTTAAATTATATTAGTGGTGCAAGCTTTACGGTATTCCTGCATTGCTCGTTACTGCGCACGACATTTAACACTTTGGTACAATTACAGCGCTATAAAAAGGACACTATTAGTGTCACTGTAACTACACCAGTACACCCCACGGGCACTATTTAGTCTCAGGCGCTGTGTGAACTTTACGATCCAACTAGGAATTGTGTTGAGATTAAAAATTTTGAATTAAAATTGGAACTAGAATTTTTTCATTAACAAATTTAAAATTAGAAATACAATTTTAAAAACCGCGCGTAATTCGAATAAGGAAGAGGGGTAAAAGGAAGCTAGTCTTGGATGCTACTGAAAACCACGAAACAAAGGATAAGACATAATAAAATTAAAATACACTTAATTTTATCCGAACAATGGCGAACCTTCGGGTTGACACATACCCAAGATCTCACACCTAAGAAGCTGTGTTTGGAAGCACTTATTAAGTTCAATCTACTGATAGTGGAGTACTGTACCACACGTGTGCCACACCGAGTATTCTCTGTGGAACTACCTTCTATGAGTGTCTATTTGTCTCTATTGAATGCTCACCACTGCCATACATGTAGGTACAAAGTCTTCCTCAACTGGCGCCAGTCCGTCTGGTGAAGATATCTGCAGTCGTTCAAAAGTAGGTTGACAATTTTACTGCTAAATATTCTCGGTATCCAGCAATTTTAGTGCTGGCCTTGTGTCTGCTTAAGCCATAGTAATTCACAAAATTATATGTTTGAATGATTTCTCAGCCGCGCAAGAGGCTCTGAGGAGGCCGTCAAGTAGAGCACCACTATTGTAGCACTACGTATTTGTAATGTTGACCCTCTTTCCTGAGACGTTGCCTTCAGTTTACCATCAGACGGGTGAAGTCAAATTGATATGTCCAGCCCTAAATAAAAAAAAAAACTATCCATATTTTTGTGTAAAACAACTTTTGTTGACGGTATTCTTTGTGTAT
Source organism: Pelosia muscerda (assembly GCA_963691645.1). Lineage (NCBI taxonomy): Eukaryota > Metazoa > Arthropoda > Insecta > Lepidoptera > Erebidae > Pelosia > Pelosia muscerda. The sequence continues at coordinate 1,166,795 of OY829100.1, forward strand.
AATATTGTCAAATAGTGCAAAGATAAAATCTATTTATGCCGGTAGTGTAATGAGATCCTCAATTAACTGTGATTAAAATTGAACCGCGTTGGCGTCGAACTACGCCGGTTACTTCGAAGACTGTATATTATTTTAGTTTCGCAGTAGGGCCCCGTACAAGTGGGTGTTGCTGTAATTATATACCTACACAGACTATCTTCGTAACCTTATAATTTCTAACCATATTGCGGTCAGTGTTTAAACTTAGTTTAGTGATGCAAATGCATAATATCGATGTGAAGTAACAGTATGTTAGATTAGCGGTCGGCTTCGCCCATAGCATAGGTACTTTGAAAACACGTAGCACTCTTTATGCCATGTTATGAAGAGAGAAATTTGACGGAGGTAGGACATGACGGTATCTCCCGTCCTAATTGAACAATCTGACTGGGGAAGTACCTATGCCCTACAGTATACCGCGGCTAATAATAACCTTGTGTTGTGTTTCCGGCGGTGAATAGAGTAGCCTGTGATCATTGGCACTCGTTAGCAAGCAAATAATATTTTTAGGAGCTTCTTTTTTTCTTTGCTGTATGACTTATAACGCTACCGATTTGTGAAGAGGTAATCTTTACGAAATACTTAATACAGAGAAGTAAAGTTTGTGAGTCGTAACGAAGAAATCTCTAGATCTACTGAACCGATTTTGAAAATTCTTTCACCAATAGAATGCCATACTATTTGTGACTGTCAAGAACGGAAATGGCATAAGAAGGTCACGCGGGTGGAACCGCGAGCAAAAAGTTGATTGATGGCACTTGGTGGAACTTATTGTTATACACATTTGATAACACACTTGTACTTCTCCACTGTACTTATTACTCAAATGCAGTCGAGAAGTACAAGTGTGTTATCAATTATGAACAGCTAGCTTATTTATTGAAAATTTTCAAGAGAACCTGTTTGGGTTGAAAACGGGTATCATCGTTCGAGATGCAGACGAAGTCTGTCATGATTAGTTAGCCCATTCATGATAATAAACAGAAGTGAATGGTAACAGTATGTAGATACAATAGATACATTAGAGATAAACAATCTATTCGAACTCGTAATCCAGTGTTCAGACATCTTCGTACTAATGGTTGCGTGTGATAGCTCTAAGTGGTGAGCCGGTCCGACGACCTAGCGATGTAAATTGATTACAGATACTGGGACCTTACCACCGCTTTTAAAAGTAATATTATTTCAATCTTATTTAACTTCTATAGTGAGATTCGGACCGTCTGCGTCCATCAATATATACATATAATACTAGTGTTTTCTCAAAACAAAAATGGGTCAAACAGTATCTATTACTATTATTGTATCCATTTATTTGTTTAATTTGTTATAATTTGCACTTGTCTTACAAGTTACAGTATACAAATATCGATGGATGACAATGATTCAAACCTGAATCACGCTATGAAAGTAATGCAAGATTAAAAGATTATTTTACTTTTAAGAGGTAGTGGTTGGAACTGTTGGAAGGGTGGAAGGTCAGCTTTACGTCACAGATTAATAAATTGTTACTACGTGTTACGTGAAGATTGCGATGAAACTATTTAAAAAACCTACTTAAAAGTGCGTTAGTATTTATGCCAAAACACGTGGAACACTTAGTAGCTTAGTAGTTTAGTCTTTATATTCGGGTAATTCAAAGTGTATGTAAAATTACTCTTTGCTAAAGTGCTGCAACTAAGTGTTGACTAAAACCTATAAAAAGCATGACATAATGTTAATCAAATTATTTCATTAAAAAATATCATATCTAGAAAGATCCCCGTATAAGTTTCATTGTAGGGGAAACACTGACTTTACTAACTATCCCGGAAAACCAAAATGTCTCAAAGTGCCCGAAGTATGTTATAATTGTTGGTGTTAATTTAAACGCAGAATGAGCTTACACTGTTGTGATGTTAAGCTTTCGACAATATCGCACATAGTAACAAAATACTAGATAATATTAAAAAAATCTGTAATTGAATCAATTTAAATTAGTCACACGCGACCGGATAGCTCTCGCTGTCCACCCATTAATAAACTTTAGAGGACAGCAGGCCTTGCCCACAGATTTATTTAGAACATTACGTCACCAATCGTTAGTCAGAGACAGGCCTAATCAAATAGGACATAACTCCTAAAACAGGCTTTACACGCCTAGGCCCACACAATGACTATTAAACCAATTACTAGGCAATTATTTAAGTACTCGTACACTATACCAAAATGATACATGCCTTCGTGGTGTAATAAAGTAGTCAATACTGTTGTTTCCGCTAAAATTATTTAGGATCAAATACTATACTAGTGGTGACAGAGAAAGAATATTACCACTACATTTCATCCGAAGGGTGTCGTAAGAGATAAATACGCAGGCATTATCACTGCGAGAGAGGGTACGAAATATTAACCCCGTAGCCACCAAAGTTTGGTCAGCGTGCGAACTGTTGGCCACAGCCGCCCAACATTAGGCAGTGGTATAACCACAACGCAGACCGAGGTAAATGTGACGTCACCTAAATGTATCGCGTTTTTGGGGCGGCTTTAAAAATAGAATTTTCAAAATCCCTTTGAATATATATGACGGAATCAACGCCTTAATACAAAGTAAGTTTGTCCCTGAATTATGCGTACACTTGAGACTAAGGCGGAATGGAAAGGGGTTCGTAAGGCCCCGAGACCTACAACTTAGCTAGGCATTGTTAATTGCATTAGAGCTAGTCCGACTGGGGAAGTACCTACCTCAGCTAATAATAACCTTGTGTTGTGTTCCCGGTGGTAAGTAGGGTAGCAAAAGCTCACTGGAGAGGTTTTATGTTGTTAGTGGGAAGACCATGGGCTTAGGTTGGGACTGCTCTGTATGAAGCCCTGTAAAAATATCTGTCAGTACATCTGACTAAACAGTTCGCACAAAAAAATCTCCAACTTAAATTATCGCCTCTTAATTTTCTGTTCATACAAGTACAACCTTATCAGAAATAAGCAAATCCTTTTTAGTAAGTTACTGATGTGAATAATTAAGTCTTCTTCCTAATAGCAACAGGGTTTGCGTGGCAGTATCACACAAGTGAGATTTCAGCTACTGTATTTGTCATAGATAACCACTTACCAAACAGGTAACCGTGGGTGTAGCTATCAAAAAAATACAACCAAAATAGTTAAGGTTAATTGAAATCGTATTACCTATTTAAAAGTTACGATAATATAAAAAATATGTGAAAACCAATCTGTAAAAGGTTTTAAAAGTTCATAGTATGAATTTAGATTATGCAAATCAAACACGCATTATCTGACGGTTCTTAACTCATAAAATCGCTCTCAATCGACAGGAAATGGAACATAGAATTATCTATAAAAGTAAACATCAAAAATCTATAAATGCTAAATATATAAATTATAACCAATGATGACCTCACTAGGGACTCGTCCATTATTGTTCTATTATAGACAGAGACAGCTATATGATTGTATAGCGTCGTCTCACTTGCGCTGGAAACATCTGTAATAGTGTTGGGCACAGTTAGTCTTATCGGAACAATTTTACGATTATTTTATTGCTTGTAAAAGCTAAAATGCTTTCGATATTTTTAAACGTGGATTTTATATCATAAGATAATTTTGCTGCAACATATTACTATTGCTATAAAAATATTTAATTTGAATTGAGAGCTATTTATAGTAGGCATAAGAAGTCGCATTTTTGATTCCTTTTTCATACTTAAATTCATACATTATTTATGATTACAAATTGACTAAGAAAATGAGATAAAATGTAAACTAGCGCTGACTAGTGATTCTTTTCTACAATGGCCAATGTGATTCTAAAAAAATGTGCAAATCAAACATCGAAAAAGTGAATGTTTCGATGACTTCGAGCATAATAATTGCTTTTAAAAACAATTATTACATTCTAAAGGCTGGCTTTTTATCTATCTTAATGGACAAGCCTCACCATCTGCCATTAGTGTCCACGTTTAGGCACTGTAGGTCATAACACCGGTAAGGGTGAGGAGGAAACCCGACGTAATTTACTAAAGACAGTTGAACCTAGCTTTCTCGAAAGCGTGTGACTACATCCTGGATCGTTTCTAGTGCAAAGACTGACTATCGCTATCCAAAGTGGAAACGCAGCGTATATGATCAGGTCATAGACGGAGCTGTTACTATTATTGTTTATCATTAATTTTGTTTTATTGTTTCGCATTTCTTTTAAATTAAAGTGTCCGCAATAAAAGCAATTTTCTTTCTTTCTTTCTATCTTTCTATGAAGTGCACTTTTGCCCTCGGGCGATCGGGGCGGGTTGTATGATTAGAACAGTATCTTTGCGTGATTTAATATACAATTTTGACAAGAATAAAATGACTATAAAGTATTAAATAATAAATATTATTAACAAATTACCGACATGCTCTATGTCCCAACTCTATCTGTTGAATTAATCTCTACCCGTACATAAATATCGTAATTAGACTACCGGGTGTGCTGTTCCTGCGGTTTCCAAAACTGCGCCAATATTTCAACATGCCCTTAAAATTTAGACAAGAAACATTACAACATAAATTTATGAAATTAACTATGCCCATAACTACACTGTCTGTTCGTTCATTGTGTTAAACAATGCCAATTAATGGTAACAATAATTCTATAGGTCGAAACAGGAGCGTTTCCCAATTAGTTTGATGACTATGATTTTTGGTCCCACGTAATAGGGAGCGAGCCTGTTGCCGCCAATTGGGCACTTTGAAAACAAATGGGCATGCCGAAAATAAAATTCGTGACCGAAAATGCAGCAGCTAAATTAATTTGAAAAATTTTGACCCGATTCCTAGCTATACAGTGTAAATCGTAAGGAAATTAATTACGTGCTTAGCCGCACAAGCACTACCAATTAACGTCTTGGACTCAGCAGTGGAGAATAACGAGTGTGTTATCAATTATATTGACTAGAAAATTATTACAGAAATTAGAATAACTAGCTGTTGCTCACGGCGTTCAAGTATTGATCACGTGCGCTCTCGTTACCCACAGGAACCTGTTACCGGTATAAAAATATATGAATGTGCTATTCTAGACTATAATCTATCTCTTAACCAAATTGCATTTGGATCCATTCAGTAATTCATCCATTTGAATCACAAACATCTATCCACAATTAGAAATTCTTAGTTAGAATAATGATATTATGAGAAATTTTCACCGTACATAAATATGAATGTAATAATATGGTGATATAATTATCGGCATAATACAGGCTGTAAGGGAAACACCCGAAGCCGGAGGTCCCTGGTAAAAAGAAAACAAATAAAAAAAATATTAAAAAAGAAACTGCCAAATCGTAATTTATGCCAATATGTAGTGTAGGTACTAGGAGTAATACCACGGGCTTTTCATTGGCCTGAATTGGGTTTATTTCATCTGTGATTGGTGAATTTGAGTTTTTTCTACGCTGTAGCACTTCAGGGTATAATGAATTCTTGGTGTATTAGAATACCGGAGCTCTAGATTATTAACTAATATCAATCTAGTTATAGTTGTTTAGTATATGTGTAATCTTTGGTGTTTAATTTACAAAACAATAACAGTGTTTTCTTGTTGAACAATTCCCTGGTGAATAGGAATACCGAAGCTCTAGATCGTACCATTTAGAAATAGGTAAATAGGTCTTATTTAAATCTGTAGGAAAATTTCGTACAGATTCATGACTACGTTATTCCTGTAATTTAATAGCTATTTCCATCATTTATATTTTGTTTGTAAGTTGATTTCAAGAAAGAAAGAAAGAAAGAAAGAAAGAAAGAAAGAAAGAAAGAGATATTTGTTTATTTAAACACACTACATACCTACAATACGCACAGAAATACCGGAGCTCTAGATTGTACCATAGTACCATCCACAGCAGTAATTACAAGATGTGTATTAAACATATCTAATTGACTACATTCGTGTACACGCAATTGATGTAATTGGCAATAACTAGCAATGGTGCAATCAGTGCTAATAAACTGGATACTAGAGCTTATACGTAATGGGTAATCATATCGAACAGAATATTAATATCGAAGGATATGAAACAGAATAATTCAGATTTTTTTATTATTTATGGCTCGTCAATTTGAGTTCACCTCGCCTGATGATAAGCTGAAGGCAATGTCTCAGCAAAGGGGGTCACCATTACAAACACGTACAGTTTTACAACGGTGGCGCACAGCTTGACGACCTCATGAAACTTTTTCTTAATTATTCAAGCTTGTTGATCCAATGTTTGAAATGCAATAAATATGTATAATCTAACTCAAAGTAATCGCTAAAAGAACTTGGTGGCGGTGTAGTTGTCACTACCTCAAAAAGGGTTAAGTATGTTTTCGTTTTGTAGTAGGTACGCATGATTTAGCTAATATGGCATTAGAAGTTATCGTAAATTTCACTACTCAAACCAATTATTTACTAGTAATGCACGATATTATTAACGGTTGTGTATGTGAGTTTGGCGACATCGGTTCCGCTACTGAAACTATCGTGTCGCATTTCTACTACTTTTTTCTGTTCTGTGGTAAATATATACACTTCTAATAATAGATCGATAAAGCCAGTCCCTACTACGATCTAGATTAAGTCAAAACACCACAACTTACGCCCACACAACACTAAAAAGGCAAATTAGCGCAGTAATGATTGCCGATTTGTTAGTCCAGACCACACAACAATGCACCATCTTATTACCACATACCTTCAACTGGTGCGCATGAGTGCTTCTTACGAGAGGCGCTAACGTGCGCGTTAATTAAAGACTGACTCCCACTGCATCGGGTCAGCGGTAACAATGTACCTACCGCAGATGGTGATTAAAAACAAACACGTTTGTTTATTTAGCTGTACGATTTTTACGTTGTTCGAAAGTTTATAAAACACTAGCTGTTGCCCGCGGCTCCGCCCGCGTGGACTTCTGATCGCGTTCCCGCTGCTCCATTCCGAGCATTTAGGGGTATGAAAAATAGATGTTGACCGATTCTCAGAACTACTCAATATGCTCACAAAATTTCATGAGAATCGGTCAAGCCGTTTCGGAGGAGTATGGCAACGAAAACTGTGACACGAGAATTTTATATATTAGATTTAAATCTAGCTTAGAGTATACATTAACAAGCTATAGATCGCTGACGTGGCGTAGTGGTAGTGAACACGACTGCTACGCAGGAGGTGCGGTTTCGATTTCCGCTCAGTGCAAATATTTGTGTGTATGAATATGAATGTTTGCATTGGTCTGGGTGTTTCTATGTATAATATGTATGTATGTATTTACAAAATAAGTATCTAAGTATGTTTATCCGCATTCTAGAGTGGGCTCTGTTAACTCTGTTTACTAACTTGTGTTATGGGTAGCACAAGCTAGTTAAGCTATGCTTACCATGGGTCTAGATGGCGTTGTGTAGATTGTTCTAGAATATTTTTATATTTATATCTTATGTTATTGGGATGCGTGCTCTTTTTTTGTCGTGCGCTTAATCCCCACGAATACCAATCCCACCGACTTGGTGAGAGAGTGAGAGAAAAGTGGTTATACCTATGGACGTTTGCACCAGAGGCGTCACATTCTTGCTGCCGACCATTTAGAGAAGGAGGAGGAAGGGGTTAAGAGAGTAAGAAGAAAGAAGGAAGAAGGTTAAGAGAGTCTATTAGCTCTCAGTAAAGGAGGCAAAGAAGGGTTTCTCGGTCTGATAACAAAAAATCTCTCCAGTGAACTCTGTCTACTCTATTTACCACCGGAAACACAACACAAGGTCATTATTAGCCGCGGTATCCTGTAGGGCGGAGATACTTCCCCGGTCGGACTGCTCAATTAGGACGGGAGATACCGTATGTCCTACCTCTGTTAGTAGATGCAACTTAATTTCATAACATAACACAAACTCACGCCTATATCCCCGAAGGGCTAGGCAGAGGTGCTAACACCCACATTTCGCTAGTTTATGTTTAGGTTCCTATGTAATCGGTGGCGAACCTATTGCCATTAACCGGGCACTTATAAACCTGCGATAAATACACACATAACTTTGAAAAGCATCGAAAAGGCATTGGTTTGTGCCATGGCAAAACCTGAGTCGAACCCGAGACCTCGTCTCAGCAGTCCATTACCCATACCACTAGGCTACCGCATTTCAAACATTCACTTAAATCGAGGTAATGATTTATGATAAGTAATTACGTACTATGTACTACTTATTTTACTTAACATCGCATTAATCCTTATAATCTAAACCTACTTTGTGAACGGAACAGAGAAAGTAGTTTATTTATCTCTTATTTGCAGTACAACGTCTCGCCCAATTGGAATAGAAGTACCTACCATAAAAGATAGCTAATAGCCCTGCAAGTCTAAACAACACGATTAGTGTCAGACACCCGTGTCGTAATTTGCGCTACGATCGGAGTAATATTGTCGAGCTAGTCGTTGAGAAACCTTAGGATAATTTTCTCTGGCCATTTTAATAGGTTAGATACATTTAAAAGTAACTACTGCGAATATTTTTTTTGTAAATAAATGTTAAAGTTGCGGCACGCTATGATGACCGTTTTGATACGATTTGTTTTGCCCGTTTCCTCTTTTTTATCTCCCGACATAAAATCGACGCGTGTTATAAGTTTTTTCCACAAATCCCTCAATATGGATGTCAAACGAAAGGGCTTGGCTTTCTAATCCAAAATTGCCGCCATTATCAAAAAGCAAATAATAAAAAAATATACAATTATAAAAATCGTTTATTTAATCCGTCAATATGTGTATCAAATGAAAGGGCTTGAAAAAGAGAACAATTTCAAAAATATAAAATAAAAATTAAATTTCAAAAATCCTCGACCCAAAAAATACCTTAAAAAAAATTCATGCGTTTTCTTGTCGGGGATCTTGGATCGTTTCAAAAACATGCGGGAGTGCTTCACCAGTTATTGTTCCGCTGATACGACAGCGCAGGAATTATTTATATAACAGGCAACTAAGGACGCAAAAACAGCGTGCGTTTTAGTCGGTTCGAGTCCGACGTAACCTCTCTCACGCTCACCTGCTCCGGTGAGATTGGTATCCATGGGGATATCGCGCACAAAAAAGAAAATAATTAAAGACATCTAAAGATCTTGCATAAACAAAGATGCGTTGGAAAAATTAATTAATAGTCGGCCATCTTCTCAATTGACGTTGTTATGAAAACGATAATAACATCCATTTGAATCTCTTAATAACGCAAACGGTTGCGTTCTGTATCTTCATTACATTTCCTGCGCAAGCGCAACCTGTCACAACTTCACAATCTTCATCAATTGAATCGAATCGACATGAGAGTAATCGATATTTTTATGCGTTGCAATTTATGAGAATTAGTATTGAATAAAACCTGTATGGTTGATTTATAAGATTTTTGATTAGAATTCTCGTTTCTCATGGTTAGTTATGTGATCAACTGATCGGATATAGGTTATTAATTAATATCTTTGTGGCATCGGGTAACCACGGTATCCTAGTGGTATGGGTGGGTAATGGACTGCTGAGGCGAAGTCTCGGGTTCGATTACAGGTTATGGCACACACCAATAACTTTTCGATGCTTTTCGAAGTTATGTGTGTATTTATCGCAGGTTTATAAGTGCCCGGTTAATGGTAATAGGCTCGCCACCTATTACATTGGGACCTTAACATAAACTGGCGAAAAGGGGGAGCTAGCACCTCTGCCTTCCCCTTCGGGGATATAGGCGTGAGTTTGGCATTAACGACTGGGCAAATAAAACGGTTCAATAATAGGTATATCGAGTAATATTAGTAATTTCGCTCCTTACCGACTCGTAGTCACACCGCATTAACACCAGTATGACAAACATTTATTTTTTTCTCGTTTGTCACACTGCAATGGGGCAATTTGGTGTACTTACTATATTAATATTTGAGAGTAATACATTAAAAATTTGAGAAAAATAACATAAAGACTTTATGTATTGTCTGGGTGTTTCTGTGTATAATATGTATGTATAAACCTATAACACCAGCTGCTCAAGCTATGCTCACCATGGGTCTAGGTAGTGTTCTATAGATTGTTCATAACACCACCTAACCGGGGAAGGGGGGTTAGATCCCCGGACTAAGAGGTGACAGCTTCGGACGCGACCGGGACTAACACAAGGATGATGATGATGATATACAGGTATTTTTTCACAGCATTCACACTATTGAGCTATAGTAGGCTAGTAACTTAATATTAAACAACACATATCTGCAACCGATTATCGAAATAAACGAAACGTAGTCATGTTTCTTATAAGCCGTGAGAAAGAGTCTAAAAACTAAACGTGTTAAAGGATTATCAAATTTGCAGCTATATTGTTAGCGTTCAAAATTTATGTTTTACAATTGTTGCTGAATAACCACCTGCCTTTTGATATTACCATTGTTTAATTGTTAAAAACATAACAGGCCATTGTTTCATTTATATCAAATTCCTGTACAACTAATGAGTAGGTAGGTAATCTTGCAAATGACGCATTTATAGAAATCAATAGTTTGCAATTATTATGCGTACCTACGTTCATTAAGTAATAATAATTAATAACTAACTCCACTTCTGCCTACCCTTTGAGAAAAAGTAAGTACTTTATTAAAAATGTTGAAGTATAGCACTAACTAACTCTTCGCTTCTATTCAATTTTAAAAATGATCTTAATTATATTGTTTATGGTAATTTAAAACAAAAATATTTTAGCGCGCATTTTCAAAACAAGCAAGAATGTTAATTTACGATTGTGTAATTGTTTCATAAAGGTATGATAATAATAGGTCTTTACATATGAAATTGATGAAATTTTCATACAGATTAAATTTTGTTTTTATTGGCCGCTTGAGAATCCGTAAAAAGTGGTTCCATTTCAATGTGTGACATAACTTCAGAAAGGATCATCTTTATTTACATAGCTTGTGACCACGGCATAGTGCAGAGCTAGGTACTGGTCAAAACCTAAAATAAAAAAAACTGCACGCTCAATGGCCCAAAAAGGGAGGCCAGGTGCGGAAAAAGGAGTCCCAATACAACCTTATGTAAACCAAAAGGTAAATTATTGTACTTACCAGATGATCGCGTTAATGCCTGGGTTTCACTAACCAAATATCACGCAACGCGATAGATTTAACGTAGTATCTTTGCAAAGTCGTATATCCTCGTCCTCTGCGTCCTAATGACCTACCTAAAGCAGATTGTGTACCTAGGCATGCCTAGGCTCAATAAACTCAAGTAGCTACCAACGCTTTCCAGTTATACTTAGCAGGTGATTAATGCTCAAATTTCTGATAATATTACTCTTTATCACAATGTTTGCAAATCGAACGGATAACAGAAGCTTTTAGCGGAACGCTGTTTCCAGGTTGTCTACCTTAATGATATCGCCTTCTGTAGCCTTAGCACGAAATACTATCGAATTCATAATGTAAAGGTATCGACAGAACGGAGCATTGCAATTGGCGGGCTACACACGCACACAGGTTCACAAGAGTCAGACTGCCAATCAAAATGCTCCGTTCTCTCGAAACCTTTACATTACGAATTCGATAGGAGTTCATGCTAGTGCTACAGTAACTTGAAAAAATATCAACAATTTTAACGTGACTCTATTTTAAAATGAGAGAATTTAAAACATTAAATATTATTAATTCTACGACTAGGTACATCCTTCTCGGACCTCATTTCAGAAATTCTATATTTGAAATTTATAACTGCAATGTATAAAAAAAAATATATAATTTATTATCATCTGCGAATAAAAAGGCGGGGAACATAAACTAGCCAGACAGATTAAAAATAAAATAAGTGCGTTTTGCGTGTCTAATTCGTAACCTGCCAAGCAATATTAAATAGATAAATAATACGTGTATGTGTGGACTGAGAGCCCATTTTTATTTATGCGGATTTTTGCAGTTAAACTAACAATAGTCCTTGGTAAAAGATGTGGAAATATTTGTAAAATGAATAAGTATTAGAGTTTGTAGAGACATCATTCAAAAGATGTATCGCTTTAAGTGGGTCCCTCAGTTCACACACGTAAGCTTGTATTTGGATTTGCTATACCTACTTGTTATAAAGCACAGCCATTTCGTTTGTTTCAGGATGCAATTGTTCTCCGATAGGGGCGGAGAGTAATGTCTGCGACATCCGCACGGGGCAGTGCCGCTGTAAGCAACATGTTACGGGAAGAGCCTGCGACACGTGTGAGGTAAGAATTATATGGTTGACGTATTTCTATATTGGAAAACAGCAGAAATTTGTGAAGTCAACCAAAACACATGGGCTTTAATTTTATTAATTATTTACTATTGTCAAATCACTCAGATAACAATAAATGCTATGGAATTTTGGACTTTACTATTTGATGTTAAAGTCCGAAATTAAATGGCATTTTGTAAAGTGAATTCAGCAATGTAATGAACTGTTTTTCCCTTTTAATTATGAACTTTAAAACTTGTTTTGCACTTATACGAACAATAATTGAATGCAATTAGTGAAGAAATCGCAAAACCGAGGCCTAAACCACTACGCTACCGACAGCTTAGTGGTTAAGGACTCGGCCTTGCGGTCAGGAGGTCCTGCTTTCAAATCCTGACTATTACACTACCGACGAGAACCTAATCCTATCACAAGCCATTGAGCTCAGCTGAAAGGTTCAAAGGGAATAATCTGAAAAATCTATACTTTAAAATGTACTTTCAAAAATTAAAAAATAAACTGAATTATTGAAAAAATCTGCATCGTATAAATCTGCCTCTCCCTTTTGAAGTCGGTTAATAATTACGAGGTCATTGTTTTTCTAGAAAATTGTTTTAAGACAGATCTATACTTACGACATTTTGGATATATATTTTTTTTTTAATTTTATTGAATTATTTGGAAAATCGACATTTTGTATTTATATTTTGGGCAATATTTAGTGAAGTGTTTTCTTAATCTACTAACGGTTTAATCTATTTATTTAGTACTAGTAGTTACTTTTATTGCCGTCTAAAGTATCATACCATAAAAAGAACCAACGGTAAAATGCCCAAGCACCAGTTATTATTATACCTATCCAATTGGCAATATGAAACATTTAACGACTTATATAGTACTTGAAAGTCATGGAAACCTTCACCATTTTGTGTGCGTACACAAATATGCCGGGGAAATGTCTTGAAGACATTTCGAAGCAATAAAATCAAAATGAGCGAAGAAATAAGTGGCAATAGTTATATTCATATATTTGTATGGAGTTATTAGAATCGTGCAGGGACGTATTTAGGCGCTATCAGGTTGAATTATTAAATGAATTGCGAATATTTGTGTGCATGAATATTTGCATTGGTATGAGTGTTTATATGTATTTACAAAAAAACATGTATTGGTAAACATATTGTTTATCCGAATTATAAAAACCCGTTAAGCTAAGCTTACCTTGCGTCCAAGTATCGTTGTGTAGATTGTCCTCGAATACTTATTTATTATGTATTTGTAATCATGGAATTACATTATTATGATGTTTTACCTGCATGACTAGAATATTTTTAACAAAACCTATTATATATCTATACCTACGAGAATGTCTAATGGAATCTAAGTCTAAAATCTATTCTTTTTTGTTTTTTTTTAACAGAAGATTATGCTAACAAAAGCTTTTATAAAACATCATTGCACCTAGCAAAAAAAGTATTGCGATAAAAAAGTCAGTCGAATATTGTTAAAATGGTCAGCTCTGTTTTCATTTTCCCTGTATACAATTCACAATTCACTAACGTCTGGAAGTGTGTAGTCCCGCCCTGCGGTCTATAATACCAATGGTGTCAGCGGTATCAGAATGGTACTGCAGTGTTAGAATTAAATGTCATTTGGACTCACCAAGTATCCGCAAATGTGGCACGCCACCGGTAAACATCTTATACAAAATAATCACTTAATACTAGACTATTTTGTATGCGAATGTTATAATCATGAGAACCGAAGTTTCGGTTTATTAAGATGCAGTTTTACTTATAATTCCACCACATACATCGTATAAAACATGTCGCTCTGTTGTCTGTCCCTATGTTTGCTAGATTTTTGAAGCTGCACAACGGATTTTGAGGAGGTTTTTGATTTTTTAATAGGTTCTATAGGTGGTAAACAGGCACACGGCCCACCTGATGAACGTTTGTAACACAAGTGGCGTCATACACTAATGTTGCCGACCGTGTAGATGCCAATTTCAAAAATGAATTTTACTACTATTTTTACTTTTATTTTTAGAAGCTACTAGATAATAGATCTACTTATCAATGTAATTAGGTTTAGGCTACTACTTGCATGGGTTTACTAATTTTCTTATAAAGATACAAGACATCGATGGTTTATTTTATTCAACATTATAGATAATGTCACTTTGGTTAAATTACACTTAGGCTGTCAAAGGATTATATATCTTAAGGGCCCAGATCGTGAAAATCACCGAAAAGAGTGTTACGATTTTTCATATTTAACTTATTTAGATATGATTGATATCAATGATAATTTGTATATATTACAATCAAAGACCAAAATATATGTTAGTCTTATATTAAATCCTTAAAACCTAATAATTGCTATATAATAAACGTCAACAAACGCACAAAATTTGACAAAAATGCAAAAACATGCCTTCGTATTCTTCAAATATTACCCAATAAATCAACACAAATTGATAAAAAGAAACACTTTTTGAACACTGAAGAAACCAATACTTAAACCTATGTACTTTTTTTTGTACCTTTACAAACAAAGACTTCCTCTTTTAAAGCCCTAAAATCTAGATATGTTCTACGTAAATTCTCCATAGAAAAATGTATGAAAAATCACGCGCATTCCGATATTATGATTTAGTAACCCGCATCGCTACTGATCGGCAGTACGTTTTTATGGTTCAAGGTGACACCACGCGTGTCGGATGCGCCAGCAATATTACGTGTTGTGAATTTGTGTTTTTTGTGAAAAACTGTAAGTATAACATTTTTATAACTAATTGACTTTTAGTAAGTAGGAAGTACCGATATAATGAATGTCTGGAAGAAAACCATGATGGAACTAGATATAAATCGTAAAAAATACAAAATTATTTAGATAGGTACGTAGTTTGTTGAGGAGGTTATTTTATGAACCTTGTAAAGTAGGTATAAATACCGAGGAAAAAAATTACGAGATTTGTGTGAAAGTGTCATGTAAAAATTCTAGTTTTATTTGAGTGCTTTATCATGTCTAAGTACTAATAATAATATATTCGCATTTGTTGTTGTTGTTGCATGTAAATATTGGTTTGTATTATAAGTAATAAAGTCGATTTCTATAGGAATATTCTCATAATAATTAATTTTATTACATAATATAGTTAAATATTCGTTCTCATGTTCATCATATTGTCTAAATATCAGATTGTGGAAGTAGGTATGTTTCCTATCTGAAATAGCATGGGCGTACATACTTCGCTGCCGTCAAAGACGCGCGCGGCGCGACGCGCCTAGAGTCTGGTTAGGGTTAGGGTTGTACAAAAATTACAAAATAAATAAAAGTGGATACTATTGATGATTAATATTTCCAGTATTGAAAATAAAGAAAACCTTCAGGCCGAGACTCCGAGCAACACTGCTACGCGCTGTATAGAGGTAAGTTGTTATACGTAATTTTATTAGACTTGTTACATAAACAAACGAACTACCTAGTTAGTGATGGGCGAAGACAAAATCTCAGTACCTATAGATTTTTTTCTTGCAATATTTATTATTTTCATTGGGAGACACAAACGAACTACCTAGTTAGTGATGGGCGAAGACAAAATCTCAGTACCTATAGATTTTTTTCTTGCAATATTTATTATTTTCATTGGGAGACACAAACGAACTACCTAGTTAGTGATGGGCGAAGACAAAATCTCAGTACCTATAGATTTTTTTCTTGCAATATTTATTATTTTCATTGGGAGACACAAACGAACTACCTAGTTAGTGATGGGCGAAGACAATATCTCAGTA
The DNA here is from genome assembly GCA_963691645.1 of Pelosia muscerda. Taxonomy (NCBI): domain Eukaryota; kingdom Metazoa; phylum Arthropoda; class Insecta; order Lepidoptera; family Erebidae; genus Pelosia; species Pelosia muscerda. The sequence goes on from OY829100.1 coordinate 1,182,849, forward strand.
CCTATAGATTTTTTTCTTGCAATATTTATTATTTTCATTGGGAGACACAAACGAACTACCTAGTTAGTGATGGGCGAAGACAAAATCTCAGTACCTATAGATTTTTTTCTTGCAATATTTATTATTTTCATTGGGAGACACAAACGAACTACCTAGTTAGTGATGGGCGAAGACAAAATCTCAGTACCTATAGATTTTTTTCTTGCAATATTTATTATTTTCATTGGGAGACACAAACGAACTACCTAGTTAGTGATGGGCGAAGACAAAATCTCAGTACCTATAGATTTTTTTCTTGCAATATTTATTATTTTCATTGGGAGACACAAACGAACTACCTAGTTAGTGATGGGCGAAGACAAAATCTCAGTACCTATAGATTTTTTTCTTGCAATATTTATTATTTTCATTGGGAGACACAAACGAACTACCTAGTTAGTGATGGGCGAAGACAAAATCCCAGTACCTATAGATTTTTTTCTTGCAATATTTATTATTTTCATTGGGTGACAAACACATTAGTACCTAAATAGTTCTCAATTGCTTTCTCAAAAGAAAATTCTCGTTAAAATCCCATATTTTATGTATGTAGGTATAATAAATAATATTTATTTAACCGATTTTGATGATTTTAGAATCATTAGAATTGTCTTCTAAGCCCGAGTGACATAGAGTAGGTGACGTCATAAAAAACCAACACCTATAGCGTAAAGGAAATTTATAATATATGTAGTCAGATTTATTTATTTTTTGACGTGATAATGTCTTATAAATCGATGAACAAAGGCAACATGCACGAAAAAGTGTCACATTATGTCACGTTAGGGTCAAGCAAGAGCATGGAACAAGCGATGGAGAATAATATTATAATGTTATCCCGTAAAATTATTATCCTAAACCGACTTTATATTTTATACAAAACGTTTATGTTTTTGATCTATGTGTTTCAAAGATGTATTCTAAGGGACTTCTTAGCTATGTTTGAAGAAATTTGGCCCATTCTTTATTTATTATTTTTTATAAAAAAACAATCAAGCCATTATCTTTCTTTACAGGAACTAGTAATTGAAAACCGTCAAGAAGGAAAGGTGGTTGAAGTGGAAGTTGGGCGTAGAGTAGCAGATATTTCTTTTTTTTTTAAAGCTGTTCAGGCCATAGGGGACCGCGGTCCAATGGATTGTATCCTCAGTATAATAGGTGAAGTAAAAGTTGGTCGGGACTCAAAACTCATCATGAAATGTATGTGTAATTAGTATGTGTAATATGAAATTTACTGTGTGTTTGGTTGAAAGGAAGAAGATAGCATGGAAGTGAATCATCAAATTGTATCTGGTATCATATCATCTGGTGGGAGCTACTTTCAGTTAAAAACATTAACTGCCCTACCAATTATGTCACCTTCATTATATAATGAAATTTATAATACGGTTTGCGATTGATGGGAAAAGACAGGAGCACAATCCATGGCAGAAGCTGTCAAGGAAGAAGCAGAGTAAGCAGTGTCAGTGTCAAATTTTGGAAGGAGCAAATGGAGATGAAATTAGTTTGGTTTTATTACGATTGACTACTTCCAGAATTAGTTGATCCTCGGCAGTCACGAAGCGAATTCGTGACGCGCCCAGTTCCAGTATCATAGAGGCTACGAAAGAGAGGAAAGAAAGAACTTTACGTGTTTTGAAAGAGAAGGACGCCTAAGGATTTTGAAATAGACTGAGGTAACTTAACTACCCAGCCGGTCGATTCACGTGCATCCAAAAGTTGTTTTAACTTAGAAATCGCCTTATGGTTTTCTGTTTTAAACGCACTTACTTATCTAGTCTTGGATTGTCATAAATCAATTACTGTACAATTCTTATACAATTTTGAAGAGTTACCTGGTGTAAAGAATCATCAAAATCGGTTTAAAAATACAGCGAATTGAGAATCTTCCTCTTTTTTTAAGTCGGTTAAAAGGGTTTGTTTGCAAAAAAACAAAGTGACATTTTGAAGTCACCACGCTACGGTTTTTATTACGTGAATCGGGCATCTGGTAACATTTTCATTCTGATAGGTTTTGCAATAGCAATTGATTTTATAATCAAATTAGCAGAAATCAGAATTTATTCAGTAATTTATTTAAACAACTTTAAACATTAGAATTTTGAACTCAAATTTTGTTATTGTTTACTTACTTTTAATTTGTATATTAATAATTTAGAAACTTGTTTTACAAATTTTTGCACAACCCTAGCACGCTTGGCGATGGCGACTCATATTTGTTATTGTTTACCTACTTTTAAATTATATGAATCATTTTTATACTTGTGTTTCATTTATTGATATTTTTTTGTAAAACCCTAGGAGATTTTTAAGATATCAAGGTGATCGTAAACAAATAGTAAGTAATTATTTGAGTTTATCCAATAGGCACATATCCTTGCGTATAGATAAACAGTAGCGAGGAAAGGCTCGATGTTATTTCGACCGTACTTGCTACTGAATTTGCAATTATGTTATTGAATGAATATTTTACGAAATAAGAATAAACTGTGGTAGTAAAATTACAAATAAATACATAGTTGGAATTTTAGGTAAGTAGAATACAAAAAGGTGGCTCTCTCTGGGTCATTCACCCGCCCCGGTCGGTTGTTTCAGTAAACAGTAGCGCTGCGGTCGCGCGAAATCGATGTTGCGTCTGGGCAATCTGGGCCCTTAAAGTGTCCAGGAACTTTTGCAGCCTACTGGTGGATTAGTAATCTTTTTTATAACGCCCTTTACTGCTACGGTCAGTCATTCTAACAGCAGGATAGATTTGTGATGAAATAGGAATGGATTGCTATGGTCGTGTGAACTCGACCGTACGATATCTTGTCAAATCTTTCGGGGCCGTCTGTGTAAAGCCGTTACAAAATAATTGTACTGTGAGTAGAATTTCAAACAGAAATATCACTTTGAGACAACATGGCATCCGCGGTTAGAAGTATGGTCTTGTTATTTGTTTTCTATATGAGTAAAAAATTATCCGTATCGCTACTCGCTATGGTATGTGTATATTAATGTGGCCCTATTTAAAGGTCTTGATGGGGCTCTCTGTCAGGACATTTGAAGTTAAGTCAACTGAGTGCCACCCAGTACTGTTTAGTGGAAGACCTCGCGCAGCTACTTGGCTTGATGAAGTATATTTTATACCTATAATGTGTTTTACTTGAGTAAACATTTCCTTATACTCGAGACTTCTATACTACTTTGGCCAGATACTTACAAAAGACTCTTACTGATGATACAATAGTTGCGATCGATCCACAACCACAATACAATAGTTTATAGCCTCTATTAACGATGCATATGAGAATGCGGCGATAAAATCGGTTGTGAATGCTCCGCATACATTCACCGCACTGTTATTCACCGTGTATTGCATGACTAGTGCCTACCTCAAGAGTGCGTATAGGTACCTACTTCTCGTATGTGTACATATTTTAAATGGGAAACATCTTACTTTTTATTTGTTTTAAAACGTTAATTTAGGTCTAAATCGGCTAAATATGGGCTGATTATGATCTCTTGTTATTTGTTTATCAAAAATAATTGATACTGTTTTAATAATTACACAGTGTGGCCCCCTTAATGGCCACATTATTGCTAAATATAATTCACTTGGGGCCCCACTAAAGTACATCCTGCAAACTGATTGATGGGCATGGCTTTAACGTAGGCTTACTTTACTAATTTGGAGGTAAGATGGTGATCGCGGCCATGAAAGTCGTACTTATAATATTAGATGAAAGCTATGGATCAACGAGATACAATGCCAAGAGAATGAATCAGTATTTGAACTTTCTTGATATGTTGTTTTATGAAATCAGGATTTTGGATTTCTTTTAAAAAAATCCTCATTATCACCAACAAAGATGCTTAACCAGGCTTAGGTATACCTCAAACAAATTCTAATTTATTTTTCCAGGAAGGCTACTGGGGTCTCCAACTTGGTGGGTGTCGGCGCTGTTCGTGTGGTTCGGGCGCTTCGGCGTGCGACCCCGTGTCGGGTGCGTGCGCGTGCGCAGAGGGAGTGGGCGGCCCTCAGTGCGACACGTGTCTGCCAGGGTACTATGGCTTTGGGCCTACTGGATGCTTGCGTAAGTACATACTTTATAAAGAAGAGTAAAATTATTTAGTACCGAATATTTTTTAATGTTCAGTCAGTTTCGTTAAAGTAGTGACTTGGCTTAATGATAATAAAAATATTTTACGTAATCTCTTAGCAAAGAGGATTCTAGTTAACAAGTACTCACTTTACTAGATGGTAAGAGGTCGCCGTTGTCTGTAAATGATTTCATATCAGCGGTTTACATTTAGAAAGAGAATTTATAAAGAAAAAATAAAAGACAGGAACAAAAGATTGTTATTTATTTTCAACTTTTTCGAAGTTATTTGTGTCAGGTACTTTTTTAACTTTTTATTTATTTTTTATTTTATACTATTTAAATTGCTTTCATAGTCACACCTTTTCATTTGATAAACATATTCAGAGACTAGTGATATATAAAACGGTAGTTCGCCATTTTGTTGTGGTAGCCATCTTGGATTTGGAAATCTTAATGCACCCCATCGTTTTCACGTCGGGTGTTAAAAACAATTGGTTTCTAACTGTATAATGCTTATACGACAATGTTCGTATAATAACTTCTCACTTGTCATGTATGTTGTCCCCAGCGTGCCCGGTATGCACGGACGGCAAGGTGTGTTCTCCACAGAGCGGACGCTGCGTGTGCCCTGGAGGGTCCATGGGCGCGGGCTGCCGCCAGTGTGCGAAGGGCTACTGGGCCGAGGGGAACTCCTGCCGACCTTGCAACTGTGGAACTGGTGCCCTCTCCAGTAAGTGAATTTATATTCTTTTACAATCCATTACCTTTCCAGAGGTAATACCGATTATATGCAAAGCTTGGAAGTGTGTTCGTTACATTTTCTTTTGGTGACTCAGAAAATTTAGATGTGTGCTCCTACACCACGTGTACATTCTAAGTATCCAATTGTATCGCAACCTTGCTTTAGTTGAGAGTTTGATACCTAACTAACCTAAAATAAACTCAAAATTTACTTAATAATTTAATAAATAACTTCAATTATTGAAAAAAATTCAGTATTTTTTGTCTGGCATGTTTGTCATATAGTCCTTTAAAAAACAAATTAATTATATTCATTCATGTTCTTTATATGTACCTACCTAACTATATAAAAACACACTAGGAAAACTACAGCTTTACTAATAGAATTATCACGCCACGTTTTCGCAAGTCACTATAATCACAATGTTTAGCGAAACCCGGGTAACACGATCATGAATATGGTAAATACAATAATTAACCTTTTGAGTTGCTAGACGTTTCGGCCAGGTTGCACTAACCGTGGTCACAAGCTGACTCCTGAAGTCAGAAACTGAGTCAGTTTCTGACGTCAGGAATCAATAATACCCGGGTTTTCGAAACGTAATTTTACTGAATCGTGCCCCTAGTTAGTTAAAACGTTACTAGTACATATCAGAGATATGATTTATTTTTAATGTTTCAGACACATGCGACGTCCACACTGGTCAGTGTAAATGCAAGGCAGGATTCGAAGGCGCGACCTGCGACCAGTGTTCCCGCGGGCACTACGGGGCGAAGTGCCGGCCCTGCCAGTGCCACGCGCCGGGTACCACTGGGTGTGAAGAAGGGGTCTGTGACTGCGATGAGTGGGGCAGATGTCCTTGCAAGGTATAGAATTTAGAACTTCCCTCATTTGTGGTCTGTGGTCTTCTGCAAAAGGACAGAGAGGAACGAGTCCTTAACTGGAGACTGCGAGAAGGCAAACGGAAGGTAGGACGTCCTCTGGCCAGATGGACTGATGACCTGAGAGGCAGCTGGGACAGAAATAGGCTAATTGATTCATTGATCATCATTCTAGCGATAGTTCTGGTAGTATCTGAAACTTTAACTACGGAGTTTGCGGTAGCACCTTCTTCAGTCTAACTGAGATGTGGTTTAGGCTACCTGTGTATATCTATAACTGCTAGCCAGCCAGGCTAAATTAACATTACACAACACCCTAGCTAGACGGGGGCTAGACGAGGACATCGTGGTCCCCATGACATCGTGACCCGAAGGTGGTCATCTCGAAAGAGACCTTGGGTCGGCAAGGAATTCCAAGACTTAATGGTGCGGCAGAGAAAAGACTCACCGAACCGCTTGGCTCTTGATGGAATATTCTGCATCGTATGCGGGTGACATCTAAGCCCTGCACGTGGTGTCCTGTGTATGAAAGAATTTCCGCACGGGAAAAAAAAAGGTATCAACCCTCATATTGCCTACTAAAATGCTTTTTTTTTCTAGGAAAATGTAGTAGGAGCTCAATGTGACACTTGTCTGGAAGGCACGTTCGGGCTGTCGGCCGACAATCCGTCGGGCTGCACAGCTTGCTTCTGCTTCGGCCGGGTATCGAAGTGCGAGCAGGCGTCCTTGGCGAGGGCGGCCGTCCACGCCGCCGCGCCAATGCACATCACACTGCAGAGGGCCACCCATCATGCTATTACAACTGTAAGTTTCTTTATCACCTAGATGACAGACGATCACACGGTCCACCTGATGGAAAGTGGCTACCGTGGCCTATGGGCATTTACAACACCTGGGTGTTACACTCGTGCTACCAACCCTAAATTAAAATAGACACTCAGGTTGACGGCCTCATCAGATGATTTTTCACGCCCCGCTTAAAGGACCCGGTTAAAAAATAAATAGTATTATCATATTCAAGTCTATCAGACAATACGTTTCACACCTTTAACCCTAAAATATGTATATTTCAATAACAATCCATACTAATATTATAAAATGCAAAATTGACTCTGTCTGAACCACTGTACCGATGTTGATGTTTCGTACAGAGATATATTAGGCTTTGGAAAACGACATACTAGAGTTAATCATCTGTAAAACATTGTTTTTTTCCAGATGGACCAAGATTCCCTGCTGGCCATCCACACCCACTCCCCTGACGCCACCATCACGCTCCCCTGGCCGCCCGTGCCGGTGTACGTGGAGCTAGACAAGCGGTTCGTGGGTGACCGCGTGACGTCATACGGAGGCTCGCTACGGTTCAAGGTGGAGGAGGAAGGAGGCACGGAACTCAGTAGGGAGGTTCTAGCCAAGTTCCCTCTGGTCCGGATGTATACGAAGAATATTGTGCTGGAGTATTTTGAGGTATGGTACTGGTTTTAGATAAAAGAGAAAGAAAGGAAATAAAGAAGAGAAAGAAAGAAAAAAAGAAAGAAAAGAAAGAAAGAAAAGAAAGTAAGAAAAGAAAGAAAGAGAGCATTCATTTTGAAAATCTGTAGCACATTGACAAAAATATGAAAAGTAATAAGCTATATGTAGTTACTTAACTCCTGACATTAGTTACATTATTTTTAATATTTTATTTTACATGGCGACTCTGTCCAGTATTTTTCTCATACCATAAACTGTTTATGAATATACATTGCATAATCTGTCTAAACTATGCTATGACTTAACGATTGCATTATCAAATCTAAACGCCGAAAGTACAAATACAATAAGAATAAGGTCGCGTTTCCACTGACGCGGAGCTGGGCGGAGAGGAGCGGTGAAGAGCGGTGAAAAGGGGTCAGTGTTTCCACTGAAGCGGAGCTGGGCGGAGAGAAGCGGTGAAAAGGGGTCAGTGTTTCTGAAGCGAAGCGGAGTGGGTTGGAAAGGAGCGGAGCGGAGCAGTGCATACTTTTGGAATAGCGCATTTTTGCGCTCAGTTACACTCAATCTCTCAGAAAGACCATACGTCATGTTGTCGTTGAAAAAGAAAAAAGCAATCATTTTATATCTTTCTCTACTTGAAGACGAAGATAACGAATCAGATGAAGTACAATTAACTGTTGCGACTTTTTTGGATTCGAAGAAAAACGCACCGCCCCGCTGTCTTCCGCACAGCACCGCCCCGCTATTCTCCGCTCTGTATCTCAATGCTCGTTCTGCTACGCACCGCATCGCCTCGCTGTATGTTTTATTATGAATATCCGCTCAGCTCTGCTGCACTCCGCTCGTGCTGTTTACATTGAAGCGGAGCTGAGATTTCGCGCATGGTGATTGGTCAATTGGTGAAACGCGGCCTTAAGAACAGCTTGTATCAAATAAACGTATTCTTTTTTCGGTTTTTTCGTTTTAATGAAAGAGAGAAAGAAAGAAAGAAAAAAGTTTTATTTAGATCATCACATTGTGTTTCTCATGAAGGTACAACAATTCGTGATGCAGTTTATGCATAACCTTCACATTGTGTGAACCCAAATAGGGTTCCATCTCAGCATTGAATGCTACGCACACGAGAGTATGCGCAGCGTGTATACCTTCAATGTACACACTCGATCTACCCAACGTTTCCCACAGCCCGAGCCGGCGGTGAACGGGTCGCACAGCGTGCGCTTCCACGAGTCGCTGTGGGCGGTGCGCGGGCGCGGGCGCGCGTCGCGCTCGGCGCTCATGCTGGCGCTGCGCCGCCTCGACCGCCTGCTGCTGCGCGCCACCAGCCGCGCGCCCGCGCACACAGACCACGTCCACGCGCTGTGAGTACCGCACTGGCCTTTACGTCCTCCGGATACCGCTCATGCTGGCGCTGCGCCGCCTCGACCGCCTGCTGCTGCGCGCCACCAGCCGCGCGCCCGCGCACACAGACCACGTCCACGCGCTGTGAGTACCGCACTGGCCTTTACGTCCTCCGGATACCGCTCATGCTGGCGCTGCGCCGCCTCGACCGCCTGCTGCTGCGCGCCACCAGCCGCGCGCCCGCGCACACAGACCACGTCCACGCGCTGTGAGTACCGCACTGGCCTTTACGTCCTCCGGATACCGCTCATGCTGGCGCTGCGCCGCCTCGACCGCCTGCTGCTGCGCGCCACCAGCCGCGCGCCCGCGCACACAGACCACGTCCACGCGCTGTGAGTACCGCACTGGCCTTTACGTCCTCCGGATACCGCTCATGCTGGCGCTGCGCCGCCTCGACCGCCTGCTGCTGCGCGCCACCAGCCGCGCGCCCGCGCACACAGACCACGTCCACGCGCTGTGAGTACCGCACTGGCCTTTACGTCCTCCGGATACCGCTCATGCTGGCGCTGCGCCGCCTCGACCGCCTGCTGCTGCGCGCCACCAGCCGCGCGCCCGCGCACACAGACCACGTCCACGCGCTGTGAGTACCGCACTGGCCTTTACGTCCTCCGGATACCGCTCATGCTGGCGCTGCGCCGCCTCGACCGCCTGCTGCTGCGCGCCACCAGCCGCGCGCCCGCGCACACAGACCACGTCCACGCGCTGTGAGTACCGCACTGGCCTTTACGTCCTCCGGATACCGCTCATGCTGGCGCTGCGCCGCCTCGACCGCCTGCTGCTGCGCGCCACCAGCCGCGCGCCCGCGCACACAGACCACGTCCACGCGCTGTGAGTACCGCACTGGCCTTTACGTCCTCCGGATACCGCTCATGCTGGCGCTGCGCCGCCTCGACCGCCTGCTGCTGCGCGCCACCAGCCGCGCGCCCGCGCACACAGACCACGTCCACGCGCTGTGAGTACCGCACTGGCCTTTACGTCCTCCGGATACCGCTCATGCTGGCGCTGCGCCGCCTCGACCGCCTGCTGCTGCGCGCCACCAGCCGCGCGCCCGCGCACACAGACCACGTCCACGCGCTGTGAGTACCGCACTGGCCTTTACGTCCTCCGGATACCGCTCATGCTGGCGCTGCGCCGCCTCGACCGCCTGCTGCTGCGCGCCACCAGCCGCGCGCCCGCGCACACAGACCACGTCCACGCGCTGTGAGTACCGCACTGGCCTTTACGTCCTCCGGATACCGCTCATGCTGGCGCTGCGCCGCCTCGACCGCCTGCTGCTGCGCGCCACCAGCCGCGCGCCCGCGCACACAGACCACGTCCACGCGCTGTGAGTACCGCACTGGCCTTTACGTCCTCCGGATACCGCTCATGCTGGCGCTGCGCCGCCTCGACCGCCTGCTGCTGCGCGCCACCAGCCGCGCGCCCGCGCACACAGACCACGTCCACGCGCTGTGAGTACCGCACTGGCCTTTACGTCCTCCGGATACCGCTCATGCTGGCGCTGCGCCGCCTCGACCGCCTGCTGCTGCGCGCCACCAGCCGCGCGCCCGCGCACACAGACCACGTCCACGCGCTGTGAGTACCGCACTGGCCTTTACGTCCTCCGGATACCGCTCATGCTGGCGCTGCGCCGCCTCGACCGCCTGCTGCTGCGCGCCACCAGCCGCGCGCCCGCGCACACAGACCACGTCCACGCGCTGTGAGTACCGCACTGGCCTTTACGTCCTCCGGATACCGCTCATGCTGGCGCTGCGCCGCCTCGACCGCCTGCTGCTGCGCGCCACCAGCCGCGCGCCCGCGCACACAGACCACGTCCACGCGCTGTGAGTACCGCACTGGCCTTTACGTCCTCCGGATACCGCTCATGCTGGCGCTGCGCCGCCTCGACCGCCTGCTGCTGCGCGCCACCAGCCGCGCGCCCGCGCACACAGACCACGTCCACGCGCTGTGAGTACCGCACTGGCCTTTACGTCCTCCGGATACCGCTCATGCTGGCGCTGCGCCGCCTCGACCGCCTGCTGCTGCGCGCCACCAGCCGCGCGCCCGCGCACACAGACCACGTCCACGCGCTGTGAGTACCGCACTGGCCTTTACGTCCTCCGGATACCGCTCATGCTGGCGCTGCGCCGCCTCGACCGCCTGCTGCTGCGCGCCACCAGCCGCGCGCCCGCGCACACAGACCACGTCCACGCGCTGTGAGTACCGCACTGGCCTTTACGTCCTCCGGATACCGCTCATGCTGGCGCTGCGCCGCCTCGACCGCCTGCTGCTGCGCGCCACCAGCCGCGCGCCCGCGCACACAGACCACGTCCACGCGCTGTGAGTACCGCACTGGCCTTTACGTCCTCCGGATACCGCTCATGCTGGCGCTGCGCCGCCTCGACCGCCTGCTGCTGCGCGCCACCAGCCGCGCGCCCGCGCACACAGACCACGTCCACGCGCTGTGAGTACCGCACTGGCCTTTACGTCCTCCGGATACCGCTCATGCTGGCGCTGCGCCGCCTCGACCGCCTGCTGCTGCGCGCCACCAGCCGCGCGCCCGCGCACACAGACCACGTCCACGCGCTGTGAGTACCGCACTGGCCTTTACGTCCTCCGGATACCGCTCATGCTGGCGCTGCGCCGCCTCGACCGCCTGCTGCTGCGCGCCACCAGCCGCGCGCCCGCGCACACAGACCACGTCCACGCGCTGTGAGTACCGCACTGGCCTTTACGTCCTCCGGATACCGCTCATGCTGGCGCTGCGCCGCCTCGACCGCCTGCTGCTGCGCGCCACCAGCCGCGCGCCCGCGCACACAGACCACGTCCACGCGCTGTGAGTACCGCACTGGCCTTTACGTCCTCCGGATACCGCCCAAAGTGGAGGTGATTATGTCGGACTCGAACCGACTAAAAACGCACGCCGTCTATGGGTCTTTGATTGTTGGAGCAGACCCGGGGATATCTCTTTTAGATGATACATGACCGCCTCCACCTAATGTGGGAACCATGGTATCCCTATCTAGCCCCCGCATATGGAGAAGGCGCACTTTGCGCCGCCGCGACCGCTTTACGTGCTCCCTGAGGCACGACCAGACCAGTGCAAATAGCCATATTCATGCATACAAAAACTTACACTGAGCGGGGATCGAACCCGCGCCTACTGCGTAGCATTCGCGTTCACTACAGCCACGATACAGAAGCTATCAAACCTGTATCAAGTACTGTCCCAAGTTTGAACCTCGTATCTTATATCATCATCATCATCTTTAATCTAAATTCACAAACATCAAATTATAATATCTGTTATATCACATCCAGGGTCCTCAACGTGTCCCTAGACACCGCCATCCCCGGCCTGAGTCGCTCCGAGCCCGCCCTGGGCGTGGAGCTGTGCGACTGTCCTCGAGGCTACTCCGCCAGTTCCTGCCAGGAGCCCGCCGTGGGCTTCTGGATGCCGCCCCCCAAGGTGCACATGACTACTGTCTCCGGGACGATAGTCATCAACCTCGAGGGGGATGCACAGCCTTGCATCTGTAATGGGAGGGCTACACACTGCGATGCAGATACCGGACACTGTTTGGTAAGTTTTTTTTTTAATTTAAGATTCAAAATCATTTATTCTGTATATTTTGTATAGACCCTGGCACTTAAAAAACGTCAATATCAATAATATAATTTAGTTAGCAAATGGCCTGAAAAGATTCCGGCAAGAAACTCAGTGGGTTTTTTTTTGGTTCTATTAACAAATATTTACTTAGTCGAGATACGAGTACAGTAATTTGCTTAAGTAAATGCAATTTGAGTGAACAGTTCATTTCCAGGCTTGTTTATCATCTAAATAATGCTGGATTTTATAATATCCTTTTTGGCATAACTTTCTTTTATTTAAATTTTTATTTCATTGTAACGTTTCTCGGGTCATATAATCCGTCACTTTTGCACGCCTAGGTTTACTAGCCTATGTCTGTTCCCAAGCTCTAATCCATCTCTGCACCAAATTCCATCTTCATAAAAGACGAATTTACATACAAAATTTCTTCCCCTATTTCCCCTATTTTCCCTATTTCCCCTCTTTCCCCTATTTCCTCTCTTTTACTCTTTTCTCTTTCCCCCATTTTTTAACCTACAAACGATAAAATGTAACCTACGTACGTTCCCAAGGTTTATACCAAACTTGAAAAAGATCCGTGCAGAGGTTTAGGCGTGATGCCGTAACATACAGATAGACTACATTACTAGATTACATTATGTACTTACTGTTGCTGTTTACTGATATGTAATATTTAATACTTATTGTCTTGCCTATATGTGAAAACTTTTAAGTGGCCTTCTCATACTATTTACTTCTGTATAAATGTACTTCAATTAGCTGTAAGTTTTCCGTAAAAATAAAATAAAATAAAAATAAATAAAATAGAGTAAATTCCTACTATATCGGCTTAGCCATATACGAGGAGGTAAGTGACAAATGCATATGTATACCATTTTTATAGTTTAATATAAAGGTAAAGAAAATTAATTGATACTCTGTATTTTTTTAATAAATCTATTATGTTACAAGCAGTATGCCGTGTCATGGCAATAACAGTAGAAATAACAGTAATAGGGCATCTAGATAAAGTCATATTCTGTTGAGGGAATCGCGTCTTAGTGAACCGTTTTAAATTTACTATCAATAGATTATTTAACACTGCGATGATTTTAATAATAAAAATATGTGAAATACAATATTTCGAGTCACATAGATTCCATTAAAGCCCTCCCTACTGCTGACTAGTTTAACAAAATTGGGCTACTTTTTTATTAACCTTTTTTTATATAGGTACCATGATATACATATGAACATATACATATACATCCTGATCCACAAACAACTCTTACAATGTTCATTACTACGAGTTTTATAAAAATAACAAATTTTAAGTCCTATAAAATAAAGAAGCTAAAACAGCCAAGTATAAAATTAGGTACATTGAGTGTGTATCTAAACGAGCCGTGCGAGAAGCATTGTTACGACAATATAGCACACTCCTATTTACTCTTGTCGTCTCTTCAGAATTATCATATACTACCGAATTCTTCTCATAGTTAAGCCATATTAAATCCCAGAAGGCCATACGCTCGCTGTAGACTTGGTCTTTCATTGAAAGCTCCAAATCGATGTTTAAGTATGGTCTGGCGGTTCCTTTGACTGGTGTCCAGATGATTGGCAGTTCTGGAGTTACTTTAGGAGTTGGATTGCTGAAATAAAGCAATTATATGTTAGCGTAATTGTAGAGCGCTTTAAGAGTAGATGTCGTCTAAAAAAAGATGTATCGAATGTGTGAAAAAAGGATAATACGAAAAAAGATGTTACACCAGCTCTAAATATTTCAGAGAAGGGCAGATACATACCTACCTATCCGACTAGAATATTTCCGTGTGTTAGGCAATTCATGCTTTTGATTAGGTATTACTAAAAGAGTCCAATGTCCAATCTATATGATACCAATAAATAGCTGATAGTTCGTGGGCAGTAGTGGCTAATAAAAAATGTAACTTACCCATATTTAACAAAATTACCCCAAAGTGTTGTCATTCTATTTCTTATCAACTTTTGATCTGCAGTAGTTACAGGTCTTCTCTCTCTAACTACCGGGGTCTCCCATTCAAATAAATATTTCAATTCTTCAGTATGTGTCGCTCCAGATCCAGGTATACTTTCGAATGGACTGCCCCCAGTATATGCGAAAAGGTATTTGTAAATCGTTGCTTCTTCATCTGCTAGCAAATACTTATCAATAGACCTCTCCACTGAATGGTTAATAATGAAATCTGAAGCAAACTCGCTCAATTCTAATAACGATGCAGGACCAATGATTTTATTTCCTAAATAAAACCTTTTAACTATATTGCCAATAGCTGCAGATTCGTTATTTGAAAAAACAAAATGGCTGTTTAGTGTGGTATCAAATACATCTCCTGCTTTATCCCAAAAATCTTTAGATTGATTGGCATAGAAGCGTAAGTATTCCATACTTGTGTAACCAATCATGATTTTAGTATTTTTGATTCTATCTGGTTTATTTAAATGAAAGGGATCCGAACTGACGAAGTTTTGGACACCATTGAAACGCTTTTCTCTACAAACGCTCATGAGTAAACTTAAGTTTCGTGCTGCTGAAGTCACCGCTTGAGGGTCATCCTTAGCGAGTGCACTTAAAGCTTCCTTGGTTGTAGTGACGTTGTGTCCTAAATACTTCGCCATCTTAACAGCTGCTTGATAATCAGGTTTCACATAAAACCCTTTGAAGAATATGGATCCACTTTGAACGATAGCTTTATCAAAAAGTGTCTCATACTCTGAGTACAGATGTAGATCGACTCCAGCACCACCGTAACTTTCACCAGCAATAGTTATACTATCCGGGTCTCCTCCGAACGCCCTGATATTGTCTTTTATCCATCTTAAGGCCTCTATCTGATCTTTCATACCTTGGTTACCTGGAACAGTGGGATCATCCAAGCAGAGGAAACCGTAAGGTCCCAGTCTATAGTTCACTGTTATGACTATTATGTTTTGTTTGACGAGATGTTCTCCGCCATACTCGGCACCGCTACCGAAGGCAAAAGCTCCTCCGTGAAACCAGACCAATATTGGTAGATTTTTGTTCAGCTTGACTATGTGTGGCACGTATATGTTGAGGTGAAGACATTGTATTGTGTTACTGACTTGGAATAGTACTTGTGGACATATCGTTGTATTTGCATTGAGAGGCACTTGAAACTTCGGGTAGGCTATACTATTCTGAAAGTGTAAAACGAAATTGTATGAATACGGTACATACATAAACATATTTATGGGTTCACCAAAGATATCCCCTCTAAAATATTTGCCATAAATGGCAAACACACACACACGAGGCGCGGTTTCCATTCCCGGTCAGTGCAAATATTTGTATGCGTGAATATGACTACTTGGTCTGGTCGTGCCTCGGAGAACACTTTCTGCCGACGACGGTCCCGGTTGCCATACAAACATCTACTGCAGTCCTTACGGGTTGTTGGAGTTCTCAAAAGTCCGACTAGCCTAACTACAGAACATCGGTATGGCCAATTTAGCTGTGGAGTTCTGATGACATCCGAGTCGCTTCACGGAAAATATTGAAATTCAGCCACATCTTAGTTAGACTAGAAAGCCGACCCCAACTGAGTTGGGAATACGCTCAGGGAATAATGAAATAGGCAAAAGAGAGTATTTATAACTGTTTAGATAGTTTGTTAGTATAAGAAATAATCGGCACTTACCCCAAACGGATTGCTCTCATTAACTTTAGCGTAAGGTATTCCAAGGAATGTGTTATATCCATCCCTTTGCAGTCCTAAAACAGTCCCTACACCCGTGACTACACTCACCGGCGTAGGTTCCGCACTCACATATTTTATAAAAACACATAACAGAGCGAACTTGTACATCTCTTGGCGCGTATAGAACAACTGACTCATATAATTCTGTTCCTTCATTTATAAACTTTAGCTATCATTGTGTTGTGGTATGGAAAACCTATTGCAAGAAACCCACATCATCCTCAAACAGCACACAGTATAATTTTATATACAATTTCCTGATTTACGAGCAATCTATAAGGTAGATACGATCCTGTGACTCGCGGAAAGTACTATTTATATAAACAGTGGGGCGGGGAGGGGGTTATACCGTTTAGGTGGCAGATAAGCTCACGGTCCACCTGATGGATCGTTTACCGTGGCCTATGGTCGTTTGAGATATTAAAAATAACCTTCAGTATCCAAACGTAGGAGGCAAATGTATAAAAATATTCACTAAAATCCTGCAGGATTTGTTGGATTTTCCATTTAATAATTTGAAATCGAAGTAAAATTGTTTTTTATTAAAATACAGATGATCCTATCTTAAGGATGAAAATGCATGGTCATCCTAATCTGTTACTCACGTACGTATTATTATGAATAAATATAATTATATTTGAATTAAAAGAAAGGTTAACGATAATCTACCTGAGTTTCTTGCTGGTTTCTTCTCGATAGCTCCAACTACCGAACCAGCGAAAGAAGCATTTTCAAATGATTCATTCACTTTACTTCTTCTCCTTATTTCATATGAGTGGCTCCATCGTTCACCGATGACTCAAAGTAGTGTTTGATTTTTTGACAAATCATTATCACTACATAGTATAAAATAAAGTCGCGTTTTCTGTCCCTATTTTTCTTGTCCCTTTGTATGCTTAAATCTTTCAAACTACGCAACGGATTTTGATGCGGTTTGTTTCAATAGATAGAATGGTTAAAGAGGAAGGTTTATATGTATATAACATCATGCTACGACTAACAAGTGCGGAGCAGGAATGAAAAATGTTGCAAGAACGGGGTGACGCAGACGAAGTCGCGCAGGTCAGCTAGTAAAATTATATACAACTTTGACATTCTATCATTGCCCTTTATGTACATAAACTAAATAAACGTAATTGATTCTTTGATTGGCCATTGAGTAAAAAAATATGTCAACATTCACTTCACTAGAAACACGATCGGTTCTTTTCTATTCGATTATTTTCTTTATTAGATAGACTGGTAGTGAATGCCTTATGGCACTAAGTCTGCGTTTGTACTTGTACATTAGTGAACAATAATACATATTGTAACTATACTCAAATATACTCTTGACTGTTGAACTGATCTGACAGAAATTAGGTACTGGAGTTTACCTACATTTAATATAGGAATACGTTTCAACCGGGAATTCCGTTTCCATGGGTTGTGGGAATGAAACATTTTCAAAATAGAATAACATTTAATTTTTATTGTAATTTGATGCTATAGGTAAGTACATATCGATAAATTTGTATTCTTGGAAATTTTCACATATTAAAGTTGGTTTCATAAAAATCAAAGAAATATGAGTGTGACGCAAAGAATTTATTATTCGCACAAATATTTCCACGACTATACGAATAGGCTGGCTTAGCAACCTTGCTGAATTCACAAAACGCTCTTGCAATGTTGATTCCAAGAAGTTTTATGAAAATAACTAGGTTTAAATCCTACTTGTATGTGTGGTGCGAATAACATCGTCAAGACACAAGGCCACACTTTAATTTTTCCTGTCTTCCTCTTGTGGGTTCTCATATACTACAGAATTCTTCTCATAGTTAAGCCACATCAGATCCCAGAAGGCCATACGCTTGTTGTAGACTTGGTCTCTCATTGAAAGCTCCAAATCGATGTTCATGTAAGGTCTGTCTGTTCCTTTGACTGGTGTCCAGATTATTGGCAATCCTTCAGCTACGTTTGGAGTTGGGTTGCTGTAATGAAGCAAATTGGGTAGATGTTTGATAATGTTTGTTAGATGTACACATTATAGAGGGCGTCCTCTGTGTTGTGGCGGTAGTGCAAGCGACTGCTACGCAGGAGGCGCGGGTTCGATCCCCGCTCAGTGAAAATATCTGTATGAATGAATATGGCTATTTGCACTGGTCTGGTCGTGCCTCGGAGCGTTAAGCCGTCGGTCCCGGCTGCCATACGAACATCTATGACATTAGTTAGTTGGAGGCCTCATAAGTCCGACTACTCTAACTACAGAACTTCGATAGCGCCAATTTGGCTGTGGAGGTCCAATGGCATTTGCTTCACAGAAAATATCTAGGTTCAGTCGCATCTTAGTTAAATATGTATATTATAAATGATACTAGAATGCCAATTGAGTCGGGAATAGGCTCATAGAATGACACATTTTAGAGGGCTTTGAGAGCAGATGTCGACTTAAGAATAGATGAAAATGTGTGGAAAAAGGGATATGCATAGGTACAGAAAAGATAAATCATAATTTTGAGGAGTTAACGTCTCTCTGGAACATATGACAGTGAAACTACTCGTAGATAAATGGGTAGAAATAGGGGATATTATTTTAGAGAGAGAGATGAGGAGGGGGGGTGAGGATGGAGAGGAAGTACTAGTGGAGGAAAGGAGAGGCAAGAAGGAGAGGATGAGTGGAAGTGTAAGGAACAGAGGATGGATGAGAACTTGATCTCGAGAGGAGAGAGGTAGAAGTAGACAAGTGAAAAGGAAAGTAGGTGAATGGGGGAAAATGAGGAAAAGAGAGGCGAGTAGAAAGTTAAGTGGGGAGGCGAAATGGACAGTCCAAGTACAGAGTTAAGTACTTAGTAAAATAGAGAATTTCCTACAGGATTGAATAAGGAGAGAGGGTTGAAAAAAGCAGCGAACAACAGCTAGTAAAAAATAATGTAACTTACCCATATTTAACAAAATTACTCCAAAGTGTTGTCATTCTATCTCTAATCAACTTTTGATCTACAGTAGTTACAGGTCTCCTCTCTTTAACTACCGGGACTTCCCATCCAAATAAATATTTTAACTCTTCAGTATGCGCCGCTCCAGATCCGAGTATACTTTCGTATGGGCTGGCCTCAGTAAATGCGAAAAGGTATTTGTAAATCGTTGCTTCTTCATCTGCTAGCAAATATTTATCAATAGACCTCTCTACTGAATGGTTAATAATGAAATCTGAAGAAAACTCGCTCAATTCTAGTAATGACGCAGAACCTATAGTTTTATTGCCTAAATAAAACTTTTTAACTATATTACCAACGGCTGTAGATTCATTACTTGAAAAATCAAAATTGCTGTTTAGTGTGGTATCAAATGGATCTCCTAGTACATCCCAAAATTCTTTAGGTTGATCTGCATAAATATGCAAGTTTTCCATACTTGTGTAACCAATCATGATTTTAGTATTTTTGATTCTATCTGGTTTGTCTAAATGAAATAGATCGGAACTGACGAAGTTTTGGACACCATTGAAGCGTTTTTCTCTACAAACGCTCATGGGTAAATTTAAATTTTGTGCTGCCAAAGTCACCGCTTGAGGGTCATCCTTAGCGAGTGCACTTAAAGCTTCCTTGGTTGTAGTGACGTTGTGTCCTAAATACTTCGCCATCTTAACAGCTGCTTGATAATCAGGTTTCACATAAAACCCTTTGAAGAATATGGATCCACTTTCTATGATAGCCTTGTCAAATAACTTCTCATACTCCGAGTACAGATGTAGATCGACTGAACACCCACCGTAGCTTTGACCGCCTATAGTTATATTTTTCGGGTCTCCTCCGAATGCATCGATATTGTCTTTTATCCATCTTAAGGCCTCTATCTGATCTTTCAAACCTTGGTTACCTGGAACAGTGGGATCATCCAAACAGAGGAAACCGTAAGGTCCCAGTCTATAGTTAACTGTTACAACTATTATATCATGTTTGGCGAGATATTGTCCATCATATTCGTTACCGCTGCCGAATTCAAAACCTCCTCCGTGAAACCAGACCAATATTGGTAGATTTTTGTTCAGCTCGGCATTGTGCGGTACGTATATGTTGAGGTGAAGACATTGTATTGTGTTACTGACTTGGAAAAGTACTTGTGGACATATCGTTGTACTGTCATTGGTATTGGCATTGAAAGGCTCTTGAAACTTCGGGTAGGCTATACTATTCTGAAAGTGTAAAACAATATTTATGTATTAACAAAAACAATGTTACCAATTGTATTTACCTAGGTTAGTTTATTTTGAAATATTAAAATCAACAGTTGTAAAATAAAGATAAGGCTATAGGTAGCCAATGACGATATAGATTGGATGCATGGTTTTCAATATCTTCGGAAATCCAGAGCTGGAAGACGTCCATTCACCCATTTGTACTTAGTTTCTTTTCTTGTCACGAAACGATCCTGGAGGACGTCCATTCAATTTGGGTCGTTGCAGTAGGTACGTATCGTCAATGACTAACTTAAGCACCTAAATTATTTACTTAAAATAGAATAATATAACATAACATAACATAAACTCACGCCTGTATCCCCGAAGGGGTAGGCAGAGGTGCTAGCACCCACATTTCGCCAGTTTATGTTTAGGTCCCTATATAACCGGGCACTTTTTAACCAGCGATAAATACACACATAACTTTGAAAAACATTGAAAAGTCATTGGTGTGTGCGATGGTAAACCTGGAATCGAACCCGAGACCTCGTCTCAGCAGTCCATTACCCATACCACTAGGCTGTCGCGGTACTCTTTTATTTTAATAATAATATTTCCGTATTAACAAATAAAGTTTGTAAATAAGTATTCTTATTCGCAAGAATGAAACTCAAAATTCAAATACAATTTGTTCTGCTAGACCCCTAAACAGCACTTACAAAACATCAATATCAATGTTATATTATAAGTTAGTTAGAGAAGGGGTTATCGGTTTGAACGAAACGCGTCTAGATACAATAATTTGCTTGAGTAGGAAGTTGAGTGACCAGCTCATTTCCAGGTTTGTTTATCATATATCTAAATAATGAAAATGAAATTATGAAAAGAAATTATTTATTCACTTTAAAAAAAATTACAGCTGTCATTCGTCATTTCTGCCAAACTGCCTAACAGTTTATTGCAGCTCTGCGTCTCGCGTTTTACATCAATAAGCTATATTAGGTAAGTACATTATAATTGAATTTTTTTTTATAATGTCACGCCTATATCCTCGAAGGGGTAGGCAGAGGTGCTAGCACCCACATTTCGCCAGATTATGTTTAGGTCCCAATGTAATAGGTGGCGAGCCTATTGCCATAAACCGGGCACTTATAAACCTGCAATAAATACACACATAACTTCGAAAAGAATCGAGTCATTGGTGTGTGCCATGGTAAAACCTGGGATCGAACCCGAGACCTCGTCTCAGCAGTCCATTACCCATACCACTAGGCTGCCGCCTATGTAATATCAATTTATTTAAAATATTTAGAATTAATTTAATTAGTTAATATAAATATATTAAATACATATCTGTGGTGCCTACCCACATTTTTAATACTAAGGAATGTTTAAGCATTTTATTATTCTCGTGATATGCACACGCATCCACACAGCCACAAACTATCAATAGACATAGCACAACCCTACAAATTAATACTTATGCGATCCGAAAGAAATTTCTTTGTTTTATTTTTAAAAGATCTTTTTGACACTACTTACTAGTTATCAGAGTTGATGGCAAACTGTTAAAAATATGCGGAACCATAATATAGCTTCTATTTCTTTAGAACACATAATCTTCGTATAACAATAGCGGGCACTTAAAGTCCAGTAGATGATCCAAGATTTAGTAGGTAATAGTATAGCGGTGAAGTTGAGTTTATTTTTGTAGTAAATTATTATACCACCACCCCTTCTAGTTTCTTTTGTATCCGCATAGAAATCATAACCCTCCAAATTGTATAATTGTAATTCATATTCTGTTGTTTACCTCAGTTAAAGCTATAACGTCCAAACACTGTCTGCATCCATATATACGCCCCTGCAGCTGATTGAAATATTTTCTCAGTAAGATAATATTTAGATGAACGAAGTATAACCAAGTTTATACTTGAGTTGTACTTCGTTATATTTTCTTGCCATGCGGCCTCGTTTACAAATCTGTGGTACCTACGTAATGTTTTATTGAATGTGTAGGGTTTGGTCATCGAATTTTATTTATTTTATAGGTTAACAAAACAATTTTAGCACCTGTGTTATATTATGTAGGTTAGGCAATCCATCTCAAGTGCAGCTCGTGTAGTAGGTAATATCAGCCAGGGTACGCAGGGCTCTGATTTTGGTATCCTCTGGACTTTGCCGCTTTGTACCCAAATATAGTTGAAGGTGTCTCGGAGTTCGTTTTTCGCTCCAGTTTCAGAATAGTGCCCAGTTTTTCTACCGTATCCCCTAGCTTCTTGTTTTCAACCTCTTCCAATCCTACAATTTCGGATTTTTTTTTTCGCGATTTTCAAGTAACTATTTACTCAAGTGCCTTGTTGGCTGTCTGTAGGTAAGTATTCTTTAGTTCTAGCGATTTTATTTTCTTGTCGCTTTTGTCCTTCGCCTCAATCAGTCCTTGATATTTTTCAGCAAAAAAACTTATATCTTCCGACTTACCCTCTAATGGTTTTATTAATTTAAAAGACGATAGCCAGCTTTTCGTTAACTTCTGACAGTATCTTCTCCGGCGTGATCTTCGCCATATCCACAGTAATAGAGGTTCTAGCCGACGGCGATGACGTGTCCTGGCAGTCACAGCCCAGATTTGCCAAAGCCTTTTTTTTTGCTGTGCATTTTTTGTGGAAGGTACCGATACAGGTTCCGTTACAATCTATTATGTTCTCTTCTTTCACTTCGGCGAGTGACGATTTACAGAAGGTGCACTGCACCATTTTTATTGTTATTCGATCAAAGTCTAGCACTAAATTAGGCAAAATTAACAAACTATGAAATGTTTTCTGCGCGGCACTTTGTACACACTAAGTGGGTAGGTATCGAGTCCGTACGACGACGGGAACGCACGAACGAGACTGTGGAAATCTGGATTTATTATAGCCCTTTTGGCATTACATTTATTTATTTAAATTTATGGATAGGGACGTCCCTAATTATATTAGAAGCTGAGCGCCACCATTGTAGCACTGAACATGTTTGCAATGGTGACCCTCTTTCATGAGACTTTGCCTTCAGCTTAACATCAGACGAGGTGAAGTCAAATTGACGTGCGATAAATAAAAAATAAAAAAACGTAACACTATCCTGAAAATAATTAGAAATTTTTGTGAAGCATAATATCACACATAATATTCAGTACGTACCCCAAAAGGATTGCTCTCATCAACTTTAGCGTAAGGGATTCCAAGGAATGTGTTATATCCATCCCTTTTTAGTCCTAAAACAGTTCCAACACCCGTGACTACACTCACGGGCTCAGGTTCGGCGCTCGCGCAAGTTACAAAAATACATAACAGAGTGAACTTGTACATCTCTCGGCTGGTATAGGTCAACTGATGCATATAATTTTGTCCCCTCTTTTATAAACCTTTAGCAAGTAGGTATTATAGTGCTGTGATATGTAAAAGCTATTGCAGAAAACCTCTATCGTCGTCAAATAGCATACGGCAACGATTAATACTCAGGTAATCAGGAAATTAATTCCATCCTTCATCCATCCATTCACTCCTGATTACCATCAACATCTGAGCCACTGCATAATTTGTTATTCTTTTTTCATTTTTTATTTTATTCATATAAACCCACAATAATATTCATTTAACTGTAAATACTTGTGAAGGTATCTAGATTTTAGTTACTCAAGGACACGGTTGAACAACAACAACAACGGTTGAACGGATTTAGCAGACTATTTATATGCGTTTTAGTCGGTTCGAGTCCGACATAATCTCACTTACCGGCTACGGTGAGATTGGTAACCCTACGGATTTAATGTTATACATATTGATTCTCCATCGGTATCGCCTTGCATTCTCAAAGTTTTACATTGAGTGGGGCAGTACCGAATATCGTCGTTAATACTAACCTTGTATTATGTTTCCGACAGTGAGTAGGGTAGCCAGAGCTCTTTGAAGAGTTTTTGTGCTGTCAATGGGAAAACCAATTTATTTCCTGCGTTGGCGGCACTTAACCTTCACACGTCTTACCTTTCCAAGAAGGTTTCTTCTATACAGTCGGTCGGTAGCCCGAGTGTGAAGTCCCTGATGTTGCAAACGTCCATAGGCCACGGTAACCACTTTCCATTAGGTGGACTGTGTGATTATCTGCCCCTTAAGTGTTAAATTAATATCAACCTTATTCCATTGGGATTAAGACAGAGTTGGAAATAGCACGCAACATTAATATCTTAGGCGATATGACAGTGTCTTGATTACTATTTTAAACTTTGTCGTAATGCGATAAGGTTGACATTGCATTAAAAATAGCTGGAGTATTTTTACGCCTGATTTGAAATGGGCTTATTCAAAGGATAACTCAGTCTGTTCCACCTAATTACATGTGGTTACTAGGCAGTTATATTAAGGGGGAGCGCGAGCTTCGGATATCTCCTCTGATAAGAAGTCTCTTTACCTGCTTTGAGGGGTGCGGTTTCGCATTTTTTTCTATGACAATCAGCAATATATTGCTATTGTTTAACCGTGGGTGAGTGGTTCCCCTGGACTCCCCAATTTTCTAGTAATAAATTTTCACCATGTAACGCTTACATCAATAGGTATCTATTCTCAAAGTTTATTTAGTTTTTTCTTCCAAGAAGTATTAGTGGGCGAGTCTTTTGCCGTCAAGTGGGCTCTTTGTTAGAAGCTGCATGTTGACTATCTGATGTAGAACAACCGTATCCCTTATCCTATTTCTGTGCGAGCTGTGTCTGTAACTTTGGCCTTTGATGGATGACCTCATTGCGAATTTTATCCTAATGGTATTCAATCACCATTTTTCAATTCCTCTGGCAGTCAATTGATAATAGAATATTTTTCCTCGTCCACGCAACCAATAGGTATTCGGTTATGATCTAGATTTGTTAAGTAGCCGGGCGTTAATAGGAAAAAATTCCATGTGACATCATCACTTGAAAGGAAATAACTGAAGGTCCTATCATAATGTGAAGAATATAAAATATAAACCATATCTTTTATGCAGAGTAAGTACATAATTTAGCGATTCTATTCGCAGAACATATTTGTAAGGCAAAACATAATTGAACTTAATCACGTTTTGCCTTACAAATATGTTCTGCGAATAGAATCGCTAAGTTATGTAGGTACTCTAAGTTCAGAGAACAAAAATTAAATTAAAAATGAAAACCTCCGACACAAAAAATACCCCCAAAAAAGTAAAAAAAAAATAATTCCAGCGTTGTCGTGTCGAGGGACCTCTAACTGGTGAAGCACTCCCACATGTTTTTGAAATGATCCAAGGTCCCCAGACAGGACAACGCATGAATTATTTATTTTTCTCCCTTGGTATATTAGGTATATATTAGGTATATTTTGTATCGGGGGTTTTTTTATTTTTTTTTATTTTATACTTTTTCAATTGATTTCTTGTCAATCCCTTCCATTTGATACCCATATTGACGGACTATTAAATTTAACGGCGGCCATCTTGGATCGATCATCAAAAATAATTAAGAACAGTCCCGACTAATTCAACTTTCAAACAAAAAAACCACATCGAAATCGATTCATCTGTTGGGGAGCTACGGTGCCACACACACATACACAGACACGTGAAAGTTATAACACCCCGTCGTTCTTAAGTCGATGGAGTTTAAAAGGCAAAGAGAATTAAGAACAACAACCATATTAAAATTAGATTTATTTTCAAAGGAAGTTCTGTTAATCGTTTAGAAACCAACGCCTGCGCCGGTTAGTAGGGTAATCGTAGTAAATCATGATGGAGGTCCATCATAAACAACAGAATATTTTTCATAGTTGTGCCATATCATGTCCCAGAAGGCCATACGCTGGTGGTAGACGTAGTCTCGCATTGATAGTTCCACGTCGATGTTCAGGTAATGTCTGGTGGTTTCCGTTACTGGTATCCAAGTTAGGGGCAGTTCTTGTGTTTCTACTGGAGTTGGTTCGCTGAAATGATGTACCATGATTAGATTTGAACATATACTGACTCTGCGAGTAAAATACTACTAGTAGACCGTAAGATAATGACATAAATTTCCAAGTCGTTTGTTACAGGATGGCCATTATACAGAGATCTAATTATCTTATGACGGAGAGAAAATTTATGTTAAAAATGTTGGTACAGGATGCGCTAGCGCTTGCGCGCATGTTGCGCAATTAATTTTTGTTAGACAATTCGTACTGGTATGGCATTTGGCTTGTGAAAAGTAGTTATAATATGATACAATGTGACCGTTATCATATTTACCATTCTTTTAGTAAAAGGAAAAGGTGGCGTCATACTGGAAAATCTTATTTATTCGGTACAAAATACGACTGTACGTAAGTTTTCAAGTGTGCCACTATCTTTTCCAACATATCGTATCATGCACTTTCCACAAACTAAATGCTATACCGGTACGAAGCGTCTATCATAAGAAAATTACGTCTTTGTTGCGCGACCCCTGCATAATAGCCATCCAGTAATAAATGACCTGGAAATTTGTGACATAATTTTGCGGTCTATAGGTACTACCAGATAATCTGCTATCAAATACTAAACTATATTTTTAAAAGTTAAAATTTTTGGACTAGCTCCTTTTTTGCACTGGTATCAAGATTCGTTATTACAGGTTTAACATGGTCATCATATTGACTATTTCTACAATCTGGAGAAGTTAAGCGGTCGTAAAAAATCATCTATCTGGGCTGCCAAACCTAAGACCAATATTTTAGTGTTAGTAGCATTTACTTTGAACTACTGATACATTTTATTTCTGTGAACTTACCCATATTTAACAAAATTTGCCCATAGCGTCGTCATTCTGTCTCTTATCATATTTTGCTCTGCACCAGCTATCGGGGATTCCCATTCAAACAAATACTTCAATTCTTCTGTATGTGATGCGCCAGATCCAGGAATATACTTGTATTGACTACCACCTATGTACGAGAATAGATACTGGTAAACTTCTGCACCCGCTTTTATATACTTGTCTATGGAACGTTCTGCTGCATGATTCACCACGAAATCTGATGATGCCTCGCTCAGTTCTATTATGGACGAAGGACTTATGTACTTACCTCCTAAATAAAACTTTCTAACTATGTCACCAAGTTTTGAAGCTTCCGTTGATGATAACACGAAATTTCTCTTCAATCCATCAGTGAATACATCACCCAAAACATCCCAAGATTCTCTAGATAGGTTAGCATAGACGAACAAGAGTTCCATACTCGTGTAACCGATCATAATTTTAGTGCCATTGATTCTATCTGGTTTATCTAAATGGAATGGATCAGAACTGACGAAGTTTTTGACACCTTTAAAGCGCTTCTCATTACAAACAGCCATTGGTAAGCTTAAATTCAGCGCTGCAGACATTACCAAACGTGGATCGTCTTTGGCAAGTGCACTTAAAGCATCTTTGGTTCTAGTAACATTGTGCCCCAAATATTTCGCCATTTTAACAGCTGCTTGGCGATCAGGTCTCACATAAAAACCTTCATCAAATACAGATCCACTCTGTACAATGGCTTTATCAAATAACGTTTCGTACTCCGAGTACAGATGAAGGTCTACAGCACCGCCTCCATAGCTTTCACCCGCAATAGTTATGTTATTTGGGTCTCCTCCAAAAGCACCAATATTATTCTTCACCCATCTTAAGGCCTCAATCTGATCTTTCATACCTTGGTTACCTGGAACAGTAGGTTCATCGAGACATAGGAATCCGTATGGGCCTAGTCTATAATTTACTGTTATGACTATTATATCGCGCTTGACAAGATGTTGCCCACCATATTCGCCGGCACTTCCAAAAGCGAAACCTCCTCCATGAAACCAGACCAATATAGGTAATTTTTTATTGGGCCTGGCTGCGTGTGGTACATATATATTGAGGCGGAGACACTGTATTGTGCCACTGATCTGGAAGACGGCTTGTGGACATAGTACAGAAGAGTCGTTGGCTCTGAATGGCGTTTCGAACTTCGGATACGCTATACTGCTCTGAAAAGGAATAAAACCATTCAATTATTTACAAAGTTGAGGTACTTCAGTGAAAACTGCGTCATATTCGGGATTATCGCTTGATGTCTGAAACTACTCATAATACATATTCGCACCTCAAAAGATAGGAAAAAGTGAATACTTCGACGGGATTCAAACCCGCGATCGTTCCCTTATTAATTAACATACTAATTGTATTAAAATTTTTTTACACATTTCATTAGGCGGCGGTAAATACAATGTTTAAAAAATAACTACAACGTCATTCATTGATTATGATAATAAATGTAACCGGGAATTAACGCGATCATGGTATAGGTATATACATACCTTTTGCCTGACGTTTCGACCAGGTTACACCGGCCGGTCATTCATTGAGCCGATAGTTCGTATGACGTCGGTAGGTGGCTCCCACCATCGCCCCAAAGATGGTTATATAGGAGAATTTCGAATGATTCAGACGAGGCTACGTGGCTTAGCGGTCAGAGCGTTCCGCCTGTACGGCTAAGATCGCGGGTTCGAATCCCGTCGAAGCATTCACTCTTTCCTATCTAAATTTGATTTGAACAGTCAGCATAATATATTACCCTTATACGAGTTATGCATCGTATCGAAAGGATTAATCATAGTGCTTATCATCGCATTCAGCGATAAGGCCGCCCATTGTACATTTAACTATGACTAATTTATTCATAAAAATATTACACGTCAAATTATACGTATATCAACACATTTTAATTAAAAAGTGCACTATATTACACGGTGATTTTATAGTCGTTTAGAAAAGAAATATTTTGGGCATACCTACCTACTTTCGATAGCAAAATCATCTGGATGTTTTAATTGGCCGAAAAAAAATTGTTTTCATACTTTATGTATGGGAATAATGTACTGGTGAACAGAAAAATGTATGGGGCGTGTGAAGAAAAATTCGCCAAATTAGTACCTACTTCCAGACGATTTTACTATCTTAACCCCTGGCCAAAATCGTTTCTTTTTTTCGAAACGACTATAAAATCACCCGGTATAAGAAAGTTTATTAGATTTTAAATTTATGATAGGTAAATAGATTATGTGACGACGTCCGTGGTGTGGCGGTAGTGAACGCGACTGCTACGCAGGAGACGTGGGTTCGATCCTCGCTCAGTACAAATATTTGTGTACATGAATATGAATATTTGAATTGATCTGGGTTCTTGAAACCATAACATAATGATTATTATTTTTGTGCTTCAGTCATTGATATACAAAAAACACAATATGAACAGTCAGGGTGTCAAAACTGTCCGCAGAAAATGAGCGCTCAATTCGAAATTGAGTGCTCATTTAAAATAGTCTCGCATCGCTCGTGTTCATACACGCACTTTTTACACTGCTTTGTAAAAAGAGCTTTAAGTCATGTTCATAAGGTTGAATTTGTAAAAAATATGTTATAACATAACTACAACTACTTATGTGTGATTGCGGACAAATTCGAATGCTACTTTTGTTCGAGACTGTGTATCTATTGTCTAGGTTGGGCTTGTTTTTTGTTTATCAATGTCTTCAGTCGATGTTCCGTCATAGTTCGTCCGTGTACATATTTCTCCAGGTCAACGAATTAATGTCGTAAATAAATTTGTAATGTCAATAATGTCGCTCGTGTGGTGATGGAGAAAGAATATTCACCACCCCATCTCATCTGAAGGGTTTCGTAAGAGGCAACTAACGGGAAACGAAAAAGATATCACTGCGAGAGAAGGAAAACTCGAAATAAACCCCTCACCAACCCGTCTGACCAGCGTGGACAGCAGTAGACCAAAGCATCCTAATATTAGAAGAGGCCAATGTCCAGCAGTGGACTGCGGTGGGCTAGATTTAATTAGATTTTAGATTTGATTGATATAATAACGTTATCTATCATAGTACTTTTAGGCAGTGTTCATGCTATTTTGTGAATACGAAAAATCCCCACGCTGGAGCCGGTTGGGGAGTTTATGTCGGACCGACAAAAACGCACGCCTTCTTTGGGTCTTTAGTTGTCTGATGTTAGATAGTAGCTAAAGTATTCCTCGCACCCCAGCGTGGTGTAGATACCACGGTGTCTCCGTCTAGCCCCCTTTTATTCCCTCGGTGACTCCCACGCCGGGCACCCTCGCTCGCATCACAGTGATGGACGTTGCCTCCTTCTGGATCCGACGCAGGTAATCCCCGAAGCACCCGTGCCCGGTGATCACCTGCGTCAGCCGGTACGAGAAGCTACCGTGTGGCCTCTCTAGCCAGTCCCCCATGATGTGTCTTACCGCCGCTATCCGTCTAGCCCCCGGGTATGGGAAGACGCACTATGCGCCGCCGCTGCGTCATGCATTATTCATGCTAAAACTATGTGTAGGTTCTGGTTGTCTTCACCATTCAAGTATAACTAGACCGTAGATAGTGTAGTACTGTAGGAAACTGTGGTTTTAAATAATATTATTCAAGCAATAACCTTTTGTATATATATATATATATAGCCTTTTGTATCAGAAGAGGTCATATTGAACATATGTACTACAAATAAGAAACTATTTGTTATAACATAACATAAACTCACGCCTGTATCCCCGAAGGGGTAGGCAGAGGCCAGCACCCACATTTAGCCAGTTTATGTTTAGGTCCCAATGTAATAGGTGGCGAGCCTATTGCCATTAACCGGGCACTTATAAACCCGCGATAAATACACACATAACTTCGAAAAGCATCGAAAAGTCATTGGTGTGTGCCATGGTAAAACCTGGCATTGAACCCCAGACCTCGTCTCAGCAGTCCATTACCCATACCACTAGGCTACCGCGGTTACTTTGTTTGTCTGTTATATTACTATTACAATTACTTAATATCAAACAAAAAAAATGTTACAGATTTAAGTAATTTTTAGAGTCGACCAATCATACCTCAATCCTCCGGTTTACGTAATGCATTTCATGATCCTTGAAGTATGTTGAATTTTCCTGTTTTATGAACATAATAAATTCAGATTGGCATCGAATCACGACAATATTGCATTATTTTTTTAACGTATCGATCTAATTGCACTACCGGTAATCGAGGGTATATATGATATTATCATTTGATTTTATTTTACATGAAAAGTGGTCACCGTGGCCTATGGACGTTCGCAACACCAGAGGCGTTACACTCGTGCTGCCTACCCAGCCACAGTCTATGGCCTTTTTTAATTTAGGAGGTCTAATGGTAAGCTGAAGGTAAAGTCTCATGAAAGAGGGTCACCATTGCAAACATGTTCAGTGCTACAATAGTGGCGCTCAGACGGCCTCATCAGATGCTAAAGGACCCGGGACTGTAGGAAGAAGTAGCGTACTAACCCCAAACGGATTGCTCTCATTGACTTTGGCGTAGGGCACTCCAAAGAATGTGTTATATCCATCCTTAATCTGTCCTATGATTGGCCCTACGCCTGTGATAACACTGACTGGTTCTGCACTCACACAAAATACAAAAATACATATTAACGCACACTTGTACATTTCTCAACGAATGTAAAATAACTGACGAA
Organism: Pelosia muscerda; assembly: GCA_963691645.1. NCBI lineage: Eukaryota > Metazoa > Arthropoda > Insecta > Lepidoptera > Erebidae > Pelosia > Pelosia muscerda. The sequence goes on from OY829100.1 coordinate 1,214,503, forward strand.
TAGCATCGCATTATCTGGCTTATATCGTTCGTTATGAACACTGGGAAAAACCTTTTGTAAGGAATCTATAGTCATAGCTTCTTAAATCTTAAACATTTTCCTTAACGAGATGATAGTAATATCATAGGTAATACCGTTACGCACGCAATTCTGTGACTAGCATTTGAACAACAGTACAGATATAGTTACGAATAAATTTACAATAGAAGTAAAATAAAAAATAAACTCTTTATTATCTGTTTTTTTTAATATGGGACATATCAATTTGACTTCATCTCGCTTGATGGTAAGCTGACGGCAAAGTGGGTCCGACGCGGCGTGCGAAACGCTGAGGCGGTGGTCCCAGGAGTGAGTGGTGGAGAAAACTCCGGACCCGCACAGCACGCAATGAGCGGAGACGACTCGGGTTACAATATGACCTCCGTCCTACATTAGCGCGGGCCTGGGGGTGTTGGGTGGAGCTGCCTGTCACCCTAGCAGAAGCAGGCCTCGACGACTGTTCAAATTCGGCCTCCCCATATCCAGGGACAAGATAGGGACACCATGGTTCCCACATTAGGGGAACGGGGTCATCTCGAAGAGATATCCCCGTGTCTTTCAGGGTGCGAGAGATATGTCTAGTATTATTTCACCTCCGACAGTCAAAGCTCGAGCGTGGAAAAAAAGGAAAGAGAATCGCAATTACGAACATGTACAATGTTACAATGGTGGTGCTTAGATTGATGGCTTCATGAGGTGCCTTTTCACGCCCCATTTAAAAGATCTGAGACTGTAGGAAGAAGGAACAAAGTCCTCACTAATAATATGTTTTTAGAAAATATTCTTCATTAGTTAGGTACACATAAATGGCGTTATAAATTTATAATCCAACGTCGTTAGATACATCCGATGGTGGTCCATCATATAATCTCGATTTCTTCTCATAGATATGCCATATCAAATCCCAGAATGCCATACGACGATGGTAGACATGGTCTCCCATTGATAATTCTACATCGATGTTTAGGTATGGTCTTCTTTTCCCATTCACTGGTGTCCAGGTTATTGGAAGCTCCTCTGTTTCTTCAGGAGTCGGATTTCTGAAATAAAGAACCAAGTTTAAAACTATAACAACTATAAAACAATTTAGAGTGTGAATAATGCTAATACGGTAACGGTATAAAAAGTAATTTACGCGATTATTCACTAATCAAATTTAATTAAATAGGAAAAAATGAATGCTTAATTATTGCAAATTTAAAAATATTCTACCTACCAACCAGTGTATTGCTCGTTCCACAATTGAAGACATGTGCTTCGTATCTTCTAAGTCATGATGATATTTTTTTTCCCTGACTTACTAAGCAATGAGGTATAGATAGATGAACTTTGCTATGTTGACTATGTAGGTACTAAATAATACAAATTATGAAGTCTCTCATTACATTTGGACTGCATTATTATGTGCTGAAAAGCATTTTGCTTTTATAAAATGCGCTTGTAATTTTAATAACTTACCCATATTTGACGAAGTTAGCCCAAAGTGCTGTCATTCTATTTCTTATCATCAATTGCTCTGCACCAGATATCGGGGCTCCCCATTCAAATAAATACTTCAACTCTTCAGTGTGCGATGCACCTGATCCAGATATATTCTTAAACCGACTACCTCCTATATATGAGAATACGTATTTGTAAACTCCTCCCCCTGCACCAGCTTCTATATAATTGTTTATGGAACGCTCTACTGAATAATTCACAGCGAAATCAGAACCAACTTCACTCAGTTCTAATACTGACTCAGGACCAACGGCTTTCTCTCCCAAATAAAACTTTTTAATGATGTTACTAAGAACTGAACACTCATTTGGCGACAAAAAGAAATTTTCGTTCAATTCGTCAGCGAATCTATCTCCCAGATTATCCCAAAATTCATTAGGTTGGTTACCAAAAACTTCTAGGAATTCCATGCTTGTATAACCGATCATGATTTTTGTGTTTTTTATTCTATCTGGATTGTTTAAATGAAATGGATCGGATCGGACAAAGTTCTGAACACCTTTAAAATGTTTTTCATTACAAATGCGTGATCTTAAATTCAAGTCTTTTGCCGCAGACATAACTGAACGTGGATCATCTTTACCAAGTGCGCTTAAAGCATCCTCAGTTGTAGTGACGTTGTGCCCCAAATATTTCGCCAGTTTAATGACTGCTTGGCTATCAGGTCTCACATAAAATCCTTCATCAAATATGGATCCACTTTGTACGATAGCTTTATCAAATAGCGTCTCGTACTCGGAGTATAGATGTAAATCTACTGAACCACCACCGAAACTCTCACCAGCGAGCGTTATTTTATTTGGATCTCCTCCAAAAGCAACGATGTTCTCTTTCACCCATCTTAAAGCTTCAATTTGATCTTTCATACCTTGGTTACCTGGGACAGTGGGATTATCGAGACATAGGAACCCGTATGGCCCTAATCTATAATTCATTGTTATCACTATTATGTCTCGTTTCACTAGATGTTGGCCACCATATTCACCTGCGCTGCCAAAGTTAAAACTTCCTCCATGAATCCAAACCAATATTGGAATCTTTTTATTGGAATTAGCTATGTGTGGTACGTAAATGTTGAGGCGAAGACACTGTAGTGTGCCACCGTTTACTTGTGGACATATAACAGAGGAGTCGTTAGCATTGAAGGGAGTTTCGAATTTGGGGTGAACTATAGTATTCTGAAAAAAAGGGCGAAATTCCACAATTACTTTAAATATCTAATTAGTTGTAGATGTATTTTAATTTAGTTGCAGTGGCAAAGTCATGTTTTTGCTAATAGGTACAGTCGGTCCTAATACGATTGTAAACTAATGGGCGCTTGTGATGTCAACATTGATGAATACCAATACACTGGTAATCACTTTCACAGAGTAGATAATTGCTGCTTCACAACTCTTTAGAAGAACCTGGGGCCAAGAAAAGCGTATGGTGGTATAGCATTCCAATTCTAAATATTGCCACAAATAATAGATATCTACGTACATAACTAAGTGTTTGAGCATTATCGGAGGGTTTTTGAAGTGAACCTAATGTAGGAGATCTGGTCTAAGTATCTAGACGGTTGAAGATGAATCCGTTGTCTATATTCATTACTAGCTGATGTTCGCGTCCATCCATCCACTTTAATCTCGTTCCCGCAACCCCGCAACCAGTGGAAACCTTTTCCCGGGATAAAAATTGTGTGTGTTATTCCACGTTCTAATCTATTATTGTACCAAATTTCAACCAGATCCATTCAGTTTTTAGAGAATGAATGAGTAACAAACGACCAAATCTATTAAAACTTACATTCTATTAGTAGGATGGAATTACTGATGTTTTACCGTTTGTGTCTAGACTATGGCACAAATCAATTAAGCGTGTAAATTGAATGACACTGTAGTTAATAATTGTTCTGATAACCTTTCTTATCAAGGGAGGTCATATCGATGGTATGTACTCTATAAATACGCAATTCTTGTTATTTTTACCGTAACGAGTGCTGAATCCTCGTTGGACATCTTAAGACCTATCTATAATTTATTTTGGACATTGCGAATTTTGAATATAAGCAACATATGTGGACCGAAAGGGAAATATACAGGGTGTAAAGAAAACACTCTGAAGCCGGAGGCCCCTGGTAGTACTCCTTGTACACAACATATTGGCAAAGCAATTCGCCTTCGACATTGTTAGAAGTAAAGTAAAAACAACCAAATACCTACTGCAAAATAAGAACTATTCTTACAATTTAAAGATATCAATACTTACTCCAAACGGATTACTCTCATTAACTTTGGCGTAAGGAATTCCAAAAAAAGTGATATATCCATCCCTTTTCTGTCCTACAATAGTCCCTACGCCTGTTACTACAATCACCGACTCCGAACTTACATACGATATTAAAACACATATTAAAGTATATTTGTACATCTCTTGACGAGTATAAAACAACATTATCGAATATGTATCAAATCACTCCAGTTAAATATATGATATAGCCATGTTTAGGAATCCGTGACCAAGCGTTTTGTGTAAAACATACTAACGAATGCTATTCTTTACTTGAATCTTTTTTGACTATTTTTATCCACGATCTTTTTTTTTTTATATTACGCACGTCAATTTTGACTTCACCGCGCTTGATGGTAAGCTAAAGTCAAAGTCTCAGGAAAGAGGGTCATCATTACAGACGCGTACAGTATTATAATGGCGCAGGAATTATGTATGGTTTCCATGTTAGGTGGAAACTGAAGGTATGCGTGTGCATCGAATTAGGAAAATAAATGGTTCCCAGAGCGTGTACTATAATCGTCTATATAATAATTTATGTTTGAGGAAAAAATATGTACAAATTCAAATTAATAATGCTTATCTAAGTACTGTCAAGCCAAGTATTATTGATTGTATTTTGTATTACGGAACCACTGCTATAAAACAGTTACAAGAGTCTCACAAACTTATTATTGTTATTGATACTGTTGTGTAATTAATATCGTGTGAACTTTTTTGTAATCTGTAACATGTAGATAAAACGTTGTTGTCAAACGAATATGGCAGCGATATTTTATGTAGTTATTTATAACCTTTTTATTTGATGTTATGACTAGAATTACATACTATACATTTGTATGTAATCCTACTGTAAGTGATCTATTTGTATGTAACTTTTGCAACCAACTGTAGGTACAACTTTAAAAAATAACACAGAATAGATTCAAATAAACAAATGTGGTAGTTAGTTTGAAATGCCGCAATAATTACCGAGAAGAATAGCTTTTTACGTATAACTATTTTAGCGATACATTTAAAAAAATCGGTAAAAATCATCAAGGTTTTAGGGCTTTCATTATCTCTGTGGCGTGGCGGTAGTAAACGCGACTGCTATACAGGAGGCGTGGGCTCGATCCCCGCCCAGCGCAAATATTTGTATACAGGAATATGGATATTTGCACTGGTTTGGTCGTGCCTTGGAGAGCACGTTAAGCTTTCGGTCTTGGTTGCCATACAAACATCTATGGCAGTCGTTACGGGTAGTTGGAGCCCTCAACAGTCCAATTAGCCAAACTTCAGAACTTTAATATCGTCAATTTGGTTGTGGCTGTCGCTTCACGGAAAATATCGAAGTTCAGCCGCATCTTAGTTAGTCTAGAAAGCCGACGCCAACTGAGTTGGGATCAGGCACAAAGAATGATGATGAATGTAAAGAACATCGTCAATTCAATCAATAGCCTATTGTACACCACTGCTGGACATAGACCTCTCCCAATATTGCACGCTGACCAGACGGGTTAGTACAAGGTTTTATTTGGAGTTTTCCTTCTCTCGCAGTGATATAGTCTGCGATTTCCGTTAGTCGCTTCTTACGATAGCCTTGGGATGAGATGAAGTGGTGAATATTCTTTCGCCATTACCACACGGATAACGGAGGTCGTCAATTGACGAAATAAATACAAAAACATGAGTAAAAAGGAATTATAAGAATCTTTAAAGAAAGGGATAGTTTGTTTAAGATTGCGATCAATATGATTATTTTTTTTATTTATGGTACGTCAATTTAACTTCACCTCGCCTGATGTTAAGCTGAAGGCAAAGTCTCATGAAAGAGGGTCACCATTGCAAACACGTTCAGTGCTACAATGGTGGCGTTCAGCTTGACGGATTGTGTTTATATTAAGTAATAATTCAGTTCATAAACGGCGTTACCTACATATAATAATACGTAAGTAATTATACTATGTAAATCCCCGTACCTAATCACGTCACAACAGTTAATAATGTATACAACGTTATCTGTGGTATTGTTAATTGTTACAGAATTTATTCCTATCATTTTAAATACCTTAATTATGTAGCTCATGCTAAAATAATCTAGACTCTATTCTGTCTCTAATTAAAGACAGAAGTTTAAAGTTGATGCTCATTGTTAGTGTAATGATAAATAAGGAAGGTAAAGCCAATAGGAACTCGTAGGTGCCGAGCTAAATAACGTCCATTATCTGCCCAGTTGCCTGCAGCAGATACTTAGTAACTGATCAGTTTTCCTGATCACGGGCTTACGGTTATTTTTGTAGGACATTATTTTTATTGTTCTTCGATGACTCTTGTCAGAGTGGTCATGGCCATTAGGCAGGTTTTCAAGTGACCCGTTTCACTACTACAGGCCTCTATTCTTCACATAGGGCCGCTTCGTTGGCGATATACTAGTTTTGATCTGGTCGGTCCAATTTAGGTCTGCTGCCTTCCACTCTCCCTTGCACTCTGTTTGTAGGAATCCATTTCGCTAATTAAATAAATAACAAATTTGTTGTGCCACCACCTGCCCCAAAATTTGTGACATGAACAGTGGACAGGACAGCGTGGCATCAAGCTAAGACGCTGGATGTGGACGTAACAACTTGTGGCACATGGGCACACAAACTAGAGTTGTGCTGACACGACCACCAGTCGATCGATGATCTCATTTAAACTCAGCTGTCAGTTGTCACGCAGCTGAATACGCGACGGACACGCACTTCTGACACGGTCACGGTAAAATATTACGTGAAAGGAGACGCGGCAATAGGATAGACCGAAAAATCCTTTGTAATTATGAAATGTTAATTTTTGAGAAAGCGTGCGTAGCCCTGTACCTGTGTCGGCTTTGGTCTGGGCGACAGGTGGAGCCAGCACCCTAGCAGTAGAAACCGTGACGGGCGGTGCCCTCTGAGAAATAGTAAACAGACATCTCAGGAAGGCTCTGGGTCTGGGTTACCCTCGGCAATTATTAACCCAAAACGGCGTACGGTTTTAGCCACTTCGAGTCTGACATACCACCCCTTCTGCTTCAGCAGGGATTTTCGCAAAAAAAGTATCTACACTGTCCATTCTCTGAACCTTTTTCCCAACTCAGTTGGGGTCGGCTTTCCAGTCTAACTGTGATGCGGCTAAACTTCGATATTTTCCGTGAAGCGACTGCCATCTGAACTCCACACAAAGTATCTACATTGTCACGAAGTTTATTTCCGGAGACCAACGTTTACTAATTTCTCAACCTCTTTCTTTTCAGAACTGTACAGCTGGAACTGGAGGTCCTCGGTGTGCAGTTTGTGCGCCTGGCTACTATGGGACCCCGGACTCCCCAGGCGGATGTCAGGCGTGCCCCTGTCCGTCTCGAACCAGGAACTTTGCCTCTGCATGTACTATTAATGAGGGGCAGTTGAGGTGTCTTTGTAAGACTGGTAAGTGGATTTTCTGAATAGATAATACTATCCGAAATCTTTGCGTCTTTCAAAAATAACACTTAGAGTCAATTCACACTATCAGAGCAGCAGCCTGAATTCTAATTCCTAGTAGGTTCGTGTAACGCTGTGCTTTCAAATGATTATAAACTTTTGATTGATAGAGATAAAACTGAAAACGGTTTGCAATATTTTGCCTTGAAAAAACCTTCTGCTCTTTCAGTGAAGATTGACCTTAAGCATCTTTCAAGGAATGAGTACTTTGCCCATGAAAATACATTGAAGTTATTTTGCACAGGTTATGCAGGTCCTGAATGTGAAACATGTGCGGCGGGATACAGGCGGGGCGCGGACGGCGCGTGCGCGGAGTGTGCGTGCGACATGCGTGGCTCCCTGTCGCCGCACTGTGACGCGCACGGCCGGTGCCGCTGTCGGGACTTCGCAACTGGCCTCAGGTGTGACCAGTGCGTCGCCCGGCGGACCTTCATGGACGATAATGGATGTACAGGTGAGTGAGCCTCACCTTATATTAGGCATGTCAAACGAAACTCAAGTTGTATGAACTGAAGTTGCTGTATTTCGACAACCAATCAGCAACTCTCAAGATGCATCGGCAAAACCGCACGTTTTTCTAGTTGCCTAATGCAAGAACAGCCTAAATGTCAAGTTATCATGCTCATAGCGACTTTCCAGTTTCGTCCTAAGTTTGTGGGTACTTTAAGTCCGATATCCTTCACTTATTGGTTTTGACTGGTACGTCCGGTTTCCTGGAGCAAATGCCTTTTGACTGACCTCCTAACCCTTGCAGCACCCGTGGTCATGGCTTGAAGTAATGGAAGGTAGGCGTACAAAAATGTTCCAATCAAGCCGCGACCACAAATTGATTGTGACAAATTGATTCAATTATAAACAATAATAGCCGGTATTCGGACTGTTATTAAATGTGAATTCTACAACATTTTTGCAATAAAAATATGTTGTTAGATCCTAATTTAATTACGAAATTCTATCAATCATAATATTTTTTATTGTATTTGTTAAATTCAGCGTGCGACAATTGCACTCAAACACTCTTGGATTCAGTGGAACAATTGACTTCGAACCTACGTACTCGAGCTGATCCCGCCGAATTGAGCAGGATACCAAAACCATTTGCAGCCGTCCGAGAATTCCACCACAATGCTACTACACTCCGAAGCAAACTAACTGATTATAAAAATAATGTAGTTCAAACCAAACATTTAGAAGATATTCTCGATAAATTAGAAAGCGCTGAACATAAGACATTTACCGAAGCAAACGCATTAAAAGTAGATGCTTCTGCTAGAGAAAAAGAAGCGGAATATCTCAGTCTGGAAAGTATGAGTGCTTTGGAAGAAGTTATTAAAGCTAGAAGGAAACTAAGCGAACAGGTGGAAACATTAAATGAGTTTGCGATTGGAGAAAAGCATTTGAGTGCTCATAGAGCTTTAAAAGAGGCAAGGCACCTGCTTCGGCAGATCAAAGAGACGAAGCTAGGGGATTACATGACAGGGGCTAATGATGTATTTGATTCGGTGAGTACCATGATTTTATCATCACACCTACAGGGCTCTATATTTTGTCTTGATTTCACGCTGTCCGGTCCGCTGTTCATGTCACAAATCTGGACGCACCTTTTAACAACTTATGTCTAATTTAACCAAAAGTAATATGGATAGCGTTATTTAATACACTATCGATGTCTTGTTTGTTTATAAGAAAATAATAACGTATGCAAGTAGTATCCTAAACTTAATGATATTAATAAGTACATCTATTATCCAGTATCTTCTAAGACTAGTAGCTGTGTAGTGACATCACTTCATACAAATTTAGTATCAAATTATCCAGGATCTTTTGGAGCCCAGTGTACCTAAAAATGTCAAAAGATGAATCCCAAGACATTGGTCCTTCGAGCTGTTATTTTAATCTTCGACTTCTTATGTCATAATGACAATGTCTTTTTATAGTTTAGACTAGTTAAGACCTTAACAGGACTGTTTCTATATTTTTAAGTGATTTATTAATAACAAATTGAGTCAAAATAACTTAGTATAGGATTTAAAATTTAATCATTTGCCAGGCTGATACAAAACCGTCACCTTAGTCTTTGACAGCAAAAGGATCTTCTACATTTTAAGCCTCTTTTTCATTTCATTTTGAACTGTAAGGAAACCGAAGTGACTTCTTACATGGTTATTTGCTACATCTTTTGTTAGCGTTTTGTGTGGACTCGTAGTTTCGATATTTCATGATAGCCCTTTGAATGCTACTTCGCTATTATTTCCACATCCTCGAGTAAACGACCAGAGGCAATTAAAACTCCTACAATTCTGAGTTACCTTACACTGACCTTCAAAAATCCATATAGTAAGCATAATTTCGTGTCACTCTTCAATGTTTACAGGCACATGTACAATCCACAGCCATCCAGGAGTACAACTACCGGCTCTCTGACTTAACCAGGCGCCTGAACGCTCTCCGTACAGCTCTCAACACCTGGGAACATAAGAGTGCTGACCTGGAGCAGCTGGCAGGGACTGTGTGGAAGGCTGATGATACTGTAACGGCCCTTGAAGAACTGGTGAAGCCAAGGTTGGGAGCAGTTAGGGATATTGCGTTGAGATGTCGTCTGGTTTTAGAAGTAAGTTCAGAAATGTTATACAGACTATTAGTTTGACTGATGCTCACGACCGTAATCCTTGAGGCAGAAGTGTATTAAACACCCACATTTCGCAAACTATGATTTTCGGTCTCACGTTATAAGTAGGGGGCGAGCATACTGCCGCCAATCGGGCACTTTGTAAAAAATGTGTATGCCCAAAGTGAATTCCTAACCGAAAATTGTGCAACTAAATAAAAATGTATATGTATTGTATTGATATGCTGAAATAAATTTAGACAAAAATAGTAAAAAAGTTTTTTGACCCGATTACTCCTTACGTGCTTAGCCACACAAGCACTACCAAATAACGTCTTGGAGAGTATCAGACTACGACAATGATATATTATCAATCAATCAATCAATCAGACTATCGTTCCACCGCTGGACAAAGGCCTCTCCCAATGTGCGCCAATGGGCGGAGGATATGTAATGATAATTCCCACACTTTGTATATTGCCTTTTGAAATCCCCTTGCCTTTTGTGGGACCTCGTTATCCAATATTATAAAATAATGCGAAAGTCTGTCTATTAGGCTTTCACATCTAAACCACTGAACCAATTTTAAGGAACAGCTATCTGTATATATTAGATATTATGTCTATATTAGACCTTAAGAAAAGACGTCTACTACATTTGGCAACAATCGACATCCACGCGGGCAATAACTAGTTATAGCATACGGCTTAATCGTTTGTCCAACACCTAATTGTGTTGTAAGTTTTTACAATAAATAACCAATATTTTTCATCTTCATATAGGACATATCAACTCTCTCGTCAACGAATATCACAGATGAGATACGCTCGCTGCTCCTGCAGTCTCAAACCTTTGCCATCAAGTTCCCTTCTCTGGCGGCCGAGCTGGCGACCCTTACACAGGTTGCGGTGGAAAAGGAGGGTATCCTGTACGAACTGACGCCGAAGTACAAACAGAAGTATCTAGAAGCTGTGGAGAGACACGTCCAAGAACTTGGCGTTAAGGCGAAGGAGTACAAAACGTGAGATGAACCTTTCCACTTAGATTTTTTAGAGAAGAGGGGGAAAGGGTCAATTAAGGGGAGAAGGTTAAGAGAGTCTCTGTGCTGTCAGTGCAGAAGATAAATAAGGGTTTCTCGGTCTTCCCACTGACAACACACAACCTCTCCAGAGCGTGCGTTTTGGACGGTTCGAGTTCGACATAACCTTCCCAACCGATTTTTCGCGCAAAAGAAAAAAAAAAAGTGAGCTCTGGCTACCCTACTCACCGCCGCAAACAGTACACAAGGTTATTATTAGCCGCGGTATTCTGTAGGACGGAGGTACTACCCCAGTGGGACAGCTCAATTAGGACGGGGGATATCGTCATGGCCTACCTCCGTTTAAATGATTTTTTTTGAATTTGTTTCATCTTTAGCGAGAATCACCATAACATCGTTATGTACCATGTTACACAGGACTGCTACTCAAAAAAAGACGCGCAACAAAGTCGAACAATTTTGTCTATTCACATTGAACAATCGTTAAACAAACAAGCCGCATGTTTCGCAACAGCTGCGTGTTGCAGAACTTGTTGTCTATTACTCTGGTAGATGCGAGAAATTACACAGATGTTTGCTTTATCTGACGGTGTTGCTGTCCCTCAGTCTGTTCGCGGGGTCCCGCGCGGCGGCAGCGCTAGGCGTATCGGCGGCGGAGGCGTGGGCGCACGTGGCTATGCGCGTGGCGGACGCGCAGGCGCAGGCGCACGCCGCCACGCGCGCCGCACACGCCGCCGGCGCGTTGTTGGGCGGGGGCGCCGCGCCGCTCGCCGACGGCGCCGCACGGGGCAAGGCCGCCTCGCACGACCTGAAGCGGAGGGGCGCCATCGTACTGGCGAAGGCCGATGGTGAGTGGTTGACTCTGTATTTGGATGATAAACAAGCCTTTTTTTATCGTGCGAAAGATCCCCACGGATACCCCCCACCGGAGCCGGTTGAGAAGGTTATGTCGGACTCGAACCGACTAAAACGCACGCCGTCTTTGGGTCTTCAGTTGCTGGAGGTGAAGCCAACATATCCCTCGCACCCCGGCAGACCCGGGGCCTTCTCTTCGAAATGACCCCCGTCGGGTGTAGGGACCACGGTGTCCCCAACTAGCCCCCGGGTATGGGCCGCGGTCTGCTTCTGCTAGAGTGACAGGCGGCTCCACCCGTCACCCCCAGGATGATAAACAAACCTGGAAATAAGCTGTTAACTCAGCTAAATTTTGTATCTAGACTAAGTAAATTATTGTAAATAGACCAAAAAAAAAAAGAAAAGCCCGCTGAGTTTCGTGCCGGAGTCTTCTCAGGTCGGGGCCGCGTTTCGAACCGGTGGTCCATTTGCATTTGATAAAATATTGTAGATATTGACGTTTTGTGAGTGCCGTTTACTGGTTTATGCAGAATAAATGATTTTTGATTTGATTTGTAGAACTTCTGTAATATTCTCAAACGAAGATAACCTTCACAAAATACTCCAAAAAAATCAAATGTATACTTAAAATGCTCAACTTTCGTTCTTCTTAGAGTTGCGGAATCAATTAGAACACCTTCGTCGTGGAGCCGACCTAGTTAGCGTAGTACTTCGAGGCCTAGGGTGGCAGGAACGGGAGCTGTCCGGGCGGCCTAAGGCCAACATACAGGCGACCCTCTCCGCGGCCAACGACCAGGCCGACCGGGTGTTCGCCAGTACCAGGGTGCTGTACGACGAGGCCAGCGAACTGAGGAGAAGGGTCCGGTACCATCTGAGGAGACAGCTGACGGAGCTGCAGAGGCATGGGGATACGGCGCTAGGAGCTGCCCAGGAACACTGTAAGTACCAGCTTCTTTTTTGGGTGCCATACACACTTTCTTAGGCTGGCTTAACAGTAACACGGGTGACTCGTACGGGCTGTCCGTACGGGGAAGATCCGTATTTCCTAAATTAACCTAAATATGTTTTAACATAATATAACATAAACTCACGCCTATATCCGCGAAGGGGTAGGCAGAGGTGCTAGCACACCCACATTTCGCCAGTCTATGTTTAGGTCCCAATTTAATGAGTGGCAAGCCTACTGCCATTAACCGGGCACTTATAAACCTGCGATACTGATAAATACATACATAACTTCAAAAAGCATCGCAAAGTCATTGGTGTGTGCCATGGTAAAACCTGGGATCGAACTCGAGACCTCGTCTCAGCAGTCTACCGCGGCTATATACACGGTGATTTTATAGTGGTTTCGGAAAAAGATTATTTACACACAGTTTCGGTAGCAAAATCGACTGGAAGTTTTCATTTTGAAAACAAAAAAAAAATACTTTATGTATGACAATAATGTGTAGGTGAACAGAAAAATGTATGGGACGCGAAAAAAAAAATTTTTGTCGCCAAATTAGGACTTCCTTACGATTTTACTATCGAAATTGTGGCCGAAATCTTTTTTTCCGAAACCACTATAAAATCAACCAGTAGAATGCTTTCATTTTTATTTTAATTACGTGGTAATTCCGTAGTGTCCCAGATTCGTGGCAACACAGTCCGTGGAGAGGAGACGGCGGCCGCCCTGGCCGCTGCCGCTGCCGCCCGCGCCGCTCAGCACGCCGCGGCGGCGCGCACGCTGAGCCCCGCGCTCGCCGCGCTGCGGGACAAGGTGCAGCGCGCACGGCACGCCGCCGGCGCCGTGAGTACACCCCGCACTATCACCACCAGCATCATTATCATCATCATCATTATTACTATCATCAACATCATCATCATCATCATCATTATTATTATTATCATCAACATTATCATCATCATCATCATCGTTATCAACATCATCATCATCATCCTTGCATTCGAACCCAAAGCTGTCACCTGTCCAGTCCTGGGTCCAGTGCCCTAAGCACGAAACACTATCGAATTCATAATGTAAAGGTATCGAGAAAACGGAGCATTCTGTATGATTGGCAGCCTGCCAATTTTGAACCTGTATGTGTTGTGAAGTCCGCCAATTGTAATGCTCCATTCTCTCGATACCTTAACATTAAGAATGCGATAGTTTTTCGTGCTAAAGGCACAATATACCCAATTCGACTGCGTCACGGTTGAACTTCGGTATTTACAGTAAAGCGACTGCCATTTGATCTCCACGACACGGTAACGGTAACGGTAACCCTAACGGTATCCACGTATACCCCATCCTCCTCGCAGACTTCGGCTAAGCTGTATCCATGGGGATTTCTGCACAGGAAAAGAAATATAGGGAAGGGGGAAGGAAGGTGTTAATAACAGGCTAATGAGATTCCACCTTTACATCATCACCCTCCACTCATTCATCTATTTTGTTATTCTTCTCCTGTCGCATCGACGACGGTATTTGAATTGCCATCGTGGTGTAGTAATTTGTTTCACGACAGCGCCGCTACTCACAGAGAGGGGCCGAGCATAGGTTTAGCTCTTTGGGAAGGCCTACTACGTACATTGTATTATCTACAGATACACAATATTTTCCACAGATATCAGTATCGTTAACATCGGTAGTGGGTGTCAAGGGCGGCTGCGCACGCGCATACTCTGTGACAACGGCCTCCCCATCTGTGACCAGACTCGCGCTGGCGTTGTCCTTCGACAATGTGGTCAGAGACGGGCCCTTGTTGTATTTACAAGATGATACACAGGTAACTACCCAAATTAAGCTATTTGATTCATCATTCCCTGAACCTTTTTCCCAACTCAGTTGGGGTCGGCTTTCCAGTCTAACTGTGTTGCGGCTGAACTTCGATATTTTCCGTGAAGCGACTGCCATCTGACCTCCACAACCAATGGTCTAGTGAGCAATGGCGAAATTAAGCTATTTGATTATTAGGCCATTAAGCTATTTGATTTTAAAAGCAATATTGAAGGTCCTTAGTAAGAGCCCTTTTTAGGGTAATAGCACTACCTTGTAAAGTGTGTTTTTGTTTAATTGTAATACGTATGATTTGAGCCGCGGTAGCCTAGTGGTATGGGTAATGGACTGCTGAGATGAGGTCTCGTGTTCGATCCCAGGTTTTACAATGGCACGCACCAATGACTTTTCGATGCTTTTCGAAGTTATGTGTGTATTTATCGCAGGTTTATAAGTGCCCTAATATGCTCGACATCTATTACATTGACCTAAACATAAACTGGCGAAATGTAGGAGCTAGCACCTCTGCTACCTTCGGGGATATAGGCGTGAGTTTATGTTATGATATGTTTTTTGATTTGATTTGAGCTAATTTGGCATTAAAAGTAGTAGTAAATTCCACCACTCAAAGCAATTATATACCAGCATGCACATGATTATTAACAAATGTATGTGTGAGATTGGCGACATCAGTTCCGCTATTAAAACTATTGTGTCGCATTTCTACTAGTTTTTTCTGTTCTGTTTGAAGAACATTTCACAATTTACTTTATTTGTCTTAACAGGACACAGAAGGCTATATGAAACTCTTCGTACTGAATAGCAAGCTGCAGCTAGTGTGGAACCTGGGCGAGGGAGAGGCTTCCATCCATCACCCTGAAGTGTTGCAGCCCACACACGATGACTCCGACCATACGGCCTACAAGATTGAGATTGAAAGGTAAGTAGATTAATTATAAGATATTGTAGATCACAGATAAATAAATCTAAAGCCGGGTCCACATTTGTGAGACGGACAACGAAACGCACTGCGTGGAATCAGTACAAGATGAGATGTTGAATGTGGACGGAATAACTCGTGGCCGTGTCAGCACAAACTGTTATGCATCAGAACAAATATCATTCGATGGTTTCATTTAAACTTCGCTATCAAGCAGCTAAATGCGATTGACACGCGCTCCTGATACGGTCACGGTAAAATGTGACGTAAATGTGGACCCGACCTTAACTTTTTAGGAGTGAAAATTGCAGTTTTAGCTTCTAAAATAAAACTCTAACTGCCTTGACCGCCAGGACGAGGCGTTTGTGAACAGACCGCTACGCAGCTGGCACGGGTTAAATCCACGCTGAGTGCAAATATTTGCATGCTATTTGTATTGATCTGGTCGTGCCTCAAAGAGCACGTAAAACCAAGATGATACGAACATCTATAGTAGTCGTTACATGTATTTGGGAGTCCTAAAAGTTAGTTCCTAATCGCAATACTTCGATATCATGTGCCTGATACCAATGGGCTGTGAAGGTCATATGGCAGTCGCTTCATAGAAAATATCGAAGTTCAGATCCCAACTGTTGTCAGTCACAAGAAGCTTGTAAATATTATACTGGAACTCACTCAATATTCAAATTAGATTTCTTGGTAAGTTATTATCATCCTTCAACCGATATCTATGCTGGTGTAACAGTAGCAGTGTCCCCCAGGGTGTGGAGCACGGTCCGCCTGATGGTGGAGCGCGCGGGTGGTGCAGGGGGCGAAGGCTCGTCGGCGAGCAACGCCAGCTCGGCCTCCGCCCCCCTGCTCCGCGCCACGCGCCTGTGGCTGGGCGCTCCGCCCGCCGGGGACTCCGCCCCCGGGCCCGGCCTGCCCGCCTGTGTCCACGCTCTGTACTCCGATGACACCACGCTGGGGCTTTGGAACTTCGCTCATCAGCCGGCTCATGCTGTTTGTACGGGCTGCACTCAGAGGTTACCACTTTCATTTACTATGTACTCGATATCTTAGATGAATTTAATTTTTTTTTTGTTTCCAAAACATCGCAAAGAAATAAAATAAATTTTGATTAGGTATAACTCAAATAAATATTTCTCTTTATCAAGAAACTTACCAGTATTTTGTGTACTTAATACATTTTTTTCATATTTATATAAGTTATAAATTACATACCGGCACCTCATTTCCAAAAAAACATATTCTTTGTTCAAATTAAGTCAAATACGAGTATCTTCTTATAACTTGCAGCATTTCTACTTATTTTGCAGAAAACCTTAAATGCATCAAATAAACATTTTTTTATTTCCCTCGACCAGATGGTACTCAGGTCGCAGCGGCTCGGGCTCAGCGTCCCTAGCTTGGTTCGGCGGCGCCGGCTACGCGGAACTGCGGAGGCCTAGGGCTCGGCCCCCTGACCGTCGCCACTTCAGCGTCGCCTTCACCTTCCGCACCAGGGATGAGAACGCGCTGCTCTTCATGGCTCGAGACACCGCAAATGTAATACAACTTTTATTCTTATTAACTAACTTTGTATTTCATGTGTGAACCTTACCAATCCATCATCCCATATTTCATGTGTTAATCAGTGCAAATGTTCTATAAAAAGTGCACTGCATCAGAGCATGGTTATTTAATCAACGAGATTGCAAGAGAAGTTGATTAGGGCTTACAAAGATTTTAGTGGACCCTAAAACTGCGTCCAGTCGCCTTAGCACGAAATACTATCGAATTCGTAATGTAAAGGTATCGACAGAACGGAGCATTGCGATTGGCGGGCTACACACGCACACAGGTTCACAAGAGGCAGACTGCCAATCACAATGCTCCGTTCTCTTGAAACCTTTACATTACGAATTCGATAGGAGTTCATGCTAGTGCTACTGAGCGGATTCGATAGCGTTTGTATCAAGACATGACGTTTAGTGTGGACGTAACAACTTGTGGCACATGGACACATAAACTAGAGTTGTGCTGACAAGACCACCAGTCGATCTACTATAGTTCATTCATTTCAGCTATCATCACGCAATAGAAACGCACTTCTTACAAATGTTACGTAAATGTAGACGCGGCATTACATCCCTAACCCCTTAGAAATTCTGTGTAAAGAAATTTTTTTTCACGTGTATCTGTATCAAACAATAAATCTTACCTTTTTCTACCTTGTCCCCAGAACCGATCTGTATCAATAGTGCTCCGCGAGTGCCGGGTGGTGTTCACCGTGGAGTACGGGGGTTCGAGACTGGAGATAACAGCGGCGGGTCGCCACTGCCACGGCAAGCCGGCCCACGTGCAAGCCATCAGGGCTTTCGCTAGCAACAAGCTTGAGAAAGGTACTGTATACTGGACTTTTTATTGTAGAATATGCAAGCTGAAGTGAAGCCACGTCTGTCGGAGGACCGATGGCCACTGGAGCAAACGAGTCCTTGAGGGGAGACCGCGAGAGGGTAAACGGAAGGTGGAACGGCCCCCGGCCAGATGGACTGATGACCTGAAAGAGGTAGCTGGGGTGGACTGAATCCGGAAGGCTGAGGATTCGGGGGCAATAGCGCATATTGCGAGAGGCCTATCTATAGAGGAACTTACAGCTATTACGGTAGTTTATAGTTATGGTAAATTTGAATGTAGACTAGGTAACTTAGCCCGGATAAAATTTTGATCCTGTTCCGTTAGGATGTGATCTAAACACTTTCACAAACCTTCATTAGGGATAATGACTATTTCTTTATTTATTTATCAGTTTATAACAATATAATGAACCACTTAAGTTAAAATTTCTTACAACAAAAAGTTTTAAAGATGTTTCTTTTTGAAAATTAAATTTCTTGAGCAGCAGTAAAACACTATGCAAAATAGTTAGAAAAGAGTGATGTCATGCCTTCTTAGCGTGTAATGCAAATGCAAGAAAGAAAGGATAACGATAATCTACCTGAGTTTCTTGCTGGTCTCTTCTCAGTAGATCTAACTACCGAACCAGCGAAAGAATCATTTTCAAATGATTTATTTACTATTTTATTCAATATAAATTATAATAGTTTTAATAAATATAATTGTAAAACTTTGACATTCATATATGCTCTTTAGTGCCTAAACTGAATGAACTTAATTGATTCTTTGATTCTTCTTGATTCCTTGCATGAAGCTCAAAAGAAAATCACATTTTCTTAGTCGGTGTTGCGTGTACACTTGTATGATTCATAACCCTTATAGATTAAATATTACAAATAAAAGTTTACCATAAACGGTGTAATGAGATGGTCCTATGGGCAGGCAGCCTGCGCGTGAACGGGGAAGAAACCTTGGGCTCGCCCACGCCGCCCATCCAGACGGCGGCCGCGCTACCAGACCTGTCCGCCGCGCCCTACTGGCTGGCGGGCGTGCCTCCGGGCCAGTTGCCGCCATCAGGGCCCCTGCTGGGTTGTATGGGGGCCGTGTCTGTGGACCGCGCCGGGTATGACTTGCTGGATGCTCCCGCCAGGCATGGACTCGAACCGCACTGCGGGGAGAGGGTAAGTTACTGCTGTCACACCTGAGAATCTATACTATTATATAACTAGCTGACCCGGTAAACGTTGTTTTGCCTTATAAATTTTAAGGGTGAACAACCCTTATAACTTAGGAGTATAAAAAATAGATGTTGGCCGATTCTCAGACCTACTCATGCTCACAAAACTTCATGAGAATCGGTCAAGCCGTTTCGGAGGAGTACGGGAACGAACATTGTGACACGATAATTTTCTATAAGTTTATGTTTGTCCGCGATGGACGCCTAATAAATAAAATGTCACCATATATTAATACATACATACATACATACATACATATGCTCGCGCAAGTAATCCCCAAACGGGTAGACAAAGGTGTATTAAACACCCACATTCCGCCAACTACGATTTTCGGTCCCACTTAATAGGGAGCGACCCTATTGCCGCCAATCGAGTACTTTGTAAAAAAAATGGGTATGCCGAAAATAAATTCCTAACCGAAAATGTTGCAGCAAAAAAAAATTTGTAAAAAAAAATTGTCCCGATACCATGCTATTTGGTGTAAATCGCAAGGAAATTAATTACGTGCTTAGCCGCACAAGCACTACCCATTAACGTCATAGTGAGTATGAGGCATATTAATATGTTAAAATATATCCATTTCCCCAGACACTGCGTTCAGCTATCCTCAAAGGTACCGGCTACATTGAGTTACCATCGCCCACCTTCCGTCGGAAGGCGTCCCTAGGGCTGTCGTTCAGAACTCGATCAGCTGATGGTCTACTCCTGTACCGGGTGCCCTCGACCTTGGACAATGAAGTCGACGAGGAAGACGACAAGTATTATCTTGCGCTGGCGTTGGTCGGAGGTTTGTATTACTTATTCAAAACTTATTTTAACGGAAGTAGGACATGATGGAATCCCCCGTCCTAATTGAGCAGTCCCACTGGGGAAGTACCTGCGTCCTACAGAATACCGCGGCTAATAATAGCCTTGTGATGTTTTTGGTGGTGAGTAGGTTAGCCAGAGCCGAGAAACCCTGCTTTATCTTCTGCACTCTAACCTTTATAAACGAATAAATAATACGAGTGGCCCACAACCGGGCGAAGTAGCAGGCAATAACTAGTTTTAAAATAATTCCACTTGTTAACATTCCACAGGAGAGTTGGTGGTAGCAGCGGGGGCTAATAAAGGCGATCTGCGCCTGCGCACCAACGGTACCAAGTTCGATGACGGCAGGCTGCACACTGTGAGAGTGATTAGAATACATAAACAAGTAAGTGTTTTATGTATCTACTATTGGCAAGGTCAGTTAAAGTTTACATGCAGGGGTTCTTTTTTCGTTTGATGATTCCAATCTTATGGTCTGATGGTAAGCTGAAGGCTAAGTCTCAGGAAAGAGGTCAACCTTCAATAATTTATCGAAGTTTAATGTCATGAATGTGGACTCGGCATAATGTAAATATGTAGATTTTTCTTAGTTCGAATGAAAAAAAGGTTTATGTCCTTATTAAAAAAATATTATTAACTAAACGTAATTTCATAGTGTTTATGAATTTCGGGACTTCACGCGATATATATTTTTTGAACACTTACTTTTGTCGACGTTTCGGGTGCGTTTATTAATATAACGTAATTTATTTATTTATAAAATTTCATGCACAATTACGTAGGTGGACTTAATACCATTCTCTACCAGTAAACCAAAAGTGAGTCAGCCGGGGAGTGAGGGATATCCGAGAGGCTGCCTCACCCTCGGCAACTGGTGGCCCAAGACGGTTCGAGTCCGACATAACCACCCTCCCTGACTTCGGTGTGGGTTAACCGTGAGGATTTCCGCATGACGGAAAAAGTGTATTATTGTGTATTAAGTGCCTATTTTAATTGAGTTCATCCAAGGCAAATTTATGTATGTTCAATGGTTCCAGCTAGAACTGTGGGCCGACGAAGAACGCTTAGCGTCAGGTACACTCGCGGGCAACGCGTTCCCGGCGCGCCCCGACGGACTGTTCGTGGGGGGAGTGCGCGACCAGCTGTACGCGAAAGTACCTCTGAAATCATTCGTGGGGACTATTGCTGACGTCATTGTGGATGCTCAGTGAGTCTCAAGTTTTATAGAATAGAATAGAATAGAATAACACTTCAATTTAAGTGAAAAATATATTTTATACAATTGTTGTTGTACAATTGCAATAGGCAATATTATTTTCCAGGCAGAAGAGAAAGAATTGGGGTCTTCAAGTCATAGGCTAGCTATAATCGTAATATATCGTGAATATGTGTTTCATAATGGCGGCATATTCGATTACGTTCATTGAATGCAATTGAACGTAACGATTTTTTTAAATTATTTAATTGTCTTGTGTACATCACATACATAAATTATAGATTTAAATCGATCAATCAACCTATCGTACAACTCGCCATTATGGTGCCATTTATCTTTTTTTTCTAGTTATGTATTTTATGAAATTAACATTTTATTCATATGAATAAAAGATACGATGAAGAGTAAATAATGCTAATTAAACGGTACGAAAATAGATTACCAAACTGTTTTTTTTTCAGTCAGTAATAATTTATTGCTCGAAACACTATTGCTACAAATCAAATAGGCAACTTCACACATGTTTCGCATATTCTCTGCATTAACCATTGTATGCTATATGCAGTGTACCATGTCACTTCGGAATCGGAAGCGTTTCCCTAACAACCTATACCGGTTGATTTTATAGTGGTTTTGGAAAAAAAGATTTTGGGCACAATTTCTATAGTAAAATCGTAAGGAAGTCCTAATTTGGCGAAAAACAAATTTCTTTTTTTACACGTCCCATACATTTTTCTGTTCACCTGCACATTATTGCCATACATAAAGTGATTTTTTTTCTTCCAGTCGATTTTGCTACCGAAACTGTGTGTGAAACAGAATATTCTTTTTCCGAAACCACTATAAAATCACCGTGTATATAACCATTCACAAGTAGTCCTGTCTGCGTAAACCTTGTGATTGCACAGTACATGTTTCCCCCAGGCTGGTGGGGCTGCAGACGGCGCTTGTGTGGTCGGGCGCGCAGCTGGGCCGCGCACACGGCGAGCCGGTGCCCTCCGCCAGCGCCCCTCCGCACTCGCTGCAGCAGGCGCCCGGCACTGCCGCCGGCTGCACCAAGGTATGCTGACTCTTGGCCACCCTGGGGACATAGCCAAAATGCATTCGTTCCGAATTTTACTCTGAAAATGTATGAGAGTGACATTTATTGTCGAATGTCATGTGATCCGATTCCGACAATAAATGTCACTCCCATACATTTTCAGAGCGATGACGAATGTAGATTCGGAAAGAATGCATTTTGGCTAAGTCCCCAGGGCCTCGATTCTACTAATTGTCAACCATCAAATCAAATGTATTTCATAATAATCATTGTACAATATTTTACATAGTTCTTAATCTATCGTGCGTTGTTACATTGTGCATGAGTAGTTATCTTATATAAAGTGATATACACGGTGATTTTATAGTGGTTTTGGAAAAAGAATATTTTGTTTCACACACAGTTTCTGTAGCAAAATTGACTGGAAGTTTTAATTTTGAAAGAAAAAAATTACTTTATGTATGTCAATAATGTACAGGTGAACAGAAAAATGTATGGGACGTGTAAATAAAAAAAAAATTATTCGCCAAATTAGGACTTCCTTACGATTTTACTATCAAAATTGTGGCCAAAATCTTTTTTTCCGAAACCACTATAAAATCAACCGGTATAGAAAGATATATATTAGGTATGTGTATAATAATATTTGTGCAGTTAAGTGTCTTACATAGGTCTTTGCTTAGGGATAATTTATTAGTTGTGCCTGAACTAGGTAATCATCGTCAAGGAACTGACATTATAGAAAATGTCATTTGACTTTGGATTCTACTTTTACACTGATATCGTTTAAAATGAATTGGCAAAAATGAATGAAGCGATGTAAAAAAACTCTTTTTCATTTCATTTTGATCATTAAAGCAGTGACAATAAACTCGAAAATGTCATGGCAGTTTTTATGATCTCAGTCGTGTGACTATGGTTAACCAGTTTATACTAACTACTTAAAAGTACCACCTTCTTTATACCACTTAGGTCGAATGGATGAATGGAGTTATGGATGGAGTTATGGATGGACGGATGGATGGATGGAAAGATGGATGGATGGATGGATGGATGGATGAATGGATGGATGAATGAATTTTTGTTACTCTTTCACGTAAAACTAATGAATTGATTGTGAAATAAACTCTTTTTCAGACATCATCGTACACGGTGGAGGGCGGCGCGGTGAAGTTCGGCGACGTGGCGCACAGCTACGCCACGCTGAGGCTGGCGGGCGGCCGCCGCACCAAGGAGCTGCAGCTCACCCTGCAGTTCCGCACCTTCGACATGGACGGACTGCTGCTGCTGGCGCCGGTAACCACTGCACCTGTTGCCATTTTAGTGTTGTTCCCGGTAACATTCATTAGGGCGGCCACACACCAAAACAGGCAACGAATTTGCCTGCTTTGAGACGGTCTTTATAGATTGTGACTACACGAATCACTAATTGTAACTGCTATCTTACTTTTTGATCCCTAAAGGAAAATAGTTTAGAGATTCATCTGTTATTCAGTAAGGTGTATCGATTTTTCAGATGAGATTAATTTGGTTCAAAGATTTGTTGGAGCACCAATAACTTTGTACCATGCATTAGTGACCTCCCTTACTCAGCGGTAGAGCTTTTGACTACGACGCACGGAGCATGGTTGCGATTTCCGTTCAGTACAAATATTTATGTAAATGTATAACACTAGCTCCCTAACTAAAGCTTATAAAATTAGTTTGTTTTGTGGCGATACCACATGTACCCAGCGCCATCTAGCGACAACACGAATAACTACTACGGCACTCCAGATCCTGCATCGCGAAAGTGAAGTTCTCGTGCTGGTACAATATACATACAACAACCCAACGACAACCGTTGGGCCGCGGCCCGCCAGGCGTGATCACCTTGTCTGGTCGTAGGATCCTCCCTTTGTGTTGGAGGGATATCACATCCCGTTCCTCCACAGTTTCAAAATAGTTTTGTGTAAAATGTTCTATAATATTTCTTTGGACAGGGTTC
The DNA here is from genome assembly GCA_963691645.1 of Pelosia muscerda. Taxonomy (NCBI): domain Eukaryota; kingdom Metazoa; phylum Arthropoda; class Insecta; order Lepidoptera; family Erebidae; genus Pelosia; species Pelosia muscerda. The sequence continues at coordinate 1,238,670 of OY829100.1, forward strand.
AAAAGCGAAGCCCAAGCATTACATGGCACTGATGGTGAAGGAAGGCAAGCTGCGCCTGGTGGTGCGCGGGCGCAAGAGGAAGGAGGTGGCCCTCACCGTGTTCGTCGCTGACGGCACTTGGAGATCTGTGAGTATCTATGATGAATGTAACTGTATATATTGTGTCGTTTTGTATTTTTTTAAACCTGTACTTAATATATACCTACCTAGGTCCAGTTATATATAGACCTACCTAGATCCAGTGATAAATATCTACCTAGATCTAGTGAAATATATATACGTACCTAGGTCCAGTTATATAAACCTACCAGCCCAGTCCAGTTACATGCTTTGTTGCTTGAAATAGTTGTATATTTCAAAATTTTTCCTGAACGTATTTCTGTCCACTCCTGCGGGATTGTACAGGGGTGACGACCTCTGTGGCGTGGTGATAGTGAACGCGAATGTTACGCAGAAGTTTTTGGTTCAATTCTCATTTGATGTAAATATTTCTGTGTATAAATTTAAATATTTTCATTGATCTGGGTAATAGGTCTATATTTATGTACAAAAAACATTAACTATTTTTATTCTAGATACATAACACAAGCTAGTTAAGTTGTGCTTACTATGGATCTGGGTGGAGTTGTGTAGATTGTCCTAGAATATTTATAAAACGTAAAATTACCGTAAAGAGAAAGTAACATAGGTACATATAAATAGGTAAGTATACATACAGTAAATAAGCTTCAGAGAAAAGGAATCCCCCTTATGATTATTGACAAGAAGGGCGTTTCGTTTCTCTGAAGCTTACTGTACAATGAACGGCCTTATCGCTAAAAGCGATCTCTTCGAGGCAGCCTTGGGATGGACAGTAAAGTGATAGAACAATAAATATAGTAAGCAGTAGTATAATGTGTAACTAAGTACCCCCCCCCCCCAGGTGTCGGTGCGCGTGTCCCGCGGTCGCGTGTGGCTGTCGAGCGGCGGCGCGGCGGCCAGTGCACGCGCCTCGGCCGCCGCGCGGGCACAGCGCCTGTACGTGGGGGGCGCGCCGCCACACGCCGACCAAGCATCGCCCGCGCTGCGCAGTCTACCGCCCGCGGTGAGTACGAGCTGACCTGTCCTCACTGTCTGTAGTCATAGTCACCGGCAAACTTCGTCACAATATATACCTACTAAGCCTTTTTAAAAAAGCGTGCGACAAGACGACTGTCAGATAGCGTAGGTAGGTGATAAGCTTAACCCAATCATAGATTATATTAAATTAAGTCCTCGGTAACTTAGTGATTAAGGACTCAACCTTAGGAAATTCCGAGTTCGATCTTGGCCATTACATTACCGACGTGAGCCCACTCCTAACACAAGCTATTGAGCTTAGCTTAGAGGGAATAGTAATAATTCAGTTGATAATATTCTCATCATTGACCAATGTTTTTATCAGCTTTCTGACGTATGTTCACACGTCCTGATACACACCTGTCCAAACTAACCAGCCCTATTCCAAATAACTGAAACACTCCAATAATGTCGTGCGTGTGCGCAGATCACCCGCGTGGGCGGGTTCCTGGGCTGCGTGCGGCGCGTGGTGCTGAACGGGCGCGCCGAGGACCTGGTGCGCGACGCGCAGGCGCACCGCGGCGTGGGACAGTGCTTCCCCAACGTCGAGCAGGCCGCCTACTTCGGAGGTGAGACGCTTAGGGTTCAAAGGAAATTTAGCCTACCGACAAATAGTATTGGGTACTATTACCTAATTAATCTGTAACGTTGGGTCACCCGCAAATTCTCGCAAATTCACGCATATTCAATAAACTTAACGCGAATTCAGGCATATTCAATAGAATGTGAATTCGCACAAAATATAGTGTGAATTCACACATATTCAAAAAAATACAAATTCACGCATAAATGTGAATTTACGCATATTCAATAAAATCAAAATTTACGCATAATATAATGCGCACAAATTTACACGTATGTTTCTTTCCTCAGAAGAGATATACAAACATTACTTTGAGATAAGGGTCAGAGCTATTTTAACTTTTACACTTATTTGAATACTAGCTGATGCCCACGGCTTCGCCCGCGTGGAATTTTGTTCCCGTTCCCGCAACCCTTGGGAACCTTTTCCCGGGATAAAAAGTAGCCTATGTGTTATTCCAGGTTCTAATCTACCCCTGTACCAAATTTCAACCAAATCAGTCCAGCCGTTTATGCGTGAAAGAGGAACAAACATCCATCCATACATCCATCCAAACAAACTTTCGCCTTTATAATATTAGTAGGATTATTCTTAGACCCTACTTTTAAATTGATTCGAATTAGTCCTCTACTTAAAATCCCCCCTAAAAGCCTCTACTTACATTTGTCCCAATTACTTGCTTCTGTTGTCACCGTTCTCTTTAGATTTAGTCCGATGTTTTTCAGACGTTTTTTCGCAGGTTTTATGTCAACTTTCAGCATTGTATATAAACTACTACGATCCATTACCCTACTTCCAGGCGACGCTTATGCAACATGGTCGAGCACATGGTCCCTGGTCGCAGACGGGTCGGAGACCTCAACAGAACTAAAGTTACAGTTTAGAACGAGTGAACCAAATGGTGTGCTTCTCGCTGCGGCTGGACTATTATTACAAGTCAAGGATGGTGCGGTAAGTACTAGAATATTGAGCTTTCGTTTAAGTTGTTTCGGAATAATTGTGACAAACAAGGTGTACTGATATTTTATATAACTTACTAGCTGTTGCCCGCGGCTCCCACATTCTCTGGACTTAAACAAATAATCCACGACCAATATGTGCTGTGATATGAGAACCCCATTGTAGTTTATTATCTAGTGTTATGCCAAGAAAAACTGTGGTATTGACTATTTTCACAGATTCATTATTCATTATAATGTTCGAATCTATATGTCTTACATTTGGCATCGTAAATTTTACGCATTTAGTTTTCTTGGCATTAAGTAGCAAGTTCTTACTCGTGAACCAATTCAATAATCAACTCGTGAAATATTTCAGAAAGGGTATTATTCACATCGTCAAGTATTACTTTTTGTGTCAGTTATAAAAATTAATGATGTGTTATCAGCAAATAATACTATTGCACAAAGATTTTCAATGAAGTAAGGAAGATCGTTTACATATATCAGGAATAAAAGGGGTTCTAATATCGAACCTTGGGGTACTCCCATGACTAGCGGGGCGCCAGAAGAATCGGTGCCATTAACGTTTACTTTTTGTACTCTACCAGTGAGGTTAGACCTAAGTAAACTAAGTGAGCTATTCGAGACACCACAATAACCTAACTTTAATAACAAAGTCTCATGATCAACACAATCGAAAGCCTTTGATAAATCATATAAAATACCAATGGCATCCTGCTTCTTCTCCCATGCATCAAATATGTTTGACAAGTGCGACCTCTGTACTTCGGTACCTAATGCGACCTCCTCATTAGGTACCGAGTTTGAAAGACTCAACTTACCTCAAATCTCAAAAATGACGTTTGCACCGCCAGGTGGTGCTGTCGGGACAGAGCTCGGGCGCGGAGCGGTCGCGGGTGTCGACGCGCGGCGCGGTGGGCGCGGGCGGGGCGGGCGGCGCGGGAGGCGCGGGCGGCGCGTGCGACGGGCGCTGGCACGCCGTGCGCGCGCGCCTGCACCGCCGCGCGCTGGCGCTGCAGCTGGACGAGGGCGAGCTGGTGCGCGCCGAGCCGCCCACCGCGCTGCTGGACGACGCGGGGGACGCGCCCCCCACGCCCCTGTACATAGGGGGGCTGCCCGGTACGTACACTCACAGCTGGACGAGGGCGAGCTGGAGACGACGCTACAACTGCATAACGGAATTCATTGTTTACTTAATCAAATAACGCACGAACATTCCGGCGTTACAATATTTATAAAAATACCTTTTTGATATTTATTCACCTACGATCTCCAGTCTCAAGCATTCGTTTCTAATTTCTGACCTACGGTATTCATTATTAAATACTCTTTAAATTACAGAAGGGGTTATGGAGTCTACCGATGGCGGCAAAAATTTCAACGGCTGCATTCGCGAGGTGACGGTAGGCGGACAGAAACGAAACTGGACCGACATGGAGGCGATACACAACGTGCTGCTAGACTCGTGTCCCATACCGCAGTAAAAATAAAATTCAAGGAGTGTTATGGGGACGCTTCCGAACACTAAAACAGGGTCTACTACTGATCAGTTTACCAAAATTGGGTTACATTTTTTGTGATTGCAATACTTCTTTTGAATGACGCAGGAGGCGCGGGTACGATCCCCGCTCAGTGTAAATATTTGTATGCATGAATATGGCTATTTTACCCTAAGAACATCTATGACAGTCGTTACGGATAGTTGGAGCCCTCAAAAGTCCAACTATCCTAACGACAGTACTTCGATATCGTCAATTTGGTTGTGAAGGTCCGATGGCAGTCGCTTCACGGAAAATATTGAAATTAGGCCGCATCTCAGATAGACTAGAAAGCCGACCCAACTGAGTTGTAAATAGACTCAGAAAATGATGACTCTTTTCGGCAGGTACCATGATTTTTAAACCCTTTTTAATATTGGTATTGCGTGAATTATGCTATTATAGGGATGTAAAACTCATGGTACCTACACTCATCATTCTCTGAACCTTTTCCCAACTGAGTTGGGGTCGACTTTCCAGTCTAACTGTGATGCGGCTGAGCTTCGATATTTAACGTAAAGCAACTGCCATCTGACCTCCACAACCAATGATTCAATGACCAATGGCGATATCGAAGTTTCATGGTACACTATCTACCAAAAAAAAAATATTTTTAAAATAGTCCAATTTTTTTAACTGGTGAGTAATATCCCCTGATTTCGTTTTTGGTTGCATTCTTCCTCTAACACCCTGTGTACTTATTGTTGAACATGCGTTTCTAATCCACAGAGATTTCTTTATGAATCAAATCTCACATTTGAAATTGTATAATTTCATGGGAATAACAGTCACGATGTGGTTTTAGTCATTGATGTTTGTGAACGAAATAAAGACATTTCATGTTTTGATATTTCTCAATAGAAATACGAATTGAATAAAGAATAAAACATTAATTTATAATAATTTCAAGGCTGAATATTTAAATCATTGTTCATTCAATTAATAGTATAGAAGGATATTAACTAAGTCTGCAAAGTGCCTTATAAGTTTAAGTAATTACCGAAAAGTGCCATTATTACTGTACTTATTCAATAATTTATAATATTACCAGAATAATATTGTATACTTATTCTCTTCTATTTGCTATGCTCCTTAATGAATTACTTGCCATTTAGGAAGTAAATTAGTAGAAATTTTGGAGTAGGCAGAGGTGAATTAACACCCACATTGTATTGGGTCCCACTCATTAGACTATTGATGTATGCCGGGCACTATTATTGACTCGAACCTTGCATCTGAGGCTGAGTGTGGCTGTATATATAAATCTGTCTGATGTTAAACAGCCCTATCTCTTAGTCGCCTTGTACGACACTGCATGGGAAAAGATGGGATGGCCTTAATTCCCCTCTGCTACACTAAAACATTAAAAAAGTGAATGGTTCGATGGGATTCGAACCGGCGATCATACAGGGGGATCGCTCTGACCTCCAAGCCGAACCGAAACCTCGTCTGAATCATCCGAAATTCTCCTATACAATCATCTTGGATGGTTGGATGTTTTTTCCTATCTTAATTTGCCTTTCGAAATTTTCTGCACATTAACTCTTGTTTATTAAAAACTGTGACTTTTAAAACCAAAAGTAAGTTCGCCATAATTATGTCTTTTTTTTATGTACGAGTATATGAAGCTCGTGCTTGACCGCATTATCTCGGAGTCCTATAGAGGCTATGTATATAATATAGGTATATAATAGTTAAGTTCCAACGTCGCTTCAGCGGAAATACTCGATGTAAATAGAGTACTTAAATATTGACACCAGTATTGTAATAATAATTGTAAATATTAAGTAGGATTGTATTAGAATACATTGTACGTCAATAGCACTGGTAGATGTCCTTATTTAATGGTACTTTTAACACTTGTGTCGTTATAATTTTCACCAAATATTTTCCAATTAAATTAATACCATTTGGTAGGATTTTCATCTTATTTATGGCAATACATAGTGAATCAAAAGGGATAAAATATTTTGTTGGATTTTGTAAATCAGCAGTTATGGTGTTGATAAATCGATAGAACCTATTTGAATGGTCACTTTTAATATTTTTAAATAAATTAAAAACTGGGTTGTAAACGTTTTTACTAATTGTCATACTATTATATGTTTCATTAATAAAAGTTTCAGTCAAATATAAATCGTGGCTAAAACCTTACTGTATTAGTCTATGACCGGTCGCCGTTATTAGAAAATTATACCTACTATACTTATTTTTTAGTATTGTTTTCTTCAAAAATGTGTTGAAAACCGTCGTATGTTCGATACGTGTGTATTGATGATTACCGACCTCGGCTCTCTTAAAAGCCTCACCTGCTCACTTCATAATTATTTTGACCATATTTATATAGAAGCACATACAAAACACGGTGGCTTGCCATAACTTAGATTAATCAACCAATGTGTATTTAGTGTGTTGACTAGGCCCATCTATGAACTCGCTATCTATGTTATAAGTAGCTATAATAGGTTCTCATTACGCAGTACTAGATTAATTCGATTATGTACTGATTTATCTTGAAAATAAACGTTGGTACTTAAGTACAGGCCACGGCCAATGGAAAATAAACTGTAACTGGTAATGATAAAACACTTAATAGACTGCACTTGTTAATAAAATGTAATTGTTAAAAGTGCAAGTCTTGTAAACATTCTTCTTTCGGTCTTTAGTACTAAAGTACAGTGGGCTGCAGAATTCCGTGGACAGATCTACAGCGTGTTACAGAAATGTGTGTTCTGTTGTGTGATTTTATATAATAAGTAAATAGGGTCACAACTCTATTGCATTTTGCTCTTTCGTAATAAGTTCAATTGAGTTCAATAGCCTCTGCAACCATAGGAATGTACTAAGTTATCACTTCACGATGCATGAGTTTTAATTTTCACTTAAATAGGTCACAAAAATTATAATCTAAAATTCTTAGAGTTTTAAAAGGTCACCACACCACCCCTACTTGTTACCCTCGTTATTAGGTATGAGTGACGACCCTTAAATATGGCCACAACTTTCTGTACCACGCTGTATAACCCTTTCAACACTTAACAATTAAAAATCTACAAAATAATAACGATGACGTCACCTCTGATAACAGAACTAAAAACCACCATTGACACTTACAAACAAGAAAGAAACATTTCTTTAGATTTAATATGTATTGTAAGTACAGTATTATTATGTACTGACGACCTCCGTGGCGTGGCGGTAGTGAACGCGACTGCTACGCAGGAGGCGTGGGTTCGACTCCCGTTCAATGCAAATATTTGTGTACATGAATATGAATATTTGCATTGGTCTGGGTGTTTTTATGTATAATATGTATGTATTTACAAAAAAAAAGTATCTAAGTATGTTTATCCGCATTCTAGAACCCATAATGCAAGCTAGTTAAACTATGCTTACCATGGGTCTAAGTGGCGTTGTGTAGATTGTCAAAAAAAATGTTATAATTTTAATTTCAAATTATCCACAGACTTCACCAGCCCACTGTACCTACATGTCTTATATGCAAAAACTGTTATAACTCCTCCGAGCCAAAGAGTTCACATGCTATTGTAATGCACAACTACATTAACATTCTGAAGCGGCTATGCTTTGTCTTAGATTTTATGCGTACAGTACTTATTTGTAAATAATAATTATGTAGGGATAAGCAGTCTTAGCATGGCGGCGTAGACATAACTTTTCGCTTCTCCATCATGACGTTTAGCTCACACGACACCTTTTTTCTGCGATGTGATTGGTCGAAGCGATGTCCGCCATGTTGAGGCTGCAACTATAGCAGCCAGGAGCGAATCGTCACAAACTAATTTATTTAATAATTAAACGTGTTCAGTAGCATAACGGTACATGTACATAAGTAAGTTCCTGTATATAGTACATATTTATTGTAACCGCTTTTCAGAGGAAGAAATAAAAGCCTATTTTGGCAATAAAAAACATTTATTTATTTATTTTTCAATTCGTACATCAACACTGCTTACGAAAATGAAAATTTGACACTAAATTACAATTAAGTATTAGTATTAAATTATCATTTTTAGCAAGAATCATTTGATCTGCTACGAAACTGGCTCGTGAAAGATTTAACTGTATTCGTAAGTGAAGAACATTAAGTCGATCGAGTCAGTAGTGTAGCAGTCCTCAACCGGATCCAAACTCCCGAAGTTATCTGCCATCCGTATACCAAATAATATATTATCATTTCGAATACTTCAAAACAAATAACTTCACCACAATACTGTACAACACATTGCACAAATTATTATTTTTTAACTCTGGCGACACAATGGGATGATTAACAACATTGCTACTGTATACACATTTCAAGAACTTGTACTTAGGTGTAGTATTTAGATATAGCAACACTGGTGGTCGCAGATTTGAGATATAGCAATGATATTGTTCAGTTTATATTTTATTACACTTAAAATAGTTTGAATACTAAACTCTAACTGAATGAAAGACACTGCTCATATTACACACTACCTACACCTATACGGCGCTTGTTTGATACCAAGGACGGGGTACTACCGTGGTGGTACTATTTTAATATTACTTTGTGACTTTCATACAGCGAATCGGACAGTCAAACAGGGTCTCTTCTATTGTCATACCACTTAAGATTACAAAAAATGCCATGGAATTTTTGTCTTTATTGCTATGCAGGCAAAGTTTAAAATTGAATGACATCTTACGTACTTTTTTCATTTAAATTTGAACTTTGTTTTTTTAAACTACTTAGGTGGCAAACAAATACGCGGCCCACCTGATGAAAAGTGACTGCCGTGGTCTATGAACGTTTGCAACACCAGAGGAATCATGTTCGTGCTGCCTAGAGAAGAAGAGGGAAGGGGAAGAGAAGAAGGTTAAGAGTCTCCGCTGTCACTGCAGAAGACCAAGGGTTTCTCGGTCTTTCCACTAACAACAAAATCTCTCCAGTGAACTCTAAGAGCTTGTACATAAAGGTGAAAATTCAATGGCAGTTTTTGTTATCTCGGTAGAATAGGGGCCCTGGTGAAGTGTTCTCTTACTGTAGTAGATATTTGTTGGTTAGATTTTACACTTGTCTTAAAAGATACAGTACATAAATATCAATGAACGAGCGAGTCCGATTCACTACGAAAATCAAAGTAACTTTTAATAGCATGTGGTAGACCCCAGTTGACATGAATTGACACCATAATAATATTTTTTTTGTTATTAAATCTTTGGACTAAAACAATGCACAATATATAATATAAAACTTTTTAAAATTAATACAATATCGCCAGTTATATAACTAACATCACAAGTTACTGTATAATGAATGAAATCATTCTCCTTTATAATATTATGGCCAAATATAATGAGAAAGAAAGGAAAAAAGACTCGGCCAATTCTTAAATAACGCGTCAAAGTATACTATCGAAATGGATTGTCACATTAATTATACACGAATTAATTAATCATGGAATAAATCTGAATTTTCTTTTGTTAATTAATTTTTGAGCAAATTCAACTATACACTATTTGCTCGCTACTAAATCGAATTTAAAAAGAAAAGTAATTTTCACGATTGAAAAAACGAATCAACGGTTGAAAAGAAACATATATTACAAAATAAACTAAAATAATAATCAAGGACTTTCACATTGATCGATCAATTAGTAAATAATTTATTTTGTAAAATGAGTTTCCTACGCAAAGAAAAAAGCCTCATAGAGATTTTTTTTTCATATATTATTATTATTTTATAATGGTCATATTAGGATATAATAAGGTCTGTTGGACGCAACAAGACAAAGATGGCGCGCGCCATGGCGGCCGCGGGTGACGAGTGCAGTGCGATGCAAACATTGTATAACTGTCTTCTATAATACATATATTTAGTTTATAATGTTGACTACGCCGATACCGGAGCGGCTCTTATCTGGAAGGTAACACATTAACATTAGATAAACATATGAAATAATAGGTATGTGTTATTTGATTTAAAAATGATTGAACTAAATAAATAACGTTGTAAACATAGAATCAAAAGAATTAATTTCGTTTACGCACATAAAGAGCACTTAAAAATGTCAGAGTTTTACCATTTCATTAGTAAAGTATTAAAATATACTAAAATAATAATTTGAAAATCAATCGACCAGCAAGAAACTCAGGTAGATTTTATGTTTTTATTATTATTATTTATTGCACTTCAATTTGACTTCACCTAGATGTTAAGCTGAAGGCGAAGTCTCATGAAGAGGGTCACCATTACAAACACGTTCAGTATTACAATGGTGGCGCTCCTCATGTCCTAATGCTAAGAAATGGTAACAATAGGCATCTCATGGACATGGCTTTAGTTTCAGATATGTGCCAGTTAATATCTAGGACAGAAGTTGATAGATTCATGACTGCATTGAACGGTTCACCCAAAAAATACACAAACCTTTTGAGATATTTTATGCACAGCTAAGGTTTCGCTGGTTTGTTTATACCACTTAGAACCATCTAAGTGGTATAAATGGTATACCAATACAAACACGCGGCCCACCTGATATACAGCAATCACCGTGGCCTATGGACGTTTGCAACACCAGGTACGTTACACTCGTACTGCCTACCCCAGGTGGTATTGAATTGAATAATATAATATAATAAAAATAAAGTGAGTCATACCTGCAGTCTACATGGAGAGGTACCCGCGGGCGGCAGAGCGCCGGCGCCCCACGAGGTAGGCGATGAGCACCACCACCACCAGCCCGCCCAGCGCACACCCCACGGCGATGGGCACCGCGTCCGGGACATCCCCGCCGCCGCACTCGCGGGCTGCAGCACACCAAGTTAATTATATCATTATTATTGATCCTCTACCTCCTCAGTAGCTATTATATAAATATAGGTAGATCAATATTAATAGCCGCGGTAGCCTAGTGGTATGGGTAATGGCATAAATGGCGCACACCATTGATTTTTGATGCCTCTCGAAGTTATGTGTGTATTTATCGCAGGTTTATAAGTGCCCGGTTAATGGCAATAGGCTCGCTACCATTGGAACCTAAAGATAAACTGGCGAAATGTGGGTGCTTGCACCTCTGACTACCGCTTCGCGGATATAGACGTAAGTTTATGTTATGTTTTTCTTATGAGTACATTAAAAAATATTGTCATGAAGTTTTCTCACCACTATTATATAATAAATAATATAATGAACTATTTATACTGTTGATTGATGGCACTTGGTGGAATTTGTTGTTACACATATTGAGAACTCACTTGTACTTTTCCACAGTATTTTTATTTTCTTAATAGACCTGACCGGTTACGCCTTACGGCATCCTCAAATAAACCTTTGAGGATGCCGTAACCGGTCAGGTCTATTAAAAAATAAAAATACTGTGGAAAAGTACAAGTGAGTTCTCAATATGTGTAATATAATGAATGTGAAAGTTTGTGAGGATAGACGTATATGCGTGGATAAGAACCTTGGAATCAAAATGGTAACGAAATTATAAATTGCCCATCTAGGTATGTATTCTACTCACTCAGACGGGCAACGTTATTCCCATCCTCATACACTCGTATTAGGATGCAAATAATGCTATTACAATCTTGTAATAATGAAGGTATAGGCATCGAACTGCTATGCGAACTGGTATTGCTATCAATTTTTAAAAAAAAATATTATTTGACTTCGATATATTCTATTAAAACCTTTTTGGCTTGATATAAAAGCATAGACAAACACTGGCCGATTTTTTTCCGCTGTCATTACAAAAAAAAACGTCAACTGTCAGTACGAATAATTTCAAGCAAATTAATATGTCCTAATTTTTAATAAATTATCCAAAATATGTGTCGTTCGTGATTTCTAAAGGCCTCATCATACAAGAGTGCTATCAGTTTCGTATTAATATTGTCATATTTGAGTGAATCTTTTCCCATTAGTACGGAGTCGGTAGCAAGTCCGGTCGAATTACTAAAAACTAACATGGAAATCGAACCGACAACACTCAACATCGATTCAGAAATCACTCCTCTGGATCCAATCCTCGATTTGACACCAAAACCGATGCCAGAGCTTCCAGAAATCGCCGAAGAAAAAGTTCAAACTGTTAATAAACCATCGAAATTTAGTCTCAAAAGTTACTGGTTTCCAGAAAAAACTCACGAAGAAGGAGATTCTGTGCAGACGCCAAAAACTCTGAAATATTTACGACTGAAAGCCATAGTGGATGCTCCAAATGGAACAATGGTGAATCTGATGTCGACGGTGAAGGAGTTCGCGAGTAAAGCGTTCGACCACGCGTCGGAGGCTGCCGCGTCCGCCGTGACGCTGATCCAGACACACAGCGCCCGAGCATTGGACAACATCAACGGATACATTGACAAACAGCATGGAGAAAGTCAGCCGCCCAAAGAAAGATGAAGTATTGTTTTATAAATATTGCCTTGGGTATATCTATGCAATGTTATCTGTATAAATTTGAACAATAAACGTTATATTCATGAATATATTGTTTACTAATGAACCTTTAGTGAAGGTATCTCAGAAACTTCCTTGTCCAATCAAATCAAATCAAAAATCATTTACTCTGTATAGACCATTAAACGGCACTTAAAAAATGTCAGTTTCAACAATATTTTATAGATTAGTGAGCAAATGGACTTCCGGTTCGAAACGCGGCCCCGACCGGAGAAGACTCCGGCAAGAAACTCAACTCAACTGTGTTTGATTTTTTATGATAATTCAGGAAAATAGGGCACGTGCTCGATACTATCTAGTTACTAGAATCTAGTATTCTAGTATCTACAGAGCATATATATGGCCAGTATGGCCACCCTAAATAATTTGAACCGTTTTGAGTAGGTACCCATTTGTTTACTGGCCTACTCATGTATTTAAATCGGAGAACCTACAGTATTCCTATACAATTCTATAACTGTATCTCAATACCAGTATAGAACATACTTAGTGGTCTCCCCATGTTGCATATCGTAAATAAAGTTCACATTTCTCCACTGATGATTAAGATAAGAAAATAATTATATTATGGGGGGAAGGGAAAATATATCTCATTCCCGGTTTAACAAACTCAACGATAACGCAAACCGCACTCCTCAAAGCAAGTAAAAAGATTTCTTACCCGAGGAGATAGTACCCCACATGTGCAATACTCCGCAAGTGCTAAGAACAAACCTCGACACGTGTTTAAGACCGTTGTATATTTGCTGTCGGATGGACAACAATTTATTCCTAGAGAATATATTCCTTAGTCGCCTCCTACAACACCTACGGGAAGAGATAGAATGGTTCTATTCCAATACGAAATATATAAAAAAAACATTGGCCAAAAATAACTACAGACGCCCTTATCATCTGTCACCAAGAAATAAAAATTTCACTCAGTTTCATCTATCAAAATGACTGGACTAAATCTACACACCAAAATTACAAAAATGAAATAAAAATATCGCAATAGTGACTACCAAGATGAATTTCAGATCTACAATGGATTATCAAAATACTTATAAGACGAATCCGTAATTAAAAATAAAAATCCTGGAAGAATCCACTACACATTCCTACAAGTGAACAGTTTACAAGAATTATTCAAATCAATATGGATTCACATTCAAGCCTAACAAAGTGTTTATTGAACAAAACTAAGAATAGCAATAATTTAAGTTCCCATTCCATTAAACTAGATCCACCAGAGTCCAACTTAGATAGAGATCCTTCAAAGGAAGAGAATTTAGACACGTGTTCAAAAGCAAGTGACCTGACTATAAAGCCAGGTAAACTAATATTGGAGGACACTGACTCTCAAAGCCGTAATTTAAAAGTAAGCGAACATTACGATTTATTAAATGATAAACTACCAGACTCTAATGATTCAAAAAGAATCGAATACTTCACAAAATGTCCAGACATACAATACTCAGACATAACTATGAAAACATATATGGCCATGAAGAAAATATATGACGACTCAGAGACTTGTATCAACGAACCAGTCAAAATACTCGAAGCTGATGTTACAAAAATACCTCTGCCCACAAATGTGGCTGATATGGCTAAAATGGCGATACCTACTAATGTAGCTGATGTAATAAAAATGCCGATACCTACTAATGTAGCTGACAATGATCCTATGAAGGCACACTGTGAAGCTATAGCAACTCTAAAGTGTGCTATGCAAGATATTGTATGCAAAGCAATATGTACTGCTTCGGTTGCTGCCACGTCAGCAATGTCACTAATACAGAAAGAGAGTGCCAAGATAATAGAGAATTTCAAAAATATGCTGGACGAGAAAGTGGAATGTCCAGAAGGTCGGCCTCCTGCACCTAACGATGGCTGTATATGTAAGGAAGCAAAGAAATGCTCTTTCCACAGGAATATGTCAGATGCAGATATTGTTGGTGCGGCTTGTATGGCGAAAGTTAAACAACCATTAATCAGTTCTTTTAATGACGATAGCTCTCCTTATGATGTACCGAATCCTAATCTACGCAAGTCCTGAAATGTTCGTAGGATTTGAAAACATCCTTGCTTAGAAAAGATTCGAAGCTCAATATGTGATCACTTGAGTCATCAAAACAATCATCAAATATAGCCTGAAGAAGAATCATTTTTATAAATGAAATAGAACAATAAACATATAATATCAAACAAGTATTATTATTATTTCTAACAGTGCGACATGGACTGAGGTCGGGCCACGCAATCGCAGGAGTCTTGTGATCGCTCGATGTAGCCCCATTTCGTCATATTTTCCCTGCAGCGGCCAACTTGGGTCCGTAGGCGATTTATTGACTTCCAAGTTAACCACTGGAGATGGTGTCCAGGCGGCAGGCTTTCGTTAGGTGTGCTGAAACCTGTCAGAACTGGTTGTGTGTCTGCCCATCTTTTCTCTCTTGGTCGCTGTGGGGGACTATCTGTAGCCAGGGTCCTCATGAGGCTTTTTAAGCGGGCAGGAGGCATTAAACCATTGTTTAAACGAGGGGGTTAGAGTTATCGGGATATTAACCATATATTGTTTGAAGTTTCCAATATTTTGGCGTTGATCAACTTTGACATAAATAGATTTTGCAGTAACGTCAATGTTTCTATACTGAAAGTCACAAGTCATTGCCAATTACATTTTAAATACGGTAATGCAGTAATCAAACGAGTCTATGGGTCTACTTACGCTAGTAATAGTAGTAATATCAATATCTATGAGTATAAAATGTGTACCGCTTGCGCCATTAGTTGTCTACATCAGCTTAGAATAATGTAAACCACATGAGTACTACTCATGTGATGTAAACATCACTTTTGTATCTACCATATTCAACAAATAAACAACTTTAACTTTGACTCTGATTTTGTTCACGTTATATTATGTGGATTGGATTATTTTGTAGTATACATCCAGTAATATTTATATAATACGCACGCGCCACCCGCGATAATACGCCCGACGAGTGGATATTGTCGACAAACGCACGATTATCGACAAATGTGATTGTTTCGTTTATTAATGTGAGTGTAACGGCACATAAAATGACCCACTATAGTTGCGGCACGCTATGCTTATTTATGCGGCAACCTGGGATCGAACCCGAGACTTCGTCTCAGCAGTCCGTTACCCATACCACTAGGTTACCGCGGCTATTATGTAGTGGCATCACTTCAAAATATTTTAGTTTCAATTTGTCGAGACACTTATGAAGGCCACTGTACATTATTTCCTATAGTGTCGGTCATTATGCTACTATCCAAGGGAGCGGTTTACTTTTATTCATCAGGCAATCCCAGTTGAATCTAGAGTTTCTAGTTTGGAGCCCGGAGTCCGTTCTTAGACTCCTTCCTCCGGCTTTTACGAGTTCAACTGCCGTCTGATTCCCCCAGTTGTTTCTACACTTGGGTCGTCAAATTGATTATACCTCTCCTGATGGTAAGCAGAAATGCAGTCCAATACTGAGAGGATAGTCTGAGCTGTGTGATACATACTATTTTCAGCCTTATCTCAATGGAATATGGTTGATATTCACCCCTACAGGAAACGTCCACCATAGTGTATTGAAAAAAATCACTAACCAGCACTGAAGGCAGTGTTAGATGCAGTACGGTAGGCTTCCTCCTGGATCTGGAACAGCGTCAGCTGGCTGATGGTGCTGGTGGCGTCCGAGGTCATGTTGAGTCGCCGGGGCTCCTTGCAGCGGTACGAGGTGGCCAGGGGCGTCTCCCACTCGGGGCCGTGGTACAGCTCGATGGGGCCAGTAGATGCTGGAAGGGACAAAGAAAAATTTTGTTATTCTCGTTGTAATAATGACAGGTAGATATATAGATTACTCTTTATTGTACACCAAAAACAAAACAAAAAATAAATACAAAAAACACACAAACACCAAGGACAAGTAGTGAGAGTTACAGTTGTTCTAATGTACAATTGTTCTCTTGTGTACATTGTTAGAATGTTGATCGTGGTCAACTTTCATGCTCTTCTATACAGGAGGCGCGGGTTCGATCTCCGCTCAGTGCAAATATTTGTATGCATGAATATGGCTGTTCGCACTGGTCTGGTCGTGCTTCAGAGAGCACGTTAAGCCGTCGGTCCCGGTTGCCATATGAACATCTGTAGCAGTCGTTACGGGTAGTTGAAGCCTACAAAAGTCCGACTATCCTAACTACAGAACGTCGATATCGCCAATTTGGTTGTGGAGGTCCGATGGCAGTCGCTTCAGGAAAAATATCGAAGTTTAGTCACTAGAAAGCCGAAACTAACCTCGCAAACTACAGAATATTAGCAACCGAAATTACTAATATTGTCTCTAACTCCTACAGCTAAGCTGTGGCTTCACGTTGGTAGTGTAATAGCCAGGATTCGAATCTGGGCCTTCTCGATCTTAATGCCGACTCCTTATAACGGTAAGCTATTTTTATGGTGCAAAAAATACCTCCCCGCCAGAGCCACTTGGCGAGGTTAAGTCGAACTCGATTCGACTGAAACGCACGCCGTCTGTGGGTATGCTGGAAGGGAAATAGAAGCCAAAATATCCCTAGAACGCCAGCAGACCAGAGACCACCTCTATCAAGATGACCCCCTTCACGTGTAAGGACCAGTGTCTCTCTAGACCCTGGGTATGAGGAGGCGCACTTTGCCCGCCGCCGCAGCTTACTTTTTCTAGGGTGATAGGCACATCCACTCGTGACCCCCAGGCCCGCGCTCGTGAAGGACGGTGGTCAACGCCTAAGCTAAAACGTAAATTTAAAACAACTATTACTCACATCCATTGATAAAGTTATCAGGTGCCAGGGAGATATTGAAGCTCTTGATGCCATAGTTCTTGGTGGTATCGTTCTTGTGGTAAACGATAGTCATGTTGTTAGAAGTCGTGGCATTGAGGCGAGACCAGGTCAGGTTGATCCATTGGTCGCCTGTGCAGTTGCCTCCGCTGACCTTCGCCTCGGTTGGCACGTTGAGGATCACACTCTGTAGAGATGTTGCTGTAAGAAGAGAAGAAGAATAAGATTTTGGAACTTACATATTTACAGTCGCGGGTTCAATCTCTGTGTCTAAAGTGGGTCAGTCAGTCTATACAGAACAAATGTTTATTTTATTTTATGGAAGTGTCGGCTAAGTAGCGTGTCATGGTAGAGGCCTATGTCTAGCAGTGGACTGCCGCGGGCTGATGATGATGATGATGATGAGACTGTCGAGATGACCGGCTAGTCAAGTTATTTACAGTTCAATCAAATCAACTAGTCTATCGCGGTCTACAGCGGTTCCGCAGACAGGCCCCGTATCACGACATGTTAAGAAACAAAGTCGCGTTCTCTGTCCCTATTTTCATGTCCTTATATCCCTTTGTATGCTTAAATCTTTTAAACTACGCAACGGATTTTGATGTGGTTTTTTTAATAGATAGAACGGTTAAAGAGGGAGGTTTATATGTATATTACATCATGCTAGGACCAACAGGTGCGGCGCAGGAATGCAAAACGTTGTAAAAACGGGGTGACGCCGACGAAGTTGTGCGGGTCAGCTAGTTATAATATAATCGTGTAAACATGTCGTTAATGTACATCTTTCTACAATGCGCAGGACAAAAAGGCTATTACCTACACCAACCTTTCATTAATTAAAACAGTTGAGGTCAACACGACACGCGAAGGCCACTACTGAAGTTACGAAGTCACTACTGAGTTAAAGGAAACAAAACTGAAATAATAACCCAATATAATTAATGCATACAACATCAGTTAACCCATGACTATACTCCATTTCTTTTTTTTTTCTTCACCGAGGTTACTAATATTCCCTTTAACCCCTCCAGCTAAGCTCAAAGACTTGTGTTAGGAGTGGGTTCACATCGGTAGTGTGATGGCCAGGATTCGAACCCGAGACCTCTCGATCGTAAGGCCGACTCCTTAACCACTAAGCTACCGCCGCTTCAAAATTGTTTAGGTACTTAAATAAAGGTAAACAATCTTGTGGCAACTTTTTATTAAAACACATATTAAAAAAATAAACTAGGATAACTGACTAACTAGTAGTTCGATACCATTGTCTATTGTATTGGGACTTTCCGCACCTAGCCTTCCTTTTTGGGCCATTGTGCGTTAGTTCGATACCAGTAATCAGTCTTTCAAATGGTGAGATGAAAAATGCGCTTCGAAGCAGAAAAGAATTTTTATTCTGAGTTTTTAAATAAAACATGTTATAGACACACCAAGATTGTTTACGTTTATTTAAGTACCTAAACAAATAGACTATAGGTGTGAGTTTTCGAAAAGGTAATTAATCTACAGTTATATTTACGGTCACGGCTTTACCATGGCACACACCAATGACTTTTCGATCCTTTTCGAAGTTATGTTTGTATTTATCGCAGGTTTATAAGTGCCCGGTTAATGGCAATAGGCTCGCCACCTATGACATTGGGACCTAAAAACATAAACTGGCGAAATTTGGGTGCTAGCACCTCTGCCTACCCCTTCGGGGGTATAGGCGTGGATTTATGATATTTTAACATTACATTATGTAGCTCACTATTTTAACCGACATCCAAAAAGGAGGAGGTTCTCAATTTGATTCGTATTTTTTGTATACAAAAAATATTTCAATTTTCTTCTATCATCGATGACTTATGATAACTAAAGTAAATCGCAATAAGTACCCACCTGTGTAAATAACCGTCGAATATGCACATACGTGTAATGTTTGATGACAAAGACGAAGTTTTATTTGGCGATATATACATTATATTACCCATGTGGTGACGAAGAAAGAATATCATCACTCCATCTCATCTGAAGGGTTTGGTAAGAGGCAACAAGCGGATAAATACGCAGACAATCACTGCAGGAGAACGGAAATTCGAAATAAAACTAGTCATCTGACCAGCGGGGAAACATTAGGCCACAGTTTCCCAACATTTCGATAGGCCATGTCCAGAAGTGGACTGCGATAGGCTAATTATTGATTGATTGATATTGCATATTAGTACAAAAATGGCGAATATACTGTTAGAATACCTACTCTCTAAAGATACAGTTGTACGCTAACGCTAAGATACCGCTGTATAAATTTGTGCCCGATTAGCGGCAATAGGCTCACCCCCTATTACGTGGGACCGAAAATCATAGTTAGCGAAATGTGTGTGTTAATACACCTCTGCCTACCCCTTGGGGGATTAGGACTAAGCATATGTAATGTAATGATAAATAAATCAAATCATAACAAATCGTCAGTAGATAAGTAATCAGCATGTTTAAAAATGCCACATCCATCCCAGTACGAATGAATCACGAACGATAAAACGTAATGCGTAATGGCTTCGTGTTGTATCACTTTGAACTGACTGTAGAAATTGTGCGCTAAACAAAGGAAAAAATTACTAGGTAGGTATTCGTATTTCTAACTAGGTTAATACTATATCTGTACGTGTTTTTGCTAAGATAACAATGTAGACGGTCTTCTATAATTACTAACTCTTACACTGTCTCACAAGTAAAGACATCTTTTCCAGTTGGAATCGTTCGGGACCCATATGGGTTGATTTTTTTATATAGATTTTTAACCAATAATAATTCATGTTCTCTTCCAAGTCGATCGAAGTTTAAGCAAACTCGAAGGATAAATCACTCTGCAAAATGTTCTGTCGAGATAAATCACTACAAAGTATAAAATAAAGTCGCGTTCTCTGTCCCTTTGTATGCTTAAATCTTCAAAACTATGCAACGGATTTTCATGCGGTATGTTTTAATAGATATAATGGTTAAAGAGGAAGGTTTATATGTATATAACATCATGCTACAAGAAACAGGTGTGGAGCAGGAATGAAAAATGTTGCAAAAACGGGGTGACGCAGACAAAGTTGCTCGGGTCAGCTAGTATGATATAATCCATATTTTGTGTTCCAAGTATTCCGACCAATCCGGAAACCGAAACGCTTACGCATAGGAAGGAAGAAAGGCGTTGCCGATTCCGATACCCGTTGCGGTTGAATCAGCCAACTGTTTTTAACCGACTTCCAAAAACGAGGAGGAGTTCTGAATTCGATAGGTATTTTTTTATTAATTGTCATTACAGCAATACACAATCAACAGATCAGACGTGTTCTCTGACATTTCAAAATGGGTGACAAACAATATCGGTGTGTAATGACAAGACAAATGTTGGCATACAGCCATCGAAAATCTTTTATTGTATTGGATAGTGGCTACTTCTCTTTAGAAAGTAATTATACTTTAGGATCTCTAGAACAGGTTAGCTGACACGTTATAGTATTCTTATGCCGCGTCTACATTTACGTAACATTTTACTTTGACTGTCAGAAGTGCGTGTCCGTCGCGTATTCAGCTGCGTGATAGCTGCCCTTAAATTAAACCATCGATCGACTAATTGGCTGTGTAAACATAACTTTAGTTTCTGTGCCTACGTGCCACAAGCTGTTACGTCCACATTCAAAGTTTTGTCTTGATCTTACGTTGTCTAGTTCGCTGTTCATGTCACAAATCTGGACGCACCTTTTGAATATATAGTATAACCAGAATCCATAATACGGATAATTCTTTGATGACTACATTATCACAGGATCATGATCCTCTAAGCATTTTTCCAACGCAGTAATGGGATCGGCTTTCTAGTCTTATTGCGAAGCGGCTGAACTTCGGTATTCCGTGAAGCGATTGCCATCTGACCTACACAATCCATTCTTCAGTTCAACCTCATTATGTAGTTAGTTTAGAGTTCCAATAACTTTTGATTCTATACCTGTCAATCGCTATTCTTTCGCCTAGTTTTGCAGAGATTTTATAAGCTTGTCAATATAGTGTTTTCCCCATAACCCTTATCACAGCCGCTTAAATAGTAGACGTAACTTGCCTTTGACTTTCTTCCCCATTTGTTTTCGTACGACCTCAATTTTCAACGTCTTCCAGCCAAGATGATAAATCGGCAAGTTGAGCATTTCTTGTCGATTTGCCAAAATCGATTACAGAACAAAATTAATCAAAAGTGGCTCTTACTTACTATTCACGAACGGTAATTTGTTTTATACACGTCGTTTAGAGGCGTCTTAGGAATTATCTTCCATAAATTCTTTCATCTAGGTAAGTATAAGAGACTTTCAACAATCCAGGACGATTCTACTAATAATCATCCATTGTCAAAACACGGTTATTACAAAAAATCCAATTGAATTTTAGACTATACTGCTATGCTGTTAAAGTCTAATCTGCTAGGGTCAGTTCTAGGTTGAGCTCGTCGTCGAGTTCGACGATGTATGCTTAGAGAATTGCACTGCAGGGGTGTATAGGCGAATTAGGTAATGGTCAACCTAGGCGTACGTGTGTTAATACTGTTAATTTAATTAGATCAAGGACGTTTGAAGGTTTTGCCAGGTCAAGAGTACAACTACTGGTGTGCATGTATGAACACAATTATGAAAGAAGAAGCGAAATACTAAATTACCACGATCGTAGCACGTGGAAACTTGTCTCTATTAACCACAATGCACGTTAACACACTTTTAGCTTTTAATTTAAGGAGTGAGTTTCACAGAAAAGAAGGTGATAGCGATGGTACAGTATCTATAATCGCTCGTCTCTGGCAAGGAATTCAACTTCACACATTGCGACCGAAAACGGTACTCACAGTGCTGTACGAAAGGAACTTCATCTCACAGCTTCAGCTGAATGACCTTCCTGCTGTGGTTTTTGGAAGTACGCGACTACAATATGAGGATCTTCAACCTCAGAAGGTTCAGTCGGCAGTACAAGTGGCATCTAAAGGCCACGATAACCACTTTCTATAAAGTGATCCTAGATTGTACGCCACCAGAGTGATATTAAAAATACCAAAGAGGCGTTCATAATACAATTTTGCTCTGAAGGTCAATTTTCCTAATGAAAAAATAATCAAAACTCAATCTCAATCTAACATCAATTTCCCAAATAACTGGCATTCTCGTTACAAAATTTAAAACTCATTCATTGACATCGTGATCATTTTGTCATTGCCCGTCTTATCCTTTTCTGTATAATTCACGCCTAATGTTGCTTATCAAATAGTTTATATTATCGTCTGGGAATATGAGACTACCGGTGTGTTAGCATGTAGATAAAGTGCGCAGACCTGTGGGTACTGATAAGAGATATGGTTGTACCTATCAGGCCAGGGCAAGAAGCCAATCACTGTTATTAAATACAGTCACGTCATGTTTTGACTTGATACCGTCCCGGCATATACCTGTCTCTTTCCGTACTAAGTAAATGGTTTTTCGAAATGCTCATCGGTTGTATTTATTATCGTCCTCTCCAAGGTTTATAACAAGGTTTTTGACAAGTTGCAATATGTCGCAAACTTCAGTGTGAACGCAAATGTATTTATAACTTGTTTACAACTTGTTTGAGACAGTCTCAATATATATTTAAAACTAGTAATTATGTTCTGACAGGTCTCACACAAAAACTGTTTTTTGTGAAAACGAGGGGTAAGAGTGGAAATTTTCGACCGCCCATGGATGGAAAGTAATCTAAACAATACATAGGCCTCCATCAACGCCTCTGCATCCAACTAGTACCCGCGACTTTGACTATGTCGCCCGTTCCTCGCGCAGGGGGCAGTCCCACGCCTCATCTACCGATACGCTGTCTCCATTCGAGAACCTTTCGGCTCCAACGGCCATCTGTTCTTCACACTACGTGCCCCGTCCACTGCCAGTTCAGCTTGCTAACCCTGTGGGCTATGTCGGCAACTATCGTTCGTCTACGGATCTACTCATTTCTGTTTCAATCTCGTAGAGAAATTCAGAGTGTAGCCCTTTTCATAGCTCGCTGTGTGACCTTTCTTATGAGTAATGTTTCGAAACTTCATAAAGTTTGGAGTAATCTTATTTTTAATTCAGACAGTATTTTTTTATTTCATCATCATCATCATTGTCATCTCCCTGCCATAGCCCCAATTAGCTGGGGTCGGCGTAACATGTCATTTTCCCTTCCACACATTCCTGTCAGATGTTATTTCTTCAATAACCTAGCCAGCTTTGCTTTATCTTTCACACAATCTATACATCTTTGCTTAAGCCGACCTCTGCTCCTAAAGCCCTCCACATTCATACTTTGGATCTTTTCTACAACATTACTTTTAACTTTCATTGGTTCTATATCAAATGTTAGGAAGAAAAATAAATCTAGTAATGAAAGCATTGATTAAATCTTTTCCACCTATATTGTTTCATGAAAACAACTTAAATATTTATTGGCTACAGAATAGATAACGATGTACCCAGTACCTAGTACATATTCAATAGCAATTTCGTATATTTACCGTGAAAAATATCGGTCCAAGAATAAATTACTTCGTGAAGAACGACCAGAGCAAAAATGTTTTGTTTCATACATACATTTACATAAGTATCTCTGTTGTTGCACAGTATGTTACTTTTTATACGATTGTTAAATCTAATGTTTCAATCAATCAATCAATCAGCCTATCGCAGTCCACTGCTGGACATAGGCATCTCCCAATGTGCGCCACTGCTTCTTATCCTCCGCCCTCCGCATCCAGTCCGTCCCAGCCGCCTTTTTCAGGTCATCAGTCCATCTGGCATTCTGGCTAGGGGGCGTCCTACCTAGGCTAGGTTTGATATGATCAAAAGTTGCGATAATAGACACCCATAGAGGCACGGGCATAAGCTAGTTATGACTAAAACAGATCGGTATTTATTTATTGAATAAAATATACAATAGAACTAAGTTGGCGGTAAAAATTATCACTGTATAAATCGCGTGACGTTTTCGATACCTAATGAAAACAAGAATTACGCACGTTTATCATGCATAGTTAGATCACTAAGTATGCCTACTTAGTGATCTAACTGGTCTAACCACATAAAATATACAATATTTATGTATTTTCACTTCCGATTCGAATTCGTCTCCACTCAATAAAAAATCACGATGTATACACGCCATATATGTAAATGTGTATATGCGTATGTGTCGTGTGTATGTGTGTGTGTGTGTACAAGACCAATCCTTTCTACAATGTCAATGAGTCATCTATCTGAATCATAACATGAGCGATGTATTTACATACATTTTTCAAAGAACTGTCTGGAAACTAGGACAGATTTCTCTTAGTAATTTTCCTTTATGGACAAACCGCGGTATTTCGTTACCATTCATGACCTGGACCAATGTTCGGTTTTTTTGGGACCCATATTCTTGCCTGTACGACAATGCTTGAATCAAAATCCAAAAAAGATTCAGTGAGGACATGTAAAGCAGTGTCTGGTCTAGTCCTCTGTTATCCAACTGTCAACATAAAACCTCCCCAGAAAGCTCTGGCTACCCTACTCAACGCCGGAAACAACACAAGGTTATTATTAGCCGCGGTATTCTGTAGGGCGGAGATACTTCCCTAGTCAGTCCGACAATTGAGTCGGAAGATACCGTCATGTCTCACCTCCAAAATCCATGTACCCACTCCTTCCCCCCGTTTCATCCGAAGGGAGTCGTTATTGGTAACTAACGAAAAACACGCAGACGATATCACTGTGAGAGAAAGAAAACTCGATATATAACCCAGTAACAACCCCCGTCTGGTCATCGTGGAAACATCAGGCCAAAGCCCTACATTGGGACAGCATGTCCAGCAATGGACGGCGCTACGCTAATTGAATGAAATTGATTGATTGTAGTAGGTACAGATCAAAACCTGTATTCAACTATGAATATATGAGCCATTTTCGTACATTTTGTTATGAATATTCAGTGTCAGTCAATGACCTAATAGTCAACATCTGGTTTGGGTAGTAATTTTAGAATATCACATATTTATGTCGATAGACGAATTTGTTTTTGCAACAGTAAACCAATATCTACCGCGCGGTAACCTTTTATCGTACCAGCACCGTCAAATCTGTGTGGAGGTTATATCGGACTCGAACCAACTTAAACGCACGCCGTCTTTGGGTCTTTGATTGCCGGCGGTAAGATAATATATAAGGCATATCTATCACCACGACAGACCAAGGACCGTCTTTTTCGAGATAGCCCCCTTTCCCTGGTATGAGAAACACGGTCTCCTCATCTAGCCCGGGTATGATAAGGCGCAATTTCTGCTAGGTTGACTGACGGCTCTAACCACCATCCTTAGGCCCGCGTTCATGGAGGACGGAGGTCATTCTGCAACCTCCGACGCCCGAGTTGCTTCGGTGCCGCTCGGTATGTTAAGTATCGAAGGATGCATACAGACCTTGCGAATTGAAGGAGAAAAACTCGGAATGCGGACCTCGGAATCCGACTTGAAAGTCACGGATACGGGTTTAACAATGGGACAATTATAACATACCTACAGGTAAACCACAAGACGCTTAAACGTGTCGTTGACACGGCAACACACAGAGTAACAGCAAATAATAAGATGGAGAATTTATATTTAGCAAAACAAAAACTTTTTCCTTATGGTTCTTTGACTTTTTTAATATTTGCTTGTTATAAGAAACACTGTCTGTTATTACAAGGAAAATACAACTACAATATGACTTAAGGAAGTACCCAAATCTAGGTGCAACTTCTCAGAATGTCGAGGAACCAGGAAAAGATTTGTATAATTGGAGTGCAAAAAAAGTGTGAAATGAAAACCTGCCTGGCTCTGGAGCCTCTCCATCTATCAGCGGATGCATCAACTTGCAGGCTTAGCTTGGGCCTTGGAAGACATATTGGTGAGAACCCCACACTGTCATTTAGTACAGTAAAGTAATACTCTTAAGGTCTATGTAGAATGAGGCGATGATAACACAGCGGTTAGTTAGATTCATGCTAGAAAATAGCACCAACAAAAAAAAACAAAATTCAAATAAATGTATTAGGCCATGAGCCATTATCTCTGCTCTTTCAACTGATTATAAACGGTGATAACGTGGGCCTGACTAACAAACAGCACTAATACTGCTATCTCATAATGTTGATTAAGGACATCTAGATATCAATGGCTGATTTATTTATACTCTGTCTGCCGGCTTTGGAATGAATACTGCGGCTTTTTGCCGGCGATGATGGGCAACTTACAGTCCGTCTGCCGGCTTCTGAATAACCGCGGTATAGATAGCCGGCGTTCACTAGCGCTATGTCACGAAGAAGACATTTAAAAATAGACCATTATACCATGAAAATAAAAATTAAATTCCAATGATGGTTAAGTTTTCGTGGTCTCTTATACATTAGCTGCAGCATTATCTTCAATGAAATTCAAAATTTATTTTCATGGCATTAAGGTTCATTTCTATTCATCACATAAAATCTTGTGCCTTACGGTGGCGTCAGTCAGTGCCAATCTTTATTCAGTGTTGTTTACACTGTTTAAATATACAGCTACCTTTGTCGTGTCGTGTATGTAAAGTTACCGACATATATCTTGACCTCATTCATGTCAAAATGTACTCTTTGTGGGCTCTACACGTTTACTGGGTGTGTTCTGAGAAAAGCACGGAGTGCTACGGCTGCGAAATAGCAATCCATCAGTCCAAGATCTAGAACCTGTCACGACAGGTCTTCGTTTCTCTCAGGACTTAAGGTCAAAATCTACATATCAAATATTTATATGCAGGAATTATTAGGTAAGTATCCATTTCTTGATTGTTTTATGCTAGTGGTTGGTAAACATGATTAACCACGCACGAAGCGTGTTTATCGGTCGATGGCAAGCTTGGAGTACGACGGCGTCTAGTGACTCAATGCTGTTGACGATGAGTCTGATGAATAGGATATCTTATATTCTCTTCCATGGTATTGAGTCATCAAATTCAGGTCAGTTCTGCTGACACGTCAGAGATGACACAAATAATGAAATCAAAATAGGGGCCACTAGCAATATTATCAAAATTCGCGCCTGTAAGTTTACGAAGGGGTAAGCGGAAATGTATCAACAACCACATAATTTTCGGTCCCTGGTAAGGTAAATGTGTTGTCGTCGTTTTCAACAATTCAAAGCACATATCTGTCTGTTTATCCCCGAATTTCTTCTAAACCATACTATGTATTTCGATTTGTCACTGTTTAATTAATAAACATGACGTCATGTGAACATCGGCGTTTAGCCGTCTCCTACAATATTATGTAAATATGGCTACAATTAAAATACATTTAAATATTTTTAAATTCGAACTGGTAAGTATTGAAACTAAAAGTACAGATTATTAAATAGCTACTACGTAAAAGCTACGTTTTGTACTACTGAACTACACAACAGTAGAGTAGATAATTATATATCATAACAAGATATAGAATATAACTTGTTTATAATAATGATCACTTAAAGAGGTGATTCATTCTATATTTAGAATGCATTTATGTTAATTGTTAGATTAAATTAATTAATATTTATCTATCAAACATTAGCACGAACGTTTGTAGAATATTCTCGAATACACTTACAACTTGCAGATTTA
Source organism: Pelosia muscerda (assembly GCA_963691645.1). Taxonomy (NCBI): domain Eukaryota; kingdom Metazoa; phylum Arthropoda; class Insecta; order Lepidoptera; family Erebidae; genus Pelosia; species Pelosia muscerda. The sequence continues at coordinate 1,266,770 of OY829100.1, forward strand.
TATGTCATGGATATACAAACATTACCTAAGCATTGAAGAAATATATGCACATAGAGAAAATACATGGGGACACTTTGTATTTCTCCTTGTCACATGAAAACCCTTCTCGTGTCTAGTGGACAGAACATCGTAAGCCCTATAACACTATGAGTCTCCTCGCCTGAGGAAATTGTCCGTAGAGGGTCTTTACTTTGGAGCCCGTGATCCACATTCCTCTAGTCTTGAGCATCCGTGATAGCAAAACCTTTGGCAGTATTGAAGCGTGCCAATACTGTCACTTCTAGGATATTATGTCTGCACTTTATGGGTTTATCGCTCCTACCGGGCGCGCCAATTCCCTACATAAACTTAGAGTCAACCAATACTATTTATTTCGATTCTGCCAATAAGGCCTCGAAACGTAGAGAGAGGATAAAGTTAGTGACATGTGAATAAAACACCTCAAAGTCGTTTACATATGAGAGACGCCTTATCTTGCAAGCGCAACGCAACTAAATTTAAATATCTTATACATCTGGGTCACAAGTAACATCTATGAATGTTAAAAGCTACATTTACACTTAGTTCTTACCAGGTTTTGTAAATAATAAGGTGAGCAATAGATAAAAGAACTAGCTATTACATCGGTATATGAGAGAGGGACTTTTGCTACCGGTCGGTGGTAATTTTGAGAAGTGGTCATTTTGCGACAGAGCCGTGTAGCCCTAGGTAGCTTTTTTTGTACGTGTAAGAAGTGGGGAATCTCCAAAAGGGGTAACAGTCGTACCACAATGCCTTTTCCTAAAAGCCCTGAACTGGACATATCTTAGGAACATTCTATATAATAACACAAGTGATTTTGCTGTGAAATTGTATCAAAATGACACTTTTATGCGCCTGTCTGTCAAGTCAAATAAAATTTCTTATCTTTCTGTAAACTACACAGCTTTTGATAAGCTTTTTACGGCACATTTAATTACATATGCTCACGCCCATAATACCAGACGGGGTAGGTGTATTAAACACCAACATTTCGCCAACTATGATTTTCGGTCCCACGTAATAGGGGGCGAGCCTATTGCCGCCATACACTCTGTATTATCTACTAAACATAGATAACCGTGAAAAGGACCATGTGCTTGTTTTTCAAATATATTTCCTAACTATATCATTAACGGACAAGCAGACATGACACTATTAAAGTAGATATTTGCACTGCTCATACTACAAAAATATAATAATCTAACTGTTGCCCGCGGTCCCGCCCGCATGGATGACTGTTATCGGTTATTGCGCAACTCAGGGTTATATAGCTTTCTAACGGTGAAAGAATTTTTGAAATTGGCACAGTAGTTTTTGAGTTAATTGATTACAAACATACAAACACTAAAATTTTTCCTCTCTATATTATTATTGTAGAAGTGTAGACGACGCCGCCAAAAGTAATACTAAAACAATACCATTTCGCATTGTTTTAGCGACTTTTTACACCTAAGCCTGTGAGTATATCAATGCGCCAGTAACTAGGCAACTTTATAAACAGTTATGCCCTATTGTGATACGTTATTGCAAGTGTGCAACTACACAAGTGAACAATGCCCCGTTGAACACTATCAATTCGTGTTCAGTTAGGGGCGTTTGTTGTGCGTCACCGTAATCGACAAAACACATATTAAACAGCCATTTTATACCTACTATACATGTATTGTACACCACCAGCTACGGAAATATTATATCAAATGCGAGATAAAAATGGATTGTTCATTGAATAGGTTAATAATAATACAACTATGTTTATTCTATAATTATTAGGCAATCTGCTTACGATTTTGGTCGTGCAGTCGACTATCTTCAGGTCAGGGGTCGTGACAAGAGGGTGCTAATCCTAATTGGATCCAAAAGTTATACTTTGTAACCCAGGATCTGATCTCATACTCTTCTTGTATTGGTGGTTTATTATTTTATCATGCGAAATATCCTCACGGTACCTACCCGGCGCGCGGCGGTGCCGGTTAGGGAGGCTATGTCGTACTCGAACCGACTAAAACGCACGCCCTCTTTCGAGCCTTTAGTTACCGGAGCTGATATATTCATGCCTGTATTCGGCAGAGGTGTATTAATGTACCTAGATACTACATTTCACCAACTAAAATTTTGCATTCAAACGGGCTAGCTTTTTTGAGATAAGGGGTGGTCCCGTTGGTCATATTCTACTTCACCAGGAACCAATATGGCAAATTTGTCTTTTACGAGAACTATTTCAGTAGGTATACCTACCAAACAATTTGCTGATGAAGAGATGTTGGTGAGTGTTTCGATTAACATATGATCATAATTTCTTTCAATTTATGAAAAAACTTAAGCTTGACCAACAATTTAGCCTATGCCAAAGTTATTTTCCCCGAAAATACAAGACCTCCAATACAAGGTCTCCTACCTACTGCACCAGTACAAAACATCATACTGTATATAGTTTCGCGTTGCAAACGTCAATCGATTCACTTATTGAAAAGTTATAAATAAACTTTTTATCAACTTTGACATTATTAATTAAATTCTATTTTTCATTTTATTATCGTGTGGGCCCGGTAATCAGTAAAATCAGTTGTGAAGGATGTCGGAGAACTGTGATACTGGCTACCAGCCTGTGGCATTCTCGGAATAAAAACCTTTACAAAACTCGAAATAATCTCAAGCTCCCAAATGTCAACAAGCATCACAATTTTAACGTTCAATCTCAGATGTGGAATAGATCTCCATTACGATCATACGGAGATACTCTTCTTCCAATATAACCAGGTTTTTATTTTCGACACGGCACGAAAAAGTATCTCCTGAAGCCGTCAAGGTAGCGTACCACCTTTCGAGCCTTCTAAAGCCAATGGTAGGAATGGTAGTTAATCTGAATTACCAGTAGTGCAATTCTCAAAGCACACATCGTCGAACTCGTTGACGAGCATAGCCTTTAACTTATACCAGCAGCCTAGAATTGCAGGAATGCAGCAATTCTCTAAGCACACAGTATCGAATTCAACCTCGAATTCGACGTAGGGCATAGACTAGAACATCAGTGCGATTCGCTAAGTATCAGTTCCAGGATGTGTTACTAAGTCATTTTCGTCGACAAGCGGAAAATTGCAGCCTGTGACAGCAGCTCCACCGGCGTGGAATACTAACTTTTTCATTCCGTTAGTCTGACTGTTCTTCAAATATCATTAATATTAATATTATTTTCTATTTTTATTGGACAATACATATTATATAATATTTCACCATATTATATTTTGATTCTAGTTTAGTTTATTACAAATTATGGTGAAATATGGTGCAACTATACCTATTTGCTACATCAGCTATGTGTAGAGGTACAATGGGCTCTAAAAGTTGTACACCATAAGATCTATAATCGTTTGACAGCCCATGTCTAATTTAGCCAAAAGTAAGAAAAATAGCGTTAATAAAATAAACAACATCGATGTCTAGTTACCTTTATAAGAAAATAGGTAAACACATGCATGTAGTAGCCTAAACTTAATTACATAAATAAGTTGATCTATTATCCCTTCATACGATTATTATAGTTTTATCCAGGACTTTTTGGAGCCCACTATATCTGACCTACGTACCTATCTATCTATCTATACTTCAATCTATACTATTATATAATTGTAAAAAGTTTATGTTTGTCCGCGATGGACGCAAAAACTACTGAACGGATTTCGATCCGGTTTTTTGTTTGAAGGGAACTTAAAATCTTACGTTTGTTTGATTGCAATCGGTTAAGTAAAACCAGAGTTATCTTCTTCTTCTTCTTCGTGTCAATGGCTCTGATAAATCCGGTGTTTTATTAAATGTTGTTGGCCCAATAGTTGGGAACAGCTATAGCGTTTTCTGTTGCTCTACCAGAGTTATAATTAGTAATATAGAATTCAAGTTGCAAAGAAGGCGCTTAAGGCGCGATAGCCGACAGCAACGGAGCGCCTGCATAGGCTAGTTTACAATATTTTTTATTAACTAAATGGTGACAAAAAAAAATCTGCACTTACCATTCTCCACAATTTTGGTGTAGGTAACATTGAGCTGGGCAGAGAACTGCGTAACGATGCAGGTGACGTTGGTCTTCGTGTCGGTATAGTTCCATGTGCCGAGCTGCGGGGGTGGCAGCGGTCCTGGGGCTGGAGTAGGCGCTGGTGTAGTAGTCGTAGTCGTAGTTGTACTGCTAGTAGTGGTACTAGGAGTTGTACTGCTAGTAGTGGTGGTAGGAGTCGTACTACTAGTGGTGGTGCTAGGAGTTGTAGTTGTAGTCGTACTAGTGGTGGTATCGGGTGTGGTGGTTGTGGTGGTGGTAGTGCTAGTAGTGGTCTTTTTGTCTACTGGTATGAGAACGGTCTCATCAGCTGTTAAGCCTGTTGACAATGAAAATAAACATTTATTAATATTGATCTATTTTTATATAATAATTTTCTGTATTTTTTCTAGTGAGGAATCAAAGTTCATTGACTTATTTATCAGGTTCTGCAAGTTAAAACTGGAGAGCAGATTCTGGACTCCCAAAGTGACATCAGATGCAACCGGGATTGACACAATGCCAATTCAAAATTAAAAATTCATTCTGTATAAATTGCACTTACATAACTAAAAAATCAGTCCCAGTAACATCCAAAAGGTTTACCTGCAACCTTATCAGACTGAAGAACTAAATAGTTACGAGCCACTGTTCCCTAAACAAACATCTATTTACTATAGGTATAACCGACAGCCCCAGATGCAGAGGAGGCATGGAGGCAGAAGAAACGCCACAACAGGTCCTTATGGAATGTTATAGTGTGGTGCATCAACGGCACAACTGCTCCAATCACCGGCAACGCTTCCGGAGGCCTGCTAGTTTCTCTAAACTCCTCGCTTTCTGGGAAGACCTGGGAAGGTTGGAGTGAGCGGGGAGACGTAGCACCTCACACACAATGGCCCAATCAAGAGCCTAAGTGCGGAAAACCCCAGTTTAAACAAACAAACAACAATAACGTTATAATTAAATGTTAGTTTAGCTTGTTCACATGAGAGCGCCAGAATAATTTTTTAGTCAGAACCAACAACTTCCAGTATGAAATCAGTTCAATCATACACATACCATCCATATATTTCAATTCACGCTGATTAGCAATATGGCTGATTAATTAATTGTTCATTAAGTCTGATATCCATACATACATGGTGATAAGTGAAATACAAGCTTGTTTGGCTATATCGTTTTAAAATATAAATTTGTAAAAAGAAAAATTGACATTGACAATTTGCAAAGTATACCAAAAATGCAATTTTTGGCACTTAGCCTTGGTTGCATGATCGTACTTTAACATTAACAGTGCAGTTAAAGTACCGGTCGCGTCATAACTTGACGCTAACTGTAACCGGCCATGCTCAAAGTCAAATTCTATCAATAAGATAACTATAACAGAGCTACTACATGCACTGGTGTATCACATTAAGCTAAACCATTAGAATCGATATTACTGTTACGCCACAGAGATCATCAAATAATTGTATATATCAACTTTAATTGTATACCTACTACAAACTAAAATAATTTTGGTAGCTATTTGAATGAATGAATAATTACCATTTTTAGCCAAAAATAAATACACTGCATAATCTTTAAAAGAGTTAATTGGTTTGCAGATAATAAATAAAAATCTTATGTAATTTATGCATTATAATAATATTGAGTTAATCTTAAGCAAAAGTTTTTTTTTTCTTTTGACAGCTGTTTAAACTAAGGATTATACATAGTGCCTAGTGTTAGTTATATAACATGAAGTTAGAATTTTCTCATGTTAACTTTATAAACAAATAATATTATGCATGACATTGAGACAGACTTTAAAGATATTGGTTGTGAATAAGAAAATACCACAGCCAACTGTCTAAATGCTAAGTATAGTATAATTTTGTACAAAGGGCTATTACTTAGATAGTGATGTGTGGATGTGTGATGTCCAATGCAAAGAGTTTTATATGAAAACTACATAATATGTAAGTGATACTCCCTTACCTATTATGTAGAATAAAACTGTGCTAAATGTATGTTATACTCTTTTAAGTACCCTTTTAAGGACATGAAGGGTGAAGTTAAACTTTTTATAACTGTGCAGGTTTTATTTAACAATGGCTCTATTATGCTAAGGTCATAAGACAATAATAAAATGATTGTGTACTAAAATTACACATTTGGTGAGAAATTTTTGAAAAGAAACCTTGAAATTTTCTTTATTTATTACGGTAAGAACCATCTACATTAAAATATAGACATCTTATCCGAAAACTGACTAGATGTAACAATAATCACAGAACACCAATGTTACTGGAAAAACATTAGATGTTATTATCTAATAAGAAAGATTTTCTTTATAGTAAGTAAAATCGACTGAAACAGGATTTCCTAGGAGTTGAATTTTATTTATTTTAATTGGAATAAGGAATTCAGCATTGATTTACTTAATATAAGGAATATCAAAATTGAATTGTCATACTCAAAATACCCATGAATATATAGGTATTTGTCTAACTAACAATCTTAGTAAAATTACGTAGCGAACAATAGGGGGTACATTTTTCTAGAATCATACCGAACCATGGTAGAGAAAAATTGAGTCTTTTTGTCTACAATTGCGCAAATGACGCCCAATCACGGCAACAAAGCACTCAAACGGTGCACTCGTGCCGACATAACGATAAAAAGCAACAAAGAACGTATTGCAACATAATAGTTAGAAAATACAACTTACCTAGTTGGGAGCAACTGCAAATCACTGCTAACAACAAACAAAACCTAAGACGCGACATTTTAATGTATTACAACGCTATGTTTTAGAAAATATTATACGAAATGATCCACAATTATAAATGCGGTGCAAATAAATGATACGACGATAATCCGGTTCAGTGGAACAACGTTCACGGATAATGTTTGTCAAACTGTAGACAGCTGTACAGGGTTGCCAGATTAGTTTAAAAAATAATACTAAATGAATTTGAGCAAATTAATGTTTTAGCCAAGCTCTTTAGTCTGATAATAAATTGTACAAAAAAAGTACATACATTATCATAATATTCTTACTAAATGTGGCCAAAGAATTTATATTTTTAGCTCATATGATGCCAAAGAATATGTTCGGAAAACGTATTTCTATAATAGAATGCATGCATAATAGAAGATATGAAATAATGAAAAAACGTAAAGACTATGGAACTTTTATTATGTACGAAAAAAAACTATGGTTAAATCAGTCGAGCCATGCTCGAGTTTTGAGCTTAGCAATATTCATTTTTGTAAAGTAGAAAAATATAAATTTAATAATAAATCAATGCGCGTAGAATAATTAAAATTTCAAATAATGGTAACTTTAATAAATATTTATATGGGGAATTCCCTGGTCATTAATAATGTTTTGAACGTTTGTGAACTTGGTATAATATCTCTTAATTTAGTAATTTTATTTAGAGATTTTATTTTTATTTTTAAATCGTTGTAATTTTGCTTGACGAAGTACATTTTTTATTATCATACATATCATATTATGTCTCGGTTTTGGTTGCTCGCAAATATTTTACTTGGTGGCCCGGGGGCAATTTCCTTGTCTGATAATGTCATCATTATCTGAGCCTATTCGCAACTCAGTTGGGGTCCTTGGGGTCGGCTTTTTAGTCTAACTAAGATGCGGCTGAATTTCAATTTTTGCTGAAACGACTGCCATCGAACCTCCACAACCAAATTGGTGATATTGAAGTAAGTACCTACTGTAGTTAGGTTAGTCTGACTTTTGAGGGCTCCAACTACCCGTTTCCGAGGCACGACCAGACAAGTGCAAATAGCCAGACCTATGCATGCATACAAATAATTTTTGCACTGAGCGGGGACCGAACCCGCGCCTGCTGCGTAGCAGTCGTGTTCACTACCGCCACGCCATAGAGGCTGCCTTAAATAAAGAAGATCGGATTCAATGACTTGAATCTATTTTATAATATATTTTACCTAAATTTCTACTATTTATGCTTTTATGTTTTCGTTGTTGGCATCATTGAATGAGCAATATTTTAACTTCTGAACAAAAATCCTTTATTGAAGGTAAATATTGATTACAATACTCGTTGATTTCCTGTGTACTTCATAATTTTGTATGACTCAGTAATAAAATTGTTCAAACAAAATGCAAAACAAGTAAAGAGGAGATGCAGCTAAAAAAGTACTAATACCTACTTTATCTAAATAATGGCGGGAGTTTCAAAAATTCCTACCATTGAATGATTTGGTTCATTTTTATATTTAACTAACTTCATTCACATTACGTAATATGCGTTAAATACAGTTAAATTATTACGTATAGGTAGGTACTACCAACAGAAAACTTTAATTAATTTGTACGATAGGTGAGCATGTTTTTAGGAATTTTATTAGATGTGATTTCTACTATAATTGAGATAATAAGTTCTAGATTTATTGATGCCCTACAAAATTGCAGAATTTGTAACCAGTGTGGTTTGTGGGTGGGTTGGCGTAAGAAATTTTCCCTGTAGTGGTGTACAAAGGAGGACCACATCTGCCGGAGGACTGATGGTCGCTGGAGCAAACGAGTCTTTGAGTGGAAACCGCGAGAAGGCAAACGGAAGGTAGGACACCCCCCTAGCCAGATGGACTGATGACCTGAAAAAAGCGACTGGGACAGACTGGATGCGGAAGGCGGAAGATAGGGAGCAGTGGCGCACATTGGGAGAACCCTATGTCCAGCAGTGGACTGCGATAGGCTGATTGATTGATTGATTGTTATTAATATGAAAGTTTGTAATTTTGGATGGAGTTATGGATAGATGTTTGTTACTCTTTCACGTAAAAACTACTGAATGGATTTTAATGAAACTTTACAACAATAGGTATAGCCTATAGGTACATCAAAATAACACAAAGGCTACAATTTATAAAGATATTGTAGGAATTATCTAAATTATGACATCTACGCGGGCGAAGCCGCGGGCAAGCAGCAAGTAAAAAATAAAAGTAAATTGTTTAAACACTTTATTCACAGATACACATACACAGAAGTGGAATAATGTAATTAGGTATTTCTTTTTTATAATTAAATTATCTTTTAATCAATAAATAAACTTAAAACACAAACTTATATTTATTTTCTTATATACATTTCTTATTATAACAGTCTATTTTATGTTTTAATTAAAATACAACAGAGTTTTTAAAGATTTAATATAGGAATGTATTTGTTATATTCATGTAACAATTTTCAGTATTATTTTTTCAATTTTCAGTATTATTTTTTCAATTACCATTCTAGTCTTTGGTTTGTATAAAATTTTCAACCGCCAATTTCTTCAAGTATATAATATTTGATATTTTTCTATGAATTTAAGGCAACATCTTTGTATTTAAAAACTGATAGGTACAGTGGTAAATATAAAGTTTTGAAGACTTAGGTATTTTTATAACATTTACACATCAATAAATTATCATTAGGTTCCTTAAAACAGGGTGAATATAATAATTCAAGAGGTTAGAGATTTATTAGGTATGTTTTTTAGTTATTTTGAGTGTTTGATATTTCATAGTCATGGGATTATAACGCCATATTATTGCGCTTGTAACAGCGCAGGTAGTAACAAAAATGACCATGTCAATCTCAAATCATAAATTTCATTTTTATTCACTTATACGATATCGATTTATATTCACCCTGTTTTACCCATACATACTTTTAAGAGCTATATTAAATTCAAAATTATCATTAGTAATTGATTTCTTACAATGATATAAGTACCTATACTTTGTAAAATATAGCTTGGGTCCTATGACAGATGTCAAAATTTGGTTCATAGGGATGTCCGAAATTCGATGAAAATATCGATACTACCAGCTATTATTGATGCATGTTACATATAATTAGGTTTAGTTTAATTGTATGTATGTATTTAATTGTAATGAGAATGGAATATACTTAGCATACAAGGCATCGTCAATCGTACTGATGAGAATGAGTGGAGTGAATCAGTGGAAGTTCATATCAAACAAGATGTTGGCGCGTGTATCTTATGCCTCATGACCCAAGAGCCAAACGCGGCGTGTCTTCTTACAAAATCCAAAAACAACAGCGTTGATGGATTGAATGTAGGATTTTATTTACTCAATATTATTTAGGATCAAGTATATTGAAATATAAACATTAGGTATTATTATATTAAAATACCTAAGCAATAAGATTAAATTCTAATTTTTTTTTTCTTATATTAATTTCAATTTTAAATTAAGCTTTATTCAAAATATCGATAGTTTATAGTATGTGGTCACGATGATTCATAGCCCATCACTAAATAGCTCGGTATGCCCATAAAGTATAACATTGACAGCTACTACATTCAATAATAGAAAATTTAAGACTTCATGTGCGGGATTTCACTGACAGCTGTCATAGGACCCAAGCTACATTTTACAAAGTATAGTAGCGATACCCAAAGGTGCGAATACACTTGAGCATTCACTTGTAACAGAACGAGCATTCGCCGTTTTAAAACGGTAAGAAGTTCCGTAACGTAACATTCGCAAGAACGGTCATTACAATAGGTAATAATGCTCAAGTGTATAAGCAACTCAATATAGCATTTCGAACATTCTATATTTTTGAACACCAAAATACAGTATTTAAGTTTATATTTAACGCTTATCTATACTTCCACAAAAGCTTATATGACCAGGATAGGTATGTATATATAGCCCTTATTTCCTCGACTGTCCTGGTCACCGTAGACAATAGAAGTAGCAGCGCATTCCTTCTTACGTGAGGCGTTGCTGCTTCAGATTTGTTAACCAATTACATGATTCATTCATGGTGGAGAAGGAGGAATTGAGATATTTTTGATTCTTATTCTCCGATTCATTATTACAGAGAGGTAGATATAGTGGTACATTCTTTTTTTTGATTTTTTTTTTATTTATGGCACGTTAATTTGACTTCACCTCGCCTGATGTTAAGCTTAAGGCAAAGTCTCATGAAAGAGGGTCACCATTGCAAACATTTTCAGTGCTACAATGGTGGCGCTCAGCTTGACGGCCTCATCAGATGCTTTTTCACGCCCCGCTTAAAGGACCCGGGACTGTAGGAAGAAGGAAACACGTGCGCCGGCAAGGAATTCCAGGACTTAATGGTGCGGCAGAGAAAAGACTCATCGAAACGCTTGGTTCTTGATGGAATATTCTGTACCGTATACGAGTGACATCTAAGCCCTGCACGTGTTGTCCTGTGTAGGAAAGGGGAGGGTGGGATTAATTGGAAGAGCTCATCAGAACATTCACCATGGTAGAGACGGTAAAATACTGCCCCTAAACCAAGGTTATCTGCAGCTAGAAATGGTTCTAACACCGACCGGCTCTAAGACATGACAAACGTGTCTATGCTTTGCTATCACACAGATGTGACGAGCGTCATTACATGGTTTGTAGTCCATGCTGACGAACACATTACATCTGATAAATCGCGGGTCGTGATAAGGTGGCTTTAATTGGGGTTACTAGGCAGAAAATCTTAACGAATTTAAAAATTACAAAGGCTATTGATTCCATATTAATAAAAATAGTCAAAGTCATTTATTCCCGGCAATTTTACAACACATATGATACATTTTTGAATAAAAACAATACCAATATCATAATATTTGGAATCCATGCAAGATTTGAAAAAATAATCCGAATAATTCGAAGACTATCTTCGCAGTCCTACGATATAGGGGGACGTGTCTTTCTGTGACCTAGGTAAAACGGATTTTCCCGACGGGGGTCATCTCGGGTCTGCCCGGCAGGTACGAGGGATATGTTGGCTACTACCTCACCTCCGACAACTGAAGACCCAAAGACGGCGTGCGTTTTGGTCGGTTCGAGTCCGACATAAACTACCCAACCGGCTCCGGTGGGGGGTATCCGTGGGGATTTTTCGCACGATAAAAAAAAGGTAGGATAGATTTTACCTATCATTTTCTAAGACTAATATATTCAATTTATATTCAACGGAAGCAGTAGGTATAGTCGCTGGTATATTTACTGATACAAAAATACAACATGCAACTAAGTGAAATTAGGTGGGTACTGATCTATTACTGTTCGATTACTATTAAATTATTGCAGATTACTTACGTAATAAATATGTACAAGAAAGGAAAAACAAGTTTTTGTAAAGTAAGTAGGTACCAAAAAAGTTTTTTATTTAATAAGATTATTGAAGTTATTGTCCTAGTGACTATGCACATGGACTAGGACCTAGTTCATATTATGCATATTGAAAAAAATATGGTTAGCAAAGACAGCGGGTAAGATATCCAATACTTTTTTTATTAAAAAGCGAAATTGCTAGTATTACCTCTAACCGCTCCAGCTAAAACCAATGACTTGTGTTAGGAGTGGGTTCACGTCGGTAGTGTAATAGCCAGGATTCGAATCCGGGACCTATATAACATTCTAAAAGTAGAAAATTTTAATTGAGATCAACAGAATAATTTTTTACTCTCGTAACACGGCAAGGTGTTATTATATAATCTCTCTAATCTCTTCGATTAATAAATAATGAAATTTAGATCGAGATAGGCTATCCCTACACAACTAGATCAAGAAAAAAAAATTCCACCGACTTCTCTCTTGAAAAAATTCACCCTTCACCACTGGGCAAATATGCCTGAATACTTAGGTACTATGTAGCATAAGATAACTAAGCGTTGTACATTATTTTCAGTAAAAAAAAAACTAAATGTTCCGTTTCGTGACGTGAAAAAAAAAAACAGTGCTACCAACCTAATCAATATACAATTCAAAACGAGTGCGTCCTACACGACTTGTGCGGTCATAGTGAATGTCTCGCGTCCAGATACGGCATTCCACGTTGATGACCAAGCCACCTGAAACAAATAAAAAAAATAACATATACAGTATATTGCAATCCATGGCACACACCAATGACTTTTCGATGCTTTTCGAAGTTATGTGTGTATTTATCGCAGGCTTATAAGTGCCCGGTTAATGGCAATAGGTTCGCCACCTATTACCTTGGAACCTAAACATAAACTGGCGAAATGTGGGTGCTAGCACCTCTGCCTACCCCTTCGGGGATAAAGGCGTGAGTTTATGTTATGATATGCTTGATCATAAAAAATATATCAATAAACCTATTGCAGTTTACAGAATCGCAAAATATGGTTGCAGAGTTTTTAGTAGAAGACAGTAGGACAATGTCACGATATGTCATCACCCGCCCTTGTTTTACCATTTTTTTATGACAGTTTATTGCGAGGCTTGACAGGTTAAATGACACTTACGACGTGGATTCTCGAAGTACACCGCAAGCAGAGGTGAAGGAATGAAGTCAGGTAGATTCCGGGTAGAGTACGGTATGTGGTCTGCGGTGTGCAGGCTGGAGGCACGGAACCCTGGTGGATAGCCCGCCGGGATGTAGTGGATCGGTCCTATGTTCTCCTTGTCTGCCGCAAACTCTCCCTCACAGGACACCCAGATATAGTCGAATTGGTGGTAGAGACGCTAGTAACATAAGAATTGATCATAATCAGGTGGGCCGTGTGAAAAAAGTTTAATATATGTTTTTTTTTTATTTAGGTTCACTTACAATTGTTTACATAAAAAACACAGATCATTGTGCAATAAACATTTGTAGCTAAACACCGCTTTTAATTTAATCAAAAAACTTTAGTTCTTTGCCGAGTATTATATCTTATGGAACTAAAAATTGTGGTCCAAATTTATTTAAATAAATAGGTACTATTTGAACTTACCATAGCTTGTCTAATGTGGTTAGGCATCTCTGTGGGTATGGGCAAGGCTGTGCTCATGTTGTATGGATGTGGTACCCAGTAATGAACCTGTAACCACACAATACATTAGCTATATACCATTTACACAAACATAAAGCAACATCATTTATGAAAGTGAACCCACTATCTTAAGTATGAAATAGAGTGAAACGGTTGAAAAAAAGAAGGTTTTTTTATCAAAGTCGGAAACCTATTTCTGAAGACTTCCTAGTCTTGTCTTTGATAAGAGCGAACTATCGGAAATTTCATACTGTCTCGATTTGAGAGCCGAGAGAAACAACACCAGAGACTCTCTCTCTCTCGCAGAAGAAAGATGCACAAAACGGGTTTGCTCCGCTGTACCCCTGGTTTATGCCACCGGCGCGGTGGTAGAACGGGTAAAATTGGTATGCTCCGTACTACCTTTTTGATTCAGTTTGAATCAGCTGTGTGATGACGAAGAAATGGTATGGTGACATGGTATAGTGATCCTGCACCGTACCATGTTATCTGGAATTCGAATAGCGAAAAAATACGCAGACCGCTGCGAGGGATGGAAACCTCACCACCACCACGCCGCCTCACTACTATGAACTAAACTCATTAATATGATGATTTTTTTTCGTGGTGGAATGCATTTACGCACTTAGTTCACCTTCGCTGAGGGTGAGCGCTCGCTTCGTGTGGGCCAGACTACCCACTAAATCACCACGGTGTTCCTCCTTCGCCTAATCCGAGTCGCGGGATAGAATGCTCACCGCGAATAAGATATAATGGTTAGTGAATCCCGGGTATTAACGCGATCATATGGTAAATACAAAAGTTTACCTTTTAGATTTGCTTGACGTTTCGGCCAGGTTGCATTGGCCGTGGTCAAAAGCTGGTCAGCTTGTGACCACGGCATATGATTGCGTTATTCACTAATCATATATCATGCAACGGGAAAGTTTAAAAGTGAGTAAATTTATTATTCCCTCTTACATAATTGAGTCTAAGAAACACGCAAGGTCTCCCCTCCACGTAGCCATAGAAGTTGTCTGCAGAACAGGGTCCCCATATCCCCATGGCCGCGTCGCAAGCTTCAGAACGTGTATGCTGGTCGAGACGGTTGTGGACGGAGCAAGGCGCGCGTGGAGGATCCTCAGGAACTGTGGTCTCGTAATCTGATGAATTAGAGTTTAGATCGTAATATCAACCAATCAATTTCTTCTTCCTACAGTCCCGGGTCCTTTAAGCGGGGCGTGAAAAAGCATCTGATGAGGCCGTCAAGCTGAATGCCACCATTGTAGCACTGTATGTGTTTGTAATGGTGACCCTCTTTCCTGACACTTTGCCTTGAGCTTACTATCAGGCGGGATGAAGTAAAAAATGACGTGTACTAAAAAAAGAAGCTTATAGCAGTAGGTACAGTGCTGAACCTTTCCGAATATTGGGCGGCTTTGGCCTACTGTTTCATTCCTTCTCTCGCAGTGCGTCTGTGTATTTTTGCCCGGAATACGGCAATAGGCTCGGTCCCCTATTAGGTACGTGAGACCAAATACGATGATTGACGAAATGCGGGTGTTAACTACCTTGAGGAAAATTGGCGTGCGTATCATAAGTTATGTCAGATCTCTGAAATATTAATGGTTACCTTTGAGAAATTCGTTGAGTCGTCGGTACCAGCCGAGCCAGCTGCCAGGATCGTTGGAGCGCAAGTGAATGAGAGGCTCGTTCCAGTTTGAGTACTCCTCGGAGCGGGGCCAGACCTCCAGCTCTGTGACGTCAGAGATTCAGTTATAGATACACCCGCGATGCGATCCGTCCACAAATTATACAATTACTATTTTTTCTAGTTTACACTAAGGTTTAATACATGTATTTGACAAAATACTAAAATTTTGTAAATTAGTATGATAACTGTACATATCAAATTTAGATTTAATAGACTTTAGAAAAACATGTGAATCGGTCTTTTTGGATCTTGTTCACATAAAAAGGCGTTACACAACGCGCATGACGCGACGTGCATGGCAACGATGACGCGAGTTCCATGATTTTCGTTCATATACAAAGCGGTCATAGCGCCTTATGAAATTTTCACTGCAAAAATTTCATCGACGTATATCGACGTGAATAGCTCTCAGTAGCCTTAGGTTTGCACCATCTTACTTTAACATTAACACATGTTCACAAGAGGCAGACTGCCGATCACAATGCTCCGTTCTCTCGAAACCTTACGAATTCGATAGGAGTTCATGCTAGTGCTACAGTATTTAACTGGTATTGATACTTACCAACATAGCGTTGAGGTAATAGTAGACCAAGTAGAAGTCCTATTATTCCTCCTGAAACAATCGTAGGTACACAAATGAATTAAACTTTTATTAAATTTCCATTATCACTACATAGTATAAAACAAAGTCGCGTTCTCTGTCCCTATTTTTCATGTCCTTATGTCCCTTTGTATGCTCTCTTTGCTTATTCACGCCCCGATTAAAGGACCGTAGGAAGAAGGAAACAAGTGAGCTGGTTAGGAATTCCAAGACTTAATGGTGCCGCATTATATTCTTTTTTTTCCCTTTTTGCTCGTGGTACGATTTGTTTGTCCGGTGAACCGGACCACGGAAAGCTCTTTTTTTCCATGGTACGGTTGGCCGGACCATGGAGAAAATTGAATTTTCCGTGGTCCGGTTCACCGGACTACGGAAAATAGGTTTTATGTCGACGACGCTATAATCTTTTTAAGTGCTACTTGTTTTGAAGCACAAATGTATATTGGATAATGTATAATGTATAGTGGTAGTGCACTCGACTGCTGCGCACGAGGTCGTGGGTTCGATCCCCACCCGGGATATACTTTGTGTGATGAGCACAAATGTTTATTCTGTGTCTGGGTGTTAGTTATCTATATTATGTATATATTTACAAAAAAAAAGTATATAAGTATGTTTATCCGTTGTCTAGATCCCACAACACAAGCCTTAGTACTTTGGGCTAGATGGCGCTGTGTAAAATAAAAATGTCTGAGAATATTTATTATTATTATATTATTGTAATAATTTTCTATTATAATTAAGTATTCGGTCTTTGCTTTAACTGGAAGTATTCCCGCGTTGCTAACCGTACCACGGACAATCGATCTTTGTCCGTGGTACGGTTTATCACGTTAGCTTTAAGCGCAATTTAATAACCGGACCAACGTACAGGTTTCCAAATGTACAATCAGTCAATAAGTAGCGTCACCGTACCATGGAAAAATAGAATTCCCCATGGTCCGGTTTGCCGGACAACCTAACCGTACCACGGACAAAAACCCTTTTTTTTTTGATGACCATAAACAAAAATCATCTTCTGAAAAACCAAGCACAAAATGTATTGAACTGTTTTATTGTGGTCTATGTTATAGATTTAAACTTATAAGTGCATTGTCCGCTAAGTAATTAAGCAGCTTACTATAAGGTACGCAATCCACCTGTACCTAGACTAGAGTATAGCTATAAAAGTTTTTTTTGTAGACACTATAAGGTACACTAAAAAAAACTTAGAAACCACCCGAAAATGCATTACTCCATTTAAGTGTACTATCTATTTTCATAATTTCAGTAGGTATCCATCTTGTATCATGGCAGTTAAAAACGTCAATTTGGTTTTGTTTAGGTGTCAAGGTATATTAATATAAATAAATTAATAATATACACTGACGGACTCATAAACTGCATCAAAGTAATAGACGACTTTGAAATAAATATTTTAACCAAGTATGCATACTTTCTATACAGATTTAAATTGAAACCTCTAGATTGGTTCGTGAACTTTAAAACAGCGTAGGGTCATATCTTTAAGTTTAAGTTTATGTACTGGAAAGGACCTTAAGACTTTTTTTGAAGAAAAAACAGAAATTTAAGAAAAATTGGTTTAATTAAAAAATTGGTTTTAACAATAGACACAAACTTTATGCAAGGGTTTATTTGTGTTTTAATAAGGTGTATTACCCCCACGTGCCCTTATTACGGATTCTAATCGGTTCCGCATAGATTTTATAAGGGTTTTTAAAAGCTCTTGCGGAATATTGTCCCATTCTTCTGAAAGTGCTGTTCTTAGTGCTGCCACTGTCGTGGGCGAAGGGTTTCTCGCATATACAGCTCTTTTTAAATTGTCCCAAACATGCTCGATGGGATTAAGATCCGGGCTGCGTGCTGGCCAATTCATTGTACGTATCCCAACCTCTTCGCAATAATGTTGAACTTGTGCAGCTGCATGCGGCCGGGCATTATCCTGCATTAAAGTAAAATTTTCGCCTATGAATCCCATGTAAGGCACCACGTGATCTTCTAATATCTCTGTTATGTAGCGATGTGCTGTCAAACCCCCTCTATTACCGTTTTGACGGACCATGTCTATGAACACAAGTTCTGTTCGCCCGTTCATCGATATGCCACCCCAGACCATACATGAACCGCCTCCAAATGGAACACGCTCCTCAATGCAACTTTGAGCATATCGCTCCCCACGTCGACGATAGACTCTTCTGCGACCATCTGCACCATATAAACATGTCCTACACTCGTCCGTGAACAATACAGAGGCCCACTGCTCTTCTGTCCAATTCAGGTGATGACGCGCAAATCTTAGGCCTCATACGCATTGTCCGGTTAGCAATCCGGAGTGCGGACAGCCGTCCGGTTAACCGCAATCAAAAATATATACGCAAAAGTATTTTTTATTCGCACTGTGATGCGGCTGCCGCCCAACCGCTCCGGTCGCTCGGAGCGCTGCGGCCCGCTGACGGCTATCCGGACGGTCGCTGTACGCACTACGCGGATGCACTGCGGTTTGCTAGTTTACGGTTGCTCGCCATTGAAGCTAGCTAGCCACCACCCGGTTAACCGCAACTGCAACCGCATCCTGGCGGCTAGCCGGACGGCTGTTCGCACTCCGGCTAACCGGACAATGCGCATGAGGCCTTAAGCGAGCTTGTCTGTGAGCTGTAGACAACTTTGGACCATTTGCTGGTCTAAAAGGGGTGATATCCGCTTCCTTTAACCTTCTTCTTATTGTTCGTGCACACACGTTTACTCCACGCACTTCATTAAGCTCGGTTTTGATGTTAACTGACGTGAGGAAACGATTTCGCAGGGAAGTTATAACAATAAATCGGTCATCACGACCTGTGGTTGCTCGAGTTCTGCCTGTACCACGTCTCCTCCTGTAAGAACCTGTCTCTACAAACCTTCTGTATATTCTAGAAACCGTAGACTGGTTTAAATTTAAATTTCTACCAATCGTTCGTTGATCCAAGCCCTCCCGCACCAATGCTACAATTTGTGCCGCTTGTTCGGACGAAGTATCCATATTATGGTTCAAAAACTCTCGATGTGTTAAAAAACTAACCCAACAATTATGCTGGTAACAATAATTCAATTGACAAAACAAAAAAAATCAATGAGAATCAATTTAAAACTTTGCTATAAATAACACGCAAATCTGATACTACAAGTAAATTTTCTTTTCCCGGCTATATTCATTTGTTTTACTGCAGTTCTATTTTTAAATTTAATTTTTTTTAAGAATAAGAGCCAGTCTTTCCATATTTATATAATTTAATCTAAAAAGTTTGCATACTTATTATAAAAAATCCTTTTAGAGTAAACCTGAACTTTGATGCAGTTTATTTTACGTCAGTGTAAATAAATAATAAACCTATACTAGGGCCCTCCCCGTGAGAAGCGATGCTGCCGTGAAACGAATTACTTCACCACGATGGCAACTCAAAAATACCGTCGATTCGATAGAAGAAGACTACGAAATTAGATTAGATCGTAATTAGATCGACTACAATATGGGGTTCTTCAAGAAGGGCATTAGAAGGTTTCTACAGGGTAGGCAGCGCGTGTGTGACGCCTCTGGTGTTGCAAACGTCCATAGGCCACGGTGATCGCTTTCCATCAGGTGGGCCGTGTGCTTGTCTGCCACCTAAGTGGTATAAAAAAATAAATCCTAAATGTTCAAATGATTTAAATAACAAATTAATGTAGGTATTGTAATGATGATCATGACTAGGATTACTATTCCGCTATTTAATTCAGAAAACACACAACACAACTATTAAAATAGTTTAAAATCATTAAAAATCAAATCAAATCAATCTACCTATCGCAGTCTACTGCTTGACATAGATGTCTCCGCATATGCGCCATGACGTTTCGCATTTAGTCCACCCCAGCCGATGGGAGGCATTCCACCTTCTGTTTACCTTAGTTTACGTAAGTCGGTGATTTTAGTTTTTTGTCGGATGACTGCATCGTGAATTTTATCCGTCGAATAAACTCTCGTTAACATTATTGTATAAAATAGGTAGGTACCACAGTTTCTTGAAGATACGCTATAGATAGTTACACCGTATTTGTTAAAATTTAGGCCAAAGAATTATTGTTTATTTTTCTATCTTTATCGTTTTCAAAAACAGCTCTGTGTTTATCGTAAGAAACTTGCCAAAACAACGATATTATACTTGAAAAACAGCGTACTTTAAATATAACCATCGAGGCGCGCCATGGTGTCTGGCGTATCTACTAACAAAGCTAATATAGCTTGTGATTGAGGTCTCCCAATAAAATAAACGTTACTGCTTCCTTGAGACCGAATCGAGCCACGGTAGCCTAGTGGTATGGGTAATGGACTGCTGAGACGAGGTCTCGGGTTCGATCTCAGGTTTTCCCATGTCACACACCAATGACTTTTCAATGCTTTTCGAAGTTATGTGTGTATTTATCGCAGGTTTATAAGTGCCCGGTTAATGGCAATAGGCTCGCCACCTATTACATTGGGACCTGAACATAAACTGGCGAAACCGCATCAAAATCCGTTGGACATAGAGACAGAGAACGCGACTTTGTTTTATACTATGTAGTGATGTATGGTTACTATTACCTAATTAATACAATACACCTGTGCCCGTACGGCTAAATAAATCTATCGCGTGACAGTGGAATATTGCCCTAAAGCCTTTAAAAGAAACCCTAGGTGCGGCTCTGACTCATTGTATGCACTTCGGTGTTTGTACCTATATTACAAATGGTATACATTAGCTAAGGTTGGGATCGATGTACTTACGTGTATTTTAGAATAATAGGACCAACCCAAGAATACAGTAAGTACATATATTTTTTTAATTCTCGAAATCGCTGCGGATACTAATACTACCGGAGCCGGTGAGAGAGGTTATGTCGAACTCGAACCGACTAAACCGCACGCCGTTTTTGGGTCTTAAATTGCCGGAGGTGAGAACTTATTCCTCGCACACTGGCAGATCCGAGGCCCTCTCTTCCGAGATGACCACCTTCGGGTGCAGGGACCACAGTGTCCCTATCTAGCCCCCGGGTAAGGGGTGGCGCACTTTAAACCGCCGCCGCAAGAATACAGTACCTACACATCAAGAGGTCGTGCTCACAACTAATGCTTGCGTGCTTATATAGATGTTGGTTAGGAAGAAGGAAACACGTGAGCTGGTAAGGAATTCCAAGACTTAACTCTACGCATCTGCAAAGGTTCGAAAGTGGTACTTACTTAAGAGCTATTTAATAAATACTATTTCTTTAGTGTGTGTTCATTTCATATAAAATAAACAAATGCAACTTAACTAAGTATTTCTAATCAGTGCCGTCTTTACCATAGAGGCACTCGGGGCCCGTGCCCAGGGCCCACCGCTTCAGAGGGGCCCACTAAAGGGGCGACAATTTCTCGCAATAACTTAAGAACACTTTTCTTACAGAAAAAGTGATTGGAGAGTTGTTTTTGTGCTGTTATTTTGAAGACAAATTTGTCGGCGGTCTATCAGGTGGACCGTGAGTTTATCTGTCACCTAAACGGTATAAAAAAATTTAAGGGATCCCCAAATTCTTGTGTACCCGGGCCCCCGACATAGGTAGAGACGGCCCTGTTTGTAATGACACAAAATGCATATGCAAAGAGGACAATGAAACATTTTCTGTGCGAATGTCACGCCCTAGGAAAACAACGGATGGACTTTTTAGAAAAGAGTGCCCCAAACTAGAGGATTACCTGCTATTAAGAAAAATAGCTACCCTATTTATTTTTTATTTATTTTTTACCTAGACCCATGGTAGGTATAGTTTAACTAGCTTGTGTTATGGGATAGAATGCGAATAAATATACATAAATACTTTTTTTTCGTACCTACATATTATACTTTGAAACACCCAGACCAATGCAATCTACATTCATGCACACAAATATTTGCACTGAGCGGGAATCGAACCCGAGCTTCCTGCGTAACAGTCGCGTTCACCACCGCCCCGCCACGGAGGCTATCCCTTCTCAAACGTAGGGGCCAAGTTGGGGTGGACACAAAGGATACAATAGGGTCAGTGTCCGCGATAACTCCAAAGCACGCACCCCAAAACAAGATTAAGATAAGATAAGTTGTTATTTATTTGATGTTCCTAAATTCATCTCAATTCACATTTCACAATCACAATTAATTTAATAATAGATCTTTACATATAAAATTGCCAAAATTTTCTTACACATCACTCATTATTTATATTTTGTTTGAAAGTTGATTTTAAGATTTTACAACTCTGTATTAAATTTTATTTTTATTGGCCACTTGATAAATTGAATCCGAAATTCAAAAACAGTAAATGCTATCCATTTTGAATTTCGTATTACATTTTTACAGCTGTCACTTTTCAAAAATGTATAAATGTTGCTGTTTGCTTAATGTTGTCTCATTCATACACAAAAAAAATCATAAAAATTTGGGTTTGTCATTCTTAAAAAGAAATGCAAAAATATTAGTAGGTACTGAAAATTGGGTTACCTCCAATTTCTTCAAACAAAACGACAATTTCATATGGAATGACCTTATATCCGTACAATAATCGCTAACACTTTCAAAATTAACTATGAACTATGACATTAACTTTTTAATTAAAAAAAAACTCACCAATAACGAGTACCACCACAGATACTATCACAATGATCTTGATTGTACGTTTCTCGAGCCCCATGATGAGGCCTTGTACCTTTTCAGAGGCGAAGGACGTCTCTACGCGGCGAACTGTAGCTTGCGAATACGGGACGCGCCGCTCAGGACCGGGAAGGATGAAACCGGACGGCGTACATTGCTGGTTTAGACATTGAATTAAGCTTACATCTTCATATTGGAAGGATTAGTAGATATTCGTATTTCATATATCTTTTTACTTTACGATATAGATGTAGGCGTTACCTGGCGGAAATCCATGTGCAGTATTCCGAGCGGAATACTGCACAAGGTACTACATCTCCTCTCTGGTAAGACTTTTTGTTTTTCTTACTTTGAAGAGGGTGGTTTGACATTCCAATATATATTGTTGGAGTGTTGAACCGCGGGTGAGCGGTGGGCCCTCTTCCCTCTCCCAATATATATCTTTTTATATTTTTACTAGCTGACCCGCGCAACTTCGTCTGCATTACCCCGTTTTTGCTGCATTTTTTACTGTTGCTCCGCACCAGTTGGTTGTAGCATACATTCCGCTTTAATCACTCTATCTACCGCATAAAATTTGTTGCGTAGTTTTAAAGATTTAAGCATACAAAGGGACTTAAAGACATAATGGATATAGGAACAGAGAACGCGACTTTGTTTTATACTATGTAGTGATGATACCGCTTAGGTGGCAGTCCAGCACACAGATTGATAGAAAGTGGTTATTGTGGCCTATGGACGTTTATAATACCAGATGCGTCACACTTCTTGGAGGGGTATTTGGGGAGCTTGCTACTCCAGTGAGCTCTGGCTACCCTACTCACCACCGTGAATACAGTAGGGCGGAGGTAGTTCCCCAGTTAGCCCACTCAACTGGGACGATCTTCTTTCCTAGCGGGCCTGAGCGGGCTTACATCCGCCCTACAGAATACTGACGAGTCCTACCTAACATATAAATTGAAACGACTGGAAATATTTCCAGACTATTAGAAGAAGAGTAGAAGATTATACCAAGGGCTTTTAACGACGCGATGAGTTGCCGTCACGAAGGATAGAATAATATGTTACACTGAAACGAATCCTGTATAAATCGTTTACATAATATTAAACGTAAAATGTAAAATATTGAAAGTCTAAGCCATAAATGCCAGCAGCCAGCAATGTACAGCTCTCGGGATGGAGCGTCGTCGGGGAGCACCGGCGACGGAGCGCCGCCACCGCCCGCCGCCGGCCCGGCGCCACTCACTTTATGATCTATACATATCGGCACATAATTATTGGACCCAACTCGGGGGAAAACGATGCCATTGCGCTCACGGATTGCTAGTCGAAGGTTCGACACCACATGGAGTATAGGAAGTCTAGACAAAATGCATTCGCTCCGAAGCGATTCCATAGCTACATTCGCCACCGCTATGTGAAACTTCCTAACCTCAGGAGGGATTTTGCCTCACTGTATGTGCTTCAACGCGTGTACAATAGTTTGTGAACAGAAAAATTGTTTGAGAGAGGCTTCACCCTCACACATTACGACCAGAAACGCTGCTTGATAGCGCTCAGCTCCTGAAGATGCCTCGTGTAGAGGCGAAACACGTGTCGAGGTTTGTTCTTCGCACTTGCGGAATATTGCACATACAACAACATCTCTCCCCGGGTAAGAAGTCTTTTTACTTGTTTTGAGGGGTGCGGTTTGGCATTCCTTTCTATGACAATTAGTAATTATTTGCTATTGTTATCGTTGGAATTGTTAAACCGTGGGTGAGCGGTGGGTTCTCCTCCTCCCCTCAATATATATTTTCTGGGACTTAAAAATCTTCAGTCTTAATCTATGGTATTGAGCTCATGCGTAGCCATAGCACCCCGTTCTTACCTCAAAAGACACCTAAAAATCGAAAGCAGTGTACATTTTGAAACACATTAGGTACAAAATATATGCCGGTGGGTAAACAACGCTCTGAATTTGACTAGAGGACATTGATTAGGAAATCGGAAGATAACGATGAGGTGAATGGAGATTGCTTAATTATTCACTCAATTTGCTGACTAGTGAAAGTTCATTGGGCCTTATTTGAGGTATACTGGTTTTTTAACTTAATTTTTGTGATTTTCAACTGTTGGTGTACCTAAGCTACTGATCTTCTTCTGTCGAATAGACGGCATTTTTGAGTTGCCATCGTTGTGCAGTAATTAGTTTCACGGCAGCGCCGCTACTCACGGAGAGGGTCCTTTCGACCTTATAGAATGTACCATAAACAATAATATTACTAGCTTAAATAGAGTCACAGACCGCGCTACCGAATTTAAAATGTCATTGGCAGTGACTAGTGACTTTTATAATACAAACATTGAAGTCATTGCAATATCTATTCCTGACAAAGTTGATAATGGTTTATAAATAATGTTTGATGGTTCATATATTGCTACTTTCTCACGCCTAGGGTATGTGTAAAGATAATCATGTCACACACACTTTATTCTTTTACGATAACTGATGTTAATAATGCTGTTTGCAGTGGGTACATAATCTATGTAGACGTGGGGTATATAAACCTGGGATTTTAATGATTCCTATTACTGTTGATAGCTGGTGCTATAAGGCGTTACTAGTCTATAGTTATGTTCGAAATATTCATTTATTTAAACTTTTTGCACAAAATATAAAAATAACGTACAAAGGCGGACATAATGCCACGGGCATTTTCTACCAGTCAACCTTAGGGTGATGTAGAGATTTGTCAAGGTAGGTTGCTCGAAGTATTATAGTGAAAATTCAATCTAGTATGTTATGAACATACACACAGTAAACATAAAATATACTTAAATAAATAAGAAAAAATATTATTATATTATTAGGGTAGGTATATAATATATTAGGGTTCCACGTGAAAAAGTTAAAATCCCAAACAAAGGGGCGTGAAAATGAATCAGATGAGGCCATCGAGCTGTGCGTCACTATTGTAACACTGTACGTATTTGTAATAGTGACCTACTTCCATAAGACTTTACCTTCAGCTTACCATGAGGGGAAGTGAAGTCAAAGTAACGTGTCCTGAATAAAAAATACAATTTCTTTGAATGTAATTATACCACTGTCATTTGTAATATAAGTACCTACCTAACTATATTATACTTCCAGATAATAAATATTCACTGAAGGATGTCCAGATGTAATAAAAACAAATTTACCTCGCAAATAAAGCGCCTCCTCTCTACTGCGGAGATGTGGGATATCGTCAATATACTATTCACCCCTATAGCTATCGAACGACATACTTTTAGGCACCCCGTGACACATATAACCCAAAGGGGTTGATGACACTTAGTTATCGGCAAACTTCGAGAACAAATGTCAAAAAATTCGCGCATTTACATAAAGTTATTAGTAATACTTAAAGGGACAAAGTGTACAGTGACATACATACATGTTTACTCAAAGGTGTGATAAAGTGACAGAGTAGGTATTTGAACAGGGAAGTGAGTATAATATGTTATGACCTACGGTGCCGAAACGTGGACATTGAGGGTAGGGTTAGTTCACCAATTGAAAGTCGCTCAGCGAGCCATGGAGTGAGCTATGCTTGGAGTCTCTTTGAAGGATAAAATTTGCAATGAGGTCATCCAACAAAGAACTAAAGTTACAGACATAGCATGCAGAATAACCAAGCTGAAGTGGCAGTGGGCTGGGCACATCTGCCGAAGGACTGATGGTCGTTGGAGCAAACGAGTCCTCGAGTGGAGACCGCGAGAAGGCAAACGGAAGGTAGGACGCCCCCTAGCCAAATGGACTGAAAAAGTGAAAGAAGGACCTGAAAAAAGTGGCTGGGTAAGGCTGGATGCGGAAGGCGGAGGATAGGGAGCAGTGGCGCACATTGGGAGAGGCCTATGTCCAGCAGTGGACTGCGATAGGCTAATGGATAGATTAATGATATGAACAGTGAAACGTTTTTTATAAACCTACTAGCTGAACCTCGCAGCTTTGCCTGCATTGCCCGTTTTTACAGCATTTGTCATTACTGCTCCGCACAATGTTGGCCGTTGAATGATATGTTAAGTACATTATGAACCTTCCTTTTGAATCACTCTACCTATTAAAAAAATCGCATCAAAACTTGTTAGGTAGTTTTAAAGTTACTTTAAATTTCAATTATAGGTCCTCGCTGTTATAAAGCAGACTCTGTATTTAATATGAATTGAATACTTAATTGATTTTTATACTGACCTATATACAATGAATGATTAGCCATAAATCTGTGCCTGCATAGGTAGGTACAAATCAAATCAAAGGTACATTAATATTGAAACATCTGTCTTTTGACATTCTTGAAAAAAATCTCAACTGAACACCCATTTTTTTTTGCAAAAAACTTTATAACGAGTTTCGACAATTAAAGAAGTTTAATATATTATTTTAACGTGGTCTTAATACTGAAATAGTGTAATAAAATCGTTAATTTCATATTAAAAAAACTCACTAAAATATATTACTTAATCAAATCTTAACTTTACTGCAGTTGGCATCAATCTCTTCGACACCAAAACATTCTCTAATATTTTCTATAAAGCAATAATATTCAGACAACATCCACATCCGAAACTCCCCCGTCTGCAAAATCCGACATTTCGCAGTCCCGGCGCCGGACTGTCGGCGCTCACCCTCGCCCCATTCGCCCTACTTACAGACTTACCGCCTTTGTTTAGCACAAGTAGATCGAAGTACGTAGGGCTTTTAGAAGCCTTGTACTGGTGACGTCACAGGTTAGTAGCCTCACTCTGGGAGGGCATTATCGGGTTTAACGTAATCTGAGAAGTTAGGAGTGATTACATTGTAGACAGCTGTAGTGTAGCTATGATATTGGCTGAATAAGTACAATTTGTTTAATATAATATTTGTTTGTTACTATATGTCCAAATATAACATAAACTCACGCCTATATCCCCGAAGGATATACCTACATTTCGCCAGTTTATGCTTAGATCCCAATGTAATAGGTGGCGAGTCTATTGCCACTAAACTGGGCACTTATAAAACTTGCAATAAATGCACACATAACTTCGAAAAGCATTGGATAATCGTTGGTGTGTGCCATGGTAAAACCTGGGATCTAACCTGATACCTCGTCTCAGCAGTCCATTACCCTTACCACTAGGCTACCGCGGCTTTATTGTACCATTGAATATAGTACTGACTTTACTAAGAATGCGTACAACGGAGTCCTACCTTTCCGCGTGTATTTCTGTACCCAATCTGAAGAGACCGTCAAGCTGAGCACCACTACGTGTTTGTAATGGTGTCCCTCTTTCCTGATGAGACTTCGCTTACCATCAGGCGAGGTGAAGTCAAATTAACATGTCCTAGAGGAAAAAAACTACTCCATCCAACCACATTCCACTGTTCTTGTCAATAAGGTATTTGTGGTCACTTCCGTATTACTCCTCTAGACATACAGACATCCCCACCCGGAAATCTCCGGCCGACCACCCACGGTCCGACTCGAGGCGGTGTGAGGCACCGATACCACCCGGTTTCCCCCCTGCTTCATTACGTTTCATCCCCCCGCGAGATATTTTCTCAGTAGGGTCGTTGCTCGACCCTGGAACTCTGCCATCCAGATATGATTTTGTTATTCAATGTAACTGATCAATTCTCAAAAACTTGGCCAATCAAATGTGACCTGAAAGGCAAGTTCCTATGGAGTACAGTCACCTGCAATAATATGTATACACTTTGGAACCTTGTCACAATAATAAATGACAAGTCAACATTATGGCATGAAATGGTAAAATTCGAAAAATTTAATGTGAAAAAGTTCTAAAACGTATACATATTACTGCAGGTAACGTACGTACTGTATACTAAGGCCTAGGTCTCCATCACAGACAATTAAGTAATACTAATAAATGTATGACACAGTGATTTAATAATTGTTTTGGAAAATTTGGGCACAGTTTTGATAGTAAAATCTTCTGAAAGTTTTACCTGGGCCAAAAATATTATATTTTGTGCTTTCTGCATAGGAATAATGTACAGATGAACAGAATAATGTATAGGATCTATTCTATTCTTCCAAAACGAATATAAAATCACCCAGTACTTATTTTAATTAATAGAATTAATTGTACAGAATTTATTTTTAAAAGCGATTTGTATGCTGACTGTTCAAATTAAATTTAGATAGGAACAAGGGGATGCTTCGACGCCCGTCGCCCCAAAGATGGTTGTATAGTGAGTACTTCGAATGATTCAGACGAGGCTTCGTGGTTTAGCGGTCAGAGCGTCCCCCTGTAAGGGAAAGATCGCGGGTTCGAATCCCGTCGAAACATTCACTTTTTCCTATCTAAATTTGAATGTATATTCCATGATCTCCGTGTGGTACAGAGTACCGTAGCAACATTCTACACCAGTGGCAAGCCCCCCTATAACTCATTTCCTGCCAACTTCCTAATGCGCCGCCATTTAATTATAAACAAGAAAAATCTGTGATAAAAACGTACGGAAATAGCTGCCTCATTAGATATTTATAACAGATAAGCTAATTATGTTACCGTTGAGTGATAGTTGAGTGTGAGCGTGTGTATTAATTTGCCTTTCCACGGTAGGATGTTTGACAGACACGCGTGAATTCGCGGACCACAACCCGTGGAAAGAAGACCGTCTGTGACACATTGGACATAGTAAATTCGATTTACGAGTAGATAATTTAGAGTAGAGTAGAGATTTTAGAGAAGGTAGGACACGACGGTATATCCGTACCAATCGAGGAGTCCGACTGGGGAAGTATCTCCACCCTACAGAAAATCGCCGTTTAATAACGTTGTGTTGTATTTTCGGTGGTGAGTAGGGTAGCCAGAGCTCACTAGAGAGGTTTTGTGTTGTCAGTGGGAAAACCAAAGGCTTATCCTATATCTTTTGCGCTGATGACACAGAATGTCTCTGTTCTTACAGAGGTTGCGGCACGAGTGTTATTCCTATGGTGTTACACTCGTCCCTAGGCCACGGTAACCACTTACCATCAGGTGGACCGCGTACTTGTCTGCGACCTAAGTTGTATAAAAAAATGATCAGGTTGAAGGGGTAGGCCTACAAAACCATCATTAGACCTGTCCTCCTACACGGTAGCGAAGCATGACCTCTGCTAGAGCGACACAAGGAGGAACTGCGTATCGCGGAGATGAATATGCTGAGGTGGATGTGTGGAATCCGCGTGAGAAACTCTGGCATTCGTGGCAGCCTCCATGTCCGTGACATTGCAGACAAAATGCAGGTGAGTCGCCTTCGCTGGTACGGCCATGTTCAGCGGCGACCACCCGGCTACGTGGGTAACCAATGTCTGGCCATGCGGCCTCCACCGGGTCCCCGTAGGAGCGGTAGACTCAAGAAGTGCTGGCTTGGCGTCGTGGAGGATGACATACGTGTCAATGGACGGGTCATCATCATGGATGCGCAAGACCGTGCGAAGTAGAAGAGAAAATGCAGTAAAGCGGATTCCGGACTCCGAGGTGAAAGCTTCGAACGCGACCGGGACTAACGCTGGGATGATGATGATGATCGGAAAAAGTGAATGCTCTTACGGGATTCGAACCCGTGACCAGTCCTTCACAACTGAGCTAACTAACTGCTGAGGTACGGAGCCGCGTCTCGAACATTTGAAATTCTCCTATACAATCATCTATGGGGCGATGGTGTGAGCCATCTACCGATATATCATACGAACTATAGACTTCCATGTAATATCTAAGTCGTCGTCAAGTAAGTGTAAAGATAGTGTCCGTGTGTGTTAAATAAATAAATTTAAAAAAAAACTGATTCGAATGGTTAACATCAACTAAATAATGTTGCAAAAATGGGTCTTTGAAAGTGTTCCATCACCCATTTTTTCTGAAAATAAATATAATAATATTTATTTCATTCCATACCTAAGTAAACTCATACTCAGTCGTCTCATACACTAGGCTAACTTAGTCCGGTAGCTAAACAAACCCTAATTCATAAATAAATAAATATTCTACAACAATTTACACAACGCCACCTTAAGCAATCATAGCTTAGCTTGTGTTACGGTACGGGTTCTAGAATGCGGATAAACATTACTTAGATACATTTTTTTTTGTAAATACATAGGTACACATATTATACATAGAAACACCCAGACCAATGCAGATATTTATATTTATGCACACGAA
This sequence comes from Pelosia muscerda, assembly GCA_963691645.1. Classification (NCBI taxonomy): domain Eukaryota; kingdom Metazoa; phylum Arthropoda; class Insecta; order Lepidoptera; family Erebidae; genus Pelosia; species Pelosia muscerda. Next base: position 1,297,752 of record OY829100.1, read on the forward strand.
TGTTTGCACAGAGCGGGAATCAACCCGCGCTTCCTGCGTAGCAGTCGCGTTCACTACCGCCACGATAAGGAGGTCTTCATAGATTTATATATTGCACCTAATCAATCAAAATAATAAGCAATGTAAATGTTCCTACGCTTTTTCCCAATTACCTTTGACACTACTGGGGGGGACACTACAGACTTTCTCCTTCGTCTATCAAATCGACGGCATTTTTGAGTTACGAGTACTAAGCTCACGGAGAGGGCCCGAGCATACTTTTCGCTCTTCGGTTAGGCTTACTACGTCCCCTCCTCTTCGGGAAGGCTTAATACGAAGATATTATACTTACGGCACCATTACTGGTGTTGATCTAATACCAATGGTATTGATAGACAAATGGCTGTGAAAGAAGTCGTTTAATCTTGGCATGATCGTCAATTGCATTTTTGCCATTAAGTAATTGGACGCCTAAGATGCCAAATGGGCCGTGTGCTTATCTGCCATAGTTACTTATTAAGATTGAAAATGTTCCTGTTGGAAAGTCCTTTTGATAAAATAAATAGGTATGATCCCTTTTTGTCGAGCCAAAAACCTTGTCTCGCTTCTATTACCTCTATGTTGAGTCTACGTTTTCTGTCCCGTTTTTATTCCCTGCATGTCGAGTTTCTTCACAACGCTCCAATTACCTTTATGTCGAGTTTACTAATCAGTACCTACAGTCAGATTAAAAGTAGTTACCCTTTAAAATGTAGGAATAAGTCGGTATGTTCACAAGGGGAACTCAGCAACAAGCATAATGTTCTAGCCAGCAGCTTGTAACGACAGGGTAATAATGTCTTGTATTACTGTTATGAAACTTTGTGAAACTATGCTAATACAGCAATCGTTTCAGAAGTGACATCAAGATAAAGTAAGGTGGAGAGTAAATATCCTATTTTTAAAGTAAGAAAATCTCCACGGATAACCCCACGCAGGAGTCAGTTAGGAAGGTTGTCGGATTCGAACCGACTAAAACGCATGCCTTCTGGCATCTAAGAAATGGTCATGTTTTTATCGTGCGCAGAATCAACCCGCCGCGCGCCAGAGCTGTTGGGGATCTTATAACGGACTCAGGTTAGGTTTGGTTATAACACTTGCCGGAGGTGAAATAGTAGCCAACATATCCCCCGCACCCCGGTAGGTCCGTGGCCATCTCAGCTCCGGGCTCAGATGTCCCTCTTCGGGTGTTGGGACCACTGCGTCCCGGTCATAGCACCCGGGTATGGGAAGGCGCTCTGCGAGGGTGACAGGCTGCTTCACTCGTCACCCCCAAACTCGCGCTTATGAGAGACGGAGGTCATTCTGCGACCTCCGAGGTCCGAGATGGCTCGCGGACATTGCAACAAAATACCTAAAAAATTGTGTTATAATCTTGTGGTCTTTGGACCGATGGCACAGAAGGGTTCAGGTTTCAGGAGAAATAAAACACAAATAACAAAACCTATTGGAACCAACTATTGCGTGTTTATTGACTCTCCGTCCAGAAAACATTACATAATTATTAATAAATATTTCAATTATTTATAAATTTCATTAACTTTACTTGAAGCGTGACAAACGTAAGTTAAAAATAATGTCGCCTTACGGCTTATTCTAAAACGAATAGAAAATGAATCGCCGTCTATGTGGCTTGCTAATGGCATGGCAGCCAGCCTGGCTGAACAATTGGCGACCTTGGCGACAAACTGGTGACCTTGATGCCCTGATGCCCTCTTTAAAACACTAAAAAACAACTATCATCCCTTAAAAGGAACCATCAATTAGTATGACTAGTAGACTAGACTCAACAAACAATCTTTTGGCAGTTGAAGAACGCCAACGGGGCTTTCGGTCACCGGTGTAGGCGATCAGTTGGCGACCTTGGGGCCAATTGGCGGTGAATGGCGGCCAATTGGCGGCAGGCGGGTGCATCTAGTAGTAGTCTACCATCAGCTCGAAGTGCACTGAGCCGCGTCGCTCGTAGCGGTCGTACTGGATGTTTTTCGCCCACGCCTTGCACTCGATGTTGATCAGAACTCCCGCTGTAAGAACATATTGTATTTTTGTTAGAATTTTTTGAAGAAGAAATCCTATTCCCGAGTCTTTTGTGGTCGTTTCTAGTCTAACTAAGATGCGGTTGAACTTCGAAATCGCCCGTAAAACGATTGTCATCTGACCTCTAGAACTAATTTGCGATATTGAAGGACTTTTGAGAGCTTCCATTGCCCGTAACGACTGCCATAGATGATCGTATTGCAACCGGGACCGATGGCTCAACTTGCTCTCCGAGGTAGGACCAAGCCAGTGCAAATAGTCAGCCTGCATTAGCAGTTGGGGGTGACGGGTGAAGCCGCCTGTCACCCTAGCAAAAGCAGGTTATTACACCCGAAGGATGTCAACTTGAAAGAAACGGCCGCGGGTCTGCTGGGATGCGAAGGATATGTTGGTAACTATCTCACCTCCGGCAACTAAAGACCCAAGGATGGCGTGCGTTTTAGTCGGTTCGAGTCCGACATAATCTCCCCAACCGGCTCCGGCGGGGGACGGGTCGAACCCCGCTAAGTACAAATATTTGTATGCATGAATATGGCTATTTGCACTGGTCCGGTCGTGCTAAGTAGTCCGTCGTGTTAAGTAGTCGATCCCGGTTGTCATCAAACATCTATGGCAGTCATACGGCTAGCTGGAGCCCGAAGAAGTCCAACGACTGATCTAACTGCAGTACTTCGATATAACCATCGGCAGTCGCTTCATGGGAAATATCGAAGTTTTTCCGCAATGCAGTTAGTCTGGAATACAGTGGACTTCGGATTCCCATGTGACAGGTACGGATACAATAGTTCAGATAGTTGCATTATGAAGTTCTGTAATCGTAAGACCCGTTCATCCGTAATATAATAGCCCAGATTTGAATCCGACACCTCTCGATTAATGGTCAATTCATTAACCAAGCTACTGACACTTTTTTTTTTTTATACTACGTAGGTGGCAGACAAGCACACGGCCCACCTGATGGAAAGCGGCCACCGTGGCCTATGAACGTGTGCAACACTAAGGGTGTTACACACGCGCTGCCCACACTTTCATTAAAGAATCCTTAGATATACTTACTCCTTGGTTTCTCAAAGTACACAGCCACGAGGGGACTTAGGTATCCCTCCTTGTTGTTGAAGGGGTAGTAGAAGGCCGGGAATCCCCGTTTCGGGATGTACTGCACGGCGCCAATGTTCTCTACGTCTGCGGGGTTCTCCCCCTCACAAGATACCCACACTGTGTTCGCTTCAGGTTTGCCAGACTATAAAGGGAGATTAAAAATATTTATTAAACAAACAAACTGCTAGGTGCTTGAGTATTTATTTTAATAGGAAAAAACAATTGAAGTGGAAACACCGTTACCGTTACCGACACCTCTAAATAAACTGAGATCTCTCAAGCAGAAAGCATTACACAGAACGCTTGAACATCTTACCGCTCTTTATCTGATAAAACTTTATAATTATATACATATATTGGCCAAGCTTTCACTTCTATCGATACTTTCGAAGTGACTATGTGAAAAAACATCACTACAAAAAAAACAAATAGCGAAATAATGCCAGTGGAAGTCCACAGCCTCTAGTGTTGCAAACGTCCATAGGTCACGGTAACCATTCTCCAACAGGTGTACCGTGCGCTGGTCTGTCAGTGGTATAAAAATGTTTATTAATCTGTGTAAAGAAAAAAATATAGTCAAATATGTAGTGATTTACTATACCTATTTTGTAAAATCTGGGTATACTTACAACAGTCTTGATATGCTGTTTCAGATCGTCCGGCATGTTGCTTGGCAGCTCCTCGGTATTGTTGTACGGCTTCGGGACCCAGTTGAAGATCTGGAAACCATGATAAACACACATCAATATTTTTATATTCTATCAAAGTTTTCATAGCAAGCATGGAAAGAGCTGTGCTCGAAATTTCTCTGCGAGATCGAATCAAAAATGAGGAGATCCGTAGACGAACGAAAGTTGCGGTAGGACACCGGGTTAACAAGGTGTAGCACTAGCATGAACTCCTATCGAATTCGTAATGTACAGGTTTCGAGAGAACGGAGCATTGTGATTAGCAGTCTGCCTCTTGTGAACCTGTGTGCGTGTGTAGCCCTCCAATCGCAATGCTCCGTTCTGTCGATACCTTTACATTACGAATTCGATAGTATTTCGTGCTAAGGCTACTGAAGTGGCAGTGAACGGGGTCACGCAAGAAGAACAGATGACCGTTTTTGAGCCGAAAGACCACGTATCGGTAGACAAGCGTGGGAAGGACCCCTGCGAGATGGACGGATGACATAGTCAAAGTCACGGGTATCCATTGGATGTAGACCGCCTCCAACCGGTAGGATTGGAGGTCGATGAGGGAGCCCTATGTTCAGCAGAGGATGTCTTATGACTTAAATGATGATGATGGTGATTGAAGTTTTCAAAAAGACTTAATCTTTTTGAAAACTTCAATCACTATCATCATCAAGAAATTAAGAGCTAAGCACAATAAGAAAGAAAGAAAACTCATTTATTGAGAACCAGCGCAAAATGGCACACAAAGTACATAAATAAAATATTATCGACAGAAAAAAAACGAGTAAAACAGATTAGATACAGATACAGATTGTTGTAAAAAGGCTAAGACTAAGTGTCGTATGCTGACGAGAAGTCTGACAGTTCTCTGAATGTCAGTGTCACTCGGCTGTCAGCTATACGTCACGGGTCACGCCAAACGCCAATATATGTGTGCGACACGACGTGGCACACAATACGTGGCAGATATTTGAACGTCGCTTTCCTCTCCGCCCCACGGCCCTACATACCTTAAAAGAAAGATATCCATTCCTACCTTGTTCAGCTTTAAGAAGACGCATGGACCTGCTGCCTCGTAGTTGTACTGCTTGGCTGAGGTGCAGGGGTAGAAGTCATCCACGGGTACGTCGCAGACCTGCTTGTCATTGGTATTGTGGCTGGTGAATGAGCAGGGCACTCGGTTCTCGGCGCCGGCCGCCTCTCCACTGCCGCTGCCCTTCTTTCGGTAATCTTGAATGGAAGAAACAGATGTTTAGAAAAATATTCGTCACCTTCATTGCATTCGAGGCCAAATTTATAATTTCATTCGCTTGGTCTTGGTCTTATCTTATGTCTCTCTTCACGACTTCAAGCCAGGACTTCTTAGGCTAGACCCTAGACCCGGCGGAGATTACTTACCAGATATTTAGAAAAACAATATTCTTTATTTTAAAGGTAACTAAGATGTAAAAAGCTATGCCTTGGTTTTGGTTTAAAAAAAGTAAAAGAGATCTTCAAGAAAAGATTGCTCTTGGTTTTAAAGTAGAACATTATCTATGTTTACAAACAACGCTTGACTGTAACTTATGCATTTTTGTTTTTTTTTTGAAAGAGAGACTTTTTTCATTTTGGACTGAAATAATATTTTTTTTTTCAAATTATTTCTTGGAAGAAACAAAGAAAATCATGTTTAAAAAAGAAAACAGCGCATATGTTTAACGATAGGCATACAATACTGTAATAAAAGATGTCGCAAAGGAAACATCCATGGAAAACAAAAAAAAAAACAAACAAAACATATTTTCTGTTCTGTGGAAATTTATTTATTTATTACGGCGATTCTCTCCAGAAGCCATCTTAAGAAGAAGTTGAGTTAAGGTGGGAACAAATTATCGGACGCGTCCGTAAGCTGCGGCTGATACAAGCAAGCTGCTTGTATCTGAGTAGTACAAATAAACGAAATTGTGCAAACTATCGGTCATAGGTAGCGGACGTGACCTTGAGCCGTCCTTGAGCGCACGGGCGTCCGAATAGAATCTGGCCGGCTGGATATTTTTGCTTCCGCGGCGGACGGTGTGAACGGGGAGCGCCTGTGTGTTGATACGAAGACAATCGTACACATTATTAAGCCGCGTCCGCCAGCCGCGGCTTACGGACGCGTCCGATAATTTGTTCCCACCTTTAATAATCTAGACATCTTACCATTTAGGAACTCGTCGATGATCTTCGCCCACTTGAGCACGGAGCCCTTGTCGTTTGCCTTGTAGTAGATGAGAGTGCTCTCCACGTTGGCTGAGTCTGGCATGGGCCTGAATCCCAATCCTGAACAAAATAAATATAACGAGTCATTATTCATAGTCATATTCCGCGGTAGCCTAGTGGTATGGGTATTGGACTGCTGAGACGAGGTCTCGGGTTCGATCACAGGTTTTACCATGGCATGTACCAATGACTTTTCGAAGTTATGTGTGTATTTATCGCAGGTTTAAGTGCCCGGTAAATGGCAATAAGCTCGCCACCTATTACATTGGGACCTAAACATAAACTGGCGAAATGTGGGTGCTAGCACCTCTGCCTACCCCTTCGGAGATATTTTTTTTTAGCAACCGCAGTTACTAATATCCCCTGTAACCCCTCCAGCTAAGCTCAATGGCTTGTGTTAGGAGTGGGTTCACGTCGGTAGTGTAATGGCCAGGATTCGAACCCGGGACCTCTCGATCGTAAGGCCTCCTTAACCACTAAGCTACCGACGCTTAACATAGGCTAAATATAGGCATGAGTTTATGTTATGTTATGTTATTTATACAATATTACCTACTCACATGCGTTGTTCATTGAGAGCGAATCATCGTTATACACAACTGATATCGGGCATCGAACTTTCTCTCGAGCGATACACAGTACCTACATATACATATATGTATTTATTTAGGTACAAATTAGTGATTTGATCAGCAACAATACGCAAGTTTTGTAGTAGTCATAATGATGGTTACTCTCACCTGGATTATTTCCGATAAGTGATCCCTCCAACTGCCATTTCGGCATCTTTGAGTCCAGTGTCTGGTAGAAGATTGCCAGCATAGCGGCGAAGAAGCCCACCAGGATCGCATAGAAGATTAGGTAGAATAGCAAGATTTTAGCTGTGGACAAGAGGAAAAGAAGATTAGCATATATCGGGACGTGCATTAAATATCATCGTGAGATTACATTCATGTAAGCATATGGTAACACGTTGGAAGATACTTGTGCAAATTTCATTAACGTGTATTTGCACAAGCATAGGTTTGTACAGTTACTTACTCTTGAACCTTGAAGGGTGGTGGAACTTATTGTTATATATTATTCATAACACATTTGTACTTCTCCAAGATATATTGTAGAGAAGTACAAGTGTGTTATCATAAGGTAGAATAATAATCTAATGCATTATCACCTTGTGAAAGTAAAAAAACGATGCTAGCCGATCTTAGCTAGAGCTCTTTTTTAGTCTGTCCATTAAATACACCCTAACGATACTATACAGCAGGATAGTATAGTAAGGGTGAAGATGTGAAGGTGAAGATAGAAGAAGAAGAAGAAACCCTGAAACTGAACTGAAACTGAAACTCTGAAAACCCTAACTATGAAACAGTTCTAAAGATTCTCCAAGACAGCACCACTAGAATAGATAGTGAAATGAATATGGAGTTGATGAGTCCGAGAGAGGTATTTGACGTGGTCAAGAAAATGAAAAATAAGCGCTCGTGTGGATATGATGACATACCAATCCTCGTTTCCTTTGCAACTTGGAATCATAATATATGCCGGTACCTATAAGAAGTTAGAGTGTGATATGGACTCTCATTTCAGATGCTGACAATCTCACTTACAAATTAGTCTGTGAGTGTTCCTACCTTAACAGTTTTGACAAATGCTTTTTCATAGCGTTTAAAGGACACAGGACTGTATGAAGTGTGGTGTTTTTTACCTTGCTTCAAAGGAAATGAACCCTGTATTTTATTTCTAACCTGCTTACATTCGTTTATTCCATTCCTACAGGTCAAATACATAACCGTCTTTTTGTATTCGCCACAGCGAGAAATAAGATCAAATGAGCTTGATTGCAAAACTTTGTTGTAATTAAAACGAAACTTTGACTCAGAAAGTATTCTATAATGATAGCATTGCGTGCAAACGCCGACGTTCATTCATACATACATACATGTTGTATGTAGTGGCCAGTATCGGCACGATAATTGACTACAAGTGGTAACAATAGGAGTTTCCTAGCTAATTGCCAGCCGAATACAAACCGCATATTAAACATCCTACACGACACTCAAACTGTGTTGTTTTCAATTCTTGATAAGATCAAAAATTCGATGTTCACATCAGTTTGAGAGTAGCAATATTCACACACAACTCGCTTGGGATGGTAGGTACTCTTACTGTATAGTTTATTGAAAATCCCGGGAGAGGATCTTAGGCTCAATCAAAGAATCAAAGAATCAATTTCATTTATTCAGTTTAGGCACATAAAGAGAACTTATGAATGTCAAAGTTTTACAATAATTATGTACCTACATTTGTCAAAAATATTATAATTTATAATAAATAAGATACTTAGTAAATAAATCATTAGAAAATGATTCTTTCGCTGGTTCAGTAGTTCTCCTGAGAAGAGACCAGCAAGAAACTCAGGCAGATTATCGTTATTCTTCATTTTCTTTTTAATATTTAATTTAATATTTAGTTTTGTTTATTTATAATAACTGGGTGCAAGAGCAAGAGATTATTATGACCACGCATTTTTATCATCAAGATATTCGTCTACTAATTGCTTTTTTTAAGTAAAAATCTTTTCACTTCAATTTTAAACTTATTAAGTGGCAGGTCAGCCAAATCCTGAGGAATTTTATTATTTTATACATTTGCCCACAATCGAATTACTGACTTTATGAAGCCTTAGTTTTGGTATCGCAAGTTTATTTTTATTTTGCGTATTTAAGTTGTGTCAGCGTGTGAAATCCATTTTTATATGACTGTACGAACATACGCGAGAGTTGACTACACAAATTAAAAAAAAGATCCGAAGGTGCACCTCGCACGTCCTCGGAAGTTGCACGCTCCCCTGTTCAGAACCCGAAATCTCTCATCATCCTCCTTGCTGAATTCTTAGTTGAATGTCACTTTGGAACCCGAGATTCACTCATTACTTTGCCGTCTGATCTCTACGGTTGATGGTGGCAAGGTCTGTTATGTAACAGCTGCACCGACTTGCAGGTAATGTTCGTAGGCCTCAAAGTTTCCTTATTGTGATCGCGGGTGGATGGGTCTAGGTTAGCTCTCCACCCGCAGTAAAGCCTCCTGCGAAGGGGTGTATCCTGGTATGTCTGGACAGTCCTCAACCAGAAAACGTTTCCGCAACGCCCCTATGTGGACCAGAGTTTGGGTGATGTGGATAAGAGTTTCCGACGGTTCATTCACTAAGGCACACGATAGGTTGTCGCTAAACCGCACACAGCAGAATATTTTAGTGTGGTGAGAGCAGTTTTTCTGCCTTACCAAAAGACATCCCGGCTTGGTAGAGTCGCCTCTACACAAAAGTACAGAAATCTCTAAAGGCGCAATATTGAGCTCCCTAATCATGTCGGTAGTGATTGCCGACCCCGGTACCCGCACTGAACATTGGAACGTGATTCCCGAAAACCGGTGCCCGGTGATTACCTGAGTCAGTCAGTACAAGAGGCTATCGTGTGGCTTCTCTAGCCAGTTCTTCATGATGGGTCTTACCGCCACTACTACCGCGTGCCCTGCCCAAGTCGCTCCCACTCGGCTACCATGTCCCTGTGGAGCTAAAACTTCACAGCCCGGAGCTCACCAGGCTCCGGTTCATGTCCCCGTTCCAAGTACAGGACGATTACCCCTGTCTGATAGTTGAAGCGTAAAAGTTTCAAACTGAAGTTGGAAATTTCAGTAAACTTTTTAAAGTTAAATGAATGGAAATGAAAAAAGTTGGGCTTCAACTTTTTTTTATCGTTTACCGTGGACTGCTTTACTACAAACGTAGGCCTTTTTATAACCACTTAAGGCTTGAACGTAATAGTGACTTTTTGTGTCTTTGAATGTGCGAATTGGATGGAAACGCCTTAGTGACACGTGATAAACCAAACCGTTTTTATCCAATTTGCACACAAAAAAGTCACTAAAGTGTGAAAGTCCTTAGTTGGCAGACAAGCACACGGGCCACGGCCCACAAAGTGGTTATCATGGCCTATCGATGTCTGCAGCACTAGGGGCGATGCAAAAGTTATACTCTCATTTACTGAACGTCATAAAGTTGATCTATTTTCAAACATAAAATATCAAATTATCAATATATCAAGGAAGGTATATAGGACATGACGGTATCTCAAATTATAATTGAGCAGTCCGACTGGGGAACTACCTCCGCCGTACAGAATACCGCGGCTAACAATAACCTTGTGTTGTGTTTCCGGCGGTGAGTATGGTAGCCAGAGCTCACTGGAGAGGTTTTGTGTTGTCAGTGGGAATACCCAGGACTTAAATTGTCACCACTATGGGATGATATGAAAAACTGCTTTGTCTTCTAAACTGAGAACACAGAATTTCTTTTAACCTTCATTGGCCGCGGTATTCTGTTGGGCGGAGGTACTTCCCCAGTCGTATTGCTCAATTAGGACGGGAGATACCGTCATGTCCTACCTCCGTCCTAATTACCTCTATCATAACTCCTGGATTTCACTGTTCAATCACCTACCTACAATATATATACTGGATACTATACCCCTATTTCATCAGCGGCAAATCAGCTGAAAAGTCGGATTCGGATCAGCTCTAAAATATAAATTCACTGGAGAGATTTTGTATTATCAGTAGGTAGACCGAGAAACCATTCTTGGCAAGTCGCATTGACAGTACAGAGACTTTCTTAGCTTTCTTCTTTCCCCTTCCCTTTCCCCCCTCTTCTCTATACCGGTTGATTTTATAGTGGTTTTGGAAAAAAAGATTTTGGCCACAATTTCGATAGTAAAATCGTAAGGAAGTCCTAATTTGGCGAAAAAACTTTTTTTCTTTTTACACTTCCCATAGATTTTTCTGTTCACCTGTACATTATTGCCATACATAAAGTATTTTTTTTTCTCTCAAAATTAAAACTTCCAGTTGATTTTGCTACCGAAACTGTGTGTGAAACAAAATATTCTTTTTCCAAAACCACTATAAAATCACCGTGTATAGTCGGCAGTACGAATGTGACTTTCCATCAGGTGGGCTAGGTGCTTGTCTGCCATATACAAGCGTGTGTTAAAGTAGTTACATCAGCATATAGTATTTTTTATGAATGGCGGCTATTTCTAGAACACGTCAATTTTATACCGAACTATTTTTAAGCCTATTACGGCATAATAGCACCAGAGTGGGTTAAAATGTAGGCTATTAGGTAATTAGTTCAACGAGCAGTGTTCGCATACCTATCGAAGGTATACCTATCGGCTTGGATCTTGTACCTAAGTCCAAAGCAAAACCGGTGGAGGTGATTATGTCGGACTCGAAACGATTAAAATGCACGCCGTCCACGGGTCCTTGATTGCCGGAGGTGAGATTATACAAGACATATCTCTCGCACCCCGGCAGACCCGGGGACATCTCTTTTGAGATGACCCTCTACCCCCAATGTGGGGACCATGGTGTCCCCATCTAGCCCCTGGGTATGGGGTGGCAAATAAAGCCTGGCGCGCGTGAATTGTTTTTATAAAAGTTCTTGATAAAGATGGGATACGACGGTATCGCCCGTCCTAATGAGTAGTCCGACTGGGGAAGTTCCTCTGCCCTACAGAATACCGCGGCTATTAATCACCTTGTGTTGTGTTTCCGGCGGTGAGTAGGGTAACCAGAGCTCACTGGAGATGTTTTGTGTCTTCAATGGGAAGACCGAGAAACGCTACTAGACGAGCTTAGCCGACTACTAGAACAGCAACCAAAAGGTACTGCTATTCGTTAGTTATAATATAAGCTGTATAAAATATGGCGCTTTCTAGCGGTCATGAAGTACTATTAGGTATTAAAAAACAAATTTGATATGAATAATATTTGGTGCCAATGATTTCTTTTCAGATGACATTACAAAATACCATCATCATCTCCTAGCCCTTGTCTCAATTAAAATTTGGGTCGGAATGTCTGATATATCATTTCCTCAGTCTCTCCTTTCTATGCCATATCTTCTTTCACGCAATCCATGCATATTTTCTTGGGCCGACTTCTGCTCCTAAAGCCCTTATACTTTGACCAATATTCGCAATAAATTCTACCAATAATAGTCATGCAATGGAGTTAATGTCTCTAAAGGAAGCCATTGATATCCAACGATCCAAAATGGAGTGGACGTCTTCCAAAATCATTTCGTTAATGTAATAAATGTATGCCAATGAAATGGACGTCTTCCAGTTTTGAATTTTCAAACGTATTGAAATTCATGCATCCAATCAAAATGGACGTATCGTCAATGGCTGCCTTGATACAGACGGTGTCAAAATTCATCCCCACATTCCATTCCTAATTCAAATTCAAATTTTATTCCCGCCTCATACCATAACCTATACACATTTTTTTTTCTTAACAGTCAAGACTAGAAGTTAATGCTATGTCCTAATTTAGGAGTCTTTGCAGGCACTCGTCATAGTTTGCACACCAATGCTAATTCTTACAATAATTACTATGACATTATAAGTATTTAGCGTGCGAGAGTAAATTATTACAGCTTCTCAATGAACGTAACAGTTGATGAATTAAAAATATATGTGTAGGTAGAGTCGTATTTCCAGCTATAATATAAAAATGAATCGCGAAATATGTTGGTAAGCGCATAACTCAAAAACGGCTTGACCAATTCGAGTAATTCTTTTTTATATTTGTTCCTGGAACTCTACGGAAGGTTTTTATGGAGCAGCGGGAACGGGATCAGAAGTCCAAGCAACAGCTAGTTTTTAATAAAATATGTGTAAGTAAAGGGTGCGCTAGTGAAGTAGCTACATTATCTTTACACAAAACCTAGGTATGAGAAAGTCACAGAGTATATGAACCGTGAAACATTTTTTTATAAACCTATGGACTAGTCAGATATAGCCAGTAGTCATAACATATTTAAATTAATTAGACATTTAAAATTCGGTAACGCGGTAATGGGAAGATTGGTGCTTTATTTACGTTAGTAATAAAAATTTCACAGATTAAAAATATATTTAGACAGGACGTAAAGTCAAGCAAAAAGAACTATGCCCAAAGATTTCCTTTTTTTCAGTTAGAAACGTAAGACACTGCATCAAAACTAGGGATTAGAATGCCCTCAGTTCACCTCTGACCTATAACTAATCAATGCAGCTAACGGCTTTCCAGAAATCGTACGTCAATATTGAATGCAACGACGTGCATTGCTGTCTGTCCGAAGCATTCATAGCGCAGTCTCCAAATAGAACGGGTCATCGGACATGCGCAAAGATGCGTCACCTTTTGCCCTTAGCGTACTGAACATTATTAGGTAAGCTAGGAAATTAGATTTTGATCGAAAAACGAAGCTCGTACCTATATTTGATAGCTTCTATGGAACGCAATTACCGTCAATGGGGGAATACGTAGAGTTGAGATGGGTAGAGATGTCGCGTCCCTGGCAGTATTTTACCATCTCTACCATGGTGAATGCTCTGATGAGCTTTTCCAATTAATCCCACTCTTCCCTTTCCCAAACAGTGCAAAATATATTAGTGCTCTTGAATAGAAATGTCGATTTACATTGGTCTGGGTATTGCCGTGTCTTGGAGAGCATGTTAAGCCGTAGGTCTCGGTTATCATACGAAGATCTATGACAGTCGTTACTAATAGTTAGAGCCCTAAAACGTTCCACAACAGTAGCCTTAGCACGAAATACTATCGAATACGTAATGTAAAGGTATCGACAGAACGGAGCATTGCGATTGGCGGACTATACACGCACACAGGTTCACAAGAGCAGACTGCCAATCACAATGCTCCGTTCTCTTGAAACCTTTAAATTACGAATTCGATAGTTCATGCTAGTGCAGGTCTTAGATAGCAGCCGCTTCATAGAAAATATCGGATTTCAGCCTCATCGCAATTAGTCTGGAAAGGGCGGACACCGGAATCAGAGGGTGAGGCTTTGAAAGCGACCGGGATTAATGCAAGGATGAGTAAGTACTAATACAAAGGTGGCCTTCAGCATGTGGGACTATGTTGAACCACTCACTAAGTGATTGATCGATGGTGATAGGATCTGTGGCAATAGATCACCAAAGGTACCCCTCCTTCCCCTCCCCTTCCTAGCCTCCCCACCCCTTCTCAGCTCTCCTTCTTTCCCTTCAGGGTGGGCAGCGCGTGTGTGACACCCTTAGTGTTGCACACGTTCATAGGCCACGGTGGCCGCTTTCCATCAGGTGGGCCGTGTGCTTGTCTGCCACCTACGTAGTATAAAAAAAAGGACTTTGGTGAGGTTCCACAACCAGATTTTTACATTTCTCCGGCTCGAAAGGCCATCCATAATGGTCATGGGTTAATAACCATTTAAATATAGGTAAATCGATTTAGCTCGAAAAACGTTAATGCTCTGATGGGACTTGAAACCGCTATCTTTTTCTTACAGCGGGATTGCTCTAACTGCTCAGCAACGGAGCCTCGTTTTCTGCATTCGAAAGTCATCTATACAACCATCATGAATTGTAGAAGATGTCTGTTCCCTTTCTTCTTTTATATTCTTCTCCTAACCACACAGGAAAATGAAGGTTCAGAGATCACTGGAGAGGTTTTGTGAAGACCGAGAAACCCTTCTTTGTCTTCTGCATTCACAGCACAGAGTCACTCTTAACCTTCTCCCCTCCCCCTTCCCCTTCCACCCTCTTCTCGATACGGTGGTGACGCCCCTGGTGCTGCAAACGTCCATAGGCCACGGTAATCACTATCCATCTGGTGAGCCGGATGCTTGTCTGCCACCTAAGTGGTATAAAAAAGGTAGGTACCTACTCATGAAAATGGGTCGCGAAAAATGTGATTTTTGTCTTTTTTGGGTTACAGACGTGAGGAATAATGATGTCCCTAAAATAGCATACCTACATTTTAGAAGCGGTTTAAAGACAATAAAAAATGTCAAGAGTGAATATCAGGAAAAAGTCTAAATATAGCATGGTCTATTGATTGACATTACAGTATCACACATTAATTAACGACTATAAAAAGCGATGCGCATTAACAAGATAAATTTAGCTCAGAAAGAGCCGCCATTATGTGTCAGTTTTTAAAACTACCGACTGTGATAGGAAATATTCTGTGCATAAAGCCTTGTACTTATTTAAACATCAGGCTTTTTTTGATATTAGAAAATTCTTTAACATCAGTCTAGAAAATGAGTTTGGCCACAGGTTTACCTCTTAGAGATTAAAACTTCTATGATTTGGAAATAAAAAAAATCAGCATCGGCTCTCTAACCTGCAGAGATACTTGACCTGAATATCTTAGCGAGTTTTAAAAAAATTCAAAAATTGAATTTGGCTCCTATTATTTAAGATATATCTATTATCTATGTACATTAATGTACAACTTCTTATAAAACTGAAGAGTACCATAATCTAATTTCGTAATAATTTCTATTTTTCTAAATTCATTGAATGTCTCTTCATACCTATTGAATAAAAGAACATTTTCTTCAACTTATTTAATAAAATAACATTTCCTTCACGTTGTCTCACAAATAACGGTATTGAAATTTCAATATTCATTTAAAAAAAACGACGGAAAATCAAAAGGTCGGTTATTTCCGTCAATTTTCGTTCGTCCTTGGATCGATCGTAGCAAGGACGTTGCGCGCGCAATCTGCACAGGCGCGCAGCTCTGTCATGGCGCGAAAACAAAAGGATATGCATTTAACGCTGCACCATTTAATTATTTAATTGTGGGCTAAAGTCGTATTGTTATATTGTAACCTTGTCAATTGTTCCGATAAGAGAGTTCAATGGTTTAATTAATTACAAGCATGTCGGTCCAGTTTTCAGACTTGTATAGTATGTGGCGTCTTACGTAACGTCAAAAAAATAGTCCTGAACGTGTAGAAATTTTCAGAAGTATGGTGTAGCAGTTCTAAAATTTCAATAAAGGTCGTGTCGTAGATTATATTTTATTTTTATGAAACAAATATATTTCATTTTATTGATTGCCAGTTTTATAAAACATAACTGAGGAATTATTTTACTAAAAAATACGGACTCACTATAAAAAAAGCTGGCTAATAATAAAATATATTGCCTAAAAATGCATACAAGATATTTTAAAATACCTTGGGTTAGACATTCGTTGTCTGAGCACTTTTAAAATAGCAATGAAGACATTTACATAGCAAAATTATCCGCATTTTTTTTTACAATTGAAATGTTACCAGTAATAATCAGTCACGAAATTGTACCAACGACCATTTATGATTTTCCCTCCAAAAAAAGCAATCACGGTAACCCACATAGAGCCATATAAAAAAAAAAATACGTACCCCAACTCGATCCCGTGCGGCCAAGGAATTGTCCGGTCTCGGAGTTCCACAGGAAAATCCTGAACGACTCCCATCCTCCTAGATCTGGAGGTGGAGCGTAATACTGTTCTGCAACTTTTGTCTTGTCTGCCATGTTCGAACGCTGAGCCGGACTGCGGACTGGAATCGATTGTCGGCGCCTTCGCCCTGTGTGCCCCCCGCACCTCGCTATTTCCACCCCTCGCCCGCCCAACAACCCCTGCAACCCCGTACCGGCCTTACGTAACGATTACGTAAGTCTGCGCGCGCATGTTCAGACCTAAATACAATACCAATCTAAGTTGATCTAACATTGCTCGCCGTTTGCCCCTTTTTCTTCTTCATTTATACGTATTCTGAGGGGCGTGGTAGGTCTTCATAAATTTGTCCGAGAATAGGGTTGCAAAATAATGTTTTGCTGTCCACTGTGCTTTAACAGTTTGGTTTTAAAGACGCTTTTTCTTGAAAATTTTTTTAGCTAAACTTGCAAGTCTCTAGTCTGGATATTGTGTGATAAGTACCTAGTTAGCGTAAAAAAACGTTTTTTAATTGAATAATTATTTGTGTTGTAAGTAAATTTTCAGTTTTAAAATCTAAATTAATTTGAATGGCTGTAATGACCAGTGATCGGCAGATTTCCATTACAGTCATCATCATCATCATCATCATCATTTCAGCCATAGGACCTCCACTACTGAACACAGGCCTCTCCCATCGACCTCTAATCCAAGCGGTTGGAGGCGGTCTGTAACGGGTACCCGCGATGCTATGTCGTCCGTCCATCTCGTAGGAGCCATTACATAACACTATTTTAATATAACTACTTTGCTATAAAGGGGTGTGGAAATGGGGGTAACATGGTTGTACTTAAGTAATACGTCTACTTACAGACGAGGCTTTTATGAAACCGGTGCTTTTTCAGGGTGAGTTGATCGAATGAAGTCGTTCTCCGTGTATTTTTTTTTATACCACTTAGGTGGTTTTTCGGCACCATAAAAAAGGGTAGCCAGAGCTCACTGGAGAGGTTTTGTGTTGTCAGTGGGAAGACTGAGAAACCCTTCTTTGTCTTCTGCACTGACAGCACAGAGACTCTCTTAACCATATCCCTTCCTCCCTTCCCATTCCCCTTGTTCTCTATATGGTCGGCAGCACGAATCTGACGCCCCTGGTGTTGCAAACGTCCATAGGCCACGGTCCACTTTCCATCAGGTGGGCCGCGTGCTAGTCTGCCACCTAGGATGTGGTATAAAAAAAGAAGGGTTGGTTGATGGCTTTTTGTCTCTCTGAACCGATCACTGTCACTATCATCACTACATAGTATAAAATAAAGTCGCGTTTTCTGTCCCTATTTTTCTTGTCCCTTTGTATGCTTAAATCTTTAGAACTACGGAACGGATTTTGTTTCAATAGATAGAATGGTTAAAGAGGAAGGTTTATATGTATATAACATCATGCTACGACTAACAGGTGCGGAGCAGGAATGAAAAGTGTTGCAAAAACGGGGTGACGCAGACGAAGTCGCGCGGGTCAGCTAGTAATGAATATAATATGTTACATCTAATACAATGTACCATATTGATGTAATACTTATGCTGTGTATAATGTTCATGGGGGACGGAGGTCACTCTGCGACCTCCGACGTCCGAGTCACCTCCTCTCATCGCGACCTTCATTCCACTAAAGCAAATTAATTTAGGTTTTAATATTTAATTTAAGTGGAATAAAATTATACCGTCTGATACTCTTCTAAACGTTAATTGGTAGTACTTGTGCGGCTAAACACGTAATAAATTTCCTAGAGATTTACACCGCATAGCAAGGCATCGGATCAATTTTTTTCAAATTTATTTATGTAGCTGCAACATTTCGGTTAGCATATTTTTTTTGACAAGTGCCCGAAAGTTCTCTGACTACCCCTTCAGGGATTACGGGCGTGACCATATGTATATATGTATGTAGGTAGGTATGTAATATTATACATAATTTGCATGATTGCAAGATTGCCCGGTCATGCCTAAACTCTAGGTAAGTTGTGGAAGCGCCTACGTAATTTCTCTTAGTAAACCGTAAGTCACCTTTTTAGCTATTAAAAACTTAATAAAAGTCAGAAGCAGCAGCAGTTAGTAAATATATCTGGTGTCACTCACATAGTCACACCGAATCAAAATGACAAATCGCATATTAAAATTGGTCAAGCCGTTCACACTGTGGGGCGTGCCAAAGAAATGGACACACATACATACATAGTCTCGAAAATCGTACCCTCCTTTCTTCGATAGTCGGATAAAAATATTGTCATGTCCTATACAGGGTGTAAGGGGAACGCTCCCGAAGCCGAAGCCTGGAAGCCCTGGTAGTACTCATGGTATTTATTTTATATTTTTAAGCCGTTTAACGTGCGTTGTTCGCTCTCGATCGTGAGCTGAATGAAACAAAATTTCATGAAAAAACTTTGTTACTTTGTTTTTTTTTTTGCAGTGAGGTTTTTTCATGAAATTTTCGTTTCATTTAGCTTTACTGATATGATGGAGAGTAAACAATGCGAAAAAAAATTGGAAAAAAGTAAAAAAAAATTCAAGAAATGTGCCAATATGTTGTGTACCATGAGTACTACCAGGGGCCTTCGGTTTCGGGAGTGTTCCCCTTAAACCCTGTATAAGAAAAACATGATTAACACAATCGAATTATATATACCTACACATAGACACATTTATGCATATTACAATTTTACCCTGAACGGGGATAGAATCTGTGATCCCTAATGTAGCTGGTAGATCACTCCACCAGCCCACCACACAGGTCATCGACTGACCCGATGCTATCATTAATTTAAGTATAAATAACGCGCGCCATTATACACACACAGTCGAATAACTCGAGTGTCAATAACATGTCACACCTCAATAAATTATTTATCTGTGCTGTTTTGCTGGCGATTACAGGTAATATTGTGTTTCTTACTTACATTACATAAAACGGGGTGAATAGGGATCCAAGGGTGGATAGGGATAAAATGGTAAATTGAATATTTTAAATAATTTCTTTTACAAATTTTTAACTAAGCACATTACCAGATATTTGATGATTCTGTGATTACAATGAACTAGTTCAAAGTTTCGCTTGAAAGAAAATAACTACAGAATTTAGCTGACCATAGCTATCCCTATCCACCCTTCGATGCCTATTCACCCCATTTTACGCGGTACGTACATTTCATACATAAGTATATATAATATTACATATATACATATTTTTATTATTACATATTTATTTTTAAATACTTTTCGAAGTTATGTGTGTATTTATCGCAGGCTTATAAGTGCCCGGTTAATGGCAATATGTTCGCCACATTGGGACCTAATACATAAACTGGTGAAATGTGGGTGCTAGCATCTCTGCCTACCCCTTCGGGGATAAAGGCGTGAGTTTATACTTATGTTTATGTATACCTTGATATATTCTGCAATTGAGATCTTTACTTTTTGAATTATTGACCCTTAGCTTAAATCGCCATTAGACGTGTGGGAAACCGTCAGTGATAAAAAAGTTACCCAAACTATGAGGGTTGCGGTTTGGAATTCCTTTCTAAGACATGAACATGACTCTGAATGAAACTCACGCCTATACCCCCCAAGGGGTAAGCAGAGGTGCTAACATCCACATTTCGCCAGTTTATGTATTAGATCCCAATGTAATGGTGGCGAGCCTATTGCCATTAACCGGGCACTTATAAACCTGCGATAAATACACACATAACTTCGAAAAGCATCGAAAAATATCGAAAAGCTATCTTTGGAATGGTTATACCATGGGTGAGTTCCCCTCTCTCCCCCAATATATTTTCTTATCTAAAAATCGTATAGACCTAATATGGTTATTTAAGGTGGAATATTTATTGCCTAATTTTCGCATTGGCTAGTAACAACTTCTTTTTTACGTAAGTACTTGTTTGTTCCTCAAAGTTTATCTATAACTGTGTTTATAATGTTTAATTTTTGTAAACATTAATATCTTCAATAGTTTACTTTCAAACGAATGAAAATATTGCGTAGTTAATTGAAATGAATACCTACTTTAAAAATCCATACATATACTCACACCTTCCCTGAATTTTTCATGCGTTGTCGTGTCGGGGGATATCTAACTGGTGAAAGCATGTTAACTGACACGATGATCAAATTAAACTATTTAAACATGCTTCTAGCAAGCCAATTGATACTTGACAAGAGATTTAACAGCCGATTAGTTAATAATAGCATTGAGCCTTTCGGAAACTGGGGGTAACTGTCAAAGAAAGGAATGCGAAACCGCACCCCTCAAAACAAGTAAAAGACTTTACCTATATCCTAGGAGAGATGTTGTCGTATGTGCAAGTAACTCGCAAGTGCGAAGAAGAAACCTCGACTCGTATTTGGCCTTTACACGAGGCATCTAGGTAAAGTAGCACCATTAAGCTGAAGAACATACTGTGCGAGTGCCACGCCTTAGGAAGACATCGAATGGATCTACTCGGGAGGGGATACCCCAAACCAGAGGATTACATGCACCTGTGATTAAGAGGAGTGGCCACCCTGATAGAGAGGGCTATCCCTCCTCTAACCTAGGAGCCAGGGTGGGGTCGACACAAAGGATCCAATAGGGTCGAAGTGTCCGCGAAAGCTCCAGAGCACGCACCCCAATAACATAAGATAAGATAAGATAACACCATTAAGCTAATCTTTTTTATAGCGGTCCTGTAGAATTGTAACGACTACTTTTATATCGTATTTTAATAATATTGTTCGCAGATATCGTACAAAGTAATTATGTGTACCGTTCGGATGCTCAACGATGGATAGCACAGAACAAGATTGTAGCTACATGGGAAGAGGCCAAGCAGAACTGTGATAAGGCAGGTAATATAAAATAGAGTAATTAACTTTCAAATGTTAGTAATGGACGGTTTAGTATCTACACCGTCCATTAGTAACCGCAGCAATGGTCTATGTACGAACCATCTACTCGGTCTGCAATCATCTTCAGGAGGGAGTTGGAGTCACTCTGACCCTGTACGCGCGCTTCCGCATCGTAGTATAGAAGCAGTCTACTCGCGCTTGCGCAAACATGCTTGCCTGCAGCGCCAGGGCAGTCTCATCAACCTCCTGAACGTGTTATTGTATTGGACGCGGAGACCAAACCCTGAGTGTAGTTAGCCCACAGACTGCATTAATAATAGTGGTGGGATTTGCAAAACTCACCATTCCATCGCAGCATTAATTTTTTTCGATCTAAATCGATTTCGTTATAGTCAAGTGCAGATTTCATTAATTCTTTTTTTGTGTCTCAGGAGCGATTCTGGCGTCTCCCATTAACGAACAATTGCTGAAGTATATGAAGTCATACATCGATGTGAACGGCCATACCAACGCTTACTTCATTGGCATGACTCTGAAAACCGATCCTGAACCACAATATGTATCCATAGAAGGTCAGTAAATACTTTTTTATGTTCGATAGGCTCTCGTTTCACCACTATTTCCCTTTTTTCCCCCGCCAGAGCCGGTTGGGGAGGTTATGTCGGACTCAAACTTACTAAAACGCACGTTCTTCAGGCCTTCAGTTGCCAAAGGGAAGATAATAAGACATATCTCTTGTACCCCGACAGACCCGGGGCCATCTCTTTTAAGATTCCCTTCGGGGGCGGCTTGTTTTTGCTAGGGTGACAGGCGAATCCACCCGTCACGCCCAACCACAATCTCAACTGGTGATAAGGGAGGATGTGGTCGACGGTGGAGTACGCTTGCTTAGAAGTAACCTATTCACTCTAGTCTTAAAGAGTTCCAAGTCATAGCTATCCAGAAACACTGATTTCGGCAGGGCGTTCCACTCGTTAGCTGTACTGTTATTTTTTTTATTAAAATTAATTATTTAACTTAACTTTGTCCATAATGAGTACCAAGGCACCGATTTTACAAATTGTAAACAATTTTCAAACCACTGAGATTACTAAAATACCATTGAATTTTAGACTTTACGACAGACATTTTAAAGTTTAAAATATTAAATATTGTTGAGCACTATTTCAACTCATCAAGCCGCGAGAGCTAAGATTTTAAAAGAAAAAAGCTAAAAAATATTTCTGGTGTGCCCAGAAATATTCATGCTTCAAAGTAATGGTGGAAAATTGATATTTTTATTGATTATATACCAGGTATTCAACTAAATAACATGCCAGGAGCTGTATTCGACATGATAGATCAATTGGATCCACGAGATGGCAACTGTCTGAGCATGAACCGAGACAGTATACATGTTGTACCATGCTGGAAGCGACTACCTTATATATGTTACACTGGTGTGACCACCAACGGCACAGAATCTGTTGAACCAACAGAAGATCAGAGAGAGACGGTGGTGTTACCAACACAAGTAGCTGAATCGAATGACACAGAACTTACGACAATAGCTGAAACAGCCAATTCAGGTACATTTTAATCCTATTATTGCCACACCCTTTTAATCCTTTCCTACACAGGACAACACGAGCAGGGTTTAGATGTTAACCCGCATACGGTACAAAATATTCCATCAAGAACCAAGCGGTTCAGTGAGTCTTTTCTCTGCCGCACCATTAAGTCTTGGAATTCCTTATCAGCGCACGTGTTTCCTTCTTCCTACAGACCCGGGTCCTTTAAGCGGGGCGTAGGTATAAAGGCATCTGATGAGGCCGTCAAGCTGAGCGCCACCATTGTACTACTGTACGTGTTTGTTATGGTGAATCTCTTTCCTGAGACTTTGCCTAATGCCTACAGCTTACCAAATAAAATAACAAATGTTACAGTTTATGAAGATATTTGTCTCAATCGCGTTCGAAGGGCTCAATGAACTGCTAAAATTTGGTTCAGGGATTCTTTTTCTGTCGAATCGACGGCATTTTTCAATTGCAATCGTTGTGTAGTAATTTGTTTCACGGCAGCGCCGATACCCACGGAGAGGGCCCGAGCATAGGTTTCACTCTACGAAATTGATTACTCCATTATTCCAGATTGCTCCATGTATTTTTTTATGCCTGATATGTATAACATTGGCATAAAAAATACGATTGGTTATTTTTTATTCCGTTTAATTAGCGTTATTCACTATTTATCCAATCAGTAAAGCTAAATGAAACGGTAATTCCCTAAAAACATCACTAGAAAAAAAAACAAAACGCCATAATGCGTATAGATTTTTTTATGTTCACATAATGGCTCGCAAGATCTGGACCAGAATTCTTTAATAGTAAAGTAGTTTTACATGATTCAAAATATAGATCAATACTTTAATAGATAAAATAAGATAAGAACTCTTTATTAAGCAGAAAAAACAATACAAGCATAGAGAGACGAAATGTTTCGATGATGGCTGCAAAAGTATACACTGAGGCGCACCCATCAGCGCCACTACCCTCATAAGATGGTGGATTGTGGATTGTTACAAATTAGAATAAACAGGAAAAAATAATAAATTAGATAAATGTAAAAATAGAGTGCATGCAATTTCAGTGTGCGGATGGGTGTGCGAGGGAGCTGTGTATGTGTGTGTGTGTGTGTGTGTGTGTGTGTGTGTGTGTGTGTGTGTGTGTGTGTGTGTGTGTGTGTGTGTGTGTGTGTGTGTGTGTGTGTGTGTATTAAATATTGAAGGCGTTTATGAGTAATATTTATTAATACATATTTATTGGCAGTAACTGATGCAGAAGGGATCACACCAACGACACTCGCTCCAGATTGTAACTATGAAGGTAAATTTTTAATGTAATTATTAAGTCTGATACTCTCCAAGACTTTAATTGGTAGTGCTTGTGCGGCTAAGCACGTAATAGCAAGGAATCGGGTCAACATTTTTTTTCTAAATTTATTTAGCTGCAACATTTTCGGTTCGGAATTTATTTGCGGTATACTTATTCTTTTACAAAGTGCCCGTTTGGCGGCAATAGGGAACTCTATTACGTGGGAGAAAATCATAGTTGGCGACATGTGAGTTTTTAATACACCTCTGCCTACCCTCTGAAGGGGTAGGCAGAGGTTTGTTATAAGGGCATGAGAATATAAAAAAAAATTGACTCAAGAAAACGGACTCCAACTTATAATGGTCTATTTACTGTATCTAACCATTCACCATGTCTTAACTCTTAATCATTACAAACTGTACGTTATGCTTATACAAATAAATTGATTGAAAATTTTCAGAATATGTTTACTATCCGGAAACGGGTCGTTGTTATAGAATAAACTATTTTGGTGTAAGTTGGTCTAAAGCAAATAGAACATGCGAAGACGAAGGCGGGTATTTGGTGATCCTGAATGATGAGACAGAAGCCAAAATCGTCACTGAAATATTAGCGAAGGAAAAAGTGTACCTTCGAGCCTCATGGGTTGGACTGAGAGATGACACGGGAAAAGGCGAATGGCGTAGTATACATGGTGAGATATTTTTCTGAATCAATTTTTTTCATAAAAAGGTACGGTAGCCTAGTAGTATGGGTGATGGACTGCTGAGACGAGGTCTCGGGTTCGATTCCAGGTTTTACCATGGCACACACCAAACTTCTCCATGCTTTTCGAAGTTATGTGTGAATTTAGTGCAGGTTAA
Source organism: Pelosia muscerda (assembly GCA_963691645.1). Classification (NCBI taxonomy): domain Eukaryota; kingdom Metazoa; phylum Arthropoda; class Insecta; order Lepidoptera; family Erebidae; genus Pelosia; species Pelosia muscerda. Next base: position 1,322,739 of record OY829100.1, read on the forward strand.
AAGTGCCCGGTTAATGACAATAGCCTCGCTACCTATCACATTGGGACCTAAACATAAACTGGCGAAATGTTGGTGCTAGCACCTCTGCCTACCCCTTTGGGGATAAAGGCCTGGGTTTATGTTATGTTATATGTTTTTTCATTAAATAACATTATGTTTTTATTACCATACAACTAATTTCAGCTGGACCAAGAAGGTTTTAATGCAATTTTTCTACATAATTTGATGCGTAATCTGCAATTGATTAATTCAAATTATGTTACCTTTTTCTTGAGATTAGATTAGCGGGTCTGGGGGTGTTAGGTTGAACCGCCTATCACCTTAGCAAGAGGGCATGAGGCTCCTCCCTATCCGGGGAAAGATGTGGGTACCGTACTCCCACACTCGAGAGGGCCTTCGATAGCCCTGGTTCAACCGGGGCGTGAGGGATATTCCAGAGGCCACCTCACCCTCTCGGCAACTGATGGCTCTAGACGGCATTGCAGTTTTGGTCGGTTCAATTCCGACATAACCATTCGTGCTGACTTCGGTGTGAAGGCTTATGAAATGAAATGATATTTATTTTACTTGAAGTATGGCAAAAATGCAAAATTTGGCACTTTAGTTGACAGCATTATTCCTAAATCTAATTTTAATATTTGACATAATTATATATCAATATAATTTTGTAGTTGAATTATTAATAAATAGTTCAGTTCTACTTTGTAACAGTGAGGTTGACCTTAGCGAATTCATTTTTATTTTAAGGGGGGGTTTCATTTTTAATTTTTAGGGGATTTCTGCATGGAAAAAGGTACTATTATAGAACTATTATTCATAGTCGATATTACTTTAAATCCAACCATAGTAACCAACTTGAGTCCGAATATTTTCATCGACATTACTGTTCTCTCTGCATGGAGTTGTATTTTCCTGAATATATAAATTATTGTCTTTCTGTTGTAGGAGAAAACTTCAGTGATTTATACAATAAGGTATTTGTGCCAATAACTAAATCTTCTAGCCACGAATTCTGTGCCATTTTATTGGACGAAGGAACTCTGTATGATTCCAATTGTGACAGCCATTTAAGCTATATCTGTGAAAAAGACGCGATTTAACAAACACATCTAATATCAATTTAATCTCTTGTAAACAATCTGTAATAAATATATTTGTGCGTATTTTTGTTTTTTCTCTTTTTCTTTCCTTTACCATACCACCCATAAACAAGTTTTTTTTTATCCAGGACATGACACCGCCTGTGTGGAAATCCTTTATCACCATAGACAAAGGATGTAGATTTACCACAGCAAGCTAATTTTTTCGATATAAATACATACGCTGTGTTCTTCCTCAGTTCTTCCTCGCTGTGTTCATTATAACATCGAGGTTTAATCAGCTCAGCGATCGGTAAGGACTACAAAGAAAAAAATTACAATAAAACAATTTCATCATCTGCAGTAATTATTTTTCATGCCTTCAGGCGTCCCTACCTGTTCGTCTCAGCAGTTCGTCTTACATAGTTACTACTTGTCTACAAAGTTCTATTTGCCTACGAAGTACTATTTGTCTACAAGGTACTAATTGTTCTACGAAGTTATATTGACTATGTTTGCTATCAGTCTACATTTATGTTCTATTTGACTACGAAGTTGTATTTGTCTACGAAATACTTTTTGTCGACCAAGTACTATTTGTATACGAAGTGCAATTTGCCTACGAAGCACTATGTAAATGTGTCCAAGTAACCACATTTTTGAGGACCTATTGGGCAAGGTTTTGCTTTGTTTTTTTTTGCAATACTAACTTATCTTGATGATGATGTGGTCTGTGGTCACAAAGCGATAAAGCCCTTTAATTAATTATAAAAACTTATCTTATGAGTGAATGAATAAGTTCCTATGAGGGCAGGAAGAAGAAGATTTTGATGTATCAAATGGCTGAACTTTGATGTGACACAACATACGTTGTAGAGGTCAGATGGTGATTCACATAGGTTTAGCTGCGTCTCAATTATACTAGAAAGTCGACCCCAACTGAGTTGGAATAAGACTTAGAGAATAATAACTAATCAGATTTGATCAGATGAAAATCTGATATATTATTATTATTTATCTGTGAAGTGTTATTTTTAACCCCCGACGTATAAACGACGGGGTGTTATAAGTTTCACATGTTTGTCTGTTTGTATTTGTGTGAGTGTGTGTGTGTGTGTGTGATTGGGTGTGTGTTTGTGTGTATTTACGAATATCTATTTGTACTTATTTGTCTACGAAGTGAATTTTCTATAGTGTTTTTTTTCGTAGTACTATTTGTCTACGAAGTTCTACTTGCCTACGAAGTGCTATTAGTCTACGAAGAATTCTGTCTACGAAGTCCTTTTTGTCTACGAACTACAAAATGGTCTACGCAGCACTATTTGTCTACAAAGTGCTATTTGTCTACGAAGTATGTACTTACTTACCGGTCTAGAAAGAGTCCGAAAATCTATGAATATACGAAAGTTACATAACTTCCATCTACAGAGTTGTTATTTTAGCATACCGTATCAGATAATAACGGCATATAAGTTGTAGATTTATGTTGGGTGGAAAGTTTTGAAGTAAAGTAGGAAGAAGGGAAAGAGAAGGAGGATTTTCATGAACATTATGAAACACTCCTATCATAGCCGTACATTTTTTATACCTAAACTACCTATTACCTCTGCTAAACTACCTATTAATATGATATTTGTAAAAAAAATACTCCATTGAGTTTCTTATCAAATAAAATTTGAATTTTAGATAATACCATTTGGCATTTGACTGGCTTCTGACCCATCCTTATCAATAAAAAAATATTTGGATATAAAATGTTGATACATTGCTCTTACCAAACCAGTTCTACGGGCGGAGTCGCCGAATCAACACTATGTTGGACCTCAAAATTTTCACCTTATCTATATTGGCGATTGTGTTGTTGACAACTGGTAAGGTATATTTTAAACATGCTTATATTAAGCTTCACTTGTAACTATGTATATAAGAAAATCTTTGAATCTTAATTTCCCCCATTTCCCGGTCTTCGATTAAGATAAAATTTTGTACACGCTCTGAGCGCTAATGACTAGCTAACATGACTAGCTAAGAAACATCATTACAAATCCAATATGGCGGCCTACCCAAGATGGCGGACGGGCTGTTAGAAATCCATCCCCATGATATGTGTATCAAATGGAAGAGTTTGCAAACAGTAAAACGAAAAAATAGTCACGTGACTTAAATCTAATATGGCGGACGGACGTCTAAGATGGCGGACAAGCTAAATTTGTCCTAAATAAAAAAAAACAAGTAGATTTTCTTCATCGATATACTATCATTTTTAAAAAATTACTTGCGATTTTAACTTTGTATATTTTTAGGTTATGTTCAATTTTTATTTTCGTTTAGTTCTGGTGTATCATACATACTGTGAAACCTTAAAATGATGTTGAATATTTTTATGATCTCTCTCCATCTAATACCCTCCAAGACGTTAATTGGTAGTGCATGTGCGCTAAGCATGTAATTAATTTCCTTGCGATTTCCACTGCATAGCAAGAAATCGGGTCAACATATTTTTCCAAATTTATTTAACTATTTGCAATTTATTTTTCGACATACCCATTTTTTACAAAGTTCCCGATTGGCGGCAATAGGTTTGAGGTGGACCGAAAACCATATTTGGCGAAATGGGGGTCTTTAATACACCTCTGCTTACCGTTTCGGGGATTACGGGCGTGAGTATATGTATCTATGTACGAGCACCTATGTGTATTTCAGATATAAGTACCAATGTAACTCTTCGTTTTCTACAAGAAACAAGTTGGAAATAAATGTTTGAAACAGTTGTCGAAAATTGATCAAAAACTTGTTAAAGACCTGTCTGAACACACTTGTATTGCGACTGTCTCAAACAAGTTGTAATCAAGTTTAAAACACATTTGCATTCAGACTGAAATTTGCGACATTTATGTCAAATACTTGTTTTTGTATTTTGGTGAAAATGAGGTGTAAATACTTATAGATTATCTATATAAATGAATAAATCTTCTCCATACATTACATTATTATGTACAGATCTCGCACAGAGCAAGTATGTGCAACGCAAACTTGTTGGAACGTGGGAAGAGGCCAAGCAGTATTGTCAAAAAGAAGGTAACATTCTAATTATTATAAACCGAAATACATAATCATTAACATCTTAGGCTTAGTTGCACTACTACTGTTAAAGTAAGCGTTTACATCAAATTTATCATTAACAGTAACATTGATTCTAATTATGGTTTCTGCTAAATGTGTTGCACCAGTGTATTTAGTAGCTCGGTTAAAGTTATCTTTTTGATAGAATTTGGCGTTAAGAATTAACAGTAACGAGCCGAACGTAGGCGGTTACTGATAGCGTCAAGTTATGACGTCATTTTAACTATTATCAAATGGTGCAACCTGTTTTATACCAATAGCACTAACATGAATTCCTATCGAATTCGCAATGTAAAAATTTCGGGAGAACGGAGCATTGTGATTGGCAGTCTGCCTCTTGTGATCCTGTGTGCGTGTGTAGCCCGCCAATCGCAATGCTCCGTTCTGTAGATACCTTTACATTACGAATTCGATAGAATTTCGTGCTAAGGCTACTGACCGGTACTTTAACTGCACTGTTAATGTTAAAGTAAGATAATGCAACCGAACCAATGAAAATTGATGAAGATGACTGACTAACGTTTATGAAATGGTTGACAAAATGGATGTCAGAGAGTAATAACTCAGTGACCGCGTTTGGTCTCAGCAAACAGTTCATTTGCAGAATGATCTCTGTCCTCCATGAGCGCAGGCCTGGGGGTGACGGGTGGAGCCGCCTGTCACCCTAGCAGAAGCAGGCAGCGACGGCGGTGCAAAGTGCGCCTCCCCATATCCAGGGGTTAGACGGGGACGCCGTGGTCCCTACACCCGACACCCGACGTTTAAACGGAACTTACAAAAAGTCAAAATTAAAATATATTATAAGCTAGTTAAGCAAATGGACCACTGATTCGAAACGCGTCCCCGGCTAGAAACTTATCGGGCTTTTCTTTACAAAATTTGAAATTACAGGTAAAATATTAGCCTCTCCTGTTGATGGAAAAACTCTACAAGATATGAAGGCGCTTATTGGAAAAAATAATCACACAGCGTCGTATTTCATTGGCATAAAGGCGAGAAAAGATCCCGAACTAAAATATGTGTCTTTGGAAGGTTGGTATATCATTCAATATTATCTAAGTAAGTACACAAGTAAAATAATCAATCAAAGAATCAATTTCATTTATTCAGTTTAGCCACATAAGAGCACTTATGAATGTCAAAGTTTAACAATTACTTACATTTGTCAAAAATATTATAATTTATAATAAAATAAATAGTAAATAAATCATTTGAAAACTGCGTAAAAACTAATTTTAAAAATTACGTAAAAAAGTTAACTTAAATAAAAACTAAAAAGAAAGAAACAAGCCCAGTAGTTTAAAATTCATACAATACACAGTCGGGGTCCATTCAAATTTTACCAATCAAATCTTCCCAAGGGGCCCCGACTGTGAGTATTGTATGAATTCTAAACTACTGGGCTTGTTTCTTTCTTTTTAGTTTTTATTTAAGTTAACTTTTTTACGTAATTTTTAAGATTAGTTTTTTACACAGTCGGGTTTTTTGTTTCTCTTTAAATTATATACTAAAAAAAATTGTATCGGAATGATGTGTTACTCACGGTCTACCCATTACAGGTATTTCACTGGATGACATTCCTGAGGATGCGATAAACATGATAGAACAACTGGATCCACGAGATGGCGACTGCCTAGCCATGGACGCTGGAACCATACGGACTGTACCATGCTGGAAGCGACTTCCTTATATATGCTATTCAAGATGTGGGGACGAAGGTTAGAGTATACCTACTTGCACTTTTTCATGAACCATACGTCTTCTCGCAATTATATTTATGTAACATTTTAACGTGACCGTTTGCGTGATAGCTAGGTAAATGAAACCATCGATCGACTGGTGGTCGTGTCAGCACAAATTGCCCGTGTGCCACAAATTGTTACGTCCACACATAACGTGCCCGCTGTTCGTGTCACAAATCTGGATACGCCATTCATTACAGTGCATTATTAAATTTGTTTCATTTACGTAAAACGGGGTGAATAGGGATCCAAGGGTGAATAGGGATTAATCTTCTAATTGGTGAGCTAAATTCTGTTGTTATTTTCTTTCAACCGTAATTTTGCACTAGTTCATTGTAATAACAGAATCATCAAATACCTGTTACGAGGCTTATTTGAGATCTAGTAGAAGAAATTATGTAAAATATTAAATTGACCATTTTGTCCCTATTCACCCTTGGATCCCTATTCACCCCGTTATACCGTATGTATTTTATTCGTTATTTTACAGGATATACGTTCTCTTCCACGGGCAGTTGTTACAAATTATATCAGAAGCACGCAACATGGGGTGACGCGAAGAGGACATGTGAGAAAGATAACGCACACTTGGTAATCTTTAACAATGAGGACGAAGTCAAAACCGTCATGAAAACAATTGCCAAACCCGATCCATACGGCAGTCTTGGGTTATGGGTGGGCATTCGAGACGACACAGGGAGGGGTAAATGGCACAGTGTCCAAGGTTAGTTATTCGTATATATTATCTAATACTAAAAACAATTGCATCCAATATTTGCAGAGGAAGGAGGTGGCGGAGTGAGTTTGGAGAATACTCCGGGCCCGCATAGTCCGCATGAGTAGAGGCGACTCGGGCGTCGCAGGTTACGCCTGTGCCCTTTATGAATGCGGGCCTAGGGGTAACAGGTGGGGTCGTCTATCACCCTAGAAGAAGCAAGCCGCGGCGTCGATGGAAAGTGGCCTCATATCCGAAGGTTCGAAACCAGAGGAAGGGGGTCATTTCCAAAGAGATGACTCCGGATCTCCTGGGGTAATTTATAAAAAACTAGCTGACCCGCGCCGTTTTTGCAACATTTTTCATTCCTGCTCCGCATCTGTTAGTCGTAGCATAATGTTATATACATATAAACCTTCCTCTTTAACCATTATATCTATTGGAACAAACCGCATCAAAATCCGTTGCGTAGTTCTAAAGATTTAAGCATACAAAGGGATAAGAAAAATAGGGATAGAAAACGCGACTTTATTTTATACTATGTAGTGATAGTGATAGTGATAGTGATGATTGATCAGTAATAGTAGTTTGTATTGCCTGTTAATTTTCTGATTACTTTGCATTGAAATTATTTGTATTTAATTATTTCAGGGCATCGTTTAGAAGAGATATACAATGTGTGGCACACATATTCCACGAACATGTACGTCAACGAGGCCTGTGCTCTTGTCAATCCAGATGGGGAATTGTTCGATTACTATTGTAACTATTATTATGGTTTTATCTGTGAAAAGGATATTTAAATAAATGTTTGAATAAAATGTTATTTTAATTTGACACGCTAAAGGCCCTTCTCGTCTCCACATCGGACAGGATTGAGAGATGCATGTTGTGCATTGGAGGGAATCAGTGCTTACCTAGATATGGCGGCAACTCACACCTCCGGTATCTTAGGCCGTTCATCCCAATACTACAATAAGCCATATCAGAGAATTTTAAGATGTGTGTGTGTGTGTGTGTGTGTAAGTGTGTGTGTGTGTGTGTGTATTTCGATGTAGTTTTTCTGTTTGAAAGCTAAATTACAATGAGGCCGTCAAGCTCAGCGCCACCATTGTTACACTGTAGGTACGTCTTTGTAATGGTGAACCTTTTACCTGAGACTTTGCCTTCAATTTTCTATCAGGTGAATTCAAGTCAAATTGATGTGGTCCAAATAAAAAAAATACATGACAAATGCTAACAAAGCTTTTGTTAATTAAAAAACCCGCCTGGGTTGGTTAGCACGAAATCCTACACTACACACGCACACAGGTTCACAAGAGGCAGCCAATCGCAATGCTCCGTTCTGTCGATACATTTACATTACGAATTCGATAGTGTTTCATGCTAAAGGCACTGAACACTGGCCTCATGCTGAATCACAATAGTTAACCTTTGCAGCAGTTACGAGCAGGAGCTAGGATTACCAGAGGTATATTATTATATTCAAGATCTAACTGATGGATTTAAGAGTACTAGCAATGGAGAAACCTCAGCCAAATTCATTTAAAATGAAGTGACTACTTGCGTCTGGTTTATCTAAATAACATTAATTATATAATTATCAATAAATTGCCCTTGCTTGACCAGTTTTAGGAGTACACTCGTCGCATTCACACTGTTTTGTTGCCCGAAATGTTTTTTTTATTTTTTTGTGCCGCTTTGGCGACGACTGCTGGTAAGATCAATATTTTGTCTTAATTATACTGTTATATTAAATGTGTCTAGCACCAAATAACTTTTTCTAGATATTTTGGTAGCCTAGTGGTATGGGTAATGGACTGCTAAGACGAGGTCTCAGGTTCGATCCCAGGTTTTACCATGGCACACACCGATGACTTTTCGATGTTTTTCGAAGTTATGTGCGTATTTATCGCAGGTTCATAAGTGCCCGGTTAATGGCAATAAGCGCGCCACATTGGTACCTAAACATATACTGGCGAAATATGGGTGCTAGCACCACTGCCTACCCCTTCGGGGATATAAGCGTGAGATGGTGTTATGTTTTGTTATGTTGGAACTAAATAAGCTGTCTAAATATTATCTTTATTATCTGATCAGAATATTTCATCGAGTCAATGGTTCTTCTTCTTCTTCTTTTCTTAAAATGGCTTCTGCAGCAGGGTAGCCACAATTTTGCCAGTGTCTAGTAAATGTAAACGTTTTATAAAATTAATGGCGAGACGCCAATGTCAAGTTTAAGAGTCAATGGTTAAAAATGACTACCAAATATTTTCAATTTTTGTTACCTTTTTTTATACCACTTAGGTGGCAGGTAAGCACGCGGCCCACTTGATGGAAAGTGGTTACCGTGGCCTATGGACGTTGTAACTTTTTAATTTATTGCCATTGTTGTTTCAGTTAGGCAGGTATTATTTAAAAAAAATTAATGACCCGCCATAATTATGATAACATTTTATTTTTGTACAGAGTCAAAGACTAGATGGCCTATGAAATTATAAAATGTCGTTGAGGTTATCTATGGCTCTGATTATAATGTTTTGAATTTTTGAAACGTGACAAATTACATTATTAACTTAGGAGTCAACAGATTTATCAGTTAAAATAATAAATAGTTATACCGACAATTTGTTTAATAACAAAGGCCTCGAAATAGTTTAAAAGAATGCTCTTCAATAATGGGCCCCAGAATTACACCCTGTGGTACTCCTAGAGTAATAAATTATGTACAGTAGGCTGCAAAAGTGCATGGACATTACAAAAACTAAATCGTTTGCGCCGTTATTCAACCCCATCTGTTGACGAAGTAAAATGTTTCACAAATATATCTGTATATATCACAAATATATACACTAGATGGCGCCGCGCTACTTTTTAAATGTAAGAAAAATTAACTTCTTTTTCTATTTTTTTTTTGTTTTTTTTTTTTATCTATGGCACGTCAATTTGACTTCACCTCGCCTGATGTTAAACTGAAGGCAAAGTCCCATGAAAGAGGGTCACCATTGCAAACACGTTCAGTGCTACAATGGTGGCGCTCAGCTTGACGGCCTCATCAGATGCTTTTTCACGCCCCGCTTAAAGGACCCGGGACTGTAGGAAGAAGGAAACACGTGCGCCGGCAAGGAATTCCAGGACTTAATGGTACGGCAGAGAAAAGACTCACCGAACCGCTTGGTTCTTGATGGAATATTCTGTACCGTATGCGAGTGACACCTAAGCCCTGCACGCGTTGTCCTGTGTAGGAAAGGGGAGGGTGGGATTAGTTGGAAGAGCTCATCAGAACATTCACCATGGTAGAGACGGTAAAATACTGCCAAGGACGCAACATCTCTACGCATCTGCAAAGGCTCGAGGGACTCTGTGACCTCGGGACTCCCAATAATGCGGACCGCACGTCGCTGCAACCTGTCGAGAGCATCTAATAAGTACTTTGCGGAGCCATCCCAGAGATGCGAGCAGTATTCCACGCAGGAGCGAATTTGTGTCTTATAAAGAAGACACCGCTGCTCCGGCGTGAAAAAACGTCTCAATCTGTTCAGGACTCCGAGTTTACGCGAAGCTGTTTTGCTACTATATTACCAATTTATACAAACACAAATTAACCATGCATTGAAATAGAATATTACTAGATTTTTTTAGTTTAACGTAATGTTTTAATCTTAGAGGATGAACTTAATTTATAAATTAATGAACTATGTGGGTAGTTCAGTTTATTTAATAGCTGCTTGCTCACTCAGTGACTTGCTAGTTTGTTCGTTCGCTAACATCATTCCCATTTGTATTATCCTTGTTCTGAGTTAACCAAATAATTTTTGCTACTACTTACTACTAATACGCATAAGCTTATTAGTAGTAAGTAGTAGCTAGTAAAACCACTGGCGCCATCTAGTTTATTTATTTAAAAACTGGGGTTTGAAAGTTCATAGCATTATCGATCTTAAGCTATCCATGCACTTTTGCAGCCCACCGTACCTAGAACATTATTTTGTGAGTTTTATTTTATAATACGAATCATTTATGGTTGTAAAGTCGCTTACTTATACTTGTCAAAATGATCAAAATAATCTACGAAACCGTACTACATGTTCGCGAATTTTATAAATTTGCCTATATTAAACTTGAATTAACTTTTAGCTTACAACTTGTCATTCGAAATATCTCAAACATTGGAGCCTACCAACCACTTAAATAATTATGTGGCTTAATCATCATCATCATACCGCGGTATTTTTCGCACGTTTATAAGTACCCGGTTAGTGGCAATAGGCTCGTCACCTATTACATGTGGACCTAAACATAAACTGGCGAAATGTGGGTGCTAGCACCTCTGCCTACCACTTCGGAGATACAGGTGTGAGTTTATGTTATGTTATGTTTTAATCATCATCATCTGTCTGCCTTTTCCCTACTCTTAGGATTGCCACAACTTATTATTTTCATCTGTACTTTCTTATCAGACGTTAGCCTATAGCAGTCCACTGCTGGACATAGGCCTCTCCTAGTGTGGGCCACTGTGCCCGATCCTTCTTCCGTATCCAGTCTGTCCAAGCCACGTTTTTTAGGTTATTAATCCATCTGGCTAAGGCAGACCGCACAGCCCGGTATGAGCAGAGGCGACTCGGACGTCGGAGGTCGCAGAATGACCTCTGTCCCCCATGAGCGCGGGCCTAGGGGTGACGAGTGGAGCCATCTGTCACCCTAGCAGAAGCAGGCCGCGACGGCGGCCATGCAAAGTGCGCCTCCCCATACCGGGGGGCTAAACGGTGACACCGTGGTCCCAAGGGGTCTGCCGGGGTGCGAGGAATATGTTCGCTACTATCTCACCTCCGGCAAATAAAGGTCCAAGGCCGGTGTGCATTTTAGTCGTTTCGAGTCCGACATAACCTCTCTCACCGGCTGTGGTGGAATTTGGTATCCGTGGGGATTTCGCGCATGAGAAAAAAGATAAAAAATAAAATAAAGCCCACTGCCACTTCAGTAGCACTAGCATGAACTCCTATCGAATTCGTAATGTAAAGGTTTCGAGAGAACGGAGCATTGTGATTGGCAGTCTGCCTCTTGTGAACCTGTGTGCGTGTGTAGCCCGCCAATCGCAATGCTCCGTTCTGTCGATAACTCTACATTACGAATTCGATAGTATTTCGTACTAAGGCTACAGCTTTGCTATTCTACGAGCTTTGTCGGTAACCTTAGTTACTTAATACTAATTTGTTATACATTTTTGTAGCCGAATTAACAGTAGATGTTACAACAGAAGCAGTTACAAGTAAGATCAATGACCAAATAACACAAGAGTGTAACTCTGGTAAGTTATTCGCCATGTTTTGTTTTATACATTTCATTCTTTTCCAGCATTTCATCCTGGGGTTAGCTTTTGATACCGTTTTCAATTCGTCATTAAATCATCATCATTCCCTGAACCTTTTTTCCAACTCAGTTGGAGTTGGCTTTCCAGTATAACTATTTTACATGAAGCGAGTGCTATCTGACCTCCACAATCAATGGTCCAATGACCAATGGCGATATCGAAGTGGTTGGACTTTTGAGGACTCCAACCACCCGTAACGACTGCCATAGATGTATGTTTGGCAACAGGAACCGACGGCTTAACGTACTATTTATATAGTATATCTAGTATAAACTATGAATTTAACTTTACAGAGACAGGTTACACTTACTACGAGTCCACGCGCAGTTGTTACAAACTTTACAAACGTGAAAAACCATGGGTCCAAGCTAATGCCATATGTACTCAAGGAGGTGGATACTTAGCGATCTTGAATGATTTGAAGGAGGCACAAACCGTCAGTGGTATACTGAAGGACGCTAATGTTGACCACGCGTGGGTAGGACACAGAGACAGAAATTCAAACGGACATTGGAGCAGTAGCCATGGTGAGTAAATTACATTTATTAATACCTTGAACTAAAAGAAGGGTTTTGGCGAGAACGCGAAAAGTGTCATAGCGCTGCAGTGTTTTTTTTCTAAATTTGGTGTACATTCGAGTTTTTATGTGTAAAAATGGTGGAGTTTTAGACATAACCGCTTGGACAAAGCTCATAAGTGTAGGAGAGTGGAATATTGTAGTGAATTGTGATTTTTCGTGTTGATGTCTAAATCTCCCTTAGAAAAGCTTCTAGTAAAGTCTCCACTACTTTACAAGGGCAACTATCATCCGTCATCGTCATCATCATCATCATCCCCATCATCATCATCATCATCAACAATCATTCTAACTATACCTATCACAAAATAAAAGGAAATTCCCAATTCGACACTGGCAAGATTGTCCCCAAATTGGGTTGATATGTTGCCATCTAAGAAAAAAAGAAGAAGAAGAACTAAAAAAATGATGATAGTACACTTGGTGGAACATAAGTAATCATTCTCTGAGCCTATTCCCAACTCAATTGGGGTGGGCTTTTCAGTCTAACTGTGATGCGGGTGAAATTCGATATTTTCCGTGAAGCGTCTGCCGTCTGACCTTCACAACCAATGGTCCAAGGACCAATGGCGATATCGAAGTTCCAAGTTAGACTGGTTGGACTTTTGAGGGCTCCAACTACCCGTAACGACTGCCATAGATGTTTGTATGGCAACCGGGACCGACGGCTTAACGTACTCTACGAGGCACAACCAGACCAGTGCAAACAGCCATATTCATGCATACAACTTTTTTGAAAATGAAAATGAAATATCTTCGTCTTGTAGCGTAAATCTAATTGCTTACTAACCTGTAAGTACTATGAGCACTTTCATCACATCATCATCATCATCATCTTCCTGCCCTTGTCCTAATTATTTGGGGTCATTCATTCTCTTCCACACATTCCTATCGGATGTCATTTCCTCAGTCACTCCCTTCCTTGCCATATCCACTTTCACGCAATCCATCCATCTTTTTTTTGGCCGACCTCGGGTTATAAAGCCCTCTACACTAATACTTTGGACCTTTTTTACAATGTTGCTATCATCTCTAAATAAATTATCTTCATACTTCATTTAAACTTATTTTCCAGGGGACCTTCCAAGCGAGATTTTCGACGTCTGGTACCAACCCAAAGCCCACTACTTGGAGTACCGGTCTTGCGGCGCGATCAGATCAGACGTAACCTTATTCGACTACAGTTGCCTTGACTCTATATATTATGTCTGTGAAAAGAACTTTTAGAAATGGATGAATTGTCAAGGGAAATGTGTAATAAAAAACATTACACAAGATTTAAAAGAAATGTCGCAGTGTTTACTTTTTAACCCCTGGGGGTGTTATAAGTTTCACGTGTCTCTGTGTGTGTGTGCGTCTGTCTGTGTGTCGTAGTTTCCGAACGGATGCACCGATTTTGATGTTTTTTTTGTTTAAAAGGTGAATTTGTTGGGAGTGTTCTTAGCTAGGTTTGAATGAAAACGATCGAAGATGGCCGCCGCCACAAAATGGCGGACCACATATTTTTGCACAAGTCCTTCAATATGGATATCAAATGTAACGACTTGAATAATAGAATACGATACACTGTGATAAATTTAAATCCAAGATGGCCGTCACCTCGAAATAGAAAAATAAATAATTAAAACATGTGAGAGTGCTGCACCAGTTAGAGGTCCCCCGACACGACAACGCATGAATAATTTATTTTTTACTTTTTGCAGGCATTTTTGTGTCGCGGGTTTTTTAAATTTATTCTTTATAGGTAGTGCAGATAAAATACAAAAGAGTCTCCTTTGCGGGTCACAATTTATCTGAACTGTCAGGATATATGTGTGACAAATGTCTGGTAATGGTCGGGCGAGTGCTTGTGGAAGGGTTTGACCAAAAAGTCCTGGTTCTTCGTCGTTGATGATGACACGCATGCCATAGGTCTCACCACAGTGGTGCAAAGGGGAGGAGGAAAAGCAGACCCTGAACTTGAGTTCACCTTGACTTCGGATTTAATCAGAAAAATACCTTTTCACACCTTTACACAACCTCATCTACGAAATGGTACGGCCGCTGATGGACGAACGAGACCTGGGTTCTCTCAGGGTTAGGAGGTCATACTGTAGTCTTTCCTAATGTAAACCGCGGTACCCTGGTGGTATAGGTAATGGACGGCTCAGACGAGTTCTCGGGTTCGATCCCAGGTTTTACCATGGCACACACCAATGACTTTACCGATGTTTTTCGAAGTTATGTGTGTATTTATCGCAGGTTAAAAGTGCCCGGTTAATAGCAAAACTTTCGCCACCTATTACGTGGGTGCTAGCACCTCTGCCTACCCCTTCGGGGATACAGGCGTGAGTTATTGTTTTGTAGTCTTTCCTAGAAAAGTCATTTAAGCTACTTTCATTAGTAACAGGAGTAAGTGAACAACTGGTAACATAATATCTAGATGTTGGGAATAAGCGATGAAAATGAAAATAAAAAAGTTATACAATATTTTTTAATGTTTCATCTTGATAAAATAAATCGCTGATAACATAACATTATGTGATGAATACCACTCAAATATCTTTCTCACAAATAGAGGGCAGTTCAGAAAAGTGACTATACAGCAACAATTTCCCTTCCTTATTCAAACCGGCGAACGCTTCCCCTACACTAAAGACCATTGGGGTAATTTCACCGACCGCATTTTTAGAGTTTCTTCGCATGAAATCACTATGTAAAACGTTTATCTATGACCACTCTATTTTTTTTCATGTAATACGAACACTAGCTTATATGAAGTCACTACTGAAAATACATTTCTCTTAAACATAAAATTTAAAAAAATTTAAAATATGCTAGATTCCAATAACGGTGGCGTGTCCGCGATGCACCTTTAAGCGCATTTACCTCTTTAAGTCCGCTATGATTGCAAATTTAGTACTTAAATTAAGATTATTATGTTAATTAATATATGAAGCAACCATATTTACTGCTTTCATTACTTCTATTATAACGCAGACATCGTGACAATGTCGATAAGGAACGTCCGCGCCTAAAGTGCAATTTCGGTGTGGTTTTTTTAAACCCTTATACAACGTATACACGTCAATTTAAACGATCTATCTTCTTACGCACGCGGAGTTCCAGTCATGCTCTTGCGTTTACGCAGTAATGGCATGTCCGATTCTGCCCAGTTTTCCCGCTAATACGTAAGTACCTTCTTATTTCTAAGAGGGAGTACTAAATTTTACAATCACGGTGGGTTACTGTATGAATGGATATTTGGTTTTAACATTACGATTTGCGAGTATGTTGTGTGTTGTTAGGTACCCTCAGCAATCATACATTTCACGTGACGAATGCATCACTGAGTTTTGTTTAATTTCATTTTTTCTTGATGTTTCTAACTTCGGTGGTGCAATATCGGTGGTTTCGGTGGTAGATTTATTGCCACCTATATTGCATCAATACTAAAATGGCTATGAGTTTCCATATCTTTGGTAAGATATTTACTCACAAGGTAATAAATAATAAAATTACTCATTTTTTTGTTATAATTAACGTATTTACTACTGAGAGTGGGGCAATATGGGTATGGGAGGCGTAACCGAAGGGGTTGGAGGCTGGCCGACTTTCTTGAGAAAGAGCGACTCTTTATGATGAACTCTTTCTTCAAAAACCGCCCCACAGGAAATGGACCTGGATGGGCCCCGGTGGTCGTACCAAAAATGGAATTGACTTCATCATGACGACGCATAGACGGATATTCAATGATGTCTCAGAGATCCATGGGGTGAAAACCGGAAGTGATCACCTAATGGTTAGAGGCACATTGAATATTAATGTTAAACTGGAGAGATCCCGTCTGATGAGGTCTACGCTCCGACCTAGAGCTTCCCATATACAGTACCCCGAGAGCTTTCAACTCGAACTTTCGAATCGCTTCTCTTGCCTAGAAGAATGCAGTACAGTGGACGAGATAAATAACAGGTTGGTTGAAGCTGTCCATTCAGTGGGCTCCAAATTCTTCAGGCCCCGTCGAAGAGATAGACCACAGAAGCTCACCGATCACACCCTCAAACTCATGACTGAACGACGCTCTATGAGGCTGCAGTCTACCAATGACGCTGAAGAACATCGGCAGCTCAATAGACGTATCCAGCAGTCTTTGCGACACGACATCCGTGCCTTTAATACTCAATGTATTAAAGAAACGATTGAGCGAAATAAAGGCTCCAAAGTGTTCGCAAGAGACTTGTCTATTGGGCAGAGCCAGTTGACAAAACTGAAAAGGAAGGACGGCAGTGTCGTGTCGACTAAGGGAGATGTTTTGAGGGGGATCGAGGGGTTTTATGGACAGCTTTATACCTCAGCCACTAAGCCTGCTACTGATACGGTTTAAGATCCAAGAGCCAAGCTAACCCGACACTACACCGAGGATATCCCGGACATCAGCCTGTACGAGATTAGGGTGGCCCTCAAGCAGCTTAAAAATAACAAGGCACCAGGAGAAGACGGAATCACTTCGGAACTTCTGAAAGCGGGTGGAACACCGATACTTAAAGTCCTTCAGAAGCTCTTCAACTCCGTCTTATTCGAAGGTACTACGCCGGAAGCATGGAACAGAAGCGTAGAAGTCTTGTTCTTCAAGAAAGGTGACAAAGCCTCTCTTAAGAACTACAGACCCATCTCGCTTCTGAGCCATGTTTATAAGCTGTTTTCGAGGGTTATCACGAATCGTATCGAACGCAGGTTTGATGACTTCCAGCCGCCCGAACAAGCCGGTTTCCGAAAAGGTTATAGTACCGTAGACCACATTCATACGCTGCGGCAAGTCATACAGAAGACTCAGGAGTATAACTTGCCACTATGTCTAGCGTTTGTGGACTACGAGAAAGCCTTTGATTCGATCGAGACATGGGCAGTGCTACAATCTCTCCAGCGGTGTCATATAGACTACCGGTACATCGAAGTGCTGAAGTGTTTGTATAAAAACGCCACTATGTCAGTCCGAGTACAAGATCAGAGCACAGCGGCGATACTGTTGCAGAGGGGAGTGAGATAAGGAGATGTAATATCCCCGAAGCTCTTTACCAATGCAATGGAGGATGCCTGGAATGGAAAGGTCTTGGCATTAATGTTAATGGCGAATACATCACTCACCTTCGTTTTGCCGACGATATCGTGCTCAGGGCAGGGTCACTGGAGGATCTTAACACAATGCTCGACGACCTCAACCGAGTCTCTCAACAGGTGGGCCTCAAGATGAATATGGACAAGACCCAGGTTATGGCGAATGCTCATATTCTAAGGCCCTCCCCAGTGTCAGTTGAAGGCTCGACCCTCGAAGTTGTAGACAAGTACGTCTACCTTGGACAGATGGTCCGATTAGACGGATCAAACTTCGAGACGGAGGTCAATCGTCGAATCCAACTCGGCTGGGCAGCGTTCGGGAAGTTACACAGCGTCTTCTCGTCCAAAATACCTCAGTGCTTAAAGACAAAAGTCTTTAATCAGTGCGTGTTGCCCGTGATGACCTATGGCGCCGAGACGTGGACCCTCACTATGGGCCTCATAAGAAAGCTCAAGGTCGCACAGCGAGCTATGGAAAGGGCTATAATCTAGGCTAGGGTCGGAATCTCTCTGCTGGATCGAATCAGAAATGAGGAGATCCGCAGACGAACGAAAGTGGTCGACATAGCCTACAGGGTTAGCAAGCTGAAGTGGCAGTGGGCGGGGCACGTAGCAAGAAGAACAGATGGCCATTGGAGCCGAAAGGTTCTTGAATGGAGACCGCGTACCGGTAGACGAAGCGTGGGACGGCCTCCTGCGAGATGGACGGACGACAAAAGCAAAATTGCCTTTGGCAGCATGATGTAGCATCTGCATCATGCATCCAAGCCGTTAGTACATATTGTTTAGATAAATATATCGCAATTTATAATTTCGGTGTGATCTTGCAATTTCGGTGGGTTGACAATTTCGGTGGTTGTTCTATTTTTATAACAAATGCAGTTATTTGTTTCCTTCTAAATATCTAGAATACTAATGTGTTCTAAAAGAACACCATTAAATTTTTTCATCGGTAAACCTATGATTGAAAAATACCACCGAAATTAGCAAAAAATGAGGCATGCGTGAAATTACCCATTGAATAATCTGCCCACTCATTATATTTGTTACCTAAAGGTTCTCCTGAAAATAAAATAGAACACCATAATTATATAATACACTAGCTAAGTTCACCTCGATACACCTGCTAATGGACTGACGCGCTAAGCGTTGGTAAATCAAACGGTAGTAGAGACTACCGTACCGTACCGAGAGACGACGTTGGAGCCCGGAGTTGAGACCATCCCCGGACTCCGGGCCAAAACGTCGGATGTTGGACATCGCAGAATTACGTCCGTCCTTGGTGAGCGTGGGTCTGGGGGAGACAGGTGGAGGCTTTTGTCAACAGGAGCAGACCGCGGCGGCATCGTGATGCGTGCTCCTCCCTATCCGGCGAACAATGTGGAAACCGTAGTTCCATCCCCGAGAGGGCCTTCGATGGCCCACGTGGTAAGAGTAGGCCAAAGCCTCTTAATATTATAATACCCGTGTGGTTACAGCGAAAGAAATTCACCATCTTATCCGTAGTGTGCCGAAAGCCGAAAGAGGCGACTAATTGAAAAATATTACACAGAGAGAAGAAAACCTCGAAATGTAAACCAACCCGTCTCGTCGGGCCAGCGAGGATACAGTAGGACAAAGTTTCACAATATTTGCAGAGGCCTAGTCCTCTACTTACTGTAATAGTTAGTGGCCCACAACTATCAGAATTTCTCAGGTGGGCAATATAAACCTCCGTTTTGAACTAACGACTGTCGACAGCTGGGATCGACTTTTGAGGTACCCTCCAAAGCAAGGAAATACGGAGATGCAATACCACTAAACGATCACCTCGCCTAGGTAGTTTGTTTAGCAAATAATGAACGCACCTGGGGCTCTAGCCTAGCTCTAGCTCTAGCTAATGAAATGCATTCGTTCCGAATCTACATTCGTCATCACTCTGAAAATGTATGGGAGTGACATTTGTTGTCGGAATCGGATCACATGACATTCGACAACAAATGTCACTCACATACATTTTCAGAGCGATGACGAATGTAAATTCGGAACGAATGCATTTTGGCTAGAGCCCCAGGTCATGAGCGTTTCAAATTAAATTTTAACATAACATAACATAAACTCACGCCTGTATCCCCGAATGGGTAGGCAGAGGTGCTAGAACCCACATTTCGCCAGTTTATGTTTTTAAGGTCCCAATGTAATAGGTGGCGAGCCTAATGCCATTAACCGGGCACTTATAAACCTGCATACATAACTTCGAAAAGCATCTAAAAGTCATTGGTGTTTGCCATGGTAAAACCTGGGATCGAACCCGAGACCTCGTCTCAGCAGTCCATTAACCTGTGGAGAAACGGGATGTGATGTCCATCCAACACAAAGGGAGGATCCTCCGATCAGGCAACGTGATCAGGAAATTTTAAGATAAAGTTAACCAGATCTCACCCTTCACAGTTCTCCATTCACCGTTTTCTTCTGCAACTCGGAGTCCTACCCACACCGATATTGATTCAAATCTATTTCCAAAAATACTTATAATCTTTTTTGCTTCTGTCTCATCGTCCAAGATAAGTAAGTACCCTCCCTCGTCGGTACAAGTCTTATTCGCCTCATACCACATAGATCCCCTTGAATATAATTTGTAACAGCCAACAGAGGCATAGTAGCGGTATCCTGTAAGTGTGTAATATTTTTTTTAGTTTATAACTTTAGCTATGACAGAGATGACACAATCAATAAATGACGCAATTTTCGCGACCCTGCGAATAATATATTAACGGGGTAGGCACCTCTGCCTGCTAGCTGCTAGCACCCACATTTCGCCAGTTTATGTTTAGGTCCCAATGTAATAAGTGGCGAGCCTATTGCCATTAACCGGGCACTTATAAGCCAGCGATAAATACACACATAACTTCGAAAAGTCATAAATTGCGTTTGCCATGGTAAAACCTGGGATCGGACCCGAGACCTTGCCTCAGCAGTCCATTACCCATACCACTAGGCTACCGCGGTTTTTAATATATAGCAGATACAATAAATAGGTTAATATATTGACATTCATTAGCAGCCCGCGGCAGTCCACTGCTGGACATAGGCCTCTCCCATGACACGCTACTTAGCCCGGTCTTCGGCTGTCCTCGTCCACTCCCCGCCAGCCACTCTGCGTATATCCTCGCTCCATCGCAGGGCGCCCCCCCACTACCTTTGTAGACGAAACTCTGCCAGATTTATTGAGATTTATGATTACTGCTCCGATGCCTTGAATTTTTAAAATTGGTCCAGTGGTTTTTGAGTTTACTCATTTCAAACTAAGAACCAAACAATTAAACGTTTCATTTCCCTTCGTCTGCGTCACCCCGCAACATTTTTCACTTCTGCTCCGCACTTGTTGGTCATAGCATGTTGTTATATACATATAAACATTCCTCTTTAACCATTCTATCTATTACAAAATCGCATCAAAGTCTGTTGCGTTAAGCATGCATGAAAAATAGGGACAGAAACCGCGACTTTGTTTTATACTATGTAGTGATAAGTATAGATAAAATTATTTAATAGTTTCCATAAATGAGTTGTTGTCATGATGCAAAAGCCGGCGGAGGTGATAATTGAAACTTACCTGTGCCTTTACATTTCCCACCGGGAGCTTCTCTTGTTGTTGGTATGATTTGAACAGGTTTTGTTGGTGGTGTTGGAGCTGTATGTGTCCGCGGTTCTAAGGAAGGTGTTGTTGGCACCTCATTTGTATAACATATAAAGGGTAAACTCTTCCAGCACTGCACAACTCGTATACCCTTGCTGTCCATAGATAGGCATCTTCCATCTCGTGGGTCCAACTGCTCTATCAAATTTAATGTACTCTGAGGCATATCGTCTAGAATTTCACCTAGAAAATAGCATCAATATCTGTTTTAGAAGAAAGTCAGGAAAAAAGCTAAAGCAGCTATGTTAGGTACGGTTTAAAAATTACGTGAAGATTGTTGGTCTCTACAGGAAAGGTGTAACAGCCCAGGAATTGATTGAAGCCCACTCGGTTTGGTTTCGGAGCAATCCAATATAAGTCCCTAAACTGTCTAGAGAAAATAAATGGAAGCTTAAAGTGCATAGCTCCATTCCTCTTCCTCTGGTCGCTAACCCTGCGTCAGCCTAATCTTGATGGGGAGACTTGTTAAACGCGCGTTTGACTACTGTCTCCCATGATGTAAAGTAATGATAATGGCCGAAAGTGGTAGCACGCCTAACTATATAAAACCGATTACTTAGACTTGAATATTCTTCCGGAAACACGCAGCCAGACAGGGCATACCAGTCTTGGCAGTACATAATAGGATTATTTATTTTTTATTTATGGCACGTCAATTTGACTTCACCTCGCCTGATGTTAAGCTTAAGGCAAAGTCTCATGAAAGTGGGTCACCATTGCAAACACGTTCAGTGATACAATGGTGGCGCTCAGCTTGACGGCCTCATCAGATGCTCTTTCGCACCCCGCTTAAAGGACCCAGGACTGTAGGAAGAAGGAAACTCGTGCACCGGTAAGGAATTCCAGGACTTAATGGCGCGGCAGAGAAAAAACTCACAGAACCGCTTGGTTCTTGATGGAATGTTCTATACCGTAGGCGAGTGACATCTAAGCCCTGCACGTGTTGTCCTGTATATGAAAGGGGAGGGTGGGATTAATTGGAAGAGCTCATCAGAACATTGACCATCTCTCTCTCTCTTCCTTTTTGTCTAAACCTTTTTGTACACGTATGAGGAAAATTATCACCATGTATTGGTGTCGCATCGCCATACGTCCCGACGTTCTATGTTGGACTTCAGGCCTTAGGGGAAAGCTCCAACGCACACCCTTCGAAATGCAGTACCTATTTCTAATTGGATCTGAAGTCTAAATCTGTACAATGAGCTGATATACTAACCTTCTACCGACACAAATACTGGGTCAGGTTTGTAAGTCAACGACATACCGATGAAGTAGGGGGTGGAGTGATTGTTCAGAGTGATGTGTTCCTGCATGAACTTCAAAATACTCTCGTCGGTGGGAGATGCTAGAAAAGCACCTGCGAATAAAAAATGTGACCACATATTTAGATTTAGCGAACGTTAAGTTATCAGTTGCAAAATCAGGGGGCCTAGCCAAAATGCCATACATTTTTAGAGAGATGACGAATGTGGATTCGGAACGAATGCGTTTTGGCTAGGCCCCCAGATGATCAATTTCGTTACGAGAATTTTTAATAGATTTACATTACGAGATCATTCTACTTGGGGGTATAGTTTTGATCAACAGCGATTTCGTGCTTCAAGTATATCGAGAAGTACTTATTTATTTCTTTATTGCATACATACATTTATACAATAGTTATGAGGTTTTTTGTGGTTTCGATGCCAAGAAAGGCAAGTAAGTAAAGCTGTTTCCACCAAAAGGAGAATAAACAATCGAAATCAATCTCTTACCTATTTTCTCACATCGTGCCTTGGCTTCCCACCACGTTCCGATGACCTTTTGTTGTAAATATTGGCGTTTATCGCCAGACTGATACAAGAACTTGCTCTGCACGACATCTGCGAACAAAACCTCGGTTTAAGGGTCACGGACTGTTGGTTCCACTGCTAAGTTCCACGAAGGGTCCTACAGGATTTTGAAATACTCATGGACCCATTTAAATAGTGGAAAAATGGGTACATGAATATTTCAAAATCCTATTGGACCCCTTAGAAGAACTTAGCAGTGGAGTCTACAGTCCGTAGCCTGTTTAGGCGACGGTAGCATAGTCACTTCAGATGCAGAAGTCGAGTTATTACACCGCCTTTTTTTCGTTCTATCTATCGAATCCTCACGGATACCTCACCCGTTATGACGGATTGGAACCAACTATAACCACTTCCGCTGTCTTAAGTTTCAGATCGGCATCTTTGGGTTTGAGGTGGCTCTTAAAGCTTTTTACTCGCACAGGGCTGACCCTGGAGCGTCACCGGTTTGGAGATGTCCACCTAGGTTGTGGGAAATACGTTGTCACGTGCACCAAATACTACCTGATAAATTTATTGCATTTCAGTAAATTGTAACAACTATGTACCCATTATATTGCCATAAAATGAATTTGAATTTGAAATTTGAATTTAAACACATTCCTCCCTCCCAATGTTTTAGGCGATTTAGAGATTTCTCACAAAATACACGCAGATCTTAAAGGCGTTTCGGAAAAAAATATTTTAGGCACAGTTTCGACAGCAAAATCGTCTGGGAGTTTGAATTGCCTTTATATGGGAATAATGTCCATGTACGGGACGCATAACAATGCCTCCAAATTAATACTTTCAGACTGTTTTGCGATTTGCAGTTTCTGTACCATTTTTTTTTTCTGAAACTGTAGTTTTTTGTAAAAGTTTTTCACAGAGGCTTATGTGAACAAGGAGAATTTAGCGACGAGACACCAGGGCCCTGTTTAATAAAGCTGACAATTCGACATATATGTCAAATAATGACAAAATTGTGGAATTGTCGCGCTAAGGCTGTTTAATAAAGGTGACAAATATGTCAAAAATCGACTGTGAAATCTTGACATATTAGTCATTTAAAAACCCGTTTAATAAATCTCGACATATGTCACAAAACCACAGTCAAATTATTACGTCACGACAATTGTCGAATTGTCGCGACAATTTTGTCGCCTTTGACTATTTTCCACCATTCTTCTTGTTGATTTAAAAGCACACAAGAATCTTTCTAGTTCCTTGGTATTTGTATTGGTATATTAGGCGTCAAAAGCCACTTTTTTAAACCATATCCACTGTCTCCTAAGAGTAATGCGTTTGGGAATGGCCTCCACCCACTTTCCCATGTCTGTGCTAAAGAAGAGCATCTCATCACTCTGGCATCGTGAACAGAGCCAGGCCATCTTGCAGATGCGTAGAAAATTTCCAAGTTTGATCCGCATACCACCATAATATTAATTGAGTGGTTTCCGTTTCTGTCTACAAACGCAGATTCATTTTGATAAGGTGCATCTAGAGGAATTAAGGAACCGTCCACAATACCAGATATTCTAGGTATTCCATTATGACTCATGAAAAGTGCTGGTATTCGGTTACAATTATCAGGCCAGCGAACTTCTTCTCCGAGTAATTCAGAAGTCACGGCTCCACATACCCTTCTTATGCAATGATGTACGGTTGCTTTACTAAGACCATGTGCATCACCAATAACGTGATACTGCGAACCACAACCCATCCAATGCAAAGCGCATAAAATTTGTTTGTCGGGTGTCAGTGCTAGGTTTCTGCTTGTATCGTGTTCAAGTCTATGACCAATTTTAGCAATTAAATATTCTACGGTAGTTTTACATAGGTACCCGAAATAATTCTTTGAAGCAGAAATCTGTAATTGAGAAAGAAAAATAGATTCTGCTTTTAAATGATCGTCGTTGTCTCCTCGTTTGTATTTGTTCCAAGTATTCATTATCACTACTCTCACTGCTGGGTTACATACGTGGAATCAACAGTTCATAAGAAACCCTTTCTTACACCTTCGAAATTAAAATATGATTTCGCGACAGAGGGTAATGCTCCTGTCAGAATTGTCGGACAATTCTACAAATATGTTAATCTATCGTGACAATTTTCTGTTTAATAAAGCAGATTCGACAAGTTTTCCGCGACAAATTGTCACTTGTCACCTGTCGCTCAAAAAGTTTTATTAAACAGAAATATGTCAAATTGTCGCGAAATCCGACATATTTGTAAATTTTCCACCGTGACAATTTTGTCACCAGTAAGTTTTATTAAACAGAAAAATTGTCGAATTGTCAATTTCTGACATATGTCGGACTTGTCGAATTGTCAGCTTTATTAAACAGGGCCCAGACCTTACAAAAAACTACATCTGAGTTCAAACTACTTCTGATATAAATGCAGAAAAAAGTAAGTACATCTTACCAGTAGTCAATGACAGCATGAGGGCGCAAATGATTAACTTGAACATTTTCAAGTACAGTATGAATCCTGTAGCTCTACTTATAGAACTGGTTTAATATAATTAAAATATTCCTATTTATATCTCTTCAACAAGAGATAAAAGCCATGTCCGTCGAACAATAAATTTTAATCATAAAATGGCAAATGTGTGGGCAGCAATTATCGGCTAAACCAGACAGTATATTTTTACAGAATATTTTTGGGCTATCTATCTATCGAAGTTCAGCCGCATCACAGTTAGACTGGAAAGCTGACCCCAACTGAGTTGGGAAGAAAGTTCGGAGAATGATGAATATTTTTTTGGGTTATATGGATCATCATCATTATCATCATCTTCTCATATTTATTTGGGTCCGGCCCAATATGTTTGTTCTTTCACTCATAGCATCCATGTTACAGAAATATTTTTTTTTTCACTGACAGGCCGTCTGCTTGACGTTAACCCTCTTTGGGAATGCTATTTTTAGTGATTTAAACAACCCACCTACGATCTGGCACAGCTGTGCAGGCTGTTCTGGGTAACCAAATGCATGGGTCACTCTCACTTCGGTCTTTCTCTAAACCTTCCCGAACAGCGAAACCTATGCTCGGGCCCTCTCCGTGAGTAGCGGCGGCGCTGTGAAACAAATTACTACATAACGATGGCAACTCAAAAATGTTGATTCAGTTTCACAGTTCATGTTGATGAAACAGAAGAAGGAAAAAAACCTTTCAGTAATACAATAAAAATATCCAACTTTCAGGAGCCTTACGAACCAAAAAATACCTATTGACCGAATGATATAATGGATTCTCTTAGTGATTTTCCCATCATGTTAGTGTATTACTTTTAATTGGTATATTGATTCTTTAGGAGCGACTGCTATCTAACCTTCGAACTCCAAGAGTAAAGTGTCGTTTTATTCGCCAGCGTAATTTCGTATTAATGCAGTCGAATTTTTGAATCCTTGATGAAATCTGTGCGAAGTGGAAAAGAAAGAACCGGAAAACGTATCAAAAACTGATGAACAACTAACTTGGACTACGATTCTATTAATTTGTCGAAGTTTATCAAAGCACTCAGCAATCAACAATCAGCAAAATAGAGCCATTGAATTTTGAACTTTATTGCTATACCGTTAAAGTCTGGAATGTGTAGAGGGAAAGAAATTATGTAATGAACTCATTTACATTTCATTTTGAACTTTATGCCTACGTATTTATGTCAAAAATTCAATGATAGTCTTTGTTTTTTTCTATTTATGACACGTCAATTTGACTTCACCTCACCTGATTGTAAGCTGAAGGCAAAGTCTCATATAAGAGAGTGACCATTGCAAACACGTACAGTGCTCAGCTTGACGGCCTCATCAGATGCATTTTCGCGCCCCGCTTAAAGGACCCAGGACTGTAGGAAGAAGGAAATACATGTTCCGGTAAGGAATTCCAAGACTTTGTGGTGCAGCAGAGGAAAGACTCACCGAACCGATTTGTAATTTCATTGGTTCGACACAACAACAGTAAGTAGAAGTGAGGGCCTTTTTTATCGTGTGTAAAATTCCCACGGATACCTCTCCCGCCGGAGCCGGTTGAGGAGGTTATGTCAGACTCGGCTCAGTTAATCGGGCACTTTAAAATGGTTATGCCGAAACTAAATTCCTAGCCGAAAATGTAGCACCTAAATAAAATTGGATAATTTTTTTTGACCGGATTCCTTGCTATGCGGTGTAAGCAAGGAAATTAATTACGTGCTTCGTCGCACAAGCACTACCAATTAACGTCTTGAAGAGTATCAGACGGATTGAAATTGCTTTAAAATTTCATTAAAAAAAGTACAGCCTTAAGCAAATTTGAATGGTGATGATTTTTTAAATTAGACAATATAATATTTTATGTTGTGGTATGAATTCATCGAAACAGGAAACGTCGGAGTAGATACGAGTTGAAACATATCTATTAAAAGTCTGGCAGTTGCTATTGGCAATTTTTTTTATTTAGGACACGTCATTTTGACTTCACCCCGCCGTAAGCTCAAAGCATCATTCATACTGTGGCAAAGTCTCAGGAACGAGAGTCACCATAACAAACACCTACAGTGCTACAATGGTGGCGCTCACCTTGACGGCCTCATCAGGGCTGTAGGAAGAACGAAACACGTGTGTTCACGTAAAATATCTATCTATGTTCAGCACCCCAGCGAATCTCAGACTCAAAGGTGACTTTTGTTTTATACTACGAAGGTGGCAGACAAGCACACGGCCCACCTGATGGAAAGCGTGGCCTATGAACGTGTGCAACACTAAGGGTGTCACGAACGCTGCCCACCCTGAAGGGAAAGGGGGAGAGCTGGGAAGGGGTGGGGAGGCTAGGTGACTTCGGATGCAACTGGAATTAACGCTTGAGTGAAGAAAGGGAAGTAGGACGATCAATTCATAAATAAAACTTCAAGTTAATACATAAATAAATAAGTTAATTTAATTAATACTTAACATATTTTCCACAGTATCTATAATAACATTTATATTAACGTTATGAACACAAATAAACACGTGTATTATAGTTGCGGCATGCAATGATAATCGTTTTGACACGACTCGTTTTGCTCCTTTTCTCTTTTTTGGTGTGTGAAGTTTATTTTCTTCTGTGCTCACCATATTATTCTTTAATTATTAGTCTAACTGTACGTTGTCCAATATTAAGCACATCAAAAAAGAGAAATCGAGCAAAACCAGTCGTGTCAAAATGGCCATCATAGCCTTTAATTACCTTTTTTTGTTATTACAATGATCGTGAAAGTTTGAATGACTGAATATTAATGCCGGACATTAATTACGCCGGCACAGTTAACTAGCAGTAAAATGAAAGACACCCGGTTGACGTCTATAGGTCTAAGTATTATTTAAGAGCAAGTCCGAGGGATATGGTTGGAAAAAACATAGCCCACTGAATAGATTATAGTACTGACAACCTGTCTTGGCGATTCTCGTTCAGTGCAATATACTTGAATGCATTTCTATTGGTCACTTTCTAAGTATGCTTATTCGCATTCTGTAATATAAATAAAATTACAGTAGCCTTAGCACGAAATACTATCGAATTCGTAATGTTAAGGTATCGACAGAACGGAGCATTGTGATTGGGGCGGGCTACACACGCACACAGGTTCACAAGAGGTAGACAGCCAATCACAATGCTAAGTTCTCTCGAAACCTTTACATTATGAATTCGATAGGAGTTCATGCTAGTGCTACAGTTTGTATTTAGATTCTCGTTAAATTTGCCTAAGTAACAGTAACTCGATGAGATGAAAAACTGTTAAACACATTTGCTAAAGAGAAACAATGAACTTTACAAATTTTCTTCAGGTTTTTCAGTTTTGTCTTCATTCCTTTGGGCTGGAGGATCATTGACTGCACTCTGTGGTTTAGTCCAAGCTTGGCACACGCAAGTCGGCCCAGGCATTCCTATATGATGATCAGTGGTAGTTTGGAAGCCTTGAGATCCACCATAGCTCCCTGTACCCGTCTGAAACTGTGAAGTTTGATGGTTCTGTCCCACAAAACTGGTCGTCTGAGTTAGTTGACCTTGAGGTTGATTTGATGGTACGTAATGGTTTGAAGAACTTCCATAGTTGCCTGATTGTTGGTTGTTGACGAAACCACCCGTATTTTGGTTGCTCCAACTCCCAGATTGGGAATGCTGTCCGTGCTGGTTTCCATTTTGACCGCCTTGGAAATTCAAATTACCTTGTAAATTCTGATTGGAGAAGTGACCATTGCCTTGATTTTGGTTTTGTATTTGTTGATTTTGTCCTTGTATTTGAGTTTGCTGTCCTTGAAATCCATTTTGAATTTGGTTCTGGAACTGGCTGGATTGCTGACCAGAAGACTGCTGGTTTTGAACTTGGAACTGACCACCAGATGGATTTTGCGGGTAGTTTTGGTACTGACCTGGATTTTGCGCTTGTGATCCGCCTATTTGCTGGAAACCTGATCCAGCAACTTGACCATTATTTCCATAACCTCCTTGTGGATAGTTTCCAGTTTGAGGATAGCCATAATTTCCGAACTGGTTTTGTGCCTGATTTTGGTTTTGGTTCTGAAAGCCTGAGTTCCAAAAGCCTTGTTGGGTTTGCTGTTGATTTTGACCCTGGAACGCCGCCTGCACAGGTTTGTTTTTATGGCTTTGTACTATGTCAATCACTCCACCTATGATTTTTTCTGGAATGTTCAGAACTTTGATGGCTTCTAATGAGTCTACCACATTTAGGGCGACTATGTAAATCTGTAAATGAGAAATTGGACTGTTTATTATTAGGGTACAAGCTATTGGTAGAAAGAGTATGTAGGGTAAGATCATTCTACTGCTTCTAAACGTTTTAAGTGTTCGGTACCAATTTACCTAATTTACAATGAGATAATAACACATAGTTTACAGATGTCAGGACATTTTACCAGATACCTAAAGCGTCAACATCAATTGCCATCAAGCAGGTCTTGTCTTTGTATGCTGCCGTAGTTATAAAATCATTGTAGTTAATATAAATAACTATGAAATTAAATACATGATTAACGAAACTTAAACTACACTCGAGGTGACTAAAAGTTATCAAGTTTATGTTCAATAATTTAACTTATTGTGACTTTTATGGGAGCGACTCGCCATCGACATAAGGCCTACATCGAAGCTGACAGGTGTAACGAGTCAGAGAGATCTTGGAAGGATCCCCATACTCCCATCCTCCCAAAATAAAATTTAAACTTAAAGATTCACTCACAAGGATCGAAGTTCTCGCGAATCCCTTCATGGTGCCTGTGCAAGAAGCTCACTGCGTTTGGTGTACCTCTCGAAGGACATACCTTTATATTGCAGCCGCTACCAAAATGTTCACAGGGCTGCCAAAAATATTGTCCGAAAAATAACAGTAATATTTTGAGAGTTCATTTTGACATGATATAAACATAACATAAACTCACGCCTTTATCCCCGAAGGGGTAGGCAGAGGTGCTAGCACCCACATTTCGCCAGTTTATGTTTAGGTCCCAATGTAATATTAACCACTTATAAACCTGCGATAAATACACACATAACTTTCAAAAACATCGAAAGTCATTGGTGTGAGCCATGGTAAACCTGGTATCGAACTCGAGACATCGTCTCAGCAGTCCATTACCCATACCACTAGGCTACCGCAGTTACATGATATAAAAGTATCATGGAATGAAGAAGAATGATTCCATATCATCCTGAATGACGATGGCCATGAATATTTCGGTCAATTTTTTGTATAATCCATCAATTGATTACACCCTACTGGATAGTAAGAAACTCGAATGTAGTTCTGATGAGAAGGACCACCATTCCCGATGCTGAGGAACCATAAATGGTGGTCCCTACTTTAATAGCCTTGGTAAATAGCTAAAAGAATCTTGTGCGGGTAATTAATTTCACATCTTTACTGCGAGAGAAAGGAATGAAATTTTAATTGTTTTTGATACCACTTAGGTAATATATGTAGTAGAAAGTGGTTACCTGATTGGTTGGAACACCAGAGGCGTTCCCTGTCAAATCTGCCAATTCCTAAAGACCCCCATATTGTAGTCTGCCATCTTCATATCACATCTTCAACTACCCGTAACGACTGCCATAGTTCATATGGCAACCGGGACCGACGTCCGGCACCGGCTTAACGTGCTCTCCGAGGCACGATCAGACCAGTACAAATATTTGAACTGAGCGGCGATCGAACCCGTACCTCCTGCGTACCAATCGCGTTCACTACCGCCACACCACAGAGGCAAATTTATACATTCATTACTTAATATTTGTAATGCTTTTCAGGGAGTGAGGTCATCTCTTTCCATACATAAATCTTCACTAAAATCACACGTGTCTAACACAAAATAACAATGATTAAATGTTAGGTATAAAATCTTTTCTTTTTTTTATTATAAAAGAATAAATAATTTTTCTATTATATACAACGGATGAAGTGGAAAAAAAGTGTCACCTTTTGTAAATTAAAAAAAAATAATTATGTTATTATTATTGTGTGTGGCATCCCTAAATTTTCGTGGTCCAACATCTGATTGAATACGGCGGTGCGAGAGTATCTCAACCCTCGTGCGAGTACCGTTAGGTGGTGTTGGCCGGTGGACTCATTCACGCGAATATCGATAAAAAGAATTCATCGAATTTCGTTAACGAATGTGCTAACAGGCTGAATAAAATGACTCTCGTACTGTTTTCTAGTATATAAGTACGGGTTCCTTTATGAAACTTACAAAATAAACTACTTTTTATATCTTTTTATTTGGAGCTGTAAAATACAGGGC
Source organism: Pelosia muscerda (assembly GCA_963691645.1). Classification (NCBI taxonomy): domain Eukaryota; kingdom Metazoa; phylum Arthropoda; class Insecta; order Lepidoptera; family Erebidae; genus Pelosia; species Pelosia muscerda. The sequence continues at coordinate 1,354,707 of OY829100.1, forward strand.
TCCAGTAAGGGAGAAAAGAAGCAAAATGGCAGTGTAGATTTGTTTTCAATGTACTTACCTAATAACCATAAATTAGTAACTGTATTCACTTTTAGGTCTGTCTTTCATTCACCTCAGAGTCGTGCCAATTGATCTAGCGCATAACCAATTCATTTCTTGACCACAATAATTGTCACAGCCGCTAGTTTTGATTTTATAGACAATGTTTTTTTAACTATAATTATATTAGTAACTGAACAAATAAAAATAGGAAAAGGATTGTAAAAAAATACGTACATATGCTATGTTTTACTTGGTCGTTTTATTATTATTAAATCACCCACCCAATAACAAATTATTTAACAACAGCCACGCACCTAACCAATAAAAAATATACCTGATAGTGTCATATCTATTTAATCATTATAAACTTTTGACATTTAAACTTGAATCTCGTTTTAAAAACGTCTCATACTTCTTTTATCGATATTCGAAATCGATAACGAATATCATCGATACCCGTTTGCCTCAAGCCCGCTCTTATGATTGACGCGGTGCGCTCGCGAACCCGAATAAAGTGCATGCACTTACCTTTTGTTTTTTTTTTGTGGACGCCCAGTTGGCACCGGCCAGCATCGCTATTTGCCGATGCAAGATTTATTACCCGATTAATTCGCGGAAGGCAGAATGATTGAATGCCTTTGCCGATTCAATGGTTCTTTATGGGGTATTAAGGAAAATTACTTTTAATGATGTTTTTTAGGTTATTTATTGGGTGATTGCGATGTGTTTGGAGGTGTGTGCCTGTAAATAACGTTACTTAATACTTACGATAAATATTTTGAATGTAAACTTGATATGTAATGAGGTTTGTTTACTTTAGTGGTTTAAACTAAATTGAGGTTATGTTATTTGTGTTCGTTTGTTTCTACTTTTTGTAAGTAGTTACTGATTGCGGGTAGGTACTCTTGCCCTTATTGGAATAGAATCTCGGGTTAAAAGAAGAATAGACGGAGCGTATAGAACTAGAAAATGAAGCCGCCTCAAGTAGGTAATACTATAATTTTACCATTTTATTTGCACTCGTGCGAAGTGTCAGTTAGAAAAATGAGTGCGAGCGAAATGACGCTACTTTTTAATATTTTTTACTTAAATCTTATTTTATTTGAGCCTCGATCTATTATTCTTTCTTAAAATAGGTTGGATTCTGTATTTTAGATCCTGATCTGGATGGATTAGATGGATCTATTCGATGAATTTGGAACGGAACAGAGAAATTTGACTAGTTAGACCCATATTATGTAACTGAAAGGAAATCGAATATCAACTTGAATTTCGACTAATCCGCCAAATCCGCCATCTTGCTGAAACTTCTTGACAGCTGAGCTGATTGGTTGTTGAGAAAACTCGAATTACGGCAACTTAATTTCGTTAGCGTTGCCTAATGCATGAAGGGGCTTAGAAGGAGTCGGAGGAAGACGGAGGTAGGCCACGACGGTATCTCCCGTCCTAAATGAGCTGTCCAACTGGGGAAGTACCTCCGCCCTACAGAAGACCGCGGTCATAATAACCATCGTGTTGTGTTCCCGCCGGTAAGTAGGGTAGCTAAAGCTCACTGTAGCCCTCCTCCCCTTCCTAGCCTCCCACCCCTTCCCAGCTCTCCCCCTTTTCCCTTCAGGGTGGGCAGCGCGTGTGTGACACCCTTAGTGTTGCACACGTTCATAGGCCACGGTGGCCGCTTTCCATCAGGTGGGCCGTGAGCTTGTCTGCCACCTACGTAGTATAAAAAAAAAAAAACGAAGGCTCTCCCTTCTTTTTTTTTTTTTTTAGGATATCTTGAAATAAAACCATATGTCTCCTGTGTCAACTCATATGGCCAGTGTGGAAAAATTAGGCCAAAGTCTATCCAACAGTGGGCTACGAAAGGTTATTTGATTGATGTTATCTGCAAGCCCGCTCACAAAACTTGTTTAGTAACAGCAATGTACTAATATTTATACTAATATCTTTCGATAAGTATGGGTCAGTGGCTGTTGCTCTCTGTGTAGTACGTAAACATATATTATGTAATCTATTTTTTAATCTATTTCTAGAAAAAAGGTCCTAAAGTCAACCTGGATGTTTGTTGTTATGTGATTACACCGCCAGTTATGAATAGATTCTTATGATTTATTTATTGTTGGAAAGCTTCCATCTCCAGGGACTCAGAAATCCTGGAAAAGACCTCAAAATGTAAGCAGTTCCAGTTGGCTTTATATAATAACTTTATCTGGCTCTCTCGTGAAATTGAGCTGGTGATAAAAACCTTTAGTCAATGATAGAATGATCACTGGACATAACATAACATAAACTCACGCCTATATCCCCGAAGGGGTAGGCAGCGGTGCTAGTACCCACATTTCGCCAGTTTATGTTTAGGTCTCAATGTAATAGGTGGGCGAGCCTATTGCCATTAACAGGGCCCTTATAAACCTGCGATAAATAACACACAACTTCGAAAAGCATCGAAAAGTCATTGGTGTGCCATAGTAAAACTTGGGATCGAACCCGAGACCGTCTTAGCAGTCCATTACCATTACTAGGCTACCGCGGCTACTACTATCAGTGGATCTAATGATTATTTCACTTCTTTAACATGTGGCCAAGAACTGCTGTATTGAATGGCTTATTCACAGAGGGCCATATTTCCACCATCATGTGCGTAATAGCGCAGACCAGCATGTGTTCTATCATATAGGAAGGTATATGGAAGAATTTATTGAAAATGCCAAACATATTCGTCCATACAAACATATATACATGTGCAGAATATTCCATCAAGAACCAAGCGGTTCGTTGAGTCTTTCCTCTGCCGCACGCCGTCTTAGAATTCCTTACCGGAGCACGTGTTTCCTTCTTCCTACAGTCCCGGGTCCCTTAAGCGGGGCGTGAAAAAGCATCTGATTAGGCCGTCAAGCTGAGCGCCACTATTGTAGCACTGTACATGTTCGCAATGGTGACCCTCTTTCATGACACTTCGCCTTCAGCTTAACATCAGGCGTGGTGAAGACAAATTGACGTGCCATTTATAAATAAAAAAAAATGGCAATAGTTTTCTCGAAAGATAAGTTAGGCGATAGTGACGGTAAGTAATGACATCTTACCCCGGAGCCGGTTGAGTAGGTTATGTCGGACTCGAACCGACCGTCACCCCAGGCCTGCGCTCATGGAGGACGGAGGTCATTCTGCTACCTCCGACGTCCGAGTCGCCTCCGCAAATAATATATCTGTACAGACTCTATACATTTGTCTTGGAAGGTGTTGTACAATTTTTTGATGATAGTCGAGTGGAAGGTAATAAACTCAAATGATAAGAAGATAATAAAAAAATGGTTGTATTTAAATGATATCTTTTTCACAAATGAATGCAACATGATTTTGACAAAGGTATTCTGACAATCTTCCAGATCTTTTCTCTAAGTAAGCGCAGGCTTCTTTAGTAGAATCGTATTTGCCAAATCTGCGCCAAACATTGTATACTTGGTCTAAAGTATGTCCTGAAACAATAAAATGCACTGTTAGAACTATCCTGTTTAAAGAATCCCACAACCCATAGGAGACTATTCCAAGGAAGAAAGTATCACTACAACATAATATAAAATAAAGTCGCGTTCTCTGTCCTTATCTCCCTTTGTATGCTTAAATCTTTAAAACTACACAACGGATTTCGATGCGGTTTTATTTAATAGATAGAGTGATGAAAGGTTTATATGTATATAACATCATACTACAACCAACTGGTGCGGAGCAGAAGTGAAAAATGTGGCAAAAACGGGGTGACGCAGACGAAGTTGCGCAGGTCAGCTAGTTTAACATAAAACCCACGTGAAATTCTGTTCCCGCTGGCGCAAGGATTTTTTAACCTTCCATGAAACTTATGGAACATACGGAAAAATTTATTTGTAAGAAGAAGAATACCAACGCCGATTTTACTAATTCTTAACAATTGTCAAACCACAAAAACTTCCATTTTATTGTCGGCTTCATGCTCGTAGGCTTAAAGAACACAATTAAATGAAACAGAGTTAATTACATCATTGCCTTCCATGCCATTTAAGTTTATACTCTAATGTCATAGCAATAAAGACTGAAATTCAATGGCATATTTTGTGTCTCACTGGTTTGAATATTAAAGAAATTAAGCCCATTTGAAATTTTAAAGGACTTACCATGAACACTACGCCAGTCACCGTGTCTCGTAGTGTCTCGGAGCCCCACCCACACTGCAGGCCTGCTACCTGATTGCCTAATCAGTTTTTGTACGGTTTTGGCTTCATCCATATCATTCACGATTACCAAGTATCCGCCTTCACGAGTACAAGACGCGTTCGCGACGGCCCACGTACTTTGTTTGTCATTATATTTATAACATCTTCCTGTTGGAGATAGCTCGTATCCTTGAAAAAAAAAATTTTTTAATCTGTGAAAAATAAATTACTGAAAATAGTATCGATACGTTTTAATTTTTTTTTTTAAAGTGGGTGTATAGACGGCACTTGGACCCTATCAATCTCTTATGCCACGTCTACATTTACGTAACATTTTGCTGAGGCCGTGTCAGAAGAGCGTATCCGTCTCGTACCTAGGTATTCAGCTGCATGTTAGCCGAACTTAAATGAAACCATCGATCAAATGGTATCAGTGCAACTTTAGTGCTGCTACAAGTTGTTACGGCCACACTGAACGTTTTGTCTTGATGTTACGCTGTCCGGTCCGCTGCTCATGTCACAAATGTGGACGCACCTTTACAGAAAGAACGCTCTGTCCACCTGAGCTATTAGACCCGACCAAAGCATTTGATATTTTTTCCTAATCCACGCTGGAGTCATCTACCGATAATCCTACGAATTATCGGAAACGTTGAATGATTTTTCAATCACTTTAAACAGTGTTTTTGGTTGGAACCAAATGATACAAAGATGTCTTAATTTAATGAATTTCATTAGTTTCAATTTTTTTTTAACTTTTAATTTTTAAATTTATCTCTAAGCAATATTGAACCCGAACTCACCATCAACGCCACAGACGAAAGCAGATGGTAGTGTAGGTAGTGTTGGTAGTGTCGGTAGGGTCGGTAGGGTCGGTAAGGTCGGTAGTGTCGGTAGAGTCGGTAATGTCGGTGGTGCCGGTGGTGTCGGTAGTGTAGGTGGTGTTGGTGCGGTTTCGTTCTTATAACATATATAAGGCAGCCGCTTCCAGCAAGACACGACGTATATACGCTTGCTGTCCATCGCCAGACAATCACCATCTCGCGGGTCCAGTTTTTCTATCAAATCTACTGTAGGCATGTCGTCTAGTAGAATACCTGAAAGGATAGATACCATACTTAGATATTAGTACACTTTCGTTCTCGTTTCGTAACCGCACGCACTAAAGAGCGTTCCGTGACCTCGGGGTTTATACATTCGCTACTGAAGAGTTAAAATATCGAATAAGTTACAGTATTTATAGACCACTCTCTGACTTCTGTTACACTCCTGTAACTGCTGTTGAAAAGACCGCAACAAGTTTAAAAGCAGGCGGTACCCATTGCTTTTCATTCGGTGTTATGATTTGTAAATGGGTTCTGAGATATACCGGACCTTAGAGAGACCATGGTTGAACGGTTGAACTTGACCTTGCAGTCTCTGATTGGGGAGATGCCAACTTAATCAACTTCAACGTTATCAAAACACAGACGTGTCTCTTCTCAACCAAGCGGAGCCAATTCCAGCCGAACCCCACGTTCTGAGGTGGTACCGCACCGATTATCGACCTTCTTGAGCTTTTTGGCGTTTCTCTTACACCCACCCTCAACTTTGGTCCATATATTGAGGCAAATGCTCAAGTAACTGCCAAAAAGCTGGATATCCTGTCGAAGGTAAGACAGTATTTCGCGCCAGAACAGCTACTCACACTCTAACAGGCGCAAGTTCGATCGTGCATGGAATACTGCTCTGCACTTGAGTCGATAGAGAGGCGAGCCAAAAGGCTTATCAGCGACGATGCTCTAGTTGAGCCTAAACTCCAGAGCCTAGAACATTGTCGAAGAGTTGAGTGTCTCTCAATGTTTTATCGGGTTCAGTTCCGAGTGTCCACTTATACGTGCCAAACGATTCGGTGATACGTTCGTTATGGGGTTCGTCCACTCTGATCATATGATCCGTTGCAAGTGGAAACGGATCAGCCATTTTAGTGCACTACGATCACGATATCAGTTTCGCCTTAAATGAAACGAATAAAAAGTAGAATCCGATCGCGTGATCCGATTCCACCGAGACAATGTATAGACAAGGTCCACTCTGATCACATAAACTTTAAAGTGAGCGAAAAACAGGTTTTAAAAGAACTAAATTAAACAAATTAGAATAAGTCAAGAAAGTTATATTGTCTTAAACATGTTGACATATATTAGTTATTTCATATTAGTATACGGGATTTCTAGAAATTAAGAAAATAGTTATTTAAGGACACTGGTGTCTGCCAATGTGTCGGGTCCAGTGCGCCTCGGCGGACACTGTGTCTGACGTGACAGTGATCACTTTCGAAGTCTCTGGGAAGCCAACGGACAGCGATTAAGGTGGGAACAAATTATCGGACGCGTCCGTAAGCCGCGGCTGATACAAGCTATGTGGGTAGTACAAATAAACGAAACTGTGCAAACTATCGGTCATAAGTAGCGGACGTGACCTTGAGCCGTCCTTGAGCGCACGGACGTCCGAAAAGAATCTGGCCGGCTGGATATTTTTGCTTCCGCGGCGGACGTTGTCTCTGTCGTGCACATTATTAAGCCGCGTCCGTCAGCCGCGGCTTACGGACGCGTCCGATAATTTGTTCCCACCTTTACACTGTTTTGTGACACGTGAATGGACCCGCGTGGTCCCACGGTACTTATATACCGTTTGGCCCGAGAAGAACCAACAGGACTTAGAAATTATAGGCTTTTCAATAAGTTGTTGTAATATATTCTAGGTCCGTAAAGTGCTTTGAATGGTTAAATTGAGTGATATTATATTTAGATACACAGAATTTCAGCATTTATAAAGCATAAGACGGTTATTAGAATTGTATTAGTTTATAGTCAACCACAATACATATTAAATAAACACAATACCCTGCTTTGTGTCGCTCAGTCGGGTAAAAAATACTAGTTGACTTGCGCAACTTCGTCTGCGTCACCCAGTTTATGCAACATTATTCATTCCTACTTTGCGCCTGTTGGTCGTAGCATGATGTTATACTATATACATATAAAACTTCATCTTCAATTCTCTATCTATTGAAAAAAACCTCATCAAAATCGTGGCGGGAGGGGGTCGACAATGTGACCCGCGCGGCCGCCGCCGAAGGAATAACGGTTTTACGCTCTCGCAGGCCGTGACGGACACTGGTGTCTGCTATATCCATCTGTCGCGTGATTTGTGTTTAGGCAATTTTTCACTACTTACCCCCGTTTGTCTTTACACGAATTGAGAAGTAATTACTATTTAACATTACTATTTTCTTAATTTTTAGAAATCCCGTATACTAATATGAAATAACTAATATATGTCAACATGTTTAAGACAATATAACTTTCTTGACTTATTCTAATTTGTTTAATTTAGTTCTTTTAAAACCTGTTTTTCGCTCACTTTAAAGTTTATGTAATCAGAGTGGACCTTGTCTATACATTGTCTCGGTGGAATCGGATCACGCGATCGGATTCTACTTTTTATTCGTTTGATTTAAGGCGAAACTGATATCGTGATCGGAGTGCACTAAAATGGCTGATCCGTTTCCACTTGCAACGGATCATATGATCAGAGTGGATAGTCTTATTTGAAAATATACTTACCTTCTAGAGATATATATTGTAATTCAGGATTATATCTTGCTGTTGTGCCTATGAAATAAGAATTAGTGTGTTTGTTTTTTCCAATAAGCGATATCATATCCTGGAGCAGCGTTGCATTTACTGGGGAGGCGAGGATGGCACCTGTGGATTACATAAATTGGATAACAATAAAATTATCTAAAGTCGAAGCTACCTCTGAAGCATTAGAAATTCTCCTATACAACCATTGTAGGGGCGATGGTATGAGCCATCTACCGACAATCATACGAACTAGAGGTCACAACGAAAAAAAAACGAATAAAAAAAATAACCCCTAACGAAATATGAGCACATACTTGTAGACCCCCTAGGGCCTAGTGGTTCTGTACTTACCTTCTTTCTCACATTGTAGTTTGGCGTCTTTCCACGACGCTACAATTTTGTGTTGTACATACTTGCTCTGCACGAGATCTGTTAACATAAATCATTTTGAAAGTTATATCAGAATTATCAACATGTTAGAGGTGATAATAGACCGTCAAAAAACAGTAATTATGCGCAAGTTATACCACTTAAGGCGGCAGACTAGCACAAAGCTTTCCTAATGAAAAGTGACTACCGTGGCCTATGGAAGTTTGCAACACCAAGAGAGTCACACTCGAACTGAGGACCCTACAGACACCTTCTGATGCCCTTCTTGAAGAAATGGGGGGGGGGGAGGATGAAGGTTAAGGCAGATTCTATGATTCTATGTCGCCAAGATCGCGTTGCGCCTTCTCCCATTTGACCACCTTTATTCCCGTGTGAATATTCCCGACGATTACTTTCCCAAAGCCAGCGGGAGTATACGTCGGATTCGAACCGACTAAAACCACACCGTCTCGGGTCATCAGTGGCAGGGGTGAGGTAGATTGACGATGATATTCCTACATCCCGGTTGACCCAGGACCATTGAAAGTAAAACACTACAGTGTCTTAATCTTGCATAACCATAGGTTGCCAAATATATGGCGTTCTTCGTTTTATAATCACGTGTATAGAAAGATATTTAGCAGATAATCTGCTGACCCCTGTTATTTTTGATATAATTGTATATTTAAACATAAACTTGACATTAGACTGACAGATAACGGTATCAAACTTATTACTGTCTAAATACCTAACAATTTAAGCCAAAAACAGATTTTGATTGAAAAATTTCATAGTTCGAATACTAATTCCTTCATTATATACATATAACCCGCGGTAGCCTGGTGGTATGGGTAATGGACTGCTGAGACAAGGTCTCGGGTTCGATCCCAGGTTACCATGGCACGCACCAATGACTTTTCGATGCTTTTCGAAGTTATGTGTGTATTTATCGCAGGTTTATAAGTGCCCGGTTAATGGCAATATCCTCGCCACCTATTACATTGGGACCTAAACGTAAACTGGTGAAATGTTGGTGCTAGCACCTCTGCTGCCATATACTTGGGCTCGAACTCGAGACCTTGTCTCAGCTGTCCTTTACCCATACCACTACGCTACCGCGGTTTTATATTCCTGATCCGACGCAACGATTAAATATTGACAATTTAAGTGTAATAAAATATAAGCAATTGAAAATAATTTATTTACCATTAGACAACACTATGGCACTGATAATCGTAAGGATTTTTGGACACAACATGGTGGACACAACACTGTACTGGCAGAACTGGTTTACTAAGAGCAATGTGTTAATATTTATACTTCTTTACTAATATTATAAAGAGGAAAGATTTATTTGTTTGTTTGTTTGTAAAGAATAGGCTCCGAAACTACTGGACCTATTTCAATAATTCTTTCACCTCTAAAAAGTTTCTGTATCTAGGAGTAACATAGGCTATATATCATCAGGCTACCATCCAAGGGAGCGGAGTAATAATCATAAATCTCCATCGATCCGGTAAGTTTCTATACTTCGGCGCTAATATCGATAGCAAGGAAAAGTTTTACAGATTGGCAAGTAGAGAATCGAGTAGAGTCGAACGCGATAATCGACATCCACGCGGGCGGAGCCGCGGTCAACTGCTAGTACTTATATATTTTGATAAGCATGGGTCAGTGGCAGTTGCTCTCTGTGATTTTTATCACCAAACAAATAGTCTACCGAAGTCCACAGCTGGACATAACCCTCTTCGAAGGTTGCGAGGCTTTGCTCTACTGTTTTCACGCTGACCAGACTGATTGGTACAGGGAATTATATAATATTAGCTGTTGCCCGCGACTCCGCTCGCGTGGACTTCGGATCCCGTTCCCGCTGCTTCATTCCGAACATTTAGGAGTATGAAAAATAGATGTTGGCCGATTCTCAGACCTACTCAATATGCTCACAGAATTTCATGAGAATCGGTCAAGCCATTTCGGAGGAGTACGAGAATGAACATTGTGACACGACAATTTTATATATAAGATAACCTATGCCGATTCATGTTAAAATTAAATGGGCGCGTCAATTTGACTTCACTTCGCCTGATGGTGAGCTGAAAGTAATGTATAACTAAGAAAAAAGGGTCACCAAAACAAACACATACAGTGTTACAATGGTGGCGCTCAGCTTGACGGCTTCATCAGATGCTTTTTCACGCCCCGCTTAAAGGACCCGAGACTTCAGAAAGAATTTTCTGTACTTTTATCCATCGGAAGGTTGCCTGGAAGAGATCGCCGTTGGCGATATGGCAGTCCATTATACATTCGGCTTTTAATTTATGTCGATATTGTAAATATTTACCTTATTGTGAGCAATAAAGAGTTATCTATTTATTTATCTTTTATTTCAAATTTTCCTATGCAATGATACGAGTATATCTGTGTGATTTTCCATTACTCTGATGTTTTTAAAAACATAACATAAACTCACGCCTATATCCCCGAAGTGGTAAGCAGAGGTGCTAGCACCTACATTTCGTCAGTTTATGTTTAGGTCCCAATGTAATAGGTGGCGAGCCTATTGCCATTAACCGGGCACTTATAAACCTGCGATAAATACACACATAACTTTGAAAAGTCATTGGTGTCTGCCATGGTAAAAACTGGGATCGAAGCCGAGACCTTGTCTCAGCAGTCCATTACCCATACCACTAGGCTACCGCGGTCTTGGTTTTAAAAGACGTATGTTTTTTAAAGACGGAAAAAATGTATAACAAATATTACATGGTATAATTTGACCGCCATCGCTGTACCGCTATAGCGAAGGAAAGTATCTAACGTTCGCGCTCGCTCTATACTCTTGCTTTTTCTTTCTCTTTCTTTACCGCGTCCCCCGCCATGGCCCATGAGAGCGGCACGTCAGCACTCGCGGTTAGACCATAGATAAGCGTAAGACCCTTCTAGGGATTATAGATCTTAAGGTGAACACCTTGGACAGCTTGAGTAATTTTTCATTTATTTATGGCACATCAATTTGACAACACCTCGCCCGATGGTAAGCTGAAGGCAAAGTCTCATGACAGTCATCATTACAATTAACCAAAAGTAACATAGATAGCGTTAATAAAATAAACCAAATAAGTTGTTTCCGATGAGTAAGTAGTGTCCTAAACTAAATTACATTATTATGTAGATCTATTATACAACTACTAGTTTCAGAAGCTACTGGAGCTTCTAAAACTACTTAGTAGTTGTGTAGTGGCATCACTTCATACAATAATATTGTTTCAAACTGACCAAGAACTTTTAGAGTCAACTGTAACTAAATAATGTTGCAACATTACGGTGCGTCATTCTGCGGATGCACAAATTACATTCGGTTGCACACCGAAATTAATTAGTGGAATCCTTTGGGAAAGGACTGCCTGGGGTATACCTTTTTAATACCTTCAATTATTAAAATTATCCATTCCATGTAAATAAAGGCTTTGCCTCTCTTTGCATTTAATTACCTCTGTGCACTCCCGGGTTCCTCTTTGCAACTTTGCTGAAAGAAAACTCAAATTTGAGTTAAGTTCGTCTTTTTTACATAACATTACTACAACTGTTAATTTAATGTAAATTATGTGTGCAATAAATAATTAGGTAAATAATAAATTGAGTCATTTACCAGTCCAGTAAAACCAGGTAAAGGTTACCGCAAATCGTAACCATCTTGAATAGAACGATAATCAGGACCAAGTGAGAGACACGTAGACGTAGTTATTACGAGGCGTGAGGGGGCGAATTGGTCATTGTCATGCACGATGGAACCATGCACGATGCATGGTTTAGGTACATTCTTATGATCTATAATATGTTTTTAACTTTAATGTACACTTCAGACTGCCTTCATTACGATACATACTCCTCTGAAACTCAAAGATTTGCTGGTAGATAACTCATTGTGAGTTAAGCTCGCCTTTGTACTATGATTCTTGCAGTATAATATAAATGTATTATTTCTGTACTTTGTATGTGCAATAAAGAATTAAGAATAAGAAGGATCAATGTTTTAAATTATGTATTTATTATGTTCTACTTAACCTTTCTTCTGTATTCCCCAGAGTATATTTTCCTTTTTAAAAAGTAGCCAATCTAATATGAGATAAAACCATATATTTTATAGATGACGGGGTAACCTAGTGGTATGGGTAATGGACTGCTGAAACCAGGTCTCGGTTTCGATCCCACATTTTACATGGCACACTCCAATGACTTTTCGATGCTTTTCGAAGTTATGTGTGTATTTATCGCAGGTTTATAAGTGCCCGGTTAATGGCAATAGGCTCGCCACCTATTATTACATTGGGTCCTAAAACATAAACTGGCGAAATGTGGGTGCTAGCACCCCTTCGGTAATATAGGCGTGAGTTTATGTTATATTGTCTGTATGGATTTCACAGCAAGTTTTGGATGCTAACATGATTCGCGCTGATAAAGAATATTGAATTCTATAAACTATTACTCCTTAACAAACTGGTCGATGGTTCAATCTAGCATAATGCAGTCACTTTATCCTACGGTAACACACAACACAAGTGCGCGGGCGCAGTCGCCGTGCGCACACAAGCGCAGGAACAACTCTCCCTCCCACAGGAATCAGTTCAGGTGAACACATCGGTAAGATGAATTTTTTTATTAATTTAGAATAAGTTTTACTTAGTGACTTTCTATACCCCTCATGTGAAATTTTAACTATAGCAGTGGACCACCATGAAGTTCTTATTAATTGTTAACCATTGTCAAACCACTGCAATTATGAAAACTGTCATTGAATTTTCAACTTTATCTAATATGCTCACAGTTCATAATAGAATCAAGGTCCTGGTTAGAAGACATTTCTTTCCATCACTTCGTTTAGCAGTTCCTTTGAAGGGACTACTGAGACTTTTTTATCCAGATAATTTCCTAAAAGAAACTAAAGGCCTACATGTCAATAAGACCTGCTGATTGTCGGGGGAGACGGCATTAGGAACTTCGGATTCCTCGGACGATTATGAAAAAGAGATTTAGTCTTTTCGCTACGTTCATGAATGTGAGTAAAATTGCAGAAACCAGAGTGGATAGAACAAGTTGTTCCTTGCTGAGAGAGCCAAGGCTTTCTACACGTCACAACAAGGTCACGTAATATCGATCAAGGTCAGGCAGGGTTCTAGTTGGTCCTTCCTAAGTTCTACCTGAGTCTTCTGTAGAGGGCTAGACGCCTACCTACACATTTTAGTGGTAATAAATATGCTACGAACCCAATCTGATCTTTGATGAAAATTAATAACAAACAGCTTTAGACAGTGTCAATAGAGATCACTGAATTATTATTGTTGATGATGAGACGATGCCAGGGATACTTATGGGTACGAACCTTGGACCTAAGTCGGAAAAGAATCGAGGTCCTGACGCGCGCAAATTGTTTTGTTTTGATCTATGATTGTTAGATTTGAGCTCGTCTACCACCGTAATCAGTGCGTGTTGTCAGTTATGGCGCCTAAACCTGGACCTCATAAGAAAGCTTAAGGTCACACAGCGAGCTATGGAAAGGACTATGCTCGGAATCTTTCTGGGATATCGAAGCAGAAATGAGGAGATCCGTAGACGAAAGAAAGTGGTCGACATAGACTACAGGGTTAGCAAGCTGAGGTGACAGTGGTCGGGGCATGTAACAAGAAGAACAGATGGCTGTTGAAGCCGAAATGTTCTCGAATGGAGACCGTGTACCGGTAAACGAAGCGTGAGACGGCTTCCTGCGAGGTGGACAGAAGACATAGTCAAAGTCGCGGGTACCCATTGAATGCAGATTGCTTCCACCCGCTCGGATTGGAGGTCGACGAGGGAGCCTGGGAGGGACCTATGTTCAGTAGTGGACGTCCTATGGCTGAAACGATAAAATGATTACCACCGTAAAACCTTGTGCTATTCTCAAAAGACAGTCCTAAAACGCGTACTGTGCCTAAAGAGAGCATTTTGAGCACATATGGGTGCACAACTTATGGCCATACTTATAGTTCAATTGGTAGCGTCAAACAGAGTTCAGATCCCGTACTATTCAGGTTTAGGCACGAATAACCCTTAACAGTACCATTTATTTTCAATTTCCAGTCACAAAACCTTATTCAGAATGACGGTGTCAAAGAAACGGCCTTCGGATTTGACCAGTCTGGAGCGGTTTAACCTATATTACAAAGAGAAGGAAGAACCGCTGTCGGGAGCGCAGAAGTTTCAGAGGTTTTTATGGAACCCAAAGACGAGGCAGTTCTTCGGGAGGACTGGAGGCAGCTGGTGTAAGTAGCAGTCAGTTTATTGATAGTTTTTACTGTGATTGGGGTGAAATAAAGAACCAGGTGGTTCGGACCATCTTTTCTTTGCCGCATCATAAAGTTTCTTTAACAGCACACGTGTTTCCTTCTTCCTACAGTTCCGGGTCCTTTAAATGGGCCTGTCACCCTAGAAGTAGGAGGCCGCGGTGGCGGGTCAAAGTACGCCTCCCCATATCCAGGGGTAAGATGAGAACACCATGGTTCCATGGTTGCTGTCACTGGGTCTGCAGGAGTGCGAGAGATATGTCTAATATAATTTCACATCCAGCAATCAAAGGCCCATAGACGGCGTGCACTTTAGTCGGTTCGAGTCCGACATTTCAACTCCACCGACTTTGCTGGAGGCGGTTTCCGTACATATTTTACTTGGGGGGTATATGCACATCAAATAATAAAAGTAGAAAAAATCTGTTCTCTTATAACCCTTCGTAGAGAATTTCGTAAAGTACCATCTATAACCCAATTGCAGTGAGATAATAAGAACGGTTGCCAAGTAAACTAACTATACCAATTATGAGTCATGCCATATACTCTATTGCTCCTGTTCCTGTGGGAACTTCGGGATGCAAAATAGTGTTAAACACTTTTGGTCAAATATGAAACACTCTATCACAATTTCAAGACAATCCAGTGACTGTGAGCGATTGGTCCACTTTAATACTCAGATTATCTCATACAGATTAAAACTAGTGTGAATAGACTCACAGACTCCTTCATAGACATTTTAAAACGTCAGTGACATTGACTTGTAACTTTTAGAGTAGAAACATTAACGTCACTGTAATACACTGTAACGTCTGATACTCTCCAAGACGTTAACTGGTAGCGGCTAAGCACGTAATTAATTTCCTTGCGATTTACACCGCATAGCAAGGAATTGAGAATATTTTACTGCAGCATTTTTGGTTACGAATTAGGTACGAATAGGTACCCTTTTTTTACAAAGCGCCCGATTGGCGGTAATATGCTTGCCCCCTATTACGTGGGGCCGAAACATCAAATTTGACGAAATGCCGGTGTTCAATACACCTCTGGCTCTGCCTTGGGAGATTATGGGCGTAAGCATATATATATATGTTTTATAAAAAAACGTTTCACATGTCGTATATATCTATCACTTCCTCACGTCTAGGTTTTGTGTAAAGCTACGTACGCCACTCGCAAACGTTGTTCCTCTAATTATAACTTTATGTTTTATCACGAGTGAAACCACATTCGTGTGTGGAAGAACGAGGCACGTGTAAATATTAATCCCCTATTACACCGTTAGTGTATCGCGATTGAAACCGAATTCGGGTGTAATAGGACAAGGGATTGAGTCAAAGAAGAGAATCAAAGAATCAATTTAATTTATTCAGTTTAGGCACATAAAGAGCACTTATGAATGTCAAAGTTTTACAATAATTATGTACCTACATTTGTCAAAACTATTATTATTTATAATAAATACAATACTTAGTAAATAAAGCAACTGAAAATGATTCTTCCGCTGGTTCAGGACCTAGTTAAATTTCCTGAGAAGAGACCAGCAAGAAACTCAGGTGGATTATCGTTATTCTTCATTTGTTTGAGTGGTTATGAGGGGGCTATTGTCAATTGCTCTCGCAGTGCGAGGTGAAATCCTGTATCATAGCCTCATCTATTAAACTATAGGTGTACACTAGGTACGTAGTCGAAGGAGACGAGCGACGGCACACATTTGTAGTCATACAACTTTATATGAAAAGGTGTATACATATCTTATTTGCGGCCTGTACCTATCAACTAACCAGCTAAGACATCGTGCTCCTACTAAATACTCCTACTGGTAGGAGCACCGGGACACCCATGTCCTGATGCTCCTATTAAACATAAAAATAAAGGGAAGTAAAGTAATATCTAAATTTAACTCATTTTAAAGGTGTGATTGGTGATTGGCTTGACACCCAAATATAAGTACCTACTAGATACTCATTTGGGCTCCATACATCTCAAAGATTGAATATGGGATATTTATAACTTGTAGAGTGGAAAAAAACTACAATTTGTAACGTGTTCCTAATTTAAATAAATCTTTTACCGCAACTAGTTACGAAGTATTATTATGAAGATGCCTAGTTAATAAAAACGTTCTCTTAGTTGGTAACTGGTTACGAAACAGGAATAACAATCCTTGTTTCGTAACTAGTAACGAATCTCAAGGGGTGATTTCCCCTATGGATGTACACACAACCGAAATTAAAATAAAGTTACATCTTTAAAATGACCCAGACAGAGAAATAAGTAACATGACTCAAAATTCCAAACAATAAACGAAGACAGACTTACATAACGTTGATAAAGACGGTGTACCGGAAACACTGACGGCCGTTCATTGCTTCAATGAGCATCATTGGAGCATCCTGCGCGGGCGCCGCCGTTCGCTCGTTACTACCGGACCACGGTCGGCCCGTGGCCTTTCTTCTTGTTATGAGATTCACTTACATACATACATGTATTCAAGCTTGTAAATCCCTGTTAGGAAATTGGGAGAGGTGTATTAAGTCCCACATTTTATCAACTATGATTTTTGGTTGCATGTAATAAGGGGTGAGCTTGTTGCCGTCTAATGTGTGCTTTAGAAGTTCTTAGTAGCCTTCTACGATATCCGCGCAAATAGATGAGATGGTCAATGCTGTCTTCAGGCACTCAGGGCACGTGCCAGACAATTGCTCGTGAAACAACTTAAGAAAAATCTAAAACACAAAATTTTACAAAGAGCCTATAAAGTCTTGTGTGCTACAAGTCTTGTAAGACGAGTCAGGAGGTGGCCCTATTCTTCTCTCTCTAGCCAGTATACCTTTTTTTCCGTGCGCGAAATCTCCACGCATACCAATCTCATTGGATCTGGTGAAAGAGGTTATGTCGGACTTGAACCGACTAAAACGCACGCCGTCTTTGGGTATTTAGTTGGTAGTCAGTATACCTGCTGATTTAAGAATGAGGTTAACTTTGGCGCAGTCTTTTATTGGTATATAAAGGGCATAGGGCATTCAAACAATAGTTGCTCCCGAAATAATGAGAGACAAACCTTATTGTTTATATTCTTAACAAGAAATAAATTGGAGGAGGGGGGTTACATATGCATACATATGCTCACGCCCGTAATCCCGAAGGGGTAGGCAGAGGTGTATTATTAAACCGTCACATTTCGCCAACTTTGATTTTCGTGAGTATGCCGAAAATAAATTAGTAGGTAGGTACTTAATCGAAAATGTTGCAACTAAATTAATTTGGAAAAAAAAGAATTTGGAGCCGATTCCTTGCTATGCGGTGTAAATCGCAACGAAATTGATTACGTGCTTAGCCACCAATCCATTCACATTATGTGGTACCATTCACATAACGGTAATTGGTATGTGAATCACATACCAATTACCGTCTTGGAGAGTATCTTATATATTCTTATCCATAATATTATTTATTTCAGCCAAAATATTGTTATTCTACTTCACATTCTACTCGGCACTGGCGATTCTCGTGGCTATCTGCATGTGGACCTTCCTCCAACTCTTGGACGCGCGGCAACCCAAGTGGCAGCTGGACGAAAGCATCATTGGAACAAACCCTGGGCTAGGGTTCCGTCCTATGCCCCCGGAGGTCGCCAGCAGCGTGATCTGGTACAAGGGCAATGATCCTGGTAGCTATCAATTCTGGGTTCAGGAGGTGTCGAACTTCTTAACTGGTGAGACTTCTTTAGTATGTTATTGTCTCTTCGCATACACAATACATTGTATAACACACGATGAAGGGTTGGAAAGAAATATAATTTGACGGAGGTTAGGACATGACGGAATCTCCCGTCCTAATTGAGCAGTCTGCAGAATGCCACGACTAATAATAACCTTGTGTTGTGATTCCAGCGGTGAGTAATGTAGCCAGAGCTCACTGGAGAGGTTTCGTGTTGTCAGTGAGAAGACCGAACCCTTCTTTGTCTTCTGCACTGACAGCACAGTGACTTTCTTAACCTTCAAGAGTCTCTTTTTGAAAAACCCCTGACACGAAAAATACCTCGTACATAGGTATATCATATTCTAGCAGCCATGCCCTTTCATTTGACATCCATATTGACGGGCTTTAGAAAAAATTGATAATATGTAATCAGTCATTTTGTGGCGTCGGCTATCTTGGATCGATTTTCATCAAACATAGCTAAGAACACTCATACACACACACACAGACACGTGAAACTTATAACACGTCGTCGTTTTTACGTTGGATGTTAAAGAACAAAAAGGTTAATCCAAGATTCCTTTCCAGTTTACAAACGGGACGGCAAAAAGGCTGGTGCTAGCCAGAATATCCACAACTGCGACTTCAAACTCCCAGCCCCAGCTGGTAAGGTCTGTGACGTAGACATCAGCGCCTGGAGCCCTTGCGTGGAAGACAATCACTTTGCCTACCAGAAATCTACACCGTGCGTCTTTCTCAAACTCAACAAGATCTTCGCATGGAAACCGCACTTTTACAACAGTTCTGACAGTCTCCCTGCAGAGATGCCTGACGATTTGAAGGAACATATTAGGAATATGACGGCTTATGATAAAAACTATGTAAGTAGTGTCATCACTGTTGTCCTTTAAAATCCGTATTTACACCTTAACCATGACCTTTTTTTCTAACGCGAAATCCCCACATAAATACCTACGTTTTTACATAACCTCTCTCACGGAGCCGGTGAGAGAGGTTATGTCGGACTCGAACCGACTAAAACGCACGCCGTCTTTGGGTCTCTTTGGGGCCCTCTCTTTCGAGATGACCCCCTTCGGTTGTAGGGACCACGGTGTCCCCGTCTAGCTCCCGGGTATGAAGAGGCGCACTTGGCGCCACCGCTACGGCCTGCTTGCGCTAAACTGAAAGTGGCTCCAATATTCACCTCCAGGCCCGTGTTCATGGAGAACGTTCTGCGACCTCCGAAGTCCGTGTCGCCTCCACTCATCGCGAACTGTGCGGGTCCAGAGTCTTCTCTGAACTCGTTCCGCCGTCTCCTTCTCGAACATTACGTATCTCGGGTTATAATGTACTGTTTTGTATCTTCAATTAAATTTTACAACAGGACAATTATATACGACATCTAAGTAGGATATGGTCAGTGAAATCCTAAAATATGTTTTTTTTTCAGCTAAATATGGTATGGGTATCATGTCAAGGAGAGAACCCCGCAGACCGTGAGAACCTTGGACCTATACAGTATATGCCGTACCAAGGGTTCCCGGGATACTACTTCCCGTACACCAACCAGGAGGGGTACCTCAGTCCTCTGGTGGCTGTCCATTTGCAGAGGCCGAAGAGTAAGTCTCATAGATTTGTTAATAAAACTTGTCACGCGATTTTTTATTAAAAGAAAAATTTCTATTTTTGTGTGTCATACACACACACACAAAAATACAAATTTGTAATGAATAAACTCAAGAACTACTGTGCCCATTTCAAAAATTCTTGCACTATTGAAGTACTCTTTCACCCTGAGTAACAAGGGCTATATTGCAATGAGGGATAACCGAAATCCATGCGGGCGGAACCGCGGGCAACAGCCAGCTACTAATAACTTCATGGTACCTAATCAATAATATACCTATTTTATTTTATAAGTACAATAACTTCAACATTCTCACCCACTTCAAAGATTACAAAAGACCTCCTTGCATTATCAATTCCATGTAAATAGTTTCTTGGTTCTTTTCTAGATTTGAGATACACATTAATCTTCCACGCCATACGCTAATTGTTGCAATACAAAGCTAATCTTGGAACCCATGGTCTTTGTGTTCGTCAGGATGGCTGGTTGCCTGCCACATTTAGCATCAAAACAGTTATCAAAAATTGCTACCTAATTGCTACTATTTGCTACCTGCAATTAAAGATGGCAGGCAACCAGCCATTCTGACGGACACTGGTCTTTTACTTCTGCTTTCTTTGGTCTCATGAATTAATAATATCTTATATCTTTGCAGCCGGCATGCTCATCAACATAGAATGTCGTGCGTGGGCGCAGAACATCAAATACGACCGACACGAGGGCATGGGCACCGTACACATCGAGATTATGATCGAATAGTAATAAACCTTCGGTTATGTGTGTGAATGATATTTAAATCTGTAAGAACTTAATAAAAATTAGTGTTCACAAAGCAATAATAATATACACAGGGGCATCCCATGAGACTAATGTGTAAATTCAAATCATTATTGCCGCGTTTACATTTACGTAACATTTTACCGTGACCGTGTCAGAAATGCGTGTGCGTCGCGTATTCAGCTGCGTGATAGCTAAGCTTAAATGAAACAATCGATCGACTGGTGGTCGTGTCAGCACAACTCTAATTTGTGTGCTCACGTGCCACAAGTTATTATGTCTTGAAGCCACGCTGTCCGATCCACTGTTCATGTCACAAATGTGGACGTACCTTAGTGATACAGAACACGACATTTTCTTAGCTAATGATGCCGATATCGATCGAAACGTGATAGTAAATGGTTTTTCATTATTGTATCAGCACAACGAACATTTATATAGCTACAATTGTATGCCTGTTGAAGAAATGAGTGAGAATAAGTTGTAATTTATTTGAATAAATGTAGATACTAACAGTTTAATGTAGTTTAATTTAATAAGTCACTACATAGTATATCCCCCTTCCCATTCCCCCCTCTTCTCTATATGGTCGGCAGCACGAATGTGACGCCCCTGGTGTTGCAAACGTCCATAGGCCACCACTTTCCATCAGGTGGGCCGCGTGCTTATCTGCCACCTAAGTGTTATTAAAAATCAACAATTTATGAATCATAATCTATTTAAGTATTCATTTAGAAATATATTTCAACTGTTCCAGTGCAAATTAAATTATCCTTTTCCATTTTATTATTTTAATTATTTACAATTGGAAAAACTGAATGTCTAGACGGGAATTGAATATAGTTAATAGAACCAAACTTCGATCCCAGTTGATGATATGAATTGAAAACTATTTTGTAATGAATTTATGTCATGTTTTTTGTGCAAATTCTTAGTATAAATTTCTTTCTCTCTGTCTAATTTTATATTTATATATAAAATATATCAATCCAAATTTATATTTATATATATATATAAAAAATATTAATTACGAATTATTAATAATAGACGAATAATAGGCGAATTATTATTCGTATATTATTTTTCTATGGCACTTTGCAGAATGTCTCTAAATTGAAATAGACTTAATTAATTCGTCCAGTGAATTTTAAAACCCTACTGCATCCTCTAATAAACATTTATTAAAAAATAAGGTAACAATATGTCTGTTTGTTTGTTGACTTATGTAGTATAACACTACTAGTATAAACTTTTTAAGAAACAAAATGGTGACGATTCTGTTGTACATTTTCACTTAACTGAACTATAAATATAAACTTCAATTTCGTATCGAGAACAAATCGAAAAAACTTCAGTATCTGTGTTTTTTAATTAATTGCGGTGTCAGGACTGGTATAGAAATCATGGTTGTCCTCAAATTTTGCGTCATCAACTATCTAAAAAACCCAGCACTATTCATATTCACTATTAAATATTTCGGAACATTTACCATTTTTGTTGATTTTACGGAGCAACCGATATTTCGGTGCTGTTGCAAGTGCCATGATCACGGTGTACTGACAGCCGCCGAAATATCGGTTGCTCAATAAAATCAACAAACATGGTAAATATCCCAAAATATTTAACAGTGAATATGTAAATGGCCATGTCGATCTAAAATCATACTATTAATATTGATAGTTTTTGCAAATTTGAACCAGAAATCAACATAGAGTTTTAGTTCAGTGTGAATGTAAAGTGTGCATAAGTTCCTGGACACCTTAAGACCTATAATCCTTTGACAGCCTCATTCTAATTTAACCAAAAGTAACATAAAATGCGTTAATAAAATGAACTAGATTGATGTCTTGTTTCTTTAAAAGAAAATAAGTTAACTCCTGCAAGTAGTATCCTAAACTTAATTACGTTCATAAGTAGATCTATTATCCAGTAGCTTCTAAGACTAGTAGATAGATAGATTACTCTTTATTGTACACCAAAAAACAAAACAAAATTAAATACAAGAAAACACCAAGGACAAGTAGTGAGAGTTACAGTTGTTCTAATGTACAATGGGCGGCCTTATCGCTGGAAGCGCGAGTAGTAGTTGTGTAGTTTTTTTATTTATTAAGTCATAAACAATTTTTAAATTAACATATAATTTTGCTTGAACTACCTACCTACTTATAAAACTGAACAAAACAAAAGCAAACATGAAAAATACAACACAATAAATTACCATTTAACGACCAAAACCAGATTACGTAAAATAAATGAGGTCCGTTTACATGTCTGTCCAAAATAGTGCCATCACTTCATACAATTTTAGTTTTGAACTGTCCGGGAACTTCTAAAGCCAAAAACGACACCACTATCTCTTCTCTCTCTCTCTCTAAGGCACTTGTTTTCCCTGTTCAGTCAATCATGATCTCCAGGTGGGTGGACCCAAGCCGTTCCTTCAGGCTGTCTGTATACTGGATGTTGCGAGCCCACGCCCTACATCTGATGTTTATAATCTGGTGCACTGAAATCAGACAAAAATAACAATAAACTACTATACAGGGTGTAAGGGGAATACTTCTGAAGCCGAAGTCCCCTGGTAGAACTCCTGGGCCTCGATTGTACTAATTTTCAACCATTGTCAAGGAATTGAGATTACAAAAAATGCCATTTAATTTTGGACTGTACTGCTACACAGTTAAAGCTCGAAATTAAATGGCATTGTGTATAGTGGATGAAACGATGTCATAAACTCTTTTTCATTGCATTTTGAACATTAAAGCAATATGGGTAACGCCGAAAATGCCAGGGCAGCTTTTATTATCTCAGTAATGTGTCTTTAATTGACAATTATTATAGTACAATCAGGGTCCTGGTACACAACATATTGGCATAAAAAATTACGTAGGGATTTTTTTAATTCTTCTTTATTTTTTATACCGATTAACTATTACCGCGTTATTCACTCTGCATCGTGTTAGTAAAGCTAATTGAAACAAAAAAATCATGAAAAACATGAACTCGCTGTAGCGCCATTTGCTTTTTTTTGTAATGACGTTTTTTATGTAACGTTTCATTTAGCTTTACTGATACGATGGAGAGTAAATAAAGCCAAAAACATAATAAAAAAAAATCTATTCGTCATTTTTTGTATGCCAATATGTTGTGTACCAGGAGTACTACCGGGGGCCTTCGGCTTCGGAAGTGTTCCCCTTACACGCTGTATATTAAGATTAATGTCTGCTACGTAGGAAGTTGGTGCAGGTTCGAATAAGTCCTACAACTGGTTTGTTTCACACTGTTTCGGTAGCAAAATCGACAGGAAGTTTTAATTTTGAAAAAAAAATTACTTTATGTATGACAATAATGTACAGGTGAACAGAAAAATGTATGGGACGTGTAAAAAAAAAAATTTTTTTCGCCAAATTAGGACTTTCTTACGATTTTACTATCAAAATTGTGGCCAAAAACTTTTTTTCCGAAACGACTTTAAAATCAACCGGTATAGCTGTATGTGTTTAGGAGGCCAAATGGCAGTCGCTTGACGGAAAATATCGAAGTTTAGCCGTATCAAAGTCATAGGGACGGGAGATATCAAGAGTTATGGTGATACATTTAACACTTACTTCTAGGGTTCATCAACCGCACCGCTACCAGGGGACTGAGGTACCCTGGCGTGTTGTCGTACGGGAAGTACGTGTCGGATAGTCCAGGGTACGGGTAGTACTCCAGGCGCCCTAGGGCTTCTTCATCTGCGGGACGCTCACCACTACACGACACCCAGACTTTACGTCGCTGAAAATACAATAATGACAGTTAGAATTTAAAATACACATAGGTATGTTGAAAATCCAGCTACTCTAGACAAGTGGAAATTCCTTGAACTGCGTTTTGTGGAATAGAATAGAATGTTCAATACAGGGTATAGTTGAAGACTACCATCGATCTTGTAACCGCAAGAACCTCGACTCGGAAAAAACCTCCGCAGGCAAATCAAATGAAATCAAATCATTTATTCTGTTATAGACCAGTAAACGGGACTTACAAAACGTCAATATCAACAAAATATTATAGATCAACTAGCTGACCCGTGCAACTTTTTCTGCGTCACCCCGTTTTTGCAACATTTTTCATTCCTGCTCCGCACCTGTTGGTCGTAGCATGATGTTATATACATATAAACCTTCCTCTTTAACCATTCTACTCGTATCTATTAAAACAAACTGCATCAAAATCCGTTGCATAGTTTTGAAGATTTAAGCATACAAAGGGACAAGAAAAACAGGGACAGAGAACGCGACTTTATTTTATAATATGTAGTGATGATGAGCAAATGGACCACACCGGTTCGAAACGCGGCCCCCACCTGAGAAGACTCCGGCAAGAAACTCAGCGGGCTTTTCTTTGCAGATCGTGGTTTATGCGTGAGAGCCGACCATGCTGCGTACGTCTTCGATAAGTAGCTAATAGTCTTCTGGGACTAGTATACTAGGTACTAACAGTAATATCATCTAGTGTGACATACCATGAGACTTGGGCACATACATATTTAACATAACGTAACTTAAACTGACGCCTTTATCCCCGAAGGGGTAGGCAGAGGTACTAGCACCCACATTTCGCCAGTTTATTTTTAGGTCCCAATGTAATACGTGGCGAGCCAATTGCCATTAACCGGGCACTTATAAACCTGCGATAAATACACACATAACTTCGAAAAGCATCGAAGAGTCATTGGTGTGTGCCATGGTGAATGGGGATCGAACCTGAGACCTCGTCTCAGCAGTCCATTACCCATACCACTAGGCTACCGATAGGCTATTTATGGAGTATTATTATTTTAATTATATATCCTGGCTCCCGTGACCCCCAAAAGTTACAGGGACCCCTGAAGCTCTCTATAATAAGCGATTAGCTTGAGAGAACCATAGCAGTAAGTTTATTCTACAGCTTGAATATATGTGGGATAAAGTTCCTTTCGTACCGCACCGTGCGCACCGTTTCTGGTCGTAGTGTGTGAGGATGAACTCCCTGCCTATGGCGAGCGGTGCAATGATAGAATTAAGCCGTAAGCATCATGTCGAATAGTTTCTCTGAACACAAACTGATGTACAGAAGGTACAACACACACTGGCCAAGTCCTGAGGCTGCAATGTTCCACATGATAATGCAATATTTTCTATAATACTATACCACTGTAATCTACTATACACGGTGATTTTATAGTGGTTTTGGAAAAAGAATATTTTGTTTCACACACAGTTTCGGTAGCAAAATCGACTAGAAGTTTTAATTTTGAAAAGAAAAAAAATATACTTTTTGTGTGGCAATAATGTGCAGGTGAACAGAAAAATGTATGTGACGTGGAAAAATAAAAAAATTTTTTTCGCCAAATTAGGACTTCCTTACGATTTTACTATCGAAATTGTGGCCAAAATCTTTTTTTCCAAAACCACTATAAAATCAACCGGTATAAAAATAAGTCGGGTTTTCCTTCCTGACGCTATAACTCCAGAACGCACGAACCGATTTCCACGGTTTTACATTCGTTGGAAAGGTCTCGGGCTCCGTGAGGTTTATAGCAAAGAAACTTCAAAAAAATTTTAATAGAAAAGCTAGAAAATCATTTTTTGTAACCATCTGGTGGCGAAACGGAGTTCGCCGGATTTGCTAGTAGGTACTATCTATTACCGTGACTAGTAGTAGTAGTACTAGTACTAGTAGTATTACTATTCCTATACTCACATCTTCTGCAGTAGCGTTACCAATATAGCTCCTGATCACCTCTGGCATCTTGTCTGGCAGATTTCCAGGGTCATCATAATAGTCTGGGACGAAGTCATATAACTGAAATGGACACAGAATAATTGGTTATTCAGATTCAAATTCATATTTATTCATGGCAACTATGTAGGCCCAATGTTCTTTGTACAATTTTATTCCTCTCATTATTTTTATCGTTAGAAAAACATCTATATTGTACATCTATATAAAAATGAATTGCTGTCTGTTAGTCTCGCTAAAACTCGAGAACGGCTGGACCGATTTGGCTAATTTTGGTCTTGAATTATTCGTGGAAGTCCAGACAAGGTTTTAAAAGTGAACAAATATGAAAATGCTCGGAATGGAGCAGCGGGAACGGGATCAAAAGTACACGTGGGCGGAGCCGCGGGCAACAGCTAGTTATATTATGATATTATTGTAGATAATTACATGTCAAATAAATGTGAAATAAATTGAAAAATCCGAATAATTTAGGAAAAATAGAATTATTAATTAGAAATTGGTTAAAATAAAACAGTCACAACAATAATTAACAATGTCAATTCACAGCCTTTAATTAACTGGAGTGATCATGTTGGGTTTCACTCTAGTGGTTATATGCCTCATTATGGATGAATCGTACCGCGCTGTTATTACTATCAGTAGCCTTAGCACGAAATACTATCGAATTCGTAATGTAAAGGTATCGACAGAACGGAGCATTGCGATTGGCGGGCTACACACGCACACAAGTTCACAAGAGGCCGACTGCCAATCACAATGCTCAGTTCTCTCGAAACCTTTACATTACGAATTCAATAGGAGTTCATGCTAGTGCTACAGAATATAAACATGGAAATAAGTACAATAGCCACTATCGCAATCCACTGCTGGACATAGGTCTCAAGCCTCACCCAATGTTGGGAGGCTTAAGACTACAGACGTGTTAGTATAGAGTTTTATTATACCATGGATCCTGGATGCGAGAGCCCTTTCGGTGCTATATCGGTATCGAAAAGAGGCGCGGGAGCGGGCACATGAACCAGAGCCTAGTGATCTCCGGGCTGCCAAGTCCCAGCTCCACGGGGACATGGTAGCCGAGTGGGAACGACGACTTGGGCAATCACACGCAGGGCACGCTGTAGTAGCGGCGGTAAGACCCATCATGGGGGACTGGCTAGAGAGGCCACACGGTGGCCTCTCGTACCGGCTGACGCAGGTGATCACCGGGCACGGGTGCTTCGGGGATTACCTGCGTCGGATCCAGAAGGAGCCAACGTCCGAGTGCCATCACTGTGATGCGAGCGAGGACTCGGGGCTGCACACGCTGACCGAGTGCCCGGCGTCGGAGACGCCAAGGCGGGTCTTAGCAACAGCCCTAGGGGTGGGAGTTGTCTCGCTCGCCACCTTGCTCACGGTGATGGTACGATGCGCGAGTGCTTGGGCAGCCGCCGCCTCCTTCTGCGAGCAAGTAATGCTCGAAAAGGAGGAGGCGGAGCGGGTTCGGAGAAGACTCCGGGCCCGCACTGCCCGCGATGAGCGGAGGCGACTCGGACGTCGGAGGTCGCAAAATGACCTCCGTCCCCCATGAGCGCGGGCCTGGGGGTGACGGGTGGAGCCGCCAGTCACCCTAGCAGAAGCAGGCCACGGCAATGGCGCAAATGCCACCCCATACCCAGGGGCTAGATGGGGACACCATGGTCCCCACATTAGGGGAAGAGGGTCATCTCAACAGAGATGTCCCCGGGTCTGCCGGGGTGCGAGAGATATGTCTTGTATAATCTCACCTCCGGCAATCAAGGACCCATGGACGGCGTGCGTTTTGGTCGGTTCGAGTCCGACATAATCACCTCCATCGGTTTTGGTGGAGGTGGTATCCGTGGGGAATTTGCGCACGATAAAAAAAAAAAAAAAAAAAAAGGGTTTCCTTCTCTCGTAGTCCGTCTGTGTAT
This sequence comes from Pelosia muscerda, assembly GCA_963691645.1. NCBI lineage: Eukaryota > Metazoa > Arthropoda > Insecta > Lepidoptera > Erebidae > Pelosia > Pelosia muscerda. The sequence continues at coordinate 1,383,051 of OY829100.1, forward strand.
TTTTCCGTTTTTCGCCAGCGGAATATTACTTATAGTGTATGTGGGAAGTGTTCTCTTGATTTCATTTTCGCCCGCCAGCTTCGCTACGCTTATGGTGGGCTGAATTGCCGGGGAATTAATTGCAATGTGTAGTCAGAGACGTTTTAAAAAGTTACTTCTTATATCGAAACGACGGCATTTTCGAGTTGCCATTGCGGTGTAGTAATTTGTTTCACGTCAGCACCGCTACTCACGAAAAGGGCACGAGCATAGGTTTCGCTCTTCGGGAAGACTTACTACGTCCCCTCCACTACTTACTAAAACTGTGTTTTACTTATATTTTCTAGTTTTGCCAACAATTTTCTATATACAACTCACCCTATTTAACTTTACGATGATACAAGGTGTCTTGTTCGCGTAACCGAACCCGTTCTCTTCCGAGCAAGGCCCGAACTGGGTCGTGTTGAAATTGCACACCTCCCCCCGAGGCGGCTTCACCTGGCCACAATTCTTCTGGTTCACACCCTTGTTTATTAGCAAGCTCTTGTTATTGTATGCTGAAACATAACATAACATAACATAAACTCACGCTGTTATCCCCGAAGGGGTAGGCAGGTTTGGATCCCAATGTAATAGGTGGCGAGCCTATTGCCATTAACCGGGCACATATAGGCCTGCGATAAATACAGACATAACTTCGAAAGGCATCGTAAAGTCCTTGGTGTGTGCCATGGCAAACCTGGGATCGAACTCAAGACCTCGTCTCAGCAGTCCATTACCCATACCACTAGGCTACCGCGGTTCCTTACGAAAATATTATAAGAGCTGGTATTCATAACTATGAGTTATGAATGCCAGCTTAATTCGTTTATTCCTGTAAATTAGTACAACATTCTCCTAAAAAAAAATGAATTTGTGATTTATAATAATGTCAGTCCGTTATATCCACCATTGTTGCACTGAACGTGTTTGCAATGGTGACCTTCTTTGCCTTCAGCTTAACATCAGGCGAGGTGAAGTCAACCTATACCAATCTTACCGCAGCCGGTGAAAGAAGTTATGTCGGACTCGAGCCGACTAACGCTGTCTTTGGGTCTTTAGATGCCGGAGGCGAGATAGTAGCGAACATATTCCTCGCACCCTGGCTGACCAGAAGTAAGTTCAAGGTTCTATGTACCTGTAATTAATCCGTTACTTACGAGCCAGAAATTCGTTGATATTGTTGACATACTTCTCGATATGTGATTCATTATCTGCCCTGTACCAGATCAGAGCGCCTTCTTCGAATAACAATGGTCTGTGACCCATTCCTGGGTTTGCGCCTGGAAGCAATGGCAATATTTTTAGTTATGAAGGGCAGGCAATAAATCGTTTACTTAACATTCACTGAGCACTTGATAATGATATCACTCCAGTAGATTATGTAAATGCTGAACAGTTTATTTAATATGCTATGCTATGTGCTATGCTATATGTATATTTTTCGGCCATCCCTATCTGACTTGAAGCATTTTTCGTCGGTAAATATAACGATTTCGTTTTCCCAATCGAAATTTAAATAACGAGTGGCAAAATTTACTCGGTTGGTGCTATGCTAAGTTATTTTATATCCAATACGTGTAGACATGATGTTTTTGTGAATAGCATGACATTTTTGTTTATTGCTCCGTTCCCTTGAATGGTAGCGTTTTGATATATAGCCTATGTAATTCCTAGATATTGTAGCTTCAGATTAGTGAAAGAGTTATTGAAATCCTCCTCCTCCTCCTTCCCCTCCCCTTCCTAGCCTCCCCACCCCTTCCCAGCTCTCCCCCTTTCCCTTCAGGGTGGGCAGCGCGTGTGTGACACCCTTAGTGTTGCACACGTATATAGGCCACGGTGACCGCTTTCCATCAGGTGGGCCGTGTGCTTGTCTGCCACCAACGTGGTATAAAAAAAAATAAAAAAAATCGGTCCAGTAATTTCGGAGCCTATTCGTCACAAACAAACGAAGAAAAGAACAAAAATCTTTCCTTTCCATAATATTAGTGTACCTAGATAAATAAATATATTTATTTACCTATGATAGAGTCAGCCAGTGTGAAGTATGGTATCTTCTCGTCTATGGTGGCCATGAGTCCAGTCATGCAGATGGAGAAGAAGATGATGATGCAGATGTACATCACCAAGTAGATGAGACCGATCACACCTGGGGATGAGACCATGATACTATATTATTCCTATATAAATACTATTAGTATTAGTAGAATTCTACCGCTTTTTAGATACCGCCTCCACCAAAGTCGCTGGACTTGATTATGTCAGTCTCGAACCGACTAAAACGCACGCCGTCTATGGATGTTTGATGCCGCCTATGGGCCGGAGGTGAGATCATACAAGACATATCTCTCACACCCCGGCAGACTCGGGTTCATCTCTTTGAGATGACTCCCTTCCCCTAAAGTGGGCACTATGGTGTTCCCATCTAGCCCCCGGATAAGGTGAGGCGCACTTTACGCCGCAACCACAGCCTGCTTCTGCTAGGGTGACAGGCGGCTTCACCTATCAACCTCAGGCCCGCGCTCATGGAGGACGGAAGTCATTATGCGACCCGAGTCACCTCCGCTCATCGCGGGCTGTGCGGGCCCGGAGTCTTCACCGGACCCGCTCTGCAGCCTCCTTTTCGCTATACAAATCTTCCAAGATATGAAAGATCGAATTTGAACCCGTGACCAGGGTTCAAGGCATCTGAGACTAAGGCTGGGCTGTATATCATCATTCTCTGAACCTTTTCCCAACTCAGTTGAGGTCGGCTTTCCAGTCTAACTGTGATGCGGCTGAACTCCGATATTTTCCGTGAAGCGACTGCCATATAACCTCCACAACCAATGGTCCAATGACCAATGGCGATATCAAAGTTCCAAGTTAGACTGGTTGAACTTTTGAGGGCTCCAACTACCCGTAACGACTGCCATAGATGTTTGTATGGCAACCGGGTCCGACGGCTTAACGTGCTCTCCGAGGCACGACCAGACCAGTGAAAACAGCCATATTCATGCATACAACTTTTTGCACTGAGCGGGGATCGAACCCGCGCCCCGTGCGTAGCAGTCGCGTGCACTACCACCACGCCACGGAGGCTTTCGGCTGGGCGGTATATATCTATCTAATGCTAAACAGTCCTATCTCTTATCGTATTGTATTATATCGCATGGGAAGAGATGAGGTGACCCAAATTCTACTCTACCGCTAACCTTACAAATAACTTATAAATTGTACGCATATATTTAGTAAACGGGACCGCGGATCGAACCCGCACCGTTATCGGTGTGAGAATCCATTAGCCACTTACACCATCATTTATCAGATCCTTTATCTCTGCAATAAACAACCTCTGAGGCGAATTCAACACGCGAATTCTGATATCGCTATTCAGGTTTTTTTTTATTTCATTTTGTTTTGTCACTAAATCAGTTGTGAACTGGAGCCTTACTTTATTTTTACAGTGTGATGTGGAGTGTCCATCAGAGATAGGTACAGTCACCTGCAGTAATATGTATACGTTTTAGAACTTATTCACATTAAACTTGTCGAATTTTACTGTTTCATGTCATAATGTTGACTTGTCATTTATTATTGTGACAAGGTTCCAAAGTGTATACATGTTATTGCAGGTGACTGTATTAGTTTTTATATGGTTCATGGGTTAATTCATGTCTCTTATTGTACTGGATAAACTAAAGACATAGTTTGCGAAATGTACCTACAGTGTAAATACTTCTCTGCTTAACCCCGTACAAGTGTTTATGTACGCTCGAACTGTGGAATGATGCCGTGGTTTTCGCAATCGACTATCTTCAAGAAGGAAATTAGAAGGTTTCTACAGGGTAGGCGTACCCTGGTAGAAACGTAAATAGGCCACGGTGACCGATTTCCATCATGTCGACCGAGTGCTTGTCAATAATGCTCGGGCCACACTAACGAGAAATGTGAATGCCTATCATCGCAGTAAATATTTCGTTAATTTAAACGCGATAATTTGAGTGGTTACACTTGAACGATCAACGTGAATGCTCATTCTTGGCGATATAATTGACGTTAATGTCCCTTGAATTTCCACCAAAACGTGTGGCCGCTTCAACGCATTAATTCTCGCATTAATCTCTTTGATGTGGCCATGTGAATGCCGTGGCTACACCTCCGTTAAACGTCCATCATCGCGATAATTAATGGCATTCTCGTTAGTATGGCCCCAGCATAAAAAATGCGTGAATATATAAACCAAAGTTTACAATCACTCAACACATTATTTTATTAGGTTTTATTATTAGTAACATACCGCGAAATGTGTACGTATATGATCTATTCGCCATATTGCGGTTTTGTAAACAATTATTGCAAAGTCGCGGCACACCGAAATAGCACTACCGTTGCTGTGCATGCTCTGTTTACATTTTATCCATCACTATACTAGCTACTAGCAAGGTTGGAAGTGCAATTCACTGCTAGTAACAAGGAGCACTAGACAATTGGCAATTCGAAGTAGTTTCGTAGGTTCCAGTAGTTTACCCCTTAACGATTAAATATAACACTCAATGCATTTTCTTCTTCAAAATGGCTCACTCCTTGAGTATTTGCCAGTGTCAAGTAATTTTCGCAGAATGACCTCCGTCCCCCATGAGCGCGGGCCTGGGGGTGGAGCCGCCGGTCACCCTAGCAGAAGCAGGCCACGGCAATGGCGCAAAGTGCCACCCCATACCCAGGGGCTAGACGGGGATGGACCCTCTTCCCCCTACATTGGGGGAAGAGGGTCATCTCTACAAAAATGTCCCCGGGTCTGCCGGGATGCGAGAGATATGTCTTGTGTAATCTCATCTCCGGCAATCAAGGACCCATGGACGGCGTGCATTTTGGTCGGTTCGAGTCCAAAATAATCACCTCCACCGATTTTGGTGAAGGTGGTATCCATGGGGATTTTGCGCACGATGAAAAAAGTGTCATGTAATTTATTACATTATATTTATCATATAAATAATATATATAGTGTAGGTACAGGGCGTCCCACGGTGAATTTATTTAAATTTTAAGAACCATTTAAACTGCATTCATACATTTTAAATAATTGCCTCTGAACTGAACCCGGTACACGAGAATAAATATAGATCTGTAGTTTTATGATACTGATCGGAAGGTATCATCGTAAGTGTTATTTTTTTGCTAAATAAATTAATATGAGAAACAAAGGGAAGACCAGGAAATCGGCTGTAATTAGCCTTTTTCCATGCCGATGGCACTGTACCCGAGATGTAGGACAGTCGGTACAGCCGCGTAAGCAATGTAGACAATTCAGCTGCATATTTGTCGTGGTCTTAGGTCGTGATTAGCAACAGCCACGCGGGCGGAGGATATTCGCCATGTGACCGCCTACTACTATAATTTATCAATATCACTCATCCAAAATCAGTTCACCCATTAAGTGGTTACCTAGAAACAAACCGATGATCACATTATATATATGTTAAATAAATTTAACTCAAAACATAACCTTCCTTTTTTTTCCTCAGGTAAAAACAAACAAAAGTGACTAGTACAAATACTCCTTGTTAACCCGGTTTGTATAACTAATATAAATATACCTATGTTACAGTAGAAATATGTTTTGTGGCGAGGTCAACCTCTATTTGCGGATAGTTTAGTGCGTTACGCGTACGATTCGCGAGGGCTGATATTTAAAAGCATTCACTAAAACTACAGTTGCATTAACATAACATAAACTCACGCCTATATCCCCGAAGGGGTAGGCAGAGGTGCTAGTACTCACATTTCGCCAGTTTATGTTTAGGTCCCAATGTAATAACCTAACTAAGATGCGATTGAACTTCGATGTTTTCCGAGAAGCGACTGCCTGACATCCATAACTAATTGACGATATCGAAGTACTGTAATGAGAGGTGTAAGTGGCTAATGGATTCTCACACCGATAACGGTGCGGGTTCGATATTCGGTCACGTTTACTGGCTCTCAGAAATATACGCGTACTACTTATTATATATGAGTGTAATAGTGGTATGGGTAATGGACTGCTGAGACGATGTCTCGGGTTCGATCCCAGGTTTTACCATGGCACACACTAATGACTTTTCGATGCTTTTCGAAGTTATGTGTGTATTTATCGCAGGTTTATAAGTGCCCAGTTAATGGCAATAGGCTCGCCACCGCCACATTGGGACCTAAACATAAACTGGCGAAATGTGGATGCAAGCACCTCTGCCTACTTCGTGGATATAGGCGTGAGTTTATGTTATGTTATAATACAGCTGCTGCTACCGCTTCAGGGATAGTCGTGAATAGATCTAATATTAGTATGACTATTAGTTTTAACGGTACATTGTCGCTGTCTACTTTTGTGAAGTAATTGCTGACGTCAGAACAATTACGATCCCCAATCGGAGAGCTCGTAAAATAATGTTTTTTTTTCTTTTTACACTACGTGTGTGGTGTGTGGCTTACAACTACTTGTACTTTGTAGATTTATTATACTGCTGTATACTTCTGTTTATCACTGAGTAGTCCAACCGCCGTCCGCACGTGGAGGGCATGCGACTGAGACGATGCGGTGATGCTACGGAGTTGATGTAGAGATAAAGAATACTAACCGCACGAGGCGAGGCGGTGCGGAGTTGGTACCGGGTGGCTCTAATGAGCTATGACCTTTAGTGTGACTTCACAACTTGTGGCACATGGGCACGCAAACTAGAGTTGTGCTGACACGGCCACCAGTCGATCGATCAGTAACCTTAGCACGAAATACTATCGAATTCGTAATGTAAAGGTATCGACAGAACGGAGCATTGCGATTGGCAGGCTACACACGCACACAGGTTCACAAGAGGCAGACTGCCAATCACAACGCTCTGTCCTCTCGAAACCTTAACATTACGAATTCGAAAAGAGTTCATGCTAGTGCTACTGTATCAGGCAGCTAAATACTCGACTACTTCTGACACGGTGACGGTAAAATGGTACTAGTCAGAATTGGGTTTACATGCTTTGGGCTATAGATTCTTTTGAACGGAACATAGGCTTCAAATAATTTGATAGACGTCAATGGGGCAGGCCAATGTTCAGCAGTGGACGTTGAAATAATGATGGTAATAACTCCCAAGCTTATAATAGTATTTCCACAACATTCAGCAAACTGGAGCGTACACCATCAACTGTAATCCCGCTGAAAGGCACGCGTAAAGTTTGTATGGGCCGATGTCCAAAATAACTGTACATGAATCATCTCATATACCGAGCAGTGCACTTTACCAACCAATATTTTACGACTGAAATTCGTAGTGAACACAAAATATAATTTGAACTATTCGCAAAATGGTTGTACACCAATGTACACCAAAGTGTATATATCTACTCAAGCTGTCCTGAGGTCACAAATACTCTCGAACCTTTGCAGATGCGTAGAGATGTTGCGTCCCTGGCAGTATTTTACCGTCTCTACCATGGTGAATGTTCTGATGAGCTCTTCCAATTAATCCCACCCTCCCCATTCCTACACAGGACAACACGTGCAGGGTTTAGTTGTCAACCGCAAACGGTGCAGCATATTCCATCAAGAACCAAGCGGTTCGGTGAGTCTTTCCTCAATGGTGGCAACGGTGACCCTCTTTCATGAGACTTTGCTTTCAGTTTAACATCAGGCGAGGTGAAGTCAAATTGACGTGCCATAAATAAAAAAATACGTTCTTTAGTTTGCAAACTTGCATCAGGGTACTTCAAGACCTCGATTTAAAGGCGAAAACATACTTACGTGTTATGACGTGTCGTGACGCGTCAGAAGCGTATCGATTTCATACATTTAATATGGTTAGGTACATATTTGTATGTCGTGTCGTGTCATCGGTCAGTATACTTCTGTCGCGTCACGACACGGCACGACACGTAAGTATTTATCCGCCTTTACTTATTGTCAACCATTCTCAAACAATTGACATTCAAAATTCTAGCCAGTACTCTTGGGTCTACTCTTCCTACCAGGGTCCGGTGGAGGCCGCGGGCCTGAAGGTGACGGGTGGAGGCACCAGTCACCCAAGCAGAAGCAGACCTCGGCGGCACAAAGTGCCACCCCATACCCAGGGGATAGATGAAGACACCATAGTCCCCACATTAGAGGAAGAGGGTCATCTCAAAAGAGAGGTCCCTGGGTCTGCTGGAGTGCGAGAGATATGTCTTGTATAATATCATCTCCGGCAATCAAGGATCCATAGACGGCGTGCGTTTTTTCGGTTAACTTCAGAGCCAACTAACCCTTAACTATTTCAAATAGTATCAAACAGTAATAAAATATTTCCCTACACGTGAGACTAAAATAATATAAATAAATATAACATGATTTATAACACAAGCGTCCGATATTGAGAACTTACATCACCTTGACCAAATGTTATATGAGTCTTTTTATTTATAAAACTATTTTTTTAGTTAGAACAGCTCTCTGTACTCGTTTTTATAGGCTACTATTAGAGTAACCATAAATGTAGGGCATGGTTACGATGTTCAGTGACGAAATTATAGACTTTTCATAATCTTTAGAGACAAAATCTGATAGCTGGTAATCAGTATCTGCATCTCCTAATTGCCGACTGCTAGGTTACGGGTCGATTCCCACTTAATACAAATATTTGCTTTCTATATCCCATAACACAAGCCACGTAGCTTTGCTTTGGGTACAGATAACGATATGTTGGTCCTAGAATATTCGCTAAGTAACTCGTGTTTGTTTTAAAAAAAAATATTAAAAAAAAGGTCGCAAAATAAACAGGGTAAGGTGACAGAGGGTTTTTTTTATCATTCACAAAATCCCCACGGATACCACATCCCGCCAAAACCGGTGGAGGTGATTATGTCGGACTCGAACCGACTGAAACGCTCGCCCTCTATGGGTGCTTGATTGCTGGAGGTGAGATTATACAAGACATATCTCTCGCATCCCGGCAGACCCGAGGACATCTTTTTTGAGATGACCCCCTTCCCCCAATGATAGCCACATCTTCCAAAGGACCGAAGGCTGCTGAAGCAATCGAGTCAAATAGTGGAGACTGTCCCTAGTCAGGGGGACCGACGACTAGAAAAAGGCGGCTGAAACAAACTGGATGCGAAGGGCGGAGAATCCATTGCAATGGCGCACATTGAAAGGGGCGCCATAGCAGAGGACTGCAATAGACTAACTTTTTTTTAAATTGATAGTTGATGGAAAAACCACAATCAGATTTAAACTTTCAGAACGAAACCAATTTGCAATTGGAATAGTTCTGCGAAAAGCTGGGCTTGACGATAACTCTGGGTGCTATATAAAGATCGTAAGTGCATGGATTTTATCCGCACCGCCATAAAGTGTTGGCCGAGTCATCAACTTGCCTTTGATGGTGTACAATCGCAAACAAAACGTATTTCAGTTAAATATTGGTATAAAAGCATCTGCCGCAGTATTTGGCAATGAGAGGTAAATGTTATTTATGAATATCGAATTAATTCACATATTAAATAGAAGTATCTATTTATTTTTACACTTTAGAAAAAATTCCTAATTTTTGCACTGCGTTTACAAAAAACGCCATTGAATTTTATATATTAAAGTTACAATTTTAAAGTTTAAAATAAAATGGCATTATGTAGAGTGAATGCTATGACTTAATGAACTCTTTGTAATTTAATTTTGAACTTCAACTGTATTTGATAAAGCCGAAAATTCAATGGAAGCTTTTTTAATCTCAGTGTTTTGACAAGATGTTAACAATTAGTAGAATCACACTTAAATAAATGACCCAGCTATCAACAGTGTTCATACAAACAAACAAACATAATAAGATTATTGTAATCGTTCTCGAAACAGATTATTATTAACGCGTATAACTTTATGCGCGCGACCGTACTATGAAAATTCAAATAGTTTACACAGCTTCGAATAGCCTAGTGATTACGTCATTTCCCGTGACGTAGGCACGAATGAAGGCAGGATCTATGAAGTTTATAATATTAGGCCGCCATCTTGTAACCTGTAGGTAGAAAGCTTGCTTATATTTGGAGCAAATTGTTTATTTATTATTTACTAGCCGACCCGCGCAACTTCGTCTGCGTCACCCCGTTTTTGCAACACTTTTCATTCCTGCCCCGCACCTGTTAGTCGTAGCATGATGTTATATACATATAAACCTTCCTCTTTAACCATTCTATCTATTAAAACAAACTGCATCAAAATCCGTTGCGTAGTTCTAAAGATTTAAGCATACAAAGGGACAAGAAAAATAGGGACAGAAAACGCGACTTTATTTTATACTATGTAGTGATGATATTTTTTCTTCTCTATGGCGATCCCAACGATTCCGTTAATTTCCAGTGGTAAATGTAATACAACATTATTAATGACGAGATGCCAATGTCAAAGTTTTCAAGAAAATCTTCCAGAGCCACGTTAGCCACGCCAGTAAATTTGTTTCCGTGTGTCCGCCCACCACTAGGTCAGAATTGTTTATTTAGGAGTATTTACACCTATTTTGACATTTATGACATAACACAACATAACATAAACTCACGCTTATATCCCCGAGGGTAGGCAGAGGTGACAGGTGTGAATGAATATAATCCCATACATTACCTAAATTCTATTCTTTTACATACGAAACGACGACCAGCGAATAGCGGGGCAGAGTCCCGATTCTACTAAGTAATTGTGAATCATTTGTCAAACTCAGACTCTGCAAAAGTGCCATAAAATTTTAGGCTTTATTTTTACAGTCTTAAAGTCCAAAAGTAATAGTCGTTCATTACATTCTTTCATTCACTCTGCAAGATGGCATTTAATTTGAGACTCTAACAGCGTAACAGTGCAGTCTAAAATTGAATGGCTGTGTCTGTGATTAAACAATGGTTGATAAAATAGAAGCATAGTAGCGATCTTTAGATAAGAAACAGTGAATGTTTCGACGGAACTCGAACCCGCGATCTTCCTCTTACAGGGACAACGCTCTGACCGCTAAACCACGAAGCCGCGACTGAATCATTCGAAATTTGCCTATACAACCATTTCAGGGGCGATGGTTTATCCCGGTATATCCGTGAGTTTACTTATTTTCTTATAAAGATACGAGACATCAATCAAACTTTTGGAGCCCAGTGCACATTAAATTGTTATTATTCATACTATGTAATGGTGCGGCAATATCAAATGTATAATAAAATACGCCACAGTCTACAATAATTGTACACCACCCTATCTAGGCCTATGGGTGGGTACTATTATTTTTTTCCCAGAGCATAGCTTTGCCTGGTCGTCATTTGAACATCGACGAGTTACGGAATTCGAAAAAATCCGTATTCGTAGGAAAGTGGCACTTTCCTACACTTTGTTTAAACCCTTAACTGATACTCTGTTATTGTAATTGGTAAACGGAACCCTCAAAAGTCCAACAACTGGATACGCAGTACTTCAATATCGCGTATACCTATAGGTTGTGGAGGGCAGTGGCAGTCGCTTCACGGAAAATGTCGAAATCCGAGGCCCTGAATGACGGCCCCAATTGATTTGGAGAAAAGCAATGAGTAAAGCCTTTGAGAAGCTGATATCGAACTATAAGAATGAAACTTTTTACTATTGGTGTTTTTTTTGGTTAAAAATGGAGTTTAAAAAGAGACTGCCATTATTTTGATTTTTCTTGTTGTATATTGCTATACTGTGTAGAATGAAAATCTTTCTTTAATTGTACCTAACTAAAGTTTAAGTATTAAAACTTCAAATAACCTACGGCATTTTATACAGCGAACGGAATTCCTTAAAGACCGTAAACAATAGCAATTCGTATACATTTTGTTTCTGCCCTCACTTTAAATCGCGAATAAAAAATAAAAAATTAAAACTAAAACTTCTAAAAGTATCCACACAATAAAAAAACTACAATAAATTGTAAACTAAAATTAACCGAATTCAAAACTCACCCCATCGTTTTCCAGTTCTTCCAAGAAAGGTCCTTTCTTCTGGATTCCAGATTCCGTATTGGATCCTCTGGAAGAATGGTCTCTGTGGTGGCCTGCGGTTGTAGTTGACCACGCCATTGGGCTTGTCGGCGCCCATCGTGGAAGCCTCGCAGTGAAGAACTGACGAGCGCTTTCGCGCAGTTAGTACCGCGGAGTAAGCTTTACGTTTATGCCTATGCAGGCGTTTCCTCTGTTACGCTGGTCTATGTGTTCCCGTAATTAGACTGGAAGTGCGAAAATCTAATACTTAGATACGTATACAAATCTTGTACATAGTATTTGAATATTTTGAGTTCTTAAATAAATGTAAAAAGGTAATAAATAGTATGAGAAACATTACTATAAAATACATTTAATAATTAATTTTTGTATTAAATTTTATGCCAATTTGACTTATTTAATGAAATTTTAAAGTAATTATTACGCTTATTTTTCTTATAGAACTTCTCCTCTTGGAAGTTCTTGGCAACTTGCCAAATTAAGACAAGTATTGGCATCAAAAATTACAGTTAAATATATTTTTTAAATTTAAAAAATCTCCGAAACACAAATACCTTAAAGTAAAAAATAAATGCAAGTCAAGCGTTGTCATGTGGGGTTCACCTCGGAAGGTTTAAAAAGGAAATGTTTTACCAATTAAAAGCACGACATCGCTTCAATTGTATAAATTTTTACTCAGTTCTATTCTCGATTGCATCAGAGTCTTTCGCCTCGGAGACCAGGGCCATCTGCAGCATAGACTAATGTTTAGCGGCATTCTGAATCGTGTCCCAATGGCTTACATTAGGAGTGGGTTCACGTCGGTAGTATACTGGCCAGTATTCGAACCCGGGACTTCTGAATCGTAAGGTCGACTCCTCAACCAATACGCCACAAGATACATATTATGACGGATCAAAAAAGAACAGGTATTTTCTCTCATCTTTCCTATGGCCCTACCGACCATGTAGGACACGCCGAATCTTAGGAGATGCGGCCGTTACTTTTTTTTTTATCGTGCGAAAAATTCCCACAAATACCCCCCCACCAGAGCCGGTTGTCGGACTCGAACCGACTAAAACGCCATCTTTGTGTCTTTGGTTGCCGGAGGTGAGGTAGTAGCCAACATATCCCTTACACTTTCTCTTCGAGATGACCCTAGTCGAGTGTAGGGACCACGGTGTCCCCATTAACCCCGGGTATGGCCCCGCCGCGGCCTGCTTCTGCTAGAGTGACAAGCAATTCCACCCGTCACCCCCAGACTCGCACACACACACTGCGACCCCTACGTGCGTATGCTTTATCAAAGAGAAGTAGTCGTGTCTACAAGTCGTGTAGTCTTTGACGCGTGTCGTCAGTTTGCCGCCCAAATCTGCCCGTAACCGGCGCGCCGCCCATCCCCACTCCCTCAGCACTCCTCGCCCTGTGTTAACGCGCTAAGTAATACATTTGCCAAGTGTCAACTTGATTCCGACGTATCTAGGGCAATTACTTAGATAGGGACGTTCACTTAGGAGGTAATTTAAGTGGAAGGTTGTAAGTTTGAATCATTTGGAGGAATTAAAACATAAACATAAACTCACGCCTATATCCCCGAAGGGGTAGGCAGAGGTGTTAGCACCCACGTTTCGCCAGTTTTATGTTGAGGTCCCAATGTAATAGTTGGCGAGCCTATTGCCATTAACCGGGCACAAATAAACCTGCGATAAATACACACATAACTTCGAAAAGCATTGAAAAGTCATTGGTATGTACACCTTGGTAAAACCTGGGATCGAACCCGAGACCTCGTCTTAGCAGTCCATTACCCATACCACAAGGCTACCGCGGCTCGGCGAAGGAATTAAAAATGCTTGTAAACTTCATTTATTTATTGGTATAATTTTTTTACATAATGTGATAAAGTTTGCGTGTGTGTGTAGGATTTGTACTCATACCAGACCAGGTATCACAAATCAAAATACATCTAGATTATTTATACTGCGGATGCGCAAGACCGAGCGAATTGGAAGAGAAAAAGCCGGTAAGCGGATCCCGGACTCCGAGGCGAAGGCTTCGGATGCGACCGGGACTAACGCTAGGATGATGATGATGATCTAGATTATTTATACTCTTGATGGCACTTGGTGGAACTTGTTGATAACACACTTGTACTTCTCCACGATATTTATTATTGCATTCGTATTTATTTGCCTAATTTTGAAGAATTTTAAATTAAATTCTCTAAATTATAACATGAAAAGAATTCTATTTTCAAATTCAATCGAATTTCCTAATTTAGATAGTAGTTGGTCATTAGATAAGAACTGTCTGGCTACATATATAAATCTTTATTTTTTATAATATCATATTTAAATGTGGAATTTGTGTAGAGTAGCCGATAGGCATACAAACACGAAATACCTACTTAAATAAATTAAATCACCTGACCGATTTGCCTTCGCTCAATGAAGAAATACAAGTGTGTTATACAATATGTATCACAATGTATCTACACTTAATATTAGAATTAACCAATTACAGTTCACCAGAAAACTACACAATTGAGGAATACATTCATTTAACACCCTAAACAGATTCAACTTGCAATTGGATTCTCAATTATTTTTATTTTAATCATTCCAATCATTCAATACATGTTAATGAAATTTGCACAAGTATCTTCCAACAGTTTTTACAGTATATTTGTGCGAACTTTTCAGGAGGTAGGTCGCGGGTGCTATCCCCCGTCCTACCTCCTGAAAATATACCGTCCATACCTCCTACCTACAGAATACTACCGCTAATAATAACCTTAGGCCCTATTCTTGGCAATTCGTTAGTAGTCGCTTTGTAGAATGGAATAGAATGTAATATATGGCATTGACGTCATATATTTTGACGTCTTTGACATTTCTGACAGGAGTGGACGAATGTCAATCCCATACATTGATCAATGTAATCTATTTCATTCTATAAAACGATAGGCACTTGTCTAAGGCACCTTTTGTTGTGTTCCCGGTGGTGAGTAGAGTTCCAGAGCTCACTAGAGAGTTTTGTGTTTTCAGTGGTACAGCTGAAACTCGCTTAACCGTCTCCTCCCCTCACCACCTCTTCAAGAAAGGCTTTAAAAGGTTTCTATAGGGTCGGTAGCACGAGTGTGACGCCCCTAGAGTCGCAAACGTGCATAGGCCACGTTGGCAACATTCAATTAGGTGGGCCGTGTGCTTGTCTGCCACTTAAGCGGTATAAAAATGTCCAAGTTTGTGCATACATATATTTTAACGCGTGTGGCCTACCATAACATAGGTACTCTGATGCACGCCGTCTATGGGTCTTTGATTGCCGGAGGTGAGATTATATAAGATATATCTCTCACACCCCGGCAGACCGGACATCTCTTGGAGATGAGCCCCTTCCTCTAATATTGGAACCATGGTGTCCCTATCTAGCTCCCTCATATGGGGAGATGCAGTTTGCGCCGCCGCCGCGGAAGATGGGATGACTGGGGTGTAAGTTTTTATTACGATACGTCACTGTTTATTCAAAAAATAAGTATACAATTTAATAGACATGCCCGCACCACAACTAGATCTACGTGGTAAATGTATTAAATAGTTAAATTATATTACAAAACAATTTTATTTTAAATTTTAATCACATTTCTTAAATACTCACATTTTAAATACTTTATTAAATTTATCTATACATCATAATATACAAGATGAATTTTTTAAGTGGGCCTAGATGACCATCTCCGAAATGATAAGGCATTGTGAAAAGTATTCAAAGGAGTCTGGGGTTCGATTTTAATGAGAACTAAAACTGCTAAAGCTCCTGGAATTCGTTCCTTATTAGAGACTCTATCGAATGGTGTTTATTTTTCAAGACCAACGGAGTCGAATGCTGGTTAGGAAAATTGATTTTTGAAAACCAATGATAAAGTCGAATTAGGTGCCTCAGGCAGAACGTTACGCCGTTGGTCCTGGTTGCCATACGAACATCTATGGCAGTCGTTACGGATAGTTGGAGCCCTCAAAACTGCAACCAGTCTAACTTGGAACTTCGATATCGCCATTGGTCATTGGACCATTGGTTGTGGAGGTTAGATGGCAGGTATTACAGTTAGACTGGAAAGCCGACCCCAACTGAGTTGGGAAAAGGTTCAGAGAATGATGACGCGTTGTATTCAAGCGGTTAGTTTGATTTGGATAATCTTACTAATGAATTATTATGTTCGGTAGTATATATATTACCTATATTAATTACAGAAGCAGTTTTCAGCTCATGAAAAAAAGTCCACATTGACGGCAATAGGCTTCTGTAGGACCACCAAAATATAACTAAATTAGGGTGTGTTACCTCTACGTAACTTTTTGGATTATACAGTCTCAAATTTGATTTGTAATAAATAATAATTCACTGTTAAAGTCGAAACGACCGATTTTCTAAAAGAACCTACGATGTATTTTACATTGCTGTTTAAGTAAGAGCTTCTGTTGTGTCCTCTGGGGTACTATCTTCGATGTACAGCTGCAGGCGCGTGTACCCAGATGGTTCTTTGAGGCTCTTGTTGTAAATGATGTTGTGGGCCCACGCTCGGCAGCGAATTGTGATGAGGCGGTTCACTGTAATGAAAAAAGGAATCTTATCTCTTTTTATTCTTTATTTTAACGGAGGTAGGACACGACGGTATCTCCCGTCCGAAATGAGCTGTCCAACTGGGGAAGTACCTCCGCCCTACAGAAGACCGCAGTCATAATAACCATCGTGTTGTGTTCCCGCCGGTAAGTAGGGTAGCCAGAGCTCACTATACCCCTCCTTCCCCTCCCCTTCCTAACCTCCCCACCCCTTCCCAGCTGTCCCCCTTTCCCTTCAGGAGGGCAGCGCGTGTGCGACACCCTTAGTGTTGCACACGTTCATAGGCCACGGTGGCCGCTTTCCATCAGGTGGGCCGTGTGCTTGTCTGCCACCTACGTAGTATAAAAAAAAAAATCTTCTTCTTTAAAAATACAACTCCCGCACTAGAGAACAAGCCCTATATCACGAGGGACTTTACAAACATACAACTAACGGACACAAAGTACACCCAGACTCAGAGCAACTATTTGTGAGTCACACAATTTTTTATCCTGTGTGGGGATCGAACCTATAACCACGTGGACAATCGGCGCATACTACGCCCACTGAACCACGGAGGCAGTTAGTTTTTCGTGAATTCACCAGGTGTATCCCTGGATGTGGTAGGCGGAGGAGTTAGGCATCTCCCTAGGAGGCTTTGGCCTACTGTTACCACACTGACCAGACGGGTTGGTAGTGTTGGTACAGGGTTTTGTTTTGAGTTTCCTTCTCTCGCAGTGATATCGTCTGCGTTTTCTGTTTGTCGCCTGATACGACACCCTTCGGATGTGGGGTGGTGAATCTTTCCCTATCACCACACGGATTATACTACATTATTATAATTGTTAAATGGTCGTGTCTGCACGAAATTAAAAAAAATACAAGGGCCATGTTTCATAACGATTCTGAAGACAAACATATATTTTTTAATTCTTCCCTGATTGCCTATTTTTTCGCTATGGACGCAAAACTTACTGAGTAGATTTCGTTAAGGAATCTTCTTAAAAAGGTCTTGGTCAGACTTAATTTTTTTAAAGTTTAATCGGAATCGGTTCAGCAGAGCCGGAGATAGGAGCGAAAGTCCAGTTAACCGATATCCGACCCAGTATTTAGGTACCAACCGAATATTTAAACTGAACACGCATCTAACACTACAAGCGAGTTGGGTCCAAAATTTAGTTTTTTAAAATAATTTGGCACTTAGATAACGAAACTTAATATATTCTTACAAAAATTATGTGTCTTAAGTACTTAAGAATCATATCTAGTAAAAATCGCTTTCATTAACAGGCACCAATAAACTTTATTGGATGAAAAAAAATCACAAAGTTACCCTTTTTTCCTGTATTGTTTTCAAGATTGTGACAACTTGTTTTTTTTATTGAGGATATGCTTACGTTTGACCACTATCTCACCTGATGGTAAGTGACGATGTGGTCTACGATGAATCGCGCTTGCCTAGAAGGATCCTACACTACACACATTACACTACATAAGTTATATTTTTAATTTTATACTCAACTAGCAAACCCGGCGAACTCCGTTTCGCCACCAGATGACTACAAAACATTATTTTCCCGCTTTTCTGTTGAATTTTTTTCTGAATTTTCTTTGCTATAAACCTCACGGAGCCCGAGACCTTTCCAACGAATGAAAAACCGTGGAAATCGGTTCGTGCGTTCTGGAGTTATAGCGTCAGGAAGGAAACCCCGACTTATTTTTATTTAGTAGATAAAAGCTAACAATTAAATTCAACGGGATATTTACCATGTTTGTTTATTTGTTTGAATAACCGATATTTCGGCGCTGTTGCAAGCGCCATGATCACGGTGTACTGATGACCGCCGAGCTAGTTGTTATTGAGGCCAACCGTATCGGTCTACCCTCTTTCTTACTCGTTTACTACGCGCGTCACCACTACCACTGTCCGCGTTCTCACATTGCACTCGATCACGACACACAACACTCACTGTAAATATCGGTTATTCAAACAAATAAACAAACATGGTAAATATCCCGATGAATCTAATAGTGAATGTGTAAATGACCATGTCAATCTAAAATCATACAAAAGCTAACAAGTTACAGATTCTATAGTTAGAGATCTAATTATATCCTCACCGGGGGGCGTGAGTTTAACGGCGACGAGAGGACTCCGGTACCCCTCCTCATTGGAGAAGGGATAGAACGCCGTCGGCAGCCCGCGACCCCACGGGTACTCTATTTGCGTCTCATTGTCTTTCTCATCTGCGCACGATATCCAGACTTGCTCCTGCTGTTGATACAATAAAGTGTTTATTATTAAAATGTGGTCAAAGAATCAAAGAATCAATTTCGTTTATTCAGTTTAGGCACATAAAGAACAGTGAATACTACTACATAGAGACTACATAAAGAAGGTACATATATACTACATAAAGAAAGAAGGTGTGACGAGAATGGAAATAATAAGGAAAAAAAGGAACATTTTTTTTCTTTTTAGTAAGGGCACGTCAATTTTATCCCGCCTAATCGTAAGCTGAAGACAAAGTCTCAGAAAAGAGGGTTACCATTACAAACGCGTATAGTGTTACAATGGTGGCGGTCAGCTTGACGTCCTCATAAAATATAATTATGACTAGTTATAAAATACAAATAATCGAAATATAAAGATAATCATATCATTTACACTAGGTATTTACAACTCAAGAACGGATGCACCGTTTTGGCTGAAAATTGGTGAGAAGGAAACTTAGAACTTTAAAACATAAGATATTTATAGGACGCCTTTTAAATAGAAGGTACAGTGGAAATAGGATCAGAAATACAAGTGTAAATTTAAGAAAATGAATAGAAGCTTTAGCGTGAATCGAGACCGGAAAAACCCGCGGAAATTTAAATGATGAATGAATGACTTTAATATTATGTTATCTGTGGTAATGTACAACTTACTTCTGAAGGGTCCAGAAACCCGCGGAAATTTGAATGATGAATGAATGATTATGTTATCTGTGGTAATGTACAACTTACTTCTGAAGGGTCCAGAAACCCGCGGAAATTTGAATGATGAATGAATGATTATGTTATCTGTGGTAATGTACAACTTACTTCTGAAGGGTCCAGACTTCCTATGTACTCTGTGAGATCCGAAGGCATGTCTGACGGCAGATCTGAGACTGCATAGACCTCCGGCTTCCAACCAATTATCTGAAACAGTACGTTTGTTACACTTCGAAGATTTATTATCCTATCCTACTTGAATAAATGTCAGGTTTGTAAAGATGTTTACTATTTAATTATGCTACTTACTTATTCAATAATACATAGGCTACTTATGGAAAAAGGATCAGTAGGTACTCCACATACATATATCGTACTAGCAAACCCGGCGAACTCTGTTTCGCCATGTGAAAAATGATTTTCCCGCTTTTCTGTTGAAATTTTTCCTGAATTTTCTGTGCTATAAACCTCACGGAGTCCGAGACCTTCCCAACGAATGCAAAACCGTGGAAATCGGTTCCTGCGTTCTGGAGTTATAGCGTCAGGAAGGAAAACCCAACTTATTTTTATATAGTAGATTATACATACATATATCATACCTACATATGCTCCCATCTCTTTGCCTCCGAGGCCTAAGAGGTGAGTTACATCCACATTTCACCAACCATTATATTCAGTCCCACATAATAGGGAGCCTATTGCCGTATTCCGGTCACTATTCTCGACTAGAGTCATAACCCTATCCCTTAGTCGCCTTGTACGACTCCACATGGGAACAGATAGGAGGGCACAAATTCTACTCTGCCAGGAGCCATGCGAAATGGTATTATTAGTAGTAGTCATTTGCTTGAGAGTGCTCCTGAAGATGCCTCGTGTAGAGGCGAAACACGTGTCGAGGTTTAAGTCCTTCGCACTAGCGGAATACTGCACAAGGTACTACATCTCCTCTCTGGTAATATTTTTTGTTTTTCTTACTTTGAAGAGGGTGGTTTGACATTCCAATATATATTGTTGGAGTGTTGAACCGCGGGTGAGCGGTGGGCCCTCCTCCCTCTCCCAATATATAGCTTTTTGTAATGGATTTCCGCCAGGTAACGCCTACACCTATATCGTATCTTATATATCTTTACTTACTCTGTTAACTTTAATAAATATGCATGGGCTGTCCGGGAAGCCATAACTGTCATCAGACGTGCAGTTCTTGTTGTTCAACCACCATCGCTCGCTGCTGTAAGCTGGGAATACGTAATAAAAAGTTTAGTGACTGTTCACTTAAGAACGCCATATTCTAGAATCCTACTAATCTTATATTATAAATGTGAAAGTTTGTAAGTATGGGTGAATGGATGGATGTTTGTTACTCTTTCACGTAAAAAGTACCGAATGGATTTCATTATTTATTTCTATGATTTGATATCTGCTTAAGCTAGTTATATTTATGTCTATGGTTAGTGAATCCAGGGTATTAACGCGATCATAATATCACATAACATAAACTGTATCCCCGAAGGGGTAGGCAAAGGTGCTAGCACCCACATTTCGCCTGTTAATGTTTATCGTCATACGTAATGTAACTAGTTTATTGTACGATCATATTATGGTAAATGCAATAATTTACGACCAGGTTACACTAGCCATGGTCAGAACCTGGCCGAAACGTCAAGTAAATCAAAAGGTAAATTATTCTATTTACCATATGATCGCGTTAATACCCGGGTTTTACTAACTATATATCATACAACGCGAAAGATTAAAAGTAATAAATGTCTATGAGAATGTCTATGGTCTCTATATAGTCTACGTCACATCCTCCTAACTAGTTTATTGTAGATACAAATGTCTGCTAACTCCACCTCTTCCAATAACTCTCGTAGCCATTCAATTAGTCAGTACAATACAGTAGCCCTTGTAGTATAGTATTGATTCCCATAAAACGCTCGTAACCGCATTACTACAATTGTATGAGAGCCGCACCCAGGCGCCTGGCAACCACACTATCTATTATCACGAAGTAAATTGGTACAGAATGTAGAACTATGTTTTTTTTTTAATGTTAAAACCTCACGGATATCTCCCACCAGAGCCGGTTGGCGAGGTTATGTAGGACTCAAACCGACTAAAACGCACGCCGTCTCTGGGTCTTTAGTTGCCGGAGGTGAGTTTCTTGCCACAGGCCGGGGCGGTTTTCGAACCTGTGGTCCATTTGCTCAGTAATTTATAAAATCTAGCTGACCCGCGCAACTTCGTCTGCGTCACCCCGTTTTTGTAACATTTTTCATTCCTGCTCCGCACCTGTTGGTCGTAGCATCATGTTATATAGGTACATATAAACCTTCCTCTTTAACCATTCTATCTATTTAAAAAAACCGCATCAAAATCCGTTGCGTAGTTTAAAAGATTTAAGCATAGAAAAGAACATAGGGACAGAGAACGCGACTTTATTTTATACTTTGTAGTGATTGTTGATATTGACGTTTTGTAAGAACCGTTCAGTGGTCTATACATACATTATTTTCAATTTTGAAACAAATACTACACACTGAAACTAATAGTGACTCTATCTGTCTTATAAACTTATTATAATACTACCAAATTAAGTGGTCACAAGATAAATACTGACCTTCAAAGAACTCATCCAGCTGTTCCAAGTACACCTGATAGTCCGTGTCGTTGCCAGTGCTGAAGCGTATCACCACGTCACCGTCGTCTGGAAGAGGCCGTGACGTCACTCCTGGATTCGCTCCTGGAATTGTATAAAAAGTATTGTTTCATCTTTTATGAGAGCGACTGCTGTCTGATCTTCAGATGGAAGGTTTCGTTACCTCGTACGTCACTTATGAGGTGTGATACACTTGCATGTAAGTTTTTCTTAACAATATTAGCAACCGAAACTACTGACATTATATTACTTCGAACCCCTCTAGCTAGGCTGAATTGTGTTAGCAATGGGTGTAATGATCAAGATTCGAGTCCTCTCGATCGTAACGCTGACCGCGAAACTATCGACGGTGTGGTCCCGAATATCTTATTGTAAGGCCAACTTATTCAATTGCAAAATTGATATACTCGTAGGTTAAGGTGTATATATACACATACATATATATTCACGCCTGTACGCCTCCGTAGGAGTAAGTAGAGGTGACAAAACAATATAATGATTTGAGATTTGATGATAACTTCGTTAAAATTTCATTTAAATGATACGAGATACCTATGGAAATGTTATCGTGACAGTTTGTCTATTGTTTATATCATCATGATCATCATTTCAGCCACAGGACGTCCACTGCTGAACATAGACCTTCCACATCGACCTCCAATCCGACCTATTGGAGACGGTCTGCATCCATTCGTAACTCTGACTATGTCATCCACCCATCTCGTAGGAGGGAGTAAGAGGTCATCCTACTCCTAGTCTGACCTTTCGGCTCCAACGGCCATCTGTTTTTCTTGCTACGTGCGCCGCCCACTACAACTTCAGCTTGCTAACCAGTAGCACTAGCATGAACTCCTATCGAATTCGAATGTAAAGGTTTCGAGAGAACGGAGCATTGTGATTGGCAGTCTGACTCTTGTGAACCTGTGTGCGTGTGTAGCCTTTACAATACATTAAGAACTTTACATTACGAATTCGATAGTATTTCGTACTAAGGCTACTGTTGGGCTATGTTGGCAAATTTTGTCCGTCTAACGGATCTCCTTATTTCTGATTCGAACTCGCAGAGAAATTCCAATTACTTATAGCAACTTTCCATAGCATCAGTCAATTAAAATGAAGATAAACCAGCTTACCAATCAGGGAATGTTCCAGCATATAGGTAGGGTAGGTTTTCTCCAGGCTGAGGAACAGCCCTCCCATGCATAATGCGAAGAGAAGTGCCAGTACCGCGTAGAATACCAGGTAGAATGTCAGCATTATGCCTGAAACAAGTTTGATGAATATATTAGGGGAAAGTGGGGTGGATTCGTACACTTTTCACTTCGAGCTCTATAGCAGAAAAACTAAACACTATTTGATAACCATTTGAGCATTGCTAGATTGCTTATATATTTGCCTACAATGTTCCCTTAGACGACTTGTTCATAGAAAGAACCGTAGCCAAGCTATGACGATTTAAAAAAAAAAGTAAATCGTCCGAATGCACCCCACTCACGGGGTAGCTTCGTACATATGCTATTTATAGAAAATGTAACGTATATTGAGATCAAAATTTCGTAGAAACAACCTGGGGTGCTAAGTACCTAATAATAAGATCATTATACTTGTATTGTAAAATCTGACTACATTATATTCAAAATATTTAGTAGGTTTTACGAGGACCCCCACCCGGACACTAGGTTTCACCAGATTACAGTAAAAACCCCACCTGGACACTTTTTAGACTAGGACGAACCCGGACAAATCCGAATTTATTAGTAGTCTCGTAAATGCGGATTGCATTTCTTACTGCAGTACATTCATATAGTACGAACCCACCCCGTTCATTCGTGTACGAAGCTACCCCAACCAAAAAATTCGATTAAAATATTGAAAATAAAAATAGCTGCTAAGATTATGTTGAAGTAATTGTAAAAATAATAAACTTAAGTATGTATTCAAACACCACAAAAATCAGTTTAGTAATGGCAGCAAAACTTATAGAATATTAACACGTTCAAAGTTGCATCGAAAAATTACTTATGCAAAGCGAAAACACGTAATGTCCTGTCACATCGAAGCCAGCGGCTGCATTGGTGAGCTACTCCGCGGTTATATTATGCATGTGTGTGGGCACCACATACACTAACAAGAAGGCGCCACCATGATCCGTATTCCAATTATGGCCGTTGTATGAATGCTCCCGGTGTACGAATCCACCCCACTTTCCCCTACTAGCTGTTGCCTGAGTGACTCCGCCCCAGTCGACTTTTTTTTATACCACTTAGGTGGCAGAGAAGCACACGGCCCACCTGATGGGAAGCGGTCACCGTGGCCTATGGACGTTTGCAACACCAGAGGCGTCACACACGTGCTGCCTACCCTGTAGAAAGAAGAACCCCATATTGTAGTCGCTTGGGAAAAGCACGGCACGGTCCCGTAACCGCTGCTTGGACTTCTGATCCCGTCCCCGCTGCTCCGCAAAACGCTATTTCCCCTGAAAGGTATTTCCCTTGCACCCTGTAGATGGACCGGAGTCCTTGAGCCATTTACGGTTTTAAGATGGCTCCCTCGGGTGTGGGAAGCATGGCGTTCATCGAATCCCGGAAAATAGAGGGCGAACGCCACCTAATAACACTATAAACACGTGCTTTTCCACTTTCATCATGCAATAATCGACTCTAAAACAACACGATAACGTACATTTTAAATGTGGCGAATGTAGTCTAATTTTATTCAAGTCGATAAATACGCACGCGCATTATTTTAGACAAAAAATATATAATTTTTTATATGATATTATAAATTGCCGTTGTCTGGAGAATTTAGATGAAACATGAAAAGAGAGATGAACGTTATATAGACTATTAAATCTGTTGTTACGACTGAACGAATATATTTTTGGCATGACTTTATGGGCGTACAAGGACCTTTGGAAGTGCTGGCTTCCTAAATTGCCAACTATTGTGGAAAATGTTAAAAGTAGGTAGGTACAGTTTGTAGACTTAAATCGAAACAATGAATCTAATAAATCTCTACATCACTACATAGTACAAAATAAAGTCGCGTTCTCTGTCCCTTTGTATGCCTAAATCTTTTAAACTACGCAACGGATTTTGATGTGGTTTGTTTTAATAGATAGAACGGTTAAAGGGGAAGGTTTATATGTATATAACATCATGCTACGACCAACAGGTGCGGAGCAGGAATGAAAAAAGTTGCAAAAACGGGGTGACGCAGACGAAGTTGCTCGGGTCATCTAGTATCTAATACAATACACCTAATGGCCAAACTTCTTTTGAGGCTCTCAAACCAACTATGTAGTCTGGACCCAAAATGTACTGAAAATACTCTATACCGTATACGTTTTATGCTGTCTAATGAAGATAGCAACGGTGGTGGACAAGCTCAAATTGACCAATCATAAGCTATAACAGAACAAACCGTGCGTCAGTAGCACTAGCATGAACTCCTATCGAATTCGTAATTTAAAGGTTTCGAGAGAACGGAGCATTGTGATTGGCAGTCTGCCTCTTGTGCACCTGTGTGCATGTGTAGCCCGCCAATCGCAATGCCCCATTCTGTCGATACCTTTACATTACGAATTCAATAGGAGTTCATGCTAAGGCTACTGGGCCTCGTTACTTTGCAACTTAGGTTCAAGATCGGCGCCGTTAGGTTAGCCGTCGCCGTCTTATGACTCAGTGGTTATCACTAACAAAAAGGCAAAGTTTACAAAGTTTTACACTTGAATGACACAATTCACACAACTACTTAACAGGTGCATGCAATGCTCGTAATAAGATATTTTAGACTGTGTCCGATTTCTGTCTATTATAAATTACTAGACCCGCGCAACTTCGTCTACGTCACCCCGTTTTTGCAACATTTTTCATTCCTGCTCCGCACCTGTTGGTCGTAGCATGATGTTAGATACATATAAACCTTCCTCTTTAATCATTCTATCTATTAAAAAAATCGCATCAAAATCCGTTGCGTAGTTTAAAAGATTTAAGCATACAAAGGGACATAAGGACATGAAAAATAGGGACAGAAAACGCGACTTTGTTTTATACTATGTAGTGATTGCTGGTACAGTATGTTGTCAAACAATACCAATAATGAAACGTGATTCTATTGTAAATAAATAACTTGTACTTGTTACATGGATTCGTTACTTACAGACCCGACCATTGACGACTCAAATTGGGACTCATTTCTGTACTTGCTTGGTTTGTTTTATAGTCTCTTAAATTGCAAGTTTTGTAGACTTTACTCGATTAGCTTAGGTACTTAAATAAATGTAAACAATCTTGTGGCAACTTTTTATAAGAACGCATGTTAAGTAAATAAACTAGACTAACTAACTGACTAACTAGCGGTTAGACAGAGGTTTTTAGTCTTCAAAATATGTTACTAAGCAGATCAGAGAAAGTATTTTTATACTGAGTTTTTAAACAAAACATATTAAATAGACACGCTAAGATAGTTTTTTCAACCAACCAAGTGGCCACGTTCAGGCCAGGCGCTCAAATGAAATGCCGCTTAGCGGTCACCCATTCAAATGACACACATCTCCTAGATAGCTTAACCCACTCGTATTCTCTGAGGCAGGACGCGACGGTATCTCCTGCCCCAATTGAGCTATCAGAAACTGGGAAAATATCTCCACCCTACAACAGAACACCGCGGCTCATTTTATCATTTCGCCAGGAACACAATTCAAGGATATCCTTGAGATGTACCTATTCCCAGTGGTGAATAGAGTTTTTGCGCTACCAGTGGGCAGAACATTTTTTCTCCTTCGCTGGTCGCCAGCTTTCCAAGAAGGGCATTAGAAGGTTTCAATATATTCGGCAGCATTTTAAATTCAGTAACGCAGTGAGTCGTGAATTGAATTATTACGATCTTTCGCAGTACCAAGCGTTCATACAATCCATCTATTACCTAGTAGGTACATAAGTCATTGTACCTATTATCAAAGCTTATATGCCTACTAACCAGGACATTACTTGTTCATAATCAAAGTAACCCAAGGCTATCCACGCTTCACTGGACAGCTCTTGTCGTGAACACTAGTGAATGAATGAAGGGCATAGTATCCGTTCATTGGACAACATGTATAGGGTTACCTACTCATTACTTCCAAGAACCACAATGTCATAAAGGTGGGTTACAATGAGACATTTACGAGAATTGTAATTTATTGACGGTTCTTATCCGCTCAATCGCTTTGATTTACTGAATACTAGCTGTTGTCCGCAACTTCACCTGCGTGGAGTAGGTATGTACAGTAGAACTCATAAGTGCAGTAGCAATCCTACGCAACTATAGCGTCAATTCTAGCGCTACTTGTGACCTTTTTCTTTTAAGACAATTTACATACACACACGTAAATAGTTCTTCCGTAGGAATAGTTTCATTTGTTAAACTTTAGCAAAGATCATCGTAGAATATAAAAAGTATGAAGGTAGATTTGAAATAAAATGGAACAATTACCGGCTTAGAGAAAATAAAACGATGTTGTTGGTGTTTAGATGCGAGTGCTT
Source organism: Pelosia muscerda (assembly GCA_963691645.1). Lineage (NCBI taxonomy): Eukaryota > Metazoa > Arthropoda > Insecta > Lepidoptera > Erebidae > Pelosia > Pelosia muscerda. The sequence goes on from OY829100.1 coordinate 1,410,786, forward strand.
GTTATTCCCGTGATTCGATCAAATATTAATTGCAACATGTCTACAAGTAATATAAGTATGGAAGTCAAGGCTAATATTGTGACTTTATTTATTTGAATGGATTAAATATAAGTGAAATAGCTAATGAAACTGGCTTATCCGTAAGTATATTATTATACCATTTTATTTTTATATTATGCTAGCTGTTGTCCGCGGCTCCGCCCGCGTGCATATCGGTTATCGTGACCAAAACATAGCCTATGTGTTATTTTATTGTAAAGCTATATTATTGTAAAGTTCTATAAAATCCATTCATTAGTTTTTGCGTAAAAGATTAACAAACCTCCAAACATTCACATTTATAATATTAGTAGAATAATTATTCAAATAGATCTGGTGTTCTAAGTAAGTTAATAAACCGTTGCTTACAATAATGTGTAAAAACGTTCTTTTTAGAGGAATACTGTGAGCCGTTGGGTGAAGAGGTTTGACGAAGAGGGTAGCCTGAAGGTTCGTGCAACAAGTGGACGGCCTCCGCTGATTAACCACAACCAGCGGCACTATATGGTGGCAGAGTATAAAAACAATAGTTTCATACCAACACGACGATGGGCCAATGAATTTGACACGTCATTGATGACTGTTCGCCGCGTACTCCATGCCGAAGGCCTACATCACCAGACGCCAGCAAAAATACCTTTTTTTAACACAACGGCATAAAAACGAAAGGTTACGTTTTGCCCTAGCACGGAGTCAGGCAGAATAAGCGTTAATATTTGGAGGTGGAGCAGCGCGCAAGAACCAGGCGAATTAGAATTCATTCTGCCGCGAGCGAACAGCAGCAGTTATGTGGACGTTTTAAATATTATATATTATTATTATTAACTAGCTGATGCCCACGGCTTCGCCCGCGTGGAATTTTGTTCCCGTTCCCGCAACCCCTGGGAACCTTTTCCCGGGATAAAAAGTAGCCTATGTGTTATTCCAGGTTCTAATCTACCCCTGTACCAAATTTCAACCAAATCAGTCCAGCCGTTTATGCGTGAAAGAGGAACAAACATCCATCCATCCAAACAAACTTTCGCCTTTATAATATTAGTAGGATATTGCCTACAGTCATTAAATAACTTTAGTTTTTTGCACGACAATATGTATTATATATATACAAAAAATATAAATTCAATAACCCAGTTAAGTAAGAATTAGTTTTTGTGAATGTGGTGAAAAGGGGACGTGCTGGCTATAGGACAAGTCAGTTTAAGATTGTAAGATTGAGGTTAAGTTTCAATCCTCTTTTCCTCGAGAAAACGAATACTTAAACTATAAACCTCAATAAAATTTACATTGAGTAGGCAGGTAGATTGTAAAGATAAAATATATTTAGTTACTGATCAAACATTTTGTATCATTTCTTTTCATAACCCTATAATTTAATCACATAAATAATAATTAATGCCAACTTCATGCAAAAATACTTTATAATTATTCAAAATTATATTTTTGTCATAAATATAAAAAGTCGTTATAAGCTGGAATCGAACCACGAGCATATCCAATCATTGCGATTCCAAAGTGTCTTGCACTAGCCGCTTAGCTATCAGTTGATTTACAAAGGCCAATGAATTACTGTATTAGTATCTAATGACTCACAGCAGTTGTAAACAATAACACATTATGAAAAGGAACATAATATATTATTGTATCGTTATCTTCCTCTATCACGAGCAATTCATATCTTGTGGTTCTGTTCTGTTGCATTGAAATCCATAAGAGATAGATATATACCATTACACACACAAATAGACGCAACGACGCTCGGCGGTGGTACGGTAAACCATTTTGAGCCTTGATGTGCTACTGCACTTATGAGCTCTGACTGTACAGTGGGCACCAAGTTAAGGGGACCTTAAGTTCTATAATACTTCGACAGCCTAACACCCAGTTTCTGAAAGGCTGGTCAGCGTTAAAATTAACTAATCAACTGTTAAATCTCTTGTCAAGTAGCAATTCGGTTGCTAGAAGCATGATTAAATAGTTTAATTGGATCATCGTGTCAGTTATCATAGCAGCTGTCAAATTTATTTGGAGATTCGTATGGCAACCGCTATTTATATTTATATTTCATAAATATAAAATATAAAGAATAATAATAATAATATATAATAATTTTATATACATTAATATATTATTTTATATATTTTTTTATTTATTTATATTTTGGCCTGACCATCTTTTCAAAATCCCAAATTTATTTGACATCATCATTAAATTAACAGCAGTGTCAGCTGATCAATGATTTGACAGGCCTTTCCGAAACCGGCGGTTAATTGCAAAGAGGGTTCTATACAGTAAAACGGTCAGATCCGCCGGACAGTGTCCAAGATCCCCCAGTTGGAGACCACTTAAACTCGTTCCCTAAGAAGTGTGCCTCTCCCCAAGGCAGTACAAGTATTAATAGAGTACGCTTGAGGCAGTGGAAGCAGGAATATAAAATGGGAACAGGTACTCCGATCTTGGAAGCTATTAGTTAACGGAAATACTAGAAGTGTCCTGTGCACACAAATCGTCTCCTGGAAGTGATATGTGCATGTGAATCACTACACTTAGGATACAGTTTATTAGTACCAAACAGAGAGCTACACTCGCGTTGAATTTTAATCCTGTTTCGGTGGAAACCCATGGGAACCAAGGTATTATTTTTTTTTATGAGGAAAAATACAGGGTGTAAGGGAACACTTTCGAAGCCGAAGGCACTAGTGGAAGTACTCCTGGTACACAACATATTGGCATACAAAAAATTACGATATGGTTTTTTTTTTAATTTTTGTAATTTTATAAATTCTTTTTTTCCATGATTTACTCTAAAGCGTATCATTAAAGCTAAATAAAGCGATAATTTCAAAATAACCAATACAAAAACTGTTTCATGAAATCTTTGTTTCACTTAGCTTTACTAACACGATGGAGAGTGAATAATGCTAGTTATAAAACGGTATAATAAGAACTTCAAATCGTAATTTATTTTATATGTCAATATGTTGTGTGCCTTCGGCTCCGCGCTGGCTTAATCCGGCACTGGGTTAAGGTGATATCTATGAGGATTATGCGCTCGGAAAAAACACCTAAATATATTTAAGATACTCTCACGACAGCAACAGATTGCCAGCTGTTCCCATCGTCCTCGAGCTCCCATAGGATACCGGTAAAAGAATAAGACAAATGCTTTACATTTGAATATGTACAATGGCCGTTCAATGGCTATTCAAATTCTCCCCCTGTTTATAAGCCGGTCTTTAGTAAAGGGGTGAGTATTCATACGACTAAAGCACAAATTGGGCGAAATTAAATCATTATTAACCGACTTCAAAAAAAAGATGATCTCAATTCGACGGAATTTTTCTCATAATTTTCAACTAAGTGAATTGATGTTGATGGTTACTCTATAAAAAAAAGTATCCAAGTATGTTTATTCGCATGCTAGAACCCATAACACAAGCTAGTTAAGCTATGCTTACCATGGGTCTAGGTGGCGTTTTGTAGATTGTCCTAGAATATTTATTTAGTTATTTATGTTTGTTTCATTTAAGTCAGTTTTTCAACTCATTTTCCCTTATAACAAATTTCCCGAGAGAGTAAGTGAGTTCAGCAAGAGCGGTTATGTTGGGCTCTATATGCAATGACAAGGATGACCTCCAATACAAGCGATTCTCACTGGTCATATTAGTAAGACATGCCAGTGTGACCACAGATTACCTATGGTATGACCACCAAGAAACGGCCCTCGAACTGACCAAAAGTTGTCCAAAAGTGGTCTTGGTTACCGAGGGTGAGGTTACCTCGGTAAGAGAGGGAAAGGTCGAAAGTTCAGAGAGTTTCTGAGCTGCCAGTGCAGAAGACAAAGCAGGGTTTGATACCTCCACAGAGCAGTGTCAACTTAAGCCCTCGGTCTTCCCATTGACAACACAAAACCTCTCCAGTGAGCTCTGGCTACGCTACTCACCGCCGGATACACAACACAAGGTTATTATTAGCCGCGGTATTTATAGGGCGGAAGTAGCCTGAAACAGCACACAGTGCCCTTTATCCCGAGAGTACATTTTTTTGAACCACCTAAGGGCAGACAAGCACGCAGCCCACCTGATGCAAAGTGGTTACCGTGGCCTATGGACGTTTGCAACACCAGGGACGTCACATTCGTGCTGCCGACTATATAGAGAAGAGGGGGGAAGGAGGGGAAAAGGTTAAGAGAGTCTATATGCTGTCAAAGGATGGTTTCTCAGTCTTTCCACTGACAACTAAAACCTCTCCAGTGAGCTCTGGCTACCCTACTCACCGAAGAAAACACAAGGTTATTGTTAACTGCGGTGTTCTGTAGGGCGGAGGTTACTTCACCAGTCGGACTGCTCAATTAGGACGGGAGATACCGTCAAGCCAAACAGCGGGCAACAGTTAGTCCAAGAAAAAATACTACCAATTGACGTTTTCGCTTGTTTATTTCTGATCAATGTGTACCCACTATGTCATTGAATGTGAGTAGGTACGAATATTGAGCGTAGTCACGTGTACTTATATCAATAGTATCAATAACAATAATATGAGCCACTGATCAGTTAGTTTGGTCACGTTATTTGCATCGCATGACATCTACTTTAAGTGGTGAGATGCTGCATTTTATACAGTTACTGGATGTGGAAATTATTTAGTTTCTTGTTGGTCTCTTCTCAGTAGATCTAACTACCGAACAAGCGAAAGAATCATTTTGAAATGATTTATTTAACTACTATTTTATTTACCCGTGTATTTATGTAACCGCGGTGGCCTAGTGGTATGGGTAATGGACTACTGAGACGAGGTCTCGGGTTCGATACCAGGTTTACCATGGCACACACCAATGACTTTTTGTTAATAGGCTCGCCACTTATTACATTGGGACCTAAACATAAACTGGGGAAATGTGGGTGCTAGCACCTCTGCCTACTACTACGGGGATAAAGGCGTGAGTTTGTGTTAATGTTATTTTATTTACTATAAATTACAATATAGTTGACAAATATAATTGTAAAACTTTGACAACTCTGGTTGGCAACCCTAGATGCAACGGAAACTAACGTAAGGCAGATTATGATGAGGTCCAAGACAATACTCAGTTCTGCCTGAACCTCAATAAAATAGTTTTTTCTTATTTATGGCACGTCAATTTGACTTCACCTCGCCTGATGTTAAGCTGAAGGCAAAGTCACAGAATAAATAATAGTACTGCCCTGAGGACAGATTGAAATCTATCAATGAAAATCGATATTTAGGGCTGAGGATCGTTCTAAAAACCCTTAATCTAGTGTAGTAGTAGGTATTACCTACTCCTTGTTTACACTAAGAAACAAATTGTAAACATGTTTAACTCAAAACTGGTTGAAGATTTGTCTAAAACTTGTAGACAATTGTTTTATAAGTACCTACATGTATTGAGATTGTCTCAAACAAGTTGTAAACAAGTTTAGAACACATAATGTGTAGTCAAACTGAAGTTTGCGACATATTGCAACTTGTCAAACACATGTTTTAAACCTTAGTTTAAACCACATGAGTAGATAAGGTAACCGCTTATCTACTCATGTGGTTTAAACGAGGGGTTATACTTACGAATAATAACAATAATAAATAATAAATGTTCTAGGGCAATCTACACAACGCCACCTACACCCATGGTAGGCATAGCTTAACTAGTTTGTGTTACGTGTTCTAGAATGAGGATAAACATACTTAAATACATTTTTTTTGGAAATACGTACATATTATACATAGAAACACCCAGACCAATACAGATATTCATTTCATACACACAAATAATTGCACTGAGCGGGAATCGAACCCGCATCTCCTGCGTAGCAGTCACGTTCACTACCGACACGCCACCGAGGTCGCACTAGGTACAGTCTAGGGATGTTATGGATATATATAATTTCGGATCCGGATACGGTTATGGATATTTGTAAAATATAATATCGGTTTCGGTTACGGTTATGGATATTAAATTATTTCGGATTATCCGATAGTTTCGGTTACGTTTACTGTGCACCTCGCGCTGTGACGTCATAAGGTAGCGGGAGAGGTGTCACATTCCAGCGAAGTGCACAGTTAATTCGGAGGTACGAGTTGTAGTATTTAGTTAGACTCCACGCTATCCGAAACTATCCGAAACTTTTATTTCGGATTCGGTTATGGTTACGGATATTTTTTTATGTCGGATATCCGATAGTTTCGGTTACGGATATGGATATCCATAACGACGACCTCCGTGGCGTGGCGGTAGTGAACGCGACTGCTACGCAGGAGGTGCGGGTTCGATTCCCGCTCAGTGCAAATATTTGTGTGTATGAAACATGAATATCTGCATTGGTCTGGGTGTTTCTATGTATAATATGTATGTATTTACAAAAAAAAATGTATTTAATTATGTTTATCCGCATTCTAGAACCCGTAACACAAGCTAGTTAAGCTATGCTTACCATGGGTCTAGGTGGCGTTGTGTAGATTGTCCTAGAATATCCATAACAACACTAGTACAGTCCATGTACCGTGGCGAACGCCATGATACCCTAGTTCTTTTCCTATATCGGAACCAACATAAGATTGTATTGTGCACGACACAGGACGTCTGCAATGAATCACGGTTATACCTCCCGGACAGCTCACATCCTACAGCGGCCATTAATAGTTCCCTGTCACTTTATAGTTCCGTCTCGTCTGTCAAACGTCTGGTCTTGACCTACAAGATGTATGGTACCGGTACTTAATGGTACAAGGTCTGGTACTTCCATGAAGTACCATATTTCGTTTTATATATTTATGTACTAGCTGACCCGCGCAACTTCGTCTGCGTCACCCCGTTTTTGCAACATTTTTCATTCCTGCTCCGCACCTGTTGGTCGTACTATAATGTTATATACATATAAACCTTCCTCTTTAACAATTCTATCTATTAAAAAAACCGCATCAAAATCCGTTGCGTAGATTTAAAGATTTAAGCATACAAAGAAAGAAAATGCGACTTTGTTTTATACTATGTAGTGATGTACAGCGGGCTCCAAGCTCCAAAAGTTCCTAAACAATTTGAAATTAAAATTGTATGAAGTAACTACACAACTAATAGTGTTAGAAGCTACTGGATAATGGATCTACTTATTTATAGAATTAAGTATAGGCTTTATAAAGTTAAAAGTAAGGAATAAGGTTGCCTGGAAGAGATCGCTTCTAGCGATAAGGCCGCACATTGTACCTACATACAATTTATTCACGTATAATACAGGTTTGTTTTGTAAATGTAATTTTATGTTTTTTGGTGTACAATGAAGAGTTATCTATCTTTTTTTTTTTATACAACTTAGATCGCAGACAGGCACGCGGCCCACCTGATGGTAAGTGGTTACCGTGGCCTATGGGCGAGTGTAACACCAGAGGAATAACACTCGTGCCGCAACCCCTGTAAGAACAGAGACATTCTGTGTCGTCAGTCTATCTATCTATCTATCTAAATAGGCATGCATGAGTTTGCTTATTTTTTACAAAGGAATAAGACATCGATCTAGTTTATTTTATTAACGCTATCTAAGTTAGGTACTTTTGATATAATTAGACTTAGGCTGTCAAAGGATTATACCTAGACCTTAAGGTGTCCAGGAATGTGTACCTATGTAGGTAGGTACGCAAATCGGATAATATTCGTGTAGGTACGCAAGAGCGTTGTACGCCTAAAGACATTGCCTCTTGATTTTATATTCCGTAAACAAAACTCTATTCTAGAACGATTCACAACGAACCACATCGATGACCTTTAGTACCTAAAGCTAACCCGTAAATATTATGAAAAGCTAAATATAGACAACTAGCGCCGAACGTACTAATATATCTCTCGATCGTTGACCTCTTGCTGAGAAGGTGTCCTCAGCAGACAGCAATACGAGAACTAAGATAATACATAACTGATAATAGTGAACTATAACATAACATAAACTCACGCCTTTATCCCCGAAGGTGTAGGCAGAAGCTAGCACCCACATTTCGCCAGTTTATGTTTAGGTCCCAATGTAATAGGTGACGAGTCTATTGCTATTAACCGGGCACTTATAAACCTGCGATAAATACACACATAACTTCGAAAAGCATCGAAAAGTCATTGGTGTGTGCCATGGTAAAACCTGGGAACGAACCTGAGACCTCATTCAGCAGTCCATTACCCATACCACCAGGCTACCGCGGCTTCTAGTGAACTATAGACTTGTGCTATAGACAGAAAAAAAAGAATTTAGGTATGATGAGTCTATATTATTTTCTTTCTCCGTCCATGCAGAAAAAGAATATCTCCACCCAATCTCATCCAAAGAGCATCGTAAGAGGTGACTAACAAGCTATTTTTTTCATAGTATACGTCAATGTGACTTCACCTCGCTTGATGCATGTAGGCAAAGTCTCAGAAAAGCGTGTCACCGTTACAAAAATGTACAGTGTTACAATGGTGGCGCTCAGCTTGACGGCTTTATCACATGCTATTTTACGCCTTACCATAGTAAGAAGCCCCCGTAGGAAGTAGGAAATGTGTGTGCTGGTAAGGCATTCCCAACGTGAGCTAAGGTAGTGATATCACTCCTAGAGAAAACTCGAAATAAAACCTTGTACCAACCTATCCAGCCAACGCAGAAATAGTAGGTCAAAGTCAATATTAGGAGAATCCTATGTCCAGCAGTAAACTGTATGCTGATTAATTCAATGCCATATTTTAGAATCTCAGTGGTTCAACAATGGTTAACAATTAGTAGGTCAGGGGTAGAAATAAAGAAGAAGATAGGTTTTGTCTCACAATAGGGGACTAGTTTTACCGTGTATTTCAAGTCAATATTACTTCACCTCACCTAATCATTAGCTAAAGACAAAGTCTCAAGAAATATTGTCGTAATTACAAACACAAAAATACAACTCGTTTGTAAGACTATGCTATAATTTTATAAAACGGGAAATTACAATTCGCACCGTAGCTTCATCAGTCAATTCATTGTCGTTTAAAATTTACGTGTATAATTATACCGCGGCACACTACACGCCAACTAGATCACGATGGCAATGCCCTAAGTAATAGAAAATTAGGTAACCATATATTTAAAGCAAGGGTGATTTTAGATACCCCAAGTACTCATTTCTCTGGCTCCGGCAGGGGTGGTATCCGTGAGGATTTTGTCTTAATTAACAAGCCTCAAAGATTAAAAAATTCATTACAGTCAGAATTCGTTACAGACCTCAAAATGTCGAATCGTTTATTACCCATAGAAATATGAGTTAGAATAAGTAATATCACAATGCTACAGGCCCTACTGCTACTTACCTAAACTTAGAAAGTTTCATAACCATGGATAACCATAGCATAATTAGATTTGTTTTTAAATGATCAAGACTTACCCCATCGCTTCGGCGTTCTTCCCAAGAAACTCTTCTCTTCGGAGTTGTAGATCACGTTGCCCAGCCTCTGACAGAAGTTCCCCTGCGGAGGGGGCGCCCGAACCCACTCGTCCATATTCCCATTTATTTTTGTAGTCATATTTATTTATTTACACGTAAATTTACAATAAGGGTTTAGAAATATACGCGACCGGCATTTGCGACGGTGTCGGGTAGACTGCGCGTGCGCACGTGTATGCAGTAGCAGTCAGAGTGATTGATCAGCAATTTTATAAAATGTCTGACGTCATTATAAGTAATTGTGATTTGTTTCTATCTGGAGCTGTGCTGTCTGTACTGTTTTACTAAGTTTTATACCTATGTAATTCTGTCCTATTAGGCGGTTGGCACACTGCCATAAATCACGCAGTGTGGCGCGGAGTTTGTTTATTTTTACTATGGCGAAAACTACGTGGCAATGCATGTTTATGTTGCACTGTGTATATTTTCAAGGCAGATATATTTAGAGATACTGCAAAAACATGGGCATCTGCAATACGTTGCGTGATGTTGTAGCCCACATCGTGTGTCAATCAATAGTATGGTATCTTTCTGAGTAAAATCAATACAAAAGCCCATATTTCACCAACCTATGTTTCTATTCCACTTAATAGAAGATACTTAGGTCTATTGCCGTCAACTGAGCTCTTTCTCATGAACACTATCAGATGAAGATCAGTCAAGAGGCTCCTTTCCTCTAATTTTAATTTAATTGGATATTGGAATATCTCCTCAAACAATGAAATTATTCAAAAAGCCGGTCAATCACCTCTCTCGCGATTTCATTGATCGCAGTCGAACTACAATTAATTCGCAATCATCTTAAATGTTACGGGAATTAGGCCACTTTGTTAATCGACTTGCATTCGAAGTCCTTTGCTGTTAACATCGCAAAGTCGTAACTATGAGACATTTTGTCATAAAATCGAAAAAACACATTGCCTGCGACACAACGGAACACGTGCAGCGGGATAGCAAGTGATGAGTTCTTGAAAGACAGCCGTAAAATATTGTGTCGAATATAGATAGTCAAACATGCGTACCTAATTGTTTTTATTTAATTTCGTTTAATACACAACAATCAACAATTCTTATTTGTACATAAGAATGTATAAAATATACAACTGCACAAATAAGAATGTATAAAATATACAACTGCCCAAATAGAATATATAAAATTTATATGAGTACCGGGTAAAATGGGGTGAATAGAGATCGAAGGGTGAAAAGAAATATAATGGTCATTGGGATATTTTAAATAATTTAAATTTCAAGCCCATTAACAGATATTTCGTTATTCTGTTATAGTCCAAATTTTCGCTTGAAATGAATAAATAAATATTCTAGGACAATCTACACAACACCATCCAAACCCATGGTAAGCATTAACTAGCTTGTGTTACAGGTTCTATAATGCGGATAAACATTCTTAGCTACTTTTTTTTTGTAAATACATACATCTTACATAGAAACACCCAGACCAATGCAGATATTCATATTCATGCACTGAGCAGGAATCGAACCCGCGCCTCCTGCGTAGCAGTCGCGTGCACTAGCACCGCGCATATAGGTACATAATTTAGCTGACCATTTTATTTCTATTCACTCAGTTTTACGGTAACGATGTTTTTCTTTCTGTACAATCGATGGCATTTTTGATTTGCCATCGTGGTATAGTAATAGTATCTATAGTAGCCCCTCCTTACCTAGGGGTAAGGTAAGGTAAGATATAGGTATCTTTGAATTTCTTGTGATAGATTGCCGCCAGGTAACGCCTATATTTATTGTTTCACGACAGCGGCGCCGCTACTCACGGAGAGGGCCCGAGCATAGGTTTAGCTCTTTGCGAAGGCGCGTTCTTACGTTTTTTTGCTAAGTACATCTGCGTTAATAACTCGTGTTTTCGTTTTGTAGTACGTATGATTTGCGCTAATATGGTATTAAAGGTAAATCTAGAAATACGACCAAAACCAATTATTTACTAATAATGCACGGTATTATTAACGGCTGTATGTGTGAGCTAGGCGACATCGGTTCCGCTAATGAAACTATCGTGTCGCACTTCTACTAGTTTTTTCTGTTCTGTGGTGACAATTGATAAATAAAAAACCATTTATAGATTTTATTTTATTTTTATTTTTTATGTTTACTTATTAATTAAATACATTCAGGCACTTGTATATATATATGGACGGGATATTCATTCGAACATTAGCTATAATATTTATGTTAGTTTTACAAAAATGGACGGAATTACTCCGAGATTCATTTGTTACATTAAAACGTTAAAACATTAAAAATGCAAAACACACATTCTGTCTCATTAATAAATGAAAAAATATAAATGTACTAAGTATAGAATAAATGTAAAATATATATTGATAAAATAATATAATAAAAAATATAATTGTCTTTTACATTTAATATCTTAATAACTAAACCTATGGAAAGAGGGTGATTCAATTTCTGAACGAATCACCAGAAATATAAAATTAAAAAAAGTTGATAAAATTAATAATGTTTTTGGCATGTATAGTACTAAAAATAATAATATCATGATAGAAAAATATAAACAGAAATAGAAAATTCTAGTGTTAAATATCATTTATCAGTCTTAAATATTAAAAAGTATATTAAATGGTCGTTAGAAATATGAAAAAAGATAAATATCAGAGCTATAATGCTACCAGGGCTACAAAAGTTCTTGGGCAATAAAAAAAAAGTTGTATGAAGTGATGCCACTACACAACTACTAGTCTTAGAAGCTACTGGATAATAGATCTACTTATTAATGTAATTAAGTTTAAGCTACTACTTGCATGAGTTTACTGTTTTTGTTATAAAGAAATAAGACATCGATCGTTTATTTTATTAACGCTATTTATATTACTTTTGGTTAAATTATACTTAGGCTGTTAGAGGATCATAGATTTTAAGGTGTCCAAGAACTTTTGGAGCCCACTGTATATGTATGCTATGTAACTAAGATCTTCATTATAAAAGAAATATTTTTCTTAAATTCACAAAATAAATGCTCAGTATATAAATACATATCTAGTCTTAACTTCAGCGAAAACTGAGATTCAAAGAAGTACAGTAGAATCCGCTTATTATGACTGCGTTTATATTGACCAACCGCTTATTGTGACGTAATCACACGGCTAAGTTTGGTTTTCGTACAAAATTCTTTAGAACTTATATGTAATAGGTTCGCTTATTATGACCCTTTTAATAAATTGCGTTTGGTTATAGTGATCTGCTTAGCTATCCGTCGCTTATTTTTGATGTCATGATTAGATTTTCATTAAATAGAAAAATAAGCAAATTTCTACCTTTTCACAGATATAAACATCGAGCGAAAATACTTAATGTCTTAAGAATATCCTTTTTATTTTATATTTATTTTATGACGTCCGGTTAATATGACCTGTTAATCGCTTCCTTTCAAAGTCATTATAAGCGGATTCTACTGTATCTGATCATCAGTTTTAAAAGTGATATATCAAAGGCACATATTATTACATACACACAGACACAAATTCCTTACAAACTAACACAACGCCACACAAAATAATATTGCATAATTAATTATTACTAAATGTATACCTATATAAGTATATTTTCATGAAAATATGGACGGATAAGTTATGAAATATATTAAGTAGAAAACTGATTATTCATAAAGTAGGCACCAAACTGGAACTAGCGTTTTTAAAGAGACGTTTTGAACGCCCGTGTGTGTGAGCTCTAAACGGTGATATGTTTGCGCAAAATCTTGCGATCTCTCTGGCGTGGCGGTAGTGAACGCGACTGCTACGCAGGAGGCGCAGGTTCGATCCCCGCTCAATGCAAATATTTATATGCATGAATATGGTTATTTACAGAGCTCTGGTCGTGCCTCGGAGACCACTTTAAGCCGTCGGTCCCAGTTTCCATATGAACATTTATGGCAGTCATTACGGGTAGTTGGAACCCTCAAAAGTCCGACTAGCCTAACTACAAAACTTCGATATCACCAATTTGGTTGTGGAGGTCCGATGGCAGTCGCTTCACGAAAAATATTGAAGTTTAGCCACATCTAAGTTAGACTAGAAAGCCGACCCCAACTGAGTTAGGAATAGGCTCAGAGAATGATTATGATGTTTGCGCAAAATCTGCCAGGTGGCTCTAATTCAATGTCATACAAATCACAGTTTAGTCTTCACCGGTGATTATGAGGAAAAAAACTCACACTAGGCATGTGCTAAACACCTCTCCATAAGCAAAATTAAACTACTGTCTTCAATAAAAGAGGGCGGATTTTCGTGTATGGCAATATTTTACACTAACAAAGTTTACCACAGAGGCAACTATATAATCTAAGAACTAGATACTTTTACAATATTATAATACATTCAGAAATTCTGTATCAAGTACTATAAATATTAAATTTTTAATTGAATTTCATACCGTCTCAAAATTCGAGAGGTGTGCACTAATTTTCCTTTTTTATATATACACCTTGCCTGATGGTAAACTGAAGGCCATGTCTCAGGAAAGAGGATTACCATTGCAGACACTAAATATTACAAATGATAGCACTCAGCATGACAGCCTCGTCAATTGCTTTTACATGTCCTGCTTAAAGGTTTCTATACGCAAATATGTGTATTTGTGTATATAACTGTAACTAAGGCCGAACGCTAAAACACAAGTGGATGCGGACGCGGGTGCCCGCGTCGGACGTCCGCCGCGGGCAACGAGTCCGCGAGCGGGCACCCGTCGCGTGCGTCCGTCTCATTTAGCGCTGCCAGTATAATTTTGATCTCGAGCGTCTACAGTTGTGTCGAGTAGATTACCATGGATTATTTGCTTATTTATTATTTGGCAAAGAGACGTATGCGCAAACAACGTCGACTACCTAACCTGTTCGTGACAAACAGGCTACTCAGCGGAGAATTCGTTCGACCGCGTGCGTCCGCGCCGTGCGCCCGTCGCCCGCCGCGCGTGTTACAATCCGTCGCCCGCGTCCGCGCTCCGTCGCACGCGCCTGCGCTGCTCTAACTATTTTTCATTGAACGTCCGCCCGCGGGCGCCCGCTCAAATTTTAGCGTTCGGCCTAAGTCACTTAGTTCACTTTTTTAGGATTTTATGACCTGGTAACTAAGACCAAGATAGGTCAAGAAGATTATGTAAAAATACATAGAGTATTTATGATATGTTTCACCTAGCTATATTATCATCAATTCAAATGTTCAAATCCATTGAAATTTTACTAATATCATTTGGTTATCTTAAGTGTCCAATACAGTCTCACACACAATACCTTTTGTTACAATCTATACAAGAGCTAAACAAGACTTTTAGTTTTAAATCCATTGAAAAATAAACTATGCCCTGTATTGCTTTATGGCTTTTCAAAAAGAGTTACATTTATGCCTACCTATGTCATCATAAAAAAACAAGCTGCCAAAATTTAAGTATAATCAGAGACAATTTATAACGGTGCATTACCTTTTTAAATTGACTTGTTCTGAGTGAATAACTTCTTTTTAGATAAAAGAAAAATAAATATGCGTACATATTTCATTGTACACCACATCATCATTTACAAATAGTGTAAATAGAGGTAAATAGGCTCATCAGTGTTATAAAGTCAAAACTTGTCATCTGTCCTACAAAAGTGCGCCCATTTTTTCAAATTTAGAACAAGCGCGCCATCTTGATTACATTTTTTTTCCGACACGTTTTCTTTACGGCCTGTATTATTTTGATTGAGATTCAGTTCATCAGTCTATATATTTTATCAGTCTGTGTTTTTTTTTCTAGTAATTTTTTCAATGGATCCACAGATTATTCTACTTACATAGTAAAAGGCAGTTTTCGTTCTTTATTCGAGCATGATCTCAAAATGCACAACACCAAGGCGTTCTTTTTTGTCATATATGATGTTCTTGGCCCACGCACGACATTCTATGTTGATCACAATACCAGCTGAAAAGGAAAGAAAGAAATTAATTTACTTATTAAACTGTAGCGTAGTAACCGGCATATATCTTGAACTCTTGGCGCGCGTGAATTGGTTTGAGATCTATATTATTACATAATTGTAAAAAGTTTGTTTGTCCGCGATGGACGCAAAAACTAAAGGGCTTTGATGCAATTTTTTGTGTTTGAAGAGGTTTGCTCCAAATTAAAATCTTACGTTTGTTTCATTCGGTTAAGTGAATCGGTTAAGTAGAACCTGAGTTATGATTAGTAATATAGAATTTAAGTTGCACAGATGGCGCTTAGGTCGCGGAGGCGGAGCCACGGGCATAGGCTAGTAATATATACTTTGTATAAGTTTGAGCTTCTTTGACGCTGTATCGCCCCGTACTATTCTCAAAACATCCAAAAACCGATATATGGCTGTACGTATACCCAGGGTTTTTGCTTTTAACTTTACTTTTCCATCCAGTATCAGCACGCGACAGTCCACTGCTGGACATAGGCCTCTCACATGACACGCCACTTAGCCCGGTCTTTGGCTGTCCTCCTCCACTCCGCACCAGCTACTCTGCGGATATCGTCGCTCCATCTAGTCACAGGGCGCCCCACACTACGTTTGCCGGTTCGCGGTCTCCACTCAAGGACCCGTTTACTCCAACTTTTCCATATTTTTGTTTAAATTTGGCTTTTAGGGGAGCGACTGCCGTCTGCACAGACATAAAAGCCTTGCTCGTAGCGGAAAGCCTTCACCAAAACCTCACTGTCCCCTCATCAGAACCCTGAAGGCCCCCATACACCCATCGTATTATTTTATTGACTTTCAAAAAATACGACGTTATATTTTATTCTTGACGACCTCTGTAGCATGGGGGTAGTGAACGCGACTGCTACGCAGGAGGCGTGGGTTCGATTCCCGCTCAGTCCTTATATTTGTGTACATGAATATGAATATTTGCAAAAAGTAAGTATGTTTATCCACATTCTAGAATCCATAAAACAAGCTAGTTATACTATGCTTACCATAGGTCTAGGTATTGTGATATTTATTTTATTTTTTAAACAAAGTCGCGTTCTCTGTCCCTATGTCCCTTTGTATGCTTAAATCTTTAAAACTACGCAATGGATTTTGATGCGGTTTTTTATTAACTAGAGTGATTGAAGAGGAAGGTTTATATTTGTATATAACATCATGCTACAACCAACTGGTGCGGAACAGAAATGAAAAATGTTGCAAAACGGGGTGAGACGAGGTTGCGCGGGTCAGTTAGCTTATTTATAAAAACTACTCACGTTGCGGTTTCTGTAGGTGTATAGCCACCAAAGGGCTAAGATATCCCTCGGCGTTTTGATACGGATAGAAGTACGCTGGGAATCCTGGAAATGGCAGATAGCTGATTGGGCCAATGTTCTCCTTGTCAGCCGGGGTCTCGCCTTCACACGACACCCATATCATATTGCCCTGCAATACAAATACAATTAAAATAAAAAATCATTTATTCTATATAGACCAGTAAACGGCACTTACAAAACGTCAATATCAACAACATTTTATAGATCAATAAGCAAATGGACCACCGACCGGTTCGAAACGCGGCCCCGACCTGAGAAGACTCCGGCAAGAAACTCAGCGGGCTTTTTTTTCTTGGTCTATTACAATAATTTACTTGGTCTAGATACAAAATTTATTTATTTACAAAACTAGCAGCCCGAATTTGATGTCATATTGAGAGATTTATGAAAAAAACTAGCTGTGCCCGCGACACCGTCCTCGTCCGCGTGGAATGTTATAAAAAAAATTCTAAAATAAAAGTAGCCTAAGTTACTCCTTATTACATAAGCTATCCTATATATATCCTAGTCTCGTCCAAATCGGTCCAGCCGTTCCAGAGAATAGCCGGAACAAACAGACAGACAGACAAAAATTTTAAAAACAATATATTTTGGTTTGTGTGCCGTATATACATTCATATGCATGTAGTAGAAAGTGGTTATTTTAATATTACAAACAGACACTCCAATTGTATTTATTTGTATAGATATTAGATGTGAAATCCGCCATTTTATGGTGGCGGCCATCTTGTACCGATCAAACATAGTGTTCTTAGCACCTAATTCATGTCTGATGTCTGGGATTCCTAATTGATGTCTGGGATTAACAAGACGGCGTGACTAGTGATGGTGTAACGTATTTTTGCAGTTAAAACTTATATGGGCGAGTTAGGAAGGTTTTGTAGACAAAATTAAGTGAACAAAAATCATGAAACCACGTACAACACAACACATTCACGTTGACGTCACGAAGAAACAATGAGCCGTTTTCTAATAGGTATTTATAGCTTTCCTAAAGACGCGCTTGACTCCTACACTTGTGTGCTTTGTCTAAGCCGTTATGTCTAAAACTCCACCATTTTTACACATAAAAACTCGAATACACACCAAATTTAGAAAATAAAAAACACTGCAGCCCTATGACACTTTTCGTGTTCCCGCCAAAACTCCGGAAAACTGCTCATTGACAAGGTAATCTGTTTATTTTTTTTATTCTATACGGCCAGTTATTTGACAAATTGTGATATCTCTTAACTTAAAAAAGGAGTCCCAATACGAACGCAGATAGTTTTGATTTCTGTCGGCACTCTGGGTTATGAATCAATTAAGTGCATATAGCAATACTCACATAGTCTTGGTTGTAAGATGTGAGGTTCATGATTTGGGCGCGCAAGTCGTCAGGCATATCGTACGGCAGCTCATATTCGTTCTGGTAGACCTCAGGACGCCAGCCATATATTCTATAATATTATCGAACATGTATTCATTTATCTACACTAATATTATAAAGAAGAGGTGTGTGTGTGGGCAGGCGCCCCGGCAAAGAGGTGATAGCAGTACTCCATGTTGGGCCGAATCTGTACCTTATAAAGAAGGAGTCTTTGCTCCGCAGTGAAGTACTGTTTCGCCCTGTTAAGCACTCCTAGTTTCTTTGATGTCAGCCTAACCTTGTCCACCAAGTGACTGCGGAACTGGACATCGCTTTTTTTTAAATTATTTTTTTTAATATTTTTATTTTATTATTTCATTTACTAATTAATCATATTATTCATTAGCTATCGAAAGCACATTTTTCTCTTTCTAATATTAGAATAGATGAGAAAAATCTAGAAGAATTTAGGTACTTCAGTATGAATAAAAAAATCTAGCCGAATGACTTACTATGTTTAAAACCGTAATTTGAAAAACGCCTCTGAAAACGCCGTGAGGCGAAAACTGGGAGTCTAGACAGTATGCATTCGCTCCGAAGCGAATCCACAGCTACATTCGCCACCACTCTGTGCCTCTAGCACGAACCACTTGCGAGAAAGTATTCGTCTCGAATTCAATAGCAATTATTCATTTACGTTAGGATGACGTCACTATCGAGTTACTTGCGAGTTCTCGAAAGCAAGGATTATTAACTACGTGCTACTCTCTAACGTATTAATACGTTGTCGTATCGAGGACTTGAAACCTTCACATTACGAATTCAATAGTGGTTAGTGCTAGAGACACTGACTAGCGATATTCGATTATCAGACAAAGTTGGATCACATGACATTCCCACAACTAATGTCACTCCGATACATTTTAGACCTTTCTATTAACGATGTAGCCAAAAGAAATGCATATCGTCGAAGCCATAATATGGTTAAAAAATATAGCTCTGTGAAAAAATAATACAAGTGTATAACTTGGTTCATTAAAGAAAGGTTTTATAAATGGCGGACGTTATCACTTCCTCTCGCTCGCACACTAGTACTGTCTATACTCACTCACGCGCGTACCGTCAACACAAAAAAAATATTGATCTTTATTTTCTTCCACGCTCTGTGCTCTTGATGCGATGCATAAAAGAAAGGATTCTTAAATGTCGGCTTGTACTTGCGTTGACAGATAGTACACCTAGCATACAAAATTTCATTTTTTTTTTCAGTTAAAAAAAATATAAACAAGACCGTTGTTCATAATAATGTTAGTTCTTTATTTTAACCAACATCATGATCTTCCATGATCCTCCTTATAGAACGGTTATATACGTTCCTTTTTCAGGATGAAAGGACTAAATGTGCGTTTAAAAGGACTCTATGTAAAAGTAGGAACTGTTTCCGATGAAAACAAAAATAGATGCCGTCACGTGTCGCAGGCGAAGCCGCCGGCCGCAGCTAGTTAGAAATTATTACGACCCGGTCTTGTTTTTATTATTTTTCAAATGAAAAAAAATATATTTGAAATTTTATATGCTAGCTGTACTATATGTCAACGCAAGTACAAGCCGCCATTTATAAAACCTTTCTTTAATGCTCCAGCTTATACTATGCATTCAATAACAAGTTAGAACAGGTGCCATCGAGTATAAACAGATCAACTTACTTGTTCAACTTGAGGAATATACAGGGTGAAGACTTGTGGAATGAGAAGTGGTTTTCGTCGATGCAAGGGTACATGCCGCGGACGTCTACGTCGCACACCCTGCCGGGCGGCAGCTCTTGGTTCATCTTGCAGTCTGCAATGTTCTGACCGGTTCCTGCTGTCTGACCTTTCTTCTTGTATACTGAGGGCAATAGTTTAGATGTTTATACATTATTGAAGACCACAACACCAAGCGGAGGGGAGGCAGAGAGTACAGTCAACGCCATAAGTAGCTTAACAAATGGTAATTTATTGATTACCACAACTGTTAAACCGATTATAAAAGTATAAATAAACCGCGGAATATATGAACTTTGCCCTTAGGGGATTCTAAAACTATATACCTAAACTTCTGTGGGTACGTTCACTCCAATGTAAGGAGGATTTTAAATATTTTTGTGTTAATCAACTTTTGGTGTTGACTGTACACACCGTCGTCGTACGACCTGGAAAGTCCACTGGCTTTCTGGGGCAGAGGCTGGCGAGAACCAGGGAGAGTGTTGAAGGCTACTGGGGGAAGTAAATACCACATAAAAGAAAAAACTAGTAGAAATGCGACAGGGTATTTTCAGTAGAGGAACCGGTGTCGCCAAACTTACACTTAAGCGCGATTCACACAGAGCGCGGGTGCGGGTCGGGCGCGGGTCATTTTGCAATCCATCGCCGTTTACAGGTTAAAGTAAAAAAATACCTTATTAAGAAAACGGCGATGGATGGCAAAAACACCCGCGCCCGACCCGCACCCGCGCTGTGTGAATCACGCTTTACAACCGTTCATAATTGGTAGAATTTATGGCGTTTTATACTTTGAATCGAACAAGCTTGAATATTTACTAAAAAGTTTAGATGTTACAAAAATATTCATATTGTCGAATTTATCCTTCGTTGCGTAAATACGCACACCAGTGACACGCGTGTACCGTCTACATCACACTTTAACTTGTTTTTATTTTCCATGGTAAATACAATAATTTACCTTTTGATTTGCTTTATGTTTCGGTCAGTTCCCACTAGCTGTAGTCTCAAGTTAACTAGACTAAGCGCTATCACGACTTTGAGGGCTGCGGGTAGGGAGAAGTTTCTTCGTCCCCCACACTGCCATATTATCACATTAATATCCGGGGTTTGCTAACCATTTAATATGCATCGCGAAAGTTAAATGAATAAAGCTCACCTTTTTTTTTTTTTTATCGTGCGCGAAATCCCCACGGATACCACCTCCACCAAAACCGATGGAGGTGATTATGTCGGACTCGAACCGACCAAAACGCACGCCGTCCATGGGTCCTTGATTGCCGGAGGTGAGATTATACAAGACATATCTCTCGCACCCCGGCAGACCCAGGGACATCTCTGTTGAGATGACCCTCTTCCCCCAATGTGGGGACCATGGTGTCCCCATCTAGAGCCTGGGTACGGGGTGGCATTTAAAGCTACAATAAAGCTCACCTGAAAGGAAATCTATCAGCTGATCTTCCCAATACTTATAGCTCTCATAACCGGTTCCTTTGTACCAGATCAGCGTGCTTCTGACATCTGGCGGTAGCGGCCGGAAGCCCAACCCTGGGCTTGTGCCTATCAAGCTGTACTCTTGTTGGAGTCGCGGTACGCGAGGGTTAATGAAGTGCTGGCGGAATGTCACCATGCAGATTGAAAATAAGGCGATCAGGCAGCCGTAGAATATTATGTAGAAGAGTAGAAGTTTGGCTGTCAAAGAGAAATAAAACATGATTTACTTTTAAGTAAAAATATCAATACTCATCAAGGAATAATATTATTTATTTATTATTAATTTACTGTTTTTTTGTGAAGTATTTGAGCTGTAAATGAACCTATGTCAATATTTTGAATAAACAAACTGTATTAATTTAAACACATAGTTCAAAAAACATAACATAACACAAACTCACGCCGTTATACCCGAAGGGGTAGGCAGAGGTGTTTCCACCCACATTTCGCCAGTTTATGTTTTAGTGGCGAGGACCTATTGGTGGCGAGCCTATTGTCATTAACCGGACACTTATAAACCTAATTAATAATGCCAACAATTTTCTTTCATTACTCACTGATGCTTATGCTAAATCAAAGTATCTCAAATCCCTGTTAGCCAATCATAAAAAATAAAGTGATTAGATAATCTCATTGGTTCAAGGTGTTCCAAATGACACTTGAGTCAATAAATAGGTCTGTGTCAGCACATTCAACCACAAAGTATGGCTTCTAAGTAGCTTAGCAACAATTGTCTGTGATATAATTTAAGAGCCAGACAGTTATTAATTGGATTAGGATTTGGTGAGGAATTTGTTACAGCTTTACCTTATGGAAAGTGTTTTCATAGTATAGATTAGGGTATCCAAAACTTAGTAAGCTAAGCCATATGAAAATAATAATGAACTTTTTTTAATTCAACATAAATTACTGTCCCTTTTAAGATATAGCAGGTCAACTATACATATAGAGGGACAAGACCAAGTGGAATGTTTAATAAACAAGACTAAGTGGAATCTACAGCAATATTATAAAGAGGAAAGATTTGTTTGTTTGTAATGAATAGGCTTCGAAACTACTACTACTGGACCGATTTCAATATATCTTTCACCTATGGAAAGCTACAATATCTAGGAGTAACATAGGCTATATATCATCACGCTACCATCCAAGGGAGCAGAGCAATAATCATAAATCTCAATAGATTTCTATACATTGGCACTAATATCGCATACTATTTCCGATGTCATGACAGCTAGGAGAAGTAGTATAAAGAGGCAAGTGGAGAATTGGGTAGAGTCGAACAACACAATAATCAATATCCACACAGACGGAGCTGAGGGCAGCAGCTAGTGTTTAATATGCAGACCATTTTTGTTTTTTTTTTTAAATACGTGTTGCAAAACTTTTAAATGAAACTGACAATGCATAATCTCAAAAGTGACAAGATATTGGTAAATTTATATGCTTTCGATTTTTCTTTCTCATTAACCATTGATCTCCACAACTTGAAACTTTATGTGCAGGCTCCTAATAATATTAACTTTGTGTAAAAAAGGGACTCCAAACTCGCCAGCTGCCCATCTAAAGTTAAGACTTTTGAAGCATTGGTAGCAAGTATTTAAGGACTAGGAATAACAATAGAATGGTCCCGGGTTGGAATCCTGGCCAAATTATACTTATTCTTGGAAGGGCTTTACTATATATGTCGTCGATATGAGGGTCGGGAGGGGGTGGGGAGGGGGGAGGGGGGGGTGTAGAACCTCCCCTATGAAGGAAAAATTGCGGACGCCCCCCCTTTTTGAGATACGAGTTT
Organism: Pelosia muscerda; assembly: GCA_963691645.1. Classification (NCBI taxonomy): domain Eukaryota; kingdom Metazoa; phylum Arthropoda; class Insecta; order Lepidoptera; family Erebidae; genus Pelosia; species Pelosia muscerda. The sequence goes on from OY829100.1 coordinate 1,433,968, forward strand.
TTTTATATTCTAACCTAACTTCCGCATTTTCTCGTATTGACATCGATTTAAATATCGCAAAGGGGTACCGAATAAAGTAAAGGGGTTAAAAATATTGACTCACCTAAAGTTCATCATAAAATACGACTGATTTACGGTTATGTTTATGACCTTTTTCGTTTTCGATTCGTTTCTGGCACTTCGCCGGCCGCTACCGCGGCACGCTCGCTTCGCTCGCTCGGCTCGTGCGTTGTGTGGTCACAATTCTAACCTAACCTAAACCAAGAACTATAAATATGACCGATTCGTTTCTGGAACTTGGCTGAATGACCGCAGATTTACGTTTAGTTTCACTCAATAATAGGCGGTAAAAGTCGGTAAATTATTATAAGTATAAATTTAATAGCATTCAGTTCAATCAGCGAAATATACGTATTTAACATAATAATATGATGGATAATATAACTTAGTCAATAAATATACGTATTTATTTAATTATTTAAGGAAGTGAAACATTTTGGTGCGCTTACCTTTGATAAAACGAAACGTTTAATGATGAGACGAAATGTCAAAAGCATTGAAAGTATGTGTTCTGTTGTCAAAAGTGATAAAATATTGGTACATTTTTACGATTTTGATTATGTTTTTTCTCGTTAACGATTGATCTCCGTAACTTGAAACTTTATTGTGGAAGCTTCTATTAATAATAGCTTAGTGTAAAAAAACTATGGACTGTGAACTCGTGGACCTATATAAGAAAGCTTAGCCTTATTCTTTATTGTTTTTGAAATAATTTCAATTTTTTGGGTGAATGGATGAAGTGTGCAATGTTTTACCAAATAGGTATAAGAAATATTTTGTAATCTATAAAAAAATACATTTTATAAAAGAAGTGTTGACATATTTATGATATTAATAACTTTGTCAATACATCTATTTGTATAAATCCGAATATTATTCAAAAATTCAACTTTCTTGCGAAGTTAAATCTATAAAAACTTTTGTTTCTAACAAAGCCACGCCCACAACATAAACTGTTATTATTACCAAAATGTATTGTTGAAATAATAGAAACTTCATGGGTAGTAGTAAAAATAGCAGTTTTAATAAACCTGTGAAGAGGATTTATTACATTTAATACACTAACCCCAACTTTCTGGTGTTCGCCCGAGTATTGTCCCCGTTTCAGGATTTCGCAAAAAATTCTGCCTCACTGATCGGTGAGAAGGTTTCGTATCCATCTGGAATTCCTCTAATCTAGGATTTCTTATCATTTTGCATATAAGAAACGCACTTTCTTTGATAAATACGGATAAAATATATGAACACAACAACAGTACACACGCCCAGCCGCTACCGACAATTTGAAATAACTAGTGATGTGATTAGTAGTGTGATAAACGGCTTTATTCTAACAACGCTTAATACGCTTAAGCGTGTGTTTGTAAGCAGACTTAAAAAAGTGCTTTTCACTTAAAATGCTTTTTTAATAAGTCGTCTATAAACGTACGTAAATTGGACATGTTTTGTTATTTTACTTAATAAATAATTGTGTAACTATTTTGCTGTCATTTCTTATACTAATATATAATAGTAAATTAGTCGTTGGAACATTGGAGATATTTTATATTAACGATTTTGAAAACAGACATTGTTATCAGTATCTATTGTTTATATAGGTACATTAGATTATACTCTTATTTTATTTACACTTATTATAACTACGCTATACCTATTAATTTGTACACTTTATTATACCTATTTACTATATTCACAATTAAAATTATATACACTGAACACTAATTATATACAATACGTTTATAAACTACTAAACTGGATACCTAATTAAAATACGAAACTTGCATTCGAACTCGAAAACTCGCGAAATAGGTACATGCGCACCGTCACGGACGATCTCTTTAAGCCGACAGCGAACCGCGTACTAAAAAGCATAAAACAAAATAAAGCTTAAAAAGCATCACAACACAACGAAAGTTTATACGACTTGAAGTGATGTAGTCTTAAACACGTTTAAATCTATATTGTCAAATTATATTTAATTTAACCGCATAATCATATTGACAAAATTTTATATTTACGACTTTATTTTTGATCCATATAGTCTATTTTCCGACGCGCGCCAGTGCAATGCGACGCGGTCCCCGACAGTAGGTACATCATAACATACCTGCGCACAGTGCGCACCTAGAAACAAGCGTGCCGTCGGTTTCGTTTAAACCAAATAAGCTTATGCTTGTAAACGTACTTAAACGCTTGTAGCAATAAGCTCAGACTTTTCGTTGTGTTGTGTTTAAACGGCCACTACTAGATGTGATCAGTGATGTGATGTGCCGCTATCTATGATGAACCGAACGCAGCACAGCGCACTCGAGCAGGCAACAATTTAATAAATTACCGAGGATTTTGGCGGGAACGCGAAAAGTGTCGCAACGCTTCTGTGTTTCATTTTCTAATATTGGTGTAAATTCGAGTTTTTATGTGTAAAAATGGTGGAGTTTTAGACGAGTGTGGACGAAGTGCACAAGTGTACGAAAGTGGAATATTGTAGTGAATTGTGATTTTTCGTGTTGGTGTCAAATCTCCCTTAGGAAAGCTTCTAGTAAAGTCTCCACTACTTTACTGGGGCAACTATCATCCGTCATCGTCATCACCATCATCAAGAATCATTCCAACTAGATTAGTGAATAAAGTGTTATAAAATAAAATAAGACTTGACATAAAGGTCCTAGTTACCATGTCATAAAATCCCTTAAAAAAAAAAAAAAAAAATTACCGAACACGAACTTACCGTTTTAGAAGCCTTTAATATATGGAATCATTTATGTTAATTACTAATGTAGTGCGATAAAAATGAAAATTTCATCTATCAAGTATTAATAGATGAAAATATCTGTGAAAATATATACCGCGGCGAAATTGTTACTTAGATTGTTATTATGATAAAACTATAAAGAAATCATTTAGTTTGCATTAACCTTCAACAATCAGACAGCGATTTGTTTCAGCGATCAGTCTATTAGAAGACTTATAAGTTATAAACTACTAGCTGACTGACCCGCCCGAATTCTGTACCTAATTTTATTAATTTTAAAGATAACCCGCGCAACTTTGTCTGCGTCCCCCCGTTTTTGCAACATTTTTCATTCCTGCTAGCTGTTGGTCGTAGCATGATGTTATATACATATAATGTGCATGTATTTCCAAAAACAATGTATCTATAAATTTAATTTATAAACCTTCCTCTCTTACCATTCTATCTATTAAGTAAAAAAAACCGCATCAAAATCAGTTGCGTAGTTTAAGAAATTTAAGCATACAAAGGGACAAAAGGACATGAAAAATAGGAACAAACGCAACTTTGTTATAAACTATGTAGTAGTGAGTGAGTGATAAGATTGCACAAATATGGAAACTGAAACAATCGTATCGTGAAAAACAAAATCTCACATCCATCGTCATGTCATATCTCGAGCTCATGTCTGTCAAGTGTCAATGTCATCTTGCTACTATCATGTCATGTCATGTATGTCAAATTAAAGTTCTGTCGTGATCGTGATTCTCGTATTCGACATCGAAATCTCGTATTTTATTAATTGATCATAATACACGTACTATAGATTAATAATCAATAACAATATGGGCTCTTCAGTTCATAAAATTATTGTTATTGTAGGATTCATATCACTATTCCACTCAGCCTTCTCTGCGGCCCAGCGTGAGTTTTCAACTACATTTTCTCACACAAAATTATGTTTGTTGTTTGTTATAATAAATTTAATTATTGCTCTGTCTCCTAAATTGCAGATCGGTCGTACCTTCGTATCACATCTCAAGAATTTACGACATTACCGTTAGATGTAAGTAAACACAAAAAAACACTAATAAAAAAAATTATGTCGAATTCAGGAATATGAGAATTCGTTCAGGAATTCCATGTAGGGAAGAATATTTGAGTTGAATATACTATTATTTTTATACGACTGAGGCGGCAGACACGTATGAATATGACTAAATTGTTTCTCAACTCAATCTCTACTACATAAGTCTTGCCTTAAAGAGTCAGGTTGTTATCATTATTTAAATCGATTAATCAATTAGCGTTTTTTTATTTTTATATCCTTTTTTATATTCAGAAATATTGTTCAACCTGCCTATTATTTTATATTGGGTGTTTCTGTTCACCATAAGCTTGGCTGGAAGAGATACCTTCCAGCGATAAGACCACCCAACTGTAACATAAATTTCTTGATGTACAATAAAGAGTTATCTATTTCAGATTGTTGTTCAAGCCATAGTAAGCCTATTTGCAGTAATGTGGGGTGTACTGAATGTTGCTGGTAACCTGCGAGAGATTCGTGCTGCTGCTGAACTAAATACTGTGAAGTGGGACACTCAAAAGAATCTACCATCATTCTACATCTTCAATCATAGAGGGAAAGCGCTATCACGTAATTACGTGCCGAGCAGTGCGGGGAAATCAGATTTAGAAAATGTAGAATAGGTTAGGTGGTTAATTTATGTTCAATTACCGGTTTGTTGGTGGAGTATAGTGGTTGTACTATATGTCACAGAAAATTATAATTTATTTATTAATTTTAATGTCTGAAAAACCAAAATAATAATGAATAAAGAATGGTGTTATGAGAAAAGATCTATCTGTTGTTTTGTTTGCCTGTCTGTTGCCTATAGTAATTATAACCTGCTAGCTATTATCCGTGACTCCCCTGTATGGTATTTTAAATTTCTTTCTGCAACCTATAAGGATGTACTGCTCCCAGTGGGGATATTCTTTTCTGGATGGGTGATCAGCCCTTCTGTGTGGGCCATTTTGCCTATTTCCCCTGTAATAACTGCCACAGACATTCCTATGACAACTGGGACCAACGGCTTAGCATGCTCTCTGAGAAATGACCAGACCAATGCAAATATTCATATTCATATATACAAATATTAGCACTGAGTAGGGTAGGGATAGAACCCACGCCTCCTGAGTAGTAGTCGCCTTCACTACTACCACGCCACAAAGGCTGTCAAAAGTAACCTGACATATGCAACTGTTTGAGCATGATTGAGTAAGGAGCAACTAAACATCTCAACCTCATTAAATGACAATAAGGCCACCCAATATTGAGAGGCTTTGGCCTACTGTTTCCACACTGACCAGAAAGGTTGGTAAATGGTATTAATTTAATGTCCTTTTCTCGTAGTGATATCGTCTGCATTTCTCCGTTAGTCTCCTCTGTCTGAGTGACGTGGAGTAGTTAGTACATCTAAAAAGAAAACCCAAAATATTTTTCATGTTGTTTATTAACATAGTACAAAATTATGTACTATACATTAATTCATATTGATAGATACACGAGTATCTCTCAATAACATTACCCACTTACTGTAGGAAGCTTGCAGGGTAATTGACTGTATCTTATACTGCTAATATTATAATAATAAGCCAGTATACAAAATATATACAGGGGACGTAGAAAGACTTCCTGAAGAGCGAAGCCTAAGCTCAAGCTCTCTCGGTGAGAAGAGTAGTAAAAATGTGACTACTCACTCAAAAATGTGTCGATTGAACAGAAGAAAACTAGGTACATAATATAAATGTAAAGATGTTTGGACATTTGTTACTGAATCAAATGCTTCTGTCTGGTCTGGCTAAAATTTGGTACAAAGACAGATTGTTATCTAGAATAAAACATAGTTTACTTAAATACAATCCCATGGGAGTAGAATTTCATATGGCGCAATGTAATCTATGATTCTAAGATTGCAAAAAAGTCATAATGATAATGAAATACAAACAATTGTTAAAAGAAATATGATATATTCATAAATCAACTGAAGTCTCCTTCAGTAAATATCAGTTTTATTCACTTATTATAATCTTAACCTATTCCTAACATACAGTGTCTCAAGTCAACCGTAAACAATCAAGACGCAACACATTATCCAAAGTCTCATCTCTTCTTAAACACATACTTGGAACACTATCTTCCACCTCTAAATCCTCCTCCTCCTCTATTAAAACCGCCGCCTCCGCCACCGCCGCCTCGACCGCCGAAACCTCCGCGGCCACCGCCACCCCGACCGCCGAATCCTCCTCGTCCACCGCCGCCACGGTTGAAACCACCTCCCCCACCGCCGCGGCCGAATCCTCCGCCTCTACCGCCTCGTCCACCACCTCCTCGCCCACCTCCACGACCTCCAACGCCTCTCCTTCCAGCTCCAGGTGGCTGCGGCAAGAACCTTTTCAGTGGCAATAATTTAGCTGGGTCAATATAAAACTGTTGGCCATCCTTAAAACTGTTAGCCTTGAAATTCTCTCCCATTTTCACCGAAACGTAATAGTCTCGTAGATTGCCAAATATTTCGTCAATCTTGCCAATCTGTTCTTTGTTCTCTAGGAATATAGGAGCATTAAAGTATGGAACATCTTCGATATCAACTTTACAGATTAAATCTTCTTCTACGGTCCAGCCGTAATGTCCCAGAGGAATGACTGCTTCAGGCGGGCCTTGATCTTCGTACCGATAGCCTCCTCCACCACGTCCGCGGCCTCCGCCGCCGCGACCGCCGAAACCTCCGCGGCCGCCGCCACCGCCTCGTCCGCCGAATCCTCGACCTCCGCCTCCGCCGCCACCGCCACCGCCTCGTCCACCAAATCCTCGACCACCGCCACCACCTCTACCGCGAAACGACATATTTCACCAAGTAGTAAATGCAGAAAAATAACACGACTAAGATAACCTAAAATCGTGCGTGTTGTCCGGTATTCACACACATGCACGCTAGAGTGACAGCACTGGACAGTGAATGGAAGTTTTTGACATTGACAATTACGTTTTGTTTATGCACTTGCATGAAAAATCGACTAAATTTGTCGGATTTATTATTTATTTTTTTATTGAGATTAGGCTTAAAGAATTGAATTGAGATTAGGCTTACGTTTGACCACTATCTCTCCTGATGGTAAGTAACAATGAGGTCTACGATGAATCAAGCTTGCCTAGAAGGATCCTATTCGGTCAGTGAGTTGAAACCACTATTGGTAAGTACATGTTTACAAACATGGTAAAGTAAATATCCGTAGTACTTCAAAGGACCATAATACCATTTAGGTATGTATCTAAAATCATACATGATGTTCGAATCTTCTACGGTCTCCACTCTAGGATTCATTCACTGGCCATTAACCACCATACAACGAGAGAATGACCTCGTTATGGAATTCATCTTTAAAGAGGCTAGAAACATAATTTTCTCCATTCTCGGTGGGGAAACGCGCAGCAAACAATAAGTAGCTAATTCACGTTTCGGCAGTTGACTGATGAATCTTTAGCGCGGGTAGCGCAGGCAGCGCAGGCCTCTGTCGGAACTTGGGTGTTTAGACTCTGTTTGTCAAGAAAAGTACTTTGTAACTGGGGTCAACTCTCGAAGTTTTGAGGACAATTGAACACATGAATATAATTATAAAACATTTCAATAACAGTTCTAATATGTTGAAATAGATTTCTAAATAAAAATAAACAGCCCGTAATTTGATATTTACAAAAGTGTTGTTAAACTTAGTCGATTGGAGCTATCGCTATTTCGATTACCTAGTAATAGTACGTTAGGTAATCTGTGGTTGGTTAAAATTGATTGTCAATGGTAATATTGTAATATTGAAATGTTGACAATTGACATTGTCGATTTCAAAATTTGGTCTATACGATACGACGGATTCAGATTTACCGTTTTTCAAGAAGATATTTTGTATCAAGAATAGGGTAACAGAATGCTATCCTCGTGAATTTTATGTTCTTTTAGTGTTTTGCAGTCTAAAGACTGATAACACAACCTTAAGTAATAAGTGAGTGATTCGAGTGTTATACAATGGCGACTCTGGAAGATGAAATAAAAGTTTTGAGGGAGCAAAATAATGAATTGGCGCAAAAGGTGCAGTATTGGAAGATGACCGCGGGCGAAAGAGAAAATGAGAAATTAAGTCTCATGAAGGAAATGAATGAACTACGACTAAAACTGAGCGTGAGTACTAATTTCGTTACTACTAAAGAAAGGTAAATCATTGTCTCCATTTCGTGTTATTATTTGCCAGCTTGACAATAATAGACTCGCTTCCTATTACGCGAAATTATGAGTTCTCGAAATGTTAGTGTTAATGCGTCTCTATGACAATAATTTTGATTTCACAAGTTGTTTTTCGTCAGATAAGGCTGTTATGTTCAGGGCAGACATAAAACTGTCTGTAACCTAGTCTAAATGGATTTTTATTATGTATTTTTCACATGTCTAATTCTAATATGTATGTATAGCATGTATGTATTTACCAAAAAAAGTATCTAAGTATGTTTATTCGCATTCTAGAGTTCATAATACAAGTTAGTTGGGCTATGCTTACCATGGGTCTAAATGGCTTCGTGTAGATTGTCCTAGAATAATAATTTCATTAATATAATATTTATGACTTTAATAAAATATAGCATTAAGAAAAAATTGTAATATGAACAGAACATGTAGAAATATACATAGAGATAATCGCTTCTGTTAATTGAAAAACTACCCAAAATATTCTGAAGTCAGTATTCACCCCTATAAAGAACTCATTTATTTTTCAGAGGCTCAGAAATAATGGTGGATATGAAACACGTAAACTAGATACTTCCCTACAGCAAGCAAGTGAAAAAGCCATCTCTCATCTTGTGCAAGCTTCGGCAGAGATCGCTAGAAGTATGGAAATAGCTAAGGCATACGTAAGAGAGAGGCAGGAAATGAATGCGCAATCTCCCCGGTGGAGTTCATTGGGTGGTACACCACCTGCTGAGCGGACCGACAAGGTGCACAGGGTGCCTCCGATGATGATAGGTGGACAGTCTATACAGCCAGTGGTGTCTTTGAGCAGGACCTTGTTGAACACCAGTAATCCAAGTGCGTATACAATTTAAATTATATGCTTATTATTTTTGTTTGGTATGTTAGGTTTTCTTGGATCAAAGCTTAGTGCCCTGACAGCCTCGACAGTTTTTTTACATCCGGCTTAAAGGACTAGAGACTGTAGGGTGATGGAAACACACATGCTGGTAGAGAATTCCAGTACTTAATGATGCGAGAGAGATTTTTTATTCTTACAGGAACAGGACCAAGAAGTCCAAATCAAAATCGTAACACAACTGAGAGGGCTCTCCCTATGTATATGTTACAAGGTAAGTAATAAGCATAAACCAATGTATTGGTAACTTTGTTTTAGTTGGCTTCTGAAACTAAGGATTGTAAAGTCTAACTCATGGCCTATCGTGATTTTCAGATGTTTACATACCGCTAACTAGGATAGACATATCCGATATGCCCAACAATAATATGGACAATGATGCAGATGAGGCTAGCAGTTCTGACGACAGTGCTGAAGATTTGGGAATGGGAGGTAAGATTCAAATATTATCAATTACAAATCTAAAATATTTTTTCGTAATTAATATTTTACATAATGGGAACACTTTTTGTGTGTATTTTTATATGAAATACCTTATTATTGTTGTGACAGACCCTATTATTTTGGAGTAGTTTAAATCACATCATTTTAATATCAGCAGATGGTGACGAAGGACTAAACGGCACAGCACGCATGTCTGAAGATGACGAATTTCCAACGTGAGTACATATAACAATACGTAAACTATTGAAATTGATAGGGTACTATAAAGACCATGAAGAAATCTACACTAATATTATAAACAAAAAAAAAATGTATTTTGTGTGTGTGCGTGCGTGTGTGCGTGTGTCCGTGCGTGTGTGCGCGCGTGCGGGTGTGCGTGTGTGTGTGTGTGTGTGTGAATAAACTCAAAAACTACTGTGGCGATTTCGTTCACCATTAGAAAGTTACATTCACGAGTAGCATAGGCTATATTTATTGCTAGAAAAGATTAGGGATCCTAACTAAGCCTTAGGTAACATAACCCAAGGTGTAAAATAGTGCCCTATAACGCCTTTCGTTGCATGCGCTGCGGTAACTATTGATGATAGCACAGAAGTAGGTATGTGAGTTGAGTGGAAAGGCGAGTAGAGAATCGCGTAGAGCAGTTAAATTTACAATACTGCACGAAACCTGACATCCACGCGGGTGGAGCCGCAGGCAACAGCCAGTGCATAAATAAATAAATATTCCAGATCCACATAACGCCTCCTAGATCCATGATAAGCATAGCTTACTCGCTATTTCTATAATATAATATCTCAGTCAGTCCATCTGTTACACTTTCACGCCTAAACCACTAAACCAATGTTGATACAATTTGCTACAAAGATGGATTATAGCGTAGCAAAGGCTATAAGTCTTGTTGGGTTCATCCATATAAGCGGAGTCGCATCCAATACTAATGTTATTTATAAAATCAATACTATTTGCAGTCGCGAACTACACGCTTTGAGTGAAGAGGACAGTGATATCGAGGACTCGGAGGCACCGAGGTAATTTATATAATTACTCACTTTTTCGGTCTATCTCCTTTAGATAGAGTTTATGCTTTGATAGATTCTAGGTCCTAGATTCCTAAGCTGCTGTCGATCTTCCGTAGAATGCTACCGGAAGTAACTTATTCACTAGACAATACTGAATAGGTTACTTCTAGGTAAGCGTGCTCCACCGTCGACCACATCATCACTTACCACCAAGTGAGATAGTGGTCAAACGCAAGCCTATCGAAAAAGGGGGACCCACCACTCATTCCAATGATGACAATTAGCAAACTATAACTTTTGTCATAGATAGGAATTTCAAACTGTACCTCTCAAAGCGAATAAAAAGACTTCTTACCTGAAGAGTTATATGTGCAATAATCCACCAATCCTGTCTATGACAATTAGTAATTATTGAAATTGGTAAACCGTGGGTGAGTGGTGGGTCCCCCTCCCATCCCCATCATCATTCTCTGAACCTTCTCCTCACTCAGTTGGGGTCGGCTTGCCAGTCTAACTGTGATTCGGCTGAACTTCGATATTTTTCGTGAAACCACTGCCAATCTGACCTCTACAACCAATGGTCCAATGACCAATGGCGATATTGAAGTTAGACTGGTTGGATTTTTGAGGGCTCCAACTACCCGTAATGACTGCCATAGATGTTTGTATGGTAACAGGGACCGACGGCTTAACGTGCTCTCCGAGGCACGACCAGACCAGTGAAAACAGCCATTAGGAGCTATATAACTTCTATATCGTATAAAAAAGAAATATTATTAAAATTTCAGGCTTTCTCTACCGATCGACAACCCATTAGAAGGTCCCAGCTGGTTGTTAGACACACCACCGGATTCAAGGGTATGTACCTTATGTGTAACTTATGTGTTTCTATTATACATACAGGGTGTTAGGGCAACGCTCCCGAAAACGAAACCAGGGGATGCCTAATCAGTTTCATAAAATTAGGCTACTTTTTTGTCGCAATACTTTTTTGTAGGTACCATGACACTACGCAGGAGGCGCGGTTCGCTCCCCGCCCAGTGCTATAATTTGTATGCATGAATATAACTGCACTGGTCTGGTCGTACCTCGGAGAGCATGTTAAGCCGTCGGTCCCGGATGATATTCAAACATCAATGGCAGTCGTTACGGGTAGTTGAAGCCCTCAAAAGTCCGACTAGCCTAACTACAGGTTGGTTGTGGAGGTCTAATGGCAGTCGCTTCACGGAAAATATCGAAGTTCAGCCGTATCTTAGTTAGACAAGAAAGCCGACCCCAACTGAGTTGGGAATAGGCTCTGATAATGATAAATGCCTAAAAAATCATCTCTCTCGCGATTTCATAAGCCGCAATCGAAACCATCTAAAATTTAATAGGATTAGCCCTCAGTTACTAAACTATACTGATGTGAGCAATAGATCATAGAATATAGTCATAATACATGTTTAATTTTCAGTCGAGCAACCCCAAGAGTACAAGTGGTAGTGGGATGAACTTGGAGCCTGACTCTACTACAGAGCCAGACCGTACTCCGCACACTTCGACACAGAGGACTGACCATAATGTACAGGTATTTACATTAAGTATCTTCATGTATTTTTTCTCTGCCGCACCATTAAGTCCTGGAATTCCTTGCCGGCGCACGTGTTTCCTTCTTCCTACAGTCCCGGGTCCTTTAAGTGGGGCGTGAAAAAGCATCTGATGAGGCCGTCAAGCTGAGGACCACCATTGTAACACTGTACGTGTTTGCAATGGTGACCCTTTTTCATGAGACTTTGCCTTCAGCTTAATATCAGGCGAGGTGAAGTCAAATTGACCTGCCATAAATTAAAAAAAAATAACTTTTAAACTATCGCGGCGTTTACTCATAGTGTTTATGAATTGCGGGACTTCACGCGATTTATTTATTTTTTTTTTTTTTGAAACGTCGACAAAAGTAAGTGTTCAAAAAAAAAAAAAAATTATCGCGTGAAGTCCCGCATTCTTAAAAATATATACCCGCAATAAAATCATAAGTATTTTGTTTTTTTTTCTCTGAAGAAGTCAACTACCGGTGGAGAAGTCAGTAGAAATACGGCAGGATTTGGGTTATAGGGATCCCTCGCCACTGCCAACTGTTAGAATAGGTATTTAATAGTTCCCCGTCATGTGTGCCAGAAGGACAGTACGACGGGCGCGTCCGTGCGGCGCTCGTGCGAGTTCTCACCCACCGTGCGGCGGCGCAAGCGCGTGTCATCCCCCCCGGCGGTGACTCCCCGCCAGCACCACTACTCGCCGCGACCGCCCTCCACGAAGAAAAACAGGTACCTATATATACCTACTCAATTTGTTTAGGTACTTATAAAAAGGGTAAACAATCTTATGGCAAGTTTTTATGAAAACACATGTTAAACAAATACAATAGGTATTGGTTTGGACCATTGGTTGTGGAGGTCAGATGGCTTTCCAGTTATACTGGAAAACCGATTGGGAAAAAGGTTCAGAGAATGATGAAGTTAGCAACACGAATCAAAATACTCATCCTAAAGCAGAGTCAAGAATACCATTTCACATAACAAAAGAGGTCTTTGGAAAATTTGAACCAGCGACTTGTATAATATTAATCTGGTAAATGGTAATCAGAGATGTTATCGTCTGCCCTCAGCATGAGCGGGCGCGTGCTGAAGGTGATGGTGGCCAAGATGCGCCTGGACGCGGAGGCGGAGGTGGAGGCGGAGGCGGGTGCTGCGGCGGCTGGTGCGGAGGTGTCGCCGCCCAAGCGCCTGCGCTCGCCGCGGGACCCGCTGCTGCCCTTCGACGCGCCCAGCCCCAACGGCGCCACCGACTCCGCCGTCATCGTGTCGTGAGTACCACACAGTAGCACATACAGGGGGTCAGGGGAACGAGCCTTTTAACATAAAAAATTACGACGTGCCATTTTTTATATATCTTTTTAATTTTTTCACAAAAATTTAATATTAAGTATTACGGATTTATAGCCCGGTTAATGGCAATAGGCTCGCCACCTATTACATTGGGACTGTCGACTTATGTTATGTTATGTTTCATTTTTTTTTGTTTATACCGTTTAACTAGCGTTATTCATTCTCGGTCGTGTTAGTTCAGTGCGTTTTCGTGGTAAGAAAATAAATAAGGGGAGGTAGGGGAACCCGCCACTCACCCACGCTTTAATGATTCCAACTATAGCAAAAGCAAAATGACTATTAGTGCCCACTAAAAGCAAGGCCATGCCCCTCCATCCCCCAATATTTTATATTGTAATGTATGTCCGCCATGTAGCGCCTAATTGTATACCTATATATTATTTTTATTATTCTACAGGGAAAGCCGAACTCTTCTAGAACCAACAGAAATCAAAATCGAACCTGGTCCATCCCGGCGTGAGAGTTACGACGCTCTGAATTGCCACCACAGTCGGCTCAGCCAGGAGAACCTCGAACAACACAGGCTAGCAGAGAGTTGTCAAAGGGAGAGAGAAAATAGCCATATACGGGAACGGCTGAAGAGTGAGAGGGACAGCGTGCAGTGTAGCAGGCTCGGGAGTCACGATAGTAGGGATAGTGATAGTGGGAGTGGGGGTGGTGGGGACACTATCAGTAACGGGAGGACTAGACGGCCGAGGAAGTTGGTCACGTATAAGGAGAAGCCGTTGAATAGGTAAGATTTTTTTATTTAGGTTCCTAATAAAAAAAAGAAAACAGTACAGCCAACAGGACAGCCTCCGTGGCGTAGCGGTAGTGCACGCGACTGCTACGCACGGGGCGTGGGTTCGATCCCCGCTCAGTGCAAAAAGTTGTATGCATGAATATGACTGTTTGCACTGGTCTGGTCGTGCCTCGGAGAGCACGTTAAGCCGTCGGTCCCGGTTGCCATACGAACTATGGCAGTCGTTACGGGTAGTTGGAGCCCTCAAAAGTCCAACCAGCCTAACTTGGAACTTCGATATCGCCATTGGTCATTGGACCATTGGTTGTGGAGGTCAAATGGCAGTCGCTTCACGGAAAATATCGAAGTTCAGCCGCATTACAGTTAGACTGGAAAGCCGACCCCAACTGAGTTCGGAAAAGGTTCAGAGAATGATGAAATGACTTAATAAAAAAAAAGCTCCCGACACTGATACCTGTGCAAAGTAAATATTAATAATTCAATCGTTATCGTGTCGGGGGACCTGTTGCACACACACGCACACACACACACGTTGAATAACAACCCTGTCGTTTTTACGTTAGGATTTAAAAAATTCTAACTTGTTTTTTATTATTGTTCCAGGAAACTAAGAAGATGATCTTCATAATACATAGCGATCAGTAGCTTTAATTAAAAGATTAATCAAACTAGACATCGAACCCACACCTCACTATAATGAATTTAGCTAACTTGTATTTATGTTAGTTTTCACTTTGCTGTGAGTAGCGCCGCGCTCTCTTACTAGTTAATATTTTGTAGGACACGAACATGTATAGACTTTACATACAGGGTGTAAGGGGAACACTTCCGAAGCCAAAGGCCCCTGGTAGTACTCCTGGTACACAACATATTGGCATTAAAAAAATACGAATTGGCATTTCTTTTATTTTTTCGCATTATCTACTCTTCATCGTAACTGTAAAGCTAATTTTAACGATAATTTCATTAAAAATACGTCACTGCAAAAAAATACAAATGGTTATAAAATGCAAAATGCAATATGGTCATACAGCGAGTTGATGTGTTTTTATGAAATTATGGTTTTATTTAACTTTACTAACACGATGGAGAGTGAATAACGCTCGTTAAACGTTATAAAAAAATCCAACTCTTAATTTTTTTCATGCCAATATGTAGTGTACCAGGAGTACTCCAGGGGACTTCGGTTTCGGGAGTGTTCCCCTTATACTGTGTTTAGATTGACTTATTAACGGAATATAAAATCAAAAAGAAATGACACACATTCATTGCTTGTCACAATGATGTTCTTATTCATTCTAGTGTTAACCCCAGTCGCTTTCGAAGCTTTTATCTCGAAGTCTGGGGACCACTTTTTCCAGTCTAACTCAGCACCCATTAGTGATATCGAAGCATTGCGGTTAGTCCAGTTTGTGGACTTTTTAGGGCTCCAACTGCCTTCAAAGACTGTCATAGATGTTCGTATGAAGATAAGGACCGGCGGCAATGCTCTCCAAAGCACGACCAGACCAATGAAAATAGCCATATTCATGAATACAAATATTTGCACTGAGCGGGGTTCGATCCCGCGCACCCTATTTGAGTCCTATCAAATTTAGTGACAGTTTTTGGAGATATTTGTAATTCAATCACGCCATTCGATCGAACTAGGAACCTCTCGATACTAAACCGCCCTCTTAACCACTAAACTATCGAAGATAAGTAACGGTGGGGGCATTCCTACTTGATTTTATATTCAATGCGATGACTATGTCTTCTGAATTATCCTCTGTTAAATTATGATATTTTACTTGTGGACCATTTTCAAAATGGCCGATCTTAGTTGTATATTAAATATTGTATTCTATTATTATACGCAAGAATTGTAGCAAACAGTTGCCTTATTGTACATACTTAGATATTTTAAACACGTTGGAATAACCGAGGCCTTATCACCACCCTGTTAAAATCAAATTTAAAAAAAAGTAAATGCTTCGACTGGTTTTGAACCCGCGATCTTTCCCTTACATGAACTCTCTGATCGATAAGCCACGAAGCCTCGTCTAATTCATTCGAAAATTCACTCTAAAACCATCTCTGGGGCATTCACTTTTCTTATCTGATTTAAACAGCATACCACCAAGCGGGGTGAATAGGGATGCAGGGGTGAATAGGGATAAAATGGTCAGCTAAATTCTGTAGTTAATTTCTTTCAAGCGAAACTTTGGACTAGTTCATCGTAATAACAAAATCATCAAATATCTGCTAACAGGCTTATTTGAAATTTAGTAAAAGAAATTATTTAAAATATTCCATTGACCATTTTATTCATATTCATCCCTGGATCCCTATTCACCCCGTTTTACTGTACTAATTATTAAAAAAAAAATTGTAGTACACATCTTAAAGTAATATTATTTCAATCTTACTTTACGTTTCATAATGAGATTCGGACTCGGACCGATGTCGTCCATCGATATTTGTGTACTGTATCTTGTAAGACAAGTGTAAATTCTAACAAATTAAACAAATAAATGTATTCACTGTAGTCAGAGTCCGCGGTAGTCTAGTGGTATGGGTAATGGACTGCTGAGACGAGGTTTCGAGTTCGATTCCAGGTTTTATGGCACACACCGATGACTTGGATGCTTTTCGAAGTTAAGTGTGTATTTATCGCAGGTTTATAAGTGCCCGGTTAATGGCAATAGGCTCGCCACCTATTACATTGGGACCTAAACATAAACTGGCGGAATGTGGTTGCTAGCACCTCTGCCTACCCCTTATTTAAAAAAAATCGCTAATCGTACAATTCCTCGTCGCGAATTTGGTCTAAGATATGTGCCACGAGGTATACGTCCGATGTAGGTACGTACTATGCAAATGAATCTTGTTGAAAACTACTTTTATAATTATTCAAATAGCAATTATGTGTCAGTATTGTATAACTGAGGGTTACCACACTTCGGTACGATTTTACGACTGATAATTTATATACTTGATAATATTGTAGCAACATTTCAATAAATTATGCAATACGTTGATGTTGGCTGTTTGATTTGTTTCTGTAGAAAGGAGAACCATCGTTTGTGAGATTAAATTCATAAAAATGCAAAGAACGCCAAGAAACGATCGTGAAATAAACCACTGAGGTTATAATTTTTTTTATTAAATTTTCAACTTAATTTGAATAGTCTTACAGTTCAAAATGAAAGAGAGATTTCATTATTTCGTTTTATGCACTCTACACGATATACAGCATAGCAGTAATATCTAGAATTCATTATTGTAACCTCAGTGGTTTGACAATGGTATTAGTAGAATCGGGTTCGAGAAGACTATATAGGTAGTCGACAAATTAAAAACTAGTCAGCAAAGATTTTTCGCTATTATTTAAACATTAAATGTAGACTTCTATAGTACCTACCTTGTTATAGCTCTGCATAACCATATGGTTGACTAGTAGAGAAGGCCTACAGCATTAAGTCCGCCTATGCACTTTGTGGAGAAGTGCTCAGTGGTTTGATATATGAATAACAATTAGTAATATCAGGGTTTTGACCGGGGGTAACAGCCTGTCATCCTAGCAGGAGCAGGCCGCGGTGGCAGCATGATAAGCGCTCCTTCCTATCCTGGGAAAGATGTGGACACTGTACTCACACACCTGAGAGGGTCTTCGCTGGCCCTGGGTCAGCCAGGGCGTGAGTGATATGCCAGAGGCTACCTCATCCTCGGCAACTGATAGCCCTCCCTTTGGCGGAGGGTATCTGTATGGACTTCCCCAAGGGAAAAAACGTCCTGACCACGAGCGCTGTGTCATACCCAAAGAGTGGGTTGGGGTTAGCAGAGGGGGGAGTATCGACTATAGGATAAGGTCAGTCCGACAGTTCGTCGAGGTACACCAACGCTCAGGCGCTATCTCGCTCGCTCTAGACTATTAATCTTTCTTTCTCTTTCTTCACCTCGTCCCCCGCCACGCCGCGCATACTATGGGAGTATCATTGTCCTCAGGTACATACATCGCCCGTGGTCAGACTATAGTAAGCAAAATAAAAATAAAACCAAAATAAAAATTAAATAACTTTAATCTATATTTCTAACTTAATGAAATTACTGTAAGGTACACATTATTAATAGGTCACATAGAACATTAATATAACGAACAAAATTATATTTTAATTATTAACTATCGTTATTTGCAAACATAGTTACATTAGTTTTAAGCACAGAGTATAAACCAAAGAGGCGGGCAATATTTTATTAATGGTAGATTTCAGCTCCTTCGCTAATGCCACCGTTTAAAAGGCACTTAAAAACCCGCATTAAAAGAGAACGTAATTGTGGTGTCACTGGGGTCAAGATATATGCGGGTACCTAATTATAATAAAAGGCTGAACGAC
Source organism: Pelosia muscerda (assembly GCA_963691645.1). Classification (NCBI taxonomy): domain Eukaryota; kingdom Metazoa; phylum Arthropoda; class Insecta; order Lepidoptera; family Erebidae; genus Pelosia; species Pelosia muscerda. The sequence continues at coordinate 1,452,465 of OY829100.1, forward strand.
AATGGCACCCCCGCCAAGTCCTGGAAGGGGTGGGGTAGACCCAAGAAGTTTAGACGTCGTGGCTCTCCACGACATCTAAACTGGCCTCCTCTTGCTACCCTTAACATGCTAGCCAATGTAGTAGTGAGGCCACTACCATGAATGCTCTAGACCGTGCGAAGAGAAGGAGGAAAAGTTGAAATGCGGAGCCTGAACTCGGAGTCACCCTGGCTTCGGAGGTCGGAGGTACGTCTCTTTGATGATGATGACTGAAGAGTTTTAACGGTACTTCCCCTTGTTTTATATTCCGTCGCTAAAGTATACTTCTCATAATGTTGCCCTTATTTAAAATAAGCCAGCTTGCATTCATTTCGAGTATATTACCGTAAGTATTCATTTTCATATGATCTGAAAGATAAAGAACAAATAAGATTTCCTTTAATTGTTATCTCTACTATTTATAATATATCGTCCATTTGCGACGACAGTGTGACATATCGAAAAATACGATTTTTCGTTTTATCGAAATTCTGAATCGCGATCTTGCGTTCTATTATCTGCAAAAACAGGGTATATTTTTCTCTAAAAACGGCCAAACTATGAAAGAAAAAGACAAAATATCACTTTATAGCGCTGTCTCAATCGGCAGTTTATTTGGCTTCGAGACAGTGACAGTTCAGTTGCCACGTGTGCTTCGAGATGTGAGGTTTCTAGAAGAACGTGACATCTCAAGGATACCACGGTATTTGCGATAAAGGTAAGTCTTTTTTTGTATTTTTCTTTTAAAACACAATGTGGCACATCATACTTACCACAATGTTCTTGTAAAACATATCACAAACTTGAAGAGATATATTTTAGATGTCACATTATTCTAGTAACAAAATCAAACTAAAACTGAGACATTTCAAATAGTAACGTTGTACTTAGATGATGAATATTTTTCCGAAATTTAAAAGATGTTGTAGGTATATTTTTGATGTTCCGTTATTGCTGAATAAATATTTGTGAAATCGAATGGTATGTCCAGTTGTCACATTGTATATACTAAACAGTAATACTAAACTTCAGTTATCTTTACAGAATGGCGAATAGGGGTAAACGATTGCAATAATTGGCGCTGTTGCAAGCGCCATAATCACTGTGTACTGTGTACACACAGTACACAGTGATCATGGCGCTTGCCACAGCGCCGAAATATCGGTTACACGAAGAAATTAACAAACATGGTAAATATCCTGATCGATTTAACAGTGAATGGATGAGGATGTTTGCAGTGGTAATAAGTCAGTTATGCTCTCGATAGCTATGGTCTTATATTTAAGTCATACATTGATTAACTAGAAGCAATTCAAATGAGGTTTACAAAACTACTCATCAACAAAAAGGTTAAAGAAAAATATCAAAATGATTACACTAAATTATATAAAATATGTAAAGTCCTGCCAGTTTCAATAAAACAGAAGTACCTACTGTTATGGAATAATCATGACGATCGAGAGACTAACTTGATGAAAGTCACTAACGAACATAACACCTGTTCGATGACCTCCGGCAAATATATTGTTCCTAGAATACACAATTATAACGGTGACAGAACTTTAAAGAAGGAATACCTTACCTTTTAAATAGGCTGCCGGAGGACATTAGGGAAGAACCAGACAAACTAGTATTTCAGAAGAAACTTGAAAAATATTTTATAAACTCACTTTAATAGTTACATTCTGTTATCATGTAAGTAGTTGTTATTATAGTTCTGAATAGTAAGTAGTATAGTTATGTAGAAAATTGTACCTGTATCTGTATAGCCTACCTATGTTGTGGGATCTGCAAAGAAGCTAAGTGTTATAGTTATTACAGATTATCAAAAAGCGATAGAAACCCATCGCCGCCGCAGAATGTCGACAAGTTCATTATTATCTAATAGATCTTCAAGGACTTCATCTTCATCCTCTTTTGTTGAAGGTTCTATAGATTTTCATTACTTTATCTAAATAAATACTGAGCCAAATGTGAAACTCGGTTGGATTGCGTTCAGGGATCAGCAAGTGCATAGCCGGGCAGAGGTGATGGTGGTCGCAGTACTAGTGGGACCAGTGGGTCTTGGCGTAATCTAGTGAGAGTGGCGCGGGGCGATCCGCCGACCAGGGAGACCCGTAGAAACGGTGGTGCCGCTGGCCGCCCGCGGTATAGTACAGGGGCCCAACCGGGGCTAACCACCCCGGGAGGCTGCCTCACCAGGCCGCGCATAATCTCGATATGGTTCGTCGTGCCGGTTGGTGACCGGACGTGGGACTCCGGCGACCATATTCGGGGGGGTACGGGGGCCCTTCCGATCGGCGCGTCGGCTCTCGCCACTCCTCACATTCATAGACAAAACCAATCTCCCGCGCTTTGTCACGCGGTACTGTAACGACCATCATCTCTTTTCACGCCTCCTCTTACCCCCTCCATGGCAGTGCAAAATAGAGAATATGGCAACACAGCGGCTCTTCGTTTTCCCACAAATTCGCTATTTGAGGTGGAGTCCACGAACATCTGTGGGCTCCATGCAAACCTCAACGCCGTCCACCAACATCTAGAGACGGCGAAACCAGCCATGCTTTTTCTCACGGAGACACAAATATACCGCCCTGATGACACGACCTACCTGCTCTATCCCGGCTATGTTTTAGAGGAAAATTTCCGTGCCAAAGCCGGGGTATGTGTGTTTGTTAGGGCGGATGTTTGTTGTCGCCGTTTGCGCTGCCTTGAGGACCCATCCTTTTCTGTCCTGTGGGTACACGTAGACCATGGCTGTACTAGTCAAATCTATGTGTGCCTTTACCGTTCCCATACTGGAGATGCCGAGACAACTCGACTCTTCGAATATCTGAGTCAGGCGGCAGATGATGCGCAGGAGCGGTTTCCGAACGCAGAATTGGTATTTTTGGGGGACTTTAACGCCCACCACGAGATCTGGTTGGGCTCCTCCAAAACAGACCATGCGGGAAGAGCCGCCCACGCGTTCGCTCTGGCTCACGGCCTGACCCAACTGGTACACGAGGCCACCAGAATACCAAGAGGGTCAGCCCAAGCACCCTCTTTGCTAGACCTTCAGCTGACGAGCCACCCAGACCAGTACAGTGTTTCGGTGCATGCTGCCTTAGGCAACTCCGACCATTGTCTGGTCTGTTCCAAGGTGCCTATGATAGCGCCCCCACGACCAGTGCAGGGAAATCGGCGTCTCTGGCACTACTCGTCAGCTGACTGGGATGGACTGCGAGACTATTTTGCGTCCATCCCGTGGGTTGAGCGCTGCTTTGAAGGTAAGGACCCATCGGATAGTGCAACTGCTGTCGTCGGTGAGGTCAGTCTGGGTATGGAGTACTATATCCCATACACTGATGTCACCGGTGCCCGTGGAGTGCGCCCATGGTTCGGGCGCGAATGCGCAGAGGCTGTTCGCCAAAAACAGTCTGCGTATCGTGCTTGGGTAAGGGCGCGGGCTACGCACGATTCCAACCTAGGGTACTTCAAGGCAGCGTACAACAAAGCCACTAGGGTCTGCAAGAGGGCTTACGTCAGAGCGGATGCCCAGCGCATAGCACGGGTTGGTCAAGAACTGGTGGCGCATCCCACGGGCAGCCGTGGCTACTGGCGACTGGCCAAAGCCGTGCAAGCCAACTTCTGCCAGCCTTCGCTGCCCCCCCTGCGTAACCCTGATGGATCCCTGGCCCATGAGCCGCAAGAGAAAGCAAAGAACAATGGGTAATTTTGTATGGAACCCGTACCCACTTTGTAGCATTTTAGACTAGGTGTAATTTAGAAGAGGCCTAGTTGAGTAACTCGAAAATAAGTGAACGAATGAATGAATGAATGAAAGACCGAAGTTATGATAACTTCTTTGTAACATTTTCAATTGCCAATAATCGCACTTTTTCTGCTTTTTGGACTAAATAAATAGGTAACCAGTCATTTTTTCTGTCTTAAGAGAGCGATATAGCTTCCTATCGTTGGTTTTTGGTACAGAAAAAATATTAAATAAGCACTATCAATCTTAAATAGCACAGTTTTATTAAATTGTATTGTTACTTTCAATGATTATATCATCCCAGTCACTTGCCGGACCTACGAAGTTATCTAGGTGCCTGCCAACACCTAAGTACCATATTATGCTAATAGTATGGGCACAAGCACCTAGAGTTCTCATACCCGTCATGCAGGAGCAACAATACGCTTCGATGGCTTCTCTGCCCTGGACATTAACCTTGATTGAAATATATGTGTAAAATTCACTATTAAATTCATCGGGATATTAACATGTTTGTCTATTTTGTTGAATAACCGATATTTCGGCGCTGTTGCAAGCGCCATGATCACGGTGTACTGATGACCGCCGAGCTAGTTGTTATTGAGGCCAACCGTATCGGTCTACCCTCTTTCTTACTCGTTTACTACGCGCGTCACCACTACCACTGTCCGCGTTCTCACATTGCACTCGATCACGACACACAACACTCACTGTATCGGCTCGCACGGTATTTGGAGATGGCGTTTGTTTGGGTTTTGTGAACTTACGAATCACCGGGTGCCAGACACTCGCCAGTTGAAAACCATCTTCCCGGTTGAAGTTTTTGTGCTTTTTTATTTCAATAGCTTCCTTCACCATTCTGGGTATATAGTGGCGTTCAGTCGACAGAATCTGTGGGTTATGCAACTCGATCCAGTGATTCGTCCCTTCCTCCAATAGGTGTTGTGCGATAGCCGATTTCTGTGGCTCGTTGTTTTTGACTGCCCTGATGTGCTCCTTAATCCGGCTTGACACTGTCCGTTTGGTCTGGCCTATATAGGAGCTCCCACAGCTGCAGTCAACCTTGTAAACACCTGGATGTTCCAGTGGAAACCTGTCTTTGGGTGTGCGTAGGTACTGTGACAGCTTTTTGAAAGGAGTGAAGATAGTTTTTACTGCGAATTTGTTTAAAATATTTGCAACCTTATCTGTCACTCCCTTCACGTATGGTAAATACGCGGGTTGTCTTTCAACCTTATAATCCAGGCGTTTAGGTGATGGTGTGCTTCTCGGTGGTATGATCCGCTCCTTGTAACCGTTTCTCCGCAGAACGCCCCTTAAATGTGCAATTTCAGTACCTAACTGTTCCTCGTCGCATAGACTGTATGCGCGGTTAGTAAGTGACGTCACTACAGAGTTCAGCTGACGCGGATGGTGATGCGAGTCAGCGTGCAAGTATCGGTCAGTGTGAGTGGGCTTTCTATACACCGTATGCCCCAGAGAACCATCTTCTCTAACCATTGACATCTCAACAGCATTCACGGGAAGATCCGGTTCACCTATGAGATGGAAAGGGAAAGAACGTTGGCGTTTCTGGATGTGAAGGTTGAGGTTAGAGAAGATGGTTCTCTGGGGCATACGGTGTATAGAAAGCCCACTCACACTGACCGATACTTGCACGCTGACTCGCATCACCATCCGCGTCAGCTGAACTCTGTAGTGACGTCACTTACTAACCGCGCATACAGTCTATGCGACGAGGAACAGTTAGGTACTGAAATTGCACATTTAAGGGGCGTTCTGCGGAGAAACGGTTACAAGGAGCGGATCATACCACCGAGAAGCACACCATCACCTAAACGCCTGGATTATAAGGTTGAAAGACAACCCGCGTATTTACCATACGTGAAGGGAGTGACAGATAAGGTTGCAAATATTTTAAACAAATTCGCAGTAAAAACTATCTTCACTCCTTTCAAAAAGCTGTCACAGTACCTACGCACACCCAAAGACAGGTTTCCACTGGAACATCCAGGTGTTTACAAGGTTGACTGCAGCTGTGGGAGCTCCTATATAGGCCAGACCAAACGGACAGTGTCAAGCCGGATTAAGGAGCACATCAGGGCGGTCAAAAACAACGAGCCACAGAAATCGGCTATCGCACAACACCTATTGGAGGAAGGGACGAATCACTGGATCGAGTTGCATAACCCACAGATTCTGTCGACTGAACGCCACTATATACCCAGAATGGTGAAGGAAGCTATTGAAATAAAAAAGCACAAAAACTTCAACCGGGAAGATGGTTTTCAACTGGCGAGTGTCTGGCACCCGGTGATTCGTAAGTTCACAAAACCCAAACAAACGCCATCTCCAAATACCGTGCGAGCCGATACAGTGAGTGTTGTGTGTCGTGATCGAGTGCAATGTGAGAACGCGGACAGTGGTAGTGGTGACGCGCGTAGTAAACGAGTAAGAAAGAGGGTAGACCGATACGGTTGGCCTCAATAACAACTAGCTCGGCGGTCATCAGTACACCGTGATCATGGCGCTTGCAACAGCGCCGAAATATCGGTTATTCAACAAAATAGACAAACATGGTAAATATCCCGATGAATTTAATAGTGAATGTGTAAATGACCATGTCAATCTAAAATCATACATATGTGTAAAATATTTTATTTGACACGTGCCTCGATAATATGCGGCCTCTAATTAATGAGCAGTTTTCGGTTACTAGCCCATGCTGCGACATTCTAGGGCTACGGCTCGAAGATACCTCAATATTATATATACCATCTCCACCTCGCAAATGCTCGGCAAATCAAATCAAATCAATCAAATCTCCATCAATATTATATACCGCGTTCACCTTCCATTTTTTTGAAGCAGATGAGTAATAATAATAATCCAATCGTACAGTAATACACTGAAGTCCGTTGTGAAAGCCGAGGTTGTAAATAAAAGTAAGAATAAAATAAACTAAGATATGCGCGAGCGCTCAAAATCAGTTCTAACAGGTACTAACTACTGATGGCACACCGACGCTAGCACAAAATAGTTCGAACTACCCACCTAATCGATAAAATCAAAAAAAAATTGAACGTGCGTGGGTCGATTTTACTAAGGATTTTCGGTATTTTCAACATCAAATATCTTTTTTCCTACATAAGTTACAAAGTTGCTCCAATACAAAAAATATCTACGTTTTCAAAGACCTTTCGAATGGTACCAATTTCAACTTGCTACAAACTGGGTACGTTCTGACCCATGTCCTTTGCTGGTTAATCTCTTTGCGGCCAACTCCCGAATCGACGACTGTGGTATGCAGCCTCCGACACTACCCAACAGTGGCCACGCAATGCCTGATATTCGTATCAGGCAACGCGATGTCCGAGCAGTGCTGCAGTCACTCGATGTCCGGAAAGCCAGTGGTCCGGATGGTATACCAGCGGTGGTTCTTCAAAAATGTGCAGCGGAGTTGTCTCCAATGCTCACGCGGCTGTACCGACTTTCCTACATTTCGGGTACAGTGCCGACGGCGTGGAAAGAGGCGAATGTACAGCCGATTCCCAAGAAGGGAGATCGCTCAGACCCAGCCAACTATCGGCCCATAGCCGTCACCTCAGTGCTGTGCAAGGTCTTCGAGCACCTTATCAACACACAGCTCATGCGCCACCTAGAGGATCACTCCCTAATTAATGACCGACAATATGGTTTTAGGCCGAAACGGTCAACGGGTGATCTTCTGGCGTATGTTACCCATCTTTGGGGTGAGGCTATGGACAAGCATGGTGAGTCACTGGCTATTAGCCTAGACATCGCCAAAGCGTTCGATAGAGTCTGGCACAAATCGCTTCTTTCCAAACTACCAGCCTTCGGTCTGCCTCTTAGACTGTGCAATTGGGTTGCTAGCTTCCTGCAGGGGCGCCGTATTCGCGTTCTCTGTGATGGACGAGCATCGGAGTTCCTGCAGGTAAATGCTGGTGTGCCGCAGGGGTCCGTCTTATCACCCACTCTCTTTCTTCTGCATATCAATGACATGCTGTCCACCGGCAGCATCCACTGCTATGCAGACGATAGCACTGTACACGGGAGCTACCACGGACATTCTGCGGCCAAGCAGTCCGATATAGCGGAAAAGAGGCGACTTCTTGTCACTGGGCTTGACCGGATCCTCAATCACGTTTCCCAATGGGGATCTGAGAACCTGGTCGAGTTCAATGCCAAGAAGACGCAGGCATGCGCGTTTTCAGCAAAGACATCTCCTTTCCTTCCTCCTCCCACTCTTCAGAGCACACCACTGCCATTACAGGATAACCTCAATATACTCGGTATGGACGTGCGCTGCAAACTGAACAACAAGAACTATATCGAGAGCATCATCAAAACAGCTTCGCGTAAACTCGGAGTCCTGAACAGAGTGAGACGTTTTTTCACGCCGGAGCAGCGGTGTCTTCTTTATAAGACACAAATTCGCTCCTGCGTGGAATACTGCTCGCATCTCTGGGATGGCTCCGCAAAGTACTTATTAGATGCTCTCGACAGGTTGCAGCGACGTGCGGTCCGCATTATTGGGAGTCCTGAGGTCACAGAGTCCCTCGAGCCTTTGCAGATGCGTAGAGATGTTGCGTCCTTGGCAGTATTTTACCGTCTCTACCATGGTGAATGTTCTGATGAGCTCTTCCAACTAATCCCACCCTCCCCTTTCCTACACAGGACAACGCGTGCAGGGCTTAGGTGTCACTCGCATACGGTACAGAATATTCCATCAAGAACCAAGCGGTTCGGTGAGTCTTTTCTCTGCCGTACCATTAAGTCCTGGAATTCCTTGCCGGCGCACATGTTTCCTTCTTCCTACAGTCCCGGGTCCTTTAAGCGGGGCGTGAAAAAGCATCTGATGAGGCCGTCAAGCTGAGCGCCACCATTGTAGCACTGAACGTGTTTGCAATGGTGACCCTCTTTCATGGGACTTTGCCTTCAGCTCAACATCAGGCGAGGTGAAGTCAAATTGACGTGCCATAGATAAAAAAAAAAAAAAAAAAAAAAAAAAAAAACATGATTTTTAGAGCTTTACGTTTATCTTTTTAAGCTTTAACTACAAGTTTAGAGAACCTTGTGAGTGCCTTTTAAGTTTATATTACTTACATAATAAGTAAAGTATAATTTAATGTAGTAAAAGCGAAGACTTTGGCTATTTGAATAGTTGTCACTATTTTGTATGATCACAATGATCCTAAAATAAAAAAAATATTCACAAGAATATAGTTTTATTTAAATTTAACCTAGTCATAAATAAGTTTTTACATCATCTTCAATGTGACATCTTAACTTACCACATGGTAAAATAGTTTTTTTTTCTGTAACAATGTGATAAGATTTCCCTTTTTTTTTAATCGCCATAATTATTTAACCAATAAGTATAATTATGTTTTCCATTATTAATATTTTGATTTATTATTAGTTATATTTTAAGAGCTTCATACATGATTGGACTATCCTGACAGTAATTTAAAAGTTATGCTCAATCAAAAGTTAAAAACTGTGTTCCTGTAAAGTTGTAGTTTTTGATATGTCACAGTGTCGTCGCAAATGGACGATATGGCATTCTTTTTAATTTTTCGTTCAAAATATACCTCGAAGGAATTTAAATCAGAAAAGGTAAACCAGGTCCCCGATTCTGATAACATCATCATTCATCATTCTAGTGAGACACACCTTTCGTCATTCTACAGACTCCTTCATTATCACGTTGCTGAACTGAATTTGAAATTCCCGCGGCAGTATTTTCAATATATGATATAGAAACATTACCTACTGCAATATCTATTTCCATCAAAGTTGATAACGGTATATAAAACAGGTTTTACGGTTCATATACTCTGTCCCTCTCTCACTCTCAAGTTCTGTGTAAAGAAAGATACGTATGCCACTTGCACACTATATTTGTCTAAAGATGTATTTATGCTTATGACAGTGGTTTTGCTGTCACATAAAATTAGCAGAATCGGGGCCCAGAACGGGTTTTACTTATATAAGAAAATATGTTAGTAATTTTTATATTTTTTATTAAACCATACTATAGGGTATTTATATCTGTAAACGTTATATTCACAGAATTAAAACAGGTAAAATAAAACAAGTGTATTATAACCAGTATATATTGTGTGTTTATGTCAAATTCACGAAATAATGGACGTTTTTATGTCGGTTTCCCACGGTGCGCGATTTTACGGATGTGTAGACTGACTGTTTGCAGTGTAACTAACTCCACCAAAACCCCTTGTTTAGACCAAAATATGTATTTGACAAGTTGCAACATGTTACAAACTTCAGTGTGTAACAACATGTTATAACAACATGTTACAAACTTCAGTGTGTAACAACATGTTACAAACTCCAGTGTGTAACAACATGTTACAAACTCCAGTGTGTAACAACATGTTACAAACTCCAGTGTGTAACAACATGTTACAATCTCCAGTGTGTAACAACATGTTACAAACTCCAGTGTGTAACAACATGTTACAAACTCCAGTGTGTAACAACATGTTACAAACTCCAGTGTGTAACAACATGTTACAAACTTCAGTGTGTAACAACATGTTACAAACTCCAGTGTGTAACAACATGTTACAAACTTCAGTGTGTAACAACATGTTACAAACTTCAGTGTGTAACAACATGTTACAAACTTCAGTGTGTAACAACATGTTATAAACTTCAGTGTGTAACAACATGTTACAAACTTCAGTGTGTAACAACATGTTACAAAGTTCAGTGTGTAACAACATGTTATAAACTTCAGTGTGTAACAACATGTTACAAACTTCAGTGTGTAACAACATGTTACAAAGTTCAGTGTGTAACAACATGTTATAAACTTCAGTGTGTAACAACATGTTATAAACTTCAGTGTGTAACAACATGTTACAAACTTCAGTGTGTAACAACATGTTACAAAGTTCAGTGTGTAACAACATGTTATAAACTTCAGTGTGTAACAACATGTTATAAAGTTCAGTGTGTAACAACATGTTACAAACTTCAGTGTGTAACAACATGTTACAAAGTTCAGTGTGTAACAACATGTTATAAACTTCAGTGTGTAACAACATGTTACAAACTTCAGTGTGTAACAACATGTTACAAACTTCAGTGTGTAACAACATGTTACAAACTCCAGTGTGTAACAACATGTTACAAACTCCAGTGTGTAACAACATGTTACAATCTCCAGTGTGTAACAACATGTTACAAACTCCAGTGTGTAACAACATGTTACAAACTCCAGTGTGTAACAACATGTTACAAACTTCAGTGTGTAACAACATGTTACAAACTTCAGTGTGTAACAACATGTTACAAACTTCAGTGTGTAACAACATGTTACAAACTTCAGTGTGTAACAACATGTTACAAAGTTCAGTGTGTAACAACATGTTACAAAGTTCAGTGTGTAACAACATGTTACAAAGTTCAGTGTGTAACAACATGTTATAAACTTCAGTGTGTAACAACATGTTATAAACTTCAGTGTGTAACAACATGTTACAAACTTCAGTGTGTAACAACATGTTACAAAGTTCAGTGTGTAACAACATGTTATAAACTTCAGTGTGTAACAACATGTTACAAACTTCAGTGTGTAACAACATGTTACAAAGTTCAGTGTGTAACAACATGTTACAAACTTCAGTGTGTAACAACATGTTACAAACTTCAGTGTGTAACAACATGTTACAAACTTCAGTGTGTAACAACATGTTACAAACTTCAGTGTGTAACAACATGTATAAAACTAGTAATTGTGTTCAGACAGGTCTTCTACAAGTTTTTGACAAATCTTCAACCAGTTTTGTATCAAACATGTTAACAACTTGTTTGTTGGAGTCAACAAGGTAACAAGTTTATGTAGATGAAGTGAAAGTGGTGGGCGGTGACAGTTTAGACAATCTATAAATAAATAAATATTCTTAACATATCGCCCCCTAGACCCATGGTAAGCATAGAATGTGGATAAACATACTTAGTCGTAAATAGTTCAACACAACGTTGTAAACATGTCGTACATAGATACACCTAGATCAATGCAATTATTCATATGTACACAAATGTTTGCACTGAGCGGGCATCGAAACCGCGCCTGCTGCCTGGCAGTCGCGTTCACTAACGCCACGCCACTGAGGTATAGGCTATAGTTGCACTGGGGGCCTAAACAAGTGGTAATTCGTTGGTAGTCGATATGTAGAATAGAATAGAATATAATGTTCAATGTTTGGGATTGACATGAATTTTGACGTTCATGACGTTCGTATTGTTAAAAATCATTGTAATGCGTGATTGTGTGCGCATATATTAGCGTGAGTGTTTATGTATTTGAGTGTATGTGTGTGTGTGTTTTTTTTTATACTACGTAGGTGGCAGACTAGCACACGGCCCACCTGATGGAAAGCGGCCACCGTGGCCTATGAACGTGTGCAACACTAAGGGTGTCACACACGCGCTGCCCACCCTGAAGGAAGAGGGGAAGAGCTGGGAAGGGGTGGGGAGGCTAGGAAGGGGAGGGGAAGGAGGGGTATAGTGAGCTCTGACTACCCTACTTACCGGCGGGAACACAACACGATGGTTATTATGACCGCGGTCTTCTGTAGGGCGGAGGTACTTCCCCAGTTGGACAGCTCATTTCGGACGGGAGATGCCGTCGTATTCTACCTCCGTTCGTGTTACGAGTGTGCGTATATAAGGGTGAGTGTTTATGTATTTGAGTGTATGTGTGTGAGTGTGCGTATATAAGGGTGAGTGTTTATGTATTTGAGTGTATGCAGTCAGTGGAGAAGACAAAACAGGGTTTCATAACATCACATAGTGGTGACAATTTAGACCTCGATCTTCCCACTGACAACACAAAACTTCCCCAGTGAGCTCTGGGAACCCTACTCACCGCCGGAAACACAACACAAGGTCATTATTAGCCGCGGTATTCTGTAGGGCGATGGTACTTCCCCAGTAGGACTGCTCAATTAGGACGGGAAATACCGTCATGTCTTACCTCAGATTCTAATCGAATTTTATACAAAATAATTGATTCCAATCTAATTATAATTACGCACCGTTCTTAATTCATCAGTCCGGCACCAATAAATCTTATAACATAGTTGCTACAGAGGTTAGACCGACTGCGCCTTGTCGGGCGGCGCAGGCGCAGGCTCGGCCGGCTGGAGCGTCAGCACTGCCGTTGGTTCTTGAGGTGGAGTCGTCTCCTGCAAAGAGAAAAAGGTAGTACCAAGTATGTATTTTGCCGTGTCCAAACTACTGTGGTTTTTATTGAAAGTTTTATAAGAAAACTAGCTGACCCGCGCAACTTCGTCTGCGTTTTATAGCGTCAACAACACGTGGTAATTATGCTGTTAAAATGTAGCTTATATGACACGTTCGTAGATTTACCATAGCAGCGCCATCTATTGATTACTTACTCAACCCAGTCGAAAGGTATCGACATCTGTTAGAATCATTTGGAGTTAACAGATAATTGTGACTGTCAAATAATAACAGACAAATAATTAGCAATAAATTAAAATTGCGACTATAATTTGAGATTTAAACTATCCTATCTCTCAAGTTGGATCGAACTGCACATGGTGTGCGAATTTTATTATAATCGGTTAAGTGGTTTAGGAGTCCATTGAGGACAAACATTGTGACACGAGATTTATATATATTAAGATTGCAATGCCTTGACAATTTTTTATCAGCAACGCTGTTCCCCAAGATACAGGCAATAGCCTAGTTTGGGAAACAGCAATCATTTTATTAGTTAACAAAATGTATAAATTTAATGTAAAGCAACTAATATGCAATGTTTATGTGACAATAAATTATTAAATTATTAAAATTAATTATTATTAAAAGGCCAGTGAAGGCAGTAGTCCATTTGATTTAGGTATTTAAAAAACCGTAAAAAATCTTGGTATATCTTTTTAATATGTTTTCTTTAAAAAACTCAGTTTAAAAATACTTTGCTACTTAGAAGCGAAAAACTAAAAACCGGTATCGAACCTCTAGTTAGTCAGTTAGCCTAGTTTAAATGTTTAACTTATGTTTTTTATGAAAAATTGCCACAAAATTGTTTACCTTAGAGAGTTTTTGTGCTGTCTGTACAGAAGACAATGGTATTCAAAAACTGTTCCTGTCATTACACCTGGTAACTGTCAATACAATATTACTCCGAGCGTTGAGTCAAGAGTCTTAGGGTAGGTTCAGATGACAAGCGCTCAACGCGCGTTTTGATAACGCGCGTTTACAACTACATACATTTTATTCAGGCCGTACACATGCTAACGCGCGTTTTAGTAACGCGCGCGTTCAACGCTGCGCTAGCGCTCGACTGTTGTCAGCGCGCGTCAACGCCGCTTTGAGATCATTGGTTTTCTATGTTTCCGTTCAGTTGAGCGCGCGCTTTCGACGCGGATAGACGTATTTTAGGGTTCGTCAAGTTCGTCCGAAAATCGTCCGAAATGGAAACCGAAGCTTTTAATACGGAATTATTAATTGATGAAATAGAGAAACGTCCTGCGATATGGGACATGACAAGTAGCGATTATTCAGATAAGAATTTGAGAAGACGGGCTTGGGAAGAACTCGTCCTTATATTTTGTGAAGGACATGACAATGAAGAAAAGAAGAAAATATTATGTGAGTATTTATATTTATTTACATTTACAATCGGTTTGTGTTACAAGTTAAATATAACGATCCTGCCAATCTACTTTTCCTTCATTAATGAAATAGTTTGTTAAATGTACTCGAACATTATCCGCCTGTCGCACAGCACGTCCGGTATAATGTGAGGCTAGATTTTCCAGGGGTGGCGTATAAAGTGTGTCTTCAAAATTGTAGCCATCCCTGATTCTGACATAATTATTTAGTGTACATATCGCTTTTACGATCTTTTCTGCAAAACCGATGTTAACATCTAACGGCCTGTGTAAAATGCGCCATTTATTGCACATTATGCCAAAAGTACATTCAACATACCGGCGTGCTAATGTCAAACGGTAATTAAATATTTTTTTAGCATAAGTTAGTGACCTTCCCCCATATGGACGCATTAAATTCTCCATCATGCCAAAAGCTTCATCAGCCACTATCACATATGGCAACGTTGTCGGTCTATTTTGTATTAACAATGCCTTTGGCTCAGGTAGATCTAATGACCTTTCTGTCAGCTTTTTGTACAATGAAGAATTCTTGAATATACCTGAGTCACTGTTTTTACCGTAGGCACCTATGTCAACCCACACAAAACAATAGTTTGCATCCGCTAGCGCCAATAAAACTAGCGAAAAATAATTTTTATAGTTATAATACATAGAACCCGTGTGTTCAGGCTGAATTAACCGTATATGTTTCCCGTCCAAGGCTCCCAAACAATTGGGAAACTTTGAGTTCTTTTCAAATATCGTGGATATTTCACACCACTTTTCTTTCGTTGGTTCACTCATAACAACGGGCCTTAATTTTTTCCAAATAGTTTCACATACATGTGGTATTATAGTAGCCACAGTAGATTTGCCAATTCTATAGTCGTAGCTTAATGTCCCAAATGAACATCCAATGGCCAAATATCTGGAAACAAACATAAACTATTACTAAATACTGTTTTTTTTTTCAGCGTCATCCCTGCAAAAAAAGTGGAAGAGTTTACGGGATAATTATATGAGAGAGGTGAAGAAAATAAAGACTGTCAAATCTGGATCAGGAGCTTCCAAAACTTCGACATATATTCATTATAATAGACTACGATTTCTACAGGCATCAATTGCCAACAAAGATACAGAAAGTAGTTTCGATGCAGATAATGCATCAACTTCGTCAGAGGTTGCTGAAGTAGAAATAAGTTCTGGCTTTAAGAGTCCTAAATCTACTTCAAGAA
The DNA here is from genome assembly GCA_963691645.1 of Pelosia muscerda. NCBI lineage: Eukaryota > Metazoa > Arthropoda > Insecta > Lepidoptera > Erebidae > Pelosia > Pelosia muscerda. The sequence goes on from OY829100.1 coordinate 1,468,151, forward strand.
AAAAACAAAAATTAAATCCTGCTGATGAAAGATTTGCAAACATATTAGAGCAGAGTTTAGCACAGAAAAATGTGTCTCATCCAAAAGAAGATGACGATGAAGACAAGCTGTTTTGTTTGTCACTCGTTAAAGAGATTAAAAAAATTCCGGAATATAGGCGACTTCAAACTAAAATTGCCATTTATAATTTAATTTTGCAAAACCAAAATGAATTTCAAGGACCACAACAACAGACATATGAAAATCAAAATTACCCGGTATCACAACGAAGAAATTATTCATCACAAGAGCAGCGTCATCAGTCATCAGCTTCTGTTGAAGGCTTTCGTTATCATGATTATAGATCACAGCAGTCTAGTGTGTCAAATAATTTTGCACATTATGGTTATACTACAGCAATGGGGTCTCCATCGCCAGCTACTCCATCGCCAGCACCAACTAATGTCAGCAATGAATCAGAGTTAGAGTTATTCTGCGAGTAACAAAATGTTATTTTTTCTTTAAAAAAATTGTTCCTAAACAAGTTGATTTGATTTATTTGATTTATAGATTATGTTGATTATTAAAAAACTTACCTCAATGTAATTATGAGTTTTTCTTCCGGTGAAATGCTATATCGCACAGCGTTTTTATCTGCTACGAGTTCATCGTTTATGAGAGTCAGTAAGTCATCAAATGACTTGATGGACATTCTGAAGTAGTTAAAGAATTTGGGCTCAAATTGCCTTAACTTAGGATATAAAATAATGTACTGACTTTCAGTCAGCCTGGTTGACAAAATTGGGTGAACCCAATATCTCCGTCTTCTGTTGTGTCGTTTCTGCCGTCTGTATAAAATCACCGATAAAACTGTTTCTACGTCCATCTTCGACAAATGTAGAACTCAAACTGGCCGCAACAACGCGCGTTTAACGCCTGACAAGCGCGCACCATGTGAACACTATACAAAAATTCAACGCGCGTTCAACGCGCGCTGAGCGCTTGTCATCTGAACCTACCCTAACGCTTATAAGCGCCAACTTAGCGCTCAACGCTCGAGTCACAGCGCTTTTTTTTTATACTATGTAGGTGGCAGACAAGCACACGGCCCACCTGATGGAAAGCAGCCACCGTGGCCTATGAACGTGTGCAACACTAAGGGTGTCACACACGCGCTGCCCACCCTGAAGGGAAAGGGGGAGAGCTGGGAAGGGGTGGGAAGGCTAGAAAGGGGAGGGGAAGGAGGGGTACAGCTTATAATAACACTAACCTGAACAGTGACGGTGTCATTCGCTTGACTCCGCTCGGCGCCGCTCGGGCCGCAGTCGGCGGCGTGGTGCGCATGCGCATGTTTCTTCGCTTGGCGCTTCTCCACGTGTCCGGCGCAGTGTTCACACTCGTCATCGCTGTCTTCAGAATCGGACTCACCGAACTTGTGGGGCTTTTCGTATATGCAACAACCTGTGCACACATGCCAATATAATTATTGGATACTAGCTGACTCGCGCAACTTCGTTTGCGTCACCCCGTTTTTGCAAATTTTTTCTTTATGCATGATGTTATATACATATAAACCTTCCTCCTTAACTTACTATTCTATCTATCAAAACAAACCGCATCGAAATCCGTTGCGTAGTTTTAAAGATTTAAGCATACAAAGGGACATAGGGACAGAGAACGCGACTTTATTTTATACTATGTAGTGATAGGCACGAGCTGTGAATACAAAATGTGCTTCAAATGAGCTCTATTCAAAATTTTTAAAGTTAAAAAGTCATTTAATCTGTACAGACCCTGTCCGACGGATTCTAAGATGTCTTGTTTCCATGTTCGTATAATAATAAATATTTATACTACAACGAAAATATAAAAAATATACCAGAATATGTATGTATTCGTTTTGGCCTGACATCAACAGATGTCGCTATTAGATTTTGCTAGGTCACGCTATAGTCTTGTTTTGCAAAAAAATATCTTTTTGACATAATATAAACTGTCTAAGTGACTAAAGTGCGATTCAAACATAGCGCGGGTGCTTTTGCCATTAATTGCCTCTTTCTTAATAAGGTAATGTTTTTGCTTTCTTCCGTAAACGGTGATGTATGGCAAAAACACCCGCACCCGCGCTATGTGTGAATCGCGCTTAAAAAGACTTACATTTAGACTTCTTCTTATTCATATGCTCATTGTCGACGGTGTCTTCTGCCCAGACGACCTTCTTTCGCTGCTGAGTCTGAGTCTGAGGAGCACGAAGCGTTATCACCGCCACGAGAGGCTCCTGGAATAAGATGGAGTAATTCTTGAATACGATGGCTTGTCTATTTAAATTAATCCACCTCCTTGCCTAGTTATATAAAAAAGTATGCGTTAAACAAAATCGCCATCCGCTGCCTCCGTCTGCACTTATTATGCATAGATTTTTAAATCACGCAATGGATTTTAAATCGATTTTGTTAATAGATAGAGTGATTGAAAAGGATGGTTCATATATATATAACTAGCGAACCCGGCGAACTCCGTTACGCCACCAGATGGCTACAAAAAATAATTTTCCCGCTTTTCCCTATAAACCTCACGGAGCCCGAGACCTTTCCAACGAATTCAAAACCGTGGAAATCGGTTGGTGCGTTCTGGAGTTATAGCGTCAGGAAGGAAAACCTGACTTATTTTTATATAGTAGATATCACGTTACGACCAAAAAGTGAGGAGCTGGAATGGAAAATGTTATTAAAATCGGGGGACATCTTCTGTTAGGTTCTTTGTTAAATACTGATGACGATAAATGAATTATATGCAAAATAAATTAACACAACGAAAGAAATAGTTAAGTAATATTTATTTGTTTCATTTTTGTTGAATAATAACATATAAATTGCTGTCACATATATAGCAAAATATATTTTTATAGCTTTTATCAAAGCGATAATATTGAATATAACAATAAAAACTAAATAATACACACAAAGATAATAAAATATATATTTTAGATACAAATTCGAGTGCTGCACTAATATTGTATAATAAATATTATGCAATTGATAGCGCTGATATAGATATTTTATCTTAAAGCCAACAATGTACGTACTGATACGAGGAGAGGAATATTTTGATGCCTAAAGTTGCAGTCTCTCTACCTTTTGTATTTTGTTTACATCATTACATAAACTCATGCCTTTATCCCCGATGGGGTAGGCAGAGGTGCTAGCACCCACATTTCGCCAGTTTATGTTTAGGTCCCAATGTACTATTGCTATTAACCGGCACCATGTCCACTAAGATCCATTACAAAAATCCATTGATGGATCTTTTTACACTTTTATGTCCACTTTAATCCTCGATCCTAGAATATTTACAAAATGGATTTTTTAGAACCAACGTGTGTATTAAAATCTATTATAAAGCCACATGTACAGTAGCCATTTTCAATAAATGAACAAATAATATAAATAATAAAGTTTATATTCAACAAATTTGAACTAAGTAGGTATCTATAACCTCTATACTTATTTTTTTTTTTTATTTAATATTCTAGTACAATCTACACGTCACCTAGACACTCATAAACCACTCATAAACCTGCGATAAATATTTTTTCGACATACCCATTTTTTACAAAGTGCCGGATTGACGGCAGTATGTACGAAAATATACCGGCCTATTACGTGGGACCGAAAATCATAGTTGGCGAAATGTGGATATTTAAAACACTTTTGCTTACCCTATGTATGTAAATTTAATTAAACGACTTATAGTTATAAAAGGAATGTGTAAAGTACAATAATAAAAAGCCATGAATTAAAATCGAACGACATGGATGATTCTTTGTATGATATCATTTGAATCTACTCGTAGATAAAGATAACATCAACTTTAAGATTTTATATAGGTACGTAAAAAAATATCATTCGCTTATCGCACAATCTTGTCTTCAAACAACTTGTTAATTTTCTTATCTTGATAACCCAAGAAGTTTGATAGTATATCTTTTGTATGCTCGCCTAAAGTGGGGGGCGCAGTCCTAGCCTCATTGCCTCCTAGCCCATAAACAGTAGGAGGGCCAACCAACTTGATAGTTCCCGCATCCGGATGAGGCAACTCTTTCACTAAATCGATAGCCTTCACGTGTTCATCGTCAAAAACATCCTTCATTTTATTAATAGGCCCATTAGGAAACGACACACCTTTAAAAATATCCTGCCATTGTTTACTGGTCTTCGTAATAATAATATCACTTATAATTTTAACAATCTCATCTCTATTTTCAACTCTTTTAGCATTATCTTTGAATCTTTCATCGTTTATTAAGTCTTCCCTTCCTACAATCTTGCAGAAGTCTACAAATTGAGCGTTAGAACCAGTACCAATCACCATATGCCCATCTTGGGTTTTAAAAGCTTGATACGGCACGAGGTTCGCATGAGCAGTACCCCAACGCTTCCCTTCAATACCACAGTTCAAATATATCGTTGCTATGTTAATCATGCTGGAGACTTGGGTGGAGAGAAGGTTGCAGTCAATCTTTTGCCCCTTGCCAGTTTTCTGCCTGTAGTACAGCGCTGTCATGATGGCCCCAAAAGCGTGGAGTCCTGTGGTGACATCAGTAATAGCTACTCCAGTTTTTACTGGGTCCCCATTGCGTTCACCGGTTGAGTTCATCAGCCCGCCCATAGCTGCTGCAACTACATCGTAACTGAAAAATATTTGATACTTTTAATGATTTGCAGTGGCATGTTGGCTCACTAATTTACAAACTACGGCTCGAACCGAATCAAGAACCAAGAGGTTTGGTGAGCCTTTCCTTGGAGCCTAGTCTTGGAGTTCCTTACCACCCGCAACATTAAGACGAATCGATTGACGTAAGAATTATCAAAATCGGCCTATGCGTTTGGTCTCTAGAACGCCACATAGAAACAAACATACATACATACATACATACATAGACTGTTAAACACAATACCCTCTTTTGCGTCGCGCAGTCGGGGCAAAAATAGGGATTGTCATTGTGAAAATTTAAGTCTAACTGTTAGATTCTTACCCTGGTTTCTTAGCGTAAGGTCCAGTAGGCCCAAAGCCTGTGATGGAACAGTATATCAGTTTGGGGTTGACACCCTTCAGATTGTCATAGCCCACCTCATACTGCTCAAGTTTGCCCGGGATAAAGTTTTCAACTAATACGTCACATTTCTTTGCCAAGTCATACAACACTTTTTTACCTGAAAGTGTATTAAATGTACTATCAGAACACATAGTACTACGGATGATGATGATGATGATGAAGTTGATGATGATGAAGACGAATATACGAGTAGTACCTAATTTTGAAAGGGTCAGTAAGGTGAAGTACAGTTCCAAAAGTCCCTGGACAATTTGTAACTGAAATTGTATGAAGTGACGCCACTACACAAGTACAGTGGGCTGCAAAAGTGCATGGACATTACAAAAACTAAATCGTTTGCGCCGGTATTCAACACCATCTGTTGACGAAGTAAAATGGTTCACAAATATCTCACTAGATGGCGCCGCGCTACTTTTCAAATGTAAGAAAAACTATCAAAGTAGTTTGTTATATACAAAACATCATTTTCACTTCTTTTTGTATATTATCAATTTATACAAGCACAAACTAATCATGCGTTGAAATAGAATATTACTAGATTTTTTTAGTTTAACTTAATGTTTTAATAAACTTAATTCATAATTAAACGAACTACGTGGGTAGTTCAGTTTATAGCTGCTTAAACTCAGTGACTTGCTAGTTTCTTCGTTTGCTAACATTACCATATTACTATTATCCTTGAGCTTAGTTAACTAAATAATTTTTGCTACTACTTACTATTATAAATACGCTTATAGCTAGTAAAACCACTTGCGCCATCTAGTTTATTTTTTATAAACTAGGGTTTGAAAGTTCATAGGATTATCGATCTTAAGCTATCCATGCACTTTTGCAGCTTACCGTACCTACTAGTCTCAGAAGCTACTGGATAAAAGATCTACTTATTAATTAATGTAATTTAGGCTACTACTTGCATGAGTCAAGTTATGGAACAATATATATATATAGTTTATTTTTATATTTATAGATCTTAAGGTGTCCAGGAACTTTTGGAGCCCACTGTACCTTAACCATATAGTTACAGCAAACAGTTCTTAGGACACTAATCACAACTTTTTGAAATATTCAGAATTGTATTCTCTAATTAAAAAAAAAACTGTAGTCAGCCACAACAATTCTAAAAGGTATTTTTTTTATAGTCCTAATAAATGTTATTTCATGGGGGGATTGAATACCATAGACATTAATATCACTAGTGTAAATAGACCTTTATTTGTACTAATATAAGTACCTTTAAGGTCATAATACTGACTCCATACTCAGGTATAATAAACTAGTAATACTGTAGCACTAGCATGAACTCCTATCGAATTCGTAATGTAAAGGTATCGAAAGAACAGAGCATTGTGATTGGCAGTCTGCCTCTTGTGAACCTGTGTACGTGTGTAGTCCGCCAATCACATTGCTCCGTTCTGTCGATACCTTTACATTACGAATTCAATAGGAGTTCATGCTAGTGCTACTGTACAAAGGTATGGTTTCTGTACACAATTTTATTTGGATTAGGCACAATTTATGTACGGAAAAAACTATACCATGGCATTCTAAGTAAAAAGGCTATAGAATTCAGCATACCCATTTAAAAATTTTGTCTGTATATTAGTTCTAGAATCCATTACTAATATCAAATATGTGTTAAGAATGAATCAAATACCTACAATATTATATTCAAGAAACTCTATATTGAGTTATATTTTTGAAACAAAACATTCAAGGTCAATTAGCTGAATTCGTATAAAATAATTCGATAATACTTTGGTACAAGTTTTGTACATAAGATAGACAATAGTTTGAATAATATTATAGTTGGGAAACGCTATGATGGCCAATTAGAAACGAGGTTTTACTCGTCAGATTTGTAAAGTTTATTTTTCTTCTGAGCCAGTCTCATCATATTTTTCTTTGGTTTTTTAACCCTCGAAGTTGATGACACAAAAAATACCGCCAATCAGAAAAAAACATGGTTGCATTATCGTAACGGGGAACCTTGGATCATTTCGAAAACATGTGAGAGTGTTTACCAGTTATAGGTCCCCCGACACGACCACGCATGAATTATGTTCTTTTTCTTTTTGGTGGTATTTTTGTGTAGTTTTTTTTTTAATTTTGAACTTATTTTCTAACAGTTCATTGTCCAATATTAAGCGCACCAAAAAAGATAAAAATGAGTAAAACCAGTTGTGTAAAAACTGCCATTATAGCATATCGCAACTATAGTGTGGTCGTAGTAAACACTTTCATTATCACCAGTGAATCACTATGGTAATATATACAAATTGTTTGTACAAACAATTTGTTATGGAGATACTATTGTTTAATATGTTACAGCTTTAACAATAATGATAGGTATTTTAAAATAGATACTATATATTATTGCCAAAAACACATCATCATCTCTGAGCCTATTCTCACTCAATTGGGGTCGGCGTTCTAGTCTAACTAATTCTAGTCTAACACGTGAACTTAAATATTTTCCGTGAAGCAACTGACATTGGACCTCTCGGATGTTTGTATGGCAACCGGGACCGCTTAACATGCTCTCCAACATGACCAGACCAGCGCATATAACTATTTTCATACATACAAATATTTGCACTGAGTGGAGATCAAACCCGCGCCTTCTGCGTAGCAGTCACATTCACTACCGCTACACCACAAAGACTCATCATCATCATGTTTAAGTTAGTCCCAACTTACACTTTCATTTTTGAGTTGGGGGGTTCATTTGATACCTAAGACTAAATACTAGATTATATACAGTTATTTATTAAGAAATACTTAAATATTATTTAATACAATTAGTAAACATTAACTTACCTTCAGGTGTTTTAAAGTCTATACAAATGCTCTTCTTGTTTCTATTCACAGAGAGGTAATAAATTGAATCTTTATTAGTCTTATTAGTGTTTATAAAGGGCGGGCCCCATTTCCTTGCTTCATCTCCATCAAAGCTCTCTACCTTTATCACATTGGCCCCTAAATCGCCCAATGTCATGGTACATAAGGGCCCTGCGATCACTCTAGTCAGGTCCAACACGTTTACATCACTCAATAAACCCGATTTAGTTGAATAATCATGTTTAAGTATTGTTAAATGCCTTCTTAAAACGAAAAAACCGATTTTCCGACAATGTTCCATTGCGGCGTTGTAATAAATAAAATGTACCTACGTATATGAGCAATTCCGTGGCAGTTATCAGAAGTTTAAAATGATCAAATAGAATAGATAACAATTATCATAACTTTGTTTTGAATTACCTCCTGTATCTGCGGAGAGACGGTCGCGACCGCTGTACTGGTGCTTGCCATTTCTTCAAGTACTTGGGTGCGTTGACGATCTCCCATCAAATATGTCTTGATTTAGAATATAAAAACATATTATTACAGATTAGAAGAAATGTAGTAATTGGTCATAGGTCGCGATATAATTTATCACCTTTTCTATGTATTTCCGTTCTGAAATCTAAAAATATAAGTAGGTAACTGTCAACTTTTGACAGTGACAGTTTATGTTACGTTCTTTAATTCCTAAATCTAGACCATCATTATTATTAATTATCACATGTTGTAAATTTTTAAATCTTACGTTTTATTAAAATGTAATAGAAACAACGCATTACTCAAGTAAACAAAGTTATATAATTGGTGTTTATGAGTTTATTTAGTAATCCTGTATACAACGCCATCTATTGATTGTCTGAATTAACAAAAGTATTTGACGACGAATACAGGTTATGCGAGGTAGCTGTGAAGATGGCGCTGTGCTCAAATAATTAATTTTTCATTAAGAACCGAAGACCGTTTCATTAATGAGAAAACCCTCCTGGAGGATTTCTCGAATCAGGTGATGAATGTAACAACATCGCTGTATCAGTCTAACATCAAATTATACTGAGGTCAATCTGGACCAAGCTCACCGGTCGGGCCTGGCGTAATCAGATTTGGATAAGAACGAGAAGTAGGTATGCTAAATAATCATTTTGATTTAGATGAAAGCGCTGATGAGGCGCTATTTAAAGGAGAATTTCGAATGCTAATGACGCGGCTTCAATCAGTGGTCAGAAACTGTAAAAAAAATTAGAAAGTTTCCGTCAGAACATCCATCCATCCATCCATTTATAAAAAAAATCATTGTTCCAAATTGATACAAAAAAAATAAAAAAATTGTACCTACCTATTTACCTAAAAGTTCTTGATAATTGAAATTTTGAGATTAGATCGAGTTATTGTATTGATAGTCAGTAGGTAGGTACATTGAATAAGTATGTAGCACGGAGGATAGAACTTACTTCAATTCTCCACCATGGTATGTAGTTATTTAGGTACTTACTTTAGGAAAATTGGCGTTTGAAGATTGAAGATAACCTCAAAAGTTAAGAATATTTTGAACCCTCTTTTCCGTGATAAAAGTCTTAGTCCTTCATCAAGTTTTAATCCAAAAGTAGGTATCAAAACTAACAAATCTTATCTAGATCGGTGGGTACCTACAGTGTACTGAACTAGGCTTGAAAGCGAATCAGACAGACTGACAGATAGGTCACTTTTCATTCCAGGAACAGTTTCCAGCACAGTACCTAACGAGATCAATATATTTCAACAGCTAGCAATTAAATATAACATCTCTGCAACAAAGTTTCCATATGTTACGCTCTATGTAAACTGAATTATTTTCGTTTGCAGTCATAAAATGTCGTTAGCGGCTCGTAAAATGTTTCACTATGATGGCGGATGGATGATGACGCGAGCATAAAATCTTCAATCGTTTTGCTATAATCACAACATATCAGGAACACAACATGCATAATTCGAAACAAACTTGGATAATAAAACTTAATAAATGTCAGAATGTTATTTAAAATGTTGCAGGGTTGGTTAACAACATTCGTAGATCATCATTAGGATTTGATACTTCGGAGTTTTGGCGGGAACGCGAAAAGAGTCAACATTGCGCGCTGCTGTGTTTCATTTTCTAAATTTGGTGCAAATTCGAGTAGCTACCTATTTATGTGTAAAAATGGTGGAGGAGATATAACGGCTTAGACAAATCGCACAAATGTAGGAAAGTAGAATATTGTAGTGAATTGTGATTTTTCGTGTCTTCACTACTTTACTGGGGTACCTATCATCCGTCATCGTCATCATCATTTCTCCTAATACAGGCATTACTTGCTTAAAAGGAGGCTTCAATCACAAAACTGTTACACCAAACTGTATGATGCAAATAAACTATTTTTTTTTTTTTATCGTCATCATCATCATCAACAATCATTCCAACTACCTAGATTAGTGAATAAAGTATTATAAAACTTGACATAAAGTTCGTAGTTACCATGTCATAAAATCCCTTAAAAAAACTATAAACCTTATAAGAATCAACGGGATATTTAGGATGTTTGTTTGGCTGTGAATTTATCGATATTCAGGCGCTGTTTCTATCACGACTACGACCACGGTACCAAGAGGGGATGAGGAAATCGGTATACCTATTAACGGGGATGTCCGTAGACGAAGGAAAGTTGCCGACAATGCTCACATACCTAACCCACCGGGGTAGCAAGCTAAAGTGACAGTGGATAGCAAAAAGAACAGGGAGCCTAGACAAATTTCAAAATTCTATTTGCTACATGCATCGTCAATAGAAATGTCGCAAATCTATGGGAGTGATATTAGTTGTAGGAATGTCTTGTGATCCAAACTTTGTCAGACAATCGAATACCGTTAGTCAGTGCCTCTAGCACGAACCACTATCGAATTCGTAATGTGAATTTTTCGAGCCCTCGTTAGACGGTAGCACGAAGTCAATAGGTCCTAGCTTTCGAGAACTCCAGAGCGGACAGAGTGGTGGCGAATGTAGCTGTGGATTCGCTTCGGAGCGAATGCATTTTGTGTAGACCGCCTGATGGCCGTCATTGGAGCCAAATCGTTATCGAATGGATATCACGTACTGGACTAACACCGAGACGTGTTATCCTCAAAAGATAGCCCAAAAACGTGTACTGCACGTATAGAGCATATTTTGAGCACATTTCCACAACACAACTCGTGGCTTACCTATAGGTAATAATAGGGATTTATTGACTATACCCATCAGGCACAGAATTTTAAAAAGCATCCGAATCAATTAAAATTAGACAAAAAAATAGAGATTTCAATTCTAAAATATTATCAACCGGGTAACGGCATGTGTTTCGGTCATTGCATTCAATATTTTTCTAACATTACCTAACAAATACTATGAAAATAAAGTGTTTTTGAACCCGGCAGCATTCTTTGGAATAATTCCAGGCACGGCGCGCCGACAAAAATGATCGCCGTGTCTAAAATAAAATTAAATGAATGCGTACAAAGAGCGACGGTCTCTCAAACACAACTATTTACAATTCTAGGCTATTCAATCAACAGATGCTGTCGATAATGACGATTGCTGTACTAGTTTCCTCTTTGTACTTCTAACCTAACTATAGTCTTCGAGTGTCTATTTGGCTATTATATTGTATTGGTAGTCCTTTGTCCGCACCTAGCCTCACTTTTTGGGCCATTGTGCGTCTTCGAGTGTACACAACATATCCCGCGCACCCGACCCGCTGACCCCTTCCTTCGAGATCCCCACGATGTCCACATCTAGCCCTCGGGTATGGGAAGGGGCGAATTACCAGCCAATACCGCGGTCTGCTGCTGTTAGGGTGATAGGCGGCTTCACCCGTCACACCCAGGCCCAGGACGGAGGTAATTCTGCGATCTCCGACGCCCGAATCAGCTCCGTTCAACTGCTGTACCTACCGTATGACGCTATGCAGATCAGCCAGGCTTAGGCTCTGAAGAATTGCTTTGAAAATTGATTTATAACATCTACATTAAAGCGAGCTGCTGTAGGTAAAAACTAGCCAAGTAAGGCCTATATTAAAATGTATTCTGAAAAGGGAAAATTCACAGAGAGGAGAGTATATTTATTATTTACTATTAAATAACTATAAATTATTATTAATACAGTTACGATTACCTACGTCTTAATATTTTGCTAATGAACGTATTTTTAAATTTAGAATGAAAAAAGGTACGGAAACATGATGTCCCCGCCAAAACTATGGCATTTCCGCGTAGATAATGGGTTTTTATATAATTTGAGGGTCTTAGCACAGTTTCAGTTAACTACTTATAGTTAATATAATACTTGTTTTTTTGTGAGGTAGATGGTGATAATATCAACTAAAATTACTGATATTAAGTCACATTCTATTTGCAAAAACGGCAATGGAATCGCATAGTGAAGTATGGGATTTACATAAATCAGTAGGTACCTACCTAGTATGACAAAGAAATTATAGAATTTGAACCTTTATTGTGACTCAAAAATAAATATTATTTTATTATAAAACTAGCTGACCCGCGCGACTTCGTCTGCGTCACCCCGTTTTTGCAACATTTTTCATTTCTGCTAGTCGTAGCATGATGTTATATACATATAAACCTTCCTCTTTAACCATTCTATTTATTGAAACAAACTGCATTAAAATCCGTTGCGTAGTTCTAAAGATTTAAGCATACAAAGGGACAAGAAAAATAGGGACAGAAAACGTGACTTTATTTTATACTATTTAGTGATAGTGATGATGATGATAAAAATCACCGCAGTGTCAAGTAATCCATTGGAAACAAATTAATGACGGTTTGCTTCATTAAAATATCACTTTGTCTGAAAATTTGTGGTTGAATTTTAGGGGGCAACCTTTGGATATTCTTCTCTTTGGTTTACCGTCAGTGTAATCCAAAAAGACACTTGTAATTACAATGTTATTGTTGGGTACTTTCCGTGCCAAATTCTCAGTTGGAATAAAGACATAATATGTCACTGATTATCCTCAAGTTTGTTAAGAAAACAACGTAAACGCCTTGTTTACATTTTTGGCGATCTTTTCCCACCTTTATATAAAGAGCATTGACTTTAAAGTTTTTTAGAGCTTTTAACAGAATTTAAATATGGCGAGGTTCTCAATTCGATTGTTATGTTTTTATTTACATAACATAACATAAACTCACGCCTATAACCCTGGGATGAAGTTCCTCTCATACCGCACAGTGCGCACCGTTTCCGGTGAAAACACACACAGTGAGGCATAGTCTCTCCTGAGGTTGAGAGGTACCTAGATCCTCCCTTCGTTTGTTCAACATTTTAATATAGTCCGTGCCACATAAATTGAACCCAAGTCGTGAGAAAAATGAAGCCCTGGCCGGATTTGATCCTAATGAGGCTCGTAATGTTTGAGGCCTGAGGCCTTGAGCCTCTGCAGATGCGCAGAGATGGTGCATCCTTGGCAGCATTTTACCGTCTCTACCATGGTGGATGCTCTGATGAACTTTTCCAATTAATCCCACCCTCTCCTTTCCTATACAGGCCAACAAGTGCAGGGCTTAGGTGTCACAAGCGGATTGGTGAGTCTTTCCTCTGCCGCACCATTAAGTCTTGGAATTCCTTATCAGCTCACGTGCTCCCTTCTTCCTAGGTGACTCTCTTTCCTGAGACTTTGCCTTGAGCTCACCATTAGGCGGGGTGAAGTCAAATTGACGTTTCCTAAATAGGATATTAAAAAAAATATGATTGGAGGATTTAATCGTCGACCGTCGTAACACATTGTGCTATCCTCAAAAGGCACCCAAAAAAACTCTTAAGTATTGAGCACATTATTTGGATATAATATATACTGCATTCACTGCACACTGAAATAGAATAGTGACCGCTTGTCGTGTCTTCGATGACCGTCATAAGATTTCCCGCGAAAATGTTCCACGAGTGAAATATGCTTTTTTCTTGCCAACGCCACAGGTATTTTATAAAAAAAGAACACCTATATTCATATTTTTCTTCTAAACATATTTGTCACACCCAAGGAGGACAGAATATGTGATTAGGTCACACCGAACGAACGCATTGTAATAGTTGTGGGTATTACAAATGACTATTAGGTATAAAATCTAATAAAACAAATTAAAAAACCGCGGTAGCCTAGTGGTATGGGTAATGGACTGCTAAGACGAGGTCTCGGGTTCCATCCCAGGTTTTACCATGGCACACACCAATGACTTATCGATGGTTTTCGAAGTTATCGCAGGTTTATAAGTGCCCGGTTAATGGCAATAGTCTCACCTATTATACTGGGACCTAAACACAAACTGGCAAAATGTGGGTGCCAGCACCTCTTCGGCGTTATAGGCGTGACTTTATGTTAATGTTTAATGTCTGTTTATGTAAAATTTCATTAAGAAATATGTGATTGTCGCATGTCGGTCGGTGATGTAGATTACGTTGGCCACCTACTGTTACCGTGTGGATTTTACTTATATACGGAGGTAGAACGTAACGGTATCTCTCATCCTTGCAATCCGTCAGGGGAAGTGCCTTCGTTCTACAGAATACCACGACTACACTTGAGTAGGGTAGCCAGAGCTCACTGGAGAGCTTTTAATTGTGTTTTCAGCGGAAAGCCCGAGAAACCCTTCTTTATCTTCTGCACTGACGGCATAGAGATTATCTTAACCTTTTCCACTCCTATTTTTCCCTTCCCACCTCCCCCTCTATATGGTCAGCAGCACGAATGTGTACGCCCCTGGTGTTGCAAACATCCATAGGCCACAATAACCACTTTCCATCAAGTAGACCGCGTGCTGGTCTGTAGTACCTAAGCGGTATAAAAAACATATCTCATGAATCTATTGACCTAAAGTCCGGTCGTGGACCTAAATTGGTCAGCGACACAGCATAGTTCGGTATGCGATGTTCTGGTTTAATGTACTGAAACAATCTGTCATGAACTCGCGCCTACCTGATGCCAAAGTGAGGTAAAGCGTGGTCGCACGCGCAGGTACAGTCAGCGTCAAGTGTGAGGTGAAAAGTGGCAATACGACTACTTCACTTACATGTCAGAACCCTGTCCCGAAGTAATACTAATTAGCTATACTTCGGGACAGGGTTTAATAAATAAGAATTCTTCCATCATATCACAAACGAATGCATTTATTCCATTTCCTTGCCCAATAAATCCTCTACACCTTACAGATAGCAATCGTTACTTATATGAACCTTATATATTATATTCAATCTTCTTATATAATTATTATTACGGTATTATATTTAATCCTTCTATGAATTAATTTCAATTATACATATACCTAATAATAAATTCACTCAACATGAAATAATAAAAGTTTGTGTTTGTGTCCGAACTGTCAGATCGTGTGTTTTTTGGCGCGTAAAATAACCATAGATAACAGATGTAAATAGGGAATATCAAAGAGTATTTATGTGACCTAGTAATATTGCACTTTGAGGCTTACCTACCTGATACAAGCTAACAGTAGGTACAATGAAATATGCAATTTCGATAGAGACACACTTGTACTCTCCACGATATTTATTATTGTACAACTAGTTGGTTTCACCTTGTGGCATTCTCAAAGGTTTACGTTAACTGTCAATTGCGGACCAGCTAGGTAATAATAAATATCGTGGCGTAGTACAAGTGAGCTATCAATAAGTTATAACAAAAGTTCCAATCAACAGTAGGTACATACTTCTTAATGATTTTAAAATTTTGAATATTGAACTGTCGCGTGCCACAATTTTTTTTAAATTCACTATCAAAAAATGTGATTATTTGTACCCGAAATTACTAGTAAGTATTCACATTGATAGAATTCGAACTCTAGACCTTTCAATTGCAATGACGACTTCTTCACCACTAAACTATTAACGAGGTTTCAATCTACCATTATCAACTTACTGACTGTACCTACAACGTAAGCGGATTTCTAATTCGGGAGTTGATGGAAACATGAAGTTTAGATTTTCCGTGCGGTTTGAGTGGCCGACATATTGTTGACATAGCTAGATGTGTGACGAAGATGAACAATATGTTTACGAATTGAGAATTACTCTGGCGATTGATTTACAGAAGTAGCTAATACAGGAACTAAGGGATCGTAGTAATTTTCGATCGTAGAGATTTTGCTTTCAACTACCCATCAGGCGGGGTGAAGTCAAATTGACGTGCCATAAATAAAAAAACGTCCATAGGCCACGGTAACCAATTTCAATCAGGTAGGTCGTGTGCTTTTCTGCCTACAGTGGTGGCATTGTAGAACTCTACGTGTTTGTAATGGTGACCCTTTTTAATGAGATTTTGCCTTCAGCTCCCCATCAGGCATTTTAGTAGACTTAACGTACTCTCCGAGGCACGACCTGAACAGCCATAATAACCGTAATCATGCAAATAAATATTGGCATTGAACGGGGTTCGATGCAGTGCCAAACGCGTTCACTACCGCCATACCACAATACTTGTAACCTTACTGATGTAGATTCAATAAATAAATAAAACAAAGTATTAACTGCATCATAATAGTGTTTAATACACTATTTCAATACTAATTCGCGCTTGGTATTTATAATACTAGGCGTGAATGAATCATAGATATTTATTTGATAAAGTATATCACTGCGCTCGCGCTTCAAGGTAGAAAAAACAAAAATAGAACAATCGCTGGTATATAACTATGGTCTCTATATACTTTTTAAATATTGATGTAAAAAAAAAGAACTGTTTTTTAAAGGATTTTATGATATGGCAACTAGGACCTTTATGTCTAGTCTTATTTTATTTTGTAACACTTTATTCACTAATCTAGTTGAATGGTGGTGGATAGTTGGCTCAATAAAGTAGTGGAGATTTTACTAGAAGCTTTTTGACACCCAACACGAAAAATCACAATCCACTATAATATTCCACTATCCCACACTTGTGCGCGAAATAGATTTCATTTTCTAAATTTGGTGTATATTCGAGTTTTTATGTTTAAAATGGTGGAGTATTAGACATAACGGCTTAGACAAAGCGCACAAGTGTAGAAAAGTGGAAGATTATAGTGATTTGTGATTTTTCGTGTGACAGTTTTCACGTTTACGCCAAAACTAAACGCGTAAAAAAGAACTATAATATTGTACCTATAGTATAACTATCGGCACCGATCGTCGGCGAAAGTGGCGAGAAAAATGAGGTCCTAGTGGATTTTTTGATAAGAGGGATAATTATGAGTAATGGGACGGATTAGACAGAGGGACTCCAAAAATGTAGAGGGTCTACAAACAACGTAGCATTCATAGAAGCTCTTAGCTACGACTAGGTCAAGTTCGTAGCACTGTATTATTCGTAGCATTTCTCAAGGCCACGACTTCAGAAAGAAATATTAAAAAGATGATTGATCAAAATTCAGATTTCATCTATCTTAATCTCCCACATGTCAAAAACTTTCAAGATTTCTATGGAAAGAGGGGATTGAGATTAGATCGAAACTGAGATAAAATTGCGGTAGTTATTCTGGAATACCGAGGCACGGAAGTACTTCGTAGTCTTACACCATTTGTTACTACTACCCGTTGCTGTATCCAATACTAGCTATTGCCCGCGACTCCGCCCGTGTGGTTGTCGGTTATCACGTAGAACATACTTTTGTTTTATCATCAATAGTTTCCGCAGCACATACAACGATCGACGTTTGGGGCACTTTTTTACACCTTATGCTACGTTGTACTTAAGTTTTAGTGAGGATCTCTTATATAATCTTTTCTAGCAATAAATATAGCCTATGTTACTCAAGGTGAACGTAATCAGCCTATGTTACTCAGGGTGAACAATCGTGAAAGAATTATTGAAATCGGTACAGTAGTTTTTAAGTTTATTCATTAGAAACATAATACAAATAAAAACACTGATTTTTGCTTTTTGTAACATTAGTGCAGATGTAGATGTTACGTTTTTGCAATAGGTCACGTTTCAGTAATATGCAATTCATTGTTAATCGTGGTCAATGGCTTAACATAATATAACATAAACTCACGACTTTATTCCCGAAGGGGTAGGCAGAGGTGCTATGCTATGCTGTTTAGGTCCCAATGTAATAGGTAGTGAGCCTATTGCCATTAACCAGGCACTTATAAGCCTGCGATAAATACACACATAAAAAAGAAAAGCATCGAAAAGTCATTGGTGTGTGGTATAATCTGGGATCGAACCCGAGACCTCGTCTCAGTAGTCCATACCCATACCACTTGGCTACCGCGGCAGATGGTTTACCACAACCAACTAAAGTCGTATAATTTTAAGTAGAATAACACTAGACCAAGGTAGGTCCTCCTAAATTCAGTACTAAAACTATTTCTTCGTGCGTCTATAGTTATGGCTACACAATTTTACAACTAAACATCTTACCCAGTTTAAAAGCCTAAAGCTAAACAGACAAGAAAGCGATGATTTAGTAACGCCTGTCGACATAAAAAAATCATCGCTAGATAAAAAAAAATAAACGAGAATTCGACACAGGTGTACCATCGCCATAAAAACTGACGTCTGGAAAAAAAAAACTCAAGTGCATAGTACGCGAACGGTTTGAGTACCATTCGTATATACGTAAATCCAGCCGTGGTGGAAATAGCACGGTTTATCATACTCCCCATAAATGCGATTCGAATACAGGCACGGACTCAACGTTGCTGGAGAATTCCAGATATTTTTTACAGAGTTCCTACAAATTATTTGACATCTTTTTGAATATAGAAACCGCGAATGTGTGTCAACGATTTATTTTGGCGCGTAAAACGGAGCGTGTGAAAATATTTGTGTTAATTATCATATTGCATCTAGATTTCTACATATTTTCGCAGTCATATGAATTTATTTGTATATACACATGAAAACATTATACAAATAAACGTGAAAACATTATAAAGCAATGTCCTACTGTTGTAAACATCTCTACAGCTTTTTGATGCCAAATAGGTGCATAATTAAACTCGAAAAGGCTACGTGAAATGTAAATAAAAACAATATTAACGAAGAAAAAATTTCTACAAGACAGATAATTAATCACATGCCTCGGCGAAAAAATAAAAAATAGAATGTGTTCGTCACATTTTAAACAATTAGACACGTATATAGCAAGCTGTGGCCCTCATTTTCTCTCAATCTCGGCTGTAACGCGTAAGAGACAACATCACTTATCACAATGGCTTCTCACGAAGGAGCAAGTTTGGTGGCGACGTACTGCATCTTGCTGCTACTCCTCATTTCGCTGTGGTTGATGTACTCAGCATTCTAAAAATATTAAGTAAGTAAAGTGAAAAACTTGTTTTCAGACGTCCAATTATTACGCATCTATAAAGTTTGTGACCGAGTGTATTAGTGTAACAAAAATAACACTGGAATCCATAGCTTCAATTATTTTAATATACAATTCACGAGACATCAAAAGTGTCAAAGGAAATCCAAGGCAGCTGTCGTGATAATCCCTTTTATTTTTCCGTCAATAATAGTGTAATTGTTTAACTAATAAAGAAAGGAACCATTAAACTAGCATGAAATATTTGTTTGTTTTTTTTTTGTAATGCGGTGTGACTATGATTTTCATAAAAGTATTTTTGGAAGATGCGTCACACTGTGTGTTCCACGAATAATATGTTTAGATATTCTTTGGGTGTTTATGTTGCGTAATGATATTTTCATACTTTTATGTGCATTTTAATGAGTTTTAATTATACAATAGTAAATTACAATGATACATGCGTGCAATATATGGTTTACATACCTATCAAGGAACTATAACTTTATTGAAGTAGCTATTTTGTGTCTAGTCAATCTTTTTCTTCCGTAGGATAGCTCCTCGTTCAAAACATAACCAAAGCATTGCTTTGGGGCCTGATGTCAACGTTTCTCATTTATTTTTTCATAATTGCTTTATCTAACGGATTTTCTTCGATACTACATCGGATATCGGAACTACTTCTGTCCAAGTGTTGGGTAGCTTTACCCTTCGCTCTCAGGCGCCGGACATCCATACCGCCCGTCAGCGCTGGTGCATCTTCAGCTAGATGTGAGAGAACTGGTCCTATTCTGTACTCCACCCGTGCGGGTATATCAGGAACACCATCTCCTCGCAAAGTGATTGTGGAACTTACGTTCTACTATACCGTATCATCGAGAAAACCTTAGATTCAATCGAAAGGTTTTTCACACCTTCATATGGTCTTACATGTACATTAAAATAAGGCCTTCATGTCTGTAAAGTACGTGGATATAGAAAGAAAGAAAGAAAGAAAGAAAAAAAATATTTTATTTGTGACCCACACAATGCATGATGGATACATTATACAAAGTATTCCTTTTTTATTTATTATATAATATTTTCATTGTGAGAGCCCCAAATGTTTAATATTTTTATTAATATATATATATATAGCTATATAAAAAGCTCCATAGCTTCCAACGGACGGTAGTAACAACAAAGCTGTCATAATGATTATTGTTCCAATTGAAAAGATCTATGCAACGACATATATCTTTTTACTACTAGAGGGTGGTCCCAAGTTCCAAACATTTTTGCCCATTCTCCTTTGGTACTTAAGTAATATTTGGTCTCAATACTTCGATAGGAACCAAAGGTCTCCTTACCATGGATGCTTACAACCATGCGAAATGAAGAAGTAAAATGAGGAAAGCGACTCCCAGGTGAATTCTTCGAAAGCGACGAGTAACGCTATCACGATGATGACGGGTGGTAAAAGGACATTTGATATTCGAAGGATTTATCCATAAGTCTGTCCACAGTTGAGAGGATATACAAGCAACTAATATTTTAAACAATGTTTTACAAAAACTTAATTTGACTATGTACTTACATAGTCAAATTAAGTATCAAGTTTTTCAACTGCTAATCAAAATTTAGGTAATCCCATTTCCACCCAACTAAGTTAAATAACTTATGTTCACATTGGTAGTGTAATGGTTAGCTTTCAACCTGCATCCTATCGATTGCAAATCTGAGGCTTTAACGACCGGACCAGCTAGCTACATCGAGCATCAATCCTTGGAAGGCTACTATTTTTTTTCTGTGTTGATACCTCGACTTTGGACTCATTTGGTTTGGTTATGTACACATATTTGGTAATGGGGATCTTGTAAAAAGCTTGTTTTTAGTCATTTTAACTTCAAAATCATATGCTTTATCCTTATAGTGTGTCCAAAGGTGGTTGATGACTTGATAACTTATTACTCTTTTTGAAAATCAGGAAGAAACATACACATTTTTTGTAAAAAAAACCATATTGACCCCTATAAGGCTTTGACTAAAAGATAACTTAAGAAAATACAGGAGCTTATGAAGCAAATGTAACTATATGTATGGATCATAGTAAATGAAAACAAGTGGTCTCGCCTACGCTTTTCGGAAAAGGCGTAACTGCATGTGTGTAGAACGATAGAAATTTAGGTTTAACCCTTTATAATGCTGCCTGAATCATTCACTTAATTCAGGAACGCTACAGAGTGAATCTGTAGTGCTCCTGAAGATGCCTCGTGTAGAGACGAAACCCGTGTCGAGGTTTGTTCTTCGCACTTGCTGAATATTGCTCATACTAATACATAGCTCCTCGGGTAAGAAGTCCTTTTACTTGGTATGAGGTGTGCGGTTTGACATTCCTTTCCATGAACATTAGTATCTCATCTCATCTCATAAACTCACGCCTTTATCCCCGAAGGGGTAGGCAGAGGAGCTAGCACTTCTAGCACCCACATTTCGCCAGTGATCATTAGTAATATTATAATATTACTGCCGTCAAGTAACACCTACTTCAATATCCTATTCAATTTATTTATTTGTTTATAAAAACAAAAAAACAATCCATAATAATAAATTGAACACATCTATCTATTTTCTATCTAGTTTCAACTGTACATTTTTATTTTCGAATCAAAAGTTGGAGCATCCTTCCGAAGTCGAGTAGGGCCCTGTGCTCTGACGCAAATTTGGTGTTGTACCGTTTAAAAGATCCTCCAGCGATCAGTCCAGCCTTATCCGTTATATTGCAACCATGCCGATCAATGCGGAGACTGTGAACCTAGCCGCCACGTACATGATCCTTGTGATCTTATTATTCTTCTTGTGGTTACTCTACTCGGCTGTCTTCTAGAAAATTCTGTGAGTGTTAGTGCTGAACTTCAATGTGTTATAAATGATCCTGTAGTACTGATATGGATGTTTCTGTTTTGATAAAGGTAGCAAGAGAATCACCGTTCTGAAATATATGTTGATCTTGTATCGTATTGTGTTGTTTACATGGTTTAATTCGAATGTTAGGAGGATAATTGGGAGGAATTTTTATCTACGTGTTTTTAAATTTCAATATAGTTTTTTTTCTGTTTAGATTTATGTGTTTTGATCAGGATTCATGAAATTTTTACTTAATTACAATCCAGGATAGCAAATCATTTACTGACAAGGAAATATTATTTGATATTATGGTCTCTTTGATTTTTCGATTCCTAAATAGGTATTAATTACTTTTCACTTAGCTTTAGAAGTCTTTTGTTATCATCAACTTTTAAATCCCAGTCATGTTGTTCCCTCAAGCAGTAGTTTAAGTCTGTAGTTATCAATTTACTTCCAAGTTAATTGCCTGGAATCTGTAGACACCTGTCACCCACTATCATTCTATTACTGTACATTCATATTTATAATTCAGCGTGTGAAATAGGCGTGGCGTACGTAGGCGACGCCGCGATCGCTCGACAGTTCCAGTGTCCGTCAGTTCCTTAGAACCTCTTGTCCAGTGAAGGTGTCCTGTGACCTGGTAGTCATCATGCCTCATCACGAGACCACCAACCTCATCGCCACTTATCTCATTTTGGTGCTACTACTCGCCAGCCTCTGGTTGCTGTACTCCGGATTGTTCTGAGGTGCTATATTTTTCATGTTCGTTATCGTCTTTCTCATTTATCAGACTGGTTAGTGAAGTTTTAGCTCTTGACATATGTGCTAAAAGTGTTTCAGGATTGAAATTTACATCAACAATTCGTTGCGAGAAAACAGTGTAATTACTGATTTTCGATTGACATGGTCATTTACATATTCACTGTTAAATCTATCGGGATATTCACCATGTTTGTTGATTTCATTGAGCAACCGTGATCATGGCCCTTGCAACAGCGCCGAAATATCCGTTGCTCAAGGAAATCAACAAACATGGTAAATATTCCGATTTATTTAACAGTATAGTGTAATTACTTTCCATAAACGAATAAAAATAATTACAATACGTAAGTTAATTCAAATATCGAAAGAATAACAAACAATTACAACGCTTAATTAAATAAAAGAGCATCTGTATTTAGTGTATTTACATCACTAAATGTAAAAATAACAATGAAGATAAAGCACATTCCTAATGTCGAAATGATCGCAGTCGATGCGTATTCGGCAATATGGACGGCAGAATATCTAAAATAGTTCACCGAGCGGCGCCTGCGGTTTCTCCACAGGAATCATAACATTCCGGTGGCTAAAATTACCAGAATAATCTAACTGAAATACTAAATTGCCGGTCATAAGATATGGAGCGCTGATATATGAATACAAGTTATTTTATTTAGATGGGAATTGTACGTTTGCCAATTGTTTTTATTTCTAACGATGCGGGTCAGATCGGGACGGTTGTAAACATGTCAGCATAGTAACGGGGACTCCCACACTGCACTACTGTCGTCCTCTAACAAGAGCTGTAAAGTAGAGTGATTAAATGTTAGCTCTTGGCAGGTGTGAGCAAGTAAAACAAAAAAATAGCTTTCAAAACAATGTGCGTTAGCTGTCGCTTATGCCAGTAATCACTATGTCAGTGTCATTTTTATAATTTGAAGTCTTGTGACCGGCTGAACAGATTAGAGACACAAGAATGATAAATATTACCATTGTTTACATTCCCTTTGTTCTAGGAGATTTAAATTATTGGTCGACGAAACTCACATTGGTATGTTGACTGGTAATTTCTTTAAACATATCAGCATAGCTTACTGAAACTGAATGAGGATTTATAATGTCATTATCATGAAATTTAACGTTTCGTTATTCAGAAATCTTTTACAAATGTTATCACTTTAATCCGTTATGAATGTCAAAAAATAATGTCGTTTTATTGTGATGTACTGTAACACGCCATCACTCCAGTTATTATAAACAATTGACTATGTACTGATGATAATGTCTAACACATTATTGATTTGTTTAATAAAGAAAACTATAGACTAAACAATATATTACAAGTAAAACAGGCTATTTAGTATATTTAAGTAACGATTTAACATAACTCTGAAGAAAATTATTATAACGTTGTACAAATTGCAACAGTTAAACCACTTGATTACTTTTGAAGTGTCGATAATTCTAATGGATATATTAATGCTTTGAAAGCAAACCATAAATAAGACAACAGACTGCAACCGAATGAAATTAGTCCAATCTATTTTGTAAAAAAAGATCTTAATTAACAAAACACACGGCAAATCACTTTTAAAATAAATTTTGTCACCACGTATCAAAATAACTTTGAGAACTATTTCCGTTTTGAATTAACCTTCACTTTTTAATAGAAAAACGTAGTGCGTTGGAAACAATTGTGAATTGACGTAAATCGCGCACCAGAAGATAGATTGTCAGAGCCAAATCTAACAGGAGACGAATAGAAAAACTAGTGACAGCTTAGTTAACGATCGCAATTAATCATTCGGACGACGTCGATACCATTGATGAAAATAGAAGAACAACATTTATATCACTGTGTCATGTTGCCAAGATTCGTTCAAATAAGAAACTTGTGGTGTAAATATCGTGTATTGACCGGGTGCTGTCGATTCAAATCCTGTGAATAACATTAAACGCACACTTTCATTTAACACTAAACTTCATTCTTTTTCACATTCTACATTCGATTTGTGGTTCTGTGGAATATTTCACAAGCAATCGTTTCATTTATATTGGCAAACACAAATAAATTTTAGTGAACATTGTTAATTAGGTGATAGGAATTACCATGATGGTAATCTATGAAATGATACATGTATAGAGTTCTTAGTTCAACGATGTCAACAGGCAAAGATAAACTTTAACGAATTTCATTAGAAATAAATACTAAGACGAATCCTTTAAAATAAAAAACATTTTGCTTAGCCTCACTTGATCTTACTCGAATGATATTGTTTGGAGGCATCTCTGTGCTTTTAAACAATTCAGCTGTGGTATTACGTTCTATTGGTGTGAAGAATCGTTTCTTCTTCAGTCATATGTTCTGCCTTTACATGGAGTATACCTTTAGAACTGCTGCCTAGCAATGCTCCAGCGATGTCAGTCCATTACTTATTTCGTGCACTTTTCGAAGTGGTTTTATCATCATTGTTAATAAATATATTCCTTCCTATTATAAACTATGTTAGGTTTATTTCTGCTGTTGTTCATAAATTGATATGGGTTGACCTTCTCATATCTTTTCACTTTGTAGTTATAAGAATAACACGATTAATACAAATCAAAGCAACACTTGAAACTGTTTGTGTTTATACAATTCACTTTGCAATTACTAGGATCCGGATTCTCAAAAGTAAACTTTATTAGTTTCTATTTGAAGCGACAAAGGAAACGCAGCCATAAATTAACAGGCCACATTAAGATATATAAAACATCTGGTTTTATGATCTTTTAATTTACAACCGACTCAGAAATAGCTGGCATGAAGGACTCCTAACGCGTTAAAATAGAAATTATATATATTTTTCTTTTGCTTGTGCCATTTAATATGATTGACGTATGTGAAAGACTATCCCTGCGGTAGTTTCCTAATAGTTTAGTAAAACATATGCCAAGACTAACATTGGAAAATTATCTGCTTAATTGAGTATGCTGTTTACAATTTTATTGACTTGAAGCTTTTAAATTTTCGCGCTGCATGATATATATAAGTAGTTAGCGAAACACGGGTATTAACGCGATCATTTATGGTAAATACAATAATTGTATCCAGGCAGCTTGTGACCACGGCTAGTGCAACCTGGCCGAAACGTCAAGCAAATCAAAAGGTAAATTATTGTATTTACCATGATCGCATTGAAGCTTTTAATTTTTGTGTTGTTCATTGATGCAAATGAGTTCACAATTCATGCAAAAGGTTTAGAGAACGGACAATAGTAGTCCACAATAAATGTGAATATTGTTAATGTAATAATTTCACAACAAGTTAATGACCATATAATGATAGCCGTAAATATTATTGATGTCAAATTATCAAATTGAATGCAAACTGCATGATAATAGCTGTAATCATTTTACATTAAGCTTAATAAAATACATTAATATCAGTCATTGGGACTTTTCATTGGTATTAGATGTAGTATCTAGTACTTCTGATGGGTCATTGTGATCCTAAAATGCCAATTAAGATCAAAGGGAAAGTGCACAAGACAGTTAGTAGTGAGACTAACCGTGAATAGTGGGGTAGTGACTATGAAAAAAGTACATGAACGACAACTTCACACACACGAGATAAAGATGCTGAGATGAGCAGGTGGTGTGACACATTTGGATAAAGTTCGTAATAAATATGTTAAAGGAACTATCGGAATAGCTTTTGTTATGGAAAAAGTAAAGAAGCTATTAAGAGCCAACGCTGGTATGACCGTTTACAGAGACGCAAAGATGCGTACGCTGTCAAAAAGGTTTCTTAACATACCCAAAAGGCCCAGAGAAAGGGGAATGACCACCCGCCACTGGGTGGAATAACATCAAAACGGAGGTGAAACGGGACAACCATGGCAATCAGACAATCCCTTCCCGACCCCAAATGAACTGACAAGGTCGGTTGTACAAAGAAGCAAAGAATACTTGGAACTTGGAAATTGGTCATTGGACCATTGGTTGTGGAGGTCAGATGGCAGTCGCTTCACGCAAAATATTGAAGTTCAGCCGCATCACAGTTAAACTTGAAAGCCAACCCCAACTGAGTTGGGAAAAGGTTTAGAGAATGATGATTAGTCAGTTAGACTCTGCTCAGTTCAAGCTTTCGATAGAGTGTGCTATAGTTTGCTTCCATCCAAGCTTCCGACTTTCGAATGCGATCTCGATTGTGTAATTGGGTGACCAATTTCCTGCATGAGTAACGTATTTGAGACCTTTAGAACGGTCCAGGTTCTGAATTTTCATACGTTAAATAAAGAGGTACTTCAGGGGTCCATCTTGTCACCTACTCTCTTACTTCTCTATATATATATTGCATACTGTTTAGTTACACTGTATTTTAGTAATATCTTGAAAGCCTTGTAGCTGGTCTCCTCACATGGTAGCTAGGAACCGATAAATGGACAAAGTCTAACGCAGGTTTTCATTTTGAAGTTGTGGGAGTCAGGTGTTAGCCATCCTGTAATGACGAAAACGTGACGAAAACATGAGAGAAAAAAGTAAGTCTTCAAGTGAAAGTGTTTAATACAACCGAGATCATCGTTATGATAATCATTATAATGCCATTTTGTAGTAAGTTAGGTAGGCGTACTGATTTTGTTTACAAGTTAATATTCTGTCCGAAATTAATTGAGCTCATTCATATTAGATATCAAAGCAAATATTTACAACCATATGTTATAAACATTTATTTTAGACCAACCACAAATTCAAACATTACACTAAAATATCATCAACGTATGCGCATACGTTATGTATTGGTTTCGGGATTATGAAATGTTGGATCACGTCAACGTGAAGCATTTAACAATGATTTACGACCACTCGTGACCGCAAAAACAGAAGCGGTTGATTTTATGACGATTTTTATACGTTTTCTATATGATTAAAATATTTTTAGCATCATTAACACAATGTTTACAACAAGGTTAATGATTAGATGTCATCGTGATCTAATTAAATGAGGAAGATATAAAAAGAAAAAGAGTTATTTGGGGCAAACCTGTTATCTAAGTCGACATCTTACCGTAGGTTATATCAGCGGGTGGAAATCAGTCATATCCCTTGGCCATATTCTATGAGAAGATCAGGTACTTATATTCTACTCCACCGTGAGTCTGCTGGACATATGCCACTCCAAAAAATGCGTCATTGCGATCCTCCTTCCTCCACATACAGTCTGTCCCAGCCGCATTTTTTCCGGTCGTTGGACCAACTGGCTAGGTGGCGTCCTACCATTAGTAAAATTTCATTCGACGCGACGATTCTTTGACATCAGGTGCATGAGGCCAAGAGGGATTAGACAACTTAACTTGCGATCCGAATGTTCTGATACAGGCTTTCTTCTATGGATTGAGAGGAAATGCAAATGATGTCAAAAGAAACCAATAATGGAGCGGTACGATAGCATTCCCAGGAAATGTAACCGGCATTGGTGCTGAGAAGATGACGTAGCACTGTCTAAAAAGTTTACATATTACAAGCTTAGTATTTGCATAACCCCTTAAACTAGAAGATGAGAAAATTGTACGAAAGGACGATCCTGACATACCTGCATTGTTTTTTATCACCTCAATTCGTAGAATAATTTTATAGAAACTCCCTTAGCAACAAACTCACACCGCGCATTATAATGATCATGAAAAGTTTGTATTTCAGCCGCCCACGACGTCATTTCATAATTTCATGATATTCCTCGTCTACATTCATAAATAGTCGTGAACCCGGACTGTACTGCCGCGAGTTAAAACATAAATAACAAATTATTACGACTTTAAAAACCCAGCGAATGTTTCTCAACTATTCCTTTATGATATAAATATATTACATTAAAATTTTCAACATTTCAGACTGCATATTGACGTCAGGAATACGTTTCCTGTAGTTACATAATTATAATGAAATACCGTAACTCTGGAAATAGCTAGCGAAATTACTGATCGTAAAAATGACATGGCGGACACCGCAAAATGTTAGATTTATAATAAATTTTATATGTCTGCTTGTTACAGATGCTGTCCAGAAAAACATCTAGAACTTGAGACCAATCCAAGATGGCGGTCCACAAACGCTATAAAAACATTTATTATAAGAAACCGTAATATTAGTAAATAAGTTTTAAGTTAAGCAATGTACATCCAAGCATTTAAATAAATTTAGACCATGGAACAAGACACAGAGGTCATATGACAACAGAATGGAACTCAGAACACCAGTGGAGTGGACATACGTAAACAGTGCTGGGCATTCCAATATAATAAAGTCTAAACTAAAATTAAATGTGAAAGACAACATACAAAATGGTGGATATCTAATCAATGCAACGTTGAATTAGTTAATTTATTGTTGATGTTCGGTGCTAATCATCTTGTTAAGGAATTTTATCTTTGTTATGAGCTGAGAAAGTTTTTGTAATAAAGACTTTTTTAGAAACTCTGTTTTTTTTTGTTTTTTACTCAAATAAGACCACGCTCCACTTGATGCAGCAGTATGAAATATAAAACTAAGTGTAAGTACTTTAAACCCTTTTTTTTATCGTGCGTAAAATCCCCACGGATACCCTCCTACCGGAGCCGGTTGAGTAGGTTATGTCGGAATCGAACCGACTAAAACGTACGCCGTCTTTGGGTCTTCAGTTGCCGGAGGTGAGGTAGTAGCCAACATATCCCTCGTACCCCGGCAGACCGGGGCCTTCTCTTCGAGTAGACCCCCGTCGGGTGTAGGGACCACGGTGTCCCGAATTAGCCCCCGGGAGTACTTTAAACCCTGTTAATATCATCTCCCTGCCTTAGACCCTAATATTTGGGGTCGGTGCAACATGTCATTCTACTCCACACATTCCTATCAGATGTCATTTCCTCAGTCACTCCCTTCTTTGCCATATCTTCTTTTACACAATCCATCTATCTTTTTTGGGCTGAACTCTACTCCTAAAGCCCTCTGCATTCATAATTTGGACCTCTTTTTTACAATATTACTATCATCTCTTCTCATAGTATGTCCATACCACAACAGACGTTCAATTCTCAATTTTTCATTTACTGGTAACACTTTCATGTATGCACACTGAGTATTGTCTCCTCTCGATTACTTTTTTAATTAGGTACATCAAGAGTGTAAACATCAATGTTACCTATTTATCAAAGTCGCGATGAATGTGCCTTTACCTACAGGCGCTGCAGATACGAAAAGGGAAAGATAAAAGAAGAATGAAGAAATACAGGCTGGTAAAGGTAAGTAGTTCATGAAGCAACTATTAGAATTAGGTGAAGAAACATTAGTCGCCTGAAAAGTTATATTTTACGTAACATTCAGCTTAGGTATAGTAAAAAAATAGAGAAGGAATGGAATAGCTAAGTCTCACATTTGTACCTATATGAAAGTAGAAAAGTACAAAACTGTTCGTGTGACACATCGTTTTATAGATATACTTATACATTAATAATAACATACTTGTATTTCTCCACGATATTTACCTAACCGGTGAATGTCGTAAGGCGAAACCAGTTAGATACAATAATAAATATCGTGGGGAAGTACAAGTGTGTTATCAATAATAATAAAATAAAATATCTGTATTGTTGTCGCAATGATGCAAAACTTTGCTCCACTCAACTAATCAAACAGGTTAAACAAAGCCATTTAAGCTTAGGAATTTTTCATCTAAACTATCAACAAATATATCTAATGAAGTGAATAATTTAGGTTACATAAAACGTAAGACAAACAAAACAGAGCTTTTTCCACAATTCACACGAAACACAGGACAGCCAAAATATTTGAAAAAGAAATAATCAGGACAAAGTACTCAAGTGTAGAGTGGTTTTTTTGCGATTGTATTTGTAAAACATTTCATCGGCGCTCCGCCACAAGAATTATCGCTAGAGTTACACAGGTAGAAGGAAGAATCATGAAGAAGACGAATCGTTAAATTCTCTAACGAAGAAATAAATAGAAGAATAAACATTTTTTTAAGGGATTTTATGACATGGTAACTAGGACCTTTATGTCAAGTCTTATTTTATTTCATAACACTTTATTCACCTATCCAGTTGGATTGATTGTTGATGATGATGGATGCCGGTGACGGATAGTTGCCCCAGTATAGCGGTGGAGAGTGGAGAGAGCTTTTCTAAGGGAGATTTTGATACCAACACGAAAAATCACAATTCACTACAATATTCCACTTTCCTACACTTATGCGGTTTGTCTAAGCTGTCATGTCTAAAACTCCACCATTTTTACACATAAAAATTCGAATTTACTCTAAATATAGAAAATGCAACACAGGAGCGTTATGACACTTTTCGCGTTCCCGCCAAAACTCCAGAAGAATAAACAGACGTCGTGATCGTTACATTTCTATCAATAAATACATGAAGAAATATAAGTATCCAATATATTACCCATATCTATTTATAGTCAAGACTAAACAACGTTAATCACTCAATCAACTCTCTTGACCAACGTATACGACCAGTTTATTTTTAATGTAAATATTATATGATGTAAAACTTCGGAATGTATCTCGCATACCGGTTTGCAATCTTTAACAACATGGTCAATAAATATATTAAAAAGATTTATTGAAAAAACCGCAGCTCTTACCGACATCTGTGCGCATATTTATATGGAGCTAACTGTTGCCCGCGGCTACGCCCTCGTGTACTTCTGATCCCGTTCCCACTGCTTCATCCCGAGTATTTTCATGTTTATTCACCTTTTAAACTTTCTCTGGACTTCTGTGAATAATTCAAAACCAAAATTAAATTCGCCAAATCGGTGTAAACATTCCCAAGTTTTACCCTAACTAACAGTAATTTATTTTTATAAATATAGATAATTGAACCGAGATCCATTGAAGCTATTGGTTGTAGTTTGATCCAGTTTAGTTGAATGGATTTTCACATTTGGAATCTACAGCATTTGGCTAGATTAGATACCGTGAACTGCTATGCTCAACTATGTTGGTGAATAATAGTAAAAACAGAAAAACAACATATTGATAACACACTTGTAATTATTCACGAAATTTGTTACTGTATCTCATTTAGTGTCTACTGTGCGTTCCTATAACACTACAGACTTTTGGAGTACATGCATTTCTTCATTCTCAAAAGAAATAAATCTGAATTTATAGATTTTCGAAAACTCCCTTGCTACACTTGACAATTGAATCCAGTTTCGTATGCAGAATAGGCCTTTCTTTTCTTCGACTCCTACTATATTCTCTGGATGAAATACAAACAAACCCATACCATCGGTATGTATTTATAATATAATTTTACCAGAAATTACGAATATACAATCATACTCCAACATTAAAAACAGGATTCATAAAACTCTAATTTATACGAGTAATATCTGAAAAGCAGATGTTCAAAATGTTGACTGATTGCAATCGAACATTTTTGGCACGCAATGCAATTGATATAACACAACGTAGGCATCTCTCGAGTTCCAGAAATAACGATCACATATTCTTTCACGAGATGTAATTCAAATAAGACAAAATACATTTAATCTCAAGAGATAACCACATTCGGGATTAAGTGCGTCAGTGAGAGTTGCATCTTGGTCCCGTGCCAAGTATTTAAGATCACTAATTGATAAGTATTACTCAACATCCCTGAATGAAATAGCTAAGGCCTCAGTTACAGATGTACGAAGCGATGATGTTGTACGGAATATTTTAGTTATTTTGTACCCAATTATTAGGTGATTTGGGGTCTCGTCGGTGTCAAGTCAACTTCATCTGGAATCCGGTTAAGCTGCTGGTAGCCGGTCGAGGCTTTGACGCAGATTTTCTCCAATATAGTTCTTACAGCCGTCCCAAATCCTCGACAACGAGGATTAGGGTTCTTCAAGAAGGACATTAGAAGGTTTCTACAAGGTTAGAACGGGTGTGATACCCCTTCGGGTGAACCCGTGCATAGGACAATAACTATTTCTATCAGGTAGATTGTGTGTTTGTCACCTAAGTGTCATAAAAAAGGTATTTTACCATACGCCTTAGCGACCTTAGGAGCTAAACCCAACATTTTTGAAGTTGACCCCTTTTGAGTTGTCACTTCTTAATTGATGACATCTATACCATGGAGATCAATAAAATAGCGCGGATCAAATAAATATCATGATCATTTATCAAGATAGTTACAAACATGGAGAATGGATCCTACTGGACAGAGGGGAACTGAAACATATTCGGTCCTCCATGATTACGAATCATGTTTGCACATTATTAAAATCAAACTTTCTGGAGTTTACGTGCACATCTCTTATTGATAGCCTTGCTTACGAGTATTACTCCCCTATTATATTATACCAAATACCTAAATCGCGATACAATTCGTTACATAGTGGTTTCATTTTAATGTGTTTTAGGTTTATCGCTTTAAGATCCATACTGTCATCCTGTAATCCCCTGCTCATTGCTTTTCGTTCTGCAATATCATTGAGACGCATTGCATTAATAAAGTCATATTAAGATTTGAGTTATATGCAGTCCGGTATATTTAATGGATAGTTTCTACGAACAGTTGTATTTAGTTGATGTTCTGAATGAGAAAGTGTGTCATTCAAGCAACACGTATTAGTGGAATACGTAATTCTGGTCTATTTCTGTAGATACTACCTATTTCATCAAATTAATTGTTTAGTCGGACATAGCTACTTTTGTTTAATAATATTAATAAGGAGATGGATAAACATAAACTGGCAAAATGTGGGTGCTAGCACCTCTGCTTACCCCTTCGGGGATATAGGCGTGAGTTTATGTTATGTTTATATTAAATAACAAAATAAATACAGCTTCTAAAATATATTTTTTATTTAATAAGTAACGAACTAAAACAAATTGCGATAATATTATTCAGACCATCTTACCACCACCTCTTAAAAGTAATATTATTTCAATTTTACTTTACTTTCATAACGTCATTCGGACCGTTAGGATACAAGTGTTATAATATGATGAAAATGGCTGAAACACTATCTCTGACTGTAGTGGATACATTATTATTTATATGTTTAATTTGTTAGAATTCACATTTGTTTTACAAGATACAGTACACAAATATCGACGGACGACAATAGTCCGAGTCTAAAACACTATGAAAGTAAAATACCTAAGATTGAAATAAATATTTTTAAGAGGTGGTTTGAAAAACAAAAACTTACTTCTGGAATAATATGACTAAATTAACTACTTATCTACTATTTCATATAAGAAAAATAACATATGTGAAAAATGAGTAAGTTCTCATTCAAGTCTTAAGTTCGCATTCCAGAACAATACTGAATCTCGATTTAAACCTGTCAGATATGACAGATGATCTTCACAATCTGTACTTTTTTATCTCGGAAATTCGCTTATGGTAAGTTGAAGTCAAAGTCTCAAGAAAGAGGGGCACCATTAAAAACACGTATATAATGGTGGCGCTCAGCTTGACGGTCTCAAAAGATGCCTTAACACGCCCCGCTTAAAGGACCCGGGACTGTAAGAAGAAGGAAACACGTGAGCTGGTAAGTCAATGGTGCGGCAAAGGAAAAACTCACTGAACGATTCAGAACTGAGTATCTTTCTAGAATACGGTTTTCACAATCAAGACACAGATTGTCTTTTTCATATTACAACATGAATCTCATTGGTAAAGTGTTCTGAAAATATTAAACTTCAATGTTCAACGATTGAAAAAAAATCGTACCTATAAATAATATATTATTCGGGAGTATATAGTATTATTCCCTCAACACTTTCGGAGTCAACCCAACCTCACCTCGGAAGCTATAAAAAACATATGATGATGATGATGATAATGATGATGAATAATTAAAAAACCAGTGAAACATTTAGTTCTTTGGATCACTTGGTTTCCTTTCCTTTGAACTTGAAGCAGGACTTTCATCACCGCTTGACTCAGAAATATTTGAATCTCTATTTTTGGTATTGTCACCATCTTTTTGGTCATCGTGTCTAGATGACGTTGGTTTTTCCTCATCGTATTTTAAAGTAACTGTTTTTCTTTTAGGCTTCATTGGAGAAGTAGATGTTTCTTTTGATGTACTCGCTTCTTCTTCAGAATTCAGAATTGGAGAATCTTGCATGACAATTTGACTTTTTCTAATTTCTGGAAGCACTGCCATATCAGCGTCAGTTGACTCAAGTAACTTATCTTCTTGGATCAGCGAGTCAGTAACTTTTTGATTCTTCTGACTGTTGATAGTTTCATGAGTGTCACCATCAGTTTCAGTTCCACCTTCAATTCCACGTTTTGCTTGATCTTTTGGTAAAGCACTAATATCAGCATCAATTTCCTGAGAAGGACGATCAACCCAATTACTTTTGTCCACATCTGATATAAGCCCAGGGATTTTTATATCAGGGTCAATATGTTCATCTGTGTTAACCTGAGTATTAGCCATTTCCGGGAGAGTTTGAGTATCGACATCTTCTAGATGACCAGAGCTTTTAGTGGGTAGTTGAGTTTCTGGTATACTCTCAATATCAGCGTCAGTTTCTTGAATGACTCTGCTCCCCCACCCTGGTCCATCTTGATGTTCTTCTATTATTTCATTGACTGGTGAATTAATGTCAGTATCATTTTTTTTCACTTCTTCAGTATTCCAATCTGAAAGTACCCCTGTACTAGGGATAATATCTATATTTGAAGTAATTTCTGTAACTTCCGTTGTATTAGATACCCCAGGGAGCATGCTATCAACATCGTGCCGGCTACTTTTTGATTGTTCATCCTGAATTAAAAGTGGTCTAGGTAACAATATACCAGATTCGTCGTCCAAGCTTTCATCTTCATCTAGAATATCTGAAGTGAACATAAATTTTTCAGTGTCCTCTTCTTGTAAGAAAGAACCTAATCGTTTACTCGATTTATGTCGATTTTTCTTTTCTATTTCTCCTATCAATCTTCTGGCCTCATCTAACTGTTTGAACACCGTCTGTGTAGCTTCTTCTTCGTCTTCCATCTCTAACCCTCTTATATCTATATCGGAATATCGTCCCATTAAATTGTTTAGAATCCTTGTTATTTTCTCCATTTTTCCAACTTTCCGTGATTGCTGAGCTTTTGACTCCGGAGCTAAAATACTCACGTTTGGTTCATATTTCAATGAATCTCGATCCCCACTCCCACGGAAGGTAGGCTTACTGGCTGCGCTACGTGATGTTCCAGCCATGGTATATCTCGAGAGATCTCTTGATGGATACGAATAAATAGAATTCGATGAAGAGTGTTGGGTAAACAGCGAAGGTCCAGCTTCAAACATACGTCTTTTGTCATAGGGGAAGAATTTTGGTAAATTAGATTTACCTATATCCCTTCCTGACTGTCTCCGTCTGGCGTCGGGAGGAGGTTCTGGGTTTTGACCACCAGGCCACTTACCACTATCCTTATAATTTCCAGTAACATCACTCATGTGTTTATATATGGAGTCTTTGCTGTCAGGGAAATGTGCAAGGAGGTACTCCCAATCGTCGAGGTGTAATGTGAGAACTTCTGATTTCGTCACAGTTTGGTATGAGTGAGTGTAGGGCGTGTCTCGCACTAAGCCCTGTAACTGAAAAATAAACATCAGGTTGATATGCAGTAGTATTCAGTGTGATAAGCATATAGCAGCAGTAACTAACGTGGCGCAGGTATCCTGACTGAATTACCGAGAAGTACCGAGTTCGAATCGTAACACTACCAACATAAGTCCATTTAAACAAAAGCAATTTAGGGGTTCACGAAAATACTATTTCATATTAACTTCAGTTACTAACAACCCTTTAAAAAACACGAACTTGAAGTACTCGACAAAGATATCACTGCGCAGCCATCATCCCTATTGTGGGCCCTGTCGGGCGCACATAATATTTGGAGGGAGGAATGTTTGGATAAGTCAGTTCCCCAAATTTTCCATGATGATACTTACAACGCCAAAGAACGATCCTTCATGGAACATCTCCGAAAGCGTCCCGTCAGCGCTCTCCTGCACCTGTCCCGTGTGGACGATGTGCATGCAGTTTGTTATTTCGCTCTGTTTCACTACATACATGTCTGTGGAGAGAACGAACGTGTCTAAATCCACTAGACCTGTATACTAGTATAACAAAAAGTAGAACAATGGTGAAAAGTCCTATTATTTATGGAATGTATTTTCTTTAAGGATTTACTGCAGTCGTAGTCACAAACTTACTTCATAATTGATAACTTCTGTAGCATCAGAGATCGCGGTTTCGATTCTCATTCAGTGTAAAAGTTTTGTAAAGTGCGTGGGCATTTACAAAAATGTATTTAATTAAGTTTATCTACATTCTGCATTCCATAATACAGGTTAAGTAGCTTTTATGTAGTAGTAGGTTTAGAAAGAATTGCCCCTCTAGATAAATGGCGATTCGCGTCGAGATAATTGTCAAGGCAGTCACTGATCATTCTATTCTATTCCATTTCACAAAATGTCGACCAACGAATTGCCTCTTGTCTAG
Source organism: Pelosia muscerda (assembly GCA_963691645.1). NCBI lineage: Eukaryota > Metazoa > Arthropoda > Insecta > Lepidoptera > Erebidae > Pelosia > Pelosia muscerda. Next base: position 1,505,548 of record OY829100.1, read on the forward strand.
GGGGGCTGAGTTATAAATGAGCTTACGGACCCTGGGCTCCTAAGTGAAAGCATTGCGCCCGGACCTACACAAAGGTGATGATGATATATGGATTCTAAAGTCCTAAGGAAGTAAAAAAATCATTTACTTTCATTGTAATGGTATAACCGCAGACAGCCAACCAATTGCCGTAAGAAAGCTGGCTCGCAGTCCTCGAATACGTAATGCTGCAAAACATTTATAACAATATAATATTTTGTTTATGAGAGAAATATTTTATCTCAAACATCAAAGGAAAAATATATTAAAAACAAACTAAAACAGTTATATGCAAATAAAACTAAAATACGTCATGAAATTCCTCCGCATTGCATGCCTCTTGTGGAAGGGTTTCCAGAAGACTGGCCACGTTGTAAGGCAGTGCAAATTGTTTATATTAAAAAGAAGCCAGTCTTCTGGTAACGAGAAGCTTAGAAAGGGAACTCTGTCTTCAATTATACAATTCCACTTACAATTTATAATAAAGTACCATTATAATAATTAAATACCATTAGGCAACAATATTTGTCAAAGTACTTATTTCCCTTTACACGATTTTAGTGCTTCTAAGACAAGTTGAATGTACAGGATTCTATATGCCTAGGATACACATACACTTACATCAGCCCACAAATGTGGCGAAGACCGAGAACTCCACAGATTCTACCACAGTCCAGGGCCCAGATTCTACTTGTCAAACATTGTCAAAAAGCCATTGATTTTTAAACTTTACTGCATTGGTATTCAGTAGAGTGAATGAAACGTAATAAGCGCTATTTCTTTTCATTTTGAACACTAAATGTATTTGATAAAGACGAAAACTCAATGGCTTGACTATGGTTAATAATTAGTAGGATCGGGGTCCAGGTTAGGTAACGAACATCTGTTATCCAAGCGACTGAAAACATGAACTACGACGCCATTGTCGCTGCGTAGACCATGTGGCGTGAAATGACTGGTGCTAATGTAACTTCAAACCAGTCAGCGTCAGGTTAATACGGCGATACACACGCGTGCTATTTTAAGTGAAAAGAAAAAAAAAGAAAGAAAGAAAGAAAGAAAACACACTTTATTTTCCTCTCTTCAATAGGAGTGCCATGTGTGATGTGACGGAGGTAGGACACGACGGTATCTCCCGCCCGAAATGAGCTGTCCCACTGGGGAAGTACCTCCGCCCTACAGAAGACCGCGGTCATAATAACCATCGTGTTGTGTTCCCGCCGGTAAGTAGGGTAGCCAGAGCTCACTATACCCCTCCTTCCCCTCCCCTTCCTAGCCTCCCCACCCCTTCCCAGCTCTCCCCCTTTCCCTTCAGGGAAGCGCGTGTGTGACACCCTTAGTGTTGCACACGTTCATAGGCCACGGTGGCCGCTTTCCATCAGGTGGGCCGTGTGCTTGTCTGCCACCTACGTAGTATAAAAAAAAATGTGATTTTGGCGGGAACTTTTTAATATGGACCTAAAATTCGACAGTGACATCATATCGATGTGTATTACCGTGTTAACATGATGCATATACGCTGCAGACATGACCCTGAGCCGCAGAGAAAGAGGAGCTTTCTTCAATAGGAGTGGCACCTGCATCCCTCGCGAGGAACGCCACAGGTGAAGAGTGTACTTCTTCACAAACGTCACCAGATTCTCTGAGACGCGATTATTCTTCAAAAACTCCTGCGAGATGGAGATAGTTTTTGAAACACGGCTTTTGTTTTATCTCGGTACAAATAACTTGATTTTAGGAAGTATTTAGGTGAGTGGGTGATTCTGCGAGCAAGCAAAAGAGCGAATAAGAGATGGCGGAGCAGGTCCTGAGAAGACTCTGTGCTCCCGCCGGGTCCCGGTAAGAGGAGAAGACCTAAGAAGTACTGGTTTGGTTAATACCGGTCGCATCCGAACTTCGATATTTTCCGTGAAGCGACTGCCATTTGACCTCCACAACCTATAGATATAAGCGACATCTAAGTACTACTAGCTGTTAGACCTGTTAGAGATTTTTCTTCAAGACTCCAACTACCCGCAACGACTGCCATAGATGTTCATATGTTAACCAGAACCGATGGCTTAATGTTGTCACCTAGTCACCGGGGTCCGCACTTTCATTCTAACTGTGTTGCGGTTGAACTTCGATATTTTCCGTGAAGCGACTGGCAGTTGACCTTCACAACCTATACGTATAGGCGATATCGAAGTAGGTACTGCTGTTAGACCTGTTGGAGAACTTTTTTTCAGGAATCCAACTACCCGTTACTATATACCTACTGTCCTGTTCATATGATAACCTGAACCGATGCCTTAATGTTCTTTCCGAGGCTATTTACTTATTGAAGTTCGTTGGAATAATATCAGGAAAGTACAGTATTTTTTTTCATTTACGTCATTACATCGGGCACAGGCGCTGCATCTTCTGCCAACTTTTCCCGTCAAATGCATAGAATCCGTTATTTTTGTGGGAGTTGTATTATGTAGACAAATGTTTTATTCTTTATTTACGGCCGGTAATTACTGCAGATGTGTTTTATGTTGTCTGAGACCTAACTCGTCGGAAATATCAACGAATTACGACTGTCTCGGGTAATTCAGATAAACAGAGTAGGTAACGAATGATACCATGTATATGTTCATAACAATTTTAATAATAGGTATCACAAATATTTTTATTGCACGTATAGTGTGAGTGTGTAACGTCATTACCTGCAGTTCCAGATATTGGCTGTAGAAACTGAAGGACCGGTACGATTGGTACTGGATAAGCTTGGAGAACTCGCCCACGTACGCCATAAACACCAGTGTCGATATTATCATCAGAATTGTCACAAATATCACCTGCACATACATGAAATGGGAAAGTAGTATTGAACACGAGTTAGAGAGATAGTGTGTGTAATTTTTTTGTATTTTCTTGTTTATTGCTGTACCTATACAAAAACATATATAAAAAACCGCGGTAGCCTAGTGGTATGGGTAATGGACTGCTGAGACGAGGTCTCGGGTTCGATCCCAGGTTACCATGGCACACACCAATGACTTTTCGATGCTTTTCGAAGTTATGTGTGTATTTATCGTAGGTTTATAAGTGCGGATAATGGCAATAGGCTCGCCACCTATCACATTGGGGCCTAAACATAAACTGGCGAAATGGGGGTGCTAGCACCTCTGCCAAACCCTTCGGAGAATATAGGCGTGAGTTTATGTTTATGTTTATGTCTATACAAAAACAAAATTACAGTATGATCAGAACTACGATTACAAGATTGCTTACTTCAGATTGCTTCTTCGGCATGATGTCACCCACTCCGTTCTGCGTGAATGTAGTTATCACGAAGTACAGAGAACAAATGTATTCGTTCCTGCACCAACTCTTGCCTTGATCTGAGGAGGGAACGTATTGGCAGGAATTGGAAACAATCTATAATGTGGATCACAGTATGACTCTCTTATGATAGCCAGAATTGGCAAGTTTATTGCCTAGTTCGCAAAGCAATAAGCTAGTTCCTGGTAAAAGATTTAGGCAAAACTAGCTTAGTCACTGATTTCCAATCAACAATTAACACAGACCAAATTAAATTAAATATCCAAAAAACCCCGACACAAGATATCAAAAATAAATAACTCAAGCGTTGTCTTGTCGGCGGACCTCTTATTGGTAAAGCACTCCGACATATTTTCGAAACGATTCAAGGTCACACTTGAGTTTTTTATTTTTTATGTTTGGTATCGGGAAGTTCAATTTAAAAATGTTTTTTTTTTTAAATTATCTGCTAGTCGAGCCCTTTTATTTGATATGCATATTGAGGGAGTATTAAAATATAAGAGGTAACTAGCCTTTTGTGGGTGCGGCCATTTTGGATTTGAAATTTGTAATGGTGTATATTCTATAGCTTGCTAATGTATACCCTAAGCTCTCAACAGTTTATTTGTTAATTTATTTATTTAAACTTTATGCACCAATATAAAATAATTGTACAAAGGTGGACCCACCAGTCAATCTTAGGATGATGCAGAGATTTGTCAAGGTAGGTACTCGAAGTGTTATGAAGTTTCCGCTCTATTGTGGGACAATTAGTAAGCTTCTATTGTGGTACAATTAGTAGGATTAATCATCCTATCGCATCAAAAAATATATCCTCAAAAACAATCACCGTTATAAATCCACGAAGACTTAGGTTCGTTCTGTTCCTCCAACCTTCCAATGAAGTACCAGAGGCAGGTGGCGGCGTGAACGAACACGCTGAACCAAACCGTGACGGCGAGGATGGTGTTCATGATCACGTTCACCTTGATGCGCTCGCTGCGATGCTTTAGGCAGTTATTCACTGTCACCTGGCGAGTTTAAAGACCGATTGCTACCCTTGTACTGCGGCGTGGTGAAGACCAGGTCAAAAGAAAGAGAAAGGAGAACATGTGCTGAGAGTGAGTGAGATACCAACGTGAGCGTTAGCGATATATGACCAAATCCCCCTCTCACCAGGTATAGGCACGAGGACGCAAAATGTGTTCAAAATGCGCTCCATAGATACGCGCAGTTGAGCTGTCTTTTGAGAATATCACGGGGTGTAACGATGCTTGACGAGATCAAACTATCATAGATTATTATTTATATAAAAACAATACGCACGCAGCAGGGCCTTGTTTCTTTCGCCACTTAGGTCCAAAAAGCGTGCCAGTTACTTCGAGTATACATCGCGGTCATATACGGTTGCGATCGCTCAAATTATAATATTACTTTTTGTGTTTGATGAAGATTGCCAGTAGATTTTGACATTGGAGAAAAATTGACGCGTAGTATATATTGATAACACATTGTACTTCTTCACGATATTTAACCTAACAGGTTCCATTCTTATTCCTAAACACTTTAAGTAAGACGAAATCGGTTAGGTTCAATAATTAATATCGTAGAGAAGTACAAGTGTGTTATGAATATGTTTAACAATAATTTCCAAAAAGTGCCATTAATTAACTGTATAAATAGGAGCCGTAAATTGTGATCTTTCTTTGACACATAAGTACGAAGGGTTCTCTGACCAAGCTAAGTACCTGACAATCCAACGCTTGATTATAAATCACGATATACAAAGTAAGGCAAGCTTTTGCGGAATAAATATCTGCAGCACTAGCATGAACTTCTATCGAATTCGTAATGTAAAGGTTTCGAGAGAACGGAGCATTGTGATTGGCAGTCTGCCTCTTGTGAACATGTGTGCGTGTGTAGCCCGCTAATCGCAATGCTCCGTTCTGTCGATACGTTTACATTACGAATTCGATAGTATTTCGTGCTAAGGCTACTGCTAACAAAAAATGAAACTAACGATTCTGAACATCCTGTTTAGTCTGAGCAAAGAGAACCAGAGCCAGCGGTCAGAGTCCAGCTGGAAAGCGAACAGCTCGAGCGGCACGCACGACACCATGTCGTACTTGAACTCGCGCTTGAAGTACCTAGCGTTACAAGAGCACAAAAAGCTACCGAATTCGTAATGAAAAGGTATCTGGAGAACGGAGTATTGCGATTGGCAGCTTGCCTCTTGTGAACCTGTGTGCGTGTGAAGCCCGCCAATCGCAATACTCCGTTCTGTCGATACCTTTACATTACGAATTCGATAGTAATCAAAATCGTCCTAGAGTTCAAAGAATACTCGAATCGGTCCAGCCCTCTTCGAGTGCTTCGAGCGCTTAGCAACATATTTTGCGATTCATTTTAATTTATAGGTAAAAATGAATTCCTATCGACATATTTTAAGATTTTTTCTTTTTTATATCACTGTTGAAAGTGGTTACCGTGGCCTATGGATGTTTGCAACGTCAGGGGCGTTACAATATTGCTGCCGACCCTGTAGAAACCCTTCTTGAAGATTATCCTATGTGAATGTGTGAAAATATATGGAATTCCAGGTCAAGGTGAGCATAGATTTCTTTCAAAGATGTCTGCAAGAACCTTACAAAACTTACATTCTCCGTATGGGCAGTAGCAGTGCCTTAAGGTTTCTGCCGGTGACGAGCAGTGGTAGCGAGAACTGCATTAGGATCTTGAGGAAGAAGCACATGTCCAAGATGTACAGCGTTAGAATTAACCAGGCCTTATTGTTCTGCAATATTAAGCTCATAAGACAAGTTGATCTGACTGGTTCAGGTTCTGACAGGTTTCAGCAGGGTTGGATATTTACTTATCTAACTGTAATTGAAATATTGGGGGAGAGGGGCAATATTTCTATTGGGGTGACGAAACGGGAACCCATCACTCAACTACGGTTTAACCATCCCAATGATAGCAGTCGCTGTATAGTGGTCCTGAAAATGCCTCGTATAGAGACGAAACACGTGTCGAGGTTTGTTCTTCGCACTTGCGGAATATTGAACCACATCATATCTTCTCGGGTAGGAAGTTTTTTCTTGGTTTGTGGGGTGCGGTTTGGCATTCCTTTCTATGACAATTAGTGATATTTTGCTATTGCTATCGTTGGTATTGTTAAACCATGGGTGAGTGGTGATCTTGGCATTCCTATTAGTAACACTTTTTGATGCCTGAAGTTCCGCCTGTTTGACTGTAGGTTTTTGCGATTATTGATCATTTAGTCGGTTCCACTCACCCAAAAAAAGAGTTTCTAACATTTTTGCAACATGGTCTAATGTATTTTATGGATGCTGGGCTAATGAGACTCCTTTTAGTGAATCTTTTGCACAGGTTTAGCTTGGTTAAACGATTTAGTTAAACTCAAAAGATCCTTAAAAGCTGAAAACCATCAATCAAATAACCTATCGCAATCCACTGCTGGACATAGGCTTCTCCCAATGTGCCATTGCACTCGAATAAGTAAACGGAAGGTGCCTCCTAGCCAGATGGACCGACGACCTGAAAAAAGACTGGATGCAGAAGGTAGAGGATCATATTGGTAGAGACATTACCTCCCTAAGTTAAAATCACCTGGTATCCAGCGTTATACAGGTCCATGAAGATGCAGGCCAGGCTGACGACTATGAGGTACAGTAGTACGAATTCATCTTGGAAGTAAATGTACTTGATGATGTCTTTCTTGGTGGTTGGAGACACTGTGGGCACGTGGTCCCGGGACAGCTTCACTTTAAACTCCTCTATGTTGCCCAAGATATAGTACTGTAATTTATACAAGTAAGTAGTGAACGCGACTGCTACACAGGAGGCGCGGGCTCGTTCCCCGCTCAGTGCAAATATTTGTATGCATGAATATGGCTATTTGCACTGGTTTGGTCGTTCCTCAGAGAGCACGTTAAGCCGTTGGTCCTGCTTGCCATACGAACGTTTATGGCAGTCGTTACGGGTAGTTGAAGCCCTCAAAAGTCCAACTAGCCTAACTACAGAACTTCAATTTCGCCAATTTGGTTGTGGAAGTCCGATGGCAGCCGCTTCACAGAAAATATCAAAGTTCAACAGCATCTTAGTTAGACTAGAAAGCCGACCCCAACTGAGTTGGGAATAGACTCAGAGAATGATGAGATGAGACCTTCACAGGTGTTACCCTTAGGTTTTGCGCTAAGCTATAAAATTAGCTAATAATTTCTATTTATACAGGGTGTTAGTAACGCCTCGAACGGCAACTGGTATACTACATACTGGCAAAAAGAAAAAATGTTTTGGTATTTTTTTATACAGTTCAACTATCATTATTCACTCTCCATCGCGTTACTGAAGCTAAATGAAACAATAATTTCATAAAAAATCAAATCTCATTCAACTCGCACCTGATTATCGGTCATCCTGGATACTTCCATAAGCGCTTTTGTAGCTGGAAACTCGTTGATGATGTGGTAAAACGCCTGTGAGTTGATCATTAGGAGATGGAGTCGGGTAGTCGCTACGATGTTCATAGGCACACGTTGCGCTGGCGTTCCTTCTAAGTTGCCAAACAAGCTGCATTGGAAGATGCAGAAAATTATCCTTAGAGGAATAAAGTAATGCGAGTGACATACTTTACACAAAACCTAGGCGTGGCTGTGGCAGTGGGCTGAACCCGCACAACTTCGTCTGCGTCACCCCGTTTTTGCAATATTTTTCACTTCTGCTCCACACCAGTTAGTTGTAGCATGATGTTATATACATATAAACCTTCCTCTTCAATCACTCTATTTATTAAAAAAAAACGGATTAAAATCCGTTGCGTAGTTTTAAAGATTTAAGCATACAAAGAGACGTAAGGATATAGGGACATAGGGACAGAGAACGCAACTTTGTTTTATACTATGTAGTGATGAAACGTTTTTTTCATAAACCATTATCAACTTTGATTTTGTCTTTATAATAAAAGTCATAAGTCATCGCTGACTTACTGACTGCTGACTTATTAAATTCAGTAACGCGGTAACTAGGGAGTCTATCGGTCTATTTACGCTAATAATATTATTGTCTACGGGAAAATGCGACTACTGCAAATAACGCAATTTTTTAAAAATGTAACTAGAGTTATATTTTGAAGACCCTCCCTTTTTGGAAACAAGTCTTGAAGCTGAACTACAAGAGTCGTCTTCAGGAGCTACAAGAAACCCCGTCGAAACTGTCGGAACACTTTACATGCCGAATGACTGCTCAACGAAGAGTTTTTGTGTTGTCAGTGGGAAGACCGAAAATCCCTTATTTGTCTTCTGCACTGACAGAAAAGAGACTCACTTAACCTTCTGTTCTCCGCCTTTCCCTTCCCCCTTTTTCTCTATGGTCGGTAGCACGAATGTGACGCCCCTGGTGTTGTAAAACGTCCATAGGCCACGGTAACCACTTTCCATCAAGTGCGCCGCGTGCTTGTCTGTCACCTAAGTAATAAGAAACCTGCGCCACATGGAAGGACAGTGGTCAAATGGTAGTCGCGTAATTGGCATCTTGGACACTGGGCACTGAACTCCAAAGTGCTTCAACCGGGATTAATGTAATGATATTTATTTTAGGTTAAGTTGTCGCAATGTTTTTGAAAATAACAACATAATTTTATTTTATTAAACTGTTTAGAAATTGTAATATTTTCGTTTGGTAATTACGAGGAAAGGTTAACGACACAAGAACGGAAGTGTTGACCTTCTTTAAAATAGAAAATACTGAATAATATTTTTGGTTAATTGCTTTTTTTTCATTTAAGACGAATATCACATAACCCACAGTCTATTTAGCTTATGGACTCAATGAACTAAATTAAAACAGTAAGTGATTTTTTGCGATGTTTTCTCAGTGGTTATTCAACGTTGTATAATTTAAAGCTCTCTGTGTACAATTTAATAATTACACATCTAACGAATATACTTATATATTAGTAATGAAATAAAAAATCAGTTTTGTTCATATGGACATTAGTTAAGATGTGTCTGAATTTCGTGCTAGGTAAAAATATATAGGACCTACCCACCCTGTGTACACGAATACATTCAAATATAGTTAGTTATACTTAAGTCTTATATACACTGACGGACTCATAAACTGCATCAAAGTTCAGGTTTACTCTAAAAGGATTTTTTATAATAAGTATGCAAACTTTTTAGATTAAATTATATAAATATGGAAAGACTGGCTCTTAATCTTAAAAAAAATTAAATTTAAAAATAGAACTGCAGTAAAACAAATGAATATAGCCGGGAAAAGAAAATTTACTTGTAGTATCAGATTTGCGTGTTATTTATAGCAAAGTTTTAAATTGATTCTCATTGATTTTTTTTGTTTTGTCAATTGAATTATTGTTACCAGCATAATTGTTGGGTTAGTTTTTTAACACATCGAGAGATTTTTGAACCATAATATGGATACTTCGTCCGAACAAGCGGCACAAATTGTAGCATTGGTGCGGGAGGGCTTGGATCAACGAACGATTGGTAGAAATTTAAATTTAAACCAGTCTACGGTTTCTAGAATATACAGAAGGTTTGTAGAGACAGGTTCTTACAGGAGGAGACGTGGTACAGGCAGAACTCGAGCAACCACAGGTCGTGATGACCGATTTATTGTTATAACTTCCCCGCGAAATCGTTTCCTCACGTCAGTTAACATCAAAACCGAGCTTAATGAAGTGCGTGGAGTAAACGTGTGTGCACGAACAATAAGAAGAAGGTTAAAGGAAGCGGATATCACCCCTTTTAGACCAGCAAATGGTCCAAAGTTGTCTACAGCTCACAGACAAGCTCGCTTAAGATTTGCGCGTCATCACCTGAATTGGACAGAAGAGCAGTGGGCCTCTGTATTGTTCACGGACGAGTGTAGGACATGTTTATATGGTGCAGATGGTCGCAGAAGAGTCTATCGTCGATGTGGGGAGCGATATGCTCAAAGTTGCATTGAGGAGCGTGTTCCTTTTGGAGGCGGTTCATGTACGGTCTGGGGTGGCATATCGATGAACGGGCGAACAGAACTTGTGTTCATAGACATGGTCCGTCAAAACGGTAATAGAGGGGGTTTGACAGCACATCGCTACATAACAGAGATATTAGAAGATCACGTGGTGCCTTACATGGGATTCATAGGCGAAAATTTTACTTTAATGCAGGATAATGCCCGGCCGCATGCAGCTGCACAAGTTCAACATTATTGCGAAGAGGTTGGGATACGTACAATGAATTGGCCAGCACGCAGCCCGGATCTTAATCCCATCGAGCATGTTTGGGACAATTTAAAAAGAGCTGTATATGCGAGAAACCCTTCGCCCACGACAGTGGCAGCACTAAGAACAGCACTTTCAGAAGAATGGGACAATATTCCGCAAGATCTTTTAAAAACCCTTATAAAATCTATGCGGAACCGATTAGAATCCGTAATAAGGGCACGTGGGGGTAATACACCTTATTAAAACACAAATAAACCCTTGCATAAAGTTTGTGTCTATTGTTAAAACCAATTTTTTAATTAAACCAATTTTTCTTAAATTTCTGTTTTTTCTTCAAAAAAAGTCTTAAGGTCCTTTCCAGTACATAAACTTAAACTTAAAGATATGACCCTACGCTGTTTTAAAGTTCACGAACCAATCTAGAGGTTTCAATTTAAATCTGTATAGAAAGTATGCATACTTGGTTAAAATATTTATTTCAAAGTCGTCTATTACTTTGATGCAGTTTATGAGTCCGTCAGTGTATTATATACCTATAAGCTTACATAGTTATACGCAAGCCTAGGTTTGTGCAAGTACATGTTTATAAAATTTGCGCAAGTATCTTCTAACACACGGTACAATATATTTGTGCAAGCCGAAATTTGCGCAAGCATATTGTAACGTGTGAGTCTACCATAGCTGTACTATCTAATGGTAGAAAAACACGTTCAAGTATAAATGCGAAAACCTAGGCTTGTGCAAATATACGTAAATGAAATCAGCACAAGTATCTTTTAACACTACTATATATTTGTGCAAGTTTAAATTTGCGCAAGTAATTGTAACTTGTATGGTTACCACTACATAAATCAGTGTACTTTTATATATCCGTAGTAAAAGCACACTGTGTGGATTGATTCAGTTACAAGCCATTTGCGTACTCTATGTGTGTGTAACATGTGTTCATGTCTACTGTGTGTGTGTGTGTGTGTGTATTTTATGTGCATTTAAAACACTAACCTGCCCCTCGGCAGTCGCACAGCCTGCGTCATCTTGCCAACAGGCACCCTGGACTCGACCCCCCCGTAGTCCACGAAGTACACATCCTTGACCACGTCGTCGTACTCAATGATCTTCATGTCCCGGAGGAAGTACACGCTGCGGACTGAACGGCCTATCTGCCTGAGGAGAGCCACGTCGCACTGGGCGAGGAGGGGACACTGGGAAGCGAAAGAAGACAGGTCGAAATAACACGTAGTCGACCAAACTCCATCAAGATTTTCGAGGCCTAAGGCAAACCCATAAGGTTCTGGTACTGGTAAAAATTCATTTAATCTCGTAAAGTGGGCTACCATCTGACCCTAAGCTTGCGAGTAAAGGCTGTACCAGTACATCGTTTATTAATAGGAGTATCTGGTTTGCAGGTGAGGTTGGCATGGAATCTAATGATTTTGATAGGGCCAGGTATATACCACTACCACATTTCTGGTAATTATGTGTACAACATAGCAGTGTTGTGATTCCGGCCGTGAATAGAATAGCCAGAGCTCACTGGGGAGATTTTGTTTTCAATGGGAAGACTGAGAAATTCTCCTTTGTCTTCTATACCTATCGTAAACATGCGCGAATATGAATGTGGATGATTTTCCAATCACTTCTTCCAACGCTTTCGAAAAACTTTCCGGTTTTGGTCATCAAAATAGTATAAATGTGGCCACAGCAAAGTTATAGCAGCACCAGCTTCCACGTCCATTTCGGGGCGGGTTTCACGTACAAATTGAGAGCATACCGTGAATGTGGAGGGTACGATTAGTGCCGTGAATTCGCGCATGAATTCACGGCACTAATCTGGAAGCGCTATAAAACTTAGAGGTTATATAGTGGCAATGCTCTGATTTTATTCTCATAATTCTTCTAATATAACTGTCCAAGTATATAGCAAAACAAATGTTTACCTTAGCAAACGTAGGTCCATAGATATGCAGAATGGCGTCAGTTCGAAGAGTGATGAGGTCACAGAGCTTCAGCACCCCGCGGTAGTCGATACCGCCCATTTTCTCCCAGTTGTACTCGTAGAACAGTCTGAGCTCACTAGCACAAAAGATTACCTACAGTTCGACAATCTATCAATACTTAATACGCTTTGCTAATACTCAGGATATTTCTCTCGGCAAAGTTCCGCAGAATTCCAACCCACGGAACTACGGTGATACCATGATTCCCGCATTAGGGGAAGGCGGTCATTTCAAAAAGGGATGTCCCTGAGTCTGCCGGGGTGCGAGAGATATGTCCTCCGGTAATAAATAAATAAATATTCTAGGACAATCTACACAACGACACCTAGACCCATGGTAAGCATAGTTTAGCTAGCTTGTGTTATGGGTTCTAGAATGCGGATAAACATACTTAGATACTTTTTTTTCTTGTAAATATATACATATTATACATAGAAACACCCAGACCAATGCAAATATTCATATTCATGCACACAAATATTTGCAGTGAGCGGGAATCGAACCCACGCCTCAATAAGACCAATCGACGGGGCGCATTGTTGTCAGTTCGAATCCGGCATAATTCACCGATTTCGGTGGAGGTGATATCCATGCAAGATTGCGGGTCCAATTCTAATATCGAGGTCCAATGGATCATTTTTATAGATGAGGTCGATTTTGAGGGTCCAGCGGGTACGTAGCCATCCCTGAGGGTTCAGAGCACAATAAAAAAGAGGTCATTCATGGAGGTCGGAGGTCGCCCTCCGATTTGTATGATACTTCAAGTATAGGCATAGTGTATATACTATGTAGGATACTTCGTGTCACTTACTTCTGCAACTTCGAGTCCAAGGTCTCCCTCTTCATATACATGGTGATGTCTCTCATGTGCTGCTGGAAGGCTGCGTGGTCCTTGTTCACGTTGGAGCGTATGCTGATAATGCGCACCGTGAAGTATGTGATGAGCATGCCACCTGTGAACCACTAGGGGTTTAGGTGTTCCATGTAGCAACGGTAGAAGTCTCTATAACTCGATTGCTGCCGGCTTCCCAATACATAAGAAAGAAGGTTAAGAGAGTTTCTGAACTGTAAGTGCAGAATACAAAGCAGGGTTCAATACCACTACAGAACAGTGTATAGTTAAGGCTTCAAACTGACAACACAGAAACTCTCCAGTGAGCTCTGGCTACCCTACTCGCCGTCGGAAACACAGCACAAGGTTATTATTAGCCGCGGTATTCTGTAGGGTGGCAGTACTTGCCAGATTGCTCAGTTAGGACGGGATGTACGTGTCATTACAAATTTAGTTTAGAAAACATTACATAATATAACATAAACTCAGGGTGGTCAGAGCCTATTGCCATTAACCGGGCACTTAAAAACCTGCGATAAATACACACATAACTTCGAAAACCATCGAAAAGTCATTGGTGTGTGCCTTGGTAAAACCTGGGATCGAACTTGAGACCTCGTCTCAGCAGTCCATTACCCATACCACTAGGCTAGATTAGAAAGTACTGGCGATGTATCATGGCATACCTACTCTTATAAGTCATAGTGTACTTACTCCCAATCATGGCCACGAACAGGATATACAGGAGGTTCTCGTTGCTCGGCTTGAACTTGCCGTAGCCAGTAGTAGTGGTCTCGTACACCACCCAGAAGTGTGTTGCCAGGTAGAGGTTCCACGGCGATGACGTCAGGTTGAAACGAACTGTTGGCAACATCTTTAGTTCTTTATATTTTCACTACCTGGATCTTACTTGGTTATTTACCATCACTTTTCTGTTTTGTATTATACATTTATTGATCACTTTTCCACAAAAGATCACGGCTATATTATAAATACTTTACAAGTTTTAATTTTTTTTGGTACCACAATCATGGCTGGAGTACTAGTGCCAGCAGTCGCAGGCTTGTCTTGGGGTTAGGGGAGTCTAAGCGAACCTCACCTGCAACACTAGCTGATTCCCAGACCAGGTTCGGTCCTAGGCTTCGGGGGATCGGGAGTCAGACGGTAGTCACTCCCGTAAATAAGGCAAGAGTAGAAAAGCATATCCCGGGTGTCCTCTCAGATTCTTTTGTTGAATAGAAGTAATAGTCTTAGATCAATCTTACACGTAGAACGGAACAGATCTATCCAGGACCCTCCCTTGTCGTCAAAGGGCACCAGTAGCCACCCGGTCCGGCCGCTATCATTCTTGAAGAAGAATATCTTCACAGAGCTGAATATCATCATGCAAGTCACGAAGTTGAACATTGATATCAAGATAGGAACGGCACTGATTCTGGAAACACATATTATTTTAAGTACCACAGCCAAATTAAACTGTTTCCTGAATGGTATTTATTCATTTTTTATATTGAACACGTCAATTTAACTTCACCTCCTCTGATGTTAAGCTAAAGGCAAAGTCTCTGGAAAGAGGAACACCATTACAAACACGCAGTGTGACAATGGTGGCGCTCAGCTTAAAGGACACGGGATTATACGTAATACTACAGGAAACCATCTCTCGTTTATTTAAAAGAATATATTCGATAACGAACGACTGTTAAAGCGTCTGTTTTCCAGGCTAGAAGACAGATAGATCAATACGCCCTATACTCATTTCCATTCCTCTACCTGGGTCTGAACTAGAACACTTCAAAATGTCATGGTAACACTCAGAAATGCTGTCTGTCAGATACCTTTTATTAACCGTTTTACAATATATTAATACAGTCCAATAAGGCAAGACAGAACCAGCATAATTATGTAATTTCGCATCGTATTATGATTTTGTCTCATAAAGCTGGTGGCAGAGGTATTCCTTTGTTATTCTGACCCAATACTTGGAGAAATGGGCTACGTTTGCATAAGTATTTTAGTATTTGGACCTCATATTTCGACTCTATCACAAACTCTTGTGGAAGATTCCATTTTCCACAAATATGAAAAATATTCAGACAGCCGGGTTCATACTTACACCATCTGAATGTCTCGCCTTACTATGTAGTTCTGTAACACTTGCATGATGCTAGGGAACCGGTACAGCTGCAGGAGCCGGTTCATCATTAGGAGCTGTTCCGCGTGTGTTACGCGGTACCTGTTCGCTGAAGTCACATAAAAGCGAAAGATCATCATTCTCTGAACCTTTTCCCAACTCAATTGGGGTCGTCTTTTCAGTCTAAATGTGATGCGGCTGAACTTCGATATTTTCCGTGAAGCGACTGCCATCTGACCTCCACAACCAATGGTCCAATGACCAATGGCGATATCGAAGTTCCAAGTTAGACTGGTTGGACTTTTGAGGGCTCCAACTACCCGTAAACTACTGTCATAGATGTTTGTATGGCAACCGGGACCGACGGCTTAACGTGCTCTCCGAGGCACGACCAGACCAGTGCAAACAGCCATATTCATGCATACAACTTTTTGCACTGAGCGGGGATCGAACCCGCGCCCCGTGCGTAGCAGTCGCGTGCACTACCGCTACGCCACGGAGGCTGTCGGGGGAGGAGGATAAAAGCGAAAGATATCAGGTTATTATACTAAATGTATTGTTTGGTTTTTTTCTAACCACAAATTTTATTTACTTTCCCTTTGGGTTTGGGGGTACAACGAGAGTCCCATAAAAGACCTATTGGGTCAAACCATTAAGTGATGGAGAAGTCAATGTACCCTATTTTTGTGGAGGAGATTATGTCGGACTAAAACCGACTAAAACACACGCCGTCTATGGGTCTTTGATTGCCGGAGATGAGATTATACAAGATATATCTCTCACATGTCAACGGACCCTTGGCTCCGGGGTGAATTGTGATAATGATGATGATGAAAAAAGAGAATTGAGTATTCCAACAGTAATGATAATTTCAGCAATAATTGCTCTCACCAACAAAATCAACGCTCTCTGACTGCAGTTTCTCGAGTGGCAAACATCCAAAAAGGTCCAAGATAAAGGATCCCTTCAAGTAGTAAGCCGCTGTGCTCGAAGGGTGGTACACCAAGATTCCATCCGCATTGTAGTAGCCCACGAGCATACGCTGGAAGCTAGAAAGTGGTTGCTGCTTATATCATTGATGTTAAACGTACTTATCTATACTAATATTATAAAGAGGAAAGATTTGTACCTATTTTTGTATGTTTGTATGTTTGTAATGAATAGGCTCAAAAAGTACTGGGCCGATTTAAACAATTCTTTCACCTCTAAAAGGCTACAATATCTAGGAGTAACATAGGCTATCACGCTACCATACAAGGGAGCGGAGTAATAATCATAAATCTCAATTGATCCGGTAAATTTCTATACATTGGCGCTAATATCGCTAACAATTTCCGTTGTCATGACAGCAAGGAAAAGTAGTATAGAGAGGCAAGTAGTGAATCGAGTAGAGTCGTACAACGCGATAATCGACATCCACGCGGGCGGAGCCGCGGGCAACAGCTAGTGATAAATAAATTGATAAGTCAGATCCGTTCAGCTGTTTGAACATCCGTTTGGATGTTCAAACTCCTCCAAAACTTCCTCAAAACTTCTTCAAAAACTTCCTAATTTTTTTATCAGATTACAGAGCACACTAAGTTCTTGCCGTCAAGCTACTGTTCGCAACTGTCCAGGGTGCTAACATTAAGTCTTACATATCAAATACCGCGCTCGCGTCCAACAAGAAGGTGATGTAGTACAGCCAGGGCCACTGCAGCACCAGGTACGTGTAGTTAGGGAACAAGATGGCGGACAGCAGGGCACAGGACACCCGCACCCACTCGTAGCGGGATAGGTACTTGCCATCCGGACGGATCGTGAAACGTGGGAATATATACCTGGAGAAGAAAAACTGATATTTATAAAAATAAATATTCTAGGGCACTCACACTACACAACGCCACCTAGACCCATGATACCTAAGCATAGTTTAACTAGCTTGTGTTACGGGTTCTAGAATGCGGATAAACATACTTAGATACATTTATTTCTTTGTAAATACATACATATTATACATAGAAACACCCAGACCATTGCAAATATTCATATTCATACACACAAATATTTGCACTGAGCGGGAATCGGACCCACGTCTCCTGAGTAGCAGTCGTGTTCACTACCGCCACGCCACGGATGTCGTCAAAATTTGAAAGACGTTCTGCGAAGACTGCTGCTAATTTCTCGTTGACTTTTTTTATAGTGTGAAAAGTCCCCACGGACACCCCCCGTCAGACAACACCCGGTTAGGGAGGTTATGGCGGACTCGAACCGACCAAACGCCGTTTTGGGGCCTTAGTTGCCGGAGGTGAGATTGTGTGTGGGACGTGGGATATGTTGGTATATCCCTCGCACCAAGACAGATCACGGCCATCTCTTTCGAGATAACCCCCTTCAGGTGTAAGGACCACGGTGTCCCAGTCTAGCCCCCAAACGTGGGGAGGCACGTTTTTTTTGCGCCGCCACCGCGGCCTGTTCTGCTAGGGACAGGCGGCCACCCGTCACCCCCTGATTTCACGTTGACTGAAAAGAAACCTACTTTATTTTTTATTTTTTTTTAATTTAATTAATGGTACGTCAATTTGACTTCACCTCGCCTGATGTTAAGCTGAAGGCAAAGTCTCATGAAAGAGGGTCACCATTGCAAACACGTTCAGTGCTCTACAATGGTGGCGCTCAGCTTGACGGCCTCATCAGATGCTGTTTCACGCCCCGCTTAAAGGACCCGAGACTGTAGGAAGAAGGAAACACGTGCGCCGGTAAGCATTTTTTTTTTCTTTTATAATATCACGCCTATATCCCCGAAGGGGTAGGCAGAGGTGCTAGCACCCACATTTCGCCAGTTTATATTTCGGTCCCAATGTAATAGGTGGCGAGCCTATTGCCATCAACAGGGCACTTATAAACCTGCGATAAATACACACATAACTTCGAAAAGTATCGCAGTCAATGGTGTGTGCCATGATAAACCTGGGATCGAACCCGAGACCTCGTCTCAACAGTCCACCACATATAGCACTAGGCTACCGCGGTTATATACCGGTAAGAAATTCCAGGACTTAATAGTGCTGCAGAGCAAAGACTCACCGAACCGCTTGGTTCTTGATGGAATATTCTGCACCGTATGCAGGTGACATCTAAGAACTGCACGTGTTGTCCTGTGTAGGAAAGGCGAGGGTGGGATTAAGTGGAAGAGCATACTTTATAAAGAGCTAATATTACTTGCCGTGATATAGATAGAAAGCCCAAACTCTTGAATGGGTGCAGGTACTCGTAGTCCGGCTCGTGCTTCCGGGGCAGCTTGAACCGCTCCACGTTGGGGGTGGGGGGAGGGGGCACGTACGTCAGGAACGATACCTGGCGGTGCTGCAGCCGGGTGTACTCCTTTATAACATAGAATAACATAAACATAAAGTCACGCCTATATCCCCGAAGGGGTTTTTTTTTTTTTTTTTTTTTTTTATCTATGGCACGTCAATTTGACTTCACCTCGCCTGATGTTAGCAGTAGCAGGTAGGCAGAGATGCCGCCAGCACTCACATCAAACAAAAACATATTTTCTTCATTTAGGTTTCTAGCATGCAACGTGATGGGGTTGACTTAATCCGTTAAGGCTCGTGGCCCCATTATTTTAAAGTTACCCGAACCCTGGCACCCCGATTCTAATTAATCATAGTCACACGACTGAGATTACAAAAGCTGCCATGGCATTTTTGACTTTATTAATATTACTTTAAAGTTCAAAATGAAATGAAAATAGTTTATCATATCGTTTCATTCACTGTACAATGCCATTCAATTTTGAACCTTAACTGTGTAAAGTAGAATCCAAAATTAAATGGCGCTTTTTGAAATCTCAGTTCCTTGACAATGGTCGACGAAAATTTAGTAGAATCGTAGAATCGAGGTCCTGGTCATTTTCCAATTTAAAAAAAAGGAGAGTGATCTCACCGGCTGTGTCTTAATGTATTCGATGGCTTCTTTAATCTGCGGGTTATCGAACACCACCTTCAAGTGTCGCTTGGATATGCAGAATATTTGAACGTGAGTGACGGCCCGTACTGTGTAGTACGCGGGTAGTCCTGAAAAATAATATTTTTCTTCATTCGAGAGTCAAATCCGATTTCCGGGGCTCTTTCTTTTATTTCTTCTTACTACAAAATATCAAATTTTGAAAGGGGTTGATTTTTATGGGAACGACAGCTGATTGACATCGCTTGAACCCCATGTAGAAACCCCTCGGGTTCCCCCCTAAGTTCCCCGCCATCTCGAGTCATTACTTGCCGGCGAGGTTGACTCTAGCATATCCTGAGCCCCATCAATCCTGAAAACGCCTAAAGCCTCGGTCAGCTAGGTTGGCAGATGTACCAGAGAGATATTAAGGTTGACTTAGAATACATTTTTTTTGAGGGATTTTATGATATGGTAACTAGGACCTTTATGTCAAGTCTTATTTTATTTTATAACACTTTATTCACTTATCTAGTTGCAATGATTGTTGATGATGATGGATGACGATGACGGATGATAGTTGCCCCAGTATAGCGGTGGAGACTTTACTAGAATCTTTTCTAAGGGAGATTTTGACACCAACACGAAAAATCACAATTCACTACAATATTCCACTTTCCTACACTTGTGCGGTTTGTCTAAGCTGTTATGTTTAAAGCTCCACCATTTTTACACATACAAACTCGAATTTACACCAAGTACTTATAGAAAATGCAACACAGGAGCGTTTTGACACTTTTCGCGTTCCCGCCAAAACTCCACTTAGAATACATTACACAATTGAGGAGCCCATGTGTTGCCACTGAAAATTATGTAGGCATTCATAAAAAATATACAAAAGTAATACATACTCAGCAAACACACGACCGACCCAAAGTGATTGTTGGCTGTTATGTGAAAAACCGTATTCTGGGTCTCAGGACTAATAACCTGAAAAGGAAATTTTAGTTATTTGTTATATACAAGAGTGCAAAGTTCTTATTTAACCACGTGCTCAATATTGATAACAGAAAAAGCAAAATATTGTAAAAACAAAGCAGGAGCTCTATAAATAAAGCATCAGCGAGGGAACACAAGAGCACGAGGAGTAAAGTCTTTGTAATAGAGTACAAACCACCATACCATTAGAGTACAAATCACCTCAGCAATAAATTACTAAATACAAAAAAAATTGCGCGCGAAAATTAAAAACTCCACCAAAGAGGTATCTACCAATTCTGTATTTATTAATAAAAAAAAATTGTAGGTATGACAAATTTGGCACCGTAGAGGTAGAAGTAAATAAGGTTTCATGATGTTTTTAATTCACAAACTTCGTGCACCCGATGTTCTAAATTCAATATACTTCTTCCTCTAATTGATAAAAATGACATTTGCAGCACGATATCGAACCTCTTGAAAATCTACTCCATCTGTGTAGATCTCTTTGTTAGTAAGGCTTATATTTTTTACGTTTGCTTTTTTTTAAATATTGGCAACCTGGATTACTTATATTCCCTCTAACCCCTCCAGCTGAGCTCAATGGCTTGTGTTAGGACAGGGTTCACATCGGTCGTGTAATGGCCAGGATTCGAACCCGGGACCTTTCGATCGTAAGGTCGACTCCTTAACCACTAAGCTAACGATGCTTCATAGATCACGACAGTTACGGACGTACGAACGCTTGATCAGTCTTTTTGTTGGTGTTTTAATAGGTCTGAGAATTGTCTGAAGTTTGTTCAAGAAGTTTGCCGGCACTGACCTCGCAAATCCCTTTGACAACAACATAAATCTCATTGATAATGTCCCCAGTGTTCATGAGAATCTCGTTAGGTGGTGTGTAGAACAAATGCGCGTTCGATGCCAGGGTTTTCAATTCCTCTGTTTTAAGCATCTGGAAAATTAATACAGGTACAGAGTTAGAATTCGTTAAGATAGGCTGGTAGAACTTTTGCAGTGTGATATATTGGCGTGACTGGTCTATAATACATTAAGTCTTGGAATCCTTTGCTCACGTGTTTCCTTCTTCCTACAGTCCTGAGTCCTTTAAGCGGGGCGTGAAAATGCATCTGATGAAGCCGATGTGTTTGTAATGGTGACCCTCTTTCCTTTAGCTTGCCTTCAGCTTACTATCAGGCGAGTTAAAGTCAAATTGAAGTGCCCTAAATATAAAATGATGATGAGAGCTCACCTTCATGACAGGTATGGAGAGAATGTACTTGATGCGACGCCTACCGACGATGTCTTGGTACACGTGTGGCGGTAAATCGAAGAATATTGACGTGTTCTTCTTGTGCGTCATTTTATATGCCTGAAAAGACTTACATACTTATTTGTATTGGTATGTAATGACGCACATCGCTAGTTCGCAGTTTCAAATGTTTCATGGTAATCCTACCGGCACGGATCTAGGAATTTCGCTAGACAGACGAGGTCCTGGTGCCCGCGAATTGTTTTAATTATAATCTATGATTGGTAGATTTGAGTTCATCCACCATCGTTGCATCCCGTGCACTCCTCAAAATATATCCCGAAAACGTGTACTGCGTGTAGAGCGCATTTTCAGCACATTGATGGAAAGGGAATACCGTGGCATATGGACGTTTGCAACACCAGGGGCGTCAAATTCGTGGTGCCTACCATAATAGCGGGGGAAGAGGAGAAGGTTTAGAGAGTGTCTGTGCTGTCAGTGCAGAAGGCCAAGAAAGGTTTCTCGGTCTTTCCACTGACATCACAAATCCTCTCCAGTGAGCTCTGGCTATCCTACTCACTGCCAGGAACACAGCACAAGATTATTATTAGCCGCGGTATTCTGTATGGTGGATGTACTTCTCCAGTCGTACTGCTCAATTATGATGGGAGATATCGTTATGTCCTACCTCCCTTACTACCTCTGGGCTTAAAGTGCTAACTACCTTCGATAAAGCTGTAATTGGTGCTCGAATGAAGAAGCTATGAAGCTATGATGCTCCAAAAGGCAGTAGACGTAGACTCTCACCTTGTCCGTGTACCAGCAGAGCTGCAGGTATGTGATAAAACGTCTCCTCAACTCCGGGTCCACTTGGTTACTTATGAGGAAGTGCCTCACTGTTGATATGCGAGCGTCGTAGTTTTCGCTGCAATCATATTGTGATATATTTTTATTCTTTTGTAAAGATGAAATGGGATGGATGGATGAGATATTTGTTACACCTTAATATAATTAATAGATCTGCCTACTGTGGTCCCTAGGAAGCTATACTCGGAATGACGAACAGCCAATGATCTTTTCCAGAGTATAAGCGCGGGCCTGGGGTGATGACTGCCATACAAGCCTCAAGGCGGCGACGGCAAGCCATTTTACTCGGCCGTGGTGCGAAAGTCATGTCTAGGCAACCAACGACCCATAGACCAGACTTGACCAGACCCAGCGTGTGTTTTAGTCGGCTTGAGTCCGACAAAACTACCTTCACCTTTGACTTTGGTGGGGATGATATCCCTGAGTATTCCGCGCACGATAAAAAATAATGTAATCTACGTACATATTATCCATCCTCACTAATTTTTACATTTATATGGCTGCAGGCAAACTCCTTGATCAAATGACATTCACTACAATATTAGTAGGCTCACCTCATGGCAGTGGTGACCATGATGGTGGCGGAGTACACCGCCTCCATGAAGGTCCGCAGCACGATGCAGAACTCAAGGATGATCATCGTGTACAGTACATTGCTCATATCGTCTTTGCTCCACGTCTCGATGTGCGCTGGATTACATTGAAATGAAACATCAAATTTTATTACGAAAAGTCAATTATGTACTGATACTTTTTTATATAGGACACGTCAAAATGAGTTCCTCATTATCTGATGTTAAGCCAAAGGTTAAGTACCAAGAGAGAGGGTCACCATTACAATAACCCACAATGTTACAATTTTCTTCTATCGTGTGGACGGCATTTCGAACTCTGATCGGTATCGTCCATCGATATTTGTGTACTGTGAAATCTAATAAATCAAATAAATAACTAAATATATCCACTACAGTAACAGATACTTGTCTTTTTTAACCCATTTTAACCATATAACACTAGTATACAGAGTATCCTTAAAGACGCTGACGTTCCTAATCTCATTACGGAAGTAAAGTAAGATTGAAAATATATTCATTTTCAGAGGATGTGCTAAGGTCCATGGTCATGCACATTCCAGCTCCAAGTCCACAATTAGGGGAAGGGGGTCATCTCAAAGAGATGTCTCCGGGTCCGCCGGGGTGTGACAGATATGTCTTATATAATCTCACCTCCGGTAATCAAAGGCCCATATACGGCGTGCGTTTTAGTCGGTTCTAGTCCGACATAATCACCTCCACCGACTTTGGTGGAGGCGGTATCCGTGTGGATTTTGAACTCGGAAAAAAAAATCTCCAAGTCCACAATTCACCCATCTTTATACACCCATAACCTAGTCTCTAAGGCTAGTCCCACTCCCAAAAACTTCACTACCCTGACAGAAGGAATCAAAGTACGTGTACTAACTAGTGAACATTATCATGGAGATGGCCCAGTAGAGTGAGAAGGTGACGCTGTCGCTGATGGCGTCTTTGTCCCCTTTCTGGTTTCGCCAGTAGGGGGAGTGCGTGAAGTTTGTTACAACGCAGTAGGCACCGGATCTGTTTTGGACATTGACAGAAAGAAAGAAGAATGATTCTACGCAACACTAAATAAAATAAACATAAGTAGGAAAACCAACAACAGTCTGCGCAGAATATTAGCCGTCTTATGGCATCGATCAAAGAATCAATTTCATTTATTCAGTTTAGGCACATAAAGAGCACTTATGAATGTCAAAGTTTTACAATAATTATGTACCTACATTTGTCAAAATTATTATAATTTATAATAAATAAAATACTCAGTAAATAAATCATTTGAAAATGATTCTTTCGCTGGTTCGGTAGTTAAATCTCCTGAGAAGAGACCAGCAAGAAACTCAGGTAGATTATCGTTATCCTTTATTTTCTTTTTAATTAGTTCTGTTTATTTATAATATTAATAAGTTATGGGTGCAAGAGCAAGAGATTATTATGACCACGCATTTTTATCATCAAGATATTTGTCTACATAATCATCGGCATAATCTCACGTGCAAACCTGGTAATTCATTGACAAAGTTCTGGCGTAAAGTTTTACTTTCAGAATTGGGCGGTCAAGAGAAGGAGCAAGAGTGAAAGACTAAGCAGAGCTGGCCTCTAAAGTGTAACCAGAAACAATACAAGACTACTAACTGGAAGTTCATGAAGGCCTGCTGCATGGCCGCGACGATGTAGCACGCCACCACCAGCAGGAACAGGTACATGCAGAACCGCAGCACGTTCCTGTAGTTCACGCACTTCTCTTCAATGACCTTCAGTACCCTGAACACCTGTAAGTAAACGTAGGAAACGAAAGAAGCAGCGGAAGTATAACATACTATAGTCTCGATAGATGGCGTTGTACTAGTTAACTACATCACGTTATAGTAAGTTAGTTTTATTACTGATTTATGGATTCTACCAATATTTTTTGTAGAGATACATGTTTTGAAGTGAATTACTGTTGAGAGATGTTTTGAAGTGAGTTTGGTGAGTTGTGTAATTACTTTCGTATGCCTTTAGGCGGAACATGGTAGAGCATATTATTTAATGTAACACCTTTGTATGCTGAACGATATAAAGTTGGCTATTGATTTTGAAGTGAAAATTATTTAGCTGCGTTAAGCACTTTTCCTTGAACAGATACTATTAGGTGAATAAAAGTTACGGAACTTGTATCCTCGTTGTCATTCCGATGCATACAATTCGCAAGATATGTACTTAGTTTTCACTTTCATTCATTCTGGATTACTGAGGTTGTGGGATCCCAAGTCTTTAAACATTCTCCTATTTCCAATATCTATTAAATAATGATCTCACCTTGGGCAGTCGGAGTAGTTTGTTCAAGCCAGCGTAATGTCCATCACCCATAACTTCGAAAATCGGCAATGTTCCGATCACGTCTAATACGAACCACTTGCTTCGCATTTGTTGCGATGCCGTTTGGGCGAAAGTTATTGGAACACCTGGATAAGATATTCAAACTCATATTCTATATTGGAACAGAATAGGGTCATCTCATTATAAAAGAGCAGATAATAATATATCAGAAACCTCACCTTCTTCAACTTGGGCACCAGTCGCCAGATGCACGATATGGTCCACCACAAAGATCGCCGTGATGAGGTAGTCGAACATTCTGAACTGAATGTCTACAAACTCGTGGTACACCAGGGCATAGGGGTACGTCTGCGGGTTACAAATATCTATGACATTTAAATAGCAAATGATATAGTTTTTTTTTAATTTCAAATTACCTATCAAGTTTTGAACTGCCAATTGTTGGATCGTCAATTTTTTTATTGTCGATGTTTGAACTGTCATTTTTTTCAAAACGAGATATTTTATTAACATGTTTTATTTTCAATAACATAGATTTTTTGAACCAAATAGTCTTATTTTATACAACCTGGGTAGAACACCTGACGGAAAGCCTTAAGTTCGCTGCCAAAGCGCACGGCGCTATCTTCTCGCTCTCGACTCATGTTCTTCCTTTCTCTATCTTAACCACCTACCCCGATACGCTGCGTCGTCCTATGTTGCAGTCAGACTATACCTAAACCTATTAATGACTAGCTGTTGCCCGCGGATCCGCCCGCGTGAACTTCTGATCCCGTTCCGGCCGCTCCATTTCGAGCA
Organism: Pelosia muscerda; assembly: GCA_963691645.1. NCBI lineage: Eukaryota > Metazoa > Arthropoda > Insecta > Lepidoptera > Erebidae > Pelosia > Pelosia muscerda. The sequence goes on from OY829100.1 coordinate 1,531,794, forward strand.
TTTTCATATTTGTTCACCTATTAAACCTTGTCTGGACTTCCACAAATAATTCAAGACCAAAATTACCCAAATCGGTAAAGCCGTTCTCGAGTTTTAGCGAGACTAACGAACAGCGATTCATTTTTATATATATCTTAGAAGATATAAAAGAGTACTCACTATACTGATCCACGTTATTATCATAGCGATCACAGAATGCCAGACCAGCAGCAGGGAAGACCACGGCTGCAGGACGCAGGGGAACGTTTGTCTGAGGCATATCTCATCTGATTCGTCCGTAAGCGTCGAGTCTAAGCGCTACAAAACAATTCTAATATTATTAAAATCACGACCTGGAAAGATGGAAAAATACGAACGGAATCTCGCGTAGAATCTGAGTGAAGCACTTGAAGTATGCCATCGGCACTTTCCATACACGAAACATGCAATCTTGCCAAATCTTGCCAAAATTGTACTGGGACACTAAGAAAATACAACCTATATATATCGTCCTGCGTGATTAAATCATGCCATAACACAAATCCAATTTGGGAAAAAAGAATGTGTGAATGTGAGAAATGACAATCGTCAAACTCTTCTCCACTTAGCTACTTTTTTTATAGACTACGATATCTTTTAAATTATGAGGTTTTTTGTTACCTCAATTGATATTTACATATCTACCAAATCATTACATATCTGTCAAATCTATCTATAAATTAGATATGTATTTGCTATGTTAAGTTATGTACATACGAACTTACATTTCTCATGTTGTAGCAGTCAGCAATTTCTAACAACACATCACAGTTGGCGATCAGCGAATTCCCTTTGGCGTCGCTCATCTCCTTCAGCGCTAAGAGATTCCGATTGAAGTGCAGAACGCTGCTTTTATGCCTGGTATAGAAATTAATATCAATGAGGAGAAAAACTCAAAGGTCGATAAAGATGTCGCTAGCATCGAATTTTGCGTCATTTTTGTATTGGTCTGTCATTTCGTTACTAGATCCCTAAACTTAAGTTAAGTTAGAGACATAAGTACTAACATTAACTTAACTCTATGTAAAAGTTTTAACTCTAGTCTTATCTATACGTATGTATATTATGTATTGATCACCCATTTGTTTTCAGTAAACAAAGCCCAATAAGCCGCTACCTATTTTATTTTTTATTTTTTTTATTTCTTTTGAACAAAATTACATTATTTAATCTCCACCTTGTTGTCGGTAGCACAGTCAGGAATCAAACATGACGCTCTCTCATTGTAAAACAGAGCAATAGTTTCAGAACTGATGAAAAAGCCGCGGTAGCCTAGTGGTATGGGTAATGGACTGCTGAGACGAGGTCTCGAGTTCGATCCCAGGTTTACCATGGCACACACCAATGACTTTTCGATGCTTTTCGGAGTTATGTGTGTATTTATCGCAGGTTTATAAGTGCCTCGGAGAGCACGTTAAGCCGTCGGTCCCGGTTGCCATACAAACATCTATGGCAGTCTTTACGGGTAGTTGGAGCCCTCAAAAGTCCAACCAGCCTAACTTGGAACTTCGATATCGCCATTGGTCATTAGACCATTGGTTGTGGAGGTCAGATGGCAGTCGCTTCACGGAAAATATCGAAGTTCAGCCGCATCACAGTTAGACTGGAAAGCCGACCCCAACTGAGTTGGGAAAAAGGTTCAGGGAATGGTGAGTTTCAGAACTGATGAACTATCAAACACTACTTTGACATTGGTAAAATCATCGGTGAACGATGGAGCCACTTATATAAAATAAGAAGAAATAGAGACTAAAGAATATTCTTTGTCTATGGGCTCCCGCAGTCTGTGATTACATACCTACATACATTATGCTCTCGGATTTCATTGTTTTCCTTTCATTTAATTTATGAAGTTTGTTAGAGAGATTTCATCCTTATAATTGCCCCTAGCGATCTATGCAATAAAAGTACAGAGTGCAACTTTTACAGATTTTAGTCGGTTCGATTTCGGGGTGCGGCAAGCGAATTTTCAAAAAACATTGAATGCAGTTTTGTTTCTTTTCAAAAATAAAGGAATGTTTCCTTTGAGCAAAATTTTCAATCTGCAGTTTAAGAGTACTTTGCCTTCAGGTGGCATTACAAAATTCCACCCTGTATATTCCGTCCTACGTAATAGGGGGTGAGCCTATAGCCGTATTCTGGGTACTATTGTTGACACGAGCCTTGCATCTGAGGCTGAGTCTGGGCTATATAATCTGTCTGATGTTAAGCAGCCCTACCCTTTGGTCGCCTTGTACGACACCGCATGGGAAGAGAAGAAGTGGTCCAAATTCCACTCTGCCGGGAACCACGCAGCAAAAGTAAAGTATGTAGCTATCATAATACTTACATAGCAACAACAGGAATCTTCAAGGTGTAATGGCGTTTGACTTTTCTTATATGATCCTAAAATATTAATTCAAATAGATATTGTGGATAGATAAACAATCACCTATTACTAAAATGAGTAATTCGGATTCTGCTAGTACTTTAAGCACGAGTAATTTGGATTTATGGAATCTGCTAGGGTTTCGGACAAAAAAATATATTACTTTATTTTATTTTATGTTTTTGAGTTATGATTTCATATACGAATAGTTTTTTATTACCATTTTCATTTTAGCCTAGCTATCTCGCGCTGAATGCGCTATGGACACGCACTTCTGACACGGTCACGGTAAATGTTACTTATATGTAGACGAGGCATAATATTTGTTCACAGCGCAGAACGTTTACTCAGTCCAAGTTCTATAGTTGGTAGCTAAAAGGTAGCTAAAAACTAGTAGTGATGTTAACTGTTTCATACAAATTAACAAGAACTAATTTGCAAAGACTAACATTGAAGGCCATCATTATCGGTACACCATGGTTCTGGTAAGCGGAGTACTTGAGGACAGTTCGCCAGAGGTTCGCGGCATGCAGCACGTGAGCAGTACAGAAGGTAGCCGCCCTGACTGTGACGTGAGAGGTGCTGGCTGCTACGGCGACTGCTCCTCCCGTAGGAGTCAGAATTGTGCCGCGGGTAAAACGTAGTATTGCTGTGATGTCATCTTCTGCTGTAATTATCTGGAAAAATATTTTTTTTTTATATTAATGGCACGTCAATTTGACTTCACCTCGCCTGATGTTAAGCTGAAGGCAACGTCTCATGAAAGAGGGTCACTGTTGCAAACACGTTCAGTGCTACAATGGTGGCGCTCAGCTTGACGGCCTCATCAGATGCTACCGCATAAAGGAAATATTGAATTGACTCCCAGAAAGATATGAAATAAACATCAGCAAAGCAATCTCAAGGAGTCATCGAGTAGACTGGAAGTCCTGGAGAGTGCCGTGGATAGTTTTATGGATTGGGTAGCGTACCCCGGGTTTACCAGGGTGTGGGAGATATAAACCGTATAATCACATCTCCGGTAATCATAGATCCATAGACAGCGTGTGTTTTAGTCGGTTCGTGTACAACATAATCACCTCCACCAACTTTGGTAGAGGCGGTATCCGTAGGGATTTTGCGCACGGAAAAAAGGTAGTATTAGATGTTATTGAGCTTTAGTACTAGGCCTCACTTCTACTAATATTGTCTAACCATTGAGATTACAAAAAAATCCATTGTATCTTAGACACTACTGATTTAAGCTTATAGCTTAATATCAAACTCCGTGTAGACCTTTTTTAATAAATTTTGAACTTTAAACCTTTTGGGACGAAGCTGAAAATTCAATGACAGTTTTTGTAATATTAAGTGGGTTGTTAATAGTTTACAATTTAGTAGAATGGGACTAGTCCTGAGTACTGGGATCGATCATCGACTCGTTCTATTAAAAAAAATTCCATAGGAGCCATGAAGTTTATAAATCGCGGAAAATAGTTAATGCCAATACTCAGGGGATCTGTGCTTCAGATACCTACTGTCATATACAGTAACATGGTTTATTTATATCTAACTAGCTGACCCGCGCAACTTCGTCTGCGTCACCTTGTTTTTGCAACATTTTTCATTCCTGCTCCGCACTTGTTGGTCGTAGCATGATGTTATATTCATATTATATAAACCTTCCTCTTTAACCATTCCATCTATTAAAAAAACCGTATCAAAATCCGTTGCGTAGTTTTGAAGATTTAAGCGTACAAAGGGACATAGGGACAGAAAACGCGACTTTGTTTTATACTATGTAGTGATCTATAGTATAGTACAGTTTTACTCCACCTCAATGTCACCGTAAGTGATGAAAATGATGGCGGATTTCTTAGCGTTTCGCTCGATGATGACGTCGCCAGGAATATAGTGTATGGTTTCCATTTTTTTGGCTAACTCAGACAGGAATTGGTACGAGAGGTCACGTAAGAGCCGAGACTGAAAGACAAAAAAAATAATATTCTAGAATATAAAGACTATAAGTTATAAAGACCCACGAAAATAAAAAACGATAAATAGTTTTTTCTGTTCTGTTTTGTCCATTGTCATTGTTGATATAGAGGGCTTTAGGAGCAAAGGTTGGTCCAAGAAAAGATCGATTGTGAAAAAGAAGATATGGCAAAAAGTGTGGAGGAGAATGACATGTTGCCCCGACCCCAATTAATTGTGGCAATTGCAGGGAGATCATGATTTTTTCAAGTCAACCTGCAAACCGGTACACTTGCTAATTGACGGACGATGCTCTATCGCAAGTTTTCTTCACAAGGATGGGAGATCAGATAGCAGTCACTCCCGCAGAAGTCAAATAAAACATTTATAATCTAGAGAGAGATGGAGAACTGAAAACGAAATATTAAGTACCTACGAGCTATTTAGACCCAAACTGAGCACTTGCTACTCAAGCAAATGATTGTACTTATTTAGACTAAGTAAATGTAAATAGACCAAAAAAAAGAAAATCACTCTAAGTTTCTTGTCGGAGTCTTCTTAGGTCGAAGCTGCGCTTTGAACCGGTGGTGGTTCATTTGCTAAATTAACCTAAGATCTTAACATAACATAACATAAACTCACGCCTATATCCCCGAAGGCGTAGGCAGAGGTGCTAGCACCCACATTTCACCAGTTTATGTTTAGATGCCAATGTAGTAGGTGGCGAGTCTATTGCCATTAACCGCGCACTTATAAACTTGCGATAAATACACACATAACTTCGAAAAGCGTCGAAAAGTCATTGGTGTGTGCCAAAACCTGGGATCGAACCCGAGACCTCGACCCCGAGACCAGCAGTCCGTTACCCAAACCACAAGACTACCGCGGCTTTTGACCATTTAATGGTGTATTTATTTTTTGTTTTGTTTTTGGTGTACAATAAAGAGTTCTCTTTCTATCTATCTATCTAACCATCTGTGGTCTATGCAGAATAAATGATTTTTGAATTAGAATTAAACATAGCTTGATACATGATTTTTAGAATGTGGATATATTTTTTTAAACTTAAATCTTACCTTTTGTGTAGCTTCAAAGTATATGTCGGTGTATATGGTGGCAGGCAGTGTGGGAGGGAAGGTGGGTAGCAGTTTCGTCGCTGAGACGGCTCCCTGCCTGTGCCAGTACATGCGGTAGAAATTCTGAACTTTCTCTCTCAAACTCGGCGGCACGTGTGCATCTTTCTGTATTCATTTGTTAGATTACATTCATCTCTTTTTGTTAGAATGGTAGAATATTTTAAGTACTAAGTATTTCATATTTGAACGGAGGTAGGACATGACTGTATCTCCCGTCTTAATTGAGCAGTCCGACTGGGGAAGCATCTCCACCCTACAGAATACCACGGTCAATAATAAAATTGTATAGTGTTCCCGGCGGCGCGCGCGGCTGTGAGTAGGGTGACCATAGCTCACTGGAGCACTTTTGTGTTGTAGTAGGAAGACCGAGGGTTTAAATTGACACAACTGTGTGGTGGTTTGGAACCCTGCTTTGTCTTCTGCGCTGATGTCACAGAAACTCCTAACCTTCATCAACCTAGCCCCTTTTCCTACGTGTCGGCAAAACGAGTGTGACGCCGTTGGTGTCGCAAACGTCCATAGGACACGGTAATTACTTTCCATCAGGTAGCCTGTGTCTTATCTCCCACCTAAGTTGTTTATAACAAAACATAAGTTTGGTTCACGTGAGGTTTAATGAGTGGTAAAATCATCTCTAATATACGTCTACTTGATAAATTTGCGAATGCGTTTATTTAAAACCTTTATGAAAATGTGTGTGTGTGTGTGTGTGTGTTTGAATTTTTGTCTTTTAAACGACATTTTGCTCTGATAAACTATATTTTAATCATAGACACTGTTTATACATTTTCTAAATATCAAATGAGGAATATAGTCCTTATCCTTACCAAATCTTTTATAATCAGCTTGTATCTCGACCGAAACGTTTCTTCAGGGCTCATGTAAAGGCTTATGACCAGCGACAGGGAAGCCACAGCCGCCCCCGTCACCACAAGGCAACCAGTCATGATCACCGCTAAGCTGGTGATGCGCTCAACGTCATTCATGGGGGTCACGGGCATTCTAAAAGTAATTTGATGTTAATGGAACTAGATATCCGTGGACATTGCTTTCGAACTAACACGAGGTCAAGGTCACGTAGGCCAATGTGGGTGACCTTGATCTATTGCTCAAACAGAGGACTGTATGATGATGTGATTTATCAAGAAGAAGAAATTTCGTGAGACTTATGAAATATTTGTGTGTACATTGGGTCGACTCGAATTTTTATATATGCCATTCGCGTTAAACGCGTTTGAGTAGCAATTGCCGTTCATTGTTAATCGCAGGTATAGCCAACAGTTGGCATTGTCTAAGGAAATGTTTGATTAATTCAACAAGACACTTCATAGGCACAACCATAAAAACGTTGTTCTATTGTAATATCTAAACTACATCTACACTATACTCTTAAGATTTTTTTTGTGTGTGTTTTTAATGAATAAACTCAAAAACGGTTTAGGCGCATTAGGGCTAATTCTCATTATGGCAACCGACTCGCTAATGGACTACTTCTCATTATGGCCACTTCTCATATTGGCTACTTCTGATTAAGGCTACTTCTCTCTTGGGCTACTTCTCATTTGGGCTACTTCTCATTGGGGCTACTTCTCATTAGAGCTAATTCTCATTTGGGCTACTTCTCATTAGGGCTACTTCTCAATATTTGGGAACGCTTATTGGTTATCGTTTATTACACGACAGTTTTTGCTAGAGTACCATATAAGCATAAATCAAGACAATAGTTAACTATCAGTATTAATTAGATTCCTTTATATAAGAAACTGGTAATAAGTCATTTTCTTTAAAATGTACTAACAGCTGTTATTTCACCAATTTTTAGTTTCGTAAGTACTCTTTTATAGTTTTTATCGAAATGAATGTACTTGTTATGTCGATTTTTGTTTGAATGAATATGACTGTTCTTGGGTTTGGAGTCAAAATGCTTAGCAAAAACTTGGACGATCCGATGGTGCCATCCCTCAAGAGCGTCGGTAGTGCGGTGGCGTTGTCCAGAGCAACTAAGAAGTGCAGGGTTCATTCTTGGATCCCACTGTTTTGCAAAGTATTTTAAAAACGTTGTTTTTAAAATACTTTGTTGTTTTAAAAATTGTCTTGATTTATGCTTATATAGTACTCTAGCAAAAACTGTCGTGTAGTAAACGATTACCATTACCAGAGTAAGGAGCAATTAAGTGACTGACACCTAGTAATGTTCACCTATCCTTTAACTATTGATTTTGGTATGTTATAAATAAATAAATGTTAGTTTCAAACTATACTAAAGTAATTACAAAAAGTACCTAATACTTATAATGTTGTATACTTACCTATTACATTGGTTCTAGTGTGATTGATACATATTTATGTACATAAAGACAGTACTTATTTCAATAAGCATTCCCAAATATTGAGAAGTAGCCCCAATGAGAAGTAGCCCAAATGAGAATTAGCTCTAATGAGAAGTAGCCCCAATGAGAAGTAGCCCAAGTGAGAAGTAGCCCAAGAGAGAAGTAGCCCTAATCAGAAGAAGCCCATATGAGAAGTGGCCATAATGAGAAGTAGTCCATTAGCGAGTCGGTTGCCATAATGAGAATTAGCCCTAATGCGCCTAAACCTCAAAAACAACTGTGACAATCTAAAAAATTCTCTCACCATTGATTGAAAAGCTATATATTCACCCTGAGTAACCTGGCAAGTGGCAACAGCTAATATTATAAAGAGGCAAGATTTGTTTGTTTGTTTGTTTGTAACGAATAAGCTCCGAAACTACTGGACCGATCTAGACACGCGGGAGCGTGTCAAGCCAAGTTCTAGAAACAGAACTGGCGAGCCGCACCGTGTGTAATATTACACGAACCATTTGGAGCCACTTTTGACCCCCTCATAAATCAAAAACTATTTAACATAAACGTATCAAATTTGGCTCATATATTGAGACTTGCGAGATACATATGTGTTGTAATTTTCATAAACTTATCTCAAACGGTTATTTAAATATTAATGTCTAAAATTCCTCATTTTTATCACTGACTGACCTATAGACCAAAACTATATCCCAGTTCCAGATGACCTAGAGAGTTAAAATTTGGCATGCAGGTAGGTAATTAGATGAATAGAAAGGAAAAAATAAAAAACTGGCAATTTTTAAATAATTAGTTGCTATTATGAACGCTTAACATAAATTTCCCTAATATTACTTAAAGGAGACCAAAACTCTAACCCAGTTCCAGATGACCTAGAGAGTTAAAATTTGGTATGCAGATATGTAATTAGATGAATACAAAGGAAAAAATAAAAAACTGGCAATTTTTAAATAATTAGATTCTATTATGAACGCTTAACATAAATACCTAATATTACTTAAGGAGACCAAAACTCTAACCCAGTTCCAGATGACCTGGAGAGTTAAAATTAGGTATGCAGCTAGGTAATTAGATGAATACAAAGGAATAAATAAAAAACTGGCAATTTTTAAATAATTAGATTCCATTATGAACGCTTAACATAAATACCTAATATTACTTAAAGGAGACCAAAACTCTAACCCAGTTCCAGATGACCTAGAGAGTTAAAATTTGGTATGCAGATAGGTAATTAGATGAATACAAGGGAATAAACAAAAAAACTGGCAATTTTAGATAATTAGATCCTACTAGCTGACCCGCGCGACTTCGTCTGCGTCACCCCGTTTTCGTGTTCTCCGCACCTGTTAGTCGTAGCATGATGTTATATACATATAAACCTTCCTCTTTAACCATTCTATCTATTGAAACAAACCGCATCAAAATCCGTTGCGTAGTTCTAAAGATTTAAGCATACAAAGGGACAAGAAAAATAGGGACAGAAAACGCGACTTTATTTTATACTATGTAGTGATTATGAACGCTTAACATAAATACCTAATATTACTTATAGGGTAGGTACCTACGTTATTAACTGGGATTAATATTATTATTTTTATATTTAGCGCACATCAATAGTGTAAAATCACATCAATAGTGTAAAATCATTACCTACTCATAAATAATGATAAAATAATACGCATTTATTTAGATTTTCGGTATATACACGACGCGCGCTCGTCAAGTGAAGCCGGAGCGTCACAGCGCATGCGCAAACCGGGGTTCGCGCATGCGCTGTGACACCCGAATCGGACCGTCGTCGCCGCGTCGTCGCCGAACGAGCGGCAGCCGCGCTCATAAGCGCGAGCGCCGTCTTGCTGTCCGGTTGTCTCTCAATATCTGACCTATAAGGTTGCGATTTAGGCTGCGAAATTTTTCCTTAAGTTTCCTTTAGTGAAGTTTGTAGTAATAAAGTAAATATATAATTGTAGTAATATTATTATTACAATTTCTTTATTAAGTAGGTACGTACGTATAGTATTATAGTATAGGCAATAGTTTATTTTTATTTTTTTAAGCAATTGTATTTTTAAGTAAATAGGTAAGTTAAGTATAGTTAAAAGTAAGTAGGTGTATATAACTACTTAACTTAAGAGTTTGAGAACTTGTTGATAGTAGCAAATAATTTTATCTTTTTATTACGTAGGTAGGTATAGGTATTGTACAATGAGTCGTACAATAGAATTACGGTTGGGTGACACTCTCACCTTACACCAAATTATTCCAATGCCTCCCGATGGAAGATGGGCAATTCACTCAAATATTTCAAAGGTAGGTACAAGAAAATATAGGAAATAACACTGAGAAGGAAATTATTCCCCGTAAACGTAAGAAAATACAGTAACTCATTCAATTGTTTTATATTTATAAAGTCTACTTTTAATTTTATTGATTTATTACAAAAAATATTAATGCATCATTAAGGCCTCTACATACCATACCCGCCTGCTCGCCAGGTTTGCCTGGCGGGTTGGAACGGCGGCATTAGATATTGTAATCTATTATCCCACCAAAAACATAAATGTAAAAAAGGAGAGCCAAGTTCAATACAAAAATTATTCTTTGCTGTGGGCTTGGCAATGCAATTGTTTTATACTTATCAAGTCAACTTTTAGTTTTGAATTGTCCTTTTAAAAGGACTCACGGCGTTACGAGGATATGTACTTACCTACAAAAAGTAATGATATCCCACCAAAACATAAATGTAAAAAAAGTAGAGCCAAGTTCAATACAAAATTTATTCTCTGCTGTGGGCTTCGCCGCTAAAAGAATGGAGATCAGAGATTGAGTGCCAAGTTCTATGCAAAATCCAAATATGTAGTCTAAGGGCTGACTTGGCTGGTTTTCCCATACGAATTATTACTAAGTACCTACTTTTACACAGTCATGGAAGAGCCTTATGTTCGATGGGTAGTTTCTACCAGCAAGCTAAATTTTCGGAATATAGAAATAAGAACCGAAAGGTAACAGGTTTAGAACATGCGAAGGCTATATAATTCGTATAGGAAAACCAGCCAAGTCAGCCCTTAGACTACATATTTGGATTTTGCATAGAACTTGGCACTCAATCTCTGATCTCCATTCTTTTAGCGGCGAAGCCCACAGCAGAGAATAAATTTTGTATTGAACTTGGCTCTACTTTTTTTACATTTATGTTTTGGTGGGATCTCAATCATTCTTCCACCTTTAATAAGCTACAATATCTAGGAGTAACATAAGCTATTATATCATCACGCTACTATCCAAGGGAGCGGAGTAATAATCGTAAATCTCAATCGATCCAGTAAATTTCTATACATTGTCGCTAATGTCGACAGCAAGGAAAAGTAGTATAGAGAGGCAAGTAGAGAATCGAGTAGAGTCGTACAACGCGATAATCGATATCCATTTATATAAATTAGTGTTGTAGGTTGAACATACCTACACATTTTTATGTGTACCTAGGTATGTTTAACTTAGTTGGTTGCACTAAGGAATATAATATTACCCAATAGGTATAAACATCTTGTTCACGATGTATAGTGCGACAATGAACTGTTTGGTCGGAGTCTCTTTGCCGGAGACCAGCTGCACGCCCATCCGGCGACGCGGCACCGCTGGGATCTCTGTTTGGAACTATAAGTTACATCATACATGAATTAGACTAGTTTTCTTGATAATTGATGATTTAAAGAGTTTGTTATGATGGATTTTTTATTATCATATACGTCGATTTGATTTAATCTCGCCTGATAGTAAGTTGAAGGTAAATTTCTGGAAATAGGACCAGTATTACATACATCGAAAATGTTACAATGGCGGCACTCGCCAAAAGTTTGATGATGGGGGAGATATGAGAGACTGTCTAGCTCCAGTGAAAATAATTCAATGGAAAATTCTCTCAACGCTCAGTAACCTAGCTTCTTCTTCATCATAGCGTTCACCCCAGTCGCATCCCAAACTTCCGCCTCGGAATCTGGTCCACAAAGCGACTTGCCATATGACCTCCACAACCCATTGATTATATATACAAGCATCGCGGTTAGACAGGTTGTTGAACTTTTTAGAACTCCAACTACCCGTAACGATTGCCATAGATATACGAGTATGTTTGAGAACTGTGGTGCCTCAGAGGCACGACCAGACCAAAACAAATAGGTAGCTATATTCATTTATGCAGATGCATACAAATATTTGCACTGTAGCCTTAGCACGAAATACTATCGAATTCGTAATGTAAAGGTATCGACAGAACGGAGCATTGCGATTGGCGGGCTACACACGCACACAGGTTCACAAGAGGTAGACTGCCAATCACAATGCTCCGTTCTCTCGAAACCTTTACATTATGAATTCGATAGGAGTTCATACTAGTATACTGAGCGGAGATCACCCCGCGTCCCCTGCGTAGCGGTTGTGTCCACTACGGCCCCCCAACAGAGGCTGCTGCAAGCGACTCCATCTAGCTCTCCAGTGGAAACGATTCTGTGAACTACGTTGGTATACAAACCATGGTGATTTGAAGCCACACCCAAGCCCATGTTGCTCTTAGAACCATAAATATGTAGCAATACTCCAGAGTTGTTCCAACGATGCTGCCTTTCAAGTTGTAATTGTTCATGGACCCTGGGAAATCATTTGATGGGTCTAAATTTTAGGTTTTTAGACTTAGTCCAGGGCGGGTTATTCCAGTTCAGTTTAAATTCGACATTTTTCGTGAAGCGACTGCCAGCTTTGAACTCATTATAAAGGTATGTTTTAATGACTTAGAGATGAGAAGTAGCGTTATTTGTAGTAAAAGTCTTTGAAGTGACTTTCCTAATCTAGGTACTGTATTCGAGGAATTATCATTCTCTGAGCCTATTCCCAACTAAGTCGGGGTCGCCTTTCTAGTCTAACTAAGATGCGACTAAACTTCGATATTTCCCGTGAAGCGACTGCCATCGGACCTTCACAACAAAGGAGAAGTCTGACAATCGCAATGCTCCGTTCTATCGCTATCTTTACGTTACGAACTCCATAGTTCGTGTTCGTAGCACTCACCATCGCCCTATAAAAACAGTAATAGTTACTAATCTAAAAGAAAAGTGGACTTCAGGTTCTGAAGTATTAACTGGGAAATCGCTATGAAGGTGATCAATCGTCAGCATAAATTTTGATATACTGACTTCTGACTACGACAGTCTCTCTTCACATTTTCTTTTAAAACCTTGACTGATACTTGGCTCCTTACTTAACTGGAGAAATGTACTTACACAGATATCCAAAAGGCCTGCGAAGACGTACATAGTAACAGCCCAGCTTCCAATAATGGTTTTTGCTTAAGTAGTGCGTGTAAGTAATCGCATCTAAAAGTAACCCTCCTGAAATTAAATGGGTATTGGCTGATTTCAAACTATGTATGGTATTGTACCAGGGTACGATGGACTTTTTATACCACTTCGGCGGCAAACTATCACATGGACCACCTGAGGGAAAGTGGTTACCGTGGCGCCACACTTGTGCTGTCGACTTAGAGGGAAGGGGGCAGAGAAAAGGGCTGAAAGTTAAGAGAGTTTCTGTACTGTCAGTGCAGAAGACAAAGCAGAGTTTCATACCACCACAAGAATATCTTGAAATAGTAAAAAGTAAATAATTCAAGCGTTGTCGTGTCGGGGGACCGTTAACTGGTGAAGCACTTCATACATTTTCGAAACGATTCAAGGTTTTTCGAGGTATTTCTGTGACGGAGTTTTTTAAATATTTAATTGAATTTTGATTTCACACTTTTTAAATTATTGCCATTTTGTGGCGGCGGCCATCTTGATCCGATTGTCAAAACATAGCTAAAAACGCGGGTGCGGGTCGGGCGCTGGTCATTTTATCATCCATTGCCGTTTACAGAATAAAAAAATCTGTATTAAGAAAACGACGATGGCATAACGACTGTAACGACCCGTACTCGCGCTATGTGTGTATCGCGCTTCAAATATAAAAAAGGCTAACCAAAGCGACAAACGACAGAATCAGTATCTTCCAGCTCTGTGACCAGTCTATAGCCCACAGCGAACACATGAAGAGCATACGATGTATCATAGACGATATCGAAATATTTCGCCTCTTCGAAGTTCGAAGTATACTGGCCAGCTACCCACAGCAAGCCTATAAGAACTACCACGCAGATATAACAGTTCCACAAGGTGTTGTCTGGCAGATTGCGGAACCAGTTTATTAGAGCTTTGAGGGTCCACCAGGGAGGGTATGGAGCCTGTGAAAGTAAAATATGTTTACAAAATTTTGACTTTTAGAAGTCCAAATACTAATGTGAGTAATAGTAAAGTGAGGTTCACTCATTATCACTCCATACACTCACAAGTTTATTTAGGTGTGTTTTCGTTTTGTAGTCACTATCACTACACATAGTATAAAACAAAGTCGCTTTCTTTTTCCCTATATCCCTTTGTATGCTTAAATCTTTAAAACCGCGCAACGGATTTTGATGGGTTTTTTTTAAATAGATAGAATGGTTAAAGAGGCAGGTTTATATGTATATAACATCATGCTATAACCAACTGGTGAGAAGTAGAAGTGAAAAATGTTGCATAAACGGGGTGACGCAGACGAAGTTGCGCGGGTCAGCTAGTACCTATTTCATAAATACGGCCAATCAAACATCAGTTTCGCTGCTGAATCTGTCGTGACACTTTACCATTTTTTAGTGTAACTTGTGAGTAAGTAAACAAAAATCTGAGAACTCGCGTCATCGTCACCAAACGTTTACGATCGCGGGTAACGCAACGCGACGATACAATTCACAAGTTACTTAGTTTTAACTCTATCGGCAGTCCATACCATACCATACTGCCGCGTGTGTTTTTTATTTATTAATTTTGATTTTTACTAATTAAACTGTTCGGTATCGAGTCTGCAAACCCTATCGCAGGGATTAGACAGAATCTAAATATCGCGATTGCATACCACGATCAGGACCCCGATTGTGGTAATAAACCATAGGTCTCATAATAGATGCCTACCTCATGCGGTTGTCCAAAGAAGGTATTGTCTAACTCCAACTGACGGCTGCAGCGGCTGCTTTCCGATGTTCTGCTGCTGTGAGCGTACTCATCTCGAATCGCGGACTCATCTACCACACTCGAGATCGAGTTGGTGGCACTCGAGTTTTGGTTTGTCATACTCGAGCTTATTTTAGTCGCACTTGAGTAAGGGATTGTCGCGTTTCGTTATTATATTGATTTGTTATTAAGACACCAACTAAGTATAAGTATATTTTAGGATTAAGTCACTTTCATAGGTCACTTTGTTTATCAATATGTCAATTGTGTAGGCTTGTTGAAAAAATATCGATACATCGATATATCGATATTATTTTTTCTATACATCGATATTTTTGAGTGATATTTAATTCTTCGATACATCGATGTATCGATATTAAATTCCAGGTATCGAAAAGGTATAAAAAACGATATTTATTATGATATAAAAGTCCTGAAAGGAAAGCTTTTCACCTAACACTTTTAGGCAACGTATGCTTTTATATAGAATGCCTGCTGTTGCACCGGCAATGTTTGAAGTAAATACATTTACGTCTGTATTTGCAAAAGGATTTGAGGAAATTCTATTTCTAAATCGTTATAAAAACATTACCTTGAACTTACTTCTAACCTAATCTATCCAAGCCAAATTACATTACATTACAAATTACATTAGACACTGCGCCTCAATTTGGATACATATAGTTTAGAAGGCGAATGTGGAAACGGAGCTCCTGCGTTAGCCTTCGTGGTTGTTTTTTTTTTTGTAACCACCATTTATTTATATTAAAGCCCGCTGAGTTTCTTGCCGGAGTCATCTCAGGCCGGGGCCGCGATTCGAACAGATGGTCCATTTGCTCACTGATTTATAAAATATTGTTAATATTGACTTTTGTATTGCCGTTTAATGGTCTATACAGAATAAATATTTTTTGAATTTTGAATTTCAAATTATGTTTCTTGATAACATTTCATATTTCAATTACTGGCTGCGCAGTGGGCATTCTATTAGGCAGGCTTAGACATGTATAGAAAACCGGTTTATACACATTGCCGGTAATATTTATGTATATAAAAATAAAATTAGTATTCAGAGTGCCATTATCCTCTGGCAAATCATAGCGATATATCGATATATCGATAATTTTTTATAAAAATATCAATATCGATATTGATATATTTTTTTAATATCGATACAAATATATATCGATACTTTTTTGCATTTCCGACATCCCTACAATTGTGTGTGAATCTTTAGTATTTATACTTGTCTATGGTTTGAAGATCACATAGAGTAGATTAATGATCCATCATAGAGGCTATATTCTAGGGTTTTAGTCACAGATCACAGAAAAAAGTAGAAGTATGAAGTAGGCGAGGTACGCGTGTCATTTTTATGCATATTTACACGAAAATATTTTTTTTTTTATAAACTGAAAGTTTTAAATAACTTTCTTAGAATACTTACACGATTAGTACTACATCAGTTCCCCTACAAATCTGTCGTATCACATTTCTACTAGTTTTTTCTGTTCTGCAGTTTTCCTCATAGAATATTTATCTTCATACTAACCTCCATAGCTACAAACTGTATGATGTAGCACAGATGTAGACACATGTTCAGTGGCGGATTTACCAGGAAGCAAAGGAAGCAATTGCTTGAGGCCCCGCTTGGAGAGGAGCCCCAAAATATGAAAAAACATCAAACGTATTAGAAAATGTAAAAATAATTAAAAATATTAAAATTTTTTGAAATAACATAAAGATGACTGATAGTTCAAATAATATATTTTGCAAAATTAATGTTTTTTGTTATTTCTAAAGAAGAGGGGGGGGGGGGGGGGTATATTAAAACGAGGGCCTCAAAAATCTGTTGTTGCTTGAGGCCCCGTCGGAGGTAAATCCGGCTTTGCACATGTTGTGTGCAGCGACGTGCGGTCCTCATTATTGGGAACTCAGAGGTCACGAATACCCTCGAGCCTTTGCAGATGCGTAGAGATGTTGCGTCCCTGGCAGTATTTTACCGTCTCTACCATGGTGAATGTTCTGATGAGCTCTTCCAATTAATCCCACCCTCCCCTTTCCTACACGTGTAGGGCTTAGATGTCACCCGCATACGGTACAGAATATTCCATCAAGACACAAGCGGTTCGGTGAGTATAGCTAGTCGTAAATAGTTAGTCGGCTAATCAAGAATTTGGGATTTCAACTTCCTATAGGCCATATACCTAATATAATTTTAGGAAAATCTACACAACGCCACCTAGACCCATGGTAAGCATAGTTCAACTAGCTTGTGTTATGTGTTCTAGAATGCGGATAAACATACTAAGATACATATTGTACATGGAAACACCCAGACCAATGCAAATATTCATATTCATGCACATAAATATTTGCACTGAGCGGCAATCGAACCCGCGCCTCCTGCGTAGCAGTCTACCGCCAAGCCACGGAGCCGCGGAAGTTCTCAACCGAAAAAGGAAATAATAAGAAATAATAGTCGAACACAGTGTTTGTTCATTGTTTAATGCTTTTTATTTATTTTCGATCTATAAATAAAACATAAAGAAGTTATTATTTACATCTTTTATTTATTTATTACATAGTAGGAAAACTTACAGCTAACAAATTAGTGTTATAAAGATATTTGAAACTAGCTGTTGCCCGCGGCTCCGTCCGCGTTATACGACTCTACTCAATTCTCTACATGCCTCTCTATACTACTTCTCCTTGCTGTCATGACAAAGGAAATAGTTAGCGATATTAGCATCAATGTATAGAAATCTACCGAATCTATTGAGATTTACTATTATTGCTCCGCTCCCTTGGATGATTGCGTGATGATATATAGCCTAAAACTATAGCTTTTTATAGGTGAAATAATTATTGAAATCGGTCCAGTAGTTTCTGAGTCCATTCGTACAAACAAACAAAAAAAAAACAAATCTCTCTTTATAATATTAGTGTAGATAGGAGACGGCCAATTAAAAGTTTTCAATACTAAATATTGGTTGAAAATATTTAGTAATTAATCTGTGTTATTTTATTAATCTGTAGCGGTTGAGAATTTTCATAAACATTACCATGAAAACCGAAAAAAAAACGTAATAAAAAATGATATAAGGAAAGTTTTTCATGCTACAGATACTGAATTATAATTAGTTTCACATAATTATTTGTAGGTATATTATTTTGAACATTGTTTTTTATTAAGTCTAACATAGTTTTTGTGTTCGTACAATAATTAAAAGCCTTGTCTATCTACTAAATTACATTAAAATCGGTTCAGTAGCTTTAACAAACCGACATTGTTATTTCCTTTATTGAAGTTGATTCAATATAATATATAAGGGGCCCACTACCGAAGCCGAAGGCCCCTACTCATGGTACACGACATATTGGCATGAAAAAAATTACGATTATTTTTTAATTTTTTTTTCGCATTGTTTACTCTCCATCTTATCAGTAAAGCTAAATAAAAAGTAAATTTCATAAAAAAAACAAGTGACGCCATCTTGCGAGTTCATGTTATTTCGTGATTTTTTTTATAACACGAATGAGAGTGAATAACGCAAGTTAGGTTTTTGGCGGGAACGCGAATAGTGTCATAGCGCTGCAGTGTTTCATTTTATAAATTTGGTGTTCATTCGAGTTTTTATGTGTAAAAATGGTGGAGTTTTAGACATAACGGCTTGGACAAAGCACACAAGTGTAGGAGAGTGGAATATTGTAGTGAATTGTGATTTTTCGTGTTGGTGTCAAAATCTCCCTAAGAAAAGCTTCTAGTAAAGTCTCTACTACTTTACTAGGGCAACTATCATCCGTCATCGTCATCATATACTATACTTATCACAAAATAAAAGGAAATTCCCAACTCGACACTGGCAAAATTGTCCCCTGAATTGGGTTGATATGTTGCCATCTAAGAAAAAAAGAAAAAGAAGAACGCAAGTTAAACGGTACGAAAAAAAATTGCTTGCCGTAAATTTTTTTTAATGCCAATATATTCTGTACCACTACCAGGGGCCTTTGGCTTCGGGAGCGTTTCCCTTACCCTCTATATTTGTCATTTATTCTTCAATCTTGAAGTTATAACATCCACTCCATTCATCTCACTAATAGTCTCACCCTGGCCAGGTAGTGCTGGAATCAGTTGGCCTTAACCTTATTGTTGTGGAGGTACTCCTGGCGGAATGACTCGTTCATTCGCGCACTGATCTTCATGCGGATCCAGACTGGAGCTATCTTCATCAGACCGTACTGGAATTAACATATAAGGCATTTAGTTTAGATATTTAAAAAAAAAAGTTTTCCTTAGAGTTATTTATCCTTATCCTTATAATTATGGCAGGTTTATAAGTGACCGGTTAATGGCATAGGCTCGCCACCAATTAAGTACATTGTTGGGACCTAAACAAAAACTGGCGAAATATGTGTGCTAGCACCTCTGCCTACCCCTTCGGGGATATAGGCGTGAGTTTATGTTATGTTATCTTTAGAGGAATAAAATGTGTGAGTGACATATTTTCAGTTCTCGAGCATTAACAGGAATTAGGTACTTTTGGTTTCCCGGTTATACTACGGAAAATATCGAAGTTCACAATGGAAAAGGAGATCACGGACTTCGAGGTGAAAGCTTCGGATCTGTCCAGGATTACTGCTAGGATGAAGAAAGTACTTTTGGTTACTAGTTTTCTTAAACCGCGTCTACATTTATGTAACAATTTACCGTGACCGTGTCAGAAGTGCGTGTCCGTCGCGTATTCAGCTGCGTGATAGCTGAGCTTGAATGAAATTATCGATCGACTAGTGGCCGTGTCAGCACAATCCTAGTTTGTGTGCAGTGCCACAAGTTGTTACGTCCACACTAAACGTTATGTCTTCATGTCACGTTGTCCGGTCCGCTGTACGTGTCACAAATTTGGACGGACCTTTAGGAAATTTATGTCATTTGTATAAAATGGCTGCCACAGACTGCTTCATAATACCATACGCTCATGTGAAAGAAGCGAATTTTCCTCCTCCTCCAACATAAACGAAGGATCCTCCGACCAGGCAAGGTGATCACGCCTGGCGGGCCGCGGCCCAACGGTTGTCGTTAGGTTGTTGTATATATATTGTACCAGCGCGAGAACTTCACTTTCGCGATGCAGGATCCGTAGTGACGTAGTAGTTACTCTTGCTATCGCTAGATGGCGCTGGGTACATGTGGTATCGACACAAAAGTAATTGACTAACCTGGATGCCATGAAGCCAGTATCCCGTCGTGTTCTGCACCCTTCCAAGGGTTGACACAGCGTACTTGCTGTAAGCAGCCGCGTCAGGGACGAACAGACCTCCGTCCAACAAGTGCTGCGAGAAGGCGTTCATCTTCGTGGAGACGAAGAGAGGAGCCACATGCTGTACGAAGATACCCTTTGAGGAGTACTCCTCGCGGACTGCGAGGGTGAAGCTGTGAATGTACGCCTGGAAATTTTGAAAGCAAGTATTAGATATGCTGTTTCAAATGAATTTAGATCTGAAAAAGTGAATAATTCGATGAAAATCTAAGTGCTAAATGTTATCATATTTTGCATTGACATATTGCCTCTGTGGCGTGGTGGTAGCGGACGCGAATGTTGCGCAGGAGGCGCGGGTTCGATTCCCGCTAAGGGAGCTTAGCCAAAATGCATTCGTTCCGAATCTACATTCGTCATCGCTCTGAAAATGTATGGGAGTGATATTTGTTGTCGAATGTCATGTGATCCGATTCCGAGAACAAATGCCACTCCCATACATTTTCATCGCGATGACGAATGTAGATTCGGCACGAATGCATTTTGGCTAGGCCCCCAGTGCAAATATTTGTATGCATGAATATGGCTATTTGCACTGGTCTGGTCGTTCCTCGGAGAGCACGTTAAGCTGTTGGTCTCCGTTGCCATACGAACATCTTTGGCAGTCATTACGGGTAGTTGAAGCCCTAACTACAGAACTTCGATATCGCCAATTTGGTTGTGGGTGTCCGATGACAGTTGCTTCCGGGAGAATATCGAAGTTCAGCCGCATCTTAGTTAGACTAGAAAGCTGACCCCAACTGAGTTGGAAATAGGCTCAGAGAAGAGACTGATGATAATTTTAAATTTACAATTATTCTGTGAAGGAAAATGTAACTATAAATAAGTAATCACGGCTATTCTTTTTAATTGCACAAATACATATAATGTAGTTTTTTTTTATTGTCAGTAATTACAATGACTTAACAAATTGTACCAACATCAGTAACACACAACTAGAAGAAACGGTAATAAATAAATAAATATTCTAGAACAATCTACACAACGCCATCTAGACCCATGATAAACATAGTTCAACTAGCTTGTGTTATGGGTTCTAGAATGCGGATATACAAACTTAGATACTTTTTTTTGTAAATACATCCATAATATACATAGAAACACTCAGACCAATGCAGATATTTATATTCATGCATACGAATATTTGCACTGAGCGGGAATCGAACCCACACGCCTCCTGCGTAGCAGTCGTGTTCCTAGCTTCTGAGAACTCGCATGTAACTCGATAGTGACGTCATCCTAACGTAAATGAATATTTGCTATTGAATTCGATACGAACACTTTCTTGCTAGTGGTTCGTGCTAGAGGCACAGAGCGGTGGCGAATGTATACCTGGGGCTCTAGCCAAAATGCATTCGTTCCGAATCTACATTCGTCATACAAATCGGATCACATGACATTTCGACAACAAATGTCATTCCCATACATTTTCAGAGCGATGACGAATGTAGATTCGGAACGAATGCGTTTTGGCTAGGCCCTGCAGTGGATTCGCTTCGGAACGAATGCATTTTGTCTAGACCTCCTGAGGGCTTAATTTATCACTACTACGTGATAGAATGAAACCCTGCTTTGTCTTCTGCACTGACCTTCACCCCCCCCCCCCCCCTCTCCCACTTCCGTCTACAAAGCCAGTAGCACGAGTGTAACACTGCTCTGGTATTGCAAACGTTTATAGGCTACGGTCACCGCTTTCCATCAGGTAGGCTTGCATGTCTGCTTGTCTGCCACCTAAATTGTACAAAAAAAACATTACAATTACCTTTGTGGCTGCATATACGGTCATCAAAGGCATAGGCTGGAGTTCTGATCCCGAAGACACGTTGACCACAGCGCCTCTCCCCCGAGCCACCATCCCCGGTAGAACCAGCCTCGTCATAGCAGTCACCGCCCCTACATTCACGTTGATGAGCTCCCAGGATTTGGACGGAGGGAGGTCACAGAGAGGCATCATGTAATCGTATTGGACACCCACATTGTTCACTAGAACAGTAAAATAACATAACATAACATAAACTCACGTCTTCATCCCCGAAGGGGTAGGCAGAGGTGCTAGCACCCACATTTCGCCAGTTTATGTTAAGTCCCAATGTAATAAGTGGCGAGCCTATTGCCATTAACCGGGCATTTATAAACCTGCGATAAATATACACATAACTTCGAAAAGCATCGAAATGTCATTGGTGTGTGCTATGGTGAACCTGGTATCGAACTCAAGACCTCGTCTCAGCAGTCCATTACCCATACCACTCACACACATAACATAAACTGGCGAAATGTGGGTGCTAACACCTCTGCCTACCCCTTCGGGGATATAGGCGTGAGTTTATGTTTAAGCAAATCCTCTGATAATAAGATTGACTTGGGACCCAAGATCTTGCCTGGTCAACAGTCACATATAGGAGAGAGATTTACCTCTCTTTCTCTCATATAAACACCGTACCTACTTACCTAATATGCCAATCGGTATATCCTTAAGCTCCGCTTCGATGTGAGCATATATCTCGGCTCCCTTGCTGAAGTCAGCGACCACTGTCTTCGTTTTAACATTGTGCTGCTTCTCTGCAAAGTTTAAAGAAATAGTTTCAATCAACCACGGTTATTATATACCAGGAACTATGACTTTTACGTAGCCCGGTTACCGGTAGAGTAGAATTTGGGTCACCGAGAAAAAGATTTGCCTACGAACCTCCACTTCGGATTCCCTAGATACCCTGGGTCCGTTGGAAATAATTCGGCAGAGGTGTATTATCTACATTGCGTCAACTATAGTTTTCGGACTCAAGTAATGGGGGTTGAACCTAATGCCCCGGCTTGAGAAGACTCCGACAAATAACCCAAACTCTAGTATAATATACAGGTTGTATGGGGAACACTACCGACGCCGAAGGCCCCTGGTAGTACCCATGGTACACGACATTTTGGCACTAAAAAAATTACGGCAACGCAATTTCTTTAGTTTTTCATTTTTTTTTCCTTTTTTATTTTTTATACCGTTTACAAGTTAAACGGTTTAACCGAAACTTCATTTAACATGAACTCGCAAGATGGCACCACTTGTATTTTTTTGCAGTGAGGTTTTTATGAAATTTTCGTTTCATTTGGCTTTACTAATACGATGGAGAGTAAACGATGCAAATAAGAATTATAGATATCAAAACAAAATAAAAATTGCTTCGCCGTAAGTTTTTTCATGCCAATATGTTATGTATAACTTGGTTCATTAAAGAAAGGTTTTATAAATGGCGGACGTTATCACTTCCTCTCGCTCGTACACTAGTACTGTCTATACTCACTCACGCGCGTACCGTCAACACAAAAAAAATATTGATCTTTATTTTCCTCCACGCTCTGTGCTCTTGATGCGATGCATAAAAGAAAGGATTCTTAAATGTCGGCTTGTACTTGCGTTGACAGATAGTACACCTAGCATATAAAATTTCATTTTTTTTTCAGTTTAATAAAAATATAAACAAGACCGTTGTTCATAATAATGTTAGTTCTTTAATTTAACCAACATCATGATCTTCCATGATCCTCCTTATAGAATGTGATATACGTTCCTTTTTCAGGATGAAAGGACTCAATGTGCGTTTAAAAGGACTCTATGTGTAAAAGTAGGTACTGTTTCCAATGAAAACA
Source organism: Pelosia muscerda (assembly GCA_963691645.1). Taxonomy (NCBI): domain Eukaryota; kingdom Metazoa; phylum Arthropoda; class Insecta; order Lepidoptera; family Erebidae; genus Pelosia; species Pelosia muscerda. The sequence continues at coordinate 1,555,644 of OY829100.1, forward strand.
AAAATAGATGCCGTCACGTGTCGCGGGCGAAGCCGCCGGTCGCAGCTAGTTAGAAATTATTACGACCCGGTCTTGTTTTTATTATTTTTCATATGAAAAAAAATATATTTGAAATTTTATATGCTAGCTGTACTATCTGTCAACGCAAGTGCAAGCCGCCATTTATAAAACCTTTCTTTAATGCACCAGCTTATACCAGGAGTATTACCAGGGGCCTTGGGCGTCGGGAGTGTTTTTCCCTTACACCCTGTATGTAAATAAAATGAAATGACATGCCAATTTAAGAATTAAGTAGTTTAGACAGCGAAATTGAATGAAATGAATAAACAATATCTTATTCAAATGAGATTCCCATTGTTCGTAGTGTCGAATAAATTAACAAACAAATAAGTACTCAGGGACTGACGAAATAGGAATCAAACTCAAACTCAGATTAAATAAATGCCTACTCTGACAATTTAATGCACACAACCTTTTTTTGTTTTTTACTTTTTTAATTTTTTTTTACTGATTACGAAACGTCGTTGTACGAGCCATAAGTGGGCTACTATCTCACCCCCAAAGATCTAAACACAGCGTTCTTTTTAGTCGGTTCGAATCCGACATAACCTCCCCAAATAACTCTGGCGGGAGGGGTATCCGTGGGGACTTTTCAGATAAAAATATTATTTATACTGTTGATTGATGGCACTTGGTGGATACTTTGAGAATGCCGTAAGGTGAAACCGGTTAGGTACAAAAATAAATACAGTGGAGAAGTACAAGTGTATTATTAATATCAATCATGTATAACGGTAAAAATATTATTATGTTGAAGGGTCATTGCACCACATTAAAAGTATTGGCAGTTTTCAAGGCAATATATCTTGACATCTTCTGGTAGTAAAAAAATCGAAAATTAATTTATTCTGTATAGACCATTAAACGGCACTTACAAAACGTCAATATTATATTCTAGGACAATCTACACAACGCCATCTAGACCCATGGTAAGCATAGTTTATCTAGCTTGTGTTATGAGTTCTAGAATGCGGATAAACATACTTAGATACTTTTTTTTCTTGTAAATATATACATATTATACATAGAAACACCCAGACCAATGCAAATATTCATATTCATGCACACAAATATTTGCAGTGAGCGGGAATCGAACCCACGCCTCAATAAGACCAATCGACGGGGCGCATTGTTGTCAGTTCGAATCCGGCATAATTCACCGATTTCGGTGGAGGTGATATCCATGCAAGATTGCGGGTCCAATTCTAATATCGAGGTCCAATGGATCATTTTTATAGATGAGGTCGATTTTGAGGGTCCAGCGGGTACGTAGCCATCCCTGAGGGTTCAGAGCACAATAAAAAAGAGGTCATTCATGGAGGTCGGAGGTCGCCCTCCGATTTGTATGATACTTCAAGTATAGGCATAGTGTATATACTATGTAGGATACTTCGTGTCACTTACTTCTGCAACTTCGAGTCCAAGGTCTCCCTCTTCATATACATGGTGATGTCTCTCATGTGCTGCTGGAAGGCTGCGTGGTCCTTGTTCACGTTGGAGCGTATGCTGATAATGCGCACCGTGAAGTATGTGATGAGCATGCCACCTGTGAACCACTAGGGGTTTAGGTGTTCCATGTAGCAACGGTAGAAGTCTCTATAACTCGATTGCTGCCGGCTTCCCAATACATAAGAAAGAAGGTTAAGAGAGTTTCTGAACTGTAAGTGCAGAATACAAAGCAGGGTTCAATACCACTACAGAACAGTGTATAGTTAAGGCTTCAAACTGACAACACAGAAACTCTCCAGTGAGCTCTGGCTACCCTACTCGCCGTCGGAAACACAGCACAAGGTTATTATTAGCCGCGGTATTCTGTAGGGTGGCAGTACTTGCCAGATTGCTCAGTTAGGACGGGATGTACGTGTCATTACAAATTTAGTTTAGAAAACATTACATAATATAACATAAACTCAGGGTGGTCAGAGCCTGGGACATGAACCCGAGCCTGGTGAGCTCCGGGCCGTGAAGTCCCAGCTCCACAGGGACATGGTAGCTGAGTGGAATCGACGACTTGGGCAACCACGCGCAGGGCACGCTGTAGTAGCGGCGGTAAGACCCATCATGGAGGACTGGCTAGAGAGGCTACACGGTAGCCTCTCATACCGGCTGACGCAGGTGATCTCCGGGCACGGGTGCTTTGGGGATTACCTGCTACGGATTCAGAAGGAGCCAACGTCCGAGTGCCATCACTGTGATGCGAGCGAGGACTCGGGTCTCCACACGCTGACCGGGTGTCCGGCGTGGGAGACGCCGAGGCGGGTCCTAGTGGCGGCCCTAGGAGTGCGGATTCTCTCGCTCACCGCATTGATCACGGCGATGGTACGGTGCGCGAACGCTTGGGCTGCCGGCGCCTCCTTCTGCGAGCAAGTAATGCTCGAGAAGGAGACGGCGGAACGAGTTCGGAGAAGACTCCGGACCCGCACAGCCCGCGACGAGCGGAGGCGACTCGGACGTCGGAGGTCGCAGAATGACCTCCGTCCTCCATGAGCGCGGGCCTGAGGGTGACGGGTGGAGCCGCCTGTCACCCTAGCAGAAGCAGGCCGCGGCGGTGGCGCTAAGCGCGCCTCCCCATACCCGGGGACTGGACGGGGACACCGTGGTACCTACACCCGACGGGGGTCATCTTGAAAGAGACGGCCCCGGGTCTGCCGGGGTGCGAGAGATATGTTGACTACTATCTCACCTCCGGCAACTAAAGACCCAAAGACGGCGTGCGTTTTGGTCGGTTCGAGTCCGACATAACCTCTCCAACCGCCCTCGGCGGAGAAGGGGGGTATCCGTGGGGATTTTTCGCACGAAATAAAAAAAAAAAAAAAGGGTGGTCAGAGCCTATTGCCATTAACAGGGCACTTATAAACCTGCGATAAATACACACATAACTTCGAAAACCATCGAAAAGTCTTTGGTGTGTGCCATGGTAAAACCTGGGATCGAACCCGAGACCTCGTCTCAGCAGGCCATACCACTAGGCTAGATTAGAAAGTACTGGCGATGTATCATGGCATACCTACTCTTATAAGTCATAGTGTACTTACTCCCAATCATGGCCACGAACAGGATATACAGGAGGTTCTCGTTGCTCGGCTTGAACTTGCCGTAGCCAGTGGTGGTGGTCTCGTACACCACCCAGAAGTGTGTTGCCAGGTAGAGGTTCCACGGCGATGACGTCAGGTTGAAACGAACTGTTGGCAACATCTTCAGTTCTATATATTTTCACTACTGGATCTTACTTGGATATTTACCATCACTTTTCTGTTTTGTATTATAAATTTATTGATCACTTTTCCACAAAAGATCACGGCTGTTTTACAAATACTTTACATATTTTTTATTTTTCTTGGTTACACAATCACGGCTGGAGTACTAGTGCCAGCAGTCGCAGGCTTCTTTTGGAGTTAGGGGAGTCTAAGCAAACCTCACCTGCAACACTCGCTGATTCCCAGACCAGGTTCGGTCCTAGGCTTCGGGGGATCGGGAGTCAGACGGTAGTCACTCCCGTAAATAAGGCAAGAGTAGAAAAGCATATCCCGGTAGAAAAGCATGTCCTCTCGGATTCTTTTGTTGAAGTAATAGTCTTAGATAAATCTTACACGTAGAACGGAACAGATCTATCCAGGACCCTCCCTTGTCGTCAAAAGGCACCAGTAGCCACCCGGTTCGGCCGCTATCATTCTTGAAGAAGAATATCTTCACAGAGCTGAATATCATCATGCAAGTCACGAAGTTGAACATTGATATCAAGATAGGAACTGCACTGATTCTGGAAACACATAGTTATTTCAAGTAGGTACTACAGCCAAATTATACTGTTTCTTGAATGGTATTTATTCATTTTTTATATTGGACTCGTCTATTGGACTTCACCTCATCTGATGCTAAGCTAAAGGCAAAGTTTCAGGAAAGAGGAACACCATTACAAACACGTAGTGTTACAATGGTGGCGCTCAGCTTGACGGCTTCATCAGATGCTTTTTTACCCCCGCTTAAAGGACCTGGGATCATACGTAATTCAACAGGTATTTGGGAAATCATTTCCCCGTTTACATTAAAGCCAATCTGTTAAAGCGTCTGTATTCCGGACAAGAAAGAGATATAGAGCTAATAGGCCTTATATTAAATTCCATCCCTCTTCTTGACTCGAACATTTTAAAATGTTATGGTAACACTCAGAAATGCACTCAGTGAGATGCCTTTTATTAACCGTCTTACAATACGTCACTACAGTCTAATAAGGCAAGATAGAACTTGCATAATTATGTCAGTTGCAATGACAGTTCGCATCGTCTTATGATAATGTTGTCTCATAAAGCTGGTGGTAGAGCATTCCTTTGTTGTTCTGACCCAATACTTAGAGAAATGGGTTACGTTTGCATAAGTATTTTAGTATTTAGACCTCATATTTCGACTCTATCACAAACTCTTGTGGAAGATTCCATTTTGCACACATATGAAAAATATTCAGACAGCCGGGTTCATACTTACACCATCTGAATGTCTCGCCTCACTATGTAGTTCTGTAACACTTGCATGATGCTAGGGAACCGGTACAGCTGCAGGAGCCGGTTCATCATTAGGAGCTGTTCCGCGTGTGTTACGCGGTACCTGTTCGCTGAAGTCAAATAAAAGCGAAAGATATCAGATTAATATACTAAATGTGTTTTTTGGTTTATTTACAACCACAAATTAAGATATAAATAATATTTTATTTACTTTCCCTTTGGGTTTGGGGGTTCAACGGGAGTCCCGTAAAAGACCTATGGATCAAACCAATAACTTATGGAGAAGTCAATGTACCCTATTTTTTGTGGAGGAGATTATGTCGACTAAACCACACGCCGTTTATGAGTCTTTGATTACCGGAGGTGAGATTATACAAGACATATGAATTGTGATGATGATGATGATGAAAAACAGAATTGAGTATTCCAACAGTAATGATAATACTTAATTGCTCTCACCAACAAAATCGACACTCTCTGACTGCAGTTTTTCGAGTGGCAAACATCCAAAGAGGTCCAAGATAAAGGATCCTTTCAAGTAGTAAGCCGCTGTGCTCGAAGGGTGGTACACCAATATTCCATCCGCATTGTAGTAGCCCACGAGCATACGCTGGAAGCTAGAAAGTAGTTGCTGCTTATATCATTGATGTTAAACGTACTTATCTATACTAATATTATAAAGAGGAAAGATTTGTACTTATTTTTGTATGTTTGTATGTTTGTAATGAATAGGCTCAAAAAGTACTGGGCCGATTAAAACAATTCTTTCACCTCTAAAAGGCTACAATATCTAGGAGTAACATAGGCTATATATCATCACGCTACCATACAAGGGAGCGGAGTAATAATCATAAATCTCAATTGATCCGGTAAATTTCTATACATTGGCGCTAATATCGCTAACAATTTCCGTTGTCATGACAGCAAGGAAAAGTAGTATAGAGAGGCAAGTAGTGAATCGAGTAGAGTCGTACAACGCGATAATCGACATCCATGCGGGCGGAGCCGCGGGCAACAGCTAGTGATAAATAAATTGATAAGTCAGATTCGTTTGGATGTTCAAACTCATCCAAAACTTCTTCAAAAACTTCCTCATTTTTTTATCAGATTACAGAGCACATTAAGTTCTTGCCGTCAAGCTACTGTTCACAACTGTCCAGGTGCTAACATTAAGTCTTACATATCAAATACCGCGCTCGCGTCCAACAAGAAGGTGATGTAGTACAGCCAGGGCCACTGCAGCACCAGGTACGTGTAGTTGGGGAACAAGATGGCGGACAGCAGGGCACAGGACACCCGCACCCACTCGTAGCGGGACAGGTACTTGCCATCCGGACGGATCGTGAAACGAGGGAATATATACCTGGAGAAGAAGAAGAATTTCAGAAGAACTGATATTTATAAAAATAAATATTCTAGGACACTCACACTACACAACGCCACCTAGACCCATGATACCTAAGCATAGTTTAACTAGCTTGTGTTACGGGTTCTAGATTGCGGATAAACATACTTAGATACATTTATTTCTTTGTAAATACATACACGTATTATACATAGAAACACCCAGACCATTCCAAATATTCATATACACACAAATATTTGCACTGAGCGGGAATCGGACCCACGTCTCCTGAGTAGCAGTCGTGTTCACTACCGCCACGCCACGGAGGTCGTCAAAATTTGAAAGACGTTCTGCGAAGACTGCTGCTAATTTCTCGTTGACTTTTTTTTTATAGTGCGAAAAATCCCTACGGATACCCCCGGCAGAGCCGTTTTGGGAGGTTATGTCGGACTCGAACCGACCAAAACGCACGCTGTCTTTGGGGCCTTAGTTGCCGGAGGAGAGATTGTAACCAACATATCCCTCGCACCTCGGCAGACCCCGGCCATCTCTTTCGAGATAACCCCCTTCAGGTGTAAGGACCAGATATCCCAGTATAACCCCCAAACGTGGGGACGTTTTTGCGCCACCACCGCGGTCTGCTTCTGCTAGGGTGACAGGCAGCTACCCATCACCCCTTGATTTCTCGTTAACTGAATAGAAACCTACTTTATTTTTTATTTTATTTTTATTTAATTAATGGCACGTCAATTTGACTTCACCTCGCCTGATGTTAAGCTGAAGGCAAAGTCTCATGAAAGAGGGTCACCATTGCAAACACGTTCAGTGCTACAATGGTGGCGCTCAGCTTGACGCCTCATCAGATGCTTTTTCACGCCCCGCTTAAAGGACCCGGGACTGTAGGAAGAATGAAACACGTGCGCCGGCAAGGAATTCAAGGACTTAATGGTGCTGCAGAGCAAAGACTCACCGAACCGCTTGGTTCTTGATGGAATATTCTGCACCGTATGCGGGTGACATCTAAGCCCTGCACGTGTTGTCCTGTGTAGGAAAGGCGAGGGTGGGATTAAGTGGAAGAGCATACTTTATAAAGAGCTAATATTACTTGCCGTGATATAGATAGAAAGCCCAAACTCTTGAAGGGGTGCAGGTACTCGTAGTCCGGCTCGTGCTTCCGGGGCAGCTTGAACCGCTCCACGTTGGGGGTGGGGGGAGGGGGCACGTACGTCAGGAACGATACCTGGCGGTGCTGCAGCCGGGTGTACTCCTTTATAACACAGAATAACATAAACATAAACTCACGCCTATATCCCCGAAGGGGTAGGCAGAGGTGCTAGCACTCACATCAAACATAGAACATATTTTCTTAATTTAGGTTTATGGCATCCTCTCAATACGTTCAAGAGCACAAACGCGGTGAGGTTGACTTAATCCATTTTGGTACGGGGCCGATTCTAATTAATCATAGTCACACGACTGAGATTACAAAAGCTGCCATGGCATTTTTGACTTTATTAATATTAGCTTTAAAGTTCAAAATGAAATGAAAAAGAGTTTATTATATTGTTTCATTCACTCTGCACAATGCTATTCAATTTTGAACCTTAAATGTGTAAGTTAGAATCCAAAATTGCTTGGCACTTTTTGTAATCTCAGTTCCTTGACAATGGTTGATGAAAATTTAGTAGAATCGTAGAATTGAGGTCCTGGTCATTTTCTAATTTAAAAAAAGGGAGAGTGATCTCACAGGCTGCGTCTTGATGTATTCAATGGCTTCTTTGATCTGCGGGTTATCGAACACCACCTTCAAGTGGCGCTTGGATATGCAGAATATTTGCACGTGAGTGACGGCCCGTACTGTGTAGTACGCGGGTAGTCCTAAAAAATATTATTTTTCTTCATTCGAGAGTCAAATTCGATTTTCCAGGGCTTTTCTTTTATTTCTTCTTACTACAATATATCAAATTTTGAAAGGGGTTTGATTTTTCGGAGCAACAGCTGATTGACATCGTTTGAACCCCATGTAGAATCCCCCTTGGGTTCCCCCCTAAGGTATACCCTGCCGTCTCTGGTCATTACTTGCCGGCAAGGTTGACTCTAGCATATCCTGAGCCCCACCAATACTGAAAACGCCTAAAGCCTCGGTCAGCTAGGTTGGCAGATGTATCAGAGAGATAGTAAGGTTGAATTAGAATTTAGAGGAAGTAGAACACGACGGTATATCCGTCCCAATCGAGCAGTCCGATTGGGGAAGTACCTCCACCCTACAGAATATCGGCGTTTAATAACCTTGTGTTGTGTTTTCGGTGGTGAGTAGGGTAGCCAAAGCTCACTAGAGAGGTATTGTGTTGTCCGTGGGAAAACCAAAGGCTTATCCTACATCTTTTGCGCTGACTACACAGAATGTCTCTGATCTTACAGGGGTTGCGGCACGAGTGTTATTCCTCTGGTGTTACACTCGCCCATAGGCCACGATAACCACTTACCATCAGGTTGTCCGCGTGCTTGTTTGCGACCTAAGTAGTATAAAAAAAAATACAATACACATTTGAGGAGCCCATGTGTTGCCACTCGAAATTATGTAGGTATTCATAAAAAATATACAAAAGAAATACATACTCAGCAAACACACGACCGACCCAAAGTGATTGTTAGCTGTTATGTGAAAAACCGTATTCTGGGTCTCAGGACTAATAACCTGGAAAGGTAATTTTAGTTATTTGTTATATACAAGAGTGCAAAGTTGCTTTTTAACCGCGTTTAAAGTATTCAAAAAACAAAGCAGGAGCTCTATAAACAAAGCGTCAGCGAGGGAACCACAAGAGCACGAGGAGTAAAGTCTTTGTAATAGAGTACAAATCACCTCAGCGAAAAATGACTTAATGCAAAACAACTTGCGCGCGAAAATTAAAAAGTACACCAAAATTAAAAAAAAGTAGGTACACCAAAGAGGTACCGACCAAGTCTAAGTAATTAATAAAAAAAATGTAGGTATGAAAAATTTGGCACCATAGAGGTAGAAGTAAATTAGGTTTCATAATGTTTTTAATTCACAAACTTGGTGCACACGATGTTCTAAATTCAAATTACTTTATCCTCTAGTTGATAAAATGACATTTGCCGTCCGATATCGAACCTTTTAGAGTAGATACTCCATCTGTGTATATCTCTTTAGTAGTAAGTGCTTATATTTTTTTCTTTTGTTTTTTAAAAAGAATATTAACAACCTGAATTACTAATATTCCTGCAAACCCCTTCAGCTAAGCTCAATGGCTTGTGTTAGGACAGGGTTCACATCGGTCGTGTAATGGCCAGGATTCGAACACGCGACCTTTCGATCGCAAGACCGACTCCTTAACTACTAAGCTACCGACGCTTCATACATCATGATAGTTAATTGGTGCGAGAATTGTCTGTGGTTTGTTCAAGAAGTTTGCCGGCACTGACCTCGCAAATCCCTTTGACAACAACATAAATCTCATTGATAATATCCCCAGTGTTCATGAGAATCTCGTTAGGTGGTGTGTAGAACAAATGCGCGTTCGATGCCAGGGTCTTCAATTCCTCCGTTTTAAGCATCTGGAAAATAAATATAGGTACAGAGTTAGAATTTGTTGAGATGGGCTGGTAGGGCTTCTCCAGTGCTATACATCAGCTTGACAGTTCTATATTACAATCCATTGAGTCTTGGAATTCCTTACAAATCCCCGTGTTTTATTCTTCCTACAGTTCCGGGTTCTTTAGGCAGGGTGTGAAAAAGCATCTGATGAGGCCGTAAAGTTGAGCGCCACCGTTGAAACACTATCCGTGTTTGTAATGGTGACCCTCTTTCCTAAAACTTTGCCTTCAAGTTTCTATCAGACGAGGTAAAGTCAAATTGACGTGCCCCAAATAAAAAATGATGATAAGAACTCACCTTCATAACAGGTATGGAGAGAATGTACTTGATGCGGCGCCTACCGACGATGTCCTGGTATACGTGTGGCGGTAAATCGAAGAATATTGACGTGTTCTTCTTGTGCGTCATTTTATATGCCTGAAAAGACCCTTTACTTATTTGTATTGTTATGTAATGAGGCACATCGCAAGTTCGCAGTTTCAAATGTTTCATGGTAATCCTACCGGCACGGATCTTGGACTTTCGTTAGACAGACGAGGCCCTGGTGTCCGCGGATTGTTTTAATCATGATCTACATATGATTGGTAGATTTGAGTTCATTCACCATCGTTGCACCCTGTGCTATCCTCAAAAGCAAGCCCGAAAACGTTTACTGCGTGTTGAGTGTATTTTCAGCACATTTTGAGTTCACAACAAGTACGCGCCCCCTGATGGAAAGGGATCACCGTGGCATATGGACTCAACACCAGGGGTGTCACATTCGTGCTGCCGACTATATGGAGGGGGAAGAAGAGAAGTGCAGAAGACCAAGAAGGTCTTTCCACTAACAAGACAAATCCTCTCCAGTGAGTTCTAGCTAAACGACTCACCACCGGAAACACAACACAAGGTTATCATTTGCCGCGGTATACTGTAGGGCAGAGAGTTCCCCAGTCGAACTGCTCAATTATGATGGGAGATACCGTCATGTCCTACCTCCGTTACTACCTCTGGGCTTAAAGTGCTAAGTACTACCTTCTACCTTCGATGAAGCTGTAATTGGCGCGCAAATGAAGAAGCTATGAAGCTATGATGCTCCAAAAGGCAGTAGACGTAGACTCTCACCTTGTCCGTGTACCAGCAGAGCTGCAGGTATGTGATAAAACGTCTCCTCAACTCCGGGTCCACTTGGTTACTTATGAGGAAGTGCCTCACTGTTGATATGCGAGCGTCGTAGTTTTCGCTGCAATCATATTGTGATATATTTTTATTCTTTTGTAAAGATGAAATGGGATGGATGGATGAGATATTTGTTACACCTTAATATAATTAATAGATCTGCCTACTGTGGTCCCTAGGAAGCTATACTCGGAATGACGAACAGCCAATGATCTTTTCCAGAGTATAAGCGCGGGCCTGGGGTGATGACTGCCATACAAGCCTCAAGGCGGCGACGGCAAGCCATTTTACTCGGCCGTGGTGCGAAAGTCATGTCTAGGCAACCAACGACCCATAGACCAGACTTGACCAGACCCAGCGTGTGTTTTAGTCGGCTTGAGTCCGACAAAACTACCTTCACCTTTGACTTTGGTGGGGATGATATCCCTGAGTATTCCGCGCACGATAAAAAATAATGTAATCTACGTACATATTATCCATCCTCACTAATTTTTACATTTATATGGCTGCAGGCAAACTCCTTGATCAAATGACATTCACTACAATATTAGTAGGCTCACCTCATGGCAGTGGTGACCATGATGGTGGCGGAGTACACCGCCTCCATGAAGGTCCGCAGCACGATGCAGAACTCAAGGATGATCATCGTGTACAGTACATTGCTCATATCGTCTTTGCTCCACGTCTCGATGTGCGCTGGATTACATTGAAATGAAACATCAAATTTTATTACGAAAAGTCAATTATGTACTGATACTTTTTTATATAGGACACGTCAAAATGAGTTCCTCATTATCTGATGTTAAGCCAAAGGTTAAGTACCAAGAGAGAGGGTCACCATTACAATAACCCACAATGTTACAATTTTCTTCTATCGTGTGGACGGCATTTCGAACTCTGATCGGTATCGTACATCGATATTTGTGTACTGTGAAATCTAATAAATCAAATAAATAACTAAATATATCCACTACAGTAACAGATACTTGTCTTTTTTAACCCATTTTAACCATATAACACTAGTATACAGAGTATCCTTAAAGACGCTGACGTTCCTAATCTCATTACGGAAGTAAAGTAAGATTGAAAATATATTCATTTTCAGAGGATGTGCTAAGGTCCATGGTCATGCACATTCCAGCTCCAAGTCCACAATTAGGGGAAGGGGGTCATCTCAAAGAGATGTCTCCGGGTCCGCCGGGGTGTGACAGATATGTCTTATATAATCTCACCTCCGGTAATCAAAGGCCCATATACGGCGTGCGTTTTAGTCGGTTCTAGTCCGACATAATCACCTCCACCGACTTTGGTGGAGGCGATATCCGTGGGGATTTTGAACACGGAAAAAAAATCTCCAAGTCCACAATCCACCCATCTCTATATACCCATAACCTAGTCTCTAAGGCTAGTCCCAAAAACTTCACTACCCTGAAAGAAGGAATCAAAGTAGGTGTACTAACTAGTGAACATAATCATGGATATGGCCCAGTAGAGTGAGAAGGTGACGCTGTCGCTGATGGAGTCTTTGTCACCTTTCTGGTTTCGCCAGTAGGGGGAGTGCGTGAAGTTTGTTACAACGCAGTAGGCACCGGATCTATTTTGGACATTGAAAGAGAAAGAAAGGAAGAAAGAAAGAAAAATCTTTTTATTTTATGCAACACTAAATAAAATAAATATAAGTAGGAAAACCAACAACAGTCAGAATTATAGCCATCTCATGACATCGATCAAAAAAAGAATCAAAGAATAAATTTCATTTATTCAGTTTAAGCACATAAAGAGCACTTATGAATGTCAAAATTTTACAATAATTATGTACCTACATTTGTCAAAAATATTATGATTTATAATAAATTAAATACTTAGTAAATAAATCATTTGAAAATGATTCTTTCGCTGGTTCGGTAGTTAAATCTCTTGAGAAGAGACCAGCAAGAAGCTCAGGTAGATTATCGTTATCCTTTATTTTCTTTTTAATTAGTTCTGTTTATTTATAATATTAATAAGTTATGGGTGCAAGAGCAAGAGATTATTATGATCACGCATTTTTATCATCAAGGTATTCGTCTACATAATCATCGGCATAATCTCACGTGCAAACCTGGTGATTCATTGACAAAATTCTGGCGTAAGTTTTACTTTCAGAATTGGGCGGTCAAGAGAAGGAGAAAGAGTGAAAGACTAAGCAGAGCTGGTCTCTGAAGTGTAACCAGAAACAACACAAGACTACTCACTGGAAGTTCATGAAGGCCTGCTGCATGGCTGCGACGATGTAGCACGCCACCACCAGCAGGAACAGGTACATGCAGAACCGCAACACATTCCTGTAGTTCACGCACTTCTCTTCAATGACCTTCAGTACCCTGAACACCTGTAAGTAAACGTAGGAAACGAATATTTTGCTATAGTCGCGATAGATGGCGTTGTACTAGTTAACTACATCACGTTATAGTTAGTTGTACTACCGATTTATGAATTCTACCAATTTTTTTTGTGGAGATACATGTTTTGAAAGTAAAATTATTTAGCTGCGTTAAGTACTTTACCTTGAATAGATACTTTTTAGGTGAATAAAAGTTACGGAACTTGTATCCTCGTTGTCATTCCGATGCATACAATTCGCAAGATATGTACTTAGTTTTCACTTTCATTCATTCTGGGTTACTGAGGTTGTGGGATCCAAAGTCGTTTAACAGTCTCCTATTTCCAATATCTATTAAATAATGTTCTCACCTTGGGCAGTCGGAGTAGTTTGTTCAAACCGGCGTAATGTCCATCACCCATCACTTCGAAGATCGGCAATGTTCCTATCACGTCTAACACGAACCACTTGCTTCGCATTTGTTGCGATGCCGTTTGGGCGAAAGTTATTGGGACACCTGGATAAGATATCCATAATCATTTATTATATATTGAACTAGCTGACCCGAGCAACTTCGTCTGCATCCCCGTTTTTGCAACATTTTTCATTCCTGCTCCGCACCTGTTTGTTGTAGCATGATGTTATATACATATAAACCTTCCTCTTTAACCATTCTATCTATTAAAACAAACAGTATCAACATCCGTTGCATAGTTTTGAAGATTTAAGCATACAAAGGGACAAGAAAAATAGGGACAGAAAACGCAACTTTATATTATACTATGTAGTGATAGGGTTACCTCATTATATCAGTAACCTCACCTTCTTCGACCTGGGCACCAGTCGCCAGATGCACGATATGGTCCACCACAAAGATCGCCGTGATGAGGTAGTCAAACATTCTGAACTGAATGTCTACGAACTCGTGGTACACCAGGGCATAGGGGTACGTCTGCGGGTTACAAATATCTATGACATTTAAATAGCAAATCATATTGTTTTTTTTTTACATTTTAAATTACCTATCAAGTTTTGAACTGCCAATTGTTGGAACGTCAATTTTTTTATTGTCGATGTTTGAACTGTCATTTTTTTCAAAACGAGATATTTTATTAACATGTTTTATTTTCTATAACATAGATTTTTTTGAACCAAATAGTCTTATTTTATACAACCTGGGTAGAACATCTGACGGAAAGTGGTTGCCGTGGCCTATGGATGTGTGGGAACATAAAGGGCATCACACTGGCACTGTCGACCCTGTAGAAATGATCTGATGCCCACTTCGCGTCGTCGTCTGACCTTAGTATCTTATATTGTAATATGTAGTTTCATCGCAATCGCTGTACCTGTACCGGTCCCATTGTGCACGCGGCGTGGCGGGGGAGGGAGGAGTCCTCGACCGTCAGATTTGGTCAGTTAGCCTTAAGTTCGCTGCCAAAGCGCACGGCGCTATCTTCTCGCTCTCGACTCATGTTCTTCCTTTCTCTATCTTAACCACCTACCCCGATACGCCGCGTGCGTCCTATATTGCAGTCAGAGTATACTTTAACCTATTAATGATATAAAAGAGTACTCACTATACTGATCCACGTTATTATCATTGCGATCACAGAGTGCCAGACCAGCAGCAGGGATGACCACGGCTGCAGAACGCAGGGGAACGTTTGTCTGAGGCATATCTCATCTGATTCGTCCGTAAGCGTCGAGTCCAGGCGCTACAAAACAATTCTAATATTATTAAAATCACGAATTGGAAAAATGGAGAAATACGAACGGAATCTCGCGTAGAATCTGAGTGAAGCACTTAAAGTATGCCATCGGCACTGTCCACACACGAAACATGCAATCTTGAGAAATCTTGCCAAAATTGTATTAGAACACTAAGAAAATACATCCTATATATATCGTCCTGCGTGATTAAATCATGCCATAACACAAATCCAATTTGGGAAACAAGTGACATGTGTGAAAGTGAAAAATGACAATCGTCAAACTCTTCTCCACTTAGCTAGGTACTTTTTTATGGACTACGATATCTTTTAAATGAGGTTTTTTGTTACCTCCATCAATATTTTTTTACAAAATCTTTACATATCTGTCAAATCTATCTATGAATTAGATATGTATTTGCTATGTTAAGTTATGTACATACGAACTTACATTCCTCATGTTGTAGCAGTCAGCAATTTCTAACAACACATCACAGTTGGCGATCAGCGAATTCCCTTTGGCGTCGCTCATCTCCTTCAGCGCTAAGAGATTCCGATTGAAGTGCAGAACGCTGCTTTTATGCCTGGTATAGAAATTAATATCAATGAGGAGAAAAACTCAAAGGTCGATAAAGATGTCGCTAGCATCGAATTTTGCGTCATTTTTGTATTGGTCTGTCATTTCGTTACTAGATCCCTAAACTTAAGTTAAGTTAGAGACATAAGTACTAACATTAACTTACTCTATGTAAAAGTTTTAACTCTAGTCTTATCTATACGTATGTATATTATGTATTGATCACCCATTTGTTTTCAGTAAACAAATCCAATGAGCCGCTACCTATTTTAATTATTATTTTAATTTTTTATTACTTTTGAACAAAATTACATTATATACTCTCCACTACATTATATACTCTCCACCTTGTTGTCGGTAACACAGTCAGGAATCAAATATGACGCTCTCTCATTGTAAAACCGAGCAATAGTTCCAGAACTGATGAACTATCAAACACTACTTTGACATTGGTAAAATCATCGGTGAATGCTCGCCACTCATATAAAATAAGAAGAAGAGACTATAGAATATTCTTTGTCTATGGGCTCCCGCAGTCTGTGATTACATACCTACATACATTATGCTCTCGGATTTCATTGTTTTCCTTTCATTTAATTTATGAAGTTTGTTAGAGAGATTTCATCCTTATAATTGCCCCTAGCGATCTATGCAATAAAAGTACAGAGTGCAACTTTTACAGATTTTAGTCGGTTCGATTTCGGGGTGCGGCAAGCGAATTTTCAAAAAACATTGAATGCAGTTTTGTTTCTTTACAAAAATAAAGGAATGTTTCCTTTGAGTAAAATTTTCAATCTGCAGTATTAAGAGTACTTTCCCTTCAGGTGGCATTACAAAATTCCACCCTGTATATTCCGTCCTACGTAATAGGGGGTGAGCATATAGCCGTATTCCGGGTACTATTGTTGACACGAGCCATGCATCTGAGGCTGAGTCTAGGCTATATATAATCTGTCTGATGTTAAACAGCCATATCTCTTGGTCGCCTTGTACGACACCGCAAGGGAAGAAATGGGGTGGTCCAAATTGTACTCTGCAGGGTACCACGCAGCAAAAGTAAAGTATGTAGCTATCATAATACTTACATAGCAACAACAGGAATCTTCAAGGTGTAATGGCGTTTGACTTTTCTTATATGATCCTAAAATATTAATTCAAATAGATATTGTGGATAGATAAACAATCACCTATTACTAAAATGAGTAATTCGGATTCTGCTAGTACTTTAAGCACGAGTAATTTGGATTTATGGAATCTGCTAGGGTTTCGGACAAAAAAATATATTACTTTATTTTATTTTACGTTTTTGAGTTATGATTTCATATACGAATAGTTTTTTATTACCATTTTCATTTTAGCCTAGCTATCTCGCGCTGAATGCGCTATGGACACGCACTTCTGACACGGTCACGGTAAATGTTACTTATATGTAGACGAGGCATAATATTTGTTCACAGCGCAGAACGTTTACTCAGTCCAAGTTCTATAGTTGGTAGCTAAAAGGTAGCTAAAAACTAGTAGTGATGTTAACTGTTTCATACAAATTAACAAGAACTAATTTGCAAAGACTAACATTGAAGGCCATCATTATCGGTACACCATGGTTCTGGTAAGCGGAGTACTTGAGGACAGTTCGCCAGAGGTTCGCGGCATGCAGCACGTGAGCAGTACAGAAGGTAGCCGCCCTGACTGTGACGTGAGAGGTGCTGGCTGCTACGGCGACTGCTCCTCCCGTAGGAGTCAGAATTGTGCCGCGGGTAAAACGTAGTATTGCTGTGATGTCATCTTCTGCTGTAATTATCTGGAAAAATAATTTTTTTTATATTAATGGCACGTCAATTTGACTTCACCTCGCCTGATGTTAAGCTGAAGGCAACGTCTCATGAAAGAGGGTCACTGTTGCAAACACGTTCAGTGCTACAATGGTGGCGCTCAGCTTGACGGCCTCATCAGATGCTACAGCATAAAGGAAATATTGAATTGACTCCCAGAAAGATATGAAATAAACATCAGCAAAGCAATCTCAAGGAGTCATCGAGTAGACTGGAAGTCCTCGAGAGTGCCGAGGATAGTTTTATGGATTGGGTAGCGTAACCCTGGTTTACCAGGGTGCGAGAGATATAACCCGTATAATCACATCTCCGGCAATCAAAGATCCATAGACAGTGTACGTGTTAGTCGATTCGAGTCCGACATATTGACCTCCACCGACTTAGGTAGAAGCGGTATCCGTGGGGATTTTGCGCACGGAAAAAAGGTAGTATTAAATGTTATTGAGCTTTAGTACTAGGCCTCACTTCTACTTACATTGTCTAACCATTGAGATTACAAAAAAATCCATTGAATCTTAGACACTACTGATTTAAGCTTATAGCTTAATATCAAACTCCGTGTAGACCTTTTTTTAATAAATTTTGAACTTTAAACCTTTTGGGACGAAGCTGAAAATTCAATGACAGTTTTTGTAATATTAAGTGGGTTGTTAATAGTTTACAATTTAGTAGAATGGGACTAGTCCTGAGTACTGGGATCGATCATCGACTAGTTCTGTTAAGAAAATTTCCGTAGGAGCCATGAAGTTTATAAATCGCGGGTTTATAAGTTTATAAATAGTTAATGCCAATACTCAGGGGATCTGTGCTTCAGATACCTACTGTCATATACAGTAACATGGTTTATTTATATCTAACTAGCTGACCCGCGCAACTTCGTCTGCGTCACCCCGTTTTTGCGACATTTTTCATTCCTGCTCCGCACCTGTTGGTCGTAGCATGATGTTATATACATATAAACCTTCCTCTTTAACCATTCCATCTATTAAAAAACCACATCAAAATCCGTTGCGTAGTTTTGAAGATTTAAGCGTACAAAGGGACATAGGGACAGAAAACGCGACTTTGTTTTATATTATGTAGTGATCTATAGTATAGTACAGTTTTACTCCACCTCAATGTCACCGTAAGTGATGAAAATGATGGCGGATTTCTTAGCGTTTCGCTCGATGATCACGTCGCCAGGAATATAGTGTATGGTTTCCATTTTTTTGGCTAACTCAGACAGGAATTGGTACGAGAGGTCACGTAAGAGCCGAGACTGAAAGACAAAAAAATAGTATTCTAGAATATAAAGACCATAAGTTATAAAGACCCAAAACATGAAAATAAACAACGATTAAACAGTTTTTCTGTTCTGTTTTGTCCATCGTCATTGTTGATATAGAGGGCTTTAGGAGCAGAGGTCGGCCCAAGAAAAGATCGATTGTGTGAAAGAAGATATGACGAAAAAGGGAGTGACTGAGAAAATGACATCTGACAGGAATGTGTAGAGATATGTTCTTGCATGCCAACAAGGTAGGCCGAAGAGGACTTTAAAATGTACTAAATACCTGTGTAATAACTTTTGTCAGCAATAAATGATTTTTGATTTGATAGAGGAGAATGGCATGTTGCTCCGACCCCAATTAATTGGGACAAATGCAGAGAGATGATGAATTATTCTATCAAGGTATTTAGTAAGTCAACCTGCAAACCGGTACACCTGTTGATTGATGGACGAGGTTCTAGAGCAGGTTTTCTTCACAGGGATGGGAGATCAGATAGCAGTCGCTTTCGCAGAAGCCAAATAAAAACCCGAACTACTAAGTACGGGCTATCTGTACCCAACCTAAGCACTTGCTACTCAAGCAAATGATTCCACTATTTAGACTAAGTAAATGTTAGTAAATAGACCAAAAAAAAAGAAAAGCACTCTAAGTTTCTTGTCGGAGTCTTCTTAGGTCGAAGCCGCGTTTCGAACCGGTGGTGGTTCATTTGCTAAACTAACCTATGGTCTTAACATAACATAACATAAACTCACGCCTATATCCCCGAAGGCGTAGGCAGAGGTGCTAGCACCCACATTTCGCCAGTTTATGTTTAGTTTCCAATGTAGTAAGTGGTTAACCGGGCACTTATAAACCTGCGATAAATACACAGATAACTTCAAAAAGCATCGAAAAGTCATTGGTGTGTGCCAAAACCTGGGATCGACGACCAAAACAGTCCGACTGGGGAAGCACCTCCACCCTACAGAATACCGCAGTTAATAATAAACTTGTGTTGTGTTTTCGGCGGTGAGTAGGGTGGTCCGAGCTCACTGGATAGCTTTTGTGTTGTAGTGGGAAGCCCGAGGGTTTAAATTGACACAACTGTGTGGTGGTTTGGAACCCTGCTTCACCTTCTGCGTTGATGTCACAGAAACTCGCCTAACCTTCATCCCCCCAGCCCCTTTTCCTACAGTGTCAACAAAACGAGGGTGACGTCGTTGGTGTCGCAAACGTCCATAGGCCACGGTCACCACCACGGCCACTTTCCATCAGGTGGGCCGTGTTCTTGTCTGCCACATAAGTTGTATTAAAAACAAGTTTGGAACGTTCAGAGGTTTAATGAATGGAATGGTTCATTATTTTATTGTTCATCTCTAACATACATCTGCTTGTCATTTTTACAAATGCCCTTATTTAAAACCTTTATGAAAACAGGATTATTGAGTGACAATAAGGATACCTTTTTGAAACAATATTTAAATTCGATAAACCTTGTCTCAGCAGTCCATTACCCATACTACAAGGCTACCGCCAGCTTTTGACCATTTAATAGTGTATTTTTTTTTGTTTGATTTTCGGTGTGCAATGAAGAGTTATTCATCTATCTATGGTATATGCAGAATAAATGATTTTTTAATTAGAATTAAACATAGCTTGATACATGATTTTTAGAATGTGGATATATTTTTTTAAACTTAAATCTTACCTTTTGTGTAGCTTCAAAGTATATGTCGGTGTATATGGTGGCAGGCAGTGTGGGAGGGAAGGTGGGTAGCAGTTTCGTCGCTGAGACGGCTCCCTGCCTGTGCCAGTACATGCGGTAGAAATTCTGAACTTTCTCTCTCAAACTCGGCGGCACGTGTGCATCTTTCTGTGTTCATTTGTTAGATTACTTTCATCTCTTTTTTGTTAGAATGGTAGTATATTTTAGGTAGGATTTCACATTTGAACGGAGGTAGGACATTACGGTATCTCCCGTCTTAATTGAGCAGTCCGACTGGGCAAGTACCTTCGCCATACAGGATATCACAGTTAATAATAATGCGTTGTTGTGTTTTCGGCGTTGAATAGGGTATCCAGAGCTCACTGGAGAGGTTTTATACTGTTAGTGGGAAGACCGAGGGCTTAAATTAACACTACTGTGTAATCGTTTGAAACCCTGCTTTGTTTTCTGAGCTAATGTTACAGAAACTCTCCTAACCTTCATCCCCCCAGCCCCTTTTCCCACAGTGTCAACAGAACGAGTGTGACGACGTTGGTGTCGCAAACGTCCATAGGACATGGTTATTACTTTCCATCAGGTAGCCTGTGTCTTTATCTGCCATCTAAGTTGTTTATAACAAAACATAAGTTTGGTTAACGTGAGGTTTAATGAATGGTAAAATCATCTCTAATATAGGTACGTCTGCTTGATAAATTTGCGAATACGTTTACATATTTAAAACCTTTATGAAAATGTGTGTGTGTGTGTGTGTGTATTTGTGTGAACTTTTGTCTTTTAATCGACATTTTGCTCTGATAAAGTTTATTTTAATCATAGACACTGTTGTTACATTTGATATTATCAAATGAGGAATATAGTCCTTGTCCTTACCAAATCTTTTATAATCAGCTTGTATCTCGACCGAAATGTTTCTTCAGGGCTCATGTAAAGGCTTATGACCAGCGAAAGGGAAGCCACAGCCGCCCCCGTCACCACGAGGCACCCCGTCATGATCACCGCTAAGCTGGTGATGCGCTCAACGTCATTCATGGGGGTCACGGGCATTCTAAAAGTAATCTGTTGTATTTATATAACCAACAAACTTATATGATATATGGCGCACTCCAGGGAAAAAATCATAAAGGTGCTCCTTCACCGGGAGCATTCGTGTGTAATGTAACGTAACAGATTCGTCTTTAGAGCATTACATTACAATAATACCTCCCTGACTAACGAGCATTCGCGTGTTATATAGATTCGACTTTGAGCATTACATTACACTATATACTAACTCCCTGACTGAAGAGTATTTGCGTGTAATGTAATATTGATTCGACTTTGAGCATTTCATAGCAGGATGTCAGACGAAGCGGTCGTTGTGCTGAGTGCGGCAATATTAACGACATTGTTATTTACATTGTATCATTACAAAGTGCGCATTGTAATGCTCAAATCTGTAACGTTACATTACACGCGAATGCTCCCGGTGAAGGAGCACCTCACATTGTATCATTACAAGGTGCGCATTGTAATGCTCGGTTCTCCTCCTTCACTGAAGTAATGCTCAAATCTGTAACGTTACATTACACGCGAATGCTCCCGGTGAGGGAGCACCTTTAAATGTGGCGTATTTTGTCAAGAATCCACTCAGTTCTAACCCGGAACATCTATACATTTATATCATTTTATAAGTACACTAGTTAACCCGCGCAACTTCGTCTGCGTCACCCCGTTTTTGCAACATTTTTTACTTCTGCTCCCCACCAGTTGGTTGTAGCATGATGTTATATACATATAAACATTCCTCTTCAATCACTCTATCTATTAAAAAAACCGCATCAAAATCCGTAGCGTAGTGTTAAAGATTTAAGCATATAAAGGGACACATGGACATAGGGAAATAGACACAGTGAACGTGACTTTGTTTAAACTATGTGATAATGCACTTCTACCACTAATACCGAACAATTCGACGACCAGAAACATTGGTTAAACATACACATAAAATAGTTAGTTTCATTATAGAATATATTACCCAATAGGTATGAACATCTTGTTCACGATGTATAGTGCGACAATGAACTGTTTGGTCGGAGTCTCTTTCCCGGAGACCAGCTGCACGCCCATCCGGCGACGCGGCACCGCTGGGATCTCTGTTTGGAACTATAAGTTACATCATACATGAATTAGACTAGTTTTCTTGATAATTGATGATTTAAAGAGTTTGTTATGATGGATTTTTTATTATCATATACGTCGATTTGATTTAATCTCGCCTGATAGTAAGTTGAAAGTAAATTTCTGGAAATAGGACCAGTATTACATACATCGAAAATGTTACAATGGCGGCACTCGCCAAAAGTGTGATGATGAGGGGAAATATGCGAGACTGTCTAGCTCCAGTGAAAAAAATTAAATGGAAAATTCTCCCAACGCTCAGTAACCTAGCTTCTTTTTCATCCTAGCGTTCACCCCAGTCGCATCCGAAGCTTCCGCCTCGGAATCTGGTTCACAAAGCGACTGCCATATGACCTCCACAATACATGGATGATATCGAAACATCGCAGTTAGACAGGTTGTTGAACTTCTTAGAGCTCCAACTATCCGTAACGATTGCCATAAATATAAATGTATGAGAACTGGGACCTCAGAGGCACGACCAGACCAAAACACATAGCTATATTCATTTATGCAGATGCCTACAAATATTTGCACGGTAGCCTTAGCACGAAATACTATCGAATTCGTAATGTAAAAGTATCGACAGAACGTTGTATTGCGATTGGCGGGCTACACACGCACACAGGTTCACAAGAGGTAGACTGCCAATCACAATGCTCCGTTCTCTCGAAACCTTTACATTACGAATTCGATAGGAGTTCATACTAGTATACTGAGCGGAGATCACCCCGCGTCCCCTGCGTAGCGGTTGTGTCCACTACGGCCCCCCAACAGAGGCTGCTGCAAGCGACTCCATCTAGCTCTGGAAACGTGGAAACGCTTCTGTGAACTACGTTGGTATACAAACCATGGTGATTTGAAGCCACACCCAAGCCCATGTTGCTCTTAGAACCATAAATATGTAGCAATACTCCAGAGTTGTTCCAACGATGCTGCCTTTCAAGTTGTAGTTATTCATGGACCCTGGGAATACATTTGATGGGTCTAAATTTTAGGTTTTTAGACTTAGTTCAAAGTGGGTTGTTCCAATGTAACCTGCGAATCAGTTGAAGTTCCACATTTTCCGTGAAGCGACTGCCAGCTTTGGACTCATTATAAAGGTATGTTTTAATGACTTAGAGATGAGAAGTAGCGTTATATATAGTAAAAGTTTTTGAAGTCACTTTCCTAATCTAGGTACTGTATTCGAGGAATTATCATTCTCTGAGCCTAATGCCAACTTAGTCGGGGTCGCCTTTCTAGTCTAACTAAGATTACGACTGAACTTCGATATTTTCCGTGAAGCGACTGCGATCGGACCTTCACAACAAAGGAAACTCCTCGAGAAAATTGTGACGAATATTATCAGATTAGATGTGCAGGGTTCTACCAACATTTTGGAGGCTCTTCCAGGCCTGAAAGTCAGTGCACCTACTAAACAATTTTGGACGAGACTCAGCCGCAAATTTTCCTCTGAGGATTGGGAAGTTAGGTGGCAAGCGCTACGGCCACGATAAACTATCGAATTCGTAACGTAAAGATAGGGAGGAGTGAAGCATTAAGATAGGCAACCTACTTAGCTACTGTGTGTTTACGTACGTGACAAGTCTACCAATCGCAATGCCCCGCTCTCAAGCTATCTTTACGTTACGAACTCCATAGTTCGTGTTCGTTGCACTCACCATCGCCCTATAAAAACAGCAATAGTTGCTAATCTAAAAGAAAAGTGGACTTCGGGTTCTGAAGTATTAACTGGGAAATCGCTATGAAGGTGATCAATCGTCAGAATACATTTTGATATTCTGACTTCTGACTACGACAGAATTCAGAACATTTTCTTTTAAAACCTTGACTGATACTTGGCTCCTTACTTAACTGGAGAAATGTACTTACAAAGATATCCAAAAGGTCTGCGAAGACGTACATAGTAACAGCCCAGCTTCCAATAATGGTTTTTGCTTAAGTAGTGCGTGTAAGTAATCGCATCTAAAAGTAACCCTCCTGAAATTAAATGGGTATAGGCTGATTTCAAACTATGTACGGTACAATGGGTACGATGGACTTTTTATACCACTTCGGCGGCAAACTATCACATGGACCACCTGAGGGAAAGTGGTTACCGTGGCGCCACACTTGGGCTGTCGACTTAGAGGGAAGGGGGAAGAGAAAAGGCCTGAAAGTTAAGTCAGTGCAGAAGACAAAGCAGGGTTTCATACCATCACAAGAATATCTCGAGAAATAAAAAATAAATAATTCAAGCGTTTTCGTGTCGGGGGACCGTTAACAGGTGAAGCACTCTATATTTTTTCCAAACGCTCAAGGCTTTTTCGAGGTATTTCTGTGACGGAGTTTGAAATATTTAATTTAATTTTCATTTAATACTTTTTAAATTCATTCCATTTTGTGGCGGCGGCCATCTTGAATCGATTGTCAAAACATAGCTAAAAACGCGGGTGCGGGTCGGGCGCTGGTCATTTTATCATCCATTGCCGTTTACAGAATAAAAAAATCTGTATTAAGAAAACGACGATGGCATAACGACTGTAACGACCCGTACCCGTGCTATGTGTGTATCGCGCTTCAAATATAAAAAAGGCTAACCAAAGCGACAAACGACAGAATCAGTATCTTCCAGCTCTGTTACCAGTCTATAGCCCACAGCGAACACATGAAGCGCATACGATGTATCATAGACGATATCGAAATATTTCGCCTCTTCGAAGTTCGAAGTATACTGGCCAGCTACCCACAGCAAGCCTATTAGAACTACCACGCAGATATAACAGTTCCACAAGGTGTTGTCTGGCAGATTGCGGAACCAGTTTATTAGAGCTTTGAGGGTCCACCAGGGAGGGTATGGTGCCTGTGAAAGTAAAATATGCTTATAAAGTCTTGACTTTTAGACGTCTAAATACTAACGAATAGGTTCACTTACTATCACTCCATACATTCACAAGTTTATTTAACCCTTAAATGTACGATTTTTTAAATAAGGTTTAAATAAATAATTTTACCATTGTTAGATCCTTTTGATTACAGTAAAAATATTTTAAAAAATCTAATTATTATATTATGTAGTAAAAAATTGAAAAGTTGCTTTGTTGCATTTCTGCAACACTGCGCGCTCAGCGAGTAATCAAATGTATGGAATATTAGTGAGATACTGGTAAAATGTAAAATACGATATTATATTTTTATATTTATTTATTCGTTATGGAACTTATAAAAACAATTATTTTCTTTATTGTAACACAGGCTTACACGACATTTCTCACAAAATGTATACGTATATCCTTTACAATTAGGATACTTGCACCGTGTCCTGTCACCAAGCCTCTGCCAATGGTCAGTTTTATCTGACCGTATATTTACAGGCGGCATTGTCTGAGCCGGTCCCCGTTTTTTCTTTTGTTGGAACTCAAATTCCAATGAGGAACTACTGGGACGCCCTCTCTTTCCAGCACTTGTATGTACGCCAAGATTGCATAGCGTATCCGCTAATTCTAGTCGGAAGTGACATAAATTTAGGGTTTTTTCTTGACTTCTTCCGATGATCTTTTTATATAAAAGCCAAGAATTTATGATGGTCATGTCAAGTAAATGATAGAATAAACGGTTCGTCCATTTTCTGCTCTTTCGCGTTATGTGGTATCTGCCTATAAAACTGTCGAGGAGATCTACACCCCCCATGTGACTATTATAGTCTCGTATAACATTAGGACAGGGTATAGACACTCTAGCTTTTAGGTTTTTATCATATCTGGAGATTGTACTAATGGGTAAAGCCCCTGTATATGTCGACAAGAATGTTACAGGTTTGTTATCTTTCCACACTAAAGCACTCATTTCAATCCCATCTACTGTTGCGACATTTTCCACGAAATATCCTCTAGGGACTGTTCTTTTCATTATGGTTTTTTTATCTGGGAGTTTATTGTTAGGCAGCCGATTGGGTAAAACGGTTCCTAGGCAGTAAATGCCTTGCGTGGCTAGAAAAGATGCTAGAGGGACTGACGTGTAATAATTGTCAAAATATATAATGTGGTTAGCCCGTCTTGGAACAATCCTCACTAAACGAAGAACAGTATTTCCCGTAGCACCCAAATCTGGCTCATCATTTATTGGCACATGTTTTTCGCTACCCGCATATATTTCAAATTTATGAGCGAACCCATAAATACTGCAAATCAAGAACAATTTGAACCCCCACTTGTGTGGTTTGTTTGGCAGATATTGTTTCATGTAATGCCCGATTTTCGT
This sequence comes from Pelosia muscerda, assembly GCA_963691645.1. Classification (NCBI taxonomy): domain Eukaryota; kingdom Metazoa; phylum Arthropoda; class Insecta; order Lepidoptera; family Erebidae; genus Pelosia; species Pelosia muscerda. Next base: position 1,582,183 of record OY829100.1, read on the forward strand.
GGCACACATTTGTTCGTCGATGGACAATCTCTGTTCCAAGGGTATAGTAGCAAATTGGTCATTCAAGAAGTCGACTACTGGGCGTATTCTATGGAGGCGATCATGCTCAGGATGATCTTGAGGTAAATTTGTTTCATTATTATTGAAATGCAACACAGAAGATATCTTTTCGAAAGTTTTCAAACTCATCGTATTCTTGATAGGTAAATACCCATATCTTTCAGACCAATATAAACGAAAATTTGGAAAATGAACAATGGATGAATATATAAGAATACCTAAAAACCTATTTAGGTCGGTTGTGGTAATACTATAAGGGTTGGATAAGTTTTTTTGTGTAGAATAAAGATTACTTTCATCTACTATTCTAAGACGGAGTTCTTGTGAAAAAAAATATGAAAAGAATTGATATGGTGTTTGCAGGTTCATAATGCTATCTGAATATTGAATATCATTTGGGAAGTCTAAAGTGAATTGCTCAGTAATACGATTCATTTGTCTCCACACAATACGTCTAGGCCGACGAGTCTGATTATTTGTGACAGTTACTTGTTCATCATGTTCAAGAGGCGGATCAGCAGTATTTGGTTCGACAACTTCATCCAAAAGAGGAGGATCATCAGCTACAACATCATCAGCTACAACATCACCAGCCTCAACATCACCAGCATCTTCTAAATCCCGCAGTAACTCGAGGTTGTCCCTATAATAGGCCTCCTCGTCTGCTTCATCTCCAGATGTATCCAGGCCGTCCTCAGAGTCATTTATAGAATTGAGGTACTCTTCAATTCGTCTTTCTGATAAAGATCTATCCATTCTAAAACATAAACATACAAATTAGCACATAAATAGAAAAAAATACTGGAAGAAAACAATATTGTATATATATAAGTTTTTACCTCACAAATGCGCACTGTTGCATAATTGCAACAAAGATATTTATGATCATATAATAGTCTAAGTATATACTATTCAGTAATTTTATTCCCTACGCACATTTAGGAATGAATACTCTCTGTAATAACTTAAAAACAATATATAATTACCTTGCCAAAACGTATTTATCTCGAAAAATAATTTTCTAATTTGTATGCTTGGCGCCAACCAGTCTTTGAAAAAAAACTGTCCTCACTATTCAAATATTTGGTATTCATTTGACATCTAATGTCAATATAATGTCAAAAAATACATCTGTCAATGATCACGTTCGTTCAAAAATAGATTATAGCATATAAAATCATAGACAAAAAACGAAAACAACGGTATGTTGCAGAACTGCAACTCCGTGCATTTAAGGGTTAAGTGTGTTTTCGTTATGTAGTCTATATATATAAAAATGAATTGCTGTTCGTTAGTCTCGCTGAAACTCGAGAACGTCTTGACCGATTTGGCTAATTATGGTCTTGAATTATTTGTGGAAGTCCAGAGAAGGTTTAAAAGGTGAATAAATATGAAAATGCTCGATAGCGGGAACGATAGCGGAGCCGCGGGCAACAGCTAGTATTTCATAAATACGACCAATCAAACATCAGTTCCGCTGCTGAATCTGTCGTGACACTTTACTACTTTTTTCTGTAGGTAGGTACTGTGGTCAACTTAAAAAAAATATTGATTTGGTAAAGGCAGTTATAGGTATCTCTTTGTAAGTTGAGTGTAACTTGTGAGTAAGTAAACAAAAATCTGGGAAATCGCGTCATCGTCACCAAACGATTACGATCGCGGGAAACGCAACGCGACAATACAATTCAAAAGTTATTTAGTTTTTACTTCTATCGGCAGTCCCCATACTGCCGCGTGTTTTTTATGTATTAACTAGCTGACCCGCGCAACTTCGTCTGCGTCACCCCGTTTTTGCAACATTTTTCATTCCTACTACGCACCTGTTTGTTGTAGCATGATGTTATATACATATAAATAAACTTTCCTCTTTTACCATTCTATTGAAACAAACCGCATCAAAATCCGTTGCATAGTTTTGAAGATTTAAGCATACAAAGGGACAAGAAAAATAGGGACATAGAACGAGAATTTATTTTATACTATGTAGTGATAGTGATAGTGATAGTGATTTTCATTTTTAAACTGTTCGGTATCGAGTCTGCAAACCCTATCGCAGGGATTAGACAGTAAATATTGCATACTATGATCAGGACCCTGATTGAGCTAATAGTCAAACCATAGGCCTCATAATAGATGCCTACCTCATGCGGTTGTCCAAAGAAAGTATTGTCTAACTCCAACTGACGGCTGCAGCGGCTGCTTTCCGATGTTCTGCTGCTGTGAGCGTACTCGTCTCGAATCGCGGACTCATCTACCACACTCGAGATCGAGTTGGTGGCACTCGAGTTTTGGTTTGTCATACTCGAGCTTATGTTAGTCGCACTCGAACTAGGGTTTGCCGCGTTTTTGTACTATTGATTTGTTTCTTCAGTAAGACGCCAATTATAAGTATATTTTAGGATTAAGTCACTTTCATAGGTCACTTTGTTTATCAATATGTCAATTCTTGACTTGACTTGACTTTTTGGTTTATTGGCGATGTTAATTCTTTGTGAATCTTTAGTATTTATACTTGTCTATGGTTTAAAGATCACATAGAGTAGATTAATGATTCATCATAGAGGCTAAATATTCTAGGGTTTTAGTCACGGATCACAGAAAAAAAGTGGAAGTACGAAGTTCCTCTACAAATCTGTCGTATCACATGTCTACTAGTTATTTCTGTTCTGCAGTTTTCCTCATAGAATATTTATCTTCATAGTAACCTCCATAGCTACAAACTGTATGATGTAGCACAGATGTAGACACATGTTCAGTGGCGGATTTACCAGGAAGCAAAGGAAGCAATTGCTTGGGGCCCCCCTTGGAGAGGGGCCCCAAAATATGAAAAAACATCAAACGTATTAGAAAATGTAAAAATAATTAAAAATATTAAAATTTTTTGAAATAACATAAAGATGACTGATAGTTCAAATAATATATTTTGCAAAATTAATGTTTTTTGTTATTTCAAAAGCAGAGGGGGGGGGGGGGGGTATATTAAAACGAGGGCCTCAAAAATCTGTTGTTGCTTGAGGCCCCGTCGGAGGTAAATCCGGCTCTGCACATGTTGTGTGCAGCGACGTGCGGTCTGCATTATTGGGAACTCAGAGGTCACGAATACCCTCGAGCCTTTGTAGATGCGTAGAGATGTTGCGTCCCTGGCAGTATTTTACCGTCTCTACCATGGTGAATGTTCTGATGAGCTCTTCCAATTAATCCCATCCTCCCCTTTCCTACACAGGACAACACGTGCAGGGCTTAGGTGTCACTCGCATACGGTACAGTATATACCACCAAGACACAAGCGGTTCGGTAAGTATAGGTAGTCGGTTAATCAAGAATTTGGGATTTCAAATTCCTATGGGCCATATACCTAATATAATTTTAGGAAAATATACACAACGCCACCTAGACCCATGGTATGCATAGTTCAACTAGCTTCTGTTATGTGTTCTAGAATGATAAACATACTAAGATACTTTTTTTTGTAAATACATACACATTATACATATTCATGCACGCAAATATTTACACTGAGCGGCAATCGAACCCGCGCGCGTCCTGCGTAGTAGTGGCGTTCACTACCGCCACGCCACGGAGGTCGTCAACCGAAAAGGAAATATTAAGAAATAATAGTCGAAGATAATGCTTTTTATTTATTTTTGATCTATAAATAAAATGTAAAGAAGTAATTATTTACATCTTTCATTTATTCATTTATTACATAGTAGGAAAACTTACAACTAATAAGCAGTGGTGTTGCAACTAGCTGTTGCCCGCGGCTCCGTCCGCGTTGTACGACTCTACTCGATTCTCTACTTGCCTTTCTATACAACTTCTCCTTGCTATTATGATAACGGAAATAGTTAGCGGTATTAGCGTCAATGTATAGAAATCTACCGAATCCATTGAGATTTACGATTATTGCTCCGCTCCCTTGGAAGGTAGCGTGCTGATAGCCTAAAACTATAGCTTTTTATAGGTTAAAGAATTATTGACATCGGTCCAGTAGTTTCGGAGCCTATTCGTTACAAACAAACAAAAAACAACATAACAATTCTTTCCTCTTTATAATATTAGTGTAGATAGGAGACGGCCAATTAATTGTTTTCACTGCTAAATATTCGTTGAAAATAATTTATTACCTAAATAATCTGTGTGTTATTATTAATCTGTTGCGGTAGAAAATTTTCATAAACATTAACATGAAAACCGAAAAAAAATACGTAAAAAAAAATGATATAAGAAAAGTTTTTCATGCTACAGATACTGAATTAGGTATAATTAATTTCACATAATTGTTTGTATATTATTTTGAACATTGTTTTTTATTAAGTCTAACATCGTTTTTGTGTTTACAATTATTAAAAGCCTTGTCTATCTACTAAATTACATCAAAATCGGTTCAGTAGCTTTAAAAAACCGACATTGTTATTTCCTTTATTGAAGTTGATTCAATATAATATGTAAGGGGCCCCCTCTCGAAGCCGAAGGCCCCTGGTAGTACTCATGGTACACGACATATTGGCATGAAAAAAATTACAGCAATCGATTATTTTCTAATTTTCTTTAAGCATTTACTCTCCATCATATCAGTAAAGCTAAATGAAAAGAAAATTTCATGAAAAAAAAACAAGTGACGCCATCTTGCGAGTTCATGTTATTTCGTGTTTTTTTTTATAACACGAATGAGAGTGAATAACGCAAGTTAGGTTTTTGGCGGGAACGCGAATAGTGTCATAGCGCTGCAGTGTTTCATTTTATAAATTTGGTGTTCATTCGAGTTTTTATGTGTAAAAATGGTGGAGTTTTAGACGTAACGGCTTGGACAAAGCACACAAGTGTAGGAGAGTGGAATATTGTAGTGAATTGTGATTTTTCGTGTTGGTGTCAAAATCTCCCTAAGAAAAGCTTCTAGTAAAGTCTCCACTACTTTACTAGGGCAACTATCATCCGTCATCATCATCATCATCATCATCATCATCATCATCATCAACAATCATTCCAACTATACTTATCACAAAATAAAAGGAAATTCCCAACTCGACACTGGCAAAATTGTCCCCTGAATTGGGTTGATATGTTGCCATCTAAGAAAAAAAGTAAAAGAAGAACGCAAGTTAAACGGTACGAAAAAAAATTGCTTGCCGTAAATTTTTTTTAATGCCAATATATTCTGTACCACTACCAGGGGCCTTTGGCTTCGGGAGCGTTTCCCTTACCCTCTATATTTGTCATTTATTCTTCAATCTTGAAGTTATAACATCCACTCCATTCATCTCACTAATAGTCTCACCCTGGCCAGGTAGTGCTGGAATCAGTTGGCCTTAACCTTATTGTTGTGGAGGTACTCCTGGCGGAATGACTCGTTCATCCGCGCACTGATCTTCATGCGAATCCAGATTGGAGCTATCTTCATAAGACCGTACTGGAATCAACATATAACTGGTTTTTAGTTTAAATATTTAAAAAAAGTAAAGTTATCGTTAAGGTCCGCGTCCATTAACCCGCGCCGTACGCATTGCACGTACCGCACGCAACGGAATAAATTAATTTGTCATTTGTCCACTGTATCCGGATTTTTATTTACTCTTCAGTGTTTTCTTGTTTAGTTGACGTATTTTACCATCGAGATTAACGAAGATCAAGATATTATTATTAGTTGCTTAATGGAAGATGAAGAAATATCTAAAACTAATCGTATAATGTGAGTTCATAAAATCATAGGACTAATATTTGAAGAGTATTATTTATTATTTGATCCCGGTTTACTTCATGGCGAAGAATTTTTTTTTAATTACTTTCACATATCAAGAGCTAAATTCATGAATCTTTTGTTGTGTGTCAGGCATTTAATTATTTATATTAACCGGATTAACGTTCCAAGTTAGGGTGTAACCACATTAATCGACGCGGAATCGGCTGAAGCCGGTTAAAAAAGTCTTTATGCCGACGGAATAAGAGTGTTACTAATAGCTTTCGCATCGGCTCGGCTCGGCCGACGCGACGCGGCATCGGCCGACGGCGAATCGAACCGTTTGTCGATTAGCTGATCGCATCCGTACGGCGCTGAATCCAGCGGAACGTTTCCGCCTGCTGCCGAACAGCGCTGGAGACGGTCGAACGGCGTTGAACGGCAGTTGAATCAACCGTTCGCATGCCTTCATCTACGACGGTAGCCGAATGGCGCCTAAGACGGCCGATCGGCGTTGGATAGCAGACTAATGAATCCGCTCACGTGCCTTCATCTCCAAATGAAAGGCCAGAATGTCCGTACAGCTCAGAGTTAAACTTAAATCTGCGATGAAAGCATTTGTTGATATTTTCGGGGTCTCACACGATCACGACTGTCGACTGCCGAACGCTTGCGAACATCCGTCGCGACGGCTGTTTGGAGGTGTCGACTGCCGAACGTAATTGAACAGAGGCCGTGACAGCCATTCGGAGGAGTCGACTGCCGAACGTAAGTGAACAGCCGTCGTGACGGCTGTTCGGAGAAATCGACTGCAGATCGCATGTCAACAGCCGTCGCAACAGCTAATCGGCGATAAGCCGAGTAGTGTGGTGATACGCACTCGGCTTAAGCCGATTCCGCGTCGATTAATGTAGTTACACCCTTTTAGACGGGATTTAGCCCGGCCTCCCGCAAGGACCGGCTTCCGACGTAGCCAAGGACGAATCTATATACGAAACAAAATACAACATTTAGGAAGGCTGTGGGCCCAGAAGATAGACTTGTAGTATATTTAAGGTATATCGTATATTGCAATAAGTAAATTAAAAAAAGAAAAGAACCTAAAAATATAAGAAAAAATATATTTAAGAAGTGCATTCTTAAATAATGATGGAATTGGAATTGAAAGTTAGTTACATTCAGAGGAAGTTCTCGTTCTGTTATGCTAGTACTGATTTGTGTGACGTCACCGTCACACAACGCATTGTTTGTTCATAGGCATTCGATGCGACCGGTGCGGATAGTGGACGTGCCTGCCTCATCAAAAGTAATTTCTATAAAAAAACTGCATCATCATCATTCTCTGAACCTTTTCCCAACTCAGTTGGGGTCGGCTTTCCAGGCTAACTGTGATGCGGCTGAACTTCAATATTTTCTGTGAAGCGACTGCCATCTGACCTCCACAACCAATGGTCCAATGACCAATGGCGATATCGAAGTTCCAAGTTAGACTGATTGGACTTTGAGGGCTCCAACTACCAACCAACTACCCGTAACGACTGCCATAGATGTTTGTATGACAACCGGCACCGACGGCTTAACGTGCTCTCCGAGGCACGACCAGACCAGTGCAAACAGCCATATTCATGCATACAACTTTTTGCACTGAGCGGGGATCGAACCCGCGCCCCGTGCATAGCATTCTATAAATAAAAGGCATAACCCTTAAAAATCACTAACCTGGATGCCATGAAGCCAGTATCCCGTGGTGTTCTGCACCCTTCCGAGGGTTGACACAGCGTACTTGCTGTAAGCAGCCGCGTCAGGGACGAACAGGCCTCCATCCAACAAGTGCTGCGAGAAGGCGTTCATCTTCGTGGAGACGAAGAGAGGAGCCACATGCTGCACGAAGATACCCTTGGAGGAGTACTCCTCGCGGACTGCGAGGGTAAAGCTGTGGATGTACGCCTGGAAAATTTTGAAAGCAAGTATTAGATATGCTGTTTCAAATTAATTTGGATTAGAAATAGTGAATACTCCGACGGGAATCTAACTGCTAAATGTTATAATATTTTGCTTTGACATATTGCCTCTGTGGCGTGGTGGTAGCGAACGCGAATGTTGCGCAGGAGGCGTGGATTCGATACCCGCTCTGAAAATGTATGGGAGTGACATTTTGTTGTCGAATGTCATATGTGATCCGATTCCGACAACAAATGTCACTCCCATACATTTTCAGAGCGATGACGAATGTAGATTCGGAACGAATGCATTTTGGCTAGAGCCCCAGTGCAAATATTTGTAGGCATGAATATGGCTATTTGCACTGGTCTGGTCGTTCCTCGGAGAGCACGTTAAGCTGTTGGTCTCCGTTGCCATACGAACATCTTTGGCAGTCATTGCGGGTAGTTGAAGCCCTAACTACAGAACTTCGATATCGCCAATTTGGTTGTGGGTGTCCGATGGCAGTTGCTTCCCGGAGAATATCGAAGTTCATCCGCATCTTAGTTCGACTAGAAAGCCGACCCCAACTGAGTTGGGAATAGGCTCAGAGAATGATGATAATTTTACATTTACAATTGGGTAATTTCACCGACCGCATTTTTAGAGTTTCTTCGCATGAAATCACTATGTAAAACGTTTATCTATGACCACTCTATTTTTTTTCATGTAATACGAACACTAGCTTATATGAAGTCACTACTGAAAATACATTTCTCTTAAACATAAAATTTAAAAAAAAAAAAAATATGCTAGATTCCAATAACGGTGGCGTGTCCGCGATGCACCTTTAAGCGCATTTACCTCTTTAAGTCCGCTATGATTGCAAATTTAGTACTTAAATTAAGATTATTATGTTAATTAATATATGAAGCAACCATATTTACTGCTTTCATTACTTCTATTATAACGCAGACATCGTGACAATGTCGATAAGGAACGTCCGCGCCTAAAGTGCAATTTCGGTGTGTTTTTTTTAAACCCTTATACAACGTATACACGTCAATTTAAACGATCTATCTTCTTACGCACGCGGAGTTCCAGTCATGCTCTTGCGTTTACGCAGTAATGGCATGTCCGATTCTGCCCAGTTTTCCCGCTAATACGTAAATACCTTCTTATTTCTAAGAGGGAGTACGAAATTTTACAAACACGGTGGGTTACTGTATGAATGAATATATGGTTTTAACATTACGATTTGCGAGTAAGTTGTGTGTTGTTAGGTACCCTCAGCAATCATACATTTCACGTGACGAATGCATCACTGAGTTTTGTTTAATTTCATTTTTTCTTGATGTTTCTAACTTCGGTGGTGCAATATCGGTGGTTTCGGTGGTAGATTTATTGCCACCTATATTGCATCAATACTAAAATGGCTATGAGTTTCCATATCTTTGGTAAGATATTTACTCACAAGGTAATAAATAATAAAATTACTCATTTTTTTGTTATAATTAACGTATTTACTATTACTACTGAGAGTGGGGCAATATGGGTATGGGAGGCGTAACCGAAGGGGTTGGAGGCTGGCCGACTTTCTTGAGAAAGAGCGACTCTTTATGATGAACTCTTTCTTCAAAAACCGCCCCACAGGAAATGGACCTGGATAGGCCCCGGTGGTCGTACCAAAAATGAGATTGACTTCATCATGACGACGCATAGACGGATATTCAATGATGTCTCAGTGATCCATGGGGTGAAAACCGGAAGTGATCACCTAATGGTTAGAGGCACATTGAATATTAATGTTAAACTGGAGAGATCCCGTCTGATGAGGTCTACGCTCCGACCTAGAGCTTCCCATATACAGTACCCCGAGAGCTTTCAACTCGAACTTTCGAATCGCTTCTCTTGCCTAGAAGAATGCAGTACAGTGGACGAGATAAATAACAGGTTGGTTGAAGCTGTCCATTCAGTGGGCTCCAAATTCTTCAGGCCCCGTCGAAGAGATAGACCACAGAAGCTCACCGATCACGCCCTCAAACTCATGGCTGAACGACTCTCTATGAGGCTGCAGTCTACCAATGACGCTGAAGCACATCGGCAGCTCAATAGACGTATCCAGCAGTCTTTGCGACACGACATCCGTGCCTTTAATACTCAATGTATTAAAGAAACGATTGAGCGAAATAAAGGCTCCAAAGTGTTCGCAAGAGACTTGTCTATTGGGCAGAGCCAGTTGACAAAACTGAAGAGGAAGGACGGCAGTGTCGTGTCGACTAAGGGAGATGTTTTGAGGGGGATCGAGGGGTTTTATGGACAGCTTTATACCTCAGTCACTAAGCCTGCTACTGATTCGGTTAAAGATCCAAGAGCCAAGCTAACCCGAAACTACACTGAGGATATCCCGGACATCAGCCTGTACGAGATTAGGGTGGCCCTCAAGCAGCTTAAAAATAACAAGGCACCAGGAGAAGACGGAATCACTTCGGAACTTCTGAAAGCGGGTGGAACACCGATACTTAAAGTCCTTCAGAAGCTCTTCAACTCCGTCTTATTCGAAGGTACTACGCCGGAAGCATGGAACAGAAGCGTAGAAGTCTTGTTCTTCAAGAAAGGTGACAAAGCCTCTCTTAAGAACTACAGACCCATCTCGCTACTGAGCCATGTTTATAAGCTGTTTTCGAGGGTTATCACGAATCGTCTCGAACGCAGGTTTGATGACTTCCAGCCGCCCGAACAAGCCGGTTTCCGAAAAGGTTATAGTACGTAGACCACATTCATACGCTGCGGCAAGTCATACAGAAGACTCAGGAGTATAACTTGCCACTATGTCTAGCGTTTGTGGACTACGAGAAAGCCTTTGATTCGATCGAGACATGGGCAGTGCTACAATCTCTCCAGCGGTGTCATATAGACTACCGGTACATAGAAGTGCTGAAGTGTTTGTATAAAAATGCCACTATGTCAGTCCGAGTACAAGATCAGAGCACAGCGGCGATACTGTTGCAGAGAGGAGTGAGATAAGGAGATGTAATATCCCCGAAGCTCTTCACCAATGCAATGGAGGATGCCTTTAAGCTACTGGAATGGAAAGGTCTTGGCATTAATGTTAATGGCGAATACATCACTCACCTTCGTTTTGCCGACGATATCGTGCTCAGGGTAAGATCGCTGGAGGATCTTAACACAATGCTCGACGACCTCAACCGAGTCTCTCAACAGGTGGGCCTCAAGATGAATATGGACAAGACCCAGGTTATGGCGAATGCTCATATTCTAAGGCCCTTCCCAGTGTCAGTTGAAGGCTCGACCCTCGAAGTTGTAGACAAGTACGTCTACCTTGGACAGATGGTCCGATTAGACGGATCAAATTTCGAGGCGGAGGTCAATCGTCGAATCCAACTCGGCTGGGCAGCGTTCGGGAAGTTACACAGCGTCTTCTCGTCCAAAATACCTCAGTGCTTAAAGACAAAAGTCTTTAATCAGTGCGTGTTGCCCGTGATGACCTATGGCGCCGAGACGTGGACCCTCACTATGGGCCTCATAAGAAAGCTCAAGGTCGCACAGCGAGCTATGGAAAGGGCTATAATCTAGGCTAGGCTTGGAATCTCTCTGCTGGATCGAATCAGAAATGAGGAGATCCGCAGACGAACGAAAGTGGTCGACATAGCCTACAGGGTTAGTAAGCTGAAGTGGCAGTGGGCGGGGCACGTAGCAAGAAGAACAGATGGCCATTGGAGCCGAAAGGTTCTTGAATGGAGACCGCGTACCGGTAGACGAAGCGTGGGACGGCCTCCTGCGAGATGGACGGACGACAAAAGCAAAATTGCCTTTGGCAGCATGATGTAGCATCTGCATCATGCATCCAAGCCGTTAGTACATATTGTTTAGATAAATATATCACAATTTATAATTTCGGTGTGATCTTGCAATTTCGGTGGGTTGACAATTTCGGTGGTTGTTCTATTTTTATAACAAATGCAGTTATTTGTTTCCTTCTAAATATCTAGAATACTAATGTGTTCTAAAAGAACACCATTAATTTTTTTCATCGGTAAACCTATGATTGAAAAATACCACCGAAATTAGCAAAAAATGAGGCATGCGTGAAATTACCCAATTAGTCTGTGAAGGAAAATGTACTATAAATAAATACTCACGACTATTTTTTTTAATTGCACAAATACATATAATTATGTAGTTTTTTTTAATTGTCACTAATTACAATTACTTAACTAATTGTTCCAACATCAGTAACACACACAACTAGAAGAAACGGGAATAAATAAATAAATATTCTAGAACAATCTACACAGCATAATTAAGCAAAGCAAAACTATGAAAACCATAGTTTAACCAGGGTTCTAGAATGCGGATATACAAACTTAGATACTTTTTTTGTAAATACATCCATAATATACATAGAAACACTCAGACCAATGCAGATATTTATATTCATGCACACGATTATTTGCACTGAGCGGGAATCGAACCCACACGCCTCCTGCGTAGCAGTCGCGTTCACTACCGAATACCTCCGAACCACAAAATACCGTGGCGTGGCTAATAGAATAATAACCTTGTCTTGTGTTCCCAGGTAGCTCACTGGAGAGGTTTTATGTTGTCAGTGGGAAGATTGGGGGTCTAGACAAAGTGCATTTCTATTGGCTACATTGTCAATAGGAAGGTCGAAAATATATGGGAGTGACATTAGTTGTGGGAATGTCATGTGATCCAAACTTTGTCTGATAATCGAATATCGCTAGTCAGTGCCTAGCACTAACCACTATTGAATTCGTAATGTGAAGGTTTCGAGTCCTCGATACGACAACGTGAGGCCCCTGAGGGCTTAATTTATCACCACTACGTGATAGAATGAAACCCTGTTTGTCTTCTGCACTGACCTTCACCCCCCCTCTCCCACTTCCATATACAGAGTCAGTGGCACGAGTGTAACACTGCTCTGGTATTGCAAACGTTCATAGGCTACGATCACCGCTTTCCATCAGGTAGACTTGCTTGTCTGCTTGTCTGCCACCTAAGTTATATGAAAAAACATTACAATTACCTTAGTGGCTGCATATACCGTCATCAAAGGCATAGGCTGGAGTTCAGATCCCGAAGACACGTTGACCACGGCGCCTCTCCCCCGAGCCACCATCCCCGGTAGAACCAGCCTCGTCATAGCAGTCACCGCCCCTACATTCACGTTGATGAGCTCCCAGGATTTGGACGGAGGGAGGTCACAGAGGGGCATCATGTAATCGTATTGGACACCCACATTGTTCACTAGAACAGTAAAATAACATAACATAACATAAACTCACGCCAGGCAGAGGTGCTAGCATCCACCTTTCGCCAGTTTATGTTAAGGTCCCAATGTAATAGGTGGCGAGCCTATTGCCATTAACCGGGCATTTATAAACCTGCGATAAATATACACATAACTTCGAAAAGCATCGAAATGTCATTGGTGTGTGCTATGGTGAACCTGGTATCGAACTCGAGACCTCGTCTCAGCAGTCCATTACCCATACCACTAGGCTACCGAGGTTCTACAGTAAAATAAGGTTTATTTATTGTCCAAGGGGGCCTCAAAAGTTTTAAGACACCTTAAGATCTATAATTCTTTGACAGACTAAGTATAATTTAACTAAAAGTAACTTAGATAGCGTTAATAAAATAAATAAAATCAATGTCTTGTTTATTTATAAGAATATAAGTAAACTTATGAAAATAGTAGTATGAAAATAGTATAGTAACTTAATTACTTACAATAATTATTGTAAGTAATTAAGTTAAAGATACTACTAAAGAAAGATAAAGTAGGTTCTAAGACAATTAGATTTGAAGTGGCATTACTTCATACAAATTTCGTTTCGAATTGTCTATCCTATGGATGGATGGATTGATATATGATTGTTACTCTATCACGCAAAAACTACGGAACGGATAGAAATGATATTTGGCGCAGAGGTAGCCTTCATTATAGTCTGGCTTATGCCATATGCTGCTTCAGGGTGAGCAGCGCGTGTGTGACACCCTTAGTGTTGCACACGTTCATAGGCCACGGTGGCCGCTTTCCATCAGGTGGGCCGTGTGCTTGTCTGCCACCTACGTAGTATAAAAAAAAATATCACAAGCGACTTTTTGCAATGCACCAATGTAGGAGAGTCATCCTCCCTAGTGCGGTCACATTTTGAAGAAACCGCCAGGTTACATGGGTAATAAATGTCTGGCAATGGCGGTAAGCGTCGGTAGGTTAGTAGTTTAGGAGTCGGCTTAACAATCGAAAGATGCTGGGTTTGAATCTTGACCATTACACTACCTACGTGAACTCGCTTTTAATACAAGTTATTGAATTTAGCTGAAGGAGTTAGAGGGAATACTAATAAGTTCGGTTGCTAATATTCTTCTTTGAAGAAGACGACACCTCTTCCGGTAAGAGGGATAGACATAAGAAGGCTGCTTGATGTCGTGGAGCGTAACAATTGGTCTCACTGCTAGGGATACCGCATACGAAGTGGAGAAGTAAAGTTGGAAAGATAATCCTGGATGAGGCGAGTGTCTAATCCCACCCTCCCCTTTCCTACACAGGACAACACGTGCAGGGCTTAGATGTCAATCGCATACGGTACAGAATATTCCATCAAGAACCAAGCGGTTCGGTGAGTCTTTTCTCTGCCGCACCATTAAGTCCTGGAATTCCTTGCCGGCGCACGTGTTTCCTCCTTCCTGGGTCCTTTAAGCGGGGCGTGAAAAAGCATCTGAAGAGGCCGTCAAGCTGAGCGCCACCATTGTAGCACTGAACGTGTTTGCAATGGTGACCCTCTTTCATGCGTCTTTGCCTTCAGCTTAACATCAGGCGAGGTGAAATCAAATTGACGTACCATAAATAAATAAAAAAAAATGCGGCCGAAATTGACACAGTGAGAATCTTTATTTTTCGTGCGCAATTCCTCAGATAATAAGATTGACTTGGGACCCAAGATCTTGCCTGGTCAACAGTAACATATAGAAGAGACACACCTCTCTTTCTCTTATATAAACACCGTACCTACTTACCTAATATGCCAATCGGTATATCCTTAATCTCCGCTTCGATGTGAGCATATATCTCGGCTCCCTTGCTGAAGTCTGCGACCACAGTCTTCGTTTTAACATTGTGCTGCTTCTCTGCAAAGTTCAAAGAAATAGTTTCAATCAATCACGGTTCATATATACCAGGAACTATGACTTTTACGTAGCCCGGTTACCGGTAGAGTAGAATTTGGGTCACCGAGAAAAAGAATTGCCTACGAACCTCCACTTCGGATGCCCTAGATACCCAGGGTCCGTTGGAAAAAATTTGGCAGAGGTTTATTATCCACATTTCGTCAACTTCCGTTAATTTTCGGTCTTAAGTGATGGGGGGGGGGGTGAACCTATTGTCACGGCCTGAGAAGACTCCGACAAAACACCCAAACTCTAGTATAATATACAGGGGTGTAAGGGGAACACTCCCGAAGTCGGAAGGCCCCTGGTAGTACTCATGGTATACAACATATTGGCACTAAAAAAATTACGGCAACGCAATTTTCTTTAGTTTAATTTTTTTTCACTTTTTTAATTTTTATACCGTTAACAAGTTAAACGGTTTAACCGAAACTTCATGAAACATGAACTCGCAAGATGGCACCACTTGTATTATTTTGCTGTGAGGTTATTTTTATGAAATTTTCGTTTCATTTAGCTTTACTAATACGAAGGAGAGTAAACAATGCGAATAAGAATTATAAATGTCAAAACAAAAAAAATTGCTTCGCCGAAAGTTTTTTTTCATGCCAATATGTTGTGTACCAGGAGTATTACCAGGGGCCTTCGGCTTCGGGAGGTGTTTTTCCCTTACTCTCTGTATGTTAGTAAATAAATGACATGCCAATAGAAGAATTAAGTAACTTCAACAGCGAAATTGAATGAAATGAATTAACAATATCTTATTCAAATGAGATTCCCATTGTTTGTAGTGTCGAATGAATTAACAAACAAATAAGTACTCAGGGTCAGACGAAATCGGAATCAACTCAGATTAAATAAATGCCTACTCTGACAATTTAATGCACACAACTTTTTAACGAGGGGATGGGTGGGCTACTATCTCACCTCCAAAGATCTAATCACAGCGTTCTTTTTAGTCGGTTCGAATCCGACATAACCTCGTGGGAGGGGTATCCGTAGGGACATTTCACACAATAAAAATATTTTTTATACTGTTGATTGATGGCACTTGGTGGATACTTTGAGAATACCGCAAGGCGAAACCGGTTAGGTACAAAAATAAATACAGTGGAGAAGTACAAGTGTGTTATTAATATCAATCATGTATAACGGTAAAAATATGTTAAAGGGTCATTGCACCACATCAACATACTAAGAGGCTATGAGTATGAATTGGCAGTTTTCAAGGCAATATATATCCTGACATCTTCTAGTAGCAAAAAAAATCATTTATTCTGTATAGACCATTAAACGGCACTTACAAAACGTCAATATCAACAATATTTTATTTAATTAGAGAGCAAATGGACCACCCGTTCGAAATGCGGCCCCGACCTGAGAAGACTCCGGCAAAAAACTCAAACGCGACTCCTATGCAGCTGATGATGATTATTGAGAGAACGATGAGGGATTACACAAGATTTCAATGATAGTTACATAGGCGGTCGTATGGCTGTCGACACAAATGAACACGTAATGCAGGTATGATTACCAAGCGCTATACGCATACTCATAGCCTCTTAGCATGTTGATGACTTGAACTTAAAACTTTCTCCTATCAGAAATCGCTTCAAAAATGCACCAGAAGACGTTAATATACCTATTTCATCATTCTCAGAGTCTATTCCCAACTAAGTTGTGGTCGGCTTTCTAGTGGTTACCTATCTTAATCCCGAATTTTAATATTCCGAATATCATAATCCAGAAAACGTTTGGCCATTTATTCATAATCCCGGTTTTCCAAATTCCGAAGTTTTATTTGCCATATAATCGCAACTCCGAATTTCATTTTCCTATTTATTCATTTGTACGACGTTTTATAATCCAGACGAACGAATTCCAGACACACGAAATCTACATGCACAAAATCCAGATGACCGTAATCCATATGCACGAAAGCCGAATTTTTATAACACAAATTTTTGAAATGCAGTTTATTGATATCCAGACAAACAATATCCAGATTTTTAAAAATGAATCCAATGGAAAAATTACAAGGTAGCTAGCACTCGCCGGCCGCTGCCGCGGCACGCTCGCTTCGCTCGCTCGGCTCGTGCGGGGGTCGCAGTTCTAACCTAACCTAACCTGCTGAGTCGAATTTGACACTTATCTGTAATAGGCAACTAATATTTCTAAATTACTTGCTGTAGGTACCTACCTAATAAATGAATCGTATAAATTTACTAACGTTTACTATACCTGTACCTATATAGTTTAGATGGAAAACGATTGTATGGGAACCAAATAAAAAGATTATGAAAATTTGGTAATAGTTTATTTGGAAAATGGTACGATGGGAAACAAAAAAAAATATTCTGAGAATCTGGTATAACTATATTTGGATTATGAAACTATGGAAAACAAAAAAATACTATTTGAAAATTTGGTTTTAGTGCACCTGGAAATTGATTCATCTGGGAAATGAAAAACGGAATTATAGAAAGTTGTCATTCATTACATCTGTCTTTTAAAAGTTCTACCAACCGTTTTCGGGGTTTTAAGATTCGGGTAACAGAAATTCGATATTTCAATAGGTTACCCTTTCTAGTGTATCATGTTATCGTATTGGGACTCCTTTGGCCGCACCTAGCCTCCCCTTTTGGGTCATTGTGCGTGCAGAGTTACTCTGGCTAGAGCAGCCAGCCCAGCTCCACCCAGAAACGCAGAAGCTTACTGGGAACTTCACAGGCTTCGCGTAGCGACCTCACTGTGCCAAGGATTTGTGAACGTTGCTTGGGGGGCTACTACCTCGCATTCCAGTATTACGTGGGCGGCCGTCTCTTCGGCAACGAAGCGACCCTTGCAGAGGGAGCTTTCTAGTGTAACTAATATGCGGCCGAACTTCGATATTTTTCGCGAAGCGACTGCCATCGGAGATCCACAACCGAATTGGTGATATCGAAGTTTTATAGTTAGGCTAGTCGGATACTATACAGATACCATAGGTGTTCGTATGGCAAACGGGACCGACAGATTAATGAGCTCTCCACGACCTGAGGGCCTAAAAAGGCCACTAACGACGAATCGTATCCGCATTGAAATACGAAGCGGATTTCATTTCGTAAAATATAATTGCCAAAAACGAATCGCGCGGCGAATTGCGCTGTGTGTGACCATTTTACGAAATTAAATCCGCTTCGTATTTCAATGCGGATACGATTCGTCGTTAGTGGCCTTTTTAGGCCCCCTGACCAGTGCAAATAGCCATATTCACACGTACAAATATTTGCACTGAGCAGAGATCGAACCTGAGTACCTTTTTTTATTTTATAGTGCGAAAAAGCCCTACGGCTACCCCCCGGCAAAACCAGTCCAGGAGGTTATGTCGGACTGGAACCGATTAAAACGCACGCCGTCTTTGGGTCCTTAGTTGCCGGAGGTGAGATAGTAACCAACATATTCCTCGCACCCCGGCAGAACCCGGCCATCTCTGTCGAGATAACCGCCTTCAGGCGTAGGGACCACGGTGTCCCACGAACCCTGAGTACCTGAGTAGCAAGACTGTCAATTCAAAAATGTACTTACTAATCATCAGAAATATATTTACATGAGTGATAGTGCAGACAATTATATAACAACGTCAGCATCGAGCTGTTAAGAGCCATTGTGTTAGAACAATGAGTCAATAAATTTTCACGTTTAGCATTTGAGCACGGTCTGTTTGTATACTATGTCTTTAGATATGTACAGTGGGCTCCAATAGTTCCTGGACACCATGAGAGCTATTTTCCTTTGACATCCTAAGTCTAATTCAACCAAAAGTAATATAGATGGCGTTAATAAAAAAACTAAATCAATGTCTTGTAATCTCTTTATAAGAACATAATATGTAAACTCAAGCAAGTAGTATCCAAAAATAATTACATTAATAAGTAGATCTATTATCCAGTAGCTTCTAAGACTAGTAGTTTTGTAGTGGCATCACTTCATACAATTTTAGTTTAAAATTGTCCAGGAACTTTTAGAACTCACTGATCCTGCTGAATTTTTACAACTCTTACAAAACAGCGCATTTTTCCGAAGTTACGAGAATGATAAAAATCTATTAAAAAAAACTCAACACTCTAAACACACGGTGCCATTTCATTTTAGACTGCAACAGCATATAGCTAAAGTCTTCAGTGCCTTGACAATGGTTGACTATTCCGCGATGAGCGGAAGCGACTCGGACGTCTCGGAGGTCGCAGAAGAACCTCCGTCCTCCATGAGCGCTGACCTGGGAGTGACGGGTGGAGCCGCCTGTCACTCAAGCAGAAAGCAAGCCGTGGCAGCGGCGCAAAGTGCGCCTCCCCATACCTGGGGGCTAGATGAGGTCACCGTGGTCCCTACACCCGATGGGGGTCATCTCGAATAGAAGGCCCCAGATCTGCCGGGGTGCGAGGGATATGCTGGCTACTACCTCCGGCAACTAAAGACCCAAACACGGCGTGCGTTTTAGTTGGTCCGAGTCCGACATAACCTACCTAACCGGCTCCGGTGGGTGGGTATCCGTGGGGATTTTTCGCAAGATAAAAAAAAGTGCCTTGACGATAATTAAATCCAAGGCCTTACCTACTTACTGTTTAACCGAAATAGGAAGATAGTTCAAGACCAACTTACCGATCTCATTAGCCACGTTTTTTAATTTGTCAGGGTTTCTGCTAATGATGACGAGGTTAATGCCTCTCCGCGCCAGCTCCATGGCGTACTGCTTGCCGATACCATCGGTACCGCCTGTCACCACTGAAAAGATAAATAGATCAAAATTAATGTAATGAAGTTTTAAAGTCATTCGTAATGCTTACTATTCATCGCGATTCAGATCAGAATAAGTGACCTACGCAACTCGAACTCAAGACCAGTCCATTACCGCGGCGAATGGTCTAACCGCTGAGCTACGGCGCCGCGGCTTGATCATTCGAAATTCTCCTATACAATCATTTAAGGGGTGATGGGAGCCGTCTACAAATAAATCATACGAGCTATCGGAACATACTTACATACATATGGTCACGTCCGTAAGCCCAGAAGGGGTAGGCAGAGGTGTATTAAACACATTTCGCCAATTAAGATCTACGGTCCCACGTAATAGGGGGCGAGCCTATAGCTACCAATCGGGCACTTTTTACAGAAAATGGGTAAGTTTTTGGTTTCCATGTTTATTTAGTCTCGTCTGTTAGGCTGCTCGCCCATGTCCGATAATTGACGACCGACTTTTTGTAGGGGACAAATAGAACGTACTGCTCGCAACAGTGGAACGCCCACGTCCTATGCAAGGGAAAGACAAGGACGTGTCCCTCGATAGCCACAGACAAAGAGACGGACGTGTGCGTTGAGTCGGTCACAAAATCGGTCATAAGAATCAGAAGAAAAATCGAACCGTTTATCGGTCCTACAAAAAGTCTGACGTGGGCGGGCAGCGTGTCCACAAATCTCCTGTGAAGGGGATCATCTAAACGGATTTGTGGAATGAGCCACTGTAAGAACGAGTTAGCAATTTATTTATATAACCGTATGTAGTATTTATTATAAGTACATATTGATGAACACAGTAAATATAACACAGTGTTCATCAATATGTATAATAAATACTAGATACATATAATTAAATACTTAGTTTATAAGAATTATCTAATCCCTTGAATGACGAGGTTGTATTTTTCTGAAGGTTGTGGCAATTTGCACATATTGTAATAGATAGTAATAGATACACCCGTTGGCTTCTTACCTAGTTAGACAATATAGATATGTATATAGGTGACAATTATTCATTATTCTCTGAGCCTATTCCCAACTCAGTTAAGGTCGACTTTCTAGTCTAAGATGAATTTTAATGGATGAATTTTCATGTCCTGTTTGGCACCGGTCAATACACGCCGGATACCGCCTTGAATGATACCTTCCGTACGATTACTGGTTGCCTCAAACCCACTACTCTTAGCATGCTTTACCCGCTGGCTATTATCGCACCACTTGGTTGACCTGATATCCGACGAGTCATATGAACTCCCGACACATGAAGGCATATGAACCATCACCTAGAACTCGCTTGAAGAGTCGAGGCGCGAGAGAGTGTCCCTATGAAGAGAGGAACTAGCACCACCCTCTGACTTCCTGCCTCCCTATGAGAAACTAGCTCCTAGACACGATCTCCCATGGCCGCTATGGCGGTCTATCAACTGTCTGCGCACACTGGTCAGTCGGTCGAGGACGAAGCTATGCAGGTGGGGAATGCGAGACCCGGGCTTAACCTTATGTGAATGCGAAGCTCCCGTGCAGTCCAAAGTACTTATTAGATGCTCTCGACAGGTTGCAGCGACGCGCGGTCCGCATTATTGGGAGTCCTGAGGTCACAAATTCCCTCGAGCCTTTGCAGATGCGTTGAAATGTGCGTGTGAGCTCTTCCAATTAATCCCACCCTGCCCTTTCCTACACAGCACTGATCTGTAGCACTGAACATGTTTGCAAAGGTGACCCTCTTTCATGAGACTTTGCCTTCAGCTTAACATTAGGCGAGGTGAAGTCAAATTGACGTGCCATAGATAAAAAAAAAATGACGCACTTAATTTCGTGCCCCTTATGCCTGGCCTCCTGCACTAAAGACAACCCTGTACTCTTAGCACGAAATACTTAGTATTGAATTCTTGTTAATGTGTAAAGGTATCGACAGAACGGAGTTTTTCGTCCTAAGGGCACCGAATGGAGCCGCTGACGGTGCGGTAGACATGGCATGGTTTTGTTCTGGAATATTCTAAGCATGGGTGGATCATTGGCATAAAAGAGGAAGATAATAATACATCTTGTAATAAACTTTATAACGACATTATGATTATCGTAATAAACTACATCACATAACAGACTTTATTATGAGAAGCATTTAATAGCGAAGAATACAAATTAACCCATAAAATAGAATTAAAATGACATCAAGCATACTATTATTATCAGGTAACCTGGGGGCCTAAAAAGGCCACTAACGACGAATCGTATCCGCATTGAAATACGAAGCGGATTTAATTTCGTAAAATGGTCACACACAGCGCAATTCGCCGCGCGATTCGTTTTTGGCAATTCGCCTTTTCTAAAAAGGCCATTTCAAGAAACGAATGAACGAAAAGACGCACTGCAATCCGATTCGTTTCTAGAAATGGCTTGAAATGGAAATGAAATATTTCAAGAAACGAATTGCCAAAAACGAATTGCGCGGCGAATTGCGCTGTGTGTGACCATTTTACGAAATTAAATCCGCTTCGTATTTCAACGCGGATACGATTCGTCGTTAGTGGCCTTTTTAGGCCCCTGTACTGTTATATTGTACGATGCCCGTTATTCTTTTTTTCAATTTAAGTGACGAAATGTGGCTGTAACCTGTACCTAACCTGTTAGTTGCCTACCTTTCGGTGTTATAAAGGCGTGTGTATATAAGATGCATCATAGTGTTTATACAAATGTATAACAACATGAATTAGTAGTTTAAAGTTCATGATCACCGACCGTGTTCGGTTAAGTCGCCTTCAATGAAAGTCAAAGACCTTGTCCGGCGGCAGCTGGATTGATTGCGTATACGCAGAGTTGCAGTTACGTAAACGGTGGCGTCCGACAGACAGTTGCTCTTTGATTATAATCGGGCCATTCATATTTGTTTAGTTTTTTTTTCTGAATTCATACGGTTACGTGCACAATAACAAACATGGCACGCGGCTGTATTTATTTGTTTATTGACGCTTGCAACACTGGTTACCATTCGAGTGTTGCCAACTGCACAGAGAAAAAGGCAGGAAAATATGAACTAGGGGTCGTCTGTAGGTGTGGACTTTTCATAATTTTAAATTATGATTTTGAGTTCTACTTAAAAAGATTCGTCACCATCCTTGCACCAATCCCGGGTACATCTTGCACGTTGAAGCCCAATTTTTTTCCACGTTTTTTTAAATATTATTTGATCCAACCTCAAGAGAATTAGTTGGCTTGGCTTATGTTCTAAGATTTTGATAGAGGAACTCCCTCAGAAAAGAATGAGATAAACGGAAGGTACAGTACCCAAATTCTTCTACATATTACTTACACCTCTCAAACCACTGAGACTATAAGAACTGCCATTGAATTTTTGGCTTTATGAACATAGGCCTAAAGTACAAAATTAAATGAATAGGAGTTCATAACATCGTTTTATTCACTGTTTATAACGCCATTTCATTTAAGTCTTTACTGCATAGAAGGAAAGTCTTATTCAATGGCATATTCAATTTGTAATCTCAGTGGATTGACAATGGTTGACAATTATTTGCACCAGGGCCCAAAACTAGCGAGTAAAGTCACCTAAAGTAATACCATTTCACTCGCATTCGTGCAAAGCGTGCGGTTAAGACAAAGAATGCAAGCAAAATTATACTATTTTAGTATTTTTTAGTTCTATGCGTTTCATCCAAATTATTTTTGTAGTCTAAGGTATGCCATTTTCAAAGACTATTGGACAGTATAATGATTGATTACAACAGAGGTATCGTCGTTAAACTACGGAGTGCCGCAACTGACCGCAGGTGAGTTAAACCATGTCCTCAGTTAATGTTGTGGTTATTCACAATTACCGAAATGCAGTGTAATGTGCATTGCTACAACGCCACTGATAACTCGAGTGAATGTACTGTTACAAGGTTAGGCGAGCTAGTGTTTTCAAAAATTACTAGTCTGGATATCATCATCACTACATAGTATAAAACAAAGTCGCGTTTTCTGTCCCTATTTTTCTTGTCCCTTTGTACGCTTAAATCTTTAAAACTACGCAACGGATTTTGATGGTTAAAGAGGAAGGTTTATATGTTTATAATATCATGCTACGACCAACAGGTACGGAGCAGGAATGAAAAATGTTGCAAAAACGGGGTGACGCAGACGAAGTTGCGCGGGTCAGCTAGTTTACAGATAAAAGTACTTATGTACACTGAACAGCAAAAATTAGTAGGAATGCGACACGATAGTTTCAGTAGCGGAACCGATGTCGCCAAACTCACACACACAACCGTTAATAATACCGTGCATTACTAGTAAATAATTGCTTTAGGTGATGGAATTTACTATAACTTTTAATGCCTTGCTTTTTATTTCCTATTGCTAGGTATCGTTGGGTTACGTAAACCGTGGATCCCTTCTCTCCCATAGTATATTTACCTTTTTTTTTTTTTTTTTTATCGTGCGCAAAATCCCCACGGATACCACCCCCACCAAAACCGATGGAGGTGATTATGTCGGACTCGAACCGACCAAAACGCACGCCGTCCATGGGTCCTCGATTGCCGGAGGTGAGATTATACAAGACATATCTCTCGCACCCCGGCAGACCCGGGGACATCTCTGTTGAGATGACCCTCTTTCCTAAAAGTGGGGACCATGGCGTCCCCATCTAGCCCCTGGGTATGGTGTGGCATTATGTGCCATCGCCGTGGCCTGCTTCTGCTAGGGTGACAGGCGGCTTCACCCGTCACCCCCAGGCCCGCGCTCATGGGGGACGGAGGTCATTCTGCGACCTCCGACGTCCGAGTCGCCTCCGCTCATCGCGGGCAGTGCGGGCCCGGAGTCTTCTCCGGACCCGCTCCGCCTCCTCCTTTTCGAGCATAACTTGCTCGCAGAAGGAGGCGGCGGCTGCCCAAGCACTCACGCATCGTACCATCGCCGTGAGCAAGGTGGCGAGCGAGACAACTCCCACCCCTAGGGCTGTCACTAGGGCCCGCCTTGGCATCTCCCACGCCGGGCACTCGGTCAACGTGTGCAGCCCCGAGTCCTCGCTCGCATCACAGTGATGGCACTCGGACGTTGGCTCCTTCTGAATCCGACGCAGGTAATCCCCGAAGCACCCGTGCCCGGTGATTACCTGAGTCAGCCGGTACGAGAGGCTACCGTGTGGCCTCTCTAGCCAGTCCCCCATGATGGGTCTTACCGCCGCTAATACAGCGTGCCCTGCGCGTGATTGCCCAAGTCGTCGTTCCCACTCGGATACCATGTCCCCGTGGAGCTGGGACTTCACGGCCCGGAGCTCACTAGGCTCGGGTTCATGTCCCCGCTCCCGCGCCTCCTTTCGATACCGATATAGCACCGAAAGGGCTCTCGCATCCAGGATCCATGGTATCGATCCGGCGAGGAGACTCGCTGCGTCAAAGGATATCGTACGGATAGTATATTTACCTGTACTTTTTCAATTTAGATTGGAAAAAGTGAACCCACGACCGGCCCGCGATCATTCCATTACAGTTTCGGACGGACTCGAACATCGATTTTGGAACATTAACAGCAAGTACATGATTTTTTTTTTGATTCGCCACAGATTGTTAAAAAAAAGCTTGCTCACGAGATCTACCGTTTACCAAACTTTGCCTGACTATGTTCATTAGTTGGAAACCAATTAATGAACGTAGCCAGGTAATTACATAAGCGTCACGAATCGATTGCCATATAAGCATTCATTTTAAATCCTTGGACATGTATTTTGCAACATTTTTATGTTTTGTAACCTGTATTTTCAATAATTGATGTAGTGCATATAGAAATCATGACTGACGATTGTAACTTGTGCAAGTAAAAATTTATTTATAGGGGTTTAATTTCAGATGACCTATGATGTATACACACTCTGTGGAGAATAATACACTGTACTTACCTACTAAATGGGACCTCTAGACAAAGTGACATTGTATTGATAGAATCGTGTCGAAGCGAACCGTTTTAAAGCTATCAATGGATTTGTTGACACTGCGGTGATTTTAATAATGAAATTATAGTTACCAAATAAAATATTTCGAGTCACAAAAATTTAAATTTAATTAAATTTTTGTAGTTACATTACAGATTTATGCAGTACCACACGTTACCGAGCTATTCCACTTATGTGTTTGCCAATAGAGTGTCACTTTGTCTGGAACTCAAGTAGATAGCTTTAAGATTCGTTAGTAGGTATGTGGTATCACTGGTCCCCCATCGGCCCTCATCCCTTATCAGTAGCCTTAGCACGAAATACTATCGAATTCGTAATGTAAAGGTATCGACAGAACGGAGCATTGCGATTGGCGGGCTACACACGCATACAGGTTCACAAGAGGTAGACTGCCAATCACAATGCTCCGTTCTCTCGAAACCTTTACATTACGAATTCGATAGGAGTTCATGCTGGTGCTACTGCGCACTCTCATATTCTTAATGTTATCGAGGTCGAAACGATAACTATTACATACCTATTTTTGGAAATTTAAATTACATTTCATGCGTTCATTGACATTTAACGGCACAGAATGTGTAATTCTACTTATCGCCTTCACGGGCAATAAAAAATGTTAAATAGTTAGGTGCAATCTAAATACGTTACAATCAAAATTGTAAAACCTTGGCCTAGATATTGAAGGACTCGAAAAATGCTATCAAATTATAAGGTGCTAAAACCGCATAACAGACAGGTAGATACTAGAGTTAAGTTCATGACTTCAGTCTAGATCACATCTTGGCTTAAACACCAGCTAAAGACCGATAGAAGTGTCCCAAGTTCAGTGAAGTTGAAGGATAGCGAGATGATCTCCAACTTGACTTATTATGCAATTATACGAGTATCCTCGTATATTACATGTATAGTGTATGCTATAATGGCAACACTGTCTCGTGAGCATAGGTAATGTGGCTACGCTGCTGGTAACACGAGAGCCATTGGTGGGAGAGAGAGTAGTGACAGTGTTGCCGTGTGCACTATCGAGCCAGTGATACCTAATAAAAAGGGAAAGTTTGATGAACTTTACAAAATGCTAAAGCGTTGCTTATTTATTAATAATTTTAAAGATTACATATAAGGGTTAGAATAGATTGATCAATGTAGGGAATTGGCACTCATTCACGCCTGTCATAAACGTCAAAATACGTTTACATTGAACATTATATTCTATTCTATTCTACGAAACGACCACCAACGAATTGCCGCTTGTCTAGACCCCAGGACAGAAAATATGTTTGATTAAATCGCCACGTTTATTAGCTACCTATTTGTAGGCGATCAAATCTATAGATAGGTACATACAATGAATACATATGTATAATATTTTACATATTATCGAGAGAGATCACGGGTACCTCCCCGACAAGGTCAGCAATAGAGCCTTGTCGAAAATATAGACTCTTACGTAGGTACGAAATGAAATTTTTTGTTTTATGATTAATTATATTTTATTATTGACAATTCGGGCTAAAGAAGCTGTTCGAGTGGTGTGATTGGAACTGCCCTTATAATCAGATGGTCATAATAAGTTCACCATCCACCGAACAATAGTAGGTACAGATATAGGCAAGAATTGTGGACCCACAATTTGCTCACGCTTTATACATTTTTTTTAATGTGCCTTATTCAATCTCCATCGTGTTAGTAAAGCTGAATGAAACAAAAAATATGAACTTGCGTGATGACGCTATTTGTTTTTTTATTGATTGATTATACTGATTATACTGATTATTTGATATGATTATACTGATACGATGGAGAGTTCAAAAAATTCTGAAAAAATTGCTTTGCCGTAATTTTTTTAATGCCGATAGGTATGTTGTGCACCAGGCGTAGCTACTTCAGCTTCGGGAGTGTTTCCCTTACACCCTGTATGCGTTTCTGTAAACTCCATCAGAAGCACTCGGAAAATTCACGTTGTACATTTGCGTGTGGTGTGTTTTCATGTTCCTTCTTCTGACTTTCGTTTTTGGTACGACCTTCGCTGTCACTTAACTCGTGACCTCTAATACAGTTGGGTTTAAGTCTTACGAATTAAATTTAATTACCAAGGTGAAGTGCTTGCAGCTAGTTTAGAATCGAAAGTGAATCTTTTGGGACGGGCGAGCTGAGGTGACACGAAGCTACTTTCCGGTAATTATGCAACGAATACTACAGACAGTCTGGGGATTACTAGGTACAGACAGTTCACTCACATTTATAGATGATACTACAGACAGTCTGGGGATTACTACAGACAGTTCACTCACATTTCTAGATGAGATTAGATTGGGATCTAATCTTATCTTTTTTTCCCGTGCGCATAATACCCGCAAATACCGCCTATTTTGCTATCGCCCTCGCTCGCATGGATACTATCCCGACCCCATAATTCACAGGAACCTATTCCCAGGATATAAAATAATTCACGACAGATTCTCAAACCTAATAAAGAAGGTTAAATTTTCATGAATTGGTTAAGCCGTTTGCAGACAATTGACACGAGAATTGTATATGTATGTATATTCGATTTATACAGAATAGTATATTATATTTCTTTGCGATACCTGTTCTGTGACCTCGTGATGTATAATAAACTATACCATAAACAACATATGAATTACTTCATTAATGCACGATACACACTTCTATTCATGCCATTGAATAAGGCTCAAGAGTAAAGACTGGCCTCGTAAAGCTATAAAAGTTCATAAACAATATCTGTTACTCATACATATAACACATATCTACGCTATAGGTAATATTATTTATGAAGAGAAAAAAATGTATTTTAGTGTGTAACTATAAGTTTTTCGGCCAATTAAAACTTCCAATCGTTTTTGCTATAGTCCCTAAAAGCATTTTTCTTCGAAACGACTATAAAATCACCGTGTATATAATTATATTATTAATTGGTAGTGCTTGTGCGGCTAAGTTCGTAATTAATTTCATATCATAGCAAGGAATCGGGTCTTTATTTAGCTACAACATTTTCGGTTAGAAATTTGTTTTCGGATTTTTTTTCCAAGTCCCTATTACGTTGGACCGAAAATCATAGTTGGCGAAAAGAGGGTGTTAATACACCTCTGCCTACCCCTTCGGGGATTACGGGCGTGAGCATATGTATGTATATATATACATATAGGTATATACTATATAGTTATATATCAGCTAATCTACAGTAAAAATTTTGACAAAATTGACCCAGTCTCTTTGAATGTTGCCTGTTAAAAACAGATAGACAGATGGACATAAAACATGCAGGGTCATCCTTATTAGTTACAAAGGCTAAGTCTGCAGGTGTCAGTAGGTTACGCCCCGCAGCGCACGATGGCCATCAGGGTCATCAGGGGGTACCGTACGATATCCTTCGACGCAGCGAGTCTCCTCGCCGGATCGATACCATGGATCCTGGATGCGAGAGCCCTTTCGGTGCTATATCGGTATCGAAAGGAGGCGCGGGAGCGGGGACATGAACCCGAGCCTAGTGAGCTCCGGGCCGTGAAGTCCCAGCTCCACGGGGACATGGTATCCGAGTGGGAACGACGACTTGAGCAATCACGCGCAGGGCACGCTGTATTAGCGGCGGTAAGACCCATCATGGGGGACTGGCTAGAGAGGCCACACGGTAGCCTCTCGTACCGGCTGACTCAGGTAATCACCGGGCACGGGTGCTTCGGGGATTACCTGCGTCGGATTCAGAAGGAGCCAACGTCCGAGTGCCATCACTGTGATGCGAGCGAGGACTCGGGGCTGCACACGTTGACCGAGTGCCCGGCGTGGGAGATGCCAAGGCGGGCCCCAGTGACAGCCCTAGGGGTGGGAGTTGTCTCGCTCGCCACCTTGCTCACGGCGATGGTACGATGCGTGAGTGCTTGGGCAGCCGCCGCCTCCTTCTGCGAGCAAGTTATGCTCGAAAAGGAGGAGGCGGAGCGGGTCCGGAGAAGACTCCGGGCCCGCACTGCCCGCGATGAGCGGAGGCGACTCGGACGTCGGAGGTCGCAGAATGACCTCCGTCCCCCATGAGCGCGGGCCTGGGGGTGACGGGTGAAGCCGCCTGTCACCCTAGCAGAAGCAGGCCACGGCGATGGCACATAATGCCACACCATACCCAGGGGCTAGATGGGGACGCCATGGTCCCCACTTTTAGGAAAGAGGGTCATCTCAACAGAGATGTCCCCGGGTCTGCCGGGGTGCGAGAGATATGTCTTGTATAATCTCACCTCCGGCAATCGAGGACCCATGGACGGCGTGCGTTTTGGTCGGTTCGAGTCCGACATAACCACCTCCATCGGTTTTGGTGGGGGTGGTATCCGTGGGGATTTTGCGCACGATAAAAAAAAAAAAAAAAAAAAAAGGTGTCAGTAGGTTTACAACATGAAATATGAAATGAACAAAACAATCGTTAAATTAACAAAATTTCTTACACAACTCACAACATAGTCAACATGCATTTCATGTTGACACAGATTGGGTACGAGTTACGTATTATTATTATTTAGTCTATGGTATGTCTGCATAAGACGACTTATAATATTACGTCATTAAACTAGGGCCGCCATCATTTGCAATCCGAACACTAGTAATATTCAAAAACTTGATTTCAATGTTCATTGTGCAATATAGTGAATGTTCAAGATGGTATTTGAACCTGTAATCAATCCCGTACACAGAGATATCTGGTCAAACGAGCTTCATGTACACTTTTCTTTTTTATTTAGTGCACGCCAATTTGACTTCAACCCGCCTGATGGTAAGGTGAAAGTAAAGTCTCAGGAAAGAGGGTCATTATAAACATGTAGAGTGTTACGATAATAGTGGCGCAGTGTTACCAATGGTGGCGCTCACCTTGACGACCTCGTCAGATGCTTTTTCACGCCCTGCTTAAAAGACCCGGAACTGTAGGAAGAAGGTCTACAATACAGGTTTGATATAAATAATTAGCATATTTATTATTTAAAAATATCATTGAATATACAAAAACTGTTAAATTATTTTAAAGTAAGAGAGACAGGATGTTGGTTGTGATGCTGATCACCTTTTTTGTATAAAAAAGTAAATAGTATTTCATAGGACGTCCACTGCTGAAAATAGACCTGCCCCATCGCCCTCCAATCCGATCGGTTGGAGGCGGTCTGCATAAAACGAGTACCCGCGACTCTGACTATGTCGACGAAGGTCATTCTGTGACCTCCAAGACCCGAGTTCCTCCGCCTCCTTCTCGAGTCTTCCAGTTGCCTAATATAAGAACCGTTCCTTTTAATGGGACTCCGTGACTAAATGGTCGCGACCGAACTGCAAATTACGTCACGTCCATGGCAGCCATACACAATTTTTTTATTTTTGTTATTTTTTATTTTTTTATTTATTTATTACAAATCATGCATAGTTTTTACAGGCTTTGCCCAATACAACAATACAGTACTTATACATATACTTAGCTATCTTAATTATTATAATACCCATCTATATTACATTATCACTATTAATTAAATCTTATATAATATCTATATTAGTATTACATTCTTACTGCTGATTATATCTTTATTATTTATATTTATAGATTAGGCAGAGACAATCAATATTATGTGAGGTTACGTCATTATGCGTTACGTTACGTTATAATGATAAGGTTAAGACATTTCTACGGGTCCTTAGTATGCGTAATATGCAGTAGCACTAGCATCAACTCCTATCGAATTCGTAATGTAAAGGTTTCGAGAGAACGGAGGATTGTGATTAGCAGTTTGCCTCTTGTGAACCTGTGTGCGTGTGTAGCCTGCCAATCGCAATACTCCTTCCTGTCGATACCTTTACATTACGAATTCGATAGGAGTTCATGCTAGTGCTACTGCATATTACGCATACTAAGGACCCGTAGAAATGTCTTAACCTTATCATTACTTGCATAATGACGTAACCTCACATAATATTGATTGTCTCTGCCTAATCTATAAATATAAATAATAAAGATATAATCAGCAGTAAGATTCGATAGTATTTCGTGCTTAGGCTACTGTGCTTATTTGTACCTATCTGCGTAGCCAACACCTCTGTAATATGAAAAAACCCGGTAAGGACGCGCTCATGGAAAGTGATTACCGTGGCCTATGGACGTTTGCTACACCAGGGGTTGAAGGTTAAGAGAGTCTCTGTGCTATCAGTGCAGAAGACAAAACAAAGTTTCTTGATCTTCGCATTGACAACACAAAGCAAGATGTATTATATTTCGACGCTTCATTCGAAGATATAATTAACCAGGTAGTCCCTTATATCTACTAGGCAACATCGCACATTTTTAAGAGATATGAATATGACTAGATTTGAGCGAGTAGGTGCCTACCTACCGTGCTACACTCTTGACAGATACTCATTCCTTATTTGTGCGTGGCAACGTGAGCACGTCTTCAGCAATGCCAAAGCGCAGTGCCGAAGACAAAATAAATCGTTATTATTATTTATTATAATCTAAATCGGTAAAACGTAAAAGTTATCGTCGTATATTTCTTCAGATGCGGAAGAAAACGAAATATGTGAGTACCTACATAATACATTTTATCAACCACCATCAGGCAGGGCTTGAAACCGGTTTAGAAAATACCGGTTAATAAAGGTTAAACCTGTTTTTAGTAAAGGTTTCATTCAGAGCGAAACCAGAATGGGAACCATACTAAAACCTTAATAAACCGGTTTAATCCAGAGCGACACGTACCTACCCGCGTCGGCATCGCTTGAACTAACTTGCTTGTAAATTGTAATTGTTCAGAGAGTGATGCATTTATTTAAACGATTGCTAACTTAAAGTGGGCTAAGTTATTGGTAATTTCGCAGCTTTGCTCCTAATTATTTTAGGGTTTTCAAGTAAAGAATGGTTCATAAGAGAAAGAACAAAATTATATATTTTGTTCTTTCTCGTTATTTATTTTGATTACTTGAACGAAAGAAATGTCTAATCGAAGGATGCGGCGTAAAATACGTTATAACTACTGGTGGTAGAAATTTGATGGAATAAATTTGTCATAAATTTTGACCGGGTGGGTAGCGGTTGGATTGCGTTCAGGGGTCAGCAAGTACATAGCCGGGCAGAGGTGGTGGTTTTCGCAGCATTAGTGGGACCAGTGGGTATTGGCGTAGTTTGGTGGGGATGGTGCGGGGTGACCCGCCGAGCGGGGAGACCCGTAGAAACTGGTGTCGCGGGCCGCTCGCGGCATAGTAGGTACAGAGGCTCAACTGGGGCTAACCACCCTGGGAGACTGCCTCACTAGGCCGCGCATAATACTAAAATGGTTCGTCGTGCAGGTTGGTGACCGGATGTGGGAACCCGCCGACCATATATTCAGGCACCTTCCGTTCGGCGCGTCGGCTCTCGCCATGCCCCACAACCACAGATAAAACCAATCTCCTGCGCTTTGTCACGCGGTGCTGCCACGACAATCACCTCTTTTTTCACGCCTTCTCTTACCCCCTACCATGGCAGTACATATCAGAGATTATGGCAACACAGCGGCTCTTTATTCTCCCACTAGCTCGCTTTTTGAGGTGGAGTCTACTAACATCTGTGGGCTCCATGCAAACTTCAACGCCGTCCACCAACAACTAGAGACGGCGAAACCAGCCACGCTCTTTCTGACGGAGACACAAATATGCCGCATGACGACACCTGCTTGCTCTACCCCGGCCATGTTCCAAAGGAAAATTTTCGTGCCAAAACCGGGGAGTGCGTGTTTGTTAGGGCGGATGTTTGTTGTCGTCGTTTGCGCTGCCTTGAGGACCCATCCTTTTCTGTCCCGTGGGTACACGTAGACCATAGCTGTACGAGACAAATCTATGTGTGCCGTTACCGTTGCCATACCGGAGATGCCGAGACCACACTATTCTTTGAATGTCTGAGTCAGGCGGCAGATGAGGCGAAGGAGCGGTTTCCGAACGCTGAGTAGGCTGCAAAATACCCAGCGCATAGCACAGATTGGTCAAGAACTAGTGGTGCATCCCACGGGCAGCCGTGGCTACTGGGTACTGGCCAGAGCCGTGCAAGCTAAATTCTACCAGCCCGGCAGCCCAGTTACCCTGCCCCCGCCCCTCCCCCGTCCCCCTGCACAACCCTGATGGATCCCTGGCCCATGAGCCGCAAGAGAAAACAATTTTTCTGGTTAATCTATTTACGACCAACTCCCGAATCGAGGACTGTGGTATGCAGCCACCGACCACCCAACAGTAACCACGCAATGCCTGATATCCGTATCAGGCAACGCGACGTCCGTGCAGTACTGCAGTCACTCGATGTCCGGAAAACCAGTGGTCCGGGTGGTATACCAGTGGTTCTTCAAAAATGTGCAGCGGAGTTGTCTACAATGCTCACGCGGCTGTACCAACTCTCCCACATTTCGGGTACAGTAGTGCCGACGGCGTGGAAAGAGGCGAATATACAGCCGATTCCCAAGAAGGGAGATCGCTCAGACCCAGCCAACTATCGACCCATAGCCATCACCTAAGTGCTGTGTAAAGTTTTTGAGCACCTCATCAACACACAGCACATGCGTCACCTAGAGGATCACTGACCGGCAATAAGGTTTTAGGCCGAAACGGTCAACGGGTGATCTTCTGCGGTATATAACCTATCTTTGGGGTGAGGCTATGGACAAGCATGGCGAGTCACTGGCTATTAGCCTGGACATCGCTAAAGCTTTCCATAGAGTCTGGTACAAATCGCTTCTTAGCCAACTACCAACCTTCGGTCTGCTTCCAAGACTGTGCAATTGGGTTGCTAGCTTCTTGCAGGGGCGCCGCATTCGCGTTCCTTGTGATGGATGAGCTTCGGAGTTTCTGTAGGTAAATGCTGGCTCTCTACTTTCCTTCCTCATCGCACTCTTCAGAGCACGCCACTGCCATTTCAGGATAACCTCAATATACTCGGTATGGATGTTCGCTGCAAACTGCAGAACAAGAACTATATCGAGAGCATCATCAAAACAGCTTCTCGTAAACTCGGAGTCCTGAACAGAGTGAGACGTTTTTTCACGCCGAAGCAGCGGTGTCTTCATTACAAGACACAAATTCGCTCCTGCGTGGAATACTGCTCGCATACTGGGATGGCTCCCCAAAGTACTCATTAGATGCTCTCGACAAGTTGCAGCGACATGCGATCTGCATTATTGGGAGTCTTATTTTTATTTCATAATTAAGACACAGAAGTTGTGATTTAGTTTTGTTCATTATAAAATATCAATCAATCAGCCTATCGCAGTCCACTGCTGGACATAGGCCTCTCCTAATGCATCCAGTCTGTCCTAGCCGCCTTTTTCAGGTCATCAGTCCATCTGGCTAGGGGGCGTCCTACCTTCCGTTTGCCTTCTCGCGGTCTCCACTCGAGGACTCGTTTGCTCCAGCGACCATCGGTCCTCCGGCAGATGTGGCCAGCCCACTGCCACTTCAGCTTGGTTATTCTGCGAGCTATGTCTGTAACTTTAGTTCTTTGTCGGATGACCTCATTGCGAATTTTATCCTTCAAAGAGACTCCAAGCATAGCTCGCTCCATGGCCCGCTGAGCGGCTTTCAATTTGTGGACTAACCCCACCGTCAATGTCCACGTTTCGGCACCGTAAGTCATAATAGGCAGAACGCACTGGTCGAAGACTCTTGTTTTTAGGCATTGTTGTAGGGGGAGGAGAAGACCCGACGCAATTTGCCAAACGCTACCCAGCCCAATTGGATCCTTCTGGCTAGATCTTTCTCGAAGTTGTTTCTACCAAGTTGTATGGTTTGCCCCAGGTAGATATATTGTTGAACAACTTCGAGTGTGGCCCCTTCGACGGCAATCGGTCTCGGTATAACGTGTTCATTGAACATAACCTTGGTTTTGTTCAAGTTTACACCAAGGCCGACGCGTCGAGAGGATTCGTTTAGGCCGTGCAGCATTTCGCCCAGCTGCTCCAGCGACTCCGCAACTATGACGATATCGTCGGCGAACCGAAGGTGGTTATAAAATATGCAATATAATAATTAAATAACTATGTGGGCTAATAATAATAATGAGTCAAAAATGAGTAGGTAATTGTCAAAAAAAAACCACGCGGGCGAAGCCGCGGGCAACAGCTAGTATTATATATAATTAAAATTATAGGGAGTTAATACATGCCATTATCAATAGAATTTTTACCAATATCATTTATCAATAGAATATTTGATTAGAAAAACTGTTCTTATAATATTTTGATAATTAAAATAAATAAATTTTATTAAAAAAAATTGTATTAAATTGAAAATGAACTGCGCATACAGTCCACGATCCAAGTGGCCGGAGGCACGCGACCGACGACGCTCGCACTACACTTTGGTGACCTTCACTACTCCTTTAAAATATGGAAGCACTTTAGCCCTACGCTTGAAAATTGAAATTTTGTACTAGTGGATAACACATGTAGTCCGCGCGAATTGAATGTGAATGGTGCATCGATGTTGTCGGTAAGAGCGAAATCAAAACCGGTAAATTGAGTTCAAACATAAAAGGGTTTTTATCGGTTAAGGTAGAGTCAAACCTAAATGAAACGCTCTTATGTACTTACACTGAAACCGGTTTGATACATTAACCGGTAAACAAGCCCTGCCATCAGGGAAACTGGCAAGCTCCTCGCTTCCCACCGAACAAGGGAAGGGGGGGGGGGGCGGGGGGAGAAGGGAACCGTCGCCAGGTGTGACGACTGAGAGTTTGCGCAACAACCAGCGTGTTCCCAATGCGAAGGCTGTCTCTCCGAACAAGCCCCGTGCAACGACACAGTAGTAGTTCACATACATGCCTGTTGTATAACTTATTGTTATAATGGCTGACCTAAAGTTGGTAAAATTACAATTGTTCTGAAACAGATCAAGGAGGGCATTCAATTCCATTTCTCAAAGACGTTCAGCAAGTCACTGTTCCTAATAATAATTTCTTACCCATCGATAAACACGTTAATGTATATAGCCATAGATAAGTTATTAGGCTTAAAAAACAATTTCTCCATGTACAGCCACCAAAAACTTCTATCTAGCTACTATTGATTTAAAAGAGGCGTACCTACTAAAACCGATAATCACCTCAAATGTAATTTTTCTTTACGATTTCAATTCGAATCATCTCCGGTGTAAAAACCATCTATGAGTCTATAGAATCCATCTTTACCCTACGGGTTATCAGTCTCTTGGTGCCAACCAAGACCCTCACAAAACTTATGAGATCACGATTTTAGATCCGTGGCATACTTAGAAGAAATATTGGGTATAGGAGACAACTATGCTCGGTGTCTAGAAAATATAAACGAAACTCTGTCATTACTAAAAAGGTTAGGCTTCGTTAAAAATTCGATAGAAGTTTATTACACTCACAATAGTCATGTGAATATTTAGCCTTTGTACATGATACGAGAAACCTAACATTACCATTATCTACCTATCGAAAAGCTAAATAACATAGCACAATTAGTTCAAAAGTGTTCAACTTTACCACAGTGCATTATACGTGACTTAGCTCAACTAATAGGAGTTAACGTTTTCGTACCCTGCCGCCAAATGCGACTGGCTATACACGAAAATTCTAGAACGATATTAATGTCTTTTGTAATCGATATACGAAGAGTATGAAACCAAAATCAAACTCCCTCCAGGGTTATTGAAAGACCATAATTGGTGGAGCGAGAACCTCTACATTTATCATATGGCTCTCACTCCCTTTAAATTGGAGATTTACACGGATGCCTCCCGGACAGGGGGGGGCACAGTGTGTAATAGCAGTGGAGCAAGCGAAATGCGTTCAACAAATTACTTAGAGCCTTTAGCCGTCTTCATTGGTTTGAAAAACTTTCATGCGATTGGAGAACAACGGTGTACCTATTATTGCTTTGCGTCGATATTACGACTGCCATAAGCTGCAATTCCCTCATTTAAATGTCCGGGCTCATTTGGCATTGTTGCGAGAAGCGTGATATTTGGATTGTAGCATCTTACGTTAATATACATGAACATAAGCTCACGCTTTTATCCCCGCAGGGGTAGGCAGAGGTGCTAGCACCCACATTTTGCCAGTTTATGTTCAGATCCAAATGTAATAGGTAGAGAGCCTATTGCCCTTCTCCGGGTACTAAATAAATAAATAGATAAACTTGCGATAAATACACACATAACTTCGAAATTACGTTAATATATTTTTATTTATTTTTTTTATAGCTCCTCACAAAAAATAAAAATAAAATAAAAGACGTAATAGTAAGATAATTACGCGGACTGTGATTAAAGAATAAGAAATCCGGACATAGAATGTGAATTATCAAATAATGCATTCAAATACTCTTCAGCATGGGACTCGACAATTCCCTTTTGAATCACACCTCACAATGATGGTATCCCAATTGATACTAATTTAAATCCCGAGAATATCATTATCAAGTTAGTAAATTCTTCTTGCTCTTTGTACTGCTTATCGCGTACAAACTTGTATTATTAAAATCGGAAATATTCTTTTATTTGGTTTTTCAAACAACGGTATTCGTATCTCGATAACAGACATGATAAAAACTACTGCTTCCGGTCGTGACCAACACTTTTCAAAGATTATATTTTTGTTACAAAAAATAAGTGAACAACCAGTACGGGTCAGTTATGGTTAACACACAAATTACCACATATATCAGTTACCACACAATCAGTCTTAAGTAGGTGCTGACAGAAAGCGGCGTTGACACGTGCTGCGTGTCTAGCGCACACAGCACGCCCAGGGCGCCTCGTCAGCCGCGCACTCGCGCGGTCTTTCAGTGGATACATTCGCAAAACTTTATAACTGAACAGTAATTGGTCACGAACATTTCCGCTAATTCAGTATGCTTAGCATAGTGCTACCCACATAGTACCTATGTTATTAGATTAAAATTTGTATTAGTATGTAATTAAATATTTAATTAATTACCTAAGTAAATACGCGTTTTTGTTCTTAATATTCATTATGCCCATATTAAGAGTTTCACTGAAATAAAAATAAAAACTTTCTATGCTACATAACTCTGAAAGTCTACCTGGTTAATTATATCAAAGAATGAAGCGTCGAAATATAATTACTGATCAAGCGAACTTCGCAAGTGAAGTTCGATCATAATTATATGAGACGCTTCATTCGAAGATATAATCTCCCTCCCACCCATTGTACACAAACAGTATTGTTAATATGTTTGATAACTACTGTACCCAAAGCAAGAAAGTTTTACGAGGTTTTCTCCTCTCCTCTCTAAAAAATGAGTATCTGTCAAGAGTGTAGCACGGTAGGTAGGCACCTACTCGCTCAATCATCATCATCATTCCCTGAACCTTTTTCCCAACTCAGTTGGGGTCGGCTTTCCAGTCTAACTGTGATGCGGCTGAACTTCGATATTTTCCGTGAAGCGACTGCCATCTGACCTCCACAACCAATGGTCTAATGACCAATGGCGATATCGAAGTTCCAAGTTAGGCTGGTTAAACTTTTGAGGGCTCCAACTACCCGTAACGACTGCCATTGATGTTTGTATGGCAACCGGGACCGACGGCTTAACGTGCTCTCCGAGGCACTTATAAACCTGCGATAAATACACACATAACTTCGAAAAGCATCGAAAAGTCATTGGTGTGTGCCATGGTAAACCTGGGATCGAACTCGAGACCTCGTCTCAGCAGTCCATTACCCATACCACTAGGCTACTCGCTCAAATCTAGTCATATTCATATCTCTTAAAAATGTGCGATGTTGCCTAGTAGATATAAGGGACTACCTGGTTAATTATATCTTCGAATGAAGCGTCTCATATAATTATGATCGAACTTCACTTGCGAAGTTCGCTTGATCAGTAATAATTCAAATTCAGAATAATTATTCTAACAAATCGCAAGGATTTTTACTAATATGTCCAATGTACAATTTTACTATTATCTAGCAAACAGGCACGCAGCTCAACTGATGGCAAGTCGTTGTTTTGTAATTCGAGCATGACAAGCTATAACATATTTCGCACTCGAATGAACGCTACGGTAGCACGGTAATAGTATTTAAAAAGTATTACCGTAACAACAGCGGTTAAAATTAAAATACGTAGGTACAATCAAAAATTAGCATAATATAAGTAAATTATATTTAAACTTAAATGCAGTGAATACTTTACACAGACCGGTAATAACAAGAATTGATTTTATCGAACTAAACAAATGTTTTCGTACAAATATTGAATTTTTTACTGAAGGTTATAACATCAATGTTTGACCGTTTAATAAGTAGATAGGAATTAGAGGAATGACTCATCATAGTCATTATTTGTAATCAAATACAATTTATTTAATGCCGAAATTAGTGAGACCATTCATCATTGGTTTTTATAAACTGAGATCAATAACTTTTAATATGTCTCTAGAATGTTCTCCTAGTTTCCTTGCTCTGGTTTTCTCAAGTAATTGCAATATGGAGTTATTCAAGAAGGTATTCAAAGGGTCTTCAGACTAAAAGAATAGTATAGTATAGTAACGTATAGAATTAGCTTTATGTGAAGGCTCTAAGAGGAAATCTGAGGAAGCGCCATTTCGCCATTGCCAGTGGTTCTAATGGTGTACCTCTTACCTGGGACTTTGCCTTGAGCCTACCATCAGGCGGGGTGAAGTCGAATTGACGTGTTCTAAATAAAAAATACTTATATAAAAAAAAACTCATTATCTTCGCCGCACGCTTCGCACGAGTGTGAGCTCACTATTTTTTATGGATGAATATGGCTAATTGCACTGGTCTGATCGTGAACCGGAGAGCACGTTGTCTAGAGCCCCTGACGATATTTGACCGACTTCGATCGAATGAGCAGACGTTGGTTAATCCTTAATCTATTATTTTCTTTTCGATTCAGTGCAAATATTTGTGTACATGAATATCAATATTTGCATTGGTCTGGGTGTATCTATGTATAATATGTATGATTGTACTAGAATATTTATTTATTCTACATCTTCTTGTCTATAGTTTCGTATAACAGGTAAAAGTGAATACAATTTATGTTAGGAAAACTGCTAAAAACAACGAAAGAAATTGTACGTCACAGCAATTGAATAAAAAGCAATCCATATTCTAAAAAAGCGTTTAAATCCATTATTAATATTAATTATTAATACTAATACACCTAAAGTAAAATTATATTTTTTATAAAATAAAGTTACTAAAAATACGAACTAAAAAACATGTTACGTGCAATCAAAAATAAATAATAATTATACGCTACGTCTAAATGCGGAGTTGATGATAAAAAAAACTACACATGAAACCATTTTTTGAACTTAAATTTTAAATACGCAAGAAACTTTGAAGGCTACACAGTAGTCCATATATACCTATTGTTAATTTATCATTACGGATATAGTTACACAGTCGAAATAATTTGTGACCCTGACTCTTAAAATTAAAGCCAAACAGAACGAGTTCTCGCCATTGTTCTAAATAAAACTTATATCATCTTCATTACTTTGTGATTTCGTCTTGGGCCGTTAGTTGTCGAGGGTGAGGTAGACCCTGGTATATATACTTTACCCCATATTAAATAAGCTGAAAGTAAGGTCTCAGGAAAGAGAGTTACCATGGCAACAGTATTTTTTTATGTTTGATAAGACCGCGTTTGACCATTGTTAATAATGTTACATTTTATGGCCCTCAGCATGACGGCCTCATCAGAGATCCTACCCCTATCTCTTAACAGTAATATTAATTATATGTCAGTCTTAGGTAGCCTAGTGGTATGGGTAATGGACTGCTGAGATGAGGTCTCGGGTTCGATCCCAGGTTTTTCCATTGCACACACTATGACTTTTCGATGCTTTTCGAAGTTATGTGTGTATTTATCGCAGATTTATAAGTGCCCGGTTAGGCTCGCCACCTATTACATTGGGTCCTAAACATAAACTGGCGAAATGTGGGCCTTCGGGGATATAGGCGTGAGTTTATGTTTGTTTTATGTCTTAGGTAAACTCTGGCATATTATACTTCACGCGGCTTAATAGTAAGCTGAAAGAAAGTCTCAGGAAAGAAAGTTACCATTAAAATACTTTTTTTATGTTCGATAGTCTCGCGTTTGACCACTAATGATGTTACGCTTGATTAATAATGTTACAATAGTGGCCCTCAGCATGACGGTCTCATTAGAGGTGCTACCACCTTCTCTTAGTATATAATATATCTTTCTTATATTCTCATAATATATCAATCTTTCTTATTTTACTTCTATAGTGTGATTCGGACAGTCAGCATTCGTCAGCAGGATACACAGAAAACTAGTAAGTGTAATATGGTTACAGTGGGTCAAACAGTATTTCTTACTTGCTGTTTGACAACCGGAATACTGCGACTCTTGAGTTGCAGTAGTCCGGTCAACCGGTCAACCGGACTAGTAACCGAACTACTGCGACTAGAGGAATATAACAACGCACCCAAAGTTCCAAAATAAATGTCGGAATAATAATCGTGTCTTCAGGTACCTACAGTTTTTAATCTCTAGAACATAGCTCACATAGCCTTTGTTTAAAATGTGTACCCCTATAGTTTTAATATTTTGTTCTATTGATTTGTGTAATCTGGAGCCCGATTCTACTAATTGTTAACCATAGTCAAACGACTGAGATCATAAATACTATCATAGTATTATCTGCTTTATTCACATAATAATAAAGTTTAAACTTAAATAAAAAGAGATTATTATATCGTTCCATTGTGCAGAATGTAATTTATTTTTGAACTTTAACGGTGTAAAAGTACCGTTTATA
The DNA here is from genome assembly GCA_963691645.1 of Pelosia muscerda. Taxonomy (NCBI): domain Eukaryota; kingdom Metazoa; phylum Arthropoda; class Insecta; order Lepidoptera; family Erebidae; genus Pelosia; species Pelosia muscerda. The sequence goes on from OY829100.1 coordinate 1,624,587, forward strand.
ATAGCACTTTTTGTAATCTCATTGCCTTGACAATGGTTGTCAATTAGTAGAGTCGAGACCCTGTTATAATTTACACTTATCATACAAGATACAGTTACACAAATATCGATGGACGACAACTGTCCAAGTTTGAGCCCTTTAAGAGGTTGTAATAAGGGTCCCAAATGCGTGGTTTAGTTAGGAATTGAGTTTCTTTTTCTATTTTAACTAGGTGTTGGCAGCGGCTCGGCTCGCGTGGACTTCTGATGCCGTCCCCCCTGTTACTTAAAAACACTTCCTTAGAGTTCAAGAAATTTATAAAAAAAAAAAATTGGTTGCCTGTAAAGTCGGTATACGGGCGAAAGTTTTACGTGACAACGACTTTGAGAAGACATGAACCGGTGTGTATGCCTATCTCTCTCACTCTCTCTCTCTCGCTCTGTCTCTCTCGCTCGGGCAAGGGACGCGTGCCTCTCACTCGCTCTCATTGTGAGCGCATAACGTGAGCGGAGCGTAACGCAGTTTCTTGAAGTGTCACCCGGCAAGCCAATTTATAAGACGTTGTCACGTCAAAAATACTCGAAATAGTCCAGTCGGCGCCGAGGTATGCGCTTAGCAACATATTTGGTGATTCATTTATATTGATACTAGCTGACCCGCCCCAGCTTCGCCCGTGGTACCTATGTTTAAACCGCTCGACCGACTTTCTGTAAACTTCACATAAACCATCTACTAAATAGTCCGAACAAAGCCTGAACATTTGGTTTGGATAGGTGAGCCCGATCTTGAGTTATAAAATTACAACGAAAAGTGGCAATATTTTTTATATATTAGATAAATTGGTTGTTAATTGTTATGTAATTATTTTAATTACTTCTCTTGTCTAATGGCAACGTTCACCTTATAAGGTATAAGACCACCATTCACTTAAAATAACTTTTGAATTGTTTAAAAGTTATGTGTACAACAACTTATCATAAAATGATAACTAAAAAACACTATAATGAACTAAGAACTAAAATATACATACCTTATAAAGACAGGTACCTACTTCTTTCTCACTTATATACTCACGTAACTATACATGTACGAAAGGGATGGCAGAATGGTGATGGTCAACAATAATTATCATATATATCATAATTATTAATGTGGTCAACACCATCTGTTTGTTTTCCAGAAAATTCTAAAATTTTAACCAAATTTTCCAAGTTTTTTACCTCTTGCTAATAAGTAATGTAATTACCAAAACGTTTCTTGTACTAAATAAGTTGCCCAGAAATGGTTTTTTTTTTCTTGCAAAAATCCAGCCAAATATTTTTGAATCGTGTTACATTGAACTAATGTTAGATATCACTACATAGTATAAAACAAAGTCGCGTTCTCTGTCCGTATTTTTCATGTCCTTATGTCCCTCTGTATGCTTAAATCTTTGAAACTACGCAACGGATTTTGATGCGGTTTTTTAATAGATAGAATGGTTAAAGAGGAAGGTTTATATGTATATAACATCATGCTACGACCAACAGGTGCGGAGCAGAAACGAAAAATGTTGCAAAAACGGGGTGACGCAGACGAAGTTGCGCGGGTCAGCTAGTAATTTATAAAATGGTATTAAGTTCCTGCAATTTTGAGAGAGCATCGTTTTTACTTTGGTATATTTTTTAATCTAAATACAACCTTAAGCTACTATTATTTATTCATGTAATTTGAGCAGTAATGATTTTTTTTGGAATAAAAACCCAACGTCCATACAAAAAGTGGACATGTCCTTTAAAGTCAGTACATGTGTATAAGGACGTTTTTTTATATTTTAATATCAATCTTGTCTAAAATCTCTTTACATCTACCTATTCCTATTATTTGGATTGGTTTCTATTCTTTCTTTGTAATCGAATTGAAACGGTTTTCTTTTTTTTTTATCGTGCGAAACGTCCTCATGGATACCCCCCGCCAGAGCCGGTTAGGGAAGGAGGCTTTCATTGATAGCGCTCCTGAAGATGTCTCGTGTAGAGCGAAACACGTGTCGAGGTTTATCCTTCGCACTTGCGGAATATTGCACATACGACAACATCTCTTCTTGGGTGAGAAGTCTTTTTACATGCTTTGAGAGGTGCGGTTTGAAATTTCTTTCTATGACAATTAGTAATAATTTGCTATTGATATCGTTGGAATTGCTAAACCGTGGGTGAGTGGTGACTCCCTCTCTCCCCCCTATATTTAATTTATTGTACCTAAAGGATTTCCGCCAGGTAACGTCTACATCTACGAGTATATCATATCTAGGGAGGTTATGTCGGACTCAAACCACTCGAACTGACTAAAACGCACGCCGTTTTTTTTTGTCCTTAGTTGCCGGTGGTGAGATAGTAAATAGATTCTGTATAATTATAAATGACGACTCTGGCTACCCTACTCACCGCCGGAAACACAACACACGGTTAGTATTAGCCGCGGTATTCTGTAGGGCAGAGGTACTTTTCCAGTCGGGCTGCTCAATTAGGACGGGAGATACCGTCATGTCCTAACTACCTCTGTGAAATTCTTCTTCCGAATTACGCCACCATTGCGAGATGTGTTAAGAAAGATGAGAGGCTTCATGTTTAGCCGTCTTTCGTAATCTACCTTGTAATTCTGTAAGCACTTTTAATTATCGCGACAGCTAAATCCACGATGATGTAATTTCAATTTCACATTCTGTAAATTTAAAATGTACACAATCACAACGACCAGCGATAAGAAATCAATTTAATTGCTTTATGATGATTCACCCGATGATCGCATACCACGGCTGGACATAAATACTTTTTCAATATTTAACATAACATAACATAAACTCACGCCTTCATCCCCGAAGGGGTAGGCAGAGGTGCTAGCACCCACATTTCGAAACATGTTTAGGTAGCCTATAGCCATTAACTGGGCACTTGTAAGCCTGCGATAAATACATACATAACTTCGAAAAGTCATAGGCCTCGTCTCAGCAGTCTATTCCCATGCCATTTACATATATCCACAGCAATATCCTTACAGGCTAACCTAATATAATAGTGTATATGTAGCATATTTAGCACCCGATCTTCGACCCCACCGGATGCCCCATCGTCAGAGCCGGTTAGGGAGCTTATGTCGGCCTCGAACGCACTAACACCACTAACACCCCGTCTTTGGGTCCTTATAGTTGCCGGAGGTGAGATAATGCCAACATATTCCTCTCACCCCAGCCGACTCGAGGTGTCGGATGACCTCATTGTAAATTTTATTCTAGATGCTTATGACTGTGTAGTATTTAGAGAAGTAATACCTACCATAAATAAATAGAAACACCTCTTTAGAAGAGTTTACAAAATTGTCGCCATTTTATAATAATTTTAACCCGTTTTACTATAGCTCTTATGCAAATCTTACAACATTGTGGGTACTCAATTGGAGTGTGTTCTTCAATTTCGTCTGAAGCAACTCGCGTTGCAATGTTTGTGTCCAATTTAGGTATCTGTCAGTTGTACCTATTGAAGTTAAAGTTGCGTCCAGATTAGTGACATGAACAGAGGACCGGAAAGTATATTGAGACATGACGTTGAGTGTAGATGTAATACTTGTGGCACTTGGGCACACAAACTACAGTTGTGCAGACACGGCCACCAGCTAATCGATGTTTTCATTAAGCTCAGTTATCACTTAACACGCAGCTGAATATGCGACTTACATACACTTCTAACACTGTCACGGTAAAATGTGGACGCGGCATAACATAAAATAATAAAAACACCGGGAGCTCATCTCCGAATTTGTGTTTGATGTTTCATCAAATAAGTTAAGATCGTTATTCTGATGACTACAGCTCTTCTTGTGGCTGTCGTAGAAGCCGACTAAAGGATACACTACATATTCTTCATCAATATTATCTCAGTGTTAGGCAAGCATGTCGCGATTGCATCCAAAGTCTTCACGAAGGACCCCGGATTTGATTTGCATTTCGTCGGATCTTATGTATTCAATGCAGTGGGACCATTTATATTGTATATCATCTCTACGCGGTTAAATCAGCTCTTAGGTCTATCTCGCCTACTGGACCCCGACTAGACAGCTCGTGAAATGGTGCCTGGTTGACGTTAATAGTCCCGTACCTCTTTACGTGAGACCACGTGGGTTCTAAAACTATAGAGACCAAACATGCATCTGTTTTGTTTGCTAAAATTGTTATGAAGGTTTGAATGTTTATTTCTGAAATGAAAAATCAATATTTATTGAAGTCAAAGTCAAATGTGTGCTAATTGACTTTGGCTGTAGTAAATATAATTTTAAATTAAGAATGTTAGGATACCTAGATCTGCTTGGTATAGGTACTATAGATTAGTATAGATATGTAGATTAAGTAGATTAATCTGCGTATAATGTTATTGAGCGTATATACCTAATAAACCTTCATAGTTAGAGGTCGCTCCTGAGTAAGCGAAGCTCAGATTCCAAAGTGCAAAATTTGGACTCTTCTAGGAAAAGTTGATGACTATAACATGTGGCATGGAACATCTAATGGATCACTTAGCTGTTCCCACGGCGACAATTTTTCATAACTGTAATACACATAATGTAACTTTTAAACTATCGCGGCGTTTACTCATAGTGTTTATGAATTTCGGGACTTCACGCGATATATTTTTTAAACACTTACTTTTGTCGACGTTTCGGGTGCGTTGCAGCACCCGTGGTCACGACTTGACTGGTCTGCGAGCGTCGCGCGGTGTGCAGGAAACATTTTTTGTCTGCCTACCCTCCATTACTTTAATGTTGAATGTAAGGCTGGCGACACACCACACTCACTATGTCAGTTTTAGATGGCATCGGCAGCACTGTGTTCTTCGGTTTCACTATTTGAATCACTGGATTCCAGGTCCCTGATAATTTAAATCCATCTTCCCTATTGAAATTTTTATATTTTTTAATTTCAATAGCTTCGCGCACAATCCGTGGATAGTAGTGGCGCTCAGTGGAGAGGACTTTGGGTTGATGCAGTTCAATCCAGTGATTGGTGCCCGATTCGAGATGTTCTGCAACTGCCGATTTGTTGAACTGACGGTTTTTCACAGCTGCGATATGTTCTTTGACTCTCTCCGCAATGGTACGCTTGGTTTGGCCTATGTAGGAACTACCGCAGCTGCAATCTACTTTGTAGACACCCGGTGTTTGCAGAGGTATGACGACGTGAGAACAACCGTCAGTTCAACAAATCGGCAGTTGCAGAACATCTCGAATCGGGCACCAATCACTGGATTGAACTGCATCAACCCAAAGTCCTCTCCACTGAGCGCCACTACTATCCACGGATTGTGCGCGAAGCTATTGAAATTAAAAAAAATATAAAAATTTCAATAGGGAAGATGGATTTAAATTATCAGGGACCTGGAATCCAGTGATTCAAATAGTGAAACCGAAGAACACAGTGCTGCCGATGCCATCTAAAACTGACATAGTGAGTGTGGTGTGTCGCCAGCCTTACATTCAACATTAAAGTAATGGAGGGTAGGCAGACAAAAAATGTTTCCTGCACACCGCGCGACGCTCGCAGACCAGTCAAGTCGTGACCACGGGTGCTGCAACGCACCCGAAACGTCGACAAAAGTAAGTGTTAAAAAATATATCGCGTGAAGTCCCGAAATTCATAAACACTATGTGTAATACACATAGTTAAACTTACTTTCTCGAACCCATAGTTCACCTTAATGTTCCACGGTTTCTTTCTCGGACGCGTAGTTCACTTCGGTGTTCCACGGTCACTTTCTCAGACGCGTAGTTCACTTCGGTGTTCCACGGTCACTTTCTCAGACGCGTAGTTCACTTTGGTGTTCCACGGTCACTTTCTCAGACGCGTAGTTTACTTAGGTGTTCCACGGTCACTTTCACAGACGTGTAGTTCACTTCGGTGTTCCACGGTCACTTTCTCAGACGCGTAATTCACTTAGGTGTTCCACGGTCACTTTCTCAGACGCGTAGTTCACTGAGGTGTTCCACGGTCACTTTCTCAGACGCGTAGTTCACTGAGGTGTTCCACGGTCACTTTCTCAGACGCGTAGTTCACTGAGGTGTTCCACGGTCACTTTCTCAGACGCGTAGTTAACTTCGGTGTTCCACGGTCACTTTCTCAGACGCGTAGTTCACTGAGGTGTTCCACGGTCACTTTCTCAGACGCGTAGTTCACTGAGGTGTTCCACGGTCACTTTCTCAGACGCGTAGTTAACTTCGGTGTTCCACGGTCACTTTCTCAGACGCGTAGTTCACTTAGGTGTTCCACGGTCACTTTCTCAGACGCGTAGTTTACTTCGGTGTTCCACGGTCACTTTCTCGAACCCATAGATAACGTCGGTGTTCCACGGTCACTTTCTCAGACGCGTAGTTAACTTCAGTGTCCCACGGTCACTTTCTCAGACGCGTAGTTCACTTCGGTGTTCCACGGTCTCTTTCTCAGATGCGTAGTTCACTTCGGTGTTCCACGGTTACTTTCTCGGACGCGTAGTTCACTTAGGTGTTCCACGATCACTTTCTCGAACCCATAGTTAACATTAGTGTTCCACGGTCACTTTCTCGGACGCGTAGTTTACTTCGGTGTTCCACGGTCAATTCGTGGACGTGTAGTTCACTTAGGTTTTCACAGTTACTTTCTCATTCTCGAAGCGGTCAGTCAATACACTCTATACGCACTTCAAGATTTAGGATAAGTATCCATTTAAGAATTCTCAAATAATAACGTGTGCAAATATTTTTTATTGTGTTTATACTTACTACTTTATGTTTATACAAAAACTTGCATAAGATTTTTTAGATATTTTTTATATACAGTCTTCAACTCTATTTTTAGAAGTATAATATATAATATGATAATAAGTTGCTATCAAAACTGTTAATCACCAAACTAAAAAATATCGTGGAGCATCTATTAACCACAGTACGTACCTATTTGATCTCCGTGGCGAGGCGATATTGAAAACGACTGCTACGCAGGAGGTGCGGGTTCGATTCCCGCTCCGTGCAAATATTTGTGTGCATGAATATGAATATTTGCATTGGTCTGGGGGTTTCTATGTATAATATGTACCTATTTATTTACCAAAAAAAAGTTTCTAAGTATATTTATCTGCATTCTAGAGTCCATAACACAAGCTAATTAAGCTAAGCATGGGTCTAGATGGCGTTGTGTAGATTGTCCTAGAATATATTTATTTATTTATTATTTTTTTCGTGAAATAATAAATAAGTGTTCCTCACGGATTCACCTATTACCGGCACCGGTTTCGGTATGGACATGGTGTCTTGACCTTGCTCCTGTTAGAGTCACAGGCGGTTCCACCTACCATTGGCAGGCCAGCGCTCATGGAGGACGGAGGCCGGTGAGCGACCTCCGATGTCTAAGTCGATTCCGCAATCGAACCACGTACCGTACCATGGTACACGTATTGCAGGTAATGTTTGGTTATCTTTTTGCTCCAGTGGTCAAGGTTCAAAGCTGGGCTTTTTAATTATTTCCTTTACCAAGTTCAATAGTAATACGATTTTGTAATAGGAAACGAATTGAAATTTTATTCATAAGGCTTATTTTAAATAGTAAACAACCTTGCCGTACTCATACATATGTATGTACACGATTGTCTGACAAAGGAATAATAATAATAGTTTATTGTCTTAAAAACAAACTGTCTATACAAACATTATAAATATACAATGCTTAATATTCTAAGTTGTATAAAAAAAAAATCACACATACTATATTTTTCTTATGTACTAAACTAACCATAAATAAACGTGTCTAAGTTTTTTTAAGTATAAATTTACAATTTTGCTCACTAATAGTACCTGAGCTTGGCTTGTAGCCTGTGTTTCAGTAGATAGCATCTTCGCCAGTGAGATTTATCTACGAGGAATATTTAGAAAGAGGTTTATATGTATGCTCGTATGATGGTGCAATGTAAGTACGGAGAAAACGCTACGTATGCGATTTGGTGAGCAGACTAAACCTGTATAGAGAAGTATTTTTTTTTTGTGTTTCCTGGCGATCTCAATGCCTACGCCATCAACTCAGTTTTTGGTCGTTATGGTATGTAAATATTCTGTATATTTATTATTTTACTGTACTAATTTTGAAGAGACGTGAAAGTACAAGAGTCAAACAAAGATTTTGGTAAGATGGCCGAATGGAGCGTAATTTAGCGTGTTGGAGTACCTTTAAAGAAGAGACCTCATTAAAAACCTGTATAGAGAAGTAGGATACGTAGAAGAATGAACGTTTTAGAAATCAAATTGACATTTCCGAAATAAAAGTGTGATCTATATATTTAGGTAGGTACTTAAATAAAGGTAAACAATCTTGTGGCAACTTTTCATCATAACACCTGCTAAACAAATGAACTAGGCTAACTAACTGACTTAACTAGTGGTTTATATCAGTTTTTAGTATTTACAGTGCGTTTCTGAACAGTACCTAAAATAGTTTTTATAAGTTCCGGGACTTCACGCGATATACTTTTTGAACACTTACTTTTGTCGACGTTCAATAGGGAAGATGGATTCAAATTATACGGGACCTGGAATCCAGTGATCAAAATAGTGAAACCCAAAATCACAGTGCCACCGATGCCGTCTAAAACTGACATAGTGAGTGTGGTGTGTCGCCAGCCTCACTTTCAATATGAAAGTAATGGAGGGTAGGCACACAAGAAATGTTTCCTGCACACCGCGCGACGCTCGCAGGCCAGTCAAGTCGTGACCACGGGTGCTGCAACGCACCCGAAACGTCGACAAAAGTAAGTATTCAAAAAGTATATCGCGTGAAGTCCCGGAACTTATAAAAACTATGAGTAAACGCCGCGATAGTTTAAAAGTTACAGTACCTAAAATATTTTTATACTGAGTTTTTAAATAAAACATATTCAAAAGAAAAGACACACCAAGAATGTTTAAGTTTAGTTAAATACTTAAACAAATGGGCTATAGGTTTAAGTTAGTATGTTTATCCGCATGCTCGCTTTGACTCTAGATAGGCGCTCTATATTAGTAGATAGTCTATAGAGCTCAATAAAATGTTCATTTTAGTAGGTAATTACGTGTAGTAACATTATAGGAATTAGGTATATTATTATCTATGGTTCTATGTAATAAACTGATAGACAAGCTGTTCAGAACAAATATTGTGTTGCAATTTCAGAGTACGGCGGGCACAAAATGCGCCTCCCCATAGATAGGGACACCATAGTTCCCACATTAGGGGAAGGGGGTCATCTCAAAGAGAAGTCCCCGGGTCTGCCGATGTGCGAGAGACATGCCTTGTATAATCTCACCTCCGCAATCAAAGACCTATACTTAGACGGCGTTTTTAGTCTGTTTGAGTCCGACATAATCATCTCCACCGATTTTGGTATAGGCGGTATCCTTGGGGATTTTGAGCACGACAAAAATTAATGTGGCAGGCAGGAATATTGAAATATTGAAAAATTGAATATTGAAAATAAGATAAAGATTTTTGACACCTAAGTCTTATGTGCATAGGCATAGTGTGTAATTCTTTTTTTAATTTCATTAAGTTATCTGTATGACAGCAACAAAAAGTAGCGTTTTGTTGCTGGTCAATTAGGTATGTACTTAATGATTAATAAGTACTTAATTTAAATTAATTAAAATACTAATATTTTGTGTCGTGCTTTTATAATTAGGTCGCCAAAAAGACTGCACTGAAGAATGTAGATTTGAGCTCTTCCTCCGCCGTTACACCCCGGCTAACGTCAAAAGACAGCCCAGAAACACGCACTGCGCGTATAGAACGCATTTTGAACACATTTAATTAATAATAATAAACATTTCACCTACCTGCCCATGGTCCAAATCTTTTCGAAAGCGGTTGCACTTCAGCCGGTAGAAAATATGGCATCAAATATGAAGATATTAACTCCAAAACACTCCAAAGGGCATCCATTAAATAAATAAACAGGGCTGCAGCCCCCACTACCGCTAAAATTACAATCATATTTATTAATTTCACTAAAACAATTACGAAAATTTAAAGGTTATTATTTTCGCGCGTTTTCAGTGATTCGTTTTTTTTTAAGTTCGCGCGACACCCGAGCGTCGCGAAACAAGGCTCTCTACTGGCACAGAAAAGATAAATATTCTACTGGCGTGAACGCCGCCGGCATTCGAGCTACGCGGTTTCGTTACGACAATTTTGACCTATAAACTTGTTATGTCATTACTTATCACCGCATTCCGTGATTACTTTGTGTTGTAAGATAATGTGTGATACCAATTTTTATAAAGTAATTATTAGAAATGAACAAAGATATGGCTAGAATCGTCCTTATTGTCCACTGGTTATAGGCATATAACGTAGTATATTAATTACTCTGTGGGCATACCTATAGGCTATACCGAATCCAATTTGGCGCTCTCTGGTGGTCATACAGTACAGAATAAAAAAAAATGGAGTTGTAATGTTTGATATCAAATAAAGTAGGTAAGTACTTAATTAATTAAAAATATGTATAAATCATTCGCTGGTGAGTGCACAAAAAATATAAATAAAAAATAAAGCTTAAAAACCCGACTACTGAAAGTCACGCTCTAAAAAGTAATAAACTTGAAAATATCAAATATAGTCGTGGTCGCATTCTATCAAAAACTAATGTACAATCATGACTAATTCTTGAAAAAATACCAAATCGCGTTTTTTATACCAATATAGATATTGTTTACCCTAACAACCTGTATAGTTATAGTCTCAGTAGTTCCTTCAGTTCCTTTGAAGGAACTAAAGAGACAATAAAGTCAAAGGAACTGAAGGAACTACAGAGACAAAAAAGTCTCAGTGTAGTTAGTAGTTGGACAGTCCTTCTATTATCTATTATTAATCATTTCGAAGAGTTAATGGTAGGTCTGCAGCCTGCAGCACTCCACCCGGACAAGGCTAGTTATAACATTTTAACGCCTGCAATTGATTTTTCTTGGACAATAAATGTATTGCTATTTTATTTTTCTAGGCGCTGTTATTGTTCCTACTTTCACCCAATCTTGACAAAAAGGGGAACTCATTTATTTTACTATTCAGGTAGCAGACTAGGTGACGTCCCACCTGCGCTGCGCCCCGATTCTACAATTGTCATCCATTATCAAATATCGAATTGAATATATCCAATATCAAATAATATGGTTCAATATCGAATTGAACCATATGAATTGAGCAGTCCAACTAGGGAAGTACCTACCTCTGCCGTACAAAATACCACGGCTATTAATAACCTTGTGTTGTGTTTCCGGCGGTGATTAGGGTAGCTAGATTTCACTGGAGAGATTTTGTGTAGTCAATGGGAAGATCGAGAAATCCTTCTTTGTCTTCTGCACTGACAGCACAGAGACTCTCTCGCCTTCTCCCGTCGCCCTTTACCCTTCCGCCTCTTCACTATGTGGTCGGCAGCGTGAATATGACACCCCTTATGTAGCAAACCTCTATAGGCCACGGTAACCACTTTCCATCAGGTGGGCCGCATGCTTGTTCCCACCTAAGTGATATAAAAAGGTGCGGCCTCCCATATAGTCACCGACATATCGCACACCTAGATCTAAACTGAGACAACTCAAAAAACTCATTTTTTCAGGAGACGAAAAAAACGCATTGCTGTTTTTTTTTGTATGGGAAGTTATAAAACACAAGTTTATTTCGGCTTGTAATACAGTCATAAAATGTGACTATATAAAATTCAGCTAAAAATCAATCATTAATATTATAGAAAACCTCTATTTTTTTATTTGTTACACTTTAGGTTGGTAATTTTGTATAAATAATAAACCAGTAAAAAAATATTCATTCACCTTTTCCAACAAAACTGGAACAAGATAAAATATCTCAAATAATTTGGCAAAATAATTCAAGAATAGTGTAACAACTCAAGTAATTCAAGTCTATTTGTCCACCAAAACTATAACAACTGAAAATGTCCGTGTTTTCGTTTATGTATGCACGTGCACTGTCAAGAATTAGTGAAAGCCAACTGACATTACACTTGTTTTGGTGAGAGCGACTCACATAGGTTGATTCTAATAAAAAAAGCTAACGCCATCTAGTTTCCGGCCCTCTCAAGCTTTTGCTGAACCTGTTATTTTGGTAGATGCGTCTCATCACTGCGCATTCGAATATAAGGATAACTCAAAATCACAATTTTTTGAATTGTTCCAGTTTAGATCTAGGTGTGCGATATATCTCACCAATGACCTCGTTTCTTTCTCAACTTCAGCGCAAGATATAAACCGGTTATCAAGAATTCAATTACTAATAGCGATGTTATTAACAAGTCGTCAATCGCGACACCATAATTTACATAACATTTATACCTAAATATATATTTCAGAATAGAAATTATATTATGGCGTAAATATTCTATGTGTATTTCGTAACCTAGGTAACGAACTGGTGCAGGTGCAGGAAGGTGGTCATTAGAGATTTTGAACTAAATACAGTACCTATATTTTTAGATATCATGATCATTTACATAAGCCCTGGCGTGGCGGTAGTGCACGCGACTGCTACGCACGGGGCGCGGCTTCGATCCCCGCTCAGTGCAAAAGGTTGTATGCATGAATATAGCTGTTTGCACTGGTCTGGTCGTGCCTCGGAGAGCACGTTAGGCCGTCGGTCCCGGTTGCCATACAAACATCTATGGCAGTCGTTACGGGTAGTTGGAGCTCTCCAAAGTCCAACCAGTCTAATTTGGAACTTCGATATCGCCAATGGAGGTCATATGACAGTCGCTTCACGGAAAATATCGAAGTTCAGCCGCATCACAGTTAGACTGGAAAGCCGACTCCAACTGGGTTGGGAAAAGGTTCAGAGAATGATGAATGATGATGACCATTTACATATTCACTGTTAAATATTTCGGAATATTTACCATTTTTCTTGACGGTGGAGTATACACCGTGATCATGGCGCTTGCAACAGCGTGCGCCGAAATGTCGGTTGCTCCATAAAATCAACAAACATGGTAAATATCCCGAAATATTTAACAGTGAATAAATAAAGTAAACCAAAATGTCGCAAGTATGACGGTTTTAAAATATCTAAAAAATTAAGTAGGTAATAAATAAAAAACATTAGACTATGTAACGCATTATATTTATGTACACTCATGTAATTATAATTGTCTTATTGTCTAAATTTATACTAAGTACATAATATAAGTACTTATGTAGGCAACCATCAGATGACAACCACTATAGTTACTACTTACGGCTAAACAATATAAATATGTAAATGGCCTTTAGCACCTTGTCACTTAAAACATTACGTTTTAAATATGATTTGTCATTTATATAATGCAAGTACAACACCTCTTCAACTTTCTTTGCTGCTAAACACAATGTTATTAATTTGTAATACTTACCTTTTTTGTTGTGTTATTAAGAAATTAATGAAATTAACAATTTTAAAAACCGCTGATAATAAAAATACCTCCAAAAAGTAAAATCAAAATCAAAATTTTGTATTTGATTACCATAATATCGTATGGAATGTTACATTATTGATAACACTCTTGTACTTCTACTACATTATTAATGTATAGTATATATGTATATATAATAAGTTCCATCAAGAGCCATCACGCCATCAATCAACAATAGGTATAAATAGTGTAATAAAACAGGTACATTAAAACCAATGTTTTCGTGAAATGTAGAAAATAGGAACTACGGTTGTCACTGTCAAAATGTATACAATTAAAAAACGACTAAGCACAATTTGACACTATTGTAGATAGAGTGGCGGCCTCACAAAAACACGGTATGGGAGGGCCATGGAGAACTGAAATATGTTCTGTTCTCCATGGGGAGGCCACACATCAAAGCAACAAATGTACCAAAGCAGCAAAACCTACTATGTGTTTCAAATGGGTTGATATCTGTCATAATGGCATTTTACTAACTGCTAACTTTATTTAATAATAAAGGAAACTATTATTTATAATTATGATTACCAAAATATATATTACGTCTTGATGTGTGAAGAAAATAAACAATAATTCGTTGTTATATATGGGAATTTTCTTGTTAGCTACACAATTTTGAAGCTACACAAGCTACGGAGTGAAGTTGCCGCGATTGCGATTATCTTCTCATTTTAAACGCATTAATATATTGATATTCTTCTTGGCAATAGGCTGAGTGCGCAATAATTGCTGCTTCAGTGAGTGGCGTCCCTAAGACATAAAGAGAACTATTAAGTTCACGGGGCCTACTTCTTACAAGTACCTAATATTTTTTTAATCTTACATTACTTTTGTAATGTGATTCAGACTCCAATCTTCGTCATTCATTAATATAATAAATAAATAGGTATCAACATTTTAAATCCTCATCTACTGCAAGGAAACTAAAACAATTAAGTATATTAAAAGTAATTAAAATTAAATTTAATAGTCACATCGATGATCACTCGAAAAGGATGTAAGCGCCATCGAATTATCAATGTAAAAATATCTCAAACGCACGACTGAAGAGTGTCATTTTTGGTCACTATCGCCTACTTAAGTAGATAATCTACGACTGTATGTCATCAAACGGTTTCAGAAATGGTGTAAGGTTTATTGTGAGGTCCAGGCAACGAAGAATCCTTCTCCTCCTTTAAGGTGCTTACACCCTTCAGCGCATTTTTCACCACATGGTAGGGGGCTGTAACAGAAAATATGTAGGTATAAGTCAATTTAATATTGAATTGAAGAAGAGGTTATTTCATATTCTAAGACATAATTTTTCCGTGTGCGAAGTTCCCACGAATACCAATTTCACCGAGAGGTTATGTCGCACTCGAACCGACTAAAACGCACGCCGTCTTTGGGTCTTTAGTTGCCGGAGGTGAGATAGTAGGTAATGAGGGCCCTCTCTTTCGAGATGACCCCCTTCGCGTGTGGGGACCACGGTGTCCCCGGGGCACTTTGCTTTACGTCTGGATAGATAAGTAGATAGGTTAGGTAAAAGAATCCAAAGCTAGTGATCATTATATTTTTTTTCAGATCAAATTATGAAAATAAGCTAATATAATCTCTCTCTTTCTCGAAATTTTAATCTCGGAAATTCGGAACTCTCCGTATTTTAAATTCTATAACTAAGTACATAAGCGTAAAGTTAAGAAAGATTTCTTATGCAAATAACTAGTACTTAGGCACAAGGAAGTAGAATAATTTATTAATAATATCTAAATACCTACCATAAAAACCGCGGTAGCCTAGTGGTATGGGTAATGGATTGCTGAGAGGAGGTCTCGGGTTCGATCCCAGGTTTACCATATTGTGTGTATTTATCGCAGGTTTATAAGTGCACGGTTAATGGCAATAGGCTCACCACCTATTACATTGGGACATATAAACTGGCGAAATGTGGGTGCTAGCACCTCTGCCTACCCCTTAGGGGATATAGGCGTGATATTATAAAAAAATAAAAGAAAAATCTAAGTACCTAACTACCTAGGCAATCTACACTTCTACACTAATATTATAAAGAGGAAATTTTATATTTTTCTATGTGTGTATGTTGAATCGAATTGATTGAAAAAACTCTAAAACTAGTGCGCCAATTTCAAAAATTCTTACACCATCATTGGGCATTATCGTGTCGGGGGACCTTGGATCATTTCGAAAACATGTGACAGTGCTTCACCAGTTAGAGGTCCCCCGACACTACAACGCATTAATAATTTATTATTTACTTGCTGAAGGTATTCTTTTGTGACGGGGGTTTTTAAAATATTAATTTTATGTTTAGATCTGAGGATCGCTGTCAATTTTAATGAATTGTTCACTATTTATGCATCAGTAAGATTACAAAAATATTATAATTCCTTAAATATTATTACAATGTTCAAATACATTTTAAATTGCATCAATAACAATCAAATTGAGGAATGTCGAAAGAATTGCAAATGACCGCCAAATGATACTAGGGCTGGCGCGGCAGCGGCGTCGTCAAACGGTTGGTTGGAACCAATTTCGACAAAATTCAAGGTTATTTCTTGCATAACAAATTAGTTATTAGTGTTTATTTACATAGCAGACGTTAATATCCAAAAATATAATCAAAACATGTGTCGAGGGCCTCCTGCCGAGGGCACCCATTTTAAGAATGTTGGTGTCTGCAATGGTTACCCCCTCACCTAAGACTTTTCTCCAGCAGGTGAGATGAAGTCATATTGTACCTAATATCCAATATAAAAAAACACGGCAATTGTATCTATAATATGACAAACGCACGAGAAACGTGTTTGAAAGCAGTTACGGTTTTCTCTACCGACGGTAGAGGTGTCATTCACACGTTGAGACTTTCTCTACCTTCTACTAAGATACTTATATACCTAGTACATTTACTTAGATGTAGGTACTAAATGCAAAGTTCCATTCAACCGCTTGTTTCTTGATGGAATATTCTGTAACGCATGCGAGTGACATCTAAGCCCTGCACGTGTTGTCCTGTGTAGAAAAGGGGAGGGTGGGTTGTCGAATGATCAATTAAATAGCCATAACAATGCCGGCCTATTTCTCAATAACTACATGTTTATCGTATATTTTTATAGCTTCGGCCGCTCGCGACTGCAGCCAAGCAACGTGATGTCGCAGTATTACTACTGCCTACCGCGCTGTTTTACCGACCTTTTAAGGCTTTACGTAATACTGCATCATCATAGAACAATCTGCAAGACTGCAATATGGCCGCCTCTGTGGCATAGCAGTACAGTGCAGTGCAAATATAATTACCTGACTTTCTTGCTCTATTGAGAAGATAATAAGTTTACTTGTGTAGGAATGATTTTCAAAGGGTTCATTTACGTTATTTATAAAATATTTTTATAAAGAAATCTACAGTATTTAATGTACGTATTCACTGCAAACAGAAATATGCGTGTGGCAATGAGTCCATTGTAAAACATTATCTCAATAGGTCATGAATGTATTAAGAGTTAAATATTGCTAACGTCTATCAATGCTTACAACACACCGGAGAGACGGAGTCGAATGTCGCGAGTTACTACTTATACGTAGAATAGATAGAAGGCAATGGAGATAGAAAAGAAAGAAAGAAAGATGGCCGATAGGTAGCTCATCATCATCATAATCAACATTACTATCATTGTCATCATCGTCATCGTCATCCATCATCATTATCAATATCATCATCACCATCACCATCATTATCATCATCATCATCATCATCATCATCATCACCATCATCCTTATCATCAACATCATCACCGTCGTCATCATCATTATCATCATCATTATCATCATCACCAACATCATTATCACCACCATCATCTTCATCATCACCATCAACATCATCACCATCATAGTTCTCATCACAGCTTTAGTTCCGGTTTCATCCATTAGAGTCCGGTAATTCCTCTTGGAATGGAACCCATTCATTAGATGTCATCATCTTGGCGTTTAGTTGGTTGGTTATTTTGCATTTAACTAAATATTTTATGGCCTAACTACGCCCATATTGTTACAGGCGAGGGGTCCGTATAACCCGATTTCTACCGGCTTCCTCTGCATAGAGAAATCATGCTAGAGACGTTTAAGAAATTCTGTATATCTGAAATCAGAATCCCATAAACATCGCTATGGTCATTCCATAGATATTAATATTACTACTAGCGTAAATAGATCCACAGACACTTTAATTACCGCGTTACCGATATTGAAAGGTCAATGACTTGTGACTTTTGTTTTTATTTGTAGTAACATTGACTTCACTGCATATAGTATCTATATTTCTGTAAAAGTTGATAATACTTTATAAAAAACGGTTCACGGTTCGTATAGCCTGTCACTTTCTCACGCCTAGGTTTTGCGTAAAAATACGTATGTCGTTCACATACATTGTTCCTATAAGTATAACTACATACGGAAGTAATTTTTTCCACCGGCTTCCCTTTCGAAATTTTTCACCCCCTTTCTTTTATACAACTTAGGTCGCAGACAAGCACGCGGCCCACCTGATGGTAGGTGGTTACCGTAGCCTTTGGGCGAGTGTAACACCAGAGAAATAACACTCGTGCCGCAACCCCTGTAAGAACAGAGACATTCTGTGTCGTCAGCGCAAAAGATGTAGGATAAGCCTTTGGTTTTCCTACTGACAACACAAAACTTCTCTACTGAGCTCTGGCTACCCTACTCACCACCGAAAACACAACACAAGGTTTTGACGGTAATATTCTGTAGGGTGGAGGTACTTCCCCAGTCGGACTGCTCGATTGGGACGGATATACCGTCGTGTCCTACCTACTCTATTCCCTTCGCCGGGAACATACTTTATACCTATTACTCGTAATAGTACAGGTTGTGGTATGGGCATTAGTTGTGGACACAAAATTTGCTCAAAACGCAGTAATTAGGTACACTTGTTTAGGCTATCTTTCAAGGATAGCACAGGGTACACCGCACAACTGTGGCGGACATCTCATATCTTCCAATAAAATCCGTGCGTGTTAAGGAACCCCAACGCAAATTAGTTTTTCACCACAGCAGCTCAAACAAGTGAGTTTTGCTGCGTAAAAACAGTGTGCAAAATGCGATTTTGCTCACTCAGTGAGACAAAGTAGCTTTTTAATTATTATTTTTTTAATTTTCAATAAAGAGTGCCAACCATAGATTCAAAAAGAATTGTTCCGCGAATAACTTTCGAACTACATACACTGCACTCTGTCTCTTGGCCGTCCATAAAAAAGTTCGAGTGACAAACACAAGTATTTTGAAGGTTTTTTTTTTAATTTATGGCACGTCAAAGGTCCTATTTCGAAATTCTAAATTTGAAAGATATTTGTAAAAGAATAACCATGTATTTTATTTACATAATTTAATAATTACGTAATGTTATTGAATACCAAAATAAGTAATGCATAAGTATTTATAATTATTACTATTATCAACATTTGAATAATAAAATGTCACGTACCTACGCTGTTTCTGAACACACCTTAAAAATAACGGGTATAAAATTTAACTTTTAACTTTCAACTTTAAATTTGCAGAACAGCAATAGGTAATTAGATTAATTATTAACTTTTAAAATTTTCAGCATTATTTTAATTAATAATAGGTGTTCTGTTCTGTTAATAAGTGTTGCATTATCTTCTAAGTAATATTTCTTATGTGTTCTCGCTGCTGAAGTGAAAAGTAATGTGTGCCACACGAGAGCAAAATTATTTGCATCTCGTGCATTTGAATCCCTCACTACGCTCAGGATTCTACAGTAGAATCACTCGCTACGCTCGTGATTCAATCCTAGAATCCCTCGCTTGCTCAGGATTCAAAATCAGCACTCGCAGCAAAAAACAGTTTTGCTCTCTTGTTGCACAAATAACTATTGTCAGCTAATAATCTTCTAGAACATTCGATGCACATCAGCAGTTTATCTAGGTCGTACGTTATTTCGTATAAAAATGCTGAATATGAGTCGTTAGTTTATAGGCTCAATATTTTGTCAGCAGAATTATTACTATCTAAGTATTCCTCAATTCGCGCACCTTCGCCTCAGAGCCTCACCTCACCAAGATTCGTGCCTATAGGTATAATAAGCTGCCTAGGCTACTGCGGTAGCCTAGTGGTATGGGTAATAATCGGGTTCGATCCCAGGTTTACCATGGCACACGCCAATGACTTTTCGTTGCTTTTCGAAGTTATGTGTGTATTTATCGCAGGTTTATAAGTGCCCGGTTAATGGCAATAGGCTCGCCACCTATTACATTGGTACCTAAACATAAACTGGCGGAAATTGGGTGTTAGCACCTCTGCCTACCACTTATAGATATAGGCATGAGTTTATGTTATGTAAACTGCTGACTACGGCTCTATCATCATTATAAAACTGGATCAGCCAGTTTCCGCGCCACAAATACTTATTCCCCATACAAAAAGTAGTCTAAAACCTATTCCAGAACCATATCTCTATGCCGAAATTATATCCGATTATGCCGAAATTAGATTTGCGACATCATATAACAAAAACGACTAGTTTTGTGATAATATGATGTCGCCAAATCTAAAAACAAATTCAATCTTCATCCGAACCGGTCTATTCGTACCAGTTACAATAAAAACCGTCATTACCCGTGAACAACTATTTCCTTGTTCTAAGCAAAATGTCAACGATTCATCTTGTATGGTACGTATTGCGAACTTGCGTACTCTATACGTAAGTATATGGTGATGTAATTCTTTGTATGTAAGGTTCAGTGGAAGTACTTATTACTATTTTGCTTTATACATATTAAATAAGGCATAATACAATCCATATTATACGACTGTCCGCAAGTAAAAACAAACAAATACATCCTTCGTCTCTGTGGATACTTCCGAACAGTGTTACCAACTACAATAAATATTTACCACTATAACGTTTTATATTGAAACGGTGATTTATGACAATTTTTCCTTTGTCTATTAACCGATATAGGTAATTACGTACAAACTAGATTTCCGCCTCTATTTCGCACGAGATTATTAGTAAGACAACAATATCCTTAACTGATGAATTTTGTTAAATGATGATACATAGACGCGCTTAGTCACAAGTTTTATTGTGCCTAGATTTATAGAAACACGCTACTGTTACAATTTTGCAACTATGTTTGCTAGTTTAGCTCTGACTTGATCAGTTAGTCAGCCGAAAAAGGTTTGCTTCTATAAAACAAATATTACATGTCTTGTCACGAAGTTGTTTTTAAAGGTGGTCCGTGGAAACAATTACTCAATTTTAGTGTGGTTTATATAAGTAAGGAGCAACTATTAAATATGTTATGTAATATTAAATATAAATCTAAGTTTCTAAGATTGTATTCCCGTAAAAACAGAACTTTTTAGCAGTAGTAATAGTTTAGAGGTAGTTTGGTGGTCAGAGTTTTTGATACTAGCACATAAGAATATATCACAAATATAGTTACCGATATCACAAACTGTAAACTGTAATTTTTTGTGTAATTATCATCTTACGAATAATAGTATATTCTACTCGTTGTTAAATTTATCCCTTCAGAACTAAACACACATTTTTTTCCATCAAATCTAAGGAAACACGTCCTTACTTGGCATCACTGTTCCAAACGAAAGTCTTGTTTATATATACAGAGAAATAACACGAATTACTTACCACACCAGATCCTGAGTCTTCTTCTGTTGGCTTCATCATCAACTGTACATAACCTTATGATATCAAATATAGCTAGAAGTGTTAAGAATATTAGTAAACCGTACACTATCACTTGAATCATGATTTGGCGACCACTTGACACGACTAACAGCTACGACAACAATAATAACACTGAATATTACTAACACGCGTGTGGTGGCGAAAACCGGTCACGAGTCCTTCAATATTTCGTACTTGAGTTCGAGATAAGTATTTGCAAACGTTATAAAACTTCGTTAAAATGGAAAATATGCTTCGATATCAAAACATAAGGAGTTTTATTCAAAGCTAAGGTCAATGTAAATTATCACTAATCTGTGTTTAGCACAGTTTAAGTATTCAATGACTGCATTGATTTACGTTTAAATTTCAGACTAAGAAATTTTAAGGGTAATAGCAAGTTTTACAAACAAACTCCCTAATGAATTTAGGGTTTGCCTATCAATAAAATAAAAAAAAAATACTAAAAAAAGATATGCCAAAAAGTCTATTATAACATCCAGGATTATTTGGATGATAAACAAGCCTGGAAATGAGCTGTTCAGTTGAGTAAACAGCTCATTTCCAGGCTTGTTATTCAAGCAAATTTCGGTAGGTATCTAGACTAAGTAAATGTTTGTAAATAGACCTGCTGAGTTACTTGCTGGAGTCTTTTTAAATTTTTTGAGTTTAGCTCAAGGTTTCCGTTGGGATTTTACGCACGATAAAAAAGCATACCATAAGGTGAGTTAGGTCACATCGACCTTCATCATATCACTACATAGTATAAAACAAAGTCGCGTTTTCTGTCCCAATGTCCTTTTGTATGCTTAAATCTTTAAAACCACGCAACGGATTTTGATGAGGTTTTTTTAATAGATAGAGTGATTAAAGAGGAAGGTTTACATGTATACCTATAACATCATGCTGCAACCAACTGGTGCGGTGCAGAAGTGAAAAATGTTGCAAAAACGGGGTGACCCAGACGAAGATGCGCGGGTCAGCTAGTAGATAATATATTAATCGAAACAAATAACACCTACTATAGTCATTTTAGCAAGGAAGAATGTAGTAGTCCTTAGTACTTTCTCAATCTATTTTTGTTTTTATTTTTAAGACATCAGAAGGTCAGCGATTGATGTAGTTTTAGCAAGCTTAAAACATTTTCGTACTTGCGCTGCCAGCTTGCCCCCCTTCCCGATTTCCTCTAAATGGTCGGCAGTACGAATGTGATACCTGTATTGTTGCGCAAACGTCCATAGGCCACAGTAAACACTTTCCATCAGGTAGGCCGTGTATGCCACCTAAGTGATTATAACTTAGGTACTTATAATGAAAAAAATTAAGAGCTAAACACATTGGTTAGGTACATTACAACACTCCTAATTGTTATGCCAATGCATCACATTACAATCACAACATCTGAGGTACAACGATGCCTACCAATTATCTTACGTAACGAGTAATCACCTACTGTCATATTATGTCACATCTATCTATACCCATTGTACTATAAAAAATATTGTACGTTGTGTCTGTCAGAAGAATTATCCATATGGGGAACGGAGAAAGAATAATTTTGTAGAATGGAATAGAATAGATTGATCAATGTATGGGATTGACATTCGTTCACATACATACATATGCTCACGCCCGTAATCCCCAAAGGGGTAGACAGAATTGTATTAAACACCCACATTTCGCCGACTATGATTTTCGGTCCCACGTAATAGGGGGCGAGACTATTGCCGCCAATCAGGCACTTTGAAAAATAAAATATGCCGAAAAAAATTCCTAACCGAAAATGTTGCAACTAAATAAATTAGAAAAAAAATGACCTGATCTTTGCTATGCGGTTTAAAAATGTTATATACTTCGAAATATATGCCAATCCCAAACATTGAATAGGTACTTATTATATTCTAGAAAACGATTCCTAACGAATGGTCACTCACAACACAATCCTATACTTTACTAAACGTTTCCACCGGCGGCGTTGTTGCTAATAGAATGTCCCTTTGTCTGGAACCCCTTTTTAATAACCGACATAAACACGGGCGGAGTCGCAAACATCAGTTAATGTAGAAAAATAATCACATAATGCTACTGTCGTAGTTATGGTTGTAGTGGCCGGTACTAGGTCTGGGTCACGTTTCATTGTGAAGAGACAAGGCCACAGGGCCTTGTATCTCTTCACCTTAGTACTTGACTTATTTAAGCGTCAGTAGCTTAGTGGTTACGGAGTCGGCATTACGATCGAGAGGTCCCGGTTTCGAATCCTGGCTGTTACACTACCAATGTGATCCCACTCCTAACACAAGTCATTGAGTTTAGCTGGAGGGGTTACAGGGAATATTAGTAACTTCGGTTGCTAATTCTTTAAAAAATAATTACCAATCTACTATTATTGACTACGGAGTCGCTATTATCTATTTTGAATATTTAGTGACATGCTTCAATTGCTGTTTACCAATTTTCCTTCATTAATACTCTCTAAATGTGGTTCTAATCGTTTAAATTGATATAAAGAAGAGGGCGGGCCGTGCATACATAACTAGCGTGTTAAAAAACACCGCATTAGGAGTATTAGAACAGACCTGAACATTTTAATGTATTTTTTTTTAATTTAGGACACGTTAATTTAACTTTACCCCGTCTGATGGTAAGCTCATGGCAAAGTCTCAGGAACGAGGGTCACCATTACAAACACGTAAAGTGTTACAATGGTGGCACTCAGCTTTACGGCCTCATCAGATGCTTTTTCACGCCCCGCTTACAGTACCCGGGGCTGTAGGAAGAAGGAAACACGTAAGCTGGCAAGGAATTCCAAGACTTAATGTTGCGGCAGAGAAAAGACTCACCGAACCGCTTGGTTATTAATGGAATATTCCGCACCGTACCGTATGCGGGTGACATCTAAACTCTGCACGTGTTGTCTTGTGTAGGAATGGAGTGTGGAATGTGGAATTAATTGGAAGAACTCATCAGAACATTCACCACACTAATCAATTCGTCGGTGCTTTCGTGTCTACTATTAACAAAAATAGAATAATGCATAACTTTATTCTAAACTTAGACCACATGAATAACATAATTCACTGACAACAATACCGTATTAACAATAATTACCGTCATATATTTACCAACCACCACAGACGTAGAATATCATCTATCCTTGCAGGTTCTCAGAGTATAGGTTTTTAGGATTGGGAGGTCAGGCAGCAGTCGTTTCTGCAAAAGTCGAAAAGTTAGTTTTCATTTTTCTTGAAGCGGCAGTTTTTGAATTCAATTCAATTCTTTTGAATGGCTTCTGTGTGTTTATTTTTTGAAGTTGGTCACGCTAGACTGACATCTGTCATATCTGATATCTGTCACTTCTGTCAGGTAAACAAAAAGATCGTAATTCATTGTTCGTTCGATTTGTTTTGTTTAATTACTGGAATAAATAGATACATAACGTTTATAAAACTCAGGTATCATGGAGAAGGATTTAGATAGAGTAGTAGATGAGATAATATCGGCACCAAATGTGAAGGGTTGCCTAGTAGCGGACCATCAAGGATTATGCCTGGCTTCAAGGGGAACAGCTCACGTCGACTCCGCAGGAATTATCGTCGCAGTATCTGAACAAGCGTGTAAATTACAACCTAATTTGAAGCCGCCCACTGTTTGTTTAGAAAGTGATAAGAAACAGTGCCTGATACAGCGACACGGCACCATTACAGGAGCGATATTTAAGCAGAAGAACTAGCAGGTATATTTTTTATAATCTAATGATTATAATAAGTTTAAAGTAGTTGAGGTTAAACGTACACTATATAAAGATATAAGTTTAGCATGAACCTTTTAAAACCTAGTTTTATGTTATCTTTATTTTTCCAACCATATGGTTGGTGAAAAGTGGGTGTTAATTCACATCTGCTTAACATTCAGGTATGTATTTTTTAACAAGAACTTGGTATACTAAAGAACTACTTCTTACTCATATTAGTTTCAAAAAGTTGAAAATGTATACTTGTACCCTTTGTCAACTGTACATGATTTGACATTACTATTCACATGAAAACTAAGAGAAAAGAGATTTATAGGTAATATTATGACTTTTTGGAGGATGTTCAAACTCCCAAAGCATTTACTATAATACCTATAATATTGTAACGGGAAGCGGGTTTCGGGATTGGAAGTAAACAACCTCGAGCGATTTTACACTTTATTGAAACCACCAACAGTCTTAAGCGTACACACAGTCTATTGTCCGAGGCACTCGTACGCACTTAGAGGACTGTACTGCACTGCACTGTCTTTATACACAGTCTCTAGAACGGCTACGTTCACTGAGCGTGTATGGTTCACAACACATGCAGTTATTGCACATGCACCACTAGCACTTTCACTGACACTTTTTATTAGCACTATTACTTGCACTTTTCACTTTACTTCTTCTTCTTCTTCTTGTTTCCACTTCAACCACTGAGACTTAACTGCCCTTTTGGCGCTTCCGGTGCTGTTTATATACCATGAGGAATCTTCTGGAAATCCTAATTTCGCTAGTCTTTTCGATCGTCATTACGATCGTAATTTCGATTCTCTTTATTTACAATTATTCTAGTTCATTCCATTTGAGGAGTTCAATTTCAGAACTTGGGCTCATCTTCGAGAATATTCTATCACTTGCTAGAACTTTATAAATTTTAGGATTTAAATCAAGAATTCTCCACCTTACTTACCAAATAAATTTCTAGAAATATTAAAAATCACAAAAACCCATTTATGTACATGCGAGGCTCGAACCGTCAACTTCTTGCACAGCAGCCCATCACTGTACGCAATGGGCCAGCTTGGTTGTTAAGATTCTAGTCGAAATTATCAAATGCTTCAATCATTGACGGCTTACGTCATGAATGGTGACATTCGTAACACTGCCCCCTCCTAAGACATGCTCGTCCCGAGCATCGTTAGAACCGTAGTAACGAGCCAGTCTGTCGACGTGAACCACTTTAGCGGAGCTTCTTGGCGTCTTTTGAATTCTATAAGTGGCATCATTAATTCTTGTTATCACTTTGTAAGGTCCTTCCCAACTCGGCTGAAGTTTCGGTGATAATCATTGCTTCCGTACCGGGTTATGAAGCCATACTGACGACCCTTCCTCAAAACACCTTAAATTGGCACTTCTGTAATATCGTGTTTTCATTCGTTCACTGGCTTGTAAATTTACTTCTCTCATATTTTTGTCAAGTTTATCCATTCTTCTCCTTAACTCATCAGCGTAATCTGTTCTTATGACTCGTATAAATGTGTCTTCTTTTCCCTTCATTGGCACCTCTGTTGCTCCACATTTAATGACTCCGTTTACGATATCAATTTCGCACTGATGATTTTTCATAAAGTCCAAACCGATTATGCAGTCATCTACTATATCAGCTACTACAACTTTCTGCCAAAAGAGTTTATCGCCCATCTTAATTGCCACTACCCGTTCTCCTTTAACAGGTATACGTTGACCGGTAGCTGTAGTTAAATGTATAGTTTCTGTCTGGTCCTTTATCTTTCCACAGTCCTTCAAAATCCGTAGCCCAACTACCGTACGCGATGCTCCAGTATCCAAAGTTAATTGACATTCATTTCCGTTTACTCTTCCACTGACAGTTAGACTATTTCCATTTGTGCTTTGATAGATCTTAACTTTTGACGCTTCACGACTACCGGCCAATGTCCACCCCTTAAACTTGACCGGAATTAGTTTTCCGCCGTCTCTGACGTTTGTATTCCTGCGGTTCGGACAAGTATTCCTGAGATGACCTCTTTTCCTACATTGATAACAGCGAGGAGCAAAGTTCCTCCGTCCATTTTCTTGCTCGGATGTCATTACCCTTCGCAAGCGCCCACTCCCATATTCACCACGGACGGCCTCCACTTCAAGTGCGTGTGCCACAGCTTCTTTGACTTCTGGATGATGGGCCAAACGTACAGCGGTTCTTACTTCCTTATCACGTATTCCATCGACAAAGGTTTGCAGCAGCATCTTATCAATGAACGTCGCAGGAGAGGACTGATATGCTTTCCTTACAAGCTTCTCTACTTCTAAAGCCCATTGTTGCAATGTCTCTGTAGACTTTTGAACCCTGTCCCGAAGCTGGGCTCGGAATACATGCTCCAGATGTGTATCTCCGAATCTTGACTCTAAAGCATCAAGGAGCTCTTGATAAGAAGCCTCAATCTCTATGGCCTCTAACACCGTTGCTGCTTGATTTCTTAGGGCTAAGGTGAGGCCAGTCCTCGCTTGTTCTTCACTCCAGCCGTTTAGTTGCACTATAGCTTGAAACTGTCTCTTATATGCATTCCAGGACGATGTTCCGTCGTATGGAGGCACCTTGAAGCCTTCTCTTGAAGAGACTACGGCAACCGGCGCTGTTGTACCTGAAGCCTTGATTTTTCGTAGTTCGCCCTCTACTGTTAAGATGCGCGCTTGAAGGTCTACCAGCATGCTTTCATGACTTTCTACCATTTTCTGCACCTCCTCCACTTTCTTAATGGTCTCCGTGACTACTGAGAGTACTCGGTCTACCATCGTTTGTAGTTGCTCCTCCTGGCGGCGCGCTTGCTCCTCCTGGCGGAGTGCTTGCTCCTCCTGGCGGCGCGCTTGCTCCTCCTGCATGGCGCGCAGTTGCTCCTCCTGGCGGCGCGCTTGCTCCTCCTGGCGGCGCGCTTGCTCCTCCTGGCGGCGCGCCTGCTCCTCCTGGCGGCGTGCTTGCTCCTCCTGGAGGCGCGTATGCTCCTCCTGGCGGCGTGCTTGTTCCTCCTGAATAGCGCGAAGTTGCTCCTCCTGGCGGCGCGCTTGCTCCTCCTGCATTGCGCGCAGTTGTTGGAAGAGTACGCTTATGTCCATCGGCGAAGGTGCACTTAGAGGTTCCTGAGTAGCTGAACCATGTGCCCCCGCACACACAGCAGAAGGTCCTTTGCCAGCAACACGCCGATCACTATGGCCTTCGACATGTGAGACCACTGGGTCGGGTTCACCTTGTTTTCGTCCCGTAGTTCTGGACCGTGTGTTGGGTCGCTCTGGATGTTCTCTTGGCGTGAACGGCATCGTTCCTTCCAATCCCACTTCTGACACCAATGTAACGGGAAGCGGGTTTCGGGATTGGAAGTAAACAACCTCGAGCGATTTTACACTTTATTGAAACCACCAACAGTCTTAAGCGTACACACAGTCTATTGTCCGAGGCACTCGTACGCACTTAGAGGACTGTACTGCACTGCACTGTCTTTATACACAGTCTCTAGAACGGCTACGTTCACTGAGCGTGTATGTTTCACAACACATGCAGTTATTGCACATGCACCACTAGCACTTTCACTGACACTTTTTATTAGCACTATTACTTGCACTTTTCACTTTACTTCTTCTTCTTCTTCTTGTTTCCACTTCAACCACTGAGACTTAACTGCCCTTTTGGCGCTTCCGGTGCTGTTTATATACCATGAGGAATCTTCTGGAAATCCTAATTTCGCTAGTCTTTTCGATCGTCATTACGATCGTAATTTCGATTCTCTTTATTTACAATTATTCTAGTTCATTCCATTTGAGGAGTTCAATTTCAGAACTTGGGCTCGTCTTCGAGAATATTCTATCACTTGCTAGAACTTTATAAATTTTAGGATTTAAATCAAGAATTCTCCACCTTACTTACCAAATAAATTTCTAGAAATATTAAAAATCACAAAAACCCATTTATGTACATGCGAGGCTCGAACCGTCAACTTCTTGCACAGCAGCCCATCACTGTACGCAATGGGCCAGCTTGGTTGTTAAGATTCTAGTCGAAATTATCAAATGCTTCAATCATTGACGGCTTACGTCATGAATGGTGACATTCGTAACAATATTATCGACAGTGGGGTAATGGATGAAATGGTTTGAAATCTCTTGAAATCTCTCCTCTGGCAATCAAAGACCCATAGACAGCCTGTGTTTTAGTCGGTTTGAGTCTGACATAACTTCTGTCACTGCCTCAGGCAGGATTGGTATGGGTTATGCACACTTCGTCCCCCTTTTGCAAAAGGTCCCATTCACGGTTATTCCTATTCACAGTTGGTCTATCTGTGGGGATTTTGTGCAAGAAAAAAAAGTGTTGTGCCCACTTTGAAATTAATAACAAAATTACTGGTAGATGAAAGTTTAAATGTCACAAAAGAATGGATCAGTATAATTACTATTAAATCCATTCACCATTGACTGCCAATACTTGGTTCCTCCAAGATCATATTACTTGCAAGAGTACCAATAACTCAGATATGTATCTTGTTAATACACATGTTAATATTTTTCTTGTATTTATTTTCCAGATTACTTCAGTAAAAACTGTTAGGCTTCAAGAAGACTGATGCAAGATCCACCAAATTGAAAGGATGTATATAATTATATTTGATAAAGAAGAGTTTATATAATGATGGTCTAACATTGTTCTTTTATTACACGTAATTAATATTACGTGAAAAATAATATTGTTAAGTATATATAACTAGTTTAAATGTGTATATAAATAATCTTTTGTTATATAAATATACTTTTTTCTGCTAATGTGTTATTGTTTAGTATTACGGCATCATAAACATAAACAGCGAAATGTGGGTGCTAGCACCTCTGCCTACCCCTTCGGGATACAGGCGTGAGTTTATGTATGTATGTATGTCATCATCAACAACAATGCCTTCTTTACCATAGGGGCACTCAGGCACATACCCAGAGCCCACTGCCACAGGGAGGCTCCCCGCGAGAGGAAGACTATTACTCGCACAAAGTTAAGAAAAATCAAAAACTCCCCTCCACCCTCTACAGGGTCTAATGTGATGCCCCTGGTGATACAAACATCTATAGGCCACGGTATCCTTTCTATAAGTATTATGATCGCATGGGATGCAAGAGGATTAAAAAAATATTTTAGGATTCCATGGGAGTCAAGAGGATTAAAAAAATATTTTAGGATCCCATGGTTATTTGTTTATCCCATGGGAGCGGCATCATGGGATCCTAGTGTCTGGGGGATTGGACCGTGTGTGCTTGTCTGCCACTAGGTGGTATCAATACAAATAATGCTTTGTCATGGCGTCTGAATTTCCTGAATGGGTGAAAATAAAACACAATATTCAATATACACACATTTATTACAGATATGCTTTCCTATATAGTAACATTAACTTGACGAGAAACAACTGCAACGGCTTACACTACATATACATCTAACGGTATACATATGTATACTCATAAGGACCTCGTTAACGATCAAAATGTTTGACAATTTTTTCGTGTTTGTCAAATTTGATAGTGTGCAGTTATATTTGAAGAGTTTGTCAAAGAAAATCTTAGCCCAGTAAAGAGGGCGCTTTCTATTTTTCTTATGGCAAGCTTGCCGATACCAATGGCGACAATTCTGCCAAAGTCAAACGTGCGATGGAGATTTTATGCGCTGTCCAAATGGGGGAAAAAGTGCTTGTCACAACCCAATGTATGTAATTTGTTTGATCTTTTAAACTATTGATCGATGAAAACGTAAAAATTGACAAATTTGTCAAACAATTTTGATCGTTAACAGGGCACTTTACTTTAGTACGAACAATATTTACTTTAACATAGGTACTCAGTTTCAGTGCAGGGATATATACGGTAGACAAACATGTCCTTGGTTAATAATGAACCTGGTTCAGTGCTATGGAACAAATAATCAAAGTTAGCAACCGATTTTTTTTTAATAATTACTGCTCGCTATGACACGACTGGTTTTACTTGTTCTCTTGTTTTTCTTTTTCTTGTGTGCCAGTCTCGCCATAATTATTCTTTAGTTACTCGTCTAACAATTCGTTGTCCAATATTAAGAGCACCAAAAAAGACAAAGCGAGCAAAAGCAGTCGTGCAAAACGGCCATCATAGCATGCTGCAACTATATTGACACTATAGTACAAAAAAATGTCATGGCCAGCATCAATAAACAAATTATTCCTTAAAAAAAGTAGATGGCGCCACTTACTGCGAGCAAAGCTCATCGCTTGAATACAGCTGTTCAAGTGATAAACAAAACGGCAACTATGGGTTCGTATTAGAAAGATTTAAAAAAATTCTTTCTTTAAAAAGTTTCTGCGGAAAGAAAAATAGATGGCGCCTCCTTGATCAGTCAATAGTAGCGCCAACTAGCGGCAGTTTGGGTATTTATTAGAGATTTACTACTAGGCCGTAATACAATTTTATAACTATGAACATTGAGTAACATTTTATTAGACAACTCTATTTTGTTTTAAGAACGAATTTGCTAAAACGGTTATTGGAATCCATTAATTGGTTTTATCTCTGCACTAATTCTAAACGTACAAGCAACTATTAACAATTTTCATTGATCATTGTTCGACAAAAAAACTATCGTAAACATGCCCAAGTTGCAAATGTTTTAGACAAAGCAAAATGTGTACTAACTTATCAATTTTAATCATAGCATACTTATTACTATTTACAATTTTTATTAAAAAAAAAAATTATCTTAATATACATAAATTAATCGATGCATTACAAAATAATGATGCCATAATATATAAAAAAATCAATGGTAAACTTAAGGAAGCACTACGCACTCACTTATTTCATCAGTGTTGCTTGTTAATTTGATGTATTCCCGTTTAGGAATATATTCCCATTAAATAGGGACATTCACTGTCCATGAGCACGGTAATGGGGGAAATAATAACCATAGACTTCTCACCCCCTGCAGTAGAGATAGAGGTTCAACATGAATACATCATTGTTACAAATAGCAACGTTATAAATTTGAATAATTATAATAAAAAATCACTAAAATATTGGCTGTGTGAGCAAAATTGTTAAAAACTAGCAAAATATTACCTAAGACTAGGGCCTTTCTTATAAACATTAATACTTAGTTCCTGTCTCGTTTATTAATTTTCCAGGCGAGTTATTGCAGTTACTATTGTATGTTTATTTTCTTAGAGAAGGTGTAAAACCAAACTCATAATATCATAAGCACGGACTGTGTTTGGAGTTGGCCATTCGGACCCACGTTTACACCAAGAAGTTGTAAACATGTTTGACACAAAACTGATTGAAGATTTGTCAAAAATTTATAGAAGACTTATCAGAACACAATTACTTGTTTTATACATGTATTGAGACTCATTCTATACATACAGTTTTCGTTCATATGTATAGCCAACCAGTTGTAAACAAACATTTGCGTTCACACCGAAGTTTGCGACATATTGCAACTTGTCAAATACATGTTTTGAACCTTGGTGAAAACGAGGGGGGAGCGTTCATTAATTAATATTAATTTTGTTATTATTATTAAAGTCTCTATAGCTTGCTTGCTTTCACTACATACCGATATGATAAGTTAGATGTTATTTAGCACGTGTTCTCAATGACAGCGGCAGCGAGTACTATAACAGTGGATGATGCCCTAATAGAAAAATCACCGAACTACTCTTGCCGCTATTTCCACTCCGCCACAGTTCATTACCAAAAACGATTGGAAGGTTTAGCGATAATAATCAAGTATTCAAAATATAGTATCAAAATGGAGTTCGGTACTGTGAAAAATACTTATATTAGGAAAACACTAAAGGGCGGAATAAAATCCCATAAATAACAATCAGTACAATTTTGGAATGCGTACAATATCTACCGTGTTCCAATAACTTAGCGATAGCTCCGTTAGCTTTCAAGATGGCGCCACTTTTAGGTGATATTACAATTTTCGATAACAATAATAGGCTAGCAACATTATTCTTGGTGTGAAAATAGAATAATTAACTCTTGAGAGTAGGGGCGAGACCAGAGTATTTCATTTGCACGTTGAAGACAGTCAGTGCCACCTGGTGGTAGCATTACAATGACTTTTACTCTATAACCGTCGTTTACATAAAGGAACAAGTTTAAAACACATTTGCGTTCACACTGAAGTTTGCGATATATTGCAACTTGTCAAATACAAATGTTAAACCCTAGTCTAAACGAGGGGTAACATGGCGATGACTTCAATCGAACGTTAAAATGCCTTTAGACCTGTACAGTCAGCATCAATCGATTTAATATGTCAATCGATCGATAAAGCCGAACTTCAACATTTCAATGAGCTATTAAGCAACCAAGCAACTAGCAGGTTCAGAGACCTTATGGCTTTAGTAATATATGTTTGAAAGATTTACGCCCATATTTGAAAGCTTCGGCAGCTATCACCAAGTAAAAGGAACAACTACACGAAGTGATAACCTAACGTGATACAAATGCTTTTACTAATCACACATAAATTAAGGATTATACAACAACCCTAGCACGTGGAAAGTTTACGAGTAGTTCGAGAACCAATCGTAGCCCACATTTATATGCCTTTTCGCACATCAATACCTTATATATTTTCAAAACGGATATTATCTTTTAACTTGGTAGAAACATTTTTATTGCCGGTACACAAATATTCCATATGACATACGAGTTCATACAAAAAAAACACAAGGGTAGATAGTATCACAAACATATGTGTTTGTTAAGTTTGTAGATGGCGCCACAAGCAGTTGCAGCGCCATCTACACTGTATTGTGGAAGTATTCTTCTATTTAGAAAAATGTGCGAAGAGGCTTACCGAATGTACAGTGTAATAAGTTATCGGGTTTACTCGTAACTATACAATTTAGGGAAATATAATGTTATATCAAGACAATTTTGCTAACTACATCGCTAAACATCTAATTTGGATTCAAACTCGTCAAATAATCATGACCACACTTTTTACAAATACCTCCAAAACAAAAAAAAATCAAATGAAATGAGCAATATTATAAATGATAATAACAACTATTTTAATATATAATTCATTTTTAATGTGGTCATAATTTATAATACTATAAAATTAACATAAAAAAAAATTCAATTCAATTTTTCAATATTACCCCCAAATGCAACGATATTGTGCAGTCATCAATATTGCTGAATAATGTTGTAGGTATAAGGGATATCTAATGTGGCTAGTCGCTACCGAGCCGAGCCATGTCGGTTAACAGAGATATGTATAAATTTGTAGGCATGACAAATAGACTTTTTGCGAGATTTAAATGTGCTTACAACCCTTTTTCTTACAAAAACATCATTGACGATTGGACTATTTTCTTTAGAGCACGTTTTACCATGTTCAGAAACCACTAAGCTACATGAATATTGCACAAATTTGAGTTGATATTGCACAAATTTGAATCGATATTGCACAAATTTGACTCGATATTGCATAAATTTGAGTTAATATTACACAAATTTTAGTTGATATTGCACAAATGTGAATTAATATTGCATAAATGTTAGGTAATATTGCACGTTTAAATCACGCAAACACATTGTCAACGTGTTAAAACTAGTCCAGTGTACATCGGACTCTCCCTGTCTACAATAACTTAACAATAAACAATTAACTATGCTATTAACAGCCCTCGACTACATTATCAATACAGATATCTACTAAACGAAGGAATAAATATAGAAGATGCCATCAAACGTTCACATTTACAATCAAAGACGAAAGATTTTTCTAGAAAATTGCTATTGAATTGATAGATTAAATCCCACGCGTTAATATTTGAAGGATAAACGCCTGAAATTTAGATTTTCTAACGATTGAACTATGTACAAATAGATTACATTTTTAAGCGAGTACTTGAAAATTGAAGGCTTTGGAAGACATTATATTTTATAACCTAAATAAATTGAATAATAATGTGGTACACTCGCATTGAAAGAGAAAAATTAAAGTGATAAATATGGACAGAATTAAAAATACAATGGTAGTGGACAATGATATTGTTTAGGATCATTTCTCTTTGTAGAACCGAGGTCGCTTGCACCCTTTTGGCTTTAACCGTCAATGCACATCAAATGGAAATTGGTTCAAATCGATTCTAAGCAATTCTTTTGACAGTTTATTTCACCTCGATACCTCAATATCACGTATGGTATTTTATCTATCATTTCAATACCTTACATTTACACATAGCTTGTCTACGCCCCACCACTCCCTTAACACACACAAGAAATTGACGACAATTGTTTTTTTTTTTTGAAGAATATTTATAACCGAAATTGCTAATATTCCCTCTAACCCTCTCCAACTAAGTTAACTTGCTTCTGTTAGAAGTAGGGTTCACGTCGTAGTGTAATGGCCAGGATTCTAACCCTCTCGATCGTAAGGCAGCGTCCTTAATCACTAACCTACCGCCGATTAATTTAAATTTTCCGATTTATCGGTCAAGCAGTCACAATTCAGTTCAGTTCTTTCCGATACTGTGGTACTAGTTTATACAAAGCGTATCCAGATTTATCGCGCGACTAGTTGACCGCAAAGTTAACCTACATGTTCATGAAACAATCGACGTTTTCAAACAGATGAAATTGTGTTGTGTGTGGGGCGCATCATAGCAGTTTGGACAAGCTATACATTTTAAATTCATTTGATCCGTCATTACTTCTTAAATTGACCAAGCGATTATTATACAAGATGAATGCAGATACATCTAAATAAACTCTTGAATTATATGTCGTAGAAGCATGACTTAGATTCCAATTTAACGTGACAGCCATTTCAGTAAGTATCTAAACATCAACATGGTTTATATAATTTTCTACAAAATTATTTCCGTCTAGAATTCCTTTATTTTCATAGTTCCCAAATGATATTGGTCCTTATTTGAACGATATTAATACAGTATTCAGCTTTTGATTTGTTACGTCTTCGGGGAGAATGGTGAGTTCGGGTAAAATCGGCTTGCTTCGGTTTTGTAAAATACTCTATCATAAAGCGGCTTGACAGTTTAATACTTTTATAGATTCGATTTTGGTATTATCTATTCTATAAATATATATTAACCCATATAGATATACACTGTGCGTGAGAGGGCGTAAAACCAATTCAAATCCGATTCAAGCCGATCTTATCCGAACTATTTCCTTTAGTTGGCGCGAAAATCAAAAGTTGGTTACTGTTACTAACAAACCAAAAACTATTTTTTCTATTTTCATCTAACATGTTTTTTTTCTTAATCTTTTGAGTATAGCGATATGGTAAAACACTAGTACGTGTGCTTATTTAATATACCTCTATATAGTTATAACAGATAATCAAATATTATACATACTGAATATTATTATAGACGAAAATATTCACTATCTACAAGCTGAATCGTAAATAAAAATTGTGGATAGCACTATTATTTTGTATGGAGGACATTGTTTTTAGTTGGCAACACTACGTAAACTAAGGAGTATAGGATATTGCGTTGGGAGACTGGTAAGTCTTTATATGGTTACACTTACATCATAACCGATGTTTTTTAGTCTTGAATATGCGCTCCATGGTACGAAACAATTTATAGTACAAAAGTTAACGTGGGTATTGCATAGAAGATTTCAACACAATAGGGTAATTTTCAACAGACAAAATGTTTTTTAAATAAAGAATCGTAAAAGAGCTGTAGCAATTACGTCTGTCCTTATTTTGTCACTTTTTCACATAATTCATTCACTCAATCATAAATATTAAATAATTTGACAATAGCAGGTAGGACGTCACGATGTTCTAACTTATTTCATACAGGTTTGAATAGAACTTAACTTAACTTTTAGTACAAATATATTACTTATTTGACTAGTCAACTACCCTATTGTGTTCAAAAAATTGTTATAGGAAGTGTGTTAATTTATTTCTATTTGAACAATGATTTTTGACAGTTCGTCTTACGACAAAACGATTAATGTCTTAAGGGACAATCAGGGTTAATACTGCTATGTTCTAGTTCCAGAGTGCAGCACTAGCGTTACACTTTTTTGACTGGTCGTTCAAAGCGCAAATCGCCAGTTTTGACAATGTCAAGTGACAAGACAAAGTTTTTTCTGTTTCTTGGCGATCCAATGCCTACGCCATCAACTCAGTTTTTGGTTATTAATATATGTACATATTCTGTGGTTTTTACATTATACTGTTCGAATTCTAAAGAGACGTGAAAGTACAAGTGTCAAATTTCAAGACAAAGTTCATAGTCAAACTAGCAATTTCGTGAACTAAAAAATGGCGCCACCGTCCCTTCAATATTGTCAAAACGTGATAATTTAGCTATTTCACAGAATAGTTGGTTCATCTGTAATAATTTACTGTATGTGCTAGTGGGGCCCTCTGTACCTGTCATTGCGTAATGTACGTTTGTCTGTATGTTTGTCTTACGACAAATGACCCTTACGACAAAATGTTGGTTACGGCAAAATGTCGGTTACAACAATGTCCAAAAAAACCTAAAAAAGATAGTAGATTATAAATGTCGAGTACCAGGAGCGCAGTACGCGGTAGGAGAGTGCAGAGGTGTGACGTCATCAGTGGCGGGGCGCGCCGGTGAAGCTGACGGGCTGTTCATTCTTCACGAGGTTGGCGCGCGGCGCGGTCGTCGGC
This sequence comes from Pelosia muscerda, assembly GCA_963691645.1. Classification (NCBI taxonomy): domain Eukaryota; kingdom Metazoa; phylum Arthropoda; class Insecta; order Lepidoptera; family Erebidae; genus Pelosia; species Pelosia muscerda. The sequence continues at coordinate 1,662,236 of OY829100.1, forward strand.
TGGCCCGCGCCCGCCTCTAGGTTAGCCGCCGACGTCCTCATGTCGTCTATAGACGCCCTGCAGATTAATGGTTACAGTTTTATATTTCATTTGCTGGTGAAAGTTTCAAAATCTACGAGTACCATGCGTTAATGTTGTTTGTGTGTAAAAGAAATATGTGTAAGGAAGCTCATGTAATTATTAGATTAATTAAAATAGTTGAATAGAATTGTTCTTATAAAAAAAGAGAGAATATCAAAATAATACGCCAGTAGCTAGAATGTTATGAAAAAAGTTGCTATAGTGACGAAATAATTTGTTCATTCCATTATTAGTGTGCAGAATACTACGTGGAACAGGTCTGGTGACAGTCAAGTATACATTTATGCTATCTCATCACGTTGGTGCAATAATTGAAAACTGGTCACAAACGTATCTCCAGTAAGTTAGCGATTGGATTAGGTACATTTTCCTGTCACTTAACTACCCGACTTAGGCCATTTTCGGAATAAAATATGTCATTATAGGAATGTGTTCAATTACAATAGGTATATAAGAATTTCCCTCTCTTTGGTATACGATACCGCTTACGCTGCCTACCCACTCGCTTTCGAAGCTTAAGATTCAATTCCCATTATTTGAACTTTTTTACCGTATGGAAATCCCCACAGATACACCCCCTCCCCCTTCGAAGTCAGACTCGAACCGACCAAAACTGCACGGCCGTTTCCTGCCGTCATTTGCCGAGGATGAGGTAGTCTCTGGCATGCCCTTAAGCCCCGGCTGACCCAGGACCATCGAAGGCCCTTTTGGGTGTGGACTACGGTATTCACATTTTTCCTCGGATAAGGAGGAGCGCGCATCGGCCCGCGGGTACCTATCATTCCTAGGTCCGCGCTCTTGGACGCAGGTTGGCATTATTTGACCACTAAAGGGTGGGTGGAAACACCCATTGTATATATTTTTGCCACTAGTATATATTTTTCTGTTACTACAAACACCATCAATCAAAGATACCATCATATTATACCTTCACCATTAAAAGTATTGCTGGCTGAAAATGAAATCTAGAGCTATATAAAAAAAAACATGCAGGTTCAAATGACTTATTTACCGAAAAAAAAAATGACACAAGCATATTTACAACACCTAATAGTTAATCCTTTTACGTGGTCTAAGACCCATGCAACTAGCTACAACATAGCCCACAAATGACCACACCGAGCTGCATTTTATTGATTGAGTGAGCGAAATCAATTTATACAATAATCACGCGTTATCTGTGGTAAGAATGATAACAGACTGGTATAATATTTAAATTCCGACTATAGACAATAATATACTAACGTAAGTAGACCCATAGACCCCTTCATTACCGCCTCACCTAATTTAAAATGTCAGTGCCAGTGAATATCTATATCTGTCAAAGTTGATAATAGTTTCATGGTTCATATATTCTGTCACTTTCTGACATCTAATTTTTATGTAAAGCTACGTATTTTACTCGCACACTTCTTTCCTATAAGGATAACTTTATATAACAGTATTGGAACCTATATATTCAATACAATTAAACTTAAGGATACCGTTGGTCCCGAAGGTGACCATCTGAATGCCATATATGGCCCAGGGTTAGCCGGAGTATGAGACAAATGCCTTAATAGGCACATGAGAACTGAGACGGCGCGACATGCAGTTTTTGCCCGTGTGTATCCGTGGGGGGAGGGGGAGGATTACTAAAACCTAACATGACGTGATATAAGCATCCCGTGTTTTGGGAAAAGTCGGTCGGAGCTTTATAGGGTGTATAGCTTTCTCTTTCTAGCATAGATCACGATCGGTCCTTTAACATCCCATAATAAAATTTTGACCATGACACCAGAGTCCCAGCTGTGCATCAAAATTAACATTAGAATCATTAGAATAATGTGAAGTGCTAAAATTTGAGCTTGGTCTATACTACCGGATTTGCAATAGCAGAGAATCAAGTAGCATACCTAATGACAAGTGCAATTAAAATGAAACGTTATCTCCCTTGAATTAAAGCGCATTCTCGTCAAAATATGTACAGCAATGTTCGCTCGCTCAACACTAAAAGCATATAACACTTCGCGTGCCTTTAGTTGGGGCGCCACACGTCGGGGTCTTCCATGAGAGTGACGTTGTGGTCGTGCGAGCCCTGCAGCCCCCCCTGGACACCGGGGGGCGTGCTGCCACCCGCCGCCATCGCCGCCATGTCATCGCGGGACCCCCTGTAGACCCCGGGGTTCACGAGCGCAATCGAGCACAAACAGGTTATGGTTAAACATGTTAGTTGGTTGGGTTCATTGATGCGAGTTCAAATTATTTATTTGGGCGTTCGATTTTTGATTTGTGTAAGCTCATTTTAGAGAATTTGATTGGCTATTTGTGAGTTAACACTCAAAATAATATTACGATAGGGAACATTAGGCAATAGTATAGGCTCAGAGGGCGCCACTATCGTATCCACAGTATTATTTATATTTAATTATTTTATTTCTGGGGAGTTATTGTCTTAATTCGATATAGAATTTTGAAAATTATATTAAATAAATATTCTTTCTTCTACATCTTTATCTTTTTAGATAAATTACTTAATGTGAAGTAAACCAAAAAGACATTAATGGAGGTGTTTAAGCAGTTATATTGCTGCCTTCGCTTTACAAATAGTTTATATTATAGACTTTATATCTATGCTGACTAAAATAGAATTAGTCTACATTACAGACTCTAGGTCTATGCTGACTCTATGTATGCTATATGCCATCCGAGCCGTTAGAACTAATAGAGTATATTTGAAGGCAATTTGCGCTTTGAACGACCCGTCTAAAAGCTATTTAGTACTGTTTAGGTTAGTGCTGCACATTGGCGCAACATTATAATATTAAACCTCATTAGTTTTTTTTTTGCTAGTATTAACGACCCTTAACCCAAAATAAATTGCTTGTGGTTGAAGAGGATTCACGACGGTTGTTTTAGCCAAGACGAATTTAGGACCCCTCGATCGTAAAGCCTAGTCATCAAACCATAAAACTAATACTTTTTATGATGATAACAATGTCTAAAAATATTTTATTTTTTTTGCTTTAAAAAAACCTTAAAATAGTTTTATTAGTTGGAGCCTTTATAAATAAGTTGTACTCGCATTCGTGAATTTCAAAACACAATATACATAAGCGTTAATTTAAACCTTAACCAGTTCACATCAAAGCTTAATTTGCGTTACATCCTATTTCTGAAGTTTTTGATTTTAACCTGTAGAAGTAATTTTGATTTTTTTAAATGTATTATTTAGGCACAAGAAGCATTATCCATTATGTACATTAGTTCACAAAAAGCACCCCAAGGAGTATTATATGCATTGATTGATTGGTACCCACTACAGAAGTTTTATTTTTTTAGGCCATTATGGAATATCTCTCGATATAACTAGTGACAAAATATTGTTTGTAACTTACAATAATTAACGTGGAAAAATTAAATGAGCTGGTAGAATCTCTTTTTACATTACATAACATAACATAAACTGACACCTGTATCCCCAAAGGGGTAGGCAGAGGTGCTAGCACCCACATTTCGCCAGTTTATGTTTAGGTCCCAATAGGTGGCGAGTCTATTGCCATTAACCGGGCACTTATAAACCTGCGATAAATAAACACATAACTTCGAAAAGCATCGAAATGTCATTGGTGTGTGCCATGGTAAAACTCTCTTTTTATTCATATTTTTGTTGTAATATTATATGAATAAATTTGAATCAAAACTAACCTACTATTTCGGCTTATATAACTTTGGACTATAACCAATTTTTGTGAATCTAACCAATGAATCTACATAATAAAATTCGAATGAGTTCGTGGTATTTGTATTGAAATACTTTAAATTGTAAATCTTTTCTGTATTTCTTTTTTTTAATTTAACCCTTTGTGAATGCCGCAAGGTGACACGGTTAGGTACAATAATAAATATCGTGGGGAAGTACAAGGCGTCCCCGGGCGCAACGCCCGTTCGTGTGTGACCCCCCTTACAAGTCAGTCATTCACAACTCGAGTTAGTTATCACATTCCACACTCAACCCGTCGAACGCTCACTCATATACACTCTAGTGTACAACGATACTGACTTTTTGCCAAGCGCCATGATGCCGTAGATAATGCCGGTGCCGAAGATGAGCCCGCTGCCGATGAACGTGCTCGCGCTTATGAAGCACATGGAGAATGCGGGTATCGCAAGTCTGTGAATTAATTAATTGAACTTTATTACAAGACTATTTAGTATAATGGAGGTAGGACATAACGGTATACCAGGGCCTCGATATTACTAATTGTCAACTATTGTCAAGGAGCTGAGATTACAAAAAGTGCCATTTAATTTGGGACTCTACTGTTATATAGTTAAAGATCAAAATTAGATTGTGTATAGTGGATGAAAAGATGTAATAAACTCTTTTTCATTTCATTTTGAACTTTAAGACAATTAGCATATAGCCGAAAATGCCATGGCAGCTTTTGTGATTTCGGTCACGTGGCTATGATTTACAATTTAGTAGAATCGGGGTCCTGGTCCAAATTGAGCAGTCCGGCTCGGGGAGTACCTCCGCCCTAATACGGAATACCTAAGAATAACACGGCTACTAATAACCTTGTGTTGTGTTTCCGAGGGTGAGTAGGGTAGCCAGAGCTTTTGACGTTATGTGTTTTCAGTGGGAAGACCGAATATTTTGTCTTTGCCATAGCAAGGCCGCGAGGTCCAGTTAGTCTAAGTAAGATATAATTTGAAAATAATAATAATACGAACTGTAATTTAAAAAAAAAAAAACAAATTTTATTTCTGTTTTAAATTGTCAATTGTTTGCTTTTATCAAATCACTAAAATATATAGCTTTATCTGTGGTGGAGGCGCCTTGGACTTGTTAATTGCAACGAGGCGTCACACACAATAAAACATGGCTTTGAACGACTGTTTCATTAATTGTTAGTTTCCGCGTAACGTCACGTGTCATACCTATGACAGTACGACAAGAACGCCATTGCAGGCACAGCTTTTTAGTGCAGTTTTAAAATTCAATCATTAACGTTGAAACGGTAGACCAAATCCTCCCAAAGATTGGGAGAGGCCTATGTCCAACAGTGGATGGTGACAGGCTAATGCGGTCGTTCATTCGTACCTTTATAACTATTCTAGAATACGTCGTTGATTTGATTTACCAGTTCTATAATGTTCCTAATCGAATTAAATGATTATAGTATGCACAATAGTATTGTACGGTTATGTTAATCCAATCACAGTAGATAATAAAAGCTTGAAAATACAACAGGAAAACGGTGGGCAGTAGGGTAAAGTTTTCCTGTTGTATTTTAGTACAGTGGGCCCCAAAAGTTCCTGGACAAGCGTCTGATCACCTCCCTCGACATTTTATTTCAGTCGAACTACCATCGATTCGCAGTCACTTTTAAAATATTGCGGGAGTTAGGCCTACCCTGAATCGTTTACTTAATTAAATAACAATTGTTCATTAATATATTTTAGATTGAAACTTCCTCATTAAGAAATAATTGAAAATTCACGGCAAAAGTCCATCGTCGTTAAGGAAAAAATAGACTGCACCTTAAAATATTCAAACGTCTATGCTGTGATCACGTGCGCGCGGTGTGGTAGGAGTCGAGGAAAAGAAAGAGAAAGAAAGAGCATGAATCGAAAGAGAGTGAGGTAGCGCCGTGAGTGTTGGCGACGAACGTCGGCGAACTATGGCGGACTATATATTATTTATACTAATAGATATATGTTTCTCTGTCCACACCTCTGCCTATCTCTTCCGGAATTTACAAGAGTCAAAATTATATAAAGAGTCATTACTACACAGTATAAAATAAAGTCGCGTTCTCTGTCCCTATGTCCCTTCGTATGCTTAAATATTTAAAACTATGCAACGGATTTTAATATATAGAATGGTTAAAGAGGAAGGTTTATATGTATATAACATCATGCTACGATCAACAGGTGCGGAGCAGGAATAAAAAATGTTGCAAAAACGGGATGATATAGACGAAGTTGCGCGGGTCAACTAGTTTAAATAATAAATCGATGTTAATCAAAGACACTTACGCAATATAAAATACCGCCTTGTTCCAGTAGGGCCTGGTCTCCACCTTGTCACTCAGGGTCTGAACGTAATCTATGAAGAAGCAGCAGCACGGTGCCTCGCACACTATCACTACGAAGCCGGCCAGCATCTGCCAGATGCCGGCAATTAGGCAGCCCACGTCCAACATCACGATGCTGATGCAATTTATCAGGCCCATTAGTATCGCCACTGAAAAAAAACAAAAATTTGTTAAAAATAAATATTTTAGGACATTCTACGCAACGTCATCTAAACCTAAAATAAAAGTATAGCATAACTAGCTTGTGTTATGAGTTCTAGAATGCAGATATACATATTTAGATATATTTATCTTTTGTAAATACATATAATCGTACATATTTATGTACCTACATAAAATACCCGGACCAATGCAAAAAGACATAATAATAAATATGAATATATATGTAGTGAGCTGGAATCGGACCCATGACGTCCGACGTAGCAGTCGAACCAGTCGAACACCCACATAGCTGAGGAGGGAGAGGGAAGGGTTGAACGTTAAAGCGCAAAACACACACAGCGCGGGTGCGGCGCGGGTCGGGCCCGCGACGGGTATTTTTTTTTTGTATTCCTTATAATTGTATGGACGGCAACACACATAACGCGGGCGCGGGTCGTGTCAAGCGCGGGTCAAGCGCGGGTGCCGCGGGTGTCACCCGCTTTACAAACCAAGGCGCGGGTGCGGCGGGTGGGCGCGGGCTAGCGGCGTTTGTTTTCGTCGTAATGTACGCATTCTCCTATAACCGTTCACACAGACGGCGGGTGCGGGTCGTGTGCGACGCGGGTCGCGCGGGTGTCATTTTGCTTTTGTAATTATTTACAAAAACTAGTACATTTTTCCTATGAATCTCAATGAAAAAATTATTGAATGTGGACCTAAACATGTTTGCTTGTTTGTAATTGATGATGAAGTGATGAAATTTACCGTTTTCTAGTCTTTTTTTATAGATTTCGTGAATTCACGACCATTTTCTTTTTCGAGCTCTTCTTTTCAAAACAAATAGAAACAATTTTACTTCTTCTTGCCTAATAGCGTTATTTTAGCTTCGACCATTTTTTTATACCACTTAGGTGAAGCATGCAACCCATCTGGTGGACAGCGGTTACCGTGGCCTATGGATGTTTGCAACACCAGGGGCGTCACGTTCGTGCTGCCGACCATATAGAGAAGAAGGTGGAAGAGGGAGGGGGAGGAGAAGGATGGATGGGGAGGAGAAGGATGGTCTAACTCCGTTTTGGCTGAATTTCAGTATTTTCCGTGAAGCTATTGCTATCTAACCTCCACAAACCATTGGAGATATTGAAGTATAACAGTTGGACCTGTTGTTGTATTTTTAACTCTCCACCTACAAGTAACGATTGCCATGCATACAATGGCAATGAATGAAATCGAACCCGCGTCTCCTGCGAAGCAATCTCGTTCACTACAGTTATGCCACAGTGGCTGTCTTCGTTCTTCGTCTGTGTCCAAATTCCCCGACATTTTCAATCACTGAAACGGGTGGCTTCATTGCTTTTGGATGGAACGTCAAAAGTATCATAACGTTGCAGTGCTTCATTCTCTTTTCATTTTCATCAGACGTAAGTTCGAGTTTTTATGTATAAAAATGGCGGAGTATCAGCTTAGAGCTTAAATAAAGTGCACAAATGTAGGAAAGTATCATATTACTGTAAATTTTGATTTTTCAATTTGGTTTCCTATCTCCATAGGAACCTCTCTATAAAGTTTTCCTTACTCAGTTCGTAATCATCTGTCATCGACAATTATACAAATACAGTAACTTCATAAGAATTACTTATACTCTGAAAAGCAGAAGAAGCCACCCGCGCCCGCTCGACCCGCGCTATGTGTGAAGGCACTGACACCCGCGGCGGGTGGCGCGGGTGAAGCGCGGGCCCGACCCGCGCCGCACCCGCGCTATGTGTGTTTTGCGCTTAAGAGAGTTTCTGTGCTGTCAGTGTAGAAGAGAAAGCAGGGTTTTATACCATCAAATCATAGCAGTGTCAGTGAAGGGCAGTGTTGCCGTTGCAAATTTTATTTTATTTTTATTTTATAAGGTATTTAGTTTCATAGGGTTTTTGGTTTATGATTTCGTGTTATGTGCTACAGCTAATTTAAAAATAAACGCATTTTTCTTTCTTTCTTTCTTTGCCATTAAACGGGCACTTATAAACCTGCGATAAATACACACATAACTTCTAAAAGCATCGCAGTCATTGGTGTGAGCCATGGTAAACCTGGGATCGAACCCGAGACCCCGTCTCAGCAGTCCATTACCCGTACCACTAGGCTACCTTACAACTTAAACCCTCGGTTTTTCCACTGAGAACACAGAACCTCTCCAATGAGCTCTACTCACCAAAAACCCAACACAAGCTTATTATTAGTCGCGGTATTCTGTAGGGCAGAGATATTTCTGGTTGTGAAGGTCATATGGCAGTCGCTTCACGGAAAATATTGAAGTTCAGCCGCATCACAGTTGGACTGGAAAGTCGACCCCAACTGAGTTGAGAAAAGGTTCAGAGAATGATTTAAACAAAACTCCGTATCATTGGTCAGTAAGTACCCACGTATTGCGAGCTCAAGCAAAGCGCGACGATGTCGCAAAACGTCGCAAGGGCCTTGATTACAATATTTGCCACTTCGGTGGTTTTACAAATCAAGGTCACTGACTTCCAGTAAAGAATTCCTTGCGCTATTATCGCATATTCAGAGAACCTTACTCTGAATATGCGACAATAACGCTTTTTTGTATGTTGTAAACATGCGTGCTCGAAAATAATTAAGAACTCGAACGATTTATATCGAGAACTTTTGATGATTTCTTCTTCTTCTTAAGATGGCTTCTTTAGCAAGCAGATTCGCCGCAATTTCGCCAATATCAAATGGTAAATTTATTACAAATTATTAATGGCTAGACGCCAATGTCAAGTTTTTCATCTTTTTTTTTTCATTCGGTTTGACGATTTGCGATGTTCACCCTAACTTGTCTGTCATAACTCTTGACGTTGACATATAATTGACGAGTCAATCGTTCATTTTATTCATTCTTTAAACCACTTCCAGATATAAGAATAGGCACAATTTGTGGACCTAAAATGTGCTCAAGATGCGTTCTATACGCGCAGTACGTGTTTTTAGACTGTCTTTTGAGGATAACGTAGAGTGCAATGGTGGTGGACGTCCTCAAATCTACCAATCATATTTCACAGCAATACGCGCGCGCCAGGGTATCATTTCTCCAACTCGCGACTTAGATCCAAGATCCGTGCCTACCTTTTAAACACTTAGGGTTACAACTGTCGACATAACGGTAGAGATTGGAAGCTTCCGGGCATTACCAGTTTAACCATAGGTATGCTGCTCTGCCATTTCCCATATATTATAGTTTCGTTAGTTACAATAGCAGCATACGTAATAGAAAGTAAGTTAAAACTGAATATATGTAATCAACTTTCGTCATTCACCTTCAACAATTTAATATCTGCGCTGGCGCAACGACTACGACGACGTCTAAATAGAGTCCTGGTGATTATTCCATATTTGTCGCGTCCTTCCTACACACTAAACAATTGGAGGTTGTGGCCAATTTGTTGTAAACGAGAAACGGACCGTGGCCATTATCATATAAATTATTTTAGTTTATAGAGACACCTAGCTATAGTCACAGAATAAATGATAGTACTAAGTAAGGATGCTAATGTTCCGAAAGAGAGGGCCCCGGGTCTGCCGGGGTGTGAGGGATATTATGTTCGCTACTATCTCACCTCCGGCAACTAAAGACCCAAAGACGGCGTACGTTTTAGTTGTTTCTAGTCCCACATAACCTCCCCAACCGGCAACGGCGGGGGAAGTATCCGTGGGGATTTTTCGCACGATAAATAAAAAGTAAGATGCTAATGTTATGAATGCGATAATTAGTTTATTACCTACTCAATCACTAATGGTGGGTGGGTGAATGTAGTTTTCCAATGGTGAAAGACTTTGAAATCGGTACAGTACTTTTTGAGTTTAATATTACAAATATACACACAAAAATTCAAATTTTTCCTCTTTATAATGTTAGTGTAAAAGTGTAAAATTAAATTGGTATATGTAAATGATCCTTTCGCTGGATCCGTAGTTAGATCTACTGAGAAGAGACCAGCAACAGACTCAGGTAGATTATCGTTATCCTTTCCTTTCATTCTTTCTACTTGTACTGCGTTTGACTGAACCATAAAGTTATTAGTAACACTTAGAGTGACAAAGCCTTTTGCCTCAGGACATTTGGTCCGTATATTTCAAAGAAGATTTGAGTAATTTGCTCAATATTAACAAATACATTGTGATAGGTCCATTTTTCATCGTGCGAAACATCCCCACGTATACCACCTTCGTCAAAGTTGGTTGAGGTGATTATTTGGTTTGGTTTTAGTCGGGTATTTGATTGCCGAAGGTGAGATTATACAAGACATATCTCTCGCTTGCCGGCCTTTGAGATGATGGCCCCCTTCATCTAGGCTCCTAGCCCTGAACGGTAGCTTCATGAGAGCACTCAGAGTCTTGTTGGTGAAGGAATGAAATATTTTCTTTATGCTAAAGATATAGTACAAGCAAGACAAAGACATTTATTGCACTTACATTTTTGCTATCTTATCTATTTACTCGGAAATAATACCGTATGAATGTTGCGTGATTACAAGTAAGAAAATAATCGACCAGGCTGGTTATTTTTGTACAATTAATGCTTGGTACACACCAGCAGACCGACGGCGAACAAACGTATGGGTACAGTGGGACAAGGTTTACTCGTTGAAGTAGCGGATAGATAAAAAAGAAGTAGGTATAAATGTATCGACAAGAATCTTGGGCCTAAGTTGCGAGAGAAACGGGATTGTTTTGATATAATCTATAATTGGTAAATTTCTGCTCGTTTTCAACGGTTGCACCCCATCCTATCCTCAAAAACGCGAATTGCAAGTAAGTATCCTAGATAATATAGTAGTCACATTGACTTCCTAAATTTAAAAAAAAAAAAAATTGAGATCATTTTCTGCACACTTCCTTCTGACGCATTATGACCAAAATCTTTGGGTCCCCAAGTCGTGCCTATACCTATACGATGATCATAACCACAGTAACCACACACCGTCGACCACCATGTTTCACCATATTGCTAGAAAACCAATTGCTTTCGAAGCAATTCTTCGTGTTCGTGCGTTCGCGTTCACGCACTTTCGTTAGTGTATACCCGGCATAATATTGGGGTCTATTCAACCTCTATGAGATCTTATGTTTGTTTAATTAAGTAGGAAGTACTATCATCAAAACTAGGTTATAAATAAACAATTATTTTGTACACGCAAACCGTTTTAGTTATCAGTGTTATCTAGTATCAACAGATATGTACGCATGCGCATCAAATCATACACTCTAGTGACACACAGACTAGTGTGATAATATCTTAGGAAGTAAGAACGTTTAAGTTAAACGTCCACCTTCTTTCTACAGTCCTGGGGCCTTCAAGCGGGGCGTCAAATAGCATCTGATAAGACCGCCAAGCTGAAGTCAGATTGTAACACTGTACGTGTTTGTAATGGTGACCCTCTTTCCTGAGACTTTGTCTTCAGCTTACTATCAGGCTAGGTGAAGTCATATTGACGTGTGCTAAATAAAAAACAGATCCTTTCAACATCGTAAGGATGTATCGCCGCACGTGTTTCCTTCTTCCTACAGTCCCGGGTCCTTTAGGCGGGGCGTGAAAAAGCATCTGATGAGGCAGTCAAACTAAACCCCACCATTCTGTTTACACTGTACCTACATGTTTGTAATGGTGACCCTCTTTCCAGAGACTTTGTACTCAGCTTACTATCAGGCGAGGTATATTGTTGTGTATTTGACGTAGTATATTGTTGTATATTGTGTATATTAACACGCCCTAAATAAAAAAAAAGATTCTTTTAACATCACATCAAAACTTTTGTCAATACCACCTAGGGCTCTAGACATAGTCACATTCTATTGACGAAAATGCCAGTGAAATCGTTTAGTAAAGTCCGTATTATAAATCTGTAATATGACTACAAAAATTGAATGACATTTAAATCTTTATAATCACTACATAGTCACTACATAGTATAAAATAAAGTCGCGTTTTCTGTCCCTATTTTTCTTGTCCCTTTGTATGCTTAAATCTTTAGAATTACGCAACGGATTTTGATGCGGTTTGTTTGAATAGATAGAATGGTTAAAGAGGAAGGTTTATATGTATATAACATCATGCTACGACTAACAGGTGCGGAGCAGGAATGAAAAATGTTGCAAAAAAGGGGTGACGCAGACGAAGTCGCGCGGGTAATATAATATTGCAGATTTTATTATTAAAATCACTGCAGTGTCAAGTAATCCACTGATAGAAAATTGGAAACGGTTTTTACCATCAAAAGCATTGGATTGGAATTTAGCAGACTATGAACTTCAAGTTGTCTGCTTAGTTTTCTCCTCTGCCACAATAAACTCAACACCCGTGAATTATAGGAAACCTAGGTATCATCATCACAACTGCATAAATCCCGGTCCAGCTGAATTTCAATATTTCCCATGAATTGACGGCCTTTTGGCCTTCACAACATATAGGTATAGGCAATAAATTTATGAATAGGTATCATCAAGATAAAATTCTTGCATATCACTTATTATACCTATCTCTGGGAAAAGGGGCACATATCTACTGAGCCAAGTACCAAACATTTCATAGCGAGTCTTTAAACATAGCGTAGCTCCTTAGAATTCCACCTCCTCAGACATGTGCAATAGGTAATGTATATTTAAATGAGGTTTTAATCCTGAGTAAGCTCACTCATATTTGTTGATAGATCTTCAACTTCAAGACGTAAGTGTTTAGTCCTCAAAGATGCATCACACCTATTTGGTGCTGTGCTGTGTGTCACTCCTACCTAAGCTGAACATTATCAAAAAGCACCAAAGAATTAAGACACACATTGTCACTTACAATGCCTACCTAATTTCTACCTAGTTTTTTTGCTCAATATTCTAGCAATCAAAGGGTTGGTAGCTTAGTAGTTATGAATTCAGCTTTACGATGGAGAGGTTGCCATTACACTACCAACGTGAACCCACTCCTAATACAAGCAAGCAAGCTTAGTTGGAGGGGTTAGAGAGAACATTAGTAATTTCAGTTGCTAATATTCCTTTTAAAAAAATCTATATTCTAGTTAATAATAAAAAAAATTACCGTAAAACAGGGAGAATAGGAATCCAGGGGTGGATAGAAATAAAATGGTCATTGGAATATTTTAAATAAATTCTTTTACAAAATTTTAACTAAGCCCAATAACAGATATTTCGTGATTCTGTTATTACAATGAACAAGTCCAAATTTTCGCTTGAAAGATGGTTACTAAATAATTTAGCTGACCATTTTATTTCTATTCACCCTTCAATCTCTATCCACCCCGTTTTACCACAAGTATACACTGCACAGAATATTGAATGTGTATATTATAAGTGTGAATAATCAAACTACACACTTATAATTATATATAGAAATGAGATATGTTAAATTCATTATTTATTTATATAATCAAATTACATTGGGTATTTCCCTTTGTCTAAAAACTAAGACGCAATGGAACGCCTGAGACTGTTTATTATTTTAAGCTCATTGACTATGGGGGGGTGGTTGAACACTACTTTGACTGATAAGATTAATGGCTTAATTAACATTATCTCTTGCCCAGCCCTGAATAAAATTGATCATGTCTTTATACACAATAAAATGTCATTTCTCGTACTTTATAGATATTATAGTAAAACAATACTAACGAAAACCGCCAAGAGTCCCAACTCCCCGACCAGCGTAGCGCATCCACCAAGGCACGTCATCTTTCTGGGCATTGTCGCCTCCCGGCCGCGCCATAAGCGTTGAGAGCTTGTCTGTTAGCGACTAAAACAATTGTTAACATGTTTATAAACTTATCCTGATGATTTGATCGCAAATCATTGAATATTTACGAAAATTCTTACCATTTTCGAAAAAATCAATTCACTGCTTTGTCACCTGTCAAGTCAAATAAAAGTTAGTTAGTTTTCGTTTACCAAAATCAAATATGCATAGTTTAGAGACCACGGCACGGACATAATCATTGAATCGCATTTATCAATATATTATTGAATATAACTTTCAATTATAATTTTCCTATTTAATAACTAAATAGTTACATACGTCATAACTTAAATAATTTTTATTTTAATTGTTTATACAAATATCGTTTATTTTGGTTGTAATGGAGAACAGGCTGACAATCTGCGTTTTGTTATTTTTAACTGTGATTCAACTTAGTATGATTATTAAGTTATCTTTAATTGTTAATGAACAATGTAATGCTAAAATGATTTGTACTACAAAGTACAAAATTAGTTTCAATTTTTCAGTCTATTTGTCAACAAGGTTGTAGTCAGAATATTAAGCGCAACGTGCAACTTACTGAGAACTGAGACATGAAATAGTATGACTGATGACACGACTGCCATGGAATAACAAAACGCATTCCCATGTCGGTCGGCATCAGCGGTTTTGCTATTGTAATATTTGCATGAGTTTTTGCAATTACGATTCTATTGTGAATTTGCCGTCCATTTCCTGAAATTCATGTGTACGGCGAAAGATTAAACAGTTATGGCACCAACAACAATGCTTCCAAAGCTATCGGATGCCTCTCAAACTATGTAAGTGACATTGAACTGAAACTGAAATTTACTTTTCGCAATAAAATTAAATATGCCTTGTTGGTTGATTATTCGGCCTAATTGTAATTTGTTTAGTGTACATCTTATACTATGTTATCGACACCATGATCAAATCAGCAGTTTTGTAAACTGTTACCTACCTTGGCGATCGTTAATGTACTTGTAATTAGAATCTTACCATTTAACGGCATTTTAAGCTAAGTAATCATGTGTTATAACTTTATATAAGGCACGAAATTACTGTGGAATGTTGGCATAAAGTATACAGATCAATCTTTTTATGTAAGCTTATATTTTGTAAATGTAGGTATTTATACATTGAAAATGCTTACCTACACGTTTTGTTATCAGTTCCTCAAAATTTTAAAAGGTCAGATATAATAATATCCTGTTAGTTCTCCAGGAATCATATTTCTATTTACCATGATAATAATTTATCAAGCTTGTAGATTCATATTCCTAACCACTCCCTAACAAAATAGGGTAGTGAGTAATATTTGTCTGTCATAAAAAAGTGGTTTAAATTTATATACAGTACCTAATTTAATATTTAGTCATTTACTTCAATAATATTTTGTAGGCATACCCAAAATATACAGTAGGAAATATGCCTATAGTTAGACCCGGGGCCCTCTCTCTTGCATTTAACCATTATTTATCAGACACAATAGAATGAAATTCTAAAAGTTTATTACTAATATTCCCTCTAACATCTCCAGCTAACCTTAATGGCTGTTAGGGAGTGGGTTCACATGGTAGTGTAATGACCAGGATTCAAACCTGGTATCTCTCAATCATAAGACTGACCCCTTAACCACTAAGTTAACAATGTACGTAACTTATTGCTTAAAAAGTTGCATTAATCGACATTTGCCCAGATGAACTACTGATATTATAACCAACTAACTGTTACCCACTGTTCCCGCATGGATGTCGATAATTGCGTTGTACCTCTCTAGTTGATTCTCTACTTTCCTCTCTATATTACTTCTCCTTGCTATCATGACAATGGAAATAGCAATATCAGAGCCAATGTATAGAAATCGACTAGATCTATTGAGATTTATGATTATTGCTCTACTCCCTTGGATGGTAGGGTGATGATATATAGCCTATGTTACTCCTAGATATTGTAGCTTTAGACTAGTGAAAGAATGATTGAAATTAATCCAGTAGTTTCAGAGACTATTTATTACAAACAAAGAAAAAACAAATCTTTCCTCTTTATAATAGACTAGCTGACCCGCGCGACTTCGTCTGCGTCACCCCGTTTTTGCAACATTTTTCATTCCTGCTCCGCACCTATTAGTCGTAGCATGATGTTATATACATATAAACCTTCCTCTTTAACCATTCTGTCTATTGAAACAAACCGCATCAAAATCCGTTGCGTAGTTCTAAAGATTTAAGCATACAAAGGGACAAGAAAAATAGGGACAGAAAACGCGACTTTATTTTATACTATGTAGTGATAGTGAAGTGTCTATAATACACTCATCATTTGTTCCAGATCATTCTCTGAAGGAGATGGAGTATGCAGTGCTGAGGTTTACTCCTCCAATGTTATTGTAACAACCAATGCTGGTAACCATGACCACGGCAGCTCCAAGGTCAAGCTCAAAAACCTTGTGGACTACAACTGGGAGCCCAAGTTCTACCCCGGACAACTGCTGGCTGTACACTCCAGCGGGAAATATTTGGCTTATTCTATCAAAGGTACTCTTTATTTTCTTCAATAGGCAAGATTCGTTGTTCATGTGTCAAGTACAGGTACTACTTTGGTGGAGATTAAATAATGCTAATTAAGTGGCGTAAAAAAAACAAAACGATATTAAAAAACATTGCCAAATCGTAATCTTTTAAACCAATATGTATTCTACCCGGAGAGTATTACCTTGTTTCTTCAGTTTCAAAATTGTTTCCCTAACAGCCCATATAAAATTAGACCCTGAACTTTTTTATTAATGTGGCCATTCCGAAGTTTTCGCCAACAAGTCAGCAGTTAGGAATATTTTATTTGACATGCGTTTAAAGTTAAGTTTCGATTAAGCAAACGCATGTAACTAAGGATCAAAACTTTGAAACTGAACAAGGGAAGAAAATTATAGAAGATCAAGGCCGAAAGTGATGTTGCATGTTGGAGTACCTACCCGAGTCAAAACAAGACCCTGAACTTGACATTATCTCATTTTCTATGACAGTTCCTAATGCTGTGAACCCGGGCTCCTGCAGTGGCATGATACGTGTGGTGTACAACCCCGAGAACGGCTCGGACAGGCGCGCGCTCATCAAGGGTACGAAGGGAGAGGTAATTATACAATTATTCTCTTTTTTTTTTGTGTTTCTCTTTTTTTAAACAGACAACACCCGCACTAGGGAACAAGCCCTGTATCGCGGGGGACTTTACAAACATGCAACTAACGGACACAAAGTACATCCAGACTCAGAACAACTATTCGTGGATCACACAAATTTTTGTCCAGTGTGGGGATCGAACCCACAACCTCGTGCACAGCCGGCGCATACTACGCCCACTGAGCCACGGAGGCAGCAATTATTATTTTTATACCATGTAGCAGACAGGTGTCAGGTGGGAGACAAACACGCGGCCCGTGGTTACCGTGGCCTATGGACGTTTGTAATAACAGGGTCATCACATTCGTGCTGCTGACCATATAGAGAAGAGGTGGGAAGGGAAAGGGGGGAGTGCAGAAGGTTAAGAGTCTGTGCTGTCAGTGCCGAAGACAAAAAAGGGTTTTTCGTCTTCCCACTGACAACACACAACCTCTTCAGTGAGCTCTGGCCTGGCTACCCTACTTACCGCCGGAAACACAACACAAGGTTATTATTAGCCCCGGTATTCTGTAGGGTGGAGGTGCTTTCCCAGTCAGACTGCTCAATTAGAACGGGACATACCGTCATGTCCTACCTCCGTCCGTAATTCGTCGTAATTTTTTCCTTTATACATACATTTTTAAATATAACTAAAAAATACAACTAAAGTTATTATTACTATCATAAATAGAGCAACAGTCTCCTTATTATCGCGCTATTGAATTTAAAATGTCGAATTAAGGTGGTAACAAATTATCGGACGCGTCCGTAAGCCGCGGCTGATACAAGCTATCTGGGTAGTACAAATAAACGAAACTGCAAACTATCGGTCATAAGTAGCGGACGTGACCTTGAGCCGTCCTTGAGCGCACGGACGTCCGAATAGAATCTGGCCGGCTGGATATTATTTTTGCTTCCGCGGCGGACGGTGTGAACGGGGAGCGTCTGTGTGTTGTCTCTGTCACATACGAAGACAATCGTGCACATTATTAAGCCGCGTCCGTCAGCCGCGGCTTACGGACGCGTCCGATAATTTGTTCCCACCTTTAATGTAAATACGCACTTTTTTGACAGCTGCTATTAATAAGTTGATAGGTTTATTAAAAAAACATTTCCCAGTTAATATTACTCGCGCGCAGGCAGACGACATTGTATATGTATGTATTTACAGAAAAAAAAATGTTATAAGTATGTTTAGCTGCATTCTAGAAGCCATATCACACGCTAATTAAACTGTGCTTTCTATGGGTCTAGACGGCGTTGTGTAGATTGTCCTAGAATATTTATTATTTAAAGTTGAATGTTTTTTTACAGTTTGTCTTATTATGTTCATAGGTTCAAGACTTGGCTTTCGCCTATATAACGAACCAGGTGATCCTCGCGTGTATCGACGAACAGGGCAACTTCTATATACATCAAATCGAACTCACTGACAGTGGTTTGAGGTAATATTCAAATTTTATATTTGACTAACTGGCCCGCGCAACTTCGTCTGCGTTACCCAGTTTTTGCAACATTTTCATTCATTACAAAAAACAGATTAAAGTCTGGTTTAAACCAGGTCTAGACCAATGGTTTGAATCTTGACTTCAATAACAACCACAGATTACTACAATAATTGATCGTTCATTATGACACCATTCGATCGCAACGTTCCATTTCCTTCGGAATCAAAAGTTTTCTGAAGTCATAAAAAATAACATTTACAAAAAATGGTGAAATAAATATTTACATTACGAAAAAAATATTACATATATTATCATTAAATTAAATTTCATAACAGTTATTCTTTATTTAGTAATAAAATGTAACTATGATGCCTTTGTTTCGCAATAATTGTGAAAATATATTGGACGCTAAATGGAACGAAGTTTTCCGGAGTTTCCCGCATTTATACAAAATTATTTTAACACAACTTTTTAATTTTGTTGGTTTTTTGGTCATAATAATAATGATGATGGATGATAGTTCCCTCAGTAAAGTAGTTTAAACTTTGATAGAAACTTCTTTTAGGGCGATTTTGGCACCGACACGAAAAATTACAGTTCACTGTAATTTTCTACTTTCTTACATTATAATTTGCTACGCTTTGTCTAAGCCGTTATGTCTAAATCTCCACTATTTTTTTTTTACACATAAAAGCTCGACACTCAAACCAACGCTAAACTAGGGGTCTCGCTGGTTTATCTTTTGACAGAGAGATAGGCTTGATTTGGAACTAAAACGCTTTTTGTAATATGATTTTATATGGGGAATGGTCTAAAGTCCATATAAGCTTGTTGAGAGTTAGTCCGTGTTTTGTAAACAGACCTAATATCATTTACTTTGATCTGTAGATGCACATTACTAGCAGAAGTTCACGAGGACACAGGACTGGTGGGAGCCTCGCACCGTGTGGTGTGGTGTCCCTACATACCCGATGATGACGACGCACCCGAAGATGACGTCGCTCGGCTGTTGCTCACCACACATGACAATATTGGTGAGTTTGACCTTTAATATATTTATAGTCCCCGATAGAATAGACGGACTGCCTTGTATTTATCGAAAAATAGGGGAGACCCACTTACTCACGGTTTAACAATTCCAACGTTAGCAATAGCAATATAATATCACTAAGTGTCATAGAAAAGAATGTCAAATAGCACCTTAAAGCAAGTTAAAAGATATCTTACCTGAAGAGACATATTTCAATGCGATTATTCTCATTAGTTTCTTTGGCAGTTTCTTTGAAGGGACTACTGAGACTTTTTTGTCTCTTTAGTACCTTCAAAAGAACTGAAGGAAAAACTGAGACTATAAATTCCCATCAGTTCCTTCGGCAGTTCCTTTGAAGGGACTTCGGAGACTTTTTCGCCCCTTTACTGAGACTATAAAGTCCCATCCGTTTCTACGGCAGTTCCTTTGAAGGGACTTCGAAGACTTTTTGTCTCTATAGTTCCTTCGAATGAATTAAAGGAACTACAGAGACAAAAAAGTAAAACTTCAAAGGCCCCGGGTGTGCCGGGGTGCGAGAGATATGTCTTGTATAATCTCACCTCCGGCAATCAAGGACCCATGGACGGCGTGAGTTTTGGTCGGTTCGAGTCCGACATAATCACCTCCATCGGTTTTGGTGGAGGTGGTATCCGTGGGGATTTTGCGCACGATAAAAAAAAAAAATAGTCCCTTCAAAGGAACTGCCAAAGGAACTAATGAGAATAATCGTTTCAATGAATGAATTTCCGCCATGTAACGCCTACTTCATCTTATCTCATATGTGCCCTTGTGTGTGCAGCCCGCATGTGGAACACGCGCTCGCTGTCGGGCGCGGTGCGGGCGGGCGGCGAGGGCGGCGCGGGCGCGCTGAGCGCGGCGGAGCACGGCGCCGCCATCTTGGACGCCGCCTTCTCGCCCGACGGCAGCGCGCTCGCCACCGCCTCTGCCGACGGATACGTCATGTTCTTCCAGGTCAGTTGCTGCTGTATGATATAACCACCTTCTCCAGCTACATAAGTCGGTTCGAGTCCGATATAACTTATATCGAACTCGAACCGACTTAAACCCACACCGTCTTTGGGTCTTTTACTGAAAGTGTTGTTGCAGTGAACATATCTCTCATACCCTAGTACACCCGGATCTACCTCTTTGAAAATGGCACACTCCATCTGTGGGGACCCAGATGTCCCCATCTAGCCTTATCTTGCTTGATCATTCTCAAAAGACGAACCAATGTTTCTGAACTTATATCTATTTAACACTAATATTATTTGTGTGTGTAGGTGTACATGCATGGCGACAACAGCCCTCGCTGCTTGCACAAATGGCAGCCCCACGGCGGCAAACCACTGAGCTGCCTATTCTTTTTAGACAACCACAAGAATTATAACACTGAGTAAGTTAATATACCTATCAATTAGATAATAAAAAAATAAAAAAAAATCCGCGGTAGCCTAGTGGTATGGGTAATGGTCGTGTGCTTATTTACCACCTAAGTTGTATAAAAAAAGGCTCAGATGGGACTCAAACCGTTTAGTCGTTTACAGGGAGAATGTAATAACCACTGAGCCTAGAGTCTTAAGTATTCGAAACTGTGTAATCGTAAGAAGTACCCACAGGACAGGCTTGTCTAGTGTGGGGCCAACGGACACTGTTAAAAAACTGTACTCTTATTGACAATAAATATTTTTCTTTTCTTCTTTCTTTTCATATAGGTCTAGGGGGCGACGTTGGAAGATTCCCCCTTTAGCCATTCACTTTTTCCAATCCGAATAGACTTCTTTGATTTTTAACTTTCAGCGTCCAATTCTGGAAATTCGCCGTCACCGGCGCTGAGAACAATACCTCCATCAAGATCTGGTCATGCAAGTCTTGGACCTGCCTTCAGACCATTTCCTTCACCCCCGGCCTGGCGACAGAGGCCACCTTGGGCCTCAAGGCCATGGTGGACACTAGTGCCAGCTACCTGCTGCTATCGGACTTCAAGTCCAGGAGTCTCTATGTGCTGAATATGGCGCGGGACTCAGAGGACAGTATGGCGTACTGCAAAAGTATTTCGGAGTTTCTTCTGCCTTATCCGGTGTTGAGCTTTTGTATTGTTGATGCTGGTAAGTGCTTAGTTATGTCAAAGATTTTCAAAATAGTTGGTGATTCACAGGTCATATTTCCAGTTCTATTGAAACGATTGCAGTCAAACAAACATGATATTTTATATATTAAACTAGCTGTGGCCAGCGGAACTTCTGATCCCGTTCCCGCTGCTTGGACTTCTGATCCCGCCCCCGTTGCTCCATAAAAACCTTCCTTAGAGTTCAAGGCACAAATAAAAAAAGAATTCCTGGAATTGGTCCAGCCGTCTTCGAGTTATGCGCTTACCAACATATTTCGCGATTCATTTTTATATATATAGATATTTCATAAATTTTTAATAGAAAAACTGCGTCGGAATTCGTTCAATAGTTTTTGCGTCCACGCTGCACTTATATAATAGTATAAGATCGGCCCGCAATGGCACCTCCCCATACCTAGGGAGTACATGACGACACCGTGGTTCCCAAACGCGAGTTAGCCAGGGTGCTAGGGATATGTTACTTACTATCTCACCTCCGGCGACCAAAGACCCAAAAACGGCGTGCGTTTTATCGGTTCGAATTCGACATAACCATTCTCACCGGTTTGGGTAAGGGTGGTATCCGTGGAGATATTGCGTATGACAAACACACACACATGTGACATAGAGTTGCAGAGACCAGTCCACCAAGCCATATTACACCAAACTATATAGATAGTTTTAAGAAGAGATTTATCACCAGTATCATACAAGCACAAGTTTCGTCCACAGAGGAGCAGCAGACCAAGTGCGAGCCCAACTGCGACGACCCGTTCCACCGCAACGGCTCCAGCGGAGACGCGGGAGAGTCGCCCGATGACTTCGAGCTGCATCATGACGTGAGTTATACACAATTTTTTTTGGTTTTTTTTTTCTAGGTCCCGTCAATTTGACTTCACCTCGCGTAATGATAAGCTGTAGCCAAAGTTTCAAGGAAGAGGGTCACCATTACAAACACGTACGTTCTTATTACAAAAAACGGATTAAAGTCTGGTTTAAACCAGTGGTCTAGCACTTGATTTCAATAACAACCACAGATAACTACAAAAATTGTTTGTTCATTATGACACCATTCGATCGCAACGTTCCATTTCCTCCGGAATCAAAAGTTTTCTGAAGTCATAAATAAATAACATTTACTAAAAGTGATGAAAAAAATATTTACATTACGAAAAAAATATTACATATTATCATTAAATTCAATTTCATAACAGTTATTCTTTATTTAGTAATAAAATGTAACTATGATGCCTTTGTTTAGCAATAATTGTTACGATATACTCCCCCCCATGCCGGAGCTAGACCGCTGTAGGTACCACGGTGTCCTCGTATTGCGGTAAATATTTGGCCTACAGAAGTAAGCAGGTCTAAAATAATGTTTATAAGCAAGAGCATCTAGTAAAGCGAAGGTCGTGTCGGCAGGGGTCTGCGTCGGGCGGGTCGTGCGGCTCGTGCGGGGGCGGCGGCGGGTGCGGGCGGCGCGTGTGCGTGCGCCTGTACATCGTGCAGCCCAAGGGGCTCCAGGAGGGCCGCCTGGAGTACGCGCCGCCCGCGCCGCACCCCG
The DNA here is from genome assembly GCA_963691645.1 of Pelosia muscerda. NCBI lineage: Eukaryota > Metazoa > Arthropoda > Insecta > Lepidoptera > Erebidae > Pelosia > Pelosia muscerda. Next base: position 1,685,619 of record OY829100.1, read on the forward strand.
ACCTCATGAACAGTGAGTACACACAGCAATACTTACTACTAACAAATCAAATCAAATCAAATCAAATCAAAACTCATTTACCAGTAAACGGCACTTACAAAACGTCAATATCAACAATATTTTATCAAATGCAAATGGACCACCGGTTCGAAACGCGGCCCCGGCCTGAGAAGACTCCGGCAAGAAACTCAGCGGGCTTTTCTTTTTTTTTTGGTCTATTTACAATAGTTTACTTAGTCTAGATACAAAATTTAGCTGAGTAGCAAGTGGAGTGAACAGCTCATTTCCAGGCTTGTTTATCATCCGAATAATCCTGGATTTTATAATAAGCTTTTTGTCATGACTTATTTTTTACTAAATTTTTAAACTTATTGATGGGCAAATCTCTAATTTCATACATACAATAGATACAACACTCCCACATAACAGCGAAAATACCTACGCTATATTAGCCTACTATACTTTGTCTAATATAGGTGATAATTTTGACAGTTCTAAGTAGGGAACTCCATACAGTGTAATCATAAATGAATCTATTCGATATTCGATTAACGTTTCCATAGAATTATGGAATCGTTCGTTACAAAAACATGAAATCATTTATTATTTTATTATTGTGGGTAATTAGGGAAATACATGTTATAAATATTTGTATAATTGAGATGACACTCCGGCGAAGAGGTGCACCGCATCTAAAGGCAAAGTCTCAGGATAGAGGGTCACCATTACAAACACATACACTGTTACAATGGTGGTGCTCAGATTGACTGCCTCGACAGATGATTTTCATGCCCCACTTAAAGGACCAATATTTATTCCCGTCAAAGTGTACAATGGTTTATAAAAAACGATTCACGGATCGTATACTCTGTCACTTTCTCGCACCTAGGTTTTGTGTAAAGATATGTATGTCACTTGCACACTTTGTTCCTCTTACTATAACTTTATGAATATAACACAACTATGTATTCATACTTCTTGCAGGTCTGTCAGATTTGAATTTAGAAGAGAGTGCATCAGAATCTGCTCCGGCGGCCATCGCGTCGAGTATCTTGCAGCAACAGAGTCAACAGCTGAAGAACTTGCTTATGCGATCTCAGGTACTTACCATTACTCATATATTTTGCTTGCTCTGGGTACACTGCATATTGGCAAAAAAAAAATTTTTATACAGTTTAATTAGCATTATTTACTCTCTATCGTGTTAGTAAAGCTAATAATTTTATACAAAAAAAAAATGTCATAAAAAAGACATCACTAACAAAAAAAAAATAGCGCCCTAATGCGATGTTTTTATGTTATTATTGTTTCATTTAGTTTTACTAACACAATGGAGAGTGAATACCTAGCTAAACGGCATAGAAAAAAAATAAAGATTACCGAATAATTCATCAAACTTAAATGTACACTTACACTTGTTCCAAGACACAGTACACATATATCAATGGACGACAACGGTAAACCATCATGAAAGTAAAGTAAGATTGAAATAATATTACCTTTAAGTGGTGGTGGTAAGGCCAGGTAATTTTTACAGCAATAAGTACCTATTAAATGCCGCCGCCAAAAAAAGTTCGATCCCAGGTTTACCATGGCACACGCCAATGACTTTTCGATGCTTTTCGAAGTTATGTGTGTATTTTCACTATTAAATTCATCGGGATATTTACCATGTTTGTCTATTTTGTTGAATAACCGATATTTCGGCGCTGTTGCAAGCGCCATGATCACGGTGTACTGATGACCGCCGAGCTAGTTGTTATTGAGGCCAACCGTATCGGTCTACCCTCTTTCTTACTCGTTTACTACGCGCGTCACCACTGCCACTGTCCGCGTTCTCACATTGCACTCGATCACGACACACAACACTCACTGTATCGGCTCGCACGGTTTTTGGAGATGGCGTTTGTTTGGGTTTTGTGAACTTACGAATCACCGGGTGCCAGACACTCGCCAGTTGAAAACCATCTTCCCGGTTGAAGTTTTTGTGCTTTTTTATTTCAATAGCTTCCTTCACCATTCTGGGTATATAGTGGCGTTCAGTCGACAGAATCTGTGGGTTATGCAACTCGATCCAGTGATTCGTCCCTTCCTCCAATAGGTGTTGTGCGATAGCCGATTTCTGTGGCTCGTTGTTTTTGACCGCCCTGATGTGCTCCTTAATCCGGCTTGACACTGTCCGTTTGGTCTGGCCTATATAGGAGCTCCCACAGCTGCAGTCAACCTTGTAAACACCTGGATGTTCCAGTGGAAACCTGTCTTTGGGTGTGCGTAGGTACTGTGACAGCTTTTTGAAAGGAGTGAAGATAGTTTTTACTGCGAATTTGTTTAAAATATTTGCAACCTTATCTGTCACTCCCTTCACGTATGGTAAATACGCGGGTTGTCTTTCAACCTTATAATCCAGGCGTTTAGGTGATGGTGTGCTTCTCGGTGGTATGATCCGCTCCTTGTAACCGTTTCTCCGCAGAACGCCCCTTAAATGTGCAATTTCAGTACCTAAGTGTTCCTCGTCGCATAGACTGTATGCGCGGTTAGTAAGTGACGTCACTACAGAGTTCAGCTGACGCGGATGGTGATGCGAGTCAGCGTGCAAGTATCGGTCAGTGTGAGTGGGCTTTCTATACACCGTATGCCCCAGAGAACCATCTTCTCTAACCTCAACCTTCACATCCAGAAACGCCAACGTTCTTTCCCTTTCCATCTCATAGGTGAACCGGATCTTCCCGTGAATGCTGTTGACATGAACAACAGCAAAAATTTAACGCACTTATTGAAAAACAAAAACCAGCTACCCTCTACTGTGATAACACAGGAAACAAAGGTACAGTGGTCAATCTGTCTCACAAAGTGTTAACGGAGTCGGCGCTGAGTGTGTTAGAGAAAGGGTTGAATTTCGCTCCAACTCCTAAGCATATTCCTTACGATAAAATAATCGGAACAGTGGAGGAAGTAGTGCGACAAAATAAAATTCCGGCTGCTGAGGCGGAGGTATTGAGGCAAGACGGCATACCTATTGAGACCACGAACTTGTCAGCCTCCCAGACTGTATGGATTGCCTAAGGTTCACAAGGAAAACGTCCCGTTACGTCCAATCGTGAGTCAAATTGACTCACCCACGTACCATCTGGCAAGACATGTGGCGGCTGTACTGCAGACAGTGATAGGAAAATCAAGATCCTTTGTAAAAGACTCCCGTCATTTCGTCGAAATTCTACGTGTAAACAATGTGAAGGACAATGAAGTGATGGTCAGTTTTGACGTAGAATCACTGTTTACAAATGTGCCTGTAGCGGATTGCATGGACGTCATTAGAGGTGTTATCAGGGATAACAACATCCCTATGGAATATGCCGACCTTGTACAGCACTGCATAGTCACGAATTACTTCGTATACCAGGGCGAATACTACCTTCAAATAGACGGTGTGGCAATGGGCAGCCCAGTGGCTCCAGTAGTAGCCAACATTTGGATGGAACACTTTGAAAGCCGTGCAATTGCCACTGCCCCTCGGGAGGTTAAACTATGGAAGAGGTACGTGGATGACGTGTTTTGTATACTGGAGGGTGACGAGAGTGTTGTAAAGGAGTACCTGGCACATCTCAACAGCATTCACGGGAAGATCCGGTTCACCTATGAGATGGAAAGGGAAAGAACGTTGGCGTTTCTGGATGTGAAGGTTGAGGTTAGAGAAGATGGTTCTCTGGGGCATACGGTGTATAGAAAGCCCACTCACACTGACCGATACTTGCACGCTGACTCGCATCACCATCCGCGTCAGCTGAACTCTGTAGTGACGTCACTTACTAACCGCGCATACAGTCTATGCGACGAGGAACACTTAGGTACTGAAATTGCACATTTAAGGGGCGTTCTGCGGAGAAACGGTTACAAGGAGCGGATCATACCACCGAGAAGCACACCATCACCTAAACGCCTGGATTATAAGGTTGAAAGACAACCCGCGTATTTACCATACGTGAAGGGAGTGACAGATAAGGTTGCAAATATTTTAAACAAATTCGCAGTAAAAACTATCTTCACTCCTTTCAAAAAGCTGTCACAGTACCTACGCACACCCAAAGACAGGTTTCCACTGGAACATCCAGGTGTTTACAAGGTTGACTGCAGCTGTGGGAGCTCCTATATAGGCCAGACCAAACGGACAGTGTCAAGCCGGATTAAGGAGCACATCAGGGCGGTCAAAAACAACGAGCCACAGAAATCGGCTATCGCACAACACCTATTGGAGGAAGGGACGAATCACTGGATCGAGTTGCATAACCCACAGATTCTGTCGACTGAACGCCACTATATACCCAGAATGGTGAAGGAAGCTATTGAAATAAAAAAGCACAAAAACTTCAACCGGGAAGATGGTTTTCAACTGGCGAGTGTCTGGCACCCGGTGATTCGTAAGTTCACAAAACCCAAACAAACGCCATCTCCAAAAACCGTGCGAGCCGATACAGTGAGTGTTGTGTGTCGTGATCGAGTGCAATGTGAGAACGCGGACAGTGGCAGTGGTGACGCGCGTAGTAAACGAGTAAGAAAGAGGGTAGACCGATACGGTTGGCCTCAATAACAACTAGCTCGGCGGTCATCAGTACACCGTGATCATGGCGCTTGCAACAGCGCCGAAATATCGGTTATTCAACAAAATAGACAAACATGGTAAATATCCCGATGAATTTAATAGTGAATGTGTAAATGACCATGTCAATCTAAAATCATACATATGTGTGTATTTATCGCAGGTTTATAAGTGCCTCGGAGAGCACGTTAAGCCGTCGGTCCCGGTTGCCATACAAACATCTATGGCAGTCGTTACGGGTAGTTGGAGCCCTCAAAAGTCCAACCAGCCTAACTTGGAACTTCGATATCGCCATTGGTCATTAGACCATTGGTTGTGGAGGTCAGATGGCAGTCGCTTCACGGAAAATATAGGAGTTCAGCCGCATCACAGTTAGACTGGAAAGCCGACCCCAACTGAGTTGGGAAAAAGGTTCAGGGAATGATGAAGTACCTATTAAAATTTGAACCCGTGACCAATACCTTATAGACAGGGCCATCTATAGGAGGCCCGATGGCAGTCGCATAACGGAGAATATCGAAGTTCAGCCGCATTTTAAATAGGCTAGAAAGCTGACCCCAACCGAGTTGGGAACAGAGGACAGAGTTTCGTTTGAGTTGCCTAATATAAATCAGGGGCCCTAGATAAGTGGCAATACTTATGTAAAATGTAATAGAATATATTATAGATATATGAGATTGACATTCGTTCGTTCATAAATGTCATTAACGTCAAAATACATGTCAATCCCACATATTGACACCCAGTTTCCGAAAGTCTGAACAACGCTAAAATTGACTAATCAGCTGTTAATTCTCTTGTCAAGTAGCAATTGGATTGCTAGAAGCAACACAGGGTTAAATAAACAAAATGTTAACGAAACATGAGTTAAATTAGAAAAAGTAACTTGCGATTTTAAGTACTCGCTCTCCCAATATTTTGTCAATAGTGACACACACTTGACAATCCGTAACATTTTTTCATCCGTTATGGAACCGGGCGCATTGGCATTTTTGACTGATAAGAATGAACTAATGAATGACAATGAGCAGTGTAGTCACATTTAAAAAACAAACCGCATATCAAATCAAAATAATCATAGATTAGTTAATTTTGGACAGATCAACGTTTCAGAAACCCAAATTGATTTGATATCCTTGTTAAATTAACAGCAATATTAGTTGATCAATGATTTGACAGGCCTTTCTGAAACCGGCGGTGAATATAATATTGTATTCCATTCTACAAAACGACTACCAACGAATTGCCGCTTATATAGGGCCCTAGGGCCTGAGTGCTAACTGCTATATCTATTAAGCTTGTGTGTGTTTGCCGTTTTAGCGAGAGGTAATGGAAGAGTATAATGATCCGCAGACGCAGCCGGGCAGTCTGATCGGCACGCGGCCCGAGTCGCCGCCCCTCGCGCCGCCTCTCAACCTCATGACACCCGACGCTTTTAGGTACGTTCATTATTATACTAGCTGAACTGGCCATTTGTTAAAAAATAGCTGGTAGAAAGGTGAAAATAAATAAATAAATATTCTAGGACAATCTACACAACGCCATCTAGACCTATGGTAAGCATAGCTTAAGCTTGTGTTACGGGTTCTAGACTGCGGATAAAATACTTAGACATATTTTTTTCTTCTTCTTCTTCTTCTTTTCTTTTTTTTTGTAAATACATACATATTATACATAGAAACACCCAGACTAATGCAGATATTCATATTCATGCACACAAATATTTGCACTGAGCGGGAATCGAACCCGCGCCTCCTGCGTAGCAGTCGCGTGCACTGCCGCCACGCTACGGAGGTCGTCTAAATACCACATGAATGTAAATATTTGTCGAAATGAATTGTCTTTGCTATTTATGTACCTAAATTTAATAAACGGAATTGATTCTTTGATTGATTTATATCACTTAGGGATGTTACATATTACTAGCTGTCTCGGCAAACGTTGTTTTACCTTATAAATTTTAAGGGTGGACAACCTTTATCACTAAAGGGTATGAAAAATAGATGTTGGCCGATTCTCAGACCTACTCAATATGCTCACAAAATTTCATGAGAATCGGTCAAGCCGTTTCTGAGGAGTACGGGAACGAACATTGTGGCACGAGAATTTTATATATAAGATATTATATAACCTATTCTGAGACCTACCAAAATACTTAAAAGTTTTAATAAAAATCAGTCTCAACCCCTTTTCTATTTGCAGTTCGCCAGGAAAACGCGAAGAGGATGACCCACCTCTGTCAGCGACGCCTGATGTCGGAGCCAAGCCACGCTCGTCTACTGGAGGTAACGCACGACTGCCGTTCTAAAACTATCCCAGACTGAAACCATCACATGAAATATTTATAGCATCTGGAATGGTGATATGGATTTTTTTAAGCTTATCACCTGGCGCGGTACAGTGAACTTTCACAAAATAACCATGATCTCTAACGACAGTGTTCCATACCACTGACACTAAGGTTGGAGGAGTAGATTCTATAAAGTTCCGATTTTTCACGACTAGATGGAGTTCACTGGAATGGTTGCGTCGTACGTAACGCGTTAAGGCTTTGCTCCATCTACCTGTCAAAGTTGAGGTTTCCGTCAAATTTAACAGTAACAATAACATTAGTTGTAATGGTTTGGCTAAATGTGTTGCACCAGTGTATTTAGTCAGCTCTGTTATAGTTATCTTTTGATAGAATTTGACGTTTGAGCGTGGCCGGTTACAGTTAGTGTCAAGTTGTACAACCTGTTTTATACCTGACCGGTACTTTAACTGCAATGTTAGCACCCAGGCTAAGTTCCGCTCAGTTCAGTTATTCCACTGAGGAAAAAATTCTATCTATCCATGTGAACGCAAATGTTTTTAAGCTTGTTTGCAACTTGGTTGAGGCAAGTTTTTGATAAATCTTCAACCAGTTTTGTATCAAACATTACACAAATTATTTTTGGTGAAATCGAGGGTTTATAAGCCAATTTCAATGTCCGAGATTATTAAAAAAAGTTTAATGCGGTGTCCAGGTGGTTCCATAGAGGAAGTGTGCACTTCAGGCGGTGGCAAGCCAACGTCGACGGGCTCCAGCCCCAGTCGTGAGGTCCAAGAGATCATGGCGCACAACGATCATGCGTTCTACAAGGATATGGTACGTACTACACACCTTGCTATATTTGTACCTGTTTTAAACATATCTACACAAATACCATTCATATCATTCTCTGAACCTTTTTCCCAACTCAGTTGGGGTCGGCTTTCCAGTCTAACTGTGATGCGGCTGAACTTCGATATTTTCCGTGAAGCGACTGCCATCTGACCTCCACAACCGATGGTCCAATGACCAATGGCTATATCGAAGTTCCAAGTTAGACTGGTTGGACTTTTGGGGGCTCTAACTACCCGTAACGACTGCCATAAATGTTTGTATGGCAACCGGGACCGATGGCTTAACGTGCTCTCCGAGGCACGACCAGACCATAGAAGAAAAATAATTTTTTTGTGTGTGTGTTTGTAATGAATAAACTCAAAAACTACTGTGCCGATTTCAAAAATTCTTTCACCATTGGAAAGCCACATTGAGCGTGAGTAACATAGGCTATATTGATTGCTAGAAAAGATTATGTATCCTTACTATAATTTAAGTAGCCTAAGCCAAGGTGTAAAAAAGTGCCTTAAAATGTCTTTCGTTGTATGCGCCACGCAAATTATTGATGATAGAACAAAAGTATGTAGGTCGACTGAATAGGCGAGCAGAGAGGCAAGTAGAAAATTGTGTAGAGCGCAAAAAGTTACAACACTGCCTGATAACCGACATCCACGCGGACGTCAGCTAGTGAATAATAATTTGATAATCTTCGAAATAAGCTGACGTGTTAACGTTTTGAGCGAGTAAGCGGGATAGAGTGTCTAGTTCTGTCCCTTTCTTCTCGCTCACAGAAATACATTTTAACAAGCGATGGTAAAAGCTTTCCAAATCTTTAACACAAAGCATGTCAGCTTGAAACAAAAAATCTCGCCAAACAAATTCTACCATAATGTTTAGAACATACCTTAAACTACATAAAAATTTAATGTTTGAATAACAGTATCATCACTACATAGTATAAAACAAAGTCACGTTCTCTGTCCCTATGTCCCTTTGTACGCTTAAATCTTTAAAACTACACAACGTATTTTGATACGGGTTTTCTTAATAGATAGAATGGTTAAAGAGGAAGGTTTATATGTATATAACATCATGCTACGACCAACAGGTGCAGAGCAGGAATAAAAAATGTTGCAAAAACGGGATGACGCAGAATAAGTTGCGCGGGTCAGCTAGTCACCAATATTTGCCTCATACTATTATCGTGTGCAGGAAGAAGATCCTCCCCGGTCCCCGTCGCCGGTGGTGGCGGCGCCGGCCGTGCCCAACGGCGCGTCCCCGCTGTTCGAGGGCGTGGAACTGTTCCCGGCCGCGCCGCCACCTCCCGCGCCCGCCGCTCTGCCCTCGCCTCCCGCGCCGCCCGCACCGCCCGCGCCCGCCGCGCCGCTCGCGCACGTCGCGTCGGCCGCGCCGCCTCCGCACAAGCTTACACATAACAGTCAGTGGAATCATTTATTCTTCTTCTTCTTCTATCGAATCGACGGCATTTTGGAGTTGCCATCGTGGTGTAGTAATTTGTTTCACGGCAGCGCAGTTAATGGAGAGGACCCGAGCATAGGTTTCGCTCTTCGGGAAGGCTTACTACGTCCTCTCCATTTATTAATCTCATCATTTATTTATTTACTTTAAAGATTGATTATCAAATTTAGATGGGAAAAAGTGAATGCTTCGACGGAATTCGAGCCCGCGATCTTCCCTTATAGTTGGAACGTTCTTACCGCTAAGCCACGAAGCTTCGTCTGAATCATTCCAAGTTCTCGTATACAACCATCTTTAGGGCGATGGTGGGAGCCATCTACCGACAATCATACGAACTATCAGTCACAATAGATAACGTTACAGTCATTTTTTAACATTGTTGCAATCCCGTCGAAGCATTGTCTTTTTCCTATGTAAATTTTGATTTGAACATTCAGCATGTTAATTGCTGTTCAAAATTTTCTGTACATCTTAACATATCATGCAGGCACCTTTCCTGAGTGACCTTGACTTTCTAAATGCTAACTAATCTATAAAAACAATGTATATTAATTTCATAGTTAAAATATTGTACAGCGAGCTCCTAAAATGCCGGGACAGTTTGAAACAAAAATTGTATGAAATGATGCCACTACGCACCTACTGCTGGTCTTCGAAGCTACTGAATAATATATCTACTTACTTACTAATGTAATTAAGTTTAGGATACTACTGCATGAGTTTTCTTATTTTCTTTTAAAATAACAAGACATCGATCCAGTTTATTTTATTAACTCTTATCTATTAATTTTGGTTAAAATATACTAGGGCTCTCAAAGGATTATAGATTTTAAGGTGTTCAGGAACTTTAAATATGTGTAGTTCTGTAAAAACCTTCTGATTATCAAAATACGACAATTACATCCCGATTTCTTATACCCCAGACAGCGACTCATCATGGCCGCAAATCTCGCTCGCTCAAATCACCGAAGCGAACCAACGCAAGGCGTCGAGCGACAAGTCGGGCAGCCAGACGCACTCGCTCAACACGTCGCTCAACATATCGTCGGTGGACCGCGAGGAAGTACGTGAAGTGCGCTGCACTGGCTTGATGCCCGCTGACAAGGCGAGACTTGAAGCGCTCGAGCTCAAACTGGACAAGCTCACAGGTAGGTGTGGTCGAGCGACTAGTCGGGCAACCAGTCGCACTCAACACATTGGACACTAGACTAACTTACGTATCATTCACTATTGCAAAAACTCAGTTGAGAAAGCTTTATGTATGGGAAATGTAGTATTTGGTATTTAGAATGATAGTCTCTTTGTGTATTGTAACTGTTATAATATTATAATAAACTTTGCACAGTAACATAAAGTAGGTAATTATTAATGCGTAGTGTCTCCTGTCAACTATATTCCCGCGCACCGTCTGTCAACCTGACAGGTCGTTCAGGAACCCACAACAGGAAAGTCGTTTGTATTGTATCACTTTTGACTTAGATTCGGATATTTAGTGTATAAAATATATTGCGGGAGATAATTGAAATACAGTTTGGTTTTGCCGATGTAATGGATATTATTATATCAATACAATAGCAAGGCAATAATCTTACATACTAAATAACAATTCTTATATACTCTGTCATAATAGTTGAGGAGTGGGAGCTGCTCTGTTAAGCACGTCCAATGGATTGTGCTAACTTGCATTATTCTTACTATGGCAGAGGACGTGATTTCCTAATTTATAAATTAGGAAATCACGTCCTCTATTAATTGCACTTTATACTTCCTTGTAGAAATCACGTACCTGCCTGCCATAAAATAAATAAATACGTAAAATTTAGTCACACTACGGCATATACGAAGTTTCAAATTTATAGCTAAAATGTTAAATGTTGAGTGTGTAGTTTTGACTTACCTTTTAGCCCGAGAGCCCACGACCAAAACCATGTCTCATAGCAATACGGCAAAAACCCTATAAAATCGTTAGATTGTATGATTCTGAACCCGACTAGGTGTGTAGTAACGGTCGAAAGTGTAGCAACTGCGTGGGAGGCCATTTCTGCTGTGTCAAAAAAAAAAGACAGTCGGTATTATAGCAATACGTCTGATAGTGAAAATGTACATAGATTTTATAATTGTATTACGAAAAAGTTTGTTTTCAGACATTTTGCGCGTAGCATATAGCCTGAGCGCATTTTCGAAAATGTCAACAAATTTAGCCGACTTGTATCATAGCAATACGGATAATATTTTTTTCAACTTTTCGTAATGCTGCCATGATTACCAAAAACCTGTTTTCAGACACTTTAAATGTAGCATATACTCCCAAAAACGAAAATAACGTTTAACGTTTCGACGACGATTCCGAATCCGACAGCGATTGAATACGAGAATATTTTGTAACTTTGAATAAACCGTTTTTTTTTCAACTTCATCCCAGTTTCCTTTTGTGCGATTTATTTCAGTTCTTCAAGTTCAATGTTACGGTTTCGGGTAAATTCTTTGTTAATTATCATCTAATAAATTCAGGGTCGCAACGTATTCATTGGTTTGTAACAGAAAATTCAAGATGCCTCAATACGATTTTTAAATGATATCTGAGTATCGCAAAGTTGTCTGATAGAGAAGGTGCTACACTTAATTTGTCTGATATAAATTTTTTGCACATGTGGACAACTTATTTTATCATGTCCAACAATTTTCAGACATATTGCTATGATACCGATCGGTAAAATTTGTTAACATATTCAAAACGGTCTACAAATTTATTGCGTTCACATTTCCGTCTGAAAATTGTTTTGTTCGCATCAAATAAACAAAATTTACTAATAAAAAAGATTTTCAGACGTATTGCTATGAGACATTTTTTTTGTCTCATTTTTAATTTTATTAAGTGATTTTACGGGTTTGCGCTACACCACTAACGTCTGAAAAATATGTTTCCGGTATCTCAGAACTATTATTCAACTACAGTCTGCAAATCAGACATATTGCTATGATGCAGTTCGGTAAAATTCTTTGACATTTTTGAAAATTCGGTCAGATCAAACGCTACGCGGAAAATGTCTGATATTGGTATTTTCGAGTTCAGAATAATCGTATCTATCGATTTGATGCGGTTTTGGCCGTATTGCTATGAGACAAAAATTTTGGTCGTGGGCTCTCGTACTATTTATCAGTGTGAAAATTAACATAAAACTCCACTGAAAACTGTTTATTTTCGCGTCTACCACACATTTGCGTTTACTGAAGTATGTGACTTTTCAAATACATGCTTTAATCTTGATAAAACGAGAGGTTAGACTTTAGCTTAGAATAACAGGAAGTTAGGGGTGATACTAAAGTATAATTTAGTGTTGCCAGCCTAAATAAAAGTGTTATTTAACGGGAAATCTAGGAGTGGTACGAATTTATCGACTTTCATTTCCCCTACATAAGACAAACTTACAAGCAACTGTAACTTTGTCTCACTTTCCCAAAAGACTTACCTTGAGACTTAATATACACATATTTTCATGTTTGATAGCTGAGTTGACTGGAAGATCAACAAAACGTTGATAAACAATGTGAATATTTGTTGACAGATCTAATGACAGCCCAAGGGCGAGAGTTGCGTGTTCTCCGCGGCGCGGTGACGAGTCCGCGCGAGCTCGTGGACGAGGCGCTGCACGCGCACGCCACGCGCACCGCCGCCGCCGTCGAGAGCGCGCTGTCCGACGGGTACGTACGACTCACCACTACTCATCACCTGAGCGTTGCTTTCAGTTACATTCGAGACCTTTACTTCGGAACCTAGGGTCCGCTTACTTTAGTCGGCAGAACGGGTTCGGAGAAGACTTCGAGCTCGGTGCGGCCCGCGATGTGCGAAGGCGACTCGGGCGTCGGAGGTCGCAGAATGATCTCCATCCTCCATGAGCGCGGGCCTGGAAGTGACTGGTGGCTGCCTGTCCCCTAGCAGAAGCAGGCCGCTGTGGCGGCGCAAAAGTGCGTCTCCCCACATTCGGGGGTTAGACTGGGACACCGTGGTCCCTACACCTGAAGGCAGTTATCTCAATAGAGATGGCCGGGGTCTGCCGGGGTGCGAGGGATACGTTAGTTACTATCTCACCTCCGGCAACTAAGGACCCAAAGACGACTTGCGTTTTATTCGCTCGTAACCTCCCCGACCGGTTCTGGTGGGGGGTATCCGTGGAGATTTTTCGCACTATAAAAAAGGGGTCCGTTTACTTCGGCTTAGCTCCAGAGAGAAGAACCTCCTCATAATACGTGTCGTGTTGAGTAGTACCGTTTTTTGCAACAAGCCCTTGATCTAACTGTCCAACGACAGCCCCCTAAGGTTGTGGGCGGACCTCTTAGCAGTCAGCCCAGCCCGTGGGCTGATATTATTATTATTAACGGCTGTATCGGCTTGCGTGGCGCAGGTGGGAGCGCATCTCGCGCGTGGGCGAGGCGGCGGCGGCGCGCGCGGCGGCGTCGGCGGGCGTGGGCGCGGCGCGCGCGCTGGAGCCGCTGGCGCAGGCGCTGCAGCACGAGCTGGCCGCCAAGCTCAGCGCCACCGACCTGCTGCTGCGCGACAACATCGACAAGCTGGCCAACAGCAAGGTACGCGCCACATTCTGCATTGTTCACCGGCGGCGTGGGCGCGGCGCGCGCGCTGGAGCCGCTGGCGCAGGCGCTGCAGCACGAGCTGGCCGCCAAGCTCAGCGCCACCGACCTGCTGCTGCGCGACAACATCGACAAGCTGGCCAACAGCAAGGTACGCGCCACATTCTGCATTGTTCACCGGCGGCGTGGGCGCGGCGCGCGCGCTGGAGCCGCTGGCGCAGGCGCTGCAGCACGAGCTGGCCGCCAAGCTCAGCGCCACCGACCTGCTGCTGCGCGACAACATCGACAAGCTGGCCAACAGCAAGGTACGCGCCACATTCTGCATTGTTCACCGGCGGCGTGGGCGCGGCGCGCGCGCTGGAGCCGCTGGCGCAGGCGCTGCAGCACGAGCTGGCCGCCAAGCTCAGCGCCACCGACCTGCTGCTGCGCGACAACATCGACAAGCTGGCCAACAGCAAGGTACGCGCCACATTCTGCATTGTTCACCGGCGGCGTGGGCGCGGCGCGCGCGCTGGAGCCGCTGGCGCAGGCGCTGCAGCACGAGCTGGCCGCCAAGCTCAGCGCCACCGACCTGCTGCTGCGCGACAACATCGACAAGCTGGCCAACAGCAAGGTACGCGCCACATTCTGCATTGTTCACCGGCGGCGTGGGCGCGGCGCGCGCGCTGGAGCCGCTGGCGCAGGCGCTGCAGCACGAGCTGGCCGCCAAGCTCAGCGCCACCGACCTGCTGCTGCGCGACAACATCGACAAGCTGGCCAACAGCAAGGTACGCGCCACATTCTGCATTGTTCACCGGCGGCGTGGGCGCGGCGCGCGCGCTGGAGCCGCTGGCGCAGGCGCTGCAGCACGAGCTGGCCGCCAAGCTCAGCGCCACCGACCTGCTGCTGCGCGACAACATCGACAAGCTGGCCAACAGCAAGGTACGCGCCACATTCTGCATTGTTCACCGGCGGCGTGGGCGCGGCGCGCGCGCTGGAGCCGCTGGCGCAGGCGCTGCAGCACGAGCTGGCCGCCAAGCTCAGCGCCACCGACCTGCTGCTGCGCGACAACATCGACAAGCTGGCCAACAGCAAGGTACGCGCCACATTCTGCATTGTTCACCGGCGGCGTGGGCGCGGCGCGCGCGCTGGAGCCGCTGGCGCAGGCGCTGCAGCACGAGCTGGCCGCCAAGCTCAGCGCCACCGACCTGCTGCTGCGCGACAACATCGACAAGCTGGCCAACAGCAAGGTACTACACCTCGCTTGATGCTAAGCTGAAGGCAAAGTTTCAGGAAAGACCACCATTACAAACACGTACAGTGTTACAATGGTGGCGTTCAGCTTGACGGCCTCATCAGATGCTTTTTCACACCCCGCTTAAAGAAGAAGAGGTAAACACGTACGTTGGTAAGAAATACCAAGACTTAATGGTACAGCACTAATTTAACCAGCTGGGTATAGTATATCACACACTGTTCATTGTTCTCATGTTATTTATGCCTACAATATTTATTACAGACAGTGATGGAGCGCCTCAGCACATCGATAGCCAAGTCGCTGTCGGACATGGTGCGCGATTCATTCCGAGAAGCGCTGTTCGACAGCGTGGTGCCGGTCATGGAGAAGGCGCACGCGCAGATCTTCAGACAAATCAACCAGGCCTTCCAGAATGGCACCAAAGAATGTGAGTGTATCTTGGATCCAAAATGTGCTCTATGCTCAATACGCATTCGCAAATCCATAGATTATAGCAAAATAGTCCGCGCGCCAGGACTTTGTTTATCTCGCGACTTAGGTCCAAAATGGACAGCCTTTGTGGCATGGCGATAGTGAATGGAGCTGCTAACAGGAGGCGCGGGTTCGATCTCCGCTCAGTGTCATAGGAACGTCCACGGCGCTCCCACTATTTTGTTTTTATCGTGCGAAAAATTCCCGCGAATACTACATACTTATATCCCGGGAGACCCGGAGTCCCCTTCACTCCTTACGAGTATAGGGACCACGAAGTACCCGTAAAATCCCCGGGTATGGGGAAATGGCGTCCCCACTTTAAGTTGTAGTAGTAAGTCATTAATGTTATGTGACACGGACTTTAAATATATGTGTTCATTCACAGTTGCAGCTAACACCGAAGCCGCAGCGCGGGCGGCGGCGGAACGCGGCGGTACAGCGGCGACAGCAGCGCTTCGCGCTTCGCTGGACCGACACACGGAAGCGCTGAACGCAGCGCAGCCGCAGCACCACCACCTCGCCAACGTGCTGAGAGAGACCGCGCACGCGTACGTACTGCACACCAATTAACATGAACTATTATTGTACAGTCTCACAACTACGTCGTATGTGTAGTACCTGACTGCAATAACACATTATGAAAACGAACATATTATTGTCTTTCTCTCGCACGAACAATTCATATCTTGTTGTTCTGTTCTGTTGCATTGAAATCCATAAGAGATAGATATATACCATTACACACACAAATAAACCAACGACGCGCGCCGGCCGCACGGTAAACCATTTTGAGCCTTGATGTGCTAATGCACTTATGAGCTCTGTCTGACTGTACATGCATTGCTGACGCTGCGACGCAGGCCGAACTGGCCACACGCGTTATAATATATTTCGTAACAATGCTAGTTATATACACTACAAGTAATGATACTTGCGGACTATCTGTATAACCTTTATGTAGTACGTACTATCAAGGAAAGATTAGCCACACACTACTGTCACCTTTACAATACACGTAATTACGTTGCCTTCCGGCTATCTTTCCTTTGTCTTCAATTTACCACTATAACATATTCCACAACAGGAATCGATGTACAGGATAACGTCCCGTACAATTTTATTAACTCACAACCAAATCAAATTTATTTATTTCTTGTAGCATAGGTTACCCAAGACTGAGCGTAGCTAACCATACTATGTAATAGATTATTCGTTGTACCCATGTTTATAATGAACTTAACTAATTTTAGTTTATAATACAAACAAGTTTAATACACATTTGGGTTCACACCGAAGTTTGCGACATATTGCAACTTGTCAAATGCATGTTTTAAACCTTGGTGTTAACTAAGGTATTATAACCGTACATGAGGCCGACATACTTTTTCAATTATTTATTTTTTATTTATTTATTATTTTTATTTATTTATCTATTATTTATTTATTTCATATTTATTTATTTATTATTTATCTATTATTTATTTATTTCATATTTATTTATTAATTATTATTTATTATTTATTATTTATTATATTATATTCTTTATTCTTTATTATTTTTTACTATTTATTTATTTATTATTTATTTATTTATTAACCAACTTATACTTTCAGCTAACTAGTCATATAAATTATAAGTTACAAACATTATCCTTTAGTTATATTATATAAGCATACATGATCTCCTGACCCATGCCCCGGTGTCCCCCGCAGCGTGCTAGAGAAGGAGCTATGCTGGTGGCGCGAGCAGGCGCGCTCCGTGGCGATGGTGGCGTCGCGCGCGCACTCGCCCGCCACGCCGCACGCGCACCACCACGACCGACAGGTACCACACACCACACACCACCGGGACTTAGGACCTGCTTTCACACTAGCGTATCGCCAGCGTAGGCGTTCCACGAACGTATACGCAGCGCAGACGCCGCGCGTCTCAGCGGGAACATATGAGTACACTGCAGTAGCGTCGAGCGTTATTTTTTATTTTTTTATACTACGTAGGTAGTAAGACAAGCACACGGCCCACCTGATGGAAAGCGGCCACCGTGGCCTATGAACGTGTGCAACACTAAAGGTGTCACACACGCGCTGCCCACCCTGAAGGGAAAGGGGGAGAGCTGGGAAGGGGTGGGGAGGCTAGGAAGGGGAGGGGAAGGAGGGATATAGTGAGCTCTGGCTACCCTACTTACCGGCGGGAACACAACACGATGGTTATTATGACCGCGGTCTTCTGTAGGGCGGAGGTACTTCCCCAGTTGGACAGCTCACGTCCGAGCGTTTCATCGACGTTACTGCAGCGTACTCATATGTTCCAGCAACGACGCCGCGCAAACGTGACGCAAGCGTTGCGTTGCCGCGGCGTCTGCGCTGCGTATACGTTCGTCGAACGCCTACGCTGTTTAAACGCCAGTGTGAAGGCACTCTTAGCTGGGGCCGTACCGGGGATATTAGTTATATCGATGGCCTTTTTATACGACTTAGATGGCATACAAGCTTATGGTCGAGCTAATGGTAAGTGGTTACAGTGGCCCATAGACGTTTGCAACTTCAGGGGCGTCACATGCTGTTGATCCTGTAGAGGGTTGACGGGGGGTTTCCTAAGCGACAGTGTAGCAGCTAAATAAATTTGTATTAAACATTTTGACCCGATTCCTTGCTATGCGGTGTATATCGCAAGCCGCACAAGCACTGCCAATATAGTCTTGGAGAGTTTTTAGTAACTTTTAATAAAAGTTCTATATAATGAACCTTCTTACAGAGACCACACCGTAACACTCCAAGAAATTGTGTGCAGGAATCCCTACCCTTCCTTCTACAAGTATTTCTCTTATTTTACTTATGTAGCTAGTTTGACATTCCAGAAACTATAGCTAGTATTCCCATTCTTTTGAATGTATGGAGCAACATCACAACTTCAAATAAAATTATCTACATATTTCCATACCACTATGTATTAAACCACTATTATTTAAAGTAGAGACAGCCATTAGTATAAAAGCTCCCCGCGAGACGATACCGTCGACTGAAAAAGGAGCGAAGCCCCTTTGCCTGAACGAAACGAGTTTTTGAACGAAATATCGTCGTCAAATTAGACTGAATAAATGATAGCCATTTTGACAGATATTATGACTTCAACAAAATGTCGGTTATCAACTGTCAAAATTCAAAAGTTGCTATTGGAAGAGTCTGTAAAGCTACTGAACGCAAGTGGCGGTACTCTTTTAAGGCTGGAAATTTGTATAACGAAGAGTCAGGTGTCAGCCCTACATATCATCAGTCAATTATTATTGTTTTGAAAGTTACTACAATACGCCTGCAACACATTTCAAAGCAACATATTATTATACACGGTGATTTTATAGTGGTTTCGGAAAAAGAATATTTTGTATCACACACAGTTTCGGTAGCAAAATCGACTGGTAGTTTTAATTTTGAAGAAAAAAAAATTACTTTATTTATGGCAATAATGTGCAGGTAAACAGAAAAATGTATGGGAAGTGTAAAAAAAACAAATTTTTTTCGCCATATTAGGACTTCCTTACGATTTTACTATCGAAATTCTGGCCAAATTTTTTTTTCCAAAACCACGATAAAATCAACCGGTATACATTCTGTTAGGGCTAAACAAACAAATGTTTAGCCTTAATAGAGCACCGTCGCTCGGAGTGTTCAGTACTCAAGCTACTATATCAGAGTTGAACGCGATGGAACACATTGTGAAAACTAGTAAACAGTGACGAGTGTTTGGTGAACAGATGCAGGTAGCGCAGATCCAGGCGCTGATCGCGTCGGGCGACGTGAACGGCGCGTTCCAGCAGGCGCTGTCGGCGTCCGACCTGGCGCTGGTGATGTGCGCCTGCCGCGCGGCCGAGCCTGCCGCCGTGTTCGGCCCGCCCTGCAAGCTCAAGCAGCACGTGCTGCTGTCGCTCGTGCAGCAGCTCGCCGCCGACATGCACCGCGACACGCCGCTGAAGCACAGGTACACGCACGCAAGCACGCACGCACGTACGCAAACACATGCCGACACGCACACGCACGCACATACGTGCGAACACGCACACGCACGTACGCAAACACGCACACACTCGCACGTAAATAAGTGCGGTCATGCATGCACGTACAGTGGGCCTCAAAGCTTTCTAGATACCCTAAGATCTTTGACAGTTTAAATCAATTGAACTAGAAGGAACATAGATAGATAGCGTTTGCCGGATGTACGAGCTCTGCTGCAATTATGCTCAGTTTTTACACATATGATATAAAATGTGCTGTATTTAAAATCAAATCAAAGTCGGTACCAAATAAAAATCAAATCCACATATTCAGAAAAACACAGTTTCTGTCCAAAGAGGTATGTGGAAGTGTATCTTAGCTGTGAGGCAAATAACGGCTAACGGTGGTGCCGGCAGGTATTTGGAGGAGGCGGTGATGAACCTGGACATGCACAACCCGGTGACGCGCGAGCACCTGCCGGGCGTGGTGCGCGAGCTGCAGAAGCAGCTGATGTCGTTCCTGGCGGCGGCGCCGGCGCACGCGCTGGCGCGCCCGCTGCGCATGCTGCTCATGGCCACCGAGGCGCTGCTCAAGGCCCAAGCGTGACGGCAGCGACGCTGCCGCGCCTGCGCGCCCTGCGCCGCCTGCGCCGTCTGGGGCGCACTCCCCCACTGACCACTGCCGGCCTGGACCACCGCGGAGACACGTCTGTCGAGTCCTTCCTGTCCAATTATTTATACAGCATCAGTATTCACAGTGAACACCGTACCAGTGTTGGCATTAATTAATCTTTTTTTTTGATTATGATTAATTAATCATTAATTTTTAATCGTTAATCAGATTAACTTTCGGCCAACACTGCACCGTATTTCCTATTTTAAACATATGACGGAATCGTAACTATCTCTATCTAGAACCGTCAAAATCGCGAGCGGTCCAAATAGTAATTGGTCCACAATTTAAACTGTCAAAATTGCAATTCATCCGTATCAGTCAAGATTGCAAGCGATTACATATAATAATATCGTTTCATCGCAAATTTACAATTTTCGCCGTTCGCTATTTTGACGGTTTGCTATTTTGACTGTTTATTATTTCGACGATTTGCTATTTTGATGGATTGCGTTTCTCAAAAATTCGCATACACTCGATCACGCGAGGGGACACGGAAACATTTTTTTAATGACGTATGACTATTGAGGCTCTGACAAATTTCTTATAATACTTGACATTGGCGTCTCGCCATTATTAATTTTGTATTACATTTACCATTGGCGAAATTACGACGATTCTGCTGCAGAAGAAACCATCTTAAGACGTTGAAGTTAAATTAACATTTATTATATTTTATTGACATTGGCATAATTCGATGATTCTTTCGTATGCAAAAATAATTAATAAAAAAAAAACTAATTGCACTATCGCGGTTTCTGCAAAAATTTTCTTTCAAATTTTCGGGCAATCGTTTTCATTGAACACGTTTATTCTGAATCTCTAATGATTTCATTGTACACTTGACAAAAAAGATAGTGTCCCATCTTTATATGTGTGTGTGAGTGTGTGTTACTAATTCACAATTACATGGCTATAATCATTCGGTAGTTTCGTGCGGGCGCGAAGTATCGGATGGTTCATGATAGACCATGTTTATTTCTTCATTAATATCTGGTCTAGGAGACTCGATGGACCCAGGGTCTACGGTGCCGTGTTAAGAAAGCGGACACTTATAATTTCAGATTGTCTTTGTAATAAAAGTTTTGTATAATTTAATTAAAAAAACAAGTATTCGATTTAATTTCTTTTTTTTTCGTTATTCTGATTACAAAATTATTTTGACTTGATATTTTCTTTGTTATATTCGATTGTTTGACGCTATTTTTGATGACTCGAAATTCAAAAAAAAAAACAAATGTTTGAAATTTCTTTATGTTTTGTTAATTTCTTAGTTATAATTTATTCTAAATTGTTTCTATTATATTCAGCTTGTGGTTGTATTTGAGAATTGTATTCAGTATTTGTTATAAAAAAGATATTCATTATTTAATTGCGAAACGTTACAGAAAATTGTTAATAATAGTACTTTTATTATAGGTATAGGTATAGGGATGCCTGCATCATTACAATCACATTACTATCGAGGTGCTATCAGCTACCATACTTAAAACACGAGTGGATGAAAGGACTACGTTACAATTTTAAAATATTTTAAATGTTAATACTTAAATAGCAGATGACTGTTTAGTCAATATCTTAAAATTTGAAATGTCACATAGCCCCTTCATATACTTACATGTTCATTAAATAACTCAATAATGCTAGAACAGACAAATTCATTAACTAATGCCGCGTCTACATTTACGTAACATTTTACCGTGACCGTGTCAGAAGTGCGTATTCGTCGCGTATTATTAATATTTTTTTTATACCGTCTAATTAGCATTAGTTACTCTTCATCGTATCAGTAAAGCTAAACGAAATTTCGTAAACAGACATCACCTACAGAAAAAAACAAATGGCGTCATAAAGCGAGTTGATGTTTATTTATGAATTTGTTTTATTTAGATTTACTAACACTATTGAGAGTCAATAACGTTAGTTAAACAGTATAAAAAAATCAGAACCGTATTTTTTCATGCCAATACTAGCTGTTGCCTGCGGCTCCGCCCGCGTGAACTTCTGATCCCGTTCCCGCTGTCGAGCATTTTCATATTTATTCACGTTTTAAACCTTCTCTGGACTGCCACAAATAATTCAAAACCATAATTAGCCAAATCGGTCCAGACGTTCTCGAGTTTTAGCGGACTAACGAACAGCAATTCAATTTTATATATATAGATGTAGTGTACCAGTAGTACTAACAGGGGACTTCTGTTTCGGAAACGTTTCAAAATATGTAGAATTCTCAAATATGACCACAGCTATGACTTGATTCTGTTATAACAAAGACAAATGTGTGAACATTGACAGTTGTGTGTCGTTTTAGTGTCTGCAGAGAATGTATCAATGACTTCGCTGCTTCGGTACAAGCGGTGTGTCAAAACATTGTGATCTAGTGTTAGGTATTATGTAAGTCTCTCGTATCTCAAGTTATAAGATAATAAAGGTACGCGATCGTAGACGACTGCATACAGCAACCGCAAAGAACAGCAGATACGGTGTATTGTGAAATATAAACGCAATAATAACTTTCTCGTTGCGTTATATATGGTTAAGAACCTTTTTCCGAGATTTAAAAATAAAACTATAACCCAGTTAATTTAATAGTAAATAGAATGCATAAATAATATCTTTCAGCGAGGTATAAACTTAATTTGATGAAATATAAAATAAAACACTAGCACGGTCAAGAAAAAAAGCACAAGTTCTTAATACCATGGTTTATGAGCAAGGGTGTTGAAAAATAATATTACCACATTTAAATCTATTTCACGATTCGCTGTATTTGCTGCTGTGGTTTGCAGTTACTGGATACGGTCGGCTACGAACTCGTACCATGAATCTTTTCGACCAATGATATCACAGAAGTCGTGTCATGATTAAAATGAAACATTTCATTGGTCGAAAAGATTCTAAATTCAAGTCTTGAGAAAGAGTGAAGATAAATACAGCCGTTAGAGTAGGAGGGAAAGCCTCTTGAGTTTGTTATGTAAAAAGTTAAGTTTCGTAATGTATGAGTCTCCTGTCGGAGTAAAATATGTATGTGATGTTGTTAGGTTATGTGCTGCATGGAAATATATGTAAGACTTAACAATTAAATAAAGCCTCGTATTATATATGCATTTTACTCCTTTTTATTTTTTGATCTTTTTTTTCGGCAGTCAATCACGCGGCCCACCCGATTGGATAGTGGTCACCGCGGCTTATGGAATCTTGCAATACTAGGCGCGCCGCTCTCGTGATACCGACCATATAAAGAAGAGTGGGGAAAGAAGTGGGAAAGGGAAGGGGAAGGGGAGAAGGTTAAGAGTCTGCTGTCAGTGCAGAAGACAAAGTATGGTTTCTCGGTCTTCCCACTGACAACACAAAACCTCTCCAGTGAGCTTTGGCTACCCTACTCACCACCGGAAACAACACAAGGTTATTTCAGCTGCGGTATTATGTAGGGCGGAGGTACTTCCCCAGTCGGACTGCTCAATTAGGTACCTACTTGAACTTGTAGTATTGTTCAATGTACGCCCTGACGGTGCTGCGGCCTATCGTATACCTTCCTACCTTTCCTAGTTTTCATTTCATCTTACATCTTTGAAATCAGTAATCCTTGGACGTGAGTATATCATAAGTTATTCTTAGAGGAATAAAGTGTGCAAAGGACATAGGTACAGTGGGCTCCGAAAGTTCCAGGGGCTCTAGCCTAAATGCATTCGTTCCGAATTTGTCCATTCGTCATCGCTCTGTAAATGTATGGGAGTGACATTCGTTGTCGGAATCGGATGACATGACATTCGACAACAAATGTCACTGTCATACATTTTCAGAGCGATGACGAATGTAGATTCGGAACGAATGCATTTTGGCTAGAGCCCCTGGACGCCTTAAGATCTATAATATATATACTTTGACAAAAATTGAAAGTAGATATAGCCGTGCCTCAATGAATCTAAATCAAAAATTCGTGGAACATGTCTACATCTAACTAGGTACATTTACACTAATATTATAACAAAGAGGAAAAATTTGTGATCTTTGTAATGATTAAACTCGAAAACTATTGTGCCGATTTCAAAAATTCTTTTACTATTTGGAAAGCTACATTCACCTGGAGTAATATAGGCTATATTGCACAGCGCGATAACAAACATCCACGCAGGCGGAGCAGCGGGCAACAGCTAGTTCATTATATATTAATTGATGATCCACGAAGTACGTAACAAGGATTGACTAGCGGTACTAAGTTAACCTATGATCTATGAAAATGATCTATTACGATATAAACTTATTACGATTCAATTATTTTTTTATTCTTGTTTGTGGCGATGGACGCAAAAAACGAAACAGTAATTGTACTGCGGATTCTCTGCTATATTCTTATTCTTCTTCTTTTTTTTTCTTAGATGGCAACATATCAACCCAGTTTAAGGGACAATCTTGCCAGTGGAGTATTGGCGCGAACGCGAAAAGTGTCATAGCGCTGCAGTGTTTTATTTTCTAAATTTGGTGTGCATTCGAGTTTTTATGTATAAAAATGGTGGAGTTTTAGACATAACGGCTTGCACAAAGCACACACGTGTTGGTGTCAAAATCTCCGTAAGAAAAGCTTCTAGTAAAGTCTCCACTACTTTACTTGGGCAACTATCATCCGTCATCGTCATCATCATCATCATCATCATCAATAAACATTCCAACTATACTTATCACAAAATAAAAGGCAATTCCCAACTCGACACTGGCAAGGTTGTCCCCAAAATTGGGTTGATATGTTGCCATCTAAGAATAAAAAAAGAAGAAAAATCTTGCCAGTGTGAAGTTGGGAATTTCCTTCACTACAATATTCCACTCTCCTACACTTGTGTGTTTTGTCCAAGCCGTTATGTATAAAACTCCACCATTTTTACACATAAAAACTCGAATGCACACCAAATTTAGAAAATAAAACACTGCAGCGCTATGACACTTATCGCGGTCCCGCCAAAACTCCTGCTATATTCAGTGACGTTACTTTAACGATACGTTTGGATACATTTATTGAGTAATGATATGTTAACAAACGATCATACGGTAAGTAAGTGTATGAGGGTAATTAGAAAAAAATATCACCCACCAAACAATACAGAAAAAACTCCGTCACCAAACTGTTCTAGCATTTCTGTTACAAATCACAAGATTTCATTCTTCTTTCTTCTTTCTTTCTTCCTCTTTTCTATTCATTCAAATGGACTCTTCAGGACGAAGTCCAGTGACCGAAAGAGTGCGGTCACATTCTCTGTGTTCTTTACAAAGTGATGAGAATGGAATAAACTTGTTATACAAAAAGCCGTGCTTGCTGCGCACGTGCAGTGATTCGTCTGTGGAGTTCTGCATGCACTCCGACACAGATGAGTACAAACCTCTCGATAGTGGCATTTGTGATCGGATGACTGATGCCGATATGCTGGTGGTTTTGGAGCAGAAGATTGATCGATTGAGTGGTAAGTAGTTGCCGTCTACCTTTTTGTTATTACGTTAACGGTAACGACCGGAACCCGTTTTTTCGAATCGTCGCGGCTGAACTACAATATTTTCCTTGAAACGACTGCCATCTTTCCATAGCGACCTATGACGCGATATCGAAGTACTGCAGTTAGACCAGTTGTTGGACTTTTTAGCGGTCAAACATTCCATAGATATTTGCATGACAACCGAAACTGACTGCTTTACTAATGGGAAGCGAAATCCAACTTAACAGTCTCGTTTACTAGCCACAGAGGCTGACTAGGTAATATTAAAAGTTTCTCTAGTATTCGCAGCTCGTATTCGATTGTGACGCCTCTGTGTTGAAAGTCTATAGACTACGGTAACCACTTTCCATCAGGTGCACCGTTTCTTTTTTGTGTAGTCGGATACTGACGAAAGTGGTAGTAGGATACCAAAGAAAGTATAGAATATTATACGGAGTAGAACAGTGGTCTAGGATTACTGTTTCGTCCTAATTTCCTCCATTGCAGATATGTTCCTGGAACAGTGCAGACTGCTGACTACCATGAAGGACGAGATCCGCAGCTCCAAGATGTTGATCCAGAAGACTGAACAAGCTCACAACTCTACTCTCATCGATGTCATGAGAAAAGCCATCTCTCAAAGGTTTCCATTCAAAGTATTGGTGTCTGTGTATTTTCTGGTTTGTCCTAAGTTAGGTTCATAATTAGGTAGGTACTTCCAACATCACCGGTTGAAATACAGCGGAGTGCAGGACACTCCCCAGCCTGCAGCCTCATTTCACACGGAAAAAAATACTCCTACTATCATTTCTAATTACTAACCTTTCATATTTGATTACTATATATTACTAGCTTAACCCGCGCTACTTCGTCTGCGTCACCCCGTTTTTGCAACATTTTTCACTTTTGCTCCGCACCAGTTGGTTGTAGCATGATGGATGTCCTCAATCACAATGTCTATTAAAAAAATCACATCAAAATCCGTTGCGTACTTTTGTAGATTTAAGCATACAGACAAAGGGACATTAGGACATAGAGATATAGAAACAGTGAACGCGACTTTGTTTTATACTATGTAATTAAATAATGTTATGTAAAGAATAAAAAAATGCCCAATTGTAACTTTTTTATGCCAATATGTAGTGTACCCAGAGTATGTAGTAGGTATGTACTATCATGTGTCTTTGACTTCGGGAGCGTTTCTCTAACATTTTGTCTATTGTATGTTTTTAAATTCAGAGTCAATGGCGTGCCAGACTCACCTGACGAGGGGAACAGCCGCGCTAAGAGTCTTCTGAGCGCCATCGAGACACGCAAGGAAGTGTCCCTTGACAGTGAGATCCGGGAGAATTTGATAAATTTCCTGCAGAGTGAGGTATGGCTGCTGCGAGTTTATTTCATCATCATCATCCTTGCGATAACCCCGTCGCATGGCATTACACCTCAGAATCTGGGGTCCACGTTCCAGACAAATTGCCACGCAGGTGAAATTCGATATTTTTCGTGAAGTGACTGCCGTCTGAGCTCATTTAACCCATAGGTGAAATCGATATTCTGCAGTTAGCAAAGATGGCCGGGACCGCGCCCGAGAATAATCAAGGTAAATATTATTCTTTTTTTAAATCATTGAATTATGATTTGTTATACAATGAGGTTTATTACAGATTTGAATGTGGACATCACATCCCGTTCCTCCACAAAAGTTTGGTCATTCCATACCCACTCACATTTACCAAGAAAATGATGTCGCATGTTTTTTAAAAGTACAGCGTCCGCCCCGATTACCAAACCAACATTAAAAAAATTATACTTTAGACTTTATTATAGGTAGGTACTTACCGACTACCTTTTTTCTTGATTTGACTTATCTTAACTTTAACTATCTGACCCCCCAAGCCCTACAATAAAGCCTGTACCAAATCTTCGTCTTCAATCAGCAGATAGCACCGGCTTTTCAGTGTGGTTGATTGGCTTAGGCCCGTATATAAGGGAAACTGGGGACACTGGATCCCTATGGGAGACAAGGTACACCAATATTTTTTGAATTATTAAGCGTATTAGAGTATTTTTTTAGTGTGGTAACACTAAGTAAACATTATTACCTTTAGTGATACCACATTAAAAATAGTGTAATACGCTTAGTAATTCAAAAAATATTGGTGTACCTTGTCTCCCATAGGGATCAAGTGTTCCCAGTTTCCCTTACACATTTCATCACACAGGAGCTTAAGGAACAGATGGTACGTGCAACAGCTGAGTCGGTCCGCAGCATGATAGGCGGCTGCTTTAGCCGTGATATGTCTACACTGTACCTGCCGATCCTGGAGCGCTCACATCGACGTCTCGTCGGCCACATACACAGGGTCATCGAACAGGCTTTCATTGAATGTGAGCTGATTATTCAGGGGTCAGACCCTGCTTCAGGCCTATAGGCTCTCCACTTGGGTGAAAGTATGATACTGATGTAGTCCACTGCTCCAATTGGTGATAGGTACAGACAGTCAAATAATTAAGAAACATACGTCATTTATTACAAACAATAGAATTTATTTTCACGCATCTTTTCCAAAAAATGGAATTCATTCGTTTTTTTTTAAATCACCTCCATTCAATAATTGTTTAGGTCATTTTAATCACATAGGGAAGACCATTTGATTTCATAAATGTACAGTAACGTCAATAGTGGGAGCACGGGACCTTTATTTATCCATAGTATCCGTGCTTCACCCAGGTGGGAGAGCTTAGGTGAAGTATGGGTCCGATCCCAAATTTATAAAACTATTAGGCTTCTGTCGGAGTTTAAAATATGAATAGGTACCTACTTGGTGAAATGTTTATGTCTTGGGGAGATGTTTTTCCTCTTAAAGGACCCGGGACCTTAGTAAGGAGGTGCTAAACTAACTCAGCTGCCATTTATGTCTGCAAGCTTACTCGGGTCTTCAGTTATCGGGATGTAAGGTACCTGATTGACTGATGACCCCATAGATTATTATATATAATATAGTAGAGAATGACCCATTGCCATCTCCAGTTTTGAGTTGGCCTCCACACGTATGGAACCGCGGTTTTTTTTAAGGTTTACAAAACTGGTCAATACAATTTACAATTGCGCTTAGGTATATCTTCATTATTATCTTCGAGACGACGACTCATCAAAAAAGAGGGGTACATTACGTCTCGCATCGGCCTGTTATGCTCGGGTAACTGGTGGGTCCACATGTCACCTCCTACTCTCATGGAGTACGGAGGTCGTCTATCTCCTAATCTTGCGTTACTTCGTCGCAGTGGAAGATAAGTCGTCATCCTTATTCAAGTCCGTGTACAAGACCTCAGGGGCTCTGCGCCGTGCTCTGGAGCGCCACCAGTACCTGCTGGAGGCGGCCTCCGATCCTGGGAAGAACGTCGTTAGTGCCTTTCAGTGTACTGTGGAGGAGTAAGCTCTTTACCTTATCTTTGGAAAGGTCTTAGTCATTCTTATATTTCATCATTCATTCCCTGAACCTTTTTCCCAACTCAGTTGAGGTCGGCTTTCCAGTCTAACTGTGATGCGGCTGAACTTCGATATTTTCCGTGAAGCGACTGCCATCTGACCTCCACAACCGATGGTCCAACATTCGTACTTCATAGTCATTCTTATATTTCATATATACCCTTATTAATAAATACGTGCCCCCTAAAATCCAACCACACGTCCTGATCTCGTGGGGGGCGGACACACGGAAACAAACTTACTGGCGTGGCTAACGTGGCTTACGTAGCTCTGGGTGATTTTCTTGAAAACCTTGACATTGGCGTCTCACCATTAATAATATTGTATTACATTAATTTACTTTGACATTGACGAAATTGCGGCGAATTTGCTTGCAGAAGAAGCCATCTTAGGAAGGAGAGAAGAAGAATAAATATGTGTCACAAGTAGTTACGTCCACACTCAACGTCATGTCTTGATGCCACGCTGTCCGGTCCGCTGTTCATGTCACAAATCTGTACCAATTTTAACTCAATCGATGCAAGACTTCAGAAAACATACACATAGAGCAATTAAACATTCTTTCTTTTTTTCAAGGTTACTGCAAAATGAGCTAAAAGGCTGGCGCCAGAAAGTACTGGATATTTTTACTGCAGGAATCCCCGACGATGCCCTGCCCGAGCAGGAGGCGGTGTCGATTGACTATATTGCTACCAGCACGCCTCAACCTGCTGACCCTGAGGTGTCCGTCATCGATCAGTTGGTAAATACACATACATACATACACAGTGGAGATAGGACACGACCGGTATCTCCCGTCCGAAATGAGCTGTCCAACTGGGAAGTACCTCCGCCCTACAGAAGACCGCGGTCGTAATAACCATCGTGTTGTGTTCCCGCCGGTAAGTAGGGTAGCCAGAGCTCATTACACCCCTCCTTCCCCTACCCTTCCTAGCTTCCCCACCCCTTCCCAGCTCTCCCCGTTTCCCTTCAGGGTGGGCAGCGCGCGTGTGACACCCTTAGTGTTGCACACGTTCATAGGCCACGGTGGCCGCTTTCCATCAGGTGGGCCGTGTGCTTGTCTGCCACCTACGTAGTATGAAAAAAAAATGTTGTTTATTATATTCTTTTATACAGAGTGTATTATATTAGTAAACCCTGCCGCCCTATGCACTACACTACCGCCAGAGAGAATTGATTTTCTTCGCTTATTTATAACATTTATGTACATTAATAAATATGTAGATGACGTACAAGACACTCGACAGATACCGTTTTTTTTCTTTTTAACTTGCGATAAGTCTCTACCTATACTCCCGCTAGAGCCTGTTGGGGGAGTTATGTCGGACTCGAGCCGACTGAAACGCGTCTTAGGAATTAGGATCCTTGGTGGCTGGAGGTGAGATAGTAGCTAACAACTTATCCCTTGCACCCCGGCAGACCCCTTCGGGTGTAAGGGCCACGGTATCCCCGTTTTGTCGACCGTTTTGAGTAGTTTGGGAATTATTATTTTCTATTAAAGCATGATGAGCTATAATAGTCGGTACAGTCGGTGAACCCTTCGGGTGTGGGGATCACGGTGTCCCCACCTAGCTCTAGGTATGGGGAGGCGCGCACTACACGTCGCCGCATTGGCCTGCTTCTGCTAAGGTGACAGGAGGTGGAGCCACCTGTCACCTGTTATATGTTACAACATATACAGGAGGTAAATTTTTGATTCTTCACGTAATAGGACAGACAGAAGTAGGTCTCCCTCGTGGTCCTACTAGTAAGACAAATTAGTAGAATCACGAAAAAACGGTTCGTCTTGTCCGCATTTTGCAACGACGCGCGTCGTCGCCATGACTCGTGAGAACCAACCTCATAATTCATTATTTCATTCTAGATGAGGGCAGCACTAATCAATAAACAGATTCAGGCCGGTGACCTGAACGGTCCTTTCGAGAGCGCCCTTACCGCCGCTGACCTATCCTTAGTGATGGCCGCCTGCAGGGCAGCGGACCCCGATAAGGTCTTCGCGCCGCCCTGTAAGCTCAAACAGTACGTGCTGCTGTCGCTGATACAGCAGTTGGCGACTGACATGTTGCATGAGACGCAACTAAAGTGCAGGTCAGTGTAGAATTACTATAATTTATATACAGAGTATTAGGCCCCTGGTATACAAGATATTGGCATAAAAATGTGTTGTTTTATTATTTACCTATACCTAGCGTTATTCACTCTCCATCGTGTCAAAGCTAAATAAAACAATAATTTCATATTAATGTAAATTTATTCCTTGTCTACAATTCATCACCTCGCATTATGACGCCATTTGTTTTTTTGTTCCTAATGATGGTTTTTATGAAATTATTTTTTAATTTATCTTTACTGATACGATTGAGAGTAAATAATGCCATTAAGGTATAAAAATTAAAAAAAAGTCGACGAATCGTAACTTTTTAAATTCTAAGCCAATACCTATGTACTGGAGTACTACCGCGTATCTTTGGCTTCGGGAGCGAGCGTTACCCTAAACGCCTTGGATGTTGGTCTCATTGACGTTCAGACGTTATAAAATGTACTCTAAATGCAGTCCCTGTGGACATGCAGTTTAATAGAAAATTTCTTCACTTTTTGACATCTTCTCACAAAAGTAAATACGTTTTTTATATTTAGGTCGTCAAAATGACTGCACCTCGCTTGATGGATGAGCAGTCCAAAGCATGATAGCCGCCGTTACAGATGCTGTCTCTGGAACGGCGGTCCATCCCTGACGGGCTCAACAGTTGTTTTTTCACGCCCCGCTTAGGACTCGAGATTGTAGGAAGAACCTTTTTAGACTTATACTGTAAGATTTTATTTTTATTTACTCAGATACCTGGAAGAATCTATAATTAATTTGAACACGGCCGATCCGGACACTCGTGCGCACCTCCCGCTAGTCGTCGGGGAAGTTCGCACACATTTATCTAAGTTCCTGACCACATATCCCAATCATGCGGCGAATAGAAGAATTACATTGATCGTCATGGCTGCTAATAACCTGCTAAAATAATAAAAAAAGTAAGACTGTCATTTGGTTTTTTTTATCCCCATTTTTTTAGAAATACCTATTAACTTCAGATCACTGTAGATTGGGAAGAGCCCTTATACAAAATTAACCCTCAGGGTTCACATGGATATAGGCCACGGTAATAGTGTTATAAGCATGTGCTTGCTTGCTACCTTAGTAGCATATTAATTCAGAGAAACGACATCTTTATCATCAGTTAAGTTTTAAATGTCTAATAAGTGCCTACAACACAGCATAGATACCTACATAGTAAATAAGTACCAACTCGAAATATTAAACCCCCCAAGAAACATACACGAAGAACGAAATAAAAGTGAGTAGGTACCTACTAACTACCTACATATATTCTAAAGCTGATTCACAAAGCCGTGTCTTGTAACGTGATCAATCATCCAGACGTGGGATTATACCAAAATG
Source organism: Pelosia muscerda (assembly GCA_963691645.1). Classification (NCBI taxonomy): domain Eukaryota; kingdom Metazoa; phylum Arthropoda; class Insecta; order Lepidoptera; family Erebidae; genus Pelosia; species Pelosia muscerda. Next base: position 1,718,178 of record OY829100.1, read on the forward strand.
TAAGGTGTGCTCAATCAGGAACGAACGAACTATTTTGATAACATCATTATGGATCTACAATGTTTGTTTATACGCGTGCAGTGAAAACATTATTGTGTTGTATCAGCCATCCGGTTGAACAACAAAACTCAGTAGGAAGTCTGTCTTCACACCCGGCATTCATTAAATTATACCGTGATAGCTATTATGATGGCTATACTTTGTTGATTAAAAATCAATTTAAGCGTGTAGTAATTAGCTATAAAAATAAATTTCATGGTAGAAAAATTGAAAGAAATTTCAATCTATGTCATAAGGTACTGAGTACATAGGGTATACAAACTTCGTTTTTCGTGTTTTTGTCTAAATACACATAATTATTATTTGGCAACACCAAATTACGTACGTCAAACTGGACAACCTGTGCCGTCACGTCAATATACATAATTTCAGAAAATAAACAATTTCATTTATGATTTTTTCTGTTTATAGCCACCAAGCAAGGTTATAAATCAAAAAAGTGCAGTAGTTATTATAAAATGGCTACAAAATATTTTCTGGGTGTTCTTTTAATTCACATTTTACTGATGTATTGCGCTTCGGCGGCTGTGCACGGTCACAACATGGATAATGTGGAACGCGAATCTGATGGGAGCTTCCGCGCGAGAGACTACGAACACTACGGCGACTCCGGTCATAACTCCGAGTTCGACCACGAAGCTATCTTAGGTATAAACTTTGTTTTACTGCGTTTTTTAGTGACGTCGTCGGCCGGCGGCTACCGTTTTAGTTTTGCAATTTCTCAGTTGATAAGGAATGCGATAGCACGCGGCATACAATGTCGGTTAGCAACGCCTTATTTGTATTAATTCCTCTTGCATTGGCCGTAACATATTACTACTCCATAGGGAGTGTGAAGGAGGCGGAGTTGTTCGACAATCTGTCGCCTGAAGAGGCCAGAATCAAACTGGGGGAGCTGCTCCTGAAGATGGACTTGAATGGAGATAAATTCATAGACCGGCTGGAACTTAAAAAATGGATAATGAAATCGTTCATGTGAGTTTATCCTATTTGACTTTAGTAAAGATGTTTTCTAATTTGAAGAAAAAATATTTTCAATATACTTTTTAATTCCTATTTAGAATTAAAAAGTATCTTAAATGTTTTTTTTTTCTAATTTGAAGTTTAGCATATTACTTATAACATTTTAAGATTATGCAAATTAATAATAATTTATATTTTTTATACACAGAATAATAATTCTCAAATAAACTTAAGTTCATTTCGTAATAAATTTTTAATGTTTGCAATAAAATTATGGAATCTATTACTGAATTATTATGTATGTTTTGCATGCATACAAGATTGTAACAATGATTTCCAGATGTTTTTTACAATAATATTTACATTTAAAAAATTTGAGTCCAAAAATTTTCAGTCCACATTTTTGTAAAGACTAGCCATTGCTACAGTACCTACTTGTTGTTGATCATCTCCATCCTAGCATTATTCCCAGTAGCTCCTTAACTCACCGTGAAACTTTAGTCTATATCTAAACTATAACTTTGGTGTAACACAACACTTTACAATGGAACTTTTGGTCTAATACTGTTGTATTTTGTGTGTATGTAGTTTACATGTAGACGAAAGTTTCATTGTAAAGATATCTCTAAACTATAACTTCGGTCTAATACAACACTTCTACAATATAACTTTATTCTATCTCTATACTTTAATTTTTTTTTAATATAATACTTTACAATGTAATTTCGATCTATCTTTTAACTATAACTTTGGTCTAATACAACACTTTACAATGGAATTTTGGTCTATCTTTTAACTATAACTTTGGTCTAGTACAACACTTTACAATGGAATTTTGGTCTATCTCTTAACTATAACTTTGGTCCATTTCTAATCTATAGTTTTGGTCTAATACAACACTTTATCTCTTAACTATAACTTTGGTCTAATACTACACTTAGGTAGGTAGGCTTTTTTTGGCCCTAAATTAATCAACAATGGAAATTTGTTTTATCCCAATACTTTGGCCTAATACAAAACTTATACCATTTAACTTCGGTCTAATATGTTTCGTCTGTTCAATGACTCTTTACTTTGGTGCACCAAAGATTTAATGAGGCTGTCATATGCAAAGTACCACCATTGTATCATATGTTTGTGATGGAGACCCTTTTTTCTGAGACTTTGCCTTCAGCTTTCCATTGATATATTTTTATTTATATAAGACAACTCAATTTGACTCAAATTCCAATTAAAAAATTATTTAATCTGTATAAACCATTAAATGGCAAGGTTACTTTAGCATATGGACCACCCATTTCAAATGGCCTGAGAAGACTCCGGCAAGAAATTCAGCAGGCATTTCTTTTTTTGGTCTGTTTACAACACTTACATAATGAAACTTTGATAATTTCTATTACCTGTTGTTACAATAGACTCATTTTTTTTTTTTACATTATACGATTTTTTTTCTTTTATAGACTATATATAATTATTATTTTTTTTATAGATAGACTTATTATTGTATTTGATAAAATAAATTTTGTACTTCACATATTTCATGAAGCATTGTGTATTTCACATAGACAGAACCACAAGTAGCAGCTAGTATATATACACCATAATTGAAAAAATACCTGGTCTCAACAGTAACTTATCTCGTGAAGAAACTGAGGAACGTCTTCAAGAGGCAGACGAGGACCACGACGGTGCAGTGTCGTGGCCTGAGTACCTGCACTTGTTTGGAGTTGACTCCGAGGATGAAGCTAACCCTGATGACGTCAGTGACTCGGGCATGGTGAGCTTATTTTACTTTACTAGTGACTCATTTTAACCCATTTAGATATATTTAGCGGCATGTATCTTGACCCCGAAATCGCTAAGAGGAACGAGGCTTTGGCGCGCGCAAATTGATTTGTTTTTTTTAGACCAGTTAGCAGACAAGCACACGGCCTAGATCTAGCCTGAGAGAAAGTGGTTACCATGGCCTATGGACATTTGATATACCAAAGGCGGCACCTTCGCGCTGTCTTCCTTATAGAAACCTTTCAAGAGGGGCTTGAAGAGTTGGAGTTGGAGTCGGAGATGGGGGGGGGAAGGCTCAGAGAGCTTCTGTGTCGTCGGCGATTGAGACAAATTGATCTTCCTACTCTCCAGTTAGCTCTGGCTACCCTACCCACCGCCGTAAATACAACACAAGGTTATTATTAGCCGCGGCGTTCTGTAGTGCGGAGGTACAGTTGTTGTACAATTGGGACGGTAAATGCCGTCACATCCAACCTCCGTTCTATCATTCGAGTATAAGCTATGCTTGATGGATATGAGATCTATTTTTGGGGGTTTTTTGAGGATTGTACAGGGTAGCACGTTTATTGTGCAATAGCTTACATTTCGTGACGTAATTGGAGTCAAGATTTACGTCGTAAACATTATTATTATTCTTGATCAAGCAGCAGTAATAATTAAATACACCTTTCATATATTTTTTTGGCGTTTCTGCTTTTTTTTTTATTCAAAGCCAAAGTTCACTTCAACTTCACTATTATATTCAATTTTGAAAAATTGTTAAGATTTATTACAATGTTTTATTTGTTTGTCTGTTGTTTATAGTCTCTGCAAGAGGAGAAGTCGATGTGGGTGGTGGCAGACGCCAACAGCGATGGGAAATTGGAGCTCGACGAATTTGAGGTACATTTCCACATTGTATATACACTAATCGATACGCCCCGCGTTCGTCCGAGGCATACGTCAAAACCTCGTAAATATAGTAAGGGCTTCTGCCGGATTTATTGAGATTTATGATTACTGATCCGCCTATACCTATAATCTATCTATATAATCATAAACCTTCATCGACAAACGGACGCAATGCAGAAATATTTTTTCTACACAAACCACTAGTTCTTGAGATTAGCACATTCAAACAAACTCTATGTGCTAAACATTCAAACAAACTTTTCAGCTTTGTAACATCAAGTATAGAGCAACCCTATAGCGAAATTATACTAAATATTCCTAAACCCTAACATTATCTAATATACACACAACATTAATAACATCTTCACAAACAATCACATTTTTTTTTTTAAGTAATTTTTTTTTTTTTATTTATTTATTATCATTCACAACATACATTTTCAATAAGTAGAAAGCAAACCATAAGCTACTTGAGCTTGTCTGGATTGCTGTACCTTTCTTATAGGTACCTATACAATGATAAAGTACAGCGAACATTTAGTTTATTTGAACAAAACAATATAATAATGATATTATGAAGCAACCAATAGAGATTTATAATGTTATGCACCAGGTATTTTCGAACCCGGAAGAACATGAGGAGATGCACCACTTCCTCATCAACCAGACTCTGAGGGAGAAGGACACCAACAAAGATGGGCAGATTGATTTCAAGGAATATATTGGAGAGAGAGGTATGTGGGTAAATATAGCTACAGCGTCCTGATGGTCAGCTGTTACCGAGGCTAAGTAGACAAAGTAATCATAGCTTAAATAGCTCGTATCTTTGACTGTATACAAGAAGATATACTAACCAGTCAACCACGGTTGGGGGGACTCACCACTCACCCAAGGTCTAGCAATCCCAACGATAGCAATAGTTAGATAGGGCGAACGTCAAAATACATAATCATAATCATAATCATCATTTATTTGTGGAACATAGGTTAGTTACAGATCTTATAGTAATGTTAGAATGTCCTCTGTATTCTTCCATATTTTGTGGTGTACAAATATTTTTAGTTTAGTAAATAGTAGTATCATAGTGTGATAGTAATCATAGGATAGTGCAGAAGACAACGAAGAGTTTCTCGGTCTTCCAACTGACAACACAAAACCTCTCAAGTGAGCTCTGGCTGAAACACAGCACAAGGTTATTATTAGCCGTGGTATTCTGTAGGGCGGAGTTACTTCCCCAATCAGACTGCTCAGTTATGACAGGGGATACCGTCATGTCCTACCTCTTCTAAATCGTGTAATGTGCATAATAAGTCTTTTGAAATCAAGTAAGGTATGGTAGAAGTTATAAAATTGGACTGTCTTGTCTTTATAGAAAAATGTATTGTCTTTATAGAAAAAAAGTAATTAGTGAAACTAGTTTTGATGCTTTGTGTGTTAGTACTGAAGTTATGACCGGGACTGTACCTCATCGCATAGTTAGATAAATCTCCACCCACTTTGTGATAGGTCAAATGTCAGTGATAATAGGTAATGTGAAGAGGTATAACGATTTGTTTATTTATTACACACAGACAGTTTCTCAAATTCTTTATTTTTAAAAATACTGGGGTGCATAGCTTCTGAAGAAAGAAGTCGGTCTTAAAATCGAAAGGTCTCGGGTTCGAAACCTAGCCATTAACCTAACACATATGAGCTTAACCGGGACAATGAACGAAGTGTTAAACGAATATCTAAAGAAAAATATCGTGAGACTGGCACAGAAGAAAATAAACTTCACACACCAAAAAAGAGAAAAGGAGCAAAACCAGTCATGTCGAAACGGCCATTATAACATGCCGCAACTATATTTTACATGATCAATGATGATCACAGCCGTAGACGATTAAGCCAATTTATTCGATACACTTCGTGAAACATTGACCCAAATACTTTTAAGGGTCTTAACTGAAGCTGTAGAGAATATAGTATTGATCTGTTTCTGGTCAATACCTACGATATTCTTTACAACTTCTATGCATTTCTTTGATACTAGCGACCTGAGTCCCGGTTTGGTTGGGCAAAAAAATCAAATAAAAAGCCTATAAATTCAATAAACTTATAATAGACTATTACATTTTATTTAACTGACAGCCTCCGTGGCGTAGCGGTAGTGCACGCGACTGCTACGCACGGAGCGCGGGTTCGCACTGGTCTGATCGTGCCTTGGAGAGCACGTTAAGCCATCGGTCCCGGTTGCCATACAAACACCTATGGCAGTCGTTACGGGTAGTTGGAGCCGTCAAAAGTCCAACCAGTCTAACTTGGAACTTCGATATCGCCATTGGTCATTGGACCATTGGTTGTGGAGGTCAGATGGCAGTCGCTTCACGTAAAATATCGAAGTTCAGCCGCATCACAGTTAGACTGAAAAGCCGACCCCAACTGAGTTGGGAAAAAAGTTCAGAGAATGATGACATTTTATTTAACTAATATTTTAATGATAAGGCGTTTTTATTGTTGTTTAAATTTTTAATTTTTATATTTACTTTATGCATTCGCTTCGTTATCGATTATTCCCAGTTGCCCGCACTGTTTTTTTCTGGTACCGCTACCAGCGGTGGTAATTGGGACTAGAGCAACCAGCCTAGCTCCGCCCAGAAACGCAGATGCTTACTGGGAACTTCACAGTGCTTCGCGTAGCGACCTCACTGTGCCGAGAATTTGTAATCGTTGAGGGGCTACTGCGTCGCATTCTAGTATTACGTGGGCGGCCGTGTCCTCGGCAACGAAGCAACCGCTTCAAAGGGGGCTGTCTGTTAGACCGATAGTATATAAGTGTTGGAGCATAGGTTCCGCTCTTTCAACTCAACTCATGGCTGGATAATCAAGGCAAGCACAAAAATTGAGGGTAAACTCCTAACCCTCTGGACAATCAGGGTCCGTGGTGTCGCTACTCACTAACAGCTCGTCACAAGCTGCCCCAGTTGGGTCATTATTTTTATATTTTCATATGACCTTGTGGTGTGACAGGTACACAACAAGACAAGGAGTGGCTGGTGGCCGAGAAGGACAAGTTCGACCACGACTTGGACCTCAACAGCGATGGCGTCATCGACCTCAAGGAGATACACAAGTGGATCATACCCGACAACGAGTGAGTTTATTACTATTATTTTTTTTTATACTACGTAGGTGGCAGACAAGGACACGGCCCACCTGATGGAAAGCGGCCACCGTGACCTATGAACGTGTGCAACACTAAGTGTGTTACACACGCGCTGCCCACCCTGAAGGGAGCTGGGAAGGGGTGGGGAGAATAGGAAGGGGAGGGGAAGGAGGGGTACAGTGAGCTCTGGCTACCCTACTTACCGGCGGGAACACAACACGATGGTTATTATGACCGCGGTCTTCTGTAGGGCGGAGGTACTTCCCCAGTTGGACAGCTCATTTCGGACGGGAGATACCGTCGTGTCCTACCTCCGTCTATTACTAACCTCTTTTCAAGTTTCTTTGAAAGACTTTAACTAAAATAAAAGAAATATTTTTGGGGACCATAAAGCTAGCCGCGGTAGCCTAGTGGTATGGGTAATGAACTGCTGAGACGATCCCAGGTTTATCCCAGGTCTCGGGTTCAATCAAAGGCACACAAGCCAGCCGCGGTAGCCTAGTGGTATGGGTAATGGACTGCTGATACGATCCCAGGTTTATCCCAGGTCTCGGGTTCAATCAAAGGCACACAAGCCAGCCGCGGTAGCCTAGTGGTATGGGTAATGGACTGCTGATACGATCCCAGGTTTATCCCAGGTCTCGGGTTTAATCCCAGGTTTAACGATGGCACGCACCAATGACTTTTCGATGCTTTTCGAAGTTATGTGTGTATTTATCGCAGGTTTATAAGTGCCCGGTTAATAGCAATAGACTCGCCACCTATTACATTGGGACCTACACAAACTGGCGAAATGTAGGTGCTAACACCTCTGTCTACCCCCTTCGGGCATATAGGCTTGAGTTTATGTTATGTTTTACAGTCATAAACCATGGTATTAAACACTTGTGCTTGTTTTCTTGACGCACTAGTGTTTTATTTTATATTCCATCAAATTAAGTTTAAGCATTCTTGTCATATCAACGTTGAACGCGCCCTATTCTTAGCGTTAGTAGACGACATAAAATAAAGTTCTACCTTTTTTCATTTTACAGAGAAATCGCAGTAGAAGAAGTAGACCATTTGTTCGCAGCAGTAGACGACAATCACGACGATGTGTTGTCTTTCGAGGAGGTGCTCGACCACACCGAGATGTTCGTCGGCAGCTCGGGCACCGCCGGCTCCGACGCGTACGGCGAACACTTCGACGACGAGCTATGATGTGTACTACACCCGCGGCCGGAGATGGTACACAAATATCGGTGTTTAACCGGTTAAAATTACGATAACCGGTTAAAATTACGATAACCGGTTATACCGGTTATTACGGTAATGTTATCGCAACTTTTAAACCCCTTCTAAACTTCCAGACGATCGCAAACTAGCTCGAAAGAATCTCTCACATACATTTCAATGGCGACTACAGTACATTGTAAAACCGCAGCCATAAGTCTCCACCTATGGCTGCGGTTTTACAATGTATTGTTGGTTTTACAATGGCTGGCTTTACGGGCTGTCTCAACCTCAGTAAGAGACGGCCCGTAAAGCCAGCCAAAGGCTTACTAAACCCTCGTTTCAGAGCAATACGGGCGTGACCCCTACGGGTCTCCCGCTGCGGGTTTGGTTCAATTTAATTGCTAAGGAACTGTTGTCTTCTTTTTTCGATTTAACCGGTTTAATAAAAATGTGCTTGATCTCTGTCCTAACTACTAAACGGCTATACCGATTTTGATGAGTACTACGTAAGAGAAGCTATATTTTATATTTAAATTAATTCTTGATTAATTGTGTGCCTCAGAAAGTTTTTTTACATTTAAAATAAATATATCGCAGGTTTATTAATTTTTTATAAAAAATAACTTGAAAATCCTTTGGATACAATCGGGAAATCGCTGAGAATTAAAAAAAATGTCAATTACTTCATCTTCATACTGTGAACATTGTACTTATGTTTATATAATTTGTTTTTTTAGTATTAATACGATAATTATGGTTAATATAACACAGAGAGGCTGCTAATATTACGGCATAGAGAATGTTTGCTGCACATATTATTACATCTCTGCCTACCCCATTGGGATTCATGCACTCAGAATCTCACTCAAACTCAATAATATTATATCTGAAACAAGTATTTATATCAAGGACTGACAAAATGACATTCTATTGATGGAGTCGCGCCGTTTCAAATTTGCTATCAATGGTTTACTTGACACTGGTGATTTTAATAATAAAAGTGTGTGAAATAAAATATTTGGCGTCACAAAGATTCATATTCCATTATAGTTTTGTAGTCATATTACAGATTTTACACCGCGGTAGCCTAGTGGTATGGGTAATGGACTGCTGAGACGAGGTGTCGGGTTCGATCTCAGCTTTTACCATGGCACACACCGATGACTTTTGGATTCTTTTCGAAGTTATGTGTGTATTTATCGCAAGTTTATAAGTGCCCGGTTAATGGCAATATACTCGCCACCTATTACATTGGGATCTAAACATAAATTGGTGAAGTGGGGCTAGCGCATCTGCCTACCCCTTCGGGAATATAGGCGTGAGTTTATGTTATGTTGTATTACAGATCTATGTCAATCTCACTAAGCGATTCCACTGGCGTTTTCGCTAATAGAAAGTCAGTTTGTCTAGAGGTCCAAGTCTTTGTGCCTAAATCTAGACTTCTATTTAATGTAAGCAAATGTACTAGCGTGGGACATGTATGCCTGAATGTGTGGTTATACTATATTTCATTTTAGTTGTTAATCAAAAGAGGTAAAACTGATATATGAGCCATGAAAATCATATCCGATTGATTGTATTTGAGATGTGCCAATTCGGAATAATCTTGACTCGAATTAACTCGAGTTGAAATTGCTGTCACTCGAGTTAGTTCCTTTAACTGATTATCGAATAACATACAGTAAACAACAATATCATAAATTCTAATAAAGGTGGAGTGTCTACAAATCAATAGTGAGATTAATTCACATTTTTATAAAAAAAAATAATTTACAATTAAATTATCGATAAATAATGCAAGTTAGGATATCTAACCCCAACTTAGTCTGATGTCTGTATTCTGAATGTAAGATAACGATAATGTTTTTGGTTCATACTTTATTTGAGTTGACCATGGGTGAACAATTGCAACAATACGCGCTCTGGCTCTTCAGATTGGACGTGTTAAGTTTAACTCGAGTTAACTCGAGTTGACCCATCTCTAGTTTGAATTCCAAAACAAATTTATATATTTGACCTTTTTAAATAAAGAATAAGAAAAGTAAATGTTTAATCGCTTACTTAATCACTAATAATAGTGAATTATTTGACAATTACACGCTATGACGTCATACCTTCTCAGTTGTTACTTCACATAAGATTCTACGATATTTTCCACAACCAGTTTGAGGATTAAGACTTAGAAGAAGGTTATTGTAAATAAATAATATAAATATGTGATATCAGTGTTTATTAAAGCCAAGATTCTCGTCTCATCAATGGCGGGCAACATTTTTAATAAAAGCGATCTGTACCTCTTTTGTAGCAACTGTTATTTATATTTTGAGAGTATGCCCTAATTGGTATGCAAGACTTGCGAGTCCTAGTTCTTAATAAGTTATTATCTTTAAAATTATAAATAAAATATGCAATATTAGTTTTTGTTTACAAAATTATAACACGCTTGTATGTGCCAATATTAAAAAATTACATCTTTGACTATGGTATACAAGAACTAATGTTGTATGATCTAATATATCTAAGAAATAACTCCACTAGCAACACTAAAACGTTGCCATATCAAAAACTATGCACACAACTAACTTTGATGTTGTAATGATAATAATGAATAATACATAATCGGTATGTATAACAAAGATTTTTCTTTTATTTCGACATGAATTATGTAATTCAACGCATAGACTAGTCAGAAACGTAATATATTTTAAGAAAACTATTTATATAACAACAGATTGTTTAACAAGTGTGCAGGCTAGATGTTAACGCACAAGTGTCAAACTAAATAAATATTGTTTACTAACGATGCGCTGGTTTTATTTATTTATTTATTATGCTCCTTGAAATTATTTCTATCAGGCAAGTATTCAGCACGGCGGCGGTGACACACAGGTGAGCGGAGGCGACTTGGGCGTCGGAGGTCGTAGAATGACCTCCGCCCTTTACAACACCAGGAGCGTTACACTCGTACTGCATCGTTCATGTTCATTGTTTATCGTCAATAGTTTGCTTGTGAGCGTAACACCGGGTTTCACGGACACACCCGCATACACGGAAGCAAACAAACGTGTCTGCTGCATGACGGAGGCTCTTACCACGGAAAGTAGTAGGCAAACACGTTTAAGTACTTTACAAGTCAAGCTTAGGCAAGTGTAAATGCACCTTAATAAAATTTGCATAAGTATCTTCAAACACAAGTTACAGTATTTTGTGCAAGTTTTGTCTAATATTATACCATTAGGGAGGAAAGCGGTGGTGGGGCGTGTCTTTTGGGTTTAGACAACCTATCATCATTCTCTGAGTCTATTTCCAACTTAGTTGGGTCGGCTTTCTAGTCTAACTAAGATGCGGCTGAACTTTGATATTTTCCGTGAAGCGACTGCCATCGGACCTGCACAACTAAATTAGCGTTATCAAATTTCTGTAGTTATGCTAGTCGGACTATATTATAATTTATGTCAAATCAAGGAAGTAGAAATAAAACGCCCAAAATATTCATTTACAATGTTTTTTTAATCAATATAATAATATTCTTAATAAATCCAAAATATTTACACAATACAAAAAACATACAATTCGACCATGGCCGGCGACCGCGCCGGACAGAGTTCGGCCAGAGTGGTGACTATAATCACTAAACAATTTCGGGAAACTGATAGCAGTATCTAACTTTATTGTATTAGTTCATTGCTCATTACTGGCCGCCGCTCCCACTATTGAATTAGATCAATTCTGAGGTCAAAAACAACATAAAGAAATTGTTTTTACCTACATAAAATATATAACAGTTTATACGTATGTAATTTGGAGAGCCACAGCTAAAAGCGACCAGTTAAAATTGGAACATCTCAAGTGTCAAAAATAACCGCGAAATGAAACCATCGACAATATAGAATAGAGTGGCAGCGGCATCCTACCAAACAGATATCATCACTAAAAGTTTATAATATTTACGTTTTAGAAACAATTTCCAGCCTTGGATACAGATACAAAATCTCATTGTGGCATGCGACGGGACCTGTCCCACTCTCGCTCAGGTGTTACGTTACCTATCCTTCTTATACATACAAAAATAAACTGCTAAGGAGTGACGCAAGCCTTAAGGAAATTAATGTGATTATAACAAGCGAAAACTGAATGTGTTTACACAGCTTAATATTGTATAATATTACTATTTGTGTAGCGATTTTTGAAATCAATACAAGCTGACACAAAATCGATTCAAAAAATCGTAAGGCAAACAGCGAACGCCAAGCTAATTTGCACTATATCGACAAATAGTGTAGTAGCTACAGTAGATGCACGATGTCAGCGTCTACAGTCTAATATTATCGATATTATTTATCTGTTTCCGCAGGCCCTGGTGGGTCCTCCCTGTATGGAATGCGATAAAAAAGGATACGACGTTATGACCCCACCGTTTACATTTTACTTATAAAATATAAATTATACAAGACAATATACATAATAATTAATAATATGTATAGAACAATTTCCATTGAATAATTAGTGTTTTATAAAATAACTATATACTTCCTAACTGAGAAGTGTAAATCTATGTTGCTTCAAATAACTATGCCATAATTATTTTGAACTAAAATAATGATTGTATGGTTGCAATCAAACGCTCCACAGAGAGTTCAATCACAATTTAATTAGATACCATTGGGTTCTTATCAGATACGAGCCTTACGTACGAATACGAACTCAAAAGCGTATGTGTTCGCGACGAGTTTTATGACAGACTATGGCCTAGACCTTGTGAGTGAATGAATGAATGAGGGAGTGAGTTAGTGAACGAAACGAAGCGAACGTTAAGAGGGAGACGAAGGGTTTCAATATCGTTACTACTACTTATAAATGTATTTATCACTCGTTATTGCAAATATTTTTATCTAAACAACTTCGTTGCAGATAAAATATAATATGGTTTTATAAGTATAGAAACATTGAGAATCTTCTGTAGATGACAACCGATCGTTCAAAATTCGTATGAATTTTAGGTAAATCTATTCAGTGTCTAAACATCGCCACAATCATGAAACGAATAAAATTAAATGTATTTATGTAACATGTACATAATAATATATAAATGCACCTTCACCATAAAATTTCGACTATATACGTTTCTATTGAACTTTATACATAATAGTTAGAGAAACGGCTGGATGATAACAAAATAATGATTTACTACAAGTATGTGTGTCCAGGAGACACAAAGTCACCAGTAGGCTTACCATGACGATTTAGAAAGCGGTTCAGTTTCTAAGCAAACCAATGAAAGACCAGGGGGCCTAGCCAAAATGCATTCGTTTCGAATCTACATTCGTCATCGCTCTAAAAATGTATGGGCAAGTGACATTTGTTGTCGGAATGTCATGGGATCCGATTCCGACAACAAATGTCACTCCGATACATTTTCAGAGCGATGACGAATGTAGATTCGGAACGAATGCATTTTGGCTAGTCCCCCTTGAAGAGATATGTAACTATACAGAATGTAAGGGAAACACTGCCGAAGTCTAAAGCCCTGGTCGTACACCTGGTACACATATAGTGTTACAGGAGTACTACCATAAAAATTACGACATGGTAATTTAAAAAAATATCGCTTTATTTACTCTAAATCGTATCAGAGTACCTAAAACTAAGTGAAACGATAATATCATAAAAAACCCTCACTGCAAAAAACACAAATGACGTTAATGATTTTTCATGAAATTTTTGTTTCATTTAGCTTTACTAACACGATTGCAAGTGAATCACGCTTGTAGAAACGTTAAAAAAAATATTAAAAAGGTCCAAGTCATAATTTTTTCTGCCAATATGTGGTGTACCAAGAGTACCACCAGCTCTGGCTTCGGAAGTGTTTCCCTTACACACTGTATATGGTATGTCTATATCTCTCTCCGATTGGTCCTAGGCCCTATTAAGCAAGTCATAGTAAGCCAACAGTTCCCCAACTAAAACACATTATACTGTTTATTTATATAACACAAGCTGTTAAGTATCGCAACGGCACAGTGCTCTAACATGATAGAAACAAAAAAGTAATGATATAATAACTTTTATTACATTTTCATTACAGTTACAAATAAGTTTTAAATCTAGTTATCAATTTTTTTTTATAATTAGCTTGTTTTAATATTATAATGTATTTTTTATGACCACATCGACGCACACACGCCTCGGTGTATATATAAATTAGTCGAGGCGCTCACGAGGCGTGATTTTAATTAATATATAACATTGCAAGATCAATATGCAAATATATCGAAGACACCCCGAGAGGCTCTCTATATAACAATTAGCTAATTCGAAGAGCAAAAATACACAACATGTGCTACGCCAGGCGTATACCACAGAATTGTACAGAGTAACGACTTTTTTACTAAACGAGGCAGAATTACGCCTTGTGTCGTTTAACACTGGTAAAATACACAAGGCGTAAGTGTTAATATGTTGAGGCAATGATCTTATTACGAAATGATGTAGTTTTTAATTTACCGCGTTCAATGACTGACTTTCGACCTATCCATCGAATATAGTTTAATTCTAAACTAAATTCTACTTTACAGGACAACGATTTGAAGTCTCACATAAAACTTGCTGCAACGTGTTGCCTTCTCTTCTAGAGAATTGATTCTTTTACATGATTTAAGTTAATAACTATATTTTATACATAGGGCGTTTTGATCTCACTGGCGTTTAGGTACCTCAGGCTGGAGTGACCATTTCTTAATCACCAATGCTATTTCTACCTCCCTTTTAATATAAGATCATTGTATCTCGTAGTTAAGCGGTCTCGTGTAGTGATAAAGTGCGTATTGTAAGAGCGTGTGTACGACGAGTGGGCGGACGTCGGTAGCGCAGGCCAGTCCGCGGTCCGAGACGAGTCCGCGACGTGTTGCCTACTACATACCTCAACCCGCGCGCACGCCCTCACCAACTGGCGATTTTGTCTGCAAATAATAAAATAAATATTACTTTACGTTTTACACAAATCATTGGGGTCCAAGCCATTCACATTTACTGATTGATGGATGAAGCTCTAGCGCAGGTCTGTGTGTATAAATAAATAATAAGACTATCACTGAGTTGTCACTTATTGGGGAATTATTGCGTATACGTGGTTTGCATTTTTATGTGAAGAGGAATGTACGTGTAGGTATATGTGAACGAGAGTGCGCGAGTGTGTGTGAGGGGGAGTGTGTGTCTGTATGTGAGGAGGAGTGAGGATATGTGTGTGGGGGGTTGTGTGCATCCGTATGTGAGGAGGAGTGTGGATATGTGTGGGAGAGGGAGTATGGGTATGTGTGGGAGGGGGAGTGAGCGTCTGTGTGTGTGTATGTGTGAGAGGGGGAGTGAGTGTATGAGTTTGTGTGTGTATGTGTGATAGTGCGCGCGTGTGTGTGACGTACCATGCGGAGCGAGGTGTATCACTTGCAGCAGGACGAGGAGCGCTGCTGCTCGGCGTCGCCCAGTCGCCGCGCGCCCGCCGCCGGCCCGCCGCCCGCGCCCTCGCTCTTTGGTAACTTGTTCGCTGTAATAGGACGATTAAATTAAGGGTCAATCACCACCGAAAGAACAAAAACCGGCAGGAGCTACTTGAGATAAAATATTACAAATAGTTATCTATGGGAGAAAAAAGTTCTAAGTCATTTCAAGGCTAGGGAGAAGTGCCGAAGCACCTAGAGCCGCGAGTCACAAAACTCGCAACTATTATTACAAGCAATAATCTCCGGCCGCCTTCCGCCAGGTTGCTCCTTTTTCATTGAGAATTAGCCCTAAATCGCTAGTTTTTGTAGCTATCACACAGTTGCCTTTACAAAAAGGTACGCTACGTCTGTACAGATAAATGTCAAAATTCATTGACTAATTTCTCTAGTTACTGCGTTCCAGTTCAAAATTCCCCATCTCATCCAGTATCTAAGACACAATTTTTATTCTAACGAGCTTATTTAGCTGTATGTTATTTTCCCATCACATTCGCAGGGTGTCGTAAGAGGTGACCAACGGAGAAATACGCAGACAATATCACTGCGAGAGAAGGAACTCCAAATAAAACCCTTTTTTTTTTACGTGGTGGAATGCATTTACGCACTTCGCTCACCCCCTACATGGACGAGGGGCGCGCTTTGTGTGGGACTCCTGACCTCTACCGGGGACCAGACTACCCACTAAACCACCACGGTGTCCGTCATCATCGCATATCGACGATGGCGGGAACAACATCTTCCGCCATCGCCGTGCGAGTCGCCCGCCGCTACTCAGCGGCAGGCCCGTCTCTGGTGTGGCAGAAGAGGAGTCCTTCTGCCGCCCGCCTAGGCAAGGCACATGCGACACGACGTGCGCCATCAACATCGAGGCCTATGCAAGGGCAGCAGACGCCCCTGCGTCTACTGCTCGGCCTACAGCTAGGGGGGGGGAGGAGTTGGTGGTACCGCCTCCTCCGGACCCCGTACCAACCCGTCTGACCTGCGTGGAGCCTACCGGCATAGGGAGAGGTCTATGTCCAGCAGTAGACTGCGACAGGTTAATGTGACGTGATTGATTAATGTCATAGCCTGGGTTGCACGATCATATTTTAACATTAACAGTGCAGTTAAAGTACCGGTCAGGTATAAAGCAGGTTGCACCTTTTGACAATTGCGGCCACGCTCAAACGTCAAATTCTATCAAAAAGATAACTATAACAGAGCTACTAAATACACTGGTGCAACACATTTAGCAAACCATTAGAATCTATGTTAATGTTACAGTTAAATTTGACGGGAACCTTAACTTTAACAGGGAGTTGGAGCAACTTAGCCATAATCTCGAGAAACGAGCTGAGAAGTAACAAGAACACACCCAATATGAAATGATCACGGAAATTCATTGTTCTGTGAAAATGATAGACATGACGTCATTCCTTTGTTGTTGTCAATGCCCATATTGTCTGTTTCAATGTGGTTTCTTATCTCTTAATTTTTTATTTAATGTCATTTAACGTTTAATTCTTCTAAACATACTGACACAATTACGCATGTTCTCGCAAATTTTCGGTAGGCAATTGAAATGACCGAAACTTAACCGCGGTAGCCTAGTGGTATGGGTAATGGACTGCTGATACGATCCCAGGTTTATCCCAGGTCTCGGGTTCAATCAAAGGCACACAAGCCAGCCGCGGTAGCCTAGTGGTATGGGTAATGGACTGCTGAGACGGTCTCGGGTCCGATCCCAGGTTACACCATGGCACACACCAATGACTTTGCGATGCTTTTCGAAGTTATATGTGTATTTATCGCAGGTTTATAAGTGCCCGGTTAATGGCAATAGGCTCGCCACCATTGGGATATTACATTAGGACCTAAATATAAACTGGCGAAATGTGGGTGCTAGCACCTCTGTCTACCCCTTAGGAGATATAGGTGTGAGTTTATGTTATGTTATTGAAATGATTTCAGATATTACTATTCACTATAGCATATAGTGGACTATAAAAGTTCATACAATTTGGACTAAAATTATTGAACGAAGTAACGCCTCATGCCATATACTTAGTTCGACATAATATTTTCAATATGAATATTCCGGAATAGTTATATTTTAACATATTACGGAATAGTTATATTTTAATTTAATATAACTATTCCGTTATCAAGTTTTCTAAAATAAGTAATTTATTTTGATTCTTTCCTGAGACACTGCCTTCTGCTTTTTTTTTTTATACCACTTAGGTGGCAGACAAGCACACGGCCCGCCTGATGAGAAGCGGTCACCGTGGCCTATGGACGTTTGCAACACCAGAGGCGCCACACACGTGCTGCCTATCCTGTAAAAACTTTCTAATACCCTTCTTGAAGAACCCCATATTGTAGTCGCTTGGGAAAACCACGGCAGGGATATCATTCCACAGCTTGAAGTCAAATTGACGTGCCATAGATAAAAAAAAGCTTATCCCACTCACCGATAGCTAAGAATATATCGTTAACGTTCATGGCGGTCTTGGCGCTGGTCTCCATGAACAGCAGGCCGTTCTCGTCCGCGTACGCCTGTGCCTCCTCGAATTCCACCATGCGCTTAGCGGCCAGGTCGCTCTTGTTCCCCGCCAGGGCTATAACTATGGAGGGGGATGCTTGTCGCTGCAGTTCTTTTACCCAGTTCTTGGCGCGCCCGAATGTGTCCTGGAAAAGATGAGAAGGAGGGATGTTAGTTATGGTAATCTATATTATCAGTACATAGTATAAAACAAAGTCGCGTTCTCTGTCTCCATTTTTCATGTCCCTATATCCCTTTGTATGCTTAAATCTTTTAAACTACGCAACGGATTTTGATGTGGGTTTTTTTAATAGACAGAATCATTAAAGAAGAAGGTTTATATGTATATAACATCATGCTACGACCAACAGGTGCGGAGCAGGAATGAAAAATGTTGCAAAAACGGGGTGACACAGACGAAGTTGCGCGGGTCAGCTAGTAAAAGAATAAAAGAGAGTCGTGTTAGTTACACTATTTATAACTCAAGAACGGCTGTACCGATTTGGCTGAAAATTATTTTACGGTATTTCGTGAAGTGACTGCCATTGGACCTCCACAACCAAATTGGCTCCTTTTGAGGGTGCCTGCTAAAAACTAGTTGTTGAATGAAATTGTTTTAAGTACATCTATACTAATATTATAAAGAGGAAAGATTTGTACCTATTTTTGTATGTCTGTATGTTTGTAATGAATAGCCTCAAAAAGTACTGGGCCGATTTAAACTATTCTTTCACCTCTAAAAGGCTACAATATCTAGGAGTAACATAGGCTTATATATCATCACGCTACCATACAAGGGAGCGGAGTAATAATCATAAATCTCAATTGATCCGGTAAATTTCTATACATTGGCGCTAATATCGCTAACAATTTCCGTTGTCATGACAGCAAGGAAAAGTAGTATAGAGAGGCAAGTAGTGAATCGAGTAGAGTCGTACAACGCGATAATCGACATCCACGCGGGCGGAGCCGCGGGCAACAGTTAGTTTCTTATAAATCGGGATGACGTTTTGTTTTCTTGTTGACCAATGAGTAAAGAAAAAAACCCAAGCTGCTTATCATCCTACGCAAGTTTCACTAATTGTCTTAGCGAGAACATGACGGGCTATTGAAGACTTAAAAATAAATAAATATACATACATACATACATCTGCTCACGCCCGTAATCCCAAATTTTCGGTCCCACGTAATAGGCGGCGACCCGATTGCCGCCAATAGGGCTCTTTGTAAAAAAAATGGGTACGCCGAATATAAATTCCTAACCGATAATGTTGCAGTTAAATAAATTTGGAAAATAGAATTTTTGAGCCGATTCCTTGCTATGCGGTGTAAATCGCAAGAAAATTAATTAAGCTCTGCCAATTAACGTCTTGGAGAGTATCAGACTAATATATGCCAAAGATTACTGTCTATACTACACATAGCTTCATTACATCAGACGTGCGATTCTCTAAGCAAGCATACAGGCGAGCACAGCGCTGCGGCAACCTTGAGCGTTATTGTCATTGGTCGAACTGGGTGTGACGTCACGGGAGATCAACCAATGATAATCTCTATCAAGGCTGTCGCAGCGCTGTGTGTTTAGAGTATTGGACAGCAGAATGTGCTAATCACAGGACTAGGCAACATGGATGTTTGTATGGCAACCGGGACCGACGGCTTAACGTGCTCTCCGAAGCGCGACCAGACCAGTGCAAATAGCCATGTTCATGCTTACATTTGCACTGAGAGGCTGTATACTACATATTATAATTATTATTTATAATATTTTAGTATTCCAGGTCTCTCAGCGTGCTATGGAAAGAGATATGCTCGGTATATCTCTGAGGGAATCGGTAGAGAACTGAAGTTATCGACGTAGCTCAACGAATTAGCCAGCTAAAACGGCAGTGGGATGGTCATATTTACCGTAGGACAGATGGCCGTTAGGGTAGAAGAGACCTTGACTGGAGACCGCGAAGCAGCAAACCCTGCGTCTAGACGAAGCGACGATATACGCAGAGTAACTGGCGAGGAGTGGAGAAGGACAGCCGAGGACCGGGCTAAGTGGCGTGTTATAGGAGAAGCAAATGTCCAGAAGTGAACTGTCGCGGACTGATGATGATGATGATGATGATTTTAGTATGACTGGAATTTTGGTAGCTCTATAACCATCTCCTGTTTATTTGACATGATTTAGTCATCATTGAGAGGTTGATGACACTATAGTTTCCATAAGAACGAAGTCTAAGGACACTTTTTCTAAAGTTATTTTATGACGTGGTAATCAAGCCATTATGTAATCTTCGTACAACAACCTTTTCAAAATAAAACAATTATTTATAATATTATCTATCGGTAGTGAAACGATGCAGCACGCCAGCACTGACTTTTGAAAACTGGCCAAGTAAAAATGCCAATATTGCCAATGAAAAAAAAATCACCAGTGACCTCCTAGAAAGCCTCAGTTCCGCACGGATGCAATTGATTTCCCGCTTTCCAAAACCTTATTTGGGTAGATTATTATGCATTAAGAACCTTCATTTAACATATCTGAATGACATCGACCGTATGAAAATTCTTAGCGAGAAACGGACGCGCGGAATGTTTATATCAGACATTCTTATAGAAATGAATAGGTACAGATTCCTTTCGTGTATTAATTCAACACCAAAGCTATGATAGACTTAGACTATCTTGTTACCCTAGCAGAAGCAGGCCACGGCGGCAGCGCAAAGTCCGCCTCCCGATTTACAGGAGCTTGATGGGAACATCATGATTACCTCATTAGGGGAAGGGGATAATCTGTAAGAGATGTCCCCGGGTCTGCCGAAATGCGAGAGATATGTCTTGTATAATCTCACCTCCGGCAATCAAAGACCCAAAGACGACGTGCGTTTTAGTCTGTTCGAGTCCGACATAACCTCTCACCGGTTTCGGTGGGATTGGTATCCATGGGGATTTCGCGCACAAAAAAATAAAGACTATCTTGTGTGGTCTTGTAGTGACTAATATCGTCGTGTATTGAGTTTCGTTACTGTTAAGGTGTACACTATCGCTTTGGGGTTATCATGTAAATATTGTCATTTGGCAGTTGTCCGAAAAACGTTATGCATTTTAGCCATGGGACATACATTGCTTAATCTAGGCCTTCCCCATGGACCTCTAATCCGATTAGTATTTCAAAAAACAAAAATCCCTTGCCATTGATTGCTGTCTAATATTTGCCAGTTCTCTAAAATACGCTCTGAAGTGTTTCAATAAAAACGTTCATAACGTTTTTGTTACTGATACTGTTTATATCAGATAAATAATAAGTATATAACAGTAATCAAATATGTATATTTGCATTATGAAAGTACATAAAGTGTGTACAAATGTATAATTATATAGTAGGTACATGTTATCAGTGCCGTTGTCTGCGCCTATTGGCCTTGAACTCGCGAAGTCCTACTTGTATAATGCCATTTGTGTCGTGGGACACGTCATATTGACTGGAGCCAAAATACTATTAGTATGTGAGAGTGAAGTTAGAACTAGACACGTTTAAGTATGAAATAAAAATTCCAGTACAATACACATAACGCCACCTAGACCCATAGTAAGCATAGCTCAACAAGCTTGTATTATGAGTTCTAGAATGCGAATAAACATACTTACACATTTTTTGTAAATACATACATATTTTACATAGACACACCCAGACCAATGCAAATATTCATATTCATGCACAAAAATATTTGCGCGCCTCGTGAATAGCAGTCGCATTCACTAATGTCATGTCAAAGAGGTCGTCGTATAAAGGTTCCTACACTACCTAGACAGTTCTCCTGTTCCTGGATCTGCCAAAGTGCGAGGGAGATGTTGGATACTATCTCACCTCTGGCAACTATGGCCCAAAGTTCGAAGTTCGAGTTCGACATATCCTCCCCAACTAGCCCGAGGTGTGGTATCCGTGGGACGTTTTTTGCGCGATAGACAAAATGTAGTACTCGTGCTAGTATAAAATAGCATTTTAGGTCTGTTTGACACCATATATTGACCCCAAGTCGAGTCCTTATATATATCTCGTATTTATTATTGGCATTAACTTTAATTTAGCTAAACACAGATTCAAGGCATAGCGTCATTGGTCGATCTTAGTCAATCAAATCAAAATCAAAATCAAAAATCATTTATTCTGCATAGACCAGTAAACGGCACTTACAAAACGTCAATACAAACAATATTTTATCAAATGCAAATGGACCACCGGTTCGAAACGCGGCCCCGACCTGAGAAGACTCCGGCAAGAAACTCAGCGGGCTTTTCTTTTTTTTTGGTCTATTTACAATAGTTTACTTAGTCTAGATACAAAATTTAGCTGAGTAGCAAGTGGAGTGAACAGTTCATTTCCAGGCTTGTTTATCATCCAAATAATCCTGGATTTTATAGTAAGCTTTTGACATAACTTATTTTTTACTAAATTTTTAAACTTATTGATAGGCAAATCTCTAATTTCATAGGGGAGCTTATTGAAAAAGCGTATACAATTACCCTGAAAAGAATTTGAAATTTTGTGGAGTCTACTATCACAGACAACGAGATTATTTTTGTGTCTGGTATTTAGGTTATGCCTATCACAAACTCTTGGAAAGTTTGTAATATTTTTTCTAACATACATCAAGTTTTCGAATATATATTGTGAGATTACGGTAAGAATGCTTATTTCCTTAAACTTATCTCGGAGGGAGACTCTTGGGCCCAAATTATAAATGGCTCGCACAGCCCGTTTTTGAAGAACGAATATTGCATTTAGATCCGCGGAATTACCCCAAAGGAGAATTCCGTAGCTCATAATGCTGTGAAAATAGCTGAAATAAACTATTCTAGCCGTATCCACGTCTGTTAAAGTCCTTACTCTCTTTACAGCATACGAAGCCGAACTCAACCTACTGGCTATTTTTTCAATATGTGTTCCCCACACTGCAGCTTAGCATCGATGCTTAAGCCTAGGAACACTGTCGATTCCACAAGGTCCGTTTAGAATTCAAAGACAACGTGTTTTTCCTATAGAAAAACAAGAAGCTCGAGAACGTTATATAATCTGCTGACAACAGACAATACATAAAATAGTGAGGCACAGAGTGGGATTGAATTCGCATAATTATTGTGTTATCTGATAAATTTTCTATCGTATTTCGTCCCATTACCATGATAACGAGAAGCGATTCATTTTTAACAGTGTGCTACTTACGAACATTGAATTTAGGGAGACCAAATATCATCGTCAAGTGATGCCAGCTTGCCATTGAAGCTTTGCTTACTCAATCAGCTTCTTATATTTGACTTACAAGGTCCGAACTTAGTTCATCAATCCGTGGATATTCCAGCTTGCCGGAGATTTTTCACCTCGGGGAAGTCCAGGCAGCCTCACGCTGGCTCTCATCAAAATGGTTAGTTGTTTGTATGGAAATTATTGGCAAGCATCTGCTTAGATATAATCGAGGTAATGAATGTTCAGATATTATTGTTAACTTGTAGTGAATGGAATTTATTGATGTTTTAAATGGTTCAGAAGTATTTGGTCAGCTTGTCTGTAACAATATATTTGATGGCGACTGTACCTACTAATTGTCATAAAAACATTAAAGTACATACGTAATGTTTTTATGAAAAGGTAATTTCCATACCGCGTGCCTACACGCATAAACTAAAAAGTATTAAACATTAAACTGGATTAAATTATCAACCTAGCTAGTTTTAATTTCGCCTAGGTGGTTTGTTTTAATTATTTTTCAGTTCAACATAATTATTCACAGTTAACATAAGCGTATCTAAGGAGGCCATCGGCCGGTAATTCCTGCCGGTCGACGCTCCTGCCGTGAAAACTGTGTTGATAGCTTTATTATAATTATTTTAACATACTTATTGTAGTCTGCGGCTTAACCAAAAGCATAGCATATTTTGACGAAGGAAGGACGTGACGGTATCTCCCGTCCTAATTGAGCAGTCCAACTGGGGAAGGGGAAGTACCTCTGCCCTACAGAATAACGCGGCTAATAATAACCTTGTGTTGTGTTTCCAGCGGTAAATAGGGTAGCCACAGCTCACTGAAGAGAATTTGTGTTGTCAGCGGGAAGACCGAGAAACCCATCTTTGTTTTCTGCATTGACAGCACAGAAACTCTCTTAGCCTTCTCCCCTCTTCTCTATATGGACAGCACGAATGTGACGCCCCTGGTGTTGTAACTCGACTCCTACGTTTGAGAAGGGATTGCTTTCTCAATAAGGGAGACTCTCTTAATTGTAGGTGCACGCAATCCTCTGGTTTGAGGTTTCCCGACAAGATACATTCGTTGTCTGCCTAGAGCGTGACATTCGTTAAGGATTATTAGGTATTACTAGCACCAACAACGTTTTACTATTATATTGTGTTAATTGTCAACAATGTTATGTATTTATTTATTTATTGTTATTGTTAGCAATATAAGCTTACAGTATACACCAAGGCGCTTATATGCTGTAGATTACATTACTTAGTTACATTCTACAGTTCGTCAAATAATCAGGTAAACAATCATTCAGTAAAAAAATTAAAAAAAAATTTCCAATATAATACAAATGTCAAGCGAATAATGTCAAACGGAAGACAGGCAAAGATACTGACGCAAATCATAAGAATTAGGTAAATACTGTGTTACTAGACACAAACACTAGATGATACACAACAACTAAAATTGTAACATAAAGCAATGTATTTCACATTAGCGAGTGAAGACCTTTATTGCTTTCGACATTGCACCGGGCGACTGGAATTATCTGAATTAGTATTTATTTATATTTCACTTTCAGTGTCACTTTAGTTAGTGTTGTTTATCAACTGTGGACCAATACATGTCTAGTTTACACTAGTATCCGAACAAAAATAGTTGTGAAATAAAGTCACGTTTGCACTTTTATCAAACACACAATGGATTTGAATACGGTTTTCACTATTAGATATAATTTAGACGTTATTCTCGAAGTTTTATATGCATAATTTATTCCGGATAATCATTTATTATGGTATCTATTTAAAATGACAAAATCTCTTGTATATATATACATAGCTGTAAGTAAAATTTACACTAGCAAAATGGATATTATTATCTGAAGAATAAATGATTTATTTACTTTAGGGAAGGACATTTTAAAAGCATTCGTTAGTAGCGGCAATTCCTAGTATCCCTCCAGTGAAACTAAATTTTTGCTTGTGTTAGCTGTGACTTGTTCGATATAAATTATATGACTATGGTTATGACTACAATACTCATTGAATTTGCAAGCCGGCGATTAAAAGCAGCCATAGAAAATGTCTAAGTACTTATTCCGGTACAATGGTACATAGTGTACATATCGAATATAGCTTCGTCTACACTTTGTTGGTATTCAGTAAAGAATAAGCTATGTAATTGATATTCAACATAAATTAAAAAGTTTACATTTTTAATAACACTAATATCCTATTAGTGTTCAATTATCGAAAACAGAAGAGGAAAGATGATGGGTCACCTGATGAGACACGACTTGTTCCAAGATCATAGAAGGGAAAGTAGAAGGGAAGAGAGGAAGAGGTAGGCCAAGAGGAACATTTATGGCACAGGTAAAGGAAAGGATACAAGTTGTGTCGTATCAGGAGGTCAAGGGGTTGGCGGGGGACAGAGAGGAGTGACGATTACTCCACCGACAAGAGCACAACTCTTATGTTCAGAGAGAGAGAGAGTATCCAATCTGATGGTAAGCGGTAACTGTGAACCATAACAATGAACGCATACGCATACCCAGAGGTATCAGGAGGAGCAAATATTGTCCATACAAATATCGTCAAATATTTTTATATATTTGTTAAAAGTGCGATACGCTGGTATTGTTATCGTGTTTATGGTACGAAATATGAGTCGTTCAATTTATTGACCTGTTTCAAGAGTAGGAGGTAGAGCACCTCTGAACATTCTACTTAGAAGTGTGTCACTGTCAAAGTAGGTACTAAATTAAGTAGTCGTTCACGATAACATTTTGGAAGTGAAAATAACATTGTTCACTCGGAAACAATTGAGTTTAAAATAGAGATGTTCTCACGGTTTTTACGACGTTTCGGTGTCACCGTATCACGTTGAAATATAACTTTTTTCTATATCATCTAGCTGGCAGACAAGGCCACAGCTCACCTGATGGAAATTGATTAAAGTCGCGGCCTATGGATGTTAGCAACACTTCATGGTGAGATCGGTAGCACGAGCGTGACTCCCCGGACGGGAGAGGGTGAATGGTGAAGATTAAGAAGAAGAGTTTCTGTACAGCGCAGAAGATAAAGCAAAGTTTCTCAGTCTTCCCACCGACAACACAAAACCTCTCCAGTGAGCTCTAACTACCTTACTCACGGCCAGAAACACAACACAAGGGTATTATTATCCGCGGTATTCTGTAAGGCGAAGGTACTTCCCCACTCGGACTACTCAATTCGGACGGGGGAACCGACATGTCCTACCTCTTCTTCGTCATGTACTACTCATCATTTGTAATTAAAATACTAAGTAATCTGTAGCTCGGGGCTGCTTTTGCTAGGGTAACGATTAGCCTTCCCTTTGCCCTTAGACACATGCATATGGAGGACGGAAGTAGTTAAACTCTTTAGTACTTTCTACGCGTGTTGTCTGTGTACCATAAGTATCCTTAACCACCAATAACATCACGTTATTTATTATGTTACAAGCAATAAAACACAACAGGTACGGTCTAGTGTCCACGCACCTTAATAACCAGCTGAAAATGTGTTACGGCAGTACCTCACTAAACAGTGTGCAAACATAATCGACCTTTGCTTATTATTGCCATGTACTGTGCTTATGAGTCAAGGAGAAACATTACTTCGTTTGTAGTTTAGCTACTTGGCTTATATACTGACATACTTTTTTTTATTTGTTCCATTAATCTGTATACCTAGGTACTCAATATTTTTGCGTGCGTGTGGCTTCTTTCAACACCCTTTTCATGGAGGCCATCCGACAAAGAACTCGCAGAATAAGCAAGTTGAAGTGACAGTGAGCTGGCTAGATTAGTTGAAGGACTGATGGCCGTTGGGGTAAACAAGTCCTAGAGTGGAGATCGCGAGAAGGCAACCGTAAGGCCTTGCAGCCAGATGGACTGACGACCTGCCAAGGGTGGCTGGGATGGAGTGAATGCGAAAGCGAAAGATAGAGGTTCATGTTTTTTTTTCTTTTTATAAAATAGTAGCAGTAGATGCGAATGATAAGATGGATGTGTGGTGTGACGAGAATGGATAGAATAAGGAATGAATATATTGGAGAAAGATTGAAAGTAGCACCAGAAGAGGAAAAATTGAGAAGTGAACGTCTGGCGTGGTATGGCCATAATACACATATGAGAAGAGATGATCGTCATATTGTAAAAAAGGTCCGAAGCATGAATGTAGAGGGTTTTATCATCAGAGGTCGGCCCAGAAAAAGATGGATGGATTGTGTGTAACAAGATATGGCAAAGAAGGGAGTAACTGAGGAAATGACATCAGATAGGAATGTGTGGTAGAGAATAATTGGGACAAGGGCAGGAAGATGATGAGTAGACATTTGTTTTGTTGTTACATCAATATACCTGCAGTTGCACGGAGTTAGATTTTTATTTTATTTGTGAATTAGAGACAATTCCAAAGATTTTGTAAATAGGGCACATTGGGAAAGGCCTATGTCCAGCAGTGATTGATTGATATTCATATAATAACTGTAAAAGTTTCCTTAACAAATGACGAATTTAGTTTACCTGTACAATGACGAATACAAAGATAGTGGACTTCCACTTCCAGGAAAACGTAGATAGACTGTATAAATAATCACCGTTACTTAGCATAAAAATAAAGACACTTAGGTATACGTAGACAAGAGGACGTCGCCGACTAATCCTCTTAGTGTGGGAGGCAAAACAACTGTATGTTTACGAAGAATACAAAATAATCTCTTACCTGATTAGTAATATCGTATACGACGATCGCCGCTTGTGCACCCCTGTAGTACATCGGTGCTAAGCTGTGATACCTGTGGCAGAAATGTATCAGACAATTAATTAAAATATCCTTTTTTTGGTTGAGCTTTATTAGCCCAAAAATTTAAATGTCTCATGCGAATAATGTATTTAAACAAAAATGTTCAATATTCTGTATAGGTCTCTTTTGCTCCCAGATAAGTATGGAAGGTTGTCATAAATTTAAAAAGGAGGCCCGAATAAATAAATAAATTTTGGGGGTTATATTTAATTCTTTCTAGGCATTAATATGTTCGGGCGGTACTATTTTTGGGCGTTACTATTTTTGAACGTTAATTTTTGGACTTGACTATTTATGGACGTTATTATTTTTTGGACATTTTTATATTTTCTTGATATTTAAACCGGGTTATTCCCAGAAGTCCACGAATCTATTGTTTTCAAAAATTTTAAGTTCATACATTTATTCCCAACGGGTCCAAGACCAACCCCTCTTTTCGCGCCGAAACTCCCACAGATTCCCCCTCTAGATTACCCTTAGCCGGTCAGCGGGACTGATGATACCGGAATCGAACAGACTACGACTTTAACTGCACGCACTCGGATCTAAGCTTACGCAATGATGCATTTTCCTTGCACCCCAGCTGACCATAGACCATACACAGTATAGTGTCCCTACTTCATATCCTAACCTGAAAAGAGAGGTTGAACGTCACGTCG
Source organism: Pelosia muscerda (assembly GCA_963691645.1). Taxonomy (NCBI): domain Eukaryota; kingdom Metazoa; phylum Arthropoda; class Insecta; order Lepidoptera; family Erebidae; genus Pelosia; species Pelosia muscerda. The sequence goes on from OY829100.1 coordinate 1,746,972, forward strand.
TCACTCGATTCTGTTTCTGTTAGGGTGACAACCAGTCTGCACTGTACCAACTGCTATTCACCAATCAGAGGGATACGTCAAAAGCTTTTGTAGGCACTAGGCCGCCATGTCCCCCCTTTACCCGCCCCTTTTTACACTAAATTGTCTATCACAATCAGTTAAAGCCAATATGAAACGCATCAGGAAATAACACTGGTCGAATCAGGAAATTGAGAAAAAAATTGGGAGCAAACTAGCATAACATATTATTGACTATACGTTTTTCAATCACTTAGTTATGGAAACAAAGGTAGCACAAAGGCATAATCATGTAAAGCAAATACAACGTGACTCATAACTCATCTCCGCGACCTTGTTGTTCTGACGTCAGAACACAACAGACACATGAAAACCATTACCTGAGCTATAAACGAATTGGAAGCATGCAATAACTTTCTGAACTACACGCAAAAACTACTGGACGGAATATGATGCGGCTTTTTTCGTTTAAAAGTTGGTTCTTGGTTGCAGTTGCGGATGTTAAAGGCAAAGTTGGAAGGTGTCTAGGGGCGCGAAGGTACAAAGGGCACGAGGGCGGAATTAGTAAAAAAATAGAAACAGGCCCTGTAGCGGCCCTCGTAGTGGAGTCCTCTCGCTCAGCGCCTTGTTCACAACGATGGTGCGGAGAACGAGCGCGTAGGATGCTCTTTCTGCGAGCAAGTAATGCTCGAGAAGACGACGGAGCCTTACGGCGCTTTCAACGTTTAATCCGTCTCTGTCTGATTTGATTTACAATCTTAAGTTTGTTTAATCGGAATTGATTGAGTAGAACCGAAGATATAATCAAAAGTTTGGTTACCGTGACTTCTGGTCATATCTTCAGTTCCATTCAGAACCGCAGACAACAGCTGATAAAGACATAAGGCAATGCTCACCTCTCCTGCCCCGCCGTATCCCAGATCTCGAATTTAACAGTGGTGTCATCGAGACATACGGTCTGCGTGAGGAACGCCGCGCCGATCGTACTCTCCTGGTATTCGTGGAACTGTCCCTTGACGAACCGGAGCACCAGCGAGGACTTCCCTACCGCCGACTCGCCTAGGAGCACTAGCTTGAACTGGCATACTTTCGTTTGAGGAGCGCCGTTCGGCCGTTGAGCAGCACCGGTCCTGCTTGTCGCCATCGCCTGGAACAACAAGAGAGTTTGTAAGACATAGAAGAAGATTATGCAGTAGTCTGACTATCAAGACACTTCAGTAGTAACGGTGCCTTCAAATTAACTCCAGAAACTATAAAAAAAAATAGTTTCCTATAGTTTTTTCTATATTGTAACGGATTAAATTCCCTACAACTTTTGCTATGAATGCAGCTTTTTTAACGTTTTCGAGAAACGGTGGTTCAGTTTTTTAAATTGCGATTAGTTAAAACTCCATTAGTAGGTGTTCAGTGACACATTTGGGAGGGTCAAGGTCGTTTCACAGCGGTATTTATGACCCAATGTTTTTTAAGTGGTTGTAAATGCAGGAGCAATAAATCTTGACGAAAATAAGTGTAACTTGGTGACCTACATGAATAATGATATATGATTTGTTTTCATTGGATTAGACCCTGAACTTTGGAAGATTTGATCACTGATTCTTTTGAAAAAGCAGTTCCACGAGCTTCAAGATGAATACAGAACTACAACAACTGCAACATTGTTATAACATGAGCAACACGTGTTGCTCAACAAGTCCGAGTTGCTCATCAAGTTCGGCAACGTTGCTCAACACGTATGATTGTCGTGGACGCCGATCATGTGTGTACACTTGTACAGACAACTTTGTTACGCGGTTTTGAACGTATAAATTCGAAATTCAAATATCATTACCGCGCCTCGGAGAGTACGTTTAGCCGTCGCGTTGACCCCAATCTTCATACGGCAATCTTCATTGTTAAGGGTAGTTGGCGCTCTAAAATATCCACTGGTCCCACAAACCATATTTTTTCTAACAGGTTATCTAGCTTGTATAGATAGAAACTAGTATAGCTTACGACCACGTCAAACACAACAGTGACGTGATAGGTTATAATTTTCACCCGAGAACAAGCCCAAAACTAAATGTCAGTTGTAATTCAATCGTGCTATGAATTATGTTGGATATCTTTACAGTTCTGTGGCACGCAAGCTATAGCTGTGAAGCACTTCTTTTTAATTCTGTTTCCACTGCCTTTACCTGTTCAGAACATAACTTGTGTCATGGCGTAATAAAGTACATACATGTACTTTAATTTAATTTATTTAAGTACATCTAATTGATAGCCACCCAGATAAATTTACTATACCTCGTTACTAATTTACTGATGGCTCTGAAGTTCGCATGAATGTCCGACTGGGCAGGTGCAACGCAAGAGACTAACTACAACAAAAGTAATACCATATCTCTTTTGTCGACTGTACAACCTACAGCTTACCAGAGGTTATATCTTGTATTGTCCCACCTCCGGCGATTAAAGACAGCGTGCGGCGTTGGTCCGCATAACACCTCCACTGGCTTTGACGGAGGTGATATCAGTGGGGATTTTATGCAAGATAACAAAAGGTATATACAGCTACTTTTCTTAGCTAACATCGTATTTTGGTTTCTGCGCGTTGTTCCGTACGAATTACTGAGCCGCCATTAAGTCTGAATCGAGGCGCACATGTACACTCGACAAAACATATACCATCCCACCTTTACATGTGTGTGTTATTCCTATATGTATACGCTGTTTTGACAAACGCTGAGAATGAGGTCAAACGTATAATTTACATGTGGGTAAACTGTCAATAACTCGTTTCTTCGCTCACACACTAGTAAATTACATTTGATTCAAATCCATTCGTATTTTTTAATTACTTACTGTTTCTTTAGTAATGTTTCATAAATCGTGATCCTCATTGTGTAAAGTACGTACAAGTATCATTTCTGATTCGGTTAGGGTATGTAGTGGTTATTTGATGGTTCCTGCTTGGGTGAGGGGGGAATTACTAACAGGGATAGAATTCCACAAATTGAAAGTTGCCATGGAGCGAGCTATGCTTGTAGTCTCTTTGAAGGATAAAATTCGCAATGAGGTCATTCAACAAAGAACTAAAGTTACAGACATAGCCCGCAGAATAATTAAGCTGAAATAGCAACATCTGCCGAAGGATAAGAGAGGTAGGACACGACGGTATCTCCCGTCCGAAATGAGCTGTCCGACTGGATAAGTACCTCCGCCCTACCGAAGACCGCGGCCATAATAACCATCGTGTTGTGTTCCCGCCGGTAAGTAGGGTAGCCAGAGCTCTCTGTACCCCTCCACCCCCTCCCCTTCCTAGCCTCCCCACCCCTTCCCAGCTCTCCCCCTTTCCCTTCAGGGTGGGCAGCGCGTGTGTGACACCCTTAGTGTTGCACACGTTCATAGGCCACGGTGGCCGCTTCCCATCAGGTGGGCCGTGTGCTTGTCTGCCTCCTACGTAGTATAAAAAAAAAAAGGATTGATGGCCGCTGGAGTAAACGAGTTCTTGAGTGGAGACCGCGAGAAGGAGAACGGAAGGACGCCCCCTAGCCAGGTGTACTGATAATCTGAAAAGGGCGGCTGGAACAGACTGGATGCGGAGGGCAGAGGATAGGGAGCCTTGGCGCACATTGGGAGAGGCCTACGTCCAACAGTGGACTGCGATAGGTAGATTGATTGATTGAATTCTACACCCAGTGAATGCAGGTGCACGTACTTCGTGTAAATCGTATGACATACATACAGTAACGACAGTCGATCCACCCTTATAGTGAAACTGACGTAACAGTACAAACGTAACCAAATTATTACAAATATATATTGATAACGTAAATATGATTAATTGTTGTTGAAATGTGTTATATGTATTTTATCGTGTTTTTGAAATATAGGTAAAACATCAATATTATCATACATGTATAAGATACAGTGTAGCTTAACAAAGATAAGTCGAAGTAAAGTGAATTGATTTGTCTACAGAATTAGGGTATCGACGAGGTGGACGGGTCGGGATTGGAAAATTTCATTTATTTGTCGAATGATTTTTTAGTCCGTATTTTGGCTTCGCCCAGGAAAGAATTCGTAAAAATTCTACGTTTGTATGAAACAATCTTTTACACTTTTATTTCTGATTTATTTACTTACATATAAACTTTTCGCACAAATATAGAGAGATATGTCTTGTATAATCCCACCTCCGGCAATCAAAGACGTTCGAGTCCGCCATAATCTTTTGGCCTCCACTGCTTTTGGCGGAGGTGGCATCCGTGGGGATTTTGCGCACGATAAAAAAGGGCGATGCACAGATTTGTCAAGGTGCTCAAAGTCATCTCAGAAAGTATCAATCTCAATCACTCTACAATAAGTAGACTTTTGTATCATAACATAAACTCTTTTCTCATTTCGTCAGTTTACGTTTAGGTCCCAATGTAATAGGTGGCAAGCCTATTGCCATTAATCGGGCTCTTATAAACCTGCTATAAATACACACATAAATTCGTAAAGCATCGAAAAGTCATTAGTGTGTGCCATGGTAAAACCTGACATCGAACCCGAGACCTTGTCTCAGCAGTCCTATCACTAGGCTACCACGGGTAGGGTACGCGCGGAAGACTTTTGTAGACCGTAATCAAGCAAAGATTTTCGAAAACCTTTTTTTAGTAGATGCTTAAAACATTGCCAAAAGTTCAAGTTTGTTGCTCCAGCTGTTTGGTTTGCGTTGATGAAACAGTTAGTAAGTCAATGGAGACAAATCTCTACTATTATTATAATAACATATAATTGTAAAGAGGTCGTGTCTGTACATAGGATATTTAGAAAAACTTAGGTCATGTTATATTCCACGGCGATGGCGCAATATGTCACCCCATACCCAGGGGCTAGATGGGGACACCATAGTCCTCACATTGGGGGAAGAGGGTCATCTCAACTGAGATGTCCCCGGGTCTGCCGGGGTGCGAGAGATATGTCTTGTATAATCTCACCTCCGGCAATCAAACCAAGGAGTCCGACATAATCACCTTCATCGGTTTTGGTGGAGGTGGTATCCGTGGGGATTTTGCGCACGATAAAAAAAAAGGTTATGTTATATTAATCATGGATTTTAGCTTATTATACGGGCAACTTTGTAAATAAATAGAATTATATTATAACATAGTTACTTGAAGCTAGATGGCGCTATGCTAGTAACGTCATGTCCTGATTCTCCGTAAGCTAATCTTCTTTTTTCTTCTTTGGCCATCTGTTAAGACAGAAAGACAAAGAAGAAAAGAGAAAATTATTATTTCGAACTAGCTGTTGCTCGCGGTTCCGCCCGCGTGCATGTCATTCTCCTTTTCTAAGCTCTTGTCCATCTTTGAACCATCCATCAAGATCGACTCAGTTCAGTGGTTTAGGGTTTAGTCGCTTAAACAGTCTAGTTCACGCGGGCGGAACCGCGAGCGACAGCTAGTTCGAAACAAAAAGAAATTGATGGCAAAGCTTGCGTCGATAATTTTCATACAGCCCCAAGGTCGTGACATTTGTAAGTAGGTTCGGTGTACGGTCAAGGACATCGCAGTATGTTAAATTGTATAATTATCAGTGTTACCCGTTACAATCCAGTTTACCACTGAATTTTCGGTACTAAATTGAATAAAAAATTATATAAATGAAGTAAAAATTTGTATAGTTAATTGGTAGTGCTTGTGCGGCTAAGCACGTAACTAATTTCCTTGCGATTTACACCGCATAGCAAGGAATCGGGTCAATTTTTTTTCCAACTTTATTTTACTGCAACAGTTTCGGTTAGGAATTCATTTTTTTACAAAGTGCCCGATTGGCGGCAATTGGCTCGCCCCCTATTACGTGGGGCCGAAAATCAAAGTTGTCGAAATGTGAGTGTTTAACTCTGCCTACCCCTTCGGAGATTATGGGCGTGAGAATATGTATGTGTTTGTATGTATATTTTAATAGTGGGACTGATTCATTATTCATCCTTGCCCTGGTTACCTCCAATGCTTGCATTTAGGAGCCCAAGGTTCGCTGTCCTACCCATTCATATTTTTGTTTACTTTGGCTTTTATCGGGCGACTGGTCTGTCAATCAGTAAGTGATCCGGTTTGCTGGTGAGGTTGGCTTGGACGTAGAACCCCTCGGATAAGTTCCTGTGGATCGTGAAAATAGTGGCGTAGCCTGCAGGGGCCTACATGCAAGAGAGTGCCCCAGTTCTGCCGGGGTGCCAAGGATATGTTGGCTACTATCTCATCACCAGAACTCAAGACCCAAAGACCGCGTGCGTTTTAGTCGGTTCGAGTCCGACATAACCTCTCTCACCGGCTCCAATGAGATTAGTATCCGTGAAGATTTTGCGCACGAAAACACAGAGGAGCCTTCAGGCAAATACTATAGTTGCGCCGCACTATGATAGCCGTTTTGTCACTACTGGTATTCTGTTTACTAACTAAAGAAATATATGGCGAAACTGGCACAAAAGGAAATAAACTTCAAAGGAGAAAACGAGCAAATCCAGGTCGTGTCAAAACGGCCAACAAAGCGTGCCGCCACTATAGTCATGGAGAAATAAAATTCTCCATTGAACTAATTGTTGGTGGAACTAGTGAGAATGATCCGATAAATCTACTAGAATCGGAAAATATGTAACAACTTACATTTTTCAAGCATTCTTGCTTGATGTGATTAAAGTACAACGAAACGGAACAGTCGCCGTCTGAGCAAAATATTTCTTGAATATGTAATAATAACAACACAATGAAATATCTATGAATATGTAAATACTCTTAGCAAAACCCGTTTGCGGCGATAAAGATAATTATTGAGGGGGGCGTCAACTGCGTGATAACCGCTATATAGATCTGTCTCTCTTCGCAATTCGGATACGAATTATAATCGATTGTCGCACTAAAATCAGCTAAGCGTTCCACACGTTTCTGCTTAAATGCTGCCGGGTTCCGGCTTCGCCCGGGAACAAATTCGTATAAGAATTTTATACAAGTTTTCCAATACTTTCCATAAAAATTAGCAGCCGATTATACCCCTTTAGTAGGGCCATTTCCCCAAATCTTCTCTTAATGGATGCTTATACCATAAAATGTCTAACATAACATTTTAAACATAACATAGCCTTACATTGTATACTGTGTTCTGTAGAATACAATCACGTTATGACTTTTGTAAACTGCGATATAAGATGTATTACTGGTTGTATTCAGTTCTGTGAACTAAATAAAAAAAAAAGCTAGATAGCCTAGGTTGCCTAGAAGAAATGGCTTCCAGAGATAAGGCTGCTCATTGTACATACAATTATTTATAAGTACCTATTACCTATAATGCTTTCTCTAAAGAGATATCTATCTATCTGAAAGGCGTCAACTGCTAAAGTAAATCTCAAGTTTGTATGTTCAGCGGTCTGTGTATCTGCACGAAACAGCACTGCTGCGCGGGCAACCGCAACAGGTGCCCGCTCAACGCAGCAGACGTCCTTAGAAAGAAATCTCCTCACAATTCGTGCCGTGTTAAGAAAAGTTGTCTTCTGCATTAGGTCTTTAAACAAATTGCTCATGAGCCTTCAAGATATGGGAAAAGACTCTTAGCTATCAGTATGTGAAACCAATACCGGCCGGCCATTATTATCATCATCAAGAAGAGGTATAATAACCATAGAGAAAAACAAACAAACTAACACAAAAAAGTAAGTTTCATGTAAAAAAAGCATGTCAAGTTCGAGTCGGACTCACGCACGAACCCGCTTCAACATTTATTTTAGTATCTGTCTTTTAGTATTTGTTGTTATACTGGCAATAGAAATACATAATCCTTTTTAATTAAATAGGACACGTCAATTTGACTTCACCTCCCCTGATGGCAAGCCGAACACAACGTCTCAGAAAAAAGCATCCACCATTAGAAACACGTACAGTGTTACAATCGTGGCACTCAGTTTGACGGTCTCTAATGCTTTTCACGCCTCGCTTAAAGGACCCGGGATGTAGGAAGAGGGAAACACGTGACCCGGTAAGGAATTCCAAGACTTAATGGTGAGGCAAAGTCGAACTCACCGAAACCGTTTGGTTCTTCATGAAATATTTTACACCGTATGCAGATGACATTGAAGCCCTGTCTAGCCATCACGGTCCATGAAAAAGCCATTTATTCCCGTGTGCGATGTCCCTATGGTTATGCCATTGGTTATGAGGTTATGTCAGCGTCAAACCGACTAAAACGCACGCCGTCTTCGGGTCTTTTATTGCCGAAGGTGAGATAGTAGCGAACATATCCCTCGCACCCCGGCAGAAGTGAGATACAGTCTGGTCAAGAAGCGTCAAACGGACAGTGAGGTCTCACCAGGGTTCTTTTTTACCATTCGAATAAGGAACCCTAAAAAAAACAATCGAATCTAAAATCTGTTCCTATTTTAAAAACAGTTAGATAGTTGAAGGACACTGAACAAAGAAAGCAGATAGGTAGAGCACCGCCAGTCAACGACTCTTAATAGCGCCCTCTTTCTCATACAAACAATAACATCACCGCAGCGCCCTCACTATCTCAGGCGAATGTTATTAAATTAGCATTATTTATCAACCGTTGGCCCACTGACACCAAAATAAAAAAAAATAAAGACAGTCTTGACTTGCCTGTCATTCGAGACACAATTGACATGACATTAATGATACTGTCAAAAGCATGGCTGTTGAAAAGTACCGGAAACTTTGGGCTAAATGTATATTAAGACACCCTTGCAATGATATATATAAATATAGGACCGAATAGGACCGAATGCGAATGTGACCGATTGCGAATGGGACCGAATGCGAATGGGACCATTTTTAAATTCGTGATGAAATGCGAATGAGACGGTAAACGTCGAACATTAATATTATGAAGATGAAAAAAAAATGTGATTTTGCAAAGAAACAGGTAGGTTCGACGGAACGCCGTGATTGCCGGACGTCCTTCAGTTTCCCCAGGGGAGATATAGGGTAATTAAGTGCAATGACCCATGCAGAAGGGCAGATCACCAGGTCAGGTAAGGATAAGTATACACCTGTTATATGAAAAAGTGTATTAGAATAACTTATATCGAAAACCTACAAAGCTTTGAAGCTTGGCCGATACATGAGATGGTGAGACACTGAGAACGTAAAATTAGATGGTAAGGAAATTGTTACTGACAGTTACGAATTCAAGTCTAATATTATTTAAAAAAATAATCGCACACAAGTAGGTTTAACGCAAAGCAAATAATTTAAATTGAACAAACCAACCAAGTGTCGCAGAGATAAAAATAGTACACTCATAAATGATAACGTAAGCATAATTTTATGTTTATAATAAACTTGTTACCTATCACGACTTGTATACTATATTATACATCATTAACTCACGCCTTTATCCCCGAAGGGGTAGGCTGAGGTGCTAGCATCCACATTTCGCCAGTTTATGTTTAGGTCCCAATATAATAGGTGGCGATCCTATTGCCATTACCCGGGCACTTATAAGTCTGCTATAAATACACACATAACTTCGAAAAGCATCGAAGTCATTGGTGTGTGCCATGATGAAATCTGGGATCGAACCCGATACCTTAGCATTCCATTACCCATACCACTAGGCTACCGCTGCTACTATACTATATTAAGGTTCAATTCACATAAGAAAGGAAGTGAATAGTGACCGGAACACTTCGTGACAATGTACTCAAGCTGCGCAAAGTGCATTTTTGGATCAAAATTCATAATTCGATAAATCATTTATATTAGGTCAGTTTAGAAAATGGACCATCACCGGTTCGAAACGTGGCCCCGACCCGAGGTGACTCAACATTTAGGTACTTAGTAGGTATGTACTCGGGAGAGGCTACCCCAAAACAGAGGATTTCAGGCACCTACAATTAAGAGGAATAGACACCGTGATGAGAGCACTTTCCCTTTCCCAACTTCCCCAGTCGAACTGCTCAATTCAGACGGGGAATACCGGCATGACCTACCTCGTTTCTACTCACTATAATCCTGGCTTGACTTTCGTTTATTAAATTCTAGTCAATTTCAAAATGCATGACTATCAATGCTTGTGGTGGCTTAGTAAACTGGATTGCCCCTTTTCTTAGATATGCCGAAAGAACCGATGGCAGGGATCTGCGTCATACTCGTGTTCAGGCGCTTATTAGTGGCAAGGGTGCGAGAGATATCTTGTATAATCTCACCGCCGGCAATCAAATACTGATAGATGTCATGCGTTTTAGTCGCTTCGAGTCCGACATAACCTGTCTCACGGGCTTCGGTGGAATTGGTATCCGTGGGGATTTCGCGCAAGGACAAAAAAGGCGCTAATTGTGGTTTACTGTTTGGTTTGACATCTATTCTAACAAAACATTTAGTTTTTAATTTTATATTTGACTACAGTTGAGTCAGCATTTTAGGACGCAACGGTATCTCCCGTTCCAATTGCACAGTCTGACTAGTGAAGTACCTCCACACTTGCTACAGAATACCGCAACTAATAATAACCTTGTGTTGTTACGCCGGCGGTGAGCACGGTAGTCAGTGGAAAGACCAATTTGGCGGCACAGAAGTTGTCTTAACTCCCCCTCCCCCACCTTTTCAAGAAGGTTAGGGCATTAGAAGGTTTCTATAGCACCAAAGCCTCTGGTGTGGCAAACATCCATAGGCCATGGTTAACTCTTCCCATCAAGTGGGCCATGTGTTTTTCTGCCACTTAAGTAGCTTGCTATAAAGCGAGATACACACAACAATCTCCTGATTTAGCCAGCATATATGTATTATACATAAAAACTATGTCCATTAAAAACACGCTTAAAGGAATAATATCTACCTCAATTACAATGATAATATTTTCCATATCTATTTGTTATTACTTTTGTAATCTCACTACTTTGGCTGTTATTATATTTCAATGAAATCAATACTGTATTCTTACTATAGTTGTGGCACTCTATGATGGTCGTTTTGACACAACTGGTTTTGTTAGTTTTCTCATTATATAATATTAAGCGCACCAAAAAGGTGTGCTTAGTATTGGACTGTTAGACAAATAACTGAAGAAAAAATATAGCGAGACTGGCACTGAAGAAAATAAACTTTACACACTGAAAAAGAGAAAACGAGCAAAACCAGTTGTGTCAAAACTGCCATCATAGCACGTCGAAACTATAATTATACATATAGACAGAGAGAGATAAACAGATATATGTTTATCTCTCTCTGTCTACTCTCTGATTTATACATGTTGATGTATGATGCGTATATAAAAACATATTTCTGAGAATTGCACTTAGGAATCAAGGAGAGTAATTTTTTTTTAATGTGTCATGCTATCAGTCTTTTGCAAGAAAATTTTATTAAACATGAAGATCAGTAACTAAGTGGAAGTTCATTAATAAAATATTCATGTATAACCCCTCATTTTCATCAAGGTTTAAAACATAGACAAGTTGCAATATGTTGCAAACTTCAGTGAGATCGCAAATGAGTTTTAAACTTGCTCACAACTTGTTCCAGTCACAATACATGTATAAAACAAGTTATTTGTGCTCTGATTGGGTCCTTAACCAGTTTTTGAAAAATCATCAACCAGTTTTGTTTCAAACATGTCTACAACTAGTTTCTATTCTATATATTATTATTCATTAGTAAAATGCACATTGCCAAGGGCTTATCTGATGGTTACCACTTGGTGCGTTGGTACCACCTCTGTGAACAGGGAATAAACATATATTATGATTCAAATAGTGGACAATTGTTTTTGATTTGTTCTTTACATTTGTGTACATTATTATGTTCTAATATAGTTTTAAAAAGGAAAATAATTATCGAAAAGTGCCTTAAAACGTAATGCTGTTAGTCAGAAGTTTTTGACGAATATATGAGTTTTTGCTCCTATGTTTGATACTATTGACATTGATATGATTGATAAGCTAAGTTCACACTGAATTGTAATTAAATATAATTATTTAACTTATGAAAAAAAAATGTAGAGGTTTAGAAACCGAGTAAAAATAATACACGAAAGAGACAAAGTTAAGAAGAAAGAGACTGGACAGATATAAAGTCTAGTAAGAATGTCATCATGTTCATTTGATACCAATGCGGGATTACCCAACATTTGCAAATTGGAGCTTCGGAGTTCAGATCAAATAGCTGTATACATCTTATTCAGACTTTCACACACTCATTCATTAACAGCTTATCACTTCCTAAACAACCATGTTATCCAACAGTGGAACGGGAGGCCTGAAAAAGTGACAGCTGCAGAGGTAACCGCTCACAAGTGTATATTGAATAAATAGCTTGTAGTGAAGAATAAAAGTAATATGGGACTACTAACATAGACTGAACCATAGGGCTATCCCTCCTCTAACCTAGGAGCCAGGATGGGGTCGACACAAAGGATCCAATAGGGTCGAAGTGTCCGCGAAAGCCCCAGAGCACGCACCCCAATAACATAAGATAAGATAAGATAAACATAGACTGAATAATATTCTAATACCATGAAGTGGACCTACCAGCATTTTGCTACTCATCCATAGTCTAAATTGTAAGAATAATTAGCTGAATCATTAGAGGTCACCATTGAATAAATTACAATGACTAAACAAATTTAGCTCACACAAGATTTACCTGTACATGTAGCATTCTTATGGTAATTTCCTGACATTATAAGTCTTAAGTTACACAATGAAGTATTTTATTATGCATATCTAGTAAATAAGATGTCTTTAATACATTTGTAACCACCTCCTTGGGGAGTTACAGATATGAATATATGCATGTAAGGGAGATACATGAGCCAGTCAATGATTCAAATATGTGTACATGTTGGCACATTATCATTACTTAAAACTATCATTACCTTATCTAGACTTACCGGATAAAAGTCCAACAAAAACACAATTAGACACCATTGACAATTCTGTAATTAATCCTAAAATAGTCAACTGTGCACAAAAAAAAAACAATTTGTTGTTGTTTTTTTTTAATCAGGCCTTGAGGCTTGCGAAGTACGAAAGCAACTGCAATAACGTCTCACTCGGTACGGTAAACAAGAAATTGTTATCTACACTTTCGTATTATCGTAGCGAAATCACAAAGAAACAAAAGGTATTACAATGACACTTTATCAGTCACTCTTCGGCGCAGTTAGAAGGACCTACATAATATAATTTCTTGATCAATTTGTCCGTCGCACACCAAAACGTGTCTATTGTGATGATGACTAACCGCTTATGCCCGTATCACTTCGTTTCCTTCGCCTCTGCGATTAAAAAATTACCCATAGACGCCCTCATCAGAATCAGCTGTACGTCACTAAAGTATTAGTTGTAGGCCTCACAAAACTTTAACCACTTGTTCATTAGACTACCGTGCCATGTAATATAACTAATCTTTTCTTTTTATGAGCATTCTTAACAATATTCGATAAAATGACGCATTTACTTGATTATAAGGATATGAAAGACGTACCCTCCCTGTTGTTATACCGCTGTTTTGCACTTTTCCTTTGGGGACAAATCCTCACAAGGTCGCCGTGTCACCGAAAATATCATTAATTACACTCCTTAACGAATAAAATCCTTAATTTTAAATGCTAAACTGGAAAATCTAGCACAGAAATGCAAAACGACCACGAACAAACATGGAAGCGAGAGAGCGAGCGAGACGTTTCATTTCACAAAAACCTGTCTATGGCTCTAGTATACGTCATTATTAAGAAATGCCTTCCGAGTGTCTATGATCATTATGAAAACTTAAAAACTATAATATAGGACTTCTAGTCAATCGGGGTGAGGGTGAACAGAGATCAAAGGGTCAATAAAAATCTAAGGCATACTTATTTAAATTTTTCAGTCTTTTTCTTTCAAGTGAAACTTTGAACCAGTTTAATACCAGAATCACTAAATATCCGGTAAAATTCTAATAACTATCCTCTACCTAACCATGTATATTTATTCACCAGCAGGCTTTACTCGATAATATTTTTAGTAAATTATAACCATGCCGTTAAGCGTTCAATACAGTAAAAGACATTTACAAAGTCAAAGTCATGTACTGTAAGTGCCTTTGTTTTTGTTCTTCCGCATACATAGGTACATCAAAATTATACACACAAAAATTCCTGCTGTATATTCGCACATTCTTTTAATAAAAATCCATCTGTCTGTCAGTTATATAGTGAAACCTATGGCTATTTAATATACTATGAATATTATCCCACAGACATTAAGAGAGACATATTAGTTCGTACAGTTGACAGACGATATTGATACTTGAATCCTTGAAAGACCTATATTCATGATTGTGGAGTAAATTAAAAAGTAACAGATTTTGAGAAATTTGACAGAAATGACAGATTCTATGAAGGTTTTCATCTTGTTTTGTTGCATTTTGCATGTGGTTTTTATTATATCATTGCGTTTTACACAGTTACACACTGTTCTATCGTTACAATTAGACGCCGTAGGATATAAGTGTTCTGTGAATTAGACCTAGATTCTAAATAATAAATCAGGTTGGTACCATAATTTACAGAAATGAAGATAACCAGATATAAAAAAGTGCAGAAATATCTGAAATTTTATTACAATAACTACGGTTTCCATCAACCGTACCAAGTTTTAATCGACGGCACATTTTGTTTCGCGGCATTTAAAGTAAGTCTTCTTCTTTTACCGTACAAATAAGCAACTAACTTATTATTCGAACCCCACACATTAATTTAGTAAGCTAAAGAAGGAGACTTAGTTCTAATTACTGCTTCCTAGCCTTTCGATTGTACACTTTATAATTCTTTGAACATCTCCAGAATGGATAGTAAATACCGTCGTATTGCTCGTCTGATCGACATTGTGGATGACGAATGGCGGGCGGAGCAACTTCCTCACGAGGACATCCAGGTTCCTTTGGAGGAGCTGCCAGATCCGGAGGCTGACAGTGCAGACTCCCATCTCACGCTCAAAGAACAAAGCATGCGTTGGCAAGAGAACTTCCCTGAGCCAGCTAGCAGTAATTAAAACTAGGTATTCCATTTTTTATTACTACTACCTAAGTTGAATAGTGTAAAATATAGTGTTATATGTATACTGATTTTATATTACATTAGAAATATAATAATGCTCTTTTCAATATTGAGATAACCATATCTGTCAATCAGCAGATGTAGTGGCTTTTAATCAAATACCCAAAGATGCCATGCATTTTAGTCAATTCGAGTCTGACTAAATGTCTCCATCGGCTTCATTCATAAAGTAGTACCCCCGTGGGAGTATTCCACGCAAAAACAAAAAAGATTTACCACCTTCAATATACATCCTGATGTGATGGGCTCCAAAGATCTTGATAGGGTCTTATAAACTCAGAATTTATATCATGTTTTATTTATTGCATTCCAGGAACAAATAAATATAAGAGAACAAATACCAAAATATTTAAACTCACAAACAAAGCTGCTAACAACAAGATGTATTATAATTGAAACGGAAAAACTGGCTAAGAAGACCCACGGAGCTCTGACTATACTAAAACAATATGGTATACATGAATGTGGTCACAAGGAACCGATTGGCGGTTCTAATTGCATACTGGCTATGATCGGTAAACGTAATGACAAGCATTATATTCTCGCTACACAAGACAGGGATTTGCAAGAAAATTATAGGCAAAAGGCAGGCGTTCCGTTGCTGTATTTACATAACAAATCACCAACGTTAGATAAGCCGTCTAAAAGCAGTTATGCGAAGGCGGGACAGTCCTTAGAAACAGTTTTTATTACGGAGACACAGAATGAGGCATTGCAATCTATGAAGAAGGTATTCGGATTAGAGGAGCATAAAGAAGAAACAAAAATTCCAATCAAAAAGAAAAAACCCCATAACGCTAATCCTCTGTCTTGTAAGAAGAAGAAGAAAAAGAAGCCTGTTAATAATAATAAAGTTCAGAAAGATAGTGTTAGTGAAGGTAAAGTTAGGAAAAGAAAGAAAAAGAAATTGCCTCAACATGTGAAGGAGCAGTTGAAGAGTTCGGTCAGTAATGGATAATAAAGTAGTTTGATATATGAAATAACCTTGTGTTGTGATTTCGGCAGTGAGTAGGGTAGCAAGAGCTCACTGCAGAGGTTTTGTGTTGTCAGTGGGTAGACCAAGAAACTTTGCTTTGTCTTCTGCACTGACAGCACAAAAACTCCAATAACATCCACCCTTTCCCGTCCCCCCACCCCTCTATATGGTCGGTCCTGGTGTTGCAAACATCCATAGGCCACAATTATCACTTTTCATCAGGTGAGCCATGTGCATGTGTTGCATTCTAGTTAAAAAACACTAGAATCAGTGTGTGACCTGTGCACTCAGTTTGGTAAGTAATCATTGGGCTAAGCTACCTATTTGTTAGTGTTGCCGACTGCGATTGAATTAATGGCAAAGGTTTAGAGCATTACCCCTGTAAGAGAAAAATCGTGGGTTCGAGTCCCGTCGGAGTTTTCACATATTTGCAGATCTGAATCGATTTGAAAAAGTCACATATAACAGGTGTGACGTCACCCTAGCCGCCATATTGATAGCCCACCAATCAGTCAATAGCAGTCAGCCATCTTTGGGGAATTGTCAATGCCATGCCATACCGCCAATTTTGTATTTTGGAGAAGTTGATAAAATCTAACCTTGGTGCATAATTGAAGTTTCATTTCATTACCATATAGTCCAGGGTCTGCTTAAATATGATGTGGCTTTTCCGTTGCCCAGACTCCGAGAGAAAGGCATTTGGTTGGGACTGACCACAGACTTCGAATAGGTACTGTGTCTGACGCACAGATAATGATAATCCATTTGTTTAATTCACTTTATTTTATTTTTATTCATACCATATTATGTACGTATAATATTATATTTATTTAGCAGGATAGGGCCAAACGAACTTAAGTCTGTATGCTCCGAAGGTAAGTATGTGTATGAGCGGTAGATTCGACAAGTACACCGTGTGGAAGTGCGTTATAATATCATAACACTCCTCCGGCTTGAATACCTCTTGTCCGGTTGGAGAATCCTGGAAATGTATGCTTTGTTATAAAGTTCATTCTATTCCTTCTCCTCTGATCAGCGGCCGTACTATCACCTCTTAAAAGTAATATTTTCAATCTTCACTTACATAGTGAGATTCGGACTCGAACCGTTGTCGTCCATAAATATTTGCGAAGACAATTATAATTTCTAACAAATTACATAACAAACGGGTAGTTGGAGCCCTTAAAAGTACCTATAACAACTGGTCTAACTGCAGACTTCTTTATCACCAATAGTTTGTGGACGTCAGATGGTAGTCGCTTCACGGAATATATCGAAGTTCAACCGCGACGCAATTAGTGAACCTTAGACTCCCGAAGTGACAGCTTCAGCTGCGACCGGGATTAGCAGTGGGTATTTTTTTAGTTTTCATCGTAGTATTAATGATTATGCATATATTTCGATGTTGATGTTAAAATTGGGTAGAATTTATTACCTCTATCGTATGCCTGATCATTGTCTCCTTGAAATAGTGCCATAGGGCGACAGGGGACTGCCAATAGTACCACCTGAAGTATTGATGGGCGTCGACGTATAGAGTGAGCATTACTGACAGTTTGAACGAGTTGAAGTCCCGCTGGGCCGCATAGTCGATAACCTCTGCCAGTAAGCTGACTAGGAAATTCTTCTCAGATAAGTCGAAATTACGTATAACTGCTTTATCAACTAAAATTTGACCTATAAAGTAGAAATATTGTATAATTCAATGCATTCAATGCCGTCCTTATCATAGAGTCACTCGGGGCACATGCCCAGGGCCCACCGCTTCAGGGGGCCCCACTGGAGTGATAATTTCTTGCACACAAATCTAATAACACTTTTCTCTGAAAAAACTGACAGGTGAGTAGTTTTTGTGCTGTTTTATTGAATCGACGGTCTACGCCCTCGGTGTTACAAACGGAATAAAGGTTACAAACGACCATACGCCATGGGAACAAATCTATCAGGTGGGCCGTGAGCTTGTCTGCCTATAATTAAGCAAAAGGGACCCTCAAATTCTGGTGTGCCCAAGGCCCCTGGCATAGGTAAAGAAGACGGCCCTGAGTGCATTTATAAGAACGCAAAGAATTATATATTTTTTTAAATGTATGTACAACTTAGGTAACAGACAAGCACACGGCCCACCTGATGGAAAGTAGTTACCGTGGCCTATGGACGTGGACAACACCAAGGGCGTCACACTCGTGTCGCCGACCCTGTAGAGGAAAGGTCTGTCTCACCAGTCAGTTCTGGCTACCCTACTCACTGCCTGGAACACAGCGCGAGATTATTATTATGTACTTATTCTGTAGAGTGGAGGTATTTTCTGGGTCGGACTGCTGAACTAGAACGGGAGATACATGTTCTACCTCCGTCACGAGAATCTATATAAAACTGTTGTAGATAGAGGTACTGCAACCGAGGCGAAGTAGTAGCCTTAGCACGAAATACTATCGAATTCGTAATGTAAAGGTATCGACAGAACGGAGCAGGATCGACGGAACGATTGGCGGGCTACACATGCACACACAACTGCGGTTTACAAGAGGCAGACTGCCAATCACAATGCTCCGTTCTCTCGAAACCTTGACATTACGAATTCGATAGGAGTTCATGCTAGTGCTATAGGTCGGGATACGATACGATAATTTTTTTATACTATGTACCTAAAGAAAGATGATGAAGAAGATTAGGTATTATTTTTAGGAAGGTACCTAAGAACTTCTTAAGTCCATATTCAGGATCGGCATCGGCACTGGCAATCATTCTCACAACATCGTCCTCGTTGAATATCTCCCTTATTCTCAATCTAGGTCGCTGCTCCGGCTTAAGCAGCACGAACGGAGGAGCTTCATTCTCCTTTAAAGAGTGGAAGTACGAAGGAGCCGAGATTTGCTGCTTGAGGGTCGCCCCCGAAGTAATGTGAACCACCTGAGCCGATGCGGCTTTGATTTTCTCTTTTTCAGAAACTACAGATACGTGTACACTTGTTATAGATTCGGATTGCTGTTCCATTTCAATGAATTATTTGCGAATATTTCGGGGGTTGCTAAACAAGTTTTTATTGAGTTGTTATGACGTTCAAAACATGTCTGTGTCAAAGAGAATACAATATGGTCTGTGTAATGAAAAGTTTATATTGTGGAGGTTTTATTTTAGATATCTGTATATAAAAAATAAATTGGTGTTCGTTAGTCTCGCTAAAACTCGAGAACGGCTAGACCGATTTGGCTAATTTTGGTCTTGAATTATTCGTGGAAGTCCAGACAAGGTAGCAAAGGACTTTCTCAGACAGCCTCTGTGCCATGGCGGTAGTGAACGCTGGAGGCACGGGTTTGATTCCCGCTCAGTTCAAATATCTGTATGCATGAATATGGCTATTTGCACTGGTCTGATCGTGCCTCGGAGAGCACATTAAGTCGACGGATCCTGTTGCCATACAAACATCTATGGCAGTCGTTACGGGTACTTGGAGCCCTAAAAAGTCCGACTAGTCTAAATACTGAACTTCAATATCGCTAATTTGGTTGTGGAGGTCCGATGGCAGTCGTTTTACGGAAAATATCGAAGTTCAGCCGCATTTTAGTAAGACTAGAAAGTCGGCCTTAAACTAACTGAGTTGGGAATAGGCTTAGAGAATGATGAATATGACTTTCTCATCTAATGTCGTCTGTTAATATAATGAAGTCTGTGAATAGGGCACGTGTCTGTAGTATCCCTAAGTTGCAGGACCGATTGTAGTATCTGCCGTAGGACCTATAACCGTTGGGGAAGACGAAAGGAGACCGCGAACCCGCAAATGAAGTGTAAAAAGTCCTGCGACTAGACGGAGCGACGATATACGCAGAGAATGTGCAAACTTTAAACAATGTGATGCCATAATTTGTACCTGTATTCGCTAATAAACACTGATTATGAGTAATGTTAGAAATAAAAATATCAAAATATTCTTTTACCATTTATTTTCTTAATTAATAACATCCTTATATAATTTATTTACATTTTGATCAGTATCAACAACATATCGAAATGTATTTGAATAAGAATAGGACATAACACGTTTTGGTGTTTATAAAGAGGCTAGATGTACAATCAACGACAAAAGTGGCTTATAGAGAATTGATTTACAAACGATCTTTATCTTGTAATGTATTTATTACGGCAGCGATAAAATGTAACAGATTTTTAAAAATTAGGACGTATGGGTTCCAAAGAAATGAAGAATCCAGCATAGTTTATAGTTTCAGAAAAAACTAGTAGAAATGCGACACGATAGTTTCAGTAGCGGCACCGATGTGGCCAAACTCCCAATCAATATAACCGAACCGAAATCATCTCAATATAACCGATATTAATACCGAGCATTACTAATTAATGCCATATTAGCTCAAATCGTACATACAACGAAAACACACTTAACCTTTTTAGGGTAGTGGTAACTATACCTACTGCCAACTCCTTTTTTTTCAACTTTCAAAATAGAGATTACTTTGCTATAGATAAAAAAGTATGTATGACGTTTCATACTTTGAATCGAACAAGCTTATAGGAGTATATTTACCAAAAAGTTTAGATGTATTATTACAAAAATTTTCATAATGTCTGTATCCTTCGTTGCGTAAATACGCACCACCGACTACATGACACTTCCAAGTGAACAAGTGTTTTTTGTTTTCCGTGGTGTTATGTCACTTTTGTCACTGATCATACCATCATATTTAGGATCGTCCTCGTTTGTCGCGGGCTTTTATTTTCAATTCATTCATACTCTGTTTTGAGGATTGTATGTCAAAATTGCCCCAGTACCGTCCCGGACCAGTTGGTTCCTCTTCAGAAGACGATGAAGTACTACTACTATCTGACTTTTGCTTTTCTTTTGTTTTATTTTTCTTTTTATTAGGACGATCTTCATCGTCGCTATCTTTATTTTTAGATTTCTTTTTATCTTTCTTCGATTTTTTCTCCTTCTTACTTTTACTTTTATGTTCTTTCTCAGATTTATGTGCTTCTACATCCCTATTCTTATGTTGGTCTTCAGGATTACTTTCATCATTCTGGTAGTTTTCATTTCTATAGTCTTTCTTTCTAGATTTAGAACTATTTTCTTCATAAACCTCTCGTTGCTTTTCATCATTCTTATTTTTCTTACGACTACTCTCTTGTTCGCGTTTATCTTCCGTAAGTCTGTCATCTTTTCGAGATCTGTCGTCATCTTTTCTATATTTATCTTCTTTCTCGTCCCTTTTACGTGCCTTATCTTTATCTTTTCTTACTTTTTCTTCTCCTCTATTATCACTAGTTCTGTAGTCATCTTTCTGTACAATTTCATCATCTATCCGTGTCCTATAATCGCTTTTTTGTCTTTTATCCACTCTTGAATCGTCAATTTTTGATTCCATTTCATTTCTATGTATTTTATCATCACCTCGGCTACGGTGAACATCTTTCGGCATTCGGTTCTCATCATTGTAACTTTTTTCATTTTCTTCGTGTGATGTGTCTTTTTTTCCACGACTTGTAGCATCATCAGCTTTTCGTGGCCTATCATCATCTCTTTGTTTTCTGTCATAAGTTTTAGAGTTCCTTTCATCTTCACGTGTATCGGGATATCGATTTTTATTATCATCTTTATAAGATTTGCTATCTTTCTTGCGTGACTGATCACTTTCATTACGGTCCCGATCTTTGTGATCGTAACGATTTCTCCCATCATCTCTATGTGGTACCCTATCACTTTCATCACGACCGCGATCTCTATCACCATAACGGTCTCTACCATCATCTTTCCTTACTCTGTCGCCTTCATTACGTCCCCGATCTTTATGATTGTCACGAGGTCTCCCGTCATCTCTACCTGATTGCCTGTCGTCTTCGTTTCGACCCCTGCCTTTATCACCATATCGACTTTTCTCATCATCTTTTACTGACCTGTCATCATTCTTGCGCTGTCTGTAGTCTTCCCTACTCCTACTTCTATTACGTCTGGAATTATCGTTATCGGTTTCCCGATTCTCATTTCGTCTGCTTCTACTATCATTACCATTTCTCTGGTCATTTCTTTTGTCTGATCTGTTGAAGTCTTCTCTATCTCTCCTTTCTGGTCTAGAATCTGTTCTTGTAGCTTCTTTACCATAAGTCTCATAAAATCCGTCATGTCCCCATCTTTCATCCTTTTCTTTGGCTACTTCTTCTGTAGGTTGTTCCTTTTCTTTGTTTTTCTTTTTTGATTTTTCTTTCTTCTTCTTAGGACTTTCATCTTCCTCATCTAGAAGTTGAAATAATGATTTCTGTTTAGAATTAAGTTAATTTATGAGAAGAAAGCTACTATCAGACGGTGTTAATGCCTACATGTTATTAAAGACAAAATAATAGTCACAATCTTTGCTGCGATAGTTTCCATAGGCGTTAACCATTCTTTTGTATATACTTGTGAATGTCATAAAAGGTCAATCCTTCATCTACTGTCACTGGACATACATTGTTTTTTTTTCGAATTTTGGTATACCTCCTGTACATGGTCCAATACGAACCGGATATATAACCGAAGTGGAAGAAGAAGGCTAGAAGTTGGTGTTATTGAGGTGGTCTCATCAAGATAATTGATTGAAAGTGTATATAACATAGATTCCACCCAGCACTCTGGTCAGGTTGTATTTTAGCTTATATAAGGTATTACTAAGGTTAGTATCACATTTATAAAATTTAAATTGTTATTCCCTTCTTAATTACATTGCATTCGATTAAAAATATTATTTCTCAACAATAGATAGGTAGTACGTATTTTTACAATACTTGCAACAACAAGTAAGTTGCATTCATAACCTATCTCATTGTTAATTTTTAATCCTTAATGATATTTGCATTGTAGTTTTGTCACTCATTCATTGTAAATCATTGTAAAGGTGTAATTTAAATTTAAACATAAGTTAAATACTTACCTACACCTATACTTAATTTAGGAATTCATAAACTATATACATAGTTGTGATACTAGGAGTATTAGTAGTTGTACTGTTTCAGTGACTTGATCTTTATTTTGTTGATCTTTTCCTTGTATAAATTCCAGGTCTACGATACTCGTCTCCTATAATGGCCGATATTAAGGAACTTAGAAAGAAACGGAGCACCTATAAAGGGCGTATAACAGTATTCAGCACTTATTTATCTTCATTGGAAGTTTCCAAGTTATCATCGTGTCAGGTAATGGAATTGCAATTGCGTGTTGACAAATTAGAGAGCTTATTTAAAGATTTTGATGAAGTGCAGACAGATATCGAGTGCTTGTCAGACCTAGAAACTGAGTCAGACGAGAGAACCGTTATCGAAAATCAGTATTTTTCATTAATTGCTAAAGCTAAGAATATGTTGAAGATGTATTCAAAGGCTGAAAGGGAAGATGATGATCGTATGAGTCGTAATTCAGGATGTAATCGCCAGATCGTCAAATTGCCTACCATTCAATTACCAAAGTTCAGTGGATCTTATGAAAACTGGCTTGAGTTCCGCGACACCTTTGCCAGTCTCGTACACGACTGCGACGACATAGACGAAATCAATAAGTTCCATTATCTTAGGTCTTCTCTGGAAGGTTCGGCTGCTGTCGTTATTCAGTCCATCGAGTTCTCTGCTCAGAACTACACTGTGGCTTGGCAACTTTTATGTGAAAGATTTGACAACAAACGGCTTCTTATACAGAATCACATCTCATCGCTATTTAAAATCGAACAAATTACTAAAGAATCCTCAGCTTCGTTGAAACGTCTCTTAGACCACATTAATAAAAACATACGAGCGCTCAAATCACTAGGCGAACCGGTAGATTTCTGGGACACTTTGTTGATCTACATAATCAGTCATAAATTAGACACCAAAACATTCCGAGAGTGGGAGGAATATAAAGGGAATCTAGACAAAACAATCCCTATTAAATTTAATAAATTCACAGAGTTCATAAGAAACCGCGCTGATTTAATAGAAACTTTAGAAGTTTCACGTCACACTATTCCTTCTCAAAACCATGCTCAAAAATCAAATTCAAAAATTAAGGCGATGGTAACATTGAACACTAATAACAATAATTCCCCTTCCCACTCGTGTCCTAACTGTAATGGCGATCATAAATTATTTTCATGTCCACAATTTCTCACTTTAACTAACAAGGAAAGATTGACAGTTATACCTACTTACAAAGTGTGTTATAATTGCTTCAATACTGGTCATCTTGCTAACCGATGCAAATCATCGGGTTGTAAAGTTTGTAAGCGTAAACATCATACCTTAATACATGTTTCAGATTTTAAATCGACAACAGCTGATTCTACTCAGAATAACAATGATAACCGGTCCGAGTGCCCTCCCTCCGCCGCCGCGCCGACCTCGGCCGACACTCCGCAGGTGGCGCTCTCGGCACACGTTATTCCGTGCGCGCACGCAAGCAGTTCTAGCAACGTTCTGCTATCAACTGCATTAATTAAGTTGTACGATCATAACAATCGACAACACTTAGCCCGCGCTCTCCTCGATTCAGGTAGCTCGTCCTGTTTAATTACACAAAATATGTTCAATAAATTAAACTTACCATTCATTCATGTTGCCAAATCCATACAAGGAATAAACAATTCCTTAACGCCAGTAGGCAAAATGTGTGATGTACACATTCAGTCATTAAATGAAAGTTACACAACTGATCTTAAATGTTTCGTTCTGCCCACTATAACTGATAATGTGCCGGCTCAATCAGTTGATTTAAGTAACATTAGCATCCCGTCAGATATTTATCTAGCTGATCCGAACTTCCACACGCCGGCCGAGATTGATTTGATTATTGGTGCTGACGTTTTTTGGAATTTATTGGAAACGGGTAAAATTTCACTGGGTACTGGAAAACCTACACTGTGTCAAACCAAGCTTGGCTGGCTCGTCTGTGGTTCGATTGAGCATGGCTACGTATCCACTTCAACCGCACCAATAAAATGTAATTTTATTAGTGTCAGGTCTCAGAGCCCTTCGCTGGACTTAGACTTTGATAGCATTCAAAATCAACTTACTAAGTTCTGGCAATTGGAGGAAGTTAATCTCCAATCGCCTGTCTACTCCAACGAAGAGAGAAGTTGTGAAGATTATTTTATTAGTACCACAACTCGCTCAGAAGATGGTCGTTTTATGGTGAGAATACCGTTGAAGGAATCCTCGGAGGTGTTAGGCGAATCATTGCAGCGAGCTAAACGATGCTTCCTTTCATTAGAAAAAAGAAATCAGAGGCAACCTTCATTTGATAAACTTTATAAGGACTTTATGTCAGAATATATACATTTATGTCATATGACCGAGTGCAATATTGATACAACAAGTAAATCGTACTTTATTCCTCATCACGGTGTGCTGCGAGAAAGTAGTACCACCACCAAATTACGAGTGGTATTTAATGCTAGCGCGCCTACCACCTCTGGAGTTTCCTTTAATAGTATTCAGATGGTAGGACCCACCGTCCAGGACGATCTACTCTCAATTCTCATAAGGTTCAGACTTTATAAATACATTCTCTCTGCAGACGTAGAGAAAATGTATCGACAGGTGTTAGTACATCCTTCAGACCGTTATTTACAGCAAATCATCTGGCGTGACGAGCCGTCCAGTCCTCTCAAGGCATATCAGCTTAACACCGTAACTTATGGTACTGCTAGCGCTCCGTTTCTTGCAACACGATGTCTTAAACAAATCGGTCTTGATTGCAGCGACCCGGAAGTGGCACAAGTCATCTTACATGATTTTTACGTTGATGATCTTTTAACGGGCGCAGATCAGATTGATGTAGCCCATAAGTTACGTGAGAATGTTACCACAGCTCTTGCTTCTGCTTGCATGCCTTTAAGGAAGTGGAGGTCCAATGAGCCTTCTTTGTTGCCTGACAGGTCCTCTCAGTCTTCTATCGATTTGAATATTGGAGGAACCGAACCCAATAAAACATTAGGACTGAACTGGCAAACAAACACAGATGAGCTGTGCTTTCCCATGAATATTTCTACTGACGTTGGAAATACAAAGCGTGACATGCTATCAGTTATTGCGCAGATTTTTGATCCTTTAGGACTGTTAGCGCCGTGTGTCATTGTGATGAAGTGTTTATTACAAAGGTTATGGTTAGAGAAACTTTCATGGGATGAACAGCTACCAGATGAAGTCAGTAAAGCCTGGACTAACGTCATCAAATCATTGCCATCGTTAAATAAATTACGAATTCCGCGTCATGTTGTCATTGATTCTCATAAGTCTCTGGAGCTCCACATTTTCACTGACGCATCGGAACAAGCTTATGGTGCTTGTGTGTATGTCCGAAGCGTCGGTGAGAATGGTGCAGTATCAGTGCGATTGCTCATTGCTAAAAGTCGTGTCGCACCTATCAAACCAACAACCATTCCGCGCCTCGAGCTTTGTGCTGCGTTGATTGGAGCACGCCTCTATCAGAAGGTTATTAGTTCACTTCGGAGCCAAGTTTCTACAGTCACCTTTTGGACGGACTCTATG
The DNA here is from genome assembly GCA_963691645.1 of Pelosia muscerda. Taxonomy (NCBI): domain Eukaryota; kingdom Metazoa; phylum Arthropoda; class Insecta; order Lepidoptera; family Erebidae; genus Pelosia; species Pelosia muscerda. The sequence continues at coordinate 1,773,541 of OY829100.1, forward strand.
ATAGTTCTGGGGTGGCTGAAAATGATGCCTTCTAAATTAAATACATTTGTGCGCAATCGAGTAGCTGAAATCGTGGAGACAACTGGTTCATTCATATGGAGACATGTCCCAACGAATGAAAACCCAGCCGATTTAATTACACGGGGAGTGAGTGCTGAAACGATGCAGTCGCTAGATATGTGGTGGTTAGGACCATCGTTTTTGCAGGAGGAAAGTTCGACTTGGCCTTCCTTGCCTGGGTGTACTGATGTTCTTCCTGAAACGAAGTCAGACGTTTCATTTCATTCGTTGAATATTAAAGACGACAAAATCATCAATTTTGAACGTTTCTCAAACTTCCTACGACTTCAGCGAAGCGTAGCCTGTGCGCTTAGATTCATTAGACTATGCAAGAAAGAAACTACTAATTCACATTCACATCTTAGTAATAAGGAATTACAAGATGCTTTAAATGTTATCATCATTCAGTCACAAAGGGAATCCTTTCCCGAATATCAGATATTATTGAATAATTTACCCTTACCTCAAAAAAGTCCTCTTCTAAAACTGGATCCCTTTCTCGACGACAACAAAATCATGCGAGTTGGTGGGCGGTTATCGAACTCTAATTTCTCATTTGATAAAAAACACCCAGTTATTATACAGTCCGCTAATCATTTTACAAAGTTATTATTTAGATTCGAACATTTAAAGTTGATGCACGCAGGACCGCAATTATTGTTGTCGACGATAAGAGAAACATACTGGCCTCTTGGTGGGCGTAATCTAGCTAGATATACTTACCGCCAGTGTGTTCTATGTAAGCGTATGAAAGGAACGACAGTCGTTCCTAAAATGGGTGACTTACCTGGGGATCGAGTAACGTTGGCAGCTTACCCCTTCCAGAATGTAGGCGTCGATTACGCAGGGCCTATTAATTGTGCTAGCCGTCAGGGTCGTGGATGTAGGCTGGTAAAGGTATACATCGTGATTTTTGTATGTTTTGCCACGAAGGCAATCCATTTAGAGCTGGTGGGAGATATGACGAGCAGTAACTACTTACAAGCCTTGAGACGATTCATTTCCCGCAGAGGAAAGCCGTCAAATCTATACTCTGACAATGGAACATCATTCGTAGGTGCCTACAATGAGTTATCTACATTTCTTAAAAACAATTGCAATTCCATTTCTGAGACTACTGCTAGCGATGGGATAACCTTCCACTTCATTCCAGCATATGCACCACATTTCGGTGGCCTTTGGGAGGCGGGTGTCAAATCGACCAAATATCATTTATATAGAGTGCTGGGAAATTGTCACCTTACTTATGAGGAACTTAATACAACGCTTATTCAAATCGAGGCCATACTAAACTCTAGACCCCTCACACCATTGTCATCGAATCCGGAGGACCTTACGCCTCTCACTCCTGGTCATTTCATCATAGGAAGACCCTTCACTTCTCTGCCTGTCAAGGATCAGCGGGAGCAGTACTTCAATAATCTGACACGCCATCAGAGAATAGAGCAGCTGCGGCAGCATTTTTGGGCCAGATGGAGTGCAGAATATATTTCTGAGCTACAACAACGCGTCAAGTGGCACACAAGCAAGGACAGCCTGACATTGAACACCCTTGTTGTGATTAAGGAGGACCATCTGCCGCCCTTGAAGTGGAAAATGGGACGTATCATCGCGCTATTCCCTGGCAAGGATGGACTTAGCCGAGTGGCTGATGTCAGAACTGCAACAGGTGTTGTTCGACGTGCATTCTCCAAGATATGCCCTTTACTGGATGCTGACTCTTCGGGTTGAAAGGCGAGCTTCCAACGGCCGGGGGCATGTTTAGAATTAAGTTAATTTATGAGAAGAAAGCTACTATCAGACGGTGTTAATGCCTACATGTTATTAAAGACAAAATAATAGTCACAATCTTTGCTGCGATAGTTTCCATAGGCGTTAACCATTCTTTTGTATATACTTGTGAATGTCATAAAAGGTCAATCCTTCATCTACTGTCACTGGACATACATTGTTTTTTTTCGAATTTTGGTATACCTCCTGTACAATTTCTATTGATTTATTTTGCTTTACATAAAAGACTATCTCTGTAAATATATACAATTTACTGGTAACAAGACACTCTCCTAACAAGAGGTGCTAGAGGACCCATAATGCAACAATTTTCACGCGTCAAAACTCTCCAGAAAGAAAAAAAAGTCGGTTCTACACATACTTTCCGAAAAATTATTTACAATTTTCGGAATGAACCCAGAATTCAGCCTAAAGTGCAACTAAAAAAAATGTTTTCCATATTACTCTAATTTATTTATGTAGGTAATACTTTCACTAGACTAAAATATATCCCTCTTTATAAAATTAGTTTAGATAATAAATTGGCAATTACCACTGGAATCACTTGAATCACTGGAAGAGTCCGAGCTGGAACTGGAGTCTGAGCTGGAATCTGAACTAGACTCACTATCCAACTTAATCTCAGTTATAGGCGGTGGAACATTCTGAAATTAAACATACGAATTAATTGGAGAAATTGCTAATGTTTCAAAGATTTAGTTAGAAATGGTAATATCACAACATCACAAATTCGACAACAGGTACCTTAACGTAAGTAGTTAAAGTTTAAAATAATTTTATTAGAATTTACTGACATACGTCTAAATTTTTGCATAAATATTCAAGATTGTTAGATTCAAAGTATGAAACGTCATAAATACTTCTTTATCTATGGCAAAGTAATCTCTATTTTGAATGGTTATGTGTGTTTTCTGACTTGCGCAACTTATTATTAACGGTTGTATGTGTGAGTTTGGCGACATCGGTTCCGCTACTGAATCTGTCACATTTCTACTAGTTTTTTTTTGTTATGTGAATTTGTATCTTCTCACCATTTAACAGATAAATTATTTTAAAAAGTACCTTAGGCATTTGTTTCAAGTGCTCTCTTAACTCATCCGTGAGACCACCAAGACCAATAGAAGTAAAGAAGTTGATTGAAAATCTCGTATTCTTTGGGTTGTCACGAGGGAATACGCCGGAGAAAGCACCCTGCAGAGTCCTGGAAAAGAGTAAGAGTTCATAATTATATTGGGAAGCTTAATATCTTTTGCTAAATATGCGTAACAGTTTTTTTGTTTGTTGGCGAACCCAGACTTTTGCACAAACTTCAGCCAATGTCCGTGGTTAGGCTAATAAACGAAGGAGTTTGATTGGTAAGTCATGAAATTATCTCAGCAGAGGTATTCAAACAAAGAGAAACGGCACAAATTCATAATTAGAGCATTACAAAGTTACAAATAAGTTGATAACTGTCAGAATGGCATTATGTTTATTATGATTCCCATACTAACTTTGGTTTTATTTATTAATAAAGTTAACTTTTATTACTACTAATTAAAAATATGTGCTTAATGAAAAGAAAATAAACATTAGGTTGTTGTCACTTGTTGTTACTTAGTAGTACGGTACTACTTCCAGTGGGGATAGTGGGGATACCGTTGACCAGACGGGTGTTCAACCCTTCTGTGTTGGCCATTTCACCCATGTCCCCTGTAACATCTGCCATAGATGTTCGTATGACAACTGGGACCGACAGCTTTACATGTTCTCTGAGGCACGACTAGACCGGTGCAAATAGCCATATTCATAAATACAAATATTTGCACTGAGCAAAGATCGAACCTGCGCCTCATGCGTAGCAGTCGCGTTAACTACCGCCACGCCACAGAGGTACATTTTAGAATTATAGTAAAGTTTAAATTATAAGAGAATTTAGTGATAGTTGACTCACGGATCTTTCAGTCGATCATTCAGTTTCTTCAACCCCATGTACTCGGCAAGCTCTTGGAACAATATCTTTATGTAAATGCGGCTGGAACTCGTTGTGTCTTCCTCATTCAGCTTAACACACTCCAACACTTCCCAACTTATTGAGTCAGTAAATAATAAATGTGCGAAGAACTTGCTAACGTTCCTCAATCTATTTGTATCTAACCTATGTGCGGTGCCATAAGAATCTTTGAATATTTCTTCAAATGGTCCGATGTATATTCTGTTTATATTACAAAACCTTTGAGCCAGTAACCCGTAAAATTTCTCATATGTTCGCTGTTCGGCACAGCAGTCCAAGAACATATGACACAGTTCTACCTCCTGGCCAGGTTTCAACTGCATTTTCATAAGTTTATGAGCACATTCCTCAAAGTCCAAACTGGAATTAATCGTCAAGTATATAGTTCTACGCAATGCAACTAGATTTGTCTCCGTATTATCAATAATTGTGACTTCCTTCTGTTCTGATTCTTCATCATCATCTTCTTCCTCACTACCACTTTCTCCAGAACTGCCCTCTTCTCCAGATTCAGCATCAGAGCCTAAAATTTCCTTACTCAGGTTTTTGTATTTCTGTTCGTTTTCCTCATACTTATCGTCAAATTTGAAGACATCTGCAAAATATAAATGACATATTAAGATACTTCCTCAAATAAGGCAAAGATCTACAAAATAAATTCGTAAAGTCGTATAATAATTGTGCATTTAGTGTGCAATGTAAAAAAAATGTATTTGAAAGCTATCTGCAGTACAAACTTTCCTGTAGGACAGAGATTTTTATCCGAGATTTTTTGTCTATATTAGAAGCTCCTCACACCTCTGGTGTTACAAGCAATCATAATATATGCAACCTACAGTTTAGTTGATTAGAATGACAGCCTCTGTGTGGTATTGAACACAACTGCTTGCAGGAGGTACAGGTGATAAAGGTGGCCCGTGCCTCAGGGAGTGAGAAGAGAGATGGACATCTACAGTAGTCGTCATATTGGGGTAATGGGTGAAATGGCCCATATAGAAGAGCTGATCCACCATCTGGCCAACAGAGTCCCTGCTTAGAAATATTTGGGTTTATAAATTAGGAGGTCCCAATCTTAGCCATTAAAGTACTGCAAATGGTGTGAATGCTCTCCAAACTTTGTATGGGATAGGATAACAATAACTGATGTATTTTAAACATAACATAACATAAACTCACGCCTTTATCCCCGAAGGGGTAGGCAGAGGTGCTAGAAACGTGGGATTTCGCCAGTTTATGTTTAGGTCCCAATGTAATCGGTGGCGAGCCTATTGCCATTAACGGGGCACTTATAAACCTGCGATAAATACACACATAACTTCGAAAAGCATTCAAAAGTCATTGGTGTGTGTGTGTGATCCCAGGTTACCGGGATCGAAACCGAGACCTCGTCTCAGCAGTCCATTACCCATACCACTAGGCCACTGCAGTTACTTCCTAATGTATTTTCGAATTTAAAAAAAAAAAGAGATAGGTTGGCTTCGATCTGCTGGCTACAATTTATCAGTAAACACAAAAAAAGTAACAAAAATAAAGCTTACTCAGAATATCCTGTGGATCAGTTGCATCATCCAACATCAAGAGATGTGTGAACTGTTCTTCTTCAGGCACTAGCTCCAGTGCCTCTATCAACGCGGGGTGGTCTTTGAACCCATCCTTCCAAACTTGGAACATCACTTCTATCATGTACTGCACCCTCTTGTCCAGTCGGCCTTCATGAAGAATGTTTCTTAACATCTCGAATATTGCGTTTACACCTTTAGAAGACACCTCGGTCAGTTTCTGACCGCATTCTTTAAGAAACGCTATCGATACTTCAACCGAATCATCAGTTGGATTCTCAACAAGTAATGTAAGTAATTCTAGTGCAAGAATTTCATGTGCCACTCTCTGGTTCACAAGATGAGCTATGAAATAGGCCGATGATATACAAATTGCTTTGTCATTTCTTTTAAACCCTCTTTTGAACTGTATTACTAACCTTTTTAGAAGCAGTTCGCCGATGTTAGGGAAACGGGAATTGACGGCTGCTACGAGAGCGGCGAAAATGTTAGTGAATGTAGGGGATGCTGCCTGCGCTTGAATGACTGATCTGCATAACAAACCCCTACCGCGGACTATGTTCTCCTTGAGCAGTTCCTTGATTATAATTCCAATGTTGCCTACGTTAATTTTATTGATGTGACCGTGTATAGATTTCTTCAGAGCTTCCCAGGCAAGTCTCTGATATGCAACGGATGATTTGTCCGTAATTTGAGCCTGCATCATTCTGAGTCGCGCGGGCGGTATATACGCACCACCAGTTCTTGTGTTTAACATGTCTGTTTCCTTAACACGACGTACAGGTGCTTCTTTCTTGACTTCGGGATCTTTCACAGTTTTATCCTGTTTCACAGGAACATTGGGTGATTTTGACCTGGAATGTCTACGTTTACGTCTAGAATCATTGTTACGATATCTTGCAGGAGATCTAGACCTCGTTCGTGGTCTTTTTGATTTATCTTCCCTGCGTTTGTCTGCCTCTTCATCACTGTTGTTCTTTCTACGTTTCTTTTCCTTAGTTGTATCCATTTTGTTTAATTTCAAGTACAAACACAATAACTCTTCTTTTTATGTAAAATATTATTCAGTATTTTCGTACAAGTGTTAGTGAATCTGAATTTACAAACACGAACTTCAACTTACGGCGGCGAGACGGCCATTTTTGACATTCGCGTCACTCGCAGTACGAAACTGTCATTAATTTATTGACATTACCACAGAGTATGTAATGTACGTTTTGCGTTTTGGACGCTTGGGTCTTTTGAAACGGGTGAAACATTTGTATTTTTGAATTTTGCTATGAAACAGTTTGAATTTATAAAAACTATTATAATTTAAGGAAATGTTAGAAGCTCCCTACGCGATACCAAATCGTAAGATTTCCTATAATGTGCATTAAATCGCTAGAACACGAAAGAAGTCGACTAGCATTTCATAAATCCGAGGTTGAGGGTTCTTCAGAGGGATTTAAAAAACATAGCGATATCTACAACATTTAGGGAATAAATATATTTCATATTATATAAAGCTAGGAGGATAGGTATATTTTATATAAGCATAAAAAATTACCTATCCTCATCGGACTGTTGACGACCTCCGTGGCGTGGTGGTAGTGAACGCGACTGCTGCGCTTCGATTCCCGCTTAGTGCAAATATTTGTCCATTCACTATTAAATTCATCGGGATATTTACCATGTTTGTTTATTTCTTTGAATAACCGATATTTGGTGTAAATGACCATGTCAATCTAAAATCATGCAAATATTTGTGTGCATGAATATGAATATCTGCATTGGTCTGGGTGTTTCTATGTATTATAATTATGTATGTATTGTTTTATAGCATTAATACTGCCGACTTTCTACGACTTTTTTAATAGGACTGCCAAGGAGCAGGACAGTTTTTTAACTCACTGAAGAAGGCCCGGTTTGTTACTGTTCTACTCCGTGGGAACACAGTTAAGAATTAAATATTATTGTTTCCATCATTAGTGAATAATTATTCACTTACGTATTCGTTTTCGAATTATGCAGCCGTTTATGACTTGGTTACTTTGGATTTTTGCAAGAGATGATAAGAAATAGGAGTTCGTTTCGCACAGGTTATTTACTATCGATGAAGTGAAGAGTTTCTGCCTAAATATTGGTTATTCGATGACATGGTCCATCGCGTAAAAAAATTTCATGCATCATACAACCCATTTGTAACCCGGCGGGTATCATAGGGACTCCTCCACGGCCCTCATACGAAAGTGCGAGTCTGACTCGCATTTGACCAGTTCTCAATCAGCGAATGGGTATATACAGCACCCACCCCGTAGAAGGTAGAAGGATTGGAGATGAAGGGTCGATGTACAAAAACAAATGCAAATTTTATTAGTATTTATGAGTTTATTTAATACGACAATGAAACTACAAAAGTTGCCTGCACTTCAAACAGCAATGTTCATATACCTCACAAACTGAAGCACATTAATATAATTTAATCACATAAAATATAAAAACTAACGATAATAACACCATAATAAGAGATAGGAGAATGACTAACATTACGCAAAAATTACAAAAAAAAAACAAAACCAATATAATTATCCGAAAAGCTATATTGTTGCATCGCTTACATGATTCGTCTCGATCGTGAGATATCTAAAAGGCTACACAATACCAAGGCAATTTGGTCAGAGGTTTTCACTCCTACACCGAGAAACAAGCTAGTAACTTACAACTAGTTCCCTTACTCACACTAGCATTAGTAACATAGAATCGAAGCGGCAAGCTCGCCCGCCGCGCTGCGCCAAGCAACGATACATATCTCTTAATATTATATACAATTATTATCATATCATCGACGTTAAAACAGACGCGAAATGAATGGCTAAAATATATTATAAAATACAAGGATACTCTCTTAATAGTCGAGCGACAAACCCGCGTGTCTCGCCCGGAGCTCCGACTAGTCCTGCCGTACGACACGACACATAATATCACTAGAGCAAAAACATCACAGAAGCGGTTTGTGTCCAACACACCATTCCGTCCGCGGCCCGGCGCCCTCTCATCTACAATTAAAAAAATATAAAACGCTATGAAGGCAGTTTTATACGTTACATTATTGATATTATATGCTGAGGCACTTCCGCTGATAAATTAATGACTATTATCTTCTATTGGGTCCGCTTGAGATCATAAACGAATGTGAGATGTAACGACATAACATTTTAACTTGTAGAGTGGATGGTGTGGCGTCCCGCGTCTCCTCCCCGCACTGATAAGTACATCTTTTAAGTACAGACAGCGACATTACTTACGAAAAAAAATATAAAATGATTAAAAACATCAATAAATGAATTTCATATTTAATTTTCTTTGTTATACGTAGGGGAAACTGGGGACACTTGATCCCTATGGGAGACAAGGTACACCAATATTTTTGGAATTACTAAGCGTATTAGACTATTTTTAATGTGGTAACACTAAGTGTAATAATGTTAAATACTCTTATACACTTAGTAATTTAAAAAATATTGATGTACCTTGTCTCCCATAGGGATCAAGTGTCCCCAGTTTCCCCTATGTGTAACCTGTGTATTATTGTATACCATAGCTTCCAAATGGGCCTATTTTGATAATTTTTAATTCATGTTTAGATCTATAAATTGTAATCGTTCAGCAACTGTACCTGTCGCTTCCTGTACTCCCACCACGTCGTGACGCGTTACCAGACTACCAACCTAAAGGCACTGCCGAGCGCAAGCAACCACCAACTTGACGAACCAAACATCCCACGTTACAACGTCATCCGACATAACATAATTATTTAAAATATATCATGATTAATGGACAATTAATAGCGTTACGTAGATCAATTACACGTGAGTTAAAACTTAAATTTAGATTATACCATCCTAAAAATACTGTTGCGTATGATAAACATTAAAAATAATGATATAAGTCTATAACTAACAATTATTGTTAATGATCGCTTCACCGTCGTCATCCTCTTAAGGGGGCCCACACACCAAAGCAGTACGTAGAACGCACACAGCAAAAACCCTACATTATGCTTCTCGACAAGATAATATCAAGAAGCATTGGCTGCGTAAACGTAGGATTTACTATACTGTAGTACGAGTATAGCTTACTGCATGCTGTTTTAGAAGCACATTTACGATTCAAATGCTTGCTAGCATCTCTTGTAAGACAATTTATTAAGTGCTTCCTGTATGCGGTTTTAGAAGTACATTTTTACGCATCAAATGCTACTTGACATCTCTTTTAGGGTAATTTGTTGTGTGCTTGCTGCATGTCGGTTTAGAAGCACAATTACGCATCAATAGCTTCATGACATCTCTTGTAGGGCAATTTATTATGTGCTTGCTGTATGCTCTTTCAGGAGCACATTTACGCAGCAAATGCCTCTTGACATCTCTTGTAGGGTAATTTACTGCGCGCTTGCTGCATGCTATTTTCTTAGAAGCACATTAACGCGTCAAATGCTTCTTGACATTTCTTGTCAAGAAGCATAATATAGGGCAATTAGCTGTGGGCTTTATGCTTGCTGCTTTGGTACGTGACCTCTCACAGCGTGTAACTCATTCGTTCACCTGCGATGGATTCTATATTGAGCTAGCCTCTGCACCATAAACACGTAAATGAATGATTTCGTTATAAAAAATAAATGGCAAATATGCGGCTTTTCAGCTTCAGAAAGTTTGTGCAACTGTCCAAGTTTTAGTATGCCAACACTGGCTGTGAAAATATGAAAAAAAGTTAAAATTATTGGAATACTAAAATTTGGTTTACAATGGGATCACAAGACATTCAAAGTTATACGAAATAGGCCATTGTTATTAGTATGTTATAGCGATGTTGCCATTAAAAATAATAAAATTCCTAATTTAAAATGTCGCAAGCATGATCTAGGGACATTTCTGGTGCCACAAAGTAAGCGCATCTGGGGGTGTAACACAAAAAAATATTGTGACCCATCCCGTGTGTGATATGAGATATTTTTCTTCTATTTTTATAATAATATTCTAATAATGTTACACCACCGACGATGCCGTCTATACGGCGCCTCCACGTTTAACACCGAGGTACAAATTTGCTACTGGACCAGCCAAAAGACCTTAAAACTACCGTCATAAACTACTAATGTTCTGAAGACATCTTTCATTGTAATAAAAACGTGTTTGTGCTGGCAAGAAATTAATCACTAGTCTTACAATAGTAATTTATGACGCTCTCTCTCTCAATGAACCACGACATTCCGGTACACAGTAAAATCAACAATTCCGTAAACTGAAGGAGGCCGCCACCATCCCTGCAATATTGTGAAATAGTGCGAAATTGACTTATTATTTTCTTCTCTATGGCGCTCCCAACGATTCCGCCAATGTCCAGTTGTAAATGTAATAAATAAATATAAATGGCGAGACGCCAATGTCAAGTTTTACATAAAAATCTACCAGAGCCACGTTAGGTACGTCAGTAAGTTTGTTTCCGTGTGTCCGCCCCCCACGAGATCAGGACGTGTGGTTGGATTATAGGGGGAAACAGTTTGCATTTGACAGTGACAACCATAGTTTCGACATTCACGGAATCGTTGACTTTACTATAACAAGATGGGTTCTCAAAAATTCTCTTTATAACCTCGAAACTGAACGTCAAAAGAAAATAATAACACTACATAAATGCGAAGAGCGTTCTGTACACGCTCGCTAAGCGACCGTCTAACGACGTGCAATTACCGACGATGTGACATCCCTAACAGTATAGTATAGTGACACATGGCAACACTTGTTTAAAAACGAACGCTTTTTTTACACAGGCAACTAAATATAACCAACACCGATAATATAATTTCTACATTATTCCCGATTGTAAACGCGTAGCGAAAATATTGTACCAAATATGCAATTAATTGGAATTTTATTCCAACGGTACGTCGACATCCCGCCGCGCCGCCGGTGCGCGGTGAGAGTAAAAAAGTTGCCAGTGGAAAAAAATTCGAATTTGTTTTATAATCCTCATGTAACGCTATGTAGACGATATAATTTCCTTTTTGGAGGAATTGGAAGATGTTACAATGTCATCTGGAGATTTAAGAGGTTATTTATGACCGTGAGTGCACGAACAGCATAACCAACACTTCACAAAAAGATATTACATTTTTTTCCTAATAACATTAATTAATGAAATTACTAGTATTCCTTCTATCCTCTTTCGTCGATGTTTGTGCTATAAGAGGAATCACATTGGTAGTGTAATCAACCGTAGTGCGAGGAAATTGCCTTATGCACCCTATGTCTCACACGGCAAACCCCAGCTATATGAGATCCGAGACGACGTGCGGTTTAGTCGGTTCGAGGCAGACCCTCTCTGGAGATATCCGTGGAGATTTCCGCACGAGGATAGAATGTGTAATTGTTGGGTTGATAAATATGAGATAAATGTTGGTTACGTCGTTCTAGCGCTTATAGGCTTATAGCGAAACAGGTAGTCGTCCGTGTGCTGCTAGCGAGTGCGGCCCTAGCCGGACGTGGCGGGCCCCGCGCTGTCGACGCGCGCGCTCTTGTTCTGCCGCACCAGCTCTGCACGTCGCTCCTGTGAAGAGATTATTTACGATCATATAAGACAGTATGTAAACGGTGAACATTTATTAAAATACCTCATTCTCAGAGCCTATTCCCACCTCAGTTTGGGTCAGGTTTCTAGTCTAACTAAGATGCGACTGAACTTCGATATTTTCCATGAAGCGGCTGCCATCGGGCCTCCATAACCAAATTGACGATATAGAAGTTCTGTAGTTAGGCTAGTCGGATTTTTGAGAGCTTCAACTACCCGTAATGACTGCCATAAATTTTTGTATGGGTATCCGGGACCGACTCTCGTGCTCTCAAACAAATATTTGCACTGAGCGGGGACCGAACACGCGCCTCCTGCGAAGCAGTCGCGTTTACTACCTTCTTGAAACAGAGACTGGCTATGTCATTTAGTAAAATAACATAGTTTAAAATCATACATACATATATATAATCATTCTTGTAACTTCCCGAAGGGATATATATATTATTATTATTTATATTAGAATCATAGAGAGTATGGTATTTAAACCCTGCCCAAAGTATCAGGCAACTCAAAGGTATATTCACCTTTACCATGACCGGGTTAACTCCCTATACATATTATCTTCTCAGGTCGGGGCCGCATTTCGAACCGGTGTGGTCCATTTGCATTTGATAAAATGTTGTCAACAACATCTGTTCAATCTCGTCAATATCAATATTGACGTTTTGTAAGTTCCGTTTACTGGTCTATGCAGAATAAATGATTTTTGATTTTGATTTTGATTTTGATCAGTTTTAATAAAAAAACGCACATAAGCAAAGCGCGCAATGGATCATGAAACACAGTGAATAACAAAACCAACCTCCTTCTTGACAAAATCTAGTTTCTTCTGTATTTCCTTCTCTCTGTTTTGTTCGGCCGTCGTGAGTTTCGTCTCGATGTCCTTTGTGATAACTTCTACCTTCGCCGTCGCAGCTGAACGCACCTCGGCTAGCTTAATATTCTGCGTTTACGGGTTGACAAAAAAAATAATAAAAATAAAAAACAAACATGCGGACAGATCATGCTATGATATCATATGAATGAGTAATGAATATAATGAGAGAATGTTTAAAGGCCACGATTCAGAGCCTAGACCAGTTTAAAACGGTATCTGGATTTTTTTAATTCGAAATTTAAACGAACATCAAATGATTTGCTATAAAAAAAAGTAGCTTGATTGCGAGTTGTTCTACTAAGAACTTTTTTTAATTACCACAATATGTCCGTAATTATTATCTATGTTAATATTATAAATGTGACAGAACTGTTTTATCATATTTTTTTCATGCTTAGATCGTAAACATAATAAAAATCTGCCTTAACTATAGAAAGGGTGTCTATAGAGATAATACGTTTCATGTCCGGAAAACAGACGCATTTCAGAAATAGGCAAACAAAATGGATTATGGATAGATAGACCACTCTATATTTTACACAATAAGACAAAAATTTACAATATGGACATAAAGAATTAGCAGAATGTACTAAAGGCGGAATATCGGCAACGGTGATATTTTCCAAGTAAACATGTATTAAGATTTAAATATGTAATCAAAATATATATAATGCCAATTAACAGTAGATTTTCCAATTCGATCTTCTAAATCAAATGTTAAAAAAAAAAAATAGAATTACCAGCCTTAAAAACTACCATACTTATAGTAGTTTCTACTACCGTTTCAAACAGGTCCGCGCAACTAAACATAACATGTAACACATCAGACGATACACGAGAGGAGAGTGAGAGGGAGACTCACGTGGTTGCGTAGTTTCTCCTTCTGCTCCGCCTCGATGAGCTGGCGGCGGTCGGCGGCCTGCTGCAGCTTCTCCTGTATGGAGCTCTCCAACTGCTGGAAACGCTCCTGGTTGCCGGCGCGCACTTTCTTTACCTGCTCTTCCTGTTTTAGATGATACAGAACATATAGTTAAATAGCCAGTAGTAACTCTTACTTCTATCTTCGGTTCTTTAAGAGCAAAATGAAAAATGAAAACATGGTCTGCTAAGACGAGGTCTCGGGTACGATACCAGGTGACACATACCAATGACTTTTCGATGCTTTTCGAAGTTATGTGTGTGTTTATCGAAGGTTTTATAAGTGCCCGGTTAATGGCAATAGTATTCAATACAATACATTGGGATCTAAAACTTAAACTGGCAAAATGTGGGTGCTAGTACCTCTGCCTACCCCTTAGGGGATATAGGCGTGAGTTTATATACATATGTCAAGATGTAGGGAATACCTTACTTAGGACGGCAATAGCATCTATTTTTATAGTCCGGTAATTGCTTCGGAAAATCGCGTTAGACAAATCAATAAAGCAATTTCCTGTTTTTTTGTGTACCTCACTCGCCACTCGAAATGGTTTTGGCTCAATATATAGCTTGCCAGCTATCTAGACAGCTGTCAGGCGTTGGTTTTCAGCCAGACCTACGTGAAGGTGATACATGGATGGAAATCAGTAGCACTTATGAATCCCCAAACGCGAGCCTATCGAGCATAAAAAATTGGAATAGAATTTGAATGTGATAGAAGAGTATTTTGACGTTCATGACATTTATGACAAGCGTAAACGAATGTCAATTCCATACATAGATCAATCTATTCTATTCCATTCTACACATCGATTGCATTTGTTTAAGACCCCTGTCTTATTTCGTTGGCCGTCCGTATATTTTATTCTATTTATTTTAGTACTTAGTCGTGGCATATGCAGAGGAGGAGGAGATAAAATCTGCTAAACAAGATGTAAAATCTTTATGGTGATAATAAACGAACGGATATATTCATATGCGAGACTACATTCGAGCATATATTTACTCTATTAACTTTCACACAGTGATAGTCATCAACACCATTAGGGTTAGCACCACAGAAAAGAAAAAAACTAGTAAGTATGTAGAAGTGCGACGCGATAGTTTCAGTAGCGGAACCGATGTCACCAAACTTACACACATAACCGTTAATAATACCGTACATTACTAGTAAATAATTGCCTTGATTGGTCGTACCTATTTAAATACTACCTTTAATGCCATATATTAGATCAAATCATACGTAATACTAAACGAAAACACACTACTCTATTTAAGTTAGTAATAACTTATTTGCACCACCCTTTTTTAACCCTTCAAAATAGCGATTACTTTTCTATAGATGAAAAGTATTTACGGCGTTTCATACTTTGAATTGAACAAGCTTGAATACTTACGAAAAAGTTTAGACGTCTTCTTATCAAAATGGTTCATATTGTCGAATTTATCCTTCATTGCGTAAATACGCCAACCAATGACCACTTCCACTTATTTTTTTTTCCATGGTTAGCACACACCATAGCAGTGAGTATAACCTATACTTACATGTTCGCGCAGGCGCTCGAGCATCTTTTTGATGTTCTCGTCGCGCTTGTCGGCAGCCGTGTTCATCTTCTCTTCAATTGCCTTGTAAACTTCCGCTGTCTGTTGTTCCAAGGTAAACCTGGGTCAAGGTCAAAATTTAGTTGTACTGAATTTTTTTTTTCTAAAACAATTAGGTAGTATGCAGACTGTAACTAGCATATGGGTGTCCAATACATCTGTTCTTAACCTTCGAGACTATAGAATACAGGTATATTTTCTGACAAAGTGCCCGATTGGCGGTAATAGGCCCGCCCGCCCTCTATTACGTGGGACCGAAAATCACAGTTGGCGAAATATGGGTGGATCACCTTCGGGGATTACGGGCGTGAGAATACACACACACAAACATTTAGCGAAACACAAAAAAAGTACATAATTTAAAAAAGTATAGTTTTAATTTAAAATCTTCTTACTACACTTCTTTTGTTATTTAAAGTTTCATTTTTGTTTTAATTAAAATGAGATCACATTAAGAACAGATTTTACAGTTAAAGGCTATTTGTAAAAAATGGTAAATTTTTTGAACTTTTCATGTAACCGGGATAAAGTGAAAATTAGTATTTGCATGAAATATGATGTTCAGTTGATTTCTTAATTTGAAATGATTTCTTTTTAAATTAAATGACGTATAAATATAAACATAAATATAACCACGATCGAGAATGAATAACGCAAGTTAAACGGTTTAAAAAAAATTGAAAAGAAAAAAAAAAAAATTATGACACCGCATTTTTTTTTCTTTTGAGTACTACAAGGAGCCTTCGGCTTCCCCTTACACCCTGTATAGTATACTGGAGAAAAAGTCTACCTGGTCTTCTCGACTCCCTCTAGGTGGTCCTTGAGACGCGACCGCAGCTCGTTGATGTACGCCTCGCGTTTCTCCTCATGCGTCTCCATCTTCGCGTCGAGAGCCTCCTTCGTGGTGACGATGAAGTTGTTCGTCTGTTCGCTGCGGATGCGAGACGCTTCCTCGATCTTCGCCATCTTCTGCGCGATAGCTGCCATCCTGCTCGCTTCCAAGCTCTGCGAGATTTAAATTTAAATTACTGAAGATTTGAATTAATGAATTAATGATTTGAAAAATTGATAATTTATCGTATGTAGGCCCGTATACAGGTTCTCCTTTCATTCGCGGTTTTCTATAGGGCAGATTGCGGAGGGGTGAGGATTGACGAGGATGAGGATGACACCCCTGCATGTAATTCAAGTAGGTATTTCATTCTGACCATACTCCAAGCCTTTTCACCACTCATTTGAATCGACTTTTAGTCTAACTACGGCTTGAAGAAATCAAATCACCAAATCGAGAAGCAAATTACTAACGTTATAGATAAGTATCTTATTTTATTCAATTAATAAGATTTATCATAAGGAAATGAATATCCGTTTGCTGGAATAATTTACTCATCACTATCTAAGTTGATTATATTTTATTATTTATCAGTCAATTTGAATTTGTCAATTAATGTTAAGCAATTTTTCTAAACCAGTCTGATCGAAAGTAGAAATTAATAACCTACTTCTACAAATTAAATTACAGTTAAACTTGCTTAAGTGGAACCCAGATAAGTGAAAAACCTCTATAGCTAGACCTCATATCGAAGTCCCAACACTTTCCCAGTCTGTCCACTGTCCCAGCACTGAATTACCTCTATTAGGGCAGACCTCTATATCTGGGATTCGTTCTTTCGATTTTATCAACACATTTACCTCTATAACTGACTAATACATATACATATTTATTAAAAAACACGCTTTTTGATATTTATGACCCTTATTTTTTTTTTTCTTACCCAAAAATTATTAAAAGTGACGTATAATATTTACACAGTATGTTATTTATCAAATAATCGCATCTCTATAACTGAAATAACCTGTATTCTGACCCGATGTGCCTACCCTCTTTAAATGATAGATTTTTATTCATCTGAAACACTTGGGTAAGTGGAAGAGACAAATTTGCACGTCCTTTCAGGATTCACTGTACTTTTTATTTTTCTATAGGTGAGAGGTTGAACAACATTTTTAGGTTATATAACCCCTCCCCTTTGGGAGGCTTAAGGGCTTTAACGGCCAAGCTTGGGTGACGACGGGTTGGTACATAAATGTGTCGCCCCTGATATATTGCACACGTCCATAAACCACGATAACCACTTCCCATCAGGTGGGCCATATGCTAGTCTGCCACCAAGGTGGTATAAAAATACAGACATCCACGCGGTAGCCTAGTGGTTTGGGTAATGGACTGCTGAGACGAATAGACCGCGGTAGCCTAGTGGTATGGGTAATGGACTGCTGAGACGAGGTTTCGGGTTCGATCCCAGGTTTACCATGGCACACATCAATGACTGCGATGCTTTTCGAAGTTATGTGTGTATTTATCGCAGGTTTATGAGTGCCCGGTTAACCGCAATAGGCTCGCCACCTATTACATTGGGACCTAAATATAAACAGGTGAAATGTGGGTGCTAGCACCTCAACCCCTTCGGCGATATAGGTGTCTTATTATAAAAAAAAAAACATCCACGCGGGCGCGGTCGCGGACGTCAGTTTGTGCAGTAGTATTTATATTTATAACATGTACAAAAACTTACGCGTCTCCTCTCCTCAGCTGCTTTCAATTTCTCCTGGATCTCTTCTACCGAAGGTGTCTTGTCGGGCGAGTCGGCGCGGCGAGGCACTGGCACGCCCACGGGCTCCGCCAGGATCACCTCATATGCCAGACCACCCTTCGACATCTCTTGGCAGCGGATTTCGGTAGCTGTGGAAGAATAATTTGTGATTTAGAATTTATTTCATCATGCGGATTGGACAATTTGCCAATTGGACGTTGTGAGAATTGGACAGTTGAATATTTTGCAAATTGGACATAATGCGCCTAAAGGAAGCAGGAGCTGCGTGTTGTGGAGATGAATATGATGCGGTAGATGTGTGGCGCGTCAGGGCCACGTGAGGTTATGTTCTGCGACGACCACATGGCTACGTAGGTAACAAAGTGTCTAGTCATGCTGCCTCCATCGGGCCTCAGCTGAAGTATTGGCTAGGTGTGGAGGATGAAATACGTAACCAATGGACTTAATGTCTAGTGCGACCATGTGATGTGGAAGAGAAAAGTCGACAAGCGGACTACGGGCTCCGAGGTGAAGGTTTCGGATGCGACCGAGACTAAAACAAGGATAATGATAATGATGATGATGATAGTGATGCTCGAGACAAGTTAAAAGCTCTGGAAATCGATGGGTCTCTATGTAAGAGTTCAATGACAAAAAGTTCCTGAAGTGTAAGTGTACCCATAAGGAACGAAGCAGAGGCAAAATTCACATGAACACTTCTGCGTTACGGATATAAAGAGAAGAAATTATGTAATTTGAAAAGAAAAACATTATAATTAATACGTTATTGAAACGGTCTATATCATATAGAATAATAAATTATTGTTTGAATAGCTTCCTCGTTAGCGATTAATTCGTAATTGTTATTTATCATAATCTCACATTTAGCACATTATTTATACTTTCTTATAATTTATTTCCAAGGGGACTATTACACTGCACGCATAGCTGCAAAAATCAGTATATGAAGCCTTCGCGTTATTAAGGAATATTATATTATCTTAAGTAAGTCAATCCCTGTTGTTTCTGAAGTTTGCAATTTGCAGCTTGAGGATTTCATCTTGAAATAGGAGATAACATAGGGTCAGCCGTGGTGTGTGAAAGATAATAAAGTCTTGTATTATATGACCTCCGGCAATCATACCATAGACGGTTAGTCGGTTCGAGTCCGACGTTATAACCTCCGCCGGCTTTGGCGAAGGTGGTATTGCGCACGATAATGAATGTTGCATTTCTTGCCTTATGGGCCGCCACCTTGTACCAGAGTGTACTCCGGCGGCATCTGAAGACGGCTGGTTGTAGAATTCAAATGGACCTTCAGTAATCCACTTAGTAATGAGTAATTAAAATTATTCTAGCAATGTTTCTTTATTCTCCGACCCGATGAGCAGATGCCCAGATTGAGCAAGAAGACTGGTAAATCAAAGTAAGCCAGCTGAGCCAATGTTGCGGAGGCGATGCTTGAAATACTTTGAAAGTAAAATCTGCATTATAATATTAATTTAGAATGCGATTAATCGCAATATTTTTTTTTCACTACAGCTTCCTCAGAGTGATATACACACAGGTCTAAGATAATGAAAAGGACAGATCATAAAACCTTGAAACAAATCAATGTGTCAGTAAAGATATATTCGTAGTATACAGGACAAGAGACTGTTATAAACATATGGATAAGCTTATAAAGCGGGCTAGGGTGGACGTTATCATAATCCTATTGAGGAAGTTGGCGTTGACACGGCAGACGGAGATTCGTCAACTCACTAGATGGCTTATAGAGTCGTTATAGACGCAAAAGCGATAGAAAGGATTTACAGGTTGACGTCGTCACTGATACGTCCACACCCGAACAGTACACAATAATGGCTCGACACAGGCAGGGAATTCATCCACACACGTTGCGACCGGATACTGTGCACGGTGGCCGGTGAGTTTAGGCTGAGAAATGAACTTCTTGCTGTGGTTTCCCCAAGTTTATACAATATGGGGTTCTTCAAGAAGGGCATTGGAAGAACTAAATTTCACGACGGCGGAGCTTCAGGCATCAGTTTATATTTAATGATTTCTTCTGTGCCTTTTTTTCCTCCAAAACAGTTATGATGAAATTGTTTTCACTCCCATTTTCATAACTCGTTCAAAAGGTATTGCAAAGTTACATGAACAAACCAAGGCCCATAGGCCCTCTATCCAGGTTAACCCATGCTTTCAATCAATCAATATTCTAATGAATGACGTAGCTAAATCCTGCGGCCATTTAGAGTGGTCACCGGTATATAATAAGCAAGTGGCCAAGTCACTGTGTACGGCTTAGAATGAAATACGGGCAACCCTTCATTGACACTACTAAGGAAAATATAAAAGTAATTTAATGCAAGGAAACTAATAGCTTCAATAAAAAGCCCCCAGCTACTAATTTTCATCTCGGGACTCGTCCAGCAATTTACAAATTTTACAGACGATAATTAACATGCCATCTAAATACACTGCAAAACTCATTAAAATACAACCCCGGCCGTTTAGGGGGAGCATTCTTAAAACTCAACTTGCCCCGCGCGGTCCTAAATTACCGTTATGTTCAAGGTCGGATAACTAACTTGGGTAGGAGAACAGGAATTCTGTGTATTGTTTAATTATCGGGAGTTGCGACCGGGGTTGCCTCCCGGAAAGGGGGGTCGCTTGCCACCCCATGAGTCACACCTTTGCGGGTTGCATTACAATCGCGTTGAGTGCGATGACTGTCTACGAACTATGTCTGAGGGAAAATAGGTGACTAACTCTAGTAATGTTGCTGAAATTGGTAATATTCTATTATTATGGATAAAGTTATTTGTTTTGGTGGCTTTGTATTTATGTTCTGAACTACGATTGATAATGAACATGTATGTGTCGAGCAACTAAAAAATCTGCATTTGTTTATAAGCTACCTTGAACATAGATGAAATGAAAGGTTTTGCCCATCTCGACTCATATTTGCCTCAAATTCAATCCTTATTACACGCATCAAAGAATTGGGGATAAAAAATCCGATAACATAAGCAAAGGAATACAATTTTGAACTTCCTACTGATCGCGATTAGGGTCCGAACGAATTAATAAATCAATTAGCCTACGCAGTCCACTGCTGGACATAGGCTTCTCCCAATATTGGGAGACTTTGACCTACTTGCGAATAGTAGCCGCTGGTCAGACGGGTCGGTACAGAGTTTTACTTCAAGTTTACCTTCTCTTTTGTCTGTGTATTTTTTTAATTTCTTGCCTTACGATACCCTTCGTATGAGATTTAGTGGTGTTGAAATTAGTGTCCAAAAGAGAAATATTCATTTTCTGTTATGAACAGTTATTGTGATTCCTTGAACTTCACTCAGTTATCTAACCTTCTATACGCTTCAAATGATTGCTAAAAGGCAACATAAGTAAATACCAAACAAACGGTGATTAAATCAGTTTTGTGTAAATAATTTAATTCGTAAAAATAATAAATTTCAAAAAACAACAAAGCAGGAGTAACAATAACTCAATTAAAGAGGGTGAAAACTGAAAACCCTTGACCCGCCACACAAAAGGGAGTGCCTGAATAGCTGTGTACTCTGCGAATGGGATCGTGGAACAGTGTACACTGTACACACTCCAGAATAAAAAGCTAGCTCCAGGCAGTAATTCAACTTTTTTTTAGACTCGGCGAATTGAGAACACCACTTCGTCAGAGCACTTAGCTCCACTCTGTTGAAACTAGCCAAGTTTTTTGGCCGCGTTTTTGATACATTTCCAAACTACTGTCGGGTGTAATTTCTTATGATTCATTATACTTATTATGTATTAGTCAGTAGTTGTATAATACCGTATCATTAGTAAACTGTAAACTAATGCTTTTTATTTCTTAGCCAAGAAACCAAGAGTCCGTAAACGTCAAACCTACGTCATAACATAACTAGTCATAAGCACTTTTTGTAGTAGACAAATTTTGCCATCATATCAGCAAGATTTGCTACTACTATTTGATGTTATGGATGGCTATACATTTTGGAGCATGGTTACTTTAGTAGATAACAGGTGGTAAAGATGTACAAAATATGTACTTGCTATTGTTAATTCAAGTAATTACTATTGCACAACTACTTGAAGATATTTCCTAAGCACCTAAGCAGCCAGGCCATTGAGATGAATGAAACCGTAAGACACCCTATTACTAGTTTAGGACTTAAATGAAATCATAAAAAAAACAGAATAGAATTGCTCTACTAAGGTCATCAGTGTCATCACTCATCACTTACTTATAAACTTGACCTTCTTCGGTTGCTTGGTCCTAGGTTTGCCGACTGGTTTCTTGACGGGCGCCGACCGCCGGTGAGCTAGAGGGAGTAAACCAAACATCAGCGGAGTTCAGACCCGCGACGCCCATTACTTGAGAGACAAACCAGCCCTTCTATGAGTATTGAGGAAAAAACAGATCCAAATTCAACACCCTAAATGTACTAAAACACAACCACCAGAACAATATACCTCTCCCTAATTCGCATAGTCCATTAGATTAAGCTTCAGACCTCGAAATGTCGATCGCAAATACCATCAAAGTCGAGCCCTTCAACATCGAGTCAACATCAAAATCAACTAAACATCGTCGAAGGACAATCGAAAAACGATTACGATCGATGGGTTCGTACAGGCTAATGTTTATTTGAAGAGCATTCGGACCCACATTTTAATGAATGCACAATCAATGTTCGCGTGACTGCTAGAAACCATCGATTGTGGTTCGAAGCTTGGTAAACATTCGATGAAAAATGTCGCAGTACTTTCTACGTAATGGCTAATAACGAACATACATATAATAGAGGCCGGTGCTAATAAGTCGATGACATGTGACATGGCAGGTATACATAAAACTGGTTTTATGATGGCACTATACATGTTTCCTGAAACTAATTTTATAAGTGACATGCAAAATGAACCAGTTTTTTTAATAAGTACCCTCAAACACCAACTAAATTGAAGGTTTTCTGTTACAATAACACCAATGATGACAACGCGATTTGAGACTTTCGCCTTCAATAAGGCAAGGTTTTTGGCAAGGATAAAATATGAATTGCGAAATCTTCTGAATCGCTGAAAAATTTACATTCAACTACACAGTATTACACCAGCAGCCTTCTCAAACAAATTGCGAAAAGTTCAGAGACTTGTAAAGTTAAGGAACAAATGAATAGTAATTTATTAGATATTTGGGCCCCAACTCATGTTGTCGGGGACTTCGGTAATAGTATCGAGGTAATAAAGGCGACACGACGTCGCAAGATGAGAGCCCGCTACGTGAGGAGAATGGCTTAGTGCCGGCGATATTCGCCGCAAATGCGGATAATCCCTCACGGCAAGGCTAAGTCCCCAGTTTACACCACAGACGATGCGGACGCAAACTGTTAAGTCTACTTAAAACTTTAATTTTGGCCAATTCACGGCTAAAGTTTAAACAAGGTAAGGCGTGTTTACTTTGTGTTCATGGCAAAAAGAGAACTTTTAGTGATGTCGTCTGCAAACATCAAATGGAAGTCAAGAAGTTTTCATGGCGAAAACTTTATCTCGAAATTAAATTTCCGTCCACTATGTATTTTATTACGGAGAAGTATAATCATTAGAACCTTTATTAAATTTTAAAGTAAGTAGGTATGTTCAATACCGAGCTTTTTTTTAAATAATTTTCAAAGTTAACAATTTGTATTAATCAACATAAAATTCTTCATGCCGTGCCGTAGCACTCGGGAAAACTGTTTATAAAAAGTTTTGATATCAATTTAACATTTGTTAAGAGCCTTTATTAAAATCCGTTGCTAAGTTTTAAGGATTTAAGCATACATAGGTACGGGCAGCCAGACATTTAGTTGGCAGCGACTTTATTTTATACTATGTACCAAGTGATAGTAATATGCTTTCGAAACAACACAATATCCAAAATGATTTCGTTTTCGTATTAGCTGAAATGTGTTAACGTATTGTCGGTGAATAACCTTCAACAATACCGTTAGTCTATTAATCAAGTATTGAAACCATTGATATTCTTTGCTTATCATGTTTTATATTTAAATGGAATACAAAAACCTCCTGAAACGCTATGTAATCAATACTTTTCGCCCATATACAAGAGACGTAAGTCTGTGAAGGTATTACGCATAAAAGAATAATTTAATTAACGTGTATAAAAACGATAAAAAGAGAAGTATGGTAATCGAATACAAACGGGGCAGTAACAACTGGTAGTACAACAGTCAGACCCCTCGGGCGCCACACGATACAACATAGAAAAACTGATAAAATATTCAAAGTCAAGCTTTAAAACCCACTAGGGGAGAGCTGAAAGTAAATTTACTACCGCTGGGAATACGAACGTTGGCACGTACGAGTGTTTTAAACACGGTGCGAATACGTCTAGGTGATACAGAAATGAGAAATACATATATTTAATGCAGCGTTGAGAGCATTTCAGATGAGCGAGACGCCACCCACATTCCCTTTACGAGAAACACTCATTAGGAAAATGGGTATGACTTTGTGTGAAACCTCGTTTTATAGCGTTCACCGCGACTGAGTTATTTTTAAATCTATTCACATGAGTAAGAGTCTGGCTGCAATTTATAAAGTTTTCCGAAGTTTAAAGTAATGACTGTGTGTTTCAAAGTTAACCGGAAGGAAAACAGCTCGTGACACAACTTAGTTTACAGCTGCAACGCATCAATTCAAAGAGGGTACTTAATACTGGAATCTGCCTAATAAAATAGTTCAACGTATCGTACGTATATTTTGAATTCCATTACCTCAGAATGTTGAATTATTTTAGATTCGTACATAATCCTTGTATATGGATCGGAAGTGGAGTATGTATTGAATCAATACCGATAACTGGTTTGAACTCCGAACAAAAAGCTCAATAGTAAAGTCTATTCATGTCCCTGGCCTTTATATTCGACTTTTTATTGAAGGGCGCATTGTAGTGAATCACAATGTGAAAGCAATACTTTAATTAAACAGAATAACATGGTAATAAAGATGATCAAATCTGTAATCTCCTGCCGCACCCTAAACCGAGGGTGCACGGCTTGTTAAGTCAATTAAACCCTACTTGCATAATCGTCCCCTAAACAATTATGTGATCTCGAAAGCCCCGTTGTCACTTCACAATGGCGTGTTTGCTAATCCAAACACACTTCAAAATATGGTGACAAGCGCTGTCAGTCATTACGAGGCGTATGAATTAGTAATTAGTTTACCGCTAGTGTTGTAATCAGGGAGTTATTTCAAATCCTGGTTCATTTGTGAGTAACGGAATGTTTAGTAGTAGTAATAAGCAATTATTACGACTTTGGAGAAGGTTGTGCCTAGAGAATTTACACTTCAAGGCTGTAGTCTGCGAAGCGTTTTATGAAGCTATGAAGCTGAATATCAAGGGCGACTTGAAGATCAATAAGGTTTTACTGTAAAACCGTTCGTCTTTCTAGAGGTTTTAGCTGAATGTTGATTGCTATTTTCCATGTTACATTTTTTAAAGTTCTTTCCAAGTCATTTAGAATATTCCGTGTCATGAAATCTGGTTTATTTAACAAGCTCGCATTAATAATAAACTATCAGAATGTGTGTGTGACGCGTAAAATATCAAAGCATTCCACAAAAGGTTCAACTAAGTGAATAAGTAGCTATTGCGTGACTAAATTTAATCAGACGCACAATATGAAGCGAAAACAGTAATTTATCCAAAATCCTCCAACAAGCAGTCTTCCCAAGTATGTTTCAATTGCCTGTGTTCAAATATTTCATTACGTAAGTTGAAAGCAATAGTTTTGTCAAAAGGGTTAATCCTGATAGATAGAAGTAATCCTGATAGAAGTAGACCGGCAATGCTGTGTGCGCAGAATAGTGGACGCATGCCATGATATCGCGATTCGTAGCCGGTACAAAATGGTGGACATTATGCAGTAATGTTTAATCAATAGTAGTGGTAAGGCCGGCACAGGCAGACAGGTATTCAATACGTTTTGAAAAGTTTCAGTCGACCGAGCAGACATGGGCCAGCACGGTTCTGCAGAATGGAGAAAATGCTGATTTATGGTACACACACTAAAATGAGAAAATAATCCAAATAAGTGCTATTTCTTGAGTTCTGCCCTAAACACATGAGAATTACTTTAATAAACTTTCTTACATAATGGTCAACATCTGCAATTACAATCAGCCATCAGCCATCAGCCGTCAACCGTCATCTATCGAGACGCTGTAGTAATAGATCACGTGATATACGTCAAGTGCGACTGAATTCTGAGCGCCGGCCGGCACCCTGTACCACACCGGCCGGCAGATTGAATCATAGATTTCTCCAAGGCTCGATGAGACATCACCAGAATTGAGTGATAGGAGTAAAAACTAACAAGTGGACTCTAATTCTGAGGTTAAGAAAGATGGCTAAACTAAGACGAAGCAGACGACTGTAAAAACATTACCTTTGAGATTCCAAACTATCAGTTTATTCTCTCTAGACATTAGACATACATTTTGGTTTCCATTTAACTATGTATTTCAAGTTCAATACATGAAGGGCGTTTGTCTCTGCAAGAAGAGTAATGTCAGCGTCGCCGGTCTTTTAGTAGTTTCAAAACTATCGATGTCCAGGACAACGGCGATTCCAACCTGCAGGCAAAACGGGCGCGCGGCATGAGTGGCAGAAGCACTGCATCACCGAGTCCCGAACGAGTCCTATCAACATGATGATGACCAAAATTAACTATCTAACGTGTGACGGAGTCGCGTCGCGGCGGTAGCGGACTGCGCGACTCTCGCCCGGAAACTGAGCCACGCCGGGGGGAGGGCTGCCGGTCGATAGCTACACCCCTCACTCCGCAACCCCCGCCCTGCGGACCCACCCCGCAGTCACCCCTTGCGCTCTACCGTCTCTAACTTGATAACCCGTACAAGAAAATAAGCCTACCAAATGGAAAAATAATGTCACCCGCGACATCTATTACGTTGCGTCAAGTTCCCTTTATGCGAGGATATGACATTCTTTGCAAAGCCTCATTTCCTTTTTTGTAGGGTATCCGTTTGCATTACGGAAATCTTTTAACTGAACTGACATGTCTCAACAAAATATGATAGATTGTGAGCCCGCTACCAATAAAGGGTCAAAATATGACGTTCTGGGTTCTAAAGGCGCCCCTAGCAACTAAGTCGAAGTTTGGGAAAGACAAACCAAATTAAGAGTCATCCAGACTCGTGCTGGTCTCAGTGGACTTCCCGCTCATAAAAACACCGAACTGTGGAGGGTCGAATAGGAGGGTGCGAGGGGGAGGGCACGCGAGGGGGGTACCATGCGGAGGTTCCGCCGCCGTCTCGGCGCCGCCACCCGCAGCCAATTAACAGTCGGCAACGCCACGCTGAATTTGTTTCGCCACTCGAAATACTTCCGATTGATTTCCTGTTCATCAAATTTCAAGATGGACCTCACGACACCTCTTAGAAGCTTAATCAATATTTGAAAATATACAGCAGGATCAAGGCGCTCTCTAAGAAGCTCACAAAACGGCTTGCCTAGTCCCGTGCAACAGTGAAATGAAACAAGAAGACTGCAGCTGTGATGGCGTCGTAACCTCGTGCACTGGTAACACTGGGGTTTATGCAGTGGATCGATTCCGGCCAACAACCTCTAAACCACGTCCCCCTGCGGTAATAACTGGGAATACCAGGACAGGGCTTCGCTGTACCAATGCATAGGCATGGAAATACCGCTTGTGGCGTCCGTCTGGCTGCCGGACGAATATTATTAAATAAACGCAAATATATTCCCCTGGAAATATCGCACGTACACTGCTGTGTCAATTCTATCTTCACGAGGTGTCGTAATAATTAACATTGTAACGTAATAGCGATCTTTTATTACGAATATAAATGTGGATACACGAAGTGCGTTAGGGTGTAGGGGTGACATAAAACCACAGTCAATTTGCGAGTACTCCATCAAAAGAGCATGAAACTCCAAGATAATGCCGATAGACTGTCTACCCTCCCGACGACTGCGTTCCATAGATCATATCGCCGCAGTGATAAATTAGTTTCCCCAGTAAAAGTTTGTCGTCGGTTTTCAACAGAGAGGTGACTAATAAAACTTTCGGTCTTTTCAATGAGGTTGGCTAACATTATTTACCTTCAAATGAAATACATAATTCATATTTTTACAAAATATTATACTGTAGTCGAATTCACTTAAGTGTTTAAAAAAAGAGGAGTGTTTTAATTCAAGACGACGACAGCATGGCGCCCAACATGGGGCAACAAGATTAATAATTCCTGCTTAGGAGCTTATTATACGTGCAAGGCACGACTGTAGCCTTATTCACAAGAGATGCGGTAGCGATAATAATGCGGTTTTTACTGTTTCACAATTTTTTGAGTATTAGTAGGATTTAAAATGAATTAATTTTAACTGTATGTTTTGTAGTCATTCAATGTGGTCTAATGCAGAAAGGTACAGAAACAGAAAAGTGTCAGAAGCATTATATATTATTTTGCGCAAAGGTAGACAGTGCATTAAATCTTGCTAAGATTCCTTAAGTTCAGCTACGCATATTTAGAGAAACTTCCCGTTGTCATTATTCAATCAGCCCTGCATAAATATAAATGATCATTCAAAAGTGAAACGACAATAACGGTGTCAATGGGGCTTCAAACGATTTAAATGGGACACTTAAGATAATGGATAATAATCCGCCATCGGCGGCCACGGTCTCGCCACCAGCATATTGCAACCTATAACGATGTAGCCTTGTCTCTTTCCATAGCGGCAACAAGTTGAGTCACGTGCAGGATGGATTTGGCTGTGAATATAATTCGGAGCCAGCGGCGCGCGTCCGCCTGCGACGGCAGTCGTATCGATTTTGCCTTGTTTCCAGCATTTCTTAGACATGACCGAGCCGGTATTTTGACACAGACTAATACGAACTTGAAACAAATGTTATCCCTCTGGATATTTCAGACGTTGTTCCAGATGAATTCCAACCGCTTGTAGAGACGTCCTCAGTACCTCAGTGTGTACGTGTAAAGCCTACGCAAGTAAGTTAATTTTGTATGGTAACATATTGTATACTGCGGATCACGATTGTGTAAGAAATACGGGATCTGGTACTAATAGAGATATAAATCACCAAGTATAGCACAAAAATTAATAATATTTAATAGGGGTACAACCCGGTATGACCTATAAAAGGGTGTCTCATTGACAATGTTGAAGAATATGCAAATAAAATTATGGTAACTAAGGGTATCTCTTGATTAGAAATTAACTATGGAGTTCACGTTTAGATATACCTAAAAAGTTCGTCATTAACATTGACTAGGACTTATAAATTATTCAGGAGATGCCGTTATATTTCTTTTTCGTATAACTGGAAGCTGAAAGGTAAAATATGAATACGAAATACTAAAATGAGTTTGTATTATATCAAAAATTTTAATATGTAAGAAGATTGAATGTATTTTATGAATCCTCAGTGGAATATAAAGAAGAATCGTGAAGGATGGCGAATTTAATTTGTTTGTAAGAGATGTTTAAGTATGATTTAGTGGCAATGGTTCAATATTGGCGGCGAAATTCGAACGCCATATGGCCCACCAGCCGTGTGGAAAGCTCCCAAGTCCATAACATCTGGGCCAAATAAAGTTTGTGAAAGTTAGAAAGGGATAATTTCTTCGGGAGAATTTATTAAAGATGTTTGCTCTGACCGATATCAAGTTGTTCTACCCAAAAGGTTCCCAAGATATTATTGGTATCTCTATCTATATATTTTACTAGCTGTTGCCCGCGGCTCCGACCGCGTGGATGTCGAGTTTCGCGTTGTACGACTCTCACTAGAATCTCTACTTGCCTCTCTATATTACTTCTCTTTGCTGTCATGACAACGGAAATAGTTACCGATATTAGCGCCAATGTTGCTCCGCTCCCTTGGATGGTAACGTGATGATATATAGCCTATGTTACTCCTAGATATTGTAGCTTTTTATAGGTGAAAGAATTATTGAAATCGGACCAGTAGTTTCAGACCCTATTCGTTACAAACACACCAATAAAAAAACAAAATAACAAATCCTAAAAACTACTAAACTACTATTGTTAATGTGTGAGAGGCACGATAGATGTATGAAATGGATGGACGGATGAGGTGTTTGCTTGTCCGAACTCATTAACTTATCTCGCTAATACCTCATGTGCAATTAATCTACTGCATTCTAACTGAACAGAACGTTACATGTAAACGAAGAGCGTGCTTACTTACCGACCGTAACATGACCCAAATGATCTCTTATATCACGAATATTAAAAAGTAATCTGTTAAAACGGACGGCCTCAATACATGTTGTGGGCGGCGCATCATTTCTGTACGATATTTCACTAAGATGCTTGTGTTCGAGGGTGAATAAATCGACCCTACATGTTTAACAACATTATTATATTCGCAAGCACCCTCTCCGTTCAGTTGATTTTGTTTTTATGTGTTATTTACTTTATTCAAAATGTTACGGAATTTTAGCAAGACCTCAAGATACCAAAATTAGAATATTGAGTTATGAAAATAATAATCTTTAATTTGACTATTTCTTTGCAAGTT
Organism: Pelosia muscerda; assembly: GCA_963691645.1. Classification (NCBI taxonomy): domain Eukaryota; kingdom Metazoa; phylum Arthropoda; class Insecta; order Lepidoptera; family Erebidae; genus Pelosia; species Pelosia muscerda. Next base: position 1,804,179 of record OY829100.1, read on the forward strand.
CCATAAATAGAATAAGTTCATAATTATTAAGTTGCCATGAGGTATGGTTCTAATTTAAGTGAAGCTGTTCCTAAAGAGTTGTTTAGAGATGCAGGTAGTTGTAAATTATTAAGTCTAGGTGCGTCACTCAATATTTCAAAGCTACAGAAAGCGCGACCGGCTTCAACGGAAGTTGTAAAAAAATTACAAACGCTCCAGGATCGATCAAGGCCAGGGGCCAGACGCTTACCCGTACAGATCAAGTAGTTTCTCTACATGTGTGTTAAAAAACTCTTTGGTCTATATGTCTTATGTCTGAGTATACATTGAGAATTACTTTCACGTATCTAGATGTCCAAGGTGAAAACTGTTCTACCTCTACTGTAGTGTGTAGTTACCTCAAGGACACGCGAAAATCAATAGGGACAGTGCGAATAAAGATCTCAATGAAGAATAATAAAGATTGATTGAAGATTCAGGGGCGTGTAAATCGGAGCACGGCGGTTAACATGAAACCAGAAACCGTTTTGATTACATGAAACGTTAGAACGAAGTCGTATGCAGTCGTGGTTAATTAGTAAGGTCTTGTGGGCTGCAAGTTTACTTGGTGATGGATAAATTATTTACACAACTTATTACATCCACTTTGAAATAGGATGTAGATTCAAAAACTGCTAGCTTGACGTGGTATACGTGCGAAGTGGAGAAATAAAACCCGGAATACGAACCCCCGAATTGACAACATCAAATATCATCTTTAAGGTTTTTATTTTATTTCTCTATTTTATTTTCCTTTGCTCTGGCTTCTCATACTTTCCCAGACAGGTTCCTCTAAAATACGAACCGAAAATTGTGTTATATGTGTTATATTGTGCTTAATAAAAGTGAATCCTATTAATCTCACATTGCAAATTGATTGGATTTTGCAATCTCTTGATTGCAGAAATATTTGTACAAAATGGCGGCCAATATGGGACATAAAATTGTCGGCAGTGAACTTTTACAGTCCTGTTGAAACAACACGATACTACGATACAGTTCCATAAGAGAAAAAGGGCAGGTAAGAACCTCTTGAAACCGGCATGTATTGGTTTAATGATAGAAGAAGCTCCTGTAATATGCAAGGACAAGATGCCTTTGGCTATTTGTTTTGTTGGGTAAATTAACCATGCTATATTTCCATATGTAGTGAAAATATGTACAGTCTACTCTGAATCTGTGAGTTGTACTGTGCAATGTTTCGCCAGACGGTTGAAGATCAATATCAAGGATTATTTAGTGGCTTGAGTCATCGAAGAAGATATAGCGAACAGCTGTCACACAGCCACGATCACTGGCTGAATCTTATGTATGCGTGTGCCTTAATTTGGTTTAGATCAATATCAGGTTGTCTATGGTTATGAGTTTGGATATTTAATTGGAATTTTCGTCGTAACTTTCAGTTGTTTTTTTTTTATTCTGGTTTGGTTTAAGACTCATCTGTTTCATGATTTGATTTTTAACAATAATTAAGTTTTAAGTGCAAGTAAATATAAAGGAAATAGTCAAAATTCTGTCATTGTCGGGATGTGATAATCTTATCGTCTCAGGATAGTGTCTGCATAACACTATACTCAATTATTCTGAATAAAAGACTACTTTGACGCGACACAGGCCATTGTTCCTAGAAACAGGGAACTACTGTTGTTATAAAACCATAATTCCAATTGAGTAGCAATACCGATGTGTACAGAAATTGAAGACTCGAACCGACTAAAACCGCACGCCGTTTCGGGTCTCAAACGCAAGGGTGAAATATGGCCCAATAAGTCATTTCTTTCGAACCCGGCTGACCCTGGACCATCAATTGTTTCGAGATGGATGTCACGGCTGTTGTAATCACGGTGTGCGTGTGATACAATCATGCATATGACGATAAGTGTATAAGCATATAGCTAACAAAGCATAGACAGCTATGAGTAATACAGTTCGACCATATGTTTGTTACAATATTATAACAAAGAAAGGATTACCAATGTAAAGAGGGCAACAAACCGTTGTTGTACAGATTCGTCATATGACAATTCAAACTAACTGCAGTGAGCCATTTGATCCCGTTCAGCATTTTGAGCATTTTAGTGTAGCTACACAATACTGCCTAATTATCTTACGTCTTTGCTGTAAAAATATGCATTGCAAAATAAATTACTGTCTAGCTAAACTGAAACTATGACTTTTCATTATTTTTAGTTCCCAAAGTAGGTCAAAATAACAATCAAATTAAGTTTAAGCTTATATTTTTTTAGATTCCTTATTGAATTTTTAATGACTTTTAATATAAACCATACACGTGTAAACACAACACGGACCGAGATAAATGCGATATTCTCTTACGCTCAGAGCATTTACACTACGCGTTTAGAAGCAATAAGACATAAATTTTCATAAAATCAAACACCAGTTTATAATATTTTCTTAACAGCCTCAGGGTGAAGTCTCACTGTCCAGTGTCTGACTTCATTAATAAAACAGTTATGTTGTCATATACCTACTCATATATCACAGTCATAGGGGTCCCATTAAACTGAAGTGCTTAGAGCCCCTAATGGGATAAAGACGGCTCTGAGGATAGGCATCCTCTAAATGATATGTCTGATGTACGTAATTATTTAAATGATAAAAACATACACGTGTAAAATATAACCCTTCAATGAAGGTGACTCGTGGTTCTAAGAATCATTAGTTAGAAATCGATTTGGTTTGGACCAACCCTTCATAACGTCAATTAGTATTTATTATTAATACCTAACTGAATTTTGAATTGTATGATATGTTATTTACTGACTGTGTGTATGGGGCTCTCCTTGTGTGTATTTGTATTTAATAATACATTTATGCACATTTTGCATAAATATAACATCCTTATAAGCTTGGAATAATTATAGACAACTATAAGGAAATTCTCTGACGCAGGTCAATGACTTAGGTTTCTAAATTTAAAAATATAAATTTATTTTTTGGGAACGAAGCCTAGCATTGGAACAATATCATGATTCTCTGAGCCTATTCCCAACTCAGTTGGGGTCGACTTTCTAGTCTAACAAGACGTGGATGAACTTCGATATTTTCTGTGAAGCCACTGCGATCGGACCAAACAACCAAATTAGCGATATCGAAGTTCTGTTGTTAGACTAGTTGGACTTTTGAAGGCTCCAACTACCCGTAACGACTGCCAAAGATGTTCGTATGGCAACCGGGAGCAGGGGAAAAATATAGGGGTAGAAAAAAATGAGAGGCTCCTTAAGTTACTTAATGTCAGAGGAATTTGTTGAGATATTTACAATATTGTCTTTGTGTGAATGTAGGGTAGCATGGTGATAATTTTATACATACGGTTATAAACAAGGAAAAAGTATTTTAACCGATAACCCGCAGGCGTTGACCTTTCCTCAGGAATACAGGAAAGCTTTGACATTGTAGACTGACATGTAAGTAATATTCTTACAAATAAACCTGTTATGAGTTATGTTCTCAATCTGTATATACAATTTTTATATGAAAATTAATTGCTGTTCGTTAGTCTCGCTAAAACTCGGGAACGGCTGGACCGATTTGGCTAATTTTGGTCTTGAATTATTCGTGGAAGTCCAGACAAGTTTTAAAAGGTGAGCAAATATGAAAATGCTCAGAATGGTGTGGCGGGAACGGGATCAGAAGTCCACGCGGGCGGAGCCGCGGGCAACAGCTAGTAATTTAATAAAGTGTAATAATGCCAACTCAACGAACCTCAACATGAACACTAATTTGAAACATAATCAAAACATTTCGAAATATCCCGCGACGGATTGATGTTGCTTATTTGAATTAAAAAGAAACTATTTTTTTACAGACATTTATCACATGATATGTTATCAATTACATGATTATGTAATTTGTGCAAATAAATAAAATTGTAATGTCTGTTTGTCCTACCACAGATAAATGTCTGGAAAAAAATAGTTTCTTTTTAATTCAAATAAGCAACATCTGCGAAACGGCCTGCAGTGTATTTACTTCAATTCTCGATATAGATAAGGCTACAGCTACGTTCAGATGACAAACATTGAGCGTGTGTTTCGATACTGAACTTTAAAATAATACCGTACTTTTATTCAAGTCATGCACATGCAACAGCACGTTTGTATTATGATTTTTCTTACAGTCTATTTTTACCCGACTGCGCGACGCAAAGGAGGGTATTATGTTTATCAGTCTATGTATGTATGTATGTATGTATGTATGTATGTATGTATGTTTGTTTCTATGTGGCGCTCTAGAGACCAAACGCATGGGCCGATTTTGATCATTCTTACGTCAATCGATTCGTCTTAACCTTGCGACTGTCACTAAAGACATGACAGTAACCAAAATTCACCACAGCGACAACCAGACGCCATATTGTCATAATGAAAAAAAAAAAGTTGATGAACTATGTCAAGTGGGGTGTCGTTGAATAGGTATTTTAAAATCATATTTAGGTTTCTTTTACCATTTTTCATTTTGAATAATAGTTTAGGATATATAACGATTTAAAGTTGTTTAAGAAAACATTTATTCTCGCTAATTTCCTTACTTATTGATTTAAGTTTATATTTCAAGTATAAACGATATACAAACAAAAATATTTTTGATAACTAAAAAGTATAAAATAAAAAAATAATTTAAAGAAAAACAAAAAACCCGACTGCGTAATCTAAAAAGAAATAAACAAGCCCAATAGTTGAAAATTCATACAATACTCACAGTCGGGGCCCAATCAAATTTTACCAATCAAATCTTCCCAAGGGGCCCGACTGAGTATTGTATGAATTTTCAACTATTGGGCTTGTTTATTTCTTTTTAGATTACGCAGTCGGGTTTTTTCTCCCTCTATCGATTACCTACTTAAATATTTGAAGTTATTCAAAATCTATTAGCCTATTTGCAGTCTACTCTCTCCTAAAGTGCGTCATTGCTCCCGATCCTCAGCCCTCAGCATCCAGTCTGTTCCAACCGCCTTTTTTAAGTCTTCGGTTCATCTGGCTGGCGTCCTACCTTTCGTTTGCCTTCTCGCAGTCTCCACTTAAATATTCGTTTGATCCAGCGGCCATCGGTCTTTCGGCAGATGTGGTCAGCTTCACTTCAGCTTGATTATTCTGAGAGCTAAATGAGATGATTCGACAAAGAACTAACTCACCGAGAGTTAGTTCTTTGTCGAATCATCTCATTTCGAATTTTATCCTTCAAAGTGACTTCAAACACAGCTTACGCCATGACCCACTGCATGGCGGTCAGTTTCCACGTTTCAGAATAATATTTGGTAACGTGAACTTTTTCCATTCATTTCTCTGTGGTAGAAGTTTCAACATTTATTCCTTTTCACCCGGTCATATTTTTCTTCCTCTTCCCTTGTAACAAATTTTCAACAAATCAAATGTTTAAACCAAGACTAGCGAGTGAAATCGTCTATTTGTCAACGTGCGTTCAACGCCTGTAGTCTGAACATTTCCTGAAGCGAATTTCGTATGCGAAAATGTCGAAACAGACTATATTTCGTTGTCTAGATAAGGAGATAGCGGCGTGTACGCCCCGGCCCAGCACGAAACCTCTTATGACTTGTTTAGCATAACGCTATAATTCGTAAATGTTTCGTAATGCGGCATATACACGTGTTGTTTGTGACAGTTTTAATTCGGAAGTCTTTGCAGGGTGTGCACTTACTGATAATAAGTATTAGCTGTCTTACTAGAACACTTAAAATATGGATAAAACTCCAAAATAGTGGAAAGTTGGCATTTCGTCAGCATATTTTACAAATGTACAGTGTACATAAGTTCCTGGACATCTTAAAGTCTATTAATCCTTTGTCAGCCTAAGCCTAGTTTAACCAAGACTAACATAGAAAAGCGTTATTAAAATAAACTAGATCTGACTCAGACTCTGATCAGACTGAACTAGATCGATGTCTTGTTTCTTAATATGAAAATAAGTAAACTCATGCAAGTAGTGTCCTAAACTTAATTACTAACTTAATAAGTAGACTAGCTATTATCCAGTAGCTTCTAAGACTAGTAGTTATGTATCACTTCATACAACGAACATTTGATCTATCATAGTTTTTAAACAAATGATAAAAAGTTAGTGGATAATCACTCCTTTTATTGTTGTACCACATGTTGTCACATGTGCGAACTTTCCAACTTGTCAGTTAGACTGAATTTGAATCATAAATCACTTTTTAAAATGGAGATCCGTTTCCAATTTTTCCAACGCTGCATTTGTACAAAGCGTTAGACAATTTGAATACAATATAAAAAACCAAATCAAAAAAATTCAAATATCTCATCTCTATACAAATAACTGTCTCTCAGACTATAATAGTTGTTCGTAACTATCGGCCATTTTGAAAATAAATCGGCCCAAATTCGTTATGTTTTTGCACGAGTTCTGCGTAGTTATTTCATTCATCTGTGTGCGATGTACCGTTGCACTGCACCGCTAGCCAATCTCACTAGGCTCTGCATACTATAGATTATTCACCTCGGCACGGCTTAGGTCATGCGCAATGAACCTGCTTCAATATTTTTGGCGCTGTACTTAACGCGTAAATCGCCGAAGGAGGAGGTAACATATAACATAATAAAATATAGATTTCGCCATTTCATCAAATATATTTTCGATTTTACGAAAAACGAAGGGGTGGGAGAACCTACTGCTGTCAGACTGTTTTTGGGTTCTCCTAGTTTTCCGGGATTCGGGCTGTTAAGATCCTATAGAATAATAATTACTACGTTTCACCATGATCGTAAGAATATGGCAATTCTTTACTAGGTAGACACAAGACTAAATTACTGCCGAACTGACTGACTGCCATGATTTGTATGAGTGCTCAGCATAAAGATATTTTATTTTAATCTTGCCAATATCATTTTAGAGTCGGGTTATTACAGTCGTGCCAGAGGTCAGTCGCCGTCCATCAGGTATTTTTTTTAAACAATAAACACGTAATAACGGAAAAACTTAACAATGGAACCCAGTCATGCCCAAACCAGAAGTTGTACTTGCTACTGCTGTTCCATTGATGCAGATTCCTACATGCAATTGTAATTATTTTACCTTGGACTCAAAAAAGTACCTAATAAAAAAATTCTGGCATTCCAATATCAAGGCCAAGGACTATTATTCGGCCTTAATTACTGCAAAGTATATTTTTTAAGTAGGTAGTACCTACAATATTTACTAAGCCACATCACTACATAGTATAAAACAAAGTCGATTTCTTTATCCCTATATCCCTATGTTTGCTTAAATCTTTAAAACTACGCAACGGATTTTAATGCAGTTTGTTTAATAGATAGAGTGATTGAAGAGGAAGATTTATTGTATATAACATCATCCTACAATCAACTGGTGCGGAGCAGAAGTGAAAAATGTTGCAAAAACGGGGTACGCAGACGAAGTTGCGCGGATCAGCTAGTAATAGATAACTAATGCTTTATTCATGGATACTTTGAAGACTTTATCCAGATTAATAGATTCATTTATTTTAACTTCTATAGAAGCTTTTCTACACTAATAAGAGCAACGAAATCTACTGCCCTGCTGTTCTAAAATTCTTTCACCATTTGGAAAGCTACATTCTCCCTGAGTAACATAGGATGAATAGTCCTGCAGGCAACAGCTGATAATATTTGTTGTAGGGAGATAAATACAGTTCAAAAACATAACTATCTTTTTGCCATCGCCAAATCTATATAATGTAGGTTAGTTTAGATTTGCACAATAAAAAATTGCGTAGCTCCTGCGCAGTTGGACGACCTTATATGAGGGCAGACTGCGAGTCCCTCATGAAAACAATAAAATGAATAGTAAAATTGCTACTAGGCTGGATTTATAGCACCCATAAAGTCGAAATTAATGATCAAACTCGACGTACTTACGTTATAGGACATGAAATAAAAGACCTTTTAGAGGGCTTACAATGATGAACTTAGATGCATTTATTGTAAATCTAATTATCTGGATTTGGGTGTCATATTCAGTGTGAAAAAACACACCTTTAGAATAAACCAATTTAAAAAAATCATGATTTATATAACAAACTAGCTGTTGCCCGCGGCTCCGCCCGCGTAGACTTCTGGTCCCGTTACCGCTGCTCCATTGCGAGAATTTTCATATTTATTCACATTTTAAACCTTGTCTGGACTTCCACGAATAATTCAAGACCAAAATTAGCCAAATCGGTCCAGCCGTTCTCGAGTTTTAGCGAGACTAACGAACAGCTATTCATTTTTATATACGTATATAGATAGATTTGCAGAAGTTTTCTGTAACATCTTAGTTTCACCGAGCAACACTATACGCTGCTTAGACAGAGCGAGGTTTGGCTGACGACCAATTTCCCTCTTCTCTAAAATTTCAGAAACTGTCCCACTCCGCCACACTGCTTGCCCTGGCGCTTCCAGTAGAGTTTTGGCGGCGACACTACCGCGCGCCAAATATCTCAGGAGATATCCTCCTTTTGAGAATACTAAAAGAATGAATTTCTCAGGTTTAATGATAGAGACAATTAAAAGAAGAAAATTGTGGTAATTAAATAACTTCAGTCATACTCGTATTCCCGTTCCCGCCTGCTTTTGCGTGATCACTACATAGTATAAAACAAAGTCGCGTTCTCTGTCCCTATTTTTCATGTCCTTATGTCCCTTTGTATGCTTAAATCTTTTAGACTACACAGCGGATTTTGATGCGATGATTTTTTTAATAGATAGAATGGTTAAAGAGGAAGGTTTATGTGTATATAACATCATGCTACTACCAACAGGTGTGGAGCAGGAATGATAAATGTTGCAAAAACGGGGTGACGCAGACGAAGTTGCGCGGGTCAGCTAGTTGAGTATAAAACGAAGTAGTTTTTACATTAACACAAACTACTATAGTTAAGATTTTTAAAAACATTATTAGTACTCCTGCACCAGCAGGGAATTGTTTATTGTACAGGGACTTCACAAACATACAATTACCGGCTAACCAGACTCAGAACTATTATACGTGACTCACGGGAGTCACAGGGGATCGAAACTATTATACTCCACGTAGAGACAGTTTACGAGGTGGTCATAAGACTCAGCCGACATAAAAAAGGGAAGTTCTCAGTTCGATTGTATTTTTATGTCTGTTCATAGTATGTAGTTTTTTATTTCATAAACAATTTTACATTGTATTGAAATGTTGTAACTTAAAATTAACTTAGCCTAAGGGCGGTACAACAGAATTTAAAAAAAAACGAAGCTCTGTGATATATAAATCTACTTCCAGATTGAACAGAAACAATGTATCTTTATAAAACGTGCTTGCAGGTTGTACAACGACAAATTATTAGACGTGAATTTGTACAATTAATATCTGAGACTAACATTAAATTGAATAATTATTATTGTAACTATATGACCGCGGTAGCCTAGTGGTATGGGTAATGGACTGCAGAGACGAGGTCTCGGGTTCGATCCCAGGTTTTACCATGGCACACACCAATGACTTTTCAAAGTTATGTGTGTATTTATAGCAGGTTTATAAGTAATGGCAATAGGCTCTTATTACATTAGGACCTAAGAATAAACTGGCGAAATATGGGTGCTAGCACCTCTGTCTACCCCTTCGGGGATGTAGGCGTTAATGTTATGTTATGTCATTATTGTAACTCTTATTACAATTTGTAAGTTAAGTTTTAATTTGATAACAGATAACTGTATGTATGTTTATGTATGCTTGAGTTTATTGGTTGTAAACAATTGACGGTGTGGTCATCATTACTCATTAAATAAAAATAAAGAATAAAAAAGCCTTTTATTTCCTACTATACAGTTAGGTTGACAATATTAAAGAAAAGAAAAAACAATGTGCACACCAAGTCATTTTAAAGATATTGTTGATTAGTTTTTATAAACCGACTTAGTGTCACACTATATTTATATATTTCTCATTATTGACACGTACATCACAAGGCAGGCTCGCTCTGCCTCCCCAGAGAGAAAGGTGTAACTACAAATTAATCTACATTTCGCAATAAGGAGGTACGAGTTCTTTTAAACGTACTTTCTAAGTGTTAGTCATTCTCATTAGAACTATTAATAAGAGCTATTTCAACACTTGAAGAGCATAATCAAAATAACATGTCCACCTACACGACTTTCTTTAGTTCCCATACATCATGAAGACTGTTGTTTTTCTGTGATATTGCTGCACGCAATGAAAGCTGGTTTCCTGTACGTTGGCCAAAAATGGCGAGACAGCATGTGGGCGAAACATGTTGCAACCTACGCCTTCTAGACTTACCCACTGCTCTTAAATTCCAATTACTACCATACATTGAATGTCTATATTTGCATGACTAATACATCATAGTATTTAGGTCTACAAACTTGGTGATTGTAATTGAGTGTTTATACAGACACAGAACATATTTATTGAGGCTTAGTTGCTTCAACTACCTATTAAAGTTAAGGTTTCCGTCAAATTTAACAGTAACAGTAACATTGATTCTTGTGGTTTGGCTAAATCTTTTTGATAGAATTTGACGTTTGAGCGTGGCCGGTTAAAGTTAGCGTCAAGTTATGACGTGATTATAACAATTGTCAAATAGTGCAACCTGTTTTATACCTGACCGGTACTTTAACTGCACTATTAAAGTTAAAGTACGATCGTGCAACCAGGCTTAGTGTTGTTTGTTTTGTTTGCATATCTTTACTTGCTCATGTTGTACTTATCTATAAAAATAAAACAAAGTCTGTTTCTGTTACCTATTGTGAAGCTTTTGAGTATTTGTTGTTGCTGGTGAGCCAAATAAAAAAAAACTTAAGTTTGGAGCTTTCCAGAGCAACTGTGGCCGTCTGACACCCAAACTCAAGATGGAATCTGCACAGAGCCTATAATCACTAGAAGAAAATTTTAATGTCATATAAGATGACCGAATTATGTTAATCTATCAAAGTTAATTATCGTGAAATAAATGGTCATATACCGTTTTAATAACTATGAATCAATTAGAAAAAATACTATCAAGATATTTAACATTGGCTGGCTCAACGTGGTTGGCTTAGTAATAAGATATTTCCTTTCGCGTTTCGCGTATATGTATGTATGCAAGTATGCATGTAAGTACATAATATGTATGTATGTGTGTATGTATGTACAATGGTATTGTGTAAATATTTATTTGCTTTACTGAATAAGTGGGTACTATACAGATAAAAAATCACATTAAAATTCAGGACACCACATCGGACATTACAGACATGAGAAAATCATAAATATTTTTATTGTTCACAAGATTGATGATGATGACCCACATTATTGAATAATAAATTGTATTTATTGCAATCTGGTGGGCCTGGCTTCCGGGTAAAGACGAGCATTTTGGCAAGAAAATATATTGGGGGAACCCATTGATATACAAAAAACCCAAGATGTACAGTCAGGGTGTCAAAACTGGCGGCATAAAATTTTCAAATTCAAATTCAAATAGTTAAGCTTCGCTCGTGTTCATACACGCACTTTGTACACTGCTTTGTAAAAAGAGCTTTAAGTCATGTTCGTAAGGTTGATTTGTAAAAAAAAATATGTTTATAACATAACTGCTTATGTGTGATTGCGGACAGATTCGAATGCTACTTTTGTTCAATACTGTGTATCTAGGTTGGGTTAGTTTTTTGTATATTAATGGGGGAACCCAAGTAGCAAAGTATTACTAATATCATAGAAAGGAAACAAGTAAAAAGACATCTTATCCGAGGAGATATGATTTCGTACGTTCAATATTCCGCAAGTACGAACAAAACCTCGACGCGTGTTTCGCCTATGCACGAGGTATCTTCAGGACCGCTACAGAGCGACTTTGCTTTTTTTTGTATTGCATACAATGCAATTTTTGGCTTTCTTTATCATTTTACTAAGTGCATTTGATGTTTACCACCTGCGTACAATTATATGCAGATGGTAAAAAAACACCTGGTATATATATGTATAGGATAGGCAGGTGGTAAAAAAACGACACACAAAACCGACTGTGAACGGAACTATTTATCGTACTAATTGGGAAGATTGGGTTCGAGTGTCAATCTGAGATGTTTTTATATTCTAAAGGCTCGCGTATGACCATGAAACTCTGTGGCAAGTATTTCTATGCATAAATATGATAGGTAGTAATAATATGTAAGTACCAAAATTTCTTCACACAACCCTAATAATGCAGCATACCGAGCACTTAATTTTCTACAAATATAGGACTTATAACTTCCCACATAAATTGGACAGAACTGTACCAGGGCTACAGTTATTGATCGACCATCAAGGTTTTGAAATAAAAACTGATTCAGTCGCAGGCAGGGGAATTGGTATGACCTAGAACGAACTGGTCACTTCTTCAGACATAATAGTGAAACTAGAAAATAGCTAAATAGTTTTAGATCTGTCGTATGTGCATAAGAAAGATCGTTAAGATTCGTGGCTCGTGGCATATTTTAAAATTAGAAATAGGTGTAACATCTATCGCATGTGGACAAGCTAAAACGTTAAAATTCGTGACTCGTGGCATATTCGGGAAACTATAGAAAATATCAAATCGGTTGGAGATCTGTCGCATGGTGCCAAGAAAAAACGGTAAGATTCGTGGCTCGTGGCATATTTAGGCAACTATAGAAAATAGCAAGTTGGTTGCAACCTGTCGCATGTGGACAAGTAAGAACGTATTCGTGGCTCGAGGCATATTCAGAAAACTATAGAAGATAGCAAATTGGTTTTACATCTATCGCATGTGGACAAGATAAAACGTTTCAATTACGCGTGGCATATTCGGGAAAGTTTGTTTCAACCTGTCACATGTAATCAAGAAAAAACGGTGAGATTCGTGGATCGTGGCATATTTAGGAAACTATGGAACTATAAGTAACTATAGAAAATAGCAAGTTGGTTGGAGATCTATATGTATATAAAATGCCCTTTTTTGAATAATTTCCTGCTAAAATTCTATAGTTTTTTTACACCACTTAGGGGTAACAAACAAGCACACGGTCCCCCTGATGTAAAGTGGTTCCCGGGCCTATGAAGGTATACGACGATAAGAGACATATGCGTGCTGCCGACCGTGTAGAAACATTCTAATGCCCTTCTCGAAGACCCCCATACGCTAGGAAAAACTGCAGCAAGGGAGTTCATTCCATCTTGGATAATATATACAGGTTTAACCAAGTTTTTCAGTCAATAATTATAAAGATCGGTCAATCTATATAAATAAAAATGAATCGCGAAATATGTTGCTAAGCGCATAACTCGCAGTCGGCTGGACCAATTCAAGTATTCTTTTATATATCCTTTGAACTAGGAAGGTTTTTATTGAACAGCGGACGAGATTAGTAGCCCACGCGAGCATAGTCGCGGGCAACAGCTAGTAAAATAATAAAAAAGATACGTAAGCAATGAATAAGTTGAACGTCAATCAATCAATTAGCAGTCCACTACTGGGCATAGGCATAGGTCTCTCCCAATGTGCGCCACTAGTTAAACGTAATACGCGGGCATTATCGTGCCCTAGCTGATGATGATATGTCCGTTCAGTGGAATAATATGATTGTTTACGTTCCGTTGTCGACAATAGTCAATATTTGCGTTAGTTGTGGCGTGCCTATTGGACTGAGGATGCCTTTCTTTGTCATGTTAATAAGTACTTATGTCGAATACCAGAAGAAAAGAAAATCAAGAATGATGAAAAGACATGAAAACAAAACTGCACCGAGTAATACAAGACATACAAGTTGGCACTTATAAACTTGCGATAAATACACAAATAACTTTGAAAAGCATAGAAAAGTCATTGGTGTGTGCCATGGTAAACTTGGGATCGAACCCGAGACTTCGTCTCAGCAGTCCATTACTCATACCATAAGGCAACCGCGGTTGTCGTTCCGTGATAATCAGGCGTGAATATCAACGTTTTCATTCAAAGCGAACAAAGTTCTACACCAAGGCGAGTCTTACACGATTCTCTAAAATATCAGACAGCCTGTACCGTATTGAATTTACCTCAGCGGCTATGGGAATACTCGGTATATATTTCCCGGAACGCTTCCTGGCCTTTTAATCAACGCCACCCTCCGAGATTCGGGACATCAGTGTCAATTTAATATCGTTTTAAATTGAGCGGGAAATTTAAACAACGACGTCATCGTTCCGAAACATTGGATCTTGTAGACAGCGAGCAATTTAATAATAAAGTTCGTTGAGAGTTGTTTTTTATAGGTACAATCTACGACAAAAGTACCTTAGTAAATTCTAATTTATTGGTCACTGTGGTCCATGTGTATATAATCATTATATTGATGACTGTACTTAATTTAAAAAAAATGTTTTTTAAATTGGTTGCTGTGTGGGCAATACTCGAGAACTTTTTTTATATAGGAAAACGTTTGTTGCCTCTTACGACACACTTTGGATGAGATGGGGTTGAGATATTTTTTCTTCATCACCACACGGATAAGTGAAGACTTGGACGGATAAAATGGATTCTGTAAACCAACAGCATCGTTCCAAACCATAGGATATCGCAGTAGATTAGATAGAGGGTAATATAATAAAACTTTATGTATTTTTTTAGAATTTTTTTTACATAGGAAAGCGTTTGTCGCCTCTTATGACACACTTGGGATGAGATGGGGAGGTGATATTTTTTTTCGTCACCACACGGATAAGTGAAGACTTATACGGATAAAATTGATTCTGTAAACCAACAGCATCGTTCCAAAACATAGGATATCGCAGTAGATTAGATAGTGGATACTTTAATAAAACTTTTTGTATTTTTTTCGGCGGCTAAACGAAATTACAGTTTGTTTCCATTGCCTATTAAGTGGCGTATATATTCCGTGAGAACAATGGACTTTCGTGATTGATCAAATGCTTTGTATGAATGTGCTGAATAACGGTATTACATTTCATTCTATTATTTTATATACTCACGCTTCTATGGTCTAGGGGTAGACAAAGGTGTACTTAACTTTAACTTTTATACTTTTATGTTCAAGCGTCGCAATTTAAAAGTAAAGAATTTTTAAGCTATTTTATCTCATCTGCCCGGTTAATGTCAATAGGCTCGCCACCTATTGGGACCTAAACATAAACTGGCGAAATGTGGGTGCTAGCACCTCTGCCTACCCATTCGGGGATATAGGCGTGAGTTTATGTTCTAGGTTCTATCACATCTGCTTCAAAAAAATCCCATCAAAATCAATGCACCTGTTGGGGACCCATGATGCCAAGTTACACACATATACAAATAAACAGGTTAAACTTATAACACCCCTCCTTTGCATCGGGTTTTAAAATAAAGTGGGACGAACAAAGGAGTCCCATACATTCTTGCGACGCCGGAACTCTGAACAAGTTTCTTTACATGTCTACAAGGAAGACATTTGCATATGGCGCCGGTCGTACGACATCGCTATCGTCCCTAAAAGGGCAGGTATTCGAAATTCAAAATATGGGTATAAACTGGTTAAGTTGGTACGGAAGAGATGTAGGTGACTAACCGCGACGGTTGGTGTCCTTGCAAGTATTGCAACCGTCATTCTATGTGAGCTGTGTCTACAACAGAAGCGAGCGGAGCGACAGGCGACAGCGAGTCGATGACTTCATAGAAAGGATGATGTTCATTGTAATTTTGGCTAAACGTTAGGAAGAAACATGTTTTTTCAAGTACGAATAAGATCCAGTTCTGGTTTGACTGTGAAATTACCATCCTCTAACAAAGAAAAATGCCTTTCCTGAACGGTTTTTAAAAGAGAAAGTCTTTTACTATTTTCCATTTAGTCTTATTACTTGGTACGCGTAATGCCATACGAAGTGGAGCGATAAATAAAACGGGCCCCGTACTCCGAGGTGTAAAGCCATAGGATTAGAGACGATGATGCTTATTTCGTATTCTCCTTTTTGTACACCTCTACGTTGTTATTGCACCGCACGAGTAACACATCTGATATTCCAAGCTTACGAGACCCCGATATTGCAAATGTCTTGATTTAATTTATTAGGACAAACATAAATGAAAGCGTAATTAATAATACCTCCTCCGCTCATCGCTTATCGCTCACTCCGCCGCTCCGCTACCGTCATCGAGACAGCAGCTCAAAGATGACACACCCACCCACACATACACGGTAATACTCATACACTTTCTTAGCGGTCGGCAGTTAGTAAATTGGAACTGGTTTAACGGTCGCAATACTCGCAATGATGACAAACTGCGAATTCGTTGGCGCGCAAATTGCCTAAGTTGTTATGGTATTAATAGACTTATAATTAAACAATGAAATGCAATGATACTTAGAGATCGTTGACCCAATCTATTTGCAACAGTGTTGTTTATTGATAAGGTTTCCTTCACCTTTATTTATATCCTACTTGTATGGTTAAAAGTGAGTTTGTTTGTTTGTAATAAACGCAAAAACGACTCGACGGTTTTTGATGAAAATTGATGCAGCTATATTTAGCCTGGATTAATATTGAAATCATCATCAATCCTGACTGCATCCGAGGCCATGGCGAAGTCAGAGCTCAGGGTCCGGGTTTTACTCCTCTACTTCGCCCGATTTTGTGCGTTCATGGTAGGCACACACCATTCATCACACCATTGGCACGCATGTCAGTAATTAGTTCAATATGGTGTTACTTTAATTTTTATATTCCCACCTGATGATTGGTTACCGTGGCCTAAGGACGTTTGCAACACCAGGGGCGTCACATTCGTGCTTCCGACCTTATAGAGGGGAGGGGAGATTGAGAGAGTTTGTGTGCTGTCAGTTCAGAAGACAAGGATTTCTCGGTCTTCCCAGCGCTGACTAGGCTAGCTAGAGCTCACTGCCGGAAACACAACACAAGGTTATTATAAGTCGAGATATTCTGTATGGTAAACCCCGGTTAAAAAAGTTAAGTATGTAGAATATTTGATCATTACAATAATGTTTTTTTCTCAGTAGGTATTGTAGCGAGCTAGTTCGACCGGGGTCGTCTTAACACTAATATCGACTTTTAGTTTACTATGCTGCATTGCGTACATTATGGAAATGCGGGAAGTCTTACTACAAAAAGGATGGACTTCTATATGTGTAACCGACTTCAAAAACGGAGGTTCCGTCTACGATCTGTACAATAAGTGGCAGTGTGCGTCGAGCCTCAGTCAATTTACAAATTCGTTTTGCGTGAAGTGAAATTTTCTAAAGAAAAAACCTCGTAAATATAGCTTTTTTTCTGCGGCTATCCGGATCCGGATACCGGGTGTAAGGTGGTCTAATAAAGCATTGCCCCACCCCATCTGACCCCTGACAGCTTCCGTCTGGTTCTATCGTACCCCAGAAAGGTGAAGAGGCGGGCGTCACGAGCAGCTGGAACTGTCCTATTAAACCCAGGTTTGCACCCGGAGAACTCACCCGCCCATTCTCTACTCTCCACTGTGTCCTTTGCTAGGAAAGGTTGAGAATATGACGTGGAGAACTTTAGAGCAGTCAGGGCCATTCGTGGCTGAACCGGAATTAGCGATAGACAGCAGTGTTGCCCCCATGAAAGAAAAGAGATATTGCCCTTTGGGTTACGCATGGTACACCGCGAGGATGTACCGGACTTGACAACCCCAGGTAGCAAGATCAGGGTCAGGGTTCCATGCTATACTCGCCCTCCCTAAACTGGCCAATCCGACACTACAACTGTGCGAATGTCACATCCTAGGAAGACAACGAATGTATCTTCTAGGAATGGGCTACCCCAAACCAGAGGATTTCATACACCTACAATTTGATTAAGAGAAATAGTCACCCTAATTGAGAAGGCTATCCCTCCTCAAACGTCGTCGTAGTCAAGTCGGGGTCGTCACAAAGGATCTTAAAGGGTCAAACTTTCGATAGCTCCAGAGCACGCTCCACAAAAGAAGATAAGAAGAATTTACTAGTACCCCAATTTACTAGCAATGGGTTCACGTCGGAAGTGTTTCGCGGTTTGTGTTCGCAGTGGGTTCATGTCGGAGTGTTTCGGGGTTTGGGTTCGCAGTGGGTTCACTTCGGAGTGTTTCGGGGTTTTCACCCGTAACCTCTCGATTGCAAATCTGATCTCATCTACTACGAAAGAAGTTCAGAAAAAAACGTTTAGATAGATGGTACCCTAAATAAAAATCATCTTTAAATGTGAGGTACCTACTTAATACCTACAAAATTACACAAAGATTGAAATTAGGAAGTTTGTTCAAAATACGTTGGAAGTTTAAGTTTTTGAACGAAGAAACTAAGCTCGCAATAAGATATTCAAGATATTATTATTATAACAACCTTTTCAGGCTCTGAACCTTTATTATTCTAATTATTTTACAAAACATTAGTTAGTTTCGTATTTATGGAACATTTTAAATATTATGTACAATTCTAACTTTTAATTTAGTTCATTCTGAAGATACGACCCGTTAAAAAAATATTTCTAAGCGTAAACAAAGTTTTAAGTAAATCTAAAATTCGTTGGCACAACAACCAACAACTGTTGTGGACATTAATCGTAATAGGTACCTACTAACGAACAATAAAATAAATAGTGATGGTATCGGATGCGTAGTTATACAATAAAAATAAAAATGCATTCAAAATCTTTCCTATTGTAGGCTAGTTTGTATTTTGTTTGAGTGCGTTTATTAAAACAATACCAATAGGTACGTATTAAAATATTTTAAAAATATAAAACAACAGCCTAGTATGGTCAATTCCAATTGGATTTATCAATTGCTGATTTACCTTTTCGAATAAAATTATGAAAAAAGCAATGTTTAGTTAATGGTGTCGCAAGTTACGGAGAGTAAAATAAGTGAATTATTCTTCTATTAAAATAAAAATATAAAACATCAACAACTTCACAAAATACGGAAAAAATAGCATGAAAATATTGAAATGGAAATCGAAAATAAAATCTACTTACATTTTGCGGCTTCGACTTCCATTGCTTGGCTTTGTTTGAACTTGCAGAATGTAACAAAGAAAGATTTTTATAAACACCGCGTCCGTAGTACACAAAGTATGAACACGATTTACGTAGCTGTAACCCCGTAACAAAAACTTTATAATACCTTTATGCCGTTGAAACAGTTATTTTGATTTTTTAAAGTAAAGAAAGACAGGATGTGAGTCAAGTAGACGTTTTCGTTCATAAATGATGTTTTGGTTTTGAGTTTTCACCCGAACTCCGAACAAAAACACTAATCCAAGCCTATGATTGGCTGAAATCAAATCTACCGCTTTCGCATTCGATCCATCGACCAGTGATCTAGGATGCTGCGACAAAGTACTACATTAAATGTTGCTAGACTGTAAAAAGGTTTGTTATGTTGTTGTTTCTCAACTTATGAAGTATAAAAAAATATTTAGTAACCTAAGTAAGTACTTACAATATTTTAAATTTCATAATTATTTGACATTGAGTTTTGTTAAAGAATAAAGAACCGAAAAGGAACTTTTGTAAGTAATCACCAGTAACGCCATCTAATGCTTACTTACATGAATCTTATAAGAAAATCTGTTACAGCGCCACCTGTTTTTCATTTATGGGACCAAGACTGTATTTTTGAGAAGGTTGAACAATATGAAATCATTATTTTTTAAAATTAAATTAATGGATAGTTGATAGTTGATCGAGGAAAACGCTTCTTAGATTTGGGAGGGAAACAGTTTTGAAGATTTTTTCTCGTTTCCCTCTGGGTTCTGGGCTCAAAAATTCACGATGTTGTATTGATCCTTTTTTATGGCATAACACAGATTACTGACAAGTAGTAAAATATTGAAAGATAATAAAAGTATATTAGGTACCTACTGTCGTGTAACTATCAACAATAATTTATTGAAAGGGAGAGGGCACAGAAGAGGGTCACACATATCTACTTATCATTGCGGACTAGTACTACTTGTAGTCACACAAGTGTGATAATATAATAAAAGCCGATTCAATGAACAAGTTCTGTTTCAAATGAGCTATTAGGTAGATACTATTAGATTCTTCAGTTTTATCCAAGGCCAGTTTAAATTTGGACATACCAACAAGGTTATAAATGCTTACACAGAAGCCTACCATGTATAACACTATAAGTGGTTACCCATGCCAATACCAAGTCGTGATTACATATTTCTCACATTATGTGGTAATGGTAAACACTTGTCCAGCACCTTACGTAGGTATATCAGAGTACATACAGCTTACCAGCTCTGTACCTACGTAGCTACGGTACCTACAAAATAAGAGTTTTAAATGGTCTTTGCCCTTCATCCATATTCATAACTTAATTCTCGTAACCAGTTACAAGAAAAGAATTAGGTGCGTTTCTTGGTTAGGTGACTAGTTGAGAGAGATGTTTATTCTACTTTGGTAACTCACCTAAGCAGTTGCAAGAAAAGATTTTTCTAACGAATTTTTAAAGGACTGCTTACTAGCCACTATTATTAGTAACTGAAATCACCAATATTAATGGGCCGGCAATATTAATTTGCCGGTGGGGGAGATTATGTCGTCGGACTTGGACGCACGTCGTCTTTGGTTCTTTATTTGCCGGACGTGACATTGTTCTCGCGTTCGCTGGCCAGACGGGTTGGTACACGGTTATATTTCAAGTAGGAATATTGAATTAAGAAAGAACATTCAGGTCAAGGATCAAATTATAAATAAAAGTTATAATATTATGAAATAAATTAACAGTTTACTATAACATTACATGAACAAATAAAGGTTTAATAAAATATATTTTTTTATATATTATTGTATAATATTCACTTTTTAATAAGCTGGACATTGATTAAAAATGTTGTAAGCTTATTTTTATGTATGTATACATGTATATACTACGTACTATAGTTAAATAAATAAAACAACAATTTTTAAAACATATACCGGAAACATTTGGTGCTGGCGGGTCTGTGAGACCCTTAGGATCAATTCAGATCAGGCAAGCTCATAATTAAGATGTTGATCAAGCGCCTATTAGGCGTATCGTATTGTTACTTTTTTGCCTTCTGACGCATAATGACCAATCATAGTTCTCAAAATCATGCATATTGTCACAACAGCATTATGACTAATACTCAAGATGACATTTGTCGCAGCATTATGACTAATACGCAAAATGACTCTTATGTCAAATGACACTTACACAAAATGACACGTACGCAAAATGACACTTAGGTACGCAAATTGACACTTACACAAAATGACCCATCAGCATATCTATCAAGTGGGTATCCCCAGACTCGTAATGTTGCAGGCTAGGAAATGAATTGATCAAAATGTACGTAAGCCTAAAAAATAACACATTGAATTTTTAACAAATAGACAGACCAGAGTCCTAAAAATGAAAATATCAGCCCTTCTACTATGAGGAAGGACCGCGTTCGTGGGCTCTCGGCCTAATATATTAGTTCCCTTTCTATTAATACTACTTGGTTACATTTTATAGTTAAGCAAAGTGGGTATATATTTTGTGCCTTGGCACCTATTAATAGTAACCCTACGAATAATACCTTATTATTAATACTCTTTTATTGTTATTAAGTGTAATTTTTTATGTTAAATTAAGTGTAAGGTCAGGCACTCATCAATAAAGAATTGGTATTAGTCATTGCGTTTTGCGTATGCGTCGTTAGTGTATTAGTCGTTCTGCGTAGAATTTACTAGTACCTAGTTATTATGCGTATAGGTCATTATGCTTCAGATCGCTTTTTCGTTGGGTAAATTTTAAGGTTGTTAATAATTACAACTTAAAAATTGCTCCAACCGTCTGCCTGATTTAAATTGACCCATAAGCGTGAATTACACAGAAAAGGCGACCTAAAGTTCACCAAGTTTTTTGAATGTACGAAGCGTTGTTTACATACAGTTTTAAGCTCGCCTTATGCTTTATGCCTTATCGGTATAATTCAGGCCTTAGTCATAATAAAGGGTCATATTTTGTATTATACTTTTTATATAAGATAATAACAATAACCTTATATTTGAAAGAGGCAGATATGTTATCTCAGTGACGAATGATGTCAAAATTGCGATTAGACTGTCTGACTGTCAACAAATATCGTGACTCAGTATTGTGATCCGATGTATAGAGAATTGCGTTAATTAAACACCAATATTCGAGAAAATCACTAAGGGCGTGTGTTGACAATCAATATTATATCGTGATTCTGTCAATATTGAAGATATTTATACAATCCAAAAATATAGGCATGTATATTATTGTATCACGATAACGAATCGCAATATATATTGTCTAACTACGCGAGCCCTATGGCCTGTTTAACCACCGTGCATATCCGATTGCACTAAATAGGGTAATTAGCATATCTGACCTTTTTGATATAAGATCATTGTGTTACGTACAATATTATTATTTCTGTAAATAATTAAGAAAGTAGTCAACATTTCTTTGTCAAATTAATTAATATACTTATAATAATTAAATTAAACTTATCAGACATTGGCCACTTATTCGTTGCAAGGTTTAAAGTTCAGATATACAAAAAAATGACATACTCGAGCCCACGACATCTAGAGACAGTTCTAGTTGCCGTCTATTTGAATGAAAAGAATTTAATAGTAGGTAATAATGATACATAACTGCTGTTGGTATACAATTCCTTTCGTATCGAAAAGACATTTAAGCACAACGTCCTATTAGCAGCCCTTCGTATCGAAAGGACATTTAAACACAACGTCCTATTAAATTTCCTAAAAGCAAAACGGCATATTAGATCAGGGGGACTAGAAAAAGTGAGAATTTATCGGCGAAAACGCCAGTGGAATAATAAATATGTCATTGACATAATTCTGTAATTTGATTACAAAAATTTAAAATGAAATTTGAATCTTTGTGACTCGAAAATATTGTACTTCATATATTCTTAGAACGAATGATGGTTGATGAAACCATTCATTATTCGTTCTAAAAACGAAACCCAACCCCAACCCCACGAAAATGTAGGTAGAAATATTTTGTTACGACAAATTGTCTCGAGCGGGTACCACATCCGCGACCTTTGACGTATCAATCGAACATTGTCACCACGCCACAGTGGTCGCCAAATATTAATCTGAACACTTTTCATATTCCTATTCTAGTATACCAACAACAGCTACGTATATGTACATGTACAGTCAGCGACAAAATAGTGTTAATCAACTTATTTCGTTGACAGCACTTATTTTTTAAATAGACATCTTTTCATAAAACACATACAGGAAGGTTTTATTCATAGTAATACTAGTTATTATAATAATTAAATTAAATGTCAACTCTAGTTATTTGGCATCTCACTGTTTGACCGCATTTTGTTTTTCATACCCGTATATTTATATTCGAGGCAATAGAGGAATCTTGCACGGTGCACCAAATAAATGTTTCTTTCCTTCTTTCAGATAAATTAATCAGTAATACTATTGGGAATATAACTTATTTTGGTTTTTATACAGATTTGATACATGTTGATAACAATCATCATTCTCTGAACTTTTATCCCAACTCAGTTGGGGTCGGCTTTCCAGTCTAACTGTGATCAGTGTGGGGCAAAAAGTAATCAGATTATTGATTAAGGATTATGATTACAATGTGTAATCTTCAATCACGATTACAGATTACAGAAATTAATCAAGAATGTAATCGCATCTGTGATTAATGATTATCAATCTGTAATCGTAATCTTGATTACTTTCATGATTGATTACTATCAGTCGGAATGTTAAAAAAATAAAAGTAAATAATATATTGTAGTAAAAAATTATTTTTTTTATAAAATTATATATAGTTTAAAATCGAATTTGTTAAAGCGGGCTCGTTTGTGTATCCAAAATGACGGAGGACATTTCGAGCAACAACTAAAGTACTTGTAGTGGTAAGTCTTGCACGTGTTAAATATAACTTGGTTCATTAAAGAAAGGTTTTATAAATGGCGGACGTTATCACTTCCTCTCGCTCGCACACTAGTACTGTCTATACTCACTCACACGCGTACCGTCAACACAAAAAAAATATTGATATTTATTTTCTTCCACGCTCTGTGCTCTTGATGCGATGCATAAAAGAAAGGATTCTTAAATGTCGGCTTGTACTTGCGTCGACAGATAGTAGGTACACCTAGCATACAAAATTTCATTTTTTTTTCATTTAAAAAAAAATATAAACAAGACCGTTGTTCATAATAATGTTAGTTCTTTATTTCATGATCTTCCATGATCGTCCTTATATAATGTGATATGCGTTCCTTTTTCAGGATGAAAGGACTCAATGTGCGTTTAAAAGGACTCTATGTGTAAAAGTAGGTTCTGTTTCCGATGAAAACAAAAATAGATGCCGTCACGTGTCGCGGGCGAAGCCGCCGGCCGTAGGTAGTTAGAAATTATTACGACCCGGTCTTGTTTATATTATTTTTCATATGAAAAAAAAAATTGAAATTTTATATGCTAGCTGTACTATATGTCAACGCAAGTACAAGCCGCCATTTATAAAACCTTTCTTTAATGCACCAGCTTATACATGTTCTTTAGAACCTACCTGCCAGTTGAAAATTTAAAATTAGTGAATTACGCTAAAAGTCACTCCGCTTACTACGGTTTTACTCAGTTGAGCCAAACTTGTGTTAAAACGCTATTAAAAAAATACTGTCACTAGAATCAAACTCGTAAGATGAGCATGTAGGTACAATAAAATCGTACTTGTACGATGAAAGTTTAAAAGTTCATTGATATGATTGGTATACCTGTCCTATTTTCACATTACTATTATCCACACATCGCGCGTAAATAAAATGGTGTCTCTTCGTGCATGCACGTATTGTGCGATTTTACAAACGTTAATAACTTTGTTTTTTTGTATGACTGGGTATTTGTATTATTCCATATAAATTGAAGTATATACGTTCCAAATCAGCCCCTACAGTTTCTCTGGTAATTAAAAAGTAGTAGTGTATAATAAAATTAGGTAAGTATAATCATGTAATTTAGATTACTGACTACCTACTGTAATCAAGATTACAGATTACAATGTCAATCTTGATTGAAAGTAATCCCGACTACTTTAATCTGATTAAAAGTAATCGTGATTAAAAGCAATCGTGATTAAAAGTAATCGTGATTACTTTCAATCAGATTATTAATCTGATTACAAAAGTAGTTGATTACGCCCAACTCTGACTGTGATGCGGCTGAACTTTGATATTTTACGTGAAGCGACTGCCATCTGACCTCCACAACCAATGGTCCAATGACCAATGGCGATATCGAATTTCCAAGTTAGACTGGTTGAACTTTGGAGGGCTCCAACTACCCGTAATGACTGCCATAGATGTTATACATGTTGATAACAAAACACGAATTATTAGAAAATACAAATGCGGCAAAACTGAAGACTCAAAATTCCAATAGCACAATATGTATAGACCAATTTATTTTATATTGTGAGTTTAAAATTAATAATACATTTTCTATGACACTTGGTTCAATAAATTTTATATTAATTACTTTAACTAGACAAGATCAAAAGATGCATATAACTGGTGATGCTGTGTGAAAGGTTTCGTTAACATTCATTGAATTTATTTTTAAACCATGTACCGAGCAATACAGTGAATGACCAAAGTGGCTTAACAAATTCTCAAATGCAAAAAAAAAGATTATTATTCAATATAATCCATTGACGTCCATAATAATTTATAATTAAGCTAAGTTTATCAATAACTTTATCTTTGGGGGATTCTAAAACTACTTATGCAATAATTGTGGGCACATGCATTCCTATGTAAAAAGGATTTATAAATATTTTTGTGTTAATCAACTTTTGTCATTGACTGTACACATACAGATCACAGACACCAGTCAATACGCATGTGGTTACCCAATGACATATGTTACCTAAACCAATTTAGTTTTACTATCTACAATACTGGTTAATAATGATAATATTAGTATGGACCTGCCTACACCGAAAAATGTCATTTAAAATTAAACATATTTTACAATTAAGCAAATAAATAACTAAGCCAACTACAGTTAATTAATTTGTGAAATAACACATTAGCCAATACCATTACAAGGATAAAAGTAAATATTAATATTAGGTAGGAAGCGTAAAAATATTGAGATTATTTTGACACAAATATATCAACATATGCTCACGCCTATTTTTCTCTGGTGTTGGCAGAGGTGTGTTGAAACCATCATTTCACCAATCGTATTCGGTCCCATGAAATAGGCAGTGAGCCTATTGCTGTATTTCAGGCCCTATTATTTACTCATCTGCCGCTGAGTCCGGGCTGTATATAACTGTCATACACACTGTACGACACCGCATGTGAAAAGACACCACCCCCAATTCTACCCTGCCGGGAACCACAAATATATCAAATAGGTACAATAGTTTACTATTCAATGTGTGATTATAAAAGTATAAATATCTTCTAAGAATCCTAATGGAAAGTGTTTGAGTATTTTAAAAGTTTATAAATTAGTATGTACCATAACATATATAAATACTTAGATAGAAATAGTTAGCAATGGATTGCTATATTTTCAGAAGCGTGTGTTTCCTCTTCCTAACAAAGCTTGTCTCATAAATATGATTTACCTAGAAAATATTAAATCACTATGATCATTAACCAAGAAATGATATACAAACTGAGACTTCTTTTTGTCTATAACCTGTTTGTTTATCCGTGATTGAGGTTCTTGTGTTTGGCTGGGATTATCCCTGAGAAAAATGGCCCCAAATAATGTGGACAAAGTCTTCGCATCCAGTCCATTTTCAGCACTGTGTTGCAAAGCTTCTTGTAAAAATTCACATAAATACAGAAACACATTCTTCCTGAACTCTGGCAGTTCCATTACTATCTGCTTGCACTGTAAATAGTTTGCAGATGCTCTTAAGCATACTGACTGAAGATTATAAGGTATGATAGGGTCTGCTGTGCTCTCTAGAAGCAAAAGCAGAGCTTCTGCAACAGAGTGTATACTTCCAGGTATAGGATCCACAGAGCCACTGTCAAGCCAATCCCTGATCTGCAGTATTTCTGAATGGAACCCTGGCTGCTCAAACAGGTTGGGTTCTTTCAACCCATGAAGATAGATGTGGTCTACTAAGAACCATATTTCTTTGGGGATTGAGTATGTAGACTGGTTTGAAACACACTGATCTCTCTTATTTTCTAATTCTATTAGTTTCCCTGCAGGTACTTCTTTTATTGGCATGTTTAGATTGACGAGGACCTCTATAGAGCATCCGAAACTACTTCTTTGGTATGTTCCATTTATAGTAATGAAGATATCCTTCCCCCCATAAAGGTGAAGTACTAAAATATCATATAATTTGTCAGTGCCAGCATTAATTTTACAAGCTGACGTCTTATTTATAAGTACTTTTAGTTGAATTTCGCATGTCTCTTCTGCGCAAATACATTTCTTATATGGTTCAACAATAAGCCACTCCTTACAAAAACTTGTCTCATCTAATTTCTTTATGAATTCAAATTCAACTGGGAGCTTACCAATATTTGTAATTGTGATTGTACGTACTTGCAATTCTAAATACCGTACTGTGCCAAAGTCAATTTCTGTTCTATCCACCTTGACTTGAGGTATCATTTCGTTTTCCATTTTGTCTAGCTGTTTTATAACCTCTTCATATACTTTTCTATACTTATCTTCATCAATAATTTTTATAGCAGAGTTAAAAATTGCCGAGACTGGTTTGTGATCACTGATGTTTAAGGACGGGTGACTTCTATAAGCAAGTTGAACAATTTTATTCCCTTTCCAGAAAATTCTATCGCACCAAGCTGGAGCTCTATTTTTCTCACTAGAGTCCCAGTTGTCTGTCCCAGGATCATATTTGTATGTTGGTTTGAACCTGATATCACCTTCTATGTACCCGGCAAAGACGTTATTAATTTTATGCTGCTGCTTAAGTTGATCCCATTCTAGAACTGGAACAAAATTGTTATCATTTACTAACCGTTTTACAGCTGCTGGGTCCAATTCCGTGATACGATAATTCAAATCTCCCAGCCAATATACATGATCATGGTCATGTATGCCTTTTGGAAGTTGGTTAGGCTGAATAAACCTTGTCCTGTTACAGATATCTCTAAAATCTTGGTTTCTTCTTTCATATTCTTCAACATGAGCAGCTAAGTGCGAGTTGACGAAACATAATGAAGTGCTATGCAGGTCAAATCTTATTGACACTCCACCTTTGTTCCCCATCTTGCCCATGATACCTGTCCCAACAGTATCATATACTATATTACGCACATGAGATAAATGCTTCTCCTTGATCAGAACAATTAGCATCATACCAACGAGTCTTACTCTTTCCACTTTAACATACTTTGCTCTTTTATCAACAAAGTTGACAACAGCCTTGTACCACTCATCTTCTCGGACAGTTTGGTCAAACAGGAATGTTTCTTTGGATAGATCCAGTTCTTGGAAACCAACTGCATAAATATCAGGAGGCTCTTTGTCAATGCTCAACCATCCCTTAAGAGGAATAGTAGGCGATTTATCATTGACGTTCCATGTACCACAAAATATTGAAAATCTCTTTGTAAATGTGTATTCATACTCTTTATCACACATTTTATGTTTGATCAGACTTTCTCTTATTGCAACTGGTGCAGAGCTCTGCGTTAGTGGCACACCTCCTGACGCCACCATAGTGTGTGTTAGTATTTCATTATCCGTTTTACCATGGTACTTCTTTAGCCACACAAACTCTGGCTGGGTAGGTACCTTGTTAACTGCTTCTATTCCTCTAAATAGATCATCAACGAAGTTGTCGACGCGAGGGGTCATCTGTATTTCAAATTTATACTTATTATTACGAGATTGGAGGTTCAGGTACAGTATGGCTTCAGGATCCGAAGGTTTGTTGTCTATTTCACATTTAAAACTCTTATCTATTGGCAACACAATCTCTATTGATAAATCTGTGAAGGACTTCGGCGGGTAACATGACGTGAATAAGCAGAATACGGCTTTTTCGTCACCAAACTCAACAATAGCTAGCAGCCGATCCTTTTTCACCCATTCGGGATGCAAAAATTTGGCGTCACATAGGAAGGCTGTAACTCGTTCGCTTGATAGGAATTTTTCCTGTACCACAGATTTGATTTCGTCGTGATTCATTGTGTTTCATCAGTTTATTTCGTTCCACTTAGCACATCACATAACAAGGAAATCATTTGATTTCATGTAAATTCGATTTCGTTTCATTGACAACTTTGACAAAATTGACTCTGTTGTGTTGACACATTTATCAGCTTTCGTCTAGGATTCTTACAATTCTTGATTGCAGAATTAAGGAACATGACAGTGAATAGTAGTTAAACTTTTATTAAAATAATAGTACTTAAGAAGCGGTTATGATCTTTATATTTTTAAGCGTATTGTATGTCTTTATCTTAGTACCTAAATAATACGTTTTAAGTTTTAAGTAACTTAGGCGTTTCTAAAGTTTGCTCCTGGCCACTGACACAGAGTGCGAATAAAATTCGATAAGAAATAAAATGACAAGTCAAGTGTTAATTTTATAATTTGTGGCAATAAAAATCTAAAAAAAAATTACAATCAAATATTTAAAAACAGTTAAATTAATGAGTTAAGTGCCTTGCGTTAGATATCGCTACCTTTATTTATAAACGCTTTGTTGCGTAAACTGCACAGGGCGGCCCTAACGCACTATTATAAGGAAGAACAGCGTGTCAAGGTCACCAAAATCTATGAATGCTTTGCGCCCCGTCATTCATAATTTTTTCTAGTCTTTTACTACAACTAGCATACTAGTGACGTACTTCAAGAAAAAGATTTATCGACGAACGATGAGCCGATGACTGCTCATTTAAAATTTAATATCCATAATGATTATGAAGAATTGTTAAAGTGAATTTTCTTAACACAAATATGTAGTTTTGAAGATATTTGATTTCGAAAATTGAAACGAGCAGCTAGAAAACGGTTTTTGTGTGAGTGACGGCATGATTTCTTAGTAAGTAGTGCAAATGCATGAAGTGCAAGAGAATATTGCATTTATCTCGGTCCCAGTTGTGTTTTGTTGTGTTTACGTGTATGATTCATTAAAAAATAAAAGTCATTTGGAATAGTAAGAAATCTATAAATTATAATAAAAATAAGAATTATAATATTATCTCATAAGTGTAGCATGTTACCGGTCCTGTTAAGTTAATACACGTTAAAAGATAAGTAAACACAATCGTATAAGTATACGTAAATCGACCACTTCTGCTATAGTAGAAGGCACAGCACTAGCGTAGTAAAACGTCCATTCATAAAAATGGAACGTAGGTAGGACACAGCGTTTTGTAGGTAGGGCCCATCCCCCCCCTTATACATCAATGGTAAACTGAATAACTGAAATGACATAAGCATAAGCTGACATTTATAAATTTTGTGTAAGTTAAGTGGAATTAATTCTGGCTATAATATGTATCTGTCGTAATAAAATAACACCTACATTAAATCAGATGAAACATAACATTTTCAGTGGACTTCCTGTACTTATATAATAGTCAATATCACAATATTGTAGTGTATATCAAGACATAACTTCTTTGTTATTTTTTTTGTAAACTATTTGTTCATCAATTTCATGTAATACCCGTGTACCTAAATAAAAACGAAATATGTCGAGAGGACCTACAGATTGGCAGTTGGCATGTGTAGAAGGGAAACAAAGGGGAGGCTACCTAATGAGATCTGGGCAGTGGTCTGATTGTACGTTTTTAGTGGGTACTGAGCCTCAACAAGTTCTAATTCATGGTCATAAGCTGATCCTGGCGATGGCGTCTCCTGTATTTGAGGCTATGTTCTACGGCGGTATGGCGGAGAGGAATGATCCTATTCCAATATTGGATGTGCAACCAGAAGCCTTCAGAGCTCTGTTAGAGTGAGTATGTAGAGAGATAATTAGTAGTGTGATAAACGGCTTTATTGTCCCAACGCTTAATACGCTTAAGCTTGTGCTTGTAAGCAGACTTAAAAAAGTGCTTTTCACTTAAAACGCTTTTTTAATAAGTCGTCTATAAACGTACGTAAATTGGACATGTTTTGTTATTTTACTGAATAAATAATTGTGTTAATATATAATAGTAAATTAGTCGTTGGAACATTGGAGATATTTATTTTATATTAACAATTTTGAACACAGACATTGTTATAAGTATCTATTGTTTATATAGGTACACTAGATTATACTCTTATATTATTTACACTTATTATAACTACGCTATACCTATTAAATTGTACACTTTATTATACTTATTTACTATATTCACAATTAAAATTATACCTATACACTGAACACTAACTATATACATTAAGTTTATATACTACTAAACTGGATACCTAATTAAAATACGAAACTTGCATTCGAACTCGAAAACTCGCGAAATAGGTACATACGTAACGTCACGGACGATCGCTTTAAGCCGACAGCGAACCGCGTACTAAAAAGCATAAAACAAAATAAAGCTTAAAAAGCATCACAACACAACGAAAATTTATACGACTTGAAGTAATGTAGTCTTAAACACGTTTAAATCTATATTGTCAAATTATATTCAATTTAACCGCATAATCATATTGACAAAATTTTATATTTACGACTTTATTTTTGATCCATATAGTCTATTTTCCGACGCGCGCCAGTGCAATGCGACGCGGTCGGCGACAGTAGGTACATCATAACATACCTGCGCACAGTGCGCACCTAGAAACAAGCGTGCCGTCGGTTTCGTTTAAACCAAATAAGCTTATGCTTGTAAACGTACTTAAACGCTTGTAGCAATAAGCTCAGACTTTTCGTTGTGTTGTGTTTAAACGGCCACTACTAGAGATAATCATATTTGTTTTTAAGTTTATTATCTTTTTGACTATTAGCCCTTTAGTTTATAGATTATTTGATTCTCAAATCCTTGATGAGTTAATTCACATTAGCAAACTACAATTCCTATAAGATTTGTTTAGATAATCATCAGATTTTTTTGTAATTCTAGTAGTATTGTAATGATTGATAGGTACTACCAACTCGTAACTATACAGCAAAGTTGATAAGACAAGACGGCAGAATGAAAATCTACCTGAGTTTCTTGCTGGTATCTTCTCAGTAAATCTAACTTCTGAACTCACAAAAGTATCATTTTGTTTTAAAACACAAATGAAAATGAATTTTGACAATGAAATGGTAAAATTTGACATTCATTATGGCCTAAATTGAATCTTTTTAGTTTTTACTAGATTGTAATGATGACTTTGTTTGCTAAATACATGTGAAGTCCCAGTCTAAAAATTATAACAAAGTTCTTTTCAAATCAAAGAGATGACTTAAATTGTTTCTTTCACTCTGCTTATACTTATTACTTAACACTGAATCATTTCCAGGTACATTTACACAGACAACATAAACATAAGCTCTTTTGACAAGGCTTGTGAGTTATGTTATGGGGCCAAAAAGTACATGTTACCACATCTCGTGAAGGAATGCACCAGATATCTATGGTCCGACTTGTATCCAAGAAACGCTTGTCGAGCGTATGAGTTTGCACGGTTATTTGAGGAGAATGTGCTCATGGATAAGTGTATACAGGTCTGTTTTTATACTATTTATCTGTCATGCACCATTTTACACTACACATGTGCACTACACTGGCTTGCAACTGCCACATACAGGGCTCCTTACTACTTCAGATATCCTAGTATGAATAAGAAATCATCAACAATGTGAAGACCTCATTGGTGCTTTTCGAGGACTTGTGGTTGGTTAAATTATTATTCTTTATCAGGCAGCAGTTGATTCAACTGATGATGCCTATATCCTGCTATTCATCACCAGCTTAAATTTGAGTTTGCAAATGTTTGTCAAGTCTGTTCTTGAATTGATTCACACTTTGTGAGGATATTCTATCTTCAGGCAGTTTGTTCCATGTTTTGACTACTCTATTGCTTAAAAAATGTCTATATGGGTTGTTCTTGTAAATGTAATGTAATTGTAGATGAACTCATGACAAAACTGCACCATGATGTGAAGTTGTGGCGACCAGTGCATCATATGATAACTGTTTGGATAACTTTACTAAACTGATTTGCTACTACAATATGGGCCAATAGGTCTTGGTAACTGCTTCCTATCAGGATACCGATTCTACTTATTGTCCACCATTGTGAAACCACAGACTCTGTAAAAAAAGCTATTCATATTATCTGCCACTAAAGTAGTAAAACATTTTGAAAAACTCAATATCCATCATAGCAGTTCTGTAATCATGTACCTTGTTTTCTTTAATTACAGATTATTAGTACCAATACTAAGGAAGTTATCAATGACAGCAGTTTTGAGGATGTTGAACTGAATACGGTCATCACGGTCTTCTCTCTGGATCACCTGAACATCGACAGTGAGCTGGACTTGTTTGAAGCAGCTGTGCGGTATGCCAAAGCTCATGATAAGAGAACTAAAGAGCGGAGTGTGAGTCCACCTGCAGACAACGGACCACCCAGTGAAAAAAGGTCTAAAAGTCCTGTTCCTTCCACGTCAAAGGAAAAAGTTAATGTAAGCACCTCCCATATAATTTAAGTCAGAGTATCTACGAGTTTGGGTATCTGGAGCCCCATCATGACTTGCAAATGAGTGGTCTTTCTTCTCTGAGCCAATGGCAATTATTACTCATATTAAGTTAAATAAAATTTAATAATATTTATAAAATTTTTAATAAATAATAAGTTAAATAATATTTATAAAATTTTGGCTTCCATAGTCGCCCTGTTTAAATCGTCGGTTGTACAGGAATTGGGACACAGCAGACACAATAGTTCGCCCCCACATTTCGTAGGTCAGTAGGCATTCTGCGAGCAAATTGACTTTGGGCTGAAAAGTATAAATTTGAAGCATGCTATGAGGATGATGATGGTAGGTACTCACCGTTCACGAAAACTAAATAATTAGAAAAATATTTCTCACTAGTTGCAGGTGGTGAATGTGGAGAGCAGTGCTGAAAACAGTCCTGTAGCAGTTGTAGAGACCCAAAAGGTGGGCGACAGTGGTGAGCAACCAATAACTGGGTCATCAGACGATGCCAATAAAAAATCAGGTACGGAAACCACACTAAGCAAAAAAATAATTAAACAACACATTCTACAAATTTGGGTGACGCCAGTGTGATGTTGGGGATTAGTAGCAAGTAAAACAAACATACAAAATAAAAAAAACTTGTATAAAAAACCTGTTTCAGTGTAATTCGAACTGCTCACTGAATAATACATCTATATGAATACGGATATTTACATATTACATATTATACATAGAAATGATCTGGGCGTTTCTATGTATAATATGTAATATGTAAATATATTTACCATAAAAATCTAAGTACACTTACGGTTTTATTTCTTTATTAAAAATGTAATAGTTTGCATTTAAAAATATTTAACAAGATTGAAACAATTGCTTATAGGTTATATGCCAATACTACATTATACATATTTATTTGCAGAAATACCTATATAGAAAATACACATATTAATAAACTAATTATTGTAATAAAATTAAAACTAAAATGAGAAAGTTAAACAATAAAGACTTAAATTAAAAAGCGTCGTGAAATTCCTCCGCATCGCATGCCTCTTGTGGTAAGGTTCCCAGAAGACTGGCAGCATTGCCACGTTGTATGGCAATGCTTATTCTCTGTCCTAAAAAGAGGCCAGCCCTCTGGTCACGAGAAGCGTCGACCATACGCTTCGCAATCTCTCTGAAGAGGTTGCGGGCGCTCGGACCCCATGATCCGAACGTTTCGACTCCAAACGGCACAAATTCGTAGTCTCCGATGAGATTGGAGTATTTGCGCCGTTTAAGAGTCTCTGCAGAAGCAGCGGCGGCACCGGCACAGCCAGACGTGCTGGGTATATGGGTAGGAGCAATGGTGTCGACACAAGTAGCGTCCCACACCAAAGTCCTACCCATTTTCCATGGCATTAAAGACATACCGTCCGGTCTCTTGCCATCGTCGCGCGCCAATCCGTTTGGTTCAAGCACAGCTGGCACACCGGCGGCGGCAAGAGCACGGCGGATAATGTCATTGAGGCTGGCGTGCCTTGGGATTCGCCCAGCGCTTCTGCAGCACGATAAACCATGGTGTCCGAGTCGGTCAACGGCTTCTCCACAGCGGCATTGATGCGGAGAAACACACGGCGCACCTAAACGGAGGCAGGTTGCGATGCGGAAGGTAGTGTCATCTAACATAGTCCCTACGTTAGACGACGGAAGTGCTTGTAGCCAAAGACCCGATTCCCACACTCCGACAGCCAGTAAACGGGCACGCTCAGTAGCATTAAAACATGTATTTATTAGATTTTGTCTTACTAAGCTACAGAGCGGCCCGTCCCACTGACGCTGTGAGAAAACACTTAACCACATTCTAGAACGCGTAACATAAGTTAGTTAAATTATACTTAACATGGGTCTAGTTGGCGTTATATAGATTGTCCTAGAACATTTATTTATTTATAAACTCAGTAGCCACCCCAAGTCCAAATAATCTTCCTGGATGCCTGTACATTAATATGGCTATTCCTTTTTACAGATACCAAAGACAAGCCAAAAATCCGCAGTGCTATCGAAAAAATCCGCTTCTTAACCCTCACTCCGCAGCAGTTCGCGGAAGGTCCCGCTCGCTCCTCATTACTGACGGAATCGGAAGCCTTCGCGGTGCTCATGAACATATTGTCCAGCAACTCTGACGTTCCCATGCCTAGTGGCTTCTCAACATACAGGGTGCCTAGGAAACAGCTGATTGGGGATGGACCGCCTAATGTATGTGAGCTTTTACATATTTATAACAGTAATATTACCCTTCTTTTTCCTAATTTTGTTTTGGTTTGATTTCAGTCTAGTTACCACAAAAAAATTGATATTTTTCTGTAAAGTGACTGCGATCTGACCTCCACAACATTGGCAATTTGCCTCGGTGTGATAAGGCCGCTAATAGGCGTGACGACATAGTCGTCAGATTCTTGTCTAGTTAGTTTTTTTTTCTGTAAAAATAAGCATTCTTAAATAATATACTGCCTAACTAAGCAGATTTTTCATTATTTTAGTTTCCAAAATGGTTATGATAATATGAAAAATCAAATAATGTTTAAATTAACATTATTAGACTCTTGATTCTTTTTTCGTAGGTACCATGATTTTTAAACCCCTTTAAGAGCATAATTCATGCAATAATACTATTTAGAGGGTTTAAAAATCATGGTATCTAGCAAAAAAAGTATGTTTTAAAAAGAGAACCCCCATTTTGTTAAACTGATCAGTAGTAGATCCCCTGTTTTCGTGTCGTTTTCCGCTTGATCGTTCCACTAACACCGTGTATAGATTACAAACGATATAAGTTGTAGTACTGGTATTACAGGTGCCAACTCTAACAGTGGACACGCCCAGTCCTGTGATGCTAGAGCAAGTGTTCGGAGCACCTCCGCCAATCATGCCTCCGTACCCGCCGAGGACATCACGACATGATGGTAAGCATCCTCATCATCGCTCCTTTACCGGAGACATAGCATCATGCTCGTGAACGGGCATTTCAATTCTTAAAATATGGTAAAAGATCTTGCACGGACATTACGATGTACCAGATCTCGACAAAATGCTTATGTTTAACACCAATGATTGGCTAAGGGGTCACCTACTCTGCACCAGACTATCCAACAATAACACTTGTGGGGACAAGCACTTCTTCAGAGAGTGGTTAGAGAGTGGAATAAATTGCCCGATGACGTTATTTCAGTACAAACCATCAACCAATTTAAGAACAGGCTGGATACACACTTGAGCAAAAGGAGAGAAAACAAGTTTCTGTTATCTGTTATCTGTTAGTGTAAGCTGTTATCAGTTCTAGCAACTGCCTGCCTGATTAAATAATAATAATTATAAAAAATAATAAATAGTAAATATATAAAAATTTAACCATTGAATACTGTTCATGTCCTCTTTTTCTTCTAATTCTCTCACCGAAGCCATCTGCCATGCATCATGCTCGTGACCGCCTAGAATCGTGATTTTATCTATTTATTTGTAGCGTACTGTTCGCGCTTTCTTGTCTTCTAAAATTGACTTGCGAATCTGAACTGTGAATGTTGAAACAGTACCTAGACTTTGGCGCTCTTATCATAGAAGTATATGGTGTATGTATAAATAAGTGAAGGAATTCTACAAACCCATTGGCTTTGGTTCCAGTGACTGTCCGCAATTCGTCAATGGTCCAAGCACTGGCAAACCTCCCCAGTATCATAGTCCCGGAGCACTTGGAACGTCACAGCGCAGACTTTAACAAGATATACTGCCAGAGAGCCATCATACAGCAGACCGACTGCCTCAACACCAGCGTGCTGGACTGCTCCGTGACCTTCATGGTGGATAAGAACATCTGTTTGCTTGGAGTACAGGTATGCTTATATATATTTTTGTTTTTTTTTTATAAGAATATTAGCAACCGAAATGATTAATATTCCCTCTAACCCCTTCCGCTAAGCTCAATGGCTTGTATTAGGTGTTTCCGTTAGAGACAGCTTCCGTCAGAATCAGTTTCCGTCAGAAACAGCTCCCATCAGAAACAGATCCCGTCAGAAACAGATCCCGTCAGAAACAGTCTGGTTGTTGTCCCTGCCGGCAGGTGCCGACGCAGGCGCCGTCGGAGGAGGGCACGTCGTGCGTGGGCGGGCCGGTGGGCGGCGGCGGCTACTGCGAGCTGCTGTACGCGCACCTGCTGGACGCCGACGGCGCGCGCCTCACCTACACGCACTACACCAACCGCGTGCCGCACCGCCACCTGCTCGACATCATGTTCAACCGCCCCGTCTACATCCAGAGGAACAAGGTACTGCTGCAGCACGCGCCTCACCTACACGCACTACACCAACCGCGTGCCGCACCGCCACCTGCGAGCACATCATGTTCAACCGCCCCGTCTACATCCAGAGGAACAAGGTACTGCTGCAGCACGCGCCTCACCTACACGCACTACACCAACCGCGTGCCGCACCGCCACCTGCTCGACATCATGTTCAACCGCCCCGTCTACATCCAGAGGAACAAGGTACTGCTGCAGCACGCGCCTCACCTACACGCACTACACCAACCGCGTGCCGCACCGCCACCTGCGAGCACATCATGTTCAACCGCCCCGTCTACATCCAGAGGAACAAGGTACTGCTGCAGCACGCGCCTCACCTACACGCACTACACCAACCGCGTGCCGCACCGCCACCTGCGAGCACATCATGTTCAACCGCCCCGTCTACATCCAGAGGAACAAGGTACTGCTGCAGCACGCGCCTCACCTACACGCACTACACCAACCGCGTGCCGCACCGCCACCTGCGAGCACATCATGTTCAACCGCCCCGTCTACATCCAGAGGAACAAGGTACTGCTGCAGCACGCGCCTCACCTACACGCACTACACCAACCGCGTGCCGCACCGCCACCTGCGAGCACATCATGTTCAACCGCCCCGTCTACATCCAGAGGAACAAGGTACTGCTGCAGCAAACGCCTTCGCAAGGAGTCCTGCAGCCGTGGATGAGTTCACCAATCATAGGTCCCAGGTCCTCATAGAGCGCGGGCAAGATTGGTATCCGTGGGGATTTCACGTGTCTTGAGCTCAAATATTTGCTTCAGTCCATATACCCGGCGAGAGAGGTTCGGTGCACGATGGGGAAAAATGAGAAAGAAAATAAAGACCAATATTTTTTTTCTGCTGACGGTACGCTACTAGCGTGCGAGTGGGAGAGCGTGATAAGCACCGCCATTTTAGAATCCTTTCTTTAATGAACCTTTAAGGAACTCTTTAAGCAACCGAAAAAGTGCTGTTCTTATTCTCCTCTGATTAGGTTTGATAAAATAACATAATCATTTATTTGCATTAAATATAAGTATATTGCAAGTATACCATGGCACACACCAATGACTTTTCGATGCTTTTCGAAGTTATGTGTGTATTTATGGCAGGTTTATAAGTGCCTCGGAGAGCACGTTAAGCCGTCGTCGGTCCCGGTTGCCATACAAACATCTATGGCTGTCGTTACGGGTAGTTGGAGCCCTCAAAAGTCCAACCAGCCTAACTTGGAACTTTGATATCGCCATTGGTCATTAGACCATTGGTTGTGGAGGTCAGATGGCAGTCGCTTCACGGAAAATATCGAAGTTCAGCCGCATCACAGTTAGACTGGAAAGCCGACCCCAACTGAGTTGGGAAAAAGGTTCAGGGAATGATGATAAGTATATTATGTATGCAGGGCAACAACCAAATTTTGTTTACGACATGTCAATTCTAACTACTCACAGCTATATTCCTTCCCCAGGTGTACAAAGTGGGCATCGTGTTCAACAAGGTGGGCTGGTACCCGATGGGCACCTGTGCCCAGCAGGTGGCGGCCGAGTCCGTATTCTTCAACTTCGGCATCGGTCAGAGCAGCGACTCGGTCCGCGACGGGCTGATCCGGTCCATCATCTTCACCTACTAGCCGGACCAGTGCTCCCAGTGTAGCGGTGATTACCCTGTCATAGACTTGGACTAGAGACAGTAAAGCTTCCGTTTCCGGTACTCTTGGTGATAGACCACTATTGTGTATAGTATACAAATGTGTATTGAATCCAAATAGAAAGGAACCTAAATGTATGTAAGCCTTATTCGAATGTATCTGTAGTTGTTTAGACAAACCCAAAAGGGTTTATTATCAACCATGTACAGTGGGATACAAAAGTTCCAGGACAATTAAAAAAAATGTATTAAGTGATGCCACTACACAACTACTAGTCTTAAAAGCTACTGAATGATAGATCTACTAATTAATGCAATTAAGTTTATCCTACTAATTGCATGAGTTCACTTATTTTCTTATAAAGAAACAAGACATCGATAGTTTATTTTATTAAGGCTATCTATGTTATTTTAGCTGAATTACACTTAGGCTGTCAAAGGATTATAGATGTCCAGGAACTTTTGGACCTCACTGTACATGACCTGCTATAATTGCCATGTATATAAATATTAATAAATACATAAAAGTCAAATCAAAGAAAAATGTTAAAAAATGATTGTAACATCGTTTATTGTCGATAGTTCGTATATGTATCGATAGATGGCTCTCACCATTTCCCCAAGATGATTGTTTAGGAGAATTTTGAATGATTAAGACGTGGCTCCGTAGCTCATTGGAGGTCAGATGGCAGTCGCTTCGGCAAACATTAAAGTTCAGCCGCGAAGAGGATAGGCTGACAAAAACCGTACCGCAAACTCCCAAGGTGATAACTTCGTATGTGATCGAGATTAACGCAACGATAATGATGATGATTGGTATCACACTTGTACTTCTCCACAATATTTATTATTAAACCTAACCGGTTTGGCCTTACAGCATTGTCAATGATCAATGTAAAATCTTTGAGAATACCGCACCGCGAAACCGGATAACGGAGGTAGGACACGACGGTATTTCCCGTCCGAAATGAGCTGTCCGACTGGGGAAGTACCTCCGCCCTACAGAGGACCGCGGTCATAATAACCATCGTGTTGTGTTCCCGCCGGTAAGTAGGGTAGCCAGAGCTCACTGTACCCCTCCTTCCCCTCCCCTTCCTAGCCTCCCCACCCCTTCCCAGCTCTCCCCTTTTCCCTTCAGGGTGGGCAGCGCGTGTGTGACACCCTTAGTGTTGCACACGTTCATAGGCCACGGTGGCCGCTTTCCATCAGGTGGGCCGTGTGCTTGTCTGCCACATACGTAGGATAAAAAAAAAATAATATCGTGGAGAAATACAAGTGTGTTATCAAAATGTATATTCATCAAAAATTGTTCAGTTGTGGTGGAAAAGCAACAGACAGACAAGTTACTTACGCATTTATAATATTAATATAGATAAAGCCCCATTCTGCTGGGTTTTTTTACTCAACAATTAAATGTATAGCCATCCCTTTTCCTACTTTTTTTATAGTGCGAAAAATTCCCACGGTTATCCCCCGCCGGAGCCGGTTGGGTAGGTTATGTCGGACTCGAACCGACTAAAACGCACGCCGTCTTTGGGTCTTCAGTTGCCGGAGGTGAGGTAGTAGCCAACATATCTCTCGCACCCCGGCAGACCCGGGGTCCCCTTCTCCTACTGAAGATCATCAGTATTTATGATTTAAAATATGTTTCGTAGACTATAGACTACAAGTGTTATATCAACAATAGTTT
Organism: Pelosia muscerda; assembly: GCA_963691645.1. Lineage (NCBI taxonomy): Eukaryota > Metazoa > Arthropoda > Insecta > Lepidoptera > Erebidae > Pelosia > Pelosia muscerda. The sequence continues at coordinate 1,845,486 of OY829100.1, forward strand.
CTTTTTACTAATCCTAGTGTGTATAGAATGAAAATATCGACCTTGTGTGTTGACGTCACGTTCCAAATTCGAAAAGTATGCCTATTATTATTATTTATTAAAAGTATTTTTGATATGTTTCTGCTTTTATTTTTTCGATACTGTTGAAAATAGTGTATATAAAAAAAATAGTGAAGCGCATCGAAGCGTCAAATTCTTTACAACTAAAAGGAAGCCGCACGAATGCGCGCGTTTTCACCAGAATACGCGCGCACTCTTTGGAATGTTTGTTTGCCTCTGCGCTAGTATAAATTGACCCTTACAAAATCGTTATCGCGTCTAGTTTTAATTCTGAGATACCACGCCGCAATCCCTGAAGGGGTAGGCAGAGGTCTATATGCACCCACATTTCGCCAACTATGAATCTCGGTCCCACATAATAGGGGGTAAACCTATTGCCGCCAATCGGGCACTTGGGAATGCTGAAAATAAATTCCTAACCGAAAATGTAGCAGCTAAATAAATATGCAAAAGAAATTTTGACCTGATTCCTGATCCGGTGTAAATCGCAAGGAAATTAATTACGTGCTTCGCCGCACAAGCACTACCAAATTAATGTCCATTTCGTCGCTTTATATGAAAACCAGCTAATGGCCAAACGTTCGCGCAGCGGAAACTTGATTTTCTCTAAAGTTTATGCATACATGAACTTGATTCATACATACACTATCATACACAAATATACACTGATATGTGGACACTTTTTTTTTCGTCCAAGTCCACAGATTAAAAAAAAAGTTCCGCCAGGACAACGTTCGCCCCGCGGAATCAGTTTTTGGCAAATTTCTCCACAATGGCTTCATGCACTAATTTTATTTTACCATACACAATTACACGACGTCATTTATTAAATATCTGCATAATTAGAATCTTCAAATTTAACAACATTCCGCTGGGCGAACGCACACCCGGCAGACCAGCCTAGCCAAAATGCATTCGTTCCGAATCTACATTCGTCATCGCTCTGAAAATGTATGGGAGTGACATTTGTTGTCGGAATGTCATGTGATCCGATTCCGACAGCAAATGTCACTCCCATACATTTTCAGAGCGATGACGAATGTAGCTTCGAGTGAATGCATTTTGTCTAGGCCCCCTGGGGAGAGGCTTAGCTACCGAAACCGCTACAAACAATATTTTTTCAATTTAAATAAAAAACAAATAAAATTGCAACACTGCACCTCATATAATTCAATTATTACCTATTTATACATACATAATATGTATATGAGCGTAATATCCATACGAAGGACGTCCAATAAGTTCTTGATATAGCTTTGGTCAAAATAATTCCGTGTTATTGTATTTTTTTTAATGAAATATCTAAGCATTGATATCCTCCCACCACACCTTAGGCGTAAAGCAGAGTTTTAATGCTCTAGACGGACCTGTAAGACACTGAACGTGCGTTCAAATCCCGTCTGGAAATTCACTTTTTCCAATTTTAAATCATTACATAGTATAAAACAAAGTCGCTTTCTCTGACCTATGTATGTTTAAATCTTTAAATCTACGCATAGATACGATATAGAGAAAAATGGATTGAGAATAAGAAAGATTGACAAGAGAAGACATTGAAAAGAGAAGAGATAATATTTAATATTTCTTTTTCACATCTATACAGAGAGCTTATTGAACGTCCGTCGTTATTGTCTATTAAATTATAATTACACTAGATCCCCAAATACTTACAAGAAATAGTTTTGTTTTGTTTACGTTTACAATAAATATATAATGTGATTGTCGTTAAATGTCCAGATACGAGCATAGCGTGAACGTACAGAACAGTACGAATATTATTAGTAGGATGGCAACCCAGGCAGGTACAGTACCTGTGGAACAAAAACATAGACATTATTTTTTTTTTACATTGAGTGTTACCAGGACATTAATTCTACTAATTATCAACGATTGTCAAACCACTGACTCAAATTTCATTACATATAATTTTGTACTTTAGTCTATGTTCATAAAGTCGAAAATTCAATGATAATTTTTGTGATCTCAGAGCTTTAATAGTTGGGATCCAAATTCTTTTGTCTAGTATGTCATAAATATTAGGAGTGTGCCCCAAAAGCGCAGGTCTGGGAGTGACTGGTGGAACCGCCTGTCACCTTAGCAGAAGCAGCACGTGCCCCCCCCCCCCACATTGCTTGTGCCCCCCCCCCCACATTGCTTGTGCCCCCCCCCTACATTGCTTGTGCCCCCTTTCCTGGAGGTAAGATAGAAATACCGTGCCCCCACACCCGAGAGGACAGTCTCAAGTACCGTAAAACGATGTGAATAGGGATCCAGGGGTGAATAGAAATAAGATGGCCATTGAAATATTTCAAAAAATTTGTTTTACAAGATTTTAACTAAGCTCATTACCAGATATTTGATGATTCTGTTATTACAATGAACTGGTCCAAATTTTCGTTTGAAACAAAATAACTACAGAATTTAGCTATCGTTTTTTTTTATACTACGTAGGTGGCAGACAAGCACACGGCCCACCTGATGGAAAGCGGCCACCGTGGCCTATGAACGTGTGCAACACTAAGGGTGTCACACACGCGCTGCCCACCCTGAAGGGAAAGGGGGAGAGCTGGGAAGGGGTGGGGAGGCTCGGAAGGGGAGGGGAAGGAGGGGTACAGTGAGCTCTGGCTACCCTACTTACCGGCGGGAACACAACACGATGGTTATTATGACCGCGGTCTTCTGTAGGGCGGAGGTACTTCCCCAGTTGGACAGCTCATTTCGGACGGGAGATACCGTCGTGTCCTACCTCCGTTTGGAGATACCGTTGTGTCCTACCTCCGTTTATCTTCTTATTTCTATTCACCCCGTTGTACCCGGTAGCTCAGTACTCACTTCTAGAAGGCAGCGAGTGCACGCAGAGGCAGTTGTCGACCGAGATGGACAGCAGGGCGGCGTCGGAGCGCGACGTGATGGGCGGCCCGAACCCGCGCACCGGCAGGAACTCCAGCCCCGTCACGAACATCATGTGCGCGTTGTTCACGTGCAGCACGCGCTGCAACACGCACGGACTCGTCACGGACTCGTCACGGGCTCGTCACGGGACATGATGTCGAGTGACTTTGTAAGGACACGTCACATGTATATACACGGTGATTTTGTAGTGGTTTTGGAAAAAGAATATTTTGTTTCACACACAGTTTTGGTAGCAAAATCGACTGGAAGTTTGAATTTTGAAAGAAAAAAAAAAATTACTTTATGTACTACTGTGAACAGAAAAATGTATGGGACTTGTAAAAAAAAAATTTTTTTTTCCGCCAAATTAGGACTTCCTTATGATTTTACTATCCAAATTGTGGCCAAAATCTTTTTTCCCAAACCACTATAAAATCAACCGGTATAATGTTGTCTGACCTTGTAATACTTCGTTTTCACTAAAGTTTAAAACATATATTATATTTGACATATCGCAATATGTCGCAAACTTCAGTGTGAACGTGTTTTAAACGCATTTACAACTTGTTTGAGTGAGACGGTCTCAATACATGTATAAAACAAGAGCTTCTACAATTTTTTTACAAATCTTCGGCCACTTTTGTATCAAATATCTTTACAACTTGTTTCTTGTGGATACATCGAAAATATCGATATTATTGTTCCACATAGTAAGACATACCATATGGGTAATGTTTATAATTCATATTATGGTTGTAATTATTATGACAAATTTTCTAATGAAGAAAATAATCGGTATGCGGGGACGAAGCCCGGGCGATGGATACACCATCATAACATACCTGCAAACTAAATGCGACGTAGATATCGACGGAGCCGCTGAACATGGTCCCGACGCCCACGAACCGCCCGTCGTCCCTCACGGCCAGCGCCGACAGCGACTCGGCCGCCAGCGCGGCCCGCAGCGGAGCACCCTCCGCCCCCGCCCCCGCCCCCGCCCCCGCCCCCGCCCCCGCCAGCGGCCGCCACGACTGCAGCAGCCCGCGCTGCCGCCCCGACCGACTCAGGGGGTTCGCTATCGTGAACATGCGATATTCACCATTCTTATCTTCTATTACACCAAACCTGTAATGAGACACAGAGAACATTTATTTAATATTTATTTGACATGTCATTAGCTCCAATTTTTTTTTTTATAATATCACGCCTATATCCCCGAAGGGGTAGGCAGAGGTGCTAGCACCCACATTTCGCCAGTTTATATTTCGGTCCCAATGTAATAGGTGGCGAGCCTATTGCCATCAACCGGGCACTTATAAACCTGCGATAAATACACACGTAACTTCGAAAAGCATCGCAGTCATTGGTGTGTGCCATGGTAAACCTGGGATCGAACCCGAGACCTCGTCTCAGCAGTCCACCACATATACCACTAGGCTACCGCTACAGCTCCAATAATATGAAATAATGTTAATTTAAAAAAAATAATTTAAATAATGTATTCACTGATATCGTTTTTTACTAACAATAGATATAATAAGAATAATAAAATTGTTACTAACAACATTGGGCCTACATAGTTGCCTTGAATAAATATAATTTGAATTTGAATTTGAAACAAGATAAGTATACCTTTTCATATAAAATTGAAGGGTCTTGGTCAGACTTTGCCCGAGACCCGACTACAACCACAGAATAGAAAATACGAATAGAAATGTGACACGACAGATTTTGTAGCAGAACCGTTGTCGCCAAACTCACACATACCACCGTTAATAATATGTTGCATTATAGGAAATACCTAATTGTTTTGATTGATCGTATACATATAAAGTCAAATTAGTCTAAATAATACGTATAAAACGAGAGCATATACATATACAGACGTATATACGTATATATTTATCATGAATTGAACGGTTTACATTGTCGAATTTGTACACTTTTGCGTAAATAAGAATACCTTTTCGCAAGCGACTACAATTTGGTGTTCTTCAAGAAGGACATTAGAAGGTGTACGTCCCTGGTGTTGCAAACGTCTATAGGCCAAGTGACTGCTTTTCATCAGTTGGATCATGTGCTTGTCTGCCACCTAAATTGTTCAAAAAAAATATTTATACGCGTACCCCGCTTAATTCACACTTCCATTTAATATTTTCTTTTTTAATATACTACGTAGGTGACAGACAAGCACACGGCCCACCTGATGGAAAGCGTACACCGTGGCCTATGAACGTGTGCAACACTAAGGGTGTCACACACGCGCTGCCCACCCTGAAGGGAAAGGGGTAGAGTTGGGAAGGGGTGGGGAGGCTAGGAAGGGTGTGATTATTATTACTTTAGTTATCTCACCTGCACCGTCTAAAGAGGTACTTGTGTCCGTTGGGCTGCTGGCACGCGATGGTGAGTAGAGGCGCGCGTTTGTTGGCTGTGGACCAGACCAGCGCCTGACCGTCCTTGGCGATGCTCACCAGCGACGTGTCGCACGGGCTGAAGTCCAAGTCGTCAATCTGGAAGTAACGATGGGGATAGCTCAAGTTATAGTACTACTAAATCACAGTAACAATAAACCACGGTAGCCTAGTGGTATGGGTAATGGACTGCTGAGACGAAGTCTCGGGTTGGATACCATTTTACCATGGCACGCACATAAATAAACTCACGCCTATATTCCCGAAGGGGTAGGCAGAGGTGCTAGCACCCACATTTCGCCAGTTTATGTTTTAGGTCACAATGTAATAGGTGGCGAGCCTATTGCCATTAACCGGGCACTTATAAACCTGCGATAAATACATACATAACTTCGAAAAGCATCGCAGACATTGGTGTGTACCATGGTAAACCTGGAATCGAACCCGAGATCTCGTCTCAGCAGTCCATTACCCATACCACTAGGCTACCGCGGCTATTATGTACTTATGTTTCTACTTCACCAGCTGAATCCAACTAAGCATTCGTCACAAAGTTATGGTCAATTGCCGTGATTCGTTTCCTCTTAGCACTTATATGTAAAGCCGTGAAATATTCGACGTACATAACGAAAAGTAAAGCGATAAGTCCGAATGATTCATCAATATTGTAATCATTATTTTGATGTTATATCTTTTTTTTTATATTGTTATCTCGCCTGATGGTAATCTGAAGGCAAAGTCTCAAAAAAGAGAGTCACCATTACAAACACATACGTGAGTCACAATGATGGTGTTCAGTTTGACAGCCTAACGGAGGTAGGACACGACGGTATCTCCCGTCCGAAATGAGCTGTCCAACTGGGGAAATACCTCCGCCCTACAGAAGACCGCGGTCATAATAACCATCGTGTTGTGTTCCCGCCTTACCGGCGGGGTAGGGTAGCCAGAGCTCACTGTACCTCTCCTTCCCCTCCCCTTCCTAGCCTCCCCACTCCTTCCCAGCTCTCCCCCTTTCCCTTCAGGGTGGGCAGCGCGTGTGTGACACCCTTAGTGTTGCACACGTTCATAGGCCACGGTGGCCGCTTTCCATCAGGTGGGCCGTGTGCTTGTCTGCCACCTACGTAGTATAAAAAAAAAGCCTGATCAGCAGCACTAACATGAACTCCTTTCGAATTCGTAATGTAAAGGTTTCGAGAGAACGGAGCATTGTGATTGGCAGTCTGCCTCGTGTGAACCTGTGTGCGTGTGTAGCCCGCCAATCGCAATGCTCCGTTCTGTCGATACCTTTACATTACGAATTCGATAGTATTTCGTGCTAAGGCTACAGATGCTTTTACACGCTCCGCTTAAATAATATTGAGATTGCTCTTATTTTATACATAAACTCACGCCTTTATAAAGCGAAAAGCATCGAAACGTCATTGGTGTGTGCCATGGTAACCTGGGATCGAACCCGAGACATCGTCTCAGCAGTCCATTACCCATACCTCTAGGCTACCGCGGGGGACCTACTACTAGTTTATAAATAGAGAGACAGTTCATTTTTCTCCTACCAAACATGGGCTACCAACCTCCTTAGTATGTCCATCGAGTTCGAAGAGCATCCGCATATTAGGGAAGGACCACACTCGCACCTTACCATCGATGCCACCCGTAGCCATCAGCTTGCCATTGTGACTGATCCGTACCACCCGTTGCAGTGGGTCATTGCTGAAAACATCATGTATAATATTCACAACATTTGTGATGTGTGCGGAGGGCCTTATATGTATAATACCGCGGCTGATAATAACCTTGTGTTGTGTTCCCGGTGGTGATAAGGGCAGCCAGAGCTCAATGAGAGGAAAGTGTTGTCAGTGAAAAGAAAGCTGAGGGCTTTTCGTTTGTTTATTTATCAAAAAAATATTAATAAATCTTTTGGAAATTATTCTTCTGCGCGCGATTAACCAATGAGGTGAGCCCCTGTTAATTATATACAATCTATGATTAGTTAATTGGTACGCTTTCGCTGGGAGACCCCGCGCATATCACCAAAACTCTACATCACCCTAAGGTTGACTGGTAGAAAATGCCATTAAATGGCATTAAGTCCGCCTTTGTACATTTATTATGTATTTGTGCAAAAAGATTAAATAAAAAAAAAAAAATATCAGAAGACACGCCTGAATGCCAGAGTGCATTAAAATATTGGCCTATAGTGCATTGTCATGATGATTACCGGACTTACTTATTAAAAACATATATTACTTATCATTCTCTGAACCTTTTCCCAACTCAGTTGGGGTCGGCTTTCCAGTCCAACTGTGATGCGGCTGAACTTTGATATTTTACGTGAAGCGACTGGCATCTGACCTCCACAACCAATGATCCAATGACCAATGGCGATATCGAAGTTCCAAGTTAGGTATGATACGACTGCCATAGATGTTTGTATGGCAACCGGGACCGACGGCTTCACGAAAAAAACATATATTACTATTTCAACATAATCAGTATGATGTAGAGATCGAGATAATATCACTTCGTACCCGTAGATAAGGCCTGCCGACGTCAGACTCTAACGTAATAGTAGCAATACATTTATCAGTTGCTTATCTACATAGCTAACAAAGGATGTCCGGTTTATCTCTACTCCGAACCCGGTCAATACCCTTTCTTATTTTAAACGGTGTTATGCGGAACACGCTCAAGATGTGGTATGAAGTCCCTCGGCCTACAGTCTCGACTGAATCGTCGTCTTGTGCAATATTGCTTGCAAGCTAAACGATATTTGGCGCTGTCTTTCCTTATGATTTCTGTAGGAAAGTCCGGACGATGGTCAGAAAGTCAGCCGGCATTCTGGCCATCGTCTGGTCATTGTCGTTGTGGTTTTTCCAAGCTATAACAATATGGGATTCTTCAAGAACCGCCTCTTCGAATAGAAGATTCCTACAGGGTCGGTAACCAGAGCTCATTGGAGAGATTTTGTACTGTCAATGGGAAGACCGAGATACATTGAAAAATCTGCACTGACAGCTCACAAACTATCTTACCCTTCGCTCTTCCCTCCTCCCATCTTTCCTGTACATGGTTGGCAGCACGAAAGTTACGTTCCTTTTTTTTTATTGTCGGATACCACGTCTGCCAAAGGCGGTGGAGGCGATTATATCGGTCTCAAACCAACTAATATCCACGCCGTCTTCGATTGATGGAGGTGAGATTATAGGTACACGTACAAGACATATCTCTCGTACCTCAGTAGACCCGGGCCACGAAAGTTACGTTCCAGATGTTGCAAATGTCACATATAAATAATCAATTAGGTCACGGGAACCACATTCTATTAGGTGGACCGTGTGCTTGTCTACTGCCTATTGGTGTAAAAAAATACACGAGTATGACGCCCCCGGCGTTGCACACTTCTATAGGCCATAGTACCCACTATCTATCAGGTCCTACTCAGTCTATTACTTTACTACAAGACCAGCTGTTGCCCGCGGCTCCACCCGATTCTCTACTTGCCTCTCTATACTACTTTTCCTAGCATTTTAGCGTCAATGTATAGAAATTTACCGGATCGATTGAGATTTATAATTATTACTCCGCTCTCTTCTCTTGGATGGTAGCGTAATGATATATAGTCTATGTTACTCCTAGATATTGTAGCTTTTTAGAGGTGAAAGAATTATCGAAATTGGTCCAGTAGTTTCGGAACCTATTCGTTACAAACAAACAAATCTTTCCTCTTTATAATATTAGTATAGATATACATAATTATATTAATTTTGTTCTTCAATAATAACAGATTTTCTTTGTGTATAAAGTGGTATAAAAATTAGTTATTAAGATGATTCATACCTGAAGTCAGTTTGAACGCTGTCACTCGGCCTTATCTCAAATGATATTCTCTTCTCCGTAGTATTACTGTTGCTGTCCTTCTTTGAAATATTGTCATTCTCCGATACAGTTCGTCGTTTTCTCCTAATTAATCCATTTTCCGCTTTGAAGCTGCCTCGTCGCATTTCAGCCGCATCCACCATGCGTATGTTCACTTTATACAGTTGGCAGTGGCTTTCTTGTCCCGCTGTCAAATATGTTTTATTCTGTACACTCCGCACTGAACAGTTCATTACAACGTTAGGGCCTGTTTCGTGCCTCATCACCTCTTCGGCCACAAACCTTGTGCCATTGTGTGATAGTTCAAATATTTCCTGTAACCAATCGTACATACATAAATATATAAAAGCATGCCTGTTTTCCATAGGGGTAGGCAGAGATCATGGATCTTCATTCATGCTTGTCGGTTTAGGGTACCAATCAGTTTCATTTAATGTCGATGTGTGTAAATCATAGGCATTTAGACCTACAGATGCCTTCATTACCACATTACTGTCAAAGTTGATAAAAGTTTCTAAAAAAATGTTTCATGGTTCATATATTCCCTAACTTTCTCACTCGTATCATAATATACTCTCATCACTTTCTGACTCCTAGGTTTTATGTGAGGATACATATGTCACTTGCACACTTTATTTCTTTAAGAATAACTTTATGGAGTGGATGAAGGGGCTGTGTGACAATTCGAAAACATCGAGATAATGAACTTCAGTATTAATATTTAATTTGCAATTCACTACTGTCTTCTAATTGCTCATACAATAATATTATGATGTCAAATTATTGTACAAATGTTTAGAAAACTAAAATAAAATAAAGAATTAAAATTTTGAAGTCCCAATATTTACAATTTGTCACCATAGCCCCTTCATCTGCTCACATATTCAAATAACTATATGCAGACTTTTTATAAGGCAGTGAAGACTAAGGAAATTCATAGTTTATTCCATTCAACCCTAATTTTTTTATCAATCAAATAGAGTATCTTAATACGGCCTCAGATGCATTGCATGTCAACAATAGTGCCCGAAATATGGGAATAAGCTCACTACCTATTATGTGGGAAATATTACATAGTGAAATGTGGGTGTTAACTCATCTCTAGCTACCCCAGAGGGATATGAGTATGTATCCATGTACACATATTAAAACAAACTTTTGGATATCTTTTTTTATATCATTTAACTAACATGGCAACTAAGACCTATATAACTAATGAGTAACATGGAAAAAGGTGAATTTGTGAGTACATGAAAGTTTCAGGATATGTTAGCAACAAACATATTGGATCAGTCTAAGTAAACATCCTTTAGGAATGAATTTTAATAAAATTTTGCTAACCTCAACTAGCCCGGTAAGATTATTGGGACTTTTTTTTTTTTTTTTATCGTGCGCAAAATCCCCACGGATACCACCCCCACCAAAACCGATGGAGGTGATTATGTCGGACTCGAACCAACCAAAACGCACGCCGTCCATGGGTCCTCGATTGCCGGAGGTGAGATTATACAAGACATATCTCTCGCACCCCGGCAAAAATTATTGGGACTGATTAAGAATTAACCAAACTAAGGCTGACTTCTAAGCTGAAGGTAGCAGCTTTTTTAAGGCTTGAGGTATGAATGTAAAGAGCTTTAGAAACAGATGTAGATAATATGATGCAAAAGTTTTAACAAAGATGTAACAGAGCAGAGAAGGTGATATTTAATATCTGATACCAAATACTTGGGGCAAAGGCAGGCAGATAATTGTTATAAAAAAATTGTTTTAATTTAAAAGCAGTCTATGGTAACTGAAACATTAGGTTACTATTTCTTCAGAAGTCACTATAAATATTACATAGTGAGATCCAAAAGTTTTTTTTTCAATGTGTAAATGGTATATGCAGCGTAAAGAAGCGAAAGCTGCATTGATTAACCGTTCGAGTAAGCAGCTGACACGTATACGAAAGAAAACGAATCCGGGGCATAAATAAAAGCTAGTGAGAGTTTATACTTACAAATCCATTAGCAACACCCGTAGCAGCAGCTCCTCCACCACCCGCAACTATCACGTGCCTATTAGTAAGCGTTTGGAGCGTATAAAGTGGAAAATCAACCCGGGCAAGTAAACCATCGCACCTATTTGGAGACATTGTGGCTTAAATCACTCACGTAATCAGATCAATACGACTTTATCAATCACATAACACTACTTTAATGTCAAATAAAGTCAACTAAGATCATTTTAAGTAACGAATAGTTTAATAACTGCCGTAATATGGATAAAACAACTCGAATCATGAACTAAACTTTGGAAAGAATTTACTACTTCCAACATGACAAAAGTCACTTTTGACAGTTAGGTGATTAACGTTTATGAATTAAGTTTTGTCTGACTGAAGATGAATTTGCGTTAATGAATAAAATAAAATAAACAGGGCTTAATGCTTTAGTACATAGATTATTAGATATAGTAGAGATTTAGTATCAAATAGGATGAAATTCTCTTTAATATTTTAACGGTAAGTTTTATCTTGCCATTCTCCTTTGAACGGCAACGGAGTGATTTATTGTCACCGACAGTTTATGTATAACTACTAGCTGTTGCCCGCGGCTCCACCTGCGTGGAATTCTGATCCCGTTCCCGCTGTTCCATTCCGAGCATTTTCATATTTGTTCACCTTTTAAACCTTGTCTGGACTTCCACGAATAATTCAAGACCAAAATTAGCCAAATCGGTCTTGCCGTTCTAGAATTCGCTAAAATTCTCAAGGTTTACAAAGGACTTACGAACAGCAATTATTTTTTATAAGATAAGCACAGTATGAAATTTGATTTGATTCGAAATTATAGCTTAATATTTCATTTAAAACAAAAAATTGGTTTCCTAAACTCGTGCGTCTATTAACGCATGACTTATGGTCCTAGTTCTATACTTTGTAAAATATAGCATGGGTCCTATGACAGATGTCAAAATGAGGTTCATAGGGATGTCCGAAATTCGATGAAAATATCGATACTACCAGCTATTATTGATGCATGTTACTTATAATTAGGTTTAGTTTAATTGTATGTATGTATTTAATTGTAATGAGAACGGAATATACGTAGCATACAAGGCGTAGGCACTCGTACTGATAAGAATGAGTGGAGTGGATCAGTGGAAGTTCATATCAAACAAGATGTTACCGCGTGTATCTTATGCCTATATCATGGCCCAAGAGCCAAACGCGGCGTGTCTTCTTACAAAATCCAAAAACAGGTTCAGGGCGTTGATGGATTGAATGTGGGATTTTATTTACTCAATATTATTTAGGATGAAGTATGTTGAAATATAAATATTATTATGATATTAAAATACCTAAGCAATAAGATGAAATTATAAATTATGTTTTCTTATATTAATTGCAATGTTAAATTAAGTTTTATTTAAAATATGGATAATATGTGGTCACGATGATTCATCGCCCATCACTAATTAGCTCCGAATGCCCATAAAGTATGGCATTGACAGCTACTACATTCATTATTAGAAAATTCAAGACTTCATGTGCGGGATTTCACTGACAGCTGTCATAGGACCCAAGCTACATTTTACAAAGTATAGTTTTAATAGCGCATTTTCATCTCATGTAATAGCGTCGCTCACAGAACAACAAAAAAATTAAACCATTTTCGAAAGGCTCATTTACATTTGATGTAAAGAGAAATAGCACTTACACCGGGTGTAAGGGGAACACTCCCGAAGTCGAAGGCCCCTGGTAGTACTTACTTATGGTACACAACATATAGGCACAAAAAAATTACGGCATTGTATTTTTTTTTCCTGTATAACTTGCGTTATTCACTCTCCATCGTGTTAGTAAAGCCGAATGAAACAATAATTTCATATAAGAAACATGAACTCGCAAGATGGCGCCACTTTTTTTTTGCAGTGAGGTTTTTTATGAAATTATCGTTTCATTTAACTTTACTAGTACAATGGAGAGTAAACAATGCGAAAAAAAAGAAAAAAAAATGTTTCGGGCTGTACTCTTTAATAGATTGTATTCACAACATCCATGGCCTAGCCGGCATTTGGGCAAAATTATATAAGTGATGTCAGAAATCCATTCCGAGTGAGAACGCTATTGGTCGCAACTTCGGACCAATAGCGATACCTACATTTTAACTCATTTGAAATTCCCTAGCTTGATAACTTTTCAATAATAATAATTATATTAAAAAAATAATCGTAGTTATAATTTTAAAAAAATGTTAGGTACACGTAAATCTTATTAGAGGAAATTAAGATGGTGGGATGCAAGGTTGCCAGGTGCACGTTGCAATCACGCATCTGAAGATCCAAGATGGCGTTTTTTACGTCACCAACTGAATAAGCTGGCCTTATTCTACTGCTCTGGGAACCACAAAGATCACAAACAACGCGAGATCTATTAAAAATATTATTGTTTTCATTTTTGAATCGTTGCCATCGTTGTGTAGTAATTTGTTTTACGGCAGCGCCGCCGCTACTCACGGAGAGGGCCCGAGCATAGGTTTCGCTCTTCGGGAAGGCTTACTACGTCTCCTCCTTTCATGATAAATTCCCGCTCACGTGCGTACAAAGGTATCTGAATATCCACACGAAAAAAAACTATCTACAGTCGCCGCAAGGGTAAATAAAACAATTAGGTACGTAAAATTCAACATTATAATTCTTTATTCGTCATACGTCGAAGGCGACCCAAAGCAATATACAATTTTATATAGGTAAGTAGGTATATACATTCGTCATTCGTCAAAATAATACTTTTATATTCGTCATTCGTCGAAAAAATAATTTATTTATTCGCTTTCGTAAAACTTTTACGATTTGATATCCGATTGCTGCCAGCATCTTTACGTCCATTATTTTAGACATCTACCACTTGGATTTCCAATCCGATTGACACGCTTCCAACTTCCGATAAATAGACATCCCATTCGATTGACCTCGTGTTTATGAAACTAAACGTATCACATTCCCTAAAATAAAAAAGAGCATCAATAAATAATTTCTCTTAAAATGATATATGGCCAAATAATGCCATCATCTGGTACGCAAAATCGAGGTTACTAGAAAAATTCCGAGTTTTGAAACTGTTTCAAAATTTCGACATTGCCGCCACGTCGCCGTTTTCCCACCATTTTGGAAAAATGGCGCCTATAGCAATGATCTTTGTTGCGAAAGTAGTGCTTTCACACCTAAATCACTGATTTGATTTTGATAAAAAAAATATTACATACAGAGATAGATTAGAGTTTGGGAAAGGACTAAGGCAGGTAGCCTTACAACATAAAAGTGGTTTACACCGCGGTAGCCTAGTGGTATGGTTAATGGACTGCTGAGACGAGGTCTCGGGTTCGATCCCGAAAATATCGAAGTTCAGCCGCATGTTAGTTAGACTAGAAAAGCCGACCCCAACTGAGTTGGTAATACGCTCAGATAATGATGAGGTGCTAGACCAGCACGCGGCCCAACTGGTGAAGTGTCTACCGCCACGCCGCCAACCACGTAGGGGGGAGAGGGACGGGAAAACGGAGGGTAGAGCGAGCGGGAGGGGGAGAGTGAAGCTTAGTAGGTACAGTTCCAGTGTTGTCAGTGCCGAAAACAAAGCAGGGTTTCTCGGTCTTCTCATTGACAATACAAAACTCTTTAGTGAGCCCCCTAAAAAATATTTTAACAAACAAATGATACCTACTTGGGGGTTTTGGCGGGAACGCGAAGTGTCATAGCGCTTCAGTGTTTTATTTTCTAAATTTGGTGTCCATTCGAATTTTTATGTGTAAAAATGGTGGAGTTTTAGACATAACGGCTTGGACAAAGCATACAAGTGTAGGAGAGTGGAATATTGTAGTGAATTGTGATTTTTCGTGTTGATGTCAAAATCTCTATAAGAAAAGCTTCTAGTAAAGTCTCCACTACTTTACTGGGGCAACTATCATCGGTCATCATCATCATCATCATCATCAACAACAATCATTCTTCACAAAATAAAATGAAATTCCCAACTCGACACTGGCAAGATTGTCCCCTAAATTGGGTTGATATGTTGCCATCTAAGAAAAAAAGAAGAAGAAGAAGTTACATACTTGCGAAATACGTGACCAACAGTCAACGTATAGTTATTATTGGGATACTTGTCGTTGGTGTAAATTTTAATTGACATTTTAACTTCACATGACCACTTTGGATCACTCTCGCCCTCGCATCGGACGGACACCGTACGGCGGCCCGTTTCGTCAAGCACAACAGTTATGCGCCATCCCATATTCCTCACGAAGTATGGTGGCGACTCAACGTTCTCCACATAAATAAAATCAACTATCTCGTATTTGAACCAGCCCATATTTCGACTCTCGCCTCCTCCCTGCGAAAACACTTCCTATTAATCACTACATAGTATAAAACAAAGTCGCGTTTTCTGTCCCTCCCTATGTCCCTTTGTATGCTTAAATCTTCAAAACTACGCAACAGATTTTGATGCGGTTTTTTTAATAGATAGAGTGATTGAGGAGGAAGGTTTATATGTATATAGCATCATGCTGCAACCAACTGGTGCGGTGCAGACGTGAAAAATGTTGCAAAACGGGGTGACGCAGACGAAGTTGCGCGGGTCAGCTAGTGCTGTATAAGGCGCGGTTTATATAGGGCCCCGTTTATACGTTTCACCTCTACAAGCTTGATAGCGCTCCTGAAGATGCCTCGTGTTATGTGTTATGTATGATGCATTGTGTTAGTATTAATTTGCTATTGTTATCGCTGGGATTGTTAAAACCGCTAGTGAGTGCTGGGTCCCCCTCTCTCCAAATAATTTCTTATAATGGATTTCCGAGTAACCCCCTACAACTATATCGTGCACTTAAATATACTTTGATACTTACTTTTTCAAAACTTACTCTAACTACGTTCCGGCCCAACATTGATGTTGAGAAGTCACTCGGCATGGGCACATTGCTGTTCTTGGACACTAAGTTCATTATCACAGCATGTTCCTCCTCCAACGTTAAGATTGAGCTCCGTTCAGGGCATTCAGCGAACTGCTCCGAAGTGAGACGTAGAAACCGAATTTTTTCTTTGATTCTCTTGATAACTGCATTCTCTTCTATATATAAAACAAAACTGTAACTATGAATCAGAATTACAGAATGGTCTTCAAATAAGTGGATAGGTAACTAAGGAAGAAACTCGTCAATTGCCGCCAATTCGCCAAGTGGCAATTAGTGGGTAATCGTTTTGTAGAATGGAATAGAAATATAAAGTTTAATGTGCATGGAATTGACGCGAAATTTGACATAGATCTACTTTATGACACGGTTCTTAAATGGTCAATGTATTCTATTCCATTCTACAAAACGATTGCCAATTATCTGTTTAGGGCCCTCGGGCCCGTATCATGAACTCTTAAAACCGTTCAATTATTGGCCTGTATTAAGAGGTCATGGTTCTTGCTTCTGATAGGAAGACAGGCGGTCGTATCTGTCACCCCCGGTACGCACTCATGGAGGCCGGAGGTAGTTGAGCGACCTCCTTGGTCAGCATCTGAGTCACCTTCGCTGCACCGTGTCCATGTTGTGGGCTCGGCGGGCCTGGAAGGTTTTCATCTCTACCGAGGCAGCGTTGGCCCCTGTTCGAATATTCCTCGCATAACGAGGCGGTGGCAGCACTCCGCACCAAGGCTGCAAGCTATTTTCAAGTTTCACAAGCGTCGGGAATGCATTACTGACCAGTGCCGTATTTGCCTCTGCTGGGGCCCTGGGCACACAAGAATTTTTATACCGTTTAGGTAGCAGACAAGCTCACGGACCACCTGATTGATTGGTTCTCATGTCCTATAGTCGTTTATAACACCTAAGGCGTAAACCGCCGAGTAATTTGTCTTCAAAATAACAGCACAAAATCAACTTCCCAGTCACTTTTTCTGTGAGAAAAGTGTTCTTAAGTTGGTGTGCGAGAAACTGTCGCTCCTTCGGTGGGCCCCTCTGAAGCGGTGGGCCCTGGGCACGTACACCGAGTGCCTCTATGTTAAAGACGGCATTGTTACTAACTTATAAAAAGTCTAAGCCCAAATAACGCGCCTCTGCCACCACCTTACTTACACACATTTAGTAATCAGATTATAAATGTAATATATCTATAATGAATATACCTACCTACCTACTGTTTTCCGATTATTATTTATACTTAGAAAAATAATTTTATATAGGTAATTTATTTCGATTTTTAAATGGAATAATGGAAGGAATATATAAACTTTTGTTGTAAAACTTTTCAAGCAGGTACTTAATGCTTTTGCATGCGATCACTCATCCTTTATTTGCTCCCATAGGCCCTTACTAATAAAGATTTATACCAGGTAGGAGTATATACCACGCTATACAAAAATATACCACGTTAACTTCGGCGGAGGGGTATTCCTGGAGATCAACGACCATGGTCGTTGGTGGAGATATTTACACACGGAAAAAAATAGGTAAATACAACAAAAATATTATACCGTGTGAATTATGTTTTATAGTCGTTTTAAAAAAAACCTTTTTGGCACAGTTTCGAAAGTAAAATCGCCTGGAAGTTCTGCCTTAGCAGTGAATTTAAAAAAAAATAATTTAAATAGTTAAAGATTATTCAAATATTTTTAGCTTTCGGAATGACGGATTTTTATACAACTCTTCATCCTTTTTTTGGGATTATGTAGGTACCTACTCTTTGTTTTCTTGACGTTGAAATACTACTAGTTAGGTAGGTACTATGCTAACTCACCAGTATCACCAGGGTCCAGGACTTTAAATTCAGGGTCTAATTGCTTATCATCATTGCTCACCTTCTCAGTCTTGACCTTCACCTCCTGCTCAGAATAAATGACAGGATTTAGTAGTACAGACTGTTTTGATATTACAATACGCGTGTAAGCATTTTATTTTTACTTTTTATTGTAATCTGTCTAGCAGACATTCAACAGTACATTAAATCCCTCCCTCTCCTTTATATCGTCTATCTATCGTCCTATAGAACTATCGAATTCGTAATGTAAAGGTATCGAGAGAACGGAGCATTGTGATTGGCAGTTTACCTCTAGTTAACCTGTGTGCGCCCGTAGCCCGCCAATCGCAATGCTCCGTTCAGTAGATACCTTTACATTACGAATTCGATAGTATTTCGTTCTAAGGCTATAGGGCTTAGATGTCACGTGAATACGGTGCGGAATATTTGTTAACCAAGCGGTTCGGTGAGTCTTTCCTCTGCCGCACTGTTAAGTCTTGGAATTCCTTACCGGCGCACGTGTTCCCTTCTTCCTACAGTCCCGGGTCCTTTAAGCGGGGCGTGAAAAAGCATATGATGAGGCCGTCAAGCTGAGCGCCACCATTGTAACACTGTATGTTTGCAATGGTGACCCTTTTTCATGAGATTTTGCCTTCAGTTTAACATCAGGCGAGGTGAAGTCAAAATGACGTGACATAATAAAAAAAAATGAGTTGAATGGTATGTGAGAGATGATGATGTTGTGGCTAAACTCAAACTCCGTAATAACGATTAAAAAAAAATCAACCTTTTTTCGTGCAGAAATTCTTACGGATAATAAACCGAATGGGTCAAAGCTACTCACATCTGTAAGCGATTCAGGACTTGAAGACCGGTCACTTCCTGTGACCCTTGTGTTGTGAACTTCAGCATACCGCGCAGCTGCTATAATCAAGTCCGTCTCACTACTAATGTTTAAGTTATCATAAGAGAATATTGTGAGGACTGTGCTCAGCTCTGCATCTTCAAATTTTCTGGATTTCAGTACGTCCTTCGTGACCGTACTAAATATCTGAAATTTTCAGAAAATATTGCCGAAAACTGCGTTCATTTCAAACGTCCGATATGAGGTCTACTTTTCACCCAACTGTTGAAGAAAGGAGTGTAATGTTTTTCGAGATTGTAGGTATGTATCTATGTCTTTTTTTTTGGCACGCCCTGTAGCCTTTATGGATACCACTTCCACCAAAATCGGTGGAGGTGATTATGTCGGACTCGAACCGACTAAAACGCACGCCATCTATAGGTCTTTGAATGCCGGAGGTGGGATTATACAAGACATATCTCTTGCACCCTTGCAGACTCGAGGACATTTCTTTTACGATGACCCCCTTCCCCTAATGTGGGAACCATGGTGTCCCCATTTAGCCCCCGGGTATGCACTTTGCGAAGCCGCCGCGGCCTGCTTCTACTAGAGTGACAGGCGGCTCCAACCGTCACCCACAGGCCCGCACTCATGGAGGGCAGAGATCATTCTGCGTCCTCTAATGTCCGAGTCGCTTCCTTTTCGAGCAGTACTTACTCGCAGAAGGAGGCGGTGGCCGTGCAAGCGCTAGCGCATCGTACCATCGCTGGATCACCGTGACCCTGGCGGCGAGCCAGACGACTCCCACTCTTAGGGTCGCTACTGGGGTCCACCTCGGCGTCTTCCAGCACTCGGTCAGCATGTGCAGCCCCCGAGTCCTTGCTCGCATCACTGTGATGGCACTCGGACGTTGCCTTCTTCTAGATCCGATGCAGGTAATACCTAAAGTACCCGTGCCGGGTGATCACCTGCGTCATCCGGTACGAGAGGCTACCGTGTGGCCTCGCAAGTCAGTCCCCCATGATGGGTCTTACCGCCGCTAGTACAGCGTGCGCTAACTGGAGTTATTGCTGGTGTGTACCTACGTATTTGTAAAGAAATAAGTAATATTACCCTTTCACACTTTAGCGACAAGTTCTTGTTTTCATAGAACTGTGCAAATTCAAATAACCGGCAAACGTTATCTTTATTCACATGGCGAAGAAGATAATTACTGCAATCTTCAAGAAGATGCCGCAATATGTACTTATTGGCGGCATAATACAAGTTACATGCTTCATCGATGGTCTTCATTTTCGCATTACCGTTGTAGATGTATCTGCAAATGAAGATGTTGAACTGTTTCAAATCTTTGGTCTCGAAGGGACCACAAAGACCTCCGTCAGTACCCGTCGTGTTGGGGTTACTTGTGATGGATAATAGGAAGGAATAAAAGCCCCGTATAGCTAAGCTCCGTCGACATCGCTTTAACTGACTCATAAATAATGTTTTAAACGGTCCCTCCACTAGGTTCCTCAGTCGAGATCCATATATGTGTATCTTTGGATACTTTTTATTCCTCTTCAATCCACATGAGGATCTCGACTGAGGATTCTAGTTTAGGGAGGCTTTTAAACGACCTCGACAGTTGTTTTTTACGCCCCTTTTAAAGGAACCGAGAATGCAAGAAGAAGAAAACACCGTGCTCTCGTGAGGCACGACCAGGCCAGTGCAAATAGTCATATTCATGCACACAAATATTTGTACAGAGCGGGAATAGCCGTAGCAGTCGTGTTCACTACCGCCACGCCACACACACAAACACACAGACACACACACATGGGACCCGACCAGAGGTACGTGTATATTAATTCAGTGACGTAAACAATCTATAAAAAGTAATATCAAAATTCAATTAATAAAACGTTCTAATACTCACTCTAAGAGAAGCTTAAAAGTCTCTGGCTGAATGTCTGTTATTCGTATTACATTATTCTTCTCTGACAAGTCACCATAGAACATAGATTCAAACACACGCGACGCCATTGCCAGAATCAGCATATGACTGGTGATGACTTCCTGATTAGGTTCAACACCGACCAAAAATTTGCAATCCAAGTAATCCCTTGTCTCCAACAAATAGCATCCTCTTTCACTAACTTCAGCGCACAGCATCTGCCCTTTCATCGTACAATTTTACTAAGGCTCTATAAAGAAGAAACAAATTACCACAAGTTAGGTACCATTTAATTAATGCAGTCTTTACCGCTGAGATGAGGTCTCGGGTTCGATACCAATTTTTACCATGGCACACATCAAGGACTTTTCGATGATTTTCGAAGTTATGTGTGTATTTATCGCAGGTTTATAAGTGCCAGGTTAAATGTCAACAGGCTCGCTACCTATTAGGTACATTGGGACCTAAAACATAAACTGGCGAAATATGGGTGCTAGCACCTCTGCCTACCCTTTCGGGGATATAGGTGTGAGTTGATGTTATATGTAAGTGTATTAAAACAACTGGGCACACTATAATGACAGTTTTGACCCGCACGAAATACTATCGAATTCGTAATGTAAAGGTATCGACAGAACGGAGCATTGCGATTGGCGGGCTACACACGCACACAGGTTCACAAGAGGCAGACTGACAATCACAATGCTCTGTTCTCTCGAAACCTTTACATTACGAATTCGAAAGGAGTCCATGCTAGTGCTACTGCTCGTTTACTCTTTTTTGGTGTGTGACGTTTATTCCTTTTATGCCAGTCTCGTCATTTTTCTTTAGTTATTCGCTGTCCAATATTAAGCGCACCAAGAAGGAAAAAACGAGCAAATTCAGTCGTGTCAAAACGGCCATCAAAGCGTACCGCAACTATAAGGTGCAAAATGAAGTATTAGCACTATAAACTACCAATATAATGGCGATTTGAGGTCTTTACTAAACCTATTACTATTAAGAAATATTTTTTTAAAGTACCCTCAAAAACAAAAGACATTCAGAATTACTTTCGCATTTTTTATAACAATAGAAGTTATATATTACCAAATTAAGATCTAAATTATTCGAACAGCGAATATGAATATATAAATAGATACTTGTCGACACATATTTTGGACCTGGAAGATATAAGTCCATGATTTGACGAGCTCGTTCATGTCGCACCATGCTATTCTCAAAAGATAGCCCAAAAAAGCGTATTTTGAGCACATTTTGGGTTCACAACACGTGCTTTAATGCAGGTACTTTGATAACTATATTATTTGATTTCCTAATCCTTATGTGTCCTATTTGGAATTTCACTGGCAGGCGTAAATTAGTAGTAAAACTTCTTAAATATACCTACACATAAACAGAAGATGTCAATACATTGAAATTATTGAAAGATTTTTATAAATCGTCTAATTTACCACCATTTTAATTAATTTAATATAAAGGTTTGTGTATCTAAATAATGTAGGTACCTATATATTTAATGAAAAATATGTTATAGAAAATAATAATAGCATGTAATAGTACTCACGAAACAACAAGTGGAACAGTCTCCAATTACAATTTTTATTAAAATCACTGTTCTTTAGTTATTTTGTACGTTTGCCCAGAATTAGGCACAACTTTGAATATTTACAGTTAAGTTAAATACTTAATGGAAATTAACCTTTTTACACAACACAATACGTTTTATATTATTTACTCTGTTGACAGAAGAATCACAAGATAGCAGAGGATTCAAAAAAGAATAAGAAAATGAAATTGGTTGGAGAATCGGGTCGTGTTGTGGCCGCGGGTTTAAACTCAAGTCGAGAATTGAAATAATTGAATTGAACCCGACGAGAATGTACCAATACCAACCAATTGTTAGCTTGGCAATGGTACCAACACTACAAAAGTACCAACACCACTAATGGACCAATCAGCATTTGAGAATTCAAATATAACATGAGACCAACTCAAAAAGTAAGATTTTTTGTGGTAATGTAACAATACTTACTCTATTTGGTGATGAAAATCAAAATTATTTTTAAATTATCAAACTTATAGTACCAACCACTTTCATAGGGCCGATTATCTTAATGAAAAATCCCCACAGATTGACAACGCTTGCGCCGGGTGCCGTTTTGCCTGATGATTTGAAATAAATAGTGAATTTTAAAAGTTAACGGGATATTCACCATGTTTGTTAGTTTGAAAAATGACCTCTAAAATCAAACAGTTAACGACCTCCGTAGCGTGGCGGCGGTAGTGCACGCGAATGCTACGCAGGGAGGTGCGGGTTCGATTCCCGCTCAGTGCAAATATTTGTGTGCATGAATATGAATATTTGGATTGGTCTGGGTGTTTCTATGTATAATATGTATGTATTTACAAAAAAAATGTATTTAAGTAAGTGTTTATCAGCGTTCTAGAACCCGTAACACAAGCTAGTTAAGCTATGCTCCGGGAATATTTATTATACTGGACTATAATATTAATATGATGGTGTTTGAATTAGAATAATATTTTATCAAATACAAAAATGTGGTCCTTTGAGACCTCAGCATTTGTACATTAGACCCTAATTAAGGAAGGTTAATAGTGTCCATTGTAACAATTTCACACTTTGTGCTCGTCCCTTAACAAAAATAAAATACAATCGAAATAGATAAGTTACATTGTATAGATATTTTTTCTACAAGTCTATTGTTTTGCACTTAGCTTAACAGAGCCTCCATTTTGTAAAATTGTGGTGTTTTTTTTACTTATTGTTAAAGTTCTTTCTTTGTTAGGTAGGTACTGTTTTGTGGGAATGTCGAAAGTAAAAGAATCGAACTATCGATGTATCGATATTTATTTGATATTGACGTATTTGACGTCGATATATCGAGTCAAAAATATCTATTATCTAGGACACGTCAATTTGACTTCACCTCGCCGGATGCTAAGCTCAAGGCAAAGTCTCAGAAAAGAGGGTCACCATTGCAAACACAATTCTGGCGCTCAGCTTGACGACATCATCAGAATGATGTTGTTACTATAGCTGGCATTGCTGCTGATCAATTTGTGTAAATTGTATCAATCATATTTTTTGTATAAAATATTTACATGTTTTCAAACATCTTTGGCAGTCGTTACGGGTAGTTGGAGCCCTCAAAAGTCCAACCAGTCTAACTTGGAACTTCGATATCGTCATTGATCATTGAACCATTGGTTGTGGAGGTCAGATGGCAGTCGCTTCACGAAAAATATCGAAGTTCAGCCGCATCACGGTGAGACTGGAATGCCGACCCCAACTGAGTTGGGAAAAAGGTTTAGAGAATGATGATTTACATGTTTTTAATTTACAATATTCTCAATTACAAATTGTACAGGGAAAGCCGTATGTGTTGTTGTTTGTATTTAGGTGCTACTATATACGAAGGGAAAAATGCCTGCGCCACAGTAAACTGTTTCGTGCCATATTCAAAACAATCAGGGTACAATTGAAAGCAATTCAATAGTAACAACTGTGAATCAATAACGTAGATCTGTAATTTAGCGGTTCAAATTTTAACTATTAAGATAGGTAGTTGAAGTAAAGTATAAATAGTTACTTATTAAAATTTCTATATTTAGAAAATAATACTATATATTTCATTTTAATCTTTAAGTATTATTTATAGGAAAATACCATTCATTAAATAAACGAAACCGCTCAATAACACTTTGTGTTAGTCCCTTTCCCTTAACAAAAATAAAATACATTTGAAATAGATAACACTTATATTTGTATAGATATTTTTTCAACAAGCCAAATTGCTTTGTTTACAGATAAATAACACGTGCGCCCGGCGGGCGGGGCCGCGCCGCATCGTATGTATGCGCCGCCGGTGTGCGTGCGCCGTGCGCCCCCCAGCCAAGGATATCGATTCTTTCGGAAAAAGATCGATATTCAAATAGATTGGAATCGTAACCTGATGTATCGATTCACAAAAATCAATGTCAGAAGGATCGATGAACTTCGCATTTACAATATAAATAATTATAAATGCATGTTAACACAAGATAGATACCATAAGAAACGAAATCAAGGCTTTTAGTTCAGGGGATTCGATAATAATAATCATCATCAGATAAGGTATAAAAAGATGTTTATTTTCTAAATATATTTGTTACATAAAAAAACTCAAGAAAATAAATAGTAACTAGATACCCAATACTTAATTATCTACGCTATTGTTGTTCAAATAAAGTAGGTACTCTCGCACAATTCAATATAGGTATGCATTAAGCTTATTTTCTTAATTAAACGGTGTTATGAGAGAAGGTTAGAAAACTTCTAATATAATATCAAACCCCCTCTTCAATGTCTTGATAACATTGCAAAATCCACTCTTTTCTTCCTTTTTGTTTTAGCCGTAACATAAAAAATCAAATGTCGATTTTCAAAGTTTAAAATATTTATTCACTGCATCGATTCAGTACTACATATCGATTTAAACGTTCAATTTCTTTTACCACAGAAATCGATTCTTCGATTGATCGATCTTTAGAACGCTAGCCTTAGTACCAGTCAACCCCATACCCCAATATCATTTCGATGGTTGACTCGGGTCCGTGCGGACGTGAACACAGGCAACGTCGGGTGAACTAACGATAACGACACGACATAGTTTAAATCGTTTGAGTTTTTTTTTTTTAAGTTTTGAACAGTGGTTATACACAAGTATTGCATCAAGGCCATAAATAACTGGTAAGTACATTTATATTTTATTAATTAATAATATAATATTTATTTATTTGAAAGTAGGTAATTATAATTAATTTTGATTGGATATAATTATTTATTAAATATGTTTTTTTTTAAATTTTCTAGTAATAGTTCAATGAATTTTTCATTTTTTTTATTTTTTTATAGAATATTTGTCACCGAAATTACTAATATTCCCTATAATCCCTCAATTTGTGTGCGGCTTGTGTTAGGAGTGGGTTCACGTCAATAGTGGCCAGGTTCGAACCCGGGACTTCTCGATCGTAAGGCTGATTCCTTAACCGATGGAAGAAGCTACCGACTTTTATTTGATACTATTTTTAATTTTGATAACTAATTCTTTATTAAAATTAGATTTTGTCGAACTTGATGAAAACGTGGTCTTTTACAAAATCGAGGAATTACTGAAATGAACTTCAACTTAGCGGTGCGGCTAAAAATTAAATTAAAAAGTTATTCATTAAATTAAAAAATTAAAAACCTCCGTGTCGGGGGCGTCTACTGGTAAATCACTCCTACATGGTTTCGAAATGAACCAAGATCCCCCGACAGGACAACGCTTGAATTAATTATTTATGTATTTTTTGTATCGCGGGTTTTATAATTCTTTTTTTTTATTTTATACTTTTTAAATGGATCTCCTAGAGCTGTTTAAAGCCCTTGTAGCCTCATATCGAGAGTGTCGTGAATTGTACTGTTATTAATTATGTGAATATAAGAATTATAACTTTAGCTTATAACTTTAACTTTAGGTATACTTACGTATTTGTTTCTTGCTTGCAGTATCTCCGGCATAACATAACAACGTGCCATGGAAGATAATAGGAACAGCGACAATCAGCTATGTGCTGAAGTGAATGTAAAAGGAGATCATTTGTTGCAAACAGGGAATTACTCAGATTGCAAGTTTTTGGTGGGAATCGAACCTGAACAAGAAGAAATTAAGGGTCACAAGCTGTTATTGGCGATGGCGTCGTGCGTATTTGCGACTATGTTCTTTGGTGATTATTGGGAGAAGACTAACCCAATAAAAATAGTTGATATGCATCCGGAAACTTTTAAGCAGCTTTTACAGTGAGTACTTAAACTTTTTACTTATTGAATTTAAGGCTTAGTTGCACCACCTACCTGTTAAAGTTAAGGTTTCCGTCAAACTTAACAGTAACAGTAACATTGATTCTAATAGTTTGGTTAAATGTGTTGCACCAGTGCATTTAGTAGTAGCTCGGTTAAAGTCTTAGAATTTGACGTTTGAGCGTGGCCGGGTACAGTTAGCGTCAAGTTATGACGTCATTTTAACAATGGTGTCTCCTGTTTTATACCTGACCGGTACTTTAACTGCCCTGTTAATGTTAAAGTGAGATCGTGCAATCCAGGCTAAATAAAACTAAAGTGAACAATTGTTTTATCACTCAAAAACTTTTTTTTAATTTTTCACCCCGCCACCCGTCAATTTGATGGTAAGCTGAAAGCAGAGTCTCAGGAAATAGGGTCACCATTACAAATACGTCGAGTGTTACAATATAACTAGTACTGAATTCCAATATTTGCGTGGTTTTTTTTGCTAGTGCATGTGGTATATTGCGCACACCATTGAATTTGTTTTATAGCATTGCCTTTAAAAATACTAGTCATGAATAATAAATATTAACACTAATGTAATGCGCGGTGATATGCCTAATTAATTAATTAATAATAATGATAATTAGGACTTGATGATGTGTCTAATTGTTATATTTTATTTTAATGTAATGTATTTAATTTTGATGATGATGTGTCTAATTTTTATATTTAATTTAAATTTAGTGCATCTAACTTTAATATATACTATGCCAGCGGCTTCGCCCGCGTGGCTGTCGGTTATCGCGACCTAAGCGCCATCTGTGCAACTTAAATTCTATATTACTAATCATAACTCTGGTTCTACTGAACCAATTGCAATCAAACAAACTTAAGATTTTAAGTTGGACCAAACCCCTTAAAACAAAAAAACTGTATCGAAATCCGTTCAGTATTTTTTGCGTCCATCGCGGACAAACGTAAACTTTTTAAACAAAATATAAACTAACGCCTATATCTCCGATGGGGTAGGCAGAGGTGCTAGCACCTATTTCGCCAGTTTATGTTTACGTCCCAATGTAATAGGTGGCGAGCCTATTGCCATTAACCGCACTAATAACCTGCGATAAATACACACATAACTTTGAAAAGCATCGAAAGTCATTGGTGTGTTTCATGGTAGAACCTGGGATCGAACCCGAGACCTCGTCTCAGCAGTCCATTACCCATAACACTTGGCTACCGCGGTCTTTTTATTTCATTGTAGCAGAATTTGGCGTAAATAATTGAGCGGTGAGATTTAGCAGTGCGGGCTAGGCCCTAATCATTTATTTTCGTTAACCAGTACCCATTTTTGGGGCGTTTTGTTTTTAATATTGGATTATCAGACCAAACTCTCTATTTACAGATACATTTACACAGGAAAGGCAAATATGAAAAGTACAGAAGAAGCGTGTAACTTATATTATGCCGCTAAAAAGTACATGATGCAGAGTCTTCTAGAAGAATGTAGCAAGTACCTTTGGATTCACGTCAAGCCAAGCAATGTATGGCAAGTGTTTGAATTTGCACAACTCTACGAGGACAAGGAGCTGTTACTGAAGTGTGAAAAGGTATCATATATGTTATATCACTACATAGTATAAAGTCGCGTTCTCTGTCCCTATTTTTCTTGTCCCTTTGTATGCTTAAATCTTCAAAATTATGCAACGGATTTTGATGCGGTTTATTTTAATAGATAGAATGGTTAAAGAGGAAGGTTTATATGCATATAGCATCATGCTACAACAAACAGGTGCGGAGCAGGAATTAAAAATGTTGCAAAAACGGGGTGACGCAGACGTAGTTGCGCGGGTCAGCTAGTTTAAAGATATTTCGATAAAAAAATAACATATTTCTTATTCTTAAGCAAGTCTCACTTAAGTTTAGGATTCCGATTCCATATATTTTTTTTTATACAACTTAGGTCGCAGACAAGCACGCGGCCCGCCAGATGGTTTTCCCACGGACAACACAAAACCTCAATATATAATATAATAAATACATAAATTAACTATATAAAATAAATATATATTTTAAATATATTATATATACAATAAATTAAATGGCATTGTGTATGTTGAGTGAATAAAACGATGTACTTAACAAAGTTTTTTTCATTTCATTTTGAACTTTAAGCATGCTAGCGTAAAGCTGAAATTTAATGACAGTTTTTGTGATCTCTGTGGTGTGACTATGGCTAAGAATTAGTGGAATCGGGGTCCAGGTCAGTGTAATGTAACTACAGTATGATCGAACTTGTCTCCAACAACCAACTGGTCTCCAGTAGGAATAATGAAATTTTTTAAAAGGGAAACCGTCGGAAAAATCTCTACCACGGCTTCCCTTTGAAGAGCAAGCCAGTAGAAATCGTTTTACTTCGCTTAATGCTGGACCTACCATATAAACTCTTAAGCAGTTTCTAGGTACCTCCCATTTTTTAATACCTGTAAATCCAGTTATTTCCACAATAAATGTTTTTATACCCCTATCCATATTCAACACCAGGAGAGTCACACTCGTTCTGCTGATTAAATAGGGGGAGGAGTAGTGATTAAGAGAGTTTCTGTGCTGTCAATGCAGAAGACAATACAAGGTTTCTCAGTCTTCTCATTGACAATAAAAAACCTTTTCAGTGAGCTTTAACTGCCTTACTCACCGCCAGAAATACAACACATGGGGTCTAGATAAAATGCATTCGCTCCGAAGTTACATTCACCATCGCTCTGAAAATGTATGGGAGTGACATTTGTTGTCGGAATCGGATCACATGACATTCTTACAACAAATGTCACTTGTCAATTTTCAGAGCGATGGCGAATGTAGCTTCGGAGCGAATGCATTTTGTCTAGACCTCATGGTTTTTATTAGCCGCGGTATTCTGTAGGACGAAGGTAGGCCTAGAAGAGGTACATCCCACACAAAATGAAGAATAACGATAATCTACCTGAGTTTCTTGCTAGTCTCTTCTCAGGAGATTTAACTACCGAACCAGCGAAAGAATCATTTTCAAATGATTTATTTACTAAGTATTTTATTTATTATAAATTTTAATATTTTTCACTGTTAAATCGATCGGGATATTTACCATGTTTGTTAATTTCTTCGTGTAAATTAACAAACATGGTAAATATCCCGATCGATTTAACAGTGAATTTGTAAATGACCATGTCAATCTAAAATCATACATTATAATATTTTTGACAAATGTAGCTACATAATTATTGTAAAACTTTGACATTCATAAGTGCTCTTTATGTGCCTAAACTGAATAAAAAAAACCGTCAAGTCCTAAGTCCTCAAGGTTTCATAAATTATTTATTTTTACAGATATTTAGTACGGCCACGATGGATGTACTGAACGACAGCAAATTTGAAGATGCAGAGCTGAGCACAGTCCTCACAATATTCTCTTACGATAACTTAAACATTAGTAGTGAGACGGACTTGATTATAGCAGCTGCGCGGTATGCCAAAGCCCACAATATAATGGCCGCCGGGAGCGACGACAATAGTGCCGATGACATAGATAGCTTTCCCCCACACACTTCAAATGGTGAAGTTAACGTAAGTACTTATCTTTAAACCTCTTTAAAAAGACCTTATGCATGGCATTATGCCAATTTTTTTGTTTTTTTATACAACTTAGTAGGTGGTAGACAAGCACGCGGCTCACCTCATGTAAAGTGGTTACCGTGGCCTATGGACGTTTGCAACAATAGAAGCGTCACATTCGTGCTGCCGACCATATAGAGAAGAGGCAGAAGGGGGGAATGGAAAAGGTTGAGAGAGACTGTGCTGTCAGTGCAGAAGGCAAATAAGGGTTTCTCCGTCTTCCCACTGACAACACAAAATCTCTCCAGTGAGCTCTGGCTACACTACTCACCGCCATAAACACAATACAAGGTTTTTATTAGCCGCGGTACTTTGTAGGGCGGAGTTACTTCCCCAGTCGGACTGCTCAATTAGGACGTGAGCTCAGACGAAAGAATAAGACTTCTTATTCTTTCGTCTGAGGTTTGTATGTAACATTGCAACCTCAAAAAGTTCGTACCTACATAATTTTAGTTAATAAATAATACCTACATTGTAGTAAGTAAATATAGTAATCTTTGTATTCAGTAATACGTAACTAATGTAAAATGTTCAATTTTGTGTGTGAATTCAGAATTTACTAACAGTGAATTCTTTTTCGCGAATTGCTAACAGTGGCGGATTTACTAGGAAGCAAAGGAAGCAATTGCTTGGGGCCCCGCTTGGAGAGAGGCCCCAAAATTTGAAAATGATTTAAAAAAAAATTAAAAATATTATTTAAAAAAAAATTAATAACATAAAGATGACTAATGGTTCAAATAATATATTAATGTTTCAAAATTAATCAGTTTTTTTGTAATTTAAACAGAAGAGGGGGATATTAAAACGAGGGCCTCAAAAATCAGTTGTTGCTTGAGGCCCCGTCGGAGGTAAATCCGGCACTGATTGCTAAGTACGAATAGTTCCACTATGCCTTATCGTTGAATTTTAGAACATGCTGTATAAGTAAATAATAATATTTATTCTGTGCAGGAGGTGCATGCCAAGACTCAAGATGTGGACGATTCTTCTAACCAAGTAGAGTCTGGATCTCAAGCCAACGCTGGTGAGTAAAATATTTAATATCAAGTCTTTGGGGGTAAAAGGGTCGTGGGGTATACTTAGAGGCCGTTCAAATATTACGTAAGCAGATTTTTTACAATTATTTACCCCCCATTCCCCATGTCAGCAAAAGTAAGCAAAGGTCTTACCCCCTCCCCCTTTGCTTACGTAAACACTTTTAATTATATTTTTTTTATATTATAATTTTAATGATATCTTATAATTTTAAAAATTACAATACGTCTAGTCGCTATAGTACTTATCTATCCAAACGAAACAATACACTGACCATTGTCAGACTAGGAAATTTAGATAGTTGAATAGCGCGCGGTAATTCCCCTAATCGGTTCGAAAGAGAGCGCCTAAACGTACGTATTATTTGCGGGAATCCCCGAAAATGCGTTTCGTTTTCAAGCATAGACCATGTGAGGGTTGCCATTCGTGTAAAAAAGTAAATAACTACCGATGACGTCTAGATCATCATATATATCTCATCTAGACTCCCCTACCCCCCATGTCATCCAAAATAAGCAAAACAGAGACCCCCCCCCCTCCCATGGTGGCTTACGTAATACTTGAACGGGGTGTAAGGGAAACACTCCCGAAGCCGAAGGCCCTTGGTACTGGTACTTACACGACATATTGGCCCAAAAAAATACTATTTGGACCGTTTAACTAGCGCCATCTGGCGAGTTCGTGTTTTTTTCATGAATTTTTTGTTTCATTCATCTTTACTAACACGATGGAGAGTGAATAACGCAAGTTAAACGTTAAGTTTAAAAAAAAATTGAAAAAGTAAAAATTACGTTGTCGTAATTTTTTCGTGCCAATATATTGTGTACCATGAGTACTACCAGGGGTCTTCGGCTTCGGGAGTGTTCCCCTTACAACCTGTATTGAATTTAAATCATTTCTGAAAAATCACTCCTTACACTCTGTGTATGTGTGATATTCGTGGAGATTACCATACGAATAAAAGGCATACACCGATTTTAACGGCTTTTTCAGAAATAATTCAAATTCATAATTCCTTGCAAATATGGGTAGATAGTTTCGCCATATTCCGCCATAATAGGCATGCAATGTAAATATTTTAAATTAGGAAGGAACTTAATATTATACAATATCATATCAAATAAATCCAGATTTTTTTTTTTTTTTTTTTTTTTGTTTTTTCATAGATGTACTTTTGTTTTAGAAATCGAGGAGAGCAGACCCAACATCAGGAGGATCGCAGAAAAAATCCGCTTTCTATCTCTCAGTCCGCAGCAGTTCGCTGAGTGTCCTGAGCGTGCCTCAATCTTAACGTTGGAGGAGGAACATGCTGTGATAATGAACTTAGTGTCCAAGAACAGCAATGTGCCCATGCCGAGTGACTTCTCAACATCAACATTGGCTAGGAACACAGTTGAATTATTTAAAGAAGCCGTAATACTTAATGAAGACGTACGTATCTATTAAATTCTTTCTTCTTTTTCTTTCGTCTTCATCTCGTTCGACTTTACGTATTTTTTATAACACTTAGGTGAAACCTAATGGCAAGTGGTTACCGTGCCTATGGACGTTTGCAACACCAACGGCTTCACATTCATTCTGATAAAAATTGGCCAAGTCAAATCGTAACCTACTTTAAAATCTCACTTTTTTTTTTAAATAACAGCAATATTATAGATTTTCAATAGAGCAAAGAAATTTATTTTAATACTAGTTCATAATGTTATTTTATTCCTATAAATACATATTTGGATTTTGCATAAAACTTGGCACACATTTATATCTCCAATCTTTTTGCGGCGAAATCCACAGCCAAGCATAATTTTTATATTGAATTTTCTTATTGGCTCTCCTTTTTTACATTTATGTTTTTGGTGGGATACATTTTTATATTGTTTCGTAAGTAGAAACTAATTGGGCATGTTTTCTCTCTGCAGGAAGACGAGCCGCGAATGACGGGCATGTTTCGATACAAGGTATCTAACTTCTCAAACGTGGCCAACACTTCGTCCCCGCCATACTATTTGCGACACCTGGCATGGCGTTTACTTATGTCGCGAGACGCAAGGAACGGCCGTAAGATATCAGTCCAATGCATTGGCAAGAGTGATCAAAACTGGTCTAGTGTAGTTAGATTAAGGTTGACAGTTATAAGTCGGGATATAGAAAACTTCCATCACTGTATCTTGAACGATGGTCACATATTTTGCAAGTAAGTGTCATTTGTATATATTTTTTTTATTTTTAATGCTTATTAAAATTATTGCCATGGATACCAGGTGGAGTGGAATAGCCCATTTCACACCAAGTGTCGTAAAAACTTACAGAAATATCGTGGTTGGCGAAATGTGGTGGTTAATACATCTCTGCCTACTAGTTCAAAGATTACAGACGTGAGCATATTGTGTTCGTATGACAACCGGGGCCGGCCGCTTTAACGTTGTTCGAGGCACGACCAGACCAATGCTAATAGCCATATTCATGCATATACATATTTGCACTGAGCGGGGATGGAACCCGCTACTCCTGCGTAGTGATCATGTTCATTACTTCCACGCCACAGAGGCGTACAACTTAATATTTACTTCTATACCGCCTCCACCAAGTCGGTGATTAAGTCGGACTCTAACCGACTAAAACGCATGTCTTCGGGTCTTTGTTTGCCGGAGGTCAGATTATGCAATATAGGTATATCTCTCGCACCACGGCAGACCCGCGGACATCTCTTTGAGACGACCCCCTTCCCCTAATGTGGGAACCATGGCGTTCCCATCTAACCATCATCTAAACCCGCGCTCATGGAGGACGGAGGTCATTCGCCTACCGCCGAGTAGCCTTTTTTTTTCACGTCAATTTGACTTCAGCTCGCCCGATGTCAAGCTGAAGGTGATGTCTCATGAAAGAGGGTCACCATTGCAAACACGTTCAGTGCTCATAACCTTATATTTACTAACGCTTGATAATTTTTTTAGGGACAGTAGTACATTCCACTTCCTGGGCATGAACTTCATCGATTGGGACCGGTATAGAACAGACGATGGCGCCGTGTGCTTCGAATTACACATTGAGGAAGTACATCAATGGAGGCTTGCTTTTTCAAACGATTTCGATTAAATATTTTGTATTATTATTTAAATGTTAGTTTTATTTTCCTCTACGCCTGCAGTACTCATCTGAAGAATTTAAGAAGTAGTTCCCCTTATCCTGTGTAGGCATTTTGTTTTTTATACCTCTTAGCGGCACTATTTTTTTTAATCGTGAGATAAATCCCCACGCATTCCCACCCTTTTTTTTCCTTGTGCGAAATCCCCATGGATATCAAATTCAAAAATCATTTAGTCTGTATAGACAACTAAACGGAACTTACAAAACGTCAATATCAACAATATTTAATAAATTAGTGAGGAAATGGATCACCCCTAATGCCCTAACTCCTCGTATGAATGGGCTTCATAGGTAGGTATACCTACGGACCCCAGACTCTATATTTTTTTATACAACTTAGTCGCAGACAAGCACGCGGCCCACCTGATGATAAGTGGTTACCGTGGCCCATGGGCGAGTGTAACACCAGAGGAAGAACACTCGTGCCGCAACCAATGTAAGAACAGAGACATTCTGTGTCAACAGCGCTAAAGATGTAGGATAAGCCTTTGGTTTTCCCACGGATAACACAAAACCTCTCTAGTGAGCCCTGGCTACCCTACTCACCACCGAAAACACAACACAAAGTTATTAAACGGCGATTTTCTATAGGGCGGAGGAGGTACTTCCCCAGTCGTACTGCTCGATTGGGACGGATATAACGTCGTGTCTCCATAAGTATAATATGTGCTCCATTGGTATATGCGATTAATTTTTCCTACCACTTGGATGGTAGATAAGCACACCGTCCACCAGATGGTAAAGTTATATATTAACAGCCAATATTTTTAATAGTTAATTGCCAAGATCTACCTACCTAATAGGTATGTAGGTACCTTTTTCGTATGGAAATCCCCGCGGGTAGGGATGGTCCCCGTCGGCCTTCACGGGTAAATTAAACAAAAGCAGTAATAATAAAACATTTATTTCATGATATTGTTATTCCATAGTAGGAACTGCTTGGCAGGCACACCAATGAACGTTCCTGAACGATTAAAAAAAAATGTATAAAGTGATGTCACTACACAACTACTAGTCTTAGAAGCTACTGGATAATAGATCTATTTATTAATGTAATTAAGTTTCGGCTAGTTTCTCATAAAGAAACAACATATCATAGTGTTTAATGTTCGGAACTTCACACGATATATTTAATAAAGAAAAATATATCGCGTGAAGTCCCGAACATTATAAACACTTAATAAACTAAAATAATACGTTAAATACATTTTTTGTTCCGTCAATAAAATCCGTCAAATAATAGAAGCTAAGCTAAGTTTGCGCAAATGTTTGGATATTTTTTATTTAATCACGCTCTAAATTCTGAACCTTTGAAATTTGGAGCGGAATAGATTGTTGTCTCCAGACGCCGTAGGATATAAGTGTTCTGTGCTCCAGACAAAACTAGTTAAGAAGATAAGGGAACATATTCCCAGAAATATGTTCCCAAGTTGGCAACACTGGACTTGTCATGCTGCAGGAGCGCTGGGCAAATCCCACAGCCATTGATGTATAAGGGGGGGATGGGCCCTACCTACAAAACGCTGTGTCCTACCTATGTTCCATTTTTATGAATGGACGTTTTACTACGTTAGTGCTGTGCCTTCTACTATCGCAGAAGTGGTCGATTTACGTATACTAATACGATTGGGTTTACTTATCTTTTAACGCGTATTAACTTAACAGGACCGGTAACATGCTACACTCATGAGATAATATTATAATTCTTATTTTTATTATAATTTATAGCTTTCTTACTATTCCAAATGACTTTTATTTTTTAATGACTCATACACGTAAACACAACAAAACACAACGGGAACCGAGATAAATGCAATATTCTCTTGCACTTCATGCATTTGCACTACTTACTAAGAAGTCATGCCGTCACTCACACAAAAACTGTTTTCTAGCTGCTCGTTTCAATTTTCGAAATCAAATATCTTCAAAACCACATATTTGTGTTAAGAAAATTCACTTTAGCAATTCTTTATAATCATTATGGATATTAAATTTCAAATAAACAGTCATCGGCCCATCGTTCGTCGATAAATCTTTTTCTTGAAGTACGTCACTAGTATGCTAGTTGTAGTAAAAGACTAGAAAAAATTATGACGGGGCGCAAAGCATTCATAGATTTTGGTGACCTTGGCACGCTGTCCTTCCTTATAATAGTGCGTTAGGGCCGCCCTGTGCCCACAGCACGCCAGCCTCAATGACATACTCTTGCCACCGTCACCGATGTGCCAGCTGTGCTTGAATGGCAAGATACCGGACGGTATGTCTTTAATGCCATGGAAAACTTGCGTTGACACCATTGCTCCTACTCATATATAGGTATGGCGGGCTGTGCCGGCGGGCTGTGCCGGTACCTACTCTAAAACGGCACAAAAATACTCCAATATCATTGGAGATTATGAATTTGTGTCGTTTATAGTCAAATCGTTCGGGTCAAGGGGTCTGAGCGCCCCCAATCTCTTCAGAAAGATTGCGAAGCGTATGGTTACGTAGTACATAACTATTAATCTGTGCGTATGGTCGACGCTTCTCGTGACCAGAAGGCTGGCCTCTTCTTAAGACAGAGAATAAGCATTGCATTACAACGTGGCAATGCTGCCAGTCTTCTGGGAACATTACCACAAGAGGCATGCGATGCGCAGGAACTCAACGATGCTTTTCAATATAAGCCTTTTTTTGTTTTCTTATTCATGTTTGTTTTAATTTACAATGAACAAAACACAACAGTCAGTTAGTCATAGCTTAAAAGATCTGTATCCATGGTCTTTAAACACAAAAAAAATTACAAATGGCGGGAATAGTTGAAAGATTGATGAAGTTTAGTTTAGTTTCATGTTTCATATTTCCAAGTTTTCATAGTACATCATACTAGTATGTACTAAAATACATTGTTGTGTCTGTGTATGAAGTTTGATTTGACTTGGAACTTTCGATTGTTCATTGTTTTAATAAGTTTGATAAATATTGTCACGTAATAATTATTAAATTACACACATTACATACTGTGATAATTTCCGATATTTTCAATAGGTACCTAGTACAATCATAAATATTTTTTAAAGTACCCAGTCACTTATTATAAGTAAGTATTTTGTTGACAATATAAAAAATACTTATAATTACGGTGATATGTGTGATACGCAATGAATATTTGCAATCTGCGTACATACGATTTTGTATTTAAAACAACTTACTGCTGCATTACATTACATTATGTGCATGTATGTACTTATTGTAGGTTCTTGTTTCTTATAGTTACCCTGTTTAACATTGTACCATGGAAGCTAATACTGATAATCAGATGTGCACTGAAGTGAATGAAAGAGGATGCTCTTTGTTGGAGACGGGGCAGTACTTTGATTGCAAGTTTTTAGTGGGGGTTGAACCTCATCGAGAAGTAATTGCCAGTCATAAGCTGATCCTGGCAATGGCATCGTGTGTTTTTGAGACCATGTTCTATGGTGATTTGTCAGAGAAGAGTAGTCCTATACACATACCTGATATTCAGCCAGAGACTTTTAAACTACTCTTACAGTGAGTACTATAACTTTTTATTACTTGAAACACTTGGTCTGTCTAGAGGCCCTGGGGAAGTGACATTCTACTACGTTATGTTTATCCATACTTCGCAATTAGAATGTCGACTGACGACCTCCATTATGTGGCGGTAGTGAACGTGGTAGTGATTCCCAGTCAATGCAAATATGAATGTTTGCATTGGTCTGGGTGTTTCTATGTATAATATTTATGTATTTACAAAAAAAAAACTAAGTATGTTTATCCGCATTCTAGAACCCATAATACAAGCTAGTTAAACTATGCTTACCATGGATCTAAGTGACATTGTGTAAATTGGCCTAGAATATATATAAAAAGAAATTCTTTGATTCTTTAATTCTTTGATTCTTCTTTGATTCTTTGAGTAGAGAGACGAGTACTGAGTTGAAACGAGAAGCAAGTTGTGAGTTGATCAGAGAGTCAAGTTGAATTGAGAGACGAGTAAGAATATGTGTGTCTTCGATGCTTAAAAGTAGTAACACAACACTCACCGTTTCACTTTCGGCGCAAAAATTTACAGTACTACACAATAAACATCCACAACAACTGACACTTCCACTCTTCAAATTCAAAATTTTCTGTACTTTAATGATTTAGCGGAGTTATCAAAATTACAATGTTCAGATGACTGTAACGTCATTAAGTACCCGTACACGTAAGACCAATAGTTAGAATTCAATGATTCAGACGAGACTTCGTGGGTTAGCTGTCAGAGCATTCCCCCTGTAAGGACCTTGACCTCACCTACATACCATCGGTTTAACAGACAGCCCCCTCTCCAGGGGCTGCTTTGTTGCCGAGGAAACGGCCGCCCACGTAATACTGGAATGCGAGGCAGTAGCCCCCCAACGATCACAAATCCTCGGCACAGTGAGGTCGCTCCACGCAGCCTGTGAAGCCCCCAGTAAGCTTCTGAGCTTCTGGGCGGAGCTGGGCTGGTTGCTCTAAACAGTAACCCTGCACGCACAGTGGCCCAAAAAGGGCGGCTAGGTGCGGAAAAAGGAGTCCCAATACAATCCCCCTGTAAGTGAAAGATCGCGGACTTGAATCCCGTCCAAGCAAGATTCACTTTTTGCTATCTATTCGTTTTCTAAATTTTCTGTACATATGATAATATATTACAGAAAATTCAGAAAATTCAAAAAATACATAATGTAATACCTATCAAATAGTGGAGTATTTTTTTCATTTATTTATTACACCAGTCCATTATAACAGCAGTCCAGTTCATTTGTAGATACATTTACACTAGAAAATCGAATATAAACTCTGCTGATGAAGCATGTAGCCTGTACTATGCAGCCAAAAAGTACATGTTGCAGCATCTTCTAGAAGAATGTAGCAGTTATCTTTGGCATCATGTGAACACCGACAATGTTTGCCATTTATTTGAATTTGCACAGTTCTATGACGACAAACAATTCTTGCTGAAGTGTGAAAAGGTTTGTTTTTTTTTTAAGTCTAATGAATTGACAATGAATCAATAACCTCCGAAGGTCCCAGGATTTATAATTTTTCCTCTTTGAAAGAATTTGTAATGAGGTCATCTGAGAACTAAATAACTGGCATAGGTCGCAGAATAAGCAAGCTAAAGTGGTATTGGCCATGCCCCCCAGCCAGATGGACTGAAGACCTGAAAGCAGAGGCTGGGATAGACTGGACACTGGATCGAGAGCACAAAGGGAGAGGCCTATGTCCACCATTTTAATGCGATAAACTAATTAATTTTTAATTGATTAATCATACTCTCCATAGTCCCAGAAGTTCTGAATAGCTTTGATTACAGCATTACTTAGGTATATATGAATGTGATATCTAGATATTATCTTAGTAACATTTTTGTGG
Organism: Pelosia muscerda; assembly: GCA_963691645.1. NCBI lineage: Eukaryota > Metazoa > Arthropoda > Insecta > Lepidoptera > Erebidae > Pelosia > Pelosia muscerda. The sequence goes on from OY829100.1 coordinate 1,885,331, forward strand.
AAATTACAGATATTCAGTACAGAGACGGAGAAAGTATTAAATAACAGTAAATTTGAGGATGCCGAGTTGAACACAGTCGTTGCAGTCTTTTCTCAAGATACGTTGAATATTGATTGTGAGACGACATTGATCAAAGCTGCTGCACGGTATGCCAAAGCTCATAATATAAGCGTCACCACTAGAGATGCTGACCAGTGTCCAAGTGAGGGATCGCTTTCAGAAATATCTAAGTATTCTGATCATAAAGATGGAATCAATGTAAGTAGTAATAGTTAATATGTTTTATTTAGGTGTGTAATATGTGAAACAGGATAACATTTTAATATTTGACATAAACTCACGCCTATATCCCCGAAAGGGTAGGCAGAAGGAGAGGTACTAGCACCCACATTTCGCCAGTTTATGTTTAGGTCCCTATGTAAATGGTGGCGAGCCTATTGCCATTAACCGAGCACTCATAAACCTGCGATAAATACACACATAACTTCGAAAAGCATCGAAAAGTCATTGGTGTGTGCCATGGTAAACCAGGGATCGAATCCGAGACCTCGTCTCAGCAGTCCATAACCTATACCACTAGGCACCCCGCGGCAGGTTAATAATTTTGAATTACTCTATGGTTTCTTATTGATTTTCAATTAAATGAAATTTTTTAAAGCAATTAGTATGCTATTAAAATTCTCCGATACTACCATTTTGGAGTAATGATCATACGAACCGTCAAGCTGAGCGCCGCCATTGTAGCACTGAACGTGTTTGCAATGGTGACCCTCTTTCATGAGACTTTGCCTTCAGCTTAACATCAGGCGAAGTGAAGTCAAATTGATGTGCCATTAATAAAAAAAAAAAACGAACGATTTTTTTAATTTATTTTTATTAACTCTGCTCAATCAATGTAAAGCATTTTTTTATGCATTTAGTAGTTGCAATGCTAACTTGTTTCAAATCAAATTTAAATCGGAAAAGTAAGGAAAGATCGCGGGTTCGTGTTCGGTCGAAACACTATTTTTTTTCCAATCTCCCTGATAGGTATGTATGGATCGCTATGTCCATGCCTTATCGTCGAATTCAAGAGCCATGCATTAGGTACCTACCCTATCAGTTATTTGTGTGTAGGGGGTGAATACCGAGAACAGTGCTGTTCTTATCGTAGAAACACAGAAGTTGAACAATGGCTATAAGAAGTCTGAAAACAGACCCTCCGGGGCGGAACCTGGTAAGTAAAACATAGAAATAATTACACGAATCCTTAGGACCACAAACCCAGTTCACAAACCACGCTTTCTCCAATTTTCTATTTAGAAAAATACGAGTTAAAAGTTAGGTGTTATTAATTTATTACGTACCTACTAGCTGACCCGCGCGACTTCGTCTGCGTCACCCCGTTTTTGCAACATTTTTCATTCCTGCTCCGCACCTGTTAGTCGTAGCATGATGTTATATACATATAAACGTTCCTCTTTAACCATTCTATCTATTGAAACAAACCGCATCAAAATCCGTTGCGTAGTTCTAAAGATTTAAGCATACAAAGGGACAAGAAAAATAGGGACAGAAAACGCGACTTTATTTTATACTATGTAGTGAAGACTATTTCCGCTAGTACTTGACCGCTTTAACAAACATAAACTCACGCCTATACCCCCGAAGGGGTAGGTAGAGGTGCTAGCACCCACATTTCGCCAGTTTATGTTTAGGTCCCAATGTAATAAGTGGCGAACCTATTGCCATTAATCGGGTACTTATAAACCTGCGATAAATACACACATAACTTCGGATCTTTAACCCATTATATGAAAAAATAAGTATAGGCCGACCCCGTCGGGCCTCCCCGCGTTTAATCACTACATACGAGTAGTATAAAACAAAGTCCCTGTCCCTTTTCCTGTCCCTATATGCTTATGTATGCTTAAATCTCTAAAACTACGCAACGGTTTTAGATGCGGTTTTTTAAAGAGGAAGGCAAAACGGGGTGACCCAGACGAAGTATTCATTACACGAATACCTATACGTTTGGTTTGTTTTAGTGTTTATTTTAGTAGGTTTATATTTTATTTATAATATGTACCTATTATTTAAACTTGAACTTCAAAATTTCTCATGCAAACATTGCACGCCGCAAGACGAGTGTTACTCAAATGTACAACCATAACATCCCATATATTCTAGGCAGTATTCGTCGTCGAGTTCGTCGACGAGCTCAACGATGTATGCTTAGAGAATTACACTGCAGAGCAGCGACGCAAGCTACCTCTTATCATTAACTTTTTATTACAGCTCCAACTAATTTAAACAAAGAGAACTTGAAAATCCGCCGAATCGTAGAAAAGATTCGTTTCCTATGTCTCACTCCAATGCAGTTCGCTCAATGTCACGAACGGACTTCTATCTTGACGATGTCAGAGGAAAATGCTCTGTTATTGAATCTAGTGTCCAAGGAGTGTAACGTGCCTCTACCGAGCGGCTTTTCATCGTGGAGTGCGAGCAGACGCCACATATATATAGAAACACCATCAAAAGTAAGTTGATAGATAGATAGATGGATAACTCTATGGTACAGTGGGCTCTAAAAAATCAAAAATTGAATGAAGTGATGCCACTACACAGCTACTAGTCTTAGATGTTACTGGATAATATAGATCGACTTATTTATGTAATCAAGTCAAGGCTACTACTTGCATAAGTTTATTTATTTTCTTGTGAAAAAACAAGGCATCGATCTTATTTATTTTATTAACGCTATTGTACTTTGATTAAATCAAATTTAAGCTGTCAAAGAATTATAGACCTTAAGGTGTCAAGGAACTTTTGGAGCTCACTGTACACCAAGAAATATGCATCAAAAACATGTAGTGGGAGTTACAGTTGTTCTAATGTATAAGGGGCAGGCCTTACCACTAAAAAATAGGAAAATTATGAAAATCACTGATAAGGTTATAGGCACGGGTTGTGGACCCAAAGGCGCTTTGCAGACGGTGGGGCGGGACGGTCTTTATGACCGCGAAGTAATAAAGATCGCGTCTACCCGTCGATGCCCGCGACTGCCCGCCTTTGGCGCGGTCTTTTTGCCCTTCATGTGCGTTGGTAATATGAAGTAGTATACCCGCCGTCTGCACAAATAAATGACAATGTTTTACAATTTCATTTCTCACGAATATAAATAATTTCAAAAATTATTCTTTCGCTGGTCTGGTAGGTAGTTGATCTACTGAGAACTTAAGTCTTCCTGCTATGAGAACCGCATTGCAATTTATTATCTAGAGTTATTCCAAGAAAAACTTTAGTACTGACAACTACTTGAGTACTGGTCCATTGTTCATTACATATTGTAATCTGTATTACGTTGTATGTTAAAAACAGCATCATTGATAAAATGTTATCGGGTTCATGAACTATTCACAAACTCTTTGCAGGAAGACGATTCGCGAATGAAGGGCTCGTTCAAGTACACGGTATATGGTTTCTCTCATCAGGACAACATATTGTCCCCGCCGTGCTACGTGCGTAGCCTTCCATGGCAGTTACACGTGACGAAGGCGAACGAATACGGCCGGCGAGGACTATCAGTCATATGCAGTGGCATGAATGACCCGAAATGGTCATGCGAAGTTGACATAGTTGTAAATATTTACAAAAGTGATAAGCCGGAATTCAAAACGTTTATAAACGTTACTTTGAATGCCACACACTTATTTTGCAGGTAATTTTTCATTTTGAACATAATAATACATTCATACATAAACCTCACGTCCGTAATCCTCGAAGAGGTAGGCAGATGTGTGTTAAACACCTACGTTTCACCAATTATTTTCGGTCCCACGTAATATGGGGCGAGCCTATTGTCGCCAATCAGGCACTTTGTAAAAAGTATGCCGAAAATAAATTCCTAACCGCAAATGTAGCAGCTAAATAAATTTGAAATATTTTTTTTTGGCCAGATTCCTTGTTATATTTCCCTAACACCTCATATATTCATGTCAATTACACTGTTTTATATTATAATTTCTAGGGAAAGTAACACCTTTTATTTCTCCACGAATTCTGTGGTATGGGGTAACTGTATACACGAAGACGGCTCCGTAAAGTTCGAGGTGACAATCAAAGAATTTCAGAATCAGAAGAGAATTGAAGAGATAAGAAAATAAATCATGAAAAATATATATTCTGTAAGAAATGAAGAATCCTAATCATAAGTCTATTTTAATTTCTATGCTCATTTAAACCTTTGGAAAAATAAACCATTTTGTAATTTTTTATCATTCTCTACTTATTTTTACCTATTGACTCCTACCACCACATTGAAGACACACAACATGAATCTCAGAGCTTGCACATCTTACCCTTAGAGCCTTTCATTATCAGCATTGATAAAAAATGGAGAATTCGCCAAACTGGGGATTTTCAATTCAATTGGGAATTTGTGGATAGAACACATATAAAAGTTTATGCTTAGGTCCAAATGTAATAGATGGCGAGCCTATTGCCATTAACCGGACACTTATAAACCTCCGATAAATACACACATAACTTCGAAAAGCATCGAAAAATCATTGGTGTGTGTCGTGGTAAAAACTGGGATAGAACCCGAGACCTCGTCTCAGCAGTCCATTACCCATACCGCTAGACTACCGCGGTAATATAAATAAAAGATGTACAATTCTTTTCTATAACATTTATTAATTACATCAAAACAAATAACATACTTGATGACCGGCGCTCGGCTAGTGCACGCTTAGACCGACTTGAGATCTGTCCGTTAGCATACCTACGTACGTACATACGTCACAATATTACTTTTTTATATTAGAAGATATTAAGCAGCATTGGTGTTAATACTCATTTTGTGATGAACACACAGAGATATAACATAATCTCCATATTTGACAGCCTAGTGCGAATTTTCTCGACTATTCAATCGCGTTATAGTAAGTTACCATAATGCATCGGCCATCTAGCGGCTAATTAGTGTAACTTTATTATAAATCGATTTTTTCTTCGATTTAAGGGTCAACTCCAGGGTAGGTGGAAAAACGTTCGAACTGTTTTTAGTGGTAATTAAATATTTTACTCCTTATAAACAAAACTTAAAATAACATACAATAAACGTCACTGTCGTAGCGTATAATATTTCAAAAGTTGCACCTGATCTGAATTGACCCTAACGCGATGGTGAAGTCATTTTACCTTTCTATAAGGACCTCGCACTAGGCATTCCGTATATGGATAATTTTACACTGGTCCATGTGTGACCATCACAAACACAAAATACTTAGGATGGTTGAGTTTGTTCCTGATACTTAAATAAGTCAATATATTTACCATAGCGTAAACCAAAGCACCCTTTTGATAAGAAAGACAATTTGGTGTCTCAAAAATATACAATTTTTAATAATTTCACTACAAAACCTAAAACAATATCTTCTTAAATTAACACATTACAGTATGTATATAATTCACAAATATTTCAATATGAAAATGTTTGACAAAATGGAAGACTACATTAACTAGAAAATGTGATGTTTTCTGATATTATCTTATATTGGAACCAATTTACAGACACTGTGGGAGATTCCAAGAGTCCACATTTCATTACTTACCTATTCACATAGATAGCCGTTAATACGCGAAGGATGAAATAAAAATAATTGAATATAACATTCATACAGTGGTGGACATATAATTAAATACACTCTTTATGTTGAACACACATCAAAATGAATGATGTTTAGATACCCAAGATAGGAATAAATTCCACTCTCATTATTATTTTACAGAAATTGATGTCGTATTTCTAAAATGAGAATGGTATAAAAGGTAAATAAGCAATAGAATAGAAAATAATAATATCTTAATTCATTATTATATTCATATTCGGTTAGAGGGCGATTATGTGAGACAAACGTATTTGGAAGTTTCTCGTAGGGTCCAACTTTTGAAGAAAGAAAATATCAGAGCAAGATTACAATTTGCCAAAAAATATGCACATTGGACATACGAAAGTGGGAAAACGTGCTTTTTTCCGACGAAACTATAATTAATATGATTAATTCTGATGGAAAAGTTTACGTGATACGTCTTCCAAAAAAGAAATGGATACAAAATACACCAAGAATAGTCAAACATGGAGGGGGTAATATTAAAGTTTGGGGATGTTTTTCTGGTTACGGTGGTTACCTATAAAAAAAATAGAAGGTCCTTGTATTAGTTCATACTATCTACAATAAAGTTGAACTTAATACATTTAAAAACGAAATCCTTGCTCCGTTTATTTCATTTCTAACATTTCACGATAACCGTTAGAAAAAATATTTAAAGTTGCAAGCTCCTATTGCATTATAATTAAAAAAATATATTACCCTATATTTAAACTTTGAAAAATTAATATTGTCTTTGATTATGTGTCTACCACTGTATGTCGATTCATAAAATTGAATTTTCTAAAATATATTTTGATATATATCGCTACCTATGCGTATCAACGTTGCTAATAAACATTAAATTGATTTCAACGACTTTCATGGGCCTTTATTATTGTATGAGAATGTGTTGCAAATGTATTCAGAATAAATACATTACTATAAAAATATTTTTAAATTGATTTGTTATACAAATATTGTCTATTTTACATAATCCATGTGTATTACATTTATGGTCCCCGACAAAATACTGTAAAACGTATATTTTTTACTATTTTATATATTGTTGGTATTGCCATAACTCAAAAAAAATTATAGTATAAAAATAATGTTACGAATTTGTTGATTAAAATATTGTTGGTAAGATTTTGAGTTATGACAACACTAGATAGTGTTTCGTGTATATGATTCGAAGGCACACATCACTCATTCTGTCGGCCTAAACCAATCGTTGGTAGATTTATTTCCATCGATATGCTTAACATATACTAACATATACTACGTTTACATTTACTTAATGGCACAAATATGTAGCATTCGATAGTCTATAAAAACTCAATAAAATGTTCATAACATAATTTTAAATATATTCTTTGCTCTAACATCACATCAGTACAAATTCTTAAGCTTAAAACTAACTACTAAGTAAGTTGATTAATATGTATTGAATTATATATCACAATCATATACAACATAAAAATATAAGTTATGCTATGTTAAGTGGTCATACTTGAAGATCATTTTCGTTGTCAAGCAGATGTAGCCGATATTTAAAGCTGTTTAATTTCGATCTGTTTAGAAGATATTCGCGTGTAAAGCCAGGCTCTATCCACAATGAATACACGTTAAGCTCATGATAAACCGGCAGATGGCGTGACAGTACACAAGGAACTGCCAACATGGTATTTTCTGTTGTTTATGCGAATGCCATAGATTGAAAATTAGCCGAAACGTCAGGCTAAAAGTAAATAGATATTGAAGTTGGCGCTACATGGCCTAAATTCATTACAAAAAAATTGTGGAGAGGGGGGGAGAGGGTTATAAAAATACCTACTACACACCCACGGTTTAACAATACCAACGATAACAATAGTAAAATATTACTAATTGTCATAGAAAGGAATGCGAAACCGCACTCCTCAACATTTTAAAGCAACCAAAAATATTCGAAATTTCTATAACCATTCCATAAACAAAATTTAATCTTAGTATACTCCTTGCAATTCGTGAGCCTTTAGTTGTGACGTATTCGTTTAACTGCTTTATCTCTTCTAATTGTACAGCTTCTATGCACACGCACAATGTTTATAAGTTCATTAACACGACACGATCACAGCTAAAGGCGCGCGCATTCTTAACTTCAACAACTTCAGTAACACTGAGGGCTGAAATACTTGCACACTCAGAAGCACAGACGATTATTACGACCGCTACGAGCTTTCTTGTGTGGCCTTCTGTGCTGCACATAGCGATTGATATTTCCGCCCTTATGTGAATAGCGTTTAAGAGAAGCAACTGGGTATACTTAGCTATATTGAGGTTGAAGAATCAATATTTTTTTCAGCACAAATGGCATTACCCACCATGTTTATTATTAATCGATTTCTGAATATTTTATCAAATGTTTATAATAAACTAAGATCCTCAGTAGCTTTGCCTAAACAATATTTCGTGAAAACAAAGCCGAGAAATGATAATTTTGTACTAGTTACAGAATTATAAGAAGTGATCGATAAAATTATATAAATTATGAAGCATGCTTGACCGGAGATATTGATAAATTGAAGCTTAAATTAGATCCGGCGATTAGTGTTCTATATTCCAATTTGGCGCTATTGTCAGTGTGATTGATGAAATCGATTGATACAGTCCCATCAATCAACAGGTACATTTCACACAGCTGCAGTACGCTGTCCAATTCTGACTGTGCATTATATTCGCGCAATCTGACGAAGAAATCATAATTAGAACTGGTATTAAATTATCATTTCTTAACAATAGGAGGTGCAGAGGTTCTTTTTACTGTCGATATATAAGGGCCGCTTTCCACGATCCGCGATTTTATAGACCACGCACCGTGGAAAGAATCGCGTCCTTGATACTACAGACACGTTTGTGAAACCTCGCACAGTGTAAACTCGGCATAAGACACATATTTACAAAGAAAAACTAATTCTAACTGCGCACAATGAACATATACATACATACTTTGACAATTTCATAACATTTTGTACATCAATAAAATGTATTTAATATTGCGCGCTTGAATTCATTGCACGAATCATTATTGTATATTTTCACTGAGATTTATAAAATAAATCGTGACACGATACCTTTAGGAACGGGTCTCGAACAAGAGACATTCCGTTCCTAGAGGAATTACTCTTCCAACTGAGCATCCGACCAGGACCCCGATTGTACTAATTGTTAACCACCGTCATACCACTGAGATTACATATACTGCCATTGAATTTTCTGTTTTATAGACATAAACTGAAAGTTGGAAATTAAATGAAAGTGTTGATTACATTGTTTTATTCACTTTACAAGATACCAAATAATTTTAGACTTTAACAGCATAGCAACTAAGAGTAAAATTAAAGAAAAACGAGGGGACGTAGTAAGCCTTCCCGAAGAGTGAAACCTATGCTCGGACTCTCTCCGTGAGTAGCGGCGCTTCCGTGAAACAAATTACTACACTACGATGGAAAAAAGCGCCGTCGATTCGACAGAAGAATAATGTAAGAGTAATGTCAGTGATTTAACAATGGTTGACAGTTAGAATCGGGGCCCATACTAGAAATTCTCATGATTACCTAAACTGGTCAAATGGTAGAATCTCAACAAAACTATCAATAAGTTAAGCAATATGTTTTGTTGGAATGCACCCACACCGAACGGGATAGGCTTACAATATTACCCCTCGATTACACCAAGGCTTTTTATCTTTTTTTCTTATAAAGAATATTAGCGCCCGAAATTACTAATATTTCCTCCAAACCCTCCAGTTAAGTTCAATGGCTTCTGTTAACGTCAGTAGTGTAATGGCCAGGATTCGAACCCGAAACCTCTAGATCGTAAAGCCGAGGTCGTAGGGTTTAAATACGCAAATGTTTTAAAGGTTTTTTGAGAGTCTCAATACATGTATAAAACAAATAATTGTGTTCAGACAAGTTTTTGACAAATCTTCAATCAGTTTCATATAAAAAACATTTACAACTGATTTGTTGGTGAAAATGAGGGTTTAGAGATACTTGTCAGATTGTTCAAAAAGTGTGGTGCAGTGACTTTCTTTTCAAATTTAGTATTATTAAGGACATATTCTTTCAACAATGAGGGTATAAACAAATTTAGAACACAAAATGATTTCTTAATTGCAGTCGAACCTATAACCTTCCAAACAAGTCCATTAGTGTTACCCTACCCTCACTTTAACATTTAAAAACATGATTACTGATTTATAACAAAATTATTTGATGAAAAATTCTACATCAACAATGGAGGTATTTTGCCAAAAACGAGTGATTAAGATATCTGTATGTAATACAATATTTTGTAATCTGACAATAATTCGCAATGATTCCAAGCCGTAACACATGTGTTCAAACAAGACTGCCCTGTAATACTGAGTCACATTTTGAAATAATTGACGCCCAGACACTATATACCAAATAACACACATAGCACACAAATGTACGGAGATTATATTTACTAATGGCTACAGTATACACGTGTCTACGAAGACATCCATTAAAAATTCACATAAAAACTGCTTTGAGCCCTCGACACAAGAAATGCATTCAGTAGACAAAAATGTCACGTTTGTCCCAAATCGTCGCGAAACTTCCCGAGCGAGCTCCACGCGGCCCACATTACACTGCAATAAATACAATTTTGTATGTGTATTGAAAGTTCAAAAACAATTGTGTGTGTATTCAAAGTTACAAACAATATCATTCATTTGTTGAAGCGTGTAAAGCAATTAGCTGCAAAATGCAAAGTAATAAGACAAGGAACAATAATAGGGAAAGGAAAAATTGTGACATATTCTCTTTGATGGACTAATTATTGTATTTAATTTGTTAATTTTATATAATTATTACTAGTGCATAATCAATATTAATTTAAAAATACCTGTAAAATTGCATGCCTTCAGGGTGGATTATGGAGGGACGACTTTATTTACTGAATGTTACCTATAAATTACCCATTTTCGCAATAAATGAGTTTGAGTTTGAGTTTGAGTTTGAGACGAATAAAATTGCCGAGTATTTCTGGTTACAATAAATTGTTAATTTGTGCCAAATGTACTTAATTGTAAATTTATAATTTTGAATATCAAAGCTTTAATAGTGTAAACAATTGAATGGTGGGGCGACATAATATAAATTAAATAAAAATAATCTAATCTACTGCAGTTAATATAAGAATATTTAACAAATGAAATGTTAAAAAGGTCTTGTTAATCCGAACCCTCATGTTTAAATAATGAAGTGTTTTCGTTTTCACTGCATTCCTAAACTACTTATCTAACTTTATATTTAATATGTACACATCAGTATTAAACTATACTCTTAAAATACTGCCTAATTTAAACTCTAAGTTTATGAGTAACGGTCGTAAAACTTAAAATAATAACATATTATTCCAAGTTTATTTCATTTAATATTTAGTACGATAGTATATTTCTGTAATACTAAGTAAGCGACGACCGGTTTATCAAATCAAAGTACTCGCACATATAAGTTCGGACCAACTCAACTAAATTAGTTGTAATACACATCCATGTACTCACCCTGATCGAACGTACTGGGGTTTATGTAGGACAGCAGGTCCTGGTCCGACATGTCGGTGAGCCGCTGGACGGGCGCCGTCATCTCCTGCGTGACCGCCTGCGACACCGCTTGCGACACCGCCTGCGACACCGCCTGCGTCACCGCCTGCGACACCGCCTGCGACATCGCCACTAGCGGAGTTTCCGCGGCCGGTTCCGCCGGCGGCTGCGACTCGTTCGTCTGCATGTTTTGCATGACGCCGGTGCTCTCCGTGGTCAGAATATTCGCCGTGTTGATAGCTGAAGTCACTAAAGCGTTCATTGTAGTGTCCGATGTTAAAATTTCGGCGGCGGCGTTCAGAATCATAGATTTGACGGCCGCCGGGGGAGTCTTCACAGACGTGATTTGGACCTGATCTTGAATCAACATAAGTTCGTCCTGAGCGGAGCCGGGATTCATGACTATCCTTTGAGAGTTGTCGCATAACATGCTCGGGGAGACTTGAGGGTTGAGGATCACGTCTGGTGGGATGGCCGACGCCGACATCGGAGGTAGGAGGTCAGCCGTTTGGCCGCGGCCTACGACAGCTGCATTCGGGCTTAGCAAAACGTCGGAGGCGTGAGATGCGGTGGACGGTGAGGAATTACAGGATAGGTGATCATCGACCCTCGAATTGACGAGTTCATCGAGTTTGGTAGAGTCCGGTAGAATGGCGGCGGTCGCTTTCATGGCGTCCTCGACTAAGGTATTAAGGTGGGCGCTCTGCTGGGCCAATCGCTGCTCGATCTGCGTGGTGCCCATTTCTAGTTTGGTGATAGCTCCGAACGGATTGAAGCTTTCTTCTCTATTTGCTTGCATTTGGTTGTAAGCCATCAGTCTTTGTTCGTTAGCTTGCATGACGGTCGATTGTATGCTGGTATCGGTGATCATCAGCTCAGGGTTGAGTACTTTCATGTCACTCTCTAAGGGGTCCACCGACTTGGAGGAGATGAGCTGTCTCATGGATTCTAAAGGCTGCATCGGGAGGATCGATGGATATATTTGTGCGTTGGTGTCCTCCGTGTTGAAGATGGCTGCGGTGACGGACTCCACCATCTTGTCTGTTTGGACCTGCGTCTGTATCGCCTGGAGTTGCTGCGTGAAGGACGCCAGGGGTGAGGGCGGTTCGCTCTGTGCCGGTGTCGGGGGAGATAATTTGATACTGTCATAGCCAAAACCAACCTGTCGGAGGAAGATTAGTAAGATCAGTTAGGTTAGACCAGCACATGTATATTTTGGATGCCTGGAACGATAATCTATAATATGCCGGGAACGATATAAATTCAAATTCAGAAATTATTTATTCTGTATGGATCATTAAAGGGGTCTTACAAAATGTCAATATCAACAATTTTATAAATTAGACAGCAAATGGATCCGGTTCGAAACGTGGCCCCGACCTGAGAAGACTCCAGCAAGAAATCCAGCGGGCTTTTCGTTTTTTTTGGACTATTTACAATCATTTACATATCGTATACTTATACAAAAATTTGCTGGAGTAGCACGTTGAATAAACAGCTCATTTTCAGGCTTGTTTATCATCCAAATAATCCTAGATATAATAAGCTTTTTGGCATAACTAAATTTTAAAACTTATTGATAGGCAAATCAAGCAATAATTGTGTTTGTGGGTCCGACCTGTGAGTCTCGCGACATCTCGGACTTCAGCCGGAGGTCGACGACGCTGAGGTCGTCGGCGACGGAGCGCAGCGGCGCGTCGGGCCCCTCCGCGCCGCACGAGTCGCCGCCCTCCGCCAGCGAGTGCTGGCTCGACTCGTCCGCCATCTGCCGCGGGGAGGGGAACATTACCGTCACGTTTGAAGCGAAGAGGCGATATACAATGGGAGGGAATTCTGTTTTGGAATATGTGATGTTCTAAAGATAGTTTCAACTTCTTAAATTGGCTTCTGCAGCAGAATCGCTGTAATTTTGCCTATGTACAGTAAATATGGCAAGTGGCAGATAAGCATACGGCCTGCTTGATGAGAGTGGGCCGTGTTTACCGTGACCTATGGACGTGGACAATCCAGGAGGTCACACTCGTGCTACCGACCTTTTGATGGCTTTCTTGGAACCGTCACACAAACTGTACTGTACATGAACGTCCCTGTACACATCATTGAATCATCAAATCGGTAGGAGACAAACACACGGCGCACCTGATGGAAAGAGGTTATCGTAGTTCATGGACGATTGCAACATCAAGGTCTTCACTCTCGTACTGTCGACCATGTAGAGTTGTAAAGTTTAAGAAAGTTCCTGTGCTGTTAGTACAAAAGAAAAAGCAGAGTTTCTCGGCCATTTCTTCTTCTGTCGAATCGACGGCATTTTGGAGTTGCCATCGTTGTGTAGTAATTTGTTTCACGGCAGCGCCGCTACTCACTGAGAGGGCCCGAGGAAAGAATTCTCTATTCGAGAAAACCTCAAACCCAGTCTCATGAGGTCCCCGTGGGCCCGTGGGAGTACTGACCTCGCTCTTGAGGGCGGAGGGCGAGTGCGCGTCGGGCACGATGAGCGAGGGCCGGCGCACGGGCAGCGCGGGCGGCGGCATGAGCGCGGCGCCCCACAGCAGCACGGGCCGCGCCTCCTCGCCGCCTGCGGACAGCCGGGGTCAGACCGCGCCGCGCGCTAGTGCCGACCTGCCCTAACGCTCCGTTTTCACTGGTTCGGCGCTCAACTACACTAACTGTGCCCACGTACGGCGCTCACAAGGAACGAATGCTAAATAATCGTTTTTGTTTTGTAAAAAAGTAATCATAATTTTATGTGAGCTGTTTTACAAATTTGTAACTTTTTTGCACGAGTGTAAACTAATAAATCATTGTTAGAATTTGACATTAAAGGTAAAACGAAGGTAATTTTTGATGTTTTTTTTCTTTCATTGAGCCAAACGCGAGAAAATTTAGGACAAAACTAAATGTAGAAAATAAACTTTAATCAAAAATAACTTTCTAAGTGCGCAATATACAACCTTTAGCATTGAATGTCTTAAGTCCAACAATGGTTTGCAATTTTTCAAATATTAAATTCATAAATTGAATAATCCTGATGTAGCATTGAAGCATTATGTTATTAAGTTTATGAAGTACCTTTTTAACACCAGGCACTACGGAATACAGAATCAGCAATTGTAATCACTTTTATTTGACTGCACGTCTACACCATATCTACAGCAAAAATTGATTGCACCCCATGCATTTTATATAGTTTGTCTGGAAAAATTTAATCCGATTCCATAAGAATTGAAGGCAAACCATGATCGAAATACCTTAATTTATTTATTTAGGTTACGACATGAAAATTGATGCCAAAGCCGATGTGAAAAGAATCGGGTAATAAAAATATGTCGATGTTTTGTCAGATAAATATATTTTGTTCAATATTAAACATAAAAGTAAATTACGCGAATAAATTATTAAGTATAGCTGGCCATTACAACAAGCGCTCTCACCTGCATAGAAGACGAAAACATGGCAATTAAATAGAAGAATAAAAAGAAAAATAAGAAGAAATAATATAATCTGACAGAACATTCTTCAAACTTCGCAAGTATTACATAAATCCAAACTCGAACTGTATCTCTTGGTCAATTGTGTGTCTATAGTTCATTCGAGTAAAAAAATAAATACGTTCAAATTTTCTCATTATTAATATTTTTACAAATTCTTAGAGCAAACAGAGAATACCAGCGCGCACTTTACTTTCTCTGTAAATATTTTTAAATGCCAATTTTTAAATTTTTCCCAGTTCCATAAAGTTTTATTCACATTCAGAATAGACATATTTTCTACCAGACAGAAGTGACAGAAGATGCATGATTTGAATTTAGAATCATTGTTATTTTTTAACCAATTGATAATTCTAACGTTATAATATACTACTGCATGTTCATATATAATAAATTATTGACTAGACCGGCAATATCTGGCTCTTTTGCGATAGCTAAATAAGATTTTAATTGTGGGTCTTTGATAAATGAATCCAGATTAATACTATGTTATTTAATTTCTTACCTCGAAGGGACTACAGTCACTCAGAAATACATTTACCTATATAAAATCCCTCATAATAATCTTACCATACCGTCAATCGGAACACACACATGATATAATGAACCAGTTAAAACGGAGTCTTATTGCTAAAATAGTAGATTACAGGGCATATTCGGCACATATAACTAGCAATGTGGGATTGTACAGTCTGTCCTAGCAAGGAGTGTCACTGGGAAGTGGATTCTATGTTATGTGGATAAAGTATATTTTATCACTTCATGTGTATTTTTATGTGTGGTCTGTAATGTGTTGAGAGTTTAGCGTACATATTTGGCACATTGTTGAAGTACAAACCGTCGAAAATAATTACAGAAAAACGCCAGACAGGGATCTGCAAAAATACCCACAGGTGCTGAACCATTTGCTAGATGGGAACACCATGGTCCCCACATTTAGGGAAGAGGGTCATCTCAACAGAGATGTCCCTGGGTCTGCCGGGGTGCGAGAGATATGTCTTGTATAATCTCACCTCCGGCAATCGAGGATCCATGGACGGCGTGCGTTTTGGTCGGTTCGAGTCCGACATAATCACCTCCATCGGTTTTGGTGGAGGTGGTATCCGAGGGGATTTTGCGCACGATAAAAAAAAAAAAAAAAAAGGTGCAGAACCATTTGTTGGACACCCTAAAGTCACACTCAAAAGGGTTATTTTAGAGCAGGTCATAAAGGCAGTTCAGGGAATGGAGGTTCAAACCAGGCCTAACATCTTCGAAGAAATTCATAAGTAAGAAAATGATTAATCTCAGCAGGGACAGAATTCGAAAAATAATGGGAGTGCTTATTACCCACTACTGCACAAAATACACGTTAAGGAAGATGCTATCATGAACAACTCAAAATACAGATTCTGCAAGGAGGACGATGAAACGATGAAGCATATACTGTGCGAGTGTCACGCGTTAGGAAGATATCCAATGAACCTACTCGTGAAGGGACCAAACCAAGGGATTACAGGCACCTGCTATTAAGAGGAATAGTCACCTTCATAGAGAGGACTATCCCTCCGTACAGGCCAGGGTGGGGTCGACACAAAGGATCCAATATGGTCAAAGTGTCCGCGAAAGCTCCAGAGCACACATTCCGATAATATAAGATAAGATAGACCAGGATGGTGAACTCTTTAGAGCTTCCAACTGCCCGTAACCCATGCCATAGTTTTTCATATGGCGATACCAACATTACCGACGACTTAATGTGCTCTACGAAGCACGGCAAGCGATAAAAGTCTGCTTGGATATCAATTACATCTATTGCAAGTTTATTTCACTGCCACATGTGCATATGGCACACTCGCTAACTGTGACACAAGTTTGTACTATACTTTGTAAAATATAGCATGGGTCCTATGACAGATGTCAAAATGAGGTTCATAGGGATGTCCGAAATTCGATGAAAATATCGATACTACCAGCTATTATTGATGCATGTTACATATAATTAGGTTTAGTTTAATTGTATCTATGTATTTAATTGTAATGAGAACGAAATATACTTAGCATACAAGGCATCTTCACTCGTACTGATGAGAATGAGTGGAGTGGATCAGTGGAAGTTCATATCAAACAAGATGTTGGCGCGTGTATCTTATGCCTATATCATGGCCGAAGAGCCAAACGCGGCGTGTCTTCTTAAAAAACCCAAAAACAGATTCAGGTCGTTGATGGATTGAATATAGAATTTTATTTACTCAATATTATTTAGTCAAGTATATTGAAATATAAACATTATTATGATATTAAAATACCTAAGCAATAAGATTAAATTCTATTTTTTTCTTATATTATTTCAATTTTAAATTAAGCTGTATACAAAATATGGATAGTTCATATTATGTGGTCACGATGATTCATCGCCCATCACTAATAAGCTCGGTATGCCCATAAAGTATGACATTGACAGCTACTACATTCAATAATAGAAAATTCAAAACTTCATGTGCGGGATTTCACTGACAGCTGTCATAGGACCCAAGCTACATTTTACAAAGTATAAACTGCTAGTCCAGTGGAATACGGGACTTTCTACTTTTGGCTGAGTAATTCTTCGGCATTTAAGGAACTTACTGCTATATTACCTCCTAAACCCGAAAGGAGAACCTATGCCAGAGCCTTATTGATGTTTTCTAGTAATTTTATTTTATTTTTGTAATCATAAATCTTTCTTTTTGCAATCAACAATAGTGCGTGTAACGCAATCTGTTCTAGAAGTGATGAAAAAGGTATATTTATAATTGTGTGGTTTTGTGTGACTGTATGTGGGCGTGTGTGAGCGTGTGTGGGCGTGAGTGCGAGTGTGTGTACATGATGTGTGTGCGTGCGTGCGTGCGTGTGTGTCAGTACCGTGATGGCGCGGGGGAGCGGGCAGCGGCGGCGGCGACGCTCTCGCTACCTAGACAGACCTAGCTTGAACAGAAAGGGAAAAAAGAAAGAGTACGCCATTTGCGCATCAGTCGTTTCTTCCAAATGTATCTAAATATACATCACTTGTATAAACTTATACCGCAGTGTTATTTACATGCTAGGCGTTAAATATAAAGCAACATGTGTTTGCAAAGCAATTGTATCCCTTTCGCGTTTATCATTCATAACTAAGCTCGATTCTATGTGACATGCAATGTATGTGCATTACAAATTCGGTATGTTTTGACGTAATGCCATCATTGTTGTATAATTGACAAAGTTTTTATACACATGCATTATCATTTTGACCATTACTAATAATAATGACTGACCAATGCTTAGTAAATCATTAAGGCTCGATTTAATTTATTAATGATGCTCGTGTCATAATGATAAATGCGTTAGCGATACACGTCATTTTCTATGTAAATATATTATTATGACTATGAAAATATAATATCACTATTAACTATGACAACATGTTAAATTACTGTACAGTTAGATTCAACAATGAGAAGCAACATTAGTTAATAAGCAAAAATGTGATTACGAAGCATACCGAAGCAACATTTTATGGTAATTTTATGAGGTATTTTTGACCATAAAACCAAAAATTGTAATGAACATAAAAATATATTGTTCAATCGAAATTATTGAAAAAAATAGCAGAATTTAAGTAAAATTTACGTAAAATTTTGAGAAAAGAAAGAAAACTATAAAAAATAATGAATTTTGAAACGTGAAATAAAAACACAAAAACTGATAACAAACAATAGAAGCATCACTATGTAAACAGCAATTGAGTGTTGCTTACGGAGTAGGTAATTAATAAATCTAATAATAACTCCATGTTAGCGCCATTCGTGCAGACATCTACGGCATACAGACAAATAACACACGACGGTAGGTAACTTAAGATACGAATCTTGTGTATAAGTATTTCTTAATGTCATTTTATTTCTTTCTAAAATGGTGTGTATGTACTTAAATTAACTTATTTGTTTGTTGGGAATGATATATCAACAGGTCGTTTCTAAATTCTAAACGGGATGAAAAAAATATGATCAATTTTACAATATTGTAAAAATGTGATCAATTTTACAATATTGTAAAAATGTGATCAATTTTACAATATTGTAAAAATGTGATCAATTTTACAATACAGTAAAAATCTGAATAACTTTAAAATATTGTAAAAACATGATCCATTTTACAATTTCGTAAAATATGATCAATTTTACAATATTGTTATACATAATATTTTTCACATCAGACAGTGGTCCCTAAACGGTTCACAACTTTTTTACAGGCCGACGTATTTATCAATAAAAACACGCAACGTATATCATTATGCGAATTGTTGCCTTTGTCAGCCCCGTAGGGAAATAGGCGTGAGTATATGTATGTATATTTTTTAATGGGCGCTATAGTACCCTACATTTAAATAATAAAATAAGTAACTGTCAAAATTTCGATGCGATGACGCCAGTTTCGTTGTATAAAAAATTGGTAACCGCCATGGGACCCACTGGTACCTAAGTACATGACATTAAAAAACACGGGTGAGTGTAACCCAAGCCGGTGTGTGTGTGTGCGTGTGTGCGTACCTTGCGTGTGGTGGCGCGTGGCGTGCGGCGGGCCGGTGTCGAGCGCGGGCGGCGTGTAGTAGAAGCTGTGCGGCTCGGACGCCTTGCCCCCCGAGCGCACGAACAGCTGCACCGCCACCGCCTCCGAGATGTCCGCCCGCGCGTACGGCGGCACGCAGCACACCAGGTGCGTCTGGAATACGCGCGTACGGTTATAGCCGACGGTTCGTACGTATGTACTAACTGGCAGACCAATAGAAGTATGTTCTTTCCCCATGATTCCACCAAATGACACCCCCTGTGGTGTCATGGGGATAACCTAGTCCCCATTTCTCCACCAGGTGGGATTTTATCTTAATCCCCATGCACCCCAGTGGTAAAAAAACCTCGACACTAA
Source organism: Pelosia muscerda (assembly GCA_963691645.1). Taxonomy (NCBI): domain Eukaryota; kingdom Metazoa; phylum Arthropoda; class Insecta; order Lepidoptera; family Erebidae; genus Pelosia; species Pelosia muscerda. Next base: position 1,904,995 of record OY829100.1, read on the forward strand.
AAATATCTGGAAAAGTAAAAGATGAAAATATTCTAATATTGTCGTGTCGGGAGACTTGTACCTAAATGGTTAAGCACTCCCACTATTTTTCGAAATGATCCAAATTCCCCTGAAACTCGCACGCTCTCTCTCTCTCTCTCTCTCTCTCTCTCTCTCTCTTTCTCTCTCTCTCTCTCTCTCACACACACACACACTCACATACACGCAAACGCAGAGGCTGACAAGTGTAAAACTGATTGATCCAGTTAACGGTCAATTCACACAATGAAAGTCACGACGTAATATGAAAAATAATAATACTACCCTTTTGATCTGGTTAATACGATAATTATCTATACATACTTGCTGTAAGAACTCCTTGTCAGGCGTGACTTCCTCCTCCCAGTGCGTTCTGTTATCCTGTCGCTGGCAGAAGACCACCCTTGTCTCCTTGAGGAAGTTCTTGCCCAAAAGGTACAGTTCTAAGCCTCCCGTTGCTGGACAGGATACCAAGGACTTGCGGCACACTTCTGGGACACCAGGCGGTTGAGCTAGAATTGTTTGATAATGAAAAATGTCAGACGCAAATTAAGTAACCTGAAGTGGCAGTGGGCTGGCCACATCTGTCGACGGACCATTGGCCGTTGGGGTAAACGAGTCCTAGTATGGAGACCGCGAGAAGTCGACCTGAAAATGGTGGCTGGACTGGATGTGGAAGGCTGAGGATCGGGAGCAATGGCACATTTTGGCAGAGGCCTATGTCCAGCAATGGACAGTGATAGGTAAGATTGATTGAAATGTCAAGAAAGCACCTAAGCATGAAACTGAGGACCACCAACTTTATGCACAAAAGTCGCAAATGAGTCTATGTGCACTATACGGACCAACCAAAACACCAACGGGTTAACCACGGACGCGATTGATGTACTGAATGGCTCCTCACATTTATCTCCTGAGACCTTAAAAAAGTAGTACATTTTAGGTGTCTCTAGGGGTTAGCTAGAGTACATCATCAAGAAGTTTGCCGGTCACTATAGCGTGGGTAAGGCCTCTACATCTTAAGTAGATAATTTAAACAGCAGCACGTGTAGAAGACTTTAGTTTGCCTGTACAGTCTGATACGGGAAAGCAGTGTCCACATATTCATCTTTTGAGCTACACCCTGTTCAAGAGTGGAGTATACATACTGCATATAATCTGCGTGGAGCACACTTGCAGCGTCTCGGGGTGGCCGGCGGCGTTGACGATGTCGGTGCGGAACACCATTCGGCAGCGCGTAGACTTCTTCTTGCCACGAGAGATGTGAGCTCCCGCCGCGCTGGGTGCCGCCCCTCCGAGGGCCTCACCGAATCTGTGCTCCACGTCCACGTTCCGTTCCTGGAATGTTTGGGAAAACGAACTTTGGTATAGTAGCAAATCAACTTCAACCAGGTGAATTAATGATCTGGAAGAGAGCACTCAATAATAACAAAAAAGTTAAGCTATCAAAGGCGTAGTCAGGTCTAAGACGTATTTAAACGAGAATTTTAGCCAGGACAGATCCAGGCAGCTCTGCTGATATTGTATCCTCTCTAGAAATATCTCGTATTTAAATCCCAAAGTTACTTTTGTCAAAAAATACATTCATGTAACTTACCTTAAGGATTCCGACGCAATCGCAGGTGACCTGCCAGTTCTTGGCAGGTTCCAAGTCTATTTCTATGATGACGGTCCCGTCATCTTTGCGCTCCTTGCAGGGTGTGGAATTCTTGCCGGAAACGCGACACGCCTGGTAGAACATGTGCGGCGCAACCCGCCCAGTGTCTGTACCTATATATACCTGAGTAGCGCAGAATATGGTGAATTGAAGTCATCAATACTACTTCCAGAGTGAAAAGAGACCAAGAGACCTTGTACGAAAAGGCAGTAAAAAGAGTAAAGACGTAAAAAATTAGTAATAAATGAAACTATCTGAAATACGAAAAAATATCAAGAATAGCAACTGATGCTTTATTTCCCAACGTAGTACATACTAGGTAATTCTTGGCAGTATTAGGAGATTTAAAGTTGTATGAAATATTATACTGTATTCACGTTAACAGCACAAAATCTCTCCAGTGAGCCCTGGCTACCCCCACTCACCGTCGGGAACACAACACTTGGTCATTATTAGCCGCGCTATTCTTTAGTGCAGAGGTAATTCCCCAGTCGGTTTTGTTAGCGTTTGTTGCGCACCACAAGGCCTTTTTTCGTTGTGGAGAGGTCTAAGTCCAAATGAAATCTTAACAATATGAGATAGGGTAGTTATTTAGTTATTTACCTGGAGAACCGCTGGTTTGTCATAACCAACTAATTTGACTATGGGGAATCCGTTCCCGGAATTGTCTTTGACAGCACCACGGCTGCCTTCAGTCTGGTATCTGAAAAAAAATGAAGAAATCATGTTTCGTGTTTTTTAATTTCTGCAGAAATAACGAGTTTACTAATCCCTGAATTCTACCCAAACTTGCACTCTCAACATTATGGCATGTGGAGTAAAGTAAAACTGTCGAAATTGAAATTTTCTATTGATTATTCACAGGATATTTACCATGTATCTTGGTTTTATGGAATACTTCAACCGGCAACATGGGTTTGGCAGAAGCCGGTCTACACTTCCAGAGGATATGATGGGTAACTTCTTAATTACGTATATCCATTTATAAACTATTATAAAACATACCTCGCTCTGTGTTGCGTCTCGGGCTGGCACAATATTTGTAGCTCCACAGTTCCATCCCTCGATCTACATGACAACGGTGCGGCCAATCCTGGCCTTCCACCTTGCGTCATGGCTGCTAGGGCTCTTCGTCGCGCAATTGTTTGGGCTAATTTCCCTCCGTACTTCCCACTCAATTTGCCACCTATTTTCCCACCCGGTCCAACGAGCTTTCCACCTCCGGGGTACTTATTAGCAAGTTTACCTCCACTACCTAATTTGCCACAAGATCTATACGGATCCTGGAACCTCTTACCAGGCGTTTCTACTACGTTTGGACTAGATATACTGCAACCGGCTCTCATCCTGTAAACAAAAATCATTCATGAAATAAAAGTTTGAATTTTAATAATCTTTATTAGATATGAAATTGATTACAAAAAGCAACGGTTCTGAGGATTCACATAAAATGAAATGGAAACAAGACAAACATTGAGCGACAATAGCTTTTGTAAGTAACCATCATTTCAGTACACGCAGGTAATATAATACACATGTACGATGCAGTACATTTACATGCAGTGATCATGCGCTTATAGAGATAATACACAACACTATTTATTATATCAATGTTGATGTGGTATGACACATTGGACACTCTGGAGTCTCCAGGAACCCAAGCAAACAAGGAACTAACATGTGTTAGGAAGTAAATTTAGAATTTGATTTTACGACACTTCCTACCTTCGATGTTCATAATAATTTAGGAAAAGTCAACATACACGGGCGCGGGTATGGGTGGTGCCGAGGCGTCGGGCGGAGCGGGCGTGGGAGCGCACGTGAGCTCGATCGTGCCCGCTGCGCCTGTGGGGAACGCATACGCGTCGTTGGCATCGTCGCATTCTAGTTTAACAGCAGCCTCGTTGTCGCCACGATGTCTTTTCAAGTCCGGATGTTCCCACTCCTCCAAAGTGTCCGACAATCTGCAGATGCCACCAGGCTTTAGTTAAGTAAGTTAAGTTTTTGAGCCAAAATACCCGATGAGATGCGATGTCTCCTCACAATGAAGTTGATCAAGATCAAATAAATAATGTATGCAAATAACTTTCTTTGGATTCAATACCACTAGGTTTCGTTGTATTGTGAAGTCTTGGAATTCTCGGAAGTTGATAAAGTGAAGAAGGACAGAAATACTTGTCATCAGAAATGTGTGTTGTACAAAATGCGATGCTTAAAATAAGAAGATTAAAGTGGAAATGGGCTGATCATGTTATTAGAGGAGATAAGAAATGGAATAGAAAAGTAACATCGTGTTCCCAAAAGAGGGAAAGAGGAAGCGTAGTATACCATTTAGATGAACGGAAGGATGAAATAGTCGGAACAATTGGAGAATCTGGGTCAGATGAGCATAGAAGAGATACAACTGGAGAGTGTTGGGGAGTCCTTTGCCAAAGAGCACACAGAATAGATTATTTACAATTCATTGTACGAAATTAAAGAAAAGAAAAGAAAGAAAGAAAAATACAATAAAGCTGTAACTGTTCTAATTATATGTGTATTGTATTGCCATTTTATGAAATGAAATGTCGAAGTAGAGATAGTATAGAGCCACGTGCAATGAAGTGTGCCAAAATTATGCATCTGAGTACATAGCAGTGATATGTTTGCGATCTCACGAACGCAATCGACGAATGAATAACTAACTCTAAAATTGGAGGCGTCGCTGTGAAGCTCTGGTGAATTCTGTGTCTAAACGCATCAGCGTCTTCAATCAAATCAAAGAACTTCCTCAGGTTCGTCTGTTTCGATGTTGTCTTTATAATGATGACTGAGATAGTAAAACAATGAGACTGTTGTCATTCAAACATCAAGTCGGTAAGAAGTCAGAATACGGCAGTCAGTGAAATAACTTCGTGTCTGCTGGCATTACAGATTGAACAGCAATTTTATCATTTATAATTTGGAACTTGCCATGTTACTAATTAAAATGATTTCGCTTACACAATACGTAGTCATGAATTATGTAAGCAAACATTTTTTATTCGAATTCTACTACAAAAACTTGCATAGTAAGAAATGCCAACGCGCTCAACAACAAAAGAGGTCTCTTAGACCCATCTCGCACCATGTTTCAGTTACCACAAGGTTAATTCAAATAGTATGTTAACATTTATGTCAGTAATTATAAAGATTTGATGGAGACGTCATGTTATTAGAACGCCAATCAAAGATGGATCCCGTAAAACATACAGATTACAACCACGTGCTAAGCTATAGGGGATAGGGCCTGGAACCTTGTGTTTGTCGATTTTGAAGTGTTTTTTTACTAATATAACAGTAGTGTCTCACAAGAACAGCTTAGTAAGGCATGTTATTAAAACTTTCATTATTAAAATCAGTTATTTAAAAGTTAGCAAATGATTTAGTTAGCGAATCTATTAGTTTCATGCCATGCAAAGCTTCTGTTAAAAATACAAAAAATAACACCTATGTTTTCATTCTAACAAGATTCTTTGGTTGGCGGTCAATTAAATAACTGTCAAAGTAATATGATTTTGATAAATACGCAAACTACGTAATCTCACTGATCTCTCTTTTTCTAAACTTAAGACATAGCTCTTAAGTTCTTGTCGGTGGAGTAATCGCCACTCCTTTCTGTCCCCGCCAACCCCTTGACCTCCTGATACGACACAACTGGTATACTTTCCTTTATCTGTGTCATAAATGTTCCTCTTGATCTACCTCTTCCTTTCTTTCTTTCTAATTTCCCTTCTATGATCTTTGTTAGAAACAAGTCGTGTCTCACAGGTGACCCATGATCTCACTGATACGAGTATTATAACTAAAATGATTATTGTTTGTGTGGGCGTCTAGCGGGCCTGGGTCGGTTTGTGGATTAGTATGTTTGTTTTATGCGCAGAAACTGATCGGAATTTGGTGAATATTAATATGGATATAGCTTATTTTTTTATTATATCGTAGAACCTTAATAATGTTATTCTATTACAAAGGGCTCGAGTTAAGTGTATAAGTAACCGTCACGGTCCCTTTCCTTGTGATGAAATAACCCTATAAAACTCATATTATTATGCTTACATTGTTATTAAGTAAATATATACCTATATAATGTGCAATCGTCGAATGACGAAACCGCAAGTATGTAGTAAGAAGACACAATGACATGATGGTAGTTGATATCAAAAACCTGAACTAAGACAAATTGGCTGATTCAACCGATGGTTCTTCCTTACAATAGGGATTCTGAAGGTATTACCTCCCTTTCGTCCCTCATCATTAGCTGTCGACACCTTTTTTTTTCCCGTGCGGAAATCCCCACGATACCCCCCGCCGCAGTCAGCGTGGGACGTTATGTCAGACGCGAACCAACCAAAATCACACCATCTTGGGCCAGCAGTTGCCGAGGGTGAGGTAGCTTCTGTCATATTCCTCTGGCCCCGGTTGACCCAGGGTGCGGGACTACGGTGCCAACATCTTTCCTTAGATAAGGAGAAGAGCGCATCACGCTGCCGGCCGCCGAGCTCTCGACTAAGGTGTCAAGATCTCCCCTGCAGCGTGATGCCGGATAGCATACACTAGATACAAACTACCTACACGGTATAAAGTAATATCTTAATTAGGATTCTCTCTTAGGTTGATTAGTAATGTATTTTCTTTCTTTCTTTCTTTCTTAGTAACCGTTAACGATTACTATATTTTTAATATTATTTCGGTTCGGTTAACAATATAGATTTTTATCTTTACAACGATAAAATCAACTATCGATAAGGACGTGTCCGCGTGCGCAGAACGTGCGCTCGCGCATCCCGGCACACCAAGGTCGGATGATTAAGAATTCGCGTGGAGTCGAACTAGACAACTATGATGTAGGTTGTGTAACGAAATTGTGCAAAAATCATGTTTAGAAACTAAATGCTGACATGAATTTCTATGAAATTAGAGTTTTATCAAGATATTTAACAAAGAATATATCTATGTCTGTACTGCAACTGCATATACGCGACAGAAGCATTGTAATGGACTACAACTATAAATGCACGCGAGTCTTTTTTCTTTTTTTTTTTATCGTGCGAAAAATCCTCACAGATACCTCCCACCGGAGTCAGTTGGGTAGGTTATGGTGTGAAAACGCACGCCGTTTTTGGGTCTTTAGTTGTCGGAGATGAGTAACCAACATATCCCTCGCGCCCCATCTTTCGAGATGATCTAGCCCCCTAGCCCGCAGTGCTTCTGCTAGGGTGACAGGTGGCTTCACCCGTTACCCTCAGGGCCGCGCTTATGGAGGACGGAGGTCATTCTGCGACCTCCGATGTCAGAGGGACCTCCGCAAATGCACGCGAGTCTGGGAATATTCTACTATTAGAAGCAACTTAGTTCACAGTCATCTGTATTGTCAACTCGACTGAAGTCACTTTTGCAAAATGGTCAGTGGTCAAGTTAGCTCTTCGTAACGCATTGAACTTGAAAGCGAAGCGTCTGCGTTTCAGAAGTTACGAATTTGTTTTTATATGTATGTCTTTGTCTGTTTGTTTCCGAGGATTGGTTTGCGTTATTTTGCTCTCGTACCAGTTACCGTCAGAAGAATTTAAAAAGTTTAAAATGGTGAAATAATCCGTAAGCCCGTAGGCCTCTTTCTTTCGTATTTGTAGTGATATATGCTGTGTTGACTAGAGACAGCTAATTAAAATACTGGTTACGATACTCCATTCTCATTCCATGATGAATATCTAATGAATGCATGCATAACTTAACACCAGTTTTCATTATAATTTAATAAATCCAATGTCAGAAAAAAAATTGAGTAACCTTTTATTAGTTATTCTATAAGTATCAATAATATATTTTTATATTGCTATTTCATTAGTAATTTTTTTTGTGGTTATGATATTGAATGATGCTTGATAAGAGAGACTCCACTCTGCAAATGTGTCCACTGAGACCAATTTATTAGACTCCATGCAAACAAAGATCCATGGCACAGTAGTCGACATTCGACGGGTTAATAATGCGGTGCCCTTTCAGCATTTGATTAACAACATTGCGTCACAAAGCTATTGCTGTTAGCGAACAATTTAACCCTTACCTGTTCACTGCATCAGGCCCAAGGCCACTGTCGTTACTATTCTCACATGGCTCTGGCGGCCTCAGGGAGTGACTGTGAGCGTAGTGCGTGAGTTTGCCGAATTTGCCCAAGTGGGTCAGTTTACCCGGGTGGTGCACGATTTTGCCGGGGTGCTGCGTCTTACCCGGATGAGCACGTTTATGCGGCGCCCGCATTACTTTTCGGTGAACACGAGCGCTCATAGTGGGTGCTGTCGACATAGTCATTTTCATGCCTGTCAACAAACAGAAAATAAAAAATTATTAATTATTATTTATTTTTTATTAACTATTTTGAAATGGCAGTTTGTGTAAAGCGTTGTTGCGAAATGCTGTTAATTTAAATAATGTTTATACCTAGGACGATTGCCTAAAGCCCATGACTAATTCTGTGTTAAGACTTGCATATTAAATCAGATGATCAAGATTAAGTGAAGACAGAGAAAAGATAGTGATGCAATGATTTGAATCTCTTGATGATGCAATACTTTGCGCCGCCGCCGCCGCGGCCTGCTTCTGCTAGAGTGACAGGCGGCTTTACCTGTCACCCCCAGGCCCGCGCTCATGGAGGACGGAGGTCATTCTGCGACCTCCGACGTCCGAGTCGCCTTCGCTCATCGTGGGCTGTGCGGGTCCGGAGTCTTCTCCGAACTCGTTCTGCCGTCTCCTTCTCGAGCATTACTTGCTCGCAGAAGGAGGCGCCGGCAGCCCAAGCGTTTGCACATCGTTCCATCGCCGTCCCAGACACATCTGGGGCCCTATCACAACCTGTTAAAAGTAATATTATTTCAATCTTACTTTACTTTCATAGTATGATTCGGACTCAAGACTATTGTCGTCCATCGATATTTGTGTTCGGTACCTAGTAAGTTGTCTTACGAGATATAGAAACTGAAATAAATTCTAAATTTCATTACTTCTAAATTTCATTATTCTAAATTAAATAAATAATAGAAGGTATCCTTTGAGGAAGAGATTCTGTTTGACCCATTTTAACCAATAACACAATTATCTCGACGGCCGCTGACGGTCCGAAACTCATTATGAAAGTAAAGTAGGATTGAAATAATATTACTTTTAGTATGTGGTGGTTATGGCCCCAGATCTCGGTAACTACTTACTTCTAATAAAAACGGAAGTAAATAAATTGTAATTCTGAAGTGTTACAACAGTGAGTCACAAGATAATATTTAGAGATCGCAATCACTATTTTATGAGCCAAATGCCATAACACGTCCAGTCATAAACTAAACGCGACTACGAATGCATAAAATAGTGAGGCGTCATGTCAGTAGTTAATATTATATCGCCATTTACATTTGGGACTATGTTTCGATAATATAAATCAGTTATACTACTGTAGCATTAGCACGAAATACTATCGAATTCGTGATGTAAAGGTATCGACAGAACGGAGTATTGCGATTGGCGGGCTACACACGCACACAGGTTCACAAGAGGTAGGTTGCCAATCACAATACTCCGTTCTCTCGAAACCTTTAGATTACGAATTCGATAGGAGTTCATGCTAGTGCTACTGAGGGGACGTTGTAAGTATTCCCGAAGAGCGAAACCTATGCTCAGGCCATCTCCGTGAGTAGTGTGCTACTGCTGTGAAATCAATTACTCCACCATGATGGCAACTCAAAAATGCCGTCGATTCGACAGAAAGAGTTCTACCCACATCACGAATCCTGAATATTTAGTATTAGCACATGGACCTTATTTAAGGTCAACTGCGTGGTATGTGTTTGCGATGGGAATATTATTCACATTTTTCAGCTATCAATGGATTTCCGAAAATATTCAATCGCTTATTTTTTAAGTTATTATTGGGGTGTAATGTTTAGGAATCAGAATGTTCATAACTGTAAATGTAAACCTTTGAGAATGACGCAAGGCGAAACCGGTTAGGTACAATAATAAATATCGTGGAGAAGTATAAGTGTGTCCTCAATAATGCATATAAAATCGCTACTTAGTGAATTTACGACATAAAAGGAAACATCTCCAAAGTGGTCAAGTTCATTCCAACACACCAAGATATTTTAAGAACTATTCTTACTCATTGAATCAGCAATCCATTGCTTATTCCAATAAGAACACCTTGAACTTAAATGTTACAATAACACCATTACTTTAATCTCTACTATTATGGTGTATAAGAGCTTTTTTATTTTCAGAAGAAAAAGAGGGCAAGGGCAGAGCGCCATCAAATGTGAGCCCCAATGAAAATTATACAGCTACAATTCACATCAAAGTAAAGCCATTAATAAGTCGTTAGTTAATCGGCAAATCGTATTACAAGATCAGAAACTACAGACATTATCACTTCCAGTTAAGTGTTTCCCATAAAACTAATATATTCTGGGAGTCATACACGCTCGGATTGATCATAAGGGTCATTTTCGATCAGGTGGCAAAATGCTCGACCAGTTTTGAACTAAGAATTAAATATTAAGACAAAGCTTTCAAATAGAACGCAAATTATCTGGTTCCGCTTTTACCAGTCTACCTGCGTCGTGGTTGATATTCGATATTTTTTGTGAAACGATTGCAATCTGACCACCACAACCTATAAGCAAAGGCGAGATCGAAGCCCTCCGGACACTAGGATCCCATGATGTCGCTCGAATGGGATCCATAAATAATTTTTTTTTCGCCTCTTGACTACTGCAGTTAGACTAGCCGCTTGACTTTTTAGAGCTTCAACTACTCATAACTACTGCCATAGATTTCATATGACAAACGGGACCGACAGCTTAATGTGCTTTCCGAGGCATGACAAGAACACAATAGCCATATTCATGGATACAAATATTTGCACTGAGTGGGAATCGACTTCCGGCGTAGCAGTCGAGTTCACTACCGCCAAACCACAGAGGCATTATGCGTAACTTTAATTTCTCAATTCAGAAACCAGTTGGCAGCCCTATAACTGGCATTGTTTGGGCCAATTGTCGTACTAAAATGTCAAAACAAAATTAATGTATAAACTAAAAATGTCGTAAGTACTAAAATCTAATCTCAATCGCACAAATGTCAAAACAGGTACTTTCTTTACACACTTTTCATAGACACTGTGATTTTTGTAATCACTTGTATATTATCTATTCAATACTTTGTTATTAGAAACCTTTCTATTATGCTACTCTCATGCAGTCTTCGTTTTTATCAAAAAGCACAGCTATTTATTCATTTTTCGTGAGAATACCAGAACCTTTAAATTAAACTAATAGCTTAGGGAAATCGTAACGTTTAAACGGCGCGGCGGAACAGAAAATGTCAAAGATGCTCAAAATGCCAACAGTTTTTGAAATCGGACAAGTAGTTACAGAGATTAACGCATTCAAACAAACTCTTCCGCTTTATAGATAGATGATAGAACTTTTAACGGAACCGAAGCTTATGGGAATCTCAAGCTGATATCAGACTGTTGACTTTCACTCGAGTGATTGGTTAATATTTCATTTAAATCTGTGTTGACACGGCTTAGGCTAAAATATATAATTAGTATTTTCTTTCAATATATTATCGGTTGACATGAGAGTGCCAAAAATGGACCGATCCAACTCCCTTGGATCAATAAGGCATTAATAATTCGTTTTATGTTCTAACGAGGAAGGTGAATGTCTGATATCACTTTAGCTGGGAATCGAGAAGAGAATTAATCAGTGCACAATGCAGATTTGATTCATGGCACAATAGCCTTCATAAAATTCTTTAGCAGTTCACAGGAAATAATAAATTTGGGTAATAAAATGGGCCTTGGGGCCTAGACAAAGTGACATTCTATTGGCGAAAACGCCAGTGGAATCACTTTAAAGTAGTAAAATGTTACATGAATATGAATGTTAGTGACTCGATATTTTATTAGATCACGGTAGTGTCACGTAATCCATTAATAGAATATTTAAGACGGTTCGCGCTTCGATGCGATTCCACCAATAGAGTGTCATTATGTCTAGAGACTGGTGTATCATCTCGTACCAATACTTTCAACAGCTGATTAGCTCGCGAATTTTATTTGGAATAGGCTTCTATTGGGTTTACGATTACCTTTATGGAATTCTTATCTAAATCTAATACACCTGCGAGAAAAGCAGGTTTTTTTGCATAAAAGTAAGATAGAAAACGTATGTAAAAAAATATTTAGATTCCTGCTCTATACCTTGCCGTTTCTTGTAATTTTGGACTTGATACAGATCTTGACAGTTCTTTCTAAGGGGGCAATTGAGGTATATTAGAATAACTAGTCCTTTGGTCAGGATGAAGAAAAGAATAGAATTATGCAGATAGTATTGAGGTGCCAGTAGATCTCATCATCCAGTTGTAAGAACTCAGGACTGTCTCGCGTTTACTGCTCAAGGCGAGAGCTTTGCTCAATTATAGCAGAATACCAGAATACAACTTTTGAAGTTTCGTAAAAGTATAACTAAGGATAATTAGAATTAGAAATTATTCATAAAGATAATCATTACACATCATTCACCGTGGTGAAAATATCGAAACATGTGTTGAACATTGTAAAAGAGTTTTATCTGAGTATAAGATTACAACACATAATACTATCTACTGTGTATTGATATCTTAAAGTATAACAGTAAGTGACACAATAATATAATGCTTTGTTTACCTACATACAATTTTCGCCTTGAGTAATACACTCGACACGTATAATTTCGATAAAATGCGAACAGTAGTATAAAACATTCATTTATTTACGCCACTGCAACATTAAACAATGCACTACTTTATTAAGCATATAATTAGCATTATATTGCAATCGCGGATCATTCAGTGAGGTAAGTCGTAATGATTGGACCCAGCATTGCCCCCTGTGGTACTCCTAACAACAACAATCACAGACAATTTTAAACGTACCGATAATACTGAAATATAAACTGCTACGTATTACTGTATTAGTAACGAATCTGACTTAATATTGTAAATCTCGGTCAATATACGTACACACGTATGCTACGCAACACTGAGACATTCGTTCGGTACATCGAAACGTTTTATAAATAGCTACGTCCTTGCGTTTTTTAATCTTTATTCTCTCCGTGTTAGTTCGTGTACCGCTCAACCGATAACGGTGCTTTGAACAATGGACAATTATATCGTACATTTTACTTGTTATATCGTTGTTATGGGCTCGCCAATAATTATGAAGAAAGCAAATAAATACATTATATGAGGCGATAAGAAACATACGTTTCGCAGCACGAATGGGCGGGCTCGACGGGGAACGTATGATATATTATTTTATCTTAACATGGTCGGTAAGAGTAAGGCATCCGGCCTTAGTTTTCTATCGATAACATTGCAAGCGTACATTAATCAGTGTATGCCTAGTGCCCATAGTGAGATTATGTAGACAGCTATATTTCTGGTCCCACGGAATAGGAGGGGGGAGTCGGTTGTCGAAGACCAAACTCTGGGATTTAAAAGATAATGACTGTAAGTAGCATAGAAAGATAAGGATATCGCTGTTACAGAAAGATTTAAAGAGCAAAAGATTAAAAAGTCTGGCTCACATCTCTGCAATTCGAACTATCATCGGGAAATCCAACTGCTCTAAATAATAATAAAGAATAATCGAATAACAAAGCAGTCTACATGTTGTCTAAACAAGATTATGTTGCGAACACTTTACGTATTTGAAGAAAGAGAGCCTTTAAAGAAGAAGCACAACGTTTACTTGCACTTCTACTGAAGCCCGAGACATCTGATTCGACTCATGTAGTAAGTTTGTAAAACATTCTCGTACTGTTACGTAAACAATTTCGCACGCAGTGAAAGGAAATACTCGTGCGTTCAAACAAATTATAGTTTTTATTATGTTCCAACTTCTTCTACAATCATTAAATGATCCAGATGAATCGTTTGCTTCAACTCAAGAGTTTGTAAATAAGGAAACTATATAAGTAGGGAACAGAGAAAACTTCATCCCGAGCACACTCAAACTGTGGAATGAATTATCTGCTGTGGTTTTTCCAAGAAACTCCAATATGAGTTTCTTCTCGAAAGTTTCTAGGCAATAGAAGCGTGATGCCCCTGGTGTTGCAAACGTCCATAGACCAGGTAACCACTTTCCATGAGGTGGTCCACGACCTTCTCTGCCACCTAAGGGGGAAAAACACGTATAGTCAGCTTCCATTTTATCATAGTAGGTTACAAGATTATGTCTACTCTTGTCCATCACAATTTCAATTACCTTATTTATATTATATCATCTATGATATCAACAATGTCGTGTGTCAAAAGACAAGCTGTCATATTATTACCACAGACTATGGAACCCGAGGGAATTTAGTGAGTTCCCATTTGTGAAAACGTTATTTATTTAACAATATCCTAGCGGATCCCAAATTCTGATATAAGGCCTCAGGAGCTTCCGGGATTAACGCAAGGATGATTTATGTCAGCGGTCAAAAGTAGATGATTTTGGTCCGTTATACGACCCTGAAATTTTTAAAACTGGCCACTTGTAACATAACATACATAAACTCACGTCTATATCCCCGACGGGGTAGACAGAGGTGCTACACCCACATTTGGCCAGTTTATGTTTAGGTCCCAATGTAATGGGTGGAGAGCCTATTGCCATTAACCAGGCACTTATAAACCTGCACTAAATACACACATAACTTCGCAAAGCATCGAAAAGTCATGGTTAAACCTGGGATCGAACCCGAAACCTCATCTCGGCAGTCCATTACCGATACCACTAGGCTACCGCGGTAATCATTACCCATACCACTAGGCTACCGCAGTAATCATACCACTAGCCTACCGCGGCCACTTGTAAACAATACAATAAAAATGTTAGCTCCAATTTTGAAAATAGAATTCTTTACCAATAGTACGAGAGCCCACGACCAAAATTTTTGTCTCATAGCAATACGGCCAAAACCGCATCAAATCGATAGATACGATTATTCTGAACTCGAAAATACCAATATCAGACATTTTCCGCGTAGCGTTTGATCTGACCGAATTTTCAAAAATGTCAAAGAATTTTACCGAACTGCATCATAGCAATATGTCTGATTTGCAGACTGTAGTTGAATAATAGTTCTGAGATACCGGAAACATATTTTTCAGACGTTAGTGGTGTAGCGCAAACCCGTAAAATCACTTAATAAAATTAAAAATGAGACAAAAAAAATGTCTCATAGCAATACGTCTGAAAATCTTTTTTATTAGTAAATTTTGTTTATTTGATGCGAACAAAACAATTTTCAGACGGAAATGTGAACGCAATAAATTTGTAGACCGTTTTCAATTTGTTAACAAATTTTACTGATCGGTATCATAGCAATATGTCTGAAAATTGTTGGACATGATAAAATAAGTTGTCCACATGTGCAAAAAATTTATATCAGACAAATTAAGTGTAGCACCTTCTCTATCAGACAACTTTGCGATACTCAGATATCATTTAAAAATCGTATTGAGGCATCTTGAATTTTCTGTTACAAACCAATGAATACGTTGCGACCCTGAATTTATTAGATGATAATTAACAAAGAATTTACCCGAAACCGTAACATTGAACTTGAAGAACTGAAATAAATCGCACAAAAGGAAACTGGGATGAAGTTGAAAAAAAAACGGTTTATTCAAAGTTACAAAATATTCTCGTATTCAATCGCTGTCGGATTCGGAATCGTCGTCGAAACGTTAAACGTTATTTTCGTTTTTGGGAGTATATGCTACACTTAAAGTGTCTGAAAACAGGTTTTTGGTAATCATGGCAGCAATACGAAAAGTTGAAAAAAAAAATTATCCGTATTGCTATGATACAAGTCGGCTAAATTTGTTGACATTTTCAAAAATGCGCTCAGGCTATATGCTACGCGCAAAATGTCTGAAAACAAACTTTTTCGTAATACAATTATAAAATCTATGTACATTTTCACTATCAGACGTATTGCTATAATACCGACTGTCTTTTTTTTTGACACAGCAGAAATGGCCTCCCACGCAGTTGCTACACTTTCGACCGTTACTACACACCTAGTCGGGTTCAGAATCATACAATCTAACGATTTTATAGGGTTTTTGCCGTATTGCTATGAGACATGGTTTTGGTCGTGGGCTCTCGGGCTACAATATTATTGTACGGATTATTGTGTGTGTATTTCATTCCTTTGCTATTTGTTTTACGATTTGGCGGCAAATTGAAAATTGCCTGTGTTTACGTCAACATGAATTCAACGCGAGAACATTTTCGTGCAATGTTATTTTATGACTTTTGATTTCATGATGTCATTTAAGTCAACAAGGAAAATTGATATGGACGGATACTATTTTAAGAAGATTTAATGATAATAAATCAATTGCTAGGGTGTACAGTTTTTGACTTTTTAAGAAGTTTCAGTGTCGCCATCGTAGTTATTTTTTTTAAAGTAGCATGTTTTAGAATAAAATCTTTTTTATAACGAGTATCAGGCATGTTATTTACAGAAGTTTATTACATGCTACCTGTTCTTTGATGGCTGTCAGATAATATCGTACTGATGAAGTACTGACCTTGTAAGGTCCACTTTATTAAAGGTACGTGTTTTAGCGGGGTTATGAACTATTTGAAATTTGTGGGACGTGTCTGCTTCATATAATTTGCTACGAGTACTTAGCGTAACATCTAATGTTTTTAACAATTTTTATGTACATTTCGTATAAACTACCGCAATATTCTCAGTATTTCCGTCCATGGACTAAAATGTTTAATTCCATACAGGACTATAAATCAAGAAATCAAAATTAGTCTATCTCAGTCAAATCCCAATGTTTGTAGGTTTTTGCCTACTGTTTCCACGCTGGCATATAGAACTAATTGATGCTTGTATAGGAGAATTTCGAATGTTTCAGATGTGGGTTCATGGCTTAACAGTCAGAGCGTTCTCCCTTTAAGGAAAAGATTGCGGGTTCGAATCTCGTTGAAGCATTCTTTTTTTTTTCAATTTAAATTTGATTCGAACAGTCAGCATATTAATTGCTTTAGAAAATTGTGAGGTGTTAAGTTGCACTCGAACAGACTAAAATACACGCTGTCTTTGGGTCTTTAGTTGCCGGAGTTGAGATGCGAGCGAACATATCACTCGCAAACCAGCAGATCTCCGGCCCTCTCATTCGAGATGACCCCCTTCGGTAGGCCTAACATGGGCGCGGGACAAATATCTCTCTCCACCGCTTATGTCAAATTGACGGGGACAAACGCGTTTGTCACTAATTGCTAGCATGGCGTCGAAGGAGATAACTTATGTCCCTCGCTGTGACGTAGACAAGGGACTTTTTCTCCACTTGCTTAGCACGGCGGCCGTAAAGTGGACAAGATATGTCTCTTTTTGACAGATTATAGAGAGATATTAGTCTCCGAACTATTGAGGTGGGGACAAAAATCGTAACCGAAAAATAAATACATTGAAATTGATTAATTAATTAATGAATTAAAATTTTAATATATATATATATATGTATATATATGGGGAAGGGGGGATTTAAATATTTATCTCAAATAATTTTGACCTTCAATATTTAAAATCCAGTAATAAAGTATTAATATTTGTATGTATGTATATGTATGTATATATACATATATATATATATATATGTATGTATGTATATGTATGTATATATATATACATATATCTACATATATGTAGGTATATATATATGTATATATATTATATATGGACTCTACAACCGGTCATAGTGGGACCCCCCCCCCCCCCCCCTACAGCGGTCAGCAGTACGAGTGTGACACCCTAGGCATTACAAACATCGATAGGCCATAGTAACGATTTTCCAACAGGTGGGCCGTGTGCTCGTCTGCCACCTAAGTTGTATAAAAAATCCAAACATATAATCCTATATTATTACGACACATTACGTAACACAATACATCCCATTACAAGGTCATAATACCTACATTATATGAAATTAAAATAACACCGACAATTTAAAAAGTCAATGTTGCACTTACAAAATATGCACGTTGCTAGGTTTTATCAATTTGGTCGAATAATACTTTTTCGTATATTGGTAGCATTGAGTGGACAAACGTTCTCCCCGGTGACAAACTAGTCTCTCCTCGACGCCATGCTAGCTAAAGGGAGAGAGAAGGAGGGAAAGACAAATTTTTCTCCACTCCCCGGGGACTTTTGTCTTCGCGCCATGCTAGGCCTACAGGTGTAGGAACCACGGCATCCCCGTCTAGCCCCCGGTTGCACTTTCGAGTCGCCGCCGCAGCCTGCTTCTGCTAGAGTGACAGGCGGCTGACTCCCAGGCCCACGTTCATGGAGGACGAAGGTCATTCTGGCATCCGACGTCGAGTCGCCTCCGTTCATCAGAGCTACCCCGCATTTGTTCCATTGTAAAAAGTATTTATGTACTGTGATAACCATTTCTCACCAGGTGAGCCATTATTGGCGGTATAAAAAAATGTTTTACCAATTATCCTTCATTAATATTCTCAAACCGTGGTTCTAATCGTTTAAATTGATATAAAGAAGAGGAAGGGCCGTGCATACATAACTAGCGTGTTAAAAGACACCGCATTAGAAGTATTATAACAGCCCTGAACATTTCAATGTAATTTATAAATGATATTACAATAATACGTGTAGTTTGCCACGACAGGAATACATAATGCCGATATGTTTAGTTCATATTCTGAATACTAAGATATTAAAGTGTAATTCTTTAAATAGAATCAGTCTAAATAATGCACATAGTAATACATCCGAGCATTCGCATTTTTTTTTCACTTTTTAAACCTTGTCTGGACTTCCACAAATAATTCAAGACTAAAATTAGCCAAATCGGTCCAGCCGTTCTCGAATTTTAGCGAGACTAACGAACAGCAATTCATTTTTATATATATAGATAATAATTATAGAAAGTAGGCTTTAAGACGAAGGTGCACAAATAGGTAACCTTTTATTTTTACACGAGGAAACGAGCTGACGTTCAGAAATCGATCCACTGCGATGGAAGAAAGAAATAAGAACGATTTTTAAACACGTGCAGAGGACAAAATAAATAAATTACCACAGAACAAAAAAACTTTACAACGATTGACATACATACAATATTGGTTTGTTATTCACGTGTCTCCCTCCAGCTATCCATCAAAATACAATAGGGATGTTGACAAGGTCGCCGTCGTCCGATTCATCGCAGCACTGCTTAATAATATAAGTTTTTAGTGAAAGAACATGCAATGTAAATATATTGCAAAGTTAAACTGATACTACATTTAACTTAACATTACATAATTGTTTTAAATGTCCAAAGTTAGGTCAAAATATAAACAAACAAATTACGACTCAATATAACTTGTTAGATAACTTATTAAATTTCAAATTACTAATTACGAAATATACAAGCGTAAACGCAACCGGGTAAAAAGACCGAGATAATTGCAATAATTTATTATTTTTGCGACCGGTACAATACGCGTCGCAGGCATTTGAAGTCACTTACGTGTATCAATTTTGTATAAGTAGAGCGTTTTCGAGCGGATTGAAATATCTTTGAAATTCGTTCTAGAAATATTTCATTATATTATTATAAAGTGGTTAATTTTAATAATAAAAACGTAGTCAATAATGTTGATTCACTTGGAACACGAACTAATAACTTTTATATTAATTACACCAATCAAGTACACTAATATCTCTGTATCTATAGACGACATGTAATAAACCTTTCACATAATAACACGAAACAACTTAACTAGTAGCACTATTACAGATAAGTATTGCCCTTAACAACACAAACGATGTGAATCGATAGAAATGACAGGCCATTAAGGCGCACAATTGACTGCATGCGTTCGTGTGTACATTGTTTGTGTATAAGACACACTAGGGCCGAGTTCGTTACCCTGTGGGACGCCGAGACTTGACCCCGTCTATCGGTTATCGGTCGTCATCGTCCAGGAGCGAAAGTCCACAATACCTGGCGGATGTACACATGTCTAACGCTTCAGTCAAGTCGCAGGAAATAAGCGATTAAGTTAATTTCTGATCGATGGTCAACCATTACAGATAAAATAATATAATATGAGTCAACATGAAATATCCACAACATAATTTTTCTCAATATTTGTATAATTTATGAATATTTGTACTTCGTATACATGAATTTGTTGGTTTACCTTAAGGACCTTGTATCAGAATTTTAATAGCACAACCTATCTCGCTAATTCAAACTCCGTAACAAAGGAATGTACATTTATCTATATTACCTACATATGTGTTTAGTTACTTACACTTAGAAAACAGCATGCCTCTTGCTTGTGTTTTAGAGTCAGTGTCGGTAGCTTAGTGGTTAAGGAGTCGGCCTTACGATCGAGAAGTCCCAGGTTAGAATCTTGGCCATTACACTACCGACGTGAACTCACTCCTAACACAAGCCATTGAGCTTAGCTGGAGGGGTTACAGGAAATATTAGCTACTTCTGTTGCTAATATTCTTTTTATAATAAAACTAGCTGTTACCCGCGACTCTGCCCGCGAGATGTCGATTATCGATAATTAAAAATCTATAAGGGTTCCGTGTTTTTCCATTTGGCTACGAAACCCTAAAAAGTAACAGTCCACTACACCTAGCAATAACTGCATTTTTTACAGAGCCGTTTTATGAAAATTGTTTATATAAATAAATTATTTTACATTTCGTGCCGTACTGCATACTAAAATTATGTAAGTAATATAGAATGCTAACTGACCCGCGCAACTTCGTCTGCGTCACCCCGTTTTTGCAACATTTTTCATTACTGCTCCGCAACTTGATGGTCGTAGCATGATCTTACATATATATAAACCTTCCTCTTTAAACACTCTATCTATTAAAAAACTCTTCATCAAAATTCGTTGCGTAGTTTTAAAGATTTAAGCATACATAGAGTAGGGATATAGGGACAGGGAAAGCGACTTTGTTTTATGCTATGTAGTGATTGATAAGATAATGGGTCAAACTTTGAATTGTATAGATACGTATCCCACTGTCGAACAGGGGACCTAGCCAAAATGCATTCGTTCGGAATCTACATTCGTCATCGCTCTGTAAATGTATGAGAGTGACATTTGTTGTCGAATGTCATGTGATCCGATTCCGACAACAAATGTCACTCCCATACATTTACAGAGAGATGACGGATGTAGATTCAGAACGAATGCATTTTGGCTAGCGCCCCTGTACGCTCGAGTCGTGGCGATCCACGTGATCGCGTTATAATTTCAAATGTGCCTGATACGGTGCGGTAGTTGCGCTCGTTTATGTTTTCTGATGTGTTTCTATTAGTTTGAGTAGTAAGCGATGCGTTTAGTCTGATATTGAGGTCGAATATTTGTTTTATATTTATGACTGGCTGTTGCACGCGGCTCCGTCTGCGTGGGTGTTGGTTATCGCGCAGAGCAATATAGCCTATGTTACTCAGGATGAATGTAGCTTTCAAATAATGAAAGAATTTTTGAAATCGGCATTTGAAAGTTGTTTACTGTCAAAAACGCGCGTGCTAATTTAAAAAAAATAGTTTTCCTAAAAATAACACCGACCTTTGACCAAAGAATAAGCATATAAGTGCGTATTATAAATTCGATATTGTTACCCATTTTGAGCAGCACATCAATGAAAACTAATAAAAGTTATATAAATGGAATTCTAATGATTAATCTATATGCAAATCCAAATTTATTTGCATAGAAATCATAGTTCACACTGTGTGACATATATGTTGCTGCCGCTGATATATTTATATGTTCACCTAACGGGTTTTGAATATAATATGTTGCTGCCGTTAATATATTTATGTTGACCTAATGGGTTTTTGTAGACATGATCTATATATTAAAAAACGAAAAGCTGTTCGTTAGTCTCGCTAAAACTCGAGAACGGCTGGATTGATTTGGCTAATTCTTCTTTCAATTATTTGTGGAAGCCCAGAGAAGGTTTAAAGGGTGAATAAATATAAAAATGCTCGGAATGGAGCAGCGGAAACAGGATCAGAATTACATGCGGAGGCACAGGCAACAGCTAGTGTAGAATATTTTTTTTTAGTGCGTGGAATTATAGAAGATAACACGTGTATTAGTAAGTAATTACAAGTCTACAAAGGTGCCAAGGGAGGTTGAAAATGGTGCCACCTCAGTAAAATGTATAAAGTTATATTAGAGGAACAAAGTGTGCAAGTGACATAGGTACAGTAGAACTCAAAAGTGCAGTAGCAATCCTACGCAACTATAGCGTCAACATTCTAACGCTACTTGTGACCTTTTTCTTTTAAGACAAGCCAGCGTCGCCTCGTATTGCATAGTAACATTACACACACATATAAGCGCGCCGGCCGCACGCTAAACCATTTTGAGCCTTGATGTGCTAATGCACTTATGAGCTCTGACTGTACATATCTTTAAACAAAACCCAGGTGTGAGAAAGTGACAGAGTATATGAACCGTGAAACGTTTTTTTATAAACCAGTATCAACTTTGACAGAAATATATATTGCAGTAACGTTTAGTTCGGTAATGCGTTGATGTATGGGTCTGTGGATATATTTACGCTAGTATTAAAGGTCTATTGGTCATGCGGGTCTTCTCTTACAAAGAAAGGGTGAGGTTTAGGAATATTCAAAGTGTTTATGGGAAATGTAGTATGAAAAGATATCCAATCTTCTACTCATCATCATCATTCTCTAAACCTTTTCCAAACTCAGTTGGGGTCGGCTTTCAAGTCTAACTGTAATGCGGCCGAACTTGGATATTTTCCGTGAAGCGACTGCCATCTGACCTCCACAATCAATGGCCCAATGACCAATGGCGATATCGAAGTGTCAAGTTAGACTTAAAATCTTTTACTATATAGGTATGTAATATATGTATAAATAGTATTACGCATACAAACCTTTTATAAAAATATCTTTATGAATATAATGTAATTTGTTGAGTACGGCGCACAGAAACAAACACACAAGACATTTATTTTACAATTCTTGCTACTTTAATTGTAAATGGGCGCGGTAGCCTAGTGGTATGGGTAGTGGACTGGTGAGACAAGGTCTCGGGTTCAATCCCATGTTTTACCATGGCACACACCAATTACTTTCGATGCTTTTCGAAGTTATGTGTGTATTTATCGCAGTTTTATAAGTGCCCGGTTAATTGCAATAGACTCGCGACCTATTACATTGGGACCTATACGTAAACTGGCGAAATGTGGGTGCTAGTACCTCTGTCTACCCCTTCGGGTATATAGGCGTGAGTTTATGTTATGCTATGTTATGTTTAATTGTCACTATACTCTGTCTAATATAGGATGATAATTTTGACAGTTTACGTCTATGAAGTATCGTATTTTTATAAACACATTAAGGCCTCTAAAATTATGGTAATTCATAGACAAGTACCGCCCACTTATCGTAGAGTAGCGCCTTACAAGAATACAGCATAATTGACTGCAGACAAACGAATCGAATAAATCGAACATAATCTATTAATTTATGAAAATAATTTTATGTTTAAGTACTTATCTACTACAATTGTGGTAATATAATTAGCTAGGTATAATATAAACATAAATATTATACTGTAAATGGCAGTAACTGTAGCAATTATCAATTTATATTTGCAGTACAGTGCGATTAGGTAATGCCGCGCCGCTCTAATGAAGTGTCACCTTAAGTAAATAAATATTTATAAAATTATAATACCCTAAGTACATAAAATAATAAGAAATAAATGTTTTACTATTTATGTAACATCGATACCATATTCTACGGGAACGATAATCAAATATCGAAAAGATTCATTTTCGATTGTACTGTATGGGGTACTCTACTTAGACCTGTCAAAATTATCATCCTATATTAGACAAAGTATAACACAGTTAATACACATAATAACTGGTCAATATGTTCACACAGACCGCTCGCCGACCACGACGGTTATTGATATAATTTATTTTGTTATGTATTGATACGTGGCCAGGAGGTGGCTGACCGACTCGCTTAGACAAATACGTAAATACTGCGGATGTTTGCTTCAATAGTGTTATAGCATCAATATAATGAACACGTATCGGAAACTAAAAATAAACTGATAAGGAATATGAGGTTGTAATGAAGCCGGCGTGGCACGGACCTACCACCGAACTGTAGGCCGTTTCCCCACACCAGCAAAATCACTACATAGTATAAAATAAAGTCGTGTTCTCTGTCCCTATGTCCCTTTGTATGCTTAAATCTTTTATACTACGCAACGGATTTTGATGCAGTTTTTTAATAGATAGAACGGTTAAATAGGAAGGTTTATATGTATATAACATCATGCTACGACCAACAGATGCGGAGCAGGAATGAAAAATGTTGCAAAAACGGGGTGCCGCAGACGAAGTTGCGCGGGTCAGCTAGTTATTTATAATACCTACCAACCACCTACCCTACGAATGAAATTTTAATATACAAATTGTTTTATCTGACTTTAATTTACATAACATAACATAACATAAACTCACGCCTATATTGCCAAAGGGGTAGGCAGAAGTGCTAGCACCCACATTTCGCCAGTTTATGTTTAGGTGCCAATGTAATAGGTGGCGAGCCTATTGCCATTAACCAGGTACTTAAAAACCTGCTATAAATACACACATAACTTCGAAAGGCATCGTAAAAAGTAATTGGTGTATGCAATGTTAAAACCTGGAATCGAACTTGAGACCTTGTCTCAGTAGTCCATTACCCATACCACTAGGCTACCGTGGTTATTTTTTCTGTCTTATCTGTGAATTTGTTTTATCTGAAACACACATAATTCTTAACTTCTGTTCCGTACAGGTCAACTTATATTTAACTCAAACTCAACAATCAACAAGTGTTCAGTTTTCAATTATCAATTCCCAACTAATTACGTTTCACAATGTAGCGAATGAATAACACTACCTATATGTTCTTAAGTTTGTTAATAAATTGGGCAAAAATTATTGAATGAATTTTTAGTAAACTTGGCTCATCTTATTGTTTAAATAAATACAAAGAATATGGCATAGTTAAATTTACATATTTTTCATTTCCCTTTAGATACAACTTACGAAAATAAAATTCGGTAAAATTTCATGTGAAATATTGAGAAAATATTTAGATGTTTGCAAATGGCGAAACAGGTTTAGCAGAATTTGACATTATTAACTTTTCATCTGACATTTATAATGTAATATTTTCTTAAAAATGTGATTGAGTGCATAACACTTAAAAACTTTAGGGAAATCCAGATACTATTTCCCCAATTTATGGGGAAAAAAATTCTGCTGGTATACTTAATTCTAGAACTACCCACATATAAAATATGAAATATGGCAAATAATAAAATGAATACGCAAACAAAGTCGGGGGTTTGGCTAGTGTATCATATAATAGGTGTAGATAATAAGAAGCAAATAGCGTTTGTCGCCCGTGTGTGTACTACGTATAAACATGTAAACACTATTAGGTAGCGACCATTGTAACTGGGTCACGGAGAGAGCAAGGTCTATCGTAAAGACTCGATCACATGAGCGGAATTTCTCGTCTCGAATGTGACACATGGAGAAGAAAAAGACGTGCCTAAAGCAGAGGGTACAGACAAGTAGCGATTCGTTGGTAATCATTTTGTAAAATGAAATAGAATGTAATGTTCACTGTAAGGGTTTGACACGTATTTTGACGTTTATGACAGTCATGACATGTGTGAGTGAATCAATCTATTCTATTCCTTTCTAAAAAACGATAGCCATTTGTTTAGTAACGCAAGTGGAAATGTGGTCTTTGCATGCTATTGTAAAAAGTAATTAATTTAAGTGCAAAGTACGAGTATAGTATAGTCTTTTCGGTAGATGCGAAGCGAAAAATAACGTAAATGAATGACAAGTTAAGTTTTGATAGAACACGCACAAGTTTCATGTAAATGGTTGAATTTCATATGTAATATTCCTACCTACATTTCTGTTATCGCGAGCCCCTGAGAGAAAAAGTAGTAACTAGTTTTTCTGTAGGATTTAAGTTTAATTTCTTTCTTGAAGAAGAATAATCTCCTATTTCAGTCGGTACGATTAGATAGGAAGTGATTACAGAAATATTTCAAATAGTAAGCATTGAATATTTTACTAAATTCCACAAGTTTCCTTCGCATGTGTGTTCGTCGCTTTACTATCAGGAATTGAACTGGACAAGACAAGATTTTTGTTTTCCTTATAGTTTGGATCAAGCGTTATCATATAAAACAACGATATTAAGCTATACAGTCTTTAATTACGTATGTAGTGACCTATTTGTAGTTGAATGGCCATTGTTTGATAATATACGTTACGTGTCAAATGTTTTATGATCAAAACAAAACAAATATTATTCAAATAGACGATACTTTTGCTTTATCGTAGGACTGTTTGTATATATTACGCATATATGTTGGACAAGCTGCCTTAATATATGTGGGTATAGCGAAATGTTTTAGTAATATTAACGGAATAACTGGACATACGAATGAATAAAGTTGCTAGTCACGAAAGAAGGAGAAAAAGGAGAAAGAAAGTTAAAAAGGAGAAAAGAGTGAATTTGATCGCCGCATAAGTCTTATATTTTTTTTACCAGTTTAAGTAATACCCGCTCCCAACAGTCCCGGGTTCTTTAAGCGATGCGTGAAAAAGTATCTGATAAGTCCAAGCTGAGGGCCATCATTGTAACATTTTTGGTGTCTGTAATGGTGACCATCTTTCCTGAGAGGTCTTCAGCTTACCATCCGGCGAGGTGAAGTCATATTGGCCTGTCCTATACAATAAAAACATCTTTTGTACAATCCCAGTGAGAGCTATTAGGGTCCTACTTCTAAGTCGCCTTACAAACCAACCACGAGAAGCGATGGGATGACCTTGTATTATACTTCACCGGAAATACGCGTCTCTCTTCAGTCGCAAAATTAAGATATCGATAGGTAATATTTAGGGGGAAAAAATATTTGAAAATATATATGGGGGAGGGAGGGGAACCCATCAGTCACTCACGGACGGTTTAACAATTCCAACGGTAGCAATAGCAATTGCATGGAATTTTCTGAATTCTTATCAAAGTAAACAAAACAATCGTCTAATACTCTACAAGACGTGATTGGAAGTGCTTGTGCGGCTAAGCACGTAAATTTCCTTGCGATTTACACAGCATAGCGAAGAATCGGGTAAATTTTGTTATCCAAATTTATTTAGCTGCCACATTTTCGGTTAGAAATTTATTTTCGGAATACCCATTTATTACAAAGTACCCGATTGGCGGCAATAGGCTCGCCCCCTATTACGTGGGACCGAAAATCATAGTTGGCGAAATGTGGGTGTTTAATACACCTCTGCCTACCCTTTCGGGGATTAAGGACGTAAGTATATGTATGTATATAAACAAAACTACTTTCGAATCGACAGATAAAAAGACAGATTTACTTGAATGTCTTAACATTTGTCTGACTAAAAACTCAGCTCGGGTGGCTCCTACCACCCGGGGGAACCAACCCGACCGGGGGGACCCGGGGTGAGGCCCAGACAAAAAAAATACAAAATAATTCACTTAAAGATGAAACACAGATTCTTGGCGATCACTAATCGTATTATTGGTAGCACGCGTCGGCCACGTGACAGGGCCATTAAGGCCAGGTTGCAGTAATTTTTAAAATTTTTAAACGTCTGGATATCAAGTAATATAGCAAATTGCGTTAAATAAAAAGCATATTCATAAAATAGACTATACCTTCTAGGGTCCTGTGAAAACAGAAACACGATTCATGATAATTGCCTCGATAGAAATTAGCGTCAAACATGGGTCTAAAACGCTCCAAATCGATATTTCAAACACGTTTTACACTAAGACGCCATCATCAAATAATGCCGAGATTGATATCATTATAAAGAGCATAAAAATATCTAGCGACTGGTAAAATTATATTTTATCAAGCAATTATTATTTTTTTCAAAAATTTATAAAACCTCAAAATCTTTGCATTTGAGCGCTCGCAGCGGTCAGTCAGTTGAGTCAGTACCCGCCGAGGCGCGTTCAAGGTAGGACGTGTGCTGTTTGTTTCTGCGAGCTTCACCCCCGCACGTTATTACGTAAATTCGGTTTCGCTGAAAAAATGGGTATAACTCGGTTCATTAAAGGAAGAATTCTAAAATGGCGGAGCTTATCACTTTCTCTCGCTCGCACAATTGTGCTGTCAATTTAATTTATTTTTTAATTTATGTTTATTTATTTTTTTTCTTTTGTGCCACTGTACAAAAAATGTACAGTAGGTATATAAAAATTTGAATTTGTGTTAATTACAATAACTAGTCTATATCTATGGCTCTAAAAATTTTGGTAGGCTTTTATTGATGACTCTAAACTCTAGTCTTCTTAGCCCCTAACTCTTAGCTAAATTACAAATGGGTTCACGTCAGTAGTTGGTCGGAGTTATTATTTTTTATTGAATAGATTGCCTTAGTCACTAGGATACCGCGGCTGAGTATAATTATACATATTTTATGTTACAGTGCTGCAATGAGAAGACGAAAAGCCGCTGGTGTTGAACAGCCCGTAGACGTTTCTAATTCTAGTTTGCAAATTGCCACGTAACTATCAGTACTTTTACTAAAATCTGTGACATATTTGAATATTATATAACTTGTAAAAAAAAATATCTCATAAACCTGATGAAACAGCAGACAGGAATCGTATTGAACGATCAACGATTTTACAAAGAGATTCAAGTAAATGGCTCGAACTAAGAAAAAAAATAACAACAGCTTCAAACTTCGGTCCCATTTGTAAACGAAAAGTTACAATAGATAGTGCACCATTAGTAAAAAATAATCCTATATAAAAAATCTAAACCAAGTGGTTTCAGTAGCTCACGGCATCGAAAACGAGAAACATTCCATACAGCAAATGGAACAACAGGAAAACATGAAAATAGATCAGTGTGAACTTTTTATTGACCGCAAATACCCTTTTATAGTAGCCACTCCAGATGGTCTTGTTGGAAATGATAAAATTGTCGAAGTCAAGTGCTCTTTGATTGCGTCAAAAAATGGTTTAGAAAAGTCTCTAGAAAATAATAAAATCCAATTTAACAATTTACCATAAATAAAAATAGTAATTGGTTTTACCAAGGTCAGTTGCATGTGACGGGGCGCAAAATGTGTATTTTGGTTTATGGGTGTCTCAAACAGAACCAGTGTATATAGAATATATAGAGAGAGATGACCAGTTCTGGACCGATAAAATGGAACAACGAATAATTCAGTTTTATATGAAGAGTCTGTTGCCGGAGTTAGTTGATCCAAGGCATATCCGTGGTATGCCTATTAGAAGCACCGTCTTGAACGAAGAGAAAGAAAATAAAGAAAACCATGTTCTTTCGATCACTTCACATCAGCATCAATCCAATCTAGTTGAGGCTGGCTCTAGTGCTACAAACAGAGAGTATAATATCATATTTGAAAATTTTTGAATTGTGCGTTTTCATCATCACCATCCTCATAGAGACTTATTTTCCTGACTGCATCCAAGGCCAAGGTGAACTCGCTCAGGGTCCGCCTTCCGGCTCTTCCTCTTCCACTTCACACGATCTTGGGCGTCTCCCTAAACCTAAACCCTAAAATGCCAGTCAAGTTGAAAGAAACTTGACTTGATTTTAGGATTGCATGTGACGGCGTGCATATTCTACTAACTATCTATCTACTAACAGATCAGTAGGCAGCACAAAATGTCTTTTTTACCCGACTGCGCGACGCAAAGAAGTTGTAATGTGTTTATTTGTTTCACTTTTCAATAGGTTTTGTTTTTTGAAGACGCTTTTATTTTTTCTGTATGTTCATGTGTTCCAATGAAATGAAAATACAAAAATATGTATGTTAAATTTAAGTGATTTTTTTTCATGTAAGTGAAAAAGGTACACATAGCCTATAGTGAGTATTCCGATGAATTCTTACAATCAATCCCACCCTCCCTTCATCCAGAACAATATGTTTTTTCATATCACTTATGTGGCAGACAAGCATACGGCCCACCTGATGCGAAGAGGGTCACGGTGGCCTATGACCTATATGTTCAGGTCTTAGGTGTCACCCTTTGTCAGCTTTTGGACTCCATCAAAGTTTCTTAGTTTTTGTAACAAACGCGAGTCTCAACTTTTCGCGTACCGGGTTATACTATACGACGGCGCGCGCCTGCGCGCCGCCCGCGCTGCCCGCTCGTTGCGTCGATTACACTCGATTCGGCTGCGGGGGCTGAGGTACTGAGGCGACGTAAAATACCTACTTGTCTCACTGCAACCTCGCCTTAACATGCTGCATGATATGCCTACTATCTTTTTTATAACTTTTTTTTCTACACTAACAGGTTGTAGGCTGAACTTCAAATTGTAGACATAACAAACAATTAAATTAATACTACTTTTACAATTAATAATCAATTACTGATTAGATTTTTGTTATTATCACGTAGTAATGGCATGTTGAGTGAAAAGATTGGTGAATATTTTATGAGTCATGCAAAGGTTAACTGCATATTTGTTGTATGAGTACGGAGTATTGCAGCAGTAGTGGTTTGCAGGACAGCATTATGATCGAGAGATCCCAAGTTTGAATACTGACTTTGTACACTACTGAATCGACCCCGAATACATACCATTTAACTTTGCTAGATGTGTTAATAAAGTGAATATGAAAAAAAGAAAGCGTATTCATAAGGATATTCAATGTGAACGGCAAAATCCAATGGGATGGTCAATTTGTAATGGATGTTTCATAAAGTCAAAAACAAATCTATTTTAATATACTACGCTACTGACATAACCACTGAGTCGTGCCTTTTGCGTTGTGATAACCCGGTTTTTTAAAACTATAGTGGTATTATTCAAAATAATATATGATACGAATATGTTCCGTTCCCGTCTATTACCGATCAGTGTTCTGACCACTATGATCAGCTTATAATCTTAATCTCACAGAACAGTTAGGTACCTAAATACAAGTACTACCTAACTGTCTAGTCAGATCTCGCAATGCCTAAAATAATTCTGAACCAACAACAAGTGCTTGTTGATTTGAATTCAACTTGATGAAGTTTTTGCTAAATATTAGAATTTTTTTGAACTTATATTCCTTTTTTACCTAAGACACGTCAATTTGAATTCACCTCACCTGACGGTAAGCTGAAGGCAAAGTCTCAGGAAAGAGGGTCACCATTACAAACAAGTACAGTGTTACAATGGTAAATCAGAGGCTTTTTCACGCCCCGCTGAAAGGACCCAGGGAAAGGTACATTAGATTGAACATCAAGTAACTTTTACGCGACTCTCTCCACCCAATGTATTCTCAATTTGCACCCGTTTGAATCCCAAGTCAATCGTTTCGGTCGCCATTTTATTGGCTCAGGAGACCTGTAAAGCAGGTATATCGCTAACCCTAGGTGATTATTAAGCGATTACTGGCTCGTTACACGGACATTATGGCCGCGATAACTAAACAACTATTAAAATAGTATTAATATATCGTCACTGACCGATAACGCCCAATTTGCTCAAGGTTTATTTCATAAACAATGTGACGGATTATATGCGGTGGCAGACATATTATGAGTAATGAATATTAATATAATATGGTAAAGTTAGCAGTGGCGTACATTCCATAGATACAAATATACACTGCATACTCTACCCAATTATGAAAAGTTATTTACTTTACTACATACACGGAGGTAGGACGGTATCTCCCGTCCTAATTGAGCAGTCCGAATGGGGAAGTACCTCCGCCCTACAGAATATCACGGCTAATAATAACCTTGTGTTGTGTTACCGGTGGCGGTGAGTAGGATAGCCAGAGTTCCCTGGAGAGATTGTTGCTCTCTGTGCTGTTGTCAGTGACAGACAGCACAGAGACATTCTTAGTCTTCTCCCCTCCCCCTTCCCCTTTCCCCTTAGGTCATGGTAACTACTTTCCATCAGGTGGGCCGCGTGCTTGCCTGCCACCTTAGTGGTATAAAGAAATACATACTATGTACAATACATATACATAATTGAATCGTGAATCATGTGCAGATTAAAATTTTTGTAAATAACAATATTTTGTTTCTTCATTTTAAATCGTTAAAAAAGTTATCTTTTAGACATAAAATTTATTTTTCGATAAATACCTAATCGTAAAACAGTATATTTACTCGTATTTTATCTTACTACGTTTTAGATTTTAATCTGATTACTATCCGATCCCCTATTGAGTTGAATAATCCGTTTCTCGAGGATTATTGAGGCTATATAACATCACGCTACTACTAATAGGAGATGAGCAGTGCTTAATCATAAAATGTAAACAAATTCGTCAGATACAATATATGCGGTCATAATATGTTTAAAAATAAAAAAAGGTGTTGGACGAAAGCGGGGTGGGCCGACTAGTTAAATATAAGCTCATAACTACATAGTAAAAAATAAAGTCGCGTTCTCTGTCCCTATGTCCCTTTGTATGCTTAAGTGTTTGAAACTACGCACCGGATTTTGATGCGGTTTGTTTTTTATAGATAGAATGGTTAAAGAGGAAGGTTTATATGTATATAACATCATGCTACGACCAACAGGTGCGAAGCAGCAAAACGGGATGACGCAGACGAAGTTGCGCGGGTCAGCTAGTTGGTTATAAAATAGACTTTCTATGACCAATATTGACGCATGTTGGGCCAACAGGCCAATGTATCCAACCGTTAACATATTTGATGCGAATAGCAAGGTTAAACACGTCATTTCCAGTGTGAATAGTTGAACTAAAACAGTTCATAGTATTAGTAAATTTTTCGCCTACGTAAAACTATCTACGTCTGCAGAGAATTTATTAGACGTTATGAGTAATTATGTTGTGCGATTATATATTCGCGTGGCGTGGCGGTAGTTAACGCAACTGCTACGCAGTAGGCGTGGGTTCGATTCCCGCTCAGTGCAAATATTTGTGTACATGAATATGAATATTTGCATTGGTCTAAGTGTTTTTATGTATAATATGTATGTATTTACAAAAAAAAAGAATCTAAGTATGTTTATCCGCATTCTAGAATCCATAACACATGTGTAGTTTGTCCTAGAATATTTATTTATATGTAATATATAGTCGCTGTCGTTACAATACATATGAAATTACCAAATTATTTGAAGAAATTGGAGGAAATCCAACTTTCAGTACTAACATTTTTGCATTTTTTTAGGAATGACAAATCCAATTTTTTATGATTTTTTTTTGTGTTTGAATGAGACAACATTAAGCAAACAGAAACTTATATTACATTTTTAAAAAGTGATAGCTGTAAAGATGTAATACAAAATTTATCATAAAAATGTATAGCATTTTGGAAGTACTGTTTTTGAAGATCGAATTTAATTTATCAAGCGGCTAACAAAATATTTCTTTAGATGTTTTGAACTATAATTTATTTTTTATTAATTTAATTTAAGGATATTTTAATTGAATACAAGTATAAAATCACAATCAACATAATTGAATTCACGTAACTTCCAATTGCTTCTCTTGTTAACAGCCAAGTATGACGGCTTTTTACAGCGCCGAGACGTAGGCCTGAATACTTAATTACGTCGTTAACTCAAAATACGACCTTTTTAATATTAACACTGACAAAGTTATTGCTGGTATCACTCATTTCTGAATTATTGCTGCGACAATACGACTGTTAGCTATAAGATTTAGTAGATATTGAATATAAGGCAGTGAAACGATTATATTTTCGTTTGTGTTTTCTTTACGTGTGGTACAGTCACCTGCAATAATATGTATACATTTTAAACCTTTTTCACATTAAACTTGTCGAAGTTTACCGTTTCATGTCATAACTTTGACTTGTCATTTATTATTGTGACAAGGTTCCAAAGTGTATACATATTATTGCAGGTAACTGTACCTACCTACATTATTTTTTTTTAAATTTATGACTCGTCAATTTGACTTCAACTCGCCTGATGTTACGCTGAAGGCAAAGTCTTATGAAAGAGGGTCAAAATTGCCAACACGTATAGTGCTACTGGCCTCAGATGCTTTTTCACGCCCTATTTCAGTTATAAGAGTTACAAAACAACAAGAAATCTTAACATTATTAATGAACTCACGCTTCCTATTACGTCATCATTCATCATCATTCCCTGAACCTTTTTCCCAACTCAGTTGGGGTCGGCTTTCCAGTCTAACTGTGATGCGGCTGAACTTCGATATTTTCCATGAAGCGACTGCCATGTGACCTCCACAACCAATGGTCTAATGACCAATGGCGATATCGAAGTTCCAAGTTAGGCTGGTTGGACTTTTGAGGGCTCCAACTACCCGTAACGACTGCCATAGATGTTTGTATGGCAACCGGGACCGACGGCTTAACGTGCTCTCCGAGGCACTTATAAACCTGCGATAAATACACACATAACTTCGAAAAGCATCGAAAAGTCATTGGTGTGTGCCATGGTAAACCTGGGATCGAACTCGAGACCTCGTCTCAGCAGTCCATTACCCATACCACTAGGCTACCGCGGCTTCTTACCCATACCATTAGGCTACCGCGGCTTCCTATTACGTCATCATTATCCTTGCGTTATTCCAGGTCACTTTCGAGGGTCCCGAGGCCTTTATTTGGGAAGCCGGGGTCCTGCGCTCCCTATTAGTGAGACCGAAAATAGTGTCCGACATATATGGGTGTTAATATTATATAGTTAAAGGTCTTAATTATACCCTTTCGACGATATACAGGCGTAAACATGGTATGAATGTGGAATTTTAAATTCCAGAATGCTATTTTTGCATTTACCTACCTCAAACAAGGTTGCCAGGAAGAGATCGCTTCTAGCGATAAGACTAGTCATTGTATATAAAATTATTTACGTGTACCTACTTATAATGCACTTCGATACTCTCCAAGACGTTAATTGGTAGTGTTTGTGCGGCTAAGCATTTGAGTAATTAATTTCCTTGCGAATGACACCGCATAGCAAAGAATTGGGGGAAAAAAAAATTATTCCAAAATCTTTAACTGCAACATTTTCAATTAGGAATTTATTTACGGTAAACTCATTTTTTTACAAAGTACCTGATTGACGGCAATAGGCTGGCCCCCAATTACATGGGACGGAAAATCATAGTTGGCGGAATGTGGGTGTTCAATACACCTCTGCCTACCCCTTCGGGGATTACGGGCTTGAGCATATGTATGTATGATGTCTTACTGTAACTTTACTTTTTTGGTGTAAAATATAGAGTATCTATCTCTCTTAGCAACCTAAAATACTACCAAATAAAATATCATACACGACTATTCTGATATTCCAAGCGCATGAGCCTCAAGGAGGAATGGCACTCCTTACAACATAAATCGACATACCTATGTGGCCTTGGAGAAAGTGGCAAGGCTGTTCCAACACTTATCCGATCGCGGACGCTCGCGTTACACATTGGAATTGACCTAAAATGCCTATAGCCTTAACAGGGAGCATTTAAATCAGCTAAAGGTATTCTGTGCGGATCAGAAAAATACAAGATTGTATATTTAAACGTGAATAAAAATGACTGAACAGTTTTTGATGTGGTTTTTTATACTAGAAAGGCGTTGTTTAGATTTCAAATCTGTCTTATGTTTGATCGCAATTATATGAGTAGAAGCAGAGATATGACCAGGGTCTCTAGACAAGTGGCAATTCCTTGGTAATCATTTTGTAGAATGGAATAGAATAGAATTTTTAATATATGGGAAAGACACCGGAATGACAATTTGACGTTTGTGACATTTATGAACGGCGTGTAAAAATGTCAATCCTAATACATTGATCAATCTAAGAAGTTCAATCCTACAAAACGATTGCCACTTGTCTAGGGCAGGGACTGTATTTATCGCAGGTTTTTAAGTGCCCGGTTAATGGCAATAGGCTCGCCACCTATTAAATTGGGACCTAAACATAAACTGGCGAAATGTGGGTGCTAGTACCTCTGCCCACCCCTTCGGGGACATAGCGTGAGTTTATGTTATGTTATGTTACATTGGCATACAGTACAGATATGGAGAAAAAATCAAATAAATAATACATTGTATATGTAGGGCGTGGTGCATACACCTATGTGTTACAGTATTGGAGTTCAACAGTCGCATACAGCAAATTACTGTCGTTCCACATCGTCTTGTGACGCACGAAGCAATAGGTACTTCACAATACAATAACAAGCAGTAGATCAACTTCGCACAAGGTGCACGGTACAAGTACATGCAAGGTTTGTACTTAGGACATTTTTAGTGATGTGTGAAATAACTCGTGGGTAGTAACTAAAGAATATATCTGTGTGGTAGAGAAGACGCAGATGGAGATAGCGAATGACGGTATCTCCCGTCCTAATTGAGCAGTCTCACTGGGGAAGTACCTCCGCCCTACAGAATACCGCAATTAATAATAACCTTGTGTTGAGTTTTCTGGAGCTCACTGGAGATGTTTTGTGTTGTCACTGGGAAGACCGAGAAACCATTGCTTGTCTTCTGCACTGACAGCACAGACTCTCTTAACCTTGTTATTATTATTACGTTATTGTATCTTTCTTTTTCAGTTATTAATGACTTTTTAAAATTGTTTCTTAATGTTGTAACGATAAATTTTACTGTAATTTGTTTGCATTAAATTAAATAAAGCTCTATTACTATTATCCAGGTATTATAATACAGGAGTGTGGTGTGAGAATGAAATAAAAATACGGTTATTATTTGTTGTGTATCAAGAGTATGCAGCGGTACGTACATTGGTATTTTAAGTTAGATTACTGATAATAGTTTGTACAGTAACCCGACCAGTGGTCCCCACTCCACAGGTACGAATGGGCGCGGCCATCATGTTCTAATAGAACTTACAACTTTCTTTAAACTGTATTACTTTTTATTGGTACTAAATCGAGATCTACCCTTATAGTGCACTTCAAGCAAACGACTTTTACTAACATATATTTGTATACCTACTTCATCCGTTTAGGTAGGTACTTAAATAAAGGTAAACAATCTTGTGACAACGTTTTATAAAAACACACGTTAAACAAACACACCAGGCTAACTAACTGACTAATTAGTGGTTCGATACCAGTTTTTAGTCTTTAAAATGCGTTTCTTAGCAGAAAAATATTTTTATAAGTACTGAGTTTTTAAACAAAACATATTAAAAAGATACATCAAGATTGTTTACGTTTATTTAAGTGTCTAAACAAATGGAATATAGGTAAGGGAAGTTCATGAGTTTGGCAGGTTCTTTCGTCCCCTTTTTAGCCCCCTTTGGTTCCAAGCTTTTTCCCTCCCTGTCTCAAAATTTAATTTCGCGCAGGCTTTACGGCTCTAAACTGAATATCGGACGAAACTAAAACGCATTTTTTTGCATTTAGGGCACGTCAATTTGACTTCACCACGCCTGATGGCAAGCTGAAGGCTAAGTGTCAGGAAAGACGGTAACCATTACAAACACTTAATGGTGTTACAATGGTGGCGCTAAGCTTGAAGACCTCATCAGGTGCTTTTTTTAATAAAATTATTATGACAAAATTCATCGTAGCGTTTTTTTAAAGGCAAGCTGAATATTTATTAAAATTCGGTTTCGTGTTTCTTTTCATGACATAATAAATATAACTTTATAAGTTTCAAATAAGTTTTTTCTCTATGACTTGTAAATTTTCTTAATCTATAGGAGTATCCATCACCATATCATTAAGATAGTGTTAATTATAAAATACCATTTACACAGAGGTTTTATATTATATTAGTTAATTAACTTGGATGGGCAACCTGCATAACCATACGTGTGCTAATCGACTATGTTAGTTTCAACCTTAAGTAAACATTTATATGATATAATTTTAATGGTTTTATGAGTTGGTAGCTGACACGGAACTGGCATTGGTAGAGAAAGGAGGGTTTCCTCGTAACGCTGACCAATATATATGCTGATTTAGAGTTATGATAAATTAGGTACCTACCTATAGGTATCATGGATGGCCCTGTTAAGATTACTCCTTACTAAGTATGAAATGTACGCACAAGTATGACCAGTATCGAAGAATAACACCCTATATTACGTAGCTGCAACCCCAAACTGTATTCCCAATTTTTTTTTCTTTTTTTTTTTACTTGTATCTCTAAGGAAACAATTTTAAAGACTCTATTCACGTATTATCTTCAGAGGAATATCATTTCCATACAGAAAATTTTCAATTACTTAATTTTTAATTTGCTAGAATCACAGCCCGGTTTTTCACTCACGAAAATATACCCAACTAATTTATCCATGAAGTTCGTTACGTGAAAATGAGGTCAATCAACAGACCTATTTATCTAAACAGGTTTTCATTCCAATGTTTTACTCAATATAATAACGTGATGAAAAAAGGTAAAGCTGTTTAGTTACAGCTCATGGCAGTTCCTATCATTATGATGAACGTATCTACTACAGATTATGAATACAAAAAGCGTTACAACACGTAGACGGGAGGTAGGACATGACGGTATCTCCCGTCCTAATTGAGCAGTCCGACTGGGGAAGTACCTCCGTCCTACAGTATACCGCGACTAATAATAACCTTGTGTTGTGTTTCTGGCGGTGAGTACGCTAGCGAGAGCTCACTTTTTTCTGCACTGACAGTACAGAGACTTTCTTAACCTTCTCCACTTCCCCTTCCTCCCGTCCCTTTCCCTTCTCCCCTCTTCTCTCATTGGGCGGCAGCACGAATGTGGGATAAAACGAGTAGAGCAAATAGGCACTTATTTTTTTTGTATATACAGACGCATCCAGCCCCAAAAAGCCAAAAGTATGAATGTAGAGGGCTTTAAGAGCAGAGCTTAACCTAAGAAAGGATGGATGAATTGTGTGAAAGAAGATACGGTTAAAAAGGAGTGACTGACGAAATGACATCTGACAGTAATGTGTGGAAGAGAATGACATGTTGTACCGACCACAATTGATTGGGCAAAGGGTAAGGAGATGGTGACATACACACCCAGCTACAGAGAGATGCAAATAAATTATATTCGTCATTCATAAACACGATACTTTTAAACTTTCGCTATTTTCATATAACAGATAAAAATCGAGATTTTATCACAATCGAAAGGTATCGCAACATTTAGTGTTATCGCTACGAAGTCTACATTTTATCTAATTAACATATAACTTAATTAGATAGGTAAGTAATTCCATGTAGTGTTCTCGGAAGTCGGCCTCAAATGCAAGGGTATGTATGCGATAGACTCGACCCATAATTATTAGTACCTAATCATCTATTGATTAAATATACGTAAGATATATATATGATAAATAAATTGTGAATTAATTAATTAGAATTTAGTTATCTAATAGAAAATTTATCTTACCTACATCAACTTTCCTAAGTTGTATTACATCTTACTTACATCTGGCCAGTCAATATGAGTAAAACAAGAATTTACTTATTTTCTTATAAAGAAACAGAGCGCGGTAACCTAGTGGTATGGGTAATGGACTGCTGAGACGAGGTCTCGGTTTCCATTCCAGGTTTACCATGGCACACACTAATGACTTTTAGAAGTTGTGTGTATTTATCGCAGGTTTATAAGTGACCGGTTAATGGCAACAGGCTCGCATTGGGACCTAAACATAAAACACGACATGTGGGTGCTAGCACGTGTGCCTTCGGGGATATAGGCGTAAGTTTATGTATGCATGTTATGTATAAAAAACAAAACAAGATCTAATTTATTTTATTAACGCTATCTATGTTACTTTTGGTTAAAATTAGACTTGGGCTGTCAAAGGATTATAGACCTTAAAGTGTCCAATAACTTTGCAGCACATTGTACATAATTACATTTACAAAAATGCTCAAAAGCGTCATGGTTATCGTTATGACTAAGAAAATCAAAACAAACATATAACAACCCACGCGTGCGACGTAGTTTAAATAGAAATAGGTCTGGATAACGTATCCCGTAAAACATGTCGTACAATAACTTGTATTTTACTTATGTCATAGTAGACGTTTTACTCTCGCAATAGTTTGATGAGAATAGCTTCTTCATTCTATTTTTAACATGTATTATGATTTCGTATATTAGGTGCTAATTATTACTAAGAATTGTTACATCGAAATAATGTAACATAAAGTATATTTCATCTTTTTATATCGTTTTCGTTATTTATGAACAGATATAGAATCTTAATTATGGCTATGTCTCCATTAAACGCGTCAATAGCTTAGTGTTTAAGGAGTCGGCCTTACTATCGAGAGGTCCTGGGTTCGAATTCTGGCCATTACAGTACCGACGTGAACTCACAGCTATCCATAAGACCAATCATTGTACATCGCTTTCCGTTGTCATGACAGCAAGGAGAAGTAGTATAGAGTGGCAAGTAGAGAATCGAGTAAAGTCGTACAACGCGATAATCGACATCCACGCGGGCGGACAACAGCTAGTCCTGGGCAACAGCTAGTTATATATATTATTAATATGATATATAAAATTCCTTGACACTGGCATACTCAAGGAGCGAGGCATATTGAAGATAAAAAAATATCTCATAGACCAATTCTAAATACGAATTGGTCTCTTTCTGTCTTCAAAAGATTCAAGTCATGTGTAGATATTATTAGATACAAGCGTTTTAGTATCTGTAGTACGTAAACAAAACACAGCATTATCGTATGCTCTGCTATTGCCTAGTATAACAGTTCAATATTATTCACCCAGGAAATGGGTTTTATTGCGGAACTGTAGAACCAATAAGTAAACCCTTATAAAATAATTGTATCATTAATAGCTGCTTAACAACCTTGATTTGTCTCGTTGAATAAATAAACAATGCTTAGTTCAATGAGTATAAATAAATTTCACTGATTTAACGTTATACAAAGGGTTGAATAATTTGGTTTCGATTGCGTATAATATTGTATGTAAATTAAAAGTTTGGTGTGTTTAATAGATTTATTTTTAGGTAAGAAGTGCAGACTATTAGGGGCGAGGACACTGTTTTATTCATTCATTTTGAAGTACAGGTAATTGACCAGTGGAGGTCTTTCAAACACAATAAGCTAATGCTTTTTTTACAACTCTACTGCTCTAAATCTGTCTTCTAAATCTTTACTATTTTGGCGGTTTGCTGTTTTGACGCTTTGCTAAAATGACGTCTTGCTATATGGACGGTTCGCTATTTTGACTGGTTGCGATTTTTATGAATTTGACCAATTGTGAATTTGACCATACGCGACGGAAGGATAAAATAGCTGTTGGCCGCGGCTCCATCGACGTGGATGTCTGGTTTTACCACGGTACGGTAGCCTATGTTACTCAGGGTGAATGTAGGTTTTCAATGTTGAAAGAATTTTTGAAATCGGTACAGTAGCTTCTGAGTTTATTCATTACAAGCATACACACAACTTTGTTTTTCTCTTTATAATATTAGTATAGATAGCTTTAATATTAATACCGCTTATCATCAGGTATGGGGTGTATTATGTATATGCTACCTTATTATAATAAAAGACAATCAATGAAAAAGCGTGAAAGGCAATGATGTAAGAGAACTAAGAACTAAGCGATTCACCGACTCTTTTCTATTTCGCACCAATAAGACCTGAAATTCTTTACCAGCAGACGGGTTTCCTTCATCCTTCAGTCTAGAGTCCTTTAAGCGAGGCGTGAAAAATAACTGACGAGGCCGGCAGTGTGGGGACCGCCGTTCTAGGAACAGCACCTGTAACGGCAGCCAACATATTATGGCCTGACCCCCGCTTACCATCAGCAGTGTAGTCAATTTGACGGTCTAAATAAAATATTTTTTTTTTAAAAAAGCGCTCTGCTGTTCACAGAACTATTAATTATAAATTCACAGTATATCATCACTACATAGTATAAAATAAAGTCGCGTTCTCTGTCCCTATGCCCCTTTGTACGCTTAAGTCTTTTAAACTACGCAACGAATTTTAATGCGGTTTTTTTAATTGATAGAATGGTTAAAAAGCAAGGTTTATATGTATATAACATCATGCTACGACTAACAGGTGTGGAGCAGGAATGAAAAATGTTACAAAAACGGGATGACGCAGACGAAGTTGCGCGGGTCAGCTAGTATAAGATAAGACTTTAGTGAATTACCTTTTCAATTTGCATACACACCGATATAGAATTGGTATTATGGATTCAAAATAACCTTACGTATAGACGACTTTTCTCTGCCGCACCATTAAGTCCTGGAAGTCCTTGCCGACGCACGTGTTTCCTTCTTCCTACAGTCCCGGGTCTTTTAAGCGGGGCGTGAAAAAGCATCTGATGAGGTCGTCAAGCTGAGCGCCACCATTGTAGCACTGAACGTGTTTGCAATGGTGACCCTCTTTCATGAGACTTTGCCTTCAGCTTAACATCAGGCGAGGTGAATTCAAATTGACGTGCCCTAAATAAAAAAAAAAAATGTTCACAGACTCAGCCAGCTATCACGAAAGTGTGGCGTGATTTCACAGGGAACTGAGGGGCGAGAGGTTAAATGCACTGCGGTTGTCGAGCTACGCGCTCCATTTGGATGGATATAAAACAATCATGGCACGAAATAGAGTGTTAAGATTATTTGTATATCTACGAAATTATACCACCTCTGACCATCATTTTGTATTTTACAACCTTTTTGTACTCTTGCTTGGTGGAACTTATTGTTATTGATAACACACTAACACTTGGACTTCTACACGATGATTATCGTTGAACCTAACCGGTTTCACCTTGCGGTATTTTCAATTGTTTCTTTCTTTTTTATCTATGTCGTTATATACGTCAATTTGCTGAAGAAAATCCTATTAAAATGGTCACCAGTACAAACACGTACAGTGTTACAATGTTAGCGCTCAGCTTGGCCGTCAACAGATGCTTTTTACGCCCCGCTTAAAGGACCTGGGACTGTAGGGAGAAGAATTTCATATGTGGGTAGTTAAATATGATATGCAATACGAAACCGGTTAGCTCCAATAATAAATATAATGGAGAAGTATAAGTGTGATATCAATTAATTGATGTACAACCTCGTTTTGCGATTTTCATTTTAGTACCAGCCGGTTAGACTCGCCAGTCACTTTCATTCTAGCGTTCGTCCAGGCTACATCTAACTTCTTCTAACTAGTTTTGTTTGCGAATTGGTCATTGCGGTTGCGACTGTCATCTGCCGCCTACTTAAAGCCTTGTCTGTTGTCAGGAAGGTATACCAGCAAGTAGGAAAGGTTGACTTGAGTAGGGCTTGGCTTATTATCAGTGTGAAACACCACTCATGATAATACAATATTACTTCCTTTCCCCCTGAGCATATATACGATTGAGTATGATGCATAATTTTAATAAAAAATTCAAGTTTCGTTAATAACCTCGACATTATTTGTGATATTACAAGGTAATTCCTCCTTTGGAATAAACTTTCAACGAATGTGCTTTAACTAATCAGCTGTTAAATCTCTTGTCAAGTAGCATTTGGGTTGCTAGATGCATGTTTTACTGCTGTTAATTTAACAACTGCTATGGTAACTGACACGATGAATAAATTAAACTATTTAAACATGCTTCTAGCAACCAATTGGGTTGCTAGAAGCATGTTGAAATAGTTTAATTACTTGACATGACAACAACAAGACGCTACTTGACAAGAGATTTAACAGCTGATTAGTTAATATTTAAGAAGTGTCCGAAATTTCTTCACGTGGGAGTTCCACCCCCAAGGGTGTTTGTTCACCCCCCTATCTGCAGCCGCGGCCGAGACGCACGTGACCGGATGATACTGATACTTATTACTTGACTGTAAATATAATCTGGCTACTGAGGACGAACATCTAATTAGTCCGTTCGGCAAATATTACACAATATCAATCTATGGAAAAATTTCGTCCGGGAAATGTCCTATATGGGTCAACACACACTCGTACAGCGTGTGTTGACCTTTTGGACATTTTTAGAGTTTAGTTATTTACGTTTCATATAAGTATGCCTATTTCTTTTTTTTATACAATTTATGAGGCCGACATGCACATGGCCCACCTATTGAAAAATGGTCGCCGTGGCCTATGGACGTTTCGCAACACCAGAGGCACTCACTTTTACAGCAGTAGTACAAGTACTATAAAGAATTCTGTATCTAATCACAAAGCAGTTAAGTATACTTTCTTTCAATGATCATAAAATATAATTTATGTTATTTAGAGACCACGTCAACCTCACCTGCTAACCGCTACACCAGTTGACCTATGAACCCGGCTCTAGCGCAAGCTTTCCTCTTGGGGTTTGAGGGTCAGATGGCAGTTATTCTCGTTCAAGATAAAAAAGAATAAAGACTAGGAGAACAGAGCACAGACTCCAAAGTACCTTGGCAGTCCCTTTCTAGATTTACCCCAAGAGATTTATTTGAAAAAGTTCTCATAAGCAATTTTTTCGGTCGGTAAGCTTGGGATCTCTTTGGAGGATAGAATTCGTAACGAGGTCATTACGACAAAGAACTAAAGTTATCGGAATAAGCAAGCGTGAGTGGCAGGCTGGCCATATCTGTTGAAGGAGCAATGGTAGTTGAAGCAGATGAGTTCTAGAGTGTACACCGCGAGAAAGCAAACG
Source organism: Pelosia muscerda (assembly GCA_963691645.1). Lineage (NCBI taxonomy): Eukaryota > Metazoa > Arthropoda > Insecta > Lepidoptera > Erebidae > Pelosia > Pelosia muscerda. The sequence continues at coordinate 1,949,432 of OY829100.1, forward strand.
TAAAGGAGGAGGACCTGAAAAGAGTGAATTGGTTTGACTGGATGCGAAAGACGGATAATGGGGAAAAATGGCGCACATTGGGAGAGGCCTATGTCCAGCAGTGGACAGCGATAGGCCAATTGAATAACTCTACCGACTAAGTGTACTAACTCTACCGTTCTGAATACATGACTTGTTTCCACAGTAAATACATAACATACATAAACTCACGCCTATATCCCCGAAGGGGTAGGCAGAGGTGCTAGCAACCACATTTCGCTAGTTTGTGTTTAGGTCCCAATGGCGAGCCTATTGTCATTAACCGGGCACTTATAAACCTGCGATAAATACACATATAACTTCGACAAGCATCGAAAAGTTATTATAGTCACGGAAAATAATTCAAAAATTCCTTTGTATAATTCAACCTAATTATAACAAGTGAGTATTAAGATTGGCCCATTAAAGGTCTGACATTTACGATCTCTATATTAACAGTTCAGGTATCTTTTTAACTAGTTAAACGTAGACAAAACCGGTATCTTGCATAAATTTTATCCGGTTCACATGTAGTGCTACTTTTACCGGAACTGTTAGATAGTGATATCTCTACATTTTTAGACACACGTTCACCAGAGTACGGTAAGAGGTTCGATTTTATCTTGGGTATCTGTCTATCACGTGTATTTTAAACCATCTAATCAACCTACTAAGCCGAGTCCTTAACACTATAGCTTAGTAAGTTGGTTAGATGGTTTCCTACGATCGAAATGTCTCGACTTCGAATCATGGCCATTACACTACCGACCACAAGTAATTTAGACAAGCTCGGATAAATGCAAGGAGGATGAAGAAAAGCAGAATAGTAGTTTATGAAACTGTTGCACAAGTGAATTAAAAAAAACGACTCAACCAGCGTGTTATAAGACCTAAATATGTGCAGTTTCATACACTATTTTATATGTATTATCTTATTAAAAAGTTAATAGTTATACTTTGCGTAAAATTATAGTATTTATTTGTAAACGTCATAATACAATTGCTGATTGCGCATGCGTGTTGCGCCGCGTCACCAAATTATGTAGAAAAACTGCATTGGAATCTTCTTGGTAAAGCTAAAGTTGTATCGTAATGTAAAAAAAAAACATTATAATACCATTGACCATAGAAGAGCTACCATAATATATTTTTTTTAAAATTTATTTTGATAGCTTGTGCAGAAAGACTCCTATTCATTGTCTGTATTCATTTGAATATAACGTTTTAATTTTGACATTCCAGTATGAGAGTTGATTTTTATTTTCCAAAAGTAAACAAAGGAATCGATCCTCGTCAAAGAAAGATACATCAATACCCACACGACTAAATAATGTTTGTTGCAAGTGGATTCGATTCAGTCTCGCTTGTTTATTTAATCGATTGCGACTGCGACGACATACGGGTACATTGAACCTTATGACGTCGGTCGGGCCGGTCGCCTCTCACCGCGTCATATAAGTTCTCCGCACATATAATTAATACTATTTTTATGCAAGCCTAAATATGCCGAGGCAGTCTCGGTGCTAACGCACTAAGAACCAACTCGCATCTTAAATGTTGACATACTAAAACATGGACATCAAGGCTCACCTCAAATGATATTTCTTTACATACACGTCACAATTTTATTCTTCTTCTTCTATCGAATCTACGGCATTTTTAGTTGCCATCGTGGTGTAGTAATTTGTTTCCAAGTGGCGCCGGTACTCACAGAGAGGGCTCGAGCATAGGTTTAGCTCTTCGGGAAGGGTCACTACGTCCCCTCCACAATTTTATTTATACTGACTATTATCAGAGCCGTCTTTAGCTATGGCAGAGGCCTTGGGCACACAAGACTTTAGAGGCCCTTTCGGAAACTTTAGAGTTTTAGATTTCTCCTAAGTTGATATGCGAGAAATCTCTTTTGGGGGTCCTTCTGACGTGGCATTCCTTGGCACGTGCCCGCCTTAGTTGTGTTTCATGTAACGGGAAGCGAGTTTACTAACATCAAAATGGACATTTCTTTCAAATTTAATTTACATTAACTCTAATTTACTCAATAACACTTCAGCTTTCACTCGCAACCGCAACCATATAATCGAATTATTATTCCGTTTTTAAATTTTTTAGCTACCATTTTTATAATTACTGTAGAAGTTTGTGAGGTATTATTGCAAGTAGGTTGAATATTATTATTATTACTATATCTAAATATTTCATGTCTAAATCGGTAGATCGTGTATTTCTATGCGTAGCCTTGTGGTGTGGGTAATGGACTGCTGAGACGAGGTCTCGAGTTCGATCCCAGGTTTACCATGGCACACACCAATGACTTTTCGATGCTTTTCGAAGTTATATGTATATTTATCGTAGGTTTATAAGTGCCCGGTTAATGGTAATAGGCTCGCCACCTATTAAATTGGGACCTAAACATAAACTGGCGAAATGTGGGTGCTAGTACATCTGCCTACCCCTTCGGGGATAAAGGCGTGAGTTTATGTTATGTTTTTTTTTGTTTCTATGACATCATATAACACCTCCGATGTTTACCTAATTGATTGTTACATGTTCAGAAATAATAAATGAATTTGAATATTTAACCGTATTTTTATATTAATTAATTAATTTATTAGGACATAATACAGTAACACGTTTTGATTATATCATATACAGTTGCCAGTGTTGCCACCAGTATTAGCTAAACATATTGCAAATTATAGACTACTTAAGCTTTAAAACTTCACAAAAATAATACGAAAACTTAAAAAAATTAAACCTTTTTATATAAAGATTGAAATAATTATACATTATTTATTTATTGATTGATGATAATATTGTATATAGTTTTAATTATTTGCGGGTTGTCATTGAGGCCGTTTAAACATTTCAAAACGACTATAAAATTAGCTTGTATATTCTATCCCTCGTGTATCGTACTTAATTGCGATTTCCAAAAAAATCTATTTCTGTACCTGTAACAACTATTGACTCTTGTGTCACTTCGACAGAAATCTGTCGTTTTGACCACTTAACAGACAATTCTATTATTTAAATTTATGAGGAATGCCCTGAAAAGACCGCAAACCGCAACAAGTTTGATAGGCGGGACTCATTTGCAAATCATAAACTGAATGAAAATTAACTAATTGACAGCTGATTCTCTTCATTTAGATACCCTAATTGATGGGCTTGGTAAAAAGAAGATTAAATTGAATTAAACCATAAAAAATAAATAACTACGACCAATTAACATTAAAAAATAACCGCGGTAGCCTAGTGGTATGGGTAATGGACTGCTGAGACGAGGTCTGGGGTTCGAACCCAGGTTTTACCATGGCACATGCCAATGACTTTTCGATGCTTTTCGAATTTATGTGTGTATTTATCGCAGGTTTGTAAGTGCCCGGTTAATGGCAATAGGCTCACCACCTATTTCATTGGGAGCTAAACATAAACTGGCGAAATGTAGGTGCTAGCACCTCTGCCTACCCCTTCGGGGATATAGGCGTGAGTTTATGAGATGAGATGACTTACAATTAGCGCCAGAATTCATCACATACTTTTTGTTCATTCGGTTGACGAATATACCTTTCATTTGAGACCTCGTTCATAGAAAGCCGTTCATTACGAGTCGCTGACGCAGTTGGGTCCTAATATGAGTAAAAGTAGACTGTGTCCGAATCCCGGTAGTGATTGAGATAGTGTTTGCAAAACTTTTTTTTTTATGAATATTGTTATATTGTCTTCACCAGTTGTAGGTTTTCCAACATAGACTTCCTCCTGAACGCCTAACTTTTGGACGGAATGTTTTAACTTTTAGAAAATGAGGAAGCCAGTTGTTTCCTGTTGTACTCATCTGGGACTTGGCGGTCACTTAGGCTGGTGTACTTCAGTTACTTTCAATGTCATATCGTAATAACTGTTTTATAGGCGCATCCTTATAAGGCAGTGGCGGTCTGTCGGACTATTAGGGGGAGTGATCACGTAACAACTTAACCCCTGTGACCAAGTGTCACCCGTTTGGACCGAATATGTTGTAAGGTAATAGAATCCTAGAATCCCCCCCCCCTAGAATTTCCCTTACTCATAACGCCTACTTCTACTGGGCAACATTGTTACCAACAATGACTATCGTGATTCCTAATTAGAGGTAATTAGGAATCACGATAGTCATCATCAATGAGGATTGATTTTACTTTGTAAGTAGGTACAGTTTTTCACGTCACTACGTCCTCTTTCAAGCACCACTATTTTAAAGTTATACCTGCATTACTTGTCCTATTAAATTATTACAATGAAAAAATTGGTTTGAGACTCCGATGAATGAAAATATTAATAATTAAACTTTCTGAAACTGACCTTGAATAAAAACATGAAGTACTTCATATATAAATAAAGTTATTGTAAGTTTTTTGATTCAAATTTTACATACTGCGTACTTTAATCAAGCTATAAATACTACGGGTGGGTGTAGAAAGATTCTGAAATATATACCTTATGTGTATATCCGTAGAGTTTAAAATTAAATTAAGATCCGTTATGCTAAAAGATACAATTATTTTTTTGCTTTCCAAAAATATCCGACCCGACGAAATTATAAGCCGTATGTTGCGATTTGTAATGAGACGGTAGTTAGCAATATAGCATTTATTGCAATAGCGTTAGAACTGATATTTTGAAATGGGTTTTACCGCGTATGTTCTTGCGCTGCTAAGATTAGAAGCAACGTGGTAGTACCAAAATAGCACATAAACCTGACTTTGCATTTATTAATAAACGTAAACAAGTTTTTGGTTCTCAGTTAAAGTTATGTTGTGATAGTACAGTTCGTAGAGGTTAATGCGCACATTTTGGCGCCTGACAGTTAGTAACAAGAACAACCTTAGTCTACACTAATATTATAAAGAGGAAAGATTTGTTGGTGTGTTTGTAACGAATAGGCTCCGAAACTACAGGACCGATTTCAATAATTCTTTCACCTATGAAAAGCTACAATATCTAGGAGTAACATAAGGCTATATCATCACGCTACCATCCAAGGGAGCGGAGCAATTATTATAAATCTCAGTAGATCTGGTAGACTTCTATACATTGGCGCTATTATCGCTAACTATTTCCATTGTCATGACAGCAAGGAGAAGTAGTAGGTATAGAGAGTCAAGTAAAGAATCGACTAGAGTCGTACAACGCGATAATCGACATCCACGCGACCGGAGCCGCGGGCAACAGCTAGTATGTTATAAATATAAAGTACAAATCTTCGCTTCTGGTTTGACGTTGGAAGAAAAGTGACAGTCCTGCTAGTTTGATTTGCTTCGATTATGTAGTGTACTTTCTTCCATATTATATAGAACTGACAAATGTTAAATATGACAGGATATTTTAACATGTTTTTTTTAATTCAAGGGTTTGCCTGTTGGTTATGCATGTACAGTTAAAACCTTCATGCATAACCTAGCGTGTGTGGCGACCGGCGAGCTTGCCTACCAGAGTTCTCAGTTGTATGAAACTCGGTTATGCATGTACAGTTAAAACCATCATGCATAACATAGCGTGTATGGCGTCTATAACAGATACATTCACTATAAGTAGTAGGTACTAATAGAACAATTAGTAAATATTTACTAGACAAACCGTGACTCATTGGCTGGTAATTATTAGATAATAGGTAGATAAGTTATATTTAGACGGGGCTTTTTGGCAGTAATGTTTAAATATCGGAGAACAACGTCATAAAAATAATATACCGATTACATATACAGGAATTACCAGATTATATCAATTAGGATGGGGAGATGTGCGTCATCAGACATAATTAATGTGTGTTAAGTATTTGAAGCATTTATTTACTTCACATACACAACACTAATTCTCCAGGTATACAATAAAATTACCTTTTTTTATATCGTACCTGACTTCATCTCTGATAATAAGCTGTGGGAAAGTTTCAGGTCCCCATTACAGACACTAAAAATGTTACAATGGTGGCCCTCAACTTGACGGCTTCTTCAGATGCTTTTTCACGCACCCGGGACCCGGATTTAAATTCGCTTCCCTGATTACTAAATTCTCGTATTCCGTTTTCGTGGAATATCGGACGCTACAGGTACTACTATTATATTACCGCCAATCGGGCACTTTATAATAAAATGGGTATGCCGAAAATAAATTCCTAACCGAAAATGTTGTAGGTAAATAAATTTGGAAAAACTTTTTTGACCAGATTCCTTGCTATGCGTTGTAAATGGCAAGGAAATTAATTACGTGCTTAGCCGCACAAGAACTACCAATTAACGTCTAGGAGACTGTCAGATATATTGTGTGAAATGTGTGAAACAAAATATTTGTAACTAGCTAACCCGCGCAACATCGTCTGCGTCACCCCGTTTTTACAACATTTTGCAGTCGTTGTCATTTTCATGACACCCACACTTTACTAAGCCATTTCACTGGCGTTTTCGTCTATAGAATGTCACTTTGTCTAGAACAGTTCGCATCCACGCAAAGGTAGTCGCATGCAATCTATCTATTTAGTATTATAATTGTACACAGCACTAATGAAGAGATTCTTTCGATTAAGCCATTATACTCCAAGGTTCTCACAGTTTCCAAGAACCCAAGGGTTGGTCATACAGCTATGACGCACGGACAACCCTCGCTAACCTTCGGATATAGAGAAAAACCCATAAGTATCTCGAAGGAATATCAACCGTATTTATAGAGAAATAAAATGTATTTTACAATACCGCTGTATCGCTAATGAATTCTTGCGGTCAATTATTTGAACGATTAAAATATATTTGCAAGTTGATGATGATTGTCTTTGATCTTGTACTTACATACATAAACTCACGCCTATATCCCCGAAGGGGTAGGCAGAGGTGCTAGCACCCACATTTCGCCAGTTTATGTTTAGGTCCCAATGTAATAGGTGGCGAGCGTATCGCCACTAACCGGACACTTATAAACCTGCGATAAATACACACATAACTTCGTAAAGCATCGAAAAGTCATTGGTTTGTGCCATGGTAAACCTGGGTACGAACCCGAGACCTCGTCTCAGGCAGTCTATTACCTATACCACTAGGCTAACACGGTTGTTTTTACTTAATATTAATGTCTTGTACCTACTTATTATTTTTTGTAAAATCGGCATTGTTGTATAACGACTATGGCATGGTTTACTCGTGACAAAAATTACCTGTAGAGCAAAAAAAAGGACCTGTAGTGCAATGCAGAGTGCATGCAACTTACATAAGCTGGAACATGGGGTCCTATAGGTACCCGTACTACACCCAGGTGAAGAGTCTAGGTGAAGCACGAGTCCTTACGGCACAGAGCTGTTCACTCCACTTGCTACTCAGCTAAATTTTGTATCTAGACTAAGTAAACTATTGTAAATAGACCAAAAAAAAAGAAAAGCCCGCTGAGTTTCTTGCCGGAGTCTTCTCAGGTCGGAGCCGCGTTTCGAACCGGTGCGGTGGTCCATTTGCATTTGATAAAATATTGTTGATATTGACGTTTTGTAAGTTCCGTTTACTGGTCTATGCAGAATAAATGATTTTTGATTTTGATTTTGATTTTTTTAGATTAATAAATAGTTACTACGCCCACGGTAACAAAGTTTAAATTGAATTAAACGCTTAACGCGTTTAATTACAACTAAAAATAAATACAAGCTACGGAGTTATTATCTAATAGGTACCGAGGTAATCTTGTAAACAAGCAATGAATCAAACTAGATACTTTACCTACTTCTAAACTATTATATAATTGTTAAATAGTCGTGTCCAATATACAATAAAAAATATCTGAGTTAAGTTTTAACGATTCTCACATTTTTTTTAAATTCTGTTCCTTTGTTCGCGAAGGATGCTATAACTACTGAGTAATTTAAATGCGGCTAAATCTTGTAAGCAAAACAGAACCTGAACTCCAAGCTCCAAGGTATGGCTGGAATAAAGTCTCGGGCAAAGTCGCATAACTTTGCCCGTCGCGACCATTGAACCCCAGATCTTAAACACAGCAGTAGTACCCCGACCAATCATATTTTATAAATAAATATTATAATAATACATCTATACATTCAAGGTTCAATAATTTATCAATAAATCAGCGATCGCGTAATTGCTGGTGCGTTCAGCCTGCAGTCGTGAGGTTATCTGGTTTGCTCCTGTTATCTGGCTATAAGTACCTACACATTGTTATTAGTGATAACTTCTTGGAACCGGGCTTTGATTTCTGCAGTGGACAGTTAAACTATATCAATACGAATGAAGGAAAATTAATGAGCGGGCAATTTCACCGATGACAGTAATCGCGATTAATTGAAGCTAAAACTGGGTCATCTTGTTTTATATAGAAGAAATTAATTTTGATTAGATCGTGAAAGCTTAGTTTTGTTTGATCGCAACTTATTTTGTTTGTGAAGTATGACACACAAGATTCATTCTACTCGATTATACTGCTAGTCGGTCATACTTGTTGATCATGTTAACCGTCGATGCTTTGATGTAAGTTTACACGCAGAATTAGGAGGGTAGACTATAGTTCTTCCTGTGATAGTCAAAATAAACTACACAACCCAATTTGGCGCTCATATTATGTTTATGAAATCGTAAATATTTCTGTAACGTGAACATAATAACATCGTGATATAATATAATGTTCGCAACTTCATGAGTAGAATATGAGTATATGTGTGTAGATAAAATGCAATTAGCCGATACCAGTAATCACATGATTAAATATTTACAATAGTTTAGGACGCGTGTTAACTGTTAATATGGTTTAGCAGATTGAAATTGATTGAATCTAAGAGATTTAGATTCAGAAAGAAAGTGTACCGCTTGTGCCTTACAACTATTGATCTATAGCCGTTATTTTAGGAGTTCGACTCTCCTCATTAGGTACTTATAAAAGTCCCTTAGTCTGGTTTCATTTGTTTTTTTATCAACAAGTGCCATTCCAAAAATTAAATATAAATGTAAAATATAAAAGCGAGAAGAAAGTCACAAAGAAAATATTGTAAGTCTTCATAACATCTGTTCTCGTAGATTTGTTAACACGAACGAATTTCAATCCACGTCAAGTCAGCATATCTCCATATCGAATAGAGGCTATTAAGATTGAGGCACTTGAGCATTACGTTTGCAAGGGCAAAGTATTAAAAAGTCTTAATTAAGAAACTCTAACTAGCTCGCCTTCATGTGCATTCAGTTACTTAGCTAAGTAATACAAACCTCTCGTATCCGACTATAACCCTCAACAATAAAACAAGTGTTTGCATTGGTCAAACAACACTGCAGTTACTCTTGTAGTTTTCCCTCATCCTATTTTCGCGATTGCACCGCGAGATAAACATTCCACTGTAACTGGATTCGTTACAGGTGGCTGCATCTCACATGTGTGCATAGGTCCTTACGTAACACGTGCTCTATTTATTCTAAATTCAGGACAAGGCAGTGTGACGTACGAGAGTTCATTCATGAGCAATTATTTCTATGTAAAGATGGTACACTAAGACAATAGGATTGTTCTCATGTCAAATAATCAATTTCGTTTAGGCATATAAAGAACACATATTGATTATGTCTAAGTGTTACTTTATATTTGTCAAAAATATTATAATAAATGAAATAGTAAATAAATCATTTGACAAATTATTCTTTCGCTGGTTCGGTAGTTAGATGTAATGAGAAGAGACCAGTAAGAAACTCAGGTAGATTATCGTTATCCTTTTTTTTCTTGTTTAATATATAGTTTTGTTTATTTATTATAAATAGGTGCAAGAGATTAGGATGCATTTTTATCACCAAGATATTCGTCCACTTTTTCACTTCTATTTTAAACTTAAGTATTAAGTAGCAGGTCAGTCAAACCCTGAGGAATTTTACTAACTATTTTTATACATTTGCCCACAAACTCATATTATTTACCGACTTTATGAAGCCTGAGTTTTGGCACTGCAACTTTATTTTTATTTCGCGTAGGTATTAAAATAAAACTAAAATTGTGTTCGTACGATTTTTTTAGCTGTTGTTAAAGGTATTTTTGACATTAGGCGAATTTTACTTACATTTTGCAATAACATCATTGTAATTTTCGACACCTATGCAAGATATAGATAAAATTCTTATTTTTCGTCGGGCCTGGTATAATGATACTATGAAATAAAATAAAACTATGTTCGATAATACCTTCAAATATAGATGCTACAAATGGCATAGTGCTGTTAATAAATATGAGTGTGGCGGTGTGGCCTCATTGCAGGCGGGGAGTACTGATCAAATTTTAATCATCAAGTTAAAAACATTTGTGTCAATATAAAAGCCAATCGGATTTACGATCGACAGGTCCTAAGTTTGAATTCTGTGCACCACATTACCGACTTGAACCCACTTCTAAAACAAGTAATTTAGCTTAACTGGAGGTGTTACCGAAAACACAAGTAATTTCGGTACTAGTTGGACACAAACAGAACAACTCCGAATGGAATAAAGGTCAATGAGCTGAGACAATTAATAGCTCGACGCCAACGATAGTAAATAAACCCATCTAATGACAGTCATTTACACACAAATGGGACTTCATCACGGAGATGTCAAGGACACTGAAAGTTTAAAAAATACATCGACCCTAAGTAGATTTTAATGTCAGGCTTACCTTCAATGTTTTATATTTTGAATGGTTTTAAAACATGATCGTTGATCAAAGCACGTAATGCAAGATAAGATGTGAATTTCACAAATCAACATAATTAGCAAAAACGATCACGAGTGTGAAAAAAATAATTTCCTCTGTTCACTCCCGGGTTTGCTGGAAGAAAACTCAAATTTTAGTTAAGTTCGCCTTTTGTACATAACATCTCATAACAATAATTATTGTATGAATGTAATTTATGTGTGCAATAAAGGATTTAATAAAACATTAAAAAACAAACAAAACAAATATAAAGCAGTTTTAGGAATCTGAAGAACAACAAGCTTCTTCTTTCGTGTCAATGATCCACTCATGCTTACACTATTTCAGAAAAACCTTGTCATGTCGACCTCCCGTCTCCTCAGTTGCCCCATTCAGGTTGTCTTTAGTGCAGGAGGCAGGGCATAAGGGGCACAAAACTAAGTGCATCATGGACTGCACGAGGGCATCGCAGTCACATGAGGTTAAGCCCGAGTCTCTCATTCTCCACCTGCAAAGATTCTGCCTCGACCGACCTACCAGTGTGCGCAGACGGTTGAGAGATCGCCATACCGGCCGTGGGAGATCTGAAGGGTAAGTGAGGTAAGCTAAGGGATAAGAGATGACTAAGGTAAAACGCCAATACCTCCTGATAGAGAGTCCTGTCAGGTCCGGTGTTTTAACAATTGAAGTCAAGACCATTGTGTTGAGAAATGGGCCATTTCGGAGTAGGATTTTTTTAGAAGGATTTTATTAGTATAAGGCATAATAAGGATTAATATACAAACATTTTGAATAGGTAATGAAAATAAAATAAGCTACGTTGGATGTTGTCAGAAAGAACCAAAATTCAGGAAATTAAAATTATACGGGTTTTACCCAATAAGTAATCCATTTCTGGGTAAAAAAAGGATTATAGTAATTATTGGGTAAAGCCCGCTATCGTGGACAATGATCTGTGATTCATAGTTCCCTAGCCATAAGAGTCTTGGCTGTAATGCATGTAATGTTGTATTAATTAGAATCATTTTGCTTTAACCATAATATGAGTGCGAATGTGACGCGTCCATATTCTTATGAATTTAATAACGTATATTAATATTATCATTTTATGTGACGTTAAATGTGTATCAATTCAAGGTCATTAAATATATATTATTGTTTTATAATTCTGGGCAATGTCCTCTTACTCAACAACCTGTTTATATACATGTTTCGTCATCTATTTGTTTTATATTGACAGAATCATGACGAAAATACTAATTTGACTGCTGTACTCTTAGCACGAAATACTATCGAATTAGTAACGTAAAGGTATCGACAGAATGGAGCATTGCGATTGGCGGGCTACACGTGCGCACAGGTTTATAAGAGATGGACTGCCAATCGCAATGCTCCGTTTTCTCGATACCTTTACATTACAAAGTTGATAGTTTTTTCGTGCTAATGGCACGTATCTCTTTCGATTTCTTTTCCCGAAGTAACAAGTAGCTATGTGCTATTCCAGATTATAACCTAAATTTTCTTTTATGACTTGATTGAATAATATACATCAATAAAATCTATCCAATTTTCTTATAAAAGTAGAATCTAAGTAAGATACATGTATAAGTCAGTATAACCTAATCTTGTTGAAGACGAGTTGTATAAAAAGTAAATTAAAAGTGTCATAACGTAGTCAAAATAAGATTTGTTATTGTAGACAGACGGATCTAAAAGTCGGGCAATTAAAGTTTAGTAAGAAAGATAATTTAGCATAAATCCGGTGAACCCGCTTATCGTGGAGACACAAGAATTATACCTATCGAGTCTAGTGACCATTGCGTGATTCATCATTGCCTTGCTATGCGATTCTCGTCAAACATATTATGTAATCGAATGGTAATTAAGGTTCTTTTGCATGGACATGTAAATGCTGTGACGTGAATCAATTCCAATGATATTAGTAACGTATTATTCTTTTATGTGATGCCATGCGTATCAAGGTCATGAAATGCATCATTATTCTCATAATACAGTGGGCAATGTTGACTTAGAGTGAATTCTGCATATGATAGGAAGTGTAATTAATAAAATACTGCATTATTACATTTTACATAATGAACTTAATATATGAGTCTTGAAAACGATTATTACGTTTGACTTGAAAATGTTAGGTAAGTAATTAAGTAGGTACTTGTCAAAAATTTTACATGTCATATTTTATTTTACCTAACTTTAATTTTACATAATAAAATTTAACTTTATGAAAAATTATTGTATTATATTTTACATAATGAACTGAATATTCTCGTATCTGTCTTGAAAATGATTATTCTGTTTGACTTTAAAAATATGAAATAAATATACTTAATATTATTCTATTCAAAATTCATTGCAAGTCATTTATTCTGTATAGACCACTAAACGTCACTCACAAAACGCTAATATCAATAATATTTAATTTGTCATGGTCATAACGGATTACTTTACCGCATGCCAATCCGGCGAAATATGGTGAAAATTAAATGCACAAATTGTAACAACATTGTATCCACGGAAAACAAAACAAAAACAAGATAGTATAACTGTATTCTGCAATAAAACAAATTAAAAGTGAGAACCAAGATTAGTTGAATGGATTTCCACTGGTCATCAAACTTTTGATAAAATTATGTCAAAGCTGAATGGACGCGGATGATAACAAAAGACACTACACTAAATTCATTATAAAATATGGCAGTGAAGAGTTCCGATTGTAAATGTATGTGGGTGTGTGCGTTGTATGGAATTATGCGTACATACAACATACACGTAGGTACTGATACTGACATTACAATGCAATCTGTGTCCACGCGCAATCGTTACCTAACTGACCGCTATCGGAAAATAAGTAATAACATTATTCAACTCAGATTTTATTGCTTGCTTTGTAAAATATACTAGCGATCTTAACTGTTTGATTTGAGTGCAATTTCAAAGAAGAAGAATCAAAGAATCAATTTCGTTTAATCAGTTTAGGCACATAAAGAGCATTTATGAATGTCAAAGTTTTACAACACAATTTATCAAAAAAAATTTAATTTGTAATAAATAAAATAGTAAATTAATCATTTGAAAATGATTCTTTCGCTGATTCGGTATTTAGATCTACTAAAAAGAGACCAGCAAGAAACTCGGGTGTATTATCGTTATCCTTCATTTTTTTTAATGTTATGTTATGTTTATTATATTTGATTTCTCACTCTATACGAATATCTATGCAGCATATAACTTCATCATCATTACTGCCGACGAGGATTTCGCAGAAATGGTAATAGCTCAACTAATAGACTATCTACGGTCGGTACATCGACATGTACCGACAAAACAAACAGCAAAGGCCAAATAACATGTCATCAAAGCAGTATAAAAAAAAAAAATTTGCAAGAGAAAATTTTCAGGCAATATCGACGTTGTCTCTGCTGAGGAGAAATAAGTTTGCACACGTAAAAAAGAGGTCACGTAAGGCCTAATGTCTAGCGATGACATTATATAAAATGACAGTATTTACGTTCAATTAAATTACACTATTATATTGAATTAAACAGTTTTGAAGTCAACAATGCGTAAACGTTTACGTAATAATTAGGTACAAGGAAAATATTATGCAAAAATGTGCTAAATCACAAACATAATACGGGTTCTACTATCATAATTCAAAGTAATTGAGGACATCGATAAATATATAATTATGTTAATAAACAAACATATATCATGAACATCATTTTTTTGTAAGATATTAAAAATAAAAAAAAATAAAAAACTCACGAATCTCAGCAGCAATAGAAAACACACAAGTTCTAAAAGTCGTAAGCACTAACTATATCACAAGTAAAATGTTCTGGAATGAATTCATAAATAATATAAACAGTAGTTAGAACGACAATGTAGTCTCATTGGTGGCGAAGCGTAAACTGAGCGTTGAGTAGGAAAGAGGTAAACACCATTATATAAATTTAATTGAAGATAATTACGCGAAAACCGCAGCTGTGTGACGTAGGGAATGCCATTATCAGAGGTTACACGACACTTTTCCTAGTGGTGGTGGGCACGGCTCTCCTAGCCGTTCATCTCAATTACTATAATGCGAAGTAATATCGGCTAGGGAAAACCTTTAATCTATAGAACGACATTGATTATTTGGGACCGTTCACTTGAGAATTTGCAAACAGATATGTTTGCATTTGGAACTTTATAGGAAATGAATATAAATTGGGTAAGTATAAAAAATAAAACTCAATTGTTGGACACTGACGGTGGGACATAAAATAAGAAGCCGCGGTAGCCTAGCGGTATGGGCAATGGACTGCTGAGACGAGGTCTCGGGTTCGATTCCAGGGTTTACCATGGCACACACCAATGAATTTCGATGCTTTTCGAAGTTATGTGTGTATTTATCGCAGATTTATAAGTGCCCGGTTAATGGCAATAGGCTCGCCACCTACATTGGGACCCAAACATAAACTGGCGAAATGTGGATGCTAGCACCTCTGCCTACCCCTTCCGGAATATAGGGCGTGAGTTTATATTATGGTATTTACCCGCTTTTTATTTAAAAAGCGGGCTATTGAGCGTATCATGCTTGGAGATTTTTTAAAGGATAAAATTATTAATAAGGTCATCCGATAAAGAACTAAAGTCACCCACAGCGTTGGCAGAATAAGTAAGCTTATGTGGAAGTGAGCTGGTCACATCTGTCGAAAGACTGATGGCCGTTGGACTAACAGATGATTTTTCACTGCCCCGCTTAAAGGACTTGGGGACTGTAGGAAGAAGGAAACACGTGAGTTGGTAAGGAATTCCAAAACTTAATGGTGCGGCAGAAGAAGGACTCACCGAACCGCTTGTAAATTGAAAAACACTTTTAAAATCTTTGCAACCTCATACAGAAAACTACCGACAAATCCGTTAGTTCACACTACATGTGTATTTACACAATTACTATTTATAAACGATTGCTGACGAAAAACCGATAAAACAATGCTTTAATAGCAGCAACA
This sequence comes from Pelosia muscerda, assembly GCA_963691645.1. NCBI lineage: Eukaryota > Metazoa > Arthropoda > Insecta > Lepidoptera > Erebidae > Pelosia > Pelosia muscerda. Next base: position 1,965,130 of record OY829100.1, read on the forward strand.
TTCAAGAACCGGTGTCATCTGAACAAACACGATGGAGTTACAGCACGCATTGTTTGCAAATATACTATACAACGTGCAACTCACAATATGAGAGAGGGACATAATAATCAGAATAGTTTAAAAACTAAAAAACACGCTTTCACATTGAAAATTAAGCCTGTCCGCCATATTGGATTTAAGTCACGTAGCTATTTTTTTTTCCTGACAGTAAACGCTTTTATTTGATACACATATCATGGGGTGGATGTGAATATCAAATAGCCAGTCCGCCATCTTGGGGAGGCCCGATATTGGATTTGTAATGACGTTTCTTAGCTAGGTACTCATGTATTGTCATCAGAACTCAGAACGTGTGCAAAATCTCATCCTATTCGAAGAACGGGAAGTGGGTCAAATTGAGATTCCAAGATTTTCTTACATTTATAGTTACAAATGAAGCGAGTTAAAAAGTAACGGACTGGGGCTGTACCACCATATCTTAAAAGTAATATTATTTCTATTTTACTTCACTTCCATAGTGAGATTCGGACCGTCATCTTCCGTCAGGATACACACGATACTAGTGTACCATCACCTCTTAAAAGTAATATTATTTCAATCTTACATTACTTATTCATAGTGTGATTCGAGCTCAGACCATTATCGTTCGTTGATATTTATGTACTGTATCTTTTGAGACAAGTGTAAAATCTAATAAATTAAACAAATAAAACGTATCGACTACAGTAAGAGATAATGTTTGACCCATATACTCGTAACACTAGCATCCTGTGTATCCTGACGGACGCTGTCGGTCCGAATCACACTATGGGAGTAAAGAGTCCTCTGCCGCACGCTGGCAAGGAATTCTAAGACTCAATGGTGCGGCCATTGAGTCTTAAAATTCCTTGCCAGCTCACGTGTTTCCTTCTTCCTACAGTCCCGGGTCCTATAAGCGGGGCGTGAAAAAGCATCTGATGAGGCCGTCAAGCTGAATGCCACCATTGTAACACTTTACGTGTTTGTTATGGTGACCCTCGTTCCTGAGACTTTGCCTTGAGCTTACCATCAGGCGGGGTGAATTCCAATTGACGTGTACTAAATTAAAAAAAATATATTGCTTTTAAGATGTGATGGTGAGGCCCCTGATTGTGAATGTAGGTATTGTATGCTGGCTTGTTTTCAATATTCTACAATATCAGTTGGCAATACTTATCAATAACTAGCACGCTGTTTGTTGATGTGTGTGTACTAAATTATGCAACGTTTGAGTGCACGGTACGCGACTGCATACACGTTAAGATAATGTTGGTGAATATTCTCGAAGAGGAAATTATGTAGAAGGTTAACAACCGAGAAAATTATATTTAATTTAGGTTTATTTATATAGGTATATATGGCTTATCTATATATAGCTGCTGGAGCAAACAAGTCCTCGATAGAAGGTGGGGCACGCCTTAGTCAGATGGAATGATGACTTGAAAAGGTGGCTGGGACAGACTGAGAGACGAGATCGGGGGTAGTAGTAACGCACACTAGGAGAGGTCTATGTCCAGCAGTGGACTGAAATAGACTAATTATTATACACAAACATTATATTTTTTAGGAATCTTGTCTATTTGTCTGTTTATCCGCGAATGACGAAAGAACTACTGCATGGATTTTGAAGCGGTTGTTTTGGTTAAAAGGTCTTGGTCAGGCCTAAAATCTTACATTTGCTTAATCGCAAATGGTTCAGTAGAACCGGAGATATTATCTAAAGCCGCCATAACCGACATCCACGCGGACGGAGCCCCGGGCGTAAGGCTATTTATTAAAACAAATGTATTGCGTAATTGAGAAACCGTAGAGCGTGAAGGATATGATTATAAAATGCTTTTGAGGGAGAATACTTATTGATATTATGTCATAGATCTGCTAATTGCTTGCTGTAAGTGATTAGTACTAACTATAAGGGATTATAAAAAAATATTTAATTAGTGCAAAAATATGCTTAAGAATCGACTCACAATGACATTAGAACTCATGGATATGCATTCCTCAGTCGAAAAGATGTTCAATACCCACCCATTACATATAAACCTTAACAAATATGAGTTATAGTGGAACCGAGGATGTAGAAAGCCTTGTCGAAGAGCGAAACCTATGCTCGGGCCCTCTCCGTGAGTCGCTACGCTGCTGCCGTGAAACAAATTAGAATATCTACAATACAATCTGTTCTCACATCCAGTTATAAATTGATATTCCGGACTGAGGATTTCGGGCCACAATTATGATTGTATCTTCTTTCACCAACAACACTAAATCGAGGCAAACTAATAGCAACGGAAGACTTTATTTTTATATACCACTTAGCCGGCAGACAAGCACACGGCCCACCTGATGGAAGTGGTTACCGTAGCCTATGGACGTTTGCAACACTAATAGCGTCACCCTCGTGCTGGTTATAGCGCTCCACTAAGTAGCAAACAAGGTACATGGTTTTCAACTATTAGGTAATCAGTGACATGGTAATCTCTAAGTTATACAGATATTTATCAAATATTTGAAGCGTATTCATTTGTTCACGATGTAATTATATCGATATACAATAAGGACAGTTAATTGTTGAACTCATTAATCAGTCCAGAGTTCACTACAGACAGACGTATTGGAGTCAAATAATAACTTTATTCTTATCAATTACTAGATATTCAACGCCGAACGAGAAACGATATTCAACGAGAAACCGAGGTAGCCTAGTGTTATGGGTAATGGACTGCTGAGACGAGGTCTCGAGCTCGATCCCAGGTTTACCATGGCACACACCAATGACTTTACGATGCTTTTCGAAGTTATGTGTGTATTTATCGCAGGTTTATAAGTGCCCGGTTAATGGCAATAGGTTCGCCACCTATTACATTGGGATCTAAGCATAAACTGGCGAAATGTGGGTGCTAGCACCTCTGCCTACCCCTTCGGGGATAAAGGCGTGAGTTTATGTTATGTAGATATTCAACGCGACTGTATCTCTGTACTAGCAATATGGCGGAATCTGCGTAAATATGTTCCAAAGCTTCGAAAATACATTTAAGTTACTGAGTCTACCGTGCCGTGGTTTTCTGTGTAAATAAAATGTACAGTGGACTTGAAAATTTCCTGGACACCTTAAGATCTATTATCCTTTGACAGCCTAAGTCAAGTTTAACCAAAAGTAACATAGATAGCGTTAATAAAATTTACCAGATCGATGTCTTGTTTCCTTAAAAAAAAGTAAACGCATGCAAGTAGTATCTTAAACTTAATGACGTTAGTGATTAGAGCTATTATCCAGTAGCTTCTAAGACTAGTAGTTGTGTTGTAGCATCACGTCACACAATTTTAGTTTCAAATTGTCCAGGAACTTTTGTAGTCGAATGAGCTCACCCCTAGAAAATTATAATGGTATAATCGTCCCAAAAACTGAATCCAAGTGGGCCCACTTCACCACTATCAAATTAGAAAAGGTCAATCTGGCCCCTGATCCCAGTATAAGACTGGTACGAGACGTCCCTTAAACCTTCTTGCATACCGGTACCACTTACACCATTTGTTAGTTTAAAAACCGCATGAAGCTTCCATTACCTGAAACCAAAAAAATAAATCTTTTTAATAAAATATCTTATTATTAACTTATTTTATTTTGCTCTGCGACAGATAGTTTGCCCGGTATAGCATTAAGTGAAATCGTTCGTATTTCTATAATGTACAAGATGGCCACCGCGACAGACGGGTTGCCACCCCATAAACTTGATTTAGTTTTCATTAACCCCTTCTTAATGTGTTAGGAGTAAGTAATCCAAGCAATTTTAATTAGAGATGTTAAGTGGGAAGTTAGTTATCATACTAATATACTTAAAAAATGCTTCTTAATGGTCTAAATAGCCATTTAACGGACATGTTGAACATGACACAGATAAAAAAAAACTATTTACTGCAGCAATGACATTCTGATTTATATAATCCGCATTCTACAATCATCTTTTTATATTCACTTTAATAATCTCAAATCGATTTCATATCGGCTAAGTTTTTACAATTTTAGACAAGTTTGAAGGATAAATTAATTGCGAAGTAATAAAGGAAACAATGTTTGAAAACTAATGAAAAATCGTTCATTGTTGCCAATACTTCGTACGATTGTCGGTAGATGGCTCCAACGTCGCCCCCTAAAACGTTAAAGAGCATTTCGAATGCCTTAGACAGGTCTAGTAGCTCAGGTGGCCCTAGTGCGGGAGCTGTCTTTTTAATAATAAAAAAAATGTGGTCAGAGCGTTCTCCCTATAACAGACTGGTCGCGGGTTCAAGACCCGTTTAGACATTCGTTTTTTTTCAATTTTAAATCGATCTATTTATATCTGTAACTAGCTGACCCGCGCAACTTCGTCTGCGTCACCCCGTTTTTGCAACATTTTTCACTTCTGCTCCGCACCAGTTGGTTGTTGCATGATGTTATATACATATAAACCTTTCTCTGCAATCACTCTATCTATTTAAAAAATCGCATCGAAATCCGTTGTGTAGTTTTAAAGATTTAAGCATACAAAGGGACATAAGGACATAAGGATATAGGGACAGAGACCGCGACTTTATTTAATACTATGTAGTGAAGAGTTGGAACATAGTACCTACATAGTACTTCGATAAAACGATTACATGGGCTGTCAACAGTTGTACTATCAAGTATTTCAGGTCCGATTTCCTTGGCCTACGTAAGAGATGACCTTCGAAGGATGCGGCATAATTGATGACAGCCAGTTACGCCACGTGTAGTGATGCAATTAATGCAACGCAGATGCTACACTGCAAACATTGTAGGGCTGGCAATACCATCTTCGGCAATATAAAATAATATTCGATATTTTGTCTAGGTGAACTGTAGCATTAGCATGAACTCCTATCGAATTCGTAATGTAAAGGTTTCGAGAGAACGGAGCATTGTGATTGGCAGTCTGCGTCTTGTGAACCTGTGTGTATAGCCCGCCAATCGCAATGCTCAGTTCTGTCGATACCTTTACATTAGGAATTCGATAGTATTTCGTGCTAAGGCTACTGAACATGTTTGTGTGTGAAGCTCGCCAATCGCAGTACTCCGCTTCTATAGCGGCCGATACCTTTCCGTTACAAATTCGATAGCTTTTCATCCTACGATTGAAAGATAGTTAGTAGTAAGAATATCGAATAGTTTGATTCAGAATCGTTCATTTAATTGCAGTGCTAATTCGATGTCAAATTTCATGCACATTTTATAGAATAGCTTTTCTAATGATAAATCAGTTACCGTAATTTATGAAGGCTTGTATAAACGGTCATGTCTACGATACTAGCAACGAGTGAACTGTGATATTATGTGTTATGTAAATATGTACAAATAAAACTATACACGCAAACGCTTGATGGATATATATTTACTCTTTTGATTTAACGTCCTCTTAAAATTCAGGGCTGTCACAATTTTGAAACAAGTTGATGGCCCGCTGTCGGTTATATACTTTTCACAGCTCTATCTGAGAATAAATTTTCATGAATATCGGTTCAGTGTTTTAATTGTGCTTGAAAGCGTAATAGATAGATTTACTTTCGCATTCATACAATTAGTGTGGACTTTAACATCTTAGACAGGCATAATGACCCCAACCGAGTAAGGGAAATACTGTGCGAGTGCCAGTGCCACGCCTTAGGAAGACATCGAATGGATCTACTCGGGAGGGGATACCCCAAACCAGAGGATAACATGCACCTGCAATTGAGAGGAATAGCCACCTTGATAGAGAGGGCTATCCCTCCTCTAACCTAGGAGCCAGGATGGGGTCGACACAGAGGATCCAATAGAGTCGAAGTGTCTGCGAAAGCTCCAGAGCACGCACCCCAATAACATAAGATAAGATAAGGGTAAAAGTTTAGAGAACACAGATCACATTGGATCTGAAAGGTAATTTGTGTCAGAGAATGATGATTAAACGTTTTTCATACCACTTAGGTTGCAGATAGATACACAGTCCTTATGTACGTGTAAAGTATAATTACATGCAACATAGATAAGTCTATAACAGTTGTTATTTGCTATTAAAATTTTACTTTTTTTTTCTGACAACCCTATTTGCCAGTAGCTAAGATATACACATAAGGCAATTGTTTGAATTTCGCTCGGACACGTAAATTATTCAGTTTTATGTTGGTTGTTGAAACTAGATTCGGAAATACGGCAACAGTTTTGACACAGAGTTTGTTTTTAAATATTTCACGGCTAACGTGGCAAAGAACTCGTTTGTTAATTGTTGTATTATGTTATTAGACTTGCAGATAAGATCCCCTAGTGTTTTCACATTTAAATTAAGGTTATTTTTAAGATATAAATCTAAGAGCGAAGGTGTAAGTTTTCGCTCTATCGTAATTACGGTGCACGTAACCTTTTTACCCGAGGGTATGTATTAATGTAAGGGAAAAACGTGGCTGGTCCAGCTACGTTTGAATATTCTAATCTATTCTACAAAACAAATAAACAAATGTAGGGGGAGGGGGGGGGGGGGCAGTACATATTACCCAAAGAAAACAATGACACAGACAGACGGCATTAACAAGATCTACTGCTACTGCTACAAAAGAGTGTCTGCTATGTATTCGTCTGCAAAATAATGAATCATATGTGGCCCGAGATATCGCTTAGGATGAAGGGGAAACCATATTTAAATCTACACAACTTTGAAGCGTGGCCGCTGCCGGAGGGACACAGCAGGAGCTACGTGTCACGCGTGTCAATGACTTATCTACCAGGGATGCCAAATATTGTGCGAAATGGAGCAGTAATAGATGGATGTGACTAGGATTCAACGTTAAGATAATAATGTTTTATATTATGATTTCTTCATCCTACCGTTAATCCCAGCTGCATTCAAAACTGTCACCTCGGAGTCTGGGGTCTGCTTTTACCAGTCAAATTGCGGGTTTGGCTGAACATCGATATTTTTCAAGAAGAGACTGCCATTTATGACTTCCTCAACCCATTAGCTTTTTAGGGCTCGCAACTACCCGCGACGATTGACTACTATATATATTTTTATGAGAACGGGGATCGACGGCTTAACGTCTTCTCCAAGGCACGGACAAACCAATGCAACTAACCACATACAAATAATTTGCACAGAGCGGGGATCGAAACCGCATCTCCTGCGTATCGGTCGCGTTCACTAGCGCCACGCCACGGAGACTGCCACTATATTATGACTATTATGGCGTATTGTATGCTAGAATAGCAATTGGCAAATTAACTATGCATGTACTCGTGTATTTCCTTATAAATCCCGATAGCCTTGGGGCTTGCTGACCAATAGGATTCTATTAAATGGTTGTTCAAATAATATTGATATACTTAAATAACCATATACGTTATACTTTTTGTACAATGTATTTCACATTATTGAGAATCCTGGTAATTAGATAATTTTAGAATATCTTTCATTGCGTTGAGTATTCCCGAGTAACTATCTTGGAACATATAATTCGTTAAAATGATTAAACCCCGTGTAATGGTGAGGTGTAAGTAAAATCTATTGAGTGAAGGCTATAGTGTTACAAAAAATATGTCTAAAAATTACGTAGTACGACATAGACTGCAGGTAGTTAAAATCGCTAAATAATCTAGTGATCAAATTAATGTCAAGTGTTTAGTTATTAAGAATGACCAATGACTGAGTGTTTGGACCAATGTTATTCCGTTCCAAAGAAAGTCAGATTCAGAATTCTCATCCGAACACCAAAATCTACATAATTCTAAGCTTGCGCTTTGGACTCAAAAGCTCGACCTCATACTCCTATACAATATTCGAATAATCTGGATTTTTCTCGGGAACGATCTTACTCCCAACCTCGAGAGGATAACCAGGCGCTAGAGCAAGTACACCATCTTGAGGGTGAGGTGAGCTTGGATCTTGACAGACCTCCATACACTCTCTACAAATAGAATGAAGTATGAAAATTATAATAACAAAACATTTCAGAGATAGTAGGTATATCTAATTCCAAAATATGCGCAACAGAACTGGCACTTTATTTTCTGCATAAATTGCTTAAAAAAGTTTTAGTGTATAAACATGTTTGTCCACATACACAATTTTGATACAAACCACTAACCACGTGTATCAAGAACATCTCTACAAAAACGCTCTGCGAAATGAGATGGCAAGGTCACTCACTGTCAAAGTATTACGTGTTAAATAAATTAGCACAACTCAGGAGTGGGAGTATAGTCGAGATTCGAGATTAGGTTATCTTAGGTAAATTTTGGGTTTACCAGCAACAGAATTAGGCAACTGTCAATCAACGGATTTCCGTTCTTACATTTTATTAGGCAACTGTAACGAAAGTAGTTTCCGCAACACGAGTTTGACGTCTCAATAGCCAATCAGGGCCTTTTAAAATGTAACAGGAAGATGTCTGATTCCGCGGTTAGTTCGAAATTTAAGTTGACGAAACTCCAGCTTTTTCCTAGTTGCCTATAACGGGCTACTGCGAGTTTTACGCTTCCCAGAGATGATACAAATATATATATTTCGAGTTCGAAGTGATATGGTCTGAGTATCTTTTCGATTGTCGCCTCTTACGACACCCTTCAGATGAGATAGGGAGGTACTTAATATTCTTTCTCCGTCACCACAAGGATAACATTATTTTGTAAATGATGATGATGATGATGATGACGACGACGACAAATAGGTCTTTACATATGAATATAAAGAAATGCTAATCAATAAAGATAGTTTTTTTATAACGAAGATATCCAACATACAGCCTACGCATTACGAACGATTAGAACAGTAGTTATAGTATGTTAAACGCGTGTTGTCACCAGTTTTACAATGTAGGAGAGAGGGTAATGGATAGGAAGGGTGGTAAAAGGCTTTTGGCAATCTCATAAGCCCTCTGTACACAGCATATTGTTAAGACGGTAAAGTACTTAAAGTAGATTACGTGAGAGGATGCTACAATATCCCGCAATCGTGCCGGTACATATTCATGGCATTATTACTGTATATTTTGAAATACCTTCACTACATAGTATAAGCTACCCGCTGTCTGTAGCACTAGCATGAACTCTATCGAATTCGTAATGTAAAAGTTTCGAGAGAACGGATCATTGTGATTGGCTGTCTGCCTCTTGTGAACCTGTGTGCGTGTGTAGCCCGCCAATCGTAAAGCACCGTTCTGTCGAGTGTCGATACCTTTACATTACGAATTCGATAGTATTTCGTGCTAAGGCTACTGTTCGTCTTGTCCCTTCTTTATCGTGCGCAGAATCCCCACGGATACCAATCTCACAGTGAGAAAGGTTATTTCGGACTCGATTTGACTAAAACGCACGCCATCTTTGGGTATTTAGTTGCCGGAGGAGATGATAGCCAACATATCCCTTGCACACCGGCACACAGGGGTCCCACTCTTTCGAGATGACCCCCTTCGGGTGTAGGGGCCACGGTGTATATATAAAACCTAGATTTTTATAGTTATACGACGTCGTGAAAGTTTCGACAGCTACAATGTTAATATATCCGAAGTGCGGTTGGGTTTTATCGTATATCAGATATGAGGACCGGTCGTTTGACGTCATGACAGATTTAAAATTAAAGAGATTTTTGATCTCGTCTACAGATAACCTCTATGTAGGCATATAAGGCAAAACTTACGGGGTAAGGTAATCAAACAAACAAACTTTCGGCGTTTCCACTTGAGTTTAAATTCTACGTGGCCGATCGACTACTAACATAAAAATTACCCCCTTCGGGTGTCCCCGTCTAGTCCTTGGGTATGGGGTACTGGGCACTTTGCACCGTGTGGACATCTTTTATAACGCGACAAGCTTTTTCATCATTACCATCATTTCAGCCATAGGACGTCCACAGAGCTGAACATAGCCCTCTCAATTAGCCCGGTTGGATTGAAGGCGGATTGACCATCTCTCGGGAAGTCCTACGCCACGTCTGCCAGTACAGTAGAGAAATTTTCGAAGCCGCAGGCGCAGGCCGCAGGCGGCAGATAGTACGTAATAAAATAAATAAATATTGAAGAAAAATTTTTACTATGCAGTTATAAGTGTGAAAAGAATTCGCGATCCCTGAAGCTACGGCACGCAAAAAAGACTAGAAGTTCGAATATAATTCGCGAATAGCAAAAATACACAAACCACAGACAATACAAGTGTCTCACTACGCATAAACAACAAAGAAATCGGTCAGACGTGAACGATTACCATAACATATTTCTATTACACAACAATAGGTACATCGCATATCATTACAATAGTCTGAGAGCCAGAGAGCTGGACACTTATTAGGCTTGATCAAACGTAACTACACGAGTTCGTATTAGACGACACATTTACGTTGGTATAATTTCTCATCAGTTCTATCTTGTATGTTGGCCAATTAAAATCCACCGCCTACTCACGTTATGATAGTATTTGAAAATCACTATCAAGTAGAATTATACGCCTGATAAGCATATAACAGTGCAAATAAAATATGTTTTATCGGACATTTTGGTCGGTCGGTCGTTACTCCTCGAATGTTAACGCTTCGCGGACGTAGTTGCGCACACAATGCAATATTTAAACAAGTATTCATAATATGAGAACGGAATTGAAATGAAAACACAGTGTCGGGTACGTAAGTTGTGATAATTATGTGTACAGACAGCGACTGAAGTCTTTCATACAAATACAGATGCCAGCAAATTGGAGCCCGGGTTCGGTTGTCTTATGTTTTCGCGTGATGAAACGATTTCGATGTCTTTTCTTTTATGTGAAAGGTGAATACATAATAACAGCACCAGTTAGAGGTACCCCGATACGACAACACTAGAATTATGATTTTTTTACTATATCGAAGTATTTTGTGTCCTGGTTTTTTAAATTTTTAATTTAATTTTAATAGATTATGCACTATTCCGTACTGTATGGTTCAACATATTAAAAGTAGCTTTATTTCTATGTGAAATACGCGCATACTTTCGTCAATAAATTTATATCTATAAAAAAATACAAAAAATATAGCTTTAAAAATTTTCTAACGTAACAAATAGGTAACAATTTGTGATTGCCAAGTTATTTTTGTAAGCACCAGTACAATTCGACGGCGAATAACAAGAGAGGTGAGACAGTAATTTGAGAAGTGAAAATGGCGTTGTGTTTTAGAATTTAATGTAATTGTATGTACAATTATACAGTGAACAATTATGCTGTTGTGAGTCATTGACATGTTTGTTTAGTGCGAATCACAGAACCCATAACATTTTTTTTTGGCAGCGCCCCCGGTCACCTGTAGACTAGTTTCTGGGGACACGGTGAACGATAAGTTGTTTTGGACCTGGGGTCCGAATCAGCTACATTTGCATAACGCGTGATTTCAATCCAATTAGCCAGAAAAACAAAACATGGTAACTTTTGGTATACCGCATGATCTGTCAAAATAAACCCTACCTATGTTTTTGTGAAGTTATTCTAACTTCAGATTTCATATTCAAATTTCAGAATAAAAATAGAACAGAATAATCACTTATTTGTTGACCAAGGGTATATGAAAGATGCTACAAATAAACAGTTAGGATAAGAGCCGACAGACCTCACTGGTGTAATTTTTTTTTAAGTTTGACAGACATTGCTTTCAATAAATATTTACGAGAAAGTAAAAAAAAATATCAAGATAATAACTTAAATTAAAAAATCTGTAAGTGTTATAATCACAAGGTTTAAAAACGATTGATAAAATTTGTGTTTATTTTCTTCTCTTTCAGTCGAAGAGACTAATAGACATGAGTCTACCCAGACAAGGTTAGAAGCCGCAGGTGAAGATAAGTTCAAAAGGAGTCAACTTGAAAGAGAGGGTCTGTCGGAGTGCGAGGGATATGTTGGCTACTATCTCACCTCCGGTAACTAAAGACCCAAAGACGGCGTGCGTTTAGTCGGTTTGAGTCCGACATAACCTCTCTTACCGGTACCAATCTCACCGGAGGCGGTGAGATTGGTACCCATGGGGAGGTGTGCGTTTTAGTCGGTTTGAGTCCGACATAACCTCTCATACCGGTATTTGTGAGGATTTCGCGCACGGTAAAAAAGGGTGTCAAGTTAAGCAATACGTAGGTATATGATATTCAAATAATTGAAATAAATATTTATAAATATATGAAGTCTTCTTAGAGTAGGTATTATTGTTCGATTCTACCAAATACAAGCCGACACTTACGACAATGATTTTTGCAATACCTATAGAATTATATTTGGAACAGGCAGGCTCTCCTTGGGTTTCGGCAGATCGTTAGGTTTAATTATAGTTACCAAGCTGTAAGGTAACAAGTAATAACAACATAAGAATACTTTTCAAGAATGTCCAGCCCAATCTAAAAAGTAGTATGAAAATCGCACTGAACGCAAAAATATGACATAGTCATATTAGTTGTAAAATAAGATATGGTATGATATGATAACCTGCAAGATAAAAGTGACGTTCGATAAGCTTATCTAATGCTCCTGTTCTGAATGAGCTCATTTCTGTGGTACTTGACGAACCTTCACCAAAGGTGTTCTAGGCACACGCCAGACAACACAAGTGACGCAAGACTTGGACTTTATGCAAGGAGAGTCAGAGAAGAGATGTATCTGCGCCACGGTCTTTGTGTATGTTCTGCATCGTATCTTTATATTGTACTTCTGTGTGTGTTTCTGTGCTTGTGTTTGGCTTAGACTTAAGGGATGGCTTTCACCAAAGAAATGATAACTATCAAATATACCATGACCTTTTTATTCTCAAAGAATGTCATCGCACATCGCCTTGCCAAAACACGTATAACTTTGTAATTGTAAAGTATATTAGCATGATTGATTATGACTACAGATTATAAAAAAACATAATAGAATGTATTTATTAAAGAGCAAATCAGGGTGGTCAAAAATAACGAGCCACAGAAATCGGCTATCGCTCAGCATCTGTTGGAGGAAGGGACGTATCACTAAATGCACAAAAACATCAACCGGAAAGATAGGTTTCAACTGGCGAGGGTCTGACACCCGGTGATACGTAAGATCACAAAACCCAAACGTAGATTTTTATAGCTATACGACTTCGTGAAAGTCTATGCAACTACAATATTAAATTAATATATCCGAAGTTGGATTTTATCCTATAACGGATATGAGGACCGGTCGATTGACGTCATGACAAATTCGAAGTTAAAGAGATTTTGATCTTGTTTACAGATAAGCTCTAACCACGTAGGCATATGAAGGCAAAACTTACGGGGTAAGGTAATCAAACAAACAACTTTTCCTCGTTTCTACTTTAGTTTACATTCCACCTGGCCGGTTTACTAACATAAAAATGCTGTATAACGCGTTGCGACTGAAATGATTCTAATTAAAATGACAATAATAGAAAGAAAAACATTTAATTTAGAACACACAAACATGCAAATCAATATATATATAAATGTGACCCGTTTTCCGTTGTCACGACATAACATGCAAACGGCTTGACCGATTTGGCTGATTTTTTTACGGAAAAAAAATATAAAGAAAATCTCTCAGAAAGATTGAAAGTAGTGCATCAAAGCTACGCTAAGGCGGTACGAAGTTCGCCGGGTCAGCTAGTTGTTAATATATATGTATACAATCCATTAAATCAGTAAAGATATAAAACTAAAATTGGATAGTCAAATTAGGTACATAATTAAGTCTAATCTATTAACCCGTTCCTCATTGTACCGGGTGCAAAGGCCTATAAACAGCAATGGCCAACCTTTGCCCCAGGCACGAGGCGAAGCGAGAGTACACCAGTTTTGTCCCTCAACCTGAGCGCCATAAATCACTTACTAAATTCTCATTATAGAGCAACTTAAAATTTTTAAAATCATATCTTCAATTCTGAACATTATATGCATATTTCCTTTATAACTTGGTCGGCATCGTTTTTTTATATATAATTACTTAGGTGGCAGACAATCTGCCTTCTCTGAGGTGGTTGTGGTGTGCACATTTTTAATTTATTTATTTAGGACACGTCAATTTGACTTTACCCCGCCTGATGGGAAGCTGAAGGCAAAGTATCAGGAAAGAGGTTCACCATTACAAACACGTAAAGTGTTACAATGGTGGCACTCAGCTTGACGGCCTCATCAGATGCTTTTTCACGCTCCGCTTATTTTTACTTTGCATGCATTGAGTTTCTATGACATGTTGTTCTGTTTTCTGAATGACGCCAATATTATCACCAAATGTTTTGCAGGACTTTATCGGTGGCGTGCTTTATTTTCCTTCTATAACGCAAACAGTATTTACCCTACTCTAAATTTTGCGAGTGAGACATTTGAATAAATGAAAAGTAACACTAACCACATGAGCGCACGTGGTATAATTTCACTCGCAGTTCCCCTACTAATCTATTTCGAGACGCGTATCCAACATTATCACACTTTTTAACCGTCTACACTGAGACGTGGTTCGCGCGGCGTGACAGTCAAGACTGCAGATAAATTTCGATTAGATAGAGAGATTCGAGACCTCTTGATAAATTGTTCGAGAAATTAAACTTAACGATTTACAGCGCTCTAGTCTTTATGAAAATAGATGTTGGGCAAATTAAGATGTAAGGGCGTCTCGAGATTCTGAATGATTTTTCCTAAGCAACAGCCCAAATACATGACGTTTTATCAAGGATACCAGCAATATCCTGAAAGCAAGTCGGCTGAGTTTCGACGCTATGAATTTATCAATATAATTTACTAGTTATTTCTTAGCCGCGGTAGCCTAGTGGTATGGATAATGGACTGACGAGAAGAGGTCTCGGGTTCGATCCCAGGTTTTACCATGGCACACACTAATAACTTTTCGATGCTTTTCGAAGTTATGTGTGTATTTATCGCAGGCTTATAAGTGCCCGGTTAATGGCAATAGGCTCGCCACCTATTACATTGGGACCTAAGCATAAACTGGCGAAATGTGGGCGCCTGCCTACCCCTTCGGGGATAAAGGCGCGAGTTTATGTTATGTTATTTCTTAGCGACTTCTCTGATATGACTTTGCGAACATGACATCACGTCATATTCGTCAAGTGATAGAGTAACTTGTAATTTTCACTTGTAACTAATATATCCGTAATGCATTCGTATGTAAATACGCAAAAAACCTTTAATTACTATCGTATCAACTTGGAACTTTAAAAGCCGGTTTGTTTATTGAGAAACACAGAATTCTGAGTGCTCCAGTTGAAAGAGTGAGGTAAGTACGAAACTGAACGTAAGTAAACGTTAATAATAGAGATGCAACTGCAATATATCAATTTGACACCGCTTTTTTTATAGAACTTAGGTCGCAGATAAGCACGCTGCCCACCTGATGGTAAGTGGTTACCGTGGCCTATGGGCGAGTGTAACACCAGAAGAATAACACTCGTGCCGCAACCCCTATAGGAACAGAGACATTCTGTGTCGTCAGTGCAAAAGATGTAGGATAAGCCTTTGGTTTTCTAACTGACAACACAAAACCTCTCTAGTGAGCTCTGGCTACCCTAGTGCTAATCGGGTGATGTAGCAGAATGTTTTAAACTATCCGTAGTACTCTTCCAAAGCTACTAGTAAACTCTTCCAACTTTTTGTTCCAATATCCTTGGTCTATACAAACTTCTCTAGTTAGAGGATATTGCAGTGTCTGTCTAATTAATCGACGGTACTTCTGCTATCAAAATCTGCTTTCACAGCGTGCTTCCTGGCTTTCTTCACCATACTTCAGTACTTTCTATCAGTTGTTGTGTAGCAAAAACTTCCCATTCTAAGCATCGCCGGTTGATAAGCGGCGTGATGTCGTTCGTTCAACTTAGATTAAAGAAATTACGCCTTATAGAATATATAAGTTATACTGGTTTTGTTTGTTGTCAAATTTACGTAAATAACAAATTTCTCGGTTAAGTTAATTGTACATGTAATGCAAAAAAAAAAGAAAAAATGAAAAAAAAAAACCAAAATAAAGAAAAAAGGGATAAAATCTAAGTTGTAATTAAACATGGTGGCTGAAACTATAGTTCAAACCAACGACCCGATATAATGAATTCATAATTTTTATTTTCGAAATTACGCGAATGTTTCCTACTGAAAATATAAAATTAAGTTATTTTATTAATAAAGTATACGCCCTTATTATTAAACCATATAAGACTGATTTCGACAATGTCTTGATATATGTTATCCTGTAATGTGGAATAATACTAAATTATAACATTAAGGTCGGATTTCACCAGTGCTGAAATTGCGTAAAACGTGATAACGCAGTTTTTGCACTGTTGAAACCCGACCTAAAGAGGCAGTTGTGATTTTGAGATAACGTCAATGTGTCAATGGATGACTGATATGCGTAGATGCTAATTATATGCATCGAATAGAATGATATTAATGATTCGTTTCAATTTATATTCTATTATCTATGCTAATATGTAGGTAGCTATAGCTTATCTAAATTAAAATGGCGCTCCCACGCACTCACATCATCTGTATAAAAATCATAAGGTTATAGTAATAACCTTATTATTTTGAATGACCGTAAACCTCATCGACTTTAAGAACCCTTTTCACTAACTTATAGAAAATGTTATTTTTCTATTTGCCAGCACTTTCCTAATACGTTTTAAACAAAATTTTCTCATTATCTAAGGTAGGCTCCATAAGAAACTATGAAGAAGAGAGTTACGGCAACTTCAACTTCCAATTATTAGGAAATCTGTGCTTACGGACTCAAAACTATAAACCTTCGTAGCTTGGAATCAGTTGAGTAGTCATTCAAAATCAATCAATTCCTAGAGTGCCAAAGTTTTAAAAATATGTTTATTCAATGATATCATTGGTAAATATTTTAAAAACTAACTAATAATAAGCGTATGTAGAGTAGGTACTTTATGTCAGTTCAGGAGGGAGGAGTAGACAAAGTGACATTCTATTGATGGAATCCCATCGAAGCGAACCGTTTTCAATTTTCTATCAATGGATTACTTGACACTGCCGTAATTTTTTAATAAAAAAAATATGAAAAATAAAATATTTCGAGTCACAAAGATTCATATTTCATTAAATTTTTGTACTCATATCACAGATTTATGTTAATCCCGTACTTCACTAAGATCAAATCAAATAAAATCAAACTCATTTATTCTGTATAGACCAGTAAACGACACTTACAAAACGTCAATATCAACAACATTTTATGGATCAGTGAGCAAATGGACTACCGGTTCGAAACGCGGCCCCAACCTGAGAAGGACTCCGGCAAGAAACTCAGCGGGTTTATCATGAAACTCAGCGGGAATATTTCACTGGCGTTTTCGCCTATAGAAAATCACTATGTCTAGTCTAGAGCCCCAGGTGTTGACAAAAACATGTATCTGCTGTTACTTTATCAATCATAGCAGACACATCAATGCCTTATTACTCGATTACATAACAATCGGAGCGGGGGTGTGTGTAGGCGTAGGTAAAACAAACATTATTACTCGTACTATGTTTACACTTTATTATCAAGAGTACTCACCAAAATTGTTCAGGGTTCATGGTTCACGATCCCCACCGTTGAAACTGGATGCAATCATATCCCATATATTTATATATGGGATATGATTGTACGGTAGCCTAGTGGTATGGGTAATGGACTGCTGAGACGAGGTCTCGGGTTCGATTCCAGGTTTACCATGGCACACACCAATGACTGCGATGTTTTTCGAAGTTATGTGTGTATTTATCGCACGTTTATAAGTGCCCGGTTAATGGCAATAGGCTCGCCACCTATTACATTGGGACTTAAATATAAACTGGCGAGGCAGTGTGCCTACCTCTTCGGGGATATAGGCATGATATTATAAAAAAAAATGAATTACATCCTTTCCCTTTACTGAAGGAAAATCTTGATGAGATTCACGCCGTATCTTGAAGGCGCGAATACAAGCTCAATTTACATAACGGTAAGCCTTGATTATGTAGTAGCAACTAGTAACGTATCTATACAGTTCAATCGTCTGTTACGCACTCTCGACGTAGTTATCTATACGATATCGTTATCTCACATTATTCTGAAACTACGCACACGATATAATGTAAGACAAACAGACGGAGATAACGATTTAGGGAGCGTAGTGCGGCATATCGTTATTGAATGGTCGTGTGTAACGATTCGATTAGTTGGGGCTTAAGGAGTGTTAAGAGGTGGAAGTGCCTTCTTTTTGATAGGTTCAATGGACTAGTTCGTCCCAGGATAAACGGGGATATAAGTGCCACTTTTCCCAACTGGCAGGTAAAAGTGGAATGCCACTACGAATTTTGTTACTATTTCGTTTCAGCCTAAATAAATTTGCTATACATACAAAAAAAGCTCCACATTTTGTTGTTGTGGATATTATGTGTGCAATTGATGTACTAGTCTCTTTCCTTAATATGAACACGAGGGAGCGCGTGGGTCCATAGTGTCAGAAATGTTTCGTTTCGAACTGAGTCGTTCATAAGCCTCCGCTAACTTTTTAAATCGTGGAGGTGATTATGTAGCACTCGAACTGCCTAAAACGCACGCCGTCTATGGGTCTGCGATTGCCGAGCGAAGGTGAGATATCCAAGACATATCTCTCGCACGAGCCTCCGCCTAGGGGCTAGAAATATTCAAAATCTGTTGCTGGGGATTGACGAGAAAACCTTGTACTTAATATATAGCAGATACTACATAGTCGCATTATTTAGACAGGCTCAAGTCATTTCTTCGTTCTTCGTAAATGTTATGTGCTTATACAAAAAATAATATAAAATGTTCAAGGACTCATATTTTATAGCTTGTCGCAGTCATTCGTGAATCATTTAGTTATTTCAATGTCAATCGAAATATTGTAAAACACGCACGTACAGAATTTACGACTGTTATTCGCATTCAAATAAAAATGAGATTTGATTGATATTAGTATTATTGTTTCTAGTGTGTCTATTATATGAAAACTTTCAATTAAATGTTCGTCCATTTTCAGACGTCTGTCTTTTCGAACTTAATTCGTAGGCAAATTCTTGCGAATTTTCATTATAAGTGAAACTATTCCGTAATCGACGACATACGACAACTGCAGCAGACGATGTGTCGTTGCGTCGTATCGACACATTCAACAACATACAACAACCGCAGACGCAAGTGGCAAAAACTCGATGGTCAGTATACGAAACTTACGTTACCAAATGGCAAAATTAGGTACGTGCTATCAAACGTTCAAGGTTAAAATGTCCAATTCTCAAAATGTCCAATTCCCAGAATGTCCAATTCTCAAAATGTCCAATTCCCAGAATTTCCAATCTTTGATATTTACTTACGTATCGACCTTTACATTACGAAAGTGTTTGTCCTACCAAATTTAGTTCGATTTACGCACGATAGGTGTCCTTAAGAGCTTTTGAAATTTTATACATTTTGCTATCGAATTCGATACGAATACTTTCTCGCAAGTATATCGTGCTAGAGGTACTGACAACGTGACGATACGACGAAACGAAATATCGTATGCTGCGTGCGTCCACATTTGTATGTATACGGCTACTGACTGAAACTTTTCTCAAATCAAGTACGTAATTACTTATCGTCAAATTATTGCAATGAAAAACAATAACAACAAATAAAGATTCTTTCAAGAAACACAAATATATTTAAGTAGAGCTGTGTAGAAAAACACCGTTCTTTGAACACGGTTCTTTAAAACGTTTCCTTTGAAATCCTATGATTTCCTACTGTCGGCGTTCCCGTCAAGATTGAACAGGCAAGTACCTATTCGATTTAAGGTACGGAAATAAGCACTTTCTCGAATACATTTACCTCAATAATCACAAAACTTATGAAATATTCAAGAAACATTAACCGCATTCTGTACGGCAACTGCAGCAGATGATCATTCGTCAAAATGTGAGCTCTCTTAGATATAAACAAGGTACCGTTAACTTGAATTTTTAACGTTAAGGAACTCTTAAATCACAACAACATTACAGAACAGTTAACAGTTGTTTTAATTGTTTCAAATTACGCCTAAAACAATAAATAACATTCGTTTTTTGAATTTTTGAATGTTGCTGTACACTCAAAGAGGCCCCTTGAATCTGTTTGAGGTTTCTCTCTGCCACACGGTGGACCCGACACTCGCGAGATTAATCCATGGAAAGCTTGTAACCATACTACTTCCAGTAGGGACGCCATTGACCGGACGGGTGATCACTGATCAGCCCTTCTGTATGGGTCTCGCCCATTTCCCCGGTAACGACTGCCCTATGGCTCTTATCTCTTGTGATTGTGTGGTCTGGCGGCATACAATATACAAGAAGTAAGCGGATCCCGGTCTCCAAGTGGAAAGCTTTGGATGTCTGAACGTTTATAAGTTCCTATGACAACCGCGCCCGACGACTTAACGTGCTTTCCGAGGCACGACCAGACGAATGCCAATTTTCTAATTTTCTGAGCTGTGACCTTGTAACAATATATTTGTACAAGTCTAAATTTGCGCAAGCATAATGTAAAGTGTGCTGCTGTCATAAAAATTTCGTCTCTCTGTTTGTTATTCATCACAACCTGTGCCTAGTGACTATCACCCATCGATCAGCACAAAGCAAAAGCAATATATTTTCAACATGACGTTATCACAAGAACAGGAAATACAGAGGTTAAAAGATTAAGGTGATGTTTATTTAGGAACCAGACTTGTGGAACCTCCGTATCACAATAGTGAAATGTAAATAACACGGTGAAAATAGTTTATCGATAATACTCGTAAACCGATATAACTCGAGTATATGTCTGGGTAATAAACACGGGATCTGGGCGAAAACATTCCTTTCGAGAAAGTAATATATACTAATAATTTTGTTGGATATAAGAAAAACAAGCCATATTATTTGTAATATGATCCTGGATGTTTCTTTTTTTAGCACACAAGTGGCAGACTAGCTGATGGAAATTGGTTACCTTGGTTATCTGTGCTGTCAGTGCAAAAAACAAAAAGAAGAGTTTCTCGGTCTTACCACTAACAACACAAAATTTCTCCCTCTCTACTCACCGTTGGAAAGACAACACTATTATTATTACCAGCGGTATTCTGTAGGGCGGAGGTACTTCCCCAGTCGGACTGCTCAATTAGAACGGCAGATACCGTCATGTATTACCTCTACACAAGAACCTCATGCTTTCTATACAGAGTGTTAGGGAAACACTCCCGAAGCCGAAGGCCTCTGTTGTACTCCGGGTACAATACATTTTGGCACATTAAATTACTACTAGGCTTTCAATTTCGGGGGTTAGACTGGGACACCGTGGTCCCTAAACCTGAAGGTGGTTATCTCGAAAGAGATGACCGGGGTCTGCCGGGGTGCGAGGGATACTATCTCACCTCCGGCAAGTAAGGACCCAAAGTCGGTGTGCGTTTCAGTCGGTCCGAATTAGCCTCCCCAACCAGTTCTAGCGGGGGGTATCCATGAGGATTTTTCGCAAAAAAAGATAAAATAAGGGTCTCCGGCTTCGGGGGCGTTTCCCTAACACTATGTACATTATAGCAAGACATTTTGATAGCGGTGGCCTTGTATGAATGGTTTAATAACATAAGAGAAATTTATTAAGTGTGTAAAAAATATAACCAAGTTTACTGCCAGTCTCTCTCCCCCGAGGGCGATTCGATTAGACATCGTATTTTACAGAAAACACTATTGAAGTTCTTATTTTATTTTATTTAGTACTAAAAACAACACCAACGAGACTACAGTAGCCTAGTGGTATGGGTAATGAACTGCTGAGACGAGGTCTCAGGTTCGATCCCAGGTTTTACCATGGCACCAATGACTTTTCGAAGTTATGTGTGTATTTATAGCAGGTTTTTAGTGCACGGTTAATGGCAATAGGCTCGCCACTTATTACATTGGGACCTAAACATAAACTGGCGAAATCTGGGTGCTAGCACCTCTGAATACCCCTTCGGGGATATAGGCGTGAGTTTATGTTATGTTATGTGTAAAAACAACATTACAGTGAGAGGATTTTTCGCAAAAAAAGATAAAATAAGGGTCTCCGGCTTCGGGGGCGTTTCCCTAACACTATGTACATTATAGCAAGACATTTTGATAGCGGTGGCCTTGTATGAATGGTTTAATAACATAAGAGAAATTTATTAAGTGTGTAAAAAATATAACCAAGTTTACTGCCAGTCTCTCTCCCCCGAGGGCGATTCGATTAGACATCGTATTTTACAGAAAACACTATTGAAGTTCTTATTTTATTTTATTTAGTACTAAAAACAACACCAACGAGACTACAGTAGCCTAGTGGTATGGGTAATGAACTGCTGAGACGAGGTCTCAGGTTCGATCCCAGGTTTTACCATGGCACCAATGACTTTTCGAAGTTATGTGTGTATTTATAGCAGGTTTTTAGTGCACGGTTAATGGCAATAGGCTCGCCACTTATTACATTGGGACCTAAACATAAACTGGCGAAATCTGGGTGCTAGCACCTCTGAATACCCCTTCGGGGATATAGGCGTGAGTTTATGTTATGTTATGTGTAAAAACAACATTACAGTGAGTATATGTATACAAGTAATTAAGCGACTTCACGTTTATATCGAACAAACTTCTAGAAGCTTCACTTCAAAGGATTGGAAACGAAACGAACATAGGTTAATTTGGAAGAAACACCAAAATTAAACACATTCTGGTTATTGCGTCACACCTGAGGGGTTTGATGTGTTACCACACCGCTTAACGCAATTAAAAGTTACATAATTAAAGCTAGATTTCACCTATGAATATAAACACGTTTAATCTAATTTATCTCAGTAAAATTTTTTTATACCACTTAGGTGGCGATAGACAAACGCACGGGTCACCTGATGGAAACTGGTCTGTGGCCTATGGACGTTTGCAACACCAGAGGCGCTACACCCGTGCTGCCTACCCTACATTCGTGCTGTCTACCTTACACTCTTGCTGCCTAGCCTACCCTACATTTGTGCTGCCTACCCTACACTCGTGCTGCCTAGCCTATACTCATGCTACTTTCTCATTTTACTTAATTAATATCGTTGGGTAGTCTTGGTAAAAAGTGAAAATCAGAATCAATTAAAAATCAGAACAGATTGATAGACGAATGCTCTGGCGCAAGTCTCTTGTGGTTGTGAAGTCAGACACTGCGTCTGCTGTCTGACCTCCCAACCACCATAAGTCGAATCTAAAAGAGGAAAAGTAAACGGATTCCGGTCTCTGAGGTGAAAGCTTTGGATGTGACTGGATGCCACATTGAACAGTCCATGGGTCGCTTCATGCTACTGTTGAATATTTCTTCATAATCGTATAATGATCATAATATATATTGCAAATTACTTAGGAGTACGATTGCTTGATTTACTACAAGGTCAAGGTTGATTAGAACGCACCGCTTGCGTATGATACACAGCAGCACATGAAACGCTAGCGGTCTCTTTTTCACACCCGCTGAAAATATCAATTAGCAAGAGATAGAAACATCAATAGTTGAGAGCAAAGCATCGAAAACGGTCCGTCACAACCACATATATCCGAATCACAACTCATAAGAAGTTGTCTCGTGCGCATTCCACGGTTTAAAATAAATCATCAAATAGTAATTTCACGTTTCTTCAGCGATACATCATATTGAGACATCAACGCAGTTACCAATTATAATTATGAGAGAAAATATCAGCTTTTAAAATTTTATTTAAAACATGAAACGTTTTATGAAATTTCCGGGTAGGTCACTTCATAAAAAATTATACGATAAAATTATAGGACAAATATAAAAATTGTAGTGTTTACGCATTTATATGAAACTTCCTCAGAGTTCAAGTTCAATAAATTTCGGATGGCGAGACAGAGAGGGTTAGCAAAGCGAACGATGCGATTAAACAATGAATGCGTGAGCGCAGGGAGCCGATACTTTACTACTAGATGATTTTTTATACCACTTAGATGGATTAGGTGGTACAATATACAGTTCTCTAATTCCAATTAGAGGTTTAACAATAAAGTGCATACTACACCATTCAACTTTAAAATGAATATACAGGTCATTAATTGAACGGCTGTGATACCAACTACTGCAAATGTCACTTCATAATTTATTTATGCAGTTGGTGGTATGACATCTTTAAGGACCGTTAAACTGAAGACAACACTTTGAAAATAATTACTTCTGAAATTAAAACTTTTATAGCAGAAGAAGGAAAATTCAGTAGATTTCAGATCATAGGAGAATTTCGAATGCTTCAGACGCGGCACCGTGGTTTAGTGGTTAGAGTTTTCTCCCTGGAAAGGAAAGATCGCGTCTGTCGAAGTATTAACTTTTCAGATCTAAATAAATTTGAATCACGTTATACAAACGTTTCTCCGCTGATATCTATTCAAGTGAATCGTTTAATAATTTAATGTGCCAATAAAAACAATTGCGATAGGTATTATCTGATAAATATTTAAAAATAATACACTTTCGTTGCTTTCGTAAACAATAAACACATATATGAAACAGTTATTAGCTTGCGTAAGACGAGACGAGTGACAAATGGTTCGACCAATTCTGTGACGCGGGCGCATCGCACTAGATTGAATGATTAAGAGGTAATTTAACATGCGAATGCTGGGACCGGTTTATTTGAGATCAAGAGATTCTCTAGTGTAATCTTTGAATCGTGGGTAACAATTGATACAATTTTGTTAATACTGTATAAGAACGAGGTGTGCTGGTCTTCTGATATATTTGATGTTTGGGAATATGGTAGACTGTACTTTGCTTTGAGGACGTTAAGCTATAAAAGCGAAAATTATTTGGAAGCTTAACAAAAGTGAACATAATGTTAGTCTTTAGGATGGAGGTACCTACGATCGGTAATCCACGCGACTGGATATATCGATTACGATGTCAATGCGCGCATTGCCGCTCCATGGGCCAAGTGGCGCGAGGTAACTGGTGTCCTTTGAGATCCCAAAATGGCGGTCAGGCTGAAGGGGCAGGTCTACAAAACCATCATTAGACCTGCCCTACTACATGGCTGCGAAGCATGACAGAAGCAGGAGCTGCGTGTCGCAGAGATGAATATGCTGCCGTGGATGTGTGGAGTCAAGCGTAAGGACAGCGTAAGGACAGCGTGAGGTACTCTCGCATCCGGAGCAGCCTCATATCCTTGATACTGCAGATGAAATGCAGGAAAGTCGCCTTCGCTTGTACGGCCATATTCTGCTTAGACCATTTAGCTTTATGGGTAACAAATGTCTGGCCATGCCGCTTCCGTCAGGCCCCGGTAGGAGCCCCAAGAAGTACTGACTTGGCGTCGTGGAGGATGACATGCATGACAATGGGCTCACCATCATGGACGCGCAATACCTTGCGAAGTGGAAGAGACAAAGCCAGAAAGCGAACCCCGTACTGACGTAGTGAGGTGTATACATTCAGAAAGAATTTAAAAGAATTTTTTCTTTCGTTTTGACATAATTTTGATAGTTTACAGGAGATATATAGGTAAGTATTCAACACTTTTGCTTAATATTTCAATGCAAGTTTACATAAAAAGTATAATTATAAAATATATTTATACATGGCAGAGCTGTTCCAGTTTCCTTATTGCATTTACGTGCGGAAGTTCTCAGAATGATATAGCAAGATTCTTGTAATGTTCTGAATACATTACTCGTACATACTTCAGTTTAAAACGCACTCAGGTGAACGAACGTCTACCCCGCATTACTCCATTTCGCGACCTTGTCAAACGTTCCTGAAATGTTTATATCTTACATAATTATTTACTTTTTATGCTAGCTGTGTTTGCGACGCGATTTCATCTGCATGGATTAAGGACCCTGATTCTACCAATTGTTAGCCGTTCTCAAACCACTGAGATTACAAAAACTGCAATTGCATTTTTGGCTTTTCCACCTTACATTTTAGATTTATTTATAATTAGACATATTTTATAATTTTATAATCTCAGTGGTTTGACAATGATTGACAATAATTAGTAGAATCAAGGTCCAGATCTGATTCTTATTTATTTATGAAAGTAACTTCATTCAATCAGTTATCGACCAGTGAATATTCCGTCAAAATAGGCCTTGCTATTCAAGGCTTTAGCTTTAGCTGGAATAAACTAACCGAAAAAAATGTTGTTAAAAATTGATTATTTTTTGTAGATACCGAGTAAGTACATAATTCAATATGGAGGAAGGATACGACGGATATCCCGTCTCAATTGAGTAGTCCGACTGGCGAAGTACTTGCGCCCTACCGAATACCGTGGCTAATAAACCTTGTGTTGTGTTTCCCGGCGGTGAGAAGGGTAGGCACTGCTCAATGGAGTTTTTATGCTGACAATAAGACCATTTGTCTTCTGCGCTGTTAGCATAGAAACCTAACTTAACTTTCACCGCAACCTCATTGAGAGTTTCGAATAGGGCCGGCAGCACAAGTGTGACGCCCCTGGTGTTGTAAACGACCATAGGCCATGGTGACCACTTTCTATCAGGTAGGCTGTGTGCTTGTCACCACTTAATTGGTATAAAAAATCATTATACCTACGTAAAAGTTGTTCTTTTATTACTTACAGACACAAACATAAATTTTAGTTTCGATAGCCTAGAAAAATGCTAATAAATCAAACAGATTCAAGAAGATTAAAAAAAAATACCTTTTTTTCGTAAATATCTAGTATTCGAATATTCGAATCAAGTAAGGCCTCATGAATATTTTTGATCTTATTATCAACATTATTCACGTTTTTGAACTTGTGAACTAGACTATAATTATCAACTATTTATCAGTACGGTAGATAACATAGACTACGTTATTATCATAGGTATGTTAAAAGAGGCTCGTATAATCTATACGTACCTATAATAAGTCGATGTAGGCGGCGTACCTTTAATTTCTTTTTATATGCGTTAATTTGAATATTTTCGATTACCAATTTAAGTCTTTTTCTTTACTAAGGTGACAGTCAAGCACACGGCCCATCTGATGAGAAGTGGTTACCGTGACCTATGGAGATTTGAATCAACAAGGGGCGCCACACTAGTGATGTTGACCATTTAGAGTGAACAGGGAGAGGGAGAGAGGTGAAGGTTAGAGAATTTCTACGCTGTCAGTGTAGAAGACAAAGCAGAGTTTCATACCATCATATAGTGGTGATAATTTAAGCCCTCGGTCTTCCCACTGACAACATAAAACCTCTCCAGTCTGTGAAAGTAAAAAAATAACGACCCAAATCTGTAAACGGAATGGAATACATATCATCGTTTAAATTTTCATTACGACCAAGTTCAGTTCCAATCACCATTTTATTATTACTAGCGTTAATAGAGCAACAGTCTCCTCATCACCGTGTTACATTGAACGATCAACTAAATTTAAATATGCACTTTTTGTGACAGCCGGTTGTATTTTGCGTAAAGATATGTATGTCAACATTCGGCCCCCTAAGTATAAGGTAGTAATATCTTTATGGTTCCAATATTTGTTTCAGATGATGCTTAATGAAGGATTTAAAATGCAAAAACACAATACAAAAGTATATGACTAAAGTGAAATGGACATTCTCCTTTATTCAAACAACCTCGTCTTCTATTTCAAGCAGTATCATATGATACAGTTGGTGACTATGGACAACTAAACGAGCTCTTAGTAAGTAAGCTCGCATCTCTGGGATGGCACCGCAAAAAAAAAACGTGGATTCTAAAACATAGCGAAATGAACATGTTAATAACTGGCCACCACTATGGAGATAAACAAACGTGAGTATATTTAAATATAAATTGCAAACTAAATGTTTGCTTTTGGTACGCCATTCATCTGATAGCGATGAAACTTTGATGACAGGTCGTGCGCACGCCGGCGCGCTCGCGCCGTAGAATCTTCAGATTAAAAAGTCGTTCTAAAAATAAGCTTACGAGTAGGTATACTATTTTGGTGCAGATTGGACCACGTGTATGTGCAAATATGTACTAATATATGTACATATTTATACTACATAGTACACAAAATATTGTGCAAAAATGTTAGGTATTTGGTATGTCGTTGGCGTCGAAAGTAAGTGTGCGAAAGTGACATGTTATTCACTCTTTCATTAGGGTATGCGGTATGAAGTCCAGTACTAAGAATAGTACATGAAATTATTATTAATACTTAGAGGGAGAACCGTGTGTGAGTGAAATACATATCTTTACACAAAATCTAGGTATGAAAAAGTGACTTTATGAACTGTGAAACGTTTTCTTATAAACGTCTCATAAAAAGTGCATATTTAAATTCATTTAACATTTTAAATTTGGTAACACGGTAATGAGCAGACTGTTGCTCTATTTACGCTAGTGATAATAACTTTATACTACTGCATTTAAAGTGTGCCGTGCCTTTTCCTCGCATTTGTGTATCCTTTTCGTATCAAAATTGATATTGAAGTATCACTGAACCTTCTCTAAACCTAAACGATTTTGTAATAAAAGAAATATGATAATAATTTTTGAGAAGTCAAGGCCTGGAAGAAACTGTCAATTCGATATAGATATCGATCACACAGCAGAGCCTTATCTTTTAAGAATCAAACTGTTAGCAACCCAAATTGAACTCTATTGAGTAGAAGTTTAAACATAATATTTTAAAAGCTCGTATACGTTTACCACGGGCAAACAAAAATGCAGGACATTTATTACCTTTTTTTCTACAATCCACTTTTTTTTATCCAGAGGACTGTGAAATAGTCAGAATAAAACCGGTGCGTGTTGTATCTAAGTCTCTCTCTTACCGTAAAACCCCTTTCAAACGAAATTGAACTTTATTGAAAGGTAGTAAGAGTTTACATATGCTCGAAGTCTATATTGTTTGCTTCCCTAGTATATCATCGGAGTCTATTAGCTCAAAAATAATCATAAACAAGTGACAGTTTCATATAAGCTGCAGATATGACTTATTTAAACTACATAATATCGATCACAGTCTTCGGTCAACGACCCCTAGACCTAAATTATATATCTTATCGATGGCTTCCCTTTCATGTTTTAATTAGATACCAGAAAACCGTTTTATATAGGTAGAAGTATTTTTGAACACCTCAGTCCCGCAATGACAGCGAGTGCTGTTGTTGCTTCAAGTTTGATGCCTGAGTCGTGAACTTTGTCGCTAGTAACGGTTTATCATCAACCGAGCAGTATATTTTGTGTGCGATTTCAATAGTGTATTAAGTAGTTATCAAACAAAATAGTAGGCGCTCTTTGAAGAAGTATTTTTATGTCGGTTACAGGTATTTAGAGGGGATTAATAATCACACTAACGGTTAGTTACTTACATCTTATCAACGCCTACTTACTCACGATTTGTGTATTTAATAAACCCCTTAATACGACGATCGACAAATCTGTGACTTTCAGTATAAAAACAGTCACGTCTCTACAATACATATTCTATCAAAGTTATCAACTTGGTTTATAAAAAGAAATGTTTCACGTTTTATATACTCTGACACTTTCTCACGTATAGGTTTTGCGTTAAGATATGTATGTCACTCGCACACTTTGTCCCTCCAAGGACAACTCATCAGCGGTGCTAGCACCCACATTTCGCCAGTTTATGTTTAGGTCCACATGTAATAGGTGGCGAGCCTATTGCCATTAACCGGGCACATAATAAACCTGCGATAAATACACACATAACTTCGAAAAGCATCGAAGAACAGGTGGGAGTAGACGGAAAAGTCATTGGTGTGTGTCATGGTAAAACCTGGGATCGAACCCGAGACCTCGTCTCAGCAGTCCATTACCCATACCACTAGGCTACCGCGGTTACTTCTAAGGATAACTTCATGAAACAAACATAATTTCTGTCATTACAAATAATGTTACAGTGACATTGATAGCAAGAGGCTTAATGACATCTTATAAATTAAATATTCATCCGTTAGACTGTTAGCGCGGTCGATGAATTTCGCCTTAACTGTCCGTTAATAGAGCACACTCCAATTAACGCGAACAACACAACGATTAAACTGTCAGAAGTAGGTAATGAAAATGAGGTTATAGATCGAAGAATATATTTCAATTCGTTTGGGTGCTTTATCAACAAGTTATTTTAAGAAGGTATAATATTTATTTTTAAGTAACATTATATACAATTGTTTTTACATGAGATAGAATATTAATAACTATATACAAAATACATACACACCTAAACTAATTTTAAGAAGGTTATATCTAATTTACCTTCAACGTTCCATAGTGTATGGAGCTCAAGTTAACTAAGTTCTGGCTCTATTGGAAAGCAGGGTGACCTGGTCTTTTAGACTAAGTGACATTCTATTGATGGAATCGCATTGAAGCGAACCGTTTTCAATCAAAGGGTTACTTGAGACTGCGTTGATTTTAATAATAAAAATATATGTAAAATAAAATATTTCGAGTCACGAAAGCCGACCCCAACTATGTTGAGAATAGGCTCTGAGAATGATTATAGATCTAAGTCAATCCCATACTTTACTAATCGATTCCACTAGTGTTTTCGCTAACAGAATGTCATTTTACCTAAAGTCCTAGGGCACCTTAAGGAGAGAGTTGGAGTCGTCAACAAACGTATGATTTCTCTTGTTTATCGGCACTCATTATCATTCACAGGCCGTGTGCATTTTCTACAGATTTACCAGCATATCATAAAAACTTATCAATTTACCTACATTTAAATAGTTTCGTTTAATAATACACTTATTACGTAATTGGCGGAGTCAACGTCCATCCAAATATAGTCAGGTGAACATTTGGTACAAACAAGTTCATCACAAGACAGTCGCGTGCGCATATCGCAGCAGTAAACAGAGCGGGCGCAGCTTCTGACCCCCGATAGCGGGCCCCGATAACACTTTGATAACCGCTGGTAGCTTCACTGACAAGGCGCCTTATTTGAGACTAACGTACAGAAAATATCTAACTGGTCAGTGTATGTAACTACATTTTTAGCTAGTGTACATAATATGTGAAGCGAACCAGAACGGTTGAACATGAAATTCGGATAAATCCAATTGCTAATGTCAAGTATTGTAATAAAAAGTCAAAACAGGTAGATAATGTATTACGTACTGTTAGGTAATAATGTGGTAATATGTTTTGAAGATAAGCGAGAACTATCGCCTTAGGAAGTCTGGTTCACGCGTCATGTTCGTGAACGCGTGCCCTTGCCGTCATGCCGTGGCCTGTTACTACTGTTGTGCTGCCGACTCTGAAGGAACCTTCTTTAAGAATCCCATATTATAGTCGCTTGAGTGGGCATTTATGGTGTCTGATCTTGACATTTTGATTTTACAGTTTTATTCTATGCATTAATATAACTAAAGTAGTAAAATATTTCTATTTCGCCCACAATTTACTTGGGCATAAGCATAATTTGTGTTATTTTCGTGGTTAGCCAGAGCTCACTGGAGTGATTTGATGCTGTCAGTGGGAGGACCGAGACACCCTTCTTTGTCTTCTGCATTGACAGCACAGAGTCTTAGCCTTCTCCCTTCACCCTCTCTTCTCTATATGGTCGGCAGCACGAATATGACGCAAACGTCCATAGGCCACGGTAATTAATTTCCATCAAGTTGGCCGCTTGCTTGTCTCCTACGTGTTATACAAAAATGCAAAATTGACTCGCTCTTATTTTACTAAACAGTATAATAACTTAACATGAACAAAACAAAAATCCTACCTAGTAAGCATGGTAACCTATGCTTCGTTGTTACCTTACCAGTGAAATAAAAAGATTATCAAGCAAAACAAACATCGTGGAGACTCGATTAACCGGTCCCTGTGTTGTTTTACTTACATTCCATTGTAGATTTTTTTTATTAGGATATTAGTTAATGCCCAGCATGTGTTAGGCCGGGTCTACATTTACGTAACATTTCACCACCGCGTAACATTTGACAGCATCAGAAGCGCGTGTCAGTTCGATAAATGTGAACATATTTAGCTGCGTATTAGCGGAGCTTAAATGAAACCATCGGTCGACTCGTGGTGTGCATACAAACAAGGACTGTGGTCAATGTCATGTACTGTATTGTGCGCTAAGCACGAAATACTATCGAATGTAAAAGTATGGCCAGAATGGAGCATTGCAATTGGCAGCCTTCCTACTATAAATCTGTGTGTGCGTGAAGCACGCCAATTGTAATGCTTCACTCTCTTGATGCCTTTACATCACAAATTCGATGGTTTTCCGTGCTAAATGCACTAATTGCAGTCCAGTCAGTTGTTCATGTCACAAATATGGATCTGCCTTCACGGTACTTCTTTATGACCTCAGTAATCATTAACAGTATGGAATGAAATGTTCAACAACTTTAGTACTAGATTTAGATACAAAACCCCTCTTTTTATGAATTTTAAACGCGGATTCGTATAAATTAAAACTTCCGTATAATCATGTCTCTCAATGTATTAGATAAATTATTTCAAGACCACGGAATCACATCTCAGACAAAATATAATCTTAGACTACTGAACGCAAATATTTTCAATACCTTGGTGAGTGGTTAATACGATGACAAGTGGCACTAAATAGTGTCAACCGGACCGGAACTGTTCCAAAGTCCGTCGCTAGCGAGCCGTCCTTTGAAGTCATAATTATAACAATATTATTGACCGATAAACTCGTGAAATTAATTTTATTTAACGTTATTACGTCCATCAATTATAATTATATACTGTTTGTTTGTTTGTGGCGCGATTGTCCAAATATTAATGAGGTTAGAAATCTGGAAAGCGTAAAATTACTGCGTAATTCGCAGTATCTGGATTGAGTTTGTTTTGACGTGCGAATTTAATTGGTCAATCGTGCGCTCGCTAGAGATAGAGACACACTTTCCACAACGCTAAGCGCCGCCGAGGAAGCGACATCCAATCATGCTCTCAATTAAAATCAATGTTAAAAATATGGGGACACGTGCTAGCATGACGCAATTACCCTACTAATACTACGTCATCACCAAGCAATCCTTATTACTTAAACTAAAACTACACCGGGTGCCACAGGGGAAGGTTAAAAAATGTACCGAAATCGGTACTAGAACCTTAACCAAGGTAGCTGTACGTTTCAGGACCTATCGCATCCCCAGTATTGTTTAAAATTTGAAGGACCTGAGGAGAAATATATCTCCTGGGGATAGTACAGAGTCAACGGTTGGGGGAGTGAACTCAGTGTTGACTTTTATTGGGGGAATGAAATTAGTTTGTCGCTTTTCATGGACGTCACATGGTTGCATCTTGAAATTGCTACAAATTCTTGCTTTGGTTATCTCACTTATACGTACCAAACGATTCGGTGATCAATCACCATGTGCGTACAGCTAAAGAGTAGAACGCCCAGCCCGAATCTGTTTCCGGATAGCTATAACTTGGATGTCTTCAAGACTAGAGTGAATAGGTTACTTCTAGGAAAGCGTACTCCATCGTCCACCACTTACCACCAACCACCAAGTGAGATGGTGGTAAAACGCGAGCTTATCGAACATAAAAAAATAAGAGACTCCCTTAGATTGAAAATAGTTTCTTTTTGTTAATTTTCTTTATTATTGGAACTTAACGTAGCGTGTTCTTTGGTATGCGTAAATAAATAAATAAAATATATTATAGTATGTGTTCGGCATTCGACCTTCGACTAAAATTAGACCGTTATCAGAAATAGTGGATGAGGTTATACATTGCGTAACACTATTGATATTTCTAAAGCATTTACTGATAAAGTTGATGAAAAAGAAAACATTCAAACGTGTCTCATGATATTAATTGTTAATCTTTTACAGCAGTGCCTACACCGTTATCTCTGGCATGCATATCTCTTACAGACAGTGTATACAGAATAATATCATATTGTGCCAGCTCTACACGTTGGTGAATGTGGGAATTCGTGTCACCGTCCGGTCCGTCGAGTGAGTGTGTTGGTGTGTACTTACTGTACCAAAGTGTAGAGCAGACATTAGTAAGAGGCAAGTTATTGTTTTAGAGTTATACAAGTAGCCAAGTTTTTAATAACAGAGTATACATGAAGCAGTCTTTATTACAGAGTACAAGCCGCAAGGTTTACTACAGATTATACCCTTCGCAAGGTTTTTCTTCAAGTACAGTACGTACATGGCTTTAGATTCGTAAGAATGATGATATTATGTTATGACCATGGATGTACCAGGCCTCATTAAGATTTTCGGGTCCAAGCAAACCTCACTTGCTAGTCAGTAAATCTACTAACAAACGAGATTCTGGTACAAGCTCTCTTCTTTTGGGTCAGATGGAAGTAGCTTTCGTAAGGCCGCGGCCACGATCTCCAGCAAAGCGGTGGCGCAAGCGGTAAGACAAACGAAAGAGTGCGAAAGAGAGTTTATTTTCTGATAACGCAGCCAATGGTAGTGGTGACGTATGTAAAAACGAGTGAAGAAGAGGGTAGACCTAAAATGTTGGCCTCTAAGAACTAGTTCAGCAATCTTCATTATATTCGTGATTATGGCGCTTGAAACAGTACCGAAATATCGTCCCATTGATTCTTATAAAGTTTATTATAAATATTTAGTAACAATATTTTAATAAACAAAGCTATACATCCATTAATGAACCAAATGCGAGTCTCGTTTTCAACAGGCGGTCGAGAACCGTTATCAATATCATTACTTTCTCTAAATAAAAACATTTTTTGCGATAAAAGGGTATTGTTGTCATTCTGCAATGATAGCCGGTATCAATGTAGGCCATTTTATTGTGATACAGAGCGCGTGAACTGTATATTAAATGCAAAACATAAGTGTCTAACACTTGATTACTTTGTGC
Organism: Pelosia muscerda; assembly: GCA_963691645.1. Classification (NCBI taxonomy): domain Eukaryota; kingdom Metazoa; phylum Arthropoda; class Insecta; order Lepidoptera; family Erebidae; genus Pelosia; species Pelosia muscerda. The sequence continues at coordinate 1,999,981 of OY829100.1, forward strand.
TGTATTTTTTTAAGCACATCCCGTGTTTATAATTATACACGAGATGCACGGGACTCGTTAGACACAGTAACATAAAGTTTAAAGTTAAAATTATTAGCATTTTTTATTCAAGTTATAATACGTAATGCAATTATGAAAATGGGTTGTTTTAGGGAAATAAGTGAATAACAGTTTTTCGTCCACTGCGAACAAGCAGACCAGAATTACATTTTGAATTAAAATTTGAATTCGAATTTGTATGGTGGAATAAAGTTATTCAAAAGTGCAGGTACCTATGGGCTCCTTTAATTCAAACCAAGAATACAAACTTTTTATTTAACCTTCTTCAATCAGGGGTAAATGAGCCGGCCTACCTAAACTGGCCAAATTGGTAAGGTATTTAAAAAAGGGCGGGACAGAAACACTCAGAACCGACGGGCTTGCGTGAAAGGTTGAAGTCACCCTGCAGAGGAAGCTCGGTAAAGTATGTAAGGATCTAAGGAAGCGTAAGATTGTTGTCTCTGCCTACTCCGGAGAGAATAGGCTAAAACTTTGGACTAAAACTTAACCTAATCGACGACGTGACGGGAGCAATAGCGAATATTGGGATAGGCCTAGGTATGTCTAACAGTGGTCTGCAATTAGGCTAATTCATAGTTTGAAGCAAATTTATTGAATCATTCAATGAATTAGCAGTGAATTCAATGAATGTATTAGTCTAACATAAACCAGAAAGTACTGAAAAAAAGCTATTTGATAACTCGGAACATGTTATGCTAATATCAATGGCGACATAATCTAAAAAGACCTTGTCGCAAGGATAAACACAGAGTTGATTAAAGTACGAAGTTCTGTTTAGAGAAATTAATTCGATAGATATAGTGGAGTGCCAGTTCCCACTGCAACCTACTTCATTTAAAAAGAGACTTTCAAGGTTTCATGTCACATCACTAATTAAAGTGTACAAGGCTTCGTCAATCGATTTGCTGTTTGCAGCAGTGGAAGTCGAGATGAAAGAACATGTTTACAGTTGATAATGAGCTTACATTGTGTTTGCGCGAAAATTATTTTGTATTATTTGGAAAGCCTTAAATATACTGCCTATTAAAATTGATTTGAAATAGGAAATGTCAATAGACAACGAATTCAATACTATACTTTAATATTTCATTAACTGTGGGTCAAAACATGGTGGTTTGCAATTCTCTAAATCTCAAAAGCTCTATCTAAATATTTTTAAATAATCAATCACGTTGACGTTGATGTTGGCATATTGATGAACATGCCGTAAAAAAAAATAAAAAAACCTTGGTGTTCGTACGAGTAAATAGCCAAATTATTGGGAGGGTTAATCAAAAATAAATGTTTAAAAGGCATGTAGTAATTTAAATCTATATTTGTATATTCCCTCACTAACAAAATATTTTAAAGTTATATTAAAAATACTGACTTGCACACTAACTAAATTAAATTAAATGTTATGTGTGAACTGTTTTATTGAATGAATAATTATTATCAAAATAGTTGATCGAGCAATTCTTTAGTTCAAACAATTTAACATACTAACTTAACCAAACCAAAGGTCATATTTAGTTAGTAAATTAGTTTTTCTGTACACCATTCATTTTTCTGGTATTTATTCAGATTATTGTGCTGAAAACTTATAAACAGATGTGCATTTAAAAATATCCCGTTTAAAAACCATTCAATGTTTCCGGTAGTACGTAGTACCTCTTTCTATTAATGAATGCATTAAAATCCATCGTGTAATTTAAGAGATTTAAGCGAACAGCAGTGCAAATGAATTCATTTTATTTTGTGTGAAGAAGATGAAGTAGATTATGAAGATGTTAAAAGTTTGTTACTTTATCCAGATTCATTCAGTAGTTTAAGCTTAACTACAAGTCGAATCTCGCTGTAATTTTTTTTTTATACCACTAAGGTGGCAGACAAGCACGCAGCCCACATATTCGACATTCATGCCGCCGACCATATAGAGAAGAAGGGAAGGGGAGAGGGGAAGGTCAAGAGAGTCTCTGTGCTGTCAGTGCAGAAGACAAAAAAATCTCCCCACTGACAACATGATAACTTGGCTTGAGGAATGATAACTTCACGCGGCGGTATTTTACATTTCGAACGTGCTTAACGGTCGAGGGAAGTCACCCTGTCTCACTAAAAAAGTAATACCCTTAATATATTATGACAAAAAAACTCGACGGCAGGTAAAATGGTGTATTCACCGAAAGGGTCGCACACTAGACAAACCAAGGGCAAGTGTTTATGGAATGGAAGGTGCACGTTCAATTCTAATACTAGTAGTCTAATAACAGTATCTGACTATAGATTAACGTGATTGAAAGATAGAATATGTACATTGTATTTATTTGCTGCTAGCTGACCCGCGCAACTTCGTCTGGGTCACCCATTTTTGCAACATTTTTCATTCCTCCTCAGCACCTGTTGGTCGTAGCATGATGTTATATAAATATAAACCTTCCTCTTTAACCATTATATCTATTAAAAAAACCGCATCAAAATCCGTTGCGTAGTTTAAAATATTTAAGCATACAAAGGGACATAAGGACATGAAAAATAGGGACAGAGAACGCGACTTTGTTTTATACTATGTAGTGATACATATATGTCACGGTAATACTATCCTATGTCCAGCTGTGGACAGCAAAAACTCGCGACATGCAAATTTTTGATATGATCTAATTCGTGATTTTAACCACTTAAATTTTGTTGAATTTTTTTAAGTAGCTACATATCATTATCATTCCATGAGTATTTTTCCCAACTCGGTTGGGGTAGGCTAGTCTTGTTGTTGTCTTGTGTATGTCTTGTGTATATATACTTTACGTATCAACTACACAACTTCAAAACAAATAACTTCAACAGACTAGGCTGTGACGTCAGTACGCGATACAAAAAAAATGCTTATCGCGAAAGTTGAAATTGTATGACCGAAGGCCGCCAGGTCAACGGACCCAGTAATGCCATATTTTTGCTCTATAAATAAAGTATTTGGCTAATGATATAAGTCGAACAATAATTAGAACCGAACAAGTTCTTTCAGAATAAACGGTATCACGTTCGCGACCTTTACCCTACATATTATTGGAGGAAATTGAAGTGTGGACAAGACACCTGTTGCATCACTACCTACACAGAAGAAACCATTTCATTTTTCTACTGCACTACTTCTTAATTTAGTTGTGTCTAAGTCCTAATAATGACCAGTGTCTTGTTACCAGTTTACAGCCTGACGTTGTGGGTCAAAAGTGACTATACCCTCTCCTTATCACTTATTAACATATTGTACATAGGAAGACACCTGTTGCGCGACTTCGATTCGCATTTGGCCTTAACACTATTTCCTGATAAATCAGAAGAAAATGGACTAAGTCTTATTCACGACAAGGAAAAAGAATTTCATAAGGCATGTAAAGTCTTTTTTTATCGTGCAATAAAATCTCCACGGATACCTTCCTCCGCCGGAGCCGGTTGAGAAAGTTATGTCGGATTCGAACCAACTGAAACACGCGCCGATCTTTAGGTCTTTAGTAGCCGTAGGTGAGATAGTAACCAACATATCTTTCGCACCCCGGCAGACTCGGGGCCCTCTCTTTCGAGATGACCCCCTTCGAGTGTATGGACCACGGTGTCGGTCCCTAGCCCTCGGGTATGGCGAGGCGCATTTTAGGCATGTAAGGACTAAAGAAACTAAGAGAGTAAATGAAATGGAGGATTATTGCGTTGTCACTATTTGTCGATGTCATTGTCTCTTACATAATAATGTTATTAACAATATATTACGGTATCATTATGTTCATTATTAGAATGCCGAATACACTACTGATTTCATGCGTCAGTCATAATTGTTTCCGTCATTTTACACGGTTGTGGCCTCTGCTGGAGCGAAATAAGCAGGAGCTACGCTACGGGTCACGCGTCCAGTCCCGGGTCCTTTAAGCGGGGCGTGAAAAAGCATATGATGAGGCCGTCCCGTCAAGCTGAGCGCCACCATTGTAGCACTGAACGTGTTTGCAATGGGGCCCCTTTTTCATGATACTTTGCCTTCAGCTTAACATCAGGCTAGGTGAAGTCAAATTGACGTGCCATAAATGAAAAAAAAAAGTGATGATCTCGTGAGGACTCGCATATGCAGCAGCCGTCATGTCTTTCACATCGCAGACAAGACATAGGAGTCGTCCTAACTGGTGCGGTTACGTTGTACAAATCTACCAGGCTACGTGGCAAGTGCGCCCCAAGAAGCGCTGGCATGGCGTCGTAAACAGTGATATGCCTGCCAGTAATGCCAATGGTCTTACTACCATGGAAGTCCAAGACCACGCGAAGTGGAGAATTTAAACTTGGACAGCGGACCCGGACTCTGAGTGGAAGGCATCAAATGCGCCCGGGACAACAATTTTGGGGTGAAACAATTTTTATACACACAAATATAGGGCCTTATTTGATCCGAACTCCTAGATACGCCGTAGAAAAGAAACTTACGAATTTAATACTTACACGTTTACAACTGAAGACACTATTCTTTTAGATAAATAAGTATTTGTCTTTTCATATCCAAAAAATAAAATGGTACTACCCACTACCAATAAGATTTTGATACTACCTACTATATTATCTCCAGTGACGAGTACAATATTCTTAGTTAAAAAAAACTTAATAAAAAAGCATGAAGTGAAGAAATCGTCGAACCTTACCTCTCGCACCGTTGCCGTGGCTGACCGGTGCCCCGTTCACTTTGATCGGCCTCCCGTCCGCAGTGCATTTTAACAACATATTTCCAATTGTATGAACATTCACCTATAACGATCCATCCGTTATAGTATAACAATAAACAATGTTAGCGACAAAACAAAAACACGCGAATAATATGTACCTATGTTTAGTTATTTTGTTTTTCTTTCGCGCCAACTGATTGGCAGTCGCATGTGACGTCAAAGTCAATTTGAAACCACTCCACTTCAGTCGACACAAAACCTTTTTAAGTTTAGTTTTTCAGTTCAAAAGTAACACAAGTTTGAATAATTGTTCGCACATCACAGTTTCGATACCACTAGAAATTGCGTATTGTATCAAATCGCACAATTATTACGTGAATTGAATAACACACACTCAACGCAACAGGCTGGCAAGTTGACTGTAATGAAAACTGCTGCGATTTGCGATACGGAGACGGTGTGTTTTGATTGATATGTCAAGAAAAAAAATGAATGAAACTAGTATGAAGTTTGTCACGAGAGCTCTATCGTTATCTCACTTAGTAAACATACAACAAGTTGTTTTTTTTATCTTCCCATACTCATATGAACAGTGCATAGTTAATTTGGTTACCAAATAAACTTTATTTAAACACTTTCCGTGATTGTCGTAGATTATTATCACGATTTATGTATTTCATAAATATAATTATCACTTATCATAAGACAAGGATAAAAGATTTTTGCTTGCTTTATTTATCACAGCTGTTGGCAGCGAAGAACAAATCAGTTGGCAGCATTGTGCTTAGTGTAGCAACTATAAAAAATTGTAACTATTTCAAATATTAAACTTACGTACTTAAGGAATCATTTTCATTTTTTAATTAAAAGATTATAAAATATACCCACGTAACTTACTTACAACGGTATTTATTGCCGAAAATTCCATATAGATATATTTTTTTAATGAATTCTAAATACTAAAATAAAAAACCACGATAGTCTATTTTATTTTTTCATGTAACCACATAATTACCGGCCGCCAGCCGCCATGTTTATTTTGAACCCGCCATTTTGGGAATTTTCTGGAGTGACGCTACAATTTTGAACTTGTATTTGATTTGATTTACAAAATGGGGAAGAAAGATAAGAAAGGTGAAACAAGTGGCTCCAGCGAGGATGAGTACGTAGTCGAAAAAGTCCTCGACCGACGTACCGTGAAGGGAAAGGTAAACCTTAATACACTTAACATTTCAATCCTAAGTATATTCTCAATCTTACGACCGGGTATGCCGCAAGAAATCGATTTTAGCATATTTTATCGATGACTTTAACTTTGTGTGTATACAATTTCATGAAAATTTCGTTGATGAAATCGGTAACCTATACCTACATTATTACACCCATCACCAAGCAAACACCACTTGAAGCATTTTACAGAAACATCTATAATCCAAACAAATGCTGACTGGTTGTTCCACCATACTTCACATAAGTCAGAGGGATTTTTAATCTTTACAAAATTCACAAACTCTTACTTACTATCCCTATGTCTATTGTAAACACATCTGAATTATTAAAACACATAGGTCTGGGCATTGCTTGCTATGTCACATAAATTTTAGTTAAATATTTAGGGTAGCAGACAAGCACACGATCCGCCCGGTGTGAATTACTTACACTCATCATTCCCTGAACCTTTTTTCCCAACTCAGTTGGGGTCAGCTTTCCAGTCTAACTGTGATGCGGCTGAACTTCGATATTTTCCGTGAAGCGACTGCCATCTGACCTCCACAACCAATGGTCTAATGACCTGTGTGAATGAATGTGAATTACTTACACTCTTGTTTTACTATTAGACCTATTTGTGTATAATAAAAGTTAGTCTGTTTCGATTAGAATTTTGTGCAAAATCAATTTTGTTTGACAACTTTAACAATAGCCAATTAACAAGATACACACATTTATAAACTAATAAATGAATTATTACTAATGTAGAAATAATTTTAAAAGGTCTATTTCGAGCGGGTATCGCAATAGACTAAATTCATTGATTGATTGTTTGAATGCAACAATGATTAAGTAATGATAACCACCTAAGAGGGGATGTCATCAATGTAATGGTGTTATTTAATTCAACACATATTTTTTACTGAGATGGGCAGTATTGCCTCTTATTGCTTTGAAAATTGGATAAATTTATGTAAGACTAGACCATATTATAATCAAGTTCATAGATAATTTTTTTGGTTATTATTTTATCACTGAAATACAATAATCTTACCTTTTAGATTCAATATCTTCTGAAATGGAAGGGCTACAAAGAAGAAGAGAGTACCTGGGAACCGGTTGAGAACCTGGACTGTGAGGAGCTAATCAGGACATTTGAAGAGAATAGGAAAGATAAAGAGGTATTGTAGTCAAACTTAGATTGTGCCTACTCACCATGGCTACATTGAGTATGATTGCTAATTCCAGTGAGACATGTGCAACCCCCTCCCCTTCTTCATTGCCTAAAGGTGTAAAGGTTTACTTAAATGTAGACACGGCACTAATTAATGGAAGGGCCCTAGCTATTGACTGTATTATACAATACACTGGTCCCCACTCCTGAAGGCGGCTATCTCAAAAGATATAGCACATCCAAAGCATCTACCGACAATCGTATGAACCAGCATTAGTTTGATAAATTTTGAGCTTGTTGCTGGCAGTGGAGTATAGCAGGGTGCGAGAGATATATGTCTTGTATAATCCCACCTCTGGCAATCAAGCACTGCGCTTAAGTTGTTTCAAGTCCGACATAATCACCTCCACCGGTTTTGGCGGAGGTGGGGATTTTGCGTATGATAAAAAATAAAAAAAAGGAATGAGCCATCTACCGATAATTTAATAATCTTTACATATCAAACTAATTGCAGCAACAGAAGAGTACAAAGAAGCCGGAAGACCGTGCCAAGAAGCGCGTGCGCGAATCCAGCGAGGACACGAGCTCAGGCCGTAAGGGGCGCGGCGCCAGCGTGTCGTCCAGCGATGAACACAAGGATAAGCGCGAGAGGAAGGAGGAAAAGGGCAAGAGTGGCTTCGATAAGGGACTCAAGGCTGAGAAGATCATAGGTGTGTACGCTTAACATATTAATATTACTTCTAGTGGGGACCGAACCGGTAAATTAGCCCTTCTATATGCGCCGTTTCACCTATTGCCCCTATACACAGACTACTACAAATGGAAATGTGATGTAGCCGGTGCACGTGTGTCATTGGTTAGCGTATTTACGCAATGAAGGATAAATTCGAGAATATGAACCCTTTTTTTTTGATAAAAATACGTCTAAACTTTTTCGTAAATATTCAAGCTTGTTCGATTCAAAGTATGAAACGCCATAAATACTTTTTATCGCATCGCATCGCAAAGTAATCACTATTTTGAATGGGTAAAAAAGGTGGTGGCAATATAGCTACCACTACCCTGAAAAAGTTGTTGTGTTTTCGTTTAACAGTACATAAATGATTTATTGTTTAGTTGCATATAAATGGGTATGACCAATCAAAGCAATTATTTACTAGTAATGCACGGTCTTATTAACGGTTATAATAAAAATTGTTTGAATTTCAGGTGCATCAGATGCTACAGGCGAGCTGATGTTTTTAATAAAATGGCAAGAGTCTGATGAGGCAGAACTTGTACCGGCTAAGGTGGCCAATGTGAAGTGTCCACAGCAGGTATGATAACTATATTTGCTATTACATAGATATTATTTCTCGTGATAATAAACAATAAAAAATAGCAACCATTTTATCGCACAGACTCAGAATTACACAGTCCACTCAGAATTAGTTTGTCATCATCATCGACTCACGGCAGGTCAATGCTGGACATAGGTTTCGACCATACACTCCACTTAGCCCTGTGTTCATTCCATCTAGTCATAGGTAGGTCTAGGGCGCTCTAAATTATGTTTGCCGATTCACAGTCTCCTCTCAAGGACACATCTACCCCAACGGCCATCCCACGGCAGATATAACTAGCCCACAGCCACTTAGCTCGCTAATTCGTTGAGCTGCGTCCATAACTTCAGTTCTTTGCCGAATTATTTCGTTCTGGGTTCGATTCCTTGCAAATTACCAGGCATAAGTCTTTCCATAGCGTCGTGTGCGCTCGGCATCGGTCCGTGTGTGAGAATCAGTTAATGACGCGCGCCTTCCGCAGGTGATCGCGTTCTACGAGGAGCGCCTGACGTGGCACACGCCGGCCGAGGAGTGACGCGGGCCGAGCGCGCGGCGCTACGTGCGCGCCCCGCGGCGCCGCCCGCCGCTCGCGCCGCTGCAGCTGCCGCCCCCGCCCCGCCCGCCCCGCCGCCTGCTCTAGTGCCCCCACCTGCCCTGGGACCTACGCGCGACCGGACCGAGCCGCACCGATTCACTAATGGGAGTTTCCAGTGACCTTAGCACGAAACACTATCCAATTCTAAAGGTATCGAGAACACAGAGGATTATGATTGGCAGCTTGTCTACGAACCTGTGTGTGTGTGTGTGAATCTCGCCAATCGTAATGCTCCGTTTTCTCGATACCGTTACATTACGAATTCGATAGTTGATCGTGCTTAGGGCACAGAACGCGGGATTTCAATTTTATTTGATTAGAAATACAAACTTAAAATAAGTATTTGATGTTCCATATTTGTGATCACTTTTAATTTGTTTATATATTTTGCAATTTATTTTATGCGAAGTTTTGAAACCGTCTGTTTTAAAAATGTGATTTTGCTGAATCGGTATGAATGATCTTAGTGGCCCATGTTGTCTTCGGGCCCAAATTGCAGAGTAAATGCCTTTCAAAGCATTTACTCGGCCGTCGGGCCCAATCGGCAACTTTCCAAAGTTCGCATGTATGTTCCATGGTATCAACGTCTGCCTACACCCATGAGGGTGTCGGATATATGAATTGCTCCTTACTATCTCGCGCTGACGAATTCTCGTCTCGTTGCCTGATTGATCAATTCTCATTTTATATTATAAATACACCACCGCTGACTAAAACTCATTATACATACACAAATTAAGTTTGAACATACTTAAACAGAAAGTTGCACTTATCTACTAACCCCTCGTTTTCACAAATAAAGAAATTATAGACTTGTTAGATATAAAAGATTTGTCAGTTTTGTTTTATACATGTATTGAGACTATATAGTAAAAAGACTTGTTACCCGAGGAGATATGGTGTCGTATGTGCAATATTCCGCAAGTGCGAAGAACAAATCTCGACACATGTTTCGCCTCTACACCAGATCTTCAGGAGCGCTATCGACAGTCGCTTGATAGCGCTCCTGAATCACTCCTCGGTAAGAAGTTTTACTTGCTTTTAGGGGTATGGTTTGGCATCTCTTTCTATGACAATTACTAATAATTTGCTATGTAGCGTTGTATTTCCGCTGGATAACGCCTACTTCTATTCATATAGATACTAGGCATCTGCAATAATAGATATTTTTTATAGACGTTCATCTCAAAATGTAGATGTATGGCTGTCAACGTGGTGTATAATAAATGATAATAATATTGATTTAAATTATTCTATAGTATTTTTTATTGAGTTCAGCATGATTATATCAGTAGACATGAGTGTATGAAATGTTCTGATTACAACCGATGTTGTGTACTTCATTCATAATAAGCATCAACGAAATACTGACAATTGTATTTTGTCATTGACTCAACTGAAGTAGATTACCTAAAAGCATAGTTCACTAAAGGATATTAGATTATTTTTATGTGTAAGACATTAATATCACAATCATACTGTAAGTTTTTGTTATATCTCCTTTAAATATTAAGTACTTATAATGTTAAGAGTATGTGTTGTATAATTTCTTCAGGCAGCGAATTAATACGCGACTGGGCACGCGAGAGCAGTCGGATGGGTCGATCTGAGCCATGTGTAAATGTGGTATGGGTATGATGTTATTGAGCAATGTGGTCGTCTATTTTCCAATTGAATTTTGTAATAACTTTGAACTTCCGTGTTCATCGGTATACAAATGTTAAAAGGAAATGATGCGGTCATGGTATTGGTACATACATACCTTAGAATTACCTGATGTTACAACCAGGTGTTCTAAAAAGACGGATGCGCTGTGTTTAGGGTTCCAAGTTACATATATATCGCATTACGAAGTGGATGTAGGTATGTAAATTCTAGGCTTAGTCTTAAAATGTTCAAGTCGTAAAATAAACTTCTGTAAAAAGGTCAAAATCACAAAATTTCAGTTGCAATATGTACACGTCACAATGTTCAATTAATAATAATAATTCCTGAACAGGTTGATAAGGATTCAGCAGACACGCTGTGTCATGGAAAACCATCCCACTGTTTCTCTTATCTTAGTAAACAGACACTGATAGGTAAACATATAATATATACTGTAATTCCAACTTACTGATTTGGGTATACCTTCGGGTGCCACACGAACATCTATGGCAGTCGTCAAGGGTGATTTGAGCCCTTAAAAAGTCCGACAGAACTTCGATATCGCCAATTTGGTTGTGGAGGTCCGATGGCAGGCGCTTCACGGAAAATATCTAAGTTCAGCCGCATTGAAATAGAACAGACGAAACTATACTGTGGCACGTGGACCTCAGCACCTCACTTAATATGAAGGTCTATCTGCTTACTACTAGGTGTGTCACGCAGTAGTGTCATGGGAAATGGAAGGAATAAAATATATCTAGTTGTTAGAAAATGGGAGAAGTCTGAAGTTTATAAAATAAAAATTGGTTCACTACGTCTTTGGGATGAAAGCAGAAATGATCAGACTATAAGTCACTACTCCATAAGTTCGCGATAAAACATTTGATTATTTAGCAGATTAGACATTGTGATTATTTGCAACTTGCAGATTTTGAGGTATACCCAAGACTACGTAGTTATTTTTCAACGCGAACATTTTGAGACTAAAACCAGTCATGAAGACTTGAAGACATGTCTACAAACATTTATGACGTTATGCGAATGTATGTTAGCGGTGATCAGCAAAGGGAGCCAGCTAACTCTCGATCACCGTTTAAATATAAGTTAAGTGATCCGGATGTCAATGTGATTTTATTTAAGTGCAGTGCGCAGTGCCCTGCACTCGTACGTGTATCGATATTTGTGTATTGTCTCTATATTGTAAATTTGTTTCATATTCGTACATTTCGGATCTTAGAGTAACTTAGATATATACTTGATGGACAAGTAAAATACATTTATAAGTAAATATATTGAGTTTTATTGATCCATAATAAGTCGTAATTTCATTATGAGGGTCACAGAAAATCCTATTTATTATAACGTCATAATTCCTCGACACACACCACTCACCATCTCCATGAGTACGGAGTCTGTTTCGATAGTACAGTACCGCAGCACTTGTAATACCAGCAGTTCAATTATCTAAGCATACATCGTCGAATTCGTCGACACCCGACCCGTGGTACAACTGTGATGTTCAACTGGTTGTACTTCGGAGAAGTAAAGTTCTTTGTTCCCGTTGTGTCACACCATTACCCATGGTTCAACTGGTTGTTGCAACATAGAGCACAACTGACGCTTAGTAAGTTGTACCGCAGTTCTGTAATGTGAATTTCATCATAATTTCATCGTATTATCATGCTGAATATATAATTTGTCTCGATTGCTATCTTGCCAACGGCAATAAAATGAAATACAAGATAAAGTTAAATAAATTAATATATTTGTAATTCATACGTGTTGACCATAATATTGGTCTCATTTCAAGAGGTGCACCATTCATTAAAAACAAAGTTACTATGCGTTTCAAATGAGAAGATAATAGCGATGGCGGCATCTTCACTCCGTACTCATCAAAATTGTACAGCTAACAACAAAATGTCCGTGTCAGATAGGTTCATATATATTATATGTATGGTAACAAAGGCCTAATATTGATTTTCTTTTCATGAAGTACATACCATTTTTTAATCTTCTCAATGATTATAACTCGCCTCGGGTCGTGTCTTGGTTCCATTGCACCAGACACGACCCGAGGCGGGTTATTTATATGACAAAAGCTTGGCTAGATTATTGACATTTATGTAACAATTTATTATTGTTAAACAATTTTAATTAAATTAGAATAGGGAAAGGGGACGTAGTAAGCCTTCCCGAAGTGCGAAATCTATGTTCGGGCCCATTCCGTGCTAACAAATTACTACATCACGCTGGCAAATCAAAAATGCCTTCGATTCGACAGAAGAATTCAAATAATTATAATAAATGAACAATAATAAATAGAACCAAAGTTAGCAACGGGAATTAAAATATTGTCCTGACAGTTATCAACTTATTTGAAACGCATAGTACATACGCCTAAACCGGCGGTAGCACAATAGTTAAGGCGTAGGACTCGCAATCTTAAGGTTGTCAGTTCAGTTATATTGACATACATCACTTATACACTTACAAATATAATCCAATTGCACCAGTTACAATACAAAATTACATAATTGTGTCTCTCCTTGTTCTCATTCTTAGTACAACCAAATCAAATTAAAAAAATGGAGATCTTTAGTATATACACACATCAGATGTGATTAATATCGTAAAAAAATCTAAATCAACATCGGGTCATCCGTTCAGGAGCTATGATGCCACAGACAGACACAAGGACACATAACACATACACGTCTACATAAAACCCTGTCGTTTTTGGATCAGGGCTTAAAAACTATATAATGAGTATTACATAAACAAAAGGTTCAGTAGAACCGACTAGTCATGTATAAAGTAGCCTTAGCACTAAATACTATCGAATTCGTAATGTTAAGGTATCGACAGAACGAAGCATTGCGATTGGCGGGCTACACACGCACACAGGTTCACTAGAAGCAGACTGCCAATCACAATGCTCCGTTCTCTCGAAACCTTTACATTACGAATTCGATAGGAGTTCATGCTAGTACTACAGGTGTTTGGGAAACGCTCTCGAAGGCGAAGGTACCTGTTAGTACTCCGGGTATTCAAAGAAAAACATCACCTCGCATAATGGCGCTATTTTTGTAGTGTGAAACTATGTAACTATAAATATAAAATGATTACTGAATAAAAAAAATGATGTGTTTTTAATGAAATTTGCTTTATGTACTAGAAATTACCTAACTTTAGCTTTACTGATACGATGGAGAGCGATTAATGCTAATTAAACGGCGTGTGAGGTCGCTCCGCGCAGCCTGTGAAGCCCCCAGTAAGTTTCTGCGTTTCTAGGCGGAGCTAGGCTGGCTGCTCTAGCCAGTAACCCTGCACGCACAATGGCCCAAAAAGGGAGGCTAGGTGCGTAAAAAAGGAGTCCCAATACAATGCAAATTAAACGGCATGAAAAATACCAAATAGTAATTTTTTATGCCGATATGAAGTGTATACAGGGTACTAAAATGTGCTGTCGGCTTCGGAAGCGTTTCCCTAAAACCCTGAAAAATCATTTGTGTTGAATAGGGTGTGGCATGCTTTCTCATACTATTAGATCTATTTTATCATTTTCTTCAAACATTTTGCAATATTTTTCTCACATTGCACGATTACCAGTTTTCTTGGTACATTCATTGCACAAAGATAATAATTTACAACTAAAGTATATGTCGTGCTATTTTTGGCGTGATTTTGGCGACTATCGCGTTATTCACAAGTTATATTGACGACGTGATTTCATTATATGTATAAAAAATATTAGAATCAATATTACTAAGGTTTATAATACTAGGTACATATTGACGGTGGTACATTTGTAGACGGATGTCTACGCTTGGAATTTGTAGTCCTGCTTGTTTAAACCGTTGCTGTAACAAATAGACATCGTTAATTCAGTCATCGTTCGAAGAATACAATCTGATGCATAATTTAACCAGTTTATATTTGCTAACCAGCTATTACATGGGTACAACGCTGTGGCCTCTAGTACACCCATTTATACCTCTGCTTTTACACTACAAGATCTACTGTAGCTTCGGCCTCGGTCTCCCCTAGCAAGTGTAACGGCTCCAGTCCCCCTATGCAAGTGTATCGGCGTCGGTCTCCCCAAGCAGGATTAACGGCTCCGGTTTACCCTAGCCGGTGTACCGGCCCCAGTCTCCCCTAGCCGGTGTACTGGCCCCAGTCTCCCCTAGCAGGTGTAACAACCCCAGCCTCCCATAGCAGGTGTAACGGCCCCAGTCTCATCAAGCAGGTGTAACGGCTCTGGTTTCCCCTAGCCGGCGTACCGGCCCCAGTCTCCCCTAGCCGGTGTACTGGCCCCAATCTCCCCAAGCAGGTGTAACAACCCCAGCCTCCCATAGCAGGTGTAACGGCCCCAGTCTCCCCAAGCAGGTGTAACAACCCCAGCCTCCCATAGCAGGTGTAACGGCCCCAGTCTCCCCAAGCAGGTGTAACGGCCCCGGTTTCCCCAAGCAGGTGTAACGACCCCGTTTTCTCGTAGCCGGCGTACCGGCCCCAGTCTCCCCAAGCAGGTGTAACGACCCCAGTTTCCCCAGCCGGTGCGCGGCCCCAGTCCCCCTGGCAGGTGGTCCGGTCCGTTACCTGAGCTGCGCCACGTGTCCGGGCGCGGCGTGTACGAGCGGCGCCAGGCGCTCGGTGAAGCGCGTGAAGTTCCGCTCGAGCTCGCGCTGGTACTCGCGCTGGTCGCTGCCGATCAGGTTCTTGTTCTTACGGAGCGCGTCGTGGCATCTGGCACAGAATTTGACAGATTAATTCAAATGGTTGATTGATAAACCTATATATAAAAAGATCTGGATAAAGAATAACCATCATTTTATTAGATGAAAGATACTTCAAATTTATCTAAGAAAAAGTTACAGCCTGGGAGCAGAACGGTTCTGGTCTGACGTGCATGAATACATTTTAGGAGGGTAGACCGAAAAAAAACAATCTGACACATTTTTGAAAATCTTACTTTTTGGAGAAGTCTTTGAAGGCTAATCTTAGTTTATTTGTCAGTCGTGTGGCAGGCTGCGTGCCTTCCGCCACTGGAGCCAGGAACACCTGCAATAAATATAGTAACATTCGTTAGATAACAGTGGTCCAGGTTGCATTGACCGTGGACCAGGTCACACTGACCGTGGTCCAGATCACACCAGCTGTAGTCCAGGTCGCACTGGCCGTGATCAAATTTACACTGCCCGTGGTCCAAGTCACACTGACCGTGATCCAAGTCACACTGGCCGTGTGCGAATTTACATTGGCTGTGATCCAAGTCACACTGGCCGTGTCCGAATTTACACTGGCTATGGTCCAAATCGCACCAGCTGTTGTACAGGTTACACTGGCTGTGCCCATAGTTACACTGCCCGTGGTCCAAGTCACACTGGCCGTGTGCGAATTTACACTGGCTATGGTCCAAGTCACACTGGCCCTTTACACCGGCTGTGGTCCAAGTCACATTGGTAGCTCCACAACACTGGCCGTGATCAAAGGCTGCTGGTCACTCACCTGCGCCAATTCTAGTGGTCCCTGGTTGACGGTGGTGCCGATGCATCCCTGCACCACCATTTGCAGCATCTTTGGATCAGCTGGCTCTTGACTAGTGGCTGCTGCGAGCTCATTTATCTGCACAATTTTTTTTATATTGATTTAATTAATTTGATTATTAAGTTCTATATAGTGTATTGATTCGAATCGAAACAACATTCAGAGCCCCTTTCCTGATTGTAGGATAACAATTTGAATACATTAACATTTTTTTTTGTAATACCACTTAAGTGGTTGACAAGCACACGACCACCTGATGGAGAGTGGTTACCTTAGCCCGTGGTTAGTTTTAATACCAGAGGCGACACTCTCGTGCTGCCTACCATGTATAAAGTAGCGGGAGGGGTGAAGGTTAAGAGAGTTTCTGTGCTATCAGTGCAGAAGACAAGGCAGAGTTTCTTGGTCTTTCGACTGACAACACAATACCTTTAGTGAACTATGACTACCCTCGCGTAGCTGCAATTGTTAAAAGATAAATATTATTAAAGTTGCGACACGCTATGATGGCCGTTTCGAAACAACGGGTTTCGCTCGTTTCCTCTTTTTTTGATGTGTGATGTTTATTTTCTTCTTTGCCAGTCTCGTCATATTTTTCTTTAGTTATTCGACTAACAGTTCGTAGTTCAATATTAAGCGCATCAAAAAGGAGTAAACGAGCAAAATCAGTCGTGTCAAAACGACCATCATAGCGTGCCGCAACTATAATTATGACATAGGAATGTACTCACCTTTTTCTGTATATCTTCGATGGCCACTTCTATAGGCGACAGAATTATTTGTGTTCGTTGAACGACCTGGAAATTTACATCACGATTTTAAATATCAACCTTTAACTGTGTGGCACACATACAGGCACGCGCACACACACACACACGCGCGCACACACACGTTTATCGTGCGCGTCACCCCCCACGGATACCAATTCCACCGGAGCCGGAGGGAGTCGGACTCGAACCGACTAAAACGCACGCCGTCTCTGGGTCTTTAGTTGCCGGAGGTGTGATAACAGCAAACATATGCCTCGCACCCCGGCAGATCCGGGGCCCTCGCTTTCGAGATGACCGCCTTCGGGTGTAGGGACCACGGTGTCCCCGGGCCACCTCATACTTTACGCTGCCGTCGCGGCCTGCTTCTGGGGAGCTCTACCCGTCCCCCCAGGCTCCTGGGCACGGTGAGACTGCCGCGCGTACCTGTATCCTGGTCTTGACGTAGGGGAAGTGGTGCGCGGTGGTGAGGATGGTCTTGCGCTTGCACTGCTCGCCGATGTCGTGAACGTACCTGTATCCTGGTCTTGACGTAGGGGAAGTGGTGCGCGGTGGTGAGGATGGTCTTGCGCTTGCACTGCTCGCCGATGTCGTGAACGTACCTGTATCCTGGTCTTGACGTAGGGGAAGTGGTGCGCGGTGGTGAGGATGGTCTTGCGCTTGCACTGCTCGCCGATGTCGTGAACGTACCTGTATCCTGGTCTTGACGTAGGGGAAGTGGTGCGCGGTGGTGAGGATGGTCTTGCGCTTGCACTGCTCGCCGATGTCGTGAACGTACCTGTATCCTGGTCTTGACGTAGGGGAAGTGGTGCGCGGTGGTGAGGATGGTCTTGCGCTTGCACTGCTCGCCGATGTCGTGAACGTACCTGTATCCTGGTCTTGACGTAGGGGAAGTGGTGCGCGGTGGTGAGGATGGTCTTGCGCTTGCACTGCTCGCCGATGTCGTGAACGTACCTGTATCCTGGTCTTGACGTAGGGGAAGTGGTGCGCGGTGGTGAGGATGGTCTTGCGCTTGCACTGCTCGCCGATGTACCGTGAACGTACCTGTATCCTGGTCTTGACGTAGGGGAAGTGGTGCGCGGTGGTGAGGATGGTCTTGCGCTTGCACTGCTCGCCGATGTCGTGAACGTACCTGTATCCTGGTCTTGACGTAGGGGAAGTGGTGCGCGGTGGTGAGGATGGTCTTGCGCTTGCACTGCTCGCCGATGTACCGTGAACGTACCTGTATCCTGGTCTTGACGTAGGGGAAGTGGTGCGCGGTGGTGAGGATGGTCTTGCGCTTGCACTGCTCGCCGATGTCGTGAACGTACACTGACGGACTCATAAACTGCATCAAAGTTCAGGTTTACTCTAAAAGGAGTTTTTATAATAAGTATGCAAACTTTTTAGATTAAATTATATAAATATGGAAAGACTGGCTCTTAATCTTAAAAAAAAATTAAATTTAAAAATAGAACTGCAGTAAAACAAATGAATATAGCCGGGAAAAGAAAATTTACTTGTAGTATCAGATTTGCGTGTTATTTATAGCAAAGTTTTAAATTGATTCTCATTGATTTTTTTTGTTTTGTCAATTGAATTATTGTTACCAGCATAATTGTTGGGTTAGTTTTTTAACACATCGAGAGTTTTTGAACCATAATATGGATACTTCGTCCGAACAAGCGGCACAAATTGTAGCATTGGTGCGGGAGGGCTTGGATCAACGAACGATTGGTAGAAATTTAAATTTAAACCAGTCTACGGTTTCTAGAATATACAGAAGGTTTGTAGAGACAGGTTCTTACAGGAGGAGACGTAGTACAGGCAGAACTCGAGCAACCACAGGTCGTGATGACCGATTTATTGTTATAACTTCCCTGCGAAATCGTTTCCTCACGTCAGTTAACATCAAAACCGAGCTTAATGAAGTGCGTGGAGTAAACGTGTGTGCACGAACAATAAGAAGAAGGTTAAAGGAAGCGGATATCACCCCTTTTAGACCAGCAAATGGTCCAAAGTTGTCTACAGCTCACAGACAAGCTTGCTTAAGATTTGCGCGTCATCACCTGAATTGGACAGAAGAACAGTGGGCCTCTGCATTGTTCACGGACGAGTGTAGGACATGTTTATATGGTGCAGATGGTCGCAGAAGAGTCTATCGTCGACGTGGGGAGCGATATGCTCAAAGTTGCATTGAGGAGCGTGTTCCTTTTGGAGGCGGTTCATGTATGGTCTGGGGTGGCATATCGATGAACGGGCGAACAGAACTTGTGTTCATAGACATGGTCCGTCAAAACGGTAATAGAGGGGGTTTGACAGCACATCGCTACATAACAGAGATATTAGAAGATCACGTGGTGCCTTACATGGGATTCATAGGCGAAAATTTTACTTTAATGCAGGATAATGCCCGGCCGCATGCAGCTGCACAAGTTCAACATTATTGCGAAGAGGTTGGGATACGTACAATGAATTGGCCAGCACGCAGCCCGGATCTTAATCCCATCGAGCATGTTTGGGACAATTTAAAAATAGCTGTATATGCGAGAAACCCTTCGCCCACGACAGTGGCAGCACTAAGAACAGCACTTTCAGAAGAATGGGACAATATGCCGCAAGATCTTTTAAAAACCCTTATAAAATCTATGCGGAACCGATTAGAATCCGTAATAAGGGCACGTGAGGGTAATACACCTTATTAAAACACAAATAAACCCTTGCATAAAGTTTGTGTCTATTGTTAAAACCAATTTTTTAATTAAACCAATTTTTCTTAAATTTCTGTTTTTTCTTCAAAAAAAGTCTTAAGGTCCTTTCCAGTACATAAACTTAAACTTAAAGATATGACCCTACGCTGTTTTAAAGTTCACGAACCAATCTAGAGGTTTCAATTTAAATCTGTATAGAAAGTATGCATACTTGGTTAAAATATTTATTTCAAAGTCGTCTATTACTTTGATGCAGTTTATGAGTCCGTCAGTGTACCTGTATCCTGGTCTTGACGTAGGGGAAGTGGTGCGCGGTGGTGAGGATGGTCTTGCGCTTGCACTGCTCGCCGATGTCGTGAACGTACCTGTATCCTGGTCTTGACGTAGGGGAAGTGGTGCGCGGTGGTGAGGATGGTCTTGCGCTTGCACTGCTCGCCGATGTCGTGAACGTACCTGTATCCTGGTCTTGACGTAGGGGAAGTGGTGCGCGGTGGTGAGGATGGTCTTGCGCTTGCACTGCTCGCCGATGTCGTGAACGTACCTGTATCCTGGTCTTGACGTAGGGGAAGTGGTGCGCGGTGGTGAGGATGGTCTTGCGCTTGCACTGCTCGCCGATGTCGTGAACGTACCTGTATCCTGGTCTTGACGTAGGGGAAGTGGTGCGCGGTGGTGAGGATGGTCTTGCGCTTGCACTGCTCGCCGATGTCGTGAACGTACCTGTATCCTGGTCTTGACGTAGGGGAAGTGGTGCGCGGTGGTGAGGATGGTCTTGCGCTTGCACTGCTCGCCGATGTCGTGAACGTACCTGTATCCTGGTCTTGACGTAGGGGAAGTGGTGCGCGGTGGTGAGGATGGTCTTGCGCTTGCACTGCTCGCCGATGTCGTGAACGTACCTGTATCCTGGTCTTGACGTAGGGGAAGTGGTGCGCGGTGGTGAGGATGGTCTTGCGCTTGCACTGCTCGCCGATGTCGTGAACGTACCTGTATCCTGGTCTTGACGTAGGGGAAGTGGTGCGCGGTGGTGAGGATGGTCTTGCGCTTGCACTGCTCGCCGATGTCGTGAACGTACCTGTATCCTGGTCTTGACGTAGGGGAAGTGGTGCGCGGTGGTGAGGATGGTCTTGCGCTTGCACTGCTCGCCGATGTCGTGAACGTACCTGTATCCTGGTCTTGACGTAGGGGAAGTGGTGCGCGGTGGTGAGGATGGTCTTGCGCTTGCACTGCTCGCCGATGTCGTGAACGTACCTGTATCCTGGTCTTGACGTAGGGGAAGTGGTGCGCGGTGGTGAGGATGGTCTTGCGCTTGCACTGCTCGCCGATGTCGTGAACGTACCTGTATCCTGGTCTTGACGTAGGGGAAGTGGTGCGCGGTGGTGAGGATGGTCTTGCGCTTGCACTGCTCGCCGATGTCGTGAACGTACCTGTATCCTGGTCTTGACGTAGGGGAAGTGGTGCGCGGTGGTGAGGATGGTCTTGCGCTTGCACTGCTCGCCGATGTCGTGAACGTACCTGTATCCTGGTCTTGACGTAGGGGAAGTGGTGCGCGGTGGTGAGGATGGTCTTGCGCTTGCACTGCTCGCCGATGTCGTGAACGTACCTGTATCCTGGTCTTGACGTAGGGGAAGTGGTGCGCGGTGGTGAGGATGGTCTTGCGCTTGCACTGCTCGCCGATGTCGTGAACGTACCTGTATCCTGGTCTTGACGTAGGGGAAGTGGTGCGCGGTGGTGAGGATGGTCTTGCGCTTGCACTGCTCGCCGATGTCGTGAACGTACCTGTATCCTGGTCTTGACGTAGGGGAAGTGGTGCGCGGTGGTGAGGATGGTCTTGCGCTTGCACTGCTCGCCGATGTCGTGAACGTACCTGTATCCTGGTCTTGACGTAGGGGAAGTGGTGCGCGGTGGTGAGGATGGTCTTGCGCTTGCACTGCTCGCCGATGTCGTGAACGTACCTGTATCCTGGTCTTGACGTAGGGGAAGTGGTGCGCGGTGGTGAGGATGGTCTTGCGCTTGCACTGCTCGCCGATGTACCGTGAACGTACCTGTATCCTGGTCTTGACGTAGGGGAAGTGGTGCGCGGTGGTGAGGATGGTCTTGCGCTTGCACTGCTCGCCGATGTCGTGAACGTACCTGTATCCTGGTCTTGACGTAGGGGAAGTGGTGCGCGGTGGTGAGGATGGTCTTGCGCTTGCACTGCTCGCCGATGTCGTGAACGTACCTGTATCCTGGTCTTGACGTAGGGGAAGTGGTGCGCGGTGGTGAGGATGGTCTTGCGCTTGCACTGCTCGCCGATGTACCGTGAACGTACCTGTATCCTGGTCTTGACGTAGGGGAAGTGGTGCGCGGTGGTGAGGATGGTCTTGCGCTTGCACTGCTCGCCGATGTCGTGAACGTACCTGTATCCTGGTCTTGACGTAGGGGAAGTGGTGCGCGGTGGTGAGGATGGTCTTGCGCTTGCACTGCTCGCCGATGTCGTGAACGTACCTGTATCCTGGTCTTGACGTAGGGGAAGTGGTGCGCGGTGGTGAGGATGGTCTTGCGCTTGCACTGCTCGCCGATGTCGTGAACGTACCTGTATCCTGGTCTTGACGTAGGGGAAGTGGTGCGCGGTGGTGAGGATGGTCTTGCGCTTGCACTGCTCGCCGATGTCGTGAACGTACCTGTATCCTGGTCTTGACGTAGGGGAAGTGGTGCGCGGTGGTGAGGATGGTCTTGCGCTTGCACTGCTCGCCGATGTCGTGAACGTACCTGTATCCTGGTCTTGACGTAGGGGAAGTGGTGCGCGGTGGTGAGGATGGTCTTGCGCTTGCACTGCTCGCCGATGTCGTGAACGTACCTGTATCCTGGTCTTGACGTAGGGGAAGTGGTGCGCGGTGGTGAGGATGGTCTTGCGCTTGCACTGCTCGCCGATGTCGTGAACGTACCTGTATCCTGGTCTTGACGTAGGGGAAGTGGTGCGCGGTGGTGAGGATGGTCTTGCGCTTGCACTGCTCGCCGATGTCGTGAACGTACCTGTATCCTGGTCTTGACGTAGGGGAAGTGGTGCGCGGTGGTGAGGATGGTCTTGCGCTTGCACTGCTCGCCGATGTCGTGAACGTACCTGTATCCTGGTCTTGACGTAGGGGAAGTGGTGCGCGGTGGTGAGGATGGTCTTGCGCTTGCACTGCTCGCCGATGTCGTGAACGTACCTGTATCCTGGTCTTGACGTAGGGGAAGTGGTGCGCGGTGGTGAGGATGGTCTTGCGCTTGCACTGCTCGCCGATGTCGTGAACGTACCTGTATCCTGGTCTTGACGTAGGGGAAGTGGTGCGCGGTGGTGAGGATGGTCTTGCGCTTGCACTGCTCGCCGATGTCGTGAACGTACCTGTATCCTGGTCTTGACGTAGGGGAAGTGGTGCGCGGTGGTGAGGATGGTCTTGCGCTTGCACTGCTCGCCGATGTCGTGAACGTACCTGTATCCTGGTCTTGACGTAGGGGAAGTGGTGCGCGGTGGTGAGGATGGTCTTGCGCTTGCACTGCTCGCCGATGTCGTGAACGTACCTGTATCCTGGTCTTGACGTAGGGGAAGTGGTGCGCGGTGGTGAGGATGGTCTTGCGCTTGCACTGCTCGCCGATGTCGTGAACGTACCTGTATCCTGGTCTTGACGTAGGGGAAGTGGTGCGCGGTGGTGAGGATGGTCTTGCGCTTGCACTGCTCGCCGATGTCGTGAACGTACCTGTATCCTGGTCTTGACGTAGGGGAAGTGGTGCGCGGTGGTGAGGATGGTCTTGCGCTTGCACTGCTCGCCGATGTCGTGAACGTACCTGTATCCTGGTCTTGACGTAGGGGAAGTGGTGCGCGGTGGTGAGGATGGTCTTGCGCTTGCACTGCTCGCCGATGTCGTGAACGTACCTGTATCCTGGTCTTGACGTAGGGGAAGTGGTGCGCGGTGGTGAGGATGGTCTTGCGCTTGCACTGCTCGCCGATGTCGTGAACGTACCTGTATCCTGGTCTTGACGTAGGGGAAGTGGTGCGCGGTGGTGAGGATGGTCTTGCGCTTGCACTGCTCGCCGATGTCGTGAACGTACCTGTATCCTGGTCTTGACGTAGGGGAAGTGGTGCGCGGTGGTGAGGATGGTCTTGCGCTTGCACTGCTCGCCGATGTCGTGAACGTACCTGTATCCTGGTCTTGACGTAGGGGAAGTGGTGCGCGGTGGTGAGGATGGTCTTGCGCTTGCACTGCTCGCCGATGTCGTGAACGTACCTGTATCCTGGTCTTGACGTAGGGGAAGTGGTGCGCGGTGGTGAGGATGGTCTTGCGCTTGCACTGCTCGCCGATGTCGTGAACGTACCTGTATCCTGGTCTTGACGTAGGGGAAGTGGTGCGCGGTGGTGAGGATGGTCTTGCGCTTGCACTGCTCGCCGATGTCGTGAACGTACCTGTATCCTGGTCTTGACGTAGGGGAAGTGGTGCGCGGTGGTGAGGATGGTCTTGCGCTTGCACTGCTCGCCGATGTCGTGAACGTACCTGTATCCTGGTCTTGACGTAGGGGAAGTGGTGCGCGGTGGTGAGGATGGTCTTGCGCTTGCACTGCTCGCCGATGTCGTGAACGTACCTGTATCCTGGTCTTGACGTAGGGGAAGTGGTGCGCGGTGGTGAGGATGGTCTTGCGCTTGCACTGCTCGCCGATGTCGTGAACGTACCTGTATCCTGGTCTTGACGTAGGGGAAGTGGTGCGCGGTGGTGAGGATGGTCTTGCGCTTGCACTGCTCGCCGATGTCGTGAACGTACCTGTATCCTGGTCTTGACGTAGGGGAAGTGGTGCGCGGTGGTGAGGATGGTCTTGCGCTTGCACTGCTCGCCGATGTCGCCGTGCGCGCGCCCCGCCACCGTGAACGGCGTCGCGTACATGAACCGCTCTGTACACACGAGGGGATGGTTTTTAAAGCGTTTTTATTCACTTGAAATAGTAAAGTTAAAGGCAGTTCTCGAAGACCGCATGTTTTGTTTATATAACAAAGTATAATCGGAAGCGAGTTTCACTGAGGAGCTTTAGCGGGAACGCGAAAAGTGTCATAGCGCTGCAGTGTTTCATTTTCTAAATTTGGTGTGCATTCGAGTTTTTATGTGTAAAAATGGTGGCGTTTTAGACATAACGACTTGGACAAAGCACACAAGTGTAGGAGAGTGGAATATTGTAGTGCATTGTGATTTTTCGTGTTGGTGTCAAAATCTCCCTAAGAAAAGCTTCTAGTAAAGTCTTTACTACTTTACTAAGGCAACTATCATCCGTCATCGTCATCATCATCAACAACAATCACTCGCAACTATACTTAACACAAAATAAAAGGAAATTACCAACTTGACACTAGCAACCCCCCCTAAATTGGGTTGATATGTTGCCATCTAAGAAAAAAAAAGAAGAAGAGTCTCACTGATGTTGTAGTTCCGCTCGTAGTGCGTGGCGCGGCGCCGCAGCTCGTGCGGCTCGAAGTAGGGCTCCACGTACGTGATCTGGATGTACGCCTTGTGCGCGTCCAGCGCCGCGCGGTCCACGATGTTCGAGTCCTTGATGATCACCACGTTCTCCGCGCCGAAGCGGCTGCCGTAGAAGTTCTGCGGAGGGGAAGTTGATTCAAAGTCGAAAGAAAGAATTAGAAGTTTTTGGAGGCATTCAATCCAACTAAAAAACTCAGGTATAGGTGATGGCCATTGCGGGTGGAGCCCCCTGTCACCCTAGCAGTAGCAGGCTGCGGCGGCCTCATACCCGGGGGCTGGACGAAGACACCGTTGTCCCTACACCCGACGGGGGCTATCTCGAAAGAGACGGCCCCGGGTCTGCCGGGGTGCGAGGGATATATTAACTACTATCTGACCTCCGGCAACTGAAGACCCAAAGACAGCGTGCGTTTTGGTCGGTTCGAGTCCGCCTTAACCTCTCCAACCGGCTTCGGCGGGTAAGGGGGGTATCCGTGGGGATTATTCGCACGATAAAAAAAGTATCGGTGATGGCATTAGGACACAGATACAACACTCACTTTTAAAATCTGGCGTTACATAATATATTGCTATTAACGCGGCCATTTTGGTAAACACAACAATTTACCTTTTGATTTGCATGACAAGCACAAGCAGAATTAGCCTACAACTGTTAGCCCGTTCTTACTTGAGGCAACTCAAACGAAACTAGCTTTGGAAGAAAGATCAGAATATGTCTACTTTTGACAATTACAAAGTAGTATTTTAACGTAGGAAATTAGCTGTAAAATGTAATTTGGGACTCGCCCGAACCTAGAGGTTCCATTTGAACAGTGTGTATGAACAGAGTACTCATTAAAATTGTACAGCTAACTTCAAAATTTCCATGTCGGATAGGTTCATACGTGTTAGGTAACAACAAGTGACGACTTAATATTTATTTTCTTTTTTATAAATATATAATATTTTTATTATTAATATTTTTTTACTATTTAATTTTAATGGAGGGTATAGTAAGCCTTCCCGAAGAGCGAAACCTATGCTCGGGCCCTCTCCGTGAGTAGCGGCGCTGCCGTGAAATAAATTACTAAACAACGCAACTCAAAAATGCTGTCGATTCGACAGAACAAATCCTACTATCCTACTAATATTATAAAGGCGAAAGTTTGTTTGGATGGATGGATGGATGTTTGTTCCTCTTTCACGCATAAACGGCTGGACTGATTTGGTTGAAATTTGGTACAGGGGTAGATTAGAACCTGGAATAACACATAGGCTACTTTTTATCCCGGGAAAAGGTTCCCAAGGGTTGCGGGAACGGGAACAAAATTCCACGCGGGCGAAGCCGTGGGCATCAGCTAGTATTAAATAAAACTGAAGTTAGCAACACGAATCGAAATCTCATTATGACAGTTATCAACTCATTTGAAACGAATAGTACTGAATTGTTTGTTCTTTGGTCCTTGGTGTTTTCTGTTTTTATCTTTTTTGTAGTACAATACAGAGTTATCTATCTATCTATCTATCTATCTGCGTGTGGTGTTACCTCGAGGCGGCTGAAGATCTCGGGCAGCTTGGTGAGCGCGTGCTCCTTGTACACGAACTCCTCGGCGTCGAGGTCCCCGAAGCGCGCGCCGTAGAACGACACGCGGAAGTACGTGCCGAACACGCGCTTGCCGTGGAGCTGCTCGATGCGGGTGAACGCCTCGTTCAGCTTGCTGCGGAGAGAACCAGTCGATGGGAATCATCGAAACAAGAACTAAATTATAGTGTCGACAGACCGAGTGTGAAATTATAAGTGAGTTTAAGTCCCGTTCCGAAAGAAAGAAAGAAACATATATAAACTCATGCCTGTATCCCCGATGTGGTAGACAGAGGTGCTAGCACCCACATTTCGCCAGTTTATGTTTAGGTCCCAATGTAGGTGGCGAGCCTATTGCCATTAACCGGGCACTTATAAAACTGCGATAAAAATGACTTTTCGAAGTTACACAAGGTGGAGGTGATTATGTCGGACTCGAACCGACCAAAACGCACGCCGTCCATGGGTCCTTGATTGCCGGTGCCTTGCTATAGGCAGGCATACAAGTAACTTTTTTTCCGTGAGAAATATTCCCACGGATATACCCCCGCTTGAGTCGGTTAGGGAGGTTATGTCGGACTCGAACCGACTAAAACGCACGCCGTCTTTGGGTTCTTATTTGCCAGAGGTCACACCCCGGCAGACCAGATACGTAGACCTAAGCACTCATAAAGCACAATTTAAAACTTTAACCTCTTACAATAAGGTTCATATTGTCGAATTTGTCCTTTGTTGCGTAAAAACGCACATCAATGTGTGCCCCGCCTACTTTCTTCAATATGTTTTTATTTGCCATCCATAGGGTACATACCTGTGTATATTAGCGAGCTTCTTGTAGTCCCTGTGCTCTTCCGCGATCGGTATCAGCACTTTGTACACTTCGTTGACGGTTTCGTACATGCCCGCCGTCATAAGCTCACTGGCCGCATGTTCCAACAGCGCCTGGTGGTAAACAAACACCATGTATATTGCTCTTTTATTGGGCGTAAGTCAAGATTGTGTGTATGAAAACAATATGAGAGTAAAAGATACGAATGGTGTCAGGAACGTAGCAAGTGGAAGTGTGATTTTTGTTTATCTCAATGTGAGAAAATTTAGTTCAGTGGTTGTTAAATGATCAGAAACAAAAGAAAAAAATAATAATTTGTTGATGCTTTTATAAAAAATCAGCAAGACACTTCATATCATATTGACTGTGGATCAGAAATCAGACTGATTTTATAGTGGTTTTAGAATGAAAAATTTTGGGTGCGTTAGCAAAATTATCTGGAATTACTAATAAAAGATATAAAGGCTTTTATTTTGAGCAAGTGCCGAGTTTCCAAACGTAGTTGTAACCTGAGAAGATGATGGTTTACAATTAGTTAACACAGAAGACTGAAGTGGCGTAAAACTAGATCAATTTAAATGTGTCTAAGAACGTGCGTAGTTGCGAATCGGTTTGTCGTAAGGGGTCATGAGGTGGAGGAAAGTTAGGTGTAGCTCTGCTACGTACCTGCAGCTCCAGGTGCGTGAGGTGGTGGTGCAGCGCGTCGGCGCAGCTCTCGTCCAGCGCGTTGTGCGTGACGCGCTGTGTGTAGCTCTGCTACGTACCTGCAGCTCCAGGTGCGTGAGGTGGTGGTGCAGCGCGTCGGCGCAGCTCTCGTCCAGCGCGTTGTGCGTGACGCGCTGTGTGTAGCTCTGCTACGTACCTGCAGCTCCAGGTGCGTGAGGTGGTGGTGCAGCGCGTCGGCGCAGCTCTCGTCCAGCGCGTTGTGCGTGACGCGCTGTGTGTAGCTCTGCTACGTACCTGCAGCTCCAGGTGCGTGAGGTGGTGGTGCAGCGCGTCGGCGCAGCTCTCGTCCAGCGCGTTGTGCGTGACGCGCTGTGTGTAGCTCTGCTACGTACCTGCAGCTCCAGGTGCGTGAGGTGGTGGTGCAGCGCGTCGGCGCAGCTCTCGTCCAGCGCGTTGTGCGTGACGCGCTGCAGCAGCGCCGCGCCGCGCCCGCCCGCGTTGATCTGCTCCGCCACCAGCGCCGCGCCGTGCACTAGGCACATGCCCGCCTCCGTGTGGTTCGAGCGCTACACACGGTATGACACCTTCAGATACTCGCACATTTGAATCGATTTTACGGTTAATATCATGAGTTTATGTATATTTACCGTATATTGGTCTGAAGTGTCGTATATTGACGAATCAGACGGTATCGGAAGGTGTGCCAGAGCAAGCGGACCGTAAGAGACAAAAAACGTCACACAAATATAACCCGGGGTTTACGTCACGATTCCATGTACTAACAAAATAAAGGACATTATCTATGCCCTCTTAACCTCAACCCTGCATAAGGTAGCGTTCTCTTTTATAGGACAATAAAATTACAACACATACTCTGTGTCATATGCTATTAAGTTAAAGAATTTTTAGAAAAATAGTGGTCCTAAATAAGATCCTTGAAGCACTCCTAGTATGTAGTGCATACTTTAACAAGGGAAATCTTCTAAGATTGTGTCATTTTAAAAGTAATATATTTAATAAGTTATATCAGAGTAAGAATAAACTATTCAATGCTACGATTTTCGGTGTAATATAATATAATGCCATGGTTAACTATATCGAAAGCTTTTCAAGAATCAGAATTGTTTGTCTAGTATATATTTATTACAAATGTATTAATACAAATAAACTCAATAAATTAATTGTAATAGATTAATTTGCAAAGCTGATTGATGTAAATAATAAAGTACTAATGTCAGCAATTAAAATTAAAATCTTCCTGTAAAAATGTATCTACATTCTAAGTAAATAAAGAAATATTCGATTTTATTCTATTCAGAATATCGAACTGATACAAGGTAACATTTTTTAAATTCATTAATAAATAATTCACCTCCATATGTTTCTGTGCCATATTATTGAGCCAGGTAAGCCGTAGGTCAGGGCTGTGTTGATATCCTCGCGCGATCCTGTGCATCAGGTCGAGCAGCATCTCCGGGTCTTCTTGGAACTCCTTCATCTTTACCGTGTCGGACAGGATCATGTGCAGGTTGAATACTAGGTCTTTTACCTATAAAATCGTAACGATTTGTTAGTTTAGATGATTTTCAGAAACTGAAATACGATTATCACACGGAAAACAAATAACAAGTCAAAGTGTGAAGTAAGCAAGGTACGCGTGTCATTGTTGGGAGTTTACACACAAAAAGTTAAATTCGATAACATAAATCTTATTGTAAGGAGTTAGTTTTCGTTTAAAAAGCTTTTCACTGACATACGTCTGGACTCTTTAGTAAATTTTCAAGCTTGTGCGATTCAAGGTATGAAACGTCTTTGATACTTTTTATCTACAGCAAAGTAATCTCTATTTTTATGGATTAAGATTTTGTAGCACGTAAGATTCATTAATAATAATAATTAATAATTATTTAATTTGGCATTAAAACTAGTATATACATACAACCAATGAAATAGTTTGGAGTTTGGAGTTTGGAGTCTACAAGTTCTTTCAGTTATCTAAGGTTTGGACTAAACAAGGAAAGGTTGTTCAAAATGGGTGCATAACTTAATTAGACGCTTAATAGTTAAACATGTAATCTTATATAGGTAAAGAAAAGTGACGTCACATGTTCCTTCACCAGACAAACAAATCAATATTGAGAGAGGGAAGGGAAAGAGACAGCCTCCGTGGCGTAGCGGTAGTGCACGCCACTGCTACGCACGGGGCGAGGGTTCGATCCCAGCTCAGTGCAAAAAGTTGTATGCATGAATATGTTAAGCCGTCGGTTCCGGTTGCCATACAAACATCTATGGCAGTCGTTACAGGCAGTTGGAGCCCTCAAAAGTTCTACCAGTCTAACTTGGAACTTCCATATCGCTATTGGTCATTGGACCATTGGTTGTGGAGGTCAGATGGCAGTCACTTCACAGAAAATATCGAAGTTCAGCCGCATCACAGTTAGACTGAAAAGCCGACCCGCCCTGAGTTGGGAAAAGGTTCAGAGAATGATGGAGGGGACACCACAGTTCACCCATGGTTTAACAAATGACATAGAAAGGAAAATCAAAACATTTAATTAATTGGCAGTGAAATAAACAACAAATACCATTAATTATTTTCACAGTTACCAATTGAAGATAACACGAGGAGTGCTATAAATTTGAAAATGCACCACAAAGGAATTGTCATACGGAACAAAACACATTTACTGAGGGCCCTGGTTTTTATCAGACATACCGAGTTTTTTGTAGGTGTCGCTTCTGGCGAAGGCTGGTGAAGAAAATTTTATTTTTTCATTTTTATTTATTCAATTTAATAACAATATTTTAGAATTGTGTCTCAATACAATTGCATATCATTATCTACTCTAAAATATTATGAAACAATCAAATTAAAATTGACAAAATTGAGCAAGAAACAAAAGAATTCGGTAAAATAATTAAACCGGATAACATTATAACTGACATTGCAACCCTTGACATACTTAAGAGATTGTATTGTACTATCAAAAAAAAATTTCTAGACTTTAAATTGACTCATTACTATATTGACCACTACATAAGGTGTGACTTATTAAAATGTTATATTATGTTAAATCTAACTATCTTAAGTTACCGTATTGTACAATGTTAAAATAATCAATCAAATATTTTCACGCCACACTTGGCAGAATATGCAGATCATGAAAAATTTGATACCTGTTATGACCATATTCTTGGAAATAAACGTTTCTTTCTTTCTTTCTTTCAAAATTAAACTATTTCAATGACATAACAAAATGTATAAAAGTTGTCCACCCATGTGTTGTTCCACCTATAGCCGCGGTAGCCTAGTGGTATGGGTAATGGACTGCTGAGACGAGGTCTCGAGTTCGATCCCAGGTTTACCATGGCGCACACCAATGACTTTTCGATGCTTTTCGAAGTTATGTGTGTATTTATCGCAGGTTTATAAGTGCCTCGGAGAGCACGTTAAGCCATCGGTCCCGGTTGCCATACAAACATCTATGACAGTCGTTACGGGTAGTTGGAGCCCTCAAAAGTCCAACCAGCCTAACTTGGAATTTCGATATCGCCATTGGTCATTAGACCATTGGTTGTGGAGGTCAGATGGCAGTCGCTTCACGGAAAATATCGAAGTTCAGCCGCATCACAGTTAGACCGGAAAGCCGACCCTAACTGAGTTGGGAAAAAGGTTCAGGGAAAAAAAGGGTATTGTTCCACCTATGTGACATAAAAAAAGGATGATAACTCTTCATACCTGTTCTGGGAAGTTGGAGTCTTGCAGGTCGTGGTCATGCTCGGCATACACGAGGATAGTCTTGAGCGCGCGTCGTAGGGAGTCTTCGCTGAACGTGGTGGAGGTGCCCACTAGGGAGGACAGCGACATCGTCACCTGCATCTTCACTCGACTAAAATTCTGGAACGAACAACTTGCGCTTTGAATATTTATCTATACAAAGAATCAAAGAATCAATTTCGTTTATTCAGTTTCAGGCACATAAAGAGCATTTGAATGTCAAAGTTTTGCAATTACATTTGTTAAAAATATTTAATCACTACATAGTATAAAATAAAGTCGCGATCTCTGTCCCTATGTCCCTTTGTACGCTTAAATCTTTAAAAAACTACGCAACGGATTTTGATGTGGTTTTTTTTAATAGTTAGATTGGTTCAAGAGGAAGGTTTATATACACGGTGATTTTATAGTGGTTTCGGAAAAAGAATATTTTGTTTCACACATAGTTTCGGTAGCAAAATCGACTGGAAGTTTTAATTTTGAAAGAAAAAAAAAATACTTTATGTATGGCAATAATGTACAGGTGAACAGAAGAATGTATGGGATGTGTAAAAAAAAATTGTTTTCGCCAAATTAGGACTTCCTTACGATTTTACTATGGAAATTGTGTGGCCAAAATCTTTTTTTCCGAAACCACTATAAAATCAACCGGTATATATAGGACAGCGTGTTACATTACGTTACGTCACGTCACGTCACGTTACGTTATGTTACGTTACGTTATGTTACGTTACGCGACAGGCGCGCCACTTACGTTCCCGAGCTGGTAGTGCTGGCGCATGAGCGCGTACAGCGTGGCGGAGGCATGTGCGCGCGTTGCACCCGACAGCGCCGCGCAGTGCCGCAGCAGCACGCGGCAGATGCCCGACTCCTCGCCGCAGCACGACCAGCCCAGCTGGAGAGGAACACGCACTTATTTACACTAAATAGACACACTAGCAGTAATCCGTCACTTGGGGGAAGAGGGTCATCTCAACAGAGATGTCCCCGAGTCTGCCGGGGTGCGAGAGATATGTCTTGTATAATCTCACCTCCGGCAATCAAGGACTTATGGACGGCGTGCGTTTTGGTCGGTTCGAGTCAGACATAATAGGTTTTGGTGGAGGTGGTATCCGTGGGGATTTTGTGCATGATAAAAAAAGCAGTCATCCCTCACCATTATATTCCAAGTTTCAAGCACTGAAAAAAAGCAATTTATATTTATTTTTAGGACACGATAATAAGCCGCCGTCTAGAACCGCATGCCGTCTTGGATCTTCAAATGATATTGACTAAAACATATCTCTTGTACCCCGGATGAATAAATGTTTTTCTCGGTTTTCGACTTGCCTCTTCGACGTGTCGAAACCACGAACGGTGCCCCTATTTTGCTCTTGAAATCCCCAAGGGGAAGGGGGGACACCTTGCCACCGCCTTGGCCTATTTCTGGGTGACCTTCAGGCTTGCGCTTGTAGATGGCCTAAACTTAATCGTAAGAGATTTTAAGTAGCATGTATGCAAAAAGAAATATGAGATTATAGTACCTTGACGATAAGCGCTCGTACGGTCGCGAACATGTGTTGCAACACGGTCACACTCTGGTTGCGCTGTAACGCGCGCAACACGACCTGCAACGCGGCGCTGCACACGCTCTGTCCGCACTCTAGGTTGCTACACGTCTACAAATTAAAAGCAAAACGGAAATTTAGGATTTTATATCGATTCAATTAAATGTCTTGGCGGATTACAACATTACTACTCTGTGCTTTATGTGGTGATCCCTTATTTTCATCAAGAAAAATATTCGATGGCGTGCCGCCTTGCGCCGCCGCCTGTACCAGGGGTAGTGTTACATAGCTAGTTACCTGCACGATGGTCTCGACGGCGTGCAGCAGCGTGAGCGCCAGCTCGGCGGCGAGCGCGGCGGCGAGCTGCGGGTGCGGCGCGGGCGGCGCGTGCGCATCGTGCCGCGCGCCGCCGCGCACCCACTCCTTGCGCCGCCGCCTGTACCAGGGGTAGTGTTACATAGCTAGTTACCTGCACGATGGTCTCGACGGCGTGCAGCAGCGTGAGCGCCAGCTCGGCGGCGAGCGCGGCGGCGAGCTGCGGGTGCGGCGCGGGCGGCGCGTGCGCATCGTGCCGCGCGCCGCCGCGCACCCACTCCTTGCGCCGCCGCCTGTACCAGGGGTAGTGTTACATAGCTAGTTACCTGCACGATGGTCTCGACGGCGTGCAGCAGCGTGAGCGCCAGCTCGGCGGCGAGCGCGGCGGCGAGCTGCGGGTGCGGCGCGGGCGGCGCGTGCGCATCGTGCCGCGCGCCGCCGCGCACCCACTCCTTGCGCCGCCGCCTGTACCAGGGGTAGTGTTACATAGCTAGTTACCTGCACGATGGTCTCGACGGCGTGCAGCAGCGTGAGCGCCAGCTCGGCGGCGAGCGCGGCGGCGAGCTGCGGGTGCGGCGCGGGCGGCGCGTGCGCATCGTGCCGCGCGCCGCCGCGCACCCACTCCTTGCGCCGCCGCCTGTACCAGGGGTAGTGTTACATAGCTAGTTACCTGCACGATGGTCTCGACGGCGTGCAGCAGCGTGAGCGCCAGCTCGGCGGCGAGCGCGGCGGCGAGCTGCGGGTGCGGCGCGGGCGGCGCGTGCGCATCGTGCCGCGCGCCGCCGCGCACCCACTCCTTGCGCCAGCGCCCGCGCCGCCACGCGCCCGCCGGCGGCGCGCCCGCCCCGCCGCCTGCCACGACAAGAACGTACTTAGTTTTACTTAGGCCCTTCTTACATTACGTAACTCGAACCAGACTCGAGTCGCCTCACTAAACATTCGGTAACACTCATTTTTTTTGTTGCCTAATGTAAAACGGGCCTAGGGATTCATTGGAGCAAAAGGAAGAACGAAACTGGAACACAGGTGGCTGTGTCATAATTTAATTTGTTTATGCGAAATAGTATCTTATTCTAACGTAGAATCCTGAGCGCAGTGAGGGACGCAAAGTTCACCATCCGAGGGAAAAGTCATTTGCCCTCATATTTATAGAGCACCAAAGCGACATTTATTGAAGAGAAGGGATGAAAATTCGATTACATGTTACCCATAACTTACGTGGTGTACGGTCAAAGACCTAACACTTTTTTAAATGATATAATATATTATGATCTTTATTGGGATTTTCATCCCTTCAATTCAAAAAGTGACGCTTTGTTCCCCTATAAGCGGAACAAAATTGTTCTTTTCTATTACGAGCCTTTTAGAGGGCGGTAAAGTGATTTACACTGACGGACTCATAAACTGCATCAAAGTTCAGGTTTACTCTAAAAGGATTTTTTATAATAAGTATGCAAACTTTATAGATTAAATTATATAAATATGGAAAGACTGGCTCTTAATCTTAAAAAAAAATTAAATTTAAAAATAGAACTGCAGTAAAACAAATGAATATAGCCGGGAAAAGAAAATTTACTTGTAGTATCAGATTTGCGTGTTATTTATAGCAAAGTTTTAAATTGATTCTCATTGATTTTTTTTGTTTTGTCAATTGAATTATTGTTACCAGCATAATTGTTGGGTTAGTTTTTTAACACATCGAGAGTTTTTGAACCATAATATGGATACTTCGTCCGAACAAGCGGCACAAATTGTAGCATTGGTGCGGGAGGGCTTGGATCGACGAACGATTGGTAGAAATTTAAATTTAAACCAGTCTACGGTTTCTAGAATATACAGAAGGTTTGTAGAGACAGGTTCTTACAGGAGGAGACGTGGTACAGGCAGAACTCGAGCAACCACAGGTCGTGATGACCGATTTATTGTTATAACTTCCCTGCGAAATCGTTTCCTCACGTCAGTTAACATCAAAACCGAGCTTAATGAAGTGCGTGGAGTAAACGTGTGTGCACGAACAATAAGAAGAAGGTTAAAGGAAGCGGATATCACCCCTTTTAGACCAGCAAATGGTCCAAAGTTGTCTACAGCTCACAGACAAGCTCGCTTAAGATTTGCGCGTCATCACCTGAATTGGACAGAAGAGCAGTGGGCCTCTGTATTGTTCACGGACGAGTGTAGGACATGTTTATATGGTGCAGATGGTCGCAGAAGAGTCTATCGTCGACGTGGGGAGCGATATGCTCAAAGTTGCATTGAGGAGCGTGTTCCTTTTGGAGGCGGTTCATGTATGGTCTGGGGTGGCATATCGATGAACGGGCGAACAGAACTTGTGTTCATAGACATGGTCCGTCAAAACGGTAATAGAGGGGGTTTGACAGCACATCGCTACATAACAGAGATATTAGAAGATCACGTGGTGCCTTACATGGGAGTCATAGGCGAAAATTTTACTTTAATGCAGGATAATGCCCGGCCGCATGCAGCTGCACAAGTTCAACATTATTGCGAAGAGGTTGGGATACGTACAATGAATTGGCCAGCACGCAGCCCGGATCTTAATCCCATCGAGCATGTTTGGGACAATTTAATAAAAAAAATAATTTAAAGAAAAAAAAAAAACCCGACTGCCTAACTAACCTAACCTAACTAAAAAGAAAGAAACAAGCCCAGTAGTTAAAATTTCATACAATACTCACAGTCGGGGCCCCTTAGGAAGATGTGATTGGTAAAATTTAAATGGGCCCCGACTGTGAGTATTGTATGAAATTTTAACTACTGGGCTTGTTTCTTTCTTTTTAGTTAGGTTAGGTTAGTTAGGCAGTCGGGTTTTTTGTTTTTCTTTAAATTATTTTTTTTATTTTATACTTTTTAGTTACGATTCTTTTAAAATTTATTCTTTTATCAAAATATTATTTTTGTTTGTATATCGTTTATCCTTGAAGTAAGAAAATTAGCGAGAATTAATGTTTTGTTAAACAACTTTAAATCGTTATATATCCTAAACTATTAGTTAAAATGAAAAATGGTAAAAGGAACCTAAATATGATTTTAAAATACCTATTCAACGACACCCCACTTGACATTGTTCATCGAAAGTTTTTTTTTTCATTTTGACAATATGGCGTCTGGTGGTCGCTCTGGTGAATTTTGATTACTGTCATGTCTTTAGTGACACTCGCAAGGTTAAGACGAATCGATTGAGGTAAGAATCATCAAAATCGGTCTATGCGTTTAGGCTCTAGAACGCCACATAGAAACAAACATACATACATACATACATACATACATACATACATACATACATACATAGACTGATAAACACAATACCCTCCTTTGCGTCGCGCAGTCGGGTAAAAAGAGCTGTATATGCGAGAAACCCTTCGCCCACGACAGTGGCAGCACTAAGAACAGCACTTTCAGAAGAATGGGACAATATTCCGCAAGATCTTTTAAAAACTCTTATAAAATCTATGCGGAACCGATTAGAATCCGTAATAAGGGCACGTGGGGGTAATACACCTTATTAAAACACAAATAAACCCTTGCATAAAGTTTGTGTCTATTGTTAAAACCAATTTTTTAATTAAACCAATTTTTCTTAAATTTCTGTTTTTTCTTCAAAAAAAGTCTTAAGGTCCTTTCCAGTACATAAACTTAAACTTAAAGATATGACCCTACGCTGTTTTAAAGTTCACGAACCAATCTAGAGGTTTCAATTTAAATCTGTATAGAAAGTATGCATACTTGGTTAAAATATTTATTTCAAAGTCGTCTATTACTTTGATGCAGTTTATGAGTCCGTCAGTGTAAATTTGGAACAAATAACATTCATAGAATTGTATGTATCACTGGCTGGTACGTGTTGGTCTCAGACCAGCGGACAGTTTTGGCGGGAACGCGAAAAAAGTGTCATAACGCTGCTATGTTTCATTTTCTAAATCCAAATTTTTATGTAAAAATGGTGGAGTATAAGACATAACGGCTTAGACCAAGTGCACAATTGTAAGAAAGTGGAATATTGTAGTGAATTGTGATTTTTCGTGTGAAATCATCCGCCAACGTCATGATCATGACCAATTTTTTTTTTAGGGATTTTATGACATGGTAACTAGGACCTTTATTTCAAGTCTTATTTTATTTTATAACACTTTATTCACTAATCTAGTTGGAATGATTCTTGATGATGGTGATGACGATGACGGATGATAGTTGCCCCAGTAAAGTAGTGGAGACTTTACTAGAAGCTTTCCTAAGGGAGATTTGACACCAACACGAAAAATCACAGTTCACTACAATATTCCACTTTCGTACACTTGTGAACTTTGTCTAAGCCGTTATGTCTAAAATTCCACCATTTTTACACATAAAAACTCGAATTTACACCAATATTAGAAAATGAAACACAGGAGCGTTGTGACACTTTTCGCGTTCCCGCCAAAACTCGATCATGACCAATCATTCCAACGTGAAATAAAATAAAACTTGATGTAAAGGTCTTACTCACTTAAAAAAACAGAGCAGCGCGGTAACTTGTGATAACTAAAAAAAAAACCTAATGCGCGCGTATTACCTCTCTGTTCTTGTAATCAGTACACAATTTATTGTATTTTGTAAATATAATGAGTTCTACACTACGCTCCTGATTCAAAGTAGTACCGTCGCCGTAAAATTACAATTGTGTTCCCTTATTATACAATCTACAATTGTCTGCCGTTCTACTCAGGTAAGTTACGATAGAAATTAGCTATTTCTACGCAAATTTTAGACAGTCCTGTTCAGCCATATTTACGCTAATAACCATGGAAAACAAAAAATAAGTGCCAGTGGTGGGTAGTCGGTGCACGCGTGTCATTTACGCAACGAAGTATAAATTCAACAATATGAACATTTTTGATAGGAATACGTCTAAACTTCTTCATAAATATTCAAGCTTGTTCAATTCAAAGAATAAAACGCAAAAAATATTTTTTATCTATAGCAAAGTAATCACTATTTTGAACGGTTAAAAAAAATATGGTGCAAATATAGTTACTACTACCACCTTAAATAGAGTAGTGTGTTTTCGTTTAGTAGTACGGATGATTTGAGCTAATATGACATTAAAGGTAATATATAAATAGGTACGACCAATCAAAGCAATTATTCACTAGTAATACACAGTATTATTAATCAGTCATGTGTGTGAGTTTGGCGACATCGGTTCCGCTACTGAAACTATCTAGTCCCACTTCTACTAGTTTTTTCTGTTCTGTGCTAATAACAAACATCCATACATTCAATCACCCTCATAAACTTACATATTTTATAATACTGATAGATGTAATGTAACAAGACTTACCCTTCCGCCTCATAATAAAATCGGACCGTGCGGAGCCCTGTCCCAATATGACATCTTCTAACTTGGCCTTGATGTCTGTAGTCTTACGGACGTTCTGTTGTGCGCACTTCATTATCTCCTTGCGACCCTGTGTGCAAGCAATGTGTAAGATAGAGAAGAGTATCATAGAAAAACGCACTAACGCCATCTGGTCGCTCCAATCGTAACGATACAAATCGTTCTGTTGCATTTTTATATTTATGGAATGCATAATCGATTCCTATACTGGTATCGATTAGTAGTCCACTACGAAATTATCTATGTTTTAGGAATGATTATCTATAATAATCTATCCTTTGTCTCTGGTCTATGATTGCCAAGACGCGGCTCGTCCAGTCTATGGTCAACACAAAAATAACCAAATTGGCGAATATAGAAGTTCTGTAGTTAGGCTAGTCGGATTTTTTAGTGCTCCAAATACCCGTAACGACTGCTATAGATGTTCGTATGATAACCGGAACCGACGGCTTAACGTGCTCCCTAAGGCACGACCAGACTTGTGCAAATCTCTTTTGTGATGACCCTCTTCCCCTAATGAGTGTGACGCTTCTGGCCTTCCACACGTCCATGGTGACTATTTCCAATCAGGTCGACCTTGTGCTTGTCTGCCATCTAAGTCGTATAAACAAAAATGTCCGTACCTTGTACTCCTGGCACTTGTAGCACAGGTCGATGAGCGCCAGCAGCGACAGCACCCGCGCGGGCGGCAGCTCCGCCACGCAAGCGCCCAGGGCTCCGCGCTCGGCCCACTTCAGCACCCAGGCCAGGCACATCAGCAGGTTGCGGGACGTCTCGCTGTTGAACGGCGGCCGCCCGCTCTGCGGAACACGACGCTCACTTTACTAATTGTCGGGGTCACTAGCCACTTGACGGCAATAGGTAGCATCTGATGAGGCCGTCAAGCTGAGCGCCACCATTGTAGCACTGAACGTGTTTGCAATGGAATTGCCTTCAACTTAACATCAGGCGAGGTGAAGTCAAATTGACGTGCCATTAAAAAAAACCGTCATGATCATATGGGATATGAAGGATATATGATGTAGTGGCTCCAACTACCCGTAACGACTGCCATAGGTTAGTATGGCAACCGACGGCTTAATGTGTTCTCCGTGGTACGAGCAAGCCAGTGCAAATAGTCATATTCATGCATACAAATATTTGCACTGAGCGGGGATGGAACCTGCGCCTCCTGCGTAGCATTCGCGTGTACTACTGCCACGCCACAGAGGCTGTCCAACCATTCATGTCCAAGTTCACCGCGTATATAAAATTACATTAAAATCGATTAAGTAGTTTAAGTGTTGAAAGCGTAACCAACAAAGAGATAAAGTAACTTTAACATCTATATATATAAAAATGAATCGCGAAATATGTTGGTAAGCGCATAACTCAAAAACGGCTGGACCAATTCGAGTAATTCTTTTTTATATTTGTTCCTTGAACTCTACGGAAGGTTTTTATGGAGCAGCGGGAATGGGATCAGAGGTCCAAGCAGCGGGAACGGGATCAG
This sequence comes from Pelosia muscerda, assembly GCA_963691645.1. Lineage (NCBI taxonomy): Eukaryota > Metazoa > Arthropoda > Insecta > Lepidoptera > Erebidae > Pelosia > Pelosia muscerda. The sequence goes on from OY829100.1 coordinate 2,040,719, forward strand.
AAGTTCACGGGGGCGAAGTCGCTGGCAACAGCTAGTTTTTAATAAATATTAGTATGTATTTCAAGAAATAAAATCTCAGATTTCGCATTACCTGTTTGAATTCACCTTCTGGAGATGCTGCATTGTATATACTACTGAACTGTCCCATTTCGCTATCCAGTTGGAGTATTTCTGATGAAAAAAAAATGTAGTGAATATCATTAACCTTCAACTGAAAATTCTTATTGGTTCACAAAAGCGAATAACACGTACAGTCGACAAAAGAGATACGGTACCACTTTTTTATACAACGTCGTATGTAAATGTGGTACTGTATATCTTTTGTGGACTGTACGTAAACATTCTCAAAAGAGAGGCAAATTAAATGGAAGTAGGATATGAGGGTAACCCCCGTGGTAACTGAACAGTTCAACTAGGGAAGTACCTCCGCCCTACAGAATACCGCGGCTAATAATAACCTTGTGCTGTGTTTCCGGCGGTGAATAGAATAGCCAGAGCTCACTGGAGAGGTTTTGTGTTGTCAGAGGGCAGACCGGGGGCTTGAGTTGAAATTGCTGTGCGATGGTATGAAACTCTGTTTTGGTTTCTGCACTGGCAGCATTGAAACTCTCTTAACCTTCAAAACTTTTCCACTCCCCTCAAAATCGGCAGCACGATTGTGACACCTTTGTCCATAGGCCTTTTTTCTTCCTAAAATCCCGGGTCTTTTAAGCGTGAAAAAGTATCTGATGAGGCCGTTAAGTTGAGCGCCACCAGTATAACAGTTTGTTCACAAAAATGAGTATGTCGAAAATAAATTCGTAAACGAAAATGTAGAAGCTACATAAATTTGGCAAAAAAATGTTTGACCTAATTCCTTGCTAAGCGGTGTAAATCGCAAAGAAATGAATTACGCGCTTAGCCGCACAAGCACTACCAACTAACGTGTCGGAGAGGTATCAGACGATTAGGTAGAAAGTACCTAAGTGCAGTACAGACCTTTGTTGTTGGCGAAGCCCCGGTAGAGCTGCGGCTGCGCGTCCATGACGACGGGCAGCAGCGGCAGGTACAGCGCGGCCACGCGCGCCTTCAGCTCGGCCGGCGCCAGGCGCGGGTCCGCGTCGTGCGCCGTCAGCAGCGACAGCACGCCGTTCACCGCCGCGCACTGCAGCACCGGGCTCCTGTCACATAATAATAATAAATATTCTAGGACAATCTACACAACGACACCTAGACCCATGGTAAGCATAGTTTAACTAGCCAGTGTTATGGGTTCTAGAATGCGGATAAACATACTTAGATACTTTTTTTTTGTAAATACATACATATTATACATAGAAACACCCAGACCAATGCAAATATTCATATTCATGCACACAAATATTTGCACTGAGTGGGAATCGAACCCACGCCTCCTGCGTAGCAGTTGCGTTCACTACCGCCACGCCACGGAGGTCGTCACGAGGTGGTGGATTCCATCCCCACACGGGACACTAATTTGTGCGATCCACAAATCGTTGTTCCGAGTATTTTTTTATCGTGCGAAAAATCCCCACGGACGGTGCGAGGGATATGTTGGCTACTACCTCACCTCCGGCAACTGTAGCCTTAGCACGAAATAATATCGAATTCATAATGTAAAGGAATCGACAGAACGTAGCATTGCCATTGGCGGGCTACACACGCACGCAAGTTCACAAGAGGCAGACTGTCAATCACAATGCTCCGTTCTCTCGAAACCTTTACATTACGAATTCGATAGGAGTTCATGCTAGTGCTACTGAAGACCCAAAGACGGCGTGCGTTTTAGTTGGTTCGAGTCCGGTCAACACAGGGTTAGTTCGGTTGGGTAGGTTATGTCGGACTCGAACCGACTAAAACGCACGCCGTCTTTAGGTCTTTGGGTCAGTTGCCGGAGGTGAGGTAGTAGCTAACATATCCCTCGTACCCCGGCAGACCCGAGGCCTTCGAGATGACCCCCGTCGGGTGTAGGGACCATGGTGTCCCCAATCGCTGTTCCGAGTCTGGGTGTACTTTGAGTCTATTAGTTGGGATCATTTTCACTAGTCGATAGATCAGTTTCCGTTGTGTGGATGTATGTTCCTCATTCACGCAAAAACTACTGAATGGATTTTAATGAAACTTTACAATAATTTAGCTTATACATCAGAACAGAGCAATATTCACAAATCTCAATAGACTCCAGCTATGTTTAATACCGCCTCCACATATCCGCCAATATAGTGACGAACGTATTGGCAAGGATATTGGTTTACAATTTCATGATGATGACCACACTTTAAAACCAGTTCGATCGAAGGTCACACAATTTGTTTTGATGAAGACCGATGTAAGGAAGTTTTATAAAATCAAAATGTGTTGCAAACGTCTATAGGCCATGGTAACTTATCTAATGTTGTTGGGGTGCGTGCTCTGGAGCTTTCGCGGACACTTCGACCCTATTGGATCCTTTGTGTCGACCTCATCCTGGCTCCTAGGTTAGAGGAGGGATAGCCCTCTCTATCAAGGTGGCTATTCCTCTCCATCGCAGGTGCATGTAATCCTCTGGTTTGGGGTATCCCCTCCCGAGTATGGCCATGGTAACTACTTTACATCAAGTGTAAAGTCTAAAGGAGGTAGGACACGACGGTATATCCGTCCCAATCGAGCAGTCCGACTGGGGAAGTACCTCCACCCTACAGAATATCGCCGTTTAATAACCTTGTGTTGTGTTTTCGGTGGTGAGTAGGGTAGCCAGAGCTCACTAGAGAGGTTTTGTGCTAAAGGCTTGTCCTACATCTTTTGCGCTGACGACACAGAATGTCTCTGATCTTACAGGGGTTGCGGCACGAGTGTTATTCCTCTGGTGTTACACTCGCCCATAGGCCACGGTAACCACTTACCATCAGGTGGGCCGCGTGCTTGTCTGCGACCTAAGTTGTATAAAAAGAAAAAAAAGTGGGCTGTCTGCTTGTCTGTCATCTAAGTAGTACACAAAAAAATAAGAAACACGACGCAGATAAAAACTGAACAGACTCTAGAAGGAAGTTGCGATGAGCGGAGGCGACTCGGACGTCGGAGGTCGCAAAATGACCTCCGTCCCCCATGAGCGCGGGCCTGGGGGTGACGGGTGGAGCCGTCGGTCACCCTAGCAGAAGCAGGCCACGGCGATGACGCAAAATGTCACACCATACCCAGGGGCTAGATGGGGACACCATGGTCCCCACATTGGGGGAAGAGGGTCATCTCAACAGAGATGTCCCCGGGTCTGCCGGGGTGCGAGAGATATGTCTTGTATAATCTCACCTCCGGCAATCAAGGACTCATGGACGGCGCGGCGTGCGTTTTGGTCGGTTCGAGTCCGTCATAATCACCTCCATCGGTTTTGGTGGAGGTAGTATCCGTGGGGATTTTGCGCACGATAAAAAAAATAAAACAGACTCTAGAAGGAAGTTGATGATGTTGATGAAGGCACTTACTGCAGTTCCAGGGCGTTGGTGAGCTCGGTGAGCAGCAGGCCGGCCAGGTAGTGTCGCGAGCGGAACTCGTGGCCGAGCGCGTGGCTGGAGTGCGAGCCCAGCGACTGCCACGAGGGGGCCGGGGACACGCCCCCCGCGGCCCCCGCGCCCCCGGAGCCCCCCGCGCCCCCCGCGTACGGCAGGTTCAGCGCCACGTAGTGCTCGTGCGAGCACACGATGCGGAGGAACGCCAGCTGTCACACCACAAGTATAGTTATTGCTACAGTTGTTATCAATTACGAAATAGGATATTTAACACCATTACACATTTACAAAATTTTATTTTAGTACCTACTATGTAATCTGTTATGTGTTTTTGTACCTAATAAAATAAAATAAAATAAAATACATTTTTTTGCGTAATTTATAAAAAAAAATAAAAAAAAATACCGCGGTAGCCTAGTGGTATGGGTAATGGACTGCTGAGACGAGGTCTCGGGTTCGATCCCAGGTTTACCATGGCACACACCAATGACTGCGATGCTTTTCGAAGTTATGTGTGTATTTATCGCAGGTTTATAGTGCCCGGTTAATAACCCACATTTCGCCAGTTTATGTTTAGGTCCCAATGTAATAGGTGGCGAGCCTATTGCCACTAACCAGGCACTTATAAACCTGCGATAAATACACACATAACTTCGAAAAGCATCGAAGTCATTGGTGTGTGACATGGTGAAACCTGGGATTTAACCCGAGACCTCATCTCAGCAGTCCAGTACCCACTAGGCTGCTCTACATAGACTTTTCATGTGCGCCGTAGCATTCGTCCTAGAGAAATGTGATGTCATCTCACATCTCACTGACCTTATACTGAACTAGTGGCACAGCATCCGGTAGAGATGCGATCTTTGCGCACATCTGCTTGTAGTAGGTCCGGATGAGATTGAACACGTAGCCGCGGTCCATGATGCTGAGCAGATCGAACAAGAAGAATGCCAAGCTGTTGTTTAGGCTCTGAGTTAGCCGGCTGTCTTTACCGTATCTGAGAAAAGAAAACAACGTTTATACGTGTCGTTCTTGTGCATATTTATGAGAGGAATGACAAATTCGGCAATATATATCAGTTTGGTAAAATGTGAAAATTTTAAATAACTTTCTTTGAGTAAGAAATTATATATTGGTCAAGCACGGTTTAACAATTCCAACGATAACAATAGCAAATGATTACTGACCCGCGCAACTTCGTCTGCGTCACCCCGTTTTTGCAACATTTTTCACTTCTGCTCCGCACCAGTTGGTTATAGCATGATGTTATATACATATAAACCTTCCCCTTTAACCATTCTATCTATTAAAAACCGCATCAAAATCCGTTGCGTAGTTTTAAAGATTTAAGCATACAAAGGGACATAGGGACAAAGAAAGCTACTTTGTTTTATACTATGTAGTGATTGTCATAGAATGGAATGTCAAACCGCACCCATCAAAGTAAATAAAAAGACTTCTAACCCGAGGGAAGATGATGTAGTATATGTGTAATATTCCGCAAGTGCGAAGCACAAACCTCGACACGCTTCGACATGTGTTAAACGAGGCATCTAGAGGAGCCCTCTCAAGCAAAGGGTCATTCGAAATGGATTTCCGCCAGGTAACGCCTACTTCTATATCGTATTTCTTAGAGTATACTGACATACGTCTAAACTTTTCAAAAATGTTTAAGCTTTTTAAAGTCAAGGTATGAAACGACGTAAATACTTTTTATCTATAGTAACCTTATCTCTGTTTCAGGGTTCGCTTGCCAGCTTATCCTCTGCCACTTGGCACGGTCATGGGTGTTCACGAAAGTTAGATCATTGGCATGCATGTCACTCTCAGACGTCAGGACAGCATTTCTTATCTTACCCCTCCTAGCGTGACCCAGTGGGGTAACCTTGTCAACTGTAAAGAAGTTACATCAGTGGGAATGGGGGTAAGATTAGTCCCCCTAGCTGTGGAGTACATACCGTGAAATGATCTCGGAGGTGACGTTGCTGACGAGCGTGGTGACGTCGTCGGTGAACTGGTCGGGGAAGCGCGCCTTCCTCCTGGCCTCGTGGGCACCGCTCCAGTACAGGTACTCCACCATCGACTTCACCATCAGCTCGAACAGCGACCTGCAAATATACAACTTGTATCATCACTACATAGTATAAAATAAAGTCGCGTTCTCTGTCCCTATTTTTCTTGTCCCTTTGTATGCTTAATTCTTCAAAACTATGCAACGGATTTTGATGCGGTTTGTTTTAATAGATAGAATGGTTGAAGAGGAAGGTTTATATGTATATAACATCATGCTACAACAAACAGGTGCGGAGCAGGAATGAAAAATGTTGCAAAAACGGGGTGACGCAGACGAAGTTGCGCGGGTCAGCTAGTCTTAAAATATACTCCAATGACGTCACGAAGTATATGCGCAGTATCTACACTTTTTTGGGTGTCTTTTTTTATACCTCTTAGATGGCAGGCAAGCACACGGCCCACCTGATGGGAAGCGGTCACCGTGGCCTATGGACGTTTGCAACACCAGAGGCGTCACACACGTGCTGCCTACCCTGTAGAAACCTTCTAATGCCCTTCTTGAAGAACCCCATATTGTAGTCGCTTGGGACAGCCACGGCAGTGAGCTCATTCCACAGCTTGAGCGTGCGCGGGATGAAACTGTCTTTTATGGATAGCACGGGGTGAGGGCGCCAGGGCATGGCTTTTGTCTGGGGGTGACGGGTGGAGCCGCCTGTCACCCTAGCAGAAGCAGGCCGCGACGAGGGCACGAGATGCGCCTCCTCACACCCGGGAGGTAGACGGGGACCACGCCCTACCCCGAGAGGGGTCATCTCGAAAGAGAGGGCCCCGGGTCTGTCGGGGTGCGAGGGATATCATGTCTACTACCTCACCTCCGGCAACTAAAGACCCAAAAGACGGCGTGCGTTTTAGTCGGTTCGAGTCCGACATGACTTCCATTAACATAAAATGTGGTAGTAAAAGTGCCGAGGGCCAATGTCAGTTTCTGGGTACTTTTACTAGGCTTTTAGGCTAGCAAACTAACTTGTATCTAGCAATATATAGATGTAGAAGCGAAGAGAATTAGATATAAATATTAACCATGAGTTCTGCATAGCGAGGTCCCTCGTAGCGCCACTAGCGACCACCCACTGCAGAGCCAGCTCCTCGTGAAGGATCTTACACGAGCCGTCCGTCATCACTGCAAGAAGAGATTAATACGTAGAGGCACAAGTACAAATTTATCTTTATCTTCTAAAAAAAAATTTAATAAAAAATTGTTTTTTTTTTTTTATTTAATCATCAACTTATCTTTCGACAAACCTCCTCCTAAGATATCCATATTATCTATCACGAAACGAATCACTGTCGAATTCGTAATGTGAAGTTCGAGTCCTCAATACGATAACGGAGTAATACTTTAGACGGTAGCAAGTCAATAATCCTAGCTGTCGAGAACTCGCTAGTAACTCGATAGTGACGTCATCCTAACGTAAATGGATTATTGCTGTTGAATTGGATACGAATACTTTCTCGCAAGTGGTTCGTGCTAGAGGCACAGAGCAGTGGCGAATGTAGCTATGAATTCGCTTAGGTGCGAACGCTTTTTGTCTAAAACCCCTGACGAAATTTAACGATCGATACCCCCTTCATCCACGTACATATCCAAAGCGCGGTACGGCGGTTATGGTCGGTCTATAATGCAGCAAAATATATATGCAGCCAAAATTAAACATGTTTACCTATATACGGAGGTAGGACACGACGGTATCTCCCGTCCGAAATGAGCTGTCCAACGGGGAAGTTTCTCCGCCCTACAGAAGATCCCGGTCATAATAACCATCGTGTTGTGTTCCCGCCGGTAAGTAGCCAGAGCTCACTATACCCCTCCTTTCCCTCCCCTTCCTAGCCTCCCCACCCCTTCCCAGCTCTCCCCCTTTCCCTTCAGGGTGGGCAGCGCATGTGTGACACCCTTAGTGTTGCATACGTTCATAGGCCACGGTGGCCGCTTTCCATCAGGTGGGCCGTGTGCTTGTCTGCCACCTACGTAGTATAAAAAAAAAACCTGGGACCCCAGGAAATACGAGGTAAAATAAGACAATGTGCCGAGAGCGGGCGAGATCTGTCGATTGATACACCCTCCCCGCACATATACAAAACGGGGTTCGGTTGGTATATGATACAGCAAAGGTTATCATATTTCAAAGTTAACCATGTTTGTTTTTGCACTACTATTACCTGTAGGAGGTAGCGGCAGGCCTATGTCCCGGTCGGTGAGCGAGGGCCGGGGTATGGTGCACTGGTACTGGATGTACGTCGTCAGCAGCCCGCTGCGACCGTGCGAGTCGCACGTCGCGCCTTCGTTCATGTTCTATAAGCAAGACAATTATACATTACTAGCTGACCCGCGCAACTTTGTCTGCGTCACCCCGTTTTTTGCAACATTTTTCATTCCTGCTCCACGACCTGTTGGTCGTAGCATGATGTTATATAGTGTATGATTTTAGATTGACATGGTCATTTACAAATTCACTATTAAATCGATCGGAATATTTACCATGTTTGTTAATTTCTTCGCGTAACCGATATTTCGGCACTGTGTAATAGTGAATGATGTTATATACATATAAACTTTCCTTTTTAACCATTCTATCTATTAAGAAAACCGCAACAAAATCCGTTGCGTAGTTTCAAAGATTTAAGCATACAAAGGGACACAAGGACATGAAAAATAGGGACAGAGAACGCCACTTTGTTTTATACTATGTAGTGATACTTGGTAAGTGCCAAATGGGACATGGTTCCGATACGTTCATCACGCGTTTCCTTCATCCTACAGTCTCGGGTCCTTTAAGCGGGGCGTGAAAAAGCATCTGATGAGACCGTCAAGTTGAGCGCCACCATTGTAATACTTAACGTGTTTGTATTTGTGTGACGACCTCCGTGGCGTGGCGGTAGTGAACGCGACTGCTACGCAGGAGGTGCGGGTTCGATTCCCGCTCAGTGCAAATATTTGTGTGTATGAAATATGAATATCTGCATTGGTCTGGGTGTTTCTATGTATAATATGTATGTATTTACAAAAAAAAATGTATTTAAGTATGTTTATCCGCATTCTAGAACCTGTAACACAAGCTAGTTAATCTATGCTTACCATGGGTCTAGGTGGCGTTGTGTAGATTGTCCTAGAATATTTATTATTATTATTATTATTATTTGTTTCTTGTTACTCGGTTTTATTACAAAAAGCGGATCAAAGTTTGGTTTAATCCCGAACCATTAGGTCTAGGTTTAATCCTATCGAATTTTTAACGTAAAGGTTTCGAGAGAACGGAGCTTTGTGATTGGCAGTCTGCCTCTTGTGAACCCGCCACTTGCAATGCTCCGGTCTGTCGATACTTTTAAATTACGAATTCGATAGTATTTCGTGCTAAGGCTACATCACGTTATGCGCAGGCGCAGTCCCGGCCCGTACTCACGGAGATGTCAGTGAACAGGTGCGCGAGGCAGGTGAACACGTCCTGCGCGATGTTGAGCGTCTGCCCCGCCAGCACGGGCGGCGCCACCAGCAGGTGCAGCAGCTTGTCCAGCGCCACCGGCAGGTAGCGCGCCAGCACCTCCACGTTGGCGGTCGGCAGCTCTGCTATGCTGCAACACGATACATGTATTAGATCTTCGTGTCCTAGCGATACATGTATTCAAAACTAGCTGACCCGCGCGACTTCGTCTGCTTCACCCCGTTTTTGCAACATTTTTCATTCCTGCTCCGCAACTGTTAGTCGTAGCATGATGTTATATACATATAAACCTTCCTCTTTAACCATTCTATCTATTGAAACAAACCGCATTAAAATCCGTTGCGTAGTTCTAAAGATTTAAGCATACAAAGGGACAAGAAAAATAGGGACAGAAAACGCGACTTTCTTTTATACTATGTAGTGACGATACATGTATTAAGCGGACCGCGGACTCCGAGGCGAAGGCTTCGGATGCGACCGGGACTAACGCTAGGATGATGATGATCACATATATTAGATCTTCGTGCCTAAATGGCTTGTAAGAGGTAAGCAAGTAGGATAGAATATTACAAGGTTAAAGCGTAAAATATTCATAGTGAGGGTGCAAGTCGGTATGCCATCCATCGCTGTTTTCAACTCGTAAATTAAGTAAAAAATGACTATATTAAGAAAACGGCTGATACTCTTCAAGATGTTAACTCGTCTGATACTCAGATGTTAATTGGCAGTGCTTGTGCGGCTAAGCACGTTATTGATTTCCTTGCGATTTACACCGCATAGCAAGGAATCGGGTCAACAACAACATTTTTTTTTACAACTGCAACATTTTCGGTTAGGTTACTTAGGTTATTTTAACTAAACGATTGAATTGGATTTTGAAATAATATGTTCAATGTACGGACACAACCTATTTTCAATTCTATAATACATAGTACTATAGGATCCAGCAGACATTGTTCTGCCCAGATAATAGAGCATATACGACAGCAACTCCACCTGGGTACAATTGTATTTTCACACACTCCTGGAACTTATCGAAATATTTACAGAAAATTAAATCCTAATCGATTCAGATGTTTGGAAGGAGTAAGTGTCAAATATACATATAAAAAATATATTAAGATAAAAAGCTTACCTAGTACGTAACTCGGACTCCATATTGGTGAGGCCGATGTGCGGCGGAATGTTGCCCTCCTGAACCGCCTCACACGCCTTCGCGAACCGCTCTATGTAAGCATCCTGCAATACAACACTCATACTGTCATATTCAACTTGAGGCATATAAAGTCTGGATACATGATGTTAGGGGAACGCTCCCGAAAACGAAAACAAGGACCACCTACCTACTGACCATTTTAACAAAATTGGGCTACTTTTTTATCACAATACGTTTTTGGCAGGTATCATGATTTTTAAACCCTTTTATTAGCACAATTACATCAAGACAAAACATTGAGTATGGACGTAACAACTTGTAGCACATGGGCACACGAACTAGAGATGCGCTGACACGGCCAACCAGTCGATCGATGGTTTCATTGAAGCTCAGCTATCACGCAGCTGAATACGTGACGGACACGCACTTCTGACACGGTCACGGTAAAATGTTACGAAAATGTAGACGCGGCACAGTTTTGTACATAGATTTGTATGGCAATTCGTACACCAGGGTAACCGGAGTCACGTGTTATTAAAATTAACCGCGAAATCCGACGATCTAATGCTCAAGACGTGGCTCTGTGGCTCAGTGGTAAGAGCGTTCCCCCTGTAAGGGACAGATTGCGGGTTCAAGTCCCGTCGGAACATCACTCCGATCTAAATTCGATTTGAAACATACCAATTGTTTTTAAAATTACATAGTTTGACAATCTACGAGAACAAGTAGTACTTACCAACGGATGAACAGTAGTATGTGCGTCTAGACTGATGTTGAAGATCGGTTTGTGGTTGTCTATCCACCTTGTACCAGGTAACAGCACCTCGGGCGAGATGTACGAGTAGTTCGCTGGAGGCTCCTCCTGCATCACCGGCAGGTTGATGTCGCCGTGCACTAGCTGACCGTTGCGGAGTAGGGGGAGCCACTGGAATGAATATCAAGTTAAGTATACCAAATAATGACATTTTATATCAAATTATAATAATTTTTTTTGACCGAAAATAATAGTAGGCGAAATGAGGGTGTTTAATTCACCTTTGCCTTCGGGGATAACAGGCGTGAGCATATGTATGTATGTATGTATGATTAATTTTTTTCCAAATATCTATTAACAAATGTGTAAATTTTTGAAAATAATGTTCAGCCTTTTTCAACATTAGCCTTGTGAATGATGGGCAGAAGAAAACTCTTGAAAATTGAAGAAGTTGCGTATGAAATCGAAATAATGGTATCATCAAAATTAACGGGGAGCAATGATCAAAGTAGCATAATATTTATATGTTAAATGTGGTTTAGTAAAGTAATGGGCCTAGAATGTTGCCCTGTGATACTCCCACAGAATTCACCTTTTAATATTCGGCCAAGTTGATATGAATCGAATCGAATGCTTTGCTAAAATCATGACATAGCAATATCTGGGTGGGGTCTATTATTTCTTACCGAGTATCCCACAGGAGTCTCGACGTTTTTCTCCTGGTCAGGAGCGACGGGTTTCCTTTGACATGACACGTGTAAGAAGGTAAATAGCAAGTGATGTTGGTCTCCTAAGTCTGCTGGAATCTTGATTTTTATCTCGTCGTACAGTGATGGATTTCTGACAAAGAAATACATAATTAATAAAATAACATGCTGAAATGATAACCGTATAATATTTTATTCTTTTTGTTGAATCGATGGAATTTTATAAAGCAACATCCAGGACAGAACTTGAATCCGCGAACCCCCTTTCTAGACTACGGGAATACTCTGACCGATTGAACTAAATTTCATCTAGAAATCCTGGATTTCTCCTAGAAAGTGATTGATTGCTGATTTTCTCTATAACAATTTTAGGAAAAGTTAGCATACTTGCTTTACTATACCAATAACTACTTCCAACTACACAATTCAAAGCTCGATGGACTCTAAACAAAACAAAAAGGATTTGTATAAATTGAAAATGTAAAGTACAAAATTACAAACTTACTTATTGTGGTATAGAACTGTAGTGTACGCTTCGCTGGTGAACTCGGGACAAGAGCTACGTCCAAATATGGCCGGCAGGGCCAAGTCCTCTCTCTCACCAGACATTAACTGTATTCGTACCTAAAACCCACAGAATACTTAACTTCCTTATTGCTAGTTCATTGAAATAAGATGAAACTGAAAGAGTTGTGAAGATGTACTCAGCGCCATCTAGCGCATTAAATGAAATTAATTGGTCATATGTGTCCCCCTTCTCCCTCCCATCTACATAGGGTTACAAAGTATTACAGTTTCCATGAGGTGTGTTATCTGGGTACACTATAGTTCCCACATTAGGGCAAAGTGGTCATCTAAAAAAAGATGTCTCCGGGTCTGCCGGGGTGCGAGAGATATGTCTTGTATAATACCACCTCCGGTAATCAAAGACCCATAGACGGCTAGCCTTTTAGTCGGTTCGAGTCCAACAGAATCACCTCTATAGGTTTTGGTAAAAGTGGTGTCCGTGAGTATTTAAAAAAAAGGTGGGCCGTGTTCTTGTCTGACACCTAAGTGGTTTAAGAAATTGTATAACCACTGAATAATTACTACCAGGGCTCTGTTTAGTAAAAATTACAAATTGTAAATAGTAAATTGTATTTAACAGGCAACAAGTCTACAAGTTTCTGTTTAATAAAGATTACAAGTTTCAAATTTAAAATGGTGGAAAATTCACGAAATTCTAAAATTGTAGCTACAATTGCCTTTACTCTCTACAAATACAATTATTGTCATCGAAATCTACAGGCGTTTTCTACAATTGTAAACGTTTATTAAACAGAAGTTATATTCGCATTATTTATAAAAATTTTACTTGTAACTTTTTCACATAGGTATTGTAAGGTTTATTAAACAACACTTGTCATACAATTTTACAAAATATGTAACTTATTTACATAATTGTTGAATTGTAACGTTAATTAAACAGGCCCTGGTAGAGTAAATCTTGTAACGTGATTATGGTGAATATAAAGACTTAACTCACAGTAATGTTCCTAGCCGAGCCGGTCCGCGAGGTGTATGCGTTGAGGTTGATCTCCTTGACGCTGAGGAACAGCAGATTGCGATACTGGTAGTGGGGGACAGCCGGGGGGTGCGACGAGAACGGTAGGATCTCTTTGCACGGACGGACGTTTTCATCTGAAGTGATAGTTATAAAGACGATTTCTCAATATATTTTTATTGTCGTCAAACCACCTCGCCTGGTGGTAAGCAGAGGCGCAGTCCAGAACATGGTGGCGGCCGTTACAGGTGCTGTACCTGCAACCCTGTTGGCGTCGACAGTTGTTTTTTCACGCCCCGCTTAAAGACCCGAGACTGTAGGATGAAGAAAATACGTGTGCTGGCAGAGCATTCCAGGACTTGATGGTGCGACATAGAAATAGTCGCCGAACCCCTTAGTTCTTAAAGCCCGATTAATGGTTATAGGTTGCGAGCCTATTGCCAATAATCGGGTACTTATAAACCTGCGATAAATACATTCACTATTAAATTCATCGGGATATTTACCATGTTTGTCTATTTTGTTGAATAACCGATATTTCGGCGCTGTTGTGTAAATGACCATGTCAATCTAAAATCATACACTGCGATAAATACACACATAACTTCGAAAAGCATCGAATCGAATAGTCATTGGTGTGTGCCATGGTAAAACCTGGGATCGAACCCAAGACCTCGTCTCAGCAGTCCATTACCCATACCAATCCGGCGTGCTTACTAAGAAATAAATTAGAATCACATGTTTTCGTTTTTTTTTATCTATGGCACGTCAATTTGACTTCACCTCGCCTGATGTTAAGCTGAAGCCAAAGTCTCATGAAAGAGGGTCACCATTGCAAACACATTCAGTGCTATAATGGTGGCACTCAGCTTGACGGCCTCATCAGATGCTTTTTCACGCCCCGCTTAAAGGACCCGGGACTGTAGCGTTCCCGTAACACCAGGTATAATTAGGTTTATGGGCCTTATCCGGTTGAACAAGGCTTCCATGCAAGTCAACCACATAAAAATGAATGAATCTTACCTCCATAAGGATTCAACTTGGCCAGCTCCGGCGTCAGTCCATTCTTAAGTTCGTCGGGGCACGGGGACACCTCTATCTTCAGAGTGCCAGGGATACACTTGAGCTTCTTGGGCGCAGAGCTGGGACGTTTTATCTCGGCCAGAAACTTGTATAGATCTTCATCGCGAAGTTTGTCTGTTTCCTGTTCCATGAAATTGAAATTTTTAGTTTTTTCAATAACTTGGATACAACTTTACATTCACATTATCTGTATAAAAACGTTATTTGTTTCATGACTTTGATCGTCAATAATTGAATTGTTGTGGTTGTCAAATTGACTGCACCACGCCTGATGGTAAGCAAAGGCGCCCTCGGTAGTTGTTTTTTCGCGCCCCGCTTGAAGGAACCGAGAATGTAGGATGAAGGAAAGACGTGTGCTGGCATTCCAGGACTTAATGGTGCGACATAGAAAAGAGTCGCCGAACCGCTTATTTCTTGATGGGATTGCTTGTACCGTATATAGGTGACATCCAAGTCCTGCACGCGTCGTCCTGTGTAGGAAAGGAGAGGATGGGAGTGAGAAGAGCTCATCAAAACACTCACCATGGTATAGCCGATAGAAAACCGTTTGTTACCTAAGTGGTATGAAAAAGAGGTGGTGGGACGCGTTATTGGGGCTTAGGCCAAGGTATATATATTTATTTGTTTCCTTCGAGTCCAGTTTTCTAACAAAAAGCAAGTAAAGGAAAGGGTCTGGTTATATTTGGGGTATAACTAAGTGCTCAAATATCCGGCTGCCAACCCCATACTTGTCTGATACGGAAGACAAAGCTGACTGAACCGCAGTAGCGGCCACAGCTTGCCGAACCTTTGGCAACCTGCGCTTAGAGCGCATATTGTCACGTCAGACTTCGCATGGGCGCAAATCCAGCATGGTCGACATAGTAACCTCAAAAACCATCCCGCAATTCCCGACCTCCGTGTAGCCGGATTACAAAAGACGCCACGCCCCCGGTCGAAATTAGAAACGAATTTTTACTTCACTTTCATTTACGAGTGCAAGTTCAAATCTATGTTACGCTAATTAAAAAAAATGTATATAATTTATTTTTTTTGTTTTTATTTAAAAATTTGTGATTAATTTTTAACTTTTATAGAAAATCAGTTGTATTTTTAATAAAAAATGTTGAAAGGGTAGTTTGTAATAACGGCATCTAGTGTTGGAAATAGAACTAATAGGTATCTGAGTTACGCTTGGACTTAGTTCACAGTTGAGTGGTGTAAAAAAGTTCCGTATTTAGGAGATAGGTACAGTGGCGTCACGCTGCGGGATGCAGGATTTTTTATACAGGACTTGCATGATGGTAAGCTGAAGGCAGTTTCAGGAAAAAGGATCACAATTACAGATATCAACAGAGGCATTCAGCTTAACGGTTTCATCAGATGCGGAACTGTAGGAAGAAGGTAACACATTTGCTGGTAGATAATTCCACCAAGTCTTAGTGATGCGGTGAAGTAAATTTATCCGGGTACCTAGAAAGGCTTTGTATTGTCAGTGGGAAGACCGAGAAACCCCTCTTTGTCTTCTGCACTGACAGCACAGAGACTATCTTAACCTTCTCCCCTCTTCTTTATATATGGTCGGCAGCACGAAATGTGACGCCCTTGGAGTTGCAAATGTCCATAGGCCAAGTTAACCACGTGCTTGTCTGCCACACTTCTACGAAGGGGACGTAGTAAACCTTCCCGTACAGCGAAACCTATGCTCGGGCCTTCTTCGTGAGCACTGGCGCTGCCGTGAAACTAATTACTACACAACGATAGCAACTCAAAAATGCCGTGACTCAACAGAAGAAGAAGTAATGGTGACCCTCTTTCCTGAGACTTTACCTTCAGCTTACCATCAGGCGGGCTGAAATTAAATTAACGTCCTACAGAAGACCGCGGTCATAATAACCATCGTGTTGTGTTCCCGCCGGTAAGTAGGGTAGCCAGAGCTCACTATACCCCTCCTTCCCCACCCCTTCCCAACTCTCCCCCTTTCCCTTCAGAGTGGGCAGCGCGTGTGAGACACCCTTAGTGTCGCACACGTTCATAGGCCACGGTGGCCGCTTTCCATCAGGTGGGCCGTGTGCTTGTCTGCCACCTACGTAGTATAAAAAAAAAGTGCCCTAAAAAAATAAAAATATTGACCTGTTTGAAGAAGCTGGTGACGGTGATGACGATGGGCTTGAAGGCGTCGAGCTGGTGCGCCAGGTCGTCGGCGCCGGGCCCGGCCGCGCCGCGCCGCTCCACCGAGCCCTTGCGCGTCAGCGAGCCGCCCACCTCGCCCGCGCGACGGCGTAGCTGCTCCAGGCTGCTGGACGACGCCTTGCGGTCTGAGGGGCACACCGGTCACATCACCTCTAACCATCTTCGCAGACATTCCGTGGGGATTTTGCGCAAAAAAGACGCGTCCAGATTTGTGAGATGAGCTACGGATTGGACAGCGTGGCATCGAGACATGACGTTGAGTGTGGACGTAACAACTATGGCATATGGGTATACAAACTAGAGTTGTGTTAAAACGGCCACCAGTTTATCGATGGATTCATTTGAGCTATCGCGTAACTGAATACGCGACGGACACGCACTTCTGACACCGTCACGGTAAAATGTTACATAAATGTAGACGCGACATAAAGACGCGTATAGCTGAGCGCCACCATTGTAACACTGTACGTGTTTGTAACGGTGACTCTTTCATGACGGTATCTCTCATCTTAATTGAACAGTCCGACTGGGGAAGTACCTTCGCCCTACAGAATACCGCGGTTAATAACAACTTTGTGCTGTGGTTCCGGCGGTAAATAGTAACCCTGCTTTGTCTTCTGCACTGACAGTACAGGAACTCTCTCCTTCCTCCCTCCCCCCTATATGGTCAGCAGTATCAATATGACCTCGCTGGTGTTGCAAACCCCTTTCCATTAGGTGGATCATGTGATTGTCTGCCACCAAAATTTCGGCCAGGTTCCACTAGCCGCGGGAACAAACTGAACCATAGGCATACCTATATTTTTTTTTCAATCTGCTATCAAAGTGGTTTCTATGTTATTACGCAATGTTACTTTAAAAAAAAAGTAAAGTTCGATATGATTGCGCGTTGAAACATTCAAATGCTATTTTATGAAAGTTATGACGCGTAATGACTTTATGAATGAAGTGAGATATTAAATAAACCAATTACCCGCCGCTTCTGTTATCCGTCAGCGTGAAATAAACACAATTTTGAAATCAGTATTGACCGAATGAACAAAAGAATTTTGAATATTATTGTACTCTAAAGCAGTCATCGACAAAACTTTGGAAATAGAGCACATGTGTAGTTCCGTAGGCCGAATAAGTGTTATATAACGTAATCGGATTCAATTTCGGGATAAATGTGTTTCATGGAACCCTATAGTCCGAAACTTCGGTCCTAAATTGCGGATGCTTTATAGAGCTTAGCTCTAGTAATTGGTAGCCATTGAAATTACTACAATTGATTTTAATTAGTATGATTATCAATTTAATTATATTATTGTAGTGGTTAACGATTAGTTGAATAGGGGTCTGTTACCACTCGTTTTCATCCAGAAACAAGTTGTAAACATGTTTGTTACATAACTGGTTGTTTTGTCATAAACTTATAGAAGACCTGTTAGAACACAATCACTTGTTTTTTACATGTATTTAAATTATGTCAAACAAGTTTTAACATGTTCCGTTTCCGTGTGCAAATTCCCTACGGATACAAATCTCACCGGAGTGGGTGATAGAGGTTATATCGGACTCGAACCGACTAAAACGCACGCCATCTTTGAGTCTCTAAAGGTGAGATAATAGCGAACAGATCCCTCGCACCCCGTCAGACCTGGGGCCCTCTCCAGATAACCCTTATTTGCGTTCACACTGAAGTTTATGACCTATTGCAGCTGGTTAAATACAAGCGTGTTCCAGCCAATCACAGCCAATGAAACCGTGCATTCCTACCTTGTCACTTTGATAAGACTACAGATCACTGTATAACAATTGTGACATGTCAGTTTGACCACTGAGAAAAGAGACTACAGTAGGTTATCAAATGTTGCACTCACTATAGAGTTTGAATATATACATAGGCATGGCGAGACTAAGGCTGTCATCACACTAACGTTTATCCAGTGTATGGCGATAGATGAACGTATACGCAGCGCAGACGCCGCATATGTTCATCGAACGCCTACGCTGGATAAACGCTATTGTGAAGGCAGTCTAATTACGACAACATAACCTAACAATCAAAACACAATATCTTTCTTTTTTGGCTTACTCGATGTAAAATGAATTGACTTCATCATTCCCTGAACCTTTTTCCCAACTCAGTTGGGGTCGGCTTTCCAGTCTAACTGTGATGCGGCTGAACTTCGATATTTTCCATGAAGCGACTGCCATCTGACCTCCACAACCAATGGTCTAATGACCAATGGCGATATCGAAGTTCCAAGTTAGGCTGGTTGGACTTTTGAGGGCTCCAACTACCCGTAACGACTGCCATAGATGTTTGTATGGCAACCGGGACCGACGGCTTAACGTGCTCTCCGAGGCACTTATAAACCTGCGATAAATACACACATAACTTCGAAAAGCATCGAAAAGTCATTGGTGTGTGCCATGGTAAACCTGGGATCGAACTCGAGACCTCGTCTCAGCAGTCCATTACCCATACCACTAGGCTACCGCGGTAAAATGAATTCACTTATGGGAAAGCTAGTGCAGCGACTGACCGAGGCTGTTGGTGTTGGGTGGTGCGGGTGCGTCGGGGTCCCGCTCTGGGCCCCCGGCGCCGCTGAGCACGCTGAGCAGCGACACGGCGCTCCACGCCAGCGGCATGCGGTACGCGCCCAGGCGAGAGCACGCGCCCAGCGCGCCCGCGCGGACCTTCTCGCGGTTCTACGGGACAGTGGGACCGGTTAACCTATAAGGCTGGTTTTAGTGTCATGCGGACCGTTGGTACCGATCGCTCCGCGCGTACAGTAGGCTGCAAAAGTGCATGGATATTACAAAAACTAAATCGTTTGCGCCGGTATCTGTTGACGAAGTAAAATGTTTCACAAATATATCACTAGATGGCGCCGCGCTTCTTTTTAAATGTAAGAAAAACTAACTTCTTTTTCTATATTATCAATTTATACAAACACAAATTAACCATGCATTGAAATAGATTATTACTAGATTTTTTTAGTTTAATTTAATGTTTTAATCTTAGAGGATGAACTTAATTTATAATTAAATGAACTACGTGGGTAGTTTAGTTTATTTAATAGTTGCTTAAACTCAGTGACTTGCTAGTTTGTTCGTTCGCTAACATTATTCCTATTTCTATTATCCTTGTTCTGAGTTAACCAAATAATTTTTGCTACTACTTACTACTAATACGCATATATTATGCTTATTAGTAGTAAGTAGTAGCTAGTGAAACCACTGGCGCCATCTAGTTTATTTATTTATAAACTGGGGTTTGAAAGTTCATAGGATTATCGATCTTAAGCTATCCATGCACTTTTGCAGCTTACCGTACGTGATCCGCACTGATCGTCCGCGTAAACCGCGTTTTAGTATCATCCTGACCGCCACGGTATACAGACGCGCGCACATTCACGTCTCGCCATGATTGTACTGCGCCGACGCGTGCGCTCCGCACGATACTAAAACGCTCACTGCAGGTAGAGGCGCGCGGACGATCGTCCGTACGGACCCGTCCGCATTATTCTAAAACGCTCCTAAAGCATAATACAGATTGGCTTATATGGAGCGATCGGTACCGACGGTCTGCGTGACACTAAACCGAGCCTAAAGGTCCATAAGGCGCCGGACAATTAAGGCACGCAACGGATTAAACTGATTCGCCATGAATTTGAATGCCGGCTTACGATGCGGCCGGTGCAGATTAGTGGACGCAGTGCTGTGTATAATCATACAAAGCGAACTAAATCCGTTGCGTGCGGTGCGTCCGGCGCGGGCCAATGAACGTGCACCTTTAGTATGCTTTTTTTAGGACACGTCGATTTGCCGCGGTATATAACCGCGGTAGCCTAGTGATATGTATGAGTAATGGGTGGCGAGCCTATTGCCATTAAACGGGCACTTATAAACCTGCGATAAATACACTGGTAATTTCGAAAAGCATCAAAAAGTCATTGGTGTTTGCCTTGGTAAAACCTGGGATCGAACCCGAGACCTTGTCTCGGCAATCCATTACCGACCACTAGGCTACCGCGTATAAGATTACTCAGTTCTACAATATAAACCTACATCTTGACATAAACTACTTCAATAATAATTAAGCAAAAACAAACCTTATCGTCCTTAATATAAGGTTCAACACATTCGTTGACGTCTCCTTGCAACACCTTCTCTACTCTGACTACAAGGAACATATCTGCAGAAGGGTTCAGTATGTCGAACACAGCGCTTCGGCTCAACGTGGAGAGGTCCGCATGCGGAATGTGTGCGGACAGCATCTGTTTCGTGCATTCAGAGTTCAAATTGAAGTAGAAATTCTCCGAGACTTTCTTTTTCTCCTTCGCGTCGTATATTGCCATTGATGCGAACAGTGGTTCCACGTCCAGTTCTAGTCTAAAAAAGAGATTAATTTAGGATTTAGTTATGATATCAGGGGGTCTAGACAAAAAGCAGTCGTTTTTAGAATGAAGTAGAATAGATATGAGAGTGAAATTCGTTCACGCCTGTCACAAATGTCACAAACGTCAAAATAAGTGTCAATCCCATACATTAATATCATCATTCTCTGAACCTTTTCCCAACTCAAGTTTCGGCTTTCTAGTCTAACTGTGATGCGGCTAAACTTCGATATTTTGCGTGAAGCGACTGCCATTTGACCTCCACAACCAATGGTCCAATGACCAATGGCGATATCGAAGTTCCAAGTTAGACTGGTTGGTCTTTCGATTGCTCCAACTACCCGTAATGTTTGACCAGATCAGTGCAAAGAGCCATATTCATGCACACAACTTTTTGCACTGATCGGGGATCGAACCCGCGCCACGTGCGTAGCAGTCGCGTGGACTACCGCCACGCCACGGTGGCACTGCGATAAGCTAATAAAATTAGGACTTATCAATAACGAATATTATTGATATTGACGTTTTGTAAGGTCTAAACAGAATAAATGATTTTTTAATTTGAATTTGAATAAGTAAGTAATTCAAAAAATAATGGTGTACCTTGTCTCCCATAGGGATCAAGTCCCTAGTCCCTCCTATAAAGGAACATGTCCATACTTTTATAGTTACTTACTTCAATTGATGGCAGACCACCAGTATCCTGTGGCCCATGATCTCGCAGGGCATTTCCGCAGCCAGTCTTCGCTCAACTGCCTCCTCTTCATCCAAGTATGGAGTGTAAAGACCGAGGAGATCCGCTTGACGGTTTTCTAACCTGGAATTTAAGCATGCTACATTTAGTAGGTACTTTAGAATGTCATGATCTTCAGGAAATGTCTTATGAAGGAAGAGTATCAAGTTATGGATAGGTATATCAATTTGGGAAAGATAGAGCAGATCTGTGAGGACATATTTTTTATACAAAGTAGGTGGCAGACAAGCACATGGCCCACCTGAAAATGATTACCGTGGTCTATGGGCGTTTGTAAAACCAGGGCAGTTACACTCGTGCTGCCGACTCTGTAAAGGGGAAGAGAGAGAAGGGGGAAGGATTGAAGGTAAGGAGAGCTTTTGTGCTGTTTAACAAATATCCACTACAGTAAGAGACGTAGAGGGGACGTAGTAAGTCATTCCGAAGAGCGAAACCTATGCTCGCGCCCTCTTCGTGAGTAGCGGCGCTGCCATGAAACAAATTGCTACACCACGATGGCAACTCAAAAATGCCATCGAATCGATAGAAGTAAGAGATACTGTTTGGCCCATTTTAATATTTTTTTTATATCACTCAGGTGGTAGGTAGACAAGCACACATAACTCTAGTATTTTGAATATTCTGATGAACATTGACAGTCCCTGAATCACACTATGAAAGTAAAGTGAAATTGAAATCATATTGTTTTTAAGAGGCGTTGGTAAGTTCCCTAATCTTACCTCCTAGTTTCATTTAGAGCATCAATTTGCTCTGGTGGTTTCCTCTCAAAGAGGTCCGGTAGCAGAGGGTCTGAGGACGAGCTCCTCAGGTCCAGGCTTGCCCAGGAGCCTCGAGGGGTTAGCGTCTCATTGCACGATGATGAAGAGGATATCGAAGCTACTGATTGACGGCCACTTGAGGGTTGAGATTCTGAAAACTGGAAATAACAAGTTCTTAATCAACTCCGATGCATAAGTTATTGTAATTCCATGAATATACTTCATCAACTCATCAGATGATTAAGACTTCAACGCACTCTTTCTTCCAACCTATGACGCACTGGAAATTTCTCTCTTCAATCTCACCTTCCTTTTTTCCTACAGTCCTGGGTAAGTGGGACCTGGAAAATTATCTGATGAGTCCATCAAGCTGAAGGTCAACATTGTAATATTTTCGAAGTCTGTATCGATGAGCTAGCGGTGAGGATCAGATGTCCCACATTTAAAAAAAACTATCTCAATCAATCAATCAATCAATTAGCTTATCGCAGTCCACTGCTGGACATAGGCCTCTCCCAATGTGTGCCACTGCTCCCTATTCTCCGCATTCCACATCCAGACTGTCCCAGCCGCCCTTCTCAGATCGTCAGTCCATCTGGCTAGGGGCGTCCTACCTTCCGTTTGAATGGAGACCGGTCTCCATTCGTCGAACAATCTGCTTTTAAGAAAATCTATTGTCATAGAAAGGAATGTCAAACCCTTAAGTAAAATACTGCTTACCCACCTTCCTCTATATTTTTTTGTAATCTACATCTATATCGAATCTGCCTTTATTTCGACGTTCAGGTAGCACCTACTCACCCAATCCTTTCATCATTGCACATCATCAAACGAATTCACAGCCAGTCTAACCTACCCACAGTGAGTGTTCCTACCTGCTGAGAAGCCAGCTCCTCAGTAGACGCAGTATGACACTCGTCCACTTCATACGTATGTCTGGGTCCAGCGAGCAGCCTCTCGATCCTCTCCCCGAGACGCTCTCTGCCACACGTGGAGCCCGAGTAAGCCCGGTACTTGTACTCCACCACAGTGTAATCGGTGGTGTAGCATCGGACACAGTCGCGGACGAACATTGGGGCTTTGGACCTGGTGAGAGAGAAACGACATAACATAAACTTATAAACTCAAGCCTATGACCCGAAGGAATAGGCGGAGTGCTACCACCCACATTTCGTCAGTTTATGTTTAGGTATCACTGTAATAGGTGGCGAGCCTATTGCCATTAACCGGGCACTTATAAACCTGCGATGAATACACACATAACTTCTGAAAGTATCGAAAAGTCATTGGTGTGTGCCATGGTAAAACCTGGGATCGAACCCGAGACCTCGTCTCAGCAGTCCATTACCTATCCCAATAGGCTACGAAAGAACGGCTAGGAGAAACGAAATTATGTTAAAAATCTTTAAATATGGCTTATTTTTACAATAAGAATCGGAGACTCGTATTTCAAGTTCGCACTTTGAAGCCCAAGGTTTACTCCTCTTATTGGCTGGTTTTGACTTTTATGAAAGCCACTAGTCTGGTATTCTGGATTACGGCATTTGGTATACGGCAGGCCTAGGACGACTTGACTTGCCCTGTATTTTTTATTTTTTTTTATACCACTCGGTGGGTGACAGGCACGCGGCCCACCTAATGGAAAGTGGTTACGGTGGCATATGGCAGTTTGCAACACCAGGGGACTCACATCCGTGTGGCCGACGATATATGGAAAAGGGGGAACGGGGAAGGGGGGAGGGTAGAGGGTTATGCATAGAACTTCATATAAAAAATTGAGTGCGTTGCGTGCGGCGACGGGAGCGACTACGGTGACTGCGGCACGGGCGGAACGGAACCCCTATTGGATCTGTAGACGGTTCCTGACAATATCGTGTGATTGCAAAGCTACAGTTAGTCTACAACTAGGTATACTTACAAGTCTTCATCAGGCAACACGTGTGAAATCGTCCTGATGCGTCGCGGCACGTTGCACAGCTCCATGTCGGCTGTTGGGTACGCGAGCGGGTCTCGCTCCCCCATTAGCCGCTCACATACTTCCTCGTAATCCGGCGGTTCAATCATGTCGCACAATGATACCTGGTGATAAAGTATAGTTATTGGCACACTTCGTGACAATGCACACGGACAGGCAGACCTGTAGTCTTAGCACGAAATACTATCGAATTCGTAATGTAAAGGTTTTTGATTGGCAGTCTGCCTCTTGTGAACCTGTGTGCGTGTGTAGTCCGCCAATCGCAATGCTCCGTTCTGTCGAAACCTTTACATTACGAATTCGATAGGAGTTCATGCTAGTGCTACTGATTTAAGTTTCTTTTGTGACAGCCTCTGTGGCGTCGCAATAGTGAACGCTCGATTCCAGCTCAGTGTAAATATTTGTAGGTCTTTTTGCATTGGTCTGCTCGAGCTTCAGAGAGCACGTTAAGCCGTTGGTCCTGGTTGTCATTCGAACATCTATGGCCGTCGTTGCCTAGGGAGAAAGGATAAAATAGTCTACACAGAAGGGCTGATCACCCGTACGGTCAACGGCGTCCCCACTGGGAGCGCAGGGTGCGACAGTGAAAGCGCTCTATTCCACAATACTTATACTTCATGAAAAATTATTAGTCATAATTAAAATTTCATATGAAACAAATAAAATACAGATCTTAGACATTTTGAACTGGTTATTAATAACTAATATTATAAAAAGGAAAAGATTATATTTTTGTGTGTATGTTTGTAATGACTTAAAAAAAGTACTGAGCCATGTTAAAAAAATCGTATTCATAACATAGGCTATATTGCACTGCACCGTAACCGACATACACGCGGGTGAAGCTGCAATTAACAGATAGTATTCAATAAATAGACATTATGATCCTATGGGCATTTTAATACTTTATACCTTTTGATCCCAAAGGCCTAAATTCATGCAGACATATTACAGGCACAACTATTCTATAACCATTTTAGTAAACACTTAATTAATAATGCCATCTGTACCATGAAGAAATAAGACAATACATATTATATATCACTGATAAATTTGTTCATAGCTAGCCAGTGTGACTAAAAGGTATACAAGTCCATAATAAATTCTTTGATAAAAATGTGCAAAAATTAGTTAAAGTATGCAAAAGGTAATGTAAGTTACATTATGCAAAAAAGTGAAATTAAAGAAAACCGTTTTGTTTTGCAACCAAGCGTTAAAATAATAATATGTGTATGAAGATTATTTATGAATTTAAAAATGGACTGAATATTAGAAATTTTCTGCAATTTATGATTTCCGTTTGCTGTGCTCATGTATTTGAAATAAGTAGGTAATTTATGTCCTTTATTATATTACTACTAATTTTGTAATTGTCCCGAAATATTGATTATTTGAAACAAAATCATGGTAACTAACCCAACAAGTGTTACTCTGACCACTGACAAATCAATAAGTTTAAACTATAAAATTAATAGTAATATTTAGAGGCACAAAATGTGCGAGTGACAAACCTGATCTTTAAACATGTGTAAGAAAGTGGCATAGAATATGAACCGTGAAACGTTTTTAATACAACTATCAACTGTTTCTATATAGCTGGCAGTCATAAAAATGAGTATTTAAACTAACGTGACCTTTTAAATTCGGTAATGCAGAAATTAAGACACTATTACGCTAGTTCTATTAACGCCAGTAATCTAACTTTACAGTTTAAACGCACAACTTCACCAGATAAGCAAGTGACAAGCAATTTTAAATCTTCTCATAATGAACATAAATCACTCTATAATGTATTAATTAATAATATAGGTAAATAAATTGCAAGTAAGGATACCAAATTAATTTCATATAAATTGTTAAGATACCACAACCAAAAGGTCAGAAAGGCTTATTAGTCTCTAGTGTTAAACAATATATTAGTAACAAATAGCAATAAATGTAAACGAGCTACTAATTAGGAAACAATTCGAGGCACACGACTAATAAGGATAGGATAATAATGGATGAATCATAAATATATCTAATGATGATATTAGTAGGAAACTTACAGAGGACGAGCACCCAGAGAGAGTCCCGACCTTTGACTGGTTAGAATACACCTTACGAGTCTCCCCAGCATTCCTATAAATAGGGAAAAATCAATTTTACTCTATTTAGAAGACCCTTCATGCTTCGCTAACGGGGACATCGGAACAAGGACAGGGGAACCATTTACCCGGAAGATTGCTGGTATTTACGTCCTAGAGTCATCTAAGCAGATTATTAAGTTTCTTACTCAGTGTATATTGATATTTATCTATTATTTCATATATGATTCCGTTAACAAACAAACATTCACAAATATCTTGTTTACACCATTGACATTTGACTGACAGCTACAAGTGCCGGTGTTGCTATATAAAACAAACTTATGTACGGTCCAGTTTACATTACAATGCATGTTCTCAACAATTTATAAGTTTATTTTTCGTGTTCAATTCCAAATTAGAGTGGAAGAGAAAATACAAAATTTTTGTGAAGTTTCGGACCGACTATTTCAAATTAATATCCATTCAGCTTTCACCATTATTCGATTTTGTCTTTTCGTTCCAAAATTTACACATGCCTTGCGTTCTTCTCAACTTTTTAAATGTTTGGCACTTTTAGGTCGAGTGGATAAAGTTATTCAAGACACTCTGTGCAAAATTTTAAATATAAATTTAAACGACCGAGTGTGGCTTCAGGCGTCCCTTCCTATTCGTCTTGGCGGCCTCGGCGTTCGCAAAATTGCAGACGTAAGTATACCGGCGTTTTTATCTTCGGTCTACGGCACTGAAGAATTAGTCAGGAAAATTCTCTCTCCTTCACTGATTAATTTGGACGTGCCTGGCAAGGCCGAAGCTTTAAATGCATGGAAAATGACTTGTCCGAATGCCGTTATGCCCGCCAACCCATCTTCCCAGAGGCAATGGGATGAGCCGCTCTGTGTTGGTATTAAAAATTTTTTATTCAGTACAAGTGCAAATGATACTGAGCGTGCTCGCCTATTGGCTGTGGGGGAATGGGAATCAGGTGTCTGGCTGCAGGCACTTCCTTCGCCCAGCATTGGTACAATGTTGGACGACACGACCTTCCGCATTGCAACTTGCCTACGTTTGGGTGCACCATGTGTTTCTCCGCATCGATGTCTATGTGGGGAAGTAGTCGATAGCCTTGGACATCACGGATTATCCTGCAGCAGGAGCGCAGGTCGCATGTCCCGACACGCGCATATTAACGACATCATTCGTCGGGCTCTTGTCACCGCCGGCGTGCCAGCTGTTCTTGAACCTGTTGGCTTGGCGCGCGACGATGGCAAGAGACCGGACGGGATGTCGTTGATGCCTTGGAAGATGGGTAGGCCTTTGGTGTGGGACGCCACTTGCGTCGACACCTTGGCGCCTTCTCATCTTCCAAGCACGATGGACTGCGTATGCGCTGCTGCTGCATCGGCAGAGACTCTCAAACGGCGCAAATATAATAATTTAAATAGTAATTATATATTTGAGCCGTTTGGTGTCGAAACGCTGGGTCCGTGGGGTCCAAGTGCGCGCGCGCTATTTAAAGAAATAGCGAAGCGACTTGTCGACGCTTCCCGTGACCATAGGGCTGGCCTTTACCTCGCTCAACGAATTGGCATCGCCATTCAGCGTGGTAATGCCGCCAGCCTTCTGGGCACGGTTCCGGTAGAGATCGATGGGGAGGAATATTTTGATGCCTAAAGTTGCAGTCTCTCTACCTTTTTATAATTAATATAAATATGTAAATATTTTGTATATAGTTTATTAAATTCTGTATATAAATTGATAATGTTATTGAAAATAAACAAAGCATGTAATTAGAGTTATACACGCATTTAGAAGTACAAGAAAAATGACGTAATTTAACTTTTCAGTTTAAATGTAATTTATCTTTGAAAGAAAGTCCATGCATCTTTCGCCCACACTATTCGCTGTGCGACTTTTAATTTGTGAACTAACCCACTGTCAGTGTCCATGTTTCGGTACCATAGGTCATAGCTGGCAGGACGCACTAGTCGAAGACCTTTGTTTTAAGTAGGCATTGGTATAATAAGGCATCTAGTACTCGTATTATAAATGTGAAGAATTGCGCAATACATTCCATGAGTTGCAGCGTTGCAGAAACGGGATCAAAATTCCATGTGGGAAGCCGCGGGCAACAGCTAGTTATTCATAAGATTTTTTTATGATTTTAAAACCGTTTCATTTTGTAGTATACGCAGTCATCATCATCCTTGCGTTAGTCTCGGTCGCAACACTCGCAACGCAGGCCTTTATCTCGAAGTTCGGGGTCCACTTCGACTACCGTTTGATATCCCAGCCTGAGATGAGGTATATACCATAGGTCTAGGGTTCATCTTTACTTAACGACTATTTACAGCCGGGACCAATTTTTAACGTAGGTACCTATTCTCCGATGCACGGCATGTAGTCAAACACCAACACGTACCTACCTACCTATTCACTATTCGTCGTAATTTAAAACCTAACATATTATTATTATAATCCTACTTAGATGTTTAACACTGGTAGGTACATAGAAGTATAATGAGCTTGAACTTGACGAGTAAATGAAGGCGCAAGGCCAAAGAAAATCTTATAACTGTGCCTCGACAATGTCACGGTCTATAATTATATCACACAATACGGACACAATAATATAGAATACACAGCGTCTTATCGTCCAAAATATCTCAGTCCATTTGTGACATGTAGCCTTAGCACGAAATACTATCGAATTCGTAATGTAAAGGTATCGACAGAACGGAGCATTGCGATTGGCGGGCTACACACGCACACAGGTTCACAAGACGCAGACTGCCAATCACAATGCTCCGTTCTCTTGAAACCTTTACATTACGAATTCGATAGGAGTTCATGCTAGTGCAGGCTGCCCCTGAACAGCGGATCGAACAGCGTGGCATCGAGACATGACGTTAAGGTGTGGACGTAACAACTTGTGGCACATGGGTACACAAACTAGAGTTATGCTGACACGGCCACCAGTCGATCGATGGTTTTATTTAAGACGCTCAGCTCTCACGTAGCTGAATACGCGACAGACACGATGATAAACAAGCCTGGAAATGAGCTGTTCACTCAACTTGCTACTCAAGCAAAGTTCTGTAGCAAAACTAAGGTAATGATTGTAAATAGACCAAAAAAATAGAGAATCCCGCTGTGTTTCTTGCCGGAGTCTTCTCAGGCCGGGGCTGCGTTTCGAACCGGTGCGCAGTGGTCAATTTTTTTATTTTTTATTTTTTTTTTATAAAGAATATTAGTAGTCCGGTCATTTTAGACAATTGAAATAAAGAAAATTCCGACAGAGCCAAATTTTCGTAGAGACCTTAGGTTTACCATAAGGAATAAAGTGTCAAAAGTCCCCATCAGTACCATGTGAGCTTAGGGACTTATTCGGGGCCCCAAGGTCAAAATTTTAGGTTTTTTGGATTTTTCTCGAAAACGGGAGGTTTTATCGAAAAAGTACCCGGAGCAAAGTTGTAGATCTTAAAATTCTCTATAAAAATGGTCCCTTTGATTTTTTCACTAAGACCCACTATTTCCCAGATATTGCGCTTGTAAGAATCACGTTCTACATAATATGCACACATTTCCACACCAAGTGTGAGGTAGTGTACTCGGTGCGTTTTTTTTAACGTGGTATCCCCAGTAGGCCTATTCCACGAACCTTTATGACGTTATTTACAGGATCAATAATTATTTAATAGTATGAAGATTATTGATATGGGTTACTGAGTTTAACTGTCGTTCTAACTTTTTTTAAAATAAATCTTCCTCTCTTGTATTTAATTGAACATTTGAGCAAGAGACACATTGGCAATTGGTACACGCTGGAGAACACTGCAACCCTACTTTTTTACAGCCGTATTTGGCACTACAACCTTTCTTGCAATTGCAAAATATAGTGTTAAGAAGTTTTTCTGGAGCAGGGGGCAGTAAAGTTCGAATCGGTTCCAAAGTATTATTTATCAATTTCCAACCCCAGTCTTCAAGGTTCAGTTCATTGCCTTGCCATGTCTGAACTTGATAGTATACTCGAAACAAATGTTGAGTAGCAGATGCCGATGTTGGAGGAAGACAAGATAGCTGTACTTGCTTTTTGTTTCGTGTATTTTTTACAAATGTTAAATATCTGTACGTATCTATGCAATCAATTTTTTTTGAAGCTCCATAAACCGCAACAAGAAACCGAATTCCTTTAGTAATTAGTATTTGAGGTGAAGAATTAATTTCTGTAAATACTTTTGTGCAGTCAATCAAAAAAAAAATTGATTGCATAGATACGTACAGATATTTAACATTTGTAAAAAATACACGAAACAAAAAGCAAGTACAGCTATCTTGTCTTCCTCCAACATCGGCATCTGCTACTCAACATTTGTTTCGAGTATACTATCAAGTTCAGACATGGCAAGGCAATGAACTGAACCCTGAAGACTGGGGTTGGAAATTGATAAATAATACTTTGGAACCGATTCGAACTTTACTGCCGGGTAATTTCACGCATGCCTCATTTTTTGCTAATTTCGGTGGTATTTTTCAATCATAGGTTTACCGATGAAAAAATTTAATGGTGTTCTTTTAGAACACATTAGTATTCTAGATATTTAGAAGGAAACAAATAACTGCATTTGTTATAAAAATAGAACAACCACCGAAATTGTCAACCCACCGAAATTGCAAGATCACACCGAAATTATAAATTGTGATATATTTATCTAAACAATATGTACTAACGGCTTGGATGCATGATGCAGATGCTACATCATGCTGCCAAAGGCAATTTTGCTTTTGTCGTCCGTCCATCTCGCAGGAGGCCGTCCCACGCTTCGTCTACCGGTACGCGGTCTCCATTCAAGAACCTTTCGGCTCCAATGGCCATCTGTTCTTCTTGCTACGTGCCCCGCCCACTGCCACTTTAGCTTACTAACCCTGTAGGCTATGTCGACCACTTTCGTTCGTCTGCGGATCTCCTCATTTCTGATTCGATCCAGCAGAGAGATTCCGAGCCTAGCCTAGATTATAGCTCTTTCCATAGCTCGCTGTGCGACCTTGAGCTTTCTTATGAGGCCCATAGTGAGGGTCCACGTCTCGGCGCCATAGGTCATCACGGGCAACACGCACTGATTAAAGACTTTTGTCTTTAAGCACTGAGGTATTTTGGACGAGAAGACGCTGTGTAACTTCCCGAACGCTGCCCAGCCGAGTTGGATTCGACGATTGATCTCCGCCTCGAAGTTTGATCCGTCTAATCTATCCATCTGTCCAAGGTAGACGTACTTGTCTACAACTTCGAGGGTCGAGCCTTCAACTGGCACTGGGGAGGGCCTTAGAATATGAGCATTCGCCATAATCTGGGTCTTGTCCATATTCATCTTGAGGCCCACCTGTTGAGAGACTCGGTTGAGGTCGTCGAGCATTGTGTTAAGATCCTCCAGCGATCCTGCCCTGAGCACGATATCGTCGGCAAAACGCAGGTGAGTGATGTATTCGCCATTAACATTAATGCCAAGACCTTTCCATTCCAGTAGCTTAAAGGCATCCTCCATTGCATTGGTGAAGAGCTTCGGGGATATTACATCTCCTTATCTCACTCCCCTCTGCAACAGTACCGCCGCTGTGCTCTGATCTTGTACTCGGACTGACATAGTGGCGTTTTTATACAAACACTTCAGCACTTCGATGTACCGGTAGTCTATATGACACCGCTGGAGAGATTGTAGCACTGCCCATGTCTCGATCGAATCAAAGGCTTTCTCGTAGTCCACAAACGCTAGATATAGTGGCAAGTTATACTCCTGAGTCTACTGTATGACTTGCCGCAGCGTATGAATGTGGTCTACGGTACTATAACCTTTTCGGAAACCGGCTTGTTCGGGCGGCTGGAAGTCATCAAACCTGCGTTCGAGACGATTCGTGATAACCCTCGAAAACAGCTTATAAACATGGCTCAGAAGCGAGATGGGTCTGTAGTTCTTAAGAGAGGCTTTGTCACCTTTCTTGAAGAACAAGACTTCTACGCTTCTGTTCCATGCTTTCGGCGTAGTACCTTCGAATAAGACGGAGTTGAAGAGCTTCTGAAGGACTTTAAGTATCGGTGTTCCACCCACTTTCAGAAGTTCCGAAGTGATTCCGTCTTCTCTTGGTGCCTTGTTATTTTTAAGCTGCTTGAGGGCCACCCTAATCTCGTACAGGCTGATGTCCGGGATATCCTCGGTGTAGTGTCGGGTTAGCTTGGCTCTTGAATCTTTAACCGTATCAGTAGCAGGCTTAGTGACTGAGGTATAAAGCTGTCCATAAAACCCCTCGATCCCCCTCAAAACATCTCCCTTAGTCGACACGACACTGCCGTCCTTCCTCTTCAGTTTTGTCAACTGGCTCTGCCCAATAGACAAGTCTCTTGCGAACACTTTGGAGCCTTTATTCCGCTCAATCGTTTCTTTAATACATTGAGTATTAAAGGCACGGATGTCGTGTCGCAAAGACTGCTGGATACGTCTATTGAGCTGCCGATGTGCTTCAGTGTCATTGGTAGACTGCAGTCTCATAGAGCGTCGTTCGGCCATGAGTTTGAGGGTGTGATCGGTGAGCTTCTGTAGTCTATCTCTTCGACGGGGCCTGAAGAATTTGGAGCCCACTGAATGGACAGCTTCAACCAACCTGTTATTTATCTCGTCCACTGTACTGCATTCTTCTAGGCAAGAGAAGCGATTCGAAAGGTCGCGTTGAAAGCTCTCGGGGTACTGTATATGGGAAGCTCTAGGTCGGAGCGTAGACCTCATCAGACGGGATCTCTCCAGTTTAACATTAATATTCAATGTGCCTCTAACCATTAGGTGATCACTTCCGGTTTTCACCCCATGGATCACTGAGACATATTGAATATCCGTCTATGCGTCGTCATGATGAAGTCAATCTCATTTTTGGTACGACCACCGGGGCCTATCCAGGTCCATTTCCTGTGGGGCGGTTTTTGAAGTAAGAGTTCATCATAAAGAGTCGCTCTTTCTCAAGAAAGTCGGCCAGCTTCCAACCCCTTCGGTTACGCCTCCCATACCCATATTGCCCCACTCTCAGTAGTAATAGTAAATACGTTAATTATAACAAAAAAATGAGTAATTTTATTATTTATTACCTTGTGAGTAAATATCTTACCAAAGATATGGAAACTCATAGCCATTTTAGTATTGATGCAATATAGGTGGCAATAAATCTACCACCAAAACCACCGATATTGCACCACCGAAGTTAGAAACATCAAGAAAAAATGAAATTAAACAAAACTCAGTGATACATTCGTCACGTGAAATGTATGATTGCTGAGGGTACCTAACAACACACAACATACTCGCAAATCGTAATGTTAAAACCAAATATTCATTCATACAGTAACCCACCGTGATTGTAAAATTTCGTACTCCCTCTTAGAAATAAGAAGGTACTTACGTATTAGCGGGAAAACTGGGCAGAATCGGACATGCCATTACTGCGTAAACGCAAGAGCATGACTGGAACTCCGCGTGCGTAAGAAGATAGATCGTTTAAATTGACGTGTATACGTTGTATAAGGGTTTAAAAAAAACACACCGAAATTGCACTTTAGGCGCGGACGTTCCTTACCGACATTGTCACGATGTCTGCGTTATAATAGAAGTAATGAAAGCAGTAAATATGGTTGCTTCATATATTAATTAACATAATAATCTTAATTTAAGTACTAAATTTGCAATCATAGCGGACTTAAAGAGGTAAATGCGCTTAAAGGTGCATCGCGGACACGCCACCGTTATTGGAATCTAGCATATTTTAATTTTTTTTAAATTTTATGTTTAAGAGAAATGTATTTTCAGTAGTGACTTCATATAAGCTAGTGTTCATATTACATGAAAAAAAATAGAGTGGTCATAGATAAACGTTTTACATAGTGATTTCATGCGAAGAAACTCTAAAAATGCGGTCGGTGAAATTACCCTGCCCCCTGCTCCAGAAAAACTTCTTAACACTATATTTTGCAATTGCAAGAAAGGTTGTAGTGCCAAATGCGGCTGTAAAAAAGTAGGGTTGCAGTGTTCGCCGGCGTGTACCAATTGCCAAGGTGTATCTTGCTCAAATGTTCAATTAAATACAAGAGAGGAATATTTATTTTAAAAAAAGTTAGAACGACAGTTAAACTCAGTAACCCATATCAATAATCTTCATACTACCTATTAAATAATTATTGATCCTGAAAATAACGTCATAAAGGTTCGTGGAATAGACCTACTGGGGATACCACGTTAAAAAAAACGCACCGAGTACACTACCTCACACTTGGTGTGGAAATGTGTGCATATTATGTAGAACGTGATTCTTACAAGCGCAATATCTGGGAAATAGTGGGTCTTAGAGAAAAAATCAAAGGGACCATTTTTATAGAGAATTTTAAGATCTACAACTTTGCTATGCGTACTTTTTCGATAAAACTTACCGTTTTCGAGAAAAATCCAAATAACCTAAAATTTTGACCTTGGGCCCCGAATAACTCCCTAAGCTCACATGGGACTGATGGGGACTTTTGAGACTTTATTCCTTGTGGTAAACCTAAGGTCTCTACAAAAATTTGGCTCTGTCGGAATTTTCTTTATTTGATCACTATTTTTATGTCTAAAATGACCGGACTATAGCAACCGATGTTACTATATTCCCCTTAACCCCTCCAGCTAAGCTCAAAGACTTGTGTTAGGAGTGGGTTCACGTCGGTAGTGTAATGGCCAGAATTCGAACCCGCGGGACCTCTCGATCGTAAGGCCGACTCCTTAACCACTAAGCTACCGCCGCTTTGCTCACTATACTAATCACAAAATAAAAGGCCCGTTTTGGCATATGCCTACTTGGCATAACTAGTGATGTAACAAAACGACTCGGTACTCGATACTCACGATTAATCGAATCCAGTTTGCATGGGGATTTGATCGATTTGAATATGTATATAAAGTACATTGGTTTAAAGTTCTGATTAGAAAATTAGCTTAATCTTTGATATTGTAGGTACCTATTATACAATACGGTGGTGCCATGGCTGTACAGTGTACAAGTCAAATCTATGTGTGACTTTACCGGAGCATTGGCAGTATTCGAATTCGGTAGATATTCGAAGAGTCGAGTTGTCTCTCCATCTCATCAATCTCCCATACCGGAGATGCCGAGACAACTCGAATATCTAAGTCAAAAATAATCCAAAAATCAACAAAACCAAACGTAACGGGCGCACAGTCAACAAGACGGGCGAACACACGCGTATGCCTCTTGGTCAAAGACACGTCATTCTATGAAAATCTATGCTGCCATTATTTACTGCTTTAAGCTCCAAGCTCAAAGCTCAAAGCATAATGTAAATGATCACTAGTTACACAGTGAAGTTCAGTAATTAAAATCGGGCTTATCTTACTCGATATTTTTTTCCTTAATTGATTATTAATAGTCTGTGGACAACGTAATAAAAATCGTTATGCACAGCACTAAGCCGAGTGGGCGGTACCTGTCTATGAAAAATGTAATAACCTTCATTACATTTTGATTGGTAAAAAACTGAGAACTTCATGGGCGCGAACTGTCAAAACGGGCCTTTTATTTTGTGATAACTATAATTTGTAAAATATTGTTGATGTTGTAGTTTTGTAAGTTCCGTTTAATGATCTATACAGAGCTAAGTCTATAATATTAGACTATAAATTCTCATGTAAGTGCAAATAAACAGACATACACCATATGTCCTCTGCCTATAGCATAGCCGACATGTGTCACTAATCTCAGTCAGCTAGTCAGCTCAACGACACGTGTCGTACACGAGACTGCGGCATTCATTTGATCCGTTCTGAATTTTATTGAAACATAACATAAACTCACGTCTATATATCCCCGAAGGGATAGGCAGAGGTACTAGCACCCACATTTCGCCAGTTTGTGCTTAGGTCCCAATGTAATAGGTAGCCTATTGCAATTAACCGGGCACTTATAAACCTGCGATAAATACACACATAACTTCGAAAAGCATCGAAAAGTCATTGGTGTGTCCCATGGTAAAACCTGGATTCGAACCCGAGACCTCGTCTCAGCAGTCCATTACCCATACCACTACAAAATTAGAAAAAAGTTGTGCTATAAAAGAAGACATGTACAAGCTTGGTTAAAATAAGAAACGCACTCTCTAAAACGAAACTGACACACAGACAAACAGACGAAAGCAAAATCGCCCAGCTAAGTATATTTGCGAGAATAGTAGAAAAAAACACGTTTTACAGTCAAAAATATCATACAGGAAAACATAACGTATAGAATGAAGGCTTGATTTTTTCAAGTGCGTTCATAATCCGAGTCTCGTGCGCGGGAAGCCAGAGCCACGCGACCACACAAATCCAATTAGATTTCAAAACGTGAACGAATAGAACAAAAGAATTATTCATATGCGCAGTTCGTTAGTGAGATATTTCAGAACGAAACGAGATTCGGCGGGTTAGTGGGTTTGAAAAGGATTTCCGCTTGGCTTTTACAGAGGTATTAGCTTAACGATCTATGCTTCACAATGACAGAGGAATAAAAGAGGAAAAAGATTTTTTAAATCCACTGTATTTTTGTATTCAGGAGAATACAGAAAAAAGGAGAAATAAGCGCTGGTGAAACCGAAAAGCTTGCATGAAAGGTTTTGTTTATCTGTAACATGATAAAGCGTGCAACGAAAATTGTGTAGGTATTTCTTGTTTTTTTTTGGTATCTCTTACCAAAGAAGCAAGACATTACAATTGATTGAAGTTTTAAAGTACCTAACAAAGAAACCCCGAAGGTTTATACTTATGCTAACAAGTCGCTAACATTTTATGCATTTGAAAAATATGCAAGCATATAATGATAAAATAACATTCTTCAAACTTCTTGCTGCAATCCCGGAATTCGGGACGAGGGTATTATAAATCAAATCAAACTTTATTTCATGGAATATGGTATACATTAGATTTTGTGAAACATAGATATAAGCCCTCAGAAGCAGTTCACCAGATTCACAATTTACCAGATTCGTAATTTACCAGATTCTCGATTCACCAGATTCTCAATTCACCAGAAGTACAACCAATATTCTCAGTAGTTCCACCAACATACTATACTTTGTAAAATATAGCTTGGGTCCTATGACAGATGTCAAAATTAGGTTCATAGGGATGCACGAAATTCGATGAAAATATCGATACTACCAGCTATTATTGATGCATGTTACATATAATTAGGTTTAATTTAATTGTATGTTGTAATGAGAACGGAATATACGTAGCATACAAGGCGTCGGCACTCGTACTGATGAGAATGAGTGGAGTGGATCAGTGGAAGTTCATATCAAACAAGATGTTGGCGCGTGTATCATATGCCTATAATATCATGGCCCAAGAGCCAAACGCGGCGTGTCTTCTTACAAAATCCAAAAACAGGTTCAGGGCGTTGATGGATTGAATGTAGGATTTTATTTACTCAATATTATTTAGGATCAAGTATATTGAAATATAAATATTATTATGATATTAAAATACCTAAGCAATAAGATTAAATTCTAATTATTTTTTTCTTATATCAATTTCAATTTTAAATTAAGCTTTATTCAAAATATGGATAGTTTATAGTATGTGGTCACGATGATTCATCGCCCATCACTAATTAGCTCGGTATGCCCATAAAGTATGACATTGACAGCTACTGCATTCATTATTAGAAAATTCAAAACTTCATGTGCGGGATTTCACTGACAGCTGTCATAGGACCCAAGCTACATTTTACAAAGTATAATTGTTAACTATTGTCAAACCACTGAGATTACAAAAATTACCATAGAATTTTCAATTTTTCCACCGTTTAAATCCATATTGATCAAACCCCAAATTTAGTTTTCGGCAGTTTTTGTAATCTTAGTGGTTTGACAATGGTTACCTAATGATAATTAATAGAGTCAGTGTTCAGTATTTTCGGACTTTACCTTACAGTTGCATATTCAACAATATATTGACGCTAATAATATTTCTCTATTTAAATTGGCTAACTAAAGTCAGGATTTAAATGAACAGCGGCCAATCATATGCCTTTCTCTAGGTAGGCACCTAGAGAAAGGGGGCGTACCTAATTGTATGTAGATATTAATAAGGAAGCAAACGAGTACATAGTCTACCTGAATTCCCGCAAAAACGCGATTTTGCACAAAGATCTACATCACAACGACGGACTTCGAAGAGATTTGGAAATTTTTTAAATAAACGATTTTATTCATAGTCAAATTTTGTCAGAGATAAAGAATAGTTCTTGAATTCCTGAGATATAACCAGTTTTAAGTTACCAAAAGAGTGATTTCCAACGGGACTAGTTGAAATTTATTTAAAACCTTCTGTCGCGAGTTATGCCATCGTTCGTTAAGTCAATTAAAGTCAAATTTTATGAATATTCTAATAGGAACTCGTCTGCAACTTTAAAACTTAAACTTTCAGTCAAGTTTTTAATCAGTTTCTTAACGACGGTCGCGGGTCTGGGGGTGGAGCTGCCTGTCACCCTTAACAGAAGCCGGCCACGGCGCCGCAAAGTGCGTCTCTGTAAATCGGGGGGCTAGATAGGGACACCATGGTACCCACATTAGGGGAAGAGGGTCATCTCAAAAAGATGTCCCCAGGTCTGCCGAGGTGCGAGAGATAGGTCTTGTATAATCTCACCTCCGACAATATAAGACCCATAGACTGCGTGTGTTTTAGTCGGTTCGAGTCCGACATAATCACCTCCACCGACTTTGACGGTGGTGGTATCGGTGTTGTCAGTGGGAGGATCCAGAATTTGTCTTCTGCACTGACAGTACAGATAATCTCTTAACCTAATCCGCCTTCCCCTTTCCCCTTTCCGGTCGGCAGCACAAATGTGACACCCCTGGTGCTGCAAACGTGCAGGCCACGGTGATCACTTTCCATCAGGTGGGTCGTGTGCTCGTCTGTATGTTTTTTATAACACTTAGGTGGCACCTAAATGGTATAGAACATAAATTAATGCAAACAGCATTAAAAGCAGATAATATAAACTTTTAAATTGACCTGAATATGACTTTGGAGATACTTTTATGTGTCAGTTCAAGGACAAACGCATTTAATCATATTACTAGTTCATTCCACAATTTAGAATTCTTTTAACACCGACAAAGTCAATCAATGGACATCTAAAAGTTAAAAGGCTCGTGTTATCAAGATATACCTATCGGCACGGATCTCGGTCCAAAGTCACCAGTGAAAGGAGGCCCTTTGTTTAATCGTGCGAAAATCCCCACAGATACCCCCCCACTGGAGCCGGTTGGGTAGGTTATGTCGAACTCGAACCGACTAAAACGCAACGCGTCGTCTTTGGGTCTTTGGTTGCCGGAGGTGAGGTAGTAGCCAAAATACTCCTCGCACCCCGGCACGGACGTCGGAGGATGCAGAATGACCTTCCTCTATGAGCGCGAGCTTGGGGGCGACGGGTGGAGCTGCCTGTCACCCTAGCAGAAGCAAGCCACGGCGGCAGCGCAAAGTGCAACTCCTCATATCCGAGGGCAAGATGGGGACATCATGGAAGGGAACTAACAACTGCCATAGACATTCCTATGACTACTGGGAACGATGGCTTAACGTGCACGACGCACGACCAGAGCAATGCAAATATTCATATTCATGCATACAAATATTTGATCGAACCCGCGCCTCCCGCGTAGAAGCCGCGTTCACTAGTACCATGCCACAGAGACTGTCATACCTTACCTTAACCCGTTTACCCAGTTTTATTGAGACAGTAACCCTTAACAACACTATACCTATACTTACCGCAGTCAAAAGTATAAAAATGAAGTTTTTATAGATATGCTACGGTGCAATGTCTAGTCTACGTAGTCTAACTGAATTAAATCTGCGCTCTACTGGCTGGCACCGCCCCGCCCAAGAACGCAAGCAGACAAGCCACTAACCGCCCTCAGTGTAGTGTGTACCGCACTTTCAGCGAGTGCGCTCGTCTCCTCGCCATCAATTGACATTTGAATTAAATTCAGTGTTTTAATTTCTGAACGGAAAACAAATAAAAAATAAACAAATTCAGATGATTAGAATTTGAATATCGAACACTTAATGTTACTAGTTTAGTGCTTGTGTTTAGATTTTCCCGCGTTTTTGTCTAGTGCGTCAAATGACTGTATGATAATTTTTCAGAAGAAAAAAACTTTTTTTTTTCATTGCTGGACCGAGAATAGTTTTGATTAATCTTTTTAAACGTTTATGAACTTTTTTAAATAGTTTATAAACTAAGTTCTTATTATTAAGAGAAAATAGTTTTAAAATAGAAGTTATTAATTTAAGTACAGTGCAACAAGTGATCGACACAACGACGCTCGACATGATTTTATACGACGTAAGTATCACAATAAGTTTTTAAAAATTAGTTCGGGGCCTTACCAGCACCTCTAAGAAAAAATATTTCTATTTTACTTCACTTTTATAGTGTGATTCGGGCTCGCACCATTGTCGTTGTTTGACTTATTATAACTATATAACCCTAGTATACTGACTGAAACTGATAGTGAATTTCACTAAGTACGGAAGTAAAGTAATATTGAAATAATATTACTTTTCCGAGGTGATGGTAGGGCCCCAGGTGTTACTATTAATGAATAAATATTCTCAGACGTTCTACACTGCGCTATGAAGAAATAAGTATGACCTAATAAACGTATGTTATGAGATCTAGAATGTATATAAACATTTATACTTAAATACAATTAGTATATACATAGATATTATGCAGAAATACCTAGACCAATGTTAATACACATAGGTACAAGTACCTATTTCATGTATACAAATATTTACACTACGCGGAAATCGAAAACGAGCTTCCTACATAGTAGAGGAATGCTCTATCGCTACGTAATAGTTTATTTTCTGTCTTCTACCTACTATCGTATGACATAGAAATGACGTGGACCTTCTTTGTGAGGTTGGACTAGCTCCACACTACTCCACAGAGTCCACAGACCATCATCTATCTACAGCGACACTAACGCAATAGTATCGGCCAATAACATGACAGATTTAAATGAAAGAGTTAATGTGACACTGGAGCACCTCAATGAATGGTTCACTTTAAACTGCCTTCAAATCAACAGCAGCAAATCCAACATTATATTATTCAAATCCACTAGTAAGACCTCAGATAGGCTAGTTTGTGAACTTAAGGGTGATAGGTTAGACACAGTAAGTGAAGTCAAATTTTTGGGAGTTTATGTGGATTGTTCTTTGAATTGGAAATGTGAATTGGCAAGCATAGAAGTCGGTATTCACTCAGCGTGTTACGTGTTGAGGAGCCTGAGAGGTGTTGTACATATGGATCAGCTTAGAGGTGTATATTTCGCTCTAGTTGAGTCGAAATTAAGGTACAGCATTATTTTCTGGGGGGGCAGTTATGAGTACAATGTCCACAAGGCTTTCGTAGCACAAAAGAGAGCCATTAGAACCATGGTGCGCATTGACCAGCAGCAGTCCTGTAGGGAATATTTTAGGGAACTAAGAATCTTGACAGTACCCTGCCTGTATATTTTAGTTTTATTGACTTTTCTTGCTAAAAACATTCACACTTTCGAAAGCAGAAAAGGCAGACAGGAACGTGAAAATACGAGAAGAAAACATATGCCTTCAATGATTGCACCAACTCTTGAGGTAGTTAAACACAGCTCATCTTACAGTGCAGTCAAACTATTTAATAATCTTCCCTTAGACATAAGAAATGCTGTATATGCGAAGGAGTTCGAAACCATACTTAAGGCATTTCTTGTTGAAAGGTGTTTCTACTCAGTTGATGAATTTATGAAGTGACAGGGTCTAGGTGTACATGCATGGACATGTATTAAATAAATATTGTAATTTATCGTTAATTTTTGACATTATGTATTGATCTGAGTGCTTGCATGGACATTTTATATTCTATTATTTAATTTGATCTGTATCTTGACATTTTGTAATATTGAATTTTTCTTGACTTGACATACTTACTTAATAATTCACTTTTTAATTTTGGTCAGTCTCAATGTGCATAAATTTAAGGATACTAAACTTAGACTAAGATTTCTATATTTTCAATACGATGTAACATTGTTCAGAAAATAAATAAATAAAAAAAATAGTGCACGGCATCTAACTTGGCAAGGTTTTGTAGTAGTTGGGGTAAGTTCGCGCATCGTACACTTAGAGGCCTTGTTCATGTCTGCTTTACCGCAAAAGAGACCCAAAAATCGTCTCAGATGCGCTAACGGTTCTTGCCAAGTTACTTGCCGATTTCTGTACCTACTGGCGTGTACTGTACGCCCTTATATCTACCTGAGTATATAATAAGCGCCTTCAAAACAGTAATCCAGGATCCTGATTCCACTAATTGTTAACCATAATCACATGACTGAGATTACAAAAACTGCCATGTAATTTTCACCTTTATTTACATAGGGTAAAAGTTCAAAATTAAATACAAAAGAGTATATAACATCGGTTCATTCACACTCTACAATATCATTGAATTTTGGAATTTTACCGCGTAAAAGTAGATTCTAAAATTAAAATGGCCCTTTTTGTAATCTCAGTGTCTTGACAATGGTTGACAATTAGTAAAATCGAGACCCAAGTAGCAGCACACTAGGAGTAGGTATAGTATTTAAGAGTAAAAGTGCTGTGGATTTTATTGAAGAAGAAGATGGAAATGCTAGAAAATCATCATATGAAAATTATCTATCGTATCTACTAGGGTGTCAGACCCAAGAAGTTCTAACTTGGTGTCGTAGAGGATGACATGCGTGCCAATGGACTCACCAACAGGGGTGCGCATGACCGTGCGAAGTGGAAAAGAAAAAGTTGAAAATCAGACCCCGAACTCCGAAGTGAAAGTTTCGGATGCGACCGGGACTATTGATGGGCAAGGATGATGATGATAATGACTATACAGGGTGTTAAGTAAACACTCATGAAACCGAAGACACATGCTTACACTATACATTGGCATAAAAAATACGACTCGGTATTTTTTTTAATAAACATCAACTCGCATTGTGGCTCCATTTGTTTTTTTAGCCATGTTTTTTTATGAAATTATCGTTTTATTTAGCTTTACTGATACGGATCTGATTAAATATAATGGTAACTAAAAGGATAATAAATACTACAGCGGTAGCCAACTGGTATGGGTAATGGACTGTTGAGACGAGGTCTCGGGTTCGATCCCAGGTTTGAACTAATACTGAGTATTACCTACCTCTACATATAGAGGGTCGTACGCGGCTATAGGTTGAAAGTCGGAGGTCGTGTGCGAAGGTAGCCTAACTAGCGCCCGGTAATCTGTTTAACTATCGTATTAATTATGCTAGTGCCCACTCATGTGGTCTGCTAATCTCGGGAGAGCGAATTGCATAGTAATGACGTGGTTCAGACAGTGTTTGACGGTTATACAAACATATTAGTTAGGGAAGAGGTTACTTCAGAAACTTCTAGTACCTATTCCTGGTATACTAATTATTGGCATAAAAAATTACGAATAAGTATTTATTATTACATAACATAACATGATATACACTCGAACTGAACCCGATGGGGTAGGCAGAGGTGCCAGCACCCACATTAGTCCAGTTTATGTTTAGGTCTCAATGTTAGCGCCTTAATTTACTTAAGTACTTATAAACCTGCTATAAATACACACATAACTTCGAAAAGTATCGAAAAGTCATTCTGTAAAACCTGGTATCGAACTCGAGACCTTGTCTCAGCAGTTCATTACCCATACCACTAGGCTACCGCGGTATATTCTTAATTTAATATCATTATTAATACAACATATTAACGTGAATATTTTCGCGATAAATGTATTACTGAAATTGGAAATTGAATTGCTTCTATTTCTGCAATGAAAAGGGACGCAGCTGGTTTCCATGTTACGATTTATAGGAGAATTGGTGCCATTATAAAGATTTATATTACGTAAAACCGTCGCTGAGGCGGCCATCTTTTTCTGGAT
Source organism: Pelosia muscerda (assembly GCA_963691645.1). Classification (NCBI taxonomy): domain Eukaryota; kingdom Metazoa; phylum Arthropoda; class Insecta; order Lepidoptera; family Erebidae; genus Pelosia; species Pelosia muscerda. The sequence goes on from OY829100.1 coordinate 2,085,121, forward strand.
ATAACTGCATGGCTCCTTTCCGTGAGATTTTAATCTCACCTGTGATTTTAATTGAATTGTGTTTAGAAAATGTAGTTAATTAGCTGATGACCTCAGCTTCGTTCGCGTAGTCTTCTGATCCCGTTCTCGCTGCTCCATAAATACCTTCCGTAGAGTTCTAGGAATCAAAAAAAAAATACTCGGATTGCGCTTAGCAACATATTTCGGGATTTATTTTTAATCATATAGAAGATTACCTGATGGCCGCGGCTTCATCCGCGTGCTACTGGCAAGAGTTTATCTATTTTCTTATTTAAAGAAACAAGATAGTTTATTTTATTAAAGCTATCCATGTTACTTTGGTATAATTACACTGAGGCTGTCAAAGGATTATAGATCTTATAAGGTGTCCAGGAACTTTTGGAGTCAACTGTAAAAGTATTTCTCGTTCAGTAGTACAAGTATTTATAAATACTTATACCTACTGACTGGAAATCAACCTCCGACATAAGAGACGAACACTTCATTGCCACGTCATGGACAGAAGTATGTTTTTTATTTTTTATTTATGGCACTTCAATTTGACTTCACCTCGCCTGACGTTAAGCTGAAGGCAAAGTCTCATGAAAGAGGGTCACCATTGCAAACACGTTCAGTGCTACAATGGCGGCGCTCAGCTTGACGGCGTCATCAGATGCTCTTTCACGGCCCGCTTAAAGGACTCGGGACTGTAGGAAGAAGGAAACACGTGCGCTGGTAAGGAATTCCAGGACTTGCATTGGTGTGAGTGTAACTATATAATAATGAATCATCATCATTCTCTGAGCCTATTCCCAACTCAGTTTGGGTCGGCTTTCTAGTCTAACTAAGATGCGGCTGAACCTCGATTTTTTCTGTGAAGCGACTGACATTAGACCTCCACATCCAAAATACGACTTTTGAGGGCTCCAACTACCCGTTACGACTGCCATAGATGTTCGTATGGCAACCGGGACCGACGGCTTAAGGTGCTCTACGAGACACGACCAGACCAGTGCAAATAGCCATATGCATGCATACAAATATATGTACTGAGCGGGGATCGAACCCGCGCCTCCTGTGCAGCAGTCCCATTTACTACCGCCACGCCAAAAAGGCTTTATGTATGATTTATAAAAAAAAAACACTCATTCTAACAGAGACGATAAATTTAGATAATTTCTTCGCTATCATTCAGGTATGCGCGCATATTTTTAATCTTGTTATTTCTTGGTAAATGTCTGTAATAATAAAATAAGTATTACTCGCCTCCGTGTAAATATCCCTGACATTTAGAATGTCTTTCTCTCTCTGTGTGTGTGTGTGTATGTATAGTGCGTACCGACATCAAGTGCTTATACTATGACCTAGGATGATAGATTAAGTAATGAGTGGTAGCGATTTTTGTTTATGCAGGTTATAAAATATATCCCTACAAAGATAACATCACCATTAACACAAAAAACCACAAAATTCTAAATTCAAAAATCATTTATTCTGAATAGACCCATCGTGGTGTAGTAATTTGTTTCACGGTAGCACCGCTACTCACGGAGAGGATCCGAGTATAGGTTTCGCTCCTCGGGAAGGTTTACTACATCCCCTCCGTAGACCACTAAACAGCACTTACAAAACCTCAATATCAACAATATTTTAATAATTTAGTTAGCAAATGGACCACTGCACCGGTTCGAAACGTGGCGCCGCGCCGGCTTGAAAAGACTCCGGCAATAAACTCAGCGGGCTTTTTTTTTGGGGTTTGTCGTTATGATAATTAGACCTGACTACAACGCTTTTCAACATTTATTCAACATTGGAGAGCTACATTCACCTTGAATAACATAGGCTATATTGCACTGCGCGATAACCGACATCCACGAGGGCGGAGCCACGGGCAACAGTTATCTATAAGATATAATTGATAAGCTGTGAACTCACTCAAAGAATAACAATACAGGTCAATCTTAGGCTAGACGTCGTTGATCGTCCGGAGAGTTCTCGTTGCCGAATTACTTAAAAGGTAAAAACGGTCAATACTGACGTTCCAGTTTTCAAAAATAAAAAAATGTTCTATTTTTGAATTAATCACGTTGCTCACCCTTACACAGATTATAAATAACCTTACCCTCACGTTTTCCAGCTAACAGGATTAACACAGAAATGGAAAGGTGAGGTGTACGTTACGTCATTATTCAGTACACTGCACAAAGGGCGAAGGGATAATGTCGAATGTATGCTTAAGCTCTCGTATACTTAGTGACGTACCTAACCGTTTTTCGATGTTATGTAATGGAATGTGACATCTAGAAGAAGTTATTATTAGAGATATAGAAATATTTGCCATTTTTTTATGTCTCTAAGGAAGAAGACAAGAACGAGACCCACCTGATGACAATTGCAACTTCAGGGACAACACATTCGTGCTGTCGACCATATAGGAGGGAAGGGTAGAAGGTTAAGAGAGTTTCTGTGCTGTCAGTGCAGAAGACAAAGAAGGGTTTCTCGGTCTTCACACTGACAACACAAAACCTCTTCAGTGAGCTCTGGTTACCCTACTCACAGCCGAAAACACAACCCAAGATTATTATTAACCGTGGTATTCTATGGGACGAATATAATTCAAAAATATATAAACATACAAATTGAGAACCTTCTTCTTTTCAGAATTCGATTAAAAAGCGCCAAATCTAACTCAATGACATTCGAAATTTGAATCAAAATTTGACATAATATTTGTAGAATTTATCTCAAAAGCCAAATCTCCAGAGCTTAGATTAAATTGTTTATTAATATCGGATAAGAGATACGGGATTTTGTGTAAAATATAAATGATAACAGCCAACCGCACCGCTGACAATCGTAACTTGTACTGCGGGCGAAACCGAAGGACGGGCCAGTGAGTAAGTGAATTTAACTCTATTGCCATGGAGAACGGTCTAATTTATATTGGGTACGCGAGACGAGGTGTGAGGCTGGCTTCAGGGTACGACGGCGCGCGCAGCATCAAGCACCGTAGGGATGGTACCTGTTTGTCGATAATATATAATATTGTCGATAAAATAATATAAATATTTGATAGGTGTTTTTCTAGAGTAGGTTAGGCTTATTCTAAGCAAACTTGCTTCATCGTAGACCACATCATCATTCTTTAGGATGCACACGTGTGATTAATGTAAAATGTATACCTGGTGGACATAGTGCTTGTTTACTATATATAGGGTCTAATGTTATTCTTCATTCTGGCATATTTTATAAATGACTTTAACTGCGTCTGATTTTTTTGTAGTAAAGTCTAAATGAAGCCTTACTTTTTCTTCTGGTGAAACGACAAAAATATTCTTAACTTGTGTTTTAAGTAGTTTTCTAATGTTTTTTTGTTTATTGCACTTTTATTTCACTTTACTTCTCCTGATGGTAAGCTGAAGGCAAAGTGTAAGGACAGAGGGTCACCATTACAAACACGTACAGTGTTATTAGCTTGACGAGCTCATCAGACGCTTTTTCACACCCCTTTTAAAGGATTGGATTGTAGGAAGAAGGAAACACATGGGCCGGTAAGGAATTGCGGCTGAGGAAAGACTGAACGAATCGTTTGGTTCTTGATGGAATATTCTGCACAGTATGTGGGTGACATCTAAGCCCTGCAAGTGTTGTGCTGTTTAGGATAGGAGAGGGTGGGATTAATTGACAATCAAGTTCTTTACTTAGTTCAGTTAATCAGTTGAAACAAGTAAAATAGTATCAGTATTACTTAAGAATAAGTACTATTCTAAAATAGTTATACCAGTACCCATTTTGAAGTAAAATATCGACTGATTGCGTGATAACTACACATCACTAAACCACGTAGTTTTCTCTCCAACGGCCATGGACGCGTACATACGGCCGCTCAGCGGCTAAAACTTTACATTTAAAAATATAAATAATAAATCAAAACATTAATAAAAACATCAGTAATATGTAACTAGTGATACAGTGCTTCGCAATGGGTGTGGATAGCTTACCAGTATCGCAGAGACCGAATGTAAGTATACCTTTACTATTCTGCGGTGTTATGGACGGGCGGACCGCCGCGCGAAATGCGGTTTCTATTACTTATTTTGAAATTCCCACGGATTCTAAATTTGAAATTAGGAATGTTTTTATATTTCTTAATTAAACCTTTTTTAACTTATTTTAAAAAGGTCAGGGTATATAAGTTTGATGTTTATTTGTGTGTGTCTGTTCGTGGTATCGTCGTATCTCCCGAAAGGATGAACAGATTTTGATATTTTATAGGTAACGGTAAAATATCTTGTGGTTTATGTTTTTTATTCTTTTTTAATTTAGCACTGTTGTTTTAAGATACGTTTAAGCCATTAACATTTTTATCTGTCTACTTTTGAGTTTGATACAGACATCACAATGGTTTATTGTATACGTGGACGTGTGAACGTCACTTAAGCTTACTTACTTTTTTAGGAATAAAGGGGTTAAGATATTATTGTAAATTGATCAAAAGAATTCAATAGAGAACAGAACAGATTTTTCAGTGGTATAACAAAAAAATATTATAAAAATTATGAAGGAAAAAACCTTCCAAATACTCCTCCTATTTTGATCAGTTTTCTAAAAATGTTCTGTCGTAAACCCCTCTTTTTTTCAAAGTCGGTTAAGTCAGTTAAGTATGGCCTACTGAGTTAAATGAGACTAGTTACGTGTTTATAATTGTATGGTCATAAACACTCTTAACATTTTGACATATTATATTATTTATGTTTTTATTATTAGTTCTTATTAACATTTACGACGCTATGGTTCTTCGAGTGCGCTATTAGCGCAGTGGTTTATGAGTGTGACTACTGGGTATAAGGTCACAGGTTCGATTATTAATATTTTAGGATTTATAATAGATAGCGCTATTAAGACTTAAATTGAGAATAGGTACCTGGGAATCTAAAATGAGGATTATTTCAATTATTTCTTGTATGTCATTTACTAATACAATTAGTAGCGACGCTGCCGTGAAACTAATTACTACACCACGATGGCAATTCCAAAATGCTATCGATTCAACAGTAGAAAAAAAGTGCAGTATAGCTTTCAATTGTTTCTTTCTAAATTTGTTTTAAAAAGTCAGCATACTAATTGCCTCATAAAATTAACTGAACATAGGTCGTTAACATATGAAATATAATATATCCTGAACATATGAAATTCCCGTTTTGTTTGAAGAAATTGTAGGAAACTTTCAGTACTTACTAACATTCTTGCATCTTTTCTTTGGAATGCCAAATCCAAATTTTATGTTTTTTTTGTGCATGAATGAGACAACATCAAGCAAACAGCAACATTTATTACATTTTTGAAAAAACAGCTGTAAATATGTAATATGAAATTTATCATCAAAATGGATAGCATTTAGGAAGTACTGTTTTTGAAGATCGAATTTAATTTATCAAGCGACCAATAAAAACAAAATTTAATACAGAGTTGTAAAATCTTGAAAACAACTTTCAAACAAAAAATAAATAATGTAAGCAGCTATTATATACAGGCATAACGAAGTCATGAATCTGTAAGAAAATTTCGTCAATTTCATATGAAAAGATCTATTAATACAGATTCTTGAGGTCTCGAGTTCGATCCCAGGTTTAGCATGGTACACACCAATGACTTTTCGAATAAGTGTGTATTTATCGCAGGTTTACAAGTGCCTGGTTAATGGCAATAGGTTATGTTATGTCATACTAAGCGATTGAACATTTTTTTGTAATCGTGCGAAAAATCGTTGCGTTTTCAGCAATAGAATGTTACTTCGTCTAGAGCCCCAGCAGCGCTTACGAGTGAACGAAAACATATCGATCTAACATTGTCTCTGAAAAGAACTCATTAATATATGTACATTATAATTAATCCCCTCCACTTCCTGTCAGCCGATAAAACACCAATTTAGGACGGATTACTCGCCTATTAATCACGTATGTAGCTTGTATATTAATTCTGTATCATAATGCGTTAGATATCGTTTGGATAATCGCTCTATATTACGAAATATTTATATCTCAATTGATCGAGCGAAGCAAGAGTCTCGGTTCTGACAAGGTGACCGATTCTGCTTTTGTCTGTATGTCTGTAATCGTGTCTGTTCCAGTCTAGTGGGGATATTTCTTGACTGATTAACACCAAACTAAGTGATAAGTTTTTTTTTTGTTTTTTTTTTATACCACTTACGTGTCAGACCTTTTTTGTTTGTTTTTTGTTTGAGCTTGTTGAGTGAGTTGAGAGAAGTTTGTTTTTTGAATCACAAAATAACTTTTATTGAGAGTTTTTTTTGATAGGGAGATTTGGGAGAAAAGGGATGAAGTTTCCGGTTGCGTTATTTGTAAACGGATCTTGATAATTTTTCTTAAATGTTAAGGACAGGGTTTTGTGAAAAATAAACGTGCTCACGACTCTTCTGTGTATTAGTAGATGTCCGGAAATCAGGTGAAGTTGACTTGTCTCGTAGGTTTTGTAGAGCCACATACTCGTACGTGCAAGAAATGGCAGTCAATAAAGGCGTCTAGTGCTATGAGCTATTGTTGTGAGAAATGCAATTTTATTGTAATACTAATAACAGCGCTTCCGGGTCTGCCGGGGTGCGAGAGATATGTCTTGTATAACTTACCTCCGGCAATCAAAGACCCATGGACGGCGTGCGTTTTGGTCGATTCGAGTCCGACATATTAACATATTAACCTTCACTGGTTTTGGCGGTAACCGTGGACATTTTGCGCGCGATAAAAGGGAAAAAAAGTACTAATAAGAGCGCAACACGGAGATATTCTCTATAGATATTTGTAGTTCACGTGAACTAGCAAAGACACAGGCAACAGTGAATCATATAATATAACAACTAAGCACTATTTACAAGCGGATTAATCACTTACAACCTTTAGCAAATGGCAAGTGATTGATTGGTACTTCTGGAAAGTGTTAATTGAATTGCGAGAAATATGGCGGTACAGTCAGTGACTAAAGTAGCTAATAAATTCTATACTCAATTCATTTATTGCGTTCCATAAGTTAAAATTATTGTTACAATTTTGGACCCTGTCGGGCATAGCACAATGTTTGGAGAGAGGAAGAGTTAGTCATACGTACTTATTTCTACAAGTATAACATTAGATTATATTATTTAGTGCATTCCAATACTATTTGTTTTATTTTATTATTTATGATTTATGATGTGAGTAGACTTTCTGTTAGATTTTGAGAGTATCATCATAATATATATCATCCCTCAATAAATGACATGGTATAAAAAAACATACATAAAATACATACATAAAATTCATTAATACACGTACAATAGAATAAAAAAACATAATATTATAATCAAAATTGAAAAATGGTAATGAAACTGTGTAGAACAGTAAATTCTTCCTCTCTCTAAACTAACTGATTGTAATCTAACATCTGTATCACATTATGGAATGCAATAAATGTATTCAGTATTGAGTATACCGTCAACACAACATAATAATATTAATATATATTCTATTAATAATCGCGAAGCTTTTGACCAACCAAGAGGTTTGAGGTCTGCAGGCCTACTGTAAACTCTTGAAACAAGGTTTACATGGATTTCTTCAAGAAGGGCATTAGAAGGTTTCTACAGGATAAGCAGCGCAAGTGTTCTCTGGTGTTTCAAACTTCCATAGGCCACGGTAACCTCTCTTCTTCAGGTGGGCCATGTGCTTGTCTGCCAACTAAGTGATATAAAAACAGCTCAATTAGTGAACGGCTGTTAAACTATACATACATTTAAATATTATATAGCAGTACAAAGTTAGTTATGTAGTTGATGGCATGACAGCCATTTAATCATTAACCTGTTTTAAGAATACATGGAAAATGAACGAGTGAAAATTTATAAAATTTGATTTAAAAAAGTTATAATTTGACTCATTAATAAATGAATGATTCTTGCAATATTTTTTTACAAACGATACACTGTGCTATTTTATATTAATTATGTAGATACTATTTGACGGACCTGCGTTTGCTGCATCTCGGCTGGGAGGTCATACGGTTCCCATAGAAGCCTATTCAAATCAAGAGAAGGTAACTCGAAAAATACGACTATTTCGTCAATTTAAATTTCGATTTAACTGCCGAATCTGTTGTATTACTGATATTTTTGAGAGCTACTGATTGGTTGTTCAGACGTCAAAATTAGAATTGAGAGCAACTCGCATTTTGTTTAGTTGCCTAATCTAAATTCAGGCTGAATAGACCCCGGATTCCAAGAAGTAAGCCTGATGATAAATTACCTCTTAAACCCTTCATAAAATAATAAAACCAAAAATATATTCACTTTGTTCTCTGGGAATTATTAAATATTTAAGTGTTAATTAACTTTCTCGTTGACTGTACAAGAATAAAGTAATCAACGTTGATTGTGTATCTCTCCGAGAAAGTTGGAGACGAAAATTATTTGATACAATCTATACATACAAGAAAGACTTACTGTCTTAATTTGGATTGCTCATATTTTTATGTACAGTGGGTTACAAATTTTCTTCCTTTCTATAATCATTTGTCAGCCTACGTATTATTTAATCAAAGTAACATAGATTGCGTGTAATACAATAAACTATCGATGTCTTGTTTCTTTATAAGAAAATAAGTAAACTCATGCTAGTAGCAGCTTAAACTTAATAACATTAATAAGTAGAATGGTGATAGAATTTATGACATCGGCACAGTATCATTGGAGTTTAATAATTACAAATTCACACACACACACACACACACACACACACACACACACACACACAAACACAAACACACACACACACACACACACACAAACACAAACACACACACGCACGCACATGCACACAAACCCAAACAAATTTTTCTTCTTCATACTATTAGTGTAAACTCATTAGCCTAAACCTAATACTAATAACATTATAAATAGATCTATTATCTAAGAGCTTCTAAGACTAGTAGTTGTGTAGTGACATCACTTCATACAATTTTTCTTTCAAATGGTCTAGGTACACATAGCTGAACTCTTTATTCTGTAACCATCTTTTGTATGTACCTATGATTTACAATTAATTTGATTTGAATTTGAACTTTTGTGTCCCATTGTTATACACTTATATGTTCACAAAGAATAGGCAGAAGTGTTTGACATCAGTATATTTCGATTGGTTATATCCAAGTTTCCTAAAGTGGAAGACTGAGCAACTATCCGCAAATGGGAGGTAGAGAGTCCCCCAGCCACGTGGCTTCACATGACATACGATATCATTATCTCCTCGGGTAAGAGGGTAAGCTGAGCGCCACCATTGTAGCACTGAACGTGTTTGCAATGGTGACCCTCTTTCATGAGACTTTGCCTTCAGCTCAACATCAGGCGAGGTGAAGTCAAATTGACGTGCCATAAGTAAAAAAAAATTGAAAAAAGAAGTTTTTGCTTGCTTTGAGGGGCGCGGTTTGGCATATCAGTCGCGTTCACTACAGCCAAAGATTCTGTACTGTTCCTATCTCTTCTGATGAAACTCAAACCAAAATTGAATCCAAAATTTCATAACGATGACTCAACATTCAAAACAGTACCAATGCAAATATTTTTTTCATATTATTTTCATTTGGAGAATGTCAACATTCTTTGTTTGGGAGGTATGAATACGTGAACTAAAATATTTAGGGATTGATCGCTGTGTGTGGAAGTATTGGTGCTTGGTGCCTTTGTCATTGGTGCTATTGTGTCTGATACACTGTGACTGTTTTCGAAACCCGGTGGTGCTTTTGGTGAACCGTAGTAATTTATTTTTTAATTTTGACGTTTTGTAACCGCAGTTTTAATTATCTGTCTTCTTTATCCAAGCTCAATACCAGTCCTGCTAAGGATTTGGCTGAACTTCGATATTTTCGGGGAAGGGACTACCTTTTTCTCTTCCTTAATAAACGTTGTAGATTCGTCCGCTATTGCCGTATTCCAGCCACCATTGTTAACTGGAACAATAAGTTACTGGGCTGAATGTATATTTTTATACCACTTAAGTGACAGACAAGCACACGGTCCACCTGATGGAAAACGGTCGCCGTGGCCTATGTACGTTTGCAACACCAGGGGTGTTACACTCCCTACCCTGTAGAAACCTTCTAATGCCTTTCTTGAAGAACCCCAGTCGCTTGGGAGAACTACGGCATGAAGTTCATTCCATAGCTTGAGAGTGCACGGGATGAAATTATTTTCATACCGTACAGTGCGCACCGTTTCTGGATGTAATGTGTGAGGATGAACTCCCTGTCTATTTAATAAGAATACATCTGTCTGAGGTTAAACACTGAAGCAGTCCTATCCCTTTGTCCTCTTCTACGACATCGCATGGGAAAAGATGGAGAGGCATCAGTTCTACTCTGCGAGGAATAAACCTATTAATGGTTTATAAACTGTAAGATGTAAAAAAAATTGTAATGGCCAGGATTCGAACCATGGACTTCGCAATCGTAAGGCCGACTCCATAACTATTAAGTTACCGAAGCATATATTCTCAAACTGTTCCAGTTAAGAAGAAATACGAAAATAAAATTGCAGTGACAGAAAATTTTACGATTATTATGATTTCATTTTGTACGAAAGCACCCTTTAGGCGTGGGGTTCACGAACTGGGCAATAAATAATAATATAATATGTGTAAAAGCCCCATAACTGTATTATTTTCATCTTCCTAAAAGGATATCAGTTACAACTTACAACTCAGTTAGATTTTACTACGCGTAGCACGTAAGTAGGTGCGAGCTACGCAGTTTCGTAGACGTACTACGTCGTAGATTATATGGCAATGTCAAAGTGATCATTGTTTTATCTTTGTATGAGTTTTTATTATGACGTCAGAATGTGTCTATTTATTTATTAGTCGAAGGTACGTTTATAAACTACTACTATCATTATGTCATTGAACATTTGTAGTTCTAGATTTTTCATAAAATATACAGAACATGAATAGTACAGCGGCACAGACTGGATGCGGAGGGCGGATGATCGGGAGCAGTGGCGCACACTAGGAGAGGCCTATGTCCAGCAGTGAACTTCAATAGGCTAATTGATTGATTGATTGATATATTAAGAGACTTCAGGTTTCCAAGTCCCACCTCTTTTCTTCCGTGCGCAAAATGCCCCCGGATACCGTCCCCACCAAAGTCGGTGGATATGATTATGTCGGACTCGAACCGACTAAAACGCTCGCCGTCTATGTGTATTTGATTGCCGGAAGAGAGATTATACAAGACATATCTCTCGCACCCCGGCAGATCTCTTTGATATGACCCCCTTTCCCTAATGTGGGAACCATGGTGTCCCCATCTAGCCCCCGGATATGGGGGGGCGGATTCTGTACCTCAGTCGCGGCCAGCTTCTGCTAGGGCTAGGCTCATTCAATTTTATTCCATTAAAATTATTTACTGAAATACGATAAAGCATTTTTTTGGATATGAAAACATAGACTTCGACCTCACGCATTATTGCTGTCTTCGCTATCAATACACTTCTAAAACACAACAAAGACAAATGTATACCTACTTTTTGCACTGACGTCACAGTTCCAATACATGAACGATTTGTCTTCATCCCCCAGTAATTCCAGAGAGGCGTTAGGACGTGACAGTTGTATAATATTACTGCGGAGACGTCCGTCGTTTTCGCAAAATGTTGTCTCAGTCGCAAATGTCTGATGTTAAGTCCCCAGTATACAGTGGGTAATACCTCATCATTCTCTGAACCTTTTCCCAACTCAGTTGGGGTCGGCTTTCCAGTCTAACTGTGATGCGGCTGAACTTCGATATTTTCCGTAAAGTGACTGACCTCCACAACCAATGGTCCAAAGACCAATGGTGATATTGAAGTTCCAAGTTAGACTCCAACTATCCGTAACGACTGCCATAGACAACGTGCTGTCCGAGGCACGATCAGACCAGTACAAACAGCCATATTCATGCATACAACTTTTTGCATTGAGCGGGGATCGAACCAATCAACAGTGGGTAATACCTATACCTGCTTAATTGTTGACCTGAATGGGGCAAAGGAGGGTGCGGTAGATGTCACTGAGTTTTGGTCTGAACGTATCTAGCTACTTTGTTATCACTAACACGAGCAAAATAAGAAGTTAAGGACTATGCTCTGCAATGCGCAACTGTAGGCCATCGTCACGTACTGTGGTACATACCTCTTTACTTTTGAATAAATTTATCCTTAGAAGAATAAAGTGTGCGAGTGACATACGTATCTTTACACAAAACCCAGATTTTAGTCGGTTCGATTACGACATAACCACTCTCAACCGTCCACACGGGGGTGGTATTTGAAATTTAAAAAACCCCCGGCACACAAATACGTACCAAAACTATAAAAAAAAAGTAAAAAATTAATAATATATCAAGACCTCTACCCGGCGAAGCGCTCCTACATATTTTTGAAACGATTCACGGCACGGCAACGCATATTTATTTTCTTCTTTTGGAGTATTTTTGTATTAGGAGTTTTTTAAATTGTTAGTTTGATTTTTATTTTATAGTTTTTAAATTGATCTCCTTAACAAGCCCTTTCATTTGATACTCTTATTGACGGACTTAGTTAATTTAGAAAGTAATTCGCTATTTGTTAGTGGCGGCCATCTTGGATCGACTTAAAGGACCCGGGACTGTAGGAAGAAGGAAACACGTGCGCCGGCAAGGAATTCCAGGACCGAACCGCTTGGTTCTTGATGGAATATTCTGTACCGTATGCGAGTGACACCTAAGCCCTGCACGCGTTGTCCTGTGTAGGAAAGGGGAGGGTGGGATTAGTTGGAAGAGCTCATCAGAACATTCACCATGGTAGAGACGATAAAATACTGCCAAGGACGCAACATCCCAAATCGGTTCATCCGTTCGGTGCTACAATGCCACGGACAGACACACACACACACGAGACACTTATAACACTCCGTCGTTTTGACGTCGGCGGTTAATAAAACAAATTTGCATATTTCACTATAATGTCGGCCTAAATTACGAAATATTTTTAGTCTATTCAACATTCCAAATGTAGCTTAAAAAGAATACGTTTCAGATTATGATTTGTTTCAGATCTTGGTACATTGTTTACATTTTTCGTATGCCCAATTATCCTTTGTTATAAAGAGTACATTTTTATTCAGTCTTTTTTCTCATCTTCGAGATTGAAAGTATTACATTTTGAGATTAATATTGAGGGTACTTTACAAGTAATTGTGGTACCTCTTAACATTTAAAAGGTTTAGTTCTATGGCACCGATATTGGCCCTTTTTTTTGTGCGTAAAATTCCCACGGATACCAATGTCACCGGAGCCGGTGAGAGAGGTTATGTCGGACTCGAACCGATTATAACGCACGCTGTCTTTGGGTCTTTAGTTGCCAGAGATTCTGACAAACATACACATACACACAAACACACACACACACACACACACACACACACACACACACACACAAAATACAAATACAAAGTTTTCCGCTGTATAATCTTCTTTCATCATTTACTGAATCTTTTCCCAACTCAGTTGGGGTCGGCTTTCCAGTCTAACTGTGATGCGACTGAACTTTGATATTTTCCGTGAAGCGACTGCCATATGACCTCCACAACCAATGGTCTAATGACCAATGGCGATATTGAAGTTCCAAGTTACACTGGTTGGACTTTTGAGGGCTCCAACTACCCGTAACGACTGCCAAAAAGGTTTGTATGGCAACCGGGATACTATTATAATCTTCTTTATATATAAAAATGAATTGCTGTTCGTTAGTCTCACTAAAACTCGAGCACGGTTGGACCAATTTGACTAATTTTGATAATATGAAAATACTCGGAATGGAGCAGCGGGAACGGGCAGAGCCGCGGGCAACAGCTAGTATTAGTATAAATATATACAAAATAAATTTGTAACTTTTCGTCAAAAGAACTTGAGTTGTCGACCTGTCGTGTAATTATTCTTGTCTCTCAGGATTTTGATGAAACCTCTTTGATCTAAATAGTATCTGGTGACGAAACACTTCGAAAGTAATAACGATGCTGGCTGTTAATATCTCAAATTCTGTTTAAAATACTTACTTTTGAACAAACTGAAAGAAAAAATTATCTCAAAATATTTTGCTAGCACATTTAATCATCAATCAGACCTACTGTATTGTATGGATGGTCATGTTTGACCTTAAAATCAATGGATGTTAGAAAACTGCATGTAGCGGAGATGTGAATGTTAAGATGGATGTGTGGTGTGACGAGAATAAACAGAATACATATGGAATTAGTATATTAGAGAAAGTTTGAAAGTGACACCAGTAAATGCAAAATTTTAAAATGAACGTCTGTTGTGGTATGTGGTATGGGCATTTTTTTTATTTAGGGCACGCCAATTCAATTTCACCCCGCCTGATAGTAAGCTGAAGGTAAGTATCAGGAAGGAGGGTCACCATTACAAACACGTAGACAGTTACAATGGTGGCGCTCAGCTTGACGGCCTCATCAGATGCTTTTTCACGCCCCTCTTAAAGGACCCGGAGAAATACTGTATTATACACATATAAATTCGTACAGGACCACATTGATATTATATATTGTAGATGGACGGAAACAAATTGACCGCTGGCCCGCAATGATCCTGTCTGACCTTTGATAAAAGCTTTCATGAAAATTTAATAATCATAGCTTGTATTAAGCGTGCATGTATTGTGGTAATGTGTGTTATATATATAAAGACTGAATGGCCCGCCCCGGTATTGCCCGTGACGGGATGTCACGGGCAATACCGGGGTGGGCCTGTTAAGGTATTTTGATCCCTAATTCGCAACCAATAAGAACTATTTCAATGATAAATAGCGTTATAGTGGTATAGGTTATTCGAATCTATAAATCTATCCCTGTGCCAAATTTCAATAAGGTGGTTGTTCTTGCAATATTGAGTAGCAAACACCCAAAAATATGTCAAATATACGTTTCTACTGAAAAAAATGAAGTACCACGTTTCATATTACTTTAGATACCTTAGGGAATTTTCCAGAAAGGTTTATTTGCGAATCGAATCATGATTTTCTTGCCGTTATTTCTTTGTAATTCGAAACCATACTTGTCTACTATAATTTGAGAATTCACCATTTTGTTTGATCCTGAAAAAATGTAATAACCTTTGTAGGAAAAAGGAAGAAGGCTCAGCTGGCTCAGTCAGGTGTTATCTTGTGAGGAAACTGTCCATTTGAGTTATGGAGGCCTGACCCAGACTACTTAAAGTACTTTTGCTGTTTCAAATCCTTGTGCAAAAACGATGTTCTGGCAATCTCTTTATGTGATAATCTCATTGTTTTGCTTCTTCTGTAGTCCTTATATTTCTGATAACTGCTAGCCTCTATTAAAAAGTATTTGCGTCGAAATTGGAACAACATGTGGCGTGGTAGTAGAGTGTTGGATTGCTGATTCAGAGGTCGTGGGTTTACTTCCTGTTCATTACAAACATTTGTATTTTGTATTTGTAATGCGTCTATTGGTAGTGGGCTGGATATTTTGTAACGCAAAATTGTTAGTGGCGTTAAAATTTGATTTCGGTAAACAATACGTTGTACCTATGACGACATCTGTAGGGTTTGGGGGGAACTTTTCATCGATCACCAATTCGGTATTGATGAATGGTTTCCCAATCTGACAGCAGATGTCGCTAGTATGTTTACCTATTTCAAATAGAATTATAATATCGTGATAGGTTAAATTGTTTGTGATATTTTATTCAATCATATAGCTTAATGTCTTTAATTTCAAATTGTCATAATCTAAATTCCTAGTTGCCCAAATTAATTAATCACGGCAAGAATGTCGATAGTTTATGCTTGTAGTTCTGTATGATCTGTGGTATATTTTTTTATTTGTTCCGCGATTCGATCAGGTGAACGAATAATTCGTGATATCAGATTAATTTACTAGAATATTCCATGAAAAAGGATATAAATACACCCCTCCCGGTGGATGCGAAGACCTCTGATAATTACTCTGAAGATTAAGCACGAAACTCTGTTCGTATTTCATTGATTTTTCTGATAAGTTGGAACTCTGAATTATATGTACCTACCTACATATAAATTAAGTATCTTAGATTCTGTGCATCCTTCCCGGACTTCTCTGGTAAGATATGCTGATTTGTCTTTCTCTAGTAGTGATTTCTTTATATCTGTGTCGTTCGTTTGCGTCAGTGATATACCTAGGCTTTTTGTATTCTTGATGCAGGGTCCCAAGGTTTAGCGGACAATATTAGTGACCTATCTACATTGTTGTGATTCCGTTGTTGGAGTCCCTGTTCGGAACAGCTGTCCCTTCGTTTGGCTCGCGGCAGTGCGGGCGGTGGCTAGCAGCAGACCTGCCTACGCAAGCCGACAACCGACGCCAGGGGAACCATCCGAAGAGGAGTGCCAAAAGGTCACGTAATCTTAACTTGTACAATAACTGTAACTTCATATACCCGCTACCTTGAGTTGTAATTACGAGATCAGCTGTGTGCTACGAGGGAGGCGCATAAGCATCTTATATTGTATTTACATTTCTATATCTCTGTGCCTGTGATAATTCTACTGTATGTACAACTGTGTACCCTATTGAATATATGCATGTATAAAATCTTAGTGTTGTTTCATTAGGGGTATCTGGAGCACGCACCCACTATCTCCACTCTGAGATAAAAGGCGCCCAAGAGTCTCTTTCGAAAGCTCTTGCCTGGGTTAGCCGGTGGAGTAGCTGGGGAGTTTCCCAGGTTACAATTTATATGTATGTTTCTATGTATGTGTTTACCTGTATAATAGATATATATTTATTAATAAAATGTATCTAAGTAAGTTTACCTAACTTCGATTTATTTTGATTTTTAATTGACTTCAAAAAGTAGAATGTTTATAAACTCATAGCAATCGTTTTTAATTATTATTTTTTGGTGTTGTCTTTGAATTTATATATTCGTTGCCATATCATCCATTCATCCATCCATACTTACAAACTTTCGTATCTATAATATTTAAAAATATTTTAACATTCCAAAATACAAGATGGCGAGCGTTCCCTCGGTTCCCGCCAAAACTTGACAGAGTAATCAAAGTATCAGTAAGCGAGTCTGTGACGTCACCGCTTACGTCACGGCCTCATATTGACTCATCCCGGCCGGGAGGGCACAAACGAAATGCGTTCGAGCCCCCAGGGCCCAGATCTTTATAGACAAAGTACTCCGGAATATTTCGGAGGGTTTTATTGGTCGTTATTGTTTTGTAACAAATAATTTCGTGTTCTTTCCGCATACAATAAAAATTGGAGAGTAAAAATTTGGAGAAGTTTCTACGTTTTACTTCGTGTATACTTTGCTGACCCTAATAATTTTTTTATTTGATCTGAATCTGTAAAAAGTTTGTATATAGTCGCCCCAAGACGGTTGTATAGGAGAATTTTGAATGATCAAGACTTGTCTCCTTGGTCCAGCAGTTAAAATATTCCCCCCTGTGAAAAGAATAAAAGAAAAGAGAAAATAAAGAATTATCGCCAGCTCGAGTCCCATCGATCATTCAGTTTTTCTGATCTAAATTGAATGTATAGTGTTCTGAATTTGTTCGTGTGAATTATTTGTACACAAATGAATTTTATTGAAATTTTGCATACATATAGAGTTAAGACCTGTATTAGAATAATCATTATATCTGCCTGCTCTTGTTTCTATTATTTGTGGTCGGAATGAAATATGTCGTTTCCTCTCATGCACGGATTGAGAGGTAGGATATGACGGTATCTCCCAAACTTAATTGACAATCCAACAGGGGAAGTACCTCTGCCCTACAGAATACCGCAGCACAGAAACTCTCTTAACCTTCTTCCCTACCCTCTATATAGTCGGCAGCACTAATGATGACCTCCGGCCCCCTGAGCGATTCTTATGTTCTGTGAAAACAAATTACCGCAAAGCAATTTTTTTTCTACATAGTTTACTCTCCATCGTATCAGTAAAGCTAAATGAAACGAAAATTTCTCAAAAAACCGTCAACGCAAAAAAGGACATTAACTCGCATCTTGCGAGTTAATGTGTTTTTCATGTTTTTTTTTGTTTCATTCAGCTTTACTAACACGATAGAGAGTGAATAACGCAAGTTAAACGGTATAAAAAAAATTAAAAAACAAATTGCTCTGCCGTAATTTTTTTTCATGCCAATATGTTGTTTATCAGGAGTACTACCAGGGTCTTTTGGCTTCGGAAGTGTTTTCTCTTACACCCTATATTACTTATATATGTATACTGTATAGGTACAGTTGGAATATAGCACGTGAAACAATGTTGGGTTCAAGATCATAAAAGCGAATTTACGACGGTCTGCGAAGGTACGCCGATTCACGTTTTATTTCCGCATTCTGAAGTCAATTAGGTTGTTTTGATAGTGCCGTGAACGGTGTGGTCGGCGGTTAAATTTGTACATGTTGAGCTATAAATAGAATATGGAGGATGGGATCAAAAGCCGTTATTATATGTACCTGCTATAAACGTGAGGATGAAAAAAAAATACAATGTGTAAAAGGAACAATCCCGAAGCTGAAGGCCCCTGGCAGTACTCCTGGTACACAACATATTGGCATTAAAAAATACGGCAACGCAATTTTTTTTATACCGTTAACTTGCGTTGGGAAATCTAAATGAAACAAAAAATTCATGAAAAAAAAACATGAACTCAAAAGATGGCGCTAACGACGAAAATTTCGTAAAAAAAAAACGACACTGCAAAAAAAAAATAAGTTTTTTTTGCAGTGTCGTTTTTTTTTTACGAAATTTTCGTTTCATTTAGCTTTACAGATATGTTGGAGAGTAAATAATGTGTAAAAAACAGAGCATTGCCGTAACTTTTTTATGTTGTGTAGCAGGAGTAGTACCAAGGGCTTTCGGCTTCGGGAGTGTTTCCCTTACACCCTGTTAGTGCACGTTGGATAATCTTCATAAAATAATTGACTGTTTGTACACAGATTATATAAAACTATGGGGGACGTCTTTTCAGTTTAGACAATTATTCACTTGCAAGACCATTTCGCAGACTTAAACCTTTTATAGGTAGGTCTAGCACTATCACTCGCACACTTTATCCCTCTAAGTATTATTCATCATACATGTATGTAAATTTAACTGTATATTGATCAACCGACTGCGAAAGTAAATTCAGGCTCTCAAAAACACGTAATCCGTAAGCTGGAAACAAAAAGTTTGAAACAAAATGAACTCAAACTACTCGTAACTTGTAAGGTATTGACAGCTCTTTGAAATTAAAACGCGATGTAACGTGTTTGAAGATGACAGGAGAAATCGGAGTCTTCAAGTGAAGTAACCCGAAGGTTTAGGTGTAACTGCATTTTCCTGTTTTTCAATGGTCTTCGTAACGATTTGCGATTTGACGGTTTGGTTGTTAGGTATGAGTACTATGTCCACATTATTTATACTGTTGATTGATGGCACTTGATGGAACTTATTCTTATACATTATTGATAACACACTTGTATTTCTCTACTGTATTTATTATTGTGTTATTTTTTATTTTTTAACTGTCAATGTAAACCTTTGAGAATGCCGCAAAGCGAAACCTATTAGGTACAATAATAAATACAGTGGAGAAGTACAAGTGTGTTATCAATAATGTATATACTATGTACACGTTTTCAGTGATTGATTTTAAGAAACAAAATTATATGATCACCTCTTTAAAAGTAAGACCACTTGACCACCTCTTATAAGTACCTAATATTATTTCAATGTACTTTCATAGTTTTATTTAGACCGTCAACGTCTGTTTAAATACTAGCGTTACACAGTTAAAATGTATTAAACAGCATCTCTTACTGTGATAGATGTATTTATTTGTTTAATTTGTTAAGTCTCCCAACATGCAGTACCTACACAAACATCAATGGATGACAACGACGGTCCGAATCATACTATGAAAGTAACGTAAGATTGAAATAGTATTACTTTTAAGAGATGATAGCAAGACCCCTGGTCAGTTTTAAAATCTGCATCATATAACATAACATAAACTCACCCCTATATCCTCGAAGGGGTAGGCAGAGGTGCTAGCTCCTACATATCGCCAGTTTATGTTTAGGTCCCAATGCACCTAATAGGTGGCCTATTGCCACTAACCGGGCACTTATATACCTGCGATAAATATACACATAACTTTGAAAAGCATCGAAAAGTCATTGGTGTGTGCCATGGTAGAACCTGGGGTTGAACCCGAGACCTCGTCTCAGCAGTCCATTAGCGGTTACTAAAATCTGCTATTATTTTTCTTTTTTAAATCTGCTGTAGGTCTATTTGGTTGATATAATTATTACTGATTAATTAGAACCGGTTATTTACCAAAAGTCAACGCTGACAGCGTCACGGGTATCAGCTAGTTTGATATAAGATCATTGATTACGCCCCAGTGATTTAATCAATAACGTCTTACGCGACTATTACACCACAGACACAATAAACTATAAATATTTACCTTCTATAGAGCGAACTAAACAAACCGTGTTGTTACGACCCACGTCATAGTGAGAATCGAATAGCGAATAGGGATAATAATTACACCTGATTATGGTCATTGTTGTATAGCTATGCACCTCTTATAGGACCCTCAAAGATAAATAGAATCCTACCAACACATTTGCAGGACAACACATGCAGGGCTTAGATGTCACCCGCATACGGTTCGGAATATTCCATCAAGAACCAAGTGGTTCGGTGAGTCTTTCCTCTGCTGCACCATTAAATCTTGGAATTCCTTACCGGCGCACGTGTTTCCTTCTTCCTACAGTACCGGGTCCTTTAAACGGGGCGTGGAAATGCATCTGAGGAGGCCGTTAAGCTGAGCGCTACCATTGTAACACTTTGCGTGTTTGTAATGGTGACCCTCTTTCCTGAGACTTTGCCTTCAGTTTACTATCAGGCGGGGTGAAGTCAAATTGACGTGTCCTAAATAAGAAAAAGAAAAATAAGAATATAGTAGAATTCATGCTATATTGCAAGTAAAAAAGGTATCTAATCATATGTGTAATGTGAGAATGTGTATGTAAGTGTCTGTTAAATATGTAAGTAAAAATATATGTCAGGTCTTCTAGTAACCTTGTTTATTCGGAGACCTAACGCGTGAGGTCGTTATCTCATTGAAAATGGGATACCTTCGGACCATTTATATGATTTATTAGTGAGGGCATTTTCCTTTTGGTCCCGCTAAGTCCCTTTTCAGACCGTTAGAGTTAGTCCAATTAGCCCAAAACTTGGAGCTAATTTTCAGGTATTTTCTAACGAAGTTTCACACGATATTTAACTCAATGAACAAATTTATAATGACAGTTTTAAAGCTCGGGCGATATTTTATGTTTTGACTAAATCTGGGTCGCAATAAATATTGTTGCATTTGAAATATTAAGTAACCATGGTAGGTATGCTATGCTTACCTGGGGTGTAGATAAGTTTGTCTAGAATCATCATTCTCTGAACTTTTTCCCAACTCAGTTGGGATCGGCTTTCCAGCCTATGATGCGGCTGAACTACGATATTTTCCGTGATGCGACTGCCATCTGACCTCTGCAACCAATGTTCCAATGACCAATGGTGATATCAAAGTTCCTAGTTAGACTGGTTGGGCTCTTGAGGCTTCAACTATACATAACGACTGGCATAGATATTTGTATAACAACCGGGACCGACGGCTTAACGTGCTCTCCGAGGCACGACCAGACCAGTGCAAACAGCCATATTCATGCATACAACTTTTTGCACTAAGCGAGGCTAGAACTCGCGCCGCGTGCGTAGCAGTCGCGTGCACTACCAATACACCACGGAGGCTGTTTGTCTAGAATGCACTAGAACAATTATTTTTTCGTAGTATTTATTTATTCTTCATAGTAAGTAGAAGAGCGGTACTTCCCCAGTTGAGTCCTTTCGTGTTAGTAAAAGCACGGCTTCATAGCTCCACTATCATTATTATAGATATTTCTCACGCAATACACGTCAAGCCTTTCGGTTGCGTTTTTAAATACTAACTGTAATGTATTTAGATGGTTTCGTATTTTTATTATTAGTGACACGTGACGACTAGCGTCACGATCGTGGTTTGATTGAATTTTAGGGATCCTTATCTAAAAATAATTTAAAGGAAAACAAAAAACTCGACTGCGTAAAAACTAATTGCCAGAATTACGTGAAAACCTAAAGATGATTTTAAAATACCTATTCAACGACACCCCACTTGAAATAGTTCATCGACATTTTTTTTCATTTTGATTATACGGGGTCTGGTTGTCGCTGTGGTGAATTTTGATTATTGTCATGTCATTAGTGACACTCGCAAGGTTAAGACGAATCGATTGACGTAAGAATTATCAAAATCGGCCTATGCATTTGGTCTCTAGAACGCCACATAGAAACAAACATACATACATACATACATAGACTGATAAACACAATACCCTCCTTTGCGTCATGCAGTCGGGTAAAAAGGAATGAAAGAACCCTTATAGGATTATTTCACTATAAGCTAGTAAAACTACATATCACCAACCATTGTATTTCCCGCGTTTAAGGGGGTGAGTCAGTTTAATGCATATTCCGGGCACTATTGTTAACTCGAGCCATGCACCTGGGGTCGAGTCTGAACTGTATACAGGTTAGGGAAACACTCCCGAAGCCGAAGGCCCCTCCCTTTTTCTTTTTTTTTATTGTGTGCAAAATCCTCATGGATACCACCTTTGTTTGAAAGTTGATTTCAAGATTTTACAACTCTGTATTAAATTTCATTTTTATTGGCCGCTTGATAAATTCAATTAGATTTTCAAAAACAGTTCTTCTTAAATGCTCATTTTGATAATAACATTTCGTATTACTTTTTTACAGTTGTCACTTTTCATAAACGTAATTAAAGTCGCTGTTTGCTTAATGTTGTCTCATTCATACACAAAGAAAATGTGGATTTGTCATTCCTAAAAAATGCAAAAATGTTAGTATTGTAAATTAGGTTTCCTCCAATTTCTTCAAACAAAACGGCAATTTCATATGTAACGACCTAATATTAAAATATACCAATTTATTTCAGACTGGTAATACATTTCGTTCAGTAACAAACTCGGGACTGACAGCTGCTACATCAATTAGGTCTGAATTCGGGCTTTCGGCATAATACTCTCCACATATACCTATATGTAGACATTAGCGGTGCGTACTGAGCTAAAAATAGGACTTGTGAAGTTTCTGAACAATGAAAAAAATGGATCGGCGTGCGCTGACTAAAATAGGATTTGAGGGATATATTTGGTATGTTTGAAAAAACAGAGAAGAGATGAAAGTGATGATGTTAAAAGGTCTTAAGTACGAACGTAAGACGTGGACGAGACGTTTTATTCGGTGGAAGACTTAAAGTAAATATGCATGTCATTCATACCCATAAAGAAATGAGTTATATGCTACGCTTTATGTTGTGACTCTAATTTTAGTTGCTAAGGAGATAAATATTGCATTGTATAATTATATTGTCTCTGTTTGCATGTCTATTTTATAATGAAATGTGCTTGGACTAGACATTGTACTACACTTTACATTACCATCTTGTTGTACCATACATACATAAACTCACGCCTATATAACCCTGTACGAGTTTGTAATGGTGGCTCTCTGCCATTAGGCCTAAAGTCAAATTGACGTGTCCTAGATAGAAAAAATCTACCTGCCAAATATATTATCCAACATAATTATTATCATTCCCCTCCATACATTTCTATCAGCAATTAAGTTTCAATTCGTTTGTCCTTGTTCTGTAGGATGCTATCGTTTAGAATTTTTTTTTTTTTTTTTTTTTTATCTATGGCACGTCAATTTGACTTCACCTTGCCTGATGTTAAGCTGAAGGCAAAGTCCCATGAAAGAGGGTCACCATTGCAAACACGTTCAGTGCTACAATGGTGGCGCTCAGCTTGACGGCCTCATCAGACGCTTTTTCACGCCCCGCTTAAAGGACCCGGGACTGTAGGAAGAAGGAAACACGTGCGCCGGCAAGGAATTCCAGGACTTAATGGTACGGCAGAGAAAAGACTCACCGAACCGCTTGGTTCTTGATGGAATATTCTGTACCGTATGCGAGTGACACCTAAGCCCTGCACGCGTTGTCCTGTGTAGGAAAGGGGAGGGTGGGATTAGTTGGAAGAGCTCATCAGAACATTCACCATGGTAGAGACGGTAAAATACTGCCAAGGACGCAACATCTCTACGCATCTGCAAAGGCTCGAGGGACTCTGTGACCTCAGGACTCCCAATAATGCGGACCGCACGTCGCTGCAACCTGTCGAGAGCATCTAATAAGTACTTTGCGGAGCCATCCCAGAGATGCGAGCAGTATTCCACGCAGGAGCGAATTTGTGTCTTATAAAGAAGACACCGCTGCTCCGGCGTGAAAAAACGTCTCACTCTGTTCAGGACTCCGAGTTTACGCGAAGCTGTTTTGATGATGCTCTCGATATAGTTCTTGTTGTTCAGTTTGCAGCGCACGTCCATACCGAGTATATTGAGGTTATCCTGTAATGGCAGTGGTGTGCTCTGAAGAGTGGGAGGAGGAAGGAAAGGAGATGTCTTTGCTGAAAACGCGCATGCCTGCGTCTTCTTGGCATTGAACTCGACCAGGTTCTCAGATCCCCATTGGGAAACGTGATTGAGGATCCGGTCAAGCCCAGTGACAAGAAGTCGCCTCTTTTCCGCTATATCGGACTGCTTGGCCGCAGAATGTCCGTGGTAGCTCCCGTGTACAGTGCTATCGTCTGCATAGCAGTGGATGCTGCCGGTGGACAGCATGTCATTGATATGCAGAAGAAAGAGAGTGGGTGATAAGACGGACCCCTGCGGCACACCAGCATTTACCTGCAGGAACTCCGATGCTCGTCCATCACAGAGAACGCGAATACGGCGCCCCTGCAGGAAGCTAGCAACCCAATTGCACAGTCTAAGAGGCAGACCGAAGGCTGGTAGTTTGGAAAGAAGCGATTTGTGCCAGACTCTATCGAACGCTTTGGCGATGTCTAGGCTAATAGCCAGTGACTCACCATGCTTGTCCATAGCCTCACCCCAAAGATGGGTAACATACGCCAGAAGATCACCCGTTGACCGTTTCGGCCTAAAACCATATTGTCGGTCATTAATTAGGGAGTGATCCTCTAGGTGGCGCATGAGCTGTGTGTTGATAAGGTGCTCGAAGACCTTGCACAGCACTGAGGTGACGGCTATGGGCCGATAGTTGGCTGGGTCTGAGCGATCTCCCTTCTTGGGAATCGGCTGTACATTCGCTTCTTTCCACGCCGTCGGCACTGTACCCGAAATGTAGGAAAGTCGGTACAGCCGCGTGAGCATTGGAGACAACTCCGCTGCACATTTTTGAAGAACCACCGCTGGTATACCATCCGGACCACTGGCTTTCCGGACATCGAGTGACTGCAGCACTGCTCGGACATCGCGTTGCCTGATACGAATATCAGGCATTGCGTGGCCACTGTTGGGTAGTGTCGGAGGCTGCATACCACAGTCGTCGATTCGGGAGTTGGCCGCAAAGAGATTAACCAGCAAATTTGCTTTCTCTTGCGGCTCATGGGCCAGGGATCCATCAGGGTTACGCAGGGGGGGCAGCGAAGGCTGGCAGAAGTTGGCTTGCACGGCTTTGGCCAGTCGCCAGTAGCCACGGCTGCCCGTGGGATGCGCCACCAGTTCTTGACCAACCCGTGCTATGCGCTGGGCATCCGCTCTGACGTAAGCCCTCTTGCAGACAAACAAAAAAAACTGTTCAAGTATGAGATTGACACACGTTCACGCCTGTCGTTAATGTCAAAATACGTGTCCATTCCATATATCAAATATCCTATTATATTCCATTCAACAAAACGATGATAGAGGAGGGGGAGGAACATGTCATTTCATCAATCACTAGCATATCACGAAATCCATCAATCTTTTTTGAATCTAGGTTTGGTCTTTTTCTTTTGTATTTGCGTGTAATGTGGTACAACATGGCAAAAGGCTCGCCACCTATTACATTGGGACTTAAACATAAACTGGTGAAATGAGGGTGCTAGCACCTCTGCCTACCCCTTCCCTGAAGGGGTAGGCAGAGGTGCTATATAGGCGTAAGTTTATGTTTATGTTATGTAAAAGTAGGCGACGATGACGGCAGCTCAAGCGCTCGCGTGGCGATGGTACGATGCCCGAACGCTTGGGCTGCCGGCGCCTCCTTCTGCGAGCAAGTAGTGCTCGAGAAGGAGACGACGGAACGAGTACGGAGAAGACTCCGGAACCGCACAGCCCGCGATGAGCGGAGGCGACTCGGACGTCGCAGGTCGCAGAATGACCTCCTTCCTCCATGAGCGCGGGCCTGGGAGTGACGGGTGTAGCCACCTGTCGCTCTAGCAGAAGCAGGCCACGGCGGCGGCGCAAAGTGCGCCTCCCCATACTCGGGGGCTAGATGGGGACACCGTGGTCCCTACACCCGACGGGGGTCATCTCGAAGAGAATGCCCCGGGTCTGCCCGGGTGCGAGGGATATGTTGGCTACTAACTCACCTCGGACAACTGAAGACTCAAAGACGGCGTGCGTTTTAGTCGGCTCGAGTCCGACATAACCTACCCAACCGGTGGGGGGAATCCGTGGGAATTTTTCGCATGATATAAAAAAAGCTCAGGCGCTCGCGTATCGTACGCATACTCGGTGGTACCGTTTAACTTTTAAAAACCCACGGTACCACCAAGGGTATGGCCAGGGGTACCGTGGGTCTGACGCGGTAATGCGTGTATTTATCGCAGGTTTATAAGTCCCCGGTTAATGGCAATAGGCTCGCCACCTATTAGGTACATTGGGACCTAAACATAAACTAGGGAAATGTGGGTGCTAGCACCTTTGCCTATCCCTTCGGGGTACGTGAGAACTCCTACAGATAAGGATGCGGTGAATATTTGTATGTGACAAACATTCATATTTGTTACTCAAATGTACAGTAAAATTTCGCCTCTAATATTAAAGTCATGTAATTTACATGGCGGTTAATATTCCCGTTTACATTGCTACGACGTAGGCAGGATAAGTAATAGCGCTGTGATGGCTCCGCGTGCAAAAACTGCCGCCGTAACTGTACCGCACGCGATATCTTTTGCTTGTATTTCTTTATACAAAGAAAAATATTGCCTGCTGTCTTTAATTTATGCTTCAAAGTTACAGCTGTCATATTTTATAGTCTAGTAGCTGATGTTTCCACAATAAAAAGTATTTTTCTTCTTTGGAGAATAGAGAGAAATCGATTCATGAATGAAACAATCAAAAAACTGCGGAAGCCTTGGGTATGGGTAAGGGACTGCTGAAACGAGATCTGCTGACGGTCATGCCTGTATTCCCGAAGGGGTAGGCAGAGGTAACCACATTTCGCCAGTTTATGTTTAAGTGCCAAAGTAATAGGTAGCGAGCCTATTGCCATTAACCGGGCACTTATAAACCTGCGATAAATACGCACATAACTTCGAAAAGCATCGAAAAGTCATTGATGTATGCCATGGTAAAACCTAGGATCGAACCCGAGACCTCGTCTCAGAAGGTCATTACCCATACCACTAGGCTACCGCTACCGTCTATGTTATAGACAAAACTAGTTATAGACAATTATATGCATGTACAAAACCTTTAAAAACCACACCATAAAGCCGTTAAATATTAACGAGTTTGTTGTTTTATGAGAATTTTTGTGTACTTTATGAGGTATAACAAATGTGTTTAATTAAAGTTGAAGGGCTCTGTTGTAACTCCCGTCAGTACTGTGGCCTATAAACATAATTACCAGGCTTATGTAAGTACTTGTAATCATGAATAATTAATGTTTTGTTATTCCGCCATATTTATTTTATATATTTATAAAACAATTTTTCAAAACGTTCTTATATACTTCTGCTCAGTCACCATAACTTTTTATTTATTTATTTATTAGTTTTAAGAAGGCTTACAGAGTAGTAACAATTTATATATTATACAGTTTGATAGCAAACAAGCCTAACTACATATATACATGAAATAATTCCATACCGACTCGTAGGTCGGTTAACTACGAGTCGGTAAAATTTGTGTGATCCACAAATAGTTGTTCTGAGTCTGGGCGTATTTCGTATCCGTTAATTGTATGTTTGCAAAGTCCATCGCGATACAGGGCTTGCTACCTAATGCGGGAGTTGTGTTTAAAAAAAAACTATAATAATTTATTTATATTTAGACTCAACCAATAGGTCCTATGTCAAACAGTTTCCATTGTTACACAGTATAATAGAATCGGCGACATTTTTGACAATAACCATGAACTAATACAAGCCGTCATTATTGTATAGCAAGTTCCTTGCGGGTCGACAAACATGTGGAACTATTTTTGGATTTCAATGATCACTACCTTCCCTTTCTCTAATGACTTTTTGGTTGAATCATGCCTTCTTTGATCAGCAATTCATTATTTGTTAGAAAACACAGGTATATAGAAATAAAAAAGGATTTGTTTATTCATAATATAAGAAACCTACACATAATAAAAATAGAACATTGGTTGCTAGCTCGAAGTATCAGCAAGCATGAACAGGCATATACGTCGTAGGCAAGCTGAATAGGGTCTGGTTCAGCATGTACCAGACGGGTACATAGCGCTTCTTGGATTTGTATCGTATTTTACTAGTTAAGCCCTTTCATTTGACATCCATATTGAGGGACTTATGCAAAAATATGCATTTGCACGAGTTATATCCAAAAGGAAAAATTAGTGCGCCATTTTGTAGCGGCGGCCATGTTGGATTGACTTTGATCAAACATAGCTTAGAACACTCCCGATTTTTCTTTCAAACAAAAACCCACGATCCTCACGCACTCACACACACACACACACACACACACACACACACATACACACACACACGCACACACGCACACACACACACACACACACAAACACACACACACACGCACACACGCACACACACACGCACACACACACACACACACACACACACGCAGGTCGGGGTTTAAAAAGGGGGGTTGTAGTAAAAATATTATTATGGAATTCAACATCATATAATTCCAAGGTATTATGAACATAAATATCACTTTCTAATAACAGCCTACCATTACATAAAATAATATTGTAATATATATTTAATGAAACTATAACGAGTGCCGAAACACGAAATACGAAATAAACTTGATTCCAGCTCGCTTCGCTGTCACTTTGATGGATTAACATCGGCTCGAACTCACTGAACTTCAGAAGCTGAACTGATTTTCGTAACCACATTATCGTGTCAGGATTACAGTTCTACATCACTAGCTTTTGTTTCTGCTTCACTCGTATTAATATACAATCCTGGAGGATTAGCAATTAACTTTAGAGGGATATACCTACTGGGTGGATATTTTTGACAGTCCATGGAGGGGAAGTCCCCTAAATACAAAAAATAGTGAATTTTACTTACAGGAAACATTACCCCATTTTCAAAAAGAAACTATAATACTATGATAATCGGAGCGATTAATATTCGAAAAAATAATATCCTGTATTTTTATTGAATCAATCGATAGAGTAAATCATAAGAACCAAATCTCTTAAACAAATAAGGCAAATTAAATGAAGGAAAATCCATGAAATCTAAGTTTAAAAATTCATTGATATATCTGAGTGCAGGTTTGTTTCTTTAAAAAAATAAGGGTATATTTCTTTCGAGTGATATTCGCTATTTCCATATATAACTCTATATACTTTCCGTCCTCTATATACTTTAAGTGTATATCCCTCTAAAAGTTATTTTCCATCCGCAAGGATCCTTCTAAGGTTCTTCCCACTTGACGCAGTGATAATAAATCAAATATCCATGGTCTTTAAATTTATAGTGGGGACATCCCCTGGAACTGGAACTGACTGAAACCGCATGCCGTCTTGGATCATCAGTTGCCGTAGATGAGATTATCACGGACTAGGGCTGAACTTTGAGATAGTGCTGTGAGAACCACATCACTAACCAAATCTTGACCTTTGATAGGGGGAGGTATATATACTGCATATTGATTTAACAATCACAAGTTTCTAAAATATCCTCTATTTTTCAGCTCCAAATCGAGGCGGGCGCTGGAGAGGGTCCAGGGCCTCCAGTGAACAATAACTCGGAGGGCGCAGTGGCTAGTCCTCCTAGGGACGACAACCACAATGCTCCACAGCCGCCTGCGACCCCTCGGCCAAGACCACTCACACCTGCAGGTAAGAACTTCTTTAGAAGTCATTTTTGCACCTCTGCCTACCCCTTCGGGGATATAGGCGTGAGTTTATGTTATGTTATGTAATCATGGAATATGAAGCAGGTTCGTTTTTATGCCATAAAGTGGTACATTATGTCCAACTCATGCGAAATTATGGTCTTGTTCTTGTATCTCATGGGGAAACTATTCCAGAGATATCCTTTTACAATTATAAAAATGAAACTTTGTGAAGATGTTTGCATGTTCGTTACTTAATTTCATTCAAACAGCTGAACAGATTTGACTAGGTACCTTCTACAGAAATAGATTACACGTAAGTCAAGCCATAGGTTTCCATATATTCTGGTACCTATTTAATAAAAATTCAAATTCAATCCAATTCTGTATAGACCACCAAACGGCATTTATAAAACGTCAATATCAATAATAAGTTACTGAGCAAATGGACCACCAATTCGTAACGCGGCCCCGGTCTGAGAAGACTTTCGCAAGAAACTCAGCGGGCTTTTCTTTTTTTTGGTCTATTTACAAATGTATTCAGTCATACAAACACACACACAAGCTATAGGTATATTTAAGTCAAAGCAGTGAATCATGAAGCATGTTATTATCATTACATAATTTATAGTTCATCTACTCAGGAATTAGCTAAGATACGGTGACCTAATCCGCCAACCTACTTTATATAATTAGGAATAAATTATACGTGTTGAAAATTTTATAGCTCGAGGGTGAACGCTCGTCTATAAGCAAGAAACATTTATGTCCCGATATAGATTACTAGTATTCAGACTAGAGCCAAACTATTCCAACAATTTTATTTATACTTTTGGTGCATTATTTAACATTATGAAAAAAAAATGCATGTGTGAATGAATGTTTTATTGATATAGAAACTTTTTACAAACATGTCTTAATCTATGCTGTATTCGAAGTTACGAGTATGCCTAATACTACCAGTATTAGGCATACTCGTAACAAACAAACTAGGTTGGCGCCTGTATTTTGAGACACAGTGATTCGAAATGAAAGTGAGTGTTAAAAATCATAAAACCTATCCTCGGGCCCTCTCCGTGAGTTGCGGTGTTACCAGCACCAAAATGGCAACGTAAAAAAGAAATCTGCCACTCTGATAGGAGTGCCAATGTCAACGATTCCACAGAAGACTATCCCAGCGGTGATTATATTTACGTGTCCTGTACAAAAAACTATGAAAGTATATTCGCAATACCGTGATAAAAACATCAATTTGTCCCGAAAACAGTCGGTTATGGCTAATATTCGCATTGCGGAAATATTCCCAGCAAGTGTATCGCATGGCGTACATCGGTTAAACGCGTAATTCACGTTTCACGAGGCATTCCCACCATTCCCGTTTCGATTACGTTGGGAATAACTGTTTTGTTTTCAATTTACAACTGGGCCGCAGTATCGACGTAATTTTCTGGAAGTAGATACGGGTTAACCACAATTTAAGGGTTTTATTTGACTGAATAAACACCTTTTTACCCGAGACGCAACTTGGGAGAGTAATGAGTTTAACAGTTTATGTTTGTTCGAACTTTTGTCGTGTGGTCTGAACCTTGACTGAATGCGAATTCAATGATTCTGATTTCAATTGTTTCGTCTCAATATCTATCTGGGTAATTTCACCGACCGCATTTTTAGAGTTTCTTCGCATGAAATCACTATGTAAAACGTTTATCTATGACCACTCTATTTTTTTTCATGTAATACGAACACTAGCTTATATGAAGTCACTACTGAAAATACATTTATTTAAACATAAAATTTAAAAAAAATTAAAACATGCTAGATTCCAATAACGGTGGCGTGTCCGCGATGCACCTTTAAGCGCATTTACCTCTTTAAGTCCGCTATGATTGCAAATTTAGTACTTAAATTAAGATTATTATGTTAATTAATACATGAAGCAACCATATTTACTGCTTTCATTACTTCTATTATAACGCAGACATCGTGACAATGTCGATAAGGAACGTCCGCGCCTAAAGTGCAATTTCGGTGTGTTTTTTTTAAACCCTTATACAACGTATACACGTCAATTTAAACGATCTATCTTCTTACGCACGCGGAGTTCCAGTCATGCTCTTGCGTTTACGCAGTAATGGCATGTCCGATTCTGCCCAGTTTTCCCGCTAATACGTAAGTACCTTCTTATTTCTAAGAGGGAGTACGAAATTTTACAATCACGGTGGGTTACTGTATGAATGAATATTTGGTTTTAACATTACGATTTGCGAGTATGTTGTGTGTTGTTAGGTACCCTCAGCAATCATACATTTCACGTGACGAATGCATCACTGAGTTTTGTTTAATTTCATTTTTTCTTGATGTTTCTAACTTCGGTGGTGCAATATCGGTGGTTTCGGTGATAGATTTATTGCCACCTATATTGCATCAATACTAAAATGGCTATGAGTTTCCATATCTTTGGTAAGATATTTACTCACAAGGTAATAAATAATAAAATTACTCATTTTTTTGTTATAATTAACGTATTTACTATTACTACTGAGAGTGGGGCAATATGGGTATGGGAGGCGTAACCGAAGGGGTTGGAGGCTGGCTGACTTTCTTGAGAAAGAGCGACTCTTTATGATGAACTCTTTCTTCAAAAACCACCCCACAGGAAATGGACCTGGATGGGCCCCGGTGGTCGTACCAAAAATGAGATTGACTTCATCATGACGACGCATAGACGGATGTTCAATGATGTCTCAGTGATCCATGGGGTGAAAACCGGAAGTGATCACCTAATGGTTAGAGGCACATTGAATATTAATGTTAAACTGGAGAGATCCCGTCTGATGAGGTCTACGCTCCGACCTAGAGCTTCCCATATATACAGTACCCCGAGAGCTTTCAACTCGAACTTTCGAATCGCTTCTCTTGCCTAGAAGAATGCAGTACAGTGGACGAGATAAATAACAGGTTGGTTGAAGCTGTCCATTCAGTGGGCTCCAAATTCTTCAGGCCCCGTCGAAGAGATAGACCACAGAAGCTCACCGATCACACCCTCAAACTCATGGCCGAACGACGCTCTATGAGGCTGCAGTCTACCAATGACGCTGAAGCACATCGGCAGCTCAATAGACGTATCCAGCAGTCTTTGCGACACGACATCCGTGCCTTTAATACTCAATGTATTAAAGAAACGATTGAGCGAAATAAAGGCTCCAAAGTGTTCGCAAGAGACTTGTCTATTGGGCAGAGCCAGTTGACAAAACTGAAGAGGAAGGACGGCAGTGTCGTGTCGACTAAGGGAGATGTTTTGAGGGGGATCGAGGGGTTTTATGGACAGCTTTATACCTCAGTCACTAAGCCTGCTACTGATACGGTTAAAGATCCAAGAGCCAAGCTAACCCGACACTACACCGAGGATATCCCGGACATCAGCCTGTACGAGATTAGGGTGGCCCTCAAGCAGCTTAAAAATAACAAGGCACCAGGAGAAGACGGAATCACTTCGGAACTTCTGAAAGCGGGTGGAACACCGATACTTAAAGTCCTTCAGAAGCTCTTCAACTCCGTCTTATTCGAAGGTACTACGCCGGAAGCATGGAACAGAAGTGTAGAAGTCTTGTTCTTCAAGAAAGGTGACAAAGCCTCTCTTAAGAACTACAGACCCATCTCGCTTCTGAGCCATGTTTATAAGCTGTTTTCGAGGGTTATCACGAATCGTCTCGAACGCAGGTTTGATGACTTCCAGCCGCCCGAACAAGCCGGTTTCCGAAAAGGTTATAGTACCGTAGACCACATTCATACGCTGCGGCAAGTCATACAGAAGACTCAGGAGTATAACTTGCCACTATGTCTAGCGTTTGTGGACTACGAGAAAGCCTTTGATTCGATCGAGACATGGGCAGTGCTACAATCTCTCCAGCGGTGTTATATAGACTACCGGTACATCGAAGTGCTGAAGTGTTTGTAAAAAAACGCCACTATGTCAGTCCGAGTACAAGATCAGAGCACAGCGGCGATACTGTTGCAGAGGGGAGTGAGATAAGGAGATGTAATATCCCCGAAGCTCTTCACCAATGCAATGGAGGATGCCTTTAAGCTACTGGAATGGAAAGGTTAATATTAATGTTAATGGCGAATACATCACTCACCTTCGTTTTGCCGACGATATCGTGCTCAGGGCAGGATCGCTGGAGGATCTTAACACAATGCTCGACGACCTCAACCGAGTCTCTCAACAGGTGGGCCTCAAGATGAATATGGACAAGACCCAGGTTATGGCGAATGCTCATATTCTAAGGCCCTCCCCAGTGTCAGTTGAAGGCTCGACCCTCGAGGTTGTAGACAAGTACGTCTACCTTGGACAGATGGTCCGATTAGACGGATCAAACTTCGAGGCGGAGGTCAATCGTCGAATCCAACTCGGCTGGGCAGCGTTCGGGAAGTTACACAGCGTCTTCTCGTCCAAAATACCTCAGTGCTTAAAGACAAAAGTCTTTAATCAGTGCGTGTTGCCCGTGATGACCTATGGCGCCGATACGTGGACCCTCACTATGGGCCTCATAAGAAAGCTCAAGGTCGCACAGCGAGCTATGGAAAGGGCTATAATCTAGGCTAGGCTCGGAATCTCTCTGCTGGATCGAATCAGAAATGAGGAGATCCGCAGACGAACGAAAGTGGTTGACATAGCCTACAGGGTTAGTAAGCTGAAGTGGCAGTGGGCGGGGCACGTAGCAAGAAGAACAGATGGTCATTGGAGCCGAAAGGTTCTTGAATGGAGACCGCGTACCGGTAGACGAAGCGTGGGACGGCCTCCTGCGAGATGGACGGACGACAAAAGCAAAATTGCCTTTGGCAGCATGATGTAGCTCTGCATCATGCATCCAAGCCGTTAGTACATATTGTTTAGATAAATATATCACAATTTATAATTTCGGTGTGATCTTGCAATTTCGGTGGGTTGACAATTTCGGTGGTTGTTCTATTTTTATAACAAATGCAGTTATTTGTTTCCTTCTAAATATCTAGAATACTAATGTGTTCTAAAAGAACACCATTAAATTTTTTCATCGGTAAACCTATGATTGAAAAATACCACCGAAATTAGCAAAAAATGAGGCATGCGTGAAATTACCCATCTATCTATCTATACTATTATATAATTGTAAAGCAGTCGTGTCTGTACATTGGAGATATTTAAAAAAAAATACTTGGGATATGTTAAGTGAACGATACTGAACACGAAAATATTTTTTTTTCATTTCCTGTCTGTTTGTCTGTTTGTCTGTTTGTCTGTTTGTCTGTTTGTCTGTTTGTCCGCTATGGTCGTAAAAACTACTGAACGGATTTTGATGCGGTTTTTTTTGTTAGAAGGGGCTTGGTCAGACTTAAAATCTTACGTTTGTTTCATCGCAATCGGTTCAATAGAACCGGAGTTGTGAGCATTAATGATGTTAAAGGAAATATGAGTAAAAATATAGGGGGCGCTGTTTTATTCTTATAGATGATATTTATGTCTTATTACGTCCAGTCAAGTATGTGAATAAAAAAACTCCATTTTTACGTACATATTTGTAAAAAATATACGTAATTAATCATGAAATTAAAATTTGTTATTCAATTATTTAGTACATGGCGCAACAATAGATGGCGTAGATCGATTTAAATTCAAGGTATGGTTTCGTTACATACGGGACTATATAAGACCTGTCAAATTTTTTTTAAACAGTTTATAATTTGTAAGATGTAAACTAGATGTCGGTACTGTCTTTGACATCATTGTTCAACTGAACTGCCTACATTGTTTACAGAATTTACAGAGTTACAGAATTATTATCATACCAGTACTTTAAGTACTCTAAACTAAACATGACCTACTGGATTTCGTATAATTTTTTATATACCACTTAGGTGGAATAAAGCACATGGCCCACCTGATAGAAAGTGGTTACCGCGGCCTATTCTATGGATGTGATTTGACTTCAATTCGCCTGATGGTAAGTTGAAGGCAAAGTCTCCGGAAAGAGGGTCACCATTACAAACACGTAGAGTATTACAATAGTGGCGCTCACCTTGACGGCCTTATCGGATGCTTTTTTAAGCCCCGCTTAAAAGACCCGGGACTGTAGAAAGAAGGAAACACGTGCGCTGGTAAGGAATTCCAAGACTTAATGGTGCGGCAGAGGGAACATTCACCGAGCCGCTTGGTTCTTGGTTCACCGCACCGTATGCGGGTGACATCTAAGCCCTGCACGTGTTGTTCTGTGTAGGAAAGATGAAGGTAGGATCAACTAGGCGATCTCATCAGAACATTCACCGTAGTAGAGACGGTAAAACGTTTGAAACACCAGAGGTATCACACACGTGCTGCCGACCATGTGGAAAGGAAAGGAGGGTGAAGGTTAAGAGTTTCTGTGCCGTCAGTGCAGTGCATTATCATTGTATTTCTTATAATGGCAACTCAAAAATGCCATCGATTCGACAGAAGAAGATTGTAATACCATTATACCACAAGAAAATGTTCAGGTGTAATACGAGGGTGATGCGAGCGAGGACTTAGGGCTCCACATAGTTCTTTCACTCGCTGCATTACTCACGGCTATGGTACTATGCGCCGTCTCCTTTTACGAGCAAATAATGCTTGAGAAGGAGATAGTGGCTCAGCTTCGGAGAAGACTCCGGACACGTACAGTCTGCGAATGACCTCCGTCCCCTATGAGCCCGGAGGGACGGGTAGAGCCACCTGTCACTCAAGCAGAAGCAAGCTGCGGTGGTGGCGTAAAGTGCGCCATCCCATACCCGGAGGCTAGACGAGGACACCGCAAACTCGACACCAGAAGATCGTCATCTCAAACGACGACAAAACGCCTTTGCGTTCATTACAATGCTAAAACTACCATATCAAAAGGGACAACACTCGCCAAGAAGTACATCGCGAGTAGGTACTGTATGCAACAGTGCAACCAAGTACGCAGTCGTGTTATATTACGCGATACACATTAGGTACTCACACACTCACAGTACTTACCCAAGTCTACTTGCAACCTGCACACTGCTTCTGTGAAGTCGACGGCGAATGGCACGCTGTCATAACACAGACAACATGTTTATTTTTGGTCGCGGTCACCTACATCCACGCTGGTAAAGCCGCGGGCAACACCTATACTATAATAGTGTACACTGTTGATGAAAGGACCTCCGTGGTGTGGTGGTAGTGCACGCGACTGCTACGCACGGGGCACGAGTTGTATGCATGAATATGGCTGTTTGCACTGGTCTGGTCGTACCTCTGAGAGCACGTTAAGCCGCCGATTCCGGTTGCCATACAAACGTTTTTTCACGCCGGAACAGCGGTGTCTTCTTTAAAAGACACAAATTCGCTCCTGCGTGGAATACTGCTCGCATCTCTGGGATGGCTGCGCAAAGTACTTATTAGACCCTCGACAGGTTGCAGCGGCGGCGCGCGATCCGCATTATTGGAAGTCCAGTCCGAACCTTCGCAGATGCGTAGAGATGTGTTAGTCCCTGGCAGTATTTTACCGTCCCTACCATGGTTAATGTTCTGATGAGCTCTTCCAATTATTCCCGCCCTCTCCTTTCCTACACAGGACAACACGTGCAGGGCTTAGATGTCACCCGAATATGGTGCAGAATACTCCATCAGGAACCAAGCGGTTCAATGAGTCTCTCCTCTGCCGCACCATTAAGTCTTGGAATTCCTTACCGGCGCACGTGTTTCCTTCATCCTACAGTCCCGGGTCTTTTAAGCGGGGCGTAAAAAAGCATCTGATGAGGCCGTCAAGCTGAGCGCCACTATTGTAGCACTGTATGTACGTCTTTCATGAGACTTTGCTTTCAGCTTAACATCAGTCGAGGTGAAGTCAAAAGGTGCCATAAATAAAAAAAATTATAAACATCTAAGGCAGTCATTACTGGTAGTTGGAGCCCTCAAAAGTCCAACCACTTTAACACTTTAACTTGGAACTTCGATATTGCCATCAACATGGTCATTGGACCATTGGTTGTGGAGGTCATATGGCAGTCGCTTCACGGAAAATATCGAAGTTCAGCTGCATCACAGTTAGACTGGAAAACCAACCACAACAGAGTTGGGAAAAGGTTCAGAGAATGATGACTGTTGATGAAAGGGTAGACTAGACCTTGGAAAAGAACATTAATGTGGTATGTTTGGTCGCGATAACCAACATCCACGCGGGCGAAGCCGCGGGCAACAGCTAGTTTTTAATAACATTAAAAACATTTATTGAAAGTAATGACTTTATATATTGACTAGCCTATGCCTGCAGCTCCACCCGCGTGGCTGTCGGTTATCGCGACCTAAGCGCGATCTGTGCAATTAAATTCTATATTACTAATCATAACTCTGGTTCTACTCAACCGATTGCCATCAAACAATAAGATTTTAAGTTAGACCAAACCTCAAACAAACCGCATCGAAATCCGTTCAGTAGTTTTTGCGTCCATCGCGGACAAACAAACTTTTTACAATTATATAATAGTATAGATGATTATCGACCGGGTAGATTAATCGATTATTATCAATATACAAATTATTAACACCACTGAGTTTCTTGCCGGAGTCTTTTCAGGCCGGGGCCGGGTTTCTAACCAGAGGTACATTTGCTTACTAACTTCTAATATATTATTGAATTTGACGTTATGTAAGTACCGTTTAGTTGACTACACATAATAAATCATTTTTAAATTTTGAATTCAGAATTTTACATAATATGTTAGCATATACATTTTCGCATTTAATTTTTTAATTTAGAAGTGTACGAATCGTAAAAGGGTTTTCACCCTTTCCTCCATGCCCTTTGTGCGTACATTTGCGTTTCCTAATCTGTTCAAACCAGTATTGAATCCCCCAAACTAATTACACAGACCGGTAAATTCGTTCTAAAAAGGTCTTCAACAAAAATGTTCAATGAATACCCTACTGTTTCCTAAATGTTCAACGAAATAACCTTTCTGTTTCCCGTAGGATGTCTAGTCTAATTGTACTCGGTTGTACAGTACAGTGGACACCAAAAGTGCAAATTTAAAACTAAAATTGTATGAAATGATACCCTTATACAACTTAAAGCTACTGATAGATAGTAGATCTATTTATGTTATATTCAAGTTTATTCTACTACTTACATGAGTTTACTTATCTACACTAATATTATAAAGAGGAAAAAATTTGCGAGTGTGTGTGCATGTGTGCGTGCGCGCGCACATGTATACGTGTGTGTGTGTTCTATATTTTTGTTATATTCTATATTTATATTGGAATTCTACATTCACCCTGAGTAACACGGCTATATGCGACTATGCACTGCGCTATGACCGACATCTACGCGGGCGGAGCCGCGGGCAACAGCTTAAGGTGTCCAGAAACTTTTGGAGTCCACTGTACTTACCAATCGTGAAAAAATAATGGTTTTATTCAATATTTGTTATTGTGAAAGGAAAAATTGTTATTTGCGTACCAGCTATTGTTAACGGGTTTGTTTGTTTTTACTGATGGTATTTATTTTGAAGTGAGAGACTGTAAAACATAACATAAAGGTCTGAAGCGTAGCGGCAGTGTTGGACTGCTACGTCGGTGTTCACACGTTTGATTCCCGTGAGTGCAAGTATTTCAATGCATGAATGATGTCTATTTGTATTGATCTGTGTATTTTGTATTTAACATATCTAGGTATATCCGCATACTAGAACATATAATAACACGACCAATGCTTTCTTTGGGTTTAGAAAGAGTTGTGTAAAATATTCTAGAGTATTTATTTATTTATATAACGTTACTAGATTATCAGTTGATTCCATAAAAAAACAAACAAAAAACCGTCCATCACGAACAAACAGATAACTTTTAACTTTATGAAACTTTTAAGTGAAATGTATTTTTGAGTTTTTAATAGTTTAATTAAACCAAAAGTAACATAGATGGCGTTAATAAAAACTAAATCAAATAAAATAAAAACTAAATCGATGTCTTGTTTCTTTATAAGAAAATAAGTCAACTCATGCAAGTAGTATCTTAATCATAATAGGTAGATCTATAATCCAGTAGATTCTAATACTAATACTTGTATAGTGACATCAATTTATACAATTTTAGTTTTTAATTATTCAGAAACTTTTAAGGCCGACTGTACAGAAATAACCACTTTACAATTACAATAACCGTAAAGGTATTGATTCATTCAAAACGCGATAAGAAAATACGTAGGTACAGTCGTCCACAGAAACTTGTAAGCCCAACCCTCGGAATTTCTAAATTGCTCCTGACCTAGTATTTCCTCCTCCATTAATCCTAGCTGGCGCGAGCCGTCACCGTCTATCCAACAGACAATCAATCTAAGAAAGCTCCCGAAACTTACAAGAACCCTTAAAATAGAATCAGACCAGTTTTCGAGTCAGTGGGTGCTAATAAAAATTAATTTGTGTACGTACTTTCTGCGCACAAAGTATTAGGGAACTAGAAAAAACAAAACAAATTGAATTTCGAACAATTCGTGGCATCCGCCATCTTGCCGATACTTTTTGAGAGCTCCTGATTGGTTGTTAAGATGCAATGATTTGCGGACAGCTCCAGTTTCGCATGTCGGGTTACGCGTTTCGTTTTTAAACTAGTCACACAAAAATTCGTTATTTCAGTTGCCTTGTGTGCGTGTCGCCTCTTCACCATTATTTATGTAAGTATGTGAGAAACTCTAGTTTTGAATCGATTCGAGTTTCTTTTGAGTTGCCTAATGAAAGAAAGGCTTAAAGAGAGATCTTTTGTGTAGAGCATTTCATTATAACTTTACCTTACCTGATGGTAAGCTACAACTGATTTCTCGAAATTTTTAAGAGTATAATTGCCATCCTACTTTCTTAGCCCTGTAGGTTTTCCTTACGTAAATCTTCACCCGTCAACGGTTATAGTATAGGGTACACTTTTTTTTCCATCCGCGAAATCCTTTGGATACTTCGGATTAGAAGGTTAAGAGAGTCTCTGTGCTGGCAGTGCAGAAGACAAAGAAGCGTTTCTCAGTATTCCCTCTGACAACACAAGATCTTTCCAGTGAGCTCTGGCTACCCTACTCACTGCCGGAAACACAACACAACGTTATTATTAGCCGCGGTATTCTGTAGGGCGGGGGTACTTCCGGTACGTCATGTCCTACCTTCGTCCAATTCAATTATTACTTTCGAAATTAGGTCTTTTGTATTTATCTAGAGTACACCAGGTAATGTCTTATGTACAGACAAATATTTTTGTTGTGTATACCAGTTTATTTTAGAGAAAAAAATATTTCTTAGTTATAGTTGAACGTGAGAATAAATTATAAAGTTGAATCATTTGGTAAATTTAAAAAAACTAACGTGTTAATAAAAAACAACTAAAAAGACTTAAATTAAAAAGCGTCGTCCTCCGCATCGCATGCCTCTTAATTGTGGTAATGTTCCCAGAAGACTGGCAGCATTGCCACGTTGTATGGTAATACTTTTTCTCCTTCCTAAGCGAAGAAGAGTCCACGAGAAGCGTCAATCATACGCTTCGCAATCTCTCTAAAGAGATTGCGGGCGCAATTGTTTAACTAGACGATTTTTTTTCTCTAAAATAAACTGACATTATATAATCGCATATATTGTAACTAAATATATGGTAACAATATCAAACGTTATACACACAAGGTGACGTCAGCGGCTTTGGTACTTAACACAATTTGTTTGAGAAGTTATAAGGCTTCGTAATTCTCTATAGCTCAAGGTCGATGTCCTGTCGTCGTTGTCACGTGCGCTACACGACACTAACACGCTTCTTCCCATCTTTTTTCTTTCCAATACAATTTAGTTATAAAGTAATTATATTAATACGTGTTATTCTATTATCGATAGATTGTAGTCATATTTGTGAGCCTTATTTTTTCTTATTTAGGCCACGTTAATTTGATTTCACTCAACCTGATGGTAAGCTGAGTGTGTAAAGGGAACACTTCCGAAGCCGAAGGTACTGGTAGTACTACACCACATATTGGTGTTAAAAAAAATAACCGCACGGCAATTTTTTTTATAGTTACTGTTTAACTTGCGTTATTCACTCTCCATTGTGATAGTAAAGCTAAATCAAACAAAAATTTCATGAAAAAACATGAACTTTCAAGATGGTGCCATTAATTTCTTTTGCAGTGACGTTTTTTTTATGAATTTTTCATTTCATTTAGCTTTATTGATACGATGGATAGTAAATAATGCGAGAAACAAAAGCCAATCTATTGTGTACCAGGGGCCTTCGGCTTCAGAAGTTTTCCCCTTACACCCTGTATAAAACCATTTCTGATAACCCACCCCACCTTATATAAATTTTCTGCAAACAACGATAAAGTTATATAGTTGAAAACTTATCGAAGTCTAGTTTGAACTTAGCGAATGGGTCGCTTCCACGCATTGCCGGTAGCACTTGTCCCTTAGCAAATATGTTTAGGAGAATTTCCAAGTCTTGTTCATACTTGTCGGAAGTAATACTAAACTTGCGACTTAGAAAGGAGTCATGACGCAATAGTTACGTCATATAGGGACCAGTTTAGACGTTCACATTCAAGCACCAAGCATTAAAAAAAAATTGTTGTAGCAGAATGTACAAGAAAATATTTCTCGCTGAAAGTCGCCAATAATAAATTAAAATTAATTAAACTGCTTGTATTATTAAAGATACCATACCATGTATCTTTCCAAACCTAACAAGAGTAAGTTATTACTATTTTTTTTTTATACTACGTAGGTGGCAGACAAGCACACGGCCCACCTGATGGAAAGCGGCCACCGTGGCCTATGAACGTGTGCAACACTAAGGGTGTCACACACGCGCTGCCCACCCTGAAGGGAAAGGGGGAGAGCTGGGAAGGGGTTGGGACGCTAGGAAGGGGAGGGGAACTTACTAGAGTAAGTTATTAATAGAGTAACAAGAGTAACATAGGTTTCGCTCTTCGGGTCCGTGAGTAGCGGTGCTCCCATGAGACAAATTACACCACGATGGCAACTCAAAAATGCGAGTCGATTCAAAAGAAAAAGAAGTATTTTATGAATGTAGATGTACCATGAAGTTATTATTACTAGCGTAAATAGAGTAACAGTCTGCTCGTTACCGCAGTTTAGAATTAAAAATCATTACCATTATCATCCCCCTACCCTCGTCCAAATTATTTGGGGTCGGTGCAACTTGTAGGTATTTCTCCTCCACACATTCCTGACATACTTATGTCATTTCCTCAGCCACTCTCTTCTTCGCTATATCTTCTTTCACAGAATCCATCAGATCACCTCAAATCCACAAATTAAGTACAGAACAAGCCAACACGCGCGCCAGAACATTGTTTACCTCGTGACTTGAAGTCAATCAAGTTATATGTAACAACTAGATGACCCGCGCAACTTCATCCGCGTCTCCCCGTTTTTGCAACATTTTTATTCCTGCTCTACACCATGATGTTATGTATAAATATAAACCTTCCTCTTCATTCTATCTATTAAAAAAACCGCATCAAAATCCGTTGCGTAGTTTTAAAGATTTAAGCATACAAAGGGACAGAGAACGCACCTTTTGTTTTA
Organism: Pelosia muscerda; assembly: GCA_963691645.1. Lineage (NCBI taxonomy): Eukaryota > Metazoa > Arthropoda > Insecta > Lepidoptera > Erebidae > Pelosia > Pelosia muscerda. The sequence continues at coordinate 2,129,044 of OY829100.1, forward strand.
TACTTTGTAGTGATAATTCCAATGTATGAATAATCACGATGTTAATAAAAACAGGGTCAATTCTTGTAATATATTTATTTTATAAACGATCATGATATTAATGTTCTTTCTAATTTATTAAGAGAATACATTTTTTAGACATGTGGCCAAAAATTGCAGCGCCCGTGCAGCTTTAAAAGTAAAGTGAAAAAAAAAGATAGGGCGACTTTGCAGTGATACGATGCAGTGATGATACGCCAAGAGGTTAACTTGAAGTATCCAGCCAACTCTAAATCTGTGAAGTATTATATTATCATACAGCTTAAACGTCGATAAAGCGAGAAAATATTCTAAAGACATCAACACTTGAAAGGAAAATCATTGCACTGTAAAGTTTTATGATGTCGTTTAAAACCTTTTCTCGTTGGATATTCAACGTCGCTTAAGGCTTTTGGATATTATCTTCGATAAGCTAAGCTTTTTATTCATAGATCTTCTAAAATTACCTTTTTTTTAATATAGATGCTCTTTTTGGTCGCTGTAAGGTAAGATATTTAGCGAGACCTTCTTAGTGTTTTTCAAGTGTAGCAACTTCAGTTATGACCACTATTTTTTTTAAACTACTATTAAAACGGCACAGGTGCTGCAATTTTTAAAGGGCATTTTTTGTAATCACAGTGGTTTGACAATGATTAACAATTATACTCCGCACGCCGAATGATGATCCCTATGACGTTTCAACTGACAGTTGTATTAGTTATGCGAAACAATTTCGATAAAATACTGTTTTTTCAGGCAAATGTCATGTCATTCAGCCAGGTCATTCAACATAATAAGCAATATTTATTTATTTTGAAAAAAAGACTACGCGCATTGATGGACATAAAACACTAGATAAAAAAGTAACAGCCTTATTATATTTTATTTTACTATACTTTAATTTTTATTCAAATTGCATAATTTAAAGAATTTAAAATTCTTTTTGAATTGAATTTTAAAGAATTCATAATTAGCTGGCAATTATCGCACGCATCCATCATATTTTTTGGATGAATTGGCCAAATCAAATGAACACACGGTAATTCGGTTACCGCCCTATCACTGCCAATATAATGCAATCGAGTTGATATGGGCGCAGATCAAAGGTATCTATATTTTTTATTTATATAATATTATGTATATGCATATATTTCTAAAAATAATTACTGAATGTACAAATATTTTCAGGTCATGCAGCTAGGCATAACACAACTCCGCCATTCACGGCAAATAAAATGATGGTTTTATTGGAAGAAGCTTGCGCTCAAGTGACAGCTGACGATTGGCGAAAAGTGGTCGAAAGAACGAAGAAAATTTGCTTACAAGACTGGGATCGAGATGTACAATACGACAATATCATTGACCAACCGTTAATAATAAACGTCACGGATAGCTGCAGTTCAGACTCAGATTTTGAAGATCCGATTGACCCTGTATCAGATTCAGATTGATATAAATAAAATACAAACTCAAAGCATTTGTTTTATATTTCCAACAAATTATCGATATTTTGTTTATCGATGTGTCCCTTCTTAGTCGATAACAGCTTGACGACGTAACTTTTGCAGCACGTACCATGTACATTTGCATTGGGTTTTTTTCTATTATTTCCGAACATTACGTAATAATTTCTTAATATTCATTTTTATAATTTACAATTGTACACAATTATGATTTTTTCGTCTTTTTAATGGACCTCTAAAGGATTTGATGTGATAGGACGTCAGTACAATGTTAAGCGCTAACGAACTGTCATAGGGATCATCATTCGGCGTGCGGATTATAGTTATAATCAGGGTCCCGGGCCCTAAACACGTAGAAATCGTTTTATAGAATGGAATAGAATATAACGTTCAATGTATAGAATTGACGATATTTTGACGTTTATGATATTTATTACAGGCGTGAAGGAATGTCAATCCAATATAATTTGATCTATCTATTCTATTACATTCTGCAAAATGATTGCCACTATTCATATGAATGACCTTTTCTGAAAATCTACTGAAATCGACGGCTCTCGAGTGACGCTACATGGACAAACAGCTTGTCAGAAATAAAAATGTAGGTATGTATGTTTTTTACCATAATACGTAGGTACGTACTGCAAATGTAAGATACTTTTCATTTAAGATTTACATCACCGGCTGTAGGGTTTTGTCGAAATGTGCGTACCGCGGGATATTAAAAAATAGCGTTTGGGGAATGCTCAGACAGTAATATTATGTTTGCGTTAGACAAGATTCTAAAAGCAAATTGTATGTGTTATTATAAATGTACTTTTTTCTATGTTTTGGTTGATTTTCATTAGCCATGATCATGCCTGTACTAAGTAGATGATTATCGTATATCTTGAATTCGGAATGAAATCTTAGGTACCGACGCGAAAAATAAATAGATCTGTCTTTAAAGCGGGTTGAGTTTTAGAAACTTATACAATTCTTGTGTTGTGTATTCGCATTGGGGTTCTGTAAAGGTAAGTGGAAAAATAAGTAAATAAATTAAATAAATAAATTGAATAAATAAACAAATGGCTCTACATTATTTTCGAGATTAATTATTTTATCTGTACCTGAAGACAATATACTTACGATAGGAACTTTTACTCTAAAGAAATATTTCATTTTTTAAATAAGTAAATCTACATTTAAAGATCAATTTTCAATTCATAAGGATCAAATCTTAAGAAACATCGCAAATTCGATAAAAGGGAACCAGCTATTGGTTAAATACCTCAACGGGGTGCCGTAAGTACTATTGCAAGTTAAGACGGCACTTAAATTGCGATTAGGTAGGTACCTACACATTGAAAGCGAGCTATGTGACGTCAAAGCGATAAAATAGAGGTAGAATCAACCAAGGACGAGACTTATCTTTTACTAGTTCAGTGCAGACTTAATCTGTACTGTACTTTATCTTTTACTGAGTCAATATGGAATAAGGATAAAGGTGTGTGGTTGATGTGATGTTTGAGAATCTTCTTCTGTCGAATCGATGGCATTTTTGAGCTGCCATCGTTGTGTAGTAATTTGTTTCGAGCATAGGTTAGCATAGGCTTCGATTTTTAAAATTGATTTGAAATTGGAATAAGTGAATGTTTCTACTAATTGTCAACCGTAGTTGAGAGACTGAGATTACAAAAAGTGCCATTTAATTTTGGACTCTACTGATATAAGCGTAAGATGTACCGGTTCTTCTGGAACCCACCGTACAGTGGGCCCCAAAAGTGCCTGGACAATCCTGTTGTTAAAGTTCAAAATTGAATGACACTGTAGAGTTGATGAAAGTTTGTAATAAATAATCTCTTTTTTATTTAATTATGAACTTTAAGCTATGTAAATAAAACTGAAAATTCTCACCACCAATCTGTTCATTCACCAGCTTGCAGCTAAGGTTAAGTGGCTTGTCCTGGTCCTTGGGAATAGATGACGGTACTGTGATACCGTTATTTCGTGCGTAGTTTTCACTAATATCCCGATTATGTTTCGCACCAACTAAAACCGCACGCCTGTCTAGAATCTCAAATGCCGGGAACATACTCTAATACCTTTATCTTGCAAATTCTCGTCATGTTTGCGCTCAATTCGATTCTGATACCTCCATAAAGTAAATACTTTAGGAATATACAGCTGTACGCAACATTTTGATAAAAAGCACGTTACAATATATCAGACGTATCGGTTCAATTCCAATCTATTTATTATTGAGAAAGCGAAATTCAATTTATGAAACAATTCTCAATGGAAATCTATTTATCGACGCTATTTTGTGTTATATTGAAGTTTATTGGTGGTGGTTTCTTGGTATTTCAGTGGTAGTAAATTGTTTTTGACCACTGTCAGGGTGGGTTACCTTGTTGAAGAACTTTTGTTGCATTGGGTTTTGTTGTGAGATGTATAGGTATGGGGTTAGAGGATATATAGGGTTGCTGTTTTAATTTATGACCTCCGTAGCGTCGCGGTTGTGAACGCGAATGGGACGTAGGGGGCGCGGGTTTGATTCCCACTAAGTGCCTCTGTACTTACCAAATGTTACGTAAATGTAGATAGGCACAAGTACTTAAGAGTACCTAAGTAAGTAGGTACTTAATCTTGTTCTCCTTACATGATTTTACTTTTGTGTGTAAGTAAGTAAAACTTTTCCGCCGACCCGCGAAGATCCGAGGCTGCGGTAGCCAAGCGGTATGGGTAATGGACTGCTGAGACGAGGTCTCGGGTTCGATCCCAGGTTTTACCATGGCACACACCAATAACTTTTCGATGCTTTTCGAAGTTATGTGTGTATTTATCGCAGGTTTATAAGTGCTCGGTTGATGGCAATAGGCTCGCAATTACATTGGGACCTAAACATAAACAGGCGAAATGTGGGTGCTAGCACCTCTGCCTACGGGGATACAGGCGTGAGTTTATGTTATGTTATGTGTAAAACTTTTCCTTATTGTGGTTTTAGTTCTAAACACATAAAATTAATTTAAACTTGTACGACAATACGACGAACTAACGCATTTAGTTCCAAACCACAGCTTCGAAACTTAACTAAGTAGGTACCTACATTAAGAATATTGTCTAATGACGTGCATTATGCTAGCAGTACTTCTCACTAACTTTGTACGAATTTGTGAGAACTCATGAGTTCTCATAAATTCGTTTGTACTATGGTCAATAGGTGCTCCGTACGTAATAGGTACTAGTTCCTGAAGAACGTGTTTCCTTCTTCCTACAGTCCCGGGTCCTTTAAGCTGGGCGTGAAAAAGCATCTGATGAGGCCCTCAAGCTGAGCGCCACCATTGTAGCACTGAACGTGTTTGCAATGGTGACCCTCTTTCATGAGATTTTGCCTTTAGCTTAACATCAGGTGAGGTGAAGTCAAATTAACGTGCCATAAATAATAAAAAAAAGAATAATTTGGTATGTACCTATATTAAATTTCAGAATATATCATAAATCATTCTCTGAACCTTTTCCGGTTGACAGTTGGGGTCTAACTGTGATGCGGCTGAACTTCGATATTTTCCGTGAAGCGACTGCCATCTGACTTCCGCAACCAATGGTCCAATGACCAATGGCGATATCGAAGTTCTAAGTTAAACTGGTTGGTCTTTTGAGGGCTCCAACTACCCGTAAAGACTGCCATAGATGTTTGTACGGTGACCGGGACCGGCGGCTTAACCACCAGTGCAAGCAGTCATATTCATGCGTACAATTGTTTGCACTGAGCGGGGATCGAACCCGCGCCTAGTGCGTAGCAGTCGCGTGCACTACCGCCCCGCCACGGAGGCTGTCATCATATCATAAATATAATAATAAAAAGTTCTCACAGAAATGGAATCATTCACTTTGGTAGCAACTATTAAAAACTGCGTCAAAGACAACAAGAATACCTAAAAGTCCCTACAATAAAACGAATAGCAAAACGCGCTCTGCCGTCAAATAAAATTTAGTGTAATATTTCGAATATTCGCTACCTGAGGTTTTGAACTACATCATCCTGAAAATTTTGTTTAGAAACAAAAGAATACAACAACAAGTGTATTCTTTTGATAAATTCCTTTTTTGATGTAGGTGTAAGAATTTTAAATATTCTCTTCACCTTGATAAAAATAGAAATTAATTTTAGGTAAATTCACAAGCTTTGATTGTTTGAGTACCTAAGTAATATTAAAAAACCTAAAAGTTTATTTTAGGTAATGGAAGATACTTTTATACAAAGATATCCTCAAAGATTATTTAATGTGTTTAGAGTTCCCGACCTCGAGAGTACCATTATTTGTCACAGCATCCTGCAAGTAATTGCATACTTGAAGTTTCAGTTAAAATTGATAAAATAATTGAGTAGGCGTTACAAGAAAATATCATCCACGACAGCAATAGCAATTCTCACTATACCCCTCCTTCCCCTCCCCTTCCTAGCCTCCCCACTCCCAGCTCTCCCCCTTTCCCTTCAGGGTGGGCAGCGCGTGTGTGACACCCTTAGTGTTGCACACGTTCATAGGCCACGGTGGCCGCTTTCCATCAGGTGGGTCGTGTGCTTGTCTGCCACCTACGTAGTATAAAAAAAAAAAAAAAAAAAATGTTATACCGTGGGTGCGTGGTGGGTTCCTCTCCTTCTTCCAATATATTTTTGTTTCGGCCAAAACTCATTAAGATTCGCTCTCGTAGGGGAAAACCGGGACAGCCGGTTTGTTTACCCCCTTTTTTCCCCATTTAGCAATCTATGAAAAAAAAACTGTCGAAAAAAGTTGAGTTTCAAATCAACCACGTGTCAAGTTTGGTGAAAATCCGTTAAGTAATGCACGCTCTAGACCGGCACTGACCAACAGACGAATAAAACCAAAATCGACCACCTACTCGAAACAGAGAATCACTGGCTTCACGCGCTCCGTCTATAATAGAATCGACACTAAACGTACCCATTTCGTTAATTATTTTGTTTATATGTTTGCTATGTTTAGGTGAGAAGGGTATACCATCTATATTGTTCCTACGGTATCGTTTTCAATACAGTCCTGTTTAACCTATATAACATTGACGGCACGAAATGACAAAAACATTTCCCCGGAAATGACACGGGCCCACGGAAATGGCAACCGTCAAACAATGGTAACGTGTAACGTTACCTTTAAGGAAAACTGTGCCTAAAATCGAAACGAAAATCTATTGTGGTATATCCGTTTATATGTATATATAAAAAAATGTTGTGGTAGTTACACCAATTATAACTCAAGAACGGCTGTACCGATTTGGCTGAAAATTAGTAGGTTCCTCTGCCTATCACTTCGGGGAATACAGGCGTGAGCATATGTATGTATGTATGTAATAAATTTCCGTACCTAATAAATTTTATCTCCACGGCCATTTTGAGAACAAAAGTTGTAATGTTTGATGCGATTAATGCAGCGCTTGAGCACTTGTGTTGTGCCCGATCCCATTCGGTTAGGGTATAAAACCTACCTGAAAAAACTAAAATCTCTATTGTGTTTCAGTACTGTGCAGTCTTTACTGTTAATAAATAGCTTTTTGTTAGAATCTAGGATCACTTTGTGCTTTTTTATTTCCAGAAAATAGTTTAGCAGTTGAAAAAAGTTCCCGTTGGCCCCACACTAGGCAAGCCGGTCTTGTGGGTACCGTAATTTAGTTTTAGTGTTCGGTCGTCAAGCGAAGGAAACAGGATATTTAATTAATATATATACATATATAGATAGGATATAGATTGTTTTTTTTTATATTTTAACAGTTTACGTTGTACCGATAAAATGAAGTATATTGAACTATATATGGAGTACCGAAATAAAATGTTCTGCGAAATTATCCTTCATTTCCTTTTACGAGAAAAGTAAAGGGAGGAAGTGAGGTATAAGGAAAATAAAGGGCAAATACTCTTTTTTATATTTCTTAGGTGGTAGATAAGCACATAGTGCACCTGATAGAAAGAGGTCGCCGTTGCCTAATGGAAGAGTTGTTAAGCTGAAAGATCGATCCCAACTGACTTGGAAGAAAAGGCTCAGAGTGGTTATCCTGCCCAACTGTAAAATAGAAGGTGTGAATATCTGATGGTGGACCCCGAACTCCTAGGTAACACGACGATAAAAGATCGGGACTAATCTATATATATAAAAATGAAACCCGTTTTCCGTTGTCACGACATAACATGAAAACGGCAGGGCTTGAAACCGGTTTAGAAAATACCGGTTAATAAAGGTTAAACCTGTTTTTTGTAAAGGTTTCATTCAGAGCGAAACCAGAATGGGAACCATACTAAAACCTTAATAAACCGGTTTAATCCAGAGCGACACGTACCTACCCGCGTCGGCATCGCTTGAACTAAGCACGTCACAACTTGCTTGTAAATTGTAATTGTTCAGAGAGTGATGCATTTATTTAAACGATTGCTAACTTAAAGTGGGCTAAGTTATTGGTAATTTCGCAGCTTTGCTCCTAATTATTTTAGGGTTTTCAAGTAAAGAATGGGTCATAAGAGAAAGAACAAAATATATAGTTATTTATTTTGATTACTTGAACTAAAGAAATGTCTAATCGAAGGATGCGGCGTAAAATACGTTATAACTACTGGTGGTAGAAATTTGATGGAATAAATTTGTCATAAATTTTGACCGGGTGGGTAGCAACCTCGGTTGAATTGCGTTCAGGAGTCAGCAAGTACATAGCCGGGCAGAGGTGGTGGTAGTCGCAGCATTAGTGGGACCAGTGGGTATTGGCGTAGTTTGGTGGGGATGGTGCGTGGTGACCCGCCGAGCAGGGAGACCCGTAGAAACTGGTGTCGCGGGCCGCTCGCGGCATAGTAGGTACAGAGGCTCAACTGGGGCTAACCACCCTGGGAGACTGCCTCACCAGGCCGCGCATAATACTAAAATGGTTCGTCGTACAGGTTGGTGACCGGATGTGGGAACCCGCCGACCATATATTCAGGAGGGGAGGCACCTTCCGTTCGGCGCGTCGGCTCTCGCCATGCCTCACAACCACAGATAAAACCAATCTCCTGCGCTTTGTCACGCGGTGCTGCCACGACAATCACCTCTTTTTTCACGCCTTCTCTTACCCCCTACCATGGCAGTACATATCAGAGATTATGGCAACACAGCGGCTCTTTATTCTCCCACTAGCTCGCTTTTTGAGGTGGAGTCTACTAACATCTGTGGACTCCATGCAAACTTCAACGCCGTCCACCAACAACTAGAGACGGCGAAACCAGCCACGCTCTTTCTGACGGAGACACAAATATGCCGCATGACGACACCTGCCTGCTCTACCCCGGCCATGTTCCAAAGGAAAATTTTCGTGCCAAAACCGGGGAGTGCGTGTTTGTTAGGGCGGATGTTTGTTGTCGTCGTTTGCGCTGCCTTGAGGACCCATCCTTTTCTGTCCTGTGGGTACACGTAGACCATAGCTGTACGAGACAAATCTATGTGTGCCGTTACCGTTGCCATACCGGAGATGCCGAGACCACACTATTCTTTGAATGTCTGAGTCAGGCGGCAGATGAGGCGAAGGAGCGGTTTCCGAACGCTGAGTAGGTATTTTTGGGGGTTCCAAGGGGCTTTTAATAGCACCCCACGACCAGTGCAGGGAAATCGGCGTCTCTGGCACTACTCGTCAGCGGACTGGGATGGACTGCGTGACTGTTTTGCGTCTATCCTTTGGGTTGAGCGCTGTTTTGTAGGTAAAGACCCATTGGATAGTGCAACTGCTGTCGTCCGTGAGATCAGTTTTGGGTATGGAGTACTATATCCCATACACTGATGTCACCGGTGCCCGCGGAGTGCGCCCTTGATTCGGGCGTGAGCAGAGGCTGTTTATCATAAACAGTTTGCGTTTCGCGCTTGGGTAAGGTAAGGCACAACGATTCCAACATAGGGTACTTAAGGCAGCGTACAACAAAGCAAAGGGTCTGCAAAATACCCAGCGCATAGCACAGGTTGGTCAAGACCTAGTGGTGCATCCCACGGGCAGCCGTGGCTACTGGGTACTGGCCAGAGCCGTGCAAGCTAAATTCTACCAGCCCGGCAGCCCAGCTACCCTGCCCCCGCCCCTCCCCCGTCCCGCTGCACAACCCTGATGGATCCCTGGCCCATGAGCCGCAAGAGAAAACAATTTTTCTGGTTAATCTATTTACGACCAACTCCCGAATTGAGGACTGTGGTATGCAGCCACCGACCACCCAACAGTGACCACGCAATGCCTGATATCCGTATCAGGCAAGGCGACGTCCGTGCAGTACTGCAGTCACTCGATGTCCGGAAAACCAGTGGTCCGGATGGTATACCAGCGGTGGTTCTTCAAAAATGTGCAGCGGAGTTGTCTACAATGCTCACGCGGCTGTACTAACTCTCCCACATTTCGGGTACAGTAGTGCCGACGGCGTGGAAAGAGGCGAATATACAGCCGATTCCCAAGAAGGGAGATCGCTCAGACCCAGCCAACTATCGACCCATAGCCGTCACCTAAGTGCTGTGTAAAGTTTTTGAGCACCTCATCAACACACAGCTCATGCGTCACCTAGAGGATCACTGACCGGCAATAAGGTTTTAGGCCGAAACGATCTTCTGCGGTATATAACCTATCTTTGGGGTGAGGCTATGGACAAGCATGGTGAGTCACTGGCTATTAGCCTGGACATCGCTAAAGCTTTCCATAGAGTCTGGTACAAATCGCTTCTTAGCCAACTACCAACCTTCGGTCTGCCTCCAAGACTGTGCAATTGGGTTGCTAGCTTCTTGCAGGGGCGCCGCATTCGCGTTCCTTGTGATGGATGAGCTTCGGAGTTCCTGCAGGTAAATGCTGGCTCTCTACTTTCCTTCCTCATCGCACTATTCAGAGCACGCCACTGCCATTTCAGGATAACCTCAATATACTCGGTATGGATGTTCGCTGCAAACTGATGAACAAGAACTATATCGAGAGCATCATCAAAACAGCTTCTCGTAAACTCGGAGTCCTGAACAGAGTGAGACGTTTTTTCACGCCGAAGCAGCGGTGTCTTCATTACAAGACACAAATTCGCTCCTGCGTGGAATACTGCTCGCATCTCTGGGATAGCTCCGCAAAGTACTTATTAGATGCTCTCGACAAGTTGCAGCGACATGCGATCTGCATTATTGGGAGTCTTATTTTTATTTCATAATTAAGACACAGAAGTTGTGATTTAGTTTTGTAAATATCAATCAATCAGCCTATCGCAGTCCACTGCTGGACATAGGCCTCTTCTAATGCATCCAGTCTGTCCTAGCCGCCTTTTTCAAGTCATCAGTCCATCTGGCTAGGGGGCGTCCTACCTTCCGTTTGCCTTCTCGCGGTCTCCACTCGAGGACTCGTTTGCTCCAGCGACCATCGGTCCTCCGGCAGATGTGGCCAGCCCACTGCCACTTCAGCTTGGTTATTCTGCGAGCTATGTCTGTAACTTTAGTTCTTTGTCGGATGACCTCATTGCGAACTTTATCCTTCAAAGAGACTCCAAGCATAGCTCGCTCCATGGCCCGCTGAGCGACCTGCAATTTGTAGACTAACCCCACCGTCAATGTCCACGTTTCGGCACCGTAAGTCATAATAGGCAGAACGCACTGGTCGAAGACACTTGTTTTTAGGCATTGTTGTAGGGGGAGGAGAAGACCCGACGCAATTTGCCAAACGCTGCCCAGCCCAATTGGATCCTTCTGGCTAGATCTTTCTCGAAGTTGTTTCTACCAAGTTGTATGGTTTGCCCCAGGTAGATATATTGTTGAACAACTTCGAGTGTGGCCCCTTCGACGGCAATCGGTCTCGGTATAACGTGTTCATTGAACATAACCTTGGTTTTGTTCAAGTTTACACCAAGGCCGACGCGTCGAGAGGATTCGCTTAGGCCGTGCAGCATTTCGCCCAGCTGCTCCAGCGACTCCGCAACTATGACGATATCGTCGGCGAACCGAAGGTGGTTATAAAATATGCAATATAATAATTAAATAACTAAGTATGTGGGCTAATAATAATAATGAGTCAAAAATGAGTAGGTAATTGTCAAAAAATAAACCACGCGAATCCGCGGCGAAGCCGCGGGCAACAGCTACTATCCTACTAATATTATAAAGGCGAAAGTTTGTTTGGATGGATGGATGTTTGTTCCTCTTTCACGCATAAACGGCTGGACTGATTTGGTTGAAATTTGGTACAGGGGTAGATTAGAACCTGGAATAACACATAGGCTACTTTTTATCCCGGGAAAAGGTTCCCAAGGGTTGCGGGAACGGGAACAAAATTCCACGCGGGCGAAGCCGTGGGCATCAGCTAGTTATATATAATTAAAATTATAGGGAGTTAATACATGCCATTATCAATAGAATTTTTACCAATATCATTTATCAATAGAATATTTGATTAGAAAAACTGTTCTTTTATAATATTTTGATAATTAAAATAAATAAATTTTATTAAAAAAAATTGTATTAAATTGAAAATGGACTGCGCATACAGTCCACGCGACCGACGACGCTCGCACTACACTTTAGTGACCTTCACCACTCCTTTAAAATAAGGAAGCACTTTAGCCCTACGCTTGAAAATTGAAATTTTGTACTAGTGGATAACACATGTAGTCCGCGCGAATTGAATGTGAATGGTGCATCGATGTTGTCGGTAAGAGCGAAATCAAAACCGGTAAATTGAGTTCAAACCAAAATGGTTTTTTATCGGTTAAGGTAGAGTCAAACCTAAATGAAACGCTCTTATGTACTTACACTGAAACCGGTTTGATACATTAACCGGTAAACAAGCCCTGGAAAACGGCTTGACCGATTTGGCTGATTTTTTTTGTAGTTTTCTAATACTCTGTACAAGGTTCTTACGGAAAAAAATATAAAGAAAATCTCTCAGAAAGATTGAAAAATATACATTTAATTTTGCATTCTCTAAGCTACGCTAAGGCGGTACGAAGTTCGTCGGGTCAGCTAGTAGTAGATAATAATGATCTGACAAGGTTACCTGGAAGATATCGCTTCCAGGGATAAGGCTTTCCAGGGTTAAGATATCGCTTTCCACTCCTTGTGCTCACAATTGTTTACATGTTTTTATTACTGAAATCTCTTTTCGTTTGATACTTTCCAAGACGTTAACTGGTAGCACTTTTGCGGCACGTAATTAATTTCCTTGCGATTTACACTCCATAGCAAGGAATCGGGCCAAAAAGTGCCCGGTTAATGGTGATAGACTCACCACTTACATTGGGACCTAAACATGAACTGGCGAAATGTGGGTGCAAGCACCTCTGCCTACCCCTTCTGGGATATAGAGTTTATGTTATGTTATGTTGTTTTTTTTACAAAGTGCCCGATTGGTGGCAATAGGTCCGCCACCTATTACGTGGGATCGAAAGTCATAGTTGGCGACATGTGGGTGTGGCCTTCGGGTATTACGGTAGTGAGCATATATACATGTATGTATACAATAAATAGTTATCTATCTCTCTATCCTATTTTATGAAGTCTCCAGAGCTATTTTCTTCTGATCGAAATCAAGGGAAAAAGGAAAGTGTTATTTTAAAGATTTACACGATCATTAGCGATGCTGTTCCAAGGTCACGTGCGCTGTTTTTTTCTTGGTCCAATTAGGTACGGCCACCCACTGACCTACATACCGGAGGCCTACCCCGGTTTTAAGAACTGCGATATTCTTGAAGGAATTTACGAGATTATTTTACGAGTTACACGTCGCTGTACAGACACAGAGTATAGTTTACTAACTTAAGGAAATATGCGTGTATTTTTTATATTTCTGTTTATGATTATTTACACTTTTACTTATATACATTGGGGGAGGGAGGAGGGCCCACCACTCACCCGCGGTTCAACACTCCAACAATATATACTGGAATGTCAAACCACCCTCTTCAAAGTAAGAAAAACAAAAAATCTTACCAGAGAGGAGATGTTATACCATGCAGTATTCCGCTAATGCGAAGGACTTAAACTTCGACACGTGTTTCGCCTCTATCGTAACTTTTACTTATATAAATATTAAAAAAAAACTAAGCCTAAAATTTCTAAATAGTTTTAAAATAATAATTGTCTGACCAAGCATTCAAAAAAAAAAATATGCAGTGTATCTACCCGGGGGTATATGGTAATCGGTTTGTAGAATGTAATTGAATTGATTGAACATCGTACGAGATTAACATTCCTTCACGCCTGTCATAAATGTCAAAATATGTGTATCATTATATTCTATTCCACAAAACGACTACCAATGAAGTGTGTCCGGAACGAAGCAATAAGGGGCCGTTCAAATATTACGTAAGCAGATTTTTTACAATTATTTACCCCCCCATCCCCCTTGTACGCAAAAGTAAGCAAAGGTCTTACACCCTCCCCCTTTGCTTACGTAAACATTTTTAATTATATTTTTTTATATTGTATTTTAATGATGTATTATAATTTTATAAATTACAATACGTCTAGTCGCTATAGTATCCAAACGAAACAATACACTGACCATTGACACTACAGACTAGGAAATTTAGATAGTTGAATAGCGCGCGGTAATTCCCCTAATCGGTTCTAAAGAGAGTGCCTAAACGTACGTATTTTTTGCGAGAATCCCCGAAAATGCGTTTCGTTTTCAAGCATAGACCATTTTTTACACGAATGGCAACCCCCATTTGTGTAAAAAAGTAAATAACTACCGATGACGTAATCATCATCTAGACTCCCCTACCCCCCATGTCATCCAAAATAAGCAAAACAGATACCCCCACCCCCCATGATGGCTTACGTAATACTTGAACGGCCCCTAAGAAGTACCATTGTCAACAATATCATTGATTGCCATATTGATATTAGTTGGTGCAATACAGTGTTAAGCCAACCAGATTCCAGTAGAGCCAAACAATTGTATAGTTTAGTTAAGTTTGGAATAAGGGCTTGAATATAAGGTGCTGTAGTGTGTAAGAGGTATTACGAGGGCGACATGGTCGCTTTCCTTTGTGTACCAAGCTCTCTATAAATAAAGATAAAAAAAAACGACTACTAACGAATTGCGACTTGCCTAGGCTCCCAGGAGTGAATTTCACTTTCTATTTGTTGAATACAATAGTAGACCTCCCCACTTCAAACCCGTGTAGAAAACCGAGGACCTCTTCAGATCTCCAGATAAGTGAAGACGATGGACGAGGTTTACCATCAATATAATAGTATTATAGGTATCCATGTGGAGCCTCTGTGGCGTGGCGGTAATGAACGCGACTGCCACACAGGCGGCGCCGGTTCGATCCCCGCTCAGTGAAAATATTTGTATGCATGAATATGGCTATATTATGTACTGGTTTGGTCGTGCCTCGGAGAGTATATTATGCCGTCGGTGCCACTTGTCATATGAACATCTATAGCAGTCGTTACGGGTAGTTGGAGCCCTCAAAAGTTCGACTAGCCTAAGTATAGAACGTGGATATCGCCAATTTGGTTGTGGAGGTCCGGTGACAGTCACAGAAAACCCGACCGCCAACCGAAGCGGCTGCCATCTGGCTTCCACAACTTATAGACAATATCACAGTAGGGGAGACCGAGGTGAATTGACACAGATATAGGTTGACACAAGTTCAATATTTCGGGTAGTATAGGCACTAGAAGAACGACAACGGTGCCATTTGATTCCTTTCCATGCACACGACGAGGTATTAGTACACGTCGCGGCGATGCGGCGAGCGGTTGTTGAGTTATCGTGTGTATGCGCAAAATTTGACGAAAAGTAAGTATTTTTGGTATTTTTCGAGAAGTTTTATTTATTTGATATTAATAAATAGGTTTTTGATTGTTTAACGATAGCGTAGTGTGTTTTATGTAGTATTATTATGTAACGTTATTTTGTTGAAATATTTAAGTTGAACTCGGGTAATGGTTAATACGGTAGCCATAGTCGGTTTTTATAATGGTGAGGTAAGTTGAAACAACTTGTTTTAACTCACCTCGGTTGTTTAAACTTAGCTTAGCTTAGGTAACTTAGCTTATTTTACCATACCAAATAAGTATAAAAGAAAAACGAAGAGAGGAGATCTCTCTCCTTTTGCGTTGTGGCAGAGGACGTAAGTTTAAGAGGTAAAATGTGTATAAATAATGAAGTAAAATATAATGCTGTTCAGAGAGTGAGAGAAAATACTTCTGAAATTATTGCACCGACTGAATTAATAAATATGAAGAAGTCACATCAAATAAAAAAAGTCAAGAAAATCCTGTCGATGAAGTGATCTCTTCATTAATCAACCAAATTGAGTCTAAATTTAATTTCGGATTTATTACTAACGGAAGAAGATATTATTCCCATAGATGTAGGTAACTATCGCCTCCACGTCGTCATCTGTTGCAGGTCCACCACACCAATCCGCATATTTTATCAGGCCTTTACCAAAAGCTTTACCTAGAAAAGGTACCCAGAATAGAAGGAAAGTTAAATCAACCTTTTTAACAGACACGCCTGAAAAAAAGGCACTTGAAGAAAAAAAGCCTATAGTAAATTAAAGAATACTAACAGAAAAATCTTCACTGATTCCAAACATACGCAATAAAGATGATTGCAGATTATTTTTTATTTTATTCAGCTAAAACCGACCACTTAAATATGTGTCATCTCACCTTTACCCCTGTTTCAATTTACCTCGTCCATAGGAGAGTTGAAACAGTCGGAATTGTTCGCTTAAATTCAATTTTTCTCCAACTTGAAGTTATTATTAACTACTTGTGTCTCGTAGTTAGATACGTGTTGAAATTCACATTCTAATGAGATAACTTGCTAGCTAATAGACATCACTGAAGCTGAGTTATTATCAAAAATGCAATTTTTGTGTCAACCCACCTAGGTCTCCCCTAGTGTAATTAGATCAGTTGTTGATCTTTTTAAGGCCTCAACTACCCGTAACGACTGCCATAATATATGTATGTAAGACAACCGTATGAAGACATGCAAATATTTGCATTAAGCGGGATTGAACTCGTGCCTCTTGCGTAGCAGTCCTCTCTCAAATATTTGCACTACCCGTGGATTAATCTCGCGCCTCTTACGTAACAGTCCAGTCTCACCTCTCAAGTACTTTTACAAATATATTTTACTTTAATTCGCGACTAAAACAAGAACCGAAAGGCTTACCTCTTTGTGGCGGACCTTTATCAGTTTCAAAATGTTTCAGTGACAGATGTTATGTGTTGGCTTAATACTACATACCCTTTGTAAACTCTACAAAGACACGTTAAAATAACCAACGATTTAGATATTACATTAGTTTTTGCTACAAACCCTAAAAAAGGAATAATGGTTACATTTGCAGGGTTAATGTTATATGAGGTTGTTCCTGCCTTCTGAATCGCTCATAGTTGTTTAATTTTTATTTGTGTTATTATATTTAAGTAGATTATTACTCTTGTTCTGACAAAAACTGAATAGCAGTTATTTTAGGTTAAAACAATTTAGTTTTTGCACTTCGTAGCAAAACGAGCCGTCAGCTACAGTTAGATTAATACGAGCATGTTTTCAACCGGTGCGGTAATAAATTCATTGTGAATGCACGTTGTGGCCCTGGCGAGCGATAAAACGATTTTGTAGTCAACACTAGACTTAATAGTGCTGTAATTAGGGTTATCAACCTGTACCGTCGTTGAACATGCAAATGGAACATGCATCCCAGTACTAATCCCACTTACCTACATGCAATGTTTGCACTTTGGGGCTCAAAGTTTTGCTGTCATCCTCCTTGCTGAAATAGCAGTAAGACCTTTGACTGTATTCTATTTAGAGGACACATCTTCTAGCTTCCATAAATTTCCTAGGCGAATTAACATTATATATAAGTACCTGTTTAGAACACGTGTGGCGATAATTAGGCGATGGTTGGCGGGGAATAACTTTTAGCAGTGAAGATGCAGTGAACATGGTTGAAATGATTTTTTTACTTTTTTTGTGGCACTCATTGTGTATTTTTGTATTCTTGTTTATATAGAAATAGATATTATGATGAGTTTTTATGTGGAGGCTTGTCAATAGCGATTTGAAAATATTGTATGTTTCTTACTAAATTTTCTATAAGTCTGTAAGCCTTCCTAAAATATTAAAAAAAGGAATTCCAGATCGTATATTGATTAAGCAAAGATTTTTTCCTCGATTCCCAGGTCCAATCATTGACGTTGACCATTAGTACCTACCATTGTCTTTTCTGTGAAGAATTGCTATTGCCAAAGGGGTAGGTACACTAGGGATCTGTTCTTAGTAGTAATGTCCAGGAGAGGCGTGAGGGTTATGCCATAGACTATCTCACACCCGGCAACTTATGGCCCGAGATGGCCGTGCGGTTTTGGTCGGTTTGAATCTGACATAACCATCCGCGCTGACTTCAGCAAGGGGGTATGCGGGGAAGAGTAGTAAATAATATGTAACAGAAATTAGGCAAACTATGTGTAGCAGAGTTTAAAAAAAACAATTTATAAAATAACTAATACTAAATAAATAGTGTTTTATACCTATTTTTTATTTAAGCAGCAACCCTAGAGCACTAGTTCAATGCTAGACCTTGCCTCTTACTATTACATTTTATATTAGAGGTTTTTCAGTTTGTATATGTAGTTCTCATACAATTTGTTGTAAAACCTTCCAACCCTTAACAAGGTTTCTCAAACTTTGACCCAAACGTAACACTATTAGACTGGAGAGACGTCTGTGTAGCATTTTTTTTAATAGGTACCGAGATGTAATTTCCCTAAAAAAGCTATATTGATGGAACAAAAAAATCTTTAAAAATATCTAAAGAGCACTTAGTCTTAGATACTTTTGCTGTCGAATATTTTTTATCGCAAATGGACTCGAGTAAGTTTATCGCAAATGGAGGCGTGTAAATTTAAACATTTATTTTTTGTTTTCATTTTCTAATGAACTAGGACAAAAGTAAATTCATCAGTTTACCAGAAACACTTTCGTCTTGCTACCCAAAAATCAATTAACGACCAAAGCTATACAATCACCTCGTGTACAGGTATAGGCACGATTTCTGGACCCAAACTGTCCTCAAAATGTGTTCTATACAAACAGTACGCGTTTTTGGGAACCCCTAACAGAACCAGGTCGCGAATGCGGCATAAAATGCGCCTCCTCATATCCGGGGGCTAGATGGGGACAACAAGGTTCTCACATTAGGAGAAGGGGTCATCTCAAATAAATGTTCCCGTGTGCGAGAGATATATCTTGTTTAATCTCCCTCAGACCACTCAGACCCATAAATGGCGTGTATTAGGTGGTTCAAGTTCCACGGACTTTGGTGGAGACGGTATTCGGGGGGTTTCTGCGCACGGAAAAAAAACTTGCTTTGTTTCTGTGGCGACTTAGGTCCAAGATAGGTGTATCTCAATCGTTCGTGTAGCCCACTTTGAGAAACTCTGCCTATAATGATAACTTATTTGTTCTCTCGATAGATTCAAAGCTAAATGAGTTTGTCTACTTTTGAACTTGTAAGTGAATCAAGGGTCCGGTAAGTGCTTTATAAAAGCGGCCCATGTTGGGACAGACTTCTATTGAGTTATGTCAGACCTTTCTTATGAGATCATTGGCTTAAACGTTTATGACGAAGAGTTTAAGAGGTTTATACTCTTCGTTCTAAACGTTACCAATGAGGTAAGAATTTTATCAGTATATAAAAGCTTGTCGCAAAATTTGAAACAACATCGTACCTATATAATGACTAATTATTTGAAAACCGCGTTCTTATCATTTGCTTGATCGTGAAGTTGGTTCATTCCTTTGAAAAACATTTTTTGGGTTCTCGCGTCAGGCTTTTATTTATATCAATATAATTTTTATAATGTAATAAAATGGTGGGTTATTTGAATAGTGAACCTTTTATTCTGAGTGAATTTTATCACGGAGTTGCAATAAATTTAAGTTTTAGTTGAAATTCATCTGACCTTGCAGTCAAATCTTCTTACGTAGTTGGCTAGGATTAACACTTAGTTTTGATTCATTTTCATAGCTGATTATCAAACGAGAAAAAAATCCATGGTTCCATCGATCTCCACCAAAGCCGGCAGAGGTGATTATGTCGGACCGACTAAAACGCACGCCGTCTATGGCTTTGATTGCCAGAGATGAGTTAATACAAGACATATCTCTCGCAGATCCGGGGTCGTAGCTGGTTATCAAAAATCAGATACGAAAGTGACCGAACCCATATTATTTACTTTTTATTCAATGTCAAAACGGCAAGTTAATAAACTTGTATGAAATACACAAGTATGACGTCATTCTTTTATTAAATGTATGATTAACTGGTTGGTTACCTGGTAGTAAATGCCTTATGACATTAAATCCACAGAAGTTTTATAAATAAAAAGAGAAATAAAAACAAATTAAAACGATTAAAAAACAGACGTAACTCTTACCGCTCTTTTAGCATTCCTATTTCAAATTATTTTATCTACTGGCAAGTATCAAATTAATGTTACGAGTGAATTTCGACCTCATTGAATTACTTCCCGCCAAAAATGCGTGTCAGTTAACCTCAAAAAAAAAAAATCTTTCGTTCCATACTCAAACTGTGTATCAATACAAAAGCGTCTTTGATTCATACAATTATATCGGCTCTCGACGTCCGTACTCGTCATTATGGCTATCGACGTCAGAGCATAGGCTGATGGATGGCCAACTGGGTCATTGTCGCGAACGCATCCAATTCACATGACGTGAAACGGCGTTGACAGATTTAAATGCTTTTCCATACGATGTAAAACAGATTTAGGGCACGGGGGTAAATATGAAACACAATCAATTTTACAGGATGACTGATGACTTTCTGGTTACAATCCAAAAATAGAAATTGTTTTATACAAGTTCTGAAAAAAGATTGTGTAGGGTTATTCGTCAATTTATTAGATAAAAAGAGTATTTAATTATTATAACTCATCATAATCCGCTTAATGGCTTTCCCATTTGTTCTGTGGACAAATCTAATGGGAAAAAAATACCTGTAGTTCTGCCAACAGAACTACTCAACAGAACAGGTTTGAATAGACGTTCGTAATATCCAATTCCGATTTTTTCCAGTCTATCTGCGTGGCGTTTCGATATTTTCCGTGAAGTGACTGCCAGCCAGATGGCAACTTATAGGCATAGGCGTAATCGAAGTACAGATTGCAGCTATATCAGTTGTTGGACTTTTTAGGGTTCCAACTACGTATACGACTACCATAGATGATCATATGATAACCGAGACAGCATGACTTGACCACTCATCCGTTGATCAATATGTGTAGAAGCTGATAAGCAGGGTTGCCTTGGGCCCTGTAAATGTGAATAGTACCAAAAATATTAGCAATAATCTTAATAGATAAATATACATAATTATTTACTATTACTGAAAATATTTTTTCTTAATTACAGAAGCACTGAAGCTTTACGGAGAAAGGCTATCAGACATTTTGATGCTTTTCGAAAGCTATGTGTGTATTTATCGCAGGTTTATAAATGCCCAGTTAATGGCAATAGGCTCGTCACCTATTACATTGGGACATAAACATAAACTGGCGAAATGTGGGTACTACTGGTGGTACCTCTGCCTACCCGTTCGGGGACATAGGCGTAAGTTTATGTTTACATATCTACTTATACTGAGAATGTTTTTTCTTAATTACAGAAGCACTGAAGCTTTACGGAGAGAGGCTATCAGACTGGGAAAGAAATGAGATCAGGAAGTACCCGGAGGTGTGGTTCTTGGGGCTGGAGGGAAACAAAGTGCAGGCCAGGTCAAACCTTCCAAACAACTGCGGATTTGATGATGAAAATGGAAGTTATAACAAGGTAAGCATATACTTTGACGGCAAACACCTTTTTGGCACACTTGATAGGAAATACGTAGATTTATTTTTATTTGGGAGACGTCAATTTGACTTCACCCCGCCTGATGATATGCTGAAGACAAAGACTCAGGAAAGAGGGTTACCATTACAAACACGTAAAGTGTTATAAAGGTGGCACTCAGTTTGACGGCCTCATCCGATGCTCTTTCACGCCCTGCTTTAAGGACCCTAGACTGTAAGGCCCTAGGTATCTCCTGCTTAGTAGCCTCCCGCATGCGATTCCAGGAAGTTTATATCCTAGTGGATATAAACTTCCTGGAATCGCATGCGGATATGGTTACCTGTTATTTACCAGGTGTTGCTGATGCAATACGGTTATGAGAGTTAAGAAGACCATTTCTATTCTTCTTCTTTCGTGTCAATAATCCACCAATGTTTCGGCCACTCCAGAATAAAATCTTGTCATATCGACTGCACCGTTAGTGGCTCCATTCAGGTCGTCTATAGGTAGAGCAGGAGGCAGGGCATAAGGGGCACAAAACTAAGTGCGCCATGGACTGCACGGGGGCACCGCAGTCACATGCGGCTATGCCCGGGTCTTGCATTCCGCACCTGCATAAATTTTGCCTGGACCGATTCCATTTCCACGAGACCCAGGTATGAGGCCACTAGGTGTACATTCCACAAGTATCTTATTTTCGTTCGGTGATCCCTTCGGGTACCTACGCAGAAATTAATGACATTGAACTTAAACCAAAAAGGCACAAACGGTATCATGTTACGGCAGCCTTCTCCTGTTGCAAGTAAGTAAGTAAAGGGTTACTTACTTACTTGCAACAGGAGACGCCGTCGACTGGACGTATGATTTGCCTTTTTGCGTGGACCCTTCATATAGTTCCCCTAAAGTGCAGGGCATCCTAACAAGTAAATTCCTGGGAATCACAGCGGATATTGGCTACCCGTAATGCAGGTCTTTACAGATCTTGTAAACTATTTACAGTTTTACACTACTTCAAGAGATAAAACAATGCATTTAAAGTACATAATTAAAGAAACATTTCCTTTATTTACTTACATCGAAAGTGATTACAAAAGTTGTGACAAGAATTTAAATCTATTTTGAGAACAAATTTGTGATGTAAAGCATACTTGCCCCGATTTTGTAGATACAGTACAACGTGGAGAATAATAATGTACTCCAAAAGAATGTTAAGTAGATAGCGAAAACAAAATTGAAAAAAACGATAACATCTCAAATTAATTGAGCAAGAGCTAAGCATAAATTTTATATTTGGACGAACTTTTTAGAGCTTAAAATATTGTGTTGAGGTCGGACGCTGCTTTCAAAGCGATTCTTGACCTCAATTTTGTATTCTTTTGTATAATTTTGTTCAATATTTTTTGTTTTGCTCAAGGGTTTTTGAATGTCTTATAGTCTGGCCTTTGCCACCATAGTTCCCACATAAGGGGAAGGGGGGTAATCTCAAAGAGATGTTCCCGGGTCTGCTGGGATGCGAGATATATGTCTTATAAATAATCTTACCTCCGAATACCTGACTATTGTTTGTACTTTTTAGTTAGAGGGTTTTTTTAACAATTTTTATTAAACCATTATTTGCTCATGGTCTATCTGATGGAAAGTGGTCACCGTGTACTAATGACATTTGAACACCAGGGGAAAATCTTTGTGGTACAGTTATTGATTCAACCTGTGATTCAGTGTTACGGAAATTTTAAATAACATTATTTTTAACCGACTTCCAAAAACGAGGAGGTTCTAAATTCGATTGGAATTTTTCATTACTGTATTAAATTATAAACACAAAGGCGTACAATACATATTTAAATCTCTTATTTTCAGCAAATTCACGACCATATAGCCTACAGATACGAAATCCTAGAAGTCATAGGCAAAGGATCGTTCGGCCAGGTCATTAGAGCTCATGACCATCGCAGCGGCAATCAAGTGGCTATCAAGATTATTCGCAACAAGAAGCGGTTCCACCACCAGGCTCTAGTCGAAGTCAGAGTCCTCGACCATCTCCGGCTGAAGGACAAAGATCAATCGCACAATGTCATCCATATGCTTGATTATTTCTACTTCAGAAACCATTTGTGCATCAGTTTTGAACTAATGAGGTGAGTTTACCAGATATACCATATTAATATATTACGAGGGTACGTAGTAAGCCTTACCAGAGAGCGAAACCTATGCTCTGGCCCTCTTCGTGAGTAGCGGCGCTGCCGTGAAACAAATTACTACACTACGATGGCAACTCAAAAATGCCGTCGATTCGACAGAAGAAGAATATATCATAGTAACCGTTGCCCACGGCTCCAACGCTTTTCTATCCTGTTCCTGCTCCATAAAAACCTTTTGTAGAATTCAAGGAACAAATAAAAAAAAAGTACTACTCGAATTGATTCAGCCGTCTTCGAGTTTTGCACGAATTTTGTACGAGTAAGAATTGCTCATTTTTTTACTTCAGGCGTTTTCGAGAAACATTTAGCAAAAGTTTATTTTTTATCAATCTAAGGTTTATTTTAGGATATCTCCTCCTTATTTTAGGGCTCCTTTAGGCTGAACTTGAATGTTGTTAAAAACATTTCTGTGAAATTTAAAAATGAAAACATAAGCCAGGAACAAGACAAACAAATCCTTTTGAAACATATTTTTACAAATCATTCATTCATTAACGAAATAAATTATTTACTTTATTTTTTGCATATTCTTAGATTCAGTAACATTTTTCTTTCCTTCTCGTTTCATTTAAACCTTAATAACAACATCTGAATACCTTTTGTAAATTTTCTCAAGTTGAAATATTATCGTCTCTGGCGTGTCTGCGTGAATAATATTAAAATGATTTATTCACATTAAGAATATCGTTTCGCTAAACATCTACGGGCCATTCATTCTATTTAACTTTTCATTAAAGCTCTGTTGTAAATGAACTGCCTTTTCTATTTCATTATTAAAGAAAATATCTCCTTCTCCTTGCCATTCCGGGTTTGCTGGAAGTTACAACTATGATTTAAGCTGGCCTTGTGTACATAAAATCTCATAATTATTATACAAATGTGTATGTACATAGCAGTATGTAGCATTCTGTTACTAAAGTTGATTATACACTAGACTGGGATAATTCGTCTATCATGCAAACTCGCTGTTCTTGTGTCAATTTTTTATTCATTTTTTATTTATGGCACGTCAATTTGACTCCACCTCGCCTGATGTTAAGCTGAAGGCAAAGTCTCATGAAAGAGGGTCACCTTTCAAATAAGTACAGTGCTACAATAGTGGCGCTCAGCTTGACGGCCTCATCAGATACTTTATCACGCCCCGCTTAAAGGACCCGGGACTGTAGGAAGAACGAATTCTATCGACCACGCTTTTTTTGTCTTTTTATGAATATTAACAACCGGAAGTACCGCGGTAGCCTAGTGGTATGGGTAATGGACTGCTGAGACGAGGTCTCGGGTTCGATCCCAGGTTTACCATGGCACACACCAATGACTTTTCGATGCTTTTCGAAGTTATGTGTGTATTTATCGCAGGTTTATAAGTGCCCGGTTAATGGCAATAGGCTCGCCACCTATTACATTGGGACCTAAAAACATAAACTGGCGAAATGTGGGTGCTAGCACCTCTGTCTATCCCTTCGGGGATATAGGCGTGAGTTTATGTTATTAACAACCGGAATTACCGCTATATTCCCTCTAATCTATTAAACTAAATTGTTTGTGTAAGAGGTAGGTTCACGTCGGTACCATTAGAACTCGGGCTCTCTCGATCCTTTACCGCTAAACTACCGACGCTTAATTCGACCTCGTATCAACAGGATATTTAATTATAAACTTAATCCGCAGTATCAATCTGTACGAGCTGATCAAAAAGAACAACTACCAGGGGTTCAGTTTGAGCTTGATAAGGCGGTTCGCCAGCTCGCTACTGAGGTGCCTCAGGCTACTCGAAGCGGAGAATATCATCCATTGTGACTTGAAGCCGGTAAGTTCTGACTTATCCTTCAACATTTTAATAGACACGTTAGGTAATTTGACTTCACCTCACCTGATGGTAGAGAGGGACACCATTACAAACACTTATAGTGTTACAATGGTTACAGCTTCACGGCCTCATCAGATCATTTTTCAATGATTGGATTGAATGATTGTAACAGATTGTCACTACATAGTATAAAATAAAGTCGCGTTCTCTGTCCCTATGTCCCTTTGTATGCTTAAATCTTTAAAACTATTCTTTAAAAGAATTTCGATGCGGTTTCTTTTAATAGATAGAGTGATTAAAGAGGAAGGTTTATATGTATATATCGTCATGCTACAACCAACTGGTGCGGAGCAGAAGCGAAAAATGTTGCATAACGGGGTGACGCAGACGAAGTTGCGCGGGTCAACTAGTAATGAATAAACCAAAATCTCTGTGTCGATTTCAAAAATTCTTTCACCATTGGCAAGCTATATTCACTCTGAGCAACAAAGGCTATATCGCACTACACGCGAACGGAGTCGCGGGCGACAGTTAGTATACTATTATTATGATTTTTTTCAGGAAAATATTCTACTAAAAGCCAGAGGAAGCTCTTCCATCAAAGTGATAGACTTCGGCAGCTCGTGTTATACGCACGCGAGGGTCTACACGTACATCCAGTCGCGGTTCTACCGGAGCCCTGAGGTCATACTAGGGCTGCAGTACGGCACTCCTATTGACATGTGGAGCATGGGTGAGTTTGGGAACATGAAGTAATCTAATTTGGATTTAGGATTTTTTTTATTTATTTATCCATTCAATTAACCAACTTATACTTACAGCTAACTAGTCATATAAGTTATAGGTCACATAGGTACATTCTTATTAATCTTAACTATCATTACAAAAATTACATAAAAATATGAATAGCAATAAATCATTAAATATTACATTATATATTATAAATTCGGATGTCAAAATAATTAGTAAAAATAAAAAAACAACTATTAGGATGTCAACAGTAAAATAGTTAAAGATTATACTTTGTAAAATATAGCTTGGGTCCTATGACAGATGTCAAAATGAGGTTCATAGTGATGTCCGAAATTCGATGAAAATATCGATACTACCAGCTATTATTGATGCATGCCACATATAATTAGGTTTAATTTAATTGTATGTATGTATTTAATTGTAATGAGAACGGAATATACTTAGCATACAAGGCGTTAGCACTCGTACTGACGAGAATGAGTGGAGTGGATCAGTGGAAGTTCAAGATGTTGGCGCATGTATCTTATGCCTATATCATGGTCCAAGAGCCAAACGCGGTGTGTCTTCTTACAAAATCCAAAAACAGGTTCAGGGCGTTGATGGATTGAATGTAGGGTTTTATTTAGGTACTCAATATTCTTTAGGATCAAGTATATTGAAATATAAATATTATTATGATATTAAAATACCTAAGCAATAAGATTAAATTCTAATTATGTTTTTCTTATATTAATTTCAATTTTAAATTAAGCTTTATTCAAAATATCGATAGTTCATAGTATGTGGTCACGATGATTCATCGCCCATCACTAATTAGCTCGGTATGTCCATAAAGTATGACATTGATAGCTACTACATTCAATAATAGAAAATTCAAGACTTCATGTGCGGGATTTCACTGACAGCTGTCATAGGACCCAAGCTACATTTTACAAAGTATAGCATTATGGCTGTCAAAAAATGTCAGAATAAAAAATGTCGGAGTTCCTAAGTTAATCATTAGTCTTTGACTTAGCTGACTGCTAGTGTTCATCAACTATTGTTTCTGACTGTCTGGGGTGAACGACTTATCTATATTACCCTACACAAAATAATACTCTGTAAGCACACTAAATGTGTTAAATGGCGCACAAATCGCCTGCCATTAGACTCAATATCGTACCCATGGGAATCTCCGCACGGTAAAGAACCTTAAAGTCTCCCTTCTAGTTAATTACCGCCTACCCTACAGTCGAAGCAACTTTTTTTATCGTGCCCATCCCCACGGATACCACCTCCGCCAAACCCGGTGAAGGTGATTACGTCGAACCGACTAAAATGCACGCCGCGTCCTTGGGTCCTTGATTGCCGGAGGTGAGATTATGCACCCCGGCAGACCCGGGGACATTTCTTTTGAGATGACCCTCTTCCCCTAATGTGGGGACCATTGGTGTCCCCATACAGTCGAAGCATCTAGATTGTTTAAAACTCGTTAACATTTCCGACTGTACGCAACTGTGCCCGTAAATAAAGACATTTTGCTCTTTCTTTTTTTAATTTTTTTAATGTTGTAATAACTTTTTAACATTTTAAACTAAATAAATTGATCGTTATCTTGCCTCGCACCAGATAAAAGCGGAACTAATTCACATTATAATTGTGACTGTTTATCATATAATTAAAACACTAGCTTATTAAATTACTCCAAAAAATTATACACAATTGGTTATTCTTGCGTGCTTAGCAGTAATGAAAAAAAAAAGCTATAAAAAAAAGAACTGGCTCTCGCTTTCTTTTTTGTTTCAGTTCAGTTTTAGGATCATGTGATCTACATTAGTAGGCATCCCGCGGTTACCAAGATCCTTATTTTTTTTACAGTTGCATGGAATTTTGCATCTTTAATAACTAGATAGATAGATATCATATCTACTATATAAAAATAAGTCGGTTTTCCTTCCTGACGCAATAACTCTAGAACGCACGAACCGATTTCCACGGTTTTGCACTCGTTGGAAAGGTCTTGGGCTCCGTGAGGTTTATAGCAAAGAAAATTCAGGAAAATTTCAACAGAAAAGCGGGAAAATCATTTTTCACATGGCGAAACGGAGCTCGCCGGGATTGCTAGTATTTTATAATTGTTTCTGTAAAAATACAAAACTTAAAGAACCCAAAACGCGTGATGCCCATTGTGTTCAGCCTCGTACATTTTCTTTGGTTCCCGTCAGAGTAGAATTTGGTTCTCTCCTTTTTCCTTGTGATGTTGGCTGTTGTACAAGGTGACTGAGATATTGGGCTTTTACCATCAGACAGATAAATGCCGTCCTGACTCAATCTCAGATGACTCGAGTCACAATAGTGCCCGGTGAAGTCAAATTGACGTGCCATAGATAAAAAAAAAGGAATACAGTAATAGGCTCACCCCCTATTACGTGGGATTCAGTACAATTAGTTGGTGAAATATGGGTCTTTTCCTTATCCTTATCAATACTCACCTACAAAGCCAGATCCTTTAAAACTTGTCTTGAATAAAATTGGAGAGACGAGAGATAACAACGTGGCGTGTGATTGCGTCCGAGAGCTTCACCTTGGAGCATGGATCTACCTTCCGGCTTTTTCTCCTTCACGTTATAGGGCCAGAGCGATACAAGCAGGAGCTGCGTGTTGCTGAGATGAATATGCTGCGGTGTACGTGTAAGGACGTGTAAGGACTTCGTGAGGAACTCTCGCATCCGGAACAGCCTCCGTGTCTGTTAGACTGCAGACAAAATACAAGAGGCTCTCTTGTATTTTGTCTGCAGTCTTCGATGTTGCGGTCATATTTTGTAGGGACCATATTAACAAATGTCTGGCCATGCAGATACTCTTTCTGACTTATAAGTAACACCCTCGATCCTTCGTAGATGCGTAGAGATGTTGCGCCCTTTAATTGGGCAGAATTTTATCGTCTCTACAATGGTGAATGTTCTGATAGCTCTTCAAAGTCCAGCAAGATCCAAGCGGTTCAGTGAGTCTTTCCTTTGCTGCACCATTAAGTCTTGGATTTATCAGCTGACATATTTCCTTTTACCTAAAATCCCAAGTGCTTTTAAGCGGGGTGTTAAAAAGCATCTATAGAAGCCGTCAAGCTGAGCGCCACATTGTAACATTACACATTTTTGTAATGGTGATCCTCTTTTCTGAGACTTTGCGTTATCTTACTATCAGATGAGATGACGTCGAATTGACGTGTCCTAGTTAAAAAACCCTTTATTTTCAAAAATTCTACAACTTTCTAAAAAAAAATTTTTATAACATTACTTACGAATAACGTTCCCACACAATTTATAAATGATCAAATAATTACTGACCGAGTTGCAATCAAACGCTATTACTTAGTTGCTAATGGGAGTGAAGTGAACGAGCAGACATTCCAAATAAACAGCAAAGATTACACTTTAAACTGTTACTATTCCTTACATAATCGTAACAGTGAGTAAATAAACAAAACGCAATAACAAATAACTACGTAATTATAAAGCCTTTGAACTATAAAATGGTCATAATTTTACACTGACCGCAAAAACGTTTGAATCCAATCATGAATAACCTACAATTCTTTTTATTGTAGATCTCTTTGATGATATTATTTTTAATCTAAGATATACACGATGATATAACATAGACTGTTGAAATTGAAGCTTCAATGGAGTTACATAATTTCAATCACATGTAATATGTCTTATTTGGTATAGATAAGTGCTTAACTAAAGTAGTATTGTCATAAGTACACGCTAATTTAGATAGTGATAAAAATGACGATGAGAATAAGAGTTCAATAACTAAAGGTTATACTAGTTATTGACGATACATCGATTTAGATTGAATGTATTCTTGTATATGAATAAAGCACTTGATATATATTTAATCAATCAAAAAAGAATAACAAATTGTACCGTGTCACGGCGCACTGGGAGAGAGAGAGCCCTGACGTAAAGTAATAGACAATAATAGAAATCATAAATTCATCAGGCGTTCACACTCTAACACCCTCTCCTGAACGCAAACCCATTCCAACAGTGAGATGGCCGAGCTTCGGTGGATGTAATCCTTTTGTCAACGCATCCGCCAACATGAACTCGGTGCTTGTATACTCGACGCGTATCTCCTCGGCAGCAACCTTTTCCTTCACAAAGTTTAGTGCTTCAGTGTGATCTTGTGGATCATCATCCAATAAACTCAATGCAGATTCTGAATTAATGCATGAAAAGGACTTCAGATCTGGATCTGGACTGTTACTTCCTTCTTCTTTTTGTCTCTGTATGTTTCAGGAGAATTAATAGAACTGAATTTCAATATCTTTGGAAATTATCACATCCGAAACGATTTTGGTAGAAGTCCAGTCCATTTGGATCGTTGGATGTATCGTTAATGGCTACCTTCAAGAAAGACTTAATAGTAGTCAGAGCACGGAAGTAGGACATTTCACCGACTAATGTATTCGGTTCCACGTAATTAGGGGGTGAGTCTATGACCGAATTTCGGGCACTATTGTTGCTTCGAGTCATGCATCTGAGGCTGAATCAGGTCTGAATATATTTGTCTGAACAGCCCTATCCTATGGTCATCTTGTACGACACCGCATGGAAAGAGATTGGGTGGCCCAATTTCTACTCTGCCGGGAACCAAGTGGCTTAAGGAGAAGCAGTACTTCGGAAATAACTGGGAATACACGAACTTAGATCACAACTTATAATATTTTGTCATGCGAGAGTGGCACTAGTCTCTTAATACCCAATGGTGTCTTCTCCTAGTTGCATAATACGACACCCAGCGTGTCATATAAGAGGCATTGTAAATCAAAATTTATTCGCGTCATTTTGCTACAGTCACTAAGTTAATAACCACGAAAATTCAATATCTCGTAATACCTCTCTAAGTGCCACTTCATTCTAAAAACTGAATATAAAACTGTATATAAAACCTAACAGCTAATATTAAAATGTAAGCTATCAGGATGTATATATTCACAACACACTTGAACTTCTCCGCGTTTATTAGTAACTTGATCGGTAAATATCGTTGTGTTTTGGAATTGGAATGTTCATAACTGTCAATGTAAACCTTTGAGAATTCCGCAAGGAGAAACTGTTAAGATCAATAATACATATCGTGGAGAAGTACAAGTGTATTATCAACATGGAAGACCGAATATATATGATTTGATCTACATGGTTAGCAGTATAACAATGAGTTACACCAAGATCAATATGGTGTTCTTCAGGAAGGGCATTAGAAGGTTTCTACAGGGTAGGCAGCGCGTGTGTGACGCCTCTGGTGTTGCAAACGTTCATAGGCCACGGTGACCACTTCCCATCAGGTGGGCCGTGCGCTTGTCTGCCACCTAAGTGGTATGATAAAAAAGAGTAAAATCAATAGTTTAAAATAGTCTATCAGGTTTTATGTATTCCTCTCTGTCAGCAGGCAACTGGAATAATAGTTTAATGGAAGACTACATTACACCTTAGAGCTGTACAATGTAATTCCACTAACTCTTTCTCTGGCCAAGTAACGTCGGAATCTAACTCAAGACCTTATCAACAGCAGTAGAAGCTAGTTGTGGCCATTATTACAAAAATTAGCACCATTCAAAGCAGTATTCGTCTTTGTTTCCTCACTTCGCAACTAATAGTTTGGTCTACTTATAAACAATAAACACGAGCCTACAATTAAAATAGAAAATATGTCAGCCAACATAATGGTGATACGTAACTGAAATCCTTCTAACGAGGTATTGAGGTCTATCAAATTTGGACAATAGGTTACGTCACTTTACGTCATCTCCAATAATCGTTTTCGAACTCTTTCTACGAGCCAGTTAAATTCTATGTGGGACAAGAAACCTGCAGAGATGGCCGCAAAAAGTTGCATCACAAGTTCACTGTTCATTACTTACACAAAAAGAATTTAAATGAATGAAACAATAGTCATGCTAGAATGTAAAGTCATCCTCTGTTTTCATCCTATTTATAGTATTCGAGAAAGACAGCTCCTCAGTCAGTGGATATAATTGGGGTTACAGACGATGATAATAAAATTTGGGTCATAAATAGTTTAATTACTTTTAATCATAATTTTTTTGTAGATATTATTATAGTAATAAATTTTGTAGAGATGTTATATTACTAACTAGGTAGGTATTCGCCGTGTTTGCAAGAGTCAAATTTTCTTATCAATTTTTATTTTTTTTCTTTCTCCTAAACTTTTCTCTAATAATTGCGGTATAATGAAAAGAAAAAAAATCATATTAATCTTTCACAACTTTAAAGCTTAGTTATTAATTTAGCTATTTGTTTTTATTAATAAATCAATATTCATAGGGGATAATTTTGTACGGTGATTTAACGATGTTCTAAAAATCCTTCCTTGCAGGTGTAGAGTTTCAGGGGCATACAATCTATATCAAGTAATTGAATACCCATAGGTATGTAATAATAAAATTATTCAACGTAGGAGGTCTAGAAGTAACGCAATCTATGTCAAATTTCTCGAATATGTGCCATACTTTCATCCGCAATCTTTGCAAAGATTTTGAATGACCACTTATGACATCAATCTTTTCATAATTAGAAATTATAAGAATGTAGTTTAATAACACATATAACATAGACAAAATTAAAGATTTATTATCTAAACCAAATTGGGATGCAAAGAATAAACTAACTATTTATGAAACACAAAACAGATACTAGAAATATTAATGTTAGGCGTGATGTAGTTGAGCGTCAATACCACAAGACGTATTTAATATTATGCAAAGTCTAAACACTTATATTTTATTATATTAAGTAACTATATAACGTAATACAGTGGTTAGAACATTCAACAGAAGTACTTACTACTGAGAAGACGATAATGAATTGCACAAAAAATACACTTGACTATTTAAATGGCATCATATTTCATAAGTACAAATTTATATACAATAGTTAATGTTTATGCCTTTTGATATGTTATAAAAGCTTTACTTGAATAAGAATTCACAAGTGAGTCTGTAATAGAAAGTAAGGGAGAAAGGTGACCTCGGTATGCCTCGATGTTCGCAGATATCGAAACGAAAGAATGTTGTTTTTACGCAACTTATGTCGGATGCTTGATGTATTACGTTATGAGATGATGCGATGATGGGCCGAGATGACAGACATCTTCATAACTTTAAACGGGTTGAGGAGGTTATAAGTACCTAAATGTACACAGTTCTTGCTTCACAGTTAAGAGCGTTATGAATTTTATGATTTCTATTCTAAATTTCGACACCATTTACAAGTGAAATTGAATCGATTCATACAATAAAATTGATATTTTGGTAAAATATAGCATAATTCCATAAAACTGTCGTGATAATTACCTGAACTTTAAGATATAATTATTTAAGTGACATGTTTTCCGGTTCGTATAAATTATAATCATCACAAAAATCTGGACTATACCACTTTCTTTAAATCACTATAACAAGCGTGTCCTCAATCGTTTCTTTTCATGGTATGATTAATTCTTCTTCTGTTGAATCGACGGCATTTTTGAGTTGCCATCGTGGTGTAGTAATTTGTTTCACGGCAACGCCGACAGCCCCAGCATATGATTAATGAAACAACAATAAATGCATATTAATCTTTTCTATACCAAAAATCTTTCAAACATCTTTTTATTTTCTAAATAAATTAACCTAATGACATTGGTTCCAGGATGCATCCTTGCGGAACTCCACACGGGCTATCCTCTATTTCCTGGTGAGAATGAGGCTGAACAACTCGCTTGCATCATGGAGTTGCTTGGGCCACCTCCACCGGATCTTCTTTTACACGCCACAAGGAAGAGATTGTTCTTTGGTAAGAATCTCACTGATGTATATATAATTAAAGGCTGTTCATAAAACAATGGCAAAATTACAATGTAGGTTTTAGTTATGTGAATATATTTTATAATGTCAATGTACTTCTATGTTAATTATGTGATAATGACATTAGGAAGTTGTTTGATTACCAAATAATTTAATAAATGAATGGCAGGAAAACATTCATTCTGTTTGAACTGAACTACTTATGAACATCTGGTTGCAATAATAACTTTGTGCACCTGGTAAGCAGGTTTATGTTGAAAAGCATAATTATAGAGATCTTTCTTATCGATAATTATGTTTTTTATTTACATACAATAAAATGAGTTTGCCTATTGTCATCAAGTGACCCATTTTTTATTTTTACTGTATTTATATTTTATATTTACAATCAGATATAAGACAATCCAATGTCTTAGTCGCCTTCCATTTTATCTATGGAGTAAATTGTGTGGTCTGTTTTCCTTCGACGCATGTTTCTATCTGGAAACCCCTTCGTGGCAATGCTGATATGGAGAATAGGAGTGTATTTTATTGTTTTCAAGACTATAAATATTTGAAGACTTATTATTATCTACAGACTCAAAAGGTTCTCCGCGCAGTGTGACAAACTCCAAAGGTCGTAAACGTCGCCCTGGCACGAGGACCTTGGCTGCAGCTGTTCGTGCTGATGACCCTGCCTTCCTGCACTTCCTTCACAGATGTTTAGAGTAAGTATTACTCATAATTGTATTGAATTTCAGCGCCTATTTTATACGGTGCATGTATTTCTTATGCGTTTTTTCTTGAACTAACCCCTTGAGAATATGATGGCGTTAGAATACATAATATTCTTGATCCTATCGAGATCTTCGGCTCCAAGCCTCCATCTGGAAGGTAGTAAATCTGCTAAATGATGGACTAGACTACTTTCTTCACGGGATCGAAGCGTCTAACGGTGGCCCCTCAACCTCAAGAAGAAAAAATCTTGCGTTGGAGCAGGAGGTAGGATGCCATACAAATCAACACAGTCTTGAAATCTCATTGCTACTTAAATATCGTGTTTTCTAAGAAGGTGATAGATACAAGTAGCAATTAAATTATTATTCATGTGATTTCGAATCTGTGTTTGCGGATGCCGAGAAAATGTGTGCGACTATTCATATTTATGGCTTTATCGGCAGTGTGATTTACTTACTTTCTTTTGAAATATACGATTTATTAGAAGTTTGGGTTCCGATTTTGCATGGAAGTCATGAGAGTCGGAAAAAAGAGTAAATCAAAAAAGAAATAAAGAAAAGTCGTAAAATAAAATTTAAAGAAATAAGACATAAATCAGGCAGGTACGCGGTGATCGTTCACTGCAGAAGGTCACTTTCTGTGGCTGCCTCTGCCCTAAGGGGTCACCTCCTTAGAGCATGGAAGTATAATTATATTAACGTTTTATGTAATACGTCCATGGTGACTCGTCATATAGATATACCTTACCTTTCCCAAAAACTGGTTTAATATTGAATTTCTTAAAGAACTTTCTATACAAATTTTCTACCATTATGGAGTAAAATTAATAACATAATCAGAAACAGGCAATTAATAAACAATTCAAGGTAACATAAACTTCCCTTTTTAAATCGGTTAAAAAAGAGAGAACAGAGTAACTACCTATAATAACGATAAAATTCAAATCGGTCATAACCTATCTCAATAAAAAATCAAAAGTTCAACTACATAATCTAGCATGGAAAATTGTGGAACATTATCTCGGACATGTTACGTACGGAGTGAACTATCGTATATTCCCACACAACTAGGGCCTAAGGCCTCGGACACGAAGACAGCGGAAGCTTAGCTGGTCGAAACGCTATACCGGGTCTTATAACCAGCGACATGAACGCCTGCTCTAGTAATAAAAAGTTGATAAATAATAATATGTCTTAATTGTACATGATAAAATAATATAACACAGAGAAATGTTTGCGTATGGTAAATACAATTGGCGACCTTATCGCTCTGCGGCAAACTCTTACAGACAAATTTAGGATAGAAGGAAAAGGTCGCAGAAAAGTGGTTTTGGGCAGTGTGGTGTTCAAAATTCTGTCTTGTTCTAATCTCAAACACCCAAATGTAAAAAAACAATCACGATTTCAATGAAATGAGCATAAATTCTCGTAATAATAATTTATTTATGTCGAATCGAAAGAATGTCACTATCGTAATAAAATGTCCTGTGTCGATTTTGGGATTGAATCGGATTTTTTGACGTTGTCTTGAAATGTCTAAGACATGGCAAGTCAAGTCTCTAATCATCCTAATTGTGGAATGACTAAGTCAATCAAGATCATAAGAGTCTTAGAAAAATCAAGTCATAAAATGTCAAGATTGTAAAGTTTTCTAATTGATCAAATCGTAAAATATCAAAATAATATATAATTTAAATTTCAAAACACTGTGTAAGTACTTACTTCGTGCACTTAGCTAGTCTTGACATTTTAAGACTTGATCATTCTAAAATTTTGACCTATTACTATAGTCTTTCTTGGACCTATTAAGAGAAGTAAGCATCTTGACATTTTACTACTTTGACATAACTCGGCGGATCGAAAATTGTATTACCGAAAAACGCGTAAAAACCGTTAATGTCTGAACACCGAGGACAACATCTCACATACCCAGTTCCTAAAGTTTATAAGTCTGTATTGAAACGCCACAATGAAGAATTTTTGCACTTTATGAGTACATTGAGCAACTAACTAAACTAGACATACTTCTGCATCATCTAAAGGTTGACGGTAGAAAATGCCTATGGCATTAAAGCCGCCTTTATACTTTATATATTTGTACAAAAAGCTTGGGTAATAAAATTATCGCCTGCTCCCGCGACGCTTACTTTATGCCCGAGGCCTTATAAACGATGGGAAAGCAGCAGATGATTCCGTTGAGCGCTGCGTTTGCGCAACCGTGCGAACTCAACTATGCAACACATTCGGACTGATCCAGGTCTTACAATCGCGTTCCGTGTTGTACTGGCTGAAGTGATTGTTGACTAGATTAGGGAGTTCATTGTTTGAACAACTTAATTTATACATAATTGATAACACACTTGTTCTTCACTGTACATAATACAGTGGAGAAGTACAAGTGTTATCAATTTTGTATAACAATAAGTAATTATGTATAACAATAAGTTCCACCAAGTGCCATCAAGCAACAGTATAAACAACTTAATTTATATAAGAACGTACAACACGTGCCCGCGGTAGCCTAGTGGTATGGGTAATGGACTGCTGAGACGAGGGTCTCGAGTTCGATCCCAGGTTTTACCATGGCACACACCAATGACTTTTCGATACTTTTCGAAGTTATGTGTGTATTTATCGCAGGTTTATAACTGCCCAGTTAATGGTAATAGGCTCACCACCTATTACATTGGGACCTAAACATAAACTGGCGAAATTTAGGTGCTAGCACCTCTGCCTACCTCTTCGGGGATATAGGCGTGAGTTTTTTATGTTAAATAAGAACTGTGTGGCGTTATGGTAGAGAATTGATTCAGATGTCGCAGGATCGAATCCAGCTCAGGATAAATATTTGGCATCATCACCATGTTAGCTTGGTTTTCCGTTATAGTGTGTGATTGACGCCTGTGTCGTTTAAGCCTAATGTCGGAGAAGGAGTCAGCGTACCCTGGCCTTCGAAAAGAATACCTGGGATGAAACCGATGATGATTCGATACATAGTATAAAAAAAAGTCGCGTTCTCTGTCCCTATGTCCCGTTGTATGCTGAAATCTTTAAAACTACGCAACGTATTTTGATGCGGTTTGTTTTAATAGATAGAATGGTTAAAGTGGAAGGTTTATATGTATATAACATCATGCTACGACCAACAGGTGCGGAGCAGGTATGAAAAATGTTGCGAAAAGGGGGTGACGCAGACGAAGTTGTGCGTCAGCTAGTTATATCTAAAAAAGGAAAATAGCATGCGTTGGATGCGAGCAAACAGTTAGCTTTATTTACGGTCAATAAAATCAAGTCTTTATGTACGGAGACTAATAAACATACATCTTTACAATCCTATTGTAATATAACCCACTTTTCGACTATTACATTTTGTAATCTACCTTCCGGATGTCGGCAACAGTTGTTAGGGGGTCAATGTTCAACATAAACAATAATGACATTACATTGTCGTGCAAAAAAAGAATGCCGTATCTATAGATATGTACTAGCCTACGCCCGCGGCTCCACCCGCGTGGTTGTCCGTTTTCGGGACCTACGAGTAAGTACCATCTGTGCAACTTAAATTCTATATTACTAATGATAAATCGTACCTAACCGATTGCAATCAAACAAACGTAACATTTTAAGTTGGACCAAACACCTTCAAACAGAAAAAATCATACCGAAATCTGTTCAGTAGTTTTTGAGTTCATAACAAACAAACTATTTACAATTATAAAATAGTATAGACATAGGTTTATGGATCCATTGCGTCGATGCACTTCAATCAATCAATCTATTAACCCCTTGTAGTTCACAGCTGGACTTAGGATGTCCCAATGTTGGGTTTAAGATTGACCTACTGTTTCTGCTCTGGCCAGACGGGTTGGTACAGAATTTTATTTCGAATTTCCCTTCTCTCGCAGTGATATCATTTGTGTATTTTTCTGTTTATCGCCTCTTACGATGGGGTAATGATGCTCTTACTCCATCACCACACAGACTAGAATGACCTTAACAACATCATTCTCATCATTCTGAATCTATTCCCAACTCATTAGGGCTTGACTTTCTAGTCTAACTAAGATGCGGCTGAAATTCGATATTTTCAATGAAGCCTTCGTCCATCACAACCAAATTGGCGATATCGAAGTTCTGTAGTTAGGCTAGTCGGTCTTTTGAGGCCTTCAACTGCCATAGATGTTTGTATGACAACCGGTACCGACGGCTTAAAGTGCTCTCCGAGGCACGACCAGACCAGTGCAAATAGCCATATTCATACATACAAATATTTGCACTAAGCGGGAATCAAACCCGCGCCTCCTGCGTAGCAGTCGCATTCACTACCGCCACGCCACAGAGACTGTGTGGTGAATGAGATTAACAACATTAAAAATAAAAAAATCTATGTTAACAACGGTCTGAGTCCTCTAACAACGCATTTGTTCTCAATAACTATATAATTAACCACGTCATTATATTATACGAGTGTAGATTTGAACATTGACCCCTTCAGAACTGTTACGTTACGGAAGGTGAATCGCTGAATGTTGTTCTGGAAAGCAGGTTAGACGTTACATACATTCATACATATACTCACGCCCATAATCCCCTAAGGGGTGGGTAGACGTGTATTAAACGATACCTTTGATGAAGTCGATATCTTTACATTACGAATTCGACAGTATTTCGTGCTAAGGCTACTGAGCATCATAAAGCACAATATTCCTCTTATATACTCGTATGTGTCGAAATGGTGTGTGTTTAAAGGGCCACAGTTCAGCTGATATAGGTATGTAACACTGGTTTTCAACTGTTTTAATTAGCCTTATTTTATCATGTTCAAAATTCCCAACGATGCCGCCTCTGCCAAAGTCAGTGGAGGTGATTATTTCGGACTTGAACCGACTAAAAGTCACGCCGTCTATGGGTATTTGATTGCCGAAGGTGAGATTATACAAGACATATCTCTCACACCCCGGCATACCTGGGGGCATTTCTTTAAGATGACCGCCTTCCCCTAATGTGGGAGCCATGGTGTCCCTATCTATCTCCCGGATTTCTTATCCAATTAGCCTGACGGTTGTCGTAATTTCTCCTGCAAGCTATCTGCAAATTGTATAGTAACGTATATGTAAAATATGACTTGACAATAAACTTGCCAAGACCGTCACGTATTCAACTATCAACTTTTAGTTTAATAGCTATTACGTAATGAAGAACAACGCGACATCTTCAAAATAATCATCATCATCACATAGTCGTCTCATATTTTATGATATTAGCGAATATTACATAACACTATACAATAATATATGCAGAATTTTAAAGCCTAGTATAGCTTACGCAGTTTCTAATTTATATAAGCATCTGTGTTTATAGAAAGTATTGAAAAACTTGTTTCTTTTGGATTATTGTGGCCGGTTGGGTCGGTTGTGGAACTTTTAGTATACACATTTTCTTCCTTGT
Source organism: Pelosia muscerda (assembly GCA_963691645.1). NCBI lineage: Eukaryota > Metazoa > Arthropoda > Insecta > Lepidoptera > Erebidae > Pelosia > Pelosia muscerda. The sequence continues at coordinate 2,169,147 of OY829100.1, forward strand.
TTATTGAAGTAGGTAGCTTACCTACCTCATCTGCAGTACAGTCGACAAAACAAATTTTCATACAACTTGTGGCCTGGTGTTGCAAACGTCCATAGACTACGAAAACCAGTTTCCATCAGGTGGGCCACATAAGTGTTTCTATGTATAATATGTATGTAGGTATCTACAAAAAAAGTATCTAAGTATGTTTATCCGCATTCTAGAAACCATAACAAGCTAGTCAAACTATGCTTGCCATGGGTCTAGGTGGCGTTGTGTAGATTGTCCTACAATATTTATATATATTAAGAAAGGTTTTTAGACAGCTCGTTGTAATTTATCGTAGAATGGCGCCCAGAATGTAAAAAGTAATGTTTAATAAATATTAAACAATATTAAAGATTACTTGTGACCCGATGGTCATAAGTAAACGAATAGAACCGCAATAGATTACCAAGATTACCATAATCTTGGGACGACAGTGACCCGTACAAATATTGACAACTTACACGGTTAATGAGAAATCAACCAAGTAATGAAGACAAACATCAAACTTCGTCACTACATATATGTAAATTTGACGAAATTTGCGTAACTAATATAACATTACTTATCGCAACTGAATTTGAACTTAATGCTCTTAAAGATAAGGTAGGTTTTGAAGATGATTTATGAAGGTATATCAGGGACAACAGTAAAAACCCCACTTTCTCTACAAGTTCACACCTATTTGTAGAAGATTGAACGATACACGGAATAGGAAATGATGAGTAGACGCATTGTCGTCAGTTATGGCGGGCTCTGCACATAGCTACATAGATTTGGAGCAAGCTAGATACCGTAAATGTATCAAGTTGCGTGAAAATCAAACTTTTTTTTTTTGACATGACGTTTTTTTATACTACTTAGGGGGCAGACCAGCACTCGGCCCTCCAGATGGAAAGTGGTTACCGTGACCTTTAGACGTTTGCAACAACATGAGCGCCAGACTTGTGCTGCTGACGATATAGAGAAGGAGGGGGGGGGGGGGGGGAAGGAGAAGGTTAATTGTGTCTGTGCTGTCAGTGCAGAAGACAAAGTATCTCGGTATTCCTACTGACAACACAGTCTCCAGTGAGCTCTGGCTACTCTACTCACTGCCGAAAACACAACACAAGGTTATTATTAGCCGCAGTATTCTATAGGGCGGAGGTACTTTCTCAGTCGGACTGCTCAGTTAGGTACCGACAGTACAAATGTGATGCCTCTGATGTTGCAAACGTCCAAAACCACGGTGACCACTTTCCTTCAAGTTCTGTGTCCTGTTTGTATGCCAAGAGGGAGTCAGTCAGGAGGGAGTCTGTCCCATACAGACGACTCTCAATGTGTTAAGAATGATCCTTCAGGGTGAATATTTCATTTCGAGCATATTTGAAGTTTTGAAAAAAAAATAAAAATTAGTTCCAAAATATGTTCTTTATATATTTTTTGTAAAGTATTTAAGCGTTACTTTTGAATTATGTTGAAGGGACAGCAATAACTCTTTTATCCTTTGAGATTTCGACGTTTCTATTTTTTGTGAAAACGGTAATGAGATTTTACAAGTACGGTAATTAGATCTCAGGATATGGTAATGATGGTTCGTTGCGCAGATGCGTGGGCAGAGCGCTGAGATGGCCCTGGGTTGGCCAGGGTGCGAGGGATATGCAAGCCAACCTCACCTCCGGCATCCAAACGACCCACACAGGCGACCGTGCAGTTTAGTCGGTTGGAGTCTGATATAAAGCTTCATAGTAATCCAATTTCGGTTGGATTGCGTTCAGGGATCAGCAAGTGCATAGCCGGGCAGAGGTGGTCGCAGTACTAGTGGGACCAGTGGGTCTTGGCGTAGTCTAGTGAGAGTGGTGCGGGGCGATCCGCCGACCAGGGAGACCCGTAGAAACGGTGGTGCCGCCGGCCGCCCGCGGTATAGTACAGGGGCCCAACCGGGGCTAACCACCCTGGGAGGATGCCTCACCAGGCCGCGCATAATCCCGATATGGTTCGTCGTGCCGGTTGGTGACCGGACGTTGGAACCCGGCGACCATATTCGGGGACCCTTCCGATCGGCGCGTCGGCTCTCGCCACTCCTCACATTCATAGACAAAACCAATCTCCTGCGCTTAGTCACGCGGTACTGCGACGACCATCATCTCTTTTCACGCCTCTTCTTACCTCTCCATGGCAGTGCTCTTCGTTTTCCCACAAGTTCGCTATTTGAGGTGGAGTCAAAGAACATCTGTGGGCTCCATGCAAACCTCAACGCCGTCCACCAACATCTAGAGACGGTGAAACCAGCCTTGCTCTTTCTCACGGTGACCCAAATATACCGCTCTGATGACACGACCTACCTGCTCTACTCCGGCTATGTTCTAGAGGAAAATTTCCGTCCCGAAGCCGGGGTATGCGTGTTTGTTAGGGCGGATGTTTGACCTTGAGGACCCATCCTTTTCTGTCCTGTGGGTACGCGTAGACCATGGCTGTACGAGTCAAATCTATGTGTGACTTCACCGTTCCCATACTGAAGATGCCGAGACAACTCGACTCTTCGAATATCTGAGTCAGGCGGCAGATGATGCGTAGGAGCTGTTTCCGAACGCTGAATTGGTATTTTTGGCGGACTTTAACGCCCACCACGAGATCTGGGTTGGGCTCCTCCAAAAACCAAGAGGATCGGGCCTAGCAACCTCTTTGCTAGACCTTCAGCTGACGAGCCACCCAGACCAGTACAATGTTTCGGTGCAAGCCGCTTTAGGCAACTCCGTCCATTGTCTGATCTGTTCCAAGGTGCCTATCTTAGCGCCCCCACGACCAGTGCAGGGAAATCGGCGTCTCTGACACTACTCGTCAGCGGACTGGGATGGACTGCGTGACTATTTTGCGTCCATCCCGTGGGTTGAGTGCTGCTTTGAACGTAAGGACCCATCGGATTGTGCAACTGCTGTCGTCGGTGAGATCAGTCTGGATATGGAGTACCATATCCCATTCGCTCGCGCGTTCGCTGCCCCCCCTGCGTAAACATGATGGATCCCTGGCCCATGAGCCGCAAGAGAAAGCAAATTTGCAGATTAATCTCTTTGCGGCCTAGAATGGTAAAAAATGGTAATTAGAAGAACGGTAATTAGATTTAGAAGCATTTTTATTTAAATACTCCAGTTTTTGATAGATAAAATCTGATGACTTTACCAGCGTATAGAAGATCTATATTGGATACACCTGACAAATAATTATATAGAAGTAATAATTTAATTACCTTTGAAAATGCGAATGGTATATAGAAATATTTTGAACCACTTCACTTTCCGAACAGGAGAACTTTAAATTACATAGTTTCACTCGCTCTTTGATGCGTGAGTTTGGGTTGGTAGTATAGCGATGACTGCTGCCGAGTAATTTATGTTCAGTTTAGTGCATAGTGACGCTTAAATTCGAAAATATCGGATCTAGAATATCGTCGAATGGTAATTATGGGTGAGACTAGGGACATTTTTCAAAGTCGTATTAAGCTAGTTAAATTTGTTCTTTCGTAAACAATATATCCTATGCAATATAGATTAGTTAATCTATTAACCGAAAACGTATATAAAAATTCGTTCTTCCAACAGATTTTTAACCAGGATGTACTAATTTATTAAAATCTGGAGAAAGGGACACCGATGGTAATTAGATTTTCGGTTTGGTTTTTTAAATTTCGAATATTTCTAATAAAATACAAGATGTTTTCAGGGTTGCGCCTAATACACTGCTACGTTAACTAATTGAAAAAAATATCAGGTTAAGATTTCTTTAACGTTTAATGTATTCTTTATCGTCCGCCGCGTAATGTGCACGAAATGAAATAATCACCCTTCATCTTAAAACTGATCTGACTATTTTTGGTATTGTTTAACCTTGCAATGTCACGACCCGTCACTATACTTTGTAAAATATAGCTTGGGTCCTATGACAGGTGTCAAAAATAATCAAAATGAGGTTCATAGGGATGTCCGAAATTCGATGAAAATATCGATACTACCAGCTATTGTTGATGCATGTTACATATAATTAGGTTTAATTTAATTGTATGTATGTATTTAATTGTAATGAGAACGGAATATACGTAGCATAAAAGGCGTCGGCACTCGTACTGAGGAGAATGGGTGGAGTGGATCAGTGGAAGTTCATATCAAACAAATTGTTGGCGCGTGTATCTTATGCCTATATCATGGCCCAAGAGCCAAACGCGGCGTGTCTTCTTACAAAATCCAAAAACAGGTTCAGGGCGTTGGTAGATTGAATGTAGGATTTTATTTACTCAATATTATTTAGGATCAAGTATATTGAAATATAAATATTATTATGGTATTAAAATACCTAAGCAATAAGATTATATTCTAATTATTTTTTTCTTATATTAATTTCAATTTTAAATTAAGCTTTATTCAAAATATGGATAGTTCATAGTATGTGGTCACGATGATTCATCACCCATCACTAATTAGCTCGGTAGGCCCATAAAGTATGACATTGACAGCTACTACATTCAATAATAAAAAATTCAAGACTTCATGTACGGGATTCCACTGACAGCTGTCATAGGACCCAAGCTACATTTTACAAAGTATAATACCTTACTATATCTAGATACTCTAAGTCTATGGTTCTGCTGTTCATCCTCAAACAAACGCTGCGAAGTTATTCGTGATTTTAGTAGGGCACAAAATACTGTTTTTAAGAACTTAGAAAGGCTATTGAAGGTATTCAAATATAAACACGTTTTGTACTGAAACTGTGTTGAGTCGCTTATGAATTTTATTTGTTGTGTAGATAGACTCTTTGTCATAAAGCATGAATTCGAAAGTATAGTTATATTGTTATAAATAATTCATTGATTTATTGGTTTCATCTTGGAAAGGCATAACCAATCAATTATTTTTTATTATTGTACTTTCATACCAGTTAGTCTCTGAAGGAGTGGGCAGAGGTGTATTACCAAAATCTTCTGTTAAGTAATATGGAATCAACTTTATAGTTATTCTTCACAAAATCTAATCATAAATCTAATCGTTGTACTTGGTGACATCCTGTTTCAGACCGATCGATCGTACCACTAACAATAACAGTCTGGTCCGTCGTTTGTGTCACAAATGTGGACCCGCTTTATGGCTCACAGTATACTGAACATACGAATGTAAGAAGAGCACAGCTCTCTCTCAAATCTCCCTCCTCCACTCCCCCTTGCTAGTATAACAGAAAATATCTCAAAAAAACGAAACACTTTTGCCAAAGTAGATTGGTTTTTTTCTTCAATATGGCTCGCTCCTTGAGTATTTGTCAGTGTCAAGTAATTTAATATATCATATTAATAATATATACTTATAATATTCTGCAGCGTTTGCGTTATTTAGTCGCAGTCAAGTCAAGTCATAGTCATACCCCAGTTAAATAGTGGAGACTTTACTAGAGAGATCTATAGGAGTTTTGAAACCATCATAAAAAAATCATATCTAATTAACAGCAATATGCCACTTTCCTAATATTGTGCGCGTTGTCCAAGACGGTATATCCAAAAATCCATCGCTCTTCCACATAAAAATTCGAATTAACACCTATTTTAGAAAATGAAACAGTGCTGCGAGGCTTTTTTCTGCGAAGACACCAAATTCCTCAAGGTACTTACCTACTATAGACACGTTGGCATATCATTTAATATCATCTGCTCCATGATGGCTTCATGCAACAAGAGTGTACGAGACGGCGGGAAAATCTTGATTCTTGTTATGATAACCTATGACGCTTGTCACAATTGTTGTAACTTTGTTCTTTGAGTACTAAGATGTTGCCACATGTGAAGCCTCGGGATGTAACAACTGCAACCACGTAATATATCTGATATAATATTTTATTAGGTGATTAGGTGCATAGGGCTAACATGTTTCGTATGATGATGGAGAAAGACATAACGTAAAATGTAATGAAATTTGTTTTTCTCATTATTTTTAACTTTTTTTGACTGTTACTAGTTATGTAAATCAGTTATGAATATGGACTATAGGGTTTTTTTTACCTGATTTGTGCCAGCGACAGTATTTTTTTCGCATATTATGCGTGTATGTATTTTTTGTTTCCTCTAAAGACCAACGGACCGATAAACATATCATAAACCATATAAAAATTAATGGGTCCCTCCTGTTATCAATAGCAATCATCTTTTGAACTGCAGTGAGGTTGTTTAATCATTTATTTTCATCAATAGATTGTTTCATGTAAATGTTCGCCAAATGTTCAATAACACTGGCTATTATTCGGTATTCGTCAAACTTCAAAAACAAATTAAATATTACGGAGGTAGGACACGACGGTATCTCCTGTCCGAAATGAGCTGTCCAACTGGGGAAGTACCTCCGCCCTACAGAAGATCGCGGTCATAATAACCATCGTGTTGTGTTACCGCCGGTAAGTAGGGTAGCCAGAGCTCACTGTACCCATCCTTCCCCTCCCCTTCCTAGCCTCCCCACCCCTTCCCAACTCTCCCCCAAAAAAAATATATTATTAGTAGTAATAGTAGTAGTATTCTGTAGGGCGGTATTCCCCAGTCGGACTGCTCAATTAAGACGGGCGTTACCCTCATGTCTTACCTCCTTGGTTCTTAGCGGTTCAGTTTTTTTTGTAGTCCAAGATAATCTGATCGGAGTTGACCTGTGGTTAAAACTAACAAACCAATAAATAAGCTACCTTGACGGCAATAAACCGAAACCCATAATGGACGAAATATGGGTGTTTTATAATCTCTGCCTACTCCACTAAGAAGAATTTCTCGGTTACGTGTTAAGTTTGAAACTATGTACGTAACCGAGAAATCTAAATTGTTTTAGTGACCAGTGAGGCGGGCGGTGAAGTGTACGATTGTTACGTCAGCGGTCAGAGGTCACGTGTTCGATTTCCAGTCAGTGCAAATATTTATACACATGACTTTGTACGTTTAAAACCAAAATGTATCTAAGTCTACAGACATTATAAGTCTTGAAAATGACAGTTCACAAAACACTGCTATTATTGTTAAGAATGAGTGTCTAGCTAACTCTTAAGTTTGTGCCATGGGTTCTAGAATGTAGATAAACATTGACGATCTCCGTGGCTTGGCGATACTAACGCGACTGCTACGTGGGTGGCGTGGGTTCGATTGCCGCTCTGTGCAAATATTTGTGTGCATGAATATGAATATTTGAATCAGTCTGGGTGTTTCTATGTATAATATGTATGTATTTACAAAAAAAGTATCTAAGTGTGTTTAGTCGTATTCTAGAACCCATAACACAAGCTAGTTAAACTATGCTTACTATAGGTCTAGGTGGCGTTGTGTAGATTGTCCTATAATATTTATTATTTCATTATATTTTTTGTGGTTGTAATCCATTAAAATAATTATACAGAGAAACACAGGAAATATTTTTGCATACAAAATATAGTTATAAATTATAATTAAAACTATAGACAATATCCCGCTTATATAGACACGAAATCTGTGTTCGCGAAAGTATATAATATATATTTATTAATATAACATATTTATAATAATTTTCACTTTTTAATCTGCATGTAGATATATCACTGTCGCACGTTGTTTAGATTTCTGCTCCTCTCCTACGGGTTGCAGCATGATGATGTGCATCTATATAACACTAAACTAAATATATTACGAACTTCTTTACTTGATTACAGCGGTACAAAAAAGTAGGGTTATGTATTTAAATGTTTAACACGGACAGACAGTATATTTATAATGTTATAAGTTTCTGGACACCTTTAGATTTTACTTCAATAGCCTAAGCCACCAAAAATAACTTAGATAGAGTTAATACAATCCCACAAAAAACATAAATGTAAAAAAGGAGAGCCAAGTTCAATACAAAAATTATGCTTGAGTGTTGACTTCGCCGCAAAAAGATTGGAGATCTAAAATGAGTGCCAAGTTCTATGCAAAATCCAAATATGTATTTATAAGAAGAAAGTAACATTAACAAGTAATAAGTAAAGATATAGATTTTATTCTTTGGTTCATTGGAAATCTATAAAATTGCTGTTAATAAATAAATGTGAGATTTTAAAGTAGGCTACGATTTGACTTGGCCAGTTTTCATTACATATATTCAAAATGTGAGATTTTAAAGTAGGCTACGATTTGACTTTGCCAGTTACATTACATATATTCAAAATGTGAGATTTTAAAGTAGGCTACGATTTGACTTGGCCAGTTTCATTACATATATTCAAAAGGACATGGGTCAGAACGTACCCAGTTTGTAGCAAGTTGAAATTGGTACCATTCGAAAGGTCTTTGAAAACGTAGATATTTTTTGTATTGGAGCAACTTTGTAACTTATGTAGGAAAAAAGATATTTGATGTTGAAAATATCGAAAATCCTTAGTAAAATCGACCCACGCACGTTCAATTTTTTTTTGATTTTATCGATTAGGTGGGTAGTTCGAACTATTTTGTGCTAGCGTCGGTGTGCCGTCAGTAGTTAGTACCTGTTAGAACTGATTTTGAGCGCTCGCGCATATCTTAGTTTATTTTATTCTTACTTTTATTTACAACCTCGGCTTTCACAACGGACTTCAGTGTATTACTGTACGATTGGATTATTATTATTACTCATCTGCTTCAAAAAAATGGAAGGTGAACGCGGTATATAATATTGATGGAGATTTGATTGATTTGATTTGATTTGCCGAGCATTTGCGAGGTGAAGATGGTATATATAATATTGAGGTATCTTCGAGCCGTAGCCCTAGAATGTCGCAGCATGGGCTAGTAACCGAAATCTGCTCGTTAATTAGAGGCCGCATATTATCGAGGCACGTGTCAAATAAAATATATTACACATATATTTTAATCAAGGTTAATGTCCAGGGCAGAGAAGCCATCGAAGCGTATTATTGCTCCTGCATGACGGGTATGAGAACTCTAGGTGCTTGTGCCCATACTATTAGCATAATATGGTACTTAGGTGTTGGCAGGCACCTAGATAACTTCGTAGGTCGGGCAAGTGCCTGGGATGATATAATCATTGAAAGTAACAATACAATTTAATAAAACTGTGCAATTTAAGATTGATAGTTCTTATTTAATATTTTTTCTGGACCAAAAACCAACGATAGGAAGCTATATCGCTCTCTTAAGACAGAAAAAATGACTGGTTACCTATTTATTTAGTCCAAAAAGCAGAAAAAGTGCGATTATTGGCAATTGAAAATGTTACAAAGAAGTTATCATAACTTCGGTCTTTCATTCATTCATTCATTCGTTCACTTATTTTCGAGTTACTCAATTAGGCCTCTTCTAAATTACACCTAGTCTAAAATGCTACAAAGTGGGTACGGGTTCCATACAAAATTACCCATTGTTCTTTGAGATTTAAAGTAGGCTACGATTTGACTTGACCAGTTTTCATTGCATATATTCAATATTCATAATTCTGATAAAAAATGGCCAAGTCAAATCTATTATCTAGTAACTTTTAAGACAGTAGTTTTATAGTGACATCACTTCACACAATTTATTTTCAAACTGTCCAGGAACTATTGGTACCCACAGCATATCTGCGCAGTAGAATCGAACACATATACCTACATAACACACAGTTATAATGTTCGCAAGTCTCGCTATTTCTAGCAAACACTTTCACCACTCTCACGGCCAAAAGGTCAACAATGCGAAATGTTCGTAACCACTCCGGCGCAGGTACTGAGGCCTTGTGCCCGGCGCGGGCGCAGACTGTCTGGATTGATTTGTTGATTACAGGTGTGTTATGCGACTATAAGCATGAATTTTGGACCCAAAATGTGTTCAAAATGCGCTTTATAAAGTGCAGTACACGTTCTAGGGCTGTCTTTTGAGGATCACGATATGCAATGTATTATAAAACATAACATAACATAAACTCACGTCTATATCCCCGAAGGGGTAGGCAGAGGTGCTACCAACATTTCGCCAGTTTATGTTTAGGTCCCAATGTAATAGGTGGGGAGCCTATTGCCATTAACCGGGCACTTAAAAACCTGCGATAAATACACACATACTCGTAACTTCAAAAAGCATCGAAAAGTCATTAGTGTGTGCCATGTTAAGAACTGGGATCGAACCTGAGACCTCGTCTTAGCAGTCCATTAACCATATCAATAGGCTACCGTGGCTATCTATTATTATATTATATGTATGTATATTATATGTATTATATATCAAATCGAAACAACCGCGCGCGCCATGTTTTCGTTTCTCTCACGACTTAGGTCCAAGATCTATGCCGATAAGTATACCTCAGTTTGATGGTAATTTATTTGTTAATAGAGTTGTTTAATGTTACTTTTGCGATGAATTTTTGATAGCTTCCTTAATTTTGTGGTAGGTATACTTAATTATTATCGGATAGGTAAAACCTGTGAAATATGTCTGATATTCTCCAAGACGTTAATTGGTAGTATTTACACACACACACATCGTTAATTTCCTTGCGAGTTACACCGCATAGCGAGGAATCAAGTAAAAAAATCCGAATTTATTTGACTGCAACATTTTCGGTTAGTAATGTGGGTGTTTAATACACCTCTGCCTACCCCTTCGGGGATTTCTACTAAACCACACCTACTCAATAATAGCATAGTCATTTTGACGTCAAAACACCGAGACTATACACACACAGAAAACTAGTATCTCTATCTAGAAATCGAAAATGGGATCTACGTTAAAGTCATTGAACGTTAGTTTTAAGGTGCTCATAGACTTCAGCAATCACTTGTTACAAAACAGCGTGCATTCGCCGTTTTTAAATTCATCAAACTGGCGTGTGAGGAAAAAAACGTATTCCTACGTAACTGGTATCATATGGAGATGTTTTTTTCTTGTACCGTAACTGGTTACGAACCTACAGTTGCGTACGCGGCCGGAGGGGAACAACGCACGTGTTCGTTCTCAGTCGTTTGCTCGCTAAAATACTTCAGTAATGTATCTAACATTTGCAAGTTTTTTCATACCTCTTAGGCCACCAATAAGCACACGGCCTACCCGATGCAAAGTGGTTATCGTGGTTTATGGTCGTCACATTTGTGCTGCTGAAGTGCCGAATCTGTAGCGGCTAGAGGAGGAGGGGAAAATGTTGAAGATTAAGTTTTATATCATCACATAATAGTATCAACTAAGCTCTCGGTCTTCCCACAGACAGCAGTGAGGTTTGTGACTAATACATTTCGATGCTCAAGTTAATCAGCACCTTTAAATTCATAACATTTTCATGAGAATCTCGTAAAATTAGCAGATATCAACCCGTCTCTTCATTCAATAAGTTGAAAGTTTATTCGCGGTGAGGATTCGCAGACTTTCACCCTTCGCCTACATATGTTATTGAAGCCAGTTTTTGTTACCAACTAGCTTGACCGACGATCTTGAACTTTACGATTAATAATAATTGTTCTCTTACACGTGGTAAATTGCTTCTTTTAGGTAAACTTTTCAACAACATCCTCATAGTATTTTGTAATTGTGTTCAAATGTTGTACTTTGGAGCAATGTCGTCTTTACCATAGAGTCACTCAGGGCACGTGCCCAGGGCCCACCGCTTCAGGGGGCCCACCGAAAAAGCGTCAATTTCTTGCACACCAACTTAAGAACACTTTTCTCACAGAAAAAGTGGTTGGAGAGTTGTTTGTGCTGTTATTTTGAAGACAACATCGTCGGCGGTTTACGCCCTCGATGTTACAAACGACCATAGGCCATAGTAACCAATGTATCGTGTGAGCTGTGAGCTTGTCTGCCAACTCAACGGTATAAAAAAATATAAGGCGCCCCCAAATTCTTATGTGTCCAGGGCCCCCAAATTCTTGTGTGCTCATGCCGGGGCATAGGCAAAGACGGCCCTGCTTTGGAGTATGTTCTTCCAGGAACAGCCTCTACTAAAATCTAGTCCGTTGATTAGCAGGGGCACTTGTTAACAGTGCTTGGTCCTCAAGGATACTTGACACTCTTGTAGATCTTTATAAGTTATATTTTTAGATACACTTTTATTCGTATTCATCTAGGTGCTATAGCGCCGATTATCAAATAGTCTAGTTATTTATTAAAATTAAGTACTTCCTGTTTTATTGTTCTAAGAACCGGAAAAAAAGATTTTTGTCAAAAACTTAAATGAAACCGTCGATCGAATGGTGGCCGTGTCAGTACAACAGTAACTCTTGTGCCCATGAGCCCCAAATTGTTACGTCCACACTCAACGTCATGTCTAGATGCCACGCAGTCCGTTCCGCTGTTCATGTTACAAATCTGGACGCACGAGAGACTCTTTATTTTCTGTATAACAAACCTAGATTAAAGTATACATTACTTATCTGTAAATGAGGGAACTGCAACCCTTAACAATAGGTAATAGTCGAGTGCCTATGACGGAGTTTCACTTAGTAAAATGATTGCTAAATCATAGTGACATACAATTGAAAGGTTTAATGGCCGCCTTTGGCCGCATTGAAAATAATTAGGCGTTCAAAATAAAACTACAAAAATGTGCATGAATTTACATTAATCTTCATTTGTGTCATTCGTTGCGGGTAGTTGGAACCCTAAAAAGTTCGACAACTGGTCTAACTATGAAAAGATCAGATATTAAGGTAGCCTTTGGGTATATGGTGGAAATTAATTTCTAAAAAATATATAGGTATACCTACGAGACTTCTTCAGGAGCTGTCCAGAAGATGCCTCTTGTAGGAACATAACACGTGTGGAGGTTTTATTCTACGTTCTTGTGGTGCATATACCTAAGAAGTCTTTTTACTTGTAGGATGCAATTTGGAATCCTTTCTACTGCAATTAGATTTTTTTTACTATTGCTTTCGATAGGATTCTTTGGGTTTGTTAAACGGTGGGTATCGTTTAATTGTTGGACTGAAAATTCAACCCCAACTGATGATGATGTTTATTGCAGTCCATTCCTGGATTGCAACAGCAGGCTTCTCGTTGTATCTCCCACCTTTCGCATCCAGCATATTCGTAAATATGTTACACTAGCTATTTCCCGCGGGTCCACCCCCGTGGATGTCGGTAATCATGCTTTGTAATATAGCCTATGTTACTCAGAATGAATGTAGCTATCCAATGGGGAAAAAAATTCTGAAATCGACTCAGCAGTTTATGAGTTTATTCATTACTTTACTTAACTTTACAACTACCACTTTCGCAGAAATCCAATAAATTATCTCCTTACATATCTGCAGATTGCATTACAACATCACAGTTGCACTCGTTAGCATACCTATGTACTTAGCGACATTCTGTGGAACCGCAGCAGCGCATCAGCGCAAACGCTGTCGCACCATCTGCGCGTACGCACCTAACGCGGTGAAAGGTTAGCGCGGTTGTGACGTAACAGTCAGCATCTGTCACCGACCGCTAAATAGGTTAGGTACAGAAATGCCGCTTCATTGGTGTATTTTTATTGTCTGTAATGTAATTTTGAAAATAAAAACAGCTAGAGGAAAAGCTGCTTTTTTAACGAGGGGTAGCCTAATTGTCGATAATTAGAGACTTTTGAAAAAAATAACGATATTATGATCAATGTAAGAATAGGTCCCAATAATTTTACACAATAAATAAATTGGAACAATTACCAATTATTTTTCTGGCGTGCTCTGGTCGGAGCTATCGTGCAGACTTCGACCCTCTTGGTATAATGTGCTGTTGGATCCTTTGTGTTGACACCGAACTGGCCCTTGTATTTGAGAAAGGATAGCTTTTTCAATTAAGGTGGCTATTTCTTTAATTGAAGTTTCATGTAATACTCTGGTTTAGGGGACCATTTCCTGACTAAATTGTCGATTCGATGTCTTCCCAAGGCACGGCTACTCGCACAGAAGTTTATATATAAATTAACTAGCTGACCCGCGCGACTTCGTCTGCGTCACCCCGTTTTTGCAACATTTTTCATTCCTGCTCCGCACCTGTTAGTCGTAGCATGATGTTATATACATATAAACCTTCCTCTTTAACCATTATATCTATTGAAACAAACCGCATCAAAATCCGTTGCATGGTTTTGAAGATTTAAGCATACAAAGGGACAAGAAAAATAGGGACAGAAAACGCGACTTTATTTTATACTATGTAGTGATAGTGATGATGATTAATATTATAAATTAATTTCACAACTTCACTTCGTACCTACCTAATTTAAATAGGTATACCTTAGTACCTATAACAATAAAGTTAGCAGTAAAAATTTCAAAGTCTACTTTTTTGCTGACTTTACTTGATACCGTACATACATAAGTGATAAAATGAAACATTCAGATAATACTACACTACCTTTATATTTACGAGTAAAACAAGATGGGTCTGTTTACGAGCAGTCCTTACCTAACCGAGGCACGCACGTTACAAGATGAGAGACATATTGCCGATGTGGTTTCTCCTATAACTTAATTACGAGTAGGTATATTGTTACTCAGTTTTAGATTAAAAATAGTGTTTAGTTTTAATTTAAAGCACTCATATTAGATCAATATAAAAAAAAACTGGTTTTAATTGTATTCCTTTATTTTTATATTTATTTGTATAATAATAGTTAATAATTAAAAATTATAAATCATAATTTATCAACATGTATGTAACAAATACTTTACTTATATTATTATATTATAAATTGGAATTATTGTGTATTTTTTAATTTAGTATATCGTAAATTTATTGTATTTCAGTCTTATTTATTATGACATTATTTATACTGTTGATTGATGGCACTTGGTGGAATTTGTTGTTACACATATTGAGAACTCACTTGTACTTTTCCACATACCGTATGTCATCGTAAACCTCTGAGGATGCCGTAAGGCGAAACCGGTCAGGTCTATTAAACAATAAAAATACTGTGGAAAAGTACAAGTGAGTTCTCAATATGTATTATGACATTCAGTATAAAATTTGAATTATTGCAATATAAAATTAAATAATAAATATTACAGGGTATTGTTTCGAGTTTTTTCTTTCTCGCAGTGATATTGTCTGCTTATTTTTCCGTTACTCGCGTCTAACGTCCCTTTTCCTTCAAAATATTTTCACGTAAATATAATTCAATAATTACAATTTTATACTTTTTAAATATAGTTAATATATATGTAGATTCTTTATTAAATTGTGTTACTTCATTTTATATGCATACATTCACACTTTTAAATTCCCGAAGATATAGGTAGAGGTGTATTAACATCCACATTTCGCTTAGGTACTAGGTATGATTTTCGATCCCATAATTTTATTGGAAGACCTCATCAGAACATTCACCTTGGTAGAGACGAATGGAATCTAAAGATAAATATAAAATAACTAGCTGTTGCCCCAGGCTCCGCCCGGCACACCGTACCGGCACAATAGTTTTTAAGTTTTTTTTTTTATTATTATTTTTTTATACTACGTAGGTGTCAGACAAGCACACGGCCCACCTGATGGAAAGCGGCCACCGTGGCCTATGAACGTGTGCAACACTAAGGGTGTCACACACGCGCTGCCCACCCTGAAGGAAAAGGGGGAGAGCTGGGGAGGCTAGGAAGGGGAGGGGAAGGAGGGGTATAGTGAGCTCTGGCTACCCTACTTACCGGCGGGAACACAACACGATGGTTATTATGACCGCGGTCTTCTGTAGCGCGGAGGTATTTCCCCAGTTGGACAGCTCATTTCGGACGGGAGATACCGCCGTGTCCTACCACCGTCAAAAGTTTATGCATTACAAACACACACACAATAATACCAATTTTTCCTCTTTATAATATTAGTGTAGTGTAAATGTAGATAAATCCACAAAATGCCTCCAAAAAGTTGCATATAAGGAAATTCATTCAATAAAATAATAATTTTATATATTTTAACAATGGTAGTTACATAATATACTTAGGTACTTCCGTTGTAAAATTAAAGAAAAACCTACTTTCCTGTAACCTACTTAAGAATACTTATTGTGTATTGTTTGTTCCAATGTATTATGCACGTACGTAATTACACGTTTTTAACCTAGTTAAGTTTATCCGCATTCTAGAACCTATATTACAAGAGACTGCACGTGTTGTCCTGTGTAGGAAAGGACAGGGTGGGATTAATTGGGAGAGCTCATCAGAGCATCACCATGGTAGAGCAAGCAAGCGTCGGTAGCTTAGTGGTTCAGGAGTCGTCCTTACGATCGAGAGGTTCCGAGTTCGAATCCTGGCCATTACACTACCAACGTGGACCCACTCCTAACACAAGCCATTGAGCTTAGCTGGAGGGGTTAGAGGGATATTAGGAATTTGGGTTGCTAATATTCTTTTTTTTTTTAAAAAAAGACGGTAAAAATACTGTCAAGGGCGCAACATCTCTACGTATTTGTAAAGGCTCAAGGGCCCACGTGTGTCCGTGTCTATAAAATACACAAGTCTACCTTTATCTTACATTTCATTCTTTGAACCTTTTCCCAACACAGTTGGGGTCGGCTTTCCAGTCTAACTGTGGTGCGGCTGAACTTCGATATTTTCCGTGAAGCAACTACGATCTGACCTCCACAACCAATGGTCCAATGACCAATGGCGATATCGAAGTTCCAAGTTAGACGTTTGGACTTTTGAGGGCTCCAACTACCCGTAACGACTGCCATGTTTGTATGGCAACCGGGACCGACGGCTTAACGTGCTCTCCGAGGCACGACCTGACCAGTGCAAACAGCCATATTCATGCATACAACTTTTTGCACTGAGTGGGCATCGAACCCACCCCCCACGTGTAGCAGTCGCGTGCACTACTGCTACGCCACTGTACCTTTATCTTACGTGGTAGGAATAATACTCAGACAATATATTATATTCTTGTTTTTTTCTTTTTTTTTAAATAGAATATTAGCAACCGAAGTTACTAATATTCCCTTCCCCCAGCTAAGCTCAATGGCTTGTGTTAGGAGTGGATTCACGTCGGTAG
Organism: Pelosia muscerda; assembly: GCA_963691645.1. Classification (NCBI taxonomy): domain Eukaryota; kingdom Metazoa; phylum Arthropoda; class Insecta; order Lepidoptera; family Erebidae; genus Pelosia; species Pelosia muscerda. Next base: position 2,186,101 of record OY829100.1, read on the forward strand.
TGTAATAGACAGGATTCGGACCTCTCGATCGTAAGGCCGACTCCTTAACCACTAAGCTACCGCCGCTTATATTATGTAGACTAATCAGACTACAGAATAAGTTTACATAATCTTATATGACAGGTAATTAGCAAGACACTGTTATATTCTGCCCGTCCGAGGGTAGTGACGCGTGTTGACAACTGCCAGTGGTTACGACATCTCGTCGTTACTTCCTAGATCTTCGACAACACTCTTCGAAATTACATTTCGTAAGTTTTGAGCGCTAATTAGGTTTGTAGTTCGTTAGTTGTAAGATAATTAGTATCATTCAGATGGCAATTGTTTCATGGCAAATATTGAAGTTTTAATTAGCTTACTGAAAAGAGGACTAATAGAATCAAATACTTTGGGAAAAGACTCGGAGTGTGATCAAGCTATTATAATAATATATAATAAAATAAAATAAAATAAGAGACCGCGGTAGCCTAGTGGTATGGGTAATGGACTGCTGAGACGAGGTCTCGGGTTCGATCCCAGGTTTTACCATGGCACACACCAATGACTTTTCGATGCTTTTCGAAGTTATGTGTGTATTTATCGCAGGTTTATTAGTGCCCGGTTAAAGGCAATAGGCTCGCCACCTATAACATAGGGACCTAAACATAATTTGGCGAAATGTGGGTGCTAGCATCTCTACCTACCCCTTTGGGGATATAGGCGTGAGTTTATGTTTTATGTAAAAAGTCGACAAGAGCTACGTACTTTGGGAAAAGACTCTGATGGTGAGGAAGCTGTTAGATGAATGTATGGGAGTTTCACTTACGTACACGCAATATGGGAGGCTTTTATGAGTGACCTGGTCCTCGATGAGGATCTTGGCGACGAGTCCGTAGCGTGGCAGTGAACACGACTGCTACCAGGACGCCGGGTTCGATCAGTGTAAATATTTGTGTGCATGAATATGCATTGCGTCTGGGTGTTTATATGTATAATATGTATGTATTTTCATATCTGTATGTAAAAAAATGTATCTAAGTATGTTTATCCGCATTCTAAAACCCGTAACATAAGCTAGTTAAGCTATGCTTACCATGGATGTAAGTGATGCTGTGTAGATTGTCCTAGAATATTTATTTATTTATTTATCAGTACCTACAATAATGCACATCACAAATATGGATATTGTCAAATACTAATATATTAGTAATATTATTAGTTAGGACAATTAATAGTTATGATGTAAGCTCTGATAAAATGTGGTTGGAATGAACGATTGTCGTGCAGAAATTGACTATAAATTTATTGGGGTCTAAATTCTTAATACATGTTTGGGCCTGGTTTTGTGGCAGTAAAGTGATAGTGATCGCCTTGATCTAGATATACTGACCACTTTAGTGATTTAGCTTATACAATGGAATACTAAAGGATAACAAATGTATAGAGGTGGCGAATATATTATATTTTTTCAAATATTAGTAACCGATATTACCAATATTCTCCTAACCTCTTCTTCTAAGCCCAATGGTTTGTGTTAGGAGTGGGTTCACGTCGATATTGTACCTAATGGCCAGGATTTATACCTAGGTCTTCTTGATCGAAAAGCCAATTGTCCAAAAATGACAAAGCTTAGTGGTTAATGAGTCGCTTTACCACTAAGCTTTGTATTTTTTTAAACTTTCTAGTCGTAATACATGTACCTATTTTGTAACAACTTTTATTTAAAATTCTTTATATAGTTAATATTTAATTTTAAAGTAGTCGTAGGTATCTAAAAAAAATAGTTATGTTATAATATTATCGACAATTAATACGAAAATAGTTTTGTTTTAAAAATTTTCACTGTTTCTGTGTTCATCCGCAATGAATGCAAAACAAATTTCGATGCGGTTTTCTATTTGAAAAGTCTTGGTCAACTTACTTAAATTTTAAAAAGGTTCAGTAGGACGGGACGTATAACCAAAAATTGCATTAACCGACATTTTCTGAGTTGAGCCGTTGGTAGAAGGCTAGTAGATTAATATTAACGATTGATTATTGCAAAACTGGGTATACTTAGTAAAGTAGTAGTTGGCAACCAGTAGAACTATTGAGACATCCATATTGGCCCTTTCACATGAGCAACACATCACAACAATTGAACTATACATACACAGAACACAAATGACTACATACTCATAGTATGAAATAAAGTCGCTTTCTCTTTCCCTATATCCCTATGTATGCTTAAATCTTTAAAACTACACAACGGATTTTGATGCAATTTTTTTAATAGATAGAGTGATTCGAGAGGAAGGTTTATATGTATATAACATCATGCTACAAACAACTGGTGCGGAGTAGAAGTGAAAAATTTTGCAAAAACAGGGTGACGCAGACGAAGTTGCGCGGGTCAGCTAGTAATCTATAGAATCCGGGTTATGAATCAAACTTCAAGATATCATAATAGGATGTTTATATAACGAACGACGTGTGGGTATACCCAAATATCTTGCTACAATATATATTAAACAAAGAATAGTCGGTACACAAGTAGACCACTCGACCAATCATCTCTTGCAAAATTCTGATGCATGAATCAAGTAGTGACGCTCTCGAATGTAGATAAATTACTTCATTTAATCATGCATGCTAACCTACATGCGTTTATGTGAAACTACTCATTACTCACGCCTAGATCCGTTTAAAGATTGTTAAATAAAAAATGTTATGCAAATGCACTGGCTTGTCAATTTTTTGCATTAAGTCGCTAGAGGTCTCTCGCACAAGTCACTATCACTGACATTTTTGAATTTAGTAACGCGATAATGAAGGAGCATGTAGGTCTATAATTTAATACTAATGTTTATAATTTTTCATATTTCCTAGACAGGCAAGTTATTTTCTTTAGCCCTCTAACTAATTTACATTTCTTAGAAGGGTGATCACGTCGACTTAATTAAAAGTACCAATTCAAATCCCGATTGCAGACCCCGGATTTCGAGATGAAGGTCTCAGATGCAAACGCATAACTAACGCAAGGACAATGATGATGAACCTCTTGATTTAAGGGTACTTTGACTACTGAGTAAGCTGGTTCCAATCTATGTTCTCAATGTAACCTCTAGATGTTACGAATTCTATTGTATCTTATTAGAAATGACCATATGTGTTCCATAAACGCTTTAAACGTAACTACCTATGTTATTAATCATTACAATTTTATGATTTTTCAGTTTAGATTTTAATCAAGGTGTACAACTTTTAGGCTTTTATAATTTATTTAATTACTTTATAATGCATTTCATATAAATAAATGGCGTTCGAACTAACCTGTATTAGTTTAACAACGGGAAGTGTTTCAAAGTTTTTACGTTCATACCAGGCATGAACGTAAAAACTTTGAAACACTTCCCGTGTTTGCAGTTCTAATATAATATGCATAGATGGAATATTTGCCAAGAATATTTAGTGCTAGTTAGGGAGGAGATTTAGTTAATAGTAATTAGGCCTGCACCTTAAAAGGACGGTATTTCATTTATCTATGCACTAATTTGGCGTTTTTGTGAGGTCTCGCACAATGCAGATAAATGGTGTGGTAGAAATATGTCTCATTACGGTAACAGGAACTAGACTTTACCTTGAAAACCTGGTCGCATAGTCTACAGTTCCATGGCCTATGAACTGATCTACCGTGAATTAAGTTAAAAGGCCGCTATTATAGCAGAACATGCGAGTATAACTATCAGCCCTATATCGTATATATATATATATATATATATATACGGAGGTAGGACACGACGGTATCTCCCTTCCAAAATGAGCTGTCCAACTGGGGAAGTACCTCCGCCCTACAGAAGACCGCGGTCATAATAACCATCGTGTTGTGTTCCCGCCGGTAAGTAGGGTAGCCAGAGCTCACTATACCCCTCCTACCCCTCCCCTTCCTAGCCTCCCTACCCCTTCCCAGCTCTCCCCCTTTCCCTTCAGGGTGGGCAGCGCGTGTGTGACACCCTTAGTGTTGCACACGTTCATAGGCCACGGTGGCCGCTTTCCATCAGGTGGGCCGTGTGCTTGTCTGCCACCTACGTAGTATAAAAAAAAAAAAATCGTCATGTTTCGATTTCGGATTTGTGGAATTTATTAACCACTAGCTGATGCCCGCGGCTTAGTTTTATTTTCGTTCCCGTACATTCGGGTAGAATTTTGTTCCCATTCCCGTGACCATGGGAACTTTTTTGTCAAATCGATCAAGTCAATCTTTATAGTGATGTTCGACAAATCCCCACAGATACTGCCCTGGTCGTAACATATCTCTTGCACCCGCAGACCCAAGGCCATATCTTTAGAGATGGTTTCCTTCGGGAAATTTTGGGATATCTCATTTAGCACCCGGTTATGAGGAGTCGCCTCCGCTCATCGCGGGCCGTACGAGCTAAGATTCCCCTTTGACCCCAGCTTGCTGTTTCCTTTTCGAGCACCACTTGCTCGCAGGAGGCGGCGGTAGCTAGTGCAAGACTGCAAGCGATAGAGGCTCCCACTCTTAGGACCGTCCCTAGAACCGGTTCGGCGTCTCCCACGCCGGGTTCAGAGTTTACCAGAAAATAACTCACAAAATTACTTACAGGTCAAGCAGAAATTTTGCTTTTACCAACACGAATTATAGTTATAAGCTAAACTTCACTTACGCATATCTGGACCTGAAGATGGAGATGCTAACAAACTTGTTTTCTCTTTGCAGATGGGATCCGAAACGACGTATCACACCTACTGAAGCATCTCGCCACGAGTTCGTCATCGGATGCGCCCTAGGCTCGGCTCCTGCTAGCGTCCTGGCTCTTCCACGACTGGCACCTCCAAGACCCACAAGAGGAGCTCTTCTCCATTCGCAGTCAGCTGGCGACGTGGCGGCCATGTTGGGTAGGGCGTGACCACGAGAGTCATGAGCGAGGGCCGCGTCAGGTCTGCCTTAGAGATGGAAAATTGAGGTGGTAGGTACGGTATACTCCTGTGGACTCGATCTAGGCTTTAGGTAGTGCTTTTTTGACAATATAAGGTGTACTAGATCTCAAAATTTATAGTACTTGTAATGACTGATGATGAAGCCAAAAAAACATAGTTTCAAGTTAATTAGTACCTAAATTGGAGTTATTTTGGATAGCGGGGTGGCTTTTTGACAATTTAAAATGTTTTTTTTTCCATAAGCTACAAACAAACATAAGAAACAAATGAATGACATAACGATTCCACTTTTGAAGGAAGTGACAAACATTTTTGACCATTTCTATTTTCTTTTTAATTAAAAATTTAAGTTACAAAGTGTGTTACTTCAGGTGTGTGTGCTTCTGTCAGTTTTTTTTCTTTCACTTCGCACGGTCTTGTGCATCCATGATGGCAAGCCCATTAGCTCCCATCCTCTTCTTGGGTCTTTACCTCCTACCGGGACCTATCGGCACGGATCTTGGAACGGATCTTGGTTATCACGTTCTTTATTTTTTTTTTTAAATAACTAGTCCTTCAATCATTCATGTTATTATTTCTTTTGAACTAAACTACTTTTAGTTTAGAAAATAATAAATTATAATGATAATGTAGTAATTGTAATTATGCCTATTCACAACGAATTGTATTAATTAAAACCAGCTGAATAAATTCGGTTTAGTTTACTTTTCTTAACTAAGTTTAAAATGCCTAATCGAGGTTCACAAGGAGTACAGTGTTAGAAAGATGACGTCATATCTTTCAATATCATCGTTTTATTGGAAAATGTAGTATTTCTGACTTAACATAAATTATCTGTTGAAGATAATGACTTCTATGACTAGACCGGTTATGCAGAGCAAAAAAAAATTGACACAGAGTTGCTGTCAAATTGATAGCAACTTTTTGTAACTGTCATATAGCTGTGGGAAGTGTGGGAACGGCATTATAAAACAGGTAAATGATACAAAAACTAGAAACAAAATTTATTTACCTAAATAAAAATGTTTGTACGTTATGCTCAATTGCAGAATGACAGCTAAAGTGACAGAATATAAAGGGCTATAGTTTGATAGGATTGTATGGAGAATGACATGTCATGTTGATCTTATAAAGTTATCATTACTAGCGTAAATAGATGTACCTACAATCTTCTCATTACCACGTTTCTGGATATTAAATGGCAGTATTCACTGCTATGATAATGGTTTATAAAAAATCTTTTCGTTTCATATTCTGTCAGTTTCTCTCGCCTAGATTTTATGTAAAGATATGTGTGTCACAGCACTTTGTTCATCTGACGATAAGTTTATGATTGATCTCAAATCATTCAAACAAGGACGGCAGATGATGAATCAAAGAAAGTCAGTGACCAATTTTTTGCTCGGCCCAGCCGGTCTAGTATATAAATAGAAGTTTCTGGTTGAAGATGACCGAAAATCTTGTCTAGACTGACACATAGTACAAGATGGTATACGTCACTCATATCAAAGAATGGCTCTACTTAGACAAATAATTAACTTCTGTTTGGAATAACATCGTTAACAAAATTATAAAGGTAAATGAAATTAGAAAACACACACCATGTTACTGGGCATTTTTAATGCTGGGGATACACTAACGATCAGCCTTATTGCCCTAATGTCAAATGACAATATGACTCGATTGTCACGACAATTAGAGTCATTATCCGTTAGTGTGGCTCCAGTATTATAGCTGGACGTAAAAATATGTGACAACTATCTGAACTATGGATAAATAATTATGTCCCTAACTAGATAACATTGCTGGATGATTTGACTATGTTTGAAATTGAAATAAATGTAACATATATGTGTGTTTTAGAGGCGAATAAAAAACAATTTCATTTACCATTATCTTATAGAGCAGATGTATGTTAAGAATTCTTGGCCTGAATGACCATACATTAATTCACTCTTAGTTTGGAGGTATCACCATGAAAAAGTTTGTACTGGTTAAATTATAAGTTCAATATATTTGCCGTATTGTTAAACCACGAACTAAAAGAAAATTTATTTTAGTACAATCAATTGACGGTATAAAAAACAAATATAATTAAATGAATTCCAAAACAAAGGAAAATTTATTCCGTACTTGTTCGACTAATTGAAATTACAGTCCTTTGTTTCCGGCAGTTCCGTGTTGTTAGACCATAACGATTGAGGACTTAGATCATTCGAACATACTCGTAAAATAAATTTAATTGAACGGAATGTTTCTTCCGCACTTGTTCCATTAATCGAACTAATACTCAATAAATCACTAAACCGTTGTATTCTTAATCACACTATGAAAGTAAAGTACCTACGATTGAAATAATATTGTGATAAGGCACCTGAACCACTATTCTAATAATAGTTAACCAATTGTCAAACAACTGGGATTACTGCCATTGAATTTTCGGCTTTATCAGCATAGACTTAAAGTACAAAATGTTAAAAAAGAGTTAATTTCATCACTTTATGAACTCTACGCAGTGCCATTTAATTTTGGGCTTTAACTACTTAAACATAAAGTCTACAATTCAATGGCATATTTTGTAATCTTAGTGATTAATCAATGGTTAACGATCAGAAAAATTGGGGTCGTGGACTATGTTAAAAAATATTCCTGTTTTGATCGAGTCATTTTGATGACAAAATCGGCAACGATCATTTTAATGTTCTATTATTAGGTATAAATTATTTTCGTATTATTACTTTCATGGTGGTACTATCAAACATCTGGTTGATTAGTGATTGTATAGAATAATAATCAAAATCGGGTATTTAGACATAAATGTTCTAGTAATTGTGATGTTGTAGATTTTTGTAAATCCATTATTACATTAGGTAAGATATATAAGCTTTAATAACCAAAGTGTTGATAGTCAAGTAGGTACTCTCCTTTTCTTAATGTTGTTCGAATGTTGATTAGTTCAACTGTATGTTGTTTAATCGACCGAGTCTAATTTCTTGATGTTGTTTGACTGCATGTTGTTCAACCGATGGAGTCTAATATCTTAATGTTGTTCGATTGTTGATTAGTTGGACTGCACGTTGTTCAATCGACTCAGTCTAATTTCTTGATGTTGTTTGACTACATGTTGTTCAACCCAAGGAGTCTAATTTCTTAATGTTCTTCGACGGTTAATTAGTTCGACTGCATGTTGTTCAATCGACTCAGTCTAATTTCTTGATGTTGTTTGACTACATGTTGTTCAACCCAAGGAGTCTAATGACGGTTGATTAGTTATGTATGTTGTTCAATCGATAGAATATAATTTCTTAATGTTGTTCAACGGTCGATTAGTTCAACTGCATGCTGTTCAACCAATAGAGTCTAATTTCTTAATGTTGTTCGACTGTTGATTAGTTATGCATGTTGTTCAATCGATAGCTAATAATTTCTTAATGTTGTTTGACTGTTGATTAGTTCAACTTCGTGCTGTTCAACCGATGTAGTCTAATTTCTTAATGTTGTTCGACGGTTGATTAGTTCGACTGCATGTGGTTCAACTGATGTAGTCTAAATTCTTAATGTTGTTTGTATATTAATTAGTTCAACTATATGTTGTTCAATAGACGGAAACTAAAGGAGATACAAACACTTGAACAGAAATATCTAATATATTAGACTACTATTAGAATATTTATATTCTCTTGCGTGTCATTAGAAAGCCTATTATGTTTTAGTAAAAAATGTGATACTAAAATTCAATGTAATGTCGTATAAAGTGTTTATTTGAAAAAAATCGTATGTTCTACTCTAGATATTTCGTATTTAGTCCAGAGAACTAGATAGTACTGTGACTCTAACCACGAACCATATAACTCTGAAGCTGGATGCAGCAGTGATAAGTCTTACGTAAAGAGTCACAATGTCTAACCTTCTTCTTATTTCGTGTAAATGATAAATGTGTAATAAATAAAGAAGAGTCTTTATTTTAAAAAAATATTTATTCTTTATTTAAAGAACAAATATCCTAATAAAAAAAAATTTCAAATTCAAAAGGTCTCGATCACAATGTAGAAAACGATCACACTTTAATATATGATGATAATGTAAAAAAATAGGTCATGGACTTCGTAATTAAACATTTTATTTCCTTTTCAAAATTTTTGCCTGAAAATTGTGTTATGCGAATACCGCTTTTGACTATAAGGAGATTGAAATTATACTTACTGAATTTAAAAAAAAATTGTTAATACCTTCAATTATGAATTTAATCAGTTCAAACTTAGGAATAAAGCATTAGCTCCTACGCTTAACTTTGGAATAATTGAATAACTGTTTGTTCGCACTAGAATACCATGTTATTCAAAGTGTCATGAAGTGCCAAGGTACTCTAATATATTATTTAAAAGTAACCTATGACATAAATGTCCTACGCTACGAGTAGACGTCTAAAATGTTTTACATTTTAAATATAAAGGCTTTTTCACACATGACAACTTGATCTCATAAATTAGTGATAAATAAGTAACTTTTTGTTGAGGTGTGCCTAAATTACTTCACTATCAGTACTGAGGTACATAAAAGTTTATTATGTGCAGTAACCGAATTATTATTTGTCACGTCAGAAAGCAGAGTGAGAGTTCGTTTAACATCGGCTTCGGATAGCGTTCTCTAGCTGTCGTGCATTGACAGTTCTCATTGACGGTTTGACCATTGTTTTTTTGAAATATTAAAATCATTGGTAATTTCAGGTAAAGGATTTGGCCTTACGATCGAAAGATCCTAGTTTCGAATCAATGATCTTAACTGCAGAGTTATGCCGAAGATAAGTGGTTTCGATTACAAATTGAAATAAGTATACACTTACATGTAATACTTTTCCTAATAGTAATATTCTTTCTCCATCACCACGCAAATAATTTTCTTCACACAACGAAGGAAGTATATATTAACCGAATGCTCACTCGTCTTCTACCAAATCAAAACTCGGGAACTATACGTAAAGATTTAATAATGTATTTATATATGTTAGTAGGTAGTCGTGATCAAATTTTCGCTCTAGAATAATGAACGGACCAAACTCTTTGGTTCAGTAGCTTTGATAACCGTTTCTTCGTATTCATCGAATGTATTATAAAGTTTCAAACACACATTAGTATATTATATGTCCATAATATCGCACGTGTTATTGTTAGTAATCCCTGTTCCTTCAAAAATAGCGTACGCTGTTTTAATGCAGCAGTGTATACTAAATACATAGTGTACTAAAACAGGAGCTCGATTCTGCTAATTGTTACCCATTGTCAAACCACTGAGATTACAGAAAATACCATAGAATTTTCGGCTCTGTCAAACACAATTAAAGTTAAAAATAAAATGAAAAAGAGTTCATTCGTTCTTTAAAGCGTAACAATAAAAATATAAAATAAATGGTTTTTTTTATAATAACAGTGGTTTAACAATGACTGACAATTACAAGAATCAGGGCTTAGTTATCGCAGTAACACTTGCGTTATTATCAACCGATAATAATACAATTGTGTGTTTATGGTTTAACGTTATATTGTAACATATTTTCTAAAAGACAATATCAGAATGGTCTATATTAGTTTTAAGTTGCATTATGTTAATGTACCTAAGTTATTTGTGATTATATTTAATAGAAATAATTTATATTGCTCATAGGGTATAATAATAAAAGTATTCTTGTATATTGAATGTTTTTAAAATAGTTTTTAAAAGTAGTACTATTTTATGAGTTCCTATAGTTTCCTTCTCATAATAAATTAGAATATAAGTCAAATCTTCTGATAGATCTTTCTAGATTAGTAAGACTTTGTTATTCCTAGGAAAATGGTCTAAGATCTGTATATACACTTATCATGTTAGTTATAGGATAGGCCAAGCCAAAATGTGAATTGACATAAGTACTCAATAATATTTAGTTAGATTTAGTGGTGTGTTCATACGGGAAGATTGGTAAGCAACTAAATAATCACAATTAGTGCACAGTCTTTTATTTAACATTAATAACAGATATTATGCTGTAAATTGCAGTTTGGTGTGTATTACTTTATTTCAATTGTGCGTCTAACTTATTAACAAAATGATTTCTTACCACAACATATTGACCATACTTTGAGTATGTATTTAATACTCAGTTCAATGGACCGCATAGACAGTTGTTTTATTTCTGTAGAGCAACTGTTGCTTCCAATCGTCTCCTGTGAACCCGCCATTACAATATTAGCGGAACAAGGTGTTTGTGATTTTGACGAAAATGATTAGGATTTAGCCAATGGTTGTTATACCTGTGTAATGTATATGTATCACTGTGTATGTAGGTATATCATATTACCTATATGTCTATATGTAACCTATTTGTTCTTATGGAATCATCATGATTAAAGTTCTTCCAAGTGCAAGATATTGTTTTTATTTTTGAATGTGATAAACGACCACCATAATTATAACCTGGTACCAAAATTTTAGTGACGAGCAACATTGACGGAGCTCTGCTTTTCAGGGGCCTCCTTTTTATATTCTATAGACTCGCGTTTGATCGCTATCACACACATCACACTATCACAAGAAACCTAACACGCAGAGACTTCTTCTTACCTATAACTAACCATTATTGAGAGGCGGTGTCATTTTAGGCGTAGAGTTATCGATATAATTGGTAATAGATCTACTGTTTTGAAAACCAAAAATATATATATCACTATTTTTCTACTTACAAATTTGTAGCTGAATTATATTACTGAAAAGTTCAGCACCTCTGTTCTTTGCCAGTGTTTCTGTCAGGGACAGTACATCGCAAAGCAAAACACAACACACATGGTCTTCTTTTGCAAGCAGATTCGCGGTCAAGTGGTAAGTGTTACACAAAATTATTAATGGCGAGACGCCAATGTTGTTAAGGTTTTCATGTCATGCAAAGAATACACAGAGGGTAGGCAGCACGTGTGTGACGCCCCTGGTGTTGCAAACGTCCATAGGCCACGGTGACCGCTTCCCATCAGGTGGGTTGTCAGCCACCTAAGTGGTATAAAAAAACACAGACACAGAGCGGTGTAATACAATAGTCAGGCTCACACGGCGTACAGTGTTCGCGCGATCGATGCTGTGATGCAATAAAACGCAGTGTAGTGTGAACCATCCTTAATAGTTACGTGTAAGCAAAATCAAATTAACTATTCACATATGACAAATTTGAACATAAACATTTTGATTTTATGATAGTACAAATGATACGGAACACGATGATTTTTTCGCAATTCATTTACACACAAATTGCTTCCTAGGTGATAATCACTTTTCTTTCTGCGAGCAAGTGATCCTCTAAAAGGCTGAGGAGCGAATCCATAGGATACTCCAGGCCCTCACAGTCTGTTTTTTTTTTTCAATTTTTTTCATAAAATCAAATTTATTAGCTACCAGCTATTGCACGCGGCTTCGCCTGCGTAGATGTCGGTTATCGAGTTGTATGACTCTACTGGATTCTCTACTAGCCTCTCTATACTACTTCTCCTGGTTTGTACAAAGCTTTCCTCTTTAGAATATTAGTGCATAATGCACCTCTTTTCGTCGATAATATGTTTCTCACGTCACTATAAGGTTCTGACTGCTCAACACCATGCGAAGTCTATTGAATAACCACAGATATCATCGTGGTATTGTGTACAGAGTAAGAGCAGTGATTCCGGCACGGAAGTATTGTTTTTTAGCACAATTATACAGGAATTATGTTGAACTTTAATTGTATCAATGAAGGCAAGAATTGAGACAGGAAAATGCAACAAGATTGGTTATTAGCTGATAAGTTGGGTGCGATTATTAAGCGGTAGTGTCGTAATGGTTAAGATGCCATTCTCTGAGTCTATTCTCAACAATCCCAACTCAGTTGGGGTTGGCTTCCTAGTCTAACTAAGATGCGGATGAACTTCGACATTTTCCGTGAAGCGAATGCCATTGGACTTCCATAACCAAATTGGCGAATCGAAATGCTATAGTTAGGCTAGTCAGACTTTTGAGGGCTCCAACTACCCGTAACGACTGCTACATGTTCGTATGGCAACCGGGACCGACGGCTTAACGTGCTCTTCGAGGCACGACCACTTGGTTGTGCCTATCAATATCTATCGCAATCTATGGTAGTCATTAAGGGTAATTGGAGTCCTATAAGGTTCAACCACTGGTATATCCAAAGCTTTGATATCACCATGTGAACGCCAGATGACAGTCGCTTCAATGGAAAATATAGTAGTTCAGCCAGCAGCCGCAGTTAAACTAGTCAAACCGGACCCCAGACTCAGAGACAGACCCCAGAGCTGTAAGCTTCGGATTCGACGCGATTCGAACCCGCGATCTTTCCCTTCCGCTCTGACCGCTAAGCCACGAGGCCTCGGTTGAATCATTAAAAATTCTCCTATACTCTATCTTTGGGCGATGGTGGGACCCATCTACCGACAATCATAGGAACTATCGGTCACAATGAATGACCTTACAGTCATTATTATACATTGTGTTTTGATAATTCTGCCCAATCAAATGTACTTACTGAAAATTCACTGCATCACGACACAGGGCATTCTAGTGTGAAAATCAGTGTTCTATATTTATATGAAGCACTAGCAAACCCGGCGAACTCCGTTTCGCCATGTGAAAAATGATTTTCCCGCTTTTCTGTTGATTTTTTTCCTGAATTTTCTTTGCTATAAACCTCACAGAGCCCGAGACCTTTCCAACAAATGCAAAACCGTGGAAATCGGTTCGTCCGTTCTGGAGTTACAGCGTCAGGAAGGAAAACCCAAATTATTTTTATATAGTAGATGTAGGTATACTGAATTAAATTAAGTTTATTGTTTCCGAGGCCTCCAGCATGAGGTTCGTTTACTATTTAAAAAAAATGTATATTGACTGTTCTGTAGGCTCTCGAATGGAGACCGCGTACCGAAGCGTGGGACGGTCTCCTACGAGGTGGACGGACGACATAGTCAAAGTCACGGGTACCCATTGGATGCAGACCGCCTCCATCCGGTCGGATTGGAGTTTGATGGAGGAGGCCTATGTTCAGCAGTGGACGTCCTATGGCTGAAATGATATTGCTGACTGTCCAATCCATATTTATAAACAGTCAGCATATTAATTGCTTTTCAAAAATGTCCAGTACATAATACAAAATTACCCCATATTAGTACTCATTATGTCATAATATGGTGGGGTTTGCTAGTGTTTACATAACATTAGAACTAATTAACGGTCAGATGTGGGTTGCAGTGGAGTAATTGTCCACTATTAGAACTATTACCGCTCACCCTCGGTTACATTACACCAGTGTCCGACATCACCGCCACGCTATGAACACATTTACTGTTTAATTTCACAACCACGGGAGACGATAACGATATTTTTACAGAGTGTTATTGGAACACTTTCAAAAACTAAAACAGGGGCTACTACTGATCATTGTAACAAAATTGGGCTGATGTTTTTTTGATTGCAATATTTTTTTTGGTAGATTACAAACTTTATTGGAAATAATCGAACAGTAGAGGAAAGATGGTGGGTAACCTGAAAAGACACGACTAGTATGTAATAAATATCATAGAAGGGAATGTAGAAGTAAAGAGAGGAACAGAGAAGCCAAGAGGAACATTTATGGCACAGATAAAGAAAACGATACAAGTTGTGTCGTATCAGGAGGTCAAGAGGTTGTCGGGAGACAGGAAGGAACGGCGATTACTCCATCGACAAGAGCGCAGCTCTTAATTTTAGAGAGAGAGAGAGGTAACTACCATGATTTTTAAATAATATATAATTCACACAATAATACACTATTTAACTACTAAAAATGTATAATGTTATGTTAAATATTAATTATTAATAATTTGTTATTATTATTAATGTTATGTTAATTTAATGTTATGTTATGTTAAATGTATGATAATGTACAATCACACATATGCCCACGCTGATTTCCTTGAAGGTAGGCTGAAGGAAGTTCGGAGATTTCACTAAACATTGTGGTTGGCTAAAGGGTTGTGCCTATTGCCGATTAGTGTCTGTCGCCTACTTAAATCGTGTCGTTATCGTCCCGTTTCCCCTAAAAGCTGCAAGTTCTCGGTCTGTTGATTAAGCTCTGGATTAAACCACCTTTCACTGTTACCAATGCGATCCACGGTCTGTCGCAACATAGGACACTACCGTTGGGAAGACTGGGCCCATCGGACGCTCACTTTCCCAAATCCTCGACCCATTTGACCCGACTTACCTCGATTAAATACACATTCATATTAACCAATACTTTCAATAGTTGTGTACTGTTGATACAAGAAATGCTACATACCGTTTACAGATATAAAGTTCTACTGATTTGTTAAACGGTTCGTAGAAAAATGTCTGATGAGGTCGTCAAACTGAAGGTTATCATTGTGACTCTCATTACTGCAACTTTACCTTTATTTTACCATCAGGCTAGGTGAAGTTATATTGACGTGATCATTATAAAAAAGTAAGGGTATATGTTAGTTTGCAGTAGTATTATTGTCTCATCTTCGGCAATCAAAGACCGAAAGACGGCGTGTTGGCGATTTGGATTTTTTTAAACCGTTCAACTAGCGTTATTCATTGTGTTATTCACCATTGGTTTAGTAAAGCTAAATAAAACAAAAAAATCACACGAACTCGCATTACGGCTTCATTTGCTTTTATTTCATGACTTTATTTAAGAAATTATAGTTTCATTTAGCTTCACTGATACGATGGAGATTAGGTAAATAAAGCGAAAAAAATAACAAAAACAAATTAAAAAAACTGCCAAATTGTAATTTTTCATGCCAATGTGTTGTGTACCAGGATTACAACCAGGGGCTTTCGGCTTTGGGAGTGGCTTTACACCCTGAATAGTATATTAATATATTATTAGGTAATGCCTTTTGAATTAATTTTTTATAGTTTCGATCAGCAGGAGTCCGATCAAAATAATCGAATATGTTATTACATAATGGTCTAGAAGTCTAGAAAACCACAATTTATTTAATTTACATATTAAATCATAATAATTTATTGTACTATAACGTCAGAATTTTAGCATATTTATTATGAAATATGAATAGTTATGCTACTCGTAATAGCTTTTTTTTTATCTAGGCCACGTCAATTTGACGTCATCACCTTGCCTGATGATAAGCTGTCAGTAAAGTCTCAGGAAAGAGGGTCACCATAACAAACACGTACAGTGTTACAATAGAGGCGCTAAGCTTGACGAGCTCATCAGATGTTTTTTCACGCCACGATATTTCTAAAATGCCACCTGCAACTTCAAGCTTATTTGTCTACCTACTTAGTTTGTAATATGAAGTAACTCACGTACATTTGAAATGAAGTCAAAAATCAATTGCAGCCATTTTTTTGTGCGCAAAATTCACACGGATAGCACCTCCGCCAAAACCGGTGGAAATGATTATGTCTGATTCAAACCGACTAAAACACACGCTATAGGTCTTTCTTTGCTGGAGGTGAGGTAATACAAGACATATGACATATTTCAGATGACCCCTCTCCGTAAAGTGAGAAGCATAGTGTCCATCAAACCTCCGGGTATGGGGAGAAGCGCTTTTCGTTGCCGCGGAATCGCAGTCTACTGTTCGACATAGTCATAATATACGTATATTGGTAGGAATATACATTTCTATAATTTACAATGCAAATAAACATAATTCATACATATAAATAATCTGCACACTGTGTGGGAAACCAACCCGCGACCTTTATCTACTCAGAATATCAAACGCCACAGAGGCCTTCAAACATCTAACTACCCACAAATTATTATTAAAAATAACTAAAACCACATAGTTAATCTAATTAACCACAGATTATCTAAAAAACTGTATCACCAAAACAGATTAAAAACTATTAGAGCATAGACAAAGGTGTACAAAGAGTCGTTACAAGGGCCTACTCACGATGGGCGATAGGTACAACACTACACAATGATGGGAACATTGCAACACCACAGATGATAAGGCTCTTGTGAAAGTGGAATAGTATCAGTAGTCCTGGCTAGTTAGCGAGTACAGACAGCAGCAGAGGTACAGTCATAGAGTACATATTATTGCAGGTGACTGTACTACAGCTACTCTATGTAATGTACCGAAAAATTTTCTAAAGCTATTATTACCTACCTATGCTGACAGTTCAAATAACTTTTCGGAAAAAGACGACCTCATTAAAGGTCTCGGGAATATAAGAAGAAGGAAACACGTGAGCTGGTAAGGCATTCGAAGACTTAACGGTGCGACTAAGGAAAGACTTATTTCTTTAGAGATTTGATATTAAATATCTTTCATTTTGCTAACAGATTCATATTTTTACGTAAATCACGACTGCATTCATAAAACTATGGATATGTTCATAAATTAAACGGTTTCTCTAATTATATAGTCAAAATGACGGATATTGGCAAAATTCTATATAATTCTGTATAAATAAAATAAATAAATATTCTAGGATCTAGGAAATTCTACATTATTATTATTATTGTATTCCGATACGATAGCGTGAGACCGGTTAGGAAAAGAAAATTGCATTTCTAGTAGCGTTTTATGTGAGTAACTACCGTCCGCCCCTCTAAACCCGAAAAGACAACCTACGTCAGAGCTTCTCCTGACAATCAACAGGTATACATTCTTATTTGAAATCGATTAAAAATGATAAATCGACAACCATTGTACAAAACAACATCACTTTTCAGGGTTAATGGTGTCCACAAAATGTGCTAACAAATGGCGGGAACAGCAATGATAATTGCAAAAATATGTCATAACATGTTGTCTCAGATCAATGACTCAACATAATAATTTGTCAAATGTGCGCACACTCTTTATAATAGGGTTGTCAACTTGTTCGAATACATATTTATTTTCTGAATAAGTCAGGAAAAATAATAACAATGGTCATTTCTTCTGTACCTACTGGCTGTACTCGCCGTGTCACCCTCGTAGAATTTTGATAGGTACCGTTGCCGAAACCTTTTCTACGAACCTACCTATTGTTCTAATTGAGCAGTCCGAATAAGGAATTACCTCCGCCCTACAGAATAATGCGACTAAAAACCTTGTGTTGCGTTTCCGATGGTGAGTAGGGTAGACAGAGCTGACTGCAAAGGTATTTTGTTATCAATGGGAAGACCGAGAAACCCTACTTTGTCTTCTGCACTGCCAGCACAAAGCCTCTCTGAACCTTCATAATGCCACATATTAATAAGTGATATAAAAACACCGATTCCCGAGATAACAATGTGTTATTGTGTTGCCTATGTATTATTTTAGTCTAGAATTCATGCTTGTATAAAAGTTTAGCCAAATCTGTTAGAGCGTGATTAAATAACAAACATCCAAATATATTCACAGACTTTCACATTTATATTATCAGTAGGATGGTGACAGCCTCTGTGTGTGGTGGTAGTGAACGCGACTGCTACGCAGATGTGCGGGCTCGATCCTCGGTCAGTACAATATTTGTAACCATAAATATGGCTATTTGCACTGGTCTAGTCGTGCCTCCGAGAGTATGTTGCCATGTGAACATCTATGACAGTCGTAACGGGTAGTTGGAGCCGTCAAAAGTCCGTCTAGCCTAACTACAGAACTTCGATATCGTCAATTTGGTTGTGGAGATCCGATGACTGCAGTCACTTCACGAAAAAAAATATTGAAGTTCAGCCTCATCTTAGTAAGACTAGAAAGACGACCCCCCCCCCCTCCCCCCGATTGGAAATAGGCTCAAAGAATAATGATTATCAGTAGGATAGTATGGTTGCCAACCCTATATTGTGTAGCGATTACGCTCAGTATGCTCACTAGTAGCAACCAGCCAGTTATTGTCTCTGAGCCCTTGACATCCCTTCTAACCTCGTCATCATCAATCACCTCATTACTGATGGAAAGCATGATGTTTCGTAACCGTACTCGTCCATCAACAGCTGGACATGTTGACTAACGTAAAGATAATTGCAGGCAAGAAAACCGTAAAACTCATGTCCCGAGACGGGGTGTGTGGCGGGGATTGGGATGATATGTGCCTCCGACACAAAGGGATCTTCTGATCAGGCAAGTTGATAACGCCCACCCCTTAGGCGTGGTCACTTTGGCTACGTGATAGAGCCACACACAAACACAGGTTGTTACTGGGATATTGTATTTATATACGTTTAACCAACAATAGAACTTCACGTCATATACATTCACTACCCTCACGACCTCTGTGGCGTAGTGGTAGTGAACGCGACTGCTACGTAGGAGGTGTGAGTTCGATTCCCACTCTGTGTGAATATTTTTTTGCATGAATATAAATATTTACATTGGTGTAGGCTTTTCTATGTATAATTTTTATGTATGAATTTGCAAAAAAAACTAAGGTGCTTCCTATGAGTCTAGGTGGCGTTGTATAGACTGTCCTAGTATTTTTATTAATTATTTATATCTACTATGCAGGATTATTACGAGAAGCGATTGCAATTCGCGGATTTTCCTTTCTATAGCAACTTCGCTTTCTGCGACATCTGACGTCCGAGTCGCCTCCACTCATCACGGGCTGCGTGATTCCAAACCCGTTCCACCGTCTCCTTCTCGAGCAATACTTGCTCGCAGATGGAGGCGGCGCGGCGGCCGCTTAAGCGCTCACGTATCGTACCATCGCCGTGTGACGTGTGACCACAAGGTTTATGCTGCAGTGTGTGTTTTCTGTGCGATATTGAGGATAGCACGAGATGCTGCGGCGGCAAAGGAGTTCAACTTCGCTAATCAAAGATTATAATAATATAGTACTACCTGACCCGCGCAACTTCGGCTGCGTCACCCCGTTTTTGCAACATTTTTCATACCTGCTCCGCACCTGTTAGTCGTAGCATGATGTTATATAGGTACATATAAACCTTCCTCTTTAACCATTCTATTTATTGAAATAAAACGCATCAAAATCCGTTGCGTAGTTCTAACGATTTAAGCATACAAAGGGACAAGAAAAATAGGGACAGAAAACGCGACTTTATTTTATACTATGTATAGTTATTTCGCGCGCGCCATAGATCTCTCAAGATATAAGCCAGTAACTCTTTATGCTTTATTCACTTTTATGTTATTGTGGGCGTCTTATTGAAACATATTCTACGTTTCATAACATTAGTACCTACTTAACTAAGTAACAAGCATTCTACAATAACTTCATGATCCACGTACTATTAAGTAATTCATAAGTAATAAGCACTTAGCAGTTACAGAAATTTGCGTACAATCATTACCACATACGATAAAATAATACTTATTATTGGTCAACAAAAGATAAGAGCTATGTACGTATTAGTGGCGGGATACCTTTGTTCGAATTGAAGATATTTCAACAGATTAAGTGAATACTGTTAGAACAGTTGTTAAGAAAAGGGCTTCGCAATTGAAAGAAGTATTTATGTAACACTTCGTGAGATAAAGGCTCTTAAGAAGGAAATAGCACACTTGTGTGATATTTTATTATCTGTTTAAATGAAAACGAAAATGAATGGAAACTAAGAGATTGAGAGACGCGTACACTAAGACTATTTGAATAAATAAATAAAATATATATAAGATTTTTAAAACACTATTTATGAGATAAGTTGTCATATTTAAGGCATAAGATATCTATTATCGTATATAAAATATTTTATATATGCACGTGTAGACTTACCAGAGTTGCCAGTTCGTTTATTGATCATTTTCCTAACCTTCTATACGATAATATTTCAAATACTTAAATTGAGAAACTGATTGAGCAGTAATTTACCAAATCAAGATAATATGGCAGTTGCACCGATTAAGCACTCAGTACCTAATGGCTTCGTTAATCGGTTACATTTATAACAATATTATAAATGCGGAAGTAACTATGTCTGTCTGTTTGTCGGTATGCTAACACGCCTAAACCACTAAACCGATTTTAATGAAATTTGGTACAGAAATGGATTTGAACTTGGGAACGGATTTCGGTCACCTTTTATCGCGAAAATGGGGATAAAAGGTGGGAAATAAGAGATGAAATTTTGTATGGAAGTCATTGTAGTCGATAACCGATATTTGCGCGGGTGGAGTCACGTGCAACAGTTAGTTTATCGTATTTGATAAAGACTGATTCAGTGTAGCCATCAATCATAGTGGTAACTACAGCTTATAAGTTTTATGGAAATCGGTTCATTCGTTTAGGAAGAGTACCTATTCTATTAGTGGCCATCATCATTTCAGCCACAAGACGTCCACTGCTGAACATAGGCCTCCCCTATTAGTGGCCAACTATTGTCAAACTGAGATTACAAAAACGCCATTTTAGACTTTACTGCTTTGTCTTTAAAGTTTAAAATTAAATGGAATCGTGTAGAGTGAATGAAACGAGGTAATTAACTGTTTCATTCATTTAATTTAGAACTTTAAGTGCATTTGATAAAGCTGAAAATTCAATGACAGTTTTTGTAATATCCATGGTTTGTTATCTCAATAGTTTGACAATGGTTAAAAATTAGTAAAATCTAGGTCTAGAACTTGATCACGCGTTGTTTTTTATACATAAAGATGTTATATCAGAGCGGTTAGGCAAATCTGAATATTAATTAAAATAGAAAATCTAACAGGTTTCACCGATACGAATTCGTTCAGCGATTTCTCCATGGTCCTCATTAAACATCAAAGGCGTGGGAAACACAAAGATATCATCTTCCACTTAAAAGAAATTTGAATTATCAAAATTATACCTATAGTTACACAATTCGATTATGTTTTATTGAGGTACTAAATTCGGAGCTATCGCTTAAGTCATCAAACCATTATTACATAATAAGTACAACGTCATCATCAGCCCCTGGTAGTCCCACTGCTGGACATAGCTCCACTCCCCACCAGCTACTCTGCGATCAAGATATGTCTGGTATAATTTCATCTCCGGCAATCAAAGATCCATAGATAGCGTGCGTTTTTGTCGCTTCAAGTCCGACATAATCACCGGTTTCGATGGAGGCTGTATCCCCACGGATAACGGATTTTGCGAACGGAGGAAAAACAGGTAGGTACAGTAGGTACCAAAAGTTCGGGCAAATCTTAAGATCTATAATACCTTGATAGCTTATGTCTGTATTAACATTATTTTGACATTAACATAGTGTAACATCACTTTAATAAGATAGGACAAATCGATGTCTTGTTTTTTTTGCCAGAAAATAAGGAAGTAATCTCATGCAAGTGGTATCCTAAACTTAATTACATTGATAAGTAGATATATTATCCAGTAGCTTTTAAGACTATTAGTTGTGTAGTGGCATTACTTCATACAATTTTAATATCAAATTGTCCAGGAACTTTTCGAGTCCACTGTACGTATTATAAAGAACATTATACTGCTTTAAAATCCTTTCTCCCTATAATTTTAAAAATAAACCAACCTGAACAACAATAAACAGACAACGCCGCGAGCAGAAACTAGCTAGTTTAAATTACATTCACAGACATAATGATCTCATATTATAAGAACTTACGTAACGTTTTACATAAATTATTGTAATACGACCGTATAATGACGGTCATGTATTGTTAACTGATAACTCCGTATGTGTAGACTTCTTTAGTTGGCTGGTTATGCGGCTTTCTCTCACAAGGTCATTGGTGAAAGTGAGTGCTAAGATTAAAATAACTTTGGGATGTTCTGTGAGGATACCGGCTTATTATAATACATGTTATTATTGGTGCGGGTCTGTAATGACGATGATGATAGCATGTGATTAGTTTTCTATGAGTTTCAAAAGGTATTTTTGGTCTGTTAGTTTGATGAGCCCGTAAACAAAACAGCTTGGGAATTATGTCAAATGAATTTAAATATGGACTTTTTATGACAGCCGACCATTCCGGTACGGTTTTGGTGAAGTTGGTATCCGTGGGGATTTGTGCACGATAAAAAAATGGCGGCAGTGATGAACTTGACAACTTAGCTAACATTACGAAGATAAGTTCAATGTGTCATGCCTAGTTTAGAATAAAATAGCTTAACAGATTGAAATTAAACGGACAAAGGCTTGGTCACAAGTAAAATAATAAATTAGCAAATCGCCATGCAAATCGCTGTCAATAGCTGAACGACCTTCCAGATTGGTTCAGTTACAGATTCATGACAGTTCCAAGTCAGTCCCATGTCGGATCCGCGCAGTGCCGGCTGTCACAACCTTGTTACGTAATATCCGAACACGTGAATGGCAGATAAAATGAAACCAAATATCAATTTTTTTGGTCATTAGGTGGCAGAGAAGCACGCGGCCCTCCTGATAGAAAGTGGTTACCATGGCCTATGTTTACAATACCAGGAGCGTCACTTTCGTGCTGCCGATCATAGAGAGAAGAGGGGGGGAGGGGAGAAGGTTAAGCTGTCAGTGCAGAAGACAAAAAAGTTTCTCGGTCTTCCCACTGACAACACAAAACCTCTCCAGTGAGCTCTGGCTACTATTCTACCGCCTACCCTACTCACAGCCAGAAACACAACACATTATACAATATTAATAGTACAGAAAAACAAAAAAAAACATTTGTTATTGTTAACTATATAACTATATTACATTGTTTTTTAATAAAAAAAAGAAAAACAATTCATGGATATGTTTTTTTCATAACAACCCGTGAGGAATCATATTCTAAATGTTTCAGCCTTATGTATCAGTCAAAAATCATCAAGATCCGTTCATAAATAACGCGACAACAATCTTCACCTATTTTCTTCTCTATTCCTCCCCTATATGTTTCCATTGAGTAGGGTAGCCAGAGTTCACTGGAGAGGTTTTGTCAGTGGGTAGACCGAGAAACCCTTCTTTGTCTTCTGCACTGACAACACAAACACTCTCTTAACCTTCTCCCCTCCCTTTTCCCCCGTCTTCTCTATCGGCAGCACGAATGTGACACCCCTGGTATTGCAAACGTCTATAAACTACGGTAGGCCGAGGGCTTAAGTTGAAACTGCTACGTGATGTTAAGAAACCCTTTTTTAAATCACTTTTCATCAGGTGGGCCGTGTGCTTGTTTCGGCTGTCCACCTAAGTAGTACAAAAAAGTAATCGCGATACTTAGTTGTGACAATACTATTACCGATCGTGGTTACACCCGTGACCGTGGCCGGCGGTACTGCAGCAAGTGCAATTTGAACGAAACGTCGCGCGCCATTAATTATGTTTTTTACAAAACTAGCAATGCGATTACCGCGCTTTGTTTGTTACAAGTGGTTTTTTGCACAAATTCTTCTTCCTAATAAGGGGTACCATTGACATTTGGAACAGTCACAAATGATTTCTTGGGATACTATACGATTTTTCCATATTACTCACGTAGCAGACAAGCACGCACTCGACATAATACTAAAAACTACCATTCAATTTTGGACTCAACTTTTAGACTGTTCAATTCAAAATTAAATGGCACTGTGTAGAGCGAATGAAATGATGTTATAAACTCTTTTTCATTTCATTTTGAACTTTAAGATAACATGAATAAAACCAAAAATGTCATGGCAGTTATTGTGATCTCAGTCGTCTGACTATGGTTAAGAATTGGTAAAATTGAGGTTCTTATGTAGAGTCGATACCGTGGCCTATGGACGTTTGCAACACCAGGGGTGTCACACTTGCGCTACTGATCCTGTAGGAAGCTTCTGATATCGTCTTGAAGAATCTCATATTGTAGCCTCTTAGAAAAACCAGTGCAGGGTGTTCATTTCACAGTTTAAGCGGTAATCATCCATTTTTACACATAAAATCTCAATTAAACGTTAAACTCCAAAAAGCCCTCTACATATAAGTTATCGAGTTTTGAACTGTCCTCAGATAGTAATGTTTGCCAACAACACTTAATGCCACCGAGCAACATCTAACTAAGTATTACCAATTTGATCGATTACCCGCCAAATTGGCCCCAATGTGCATAAACTACAAAATTAATTAAAATCATTCACACGACATTAATTCTTAATTTTAGAGAGTCAAGAATATCAAATCTGTAAAGTTTATTCCGTTAGGATAAAATTAAAATTGTAATTTCAAAAAATTGTTTTAAATTAAAGTTACTTACATAGTTATTTTTGGTAGTCATTGTGGAAATAATTTGCAGATTTGAGAGTAATTAGTTTTTTCTGGGTCTGCGTTTCTTAAAAGACTGGTAATCTGGTAGGGCAAAAATCAATAGGTTTCTTTTTTTATAGGTATCTGTAAAGTGGCAGACAGGCAGGGGGGGACAGGTGGAGACACCTGTCACTCTAGCAGAAGCACTAAAAACACTTTGCGCCTCCCCATACCTGGAGGTTCGGACGTACGGGATGGGGGCACCGTGGACCCTGCACCCGACGGGGGTCATCTCGGAACAGAGGGTCTCGGGTCTGCCGGGGTGCGAGGGATATGTTGGCTGCTATCTCACATCCGGCAAATTTTCGCACGATTAAAAAAGAAAAGACAGGCACATAGCCAACCTGATCGTAAATGATTACCATAGTCTAAGGACGTTTGAAACACTAGAGGTGTCATTATTATGCTACCGACCCTATAAGAACCTCCAGAGGCCCGTTTAGAAGAACCCCCTAAAGTAGTCGCATGGGAAAACCATAGCATTAATCATACTAGCTTAAGCAAATAATTATGTTGCATTATAGACCAAAATTTATACTTACTGCATATGATGTAGGGGTCAAAAAGGTTTATCAACGAATGATCCAAAAAACTCCTTGTATTCTATGGTAGCTTTGAGGGCACACAAATTGAGCGGAATATATATATATATATAATATATATATATATATAATATATATAAAGCCGCGGTAGCCTAGTGGTATGGGTAATGGACTGCTGAGACGAGGTCTCGAGTTCGATCCCAGGTTACCATGGCACACACCAATGACTTTTCGATGCTTTTCGAAGTTATGTGTGTATTTATCGCAGGTTTATAAGTGCCTCGGAGAGCACGTTAAGCCGTCGGTCCCGGTTGCCATACAAACATCTATGGCAGTCGTTACGGGTAGTTGGAGCCCTCAAAAGTCCAACCAGTCTAACTTGGAACTTCGATATCGCCATTGGTCATTAGACCATTGGTTGTGGAGGTCAGATGGCAGTCGCTTCACGGAAAATATCGAAGATCAGCCGCATCACAGTTAGACTGGAAAGCCGACCCCAACTCAGTTGGGAAAAAGGTTCAGGGAATGATGATATATATATATATATATATAGTCCTATACCCAAGAATACTTAGTAATATTTAGGTACCGGTAGCAAAAAGTCTGCCGGCAAGAAGTCCAGCCATCACAGCACATGTTGCTCAACAAGTCGATATCAGATCAACCATCAACGCGCACAGATCTGATCTCCACATTTGAACCCACAGCACCCATTGTCTGCACAAACAATGTGTTGTAAGTTGCAAAATTCCACCGCCATCATCGGATATTGCGTTATTAATTTTTACTTTAACGTGATTTAAGAACGCCCTTTGATTATTTCAGATCAGAGTTAGAAGAACCGCGGTAGCCTAGTGGTATGGGTAATGGACTGCTGAGACGAGGTCTCGGGTTCGATCCCAGGTTTACTATGGCACACGCCAATGACTGCGATGCTTTTCGAAGTTATGTGTGTATTTATCGCAGGTTTATAAGTGCCCGGTTAATGGCAATAGGCTCGCCACCTATTACATTGGGACCTAAATATAAACTGGCGAAATGTGGGTGCAAGCACCTCTGCCTACCCCTTCGGGGATATAGAAGTGATATTATTAAAAAAAAGTGTTAGAAAAAAGAGGCTGGCTGACGGCAATAGGCTCCATTACGTGAAGACCGAAAATAAGTAGTGAAATATGGTTTTTAATATACACGTATCTCCGCCTGTGTCTGATACATAGTCGTATTAAAAAAGAAAACATATTATGATAATTTATTTGAAGAATTAATAAACTTTAGAAAGCCGTCTGCTAAAAATAATGGCATTATTAATTCAAATCTAGACGTTTTATTTTCTAACCTAATGAATACGGCTAACTTTGACCAAATGCGTTATTTGACAGTGTTGCAACAGATAAAAAATGAAATCATAATGATCGCATTAGCTACCGTTTTAAAATCGTTAGGCGGATGAACGAACAATGAGTTTTTTTTCTTTCATTTTGACGTTTTTTTTTTAAATAGTGTCCGCCATGCGTTGCAATTTCGCTTTCAGTTTTAATTCACGAAATGTAAGTAGGTACATACAGTCATCATCACAAATTGCTGAACACGAATATTTTGATATTGAATTATATCAATTGATGTGTAATTAAACTTATTTTTGTAATCTTCAGTGGACAGTATGGCCTCAGGTGGCGTTTAGCTCGTCTATCTTTGGAGTCGAGTTCAAACTGTGATATGAACTCCATGGTGTGTTTGCAAAGCGACTACAAATGGTGTTCTTCAAGATAAATATTAGAATGTTTCTATAGGGTCAGCAATACAAGTGTGAAGCTTCTGGTGTTGCAAACGTCCATAAGCTACGATAACCACTTCCATCAGAAAAGGATACTTGTCTGCCACCTGACTGGTTTTAAAAAACCAGCATATAGCTTAAATAGCCAACAACGAAGACGCTTTTAAAAAAAAAACGTGCGAAAAATCCACACGGATACTCCCCACCGGAGCCGGTTGGGTAGGTTATGTCGGACTCGAACCGACTAAAACGCACGCCTTCTTTGGGTCTTTGGTTGCCGGAGGTGAAGTAGTAGCCAATATATCCCTCGCACCCTGGCAGACCTCTTCGAGATGACCCCCGTCGGGTGTAGAGACCACGGTGTCCTCGTCTAGCCCCCGGGTATTGGGAGGCGCACTTTATGGTCTGCTTCTGCTAGAGTGACAAGCGGCTCCACCCGTCACCCCCAGGCCCTCGACCACCGAAGACCCTACAATTTGCGATACTTACAAGTTACAACACTCAACACAATATGAACTTAAATGGTGCACAACGTTCAATTAGTGCACAGCTATACGTACACCATTCACAGACAACACCATAACGACTCCTTTCTATTGTCTTCATGGTACATTACAGACGGAGATGTTGCACCATAGATATTTTACCTGATTAATAGATTTTAACATAGATGATAGACGTGGCGAAATGACTTACGTGTTTTTGAAAGAGTTCGATTTGTTATATGACTGCGTAAAAGGTGTAATGTTTTCAAGGTTTTTGTATGTACAGTCTGCAAAGGTGAAAAGTTTTTTTATATACCTTTATATTATAACACTTCTTATTTTTTTTCCGACTGTATTACTCGATGTTTAATTTTGGAATATGAAGAGAAAAAATCCTGTGCAGATCAGCACTACTACTACTACTTTGGTTTTTAGAATTAATTTCTCAAAAAGTTCCTAGACAGCTTAAAACTAAAATTGTATGAACTGATGCCATTACACAACTACCTAGCTAGCTACAAGACACAACTAGCTACTGGATGAAATAGATCTACTTATTATTATAATTAAGTTTGGGCTACTACTTGTATTAATTTACTTAGTTCCTTATAAAGAAACGATGTCAATTTAGTTTATTTTATTAACGCTATCTATGTTACTTTTGGTTAACTTAGACTAAGGCTGTCAAATGATTATAAATATCTTAAGGTGTCCAGGAACTTTTGGAGTCCACCGTGTCTACGACAGAGAGATAAGTTTCGGTCATAAAAAGAGCAAAATAATTAGTGACAGAATTCGTAAAAATAATTATAATTTTCTAATTTCACATTATCAGTTGTAAATTAACTCAGCCTTCTGATTTATTTCCTCAATTACTACTGAAGAAGTCGTGTGCCAAATAATGTCAAGTTTATGAAAATAGATAAAACTAACTGCAACTTTCTACATTATGTAAAATATTAAAATACGAAAGTAACCAAATTAAACATGTAGCCTTGGCACTCAAGAAATATATGAAATGAAATGTAACAAAAATTATAAAACTAAAGCACATGTACTTAACATATCTTTGTCCATATGCAGAATTTAATTATTTATTCAACAGTCAATTGATATTTTTAACACCTTTTTCTGCATAGAAATAGTATGTGCAAGATTACATCCAGTGAGGTGCGAAGATGTCTGTATTAATTCCCATCTACGACAAATCCTTTCGAAACGAGAAGTGGTAACAAGAGAAGGGGATGGTAAAACCGACGGGTGCAGGCCGCTCGCGCTATTACAGTCTAGACAGCCGTTGCGCGCGAACCGCCGCCATTAACTACAAGTGTCAAAGTGACATTTCACTTTTACCGCCAAAACTCTCTTTTTAAAACTTATGACCATAGTGACGTGAAGTGTTTTTTTAATCTCGTGACAAAGGAAACATTTAGACAGGATTGTGGTGTGTTGTGTGATGATACTCAGCCGCTCTGGTTATTGAGAGCAGTATGAGGAGCTTTTGTCAGTTATTGTTATTGGCGCATGCGGTCTGCGCCATTACCGGACCGAGGGTAAGTACTTTTATTATAATCTATTACCGAAATCTCTTTATTGATCATAAAACGGTCTTAAAATCTCATGAAAAAATTTGTGACGTCATTGTTATCAAACACGATGCTAAATTATTGATATTATCATTATAGTTTTCTATAGTCTGTATCTCATATAATATAACCGCAAAATATTTTTCTTTAAATTTTATGACATTTCAATTTAAATTTAAATCAAATTTAAATATAATTTGAAAGGTGATCCTCATAATAATTAGTTGGGTAAGCACTATGTACCTATAAGGAAGGTAATAATTTATTACAAATACATACATATGCTTACGTCCGTAATCTCCGAAGGGGTAGGCAGAGATGTATTAAGCACCCACATTTCGCCAACTATTATTTTCACGTAATATGGGAATATTACTTACTAAGTTAACGATTGCCGCGTATCGGGCACTTTGTAAAATAACTGGATATGCCGAAAATAAATTCCCAACCGAAAATACTACAGCTAAATAAATTTGAAAAAAAAATACCCGATTCCTTGCTATGCGGTGTAAATCGCAAGTAAATTAATTACTTGCTTGGCCGTACAAGCACTACCAATTAACGTACTTATATATTTTTGCGAATGCTAAAATGATATCCTAAATTCAAAGAAAAAAGGATTTGTTGTGAATTGAGAGGGCAAATAGATTTTTGATGATGATAAAACATGCTCTTAAAGGTCTTATAAAAAAAAACTAAATATACAGCACTAAATCACAGGCCCGTGAACTAACGTCTCAAATCAATGACATAAACTAAGTAAAATCAATCAATTAGTTTATTGCAGTCCACTGCTGGAAATTGGCCTTTCAATGTGTGCCACTCAGATTCAGATTGGGTTTCATTTATTTGTGTGTAATGTCGTACTATGAAAAAGTAAAATAAAATATAGTGTTATGTCTAGCCCAAGCACATTTCGCCATAATTTTTCTCGCCATGCAAACAAATATATTATAAATATACAAAGTACCTAGTATCTCTTTAGCAACCAAAAATATAGCAGTCACAAAAAAAAGCGCAGTGTTCCCCATTCTTCGCCCTCCACATCCAGTCTGTTCCAACCGCCTTTTTAAGGTTATCGGTCCATCTGTCTAGGGGGCATTTTGCTTTCTCGCGGCATATATAAAAATAATCAAAAATTAAATAAAAAAATTAAAAATACGGCTACACTAAAAGCTACCAAAAAGTAAAAATAAATAATTAATGCGTTGTCGTACTCTTGTCGTGTCGGGGGACCTCTAACTAGTAAATACTCCCACATGTTTTGAAACGATCTTAGGTACCCGACTCGACCACGCATAAATTATTATTTCTTTTACTTTTTGTAGATTTTTGGTCGTTTCTACGTCGAGAGTTAAAAAGATACAAGAAATCGATTACCTTATCTAGGCTGAAATGGTGATAAATAGACAGATATACAGACAGAATTACGTTCACATTTATAATATTGCTATGGATATACAATTTACCTGCCATATTGGAATATAATCGTAGGCGAAAAAAACCGTATCGCCTTTATTGATGCGACGGAAAGCGCACTGCACTACATAAGTAGTAATTTATGAGATGTATAATTTGCGTGTTTGTTCGATTTATATATTACTATTTTTCGTGCATTCGATACATTTTCTTTTACATCTCATTAAAAGAGTTTATTGCTCTTTTACGGCTCAGCTGAGTGCAAATATTTGTATAATTAACAATAACTGTTTTTAAGTTTGCATGTTC
The DNA here is from genome assembly GCA_963691645.1 of Pelosia muscerda. Taxonomy (NCBI): domain Eukaryota; kingdom Metazoa; phylum Arthropoda; class Insecta; order Lepidoptera; family Erebidae; genus Pelosia; species Pelosia muscerda. The sequence goes on from OY829100.1 coordinate 2,217,288, forward strand.
ATACTATTAATATTGTAAAATGTGTTGTTTCCGGCGGTGAGTAGGGTAGCTAGAGCTCACTGGAGAGGTTTTGTGTTGTCAGTGGGAGGACCCAGAAACCCTTCTTTGTCTTCTGCACTGACAGCACAGAGACTCCCTTCCCTTTCCCCCCTCTTCTTACTTACTTACTTCTTACTTATTTTCTTATAAAGAAAAAATACATCGATAGTTCATTTTATTAAACGCTATCTATGTTACTTTGGTTAAATTACCCTAAGACAGTCAAAGGATTATAGACCCAGCGGTGTCCTGGTACTTCAGGAGCACACTGCCCCTTCATGTAGCTGTCTTTAATAATTAAGATTATATGCTTTCCTTACAACACATCGGTCACACATCAAGACCTGGCGTTGAGTGTGGACGTAACAACTTGTGGTACATGGGCACACATACTAGAGTTGTGCTGACACGGCCCCCAGTCGATTGACACTTGCATTTAAACTCAGCTATCACGCAGCTGAATATGCGATGGACGGGCACTTCTAACACGGTCATAGTAAAATGTTACGTAAATGTAGACGCGGCATTAGACTTCCAATCTGTCGGAAGTGAGTGAGTGTTGAATTATGATACATTCTACACGATCAAACACACGAATATGTCGCTTTTATAAGTAGGAACTTAAATATTGGTTATCTATGTTATTATACAAAAGGATTGCTATATGATTAAAAAAAAATCTTTTTTATTTATTTATTTTCCCATGGAAAACTTACAGCTAATACATCGGATTAATGATAAAATAAGCATATGAAAGTCAATTAAAAGTTTTCATTTCTAGTTACAGAATAGTAATTTAATTGTAAGCTAAGATCAGTATATAAATACTACAATATTATAAAAAACGGCTTCAACTGTTATATCTGAGGTAGAGGGTTTGGTTTACCCTCAGTGCAAATAATTTTATGCATTGGGTTTAAGAGTTCAACTGAGCATCGATAGAAGTCCGCTCTCTTACTTCTCTTACTATTTATTGTTTTATTTGAACTTTTATGGAAGGGACCCCGGTTTGCAACCTGCATCAGACCCTCGTCCATCCACCAGCAACTGTAACTGGAATGGCCGAGCCCCAAAAATCTTAACAAAGTCAACGCACGCTAGAAAATTGTAAACAATACGATATAAAAATATTTCTCAATAGTTAAATTTCTAGTTAGTAGCAATTAAAGTTTAAAAATGAAACCTTGACACATGCACCATAGACAATGTTAATGTTTTTTCCCAGCACGACTTACCGCGCTCGGCGGGGGACCACTACCCTTTCACTTACTATCGCTAGTAATGTAATTGTAGATATTTCGTACGTTTTTTGAGATCTTTTTTCTCTTCATAGGTCATAGGACGTTCGTAACCGTAACCTTAGTAGGTAGATGGTGTTAACCATCAATGTTACCAATGTTACGAATAATAATAAGGTTGCCTGAAAGAGATTGCTATATGCAATAAGGTCGCCTATTGTACAATACTATGTCCAACTACTTTATATGAAACTTTTCTTGTGTTTGTTTTGATGGACAGTCAAACAAAGATATACGGTACCATATTTACATTCAACGTTGCATAAAAAAGTGGTACCGTACCTCTTTTGTCGACTGTACAATAAAGTATATTTATTAATCATTAATAATACTTTATTCGTTTACCGTAAAGAACACACATCGCATTTGTAATGTTAAATTATCTAGAGAGCATTACGATAGACAGTCTACCTAACTGTGAACCTGCGTGTGCTTGAAGCCCGCTGATCGCAATACTCCGCTCTTTCGATACCTTTACTTCACGGATTCGATAGTTTTTCATGCTACGGGTACTGGAATCATCTATGATATATATCTTGAGTCCAAGTCTACGTTTTCCATCCATCCATCATTGGTTTTTTTTATTTATTTATGGGACGTCAATTTGACTACACCTCGCCTGATGTTAAGCTGAAGGCAAAGTCTCATGAATGAGGGTCACCGTTGCAAACACGTACAGTGCTACAAGGGTAGCCCTCAGCTTGACGGCCTCATCAGATGATTTTTCACTCCTCGCTTAAAGGACCCAAGACTGTAGGAAGAAGGAAACAAGATTTTGACACCAACACAAAAACTCACAATTCACTAATAATATTCCACTTTCCTACACTTGTGTGCTTTTATGTCGTTATGTCTAAAACTCCACCATTTTTTCTTAAAAGCACGAATTTACACAACATTTTGAAAATGACACATAGCAGCGATATGACAGTTATCGCTTTCCCGCCAAAAACCCAAAGTATAATAAGCAATCTATCATGACTCACGTATTGTTAAGACGTTAGCGTAATCATGAGACAACTGCTATCTTAAAGTAGGACAAAACCTTTCTCTGTTTCCTGTTATGAGTACAAGCAGTGATGTAAGATGACACGCCTCTTGCTATTTGCGATGTTTAATGTTGCATTGAACATAAACGGATTTTTTATGAGGTTTTAAACCCTATTTGGTGATGATTCGACTTGCTAACCAGTGCAGTGTTTGTATATAATTATAATATATTACTTTTTCTTGACAGAATAACGTTCAGAAATATATTTTCTAATGTCCAATTACACTGACTTGTTTCAAAGAGATTGCTTCATGAAAAATAATAAAAAATAATGATAATTAAATACTTATACTTCATAAAAATTTGTGCCTGTATTAGAATTAAAAGATGCCTCAAAAACTGGGCAACGATTTTATCAATACGAACTAATAGTTTCAGATATTATATTATTTGAACAAACAAACAGTCAGTTAACGTAAAACTCTATATTCAAAAAAAATGTTATTCAATATCAATATCATGGACCTAGAAAAAAATACGGACGGAGTCTCGCGTAGAATCACAAAACAGGCATACATTCTCACTATGAGTATACCACTCGGTTGTCATTAAAGTCAGGTCATTAATCTTCAAGCGTCGGTGGCTTAAGCTTGGTTAAGGAGTCGGCCTTACGATCGAGGTCCCGGGTTCGAATCCTGGCCATTACACTACCGACGTGAACCCACTCCTAACACAAGAAATTAAGCTTAGCTGGAGGGGTTAAAGGGAATATTAGTAAATTCGGTTGCTAATATTCTTATAAAAAAACAGTAAAAAAGCAAATCCTAAACATGGCGTCCCGCGTAATTAAATCCTGCCAAAACCGTAGTGGTTTCCAAAGAAAATTAGGAGATTTCTTTCCACACCTAGGTATATGTGTTTCTTTCGTGTTTATTATATCAAAATATTACGTCTCATTTATGACTGTGAAAATTTTACATGTAATAAATAACGTTGCTAAGCAACCATTGACAAACGCAATCACTTTTTGTGCTTCAGACGACGTTCTATAACAATCCGAACGTCACTTTTTTCTCGGTCCATGTTCAATACTGTTTAATTCATCGAAAGTTTCAAACATTTGCATTCATTCATTTTATTTTGACATTCAAATTAGAACAATAATTAATATGCTAAGGGTATTCATAGGAAGCGATTACTTCCACAAATGACTGCTCACGGGCTTAATTAATTTAAATGATGATAATTCACGTAATTATATGCAAGTCACACTGTGAATAAAGATGCCTTGAACTTAGATGACGGCGATACATTGAGCTCTGATGACGTAACGTAGAAAGTACACACCCAATATCTTAATAAGTAACTTACGCCATCAAACAAAATATAACGAGATATATTTATCGGATTTAATCTTATCTCCCCGTGACCAAGGCTGCTCAAAAGTTATCGAAACGTCGTGAATTCGGGAGGAGTTTTACGACCGATAGCTTGATACTTGTAACCTGTACCTGATGAGCAAGATGCGGCGAGCACTATGGTTTTAATTTTTTTTTGAAGTGGTACGGTAGGGGCACAAAAATTCCTGAACGATTTTAAAAAAAAATTCTATGATGTGATGTCTCTACACAACTGTCTTAGAAGCTACTGGATAATAGATCTAATTATTAATGCAATTAAGTTTAGGATACTTACTACTTGCATGAGTTTACTAGAAACAAGACATTACACTTATTGTCAAAGGATTTTATACATAAGATGTCCAAGAGCTTTTAATGCTGTACATCGATACGTATTTTTTAAATAATATTTAGGAGCAATGGCGCGCATTGGTAGAGGCCTATGTCCAGCAGTGACCTACAAAATAGGCTAATTGATTGATTTATAACTGAAATGAAAGTGAATATAATTGATTAATATTAATAGTTTTATGGAAGCAATCAATGTGAATATTATGGTAATACCTCTTGGTTATATGTTAAATAGTAAAAGTATCCATAGCTACAGCAATTATCAATAATTTCAATTGATCTATTACATCAAATGGCAAGTACATTATTACGAAACAAATCGGAAACAAATTTACACGCTTTCTGTGTATTTTTGTTTATAATAATATATAATGAATGGCTAATTAAAGTCAACCGTGAATCTTGCGTGTGTCAATCTTGATACTTTCTCCTCGGCTGCGCGGGCGCAGCGCGTGACAGCTAATATGTGACGGTGTGACCAGATAACGTGATACTTGAGATAATTAAGTGTTTTCATTATGGGTATTTGTAGGTCGCTAGAGTAGTAAGGACATTGACATTATGATGGAATTTTAAAGCAGTTAGTAAGCGATTTAGATGAAAAAAAGTGAATGCTCTGATGGGACTCGAACCCGCAATCTTTTCGTTACAGGGGGAATGTAACCACTGAGACATAAACCCATTCTTAATCCCGGTTGTTTCCGAAACTTTCGAATCAGGAGTCCGGTATCCGCTTTTTACAGTCTAACTAACTGAAGTTCAATATCGATATTGCATTGTGGGACATTTTGGTGGGACACTTTACACTATTGTCGTGATATCAGTTAGCCTATCGCATTCTACTGTTGGACTTAGGGCCTCTCTCAATGTTCGAAGGCTTTGTCCTACTGTTTCCACGCTGGCCAGATGGGTTGGTAAAGGGTTTTATTTCGAGTTTCCTTTATCTCGCTGTCTTGTCTACGTTTTATATTAGTCACCTTTTACGACCTCTTCGGAGGAGATAGGGTAATGGGTATACCTTCTTCGTCACCACAGGAGTTGTTGTCATGATAATAGAAAGAAATACTCGGACAACACTTTCAAACTTGAGAAATTTTACGTTACCTAATGCAATGAACATTATTTTATTGTCATTTAAAGTAATAATGATATTGTAACGGGAAGCGGGTTTCGGGATTGGAAGTAAACAACCTCGAGCGATTTTACACTTTATTCAAGCCACCAACAGTCTTAAGCGTACACACAGTCTATTGTACGAGGCACTCGTACACACTTAGAGGACTGTACTGCACCGCACTGTCTTTACACACAGTCTCTAGGATGCCGACGTTCATTCAGCGTATATAGTTCACGGCACATGCTGTTATTGCAAAAGTAACGTTCGTAACAATATCCTTTAGGTCTGGTGATGTCATACCAGTGATTTAGCGGATTTCAGATATTAATCAATTCAAATCTAGACAGATACAGATTCGTATATTTCTTCGCAATAAACCCTAAAACTAATGAATGAATTTCAATGCGATTTATTTTGATTGAAAGGTCGTGATCAGATTTAAATTCTTGCAAATGTTTGATCGTAATCGAATTCATAGAATCAGAGGTACGGTCAAAAAAACGCGATAACTGACTTCTTTTTAAAGCCTATCCAATTCTTTACAATCTATTCACAATTTTATCTCGTAATTTTAATTATAAAGTAAGATTACGGTCGTTGAAGTTGACTATACAATATCATTATAAATGCATCATAATGAGATTGCTTGCCTATTACATAAACTCAATGTACTTTTACAAAAGGAATCCGATCATTGTATTCTAATATTATTTAATATAGAGCGAACAGTATTCTATTGTGAAACCGAAGGAATTAGAACGTGGTGAATGAAAAATGAGAGATTATTGCTCAAATTATGATAATCGAATTAAAGAATATCGAAATACTATAATGATCAATGTATTGGATTAATGTAGGTATTGTCTTGTATTGTGCAAATATTTGTATGCATGAATATGGCTATATATACTGGTTTGGTCGTGCCTCGGACAGCACGTTAAACCGTCGGTCCCGGTTGCCATACGAATATCTATGACAGTCGTTACGGGTAGTTGGAGCCCTCAAAAGTCCGACTAGTCTAACTACAGAACTTCGAAATCGCCAATTTGGTTGTGGAGGTTCCGATGGCAGTCGCTTACGGAATATTGTATAGAATTTCAGCCGCATCTTAGTACTGTGTTGGGAATAGGCTCAGAATATAATGATTGTATTGTTACTTATCTATGGGGCTGATATATATAGAGTAGACTGGTTCTATAGGCTCCACCAAGATGATTTAGACGATCCAACCTCAAGTTTTTATTAATTTAGTTTATGTATTTTAATCTTATTTTAATCGTACGTCTAGCAGTGAACTGCATTAATTGATTGATTGAACTAAATTTCAACTTCTGTAAATCTAAACTATCAGAGAACTTTACAAATACAGTTTTGAATAGTTAACTAGCTGTTGCCAGTAGCTCCACCTGCGTGGATATCAGTCATTGCGATGCGACTAAACATAGTGTATATCCTTTTTTCAAGCCCTGGTTTATCTCTGCACTAAATTTCATCCGAATATATTCAGTAATTTAGGCGTTAACAGACAAAATTACTTACGTGTTTATAATATTAGCATAGAAATATGGATGCACACACAGTAGGTTCAATTAAAAGATAATAATCAGTTATCAATTGAGTAAATAAGCCCATTTAAAAGTTGCAACAGTAAAACTGAGTTCAATATTTATTTTGCGTAAGTTTTAGTGGAATCGAGAGGTCGATAGCATCTCGAGCGACGATCTCTCGCAATTTACGCAATTTTAAGATTGCAATTGCGTTGCTCGTGTACCGTTTACGTTGCAGCATCCATAATAGATAACGATACGATAAATTGTAGATAATTACTTTAAGTAATTAATAGCTCCGCCCTAGTGTAATACTAATCGAAAAACTGCAATCTATAAGAATATTTCTAATTGCAATACCTACTAATAAAAGTAATGTACGTACCTAATATTATTTCTTGCGTAGTATGTTAAACTAGCTATACATGCCTGAAACCATCCGGGTTCTCACTAGTGAATTCCCTAAATCCTCAATTCAATGGATCTACCATAGAATAAACTTTTTCGGGAAGGGAGTCATCTCAAAGAGACGTCCCCTGGTCTTCCGAGGTGCGAGAGATATGTCTTGGATGATATACAGCAATCCCGAGGACACATAGACGGCGTGCGTCGGTTCAACTCCGACATAATCATTTCCACCGATTTTGGTAGAGGCGGTATACGCAAGGATTATGCGTACGGAAAAAAAAATAACTTTTTCAAAATGAAATAATTAGTGGAGCCGTTCTCAAGTTTTAAGGTTAGGAATAAATTTAGTAATCATTTTTAAAAACCTTTATATTTAACCTTTTTATTTATACCATATCACCAACCTTTCTAGTCAGCCTCACGTAATAGGGAATGACCCTTACCGCATTCGGGGCACTCACAGAACTTGTTGCACCTACATGTTATAGTATCGCTTTGCTATTGATTATATTCATCTAGAATCTTCGATACTGTTTATACTTACGCTTACAGTTTATACTACGTAAGGACCGCTCTATAACTAGCTAATGTATAACTCTCTAATCTTACAACATGATACTATTGAGATCATGACTCACAAGTCTTTTCAGTCCCAGATATTAGTCACCTATTACACACATATATTCGTCAATGATTACTTAGTAAAGTGAAGTTGTTTGCAATTTTTTGATCAAATGTTGGCCAGTATTTTAGAATACCACTCGAGTCTGAATCTCGATTCATAACTAGATTTGAATATGGATAACATTTTAAATGACAGTTGTTATGTCATTTTGAGAGTCGATTCAAATTTAAATAGCATTCTAGAACACAGGCCTAAATGACTTTTACAACTGTTATATATAATACTATCTGTCCTCAAATCTAGTTATGAATTGAAATTCGAACTTAAGTGGCATTCTAGAATACGTATTTCAGGGACAGGCTACAAAGACAAATAAAATAAAATGTTTTGTATTGGAACAAAAAAGAACGGGAGAAAGGCAAGGAGGTAACGCTTCAGGCACTCTCACACGCCTCTCACAAACCTCTCATAAGATATATTGCAACAGAGATATAACAAAATAATTGGGTAAAGATGCATTTTATGAATATTATTTTTAACTAACATAGATAATGAATATTCTCGAAATGGAGAAAGGATAACGCAAGATTTATTATTGCACGTCCATATAAATAATTACAATTTATAAAATTTCGAAATCTTGATACATCTCATAATACATTTAACAGTGCATGCATTCCGTAAAGACACTTCATATCCTACCCAAATTTTATAAAGGCTAATGACCATGGTAATATATACCGCCATACGATATTGCTTCAAGTTCAAAATTGTTTTAGAAGATATATTATATAAAATAGCCAAATATCATTAACAGTTGCCATTTATCAAATCAAAATCCATGTATTCAACTTTTATATTAGAAAACGTAACATAACCTCATGAAATTATTGACAATGAAAATATGATGTAAATAATGGTGATAGGACGTGTAATAATGATACTTATGAATATACCTATGAAATAAAGCCTATTTGTAAGTGCCGTTACTGGTATATATATCTTAACCCCAAAATGCGCTCTATGTGCGTACCAACTATGTATAATATGTATGTATTATACAAAAAAGAATCTAAGTATGTTTATCCGCATTCTAGAACCCGTAACACAAGCTAGTTAAGCTATGCTTACCATGGGTCTAGATGGCGTTGTGTAGATTGTCCTAAAATATTTATTTATTTATTACATATATTTGATTTTAGGATATATTTGACTTTGGAGTTATTACAATCGCAGTTTTAAATTAAACCTCGGTTTAAAATTAGTACTCTGATGGCCGAGTGCCTTAAAAAAAAGATATGTCAGTACCACCAATGGTCTATTTCCTTTATCTCATTTGGGAAGAGTACGCAGTGTCTGTAACAATTCAGTTAAAACCCAATATCTCACGCATATTGTACTTTCACTGTAGCAAACAAGTTCTGGTGAGCTTTCTGTTTCGTACTATTGTGTGAGGTCGCCGACACGACAGTCGGGGGCCAATTACATAAGTTATGTTATTAATAACTTTGTTGGTTTGTTTGTGTCTGTGTGAAACCACGAACGTATGTGGTTTTTTCTTAAATGATTTACACACTTACCTAGTTTGGCTTGGTTCAGGAAATATAGTGGATATATCAGGGATATAGTGGAGTCATATATTAAGCCGAGTCCACATTTGACTTCACCTCGCCTGGTGGTGAGCTGAAGGCAAAGTCTCAGGAAAGAGAGTCACCATTACAAACACGTACACTCGTACAGTGTTACAATGATAGCGCTTAGCTTGACGGCCTCATCAGAAGCTTTTTCAGGCCCGCTTAAAAGACCCGGGACCTACAAGCCTACCTATGGACGTAGGCAACACCAAAAACGTCACAATCGTGCTGCCGACCCTCTCAAAACCTTCTAGTGCCCTTCTAATCTGGGGGTTTATACCCCCAGATTTTGTAGTCGCTTGGAAAAACCGCAGCTATATACATATAAGAAAAATAAATATGGTTCAGCAGAATCATCATTCTCTGAGCCTATTCCCAACATAGTTGGGGTCGGGTTTCTAGTCTAACTAAGATGGGACTAAACTTTGATATTTTCCGTGAAGCGACTGCCATCGGACCTCCACAACCAAATTGGCGATATCGAAGTTCTGTATTTAGGCTGGTCGGATTTTTGAGTGCTGCAACTACCCGTAACGACTGCCATAGATGTTCGTATGGCAACCGAGACCGACGACTTAACGTGCTATGCGAGGCCCGACTAGACCAGTGCAAATATGTATACCAACAAATATTTACACTGAAGGTTCAGCAGAATATAAAAGAAAAAATGCTGTCATAATATGCGGTATACGGGACTTTAGCCAGTGAATAACATCAGCTGGACGCAATTATAACAAGTTTTTTGAACTTTTTCTCATTGATATTTGCCTTAATACACTTTTATACTATAAAAACTGTGATATGTGGTGAATTTACCGCTATTTATCGAACTAATTAAAAAAAACAAAACGCAAAATGCGATCAGATGTTAACCGTAGTGTTGCCACACGCGAAAAAGAAAGATTTTGCAAAAAAACTGACTCACTAAGTTACATAACAGGCACACAATACATTTAAAACTAAAAGTTACAACATTGTGACAGTAGCATTAACCACCTTAGTTTCCCAAGAAGTTGTAGTTTTTGCATGTGGAACACAGGCATAATCTTCATTGCATTGTTAGCGTGTTGCTTCTTTTTTGTTAACAAGCAGCTAATTGATCCGAACCATTTGAGAAACGAGCGAATGGATGAATATAGAAGTTGTCATAACTTTGTTCCATCATCATCATCGTTGCGTTATTCCAGGTCACCTCCGAAGCTGTCACCTTGGAGACTGGGGTCAGCTTTTTCCAGACTCACTGCGAGTTGCAAGAGAATGTTCGCTACTATCTCACCTCTGGCAACTAGAGACACAAAGACGGCGTGCGTTTTAGTCGGTTCGAGTCCGACATAACCTCTCTCACCGGCTCCGGTGGGATTGGTATCCATGGGGATTTCGCGCACGAGAAACAAACTCAATTACCGCCTACGTATTTTTTTAACATAATAACACCTTATCCTTAAATTTTTTAACATTCTAATTTCAATTTTGGTTGATTGGCGGCCATCACAATTTATTTTCATTAACACTGCCGATATTTTCGACTGGCAACTTTCGCTTCGTTAAAATTGAAATTTATCAGAAACGAGAATGACGAGCTGAGCATACTATGTGAATAACAATGGCGCGTGGTTTCCACAAAATGAAGAAAGTTCGCTTTCCGTCGTCGTTCTTTGTAATGCGGCCCATCACCTGGACACAGACTCTCTAGATTTGCCGGCAACGCCTACGTAAAATACATTAAAAAGTAATAGACTTTCGTATAGTGACAGTCTTGGCATAATACCTTACTCCTTTGTCCTTGATGACATTAAAGCTGATGTAACCAAAATCGGTTTATAATTATCATAATGTCACTCCGTTTCATTTTTTACTGGTTGTAGCATGATATTACCTATAGGTATATATATATACCTTCCTCTTCAATCACTCTATCTATTAAAAAACTGCATCAAAATCCGACGCGTGGTTTTAAAGATTTAAGCATACATAGGGATATAGGGACAGAGAACGCGACTTTATTTTATACTATGTAGTGATACCTATTACAGTTCACTGGACATAGGCCTCTCCCAATGTAGGGCGGCTTTGGTCTACTGTTTCCACGCTGGCCAGACGGGTTGGTTCGGCGTTTTATTTTAAGGCCTTCTTTCGCAGTGATATGGTCTGCGTATTTTTCCGTTAGTCGCCTCTTATATATAATTCTTTTAACATACTTAGTATTTCACCCAAACTGGATCGAATTGCCTACCTATGATCAGTTAATCACTTTTTTAACTGTACCCAATGATAACCAGCCACGGGAAATCACAATGTCTTCTTCTGTATTTTGAGCATAATAATATGATAATCCAGATGCTACAGTCGTTTAAAATTAATTCCTTAAAAGTCTCTCACATGGAGAACGCTCTGACCACTTGAGACCATTCTTCCTGTAAGAGACTGGTCGCTGGTGCCCCGTTCCAATTTTAAATCGAGTTAGTTTGATCTTACAACAATCATAATATAAATATGGCGGTTCAACGTCATAGACAAAACACTGGGTTTCTTTTTCTTTTTTATAGACGCGAGACGTAACGGGCTTTACGGTGATATTTTTTGTGTGATTTTTTTTCATCTACTCACAGTGATATTCGCGTAAACTTCAAACAGATTTAACGTTAATTATAGTTAAATGATTTCTTTTAGAAGGTGAAATGGTTGATGTGTATTACGACGTTATTATTATAATGCGGCAGTTAAGACTCCATTTTCTTTTTTAATATGTTCGAATAAAATCAACTATGCGTGACGATTTCTTCTTATTTTGGCTATGTAAAATCTAAATCCTACCACTGTTTTTTATTTCTTCAGAGGCTCTCCCCCTCGGAGTCCGGAGCCTGCGAAAAATATTGAATGTTTTATTACTGTTTACACGCAATTTTGAATAGATTATATTACAAGAGTAGGCCTCCAGTGCTTCCTTTTTTTTTCGAGCGCTAAACCACGGGTACCACCTCCACGAAAGTCGAAGAACTGGCCCCTGGAGAGTAATAAGATAGTATTGGAAAGATTGCATCTAACCCACATACTACGCGATCGCGCGCTACTTAATTTCTAAATGCATTGTAAACGACTAATATCTCGAGATTACAACTGAAGCGCGACTCACAGGTATGCACATTACAACTCTCTAAAACTACAATTCATTTATAAATAACTAGCTGACCCGCGCAACTTCGTCATGATGTCAGTTGGTTGTAGCATGATGTTATATCTACATATAAACCTTCGTCTTCAATCACTCTATCGTTTATAAAAAACAGCATCAAAATCCGTTGCGATCGGGTTCGATCCCAGGTTTACTATGGCACACACCAATCACTACAATGCTTTTCGAAGTTATGTGTATATTTATCGCAGGTTTATAAGTGCCCGGTTGATGGCAATGGGCTCGCCACCTATTACATTGGGACCTAAATATAAACTGGCGAAATGTGGGTGCTAGCACCTCTGCCTACCCCTTCGTGAATATAGGCGTGATATTATAAAAAAGAAAAAATTCGTTGCTTAGTTTTAAAGATTTAAGCATACAAAGGGACATAAAGACATAGGGATATAGGGACAGAGAAAGCGACTTTGTTTTATACTACGTAGATATTGTCAAGTTGCACTTATTTCTTGTAAAAAAAAAACAATAAATACATATAACAGCCTTTAAAAAAAGTGCAAGTGCTTATTTGCAATGTAAATTGCAGGTTCGTCTGCAATTTCACCGAAATGACGTCATACATTGTATTCACTCAACGTGCGCTCGCGCAGGTCGATGATCTAACATCTGACAGTCGTCGACATATTTTTTTTATTGAGGTAGTGAACGAGCATACGGTTCATCTTATAGTAAGAGATGTCATCCGTAGAGGGGATGAGAAATGAGAAGGGAAGAAGTAAAATAGGAGATAAGGGGTAAAAGGGGTTATTTCTACACACCTCTGGCCTCTAGATGGCGGTTACAGTGAAGACCAAAAGATATCGGCGACCATTCTATATTCTGACGATCCCGAAATTGTGGTCCGTAACTTCGGGACAACAAACAGATTTTTTATAACACTTAGTTGGCAGACAAGCACACGGCCCACCTGGTAGAGAGTGCTTACCTATAGATGTTTGTAACACCAGGGCCTTTACATGGGCTTTCGAGCTGTTGGGTCCACTGCTAAGTTCCACTAAGGGGTCTAACAGGATTTTGAAATACCCGTGGAGCTATTTTTCCACTACCTTCCATAATGACCAGACTAATCATCACAAAAAAAACGTATTCGAACAAGTAGTTCCTGTGATTAGCGCGATAAACCAAACAATCAAATCAATCAAAGAAACTCCTTAATTTCATAAACTTTTCACCTTCTCTTCTCGCCTTCATACTATTTATAGGATTATGGATTTGTGTTGCCATAGATAATTAATTTCTCATACCTTTATAAATAACAGTTTTCACTTAATTTACATATAAGTTATCAAATTTAAATACGTTTATATACTATTACTTACTTGTTGAATAATATATTATGTAGATACATAATTTATTATATCAGTCGTAAATTATATTATATTTTAATTTTGCATATTATTTTTAAAACAAGCATTCATAGATGAACATTGTTACGTAGACAGTTTACATCATATAGACATAGATAAATATTACTAGCGTAAATAGATATACAGACTCCTTCAGTAGTGTGTTACCGAATTGAAAATGGCTGACATTAAAAAAATAAAAAATCCACTACGGTACTTAAAAAAAGTTAAAATAATTTCAAAAACTCTGATCGGACATAAAAAATACCTGCAAATAGTTAAAAAGTAAATCGTCTTGGTTAACTCTTTAACTTTGATATACGTACCGTCCATTTAAAAAAACGTAAGTAAACAATATTAGCGTGTCTTTTAATATGTTTTGTTTAAAAACTCAGTATAAAAATACTTTTCTACTTAGTAACGCATTTTGAAGACTAAAAACCTGTGTCGAACCACTAACGAATTAGTGAGTTAGTTAGTCTAGTTTATTTGTTTAATATGTGTGTTATTATAAAAAGTTGCCACAAGATTGTTTACTTAAACAAATATAGTATAACAAAATTTTGATCAAGCGTTCTTGTCAAATATTGCACTGAGCGTGTATAGAACTCGTGCACCTGCGATGCAGTCGCGTTCACTACCGTTATACCACACACTTACATAACTTAGTTTATTCGCTATTCAAAGAACTCATACGTCTTAGAAAAACCATGACACCATAATCCATAACTCCATGGCTCATCAATTGCATCAAAAGTACATATTAGATAATGTTACAGTCTTATTGCCTCGTAGTTTACGTAATAAGAATATTATGTTTTCGAATTGTAGTCGGTTCGATTACCGGGTGTGATTTTTCGAAAATCTTTGAATTTAGTATTTAAACCACTTCGGTGGTAGATAAGCACGTGGTTCACCTGATGGAAAGTGGTTACCGTGGCCTATGGACGTTTGCAACACTGCTCTGTCTTCAACCTATTGGTGACCTCGAAGTACTGCCAGTTGCCAGCCATAAGTCCATGTACTGAAAATTTCCTAAAGTAATTTGTATGACTGTCCACATCAAATTTTAAATAGAAAATAGTAACTGCTTCGACGGGCTTCGAAGCCCTGACCGCTAAGCCACAAAGCTACGTCTGAAAAATTCCAAATTATCCAATACTACCATCTTTGGAACGATGCTAAAGTGGAACTCATCTACCGACAACCGGGTAAAATCGTGGATTCGAATCCCGTCAAAAAATTCACTTTTTCCATAAGTTCATGGCTCATCAAATTCTTCGAAGACATATTAGGTAACGCTACACTCATACGACACAAAGTTTACCGACCGAGCAGTCGTTATTTGATGTTGTGTAACCATTTTCTCCAACAATTTGCCATTCAAGTGTGCTCTGTCCTCAATATCGCTTTGAACTTTCTTAAATGATTTTTAATATAGTAATGATGATTGTATGGTTCTTTCTCTGTATGTGTGGACAGCCTCTGTGGCGTGGTGGTAACGGTGGGTTTTTGGCGGGAACGCGAAAAGTGTCATAGCGCTGCAGTGTTTCATTTTCTAAATTTGGTGTGCATTCGAGTTTTTATGGTGGAGTTTTAGACATAACGGCTTGGACAAAGCACACAAAGTGTAGGAGAGTGGAATATTGTAGTGAATTATGATTTTTCATGTTGTTGTCAAAATCTCCCTAAGAAAAGCTTCTTCAAGATTGTCCCCTAAATTGGGTTGATATGTTGCCATCTAAGAAAAAAAGAAGAAGAAGAAGAAGATCCCCGCTCAGTGCAAACATTTCTATGAAGGAATATAGCTATTTGCACTGGTCTGGTCGTGGCTCGAATAGCACCTTAAGTTAAGCTGGCAGTCCCGGTTGCCATACAAACAAAAGAGGTCATTACATTTATTCATTCACTCTTCACAATATCATTTGGTCACTCTACACTAATATTCAATGGTGGTTTTATAATATCAGTGGTTGAAAATATTAGGATCGGAGCCCAGTTTCTGAACAGACACTTCTTGCCGATATGCCTAATTAAAAGCTACGGACTGTACAAATATATGCAAGACTTCTTGCGTTACTGTTCAATGATTTACAGCCACGCTCTCAGGTCATCATCTCACATCATCATCATTATATAAGTAATCATTATATAAAAAAAGTAAACAGTTTAAAAATGTATAACATAGACAGTTATTAAAGCATCGTAACAATTATATAATTATAATTACACTAATAACATTATAATTTAAAGTAGACTTATGTAAGTATAAATATATTATGAAAGAAAAGTTTAACACAATTTCGATAAAAAGTTCTAAAAAGTTTGACGAAATGATAAAAAAATACATTAACCTTGGCCTGTGTGGAATGAAAAAAAATATAAACATCAATTAAGTACCTAATTATGCTTGTGCACAGAACTGCGACAAGAGTTCGCAAAACCGTTATTTCGATACTTATATTTTTTTGTAGATTCGCATCGCATCGCGTTGCATTGCAGTTATGTGTACAGGCCCAAAATTATAATTATATAGGTCTACATAGATATCCAATCCACCGACATTTTACCGCCTAAGTTTGACAGCTAACGTTACATTTCCCGCGTAACTATTACTTTTTTTAAAAAAGAGCATTCATTCATGCATCTCCATCGGCAAAAGTATCCAACCTCACACAGATTCGTCTGTCCGTGACGCATTTGCGACATGAAAGCGGATTCTTGTGCACATACACAGCTCCTCGTGAGGAGTGAACGCGTCATTTAGCCGCCACTATTTTGATATAGGTAGGTATACCTAGTTTGCTTTAAGGATAAAGAAGTTTTCAGAAACATTATTACGTTGGAATTGTTTTGTCATTTTCAATTGGATAAATGTAGTGATTTTATGTGAGAGACGTAGGTACTGGGGTGCGTTGTAATAGAGGTATTGTGGTGTGTGGTCCGGAAAATTCACACGTGTTCCTTGGGTAATGTAGACAGTGGCGCCTCTGTCCTCCACTGCCGCCCATGCACGTGAAGAGCAGGGAGGAGCGGTCTCGTGGCTTAAGGCAGACGTGGGGGTTATAGGTACGACCACCTGTGGACCCTCAGCCTTACTGACAGACACGTATTGTTTGAAAAATAGGAAAATTTTAACATTGCATTTCGTTGCATAAATCATAATAAGAATCTATTTGTAATTTTACTATTGCAGATACATGAGGAATCTGCAATAGCAACTATTAGCATGCAACGGTTAACCAGAGACAAGTCACTGTACCATTTCATAACGCAAGACTTCTCAGCATTTAATTTATGCAAATTTCTACACCATTTTCTCGAAAGACGCATAGCCAATCGTGTCAAATTGTTTGTTTAAACAATGAGGATCAGAATAAAATAACATTTCTGTAGTATACCAGATAATATGAATAATAAGTATTTTTTTTTTTTTATCTATGGCACGTCAATTTGACTTCACCTCGCCTGATGTTAAGCTGAAGGCAAAGTCCCATGAAAGAGGGTCACCATTGCAAACACGTTCAGTGCTACAATGGTGGCGCTCAGCTTGACGGCCTCATCAGATGCTTTTTCACGCCCCGCTTAAAGGACCCGGGACTGTAGGAAGAAGGAAACACGTGCGCCGGCAAGGAATTCCAGGACTTAATGGTACGGCAGAGAAAAGACTCACCGAACCGCTTGGTTCTTGATGGAATATTCTGTACCGTATGCGAGTGACACCTAAGCCCTACACGCGTTGTCCTGTGTAGGAAAGGGGAGGGTGGGATTAATTGGAAGAGCTCATCAGAACATTCACCATGGTAGAGACGGTAAAATACTGCCAAGGACGCAACATCTCTACGCATCTGCAAAGGCTCGAGGGACTTTGTGACCTCAGGACTCCCAATAATGCGGACCGCACGTCGCTGCAACCTGTCGAGAGCATCTAATAAGTACTTTGCGGAGCCATCCCAGAGATGCGAGCAGTATTCCACGCAGGAGCGAATTTGTGTCTTATAAAGAAGACACCGCTGCTCCGGCGTGAAAAAACGTCTCACTCTGTTCAGGACTCCGAGTTTACGCGAAGCTGTTTTGATGATGCTCTCGATATAGTTCTTGTTGTTCAGTTTGCAGCGCACGTCCATACCGAGTATATTGAGGTTATCCTGTAATGGCAGTGGTGTGCTCTGAAGAGTGGGAGGAGGAAGGAAAGGAGATATCTTTGCTGCGAACGCGCATGCCTGCGTCTTCTTGGCATTGAACTCGACCAGGTTCTCATATCCCCATTGGGAAACGTGATTGAGGATCCGGTCAAGCCCAGTGACAAGAAGTCGCCTCTTTTCCGCTATATCGGACTGCTTGGCCGCAGAATGTCCGTGGTAGCTCCCGTGTACAGTGCTATAAAAGCTTATAACAAGCTTCCGACTTCCGAGTTATAAAATCGTGACGTAATAGATGCACTTTTTTATTTGACAATCAATTCTTATTCGGCAATTGGCAATCCGTACGTTACCGTACATATTTTATAATTTTGTTCAAATAAAGGTCGTAATTTCTGCAAAAATAATTCACTTATAAAATAAAAGTAAAGGTACTAAATCTAATAGTACCCACCTACCTAAATTCGTATATACAAATTAATTTATAATAAACAAATACATAATTTTTGGCTAGGAATTTATTTTCGGCATGTATACCCATTACCAAACAGTATTTATTTTTATTTATTTATGAGTAAACGAATCTCAGCTAAAATACGATAATTATGACCATGTCTCTCGAAGTAGCCCTCCTGGGGGAGACAAAAGCAAATCTCATAGGTTAGGGTAGGCACATGACTATATCACAACAGCATTTAAATTTCTAATGACAGTCAGATTAACGAACTTTTCTTTTGTGTTTCAGGTAGAGAATGACTTCGATAGACGAAGACAGGCCTCGCTACCGCACGCCGGGTTCAACGAGCACCAGACCAGATTCGGTTTAAACTCCCCGCTACAAAACTTCCCACCCTTGCCTGCGGCTATCACCAGTCCCCCTCCAAACGTCCAGTTTCAGCCGTCCATCTATCAACAACAACAACAACAGTCATACGTCCCACAGTTCAACAACCAAATCCCCCCTATCAACAACTTACCACTACAAAACAACAACTTGCCGATACAGAACAACTTCCAATTCAACCCTCAAGCAAGTGTCAATCCAAATCTCTTCCAACAACAACAGAATATAAGGCAGATACAACAGCAGTCACAAAATTTACTGCCTTCATCAATACCTACGCTGCCAACATTCCAAAATGGCATCCAAATTCAACAAAGCCCTCCTACTTTCCAAACTAACATTCCAGCAAGTCAAATCAGTTTGACGCAGAGGCCGACACAACAAGGTTTCCTGCCCACTGTTTCGACACAGAATCAGCCAACCAACCAGCCATTTCAATTCAGTCAGCCAAGTCCTATAACTATTCAGCCCGCACCAAATCTAGGACCTCAGAATTTTAACGTGAACAATGCCCAACTGCCATTCCAGCCATCCTTAGGTCAAGTTCCCGTTTTCTCTAATGGGCAATCGTCCCAAATTCAAGATATATTAGAGCAACAGTCTAAGGATAATTTGGAGAAATTGAAGGAATTGCAAGAGAGGGCACGCATTATTCAAAAACATCAAGAATTCGTGCAGAAACAACAGCAAAAACAACAAGAAAAAGTAGAAAAATTACACGAAGAATTCATCAAGAAGCAAGCAACAAAATCAATTCCAAATTACTCGACTACTGAGGCCTATGGAGACTATTGGAGAGGTAATGTAGAGAGGCGAAGGCCAATTTTGCCCCATGAAACGAATTTATTCAAAAAAGCCGTTGAACTGTACGAAAAAGATCATCCAACTACTACTACCACCACTACCACCACTACTACCACGACGACTACGCCTCCCCCACCTCCACCATCCCCAACACCGAGGTACAGACCTAGACCGAAACCTAAAGCTAGACACCCTCCTCAGGACCGTAATAAGCAAAAGCTTTACAACGAAATTAAAAGTCTTTTACAAGAAAGTGAAACTAATGGTTTTGACGACAGCCTAAGAGCCAAAAGTGCAGAGCTATTAAAAAAACCAGATATTTTAAAACAACTAAAAATTGCCCTCGCTGAAAATCCTGAAGATTTCTCCGAGAAAAACTTCTCGTCTAGGGAAATATCTCTAAATGGACAAAAATTTGAAGTCATCAGAACCTCGAACCCCAACTTGATTCCTGAAGGCGCTATCTCAGCTGATAGTTCGAATTTGGCTCAAATTATGGCTGCTGCTCAAGCTGAACCACAAAAAGAGAATCGAGTTTCTATTGAAGATTTAACAAAAGGTATTCTGCCACCTGGAGCAAATTTCGAACTGATTAAACAAGCTGAAAATGGAAAATTGGAGGAAGTCAAAACGCCAAATGAAATTCAAAGTAAGAAGAAGGTTACTTTTGTATTCTTAGAGGAACAAGATGACGGTTCTTTTAAAGTAAAGGGTGTGAAAGCCAACGGGCAACAAACTGAGGAAGGTCCTGAAGTTGAAAACATTTTAAGAAAGATAAAGAATGGTGAGATTCAGTTGCCAGGACAGACCAAGATATCCAATTCAATCTATAGCTCAACAACGCCCCGACCAACCACGGAAACAACAGACTACGTTGCCGCCTCCTCCCACCTACCTCCAAGTTATTCTACCTTTGTCAGTACTTCTAACCACGGAACTACGGGACACACCATTCCTGTTACGTACACGACAGCAGCGCCAACCTATCAAAGCTCTTTCCAGGCTACTCGAAGCACACCAGCTCGCACATCACAATCACTCTTTGCATCCTCCATTGGCGGGACCAGCACTGAACGTTATATACCAAAGTCCAGCACTCCATCTATTGATTATGGCTCCAGGAACAGTATTAGCCAAAGTCCAAGGATAACTTTCCCTAGTTCTACTCTAGCAAGCATTTTGAATACTACTCCTTACCGCAATTCGGAAAAAGATTTGGTTGTGATTGGTTCCAGTACCATTGCTCCAGCTTTAAGTGAAAGCAGTACAAGACAAGCTCTTTCTGGCATCCCAGGTCTTGCTGAAATTTTGAAAGAGAATGGGCTTTTTGCGACGGCGAAGTATTTACGGCAATCAGGCCTAGACACTATCCTGAATGAGACCGGTCCCTACACTATTTTCGTCCCGACTGATAAGGCGTTCAGAACTCTCTTGGTGCAGCTTGGAGGTCCTGATAAAGCTGAAGAGAAATTCCGTGACAACCCAAGACTGCTAAGTGGTGTAAGTATTTTCGCTTCCAATAAAAAAGCTGTTTACTGATTAAATCATTGACACTTTGTGGCGTGGTGTTAGAGCGTTTGATTGCAATTTGTATGCATGAATAATAAATAATGTCTATTTGCATCTGTTGCTGTGAATATGTTGAGTCACGCATAAAAATCGCTTGAGCAACTCCCGCATCCACAGGCCATGTCTGTCATAACCATAACGCATGTTAAATGCAGAAGAGTTCCAATCAATGGTTCGCTTATGTTTTGAGGCAACTGCTATTGTCTGTGGGTAGTCTGATTATTATCGTCTCTACCACGAGCTGATAGGATAGATGATAGACCCAAGAATTGCTATAAATATTTATAACAGACTTGTACTGCTCCATTATTATTGTACCCAACCAGTTTCGCCTTGCGGCATTCTCAATGGTTTACGTGGACAGTTATAAATAGTCCAAGATTTGCTAACTTGACACCGTGAAAGATGACCTTGGCCTTCTTTCATTGCAAGGGTTGCCCTCTTGGGGGCGAAGTACCGTAAGATAAGGTAGACCCCGGGGACTACCTTTTATTACGACCAGTAGCCATGAGAACCCAGGTGAAGTAAAGCCCTCAAATGCCATCGCGGAACAACCTGTGATGATAATAATGATACATTGGTTTGAGTGTCTATATGTATAAATCTTTAACGATTCAAATGACTTATTTTTTTCGTCTGAACCTCTGGGGTAGGTATAAATACCTACTCGTAGGTAAGACATAGACATTAATATTATTAGCGTAAATAAAATGTCAGTAGCAGTGACATGTGACTTTCAATGTAGAAACATCACATCACTGCACCATCTATTTCTGTCAAAGTTGATAATGTTTTATAAAAAAAGTTTCATGGTTCGTATATTCTGTCACTTTCTCACGCCTAGGTTTTGTGTAAAGATGTTTCTTTAAGGATAACTGTATGATCTAAAATGTATGGGCAAAATATGTTTAGCCGTCTTCTACGGTCTTCTAAATACCATTTTACAAGCTGCACTTTATCGAGTCTTGATAGCGATATGTAGTATGTTTCGTCTCGTCATCATTTATCTATTTCATTTCATTCTATTCCAGCTTCTCCTTCACCACGTGATTCCCGGTGCTTTCGACATCGGATCCCTTCAAGATGAGATGACAGGGGTTTCTCTAGCTGGCACGCAATTGAGGGTCAACCAATACGACTTGCATGATGCGGAATGGAATGAAGTCCGCGTCACCACTATCAATGGAGCCAGGGTGCTTGATGAGAAGAAGGATATTACTATTCCACAGGTTAGAAGCTCTTTATGTTACTCCGGCATCCATTTAGCAGTAAAAATGGAGGACATGATAAATGTGCCCGAATGACGGTATTACAATATTTTACTATTTAAAAGAAATCGAAATATTCGTAGGTACCTAAATCATAGGTAGGTATCGATATTATGTGAGTGTTAATACACCTCTGTTTACCCTCTCGGGGATTACATACAGGGCGTAAGGGATCATTCACTCTCCATCGTATAGTAAAGCTAAATGTAACAAAAATTTCATAAAAAAACATCAAACCGCATTATGGAGCCGTGACGATATTTTCATGAAAATTATTGTTTCATTTAGCTTTACCGATACTTACGTTGGAGAATTAATAAAGCGAAAAAAAATTCAAAAAAAATTGCCAAATCGTATTTTTTATGCCAATATGTTGTGTACCAGGAGTAGGTACTACCAGGAGCTTTCAACTTTAGGAGTGTTACATTTTTAATTCCGTTGAATGGTCTACACAGAATGAATTATTTTTGAATTTCGAATTTCCAAATTTTTTTTTCTCTGCAGTGTAAACATACCAGTTTTAAGTTGTCATCGAAATCCTCTCTGCCCTCAACAATCTGCCTGTCAGCTAACCAACCCATAATGCTCTGAACCTTTTCCCAACTCAGTTGAGGTCGGCTTTCCAGTCTAATTGTGATGCGGCTGAACTTCGATATTTTCCGTGAAGCGACTGCCATCTCGACCTACACAACCAATGGTCCAATGACCAATGGCGATATCGAAGTTCCAAGTTAAGCCTGTCATCTAACCAAGTTACTGTATTATTTCTAGGGTATAGCACACGCAGTAGACCGTGTCATGTTCCCACTACCAGTCGGAGACCTGGTACAAACACTGCAGGCGGACAGGGACCGGCGGTTCACCACATTCCTCAAGGCGGTACAAGTCAGTGGTTTCGCGGACACTCTTGCAGGTAAGACACATTTTTCACTGTCCTTAAATACATACCTACCACTACATACAAGTAACCGCCTAGTGGTAGGAGTAATGGACTACTGAGACGAGGTTTCGTGTTCGATCGATCGGGAGACAGGTTTTACCATGGCACACACCAATGACATTTCGATGCTTTTCGAAGTTATGTGTGTATTTATCGCAGGTTTATAAGTGCCCCGGTTAATGAATCACGAAAACCACTTATAAGACTAAGTTAACAAACAAATACCAGAAGTAAAAATGAATGTATGGATTTTTGTAATAATTGTTTAAAGCTTTCACGCCGAATCATCTGTCGTTGCATAAGTCTGTTCCAGACAGACTCGATCAAGCTCGGTGTACGAACTTGGATAGTAGAGGACAATGTCACACACGTATTGTAAAAGACTACCTACTAATAGATCAGCAAAAATACGAAAGTTTTTGTATTAGTGCCCTTAGCCCGAAAAACTATCGAACTCATAAAGTAAAAATATCGAGACAACAGAGCATTGCGATTGGCAGTCTGTCTCCAGTGAACCTGTGTGCGTGTGTAGCCCGCCAATCGCTATGCTCCGTTCTGTCGATATCTTTACGTTACGAATTCGATAGTATTTCATTTATAAGGGCACTGTGCCCTTCCACTACTTCCACGCTATGGTGCATAAAAATGATGCTTTTTTGATCGACTTTCTTGACAAGATGCCTTTTAGCCGCTTTAATCAATAAACCACGGAACAGATACATAACATACACTCATTTCAGAGTGTATGTTATGTATATTTATTCTATGCAATAAAATAACAATCAAACTGCCGCTCTATGCGTGCGCCAAAAGGTTCCTGGCCTACACGATCGCCACTGTGTTGGCACAGTCAGATGAATTGCTATACACAAAACGCAAGGCGTTCGTGATTATTTTTTATTCATCGCATGTCAATTTGACTTCACCTCGCCTGAAGGTAAGCTGAAGGGAAAGTGGGTCACCATTACAAACACGTACAGTGTTACAATAGTGACGCTCAGTTTGACGGCTTCATCAGATGCTTTTTCACGCCCCGCTTAAAAGATCTGGGACTGTAGGAAGAAAAAAACACGTGCGCTGGTAAAGATTTACAAGACTTAATGGCACGACAGAGGAAAGGCTCACTGAACTGCTTGGTTTTTTTGCCATTGCACACAAAAATAAGTGCTGAATGTGGATGTAGTAAACAATCTTGATATTGATTAAATCAATCAATCTTGTTCTTCATTAATCTCTTATTACCTTCTTCATGCATGCTCGTCGATAACCATTATAACTTTTTAAATATTTCAGAAAGCAAAACGTATACGGTATTCGCGCCAACGGATGCGGCGTTCGCCAAGTTACCTGCCGCTGACCTGGCCCGGTACGCTGACAAGGTGGGAGCCAAGGCGCTGGTCGCTAGACACGTGCTCCCAGGGACCCTGTACAGCGCCGGCATGCGGTACTACCAGCTCAAGAACTCCATGGAAGACAGTAAACCGTTGACCCTGCAGAAAAGCTCGGGTAAGATTCCTGGTATTCTTTCGTTTTCCATAAATTCATTTGCACTAATTTCGTTTGCCATAATCATCCCCGGTCATAATATTTACTTGCACTATTATCATTTATACTAATAACGTTTGACATAACAACTCAACAGTCAACGTTTATTTACCATAAAATCACTTTCTATAACAACATAGACTCTTGACATAATCAAAATTTGATATACCTAATTATGAAAATAATACATAATATTGTTAGGTCAAAATTAATTACCGTTAACTCCCCGACTCAGTGCAATCCGACTCGGATAGGTTAGGTTAGAAGACTAAGGCGGGAGCGAAGCGAGTTTTTTTTAAACCACCCAGAAGTAGGAGCCCGCGTAGCGGGCTCCGTCGAGCTTATTTAGTAGACGTCATAAATGAGGTTTAGTTTCAGGTTTAATTGTGAATAAAAAATCTGTGTCGTATAATTGACATTATAGAAAACGAAAGTTATGGCAAATACATTTATGGATTTTAATTATTATGACACTTGATCGATTATGACCAATGAAATTAGTGAAAGTGATTTTATGTCATTCCACAATTATGACAACTAAAATGTTATTTCTAATGAAATTATGGCAACTACCAGTATGGCATATAAAATTATGGCAAACATTAGTAAACCAAGATTCCTAGGAGAGTTATTCAGAACCTAAAACTCAGAACTTATTCATTTCGTTAGCCCATATGTAGCTATCACTAATGATCATTCTCTGAACCTTTCCCCAACTCCGTTGGGGTCGGCTTTCCAGTCTAACTATGATGCGGCTGAACTTCTCTTTCTGTACTTAAAAATGAGAGTAACACAAAATTGATGTGGTCTATCTATAACATGTACCTAAGATTTATTTTCCATCGGCTTCCTTCGCCACTTTAAGGTACCTAAATCAAATGATAGTATTAAATTTTTCTATACACTGTAAACCTACCAATAATTAAATTGTCATCAAAATGTTCTCCGATCTCCATAAATCTTCCAGTCATCTCGCCAAGCTGCTTTATCGTCTCCAGGGATATTATATTTCTGCCGGGGTGCGAGAGATATGTCTTGTATAATCTCACCTCCGGCAATCCAGGACCCATGGACGGCGTGCGTTTTGGTCGGTTCGAGTCCGACATAATCACCTCCATCGGTTTTGGTGGTATCCGTGGGGATTTTGTGCACGATAAAAAAAAGGGATATCACATTCGGTGCCCTATCAGTAGTGATTGTCACTAAAACTCTATACTTTTGATTACAGGTCGTATCAAAGTAAATAATGCACAAGTAATTACGCATAACATCCCAGCAACAAATGGTGTCATCCATGCAGTAGACGCGATTCTGTAACCGGCGCCTGCGCATCCATCCCTTGGCTTCAATGAAGCTTCCGAGCGCATTCGTCTGTCGACCGCGCGTCACAACGCACGTTATCGCGTAGAAAATAACTTTTAAGACTGTAAATAACGTTAGTTTAAGGTGATAATTTATATAATATGCGTGTTAGAACTTTGTAAATAAAGATTTTTTCATGAAATTTTAATATTTTTTAATTTGATATGACATAACATAAGATAACATAAACTCACGCCTATATACCCGAAGACGTAGGCAGAGGTGCTAGCACCCACATTTCGCAGTTATGTTTAGGTCCCAATGTAATAGGTGGCGAGCCATTAACCGGGCACTTATAAACCTGCGATAAATACACACATAACTTCGAAAAGCATCGAAAAGTCATTGGTGTGTGCCATGGTAATGGTAAATAAACCTGGGATCGAACCCGAGACCTTGTCTCAGCAGTCCCTTACCCATTCCACTAGGCTACCGCGGACCAATTTGATATGAATACAGCTAAATTTGCAAGCTATAACTATTTCCCAGCTGTCATATTTTCCATACCACTTAGGTGACAGACAAATACACAGCTCACCTGATGGAAAATCGTCACCGTGGCCTATGGACATTTGCAACATTAGATAGAACACATTCGTACTAATGACCTTCTAATGCCCTTTCTGAAGAACCCCATATTCGCTTGAAAAACCACAGGAGTTCATTCCACAGCTTGAGCGTGCGCGCGATGAAGTTCCTTTCATCGCACGTGCACACCGTTACCGGTCGTAATGTGTGAGGATGAACTCCCTGCCTATGGCGAGCGCTGCGATGATAGAAAGTAGGCGTGGGCATTCTACTGAACACAAACCATTGTAGAGACGGTAAAACACACACCGAGAAGTACAGCATCATTGAAAATCGAAAATAAAGAATATAAAAAAAAATATAATTTAATTAAAATCACACAAGTCTTAGGAATAATACTATAATATCGGTTACATAAAGTAAGTACACTTTCACTGACTATTGAACTTGGCAAGCATCATTCTAAGTTTCACAATTTCGTCATCCTTAGCAGCTAACTCTTCTCTCAATAGCTTGATAGTTTCATCCTTATTTTCTGCCAAGTTTTTCAATTCTTCTAACAGCTGGGCAGTGTCTAGTCTCTTCTGTGGCCGGCGTTGAACTAGCTTGCCTATAATGTGTGCGATTTTTGGATAATTGGCAGTTAAGTGTGCTGGAATTTGACCTTTTCGAAGATCTGTGATGGTTTTATGGCGTTCCATATCTGTGCTGAAGGGTTCCACCATTTCAAGTAGTATTATACCAAGGCTGTACATATCGCTCTGGAAATTTGAAAAAGATTAATGGTTAAAATTGCAGTAAGTTATATACGTATCTCTACCAAAAGTCCAAACTAAAATCTACTTTATTGGAAGAATTTATCGGTCATGATAACCCAGCAAACCAAATCTAAGTAACAAGTTATAATAGTTAAACTACACGAAAAAAACTAGTCGTAGCTGAAACTTATAATATAATAAGCTGTCTCGTCACCTTTCGAATTGGAAAATACTATTAGAACCTACAAAATCGAAGCAAAGTTTTTTCCGTTCATCAATAGCAAACGTACCTTAGAATTACATTGCCCCTCTAATTGCTCAGGCGCTGCATACAATTGAGTCCCCATCGGGTGTCCACTATGATTTTGCTGTAAAGGACACGCTAATCCAAAGTCACCAAGCTGGACAAGGAAACCTTCTTCATTTTTAGCAACAAACACATTACTAGGCTTTATGTCATGGTGGATGATGCCACGGGAATGAATGTAGTGTAGTCCTTTAACTAATTGCGTAAACATATCAATAAGAACTTCAAGATGATTCCAGTGAATTGGATACGTCAAATCAGGTGAATTGAGACACGCGGATTCTGTAGAATCACTGTGATACAGAGTAAAATCTTCAGAACCTTTTCTAGAAAGGGTCATGTGCTGATTACGTTTATTGAGCCACTGCCCCAGAGTTTGTTGACAGAACGTCATCTGGATATATAAAGTCGCCCATTTAAGATTTACACGAGAACATTTCTCATATTCTAGACCATAGCGCAAGTTAGCAATAGCGTTCTCCTCGTCTGGTAAAGCGGATTCCTCATCAGAATCTTCTGAGTCTTCATTTGTACTAGAGCTATCAGTTTGTTCGAATTCTGGCTCGAATTCCAGCTCCAGACTGTTTGAATTCTTAAACGATATTATTAAGTCCGAAAGGCTTTTGTCTCTTCTTAATTCCTTCGAGTTGTGGGTTTTGAAGGACCTTATGATATTTGGCTGGACTGAAGATATTATATCGGAGTTAAAATCGTCGTCATCTGTATCCATCTTCAATCGATTTTTCTTCTTTATATTAGATTCTACCATTGGTTCCAGCCATGCAGCTTTATAATTCACAATGTTTGGATGATTCAGACTAGCAATGGTTTTCACTTCTGACAAATGAAGCATGATTGAATTAACATCTGAAGACTTAATAAAAACCTTTTTAACTGCATATTCAACACCATCTAATCTATGTCGAGCTTTGAAGACACTGCCAAAACCACCGCCAGCTATGAAAAATAATTCTTCGAACTCCCGATGGTATCTAGACCACTCAAGGCCTGAAGGTTCGACTATTGGCCATGTAATCGGTAAGTTTATAGGTATTTCAGACCCATTGGCAACAGCAACGAGTTGGTACAAGGCTCTTTGGTACTGACTTCGCATGGCTTCGAATTCTCCCATAGAGTATGAATCGTCTATGAGATTCATGCTATGAAGTTTCTCACATATCGTATTGTATAATTGGTTGGCCCTTATATCGTCTTTCTCTAGGAGAGAACAGAGTTGTTTGACAAGGGATTGAACCAGGAGGCTGATTGGTGTGGTAGTTGCTGAGTTGATGATGTCTATTTGTTGCATGCTCTGTTGGAATACGGATTCATGGTGACTGTTGTGAGTTATTCCTGTAAAGAAACCAAAATTAGATCAGTAATTATACTTTATAGGAATTCATGGTACATTCTATAGACTATAAAATAGTACATCTACTGCCAAGTGTATAAGTGGTACGTATAAAATGATTTTTTAAACTAATTTACACTTTTACAAAAGGGATAATGAATAATATAGTGATAATTTCGTAAATACTACGGATATCCGAAAATTTACGACGCCATTGTCATGTCTCACTCGGTATCTCCTACGGAGGGACAAGAGGAAGATGCTTCTAGCTGTAGCTCCACTGGACGGAGAAGACCTACAGAATCAACTACCCTTATACTTTAAACACCCACATAGAGGAGCACTCGGAATTAAAAAAAAAGGTGCTTATTATTACGCTATCCGCCAATTAATATAAAAACTAAAGTTTTTTTAATACCACTTAGGTGACAGATAAGCAACGTTTTGCAACACCAGGGACGATAGACTCGTGCTGCCGATTCTGTAGAGGGGAAGGATTTCTGAGCTGTTGGTGCAGAAAACAAAGCAGGGATTCATATCATCATATGTCAACTTAAGCCCTAAGCCTTTGTTCTTCCCACTGACAACACAAAACCTCTCCAGTGACTTCTGGCTACCCTACTCACCACCGGAAACACATCACAAAGTTTTTATTAGCCGCGATATACGGTAGGACATAAGGACTTCCCCAGTCAGACTGCTCAATTAGGTCATGTTATTGGTATTCCTTATGGTGGTGCTCGGACACAATCGGCACAGAGGAGCTAAGAAATCTGAAGGTGGACCAGATTGCGAGTTTCTGCAAGGAAACAAAAAAGTTCGAGGAGGTGCCATGACAGCTGGATTAACCGAACTCTCCCCAAGGATGCTTCTGACGACCTCCGTGGCGTGGTGAATGCGACTGCTACGCAGGAGGCGCTGGTTCGATTTCCACTCAGTGGAAATATTTTGTGTGCTTGAATATTTGTATTGGTCTGGGTGTTTCTTATGTATAATATGTATGTATACCTGTACAATAAAAATTATGTGGGTATGTATGTTTATTTGCATTCTAGAACCCGTAACACAAGCTAGTTAAGCTATGCTTACCATGGGTCTAGGTGACCTTGTGTAGATCGTCCTGAAATATTTAAAAAAAAGGATGGGGAAATAAATGAAGTGGCTCGAAGAACTACATATCAAAGTATCATATAGCAACCACACAGAAAATTACTCCTACATAAAAGCTGAATAACACGCTACAAGTATATTGCTTGTTGCACACAATAACTTCTGTCGAAACGACGAGAGACGCAAAGCTCATGAGGTCTCTAACGGCGACGAAGCTCGTTAGTGTGGTAATACGGCAGAAAGGGGAGAGAGCAAAAATGATAGGGCACCAAAAATAATATGTAGGGAATTAAAAAATGCGCGCCCGAAAGAGACCAGACGCCAATAGGCAATATATGATTAGTACGGCCATGGGAAGGAGGTGGGAATACGGTGTCAAAACTAAGGCATTTTTACTATTAAATTCTGTATTACCAGTGTGCTGTCACCATTTTCGGAGGCGCTGATAATATCCTCCGGTGTACAGAAATATGGACAAGTACCACACTCCAGAGAGAGCCCAACTTCAACCGTTATGTGTTCGAAATCAATTTCGGAACTACCACTTGATCCAGAGTTGGACATGCCCAGGGTGAAGACTTTCTGACAGCCGGACGAAAAGGGTTGAAGGTGGGCTCCACGCTCTCCTGTGGTTACATTGGAGTAATTGTATTATATAAAATATAAAAGTATTTGTATTAACATTAAGATTTGCACGCTCTACGGAGCAGAATATGATGTACTCGCTAGTTTTTAAGACCCATAATGTAACCATATTCGAAGCAAATAAATAAATGAATTGAATGAATTGAATTGAATAAATTATTTTCATCGTCAATATAACATACTACATTCTTGCTCTACTAGGCAATTTTTGCATTAAAATTAATATATATATATTCTTTTGATTTTATATAGGTACAGTCACGTGCAATAATATGTAGGTATACGTTTTAGAACTTTTTCACATTAAACTTGTCGATATCCGCGTGTAATTTTCTGAAGTCAATTATTGTACTTCATTTCTTGCTCTCGAATGGACAAGAAAATGGCATGGTGCAATTTGCTGCGTGTTTTCTACATGTTGCTTTAGCGTGTGGGCCCGTTTAAACACAATACCTACCTAATGGGGTATTGTGCTCAAAGGGTGTCACACATACCCAGGATGCAAGACATATTTAAAAGTCCAATTATTACCTTTTCGTAGAACTTCTCTTCCCATATCGTAGTTTGTGTTTGACGCTATGTAAAACTTCACTAAAAAGATATTTTCGATCTTTCGAAACACTAACTCTACACGCCACGGTTTAGGTAAAGAATGATCTACAATACAATTCGTTAACATAAGGGACTGTTATCTTATATGCCTATCTGTCATTGAATGCATGTTTACTGATGTTGAATACCAAATGGAGACTGATTAACATCGTCGTTCAAACGTAAGGGTGGGTGAGCTCGTTCACTTGAAGCGTAGAGGTAACATGGGTCCATTGACAACGTTTATTTACAAAAAATGGCCTCTGCAAAGCAACAGTAGCAAGTGCGACTATTGTCCTTGAAATTTTCGAACTGGGTAAAGTCACACCAGTCAGTCATAACCTGGTGAAACTACCTTTTAAGTTTTTGTTTCTTTTTCATTTTTGTTCTTAAATGGCAAACAAGCACACGGCACACCTGATGGAAAGTGATTACCGTGACCTATGGATGTTTGCAACACCAGGGTCGACATACTCTTATTACCGACTCTATACAGGAAAGGGGGGAAATGTAATGGAATGGGAAATGTAGGTGTGTAAATTAAGAGAATTTCTGTGCTGTCATTGTAGAAGAAAAAGCAGGATTTCATACCAACACATAGTGGTGACTTAAGCCTTCAGTCATCCCACTGACAACACAAAGCCTCTCCAGTGAGCTCTGGCTGCCCTACTCGCCGCCGTGAACACAACATAAGGTTATTATTTGCCGCAGTATTCTTAGGTTAAGAAATGACGTCACTCTTGTCACAAGATAGCATACAGGAGCATGGTGGCACCATGTTTCGATTTTTATAATCAGGCCATCTACAACTACTCATAGCTGGGCTAGATGGTCAGAAGCTATGGCGAAAGGCTATACCATAACATTGTTTCGCGACTGTATGGTTTGTAGGTAAATACGTTGTATGGGTGACGGTATGCTAGGAGGTATCAGGCATCCAAAATTAACCGCAAAGGCAGCGTCAACTGCAGAGGGGCACCCTGACAGACAGATGATGATGATGATGAAAGGAATAAAAATAAAATTTCTACAAACAGAAACAACGAACGATACTTTTTAAATAATTCACCCCGCCTCGCCTGAGCGTAAGAAGCTTAAAGAGAAAGTTCAAAAATGAAAGCCACCATTTTAGATGCCCATGGTGGTTTTTAAGGAATACAGGGTAGTCTAAAGTAATAATAATTATATTTTTATTTTAAGGGTAAGGTTATTCTACCTATAAACATTAAAGGTGGACATTTTAAAATTTGAGAGAGCGCAGAGGAAAACTCTTTACGAGCCATGTAATGTAATATATGGCTTTCTGTTCTTAATGCGTGTTGGCGATCCGTCTGCCTATAGATAAAATAAGATTAAAAAATAGATAAGAGACAAGGTAAGATGTTAAAAAAATAGATCTATATAAAACAAATAATGGTACAAAGAGGGACAATCCACAAACTTTATTTTAAAGAGTCCGAGAATACATAAATCAAATTCCATAATACTAAAATTCTCGAATCTTGTGACCTCCTGCAAAAATGTGATTGCTAATCTACATAAAAACAGTTTCTTAGTACTCGAAAGCTCATTCATTGCATCCATATAATTATCCTCCAATGTCGAAATGTCCTCGAAGAAAATGTCTGCGGTTTGCTGTAAGATAGTCGTGAACGAATCGAAAATTGAAAGGTCTGCCCGTTAGTGCGTTTTCATATCAGGTTTTAGCATATTTTATATAGATAAGCACGGGCAGAAGTTGTCTGTAATACATCACATCATCTAGTAACATTTCAATATCTCGCAGTAACAAACCTGACCCATCTGATGTTTGTAAGACTTCGGAAGATGTTGACGTCGTTGACAGGCTATCCTGATAAATATCAGGATTTTGATCACTTGTATTTGTGGAAGATATTATCTCTCCATAGTTCGTTAATACTTTTAACTGATATTTGGCAAACAGCGTAGCCAATTCCTTGTGAAGTGAATGTTGTATCCGAGTCGGCATATCTTTTAAGCTCTTCCCATAAATTTTTAACATGTTACAAACGTCACACGATCTCATTCTTTTCAAATTGACATCTCTTATATACTGCACGACTTTGTCATGAACTTCTTCTGACATAAGATTTTGATCACTCGTATTTGTGGAAGATATTATCTCCCCATAGTTCGTCAACACTTTTAACTGATATTTGGCAAACAGCGTAGCCAATTCCTCGTGAAGTGAATGTTGTATCCGAGTCGGCATATCTTTTAAGCTCTTCCCATAAATTTTCAACATGTTACAAACGTCACACGATCTCGTTCTTTTCAAATTGACATCTCGTAAATACTGCACGACTTTGTCATAAACATTATCTGATATTTGGGTCGGATTTTCGTTATCAATTACAAAATCTCTTTTATTTTCCATGATAATTCGGTCATTTATTTTGTCCACTTTCACCGTTTTTTATCCCTTTTATGACAAGTACGTAATTTTTTCCACTTTCTCACCCAATGTTGACCTGTAAAAAGAATTGTTCTAGTGTATCTAATTTTTTTGACATTATGATAAAAAAACTATAAAATAATTAATTATGTACGTTCTATTACACATTAAATCGTTTGCAACAATTGATTCTATTTTATTAACGTTTGCTTGATAAAAGCTTAGTCACCTACGACAGTGCCGATAAGCCAGCTATTAATAGGTCACGCGAACACGAGACGATTTTGCCACCATTTTACCTTGCTTTGTATGATTTCAGATGATCATTCAAGTTATTATAGGAATATTTATTATGTCATTTGTTGCGGTATGAGTACCAAACAATACCGTTTAATACCTGGGACTCCCCTTACGGTTACTGTAGTTTAAAATGAATAGGCAAGTCAATACACGTCGCGACATGTCTCGTTAGATCGCGTGTCTGCCCGATTTCACTATGGCCAGGTGCACTGAGGCACTGCCCCTACTAATAAACATTTTGAGATCCTAAAATTTGCATAGAGATTAAAATTAAAATTACACTGCATTATCTACTAAATCCCATATTATTATAAAGAGCACGCATTTATCCCGTCTATTAAATTCAAGGTCAAAAGAAGAAAGTATCTTCAATCCTTTTGCAGTTTTCTCTCAAAAATAAAGTCATATTATGGTGTATTATTATGTACAATACTACTGATGAACAACAAAAAAATCAAGATGAAAGTCTCGATTTCGTCCTTGAATTCTTTTAGCAAAAATATCAATAAATATCTTCTTGTTACCCTATGCGAATTATAGGGTACTTATCGATGCATTCTGGCATATTATTAACAAACTAGCCCAGTGAATTTATGTAGGAATACATTTAAAAAAATGTAATAAACAAACTTTGTAATCACTTACCATTTTTCTTCCCCATTTCTTTACTTAGTTGTACGACGCCATCTTGTTTTACATTAGCTATGCTATAAGTCAACTTTATACTTTGCACTTTATACCTTTATTTTAATATCTGAATTTATTTGTAGGTCACTGAAATAATTACAAACAACACGTGTGCTTCAATAAGATGATGCCGGAAGAATGAGACAAAATGCGGTCACGCCGGCCGGCCATACAAGAAACTGATGGTCGAAGGGATGTATGGGATGTCTACGATTAGCACATCCATTAATTACTTTCACTTCTTATCGATAAACAATCGAGCATTAAAGTAAACAATATAGCTAATTCATACAGAAATCCGAAGGATATTTACACTATAGATTCGTAGAATAATCTTATTTAGAAAAGTCATCATTATGTACATTTTTGCTGCCACTATGACATTAACTATTCGATTTATCAACTTGCAATAATTTATGGGCACAGTACCTACTACCTACCTACCAAAATATTGGATACGTGACGCTATAACTGTGTTCTAGAAACTGTAAATTGAAGATGCTACAATTAAAAAATATATATTCTAAGACAATCTACACAACGCCACCTAGACCTATGGTATGCATAATTTTATACATAAAAGCACCCAGATCACTGAAAATATTCATATTCATGCACACAGATATTTGCACTGAGTGGGAATCGAATACGTGCCACCTGTGCAGTCGCGTTCACTACTGCCACGCCAAAGAGGTCGTCAAAAATAACATAATGTAACGATAATTGATACAATAAAAAGAATCGATTATTTCAAGATAGACTCAATCGTTATGATAGCATCCCTAGCTTACGGTTTAGTGTTTGGGCTGATGTAATAATGACGGTGCATCGGACATCGCACCTAGCCAATCACGCGCGACAGTAAGGAGGCTTGGTCGAGGTCATTTTGTTAGACCGGTCTGATAACCTGCGCTCTGAAATCCACACAGTACTAAACACCTCATCAGGTCACTAACCCCAGCGCATACGTGCCAATTCGCCGCTACTGAATTGGAGTTTAAAGTTTAGTTTACTAGTAAGTTTTAGGGATAAACATTCGATTTAATGAATTCGGGAACATTTTTAGATTTATGGATTAAACATACCATTATAGGATATTTTAAAGAAAAATTGCTTAATTTAGAAGAATGACTTTCCGCAGTAATGTGGAACGTCGCCATACAAACAGTTGGACATGGAGTGAAAGTACTGAATGTCGATATACCTGCATCTAAATGTATTTTACAAAGAAGACACTCAAAACTTTTGGGTTACTATAGTTTTAGGAGTAGCTGGAAAGATTACATTTTAAACTCTTCTCAGAATGACCTCAGTCTTTGAGAATAATATTTGTGATGCTTGCGTTGATGAGGAATAGTTTTTACAAAAACTGAGTCATTAAAGTGTATTTATGCTAACGCGACAATTATTTTTTGAAAATGAATTAGATTTTGCCATTACAGTCAAGTTTAAAAAAGTAATGGATACATTTGACAAAATTGACTCTGAAACGGTTTACCAACAGTCGATTGGTCCATGAACTGTTGGTCAACATAATCTTTCAAACATAAACTTTTCCTCCAATGGACTTTTCATCCACGAACGTTTCGCCAGCATTACTCTACGTCAGTGAATGCTTAACTAACAGAATTTTTAGACCAATAACTTTTCACCCAAAGAATAATTGGCCCATGGACTGTTCCCCAAGAGACCGGTACGTCATTCAGTGAGCGTTAAGTAATCTTTACAAGCAATAATGGCCCAGGGATATGACCGTTGGACTACCAAGGTCGTAGGTTCGAACTCCGGCACGTACCAATGTCTTGTTTATATTTATGGCATTAGTGCAATGCAATTCAACAATAAATTTTAGATAGGTTAATTGAGGTGTAGGTACGTCTACAATTAAAACCACAATGTATAAATCAAAACAAACCAATATTCATTTTACAAAAGAAAATAATACTGCAACTGCAATCATAAACTTTTTAACACGAACAGTCGTTCAAAAAACATTACTTTCGTATATGGCAAATGTGTGCCCAGCCACTTAAATAAGTTTTAAAATCCATTTCGGTTTTCTTTGACAAGTGCTGGGAGATGCGTTCTTGATATTTTTGTTCTACTCGTTTCCGTTTCGGCATGGGCTCCGAAGCATTAATGCGCTCTATTATGCAATCCGTATTCTTCTGCTCTTTTTTCATTTCAGATATAGTTGTGAATATATTACATTTACGCCGGCCCAGCAAAATGTTCCACCTGTTATGCCAGGACTCGAGGGCATTTTGAGATAGGGGCACTTGTGATCGGTAACTGTCAACTACTGACCACATAGAAGGTGGGAATTTGGGTTTACATAGCGAAAATGTCACCTGTGAGCTAACATTAGTAATCGCCGTTCTTCCTCTCACATAATATTGTTCAAACCATGTTAGTACTTCTTCTGCTTCTTCTGGTATAACTTCATTCTTAATTATTTCGAAAGCGTCGACGATTTCAGTTGGCTCTAAAAATGCCAATGCCGCTAAGTGTCGCATTTTATGTGCAAATATGGGGTCTTGACTGTAGCGTTTTGCCAAACCGGATGCCTGAATGTGCCGCCATATGTTTTGGTTGAGGTGAAAAAAGCACAGTTTGTTTATGCAGCCTGGGAAAGCATGTCTGATAGCACTAATTGCAGCAGTTTCAAAATCCGTAAGGATGAGCTTTGGAGCTAAATTTTTGTTCAATTTATTAAAAACAAATCTTTTTAGTATTTCAAAAAATATTGTATAACATTTTTCAGTTTTGTGGGACAGTAGTCCATATACCAGTGGCACAATCTTATGTATTCCATTTGTTGTACCTACTACTGCATGAATTGTATAGATTTGAGTAAATGGAATGGGGCAGGATTTGAATGTCCCGTCCATAAGCCAGTAAAGTGCCTCGATCAATAATTGACAATTTTTTTTTGTAGTAAACACAATTACGCATACATTATTTTCAATAAATTGACCAATCAAAAACTGTTCCTTATCTATTGTTGTATATTCCTCGGGTAAATTGACATCTTGTACTCTTTTGGGTAATGTAGGTAAGTTTTTTCTTCTTTCACGATGTACTATCATCCGCATGGCGTCCTTGTTAGGTGTATAAGGGGCAGTAGTTGTAGGTATTTCTTGAATACATCTTTGTGCAATCTGTGACGGAGTATCCATTGAGCTGCTAGCTTTTACTTTAATATTGTTTTTTAATTTCATTACAATAGGTTTTTCTGGATCAGGCAAGTGCATATGTTCGTGATTATGTGGCATTACAGTATGAGTGTTTTCAATGAACGAAGTAGTGATGAGTACATTGCAACTAGATGTTGTTCTGTTCACACAACGCCAATAGTACTTAGTATCCCGTTTGCTATGTAAATGATAACAATAACCATTGTATACCAAAATATCTTTTCCGCGTTTAGACTTGACGAATTCACAGGCACTCATTGCACTTTGATTAAATAGGTAGATACTTTTAACTAACTTAGATATATATAACTAATATAATATAGATAACTAATTTAATTAAATTAGATTTATGCTTAATCAAATATGATACATACATTGATGTATCATAATTCTGACAAGTTTCACCTAATAGACATAAATACTTATTTAGAAAATAAATTGCTATTGACAGCAAAAAAATTCTATTAGAATAGTTATTTTAAGAGACAGATAGCATCTTCGCTATCATATTGCATTAGATACTCAGCCAAGAATTTGGCTAACCAAACTGCTTTTATTGAGCAGAAAAATGACAATGAGTGTATCGAAACCTATTAACCTATTAAGGTACCTATTATTATTACCCACATTATTGGACATCGTGACAAAAAAAAATAAAGGAACATCTTATATGCAGCCACGTATTATTATTAATTTAATTATATTATATTATTTTTTAATTTTGTAGGCAAGTCATAATTAATTTATAATACGCACATGAATTTGAAAAGACATTGGTACGTGCCGGAGTTCGAACCTACGACCTTGGTAGTCCAACGGTCATATCCCTGGGCCATTATTGCTTGTAAAGATTACTTAACGCTCACTGAATGACGTACCGGTCTCTTGGGGAACAGTCCATGGGCCAATTATTCTTTGGGTGAAAAGTTATTGCTCAAAACATTCTGTTGGTTAAGCATTCATTGACATAGAGTAATGCTGGCGAAACGTTCGTGGATGAAAAGTTCATTGGACGAAAAGTTTATGGTTTAAAGATAATGTTGACCAACGGTTCATGGACCAATCGACTGTTGGTGAACCGTTTCAGAGTCGACAAAATTAGTGATATAATTGAGTAATGTATGTTACCCCAGGAAACTCGGGGCTAATAATACCTACAGTTAATAGTTAAAATATATTAATTATTTCCCTAGAACCTTATAGGTCCACCGTCTGCCACATTTTATCAAAAAACAGAAAATTAAGTTAAACGCCTGTTTAATTTCTGAGCGAGTGAGTGTTCTGTTTAATAACAATTTTTCAATTTTACCATAGGAATGTTATTGGAAAATGCGCAGGAGTCAAATCATAAAATAATTAGATTCAATAGACTGCACCATGCACGCAAGTTCTCCACATCGCTATGTAACTTAGATTTTATTAATACTCGTACATTACTTTTACTTTCTGATCCAGTTTTGTCCTCGAAAAATAAAAGTACTGAAATGGTCACTTTTGTGCTAGACGCAAAATCTTTAATAGTGAGTAGTAGGTAGTGATTATTCACTAAAATTCATCGAAGATGTCGAAGATGAAAAAATTATTAAAATATTTTAAATAAAGAATATGCCTAGTGCCTGCGACAGACAGAATAGCAAGATGTAGCATCATCGTAATCCATAGATATTTGGCGATCTTTTTATCAGGCTGTTTTTGATCGTTTTTCAATTTTTTTCAAACAGAAGTCAAAAGGGCGTTTTCGTAAAATAGTAACTTTTCAATATTCAGGCTGATCCTGGAATCAGTGACCGGTACAGCTGGGACTCACGAAAGACGAGATCGCCTAGTCACCTACAATGTGACTATAGCGAAATGTGAGCGAAAGATTAAAAAAATAAGTGCAATTCGGTATTCCACTAGACTACGACAACTGCAGATGCATGCCGCAGATACAGCTTACCGTTCTTTTATTTCGAGGAACAATATGTGCGGTCGGTGTAGAGCAATGCTTGTTAAACTTAGATACATATACGTCATATTATATCTCAGTGTACGTATAGGTATAAACGGCACCATTGAGAAGCTGCAATGAATTAAAACCATAGAAAACAAAAAACAACTAAAACAAGTGGAAGTGTGAAATAGTCAGTGCACGTGTGTCATTGGTTTACGTATTTATGTATTTATTTACGTAACGTAGGATAATATCGACAATAAGAACCTTTTTGTATGTACACGTCTAAACTTTTTCGTAAATATTCCAGCTTGTTCGAACCAAAGTATGAAAAGCCAATATACCTACGAGAATATTTGTTATTTATAGGAAAGGCTTTTTTAAACGGTTGAAAAAAAAAACGGTGGTGGCATTAATTAAAAGTAGTAGTGAATTCCACCACTCAAAGCAATCATTTACTAGTAATGCATGTATTATTAACGGTTGTATTTGTGAGTTTGGCAACACCGGTTCCGCAACTGAAACTATCCTGTTGCATTTTTGCTAGTTTTTTCTGTGCTATGATTAAAACAATAAATAATATTATCACATACATATCTATGTCACGGTATACTGCAACTGCTGCTGCGGTCTGCGGTCGGATACGTTTACGCGAATTAAACGTATTTCATATCATCTTCATTATTTATCGGCTACCTATCGTGTCACTAGTGCGGTAGCCTAGTGCTATGGGTAATGGACTGCTAAGACGAGGTCTCGGGTTCGATCCCAGCTTATGCCATGGCACACACCAATGACTTTTCGAAATTATGTGTGTATTTATGGCAAGTTTATAAGTGCCCGGTTAATGGCAATAGGCTCGCCACCTATTACTTTGGGATCTAAACATAAACTGGCGAAATGAAGGTGCTAGCAACTCTGCCTACCCCTTAGGGGATATAGGCGTGAGTTTATGTTATGTTATGTTATCGTGTGACTGAACTGAGATTATGTTGAGATTAGACTAAAATCATACCAATACGGTATTGTATTTTTATGAGTAAATTGATAATTATGGATATTGATATTGATAATTAGTAAATTGAATTGAAAATTGATAATTTTCAATCAATTCCTAATTCAAACTTCAATCACTTCTTGCGATGGTTTGACCTCAATTCGCAGAATCGTCTTGCTAGAATGTTCGCGTATCGCCTGGTCCGAGTGGTGACGTTCGCGCATTCGCTACGTAAACCACAAAACCACGGCACGCAGCCGTTCCGTTCGTTTGTCATGATTATAATTATATCAATTGACTATAAACAACATTTCAATTCAAAATAATTAGGGTAGGTATTTAAAAAAGATAAAAAAATTCCTAAAAACTTAGTCCAGAACTTAAGTACTTGTCCTCAAAAGGGCAATTAAGTAATTAAAATAATGAAAAACTGTGTACAAACTCAGTCTTGATCTAATCTCAATCTCCCAAACGTCAGAAATGAACAAACCTCGGCATATTTTTGCCTCTACACATGTCATCCTTAGGATGGCTAAAGCAAGATTATTTTTTATTTGCTTAAGGGGTGCAGTTACGAATTCCTTTCAAGACAATTAGTGATATTATGCTATTGCTATTGTTGACATTGTTAAATGTAGGCAAGTGGAGCTCCCTCCCCGCGAGTGGGAATTGACCTCCCCCCCCCTCTTTAATATTTTTCGCCATATATAAGATGATGATCTTCATTCATTAAATCTATGATAAAAGAATACCGTTTTTGACATTTAACGGCCTTAAACAGACTTTTAAGAGAATTAGCCTTCAGATGACCACTTTCACTGAATTATCAATCTCATTTTGACCACATTCTACCTCTGGAATGATGTCATGTAATATTAGAGTACTCGCTATGTGTCTTTTGTATTACAGTAGCAACCAATTGCATTTGTTTGCATATCAATGGTTATGGATTATAATATTGGATCTCAAAAAAATTACTTTGTTGCACATTTGCATACCAATATAATATATCTAGTGAGTTTAGATTGTGTTATTTAGGCATCTTTATAAGTGTAAGCGAGTTGAGTTTTGTTTAAGTTGTATACTGTAATAAGGCCTTACATTATGCAACTCAAACGAAACCCGAGTTATCAACTGGAGTTGCCACATGTCAGTGTGCAACCAATTCTCAAAAGTATTATCAAGATAGAGGATTTTGTGGGATTGAAGTTGACGAAACTGAAGTTTATTTCTAGTCACTTAATGTAGGAATGGCCACACAACGCATAATATTATCACAGATAAAAAAAGATAAAAAATAAACTTCCTTATAACCCATGTGTTATATCAGATTGTAAATTAAAGGTATTAATGTAACAATATTGAAGATTTCATCAGAATTGTGATTGAATAAACCTGGTACTTAACTCTACGATGAAGGTACACAAGGCCCACACTATGGTTTTTGGTT
This sequence comes from Pelosia muscerda, assembly GCA_963691645.1. NCBI lineage: Eukaryota > Metazoa > Arthropoda > Insecta > Lepidoptera > Erebidae > Pelosia > Pelosia muscerda. Next base: position 2,259,981 of record OY829100.1, read on the forward strand.
CTTTTTTTTAAGTACGAATAAGTACACGGAGGCAGTAGATGTATCAAAAGCATGCACACAAATAATTATTTTGACATACATAATTGCTTTCAAGGTTAAGAAGCCCTTGTGTTATTTCTTAACTTATTTAATTTATTGTCTACAAAATCTATTTTAATTACTCACCTAAGTCAAAGGATTTTATAGTCGCTAAAGCCTTCCATTTATCCTGCTTCGATTTATCCATTTTTTTTTGTCTTTTCTTTGACTTAATATTGCAGCCAAGATTTCAATTCGGCAAAGTCTCGGAAAAACATTTTTCAAGCAACTGCCATTGTTTATCTATATATGTATTATATTAGAGCACAAACAATTTTATAGTATACATTATGGAAACTAAGTTAAGGCTTTCACAAAACACAATAATATTATAAAAAAATCTGTACAATACAATCTGCACACCACTGACTCTGACAGTACTGACATCTGTGATCTGACAGTTGAGTGAGTTGGTTAGTTGGTTATGGTTGTTTCGGGACTGTTCGGGATGGTTCGGGACAAACCAAGCTACAATACTAAAAATGAGTAGTTTTCAGTTTTTGATTGAAATCTTGAAACTTGACATTGGCGTCCCGCCATTAATTTTATAAAACGTTTACATTTACTAGAGACTGGCAAAATTGCGGCTATCCTGCTGCAGAAGCCATTTTAAGAAAAGAAGAAGAAGAAGAGCAGTTTTCCAGTAGGTATTTATAATCAGTTGGTTTTTAAGAGATGGCGTTAGCATAGCTTTTAGTACTTTTTAATTTGCATTGTGGAGGCCAATATAGTCTGTGGCAAGAAAGAACTGACCGAATGTCTTGATTTGATTGATTGCCCTTTTTGAAGCGTTGAAATTCGTTTGTATGTAACATTGTAACCTCAAAAAGTTGATACTTACATAATTTTAGTTAATGTAATAAATACAAAAATCTTTATATTCAGTAATACGTAACTAATATTTAATATGCGGTCACGGTGTGTGTTCACACCTGCCGAAACCATGGAAAACATTTGATTTCACAAGATATTACACTACGAAATCAATGGGCTTTAAGATTGGATGTGAACAAGGCTGGTCGTCAGCTGAAAAAGTACGCATACATATACCTCCGAAAACCAAAGAATATTTTTTCCATAAATTAGGGAACACTAGACGTGACACCACATTCTTCTTACCAAAAGTGGTGGCTGCGCCATCTAGCGTGTATTTCAGAAAGCTATAAATACCTACTAGAAACCTGCTCATTCTCTGTGTTTGGGCATAGAGAGTATGTATCAATTTCATGTATCAAAAAATGTAAATAAAAATAAAATAAAGTAAACAAAGTAATGCAAAATATAAAATGAGTATTTGGTATTAAACATTCCAAAAAAATTAAATGTCTATGGGCGAAAGTCATTATCAAAAGTTTGACAATGCGACTTTTGTCGCATTTTTTGACAGAAAAACAAACTGACTGCCCATGTGTTTTTGATTTTCCGAAATCTGAAATTTTAATGATGAATTTACTACCTAAAAGCCACAAAGAGTTCAGTGAAAAGGATTACTGGAATAAATTCTTTAAAAAACGTGGCAATAAAGCTTTTGAATGGTAGGTTATATACATTTTTCACTAATTAAACAAAATTCTGCACAAATCAAAGCAATTCACACGAACTCGTTTTTTTACAGGTATGGTGAATATTTAGAACTATGTGGGCAACTGCATAAGTACATAAAACAGAAAGATAATATCTTAATAACAGGATGCGGTAACTCCGGTCTTAGCGCGGACTTGTACGATGTCGGGTATCTTAACATTACTAATATTGACGTATCCGAGGTTGTTATTCGACAAATGAAGTCAATAAATGCGCACAGAACGAGCATGAAGTTCCTTTGTATGGATGCAATGAATACCACATTCAATAATGAAGAATTTAATGTAGTTTTAGATAAAGGAACTTTAGATGCGCTTATGCCTGATGATGCCGAAGAAACAAAACTGAGCATAGACAAGTATTTTTCTGAAATCAAAAGAGTTTTGAAGCTTGGAGGTCGTTTTGTTTGTATATCTTTATTACAAAGTCACATTCTTAGTAAATTATTAGAAACATTTTGTGATAAGTCTTGGATGTTCAGAATTGTTAGATGCCATGAAGCTGAAGAAAAGAATGCAGAAAATGCTGACGGGCCAACATTGCCAGTTTTCGTGGTCATAGCTACGAAATTTAAAGAAATGCCTCAACAGGTAACCTCGCATAATTAAATTATATATGATTGAAATATTGTATGTACTATAATAACCACAGTACTCAATAGTAAACACAACACTTTTTACATATTATGTACTGATATGGTCTGATCAAATCTACTATGTTAAGTGCTAACCAAAGTAATGGGTAGCAACAGTCTGAAACACATTGTCCTCTGACTATTGACAAACTCTGTGGCATTATTTTTTACCACTTAGGTGGCATACACCTTACACACACAGTTTATCTGATGGAAAGTGGTTACTAACAATGTGTGTGTGGTAAAGCATTCAGCTGCTAAGTTATAAATAAATGCAAATATTTGTGTAGGTGTTTCTGTGGATTGTATACATATGTTTGTAAAAAAAACATTTTATTTATTCGTATTCTAAAACCAATAACAGCTATACTTAATGAATACTTTGGATTTAGTTAAAACACTGCTATAGATAATTGTGATTTATTTATCTGTCTAATTAATGATTGTTTCAGATATTAGAAATTTGCTTGGCAGGCGACAAGATGCAAAGGCTACAAAATCCGGAAGAAGTTAAGAACTACATTAAATCAGTTCAGGATACCGCATTTGTTACCAATGGATTGGCGAAAACCAGTATAGAGGATGATAATGAGGTACATAGAATGCTGTTTTTACCATAGGGGCACTCGGGGCACATGCCCAGGGCCCAGCGCTTTCTGTGGGGGCCCCTGGTAGAGGGAAATTTCTCGTACATCAACTTAAGAAAAATTCAATGTCATAAACTTTTCAAAAGGGCCTCTAAAGTCTTGTGTGCCATGTATGTATGTATGTAGGTGCATATAGAAGTTTGTAGTATAATCTACCGCCAAATATGGCAGATATTACGCTAAATGTGTGGAGACTGCTGTGCGGCTTTGATCGGTTCGAGTCCGCAATCCTTGGTGGTGAAAAATGAATCGCGAAATATTATGAGCATAACTCAAAGACGGTTGGACCAATATCGAGTAATTCTTTTTTTTATTTATTCCTTGAACCCTATGGAAGATTTTTATAAAGCAGCTGAAACGAAATCAGAAGTCGAAGCAGCGGAAACGGGATCAGAATTCCACGCGAGTGGAATCGCTTGCAACAGCTAATACTTAAGAAAAAAATCGTTCCCGCTTTGATTTTCGTCCTGTTTTATTAATTTTTTGGTTTAAAAACGATTATAAAATCATAATTCCATCATAGGTATCTTTGGACTTGATGCAGCCCGGCGAAGACACGCCGCGGTACACCCTGTATGTGGTCGATCAGAAACGCTCACAGGCCATCAACAAATATGCTGTGTTCATTGTGCCTCAAGGAAGGTGAGTTCATTTAATACATGTATATGTGTATTCTCGCTCATAACGTCAAGGGACGCTCTGCTTGTTATACATGTAAAAAGCCAGCAGACAATCTAAATAAGTATTTCATGTAAATCCTCGTTTGATACTCTGCAAGACGTTAATTGGTAGTGCTTGTGCGGCTAAGCACGCAGTTTCCTTGCGATTTACACAGCATAGCAAGGAATCGGGTCAAAAAAATCTTTTGTCCATTTTCGGTTATGACCTTATTTTCGGCGCACCCATTTTTTTTACAAAGTGCCCGATTGGCTTCAATAGTCTCGCCCCCTATTACATGGGACCGAAAATCATAGTTGGCGAAATGTGGATGTTTAATACACCTCTGCTTACCCCTTCGGGGATTACGGGCGTGAGCATATGTATGTATGTATGTATGTATGTAAGTACTTGTAGATAGATAGATGGACAGATTGAGGTAAGGTGGTAGGAGACTACGAGAACTTCTGTGCCACTAGCGCAGTAGACAAATTGGTCTACTCACTGACAGCACATCTCTCCAGTGTGCAGTGAGCTCTGGTTACTCTACGCACCACCGAAAACACAACACAAGGTTATTATTAGTTGCGGTGTTGCGTAGGCCGGAGGTTTTTCCCCAGTTGACCTGCTCAATTGGGACGGGAGAAACCGTCGCGTCTTAAATGCGTTTCACGATACATCCCCTATCGATGAAATCAGCAAGAAAATTAGACATCTTTTATTTTTTTTAATTTATATCTAATGGCGTTTTAGTAGTATTTTTTTCTTTTTTGAGATTTATTTGTTTGACCCTCAGTGTTTTTGTAGGCATATGACTATTGCCAGTAACACACGCAATTAGCTCAGAACTTGTTGATGTTCTTTGAATATACAAATGTCAGTCAATACGATGTTTGTGTGCATAAAAAATAACAAAAAATAAAAGAAAAAATACATTGAAAAGTTCGGCGTATGCAATGTTTTGCGGCGAAAATAGCGTTACGCGTAATCTGCGCCCACGCACCCACGCCTGCTTTATTGTGAAACTGAGGATCTTGTCTACATAGAAACACTGTTGAGGTAGTCCGTTTGTTGGTTTTTATTTATACCACTTAAGTGACAGACTAGCACACGGTCCACCTGATGAGAAGCAGTTACTGTAGGCATCTTACACCTGTGTATTCTATATAGGTAGGCAGAGAAACCTTGGGGTATTTTTAGCTGTGAGAAAGAATATCTATAATCACCCTATGCGGGTGAAGGCGAACAGACTTGACACTTAACTTAAATATTATACTTACTAAACGATTTAGTGATACGTTCATTATGCGTACAGCCAAAGAGTGTAACGCTCTGCCCGAATCTGTGTTTCCGGATAACTATAACTTGGAAATCTTCAAGACTGGACTGAATAGGTTACTTCTAGGCAAGCGTGCTCTCCTGATGATCAGAGCATCACTTAACACCAGGTGAGATTGTGGTCAAACGCGAGGTTATCGAATATAAAAAAAACCAAGGTATGATTGGCACCAACCGGTACGCATTGGACTAGTGCATGAAAAAAAAAGGATTTTAATAGGCAGGGTCATATAATGATTTGTCCTTTGACATATTATCCAGGGGAACTTTATGAGGGGGTGACGGGTGAAGCCGTCTGTCACCCTAGCAGAAGCAGGCCTCCCCATACCCGGGTGCTAGACGGGAATATCGTCACCCTAAGGGGTCATCTCGAAAGAGAGCTCCGGGTCTGCCGGGGTGCGAGGGATATGTTGGCTACTATCACACCTCCGGCAGTTAATGACCCAAAGTGCGTGCGTTTTAATCGGTTTGAGCCCGACATAACCTCCCTAACCGGGTCCAGCGAATCCGTGGGGATTTTTCGCATGACAAAAAGGGAAGCTTTATCAAATGTACTCTTCCGCCTTTATTACGGCAAAAAACTTATGCGTTTCAAATGATAACTGTCATAATAACATTTTAATTTCCGTTGCTAACTTCAGTTTTATTTATTAATAAAGAAAACTATTATTATACATAATTACTAAAAAGTACGATATGTACTAACACATAAGCAGCAAAACAGTAAGTAGTAAGCACCACGGTAGCCTAGTGGTATGGGTAATGGACTGCTGAGACGAGGTTTCAGGTACGATCCCAGGTTTTACCATGGCGTACACTAATGTCTTTTCGATGCTTTTCGAAGTTATGTGTGTACTCATCGCAGGTGTATAAGTGCCACTTATTACATTGGGACCTAGACATGAACTGGCGAAAGCTAGCACCTCTGCCTACTTCTTCAGGGATATAGGCGTGAGTTTATGATAAGTTATGTACAACTTTGATGAGTGAAGTTGCCGCGATCGCTATTATCTTCTCATTTGAAACGTATAGTAAAAGAAAATTCGGTCAAGGAAAGTCATACGCAAGAGCTAGTGGTGGTAACAAGGAGAGCTCTGGATGTTTACACGTTCGGGAACGCGTCCTACTCTGAGCCGAACCACTGGCTTGTGAACATACGACCACGGACAGACGTGCAGTACGTGCTTGTAGTGCTTGATTATTTTCGAACGAAATAATGAATAAGTGAACGAAAATATTAGGACTTGTTTTTTTATTATTAAAGTGAGTATCGTTTTTTTAATCATCATTCATCTGAACCTTTTCCCAACTCAGTTGGGGTCGGGTTTCCAGTCTAACTGAGATGCGGCTGAACTTCGATATTTTCCGTGAAGCGACAGCCATCTGACCTCCACAACCAAAGGTCCAATGACTAAATGGCGATATCTAAGTTCCAAGTTAGACTGGTTGGACTTTTGAGAGCTCCAACTACCCGTAACGACTACCACAGATGTTTGTATGGCAACCGGGACCGACGGCTTAACGTGCTCTCCGAGGCACGACGACGAGGCATGAGTATCGTTTTTTTAATGTGTGACATATATTGGCGATCCTTGACATTACGTGAAATTGTAAAAACGACGTTTTTATTATCAGAAAAAAAATAAAAATAATAAGTGCCTTTAAAATTGAGAAAAGTGAGGGTATAGGCGATAGGAGAGGCCTATGTTCAGTTTTGGACGTCCTATGACTGATATGATGGTGATGATGAATACCTAGACGGAATTTGAAACCGCGACATGTCTTAAAGAGAGTATGCTCTGACCACTTGAGCTATTAGACGACGTCTAGAGCATTTGAAATTGTCCTTTACGTCTTTGAAAGGGATTTAGGAGTTGGAAGTTGGACAGTGAGCGGAGCAATACGATAGGCACCCTTTTTTATTATGCGCAAAATCTCTACGGATACCACCTCCGCCAAAGTCAGTGGAGGTAATTATGTCGGACTCAAACCGACTAAAACGCACTCCGTCTATGGGTCTTTCATTGGAGGTGAGATTATATAAGACATCTCTCACACCCTGGCAGATGACCCCCTTTCACTAATGTGGCAACCATAGTGTCCCTATCTAGCCTCTCGATGTGGGGAGACGTCACCCCCAGCCCCGCGCTCATGAAGAATGGAGGTTATTCTGCGACATTCGATGCCCGAATGGCCTCCTCTCGTCGCGGGCTGTGCGGGCTCGGAGTCTTCTCCGGATCAGCTCCGCCGCTTCCTTCTCGAGCATATTTCTTGCTCGCAGAAAGAGACAGCGGCAGCTCACGCGCTTGCACATTTTACCATCGCTGTGAGCATGGCGGTGAGCGAGAGAACTCCCACCCCTAAAATCTTAAGGCTGACTTGGCTACTGTAGTGGCGACGGGTGATTTTTTTGGAGGGAAACAGGTGGAAATAGTTTTTCCTTTTATAGAATGACCATAGCAATTTAGTGTGAAATTCTGGGCGTTCTGATTGAAAATTCCAAAACACTTGCGTTCGGGTTCCAAAACACTAACTAATGTAATGGTTTTGCGCAAACGCATGTTATTACTGGCAGGTGCGCGGCCATTCGTCATCTTGAAGTTATTTCAGTTGCACTGGAGCGTCAGGCGATGTTATCTATGTCACTGAAAATAGTCACTTTCATAATTTTGTGACGGATCCAGTAGAACTGTCACCTTTATCTTACAGTGGTTCCCTATTGCTTCCGTAACCTAAGAGCATGGGAATCTGCATCCCCTTTCTCCTACCTTTTGGATTGACTTATACAGCTTATATGGGAGTGACTTCTTCTTTTCTCGTGTCGATTAATCAGATCTTATCAAATTATTCGGGAATTGAAATTCTGCTATCCTGACCGCCCTGTCAGTTATATTATTTAGACCAACTTTAGTGCAGACATAAGGGATATGAAAGTAACTGACGTTTGACCTTTTAATCCTGAGAAGTTTGGGTCTGGAATATGGTCTTATATTCCAGAAATAGCCGAAATAAAAAGGTATACGAAGACCAGAAATCTTTGCTCGTCGGCTGTCCTGATAATAGCTAAAATGGTAGAATTTTTTATCAATGTATTTCAGTGTTCTATGTAATCGCCGATGCGAGTGATATATTGGTTACTATGTCACCTCCGGCAACTAAAGACCCAAAGACGGCGTGTTTCCAACAATTTTAGTTACTTAACATCTAATTCTGGAATCCATTTATCTTCAACGCTTTATCAGCGACCACACCTACTTTATTATTCACGGCCAGTTATTTATACACGTATTAATATAAATATCTCGTTCGTGAAGTCTATGAACTCGGCTCCACATAACGGCGTTTACGTCAAATAATGTTTTGCTCGGCCAAAATAACATCACGTCAGGTGATTCGAATTGCTTGTTCCAAGAGCATATTTTGACAGAATTGATGAGTTGAATGATTCATCTCGTGATTGATGCGTATTTGTACCAGTTGCATCCAAAACTTTTTATGGATGGGACTGTCTTCTGACCCACAACCTCGAAGCGAAAGTCTGCGGCTGCGTAAATGTATAAACTTCAACGCACATTGGACCAGACAATCGCTGTGTTAGAATTATGGAGAAGATTTAGTACTTCAAATATCAAATACTTATCAAAGCTATCTTCAAAGCTATCTCAACATCTGTTAATCATCAGGTCAGCGACGTCGGTAGGTTAGTGGTTAAGGAAACGGCTTTATCTTGTCCATTAAACTAACAACGTGAACCCACTCCTACCGCAAGCCATTGAGGATAACTGGAGAAATTAGAGAAAATTTCGGTTGCTAATTTGCTTGCTAACTTGCTAATTAATTCTTAAAAAAAAGATGTTGGACGAAGGCCAGAAGTCATCTTTACACGTCGGCTGTCCTTAATATCGCTGGGGTGCGAGGGATGCGTTGCTTACTACTTGTATCTCACCTCCGGCAACTAAAGACCCAAAGATGGCGTGCGTTTTAGGCGGTTCGAATCCGACATAACTACTCCAACCGGGTTTCTTCGCACGATAAAAAAAGTGCTCCATGTAATTGAACAGTTCAGTTATTAAGAAATGTTTATTGCCTTATTCCTCCGCCTGGTAAGGCACCCCGTAGTCCCAAAGGGATGGCTTTGCACAAGCACTACCAATTAATATCTTGGAGAGTATCAGAAGGACCTATTCACTAATCATTCATCTATTACACAACTAAATAATCCAAAAATAAAAATCAATTTCCAGAGAATCGGAGTGGCTCTTCGGCACGCCAGCAGGACGCAGACAGCTGCAGGACTCTGCCAGGTTCGGTCGGCTGGTCGTCGCGGTGCTGAGGCGAGGCCACGACTTCGACAGTCTCGAGGCCGTAAAGGAGGAGTTAACTCACGCTGCCAAGATGCTCTTACCATTTGGTTTTTCCGGACAGGTAATGTGAACCCTGGATTGTGGGGTTACGGAACGGACGGACGTTCTTTAAATTTTTGTATTTTTATTTATGGCACGTCAATTTGACTTCTCCTCGCCTGATGGTAAGCTGAAGGCAAGGTCTCAGGAAAGAGGGTCACCATAACAAACACGTACAGTACTACAATGGCTCAGCGTGACGGCCTCATCAGATGCTTTTTCACGCCCCTCTTAAAGGACCCCGGAAGGTAAGGAATTCCAAGACTTAATGGTGTGGCAGAGAAAAGACTCACCGAACCGCTTGGTTCTTGATAGAATATTCCGCATCGTATGCGGGTGACAGCTAAGCCCTGCACGTGTTGTCCTGTGTAGGAAAAAGTGTTCTCAGTTGAAACTAGTCACGTAACTTTATCATATTCATATTTAAATGACAGTTTGGTGACACAGTTTTAGTACAAAAAGGCCTTTCGTACATTATGCAACCAGAAAAAACTGGATTCTCGCAGATGAGGTCATACATAGTTTCCATCCCGAGACAAGAGATAAGAAAATATTGTTCATAAGGTTCAAAGTACGACTGCAGAAGGCTATAGGGCAAAGTGGACATAGCAATTGAACAGTAGCTTTAGAGATGATACCTGACGGGAAAGTATCACCCCCCCTACCTGATTCACCTTTGTCTGACGTGTTGTGTCGTGATGCATCAGAGAAGTATCAGGTTTATACATTTAATATTATGGTTGCGCTCATATATTTCTAGTATAGTGTTCTGACGGCTTGTGTTGTGTTGCGTCAGAAGCGATCAAACACAACATTTCAAATAAATATGTTGCGTGTTTATGGCTGAAAATGACGTCAGACCATACCCAAATACAAGAGCAGGCAGATGATGAAAAGCTCCATCTGCATGTTCCAGATTCCATTCCTCTCCCTGGGCAGCGACGTGGGACGAAGAGTGAAGGTGTTCGAGGGCTCGTCGCCGACGTCGGGCGCGCTCGTGGTGGAGGACGTGGCCGTGGACGGCGCCACGCACCGCCGGCTCGTCTTCCTCGACAACCAGTTCTTGGTGCAGTCTGAGGCGAAACTCAAAACTGGTATTAACATTGAACTGGAAACTGTTTTCGCTTCTATATCCTTATATCCCCGCTCAGTGCAAAAAGTTGTATGCATGGATATGTTAGACTGGAAAGCAACTGAGTTGGAAAAAGGTTCAGAGAATGATAAAGTCCCCAGTAGGTCAGCCACATGTAGGTGGCAGACAAGCACACGGCCCACCTGATGGAAAACGGTCACCGTGGCCTATATACGTGTGCAAAACTAAGGGTGTCACACACGCGCTGCCCACCCTGAAGGGAAAGGGGGAGAGCTGGGAAGGGGTGGGGAGGCTAGGAAGGGGAGGGGAAAGAGGGGTAAAGGGAGCTCTGGCTACCCTACTTACCGGCGGGAACACAACACGATGGTTATTATGACCGCGGTCTTCTGTAGGGCGGAGGTACTTCCCCAGTTGGACAGCTCATTTCGGACGGATGCTCTTTATTTGCTAAGTTTTGTAGTTTTAAACAACGCTAACAGCTAAATCCACTGCATCAGGACTTTATCCTAGCTTCTTACCATCTAACTAGGTGTACTCAGTTGAAGAGCTGTATTTGAAAAACAATATTTACCATCATCTGCCGTTTAATCGTCTGATACTCTCCATGATAATTGGTAGTGCTTGTGCGGCTAAGCACGTAATTAATTTCCTTACGCTTTACACCGCATAGCAAGGAATTGTGTCAATTTTTTTTTCCAAATTTATTTAGATGCAACCTTTTCGGTTAGAAAGTTATTGGGTGTTTAATACACCTCTGCCTATCCCTTCGAGAAGTACGGGCGTAGTATGTAGGTATTATTTACCATCAATTTTAATATTTTTCAGTAAAAAGAAAAAACAAGACCAAACTAGTAGTAGACTTCGGCCACATATCTCTGTACCACTCGTTCATGTGTGTGGGTGTGCAGCTGTCTCGCTCGCCCTCCTGCTCCGTGGCCGTCCTTGGCCTTGGCGGGGGCAGCCTCTGCATGTTCCTCAGGAAGTGCTGCGACGGCCTCAAGGTCACGGCGGTTGACCTTGACCCCACTATGCTGGACATCGCTAGAGACCATTTTGAACTGCAAACGGATGAGAACTTGGAGGTCCAGATCAAAGATGGGTTGGATTTTTTGAAGGATGAAGTTAAAAATGGTGAGTGAGGTTTTTCTCATAATAGAAATGTGATACAACAGATTCAGTAGCGGAACCGGTGTCGCCAAATTCATACATACAACCGTTTATAATACGTTGTATTACTAGTAAACAAAATTAATTCAAATCAAATGTACTACAAACGAAAACACACTTTAACCGTTCAAAATAGAGATTACTTTGCTATAGAAAAAAATATTTATGACGTTTCAAAATTTGAATCGAACAAGTTTAAATATTCACGAATAGTTTAGACGTATGTCGATGAATTCTAAGAAAATTATTTAAAACTTTAACTTAACGTAATAAGGTTCATATTGTCGAATTTGTCCTTGTAAAAACGCAAAGCAATGACACGCGTACTTTCCCGCCTATTTTTGTTTTCTATGGTTTTTGTTGTTATAGAGTTTTGTAAAAATATTAATAATTAAAGTTTTCGGGATTCGTTGGTAAAGCACAGGATGACAAATGGTCATGACCTTGTATTTGTTCATGTTTCAGGAAACAAATACAGCTCGGTGATGTTCGATATGGACAGCAAGGATCGCTCGGTGGGCCTGTCGTGCCCCCCCAGGCAGTTCCTGGAGAACCACGTGTTGGATGACGTCAGCAATGTTCTTACTGCCGATGGTAAGTTTATGAACTTTTTATGAAGACGGTAGAAGTGTAATACCCACATTTCGAGAACTCAGGGAAAACAAAGTCGCGTTCTCTGTCCCTATATCTCTTTCCTTATGTCCTTTTGTATGCTTAAATCTTTAAAACTACGCAACGGATTTTGATGCGTTCTTTTTAATAAATAGAATGATTGAAGAAGGTTTATATGTATATAACATCATGCTACAACCAACTGTTGCGGAGCAGAAATGAAAAATGTTGCAAAAACTGGGTGACACAGACGAATTTGCGCTGGTCAGCTAGTTACTAATATATGAAAGGGGGAATAGAAATAAAATGGACAGCTAAATTCTGTACTTCCCTCAGTAGATTCCTTTCGAATTTTCAATATCTTTATATGTAAGATTACAGAAGACATACTTACTCTTTTCAGGACATTTCATCCTAAATTTGGTCTGCAGGGAGACCGAACTCCACGAATCCATTCTCGAGACCCTTAAACGCCATTTCCGGCACCTCGCCACCGTGAAACTGTATGAGGAGGTGAACGAAATTGTCTTTGCTACTAACAGTTCCAAGCCTTACATCAATGAGGACTTTGAGCAAGCGATCAGAGACCTGAACGGAGCCGCGAGGCAGAAGAAGCTCGTCGATATTAGGTGTGTGGACTTGAAAGACTTTATGCAGTCGGTTACTATTCTTTCTTAAGGAATCGGTCTCACAAAAGAGGTGTTTTATATACACGGTGATTTTATAGTTGTTTCGGAAAAAGAATATTTTGTTTCACACACAGTTTCGTTAGCAAAATCGACTGGAAGTTTTAATTTTGGATAAAAAGAAAATTACTTATTACTTATTATGGCAATAATGTACAGGTGAACAGAAAAATGAAAATTTTTTTCGCCACATTAGGACTTCCTTACGATTTTACTATAGAAATTGTGGCCAAAATCAACCGGTATACTAATGAGCTATATACGCGACGGACACGTACTTCTGACACGGTCCCGGTAAAATATTACAGAAATTCAGACGCGGCATACGTGTCGTGATGTGTCGTGACGCGGCAGAAGTCTACTGACCGACGACACAACACGACATATCAATGACCCTAACTATTAAATGTATGCTTCTGGCGCGTCACGACTCGCCGCGATACGTAAATATGTTTCTGGAGTTTATGATGATGTATAACAAAATTGGACAACACGTACTCATGTGTAAAATAAAACTGGAAGGAACTTTAGTTTTATAGAATGGCAGTTATGTTTAACAAGATTAAATGTAACTTCGAAATGTTTAAACAATTGTATGATTTTAAATTTAATTTTAATATATTTTATAAGGACTATGTACTATAATTTTATTTACAGTTTTAAGTCAAAAAGTGAATATTTCTTAGTTTATTAAATAAATAAAAGTAACATGTACTTTTATTGTGTTCTTCTTAAAGTCAATGGCTCAGATAGTAGTTGGGAGATTACCATTACAAGGAAATGATCGAGATGTAGTGAGAGGATTGGTCAGCCTAGACCCTGGCTTACCGGATTTTTATTGTAGTCACAGACCATTACATTGGATATAGATTATATTCAAATTGTATATTTTTTATTACTTGGGGTCAAATTTCTGAGAAAACTTTAATGCAATTTTTTATCAAGAAATTTTAAAAATATAAATCTAGAATGGGTCTTGGTATTCAGTGATATTAAGTATTCAGAATTGGTCCAGCTGAATAAACTTCCATTGTCAACCATATTCTGGATGTATTCTTGACATATTGAGATTTAAATTGATGTACCGTCGAGCGGGGTGAATAGGGATGGTATGCGTGTGAACTGAGGGACCACACTGGGAATTCGGAAAATAAATTACCAAGGATTTAGTAGTAGATTAGAAACAATTGTAGAACGAATCTTGGAATTTGTAAAAAAATGTATCAAAAACTACAGCCCTTTATATGTGGTCCCTCAGTTCTCACAGACTATTTAGCCAGATCTCGGAAATTATCCTTCCAATGAAGATAATGTGATTACACACATTTAGTATAAAATTAGTAAGGTTCATTTATACTAAATAACAGGTCCCAAAGCATTAAAGAAAAAAAAACTACGTCCAAACTATGGTCCCTCAGTCCACACTAATAATATACATATTTCAGTGAAAATTACTGAATCAAATCCCTAAATTTTCCAGCTATGGTTAGAGTGAGTCTTTATACATTTTCTAAAAAAGAAATGGAGCAAAAATATTGGCGCAATTTCAAGATAATGAGTCTTAAAACTGGTCCCTCAATCCACACGTCCATTATCATATTTCGTGTGCTAACTGTTTGACCAAAGGAATACCTATCAGAAACTCAAGTGAATGTACCTTTTAGTAGAAAGTTTCTACTAAATAATCGAAAACTTAAATTGTTTATTAATTGCCTTCAAGCTGAGATAATCATTCATTATTAAGCCTAAGAAAATACACCGAGTAGTGTGACCACAAAATGAAACAAAATGTATACAGTTTTTAAATATCATTTATGATACTTCGTATAATATAGCATTAGACAGAACTAAATAAAGGTACATTTTTTAATATTATGATAAATGGAGTTAAGGTTGTCACGAAACGACATATAAAGAGGTTTTAGAGTTAAGGAAGGTTTATTAGAAAAGGTACAGACTATTATAAAAGAAAGTAAGGGTGTATGAGTAATCAAGGGTTAAGGAAGGATTTTCCTGGTAATGTCCAAGGTCTTCGTCACCAATGTGACTCTTGAAGTCAGGTAGATATTTCCAAGATGTATGCCGTAGATTGTAATAGCAATGAAGATCTTTATTAACCTGGGGTAGGTTCACCGACTATAGTTGCAGCATGCAATGATGGCTGTTTGAACATGGCTGGTTTTGCTCACAATGAACAGTTAGATGAATAACTAAAGAAAAATATGGCGAGACTGGCACATAAGAAAATAAACTTCACACACCAAAATTATTTTCTTCTGTCCACCAGTCGTTCTGTCCAAGCGTGACGCAACTATAATTGTCTCTGTTATCATAACAGTAAAGAACAGAACCTACAAAATTATAGGAGCATCTGAATTTGTTCCATCATTAATCCCAGGCGGTCTTGGCCGTTACTGATGTCACTGTTTTATGAATGAGCGTTTCTTTTGCTATGATGACCAACAGTTGAAAATTATTGAAAGTACAGACCAACAAATATTCTTACATTCAGTAAGCTACATCCAAATGTTACCTATATAAAAATATTTTTTTCAATGATTTGTTGATCTTGTTACCGACATTTACAATTAATACACATTTGCTCCATTTATCATAATATTAAAAAAATGTACCTTATTTAGTTCTGTCTAATGCTATATTATACGAAGTATCATAAAAGAGATTAAAAACTGTATACATTTTGTTTCATTTTGTGGTCACAGTACTCGGTGTATTTTCTTAGGGTTAATAATGAATGATTATCTCAGCTTAAAGGTAATTAATAAACAATTTAAGTTTTCGATTATTTAGTAGAATTTTTTTACTAAAAGGTACATCCACTTGAGTTTCTGATATTCCTTTGGTCAAACAGTTAGCACACGAAATATGATAATGGACGTGTGGATTGAGGGATCAGTTTTAAGACTCATTATCTTGAAATTGCGCCAATATTTTTGCTCCATTTCTTTTTTAGAAAATGTATAAAGACTCACTCTAACCATAGCTGGAAAATTTAGGGATTTGATTCAGTAATTTTAATAAATATGTATATTATTAGTGTGGACTGAGGGACCATAGTTTGGACGTAGTTTTTTTTTTCTTTAATGCTTTGGGACCTGTTATTTAGTATAAATGAACCTTACTAATTTTATACTAAATGTGTGTAATCACATTATCTTCATTGTAAGGATAATTTCCGAGATCTGGCTAAATAGTCTGTGAGAACTGAGGGACCACATATAAAGGGCTGTAGTTTTTGATACATTTTTTTACAAACTCCAAGATTCGTTCTACAATTGTTTCTAATCTACTACTAAATCCTTGGTAATTTATTTTCCGAATTCCCAGTGTCGTCCCTCAGTTCACACGCATACATAGGGATGCAGGAGTGAATAGGGACAAAATGGTCAGCTAAATTCTGTAGTTAATTTCTTTCAAGCGAAACTTTGGACTAGTTCATCGTAATAACAAAATCATCAAATATCTGAAAACAGGCTTTT
Organism: Pelosia muscerda; assembly: GCA_963691645.1. NCBI lineage: Eukaryota > Metazoa > Arthropoda > Insecta > Lepidoptera > Erebidae > Pelosia > Pelosia muscerda. Next base: position 2,276,380 of record OY829100.1, read on the forward strand.
TGGAAATTTAGTAAAAGAAATTATTTAAAAGATTACATTGACCATTTTATTCCTATTCACCCCGTTTTAATGTATGATTTGTCTTAGCCCTACTAAATCGATCGATAATCGAAACGATTAGTGAACTATTTATGTGTAAGTTAGTTACACAGAGTGCACCTATATATATTATATGGTTAGCGAAACCTGAGTATTGTTTCGCGGTCGGTAGTTGGAAAACACGACACGGTCAGTGCTGTGTGTCGTAACATGTGCAGTTAGCAGTTTAGGCAGCACGTGTGTGACGCCCCTGGTGTTGCAAACGTCCATAGACCACGGTAACCACTTCCCATCAGGTGGGCTGTGTGCTTGTCTGCCACATAAGTGGTATAAAAAAGTGCAATGTGTGCGTTGACAAAGAACTTCAGTGTATACTCCAGTCAGCTTGTGCGGGTTTCGCTAACCATATATAATTCAACGCAAAAGTTTAAAAAAGTAAATATATAGTATGTATATAGTTCTTATCAACGAGTAATATACCTGTGATTTTAGTCAGTTACGTCTGCTTATATATATAAATGAAACTGCAAAATAAAAGTAATGCATTTAATGCCGTTTCTTTGTTTACCGATCGCTCCCCACTCGAGGCTAGCACTCGTTCCAATTTCACATTATTGTCTCACCCAAACCAACAGACATTTCTGTTACACAAGCAAACAACACTGCATCAAAAACAAAATTTCAACACGCTAACGATTAGGCTTCCATCATATCACAATTGGCACCTATGAGGTCTAAAAACAACAAATATACAATAATTTAAACATTAATATTCGCAATGAAATAAATTACAAATAGCGATGCGCTTAAATACTTTAAGCGGAATACACGACACTCGAATTATAAATAATGTCTTCAAAACACTTTCTTCAATATGTTCTTAAGACTTTTCTTCTTCTTACCGGTTTGTTCCGGACCGTTCTGGGATATCTCTGTTGATTCTGACCAGAGACTCCCTGTTGGTGATTCAGAAGCCGATTTCTTATTTACATTACCATTGTAAACTGGCTCTGTTCTCACGACTGGACTAGGCGTACTCCTACTGCTCTGTCGACTCAGCGTCCTCAGAAAAGCTGGCGATGATAACCGCCGTGTTTTCATCGTCTTACTCTTCAAGTTATTGAAGAAAGAACCATTGGTCTTTGGTGAATCCCTTTTTAGAGGGATAGGGTCCTCGATCTCATTGAACTCCTTAGGCTCCGGCACGGGAGCATAGAACTCCTCCTCATCTAAAGGAATAGGGTTATCCTGTAATTTTCCAATGCTGTCCTGTCGTAACCATTCTTTGGGCGGTTCCACTTCTCCTTCTCTATGTATTATAGAAGTCTTTCTTCTCCTATTCTTGCGAGCGATCTGCCACTCGCCTTCGTCTTCGTCTCTGCTCACCTCATCAGTAGACTGCCGGGCAATTTGCAGCGCTTCTTCGCTAGGTCGCCGTTTCTTGGCCGATGGTGTGGCGTGTCCACTGACACCTTCCACTGATTTCCGTCTTACCTTATCTTGTTTCTTTTTGGTCTTTTTGACTATTGGTACCATAACTGTATCAATTTTTCGTCTCTTAGAGAAAAGATATAAGATAATAGCTATGATAATTGATTGAAAGACGACAAATTTGAAAAAGTTGATATTGCCAAACCAGCTTTCTCTTTCCTCCATCAGGATATGCATTGCTGCCGCCATCTGGCTGAGCTGGTCTTGTAAAGATGTCATTTGATCTAAGTATTTCTGCTCACGTTCGTTGCTTTTCCGACGTTCCTCGGTCATCTGCAAGACCGTCTTTTCGAAGGTCCTCTGCATCTCTTCCACCTGCTTCTTGTACCGTCTGCTTAGTTCCTCCAAGTACTGGCCCGAAAGAGACATGTTGCGCTCCAGCGTCTGTAACAGTTAAATTGTGGCATGAGCAATCAAGTTATTATACTAGCGTAAATGAGTTACAGTCTCCTCATTACCGCGTTCCTGAATTTAAAATATCAAATGAACTAAAATATGGACTTTTTATGACAGCCTGATGAGCATGATTAAGGTTGTGTGCCCTTCTTAATGCGAAATATTGAGGCTGAGATTTTAAGAAGGTTAGAAATGTGGGTTCAACTCAGTCCGTCCTGGGGCGAGGAAGTAAAGTATTTAGTATCTCTACTATAACAAACTCTAAAATAAATTACAATAATCCTCCTAATAGGTAGGTTTAAAAATGGAAAAAGTGAAAGTGAAAACAGGACTTGAATTTGCGCCCAGTCTCTTACAGAGCGAAAATGATATTGACGAATGATGATGATGAAATCCACGTAGTAGCTATCATCATCATCATCTTAGCGTTAGTTTCGGTCGCATCTGAAGCTTTCACCTCGGAGTCCACGTAGTAGCTATATAAACTTCTATTCAATAATATTAGAAGTATTAAGGTGCGACCTGATTTGTGACATGAACAGCGTACCAGACAGTGCGACACCAAGACATAACGTTGAGCGTGGACGTAACAACTTGCAGCATGTCACAATATTATCTTCAAATGTCAAAAATAATGTAAAAAAAGTCATAGTACACACCTTTACTCTATTGGATAGCCTCAGAAACACTGATTCCTTCTGTATTGTGGACTGAGCTTGATTCTGATTTTGAGACGCTTGCACGCCTGAAGGAGTTGGGTCCACAGCCATCTGATCGAAATCTGATATAAAGTTATCATTGTCAATTACTATAGGTTCCATCGGTTCTTCCAAGCCATTCAAATCTTTTGATTTATCTGTGACAACTTCCAATTTACCGTTTTTGAATTCAGTTTTCTGATTACCATCTTTATTATCGGTGTCAGTAATAGTTTCAGCAGCTTTTTCTACTTCTGTTTGGGCCTCTGGCAGTTCTTGTACCGTTTTTTCTTCGATTGCAGGGGTCTCTTCTATTTTAACGTCTGTTGAATCGTTTAACTCTTTAGGCAACTCTATAGGTACAGTAGTACGTTCGGTAACCGTCTCGGTTGGTTTTTTCTCTTCTGATTGAGTAGTCTCATTAATATTGTTATCATCTGTTGCAGTATTTTTATCTGGCACTAATCTTATATCCTGTTCGGAATTTGTTTCACTACTCACGTTTTGCGGAGACTCGTCTACAGTTCCGTTCATGGTAACATTTAGTTCAGTTTCAAAGCTTGTGTTCAAAACTACTTTTTTCTCTTTAATAGCTATAATATTACAGAGGGCGGCTAAATATTTTTGAGAAAACAAAGCATTCATATAAGCAACGCGTTCATCACTAAACTCTATAGTCTTTGTACTTTTAAAATCAAGTCCAAACGGCTGACAGATGCCGGTGCACTTCAGCGTGTCGCGGAGGAATACCTGGCGCACTAAACTCACTAACTTGTCCGAGCTACAACTAATCAATTCATACACTTCATTGTAAAGAGTCTCACTGCAATTATCACACACGATTATATGGCTAGGGGAACAACACCGTTTGTACGCATTGTCTGTTGACGTATCGTTGTGTTCCGATGATACATTTTTAGGAACTTCAGTTTTCACCAGCGCCTGGGCCGCTTTCTTCATGATTGACATCACTGCGTCTCTTGCAGAACCGAAAAGGTTTTTAGAAGGCTCGCTTTCGGCGGTCGGGATGTCTGGCACGTCAATTATATCGTCGTCTTCGTCATCGTCGATGTGAGCTGGATGCTGCGAACTCTCTTTCTCCAGCACTTCAAATTCTGATGTCCCATACAGTTTGAACAGTGATATTGGGCAATAATGTTCCGAACCGTGATGCGACAACATTTCTACTTTGATAAATTTACCAAATAAATGCGGATACAGATCGAAGCTCTGTACGTCTCTCATTTCTTGCGCTGTGAACTGACCCACGCTAGCCCACTCTCGTGTTGGGAACCGATCGCTGAAATAAACAGCAATATCTTTGGGAGTGGAGGAAAATAATTCGAAGTTGGCTATTTCTATTTTCTGAGCTTGCACCGCCTCGCAAAGTTCCACAACGAACCAGATACGACTGTTGCATGTATTGAGCATGTACTCATCTCTGTTGGGCGACAGTATGGAGCTGGCTGAGCCTGCCTCTGGATTGACAGCAACTATTTTGGCTCCGCAGGCTAGCGAAGCATAGTTTTTTGATCTTAATTTTGTGCTTTTACTACTAAAGTTCGTATTACTATGACTAGGTTGACTTGAATGGTTTAGGACAGTGTCTTTTTTCTCAGCTTCAGCTAGTTGCTTCTGTGCCCATTCCGAGAAGGAGGGGATGTCCTCCTGTGGTGTTTCAGGTTTGACTGGAATGTTTTCTATAACTTGTTCTTTTGAGTCTTCCACTTGAGATTCGGTTACTGTTTCTGGTTCTACTGGCGCTGCTTGAAATGGTTCTTCTACTTGTCTAGTTTCGTGCATGGGCTTTGCTTTAACGACAACCCGGGGCTCTGTGCTTTCTTTTTCTGCATCTTCAGGGGGTTTTTCTTCGACACTGTCGACGGATTCACCGTCAATGATGGAGAATATTTGGGTGTCGTTAAGTTCCTCGGAGTCATTTACAAACAATAGTTCGTCTGGATGCCTCAAGTCCAATTTGGCGTTGTCTGCTAACGATATGATCACTGGTGGCTGTCCGGTGTCAGGTAACCTGGAATAAGAGAAAAAACATAAATTAGATACTTCATTTTGAAGTATGCTTTAAAAATGCTGCTGTGATTTTGTGTATAAAGCAGTAACACACCACACAAAACCTCAATTCTTTTCAGTGTTACTGCTGTTTGCTAATGGAAAAGACTACCAAAAAGCCCAAAAGAAGGTTGATATTAAAACTTTGAGTTACGGGGAAATTAACCATGTATGAAAAAATAAATAATAATAAATAAATATTCTAGGACAATCTACACAACGTCACCTAGACCCATGGTAAGCATAGCTTAACTAGCTTGTGTTACTGGTTCTAGAATGCGGATAAACATAAGTAAGTTTAATTCGGACCTTCAAATATCATTAATATCCGAAAGTATCAACACGGAAAGAATTCTGTTTTTCATTTCTTTTCTCACTTAATTCATAATAATATTTATAATAACATCCATGACAACACGGATATTAAATAAACCTAAGTAGTAGATGTATTATTAGACGTAGGACAGAACGATATCTCCCAACCCAATTGAGCAGTCCAACTGGGGAAGTGCCTCCGCCCTAATAACCTTATATTGTATTTCCGGCTGTGAGTAGGATAGCCAGAGCTTATTGGAGAGGTTTTGTACGGTCAGTGGGACACTGCTCTGTGGTGGTATTAGGTCCTGCAGGGTCAGTAGCACGAGTGTGGTGCCACTGGCGTTGCTATCGGCCACGGTAACCGCTGGTGGTCCGTGTCCTAAGTGGTATAAAAATATCTCAATGATAAAAAGTCGCTCGCAGCCTCACAGAATCCATCTGTAAATACTCTCGTTACTATAAAAGCGCAATGGACTGTTAATATTCTATGTTATTGATGTATATTGGACTCAATGCAGACAATTGAGTCAATCAGCATACTCGCTACAAGTTTCACGAGTGATACACCATTATTCTTGAACGTATAATGAGTTTAGTGTTGAACAGGCTGGAATTAATTGAATGGAGTGGTCACATTGAATTGTTTTTGCGCAAACATTTAATATTAAGTAAGGAATAAATCCATATAGTCACGGAGAAAGTATATCAATGCCCTATTACATCCGATAGGTGTCCTAAAAGGCGACTAACGCGTATTTCCTATACGCAGGTGATATAACTGGGGCAGAAGGAAAAAACTCGAAATAAAACTCTGTGCCAACCCGTCTGGGCAGCATGAAAACATTAGGCCAAAGTTTCTCAACATTGGGAAAGGCCCATGTTCAGCAGTCGACTGCCATAGCATTTCATTGAAAGAAAAAACATCGCATGCGTTCAGAAATAACATTTACAGAAGTAGGTATCTAATGTATTCAAACAATCTGTGAACAATTAGAATTAATCAGCAACATTTTCTCGATTTTTCCAATCTGAATAAATTTCACATTCGATAAATAATCAATAAATTTGAATAGAATTAAATTAAACACGGTGTTTATTCATTACAGATGGTGATTTGAATATTCGTGAGTATTCTGAGATAGGCTCGGATTTAAACACGATGGTATATGCGACAAAGGCACACACGTGTAAATATTGCAATGAATGTCAAATCTTGCCAGCGACCTTATGCCTTTCAATTAATCTTACTATACCGATAGATCTAGTTTCCGTTTTTATAGTATGGAATGACTTTTTATATCTGTTTAAAAATATGTATTTACCCTCGGGTCAAAGAAATGAAAGTAATAGGTATTTGGTACTTCGTCGAATCCATTATTAATAATATCAAAAAACAGATATGAATGAAAAAATCACATGAACTGCCATAACATTGAAGTAAATAAAGATAGCTCATTATTTCCAAGGACGCCAATAATACAAAACTTCAGTAATACAATTCCACAGTTTAATTCAATCCCGTTCCTTTTAAACGTCCAATATTGAGCCTAGACGCTCGTAGAGAACCAGTATTACACAATAAATTTCTCTGGCCCTCATTTCATACCAATAAAAGAGGTCCGTGAGCTGGAAACTTAATACTTACTCAATACTTGGAACAATTTCACGATTAATTAACTCATTTATGTTTAGGTATTAACGATTTAGTGTACAGAACTATGGTCGGGCCTATCTTATTTGCCAATCAGAGAATTTAGACCGTCCACTCGTCTACAATTTTATTATTTGTACGAGAGTGATTATTGTCTGTCGCCTGAGAGGCCTGCTTCAACTGTGTAATTCTCTAAGCATACAGCGTTGTGACAACCTTGATACAGATTGTCATTGGTCGATCTCCAGTGATGTCATTCAGTTCGACCAATGACACTATCAAAGTTGTCGCAGCGCTGTGCTCGACGTTGTAAGTTCAGAGAATGGCACAGTAGAGCCTCATTCGCAATTCAGCAGGTGTACTGGCTTGCAGGTGTTATCTGAGGTTTCAAAGATCTTGGCTTAGTATAACAATAAGTTGAAATAAAACCACTTATTACGGGTTCTATCGCAATATATTTGATCATAATTTCAGCTATAGGACGTCCACTGCTGAACATAGGCCTCCCCAATCGACCTCAGATCCGACCGGTTGGAGGCGGTTTGCATCTAACGAGTACCCTGTAGTAACCTCTGAATATGTCATTTGTCCATCTCGCATCTTACGCTTTGTCTACCAGTACGCGGTCTCCATTAGAGAACCTTTCGGCTCCAACGGCTATCTGTTCATCTTGCCATATACCCCGCCCACTATCACTTGAGCTCCCTACATTTGGTATTATGTACTTTTAGTCTTACGTTTCGGGTACTACAGATTTCATTTTAATGTGTGACATTCGCGTAAACTTCAGAAATCAATTAGTAATCAATTAGCCTATCGCAGTCTACTATATGCCTCTCCCAATGTTGGGAACCTTTTGCCTATTATTTCCACGCTATATGCTTATTATTTTATTTCAGCTGCATCTCAATGCCAAACGTACAACATATTCTACGTACCCTACACTTATTCGTGTCAACCTACTGGCCCCATTCGGTACAGAGTCGGTTAGGTAACTTTTTAGGTCATACATATAAGTCTGGCTAGCAAAGTAAAATCTTATATGACAGCATGAAATAAAGAATGATGAGTGACGTAACTAAAGCTTGTGTATTTTGACTATTCAACATAATTCGCAACACGATCTGTTACAAACTGAAATATATGTTAAGGCTTGCTTCAGAAAATTATGAACAATACCGTCACTGTTTTGTGTGACGTGACAAGTCATATGTACAATAGGCGACCACAGAACAGAAAGAAACTATTAAAAATGTGACACGACAGTTTCAGTAGCAGAACTGATGTCAAACTCACACGTACGACCGTTAGGTTGCATTACTAATAAAACTATTTTTGATTGTCTTGTACCTTTAATGCCATATTAGCTCAAATCATAACATAACATAAACTCACGCCTATATCCCCGAAGGGGTAGGCAGAGGTGCTAGCACCTACATTTCGCCAGTTTATGTTTAGGTCCTAATGTAATAGGTGGCGAACCTATTGCCATTAACCGGGCACTTATAAACCTGCGATAAATACAGACATAACTTCAAAAAGCATCGAAAAGTCATTGGTGTGTGCCACCTGGGATCGAACCCGTCCGGGAAAGACTTCGTCTCAGCAATCCATTACCCATACCACTAAGCTACCGCGGTAGCTCAAATCATACGTACTACAAAACGAAAACACCTTCAGTTCGAGCGACTTCGCAGAGTACGGGTCTAAAGATGTTTAATAGTATCGATGTGATTATCCTGTAATGTTATTCATTAGATAATTATGATGTCATTGTCTTCCCGACAAATTTCTAGGTGTTTATTAACAAAGTGTCAGTATCGCGTAATATTTGCAGGATATTGTGGTAATTACAGTTTTAGAAACGATGGCGTGTTGCCAATGTGAAGTCAGGAATTTTTGCAGGAAGTTTTTGCTATCCACCGCGGAATCAAGCAATCGTCAATACTGTTTTTAGGGTTCCGAAGCAAAAAAAAAACTGCTATTGGACAGATTTTCTGAGTACCAAGTATCACATTGAAATTTCTACACAAATCATAAGTAGAATAGTTAATGCTTTTGATTTTGTTCACATTTAAAACCTATATAGAAAAATGAGGAGATTCGTAGACGTTCGAAATTTGCCGATATAGCCCACCGGGTTAAAAAGTTGAAGTGACAGTGGGCACATAGCAAGATGAAGAAATGGTCGTTGGAGCCCGAAAGGTAATCGAGATCACGTACTGGTAAATGAGGCACAGAACGGCTGTCCGACATGAAAGGATTATATAATCAGTGTCGAGGGTAATCGTTGGATACAGACTGCCCCCAACCGGTCAGATAGGGGAGGCCTATGTTCTGCGGTGGATGTCTACCTATAGCTGAAATTATGAATAATGTTGATAGGTAAAAAAATTGTACGTTTCATTACCTAAATATAAGCATATTTAGGTAATGGTTTAGGATGAAATCTGCTTAAGACATAGTTTTATTCGTTTTGTTACCGGTTTCTATCTAATAAACTGCAATAGCTCGAAATTTTACCTACTTATGATTTAAAACAAAACATTAATAAAACGTCACACTTTTTTAAGAAAGAATATTTAGCAACCGAAGTTACTAATTTTCAGCACATTTTTTGTTCATCAGTTATGCCTATATCTATACATTTGTACTGATCTGACTTGCAGACAATATTCTAAGTACGAACGCACTAAAATACATATAAATAAACTATCGAAATATCTTATATAATTTAGTTAAAGTTAAGTGCGTCGTATTCTTCGATAACCTACAAGCATTGTTATTGTTTTGAATTTTAATCATATTAATGTGTTTCTTTCACGCTAGCAATTAATTCCTGGACGGTCTAGCTAGAACGTTCGATAGCGATTTTATTACTACTAGTAGGAACTATTTGGATGCAACAGCCTTAAGAAAATTTATTGTGTTGTTCTTCTATATCTATACTATAATTGTAAAAAGTTTGTTTGGACCCCAAAAACTACTGAACGGATTTCGATGCGGTTTTTTTGGTTTGAAGGGGTTTGGTCCAACTTAAAATCTTACGTTTGTTTGATTGCAATCGGTTAAGTAGAACCAGAGTTATGATTAGTAATATACAATTCAAGTTGCACAGATGGAGCTTAGGTCACGATAACCGACAGTCACGCGGGCGGAGCCGCGGGCATAGGCTAAATAATAAGTTAGGGCTTATAAAGAAAAAAAATTGCTCCAGTTGGTTTCCATACAATTGTTTAAAAGAACCACAGATAAAAATAATAATACCTACAGTCACAGGGAACTGAGTTTTACATTAACAATGTTAGTAAAAATAGCTGGCATCTTGAACTGTGGAATGCGGGTACCAAAACCGGGTCTAGGACCTTGAACGAGATGGACATTACCTGGCGATGCTTTTGTACTGACGTCTACTTAAGTACTTACTTATAAACTTTAAAGTGCATTTAAGTAGACATAGAATGTGTATTTTTACAGGGATATATATTTTGGAGAGATTTGCAATTACAGCAGATATATGGACAATGTTTTAGGAACCAATAACCATTTTGGTGCGTTTAATATTTGGATAAGGAACTGTTAGATGAATAACATAACACATACCTAATATAAACTGACGCCTATATCCCCGAAGGGGTAGGCAGAGGTGCTAGCACCCACATTTCGCAAGTTTATGTTTAGCTACCAAAGTAATAGGTGGTGAGCCTATTGCCATTAACCGGGCACTTATAAACCTGCTATAAATATACACATAACTTCGAAAAGCATCGAAAAGTCATTGATGTGTGCCATGGCAAACCTGGGATTGAACTCGAGACCTCGTCTCAGTAGTCCATTACCCATACCACTAGGCTACCGCGGCACGAAACAAAACAATTGCATATCGTGTCATGGTGATAACATTATCGGTAATCTTGATAAGATCACACGTGGGGCATTCTTATCTACGTATTGTGGTATTCTGTTATCACGTTTTGCGGAAATGGAGTCAATTGTTAACTTCGGACAACTAAACTCGTAGCCCGAAACGCACTTGCAGGTACCCGACCTGCAAGTGCTTTATGGGCCTACGAATTCTACAAGTGCGTTACGAGCTACGAATTTAGTCGAGATATGCGGAATTTAGTAGTGGTAGATATATGTAGTTTAATCTCGATATAAACAGGGTGTAAAAGGAACACTCGCGAACCGGAAAGTCCATGGTGGTATGTACTCCTGGTACACAACATATGGGCACGGCAATTTTTTTTTATACAGTTTAACTTGCGTTATTAATTTATAATAGTAATTGATGACTGTCCAACATTTTATGGTTAACCTGCACTTCCTATGTAGGTACGTCCATAATAAGCTATTGCTGTATGCAACTGTGATCATACAGAAATTCCTATAACATGACAAAACGTGACGTCATTTCTCACTATCAATGAATGAAGATGAAATGCTTACGTGTAAAATATCTTGGTGAGTCCTTGGTGGCCACCGTAGGAGAGAAGTTGACATATGAGGAGAACCGCCAACAGCGCCCGCGGCGGCGACATCCTGTAACCGCCGGCGGGGCATTGGCGACGCGCCGATACACCTATCACGACACGAGCCCGACACGACACTGCACACCACCGACTAATCGGAGCCTCTACACTGTATGAAGCACGGTATACTATTGCTGATTAAAATTGATATGGCACTATCACTATTGCAAATTGCAACTTCACCTCTTAGTTCTAAAGTTCGATTTTGCTCGGTACTTGTTAGTGTCCATTCAGACGTTTATTAGATAGCTGTAAGGTCTAATGAAGAAAACGACTTTTACGGATGTTTGCAAAACTAGGATTGCGTGAGAAATCTCGTAGACAATGGGTTCTTAACTCTGTGTGACACAAATACGATGCAAAATCTGGAGGTTTGTCTTCCAACATGTGAAGATTTACAAGTCAACAAGTTTCTATGTTAGTACTGTGAAGATAATAATTATATATTGTCAATACAAGTAAATGGTTTCTTTGAAATTGTGTAGTATGTTGATATTTTCTTTAAAATATGTTTAGTAGTTGTTGTATTTTGCAATGGGTGTAGATATTTGTCAGGGACTAGTTAGAAGCAGTTATACTAATTAGTTTGGTTACACTGATTTAAACACTGATTGGGTCATAGGCATTCCTGTGTTTGTGATACGGCGTCGAGTCGAAACTTTAACAAATAATTTATTTGTAGGTAGGTATCATTTAAACTATTTTAGCAAGACCAAAATCTTAAGAAGGCAATGAAACTATGTCATTTGGTCCTGGTGGTTCAGCAATGCAATGATTTAGTTAATGTACCTACTTACTTACTCACAATTTTATTGTAGTTTCTGTAATGTTTTAAATTACGATGGAGTTTGACATATTATCATTTATGGCTAAAAATCCCCAAATTAAAATAACGATAAAAAGGTGCATTGAGTATTTAGAACCTCCGCAGTTTAAGAACTTTGCTACGAACTGGTGCGTCCGGGATTTTTCGCACGATACAAAGAAAAACTAAGTGGTCAGAACCTTTTTTCCTGAGATATCGATGTTCAATTACTAATCAAATACTAAACTGATCAAAAATTAACATTAAAAATCATTTATTCTGTCTAGACCATTAAAATGCACTTACAAAACGTCAAAGCGTGTACAGACATTAAAGAGACATCGATTTGATTGTAATTCTGTACATCAAATAAGATATCCAAGACTACATTGTATTATCATCTCTACTAATAAACGCCTACAGTGATTGCAATACACATTGCTGGGATCAACTTGTGTTGCAAAACATCGGTTTATTTAACGAGATGTTATTGAATGCCGTAATAAGACAATAACAGTCATCGGACAAATACCGTGATTCATTTGCGAGAATTTTCTTTTTTATACCACTTAGGTGGCAGACAAGCGCACGGCCCACCTGATGGAAAGCGGTCCCCGTGGCCTATGGACGTTTGCAACACCAGAGGCGTCACACAGGTGCTGCCTGCCCTGTAGAAACCTTCTAATGCCCTTCTTGAAGAACCCCATATTGCAGTCGCCTGGGAAAACCACGGCAGGGAGCTCATTCCACAGCTTGAGCGTGCGCGGGATGAAACTCCTTTCATACCGCACAGTGCGCACCGTTTGCGGTCGTAGTGTGTGAGGATGAACTCCCTCTCTATGGCGAGCGGTGCGATGATAGAAAGTAGGTGTGGGCATCATGTCAAACAATTCTTCTGAACACAGGCCATTATACAGGCACTATTTTCTAGGACACTTATGGTGATTGTTCTAGAATATTTATTTATTTATATAGTTTCATTCGTCATTATCTTCGCGTTACTTCCGGTCGTATTCGAGGCTCTTACGTGTGAGTCCAGGGTTTGCTATAGGTATTATATGTCCTTACATATTAAGGACACAATATTTACATATATAAGCTTTTTAAATGGATGTATGTAGTGGACCAAGTATCAACTAAAAGCTAATAACAAACGAGGCTCTGATGCCACCGATCGGCGATCCTTTGAAGTTAGTGGGTCAGACGAGAGTCACTCCCGCAAAAGCCATTGAATTTTTCATTAGGGACTGCACAAACTCTTGAAGGAACTCTGAGGAACTTTCCTCCACAAGCTCTTTGGTGGATGACCTCATAGCGAAGTTTATCCTTAAAAGAAATTCCATAAAAAGTGCTATGACACTTGGTATGGGTATGCCCCGCTTCATATATTGCACGCCCATAAAGAATAGACACTGTGGGAGATCATATTCGGGTTTCAAATATAACTAACCTTGCTTGCTACTACTGCTTGCCTTATATTATTTTAACTATTATATAAACTACACCTGAACCAACATATTGTTATTTCACGCTACTGTCCATCCCAAGGTTGCCTGGAAGAGATCGCTTCCAGCGATAAGGGGCTCTAGCCAAAATGCATTCATTCCGAATCTACATTCGTCATCGCTCTGAAAATGTATGGGAGTGACATTTGTTGTCGGAATCGGATCACATGACATTCGAAAACAAATGTCATTCCCATACATTTTCAGAGCGATGACGAAGGTAGATTCAGAACGAATGCATTTTGGCTAGGCCCCAAGGCCGCCCATTGTACAATAGAACAAACTGTAACTCTCACTACTTGTCCTTGGTGTTTTCTTGTATTTATTTTTTTTTGCTTTGTTTTTTGGTGTACAATAAAGAGTAATCTAAATCTAAATCTAACTTGGTCAGGTCAGACTGTAAATAAACCAAGTAATAAATAGTCATAAAGGTATACGTCCTTTTGAAATGACAATAAACGATTCCTATAGCCTATAAACTCTGAATTAGCTATGAAATTGTCTGGGACCGGTGTCTTAATGATATTCAGTCAAGTAACTCGATTTACATTTGGTAACACTCGATAATAATCTATTCAGTTGTTCTAGCGACAATTGATTAGCATAATGCCTAACATATCATTCGCAATAATCGCAATAGTATCGATGTTACTTAATCGATTGTTTGTATTTGTATAACATTGTTAAATATCAACAGTTTTGTAATAGTCAAACACTAATGAGGTGTCAGACGTGAGGTAATATTTGCGGGTAGTCAACAATTAGTATTACTCGATGTATAGAAATAGACTTTACACTTATGAAGATAAAATTGAAATTTCAATGATCATGAATTGTTAGTAGGTACTAAAAGACAGAACCACGTAACACGTAGCGACCCAACAGTATTCTAGAGTTGGGTGGCTACGCCAAAGGTTGCTGGTTTGATTGCCACTGAGTACAGATATTTCAGTTAAGTGTGTTTTACAATTTCAGACTTCTTATTCGTGCGCAAAATTCCCCGGATTCCTATCAATTTCACCGGAGTAGGTGAGGAAGGTTATATTGGACTCGAACCGACCAAAACGCGCGCCGTCTATTGATCTTTAGTTGCCGGAGGTGACATAGGAGCCCCTCGTGAGTAATTAGTAATTACTGTCACGATGCCTTTTTCCTTATTTTTTCATACTCTCTCTGAAATATGTTAATGTGTGTGCTTCACTACATAGTATAAAATAAAGTCGCGTTCTCTGTCCCTATGTCCGTTTGTATGCTTAAATCTTTAAAACTACGCTACGGATTTTGATGCGGTTTGTTTTTATAGATAGAATGGTTAAAGAGGAAAGTTTATATGTATATAACATCATGCTACGACCAACAGGTGCGGAGCAGGAATGAAAAATGTTGCAAAAACGGGATGACGCAGACGAAGTTGCGCGGGTCAGCTAGTTGATTATAAAATATAGATTTTGTAACGTAAGAGATAAGTCTTTCTGTTCAATTCTTCTTCGTGTCAGTGGCAACAATAAATAAAAGTTAGATGCGCCCAGCCCAAAACTTGGCGACACCAACTGCACCTTCTGTCACTTCGTTCAGGTCGGCGACAGTGCAGGTGTGAGGGCAAAGCGGGCACGTCAGGAGGTGGTCCATCGACTGCAGTTAGTCAGTTTCTGTTCAATGTCGAATGTATACATTTAAACACCTGATATATATATATATATATATCTTCCAGTGATTTTCTTGAAGTCTAACTACAGTTAACAATGTTTCAATTCTAAGAGCCCTGTTAGCGATCATCGCGACGCGTAAACAGCCCACTTAACCATGTAATTACAGTCTTCAATTACTTACATAATGTTCTAGACTATCATGCCCATTACATTGTAGAAAGGGGGCTATTCACCAGACCAAATTGTTATTAGATTCTATTAATTTGATCTTTGACTACTTTCGAAATTATACCTTTTGCTTTTAGTGGAATCGTAAAGTAACAGTGGTGTGACTGATTCGCTTATTTACAATAGTTGATCCGGCAAACATTGTTCTGTCGTAAAACTTTCAAAGTCTCTTACTGAAAGTCACAAGTCACTGCCGCTGATATTTTGAATTCGGTGAAGCGGCAATGAGTTGTAGAGGGTTGTCACGTATTACCGAACCCTATTTATCTAAATTCTATAGTAACCGAAACATTACTTATAGTCACTAGCACGCGCAAGCCCTTTGTAGTAGTACTTATATTTATTAGAAATGTCGAAAGTCAGCAGCTAGAAACGAAAGTTATTCGTTTAATTTCTTTGAATCCACAACACGTTTACACTAATAGCCATATAATTAGGAATGGCCCTAGTGCACGTATATCTTTATCGCCTGTATTTATTTATGATTTCCTATCATCAATTTATTATCTCTTTTACCTAGGTATATTCGAAGCCACGTATATTCCACGAGTTTTCTTGCGAAAAAGAAAAAAAATCCTACAGGGGTGCGAAAGATATATTCCCTACTATTTTCAAAGACTGAAAGACGGCATGTGTTTTAGTCGGTTCGAGTCCGACATAATCCACTTTCACTGACACCGGTGTGCGTGGTATACGTTGGGTTTTCCCGCGCGATAAAAAAAACAATTGGCGATTAATAATCCTATACCAATTTACAAACTTCGATATTTATAATATTAGTAGAATTAAGATACTGATGTTATCGATAAAATTTCTAGTTAATCTGTGCGATTAATTCTGTAATACATAAATTCGATGTCGAATCACCTGTCAAGTATGTTCGAGAACCTCGCTAGAAAAACAATTCAACCTTATCAAACTACCTGCCATTTCTGCGGACTTATCGAGTTATTTATATACCTTAGGACATGTATCTTGAACTAAAAATATGCTCAGTACACGTTATTTGGGTTTCTCATGAAGATAGCACGGTGTGCTACGTTGTTGGACGTTCTCAAATGCCATCAATTTAGGTATGGATTAGATCAAAATAATACTCGCTCAACAGGTTATCGTATCTCTCACGACTTGGGTCGAACATATATGCTTCGAGGTATACCCACATTATATTACACACTTACGATTAAAGTCACTAACCGTGACGAATCAATGAAATTGAAACCGTCAGTTTCTAATTCCGGCTTAATATAAGTACATACTGAAATTAAATTTCCTCACATTTCTTTTTTCAGTTTCAACATGTTCATTACATTACATTACATATTCACGCCTTTTCCCTCCGGGGTAGGTAAAGACAACTGTACGCAATCACAGTTGAAGTAAGTACTTACTAGTATTGTATATTGGCAATCACAGTTAAATTAAGTACTTACTAGTATTATCCCTCTATACTCGTAACAGTGTAGTGGGTAGCAAAGAATACAAACAGACAAAATTAAAAAAAAGAACCCGCAGATTTAAATCACAGCGCGCCATCTGCACTCAAATATACGAATATCGTAACGGAATTAATTTCGCGCCGTTTTTTGTCGCACCTGTCGCATTATGCGGAAATAGTCGCGTGGCCATGTGTCTCCCAGTGGGGGCTTGGCCTTAGTGGGCGTGACGCATACCACGGCCACGTGTACCTACGTGGTTGTAAACATAGTATCTATTGCGGCTATCGGATGACGTAAATGTTACTCGTGAGAAAATGATGCCAGTGTTGTGCGTATATGTGCGGATATTTTCGATAAGTGGTGTTATGCAAGTTGAGATGTTTTAATCGTGATCTCAGGACTCAAAATAATGCGGTTCGCACGTCGTCGCTACAACTCTTTGTAGAGCTATGTGGGTATTTAATTAAACAAAATACTTACTTGATCAATAGTAAAGACATAATAAATACCAGGAATATCAGTAGCTATACATATTATATAGTATTTGCATAAGTATTTATTATTTGCATATTATCTTGCCAAGCAACTTTATGTGAGGATACATACGGATAAAACATTAACTACTAATATATTTGAGACAAATATAATTTATAGGTATTCTGACTTCTAATAAATTTGAGAAAAATATAATTTTATGGTATTCTGAGTGAATATTTTAATATTTTTCACGACGAAATATGCGATTTGAGATTGTAATGGTATACATGGTAATTTTTATTACTATTATAATATTCGACAGGATATTTCGACGCTAATGCATCGCACGTTATGATCCTCTAAAACAAATAATACAAATATGAAACTCCATTTTATAATAAAACCGATGCCATTAAACTTATGACGCAGTACAGTTATAAGTAAAAGTAATTTCATTAATTGATTTTACATTATTGCTTTCCATTAGGTGAGCCGTGTGCTTGTCTGTCATCCAAGTGGCCTAAAACACACTTTATTAAAGACAATAAAATTATATTATATTGAAATGAAAATTTGTTAATGACGGTTACATTTAATAACGTTTTAAATGTAAATAAATGATGTTACATCAGGTTTTCTATAATGGATTAGAAAATAAACTGTAAATATTATTTGATAATTAATCAAATTCTCTAATTAGTTATATAATCATTTGTAAAAGCATTTTTAATCAATTACATATTAAGTACTTACATATCAGAAGAATGTGTCTGTATCTAAGTGATATTTGATTACTTTTAATATTACGGCAAGCCCGTGCTGTATACAATAGAGGTAAAGTAATGAAAATAATTTTGTTAGATATGTTACATATCTCTCGCACCCCATTTGTTCCCTTAATGAGATTATGAGCGCTCCCACCGAATGATCTAAACACTTCCACTTCACAAATCTTCAAATCCGTATTTGAAATTGCAGCAATGATTGCTCGATCAAATACAAACACGATTACCGCAACCGATGCAAGATATACAAAATACAAATTCAAATTTGGAATGCAACATTCCATAGTAATCCGATACCTGTTACAATTTATCCGCAAGCCGTTCAGATACTAACATTATCGAATACGACACTATTTCTGCCAATCCAAGTATCTTGACTAAGTTCATTCTAATCTCGACAGGGCAATAAATACATTTAATTATGCTTAGTCTGTGCCTGACGTCTAATATCTACCGTTAGTTATATATTGAATGGTATTTGCATTTCATTAGTCTGACAATGTTTTAGAATGGAAAGGAATTTTGTTTGAATGGTGGTTTAGAACCGAAGTAAGCTTATTTTATTAACTGATGCCAGTGTCGATGTTAGGTCGCATCTTGGGCGTCAGGGTGACGGGTGGAGCCGACTGTTACCGTAGTAGAAGCGGCGTAAAGAGCTAGATGGGATCACTGTGGTACCCATACCCGAAGGATGAAATCTCGACATAGAACCATATAATTATCATCTGGATCTACCAGCGTGCGAGAGGTGAGGAAATCAAAGACTCAAAGACGGCGTGTGTTTTAGTCAGTTTGAGTCCGACATAACTACCTTTTTTGTGGGTCTATTTACGCTAGTGATATTAGAGTCTATGAGTCGGACATGTTACTAGGTATATATTCTTTTTTTTATACAACTTAGGTCGCAGACAAGCACGCGGCCCACCTGATGGTAAGTGGTTACCGTGGCCTATGGGCGAGTGTAACACCAGAGGAATAACACTCGTGCCGCAACCCCTGTAAGAACAGAGACATTCTGTGTCGTCAGCGCAAAAGATGTAGGATAAGCCTTTGGTTTTCCCACGGACAACACAAAACCTCTCTAGTGAGCTCTTGGAGATATTTAAAAAAGTTATATCTTGTCTATTAGCTCGAAACCTCGAACCCAAGTTTGTACTATTTCAACTTTTGCACCATCCTGTACACCAGGTTAGTTTTCGGATGGGTAACTATTACGAGGTTAAGCAAACTATTAAATGGATTTTCATGCGGTTTTTTTGAATAAAAATTCAAACCTTGTCGTGACAATTAAATTCTAGTTGTTGACAAAGATGGCGTGCTGATTGACGTTTGGAGGATATTTTTTTAATTTTAGCACAGATTCATAACCTACATACATAGATAATTCAGCCTTTATACAATGCCATAAGGGATTGGATTGGTTGAGAGAATGCTCCATAGCAGAGTTACTTTTAATGCTCTCTAGCTGGTAAAAGTGTACGTACGAGTATATTACTTTCATACTGTGATTCGGACTCGGACCGTTGTTTCTCATGAATTTTTGCGTACTATTAAGATTTAATTTATAAGATATAAGACAAGTTTAGTGATTAGATACTGTTTGACCTAAGGTAAGGCCCCAGGTCTACAGTACACTACATGATTGTGTACACTAAAACATGTCTTAGTTTTCATATTTCCTATTACGTAACATTGTCAATGGGTTTAAAATATGTCCAACTCAGTTGGGTTCGGCTTTCTAGTCTAACTAAGACGCAGCTGAACTTCGATATTTTCCGTGAAGCGACTGCCATCGGACCTCCACAACTAAATAGGCGATATCAAAGTTCTGTAGTTAGGTTAGTCGGACTTTTGAGGGCTCCAACTACCCGTAACAAATGCCATACATGTTCGTATGGCAATCGGGACCGACGGCTTAACGCGCTTTCCGAGACACGACCAGACCAGTGCAAATAGCCATATTCATATATACAATTATTTGCACTGAGCGGGGATCGAACCCGCGCCACCTACGTAGCAGTCGCGTTCACTACCACAGAGGGCTGGTGAATACTTATTAAATAATGCAAATTAGTCCACCCAAAGCGCTAGCGACTCATACAATGACATACCTACTAAGTGCAAGATAAATCTTATAAGCCGGCTTTGCAGCTAGACCACCCGTGTTACAATTACTTCTATCTATCTATCTATACTATTAAATAATTGTAAAAAGTTTATGTTTATCCGCGATGGACGCAAAAACTATTAAACGGATTTCGATGCGAAGGTGTTTGATCCAACTAAAAATGTTACGTTTGTTTGATTGTTGTTACAATCGGTTTAGTAGAACCAGAGTTATGATTAGTAATATAGAATTTAAGTTGCACAGATGGCGCTTAGGTCGCGACAACCGACAGCCAGTTTTTTTTTGATTGACACGCGGGCGGAGCCGCGTGTATTTTATTAATGGTTTAAAAAAATGTTCTCAAAAATTTAAAACCAGCTGGTTTGTAGGTATTTTAAGCTTAAAATTGTTGGTAATAAATTTCACATTTTACTAAGCAACCGCCATCGCTAAACATTTAATTAGTCTGGGTGTACGTGTCCGAATAATTATTCGATTTCAAAATTACTAACACAACAAAGCAAAAACGAGTAATGAATAATTTCCGGGCCACTAGACAAGCGGGCTTAGTAATTAAATAATTGATTACAACCATTACCGTATTAAATTTCTGCATTACAACATAATTTATATCGCGATTCGGAAATTGGAGTAGGTATATTATTATTAAGGCCAGGTTGCAGTAGTTTTTAAAATTTTTAAACGTCTGGATATCAAGTAATATAGCACATTACGCTAAATAAAAAGCATATTCACAAAATAGACTATACCTTCTAGGGTCCTGTGAAAACAGAAACACGATTCATGATAATTGCCTCGATAGAAATTAGCGTCAAACATGGGTCTAAAACGCTCCAAATCGATATTTCAAACACGTTTTACACTAAGACGCCATCATCAAATAAAGCCGAGATTGATATCATTATAAAGAGCATAAAAATATCTAGCGACTGGTAAAATTATATTTTATCAAGCAATTATATTTTTTTTCAAAAACTTATAAAACCTCAAAATCTTTGCATTTGAGCACTCGCAGCGGTCAGTCAGTTGAGTCAGTACCCGCCGAGGCGTGTTCAAGGTAGGACGTGTGCTGCTTGTTTCTGCGAGCTCCCCCCCCGCACGTTATTACGTAAAATCGGTTTCGCTGAAAAAATGGGTATAACTCGGTTCATTAAAGGAAGAATTCTAAACTGGCGGAGCTTATCACTTTCTCTCGCTCGCACAATTGTGCTGTCAATTTAATTTAATTTATTTTTTAATTTATGTCTATTTTTTTCTTTTGTGCCAATGTACAAAAAATATACAGTAGGTATATAAAAATTTAAATTTGGTTTACAATAACTAGTCTATATCTATAGCTCTAAAAATTTTGGTAGGCTTTTATTGATGACTGCTCTAGTATTCTTAGCCCCTAACTCTTAGCTAAATTACAAGTGGGTTCACGTCAGTAGTTGGTCGGAGTTATTATTTTTTATTTAATAAATTGCCTTAGTCACTAGGCTACCGCAGCTGAGTATAATTATACATATTTTATGTTACAGTGCTGCAATGAGAAGACGAAAAACCGCTGGTGTTGAACAGCCCGTAGACGTTTCTATTTCTTGTTTACAAATTGCCACGTAACTACCAGTACTTTTACTAAAATCTGTGTCATATTTGAAAACTTGTAAAAAAAATTATCTCATAAACCTGATGAAACTTACAGCAGACAGGAATCGTATTGAACGATCAACGATTTTACAAAGAGATTCAAGTAAATGGCTCGAACTAAGAAAAATAATAACAACAGCTTCAAACTTCGGTCCCATTTGTAAACGAAAAGTTACAATAGATAGTGCACTGTTAGTAAAAAATAATCCTATATAAAAAAATCTAAACCAAGTGGTTTCAGTAGCTCACGGCATCGAAAACGAGAAACATTCCATACAGCAAATCGAACAACAGAAAAACATAAAAATAGATCAGTGTGGACTTTTTATTGACCGCAAATACCCTTTTATTGGAGCCACTCCAGATGGTCTTGTTGGAAATGACAAAATTGTCGAAGTCAAGTGCTCTTTGATTGCGTCAAAAATGGTTTAGAAAAATCTCTAGAAAATAATAAAATCCAACTTAACAATTTACCATAAATAAAAATAGTAATTGGTTTTACCAAATTCAAGGTCAGTTGCATGTGACGGGGCGCAAAATGTGTATTTTTTGGTTTATGGGTGTCTCAAACAGAACCAGTGTATCAGTGGCGAAGTGTCCATATAACCCGATTCCTACCGGCTTACCTTTGCAAAAACGCTTAAGCATTGGCTATTAATAAATTATAAAGCAATGAAACCACATTCATTTAATACACAAAAATATAAAACAAAAAGTATTCTGTTACGTAAATCGCAATTATAATAATTATTTACATACATTGCATATTACACATATTTCTCATAACGCCATCTAGTTCTCAAATAAGGAAGGAAACCTATGATTCTGTCTGAACGCGCGCGAAAGGTAAGCCCGCCGGCGAAATCGGAATCTAGTAATACAGAGTCGCACGCACACATGCGCAATTTTTCTTAGTAGTGTTCGTAAAAATATGTGGCGTGATAAGCCGGTATTCAACGAGTTATGACAAAGAGGGAATATACGATAAGAATTTGCGAGAACGAGAGAGCACTAATGTGAATGTAGTTTGTTTTGATTTCATTACCCTGAAGTTGAGGCGAATGAGCGATGTATTCAAATATTTCAAATTCGTCATTCATTGACATTAATTTCTTATTTCATCAATAATTATTTATGTTATAAAGTACTGCAAGTAGTTTGAATTCGCTTTTTTGTGTGAAGTAGTTATTACTAAGTATAATTTGTGTTTGTGTTTGTGTAGTGTACTGGCTGTTGTGCATTGATTGCCATTAGGTATATTGTCGCAGTACGTAATATTTTGGTAAGTACTTTTGTCCGACTGATTTTTGTTGTGTGAGGACACATCTTTCTCGAAATTAAATTATGAAAATAAGAAACATATAGTTCAGTTAGGTCGAGCCCGCCCTGTCATGAATATAGAAAACTAGATGACCCGCGCAACTTCGTCTGCGTCACCCCGTTTTTGCAACATTTTTCACCTCTGCACCGCTCCAGTTGGTTGCAGCATGATGTTATCTACATATAAACCTTCCTCTTAAATCACTCTATCTATTAAAAAAACCACATCAAAATCCGTTGCGTAGTATCAAAGATTTAAGCATACAAAGGGACATAGGCACAGAAAACGCGACTTTGTTTTATAGGTACTATACATACATGTAGTGATAAACAGCGCGATGGATTTACGAAATATTTTAATGTATCTCATTACGATAAATATAAGTGGCTCACTGGTATAATAATCATCAGTGCTCACACGTATAGTAAATGTGGGTTGAAATTTCCTCAACCATTTGGGCCTAAGCATCGAACCAGCCAGTCACAGCTTTTGAAAGGAGTACCTACCTACACATTACAATCGGCCATGGTAAGTTTCTTTTCTTTCCTTCGGCTTCCCTTTCAAAAAAATCCACCCTTCGCCACTGCAGTGTATATAGAATATATAGAGAGAAATGACCAGTTCTGGACCGATAAAATGGAACAACGAATAAATCAGTTTTATATGAAGAGTCTGCTGCCGGAGTTAGTTGATCCAAGGCATATCCGTGGTATGCCTATCAGAAGCATCGTCTTGAACGAAGAGAAAGAAAAAAAAGAAAACCATGTTCCTTCGATCACTTCACATCAGCAGCAATCCAATCTAGTTGAGGCTGGCTCTAGTGCTACAACCAGAGACTATAATATCATAATTGAAAATTTTTGAATTGTCCGTTTTCATCATCACCATCCTCATAGAGACTTATTTTCCTGACTGCATCCAAGGCCAAGGTGAACTCGAAGCTCAGAGTCCACCTTCCGGCTCTTCCTCTTCCACTTCACACGATCTTGGGTGTCTCCCTAAACCTAAACCCTTAAAATGCCAGTCAAGTTGAAAAAAACTTGACTTGATTTTAGGATTGCATGTGACGGCGTGCATTTTTTACTAACTATCTATCTACTAACAGATCAGTAGGCAGCACAAAATGTCTTTTTTACCCGACTGCGCGACGCAAAGAAGTGGTAATGTGTTTATTTATGTTTCACTTTTCAATAGGTTTTGTTTTTTGAAGACGCTTTTATGTGTTCTGTATGTTCATATGTTCCAATGAAATGAAAATACAAAAATATGTATGTTAAATTTAAGTGATTTTTTTCTCTACCTATACAATGAAAAACTATAACATTATGTGCCCGAATCTAACCTACTGCTTTTACGATATACGTACCGTGGCGTAGTGACACCCTAGCTTAGTGACGTCACAGACACGAGTACCTACTCTAAAATAGCACTACAATCTCCCGCACGCGACTTCATGTATGTTTTTTTTATATAATTTAAAACACTGTTGCTACACAGTATATACACATATAAGTGAAAAAGGTACACATAGCCTATAGTGAGTATTCCGATGAACTGTTACAATCAATCCCACCCTCCCTTCATCCAGAACAACATGTTTTTTTATATCACTTATGTGGCAGACAAGCATACGTCCCACCTGATGCGAAGAGGGTCACGGTGGCCTGTGACCTATATGTTCAGGTCTTAGGTGTCACCCTTTGTCAGCTTTTGGACTCCATCCCAGTTTCTTTGTTTTTGTAACAAACGCGAGTCTCAAGTTTTCGCGTACCGGGTTATACTATACGATGGCGCGCGCCTGCGCGTCGCCCTCGCTGCCCGCTCGTTGCGTCAATTACACTCGATTCGGCTGCGGGGGCTGAGGTACTGAGGCGACGTAAAATACCTACTTGTCTCACTGCAACCTCGCCTTAAGTAGGTATCCGAATCATATTGACTCAAATGCCGGAGTAACCCATAAAACATGTGATTTTTCTCTAAACTCTTAAAACAGGTCAATTTTAACCGGTGTCAATGTCATTCCAATAATGTTTGCAAATGTAACTATGTAATGCTATTTATTTGTATGAGATTACAAAGTTATTTATGCACTTGGTTGTATGACAGACATTTCATGACTTAGTGAGAGGACATAATAAGTCTTCACGAAGAGCGAAACCTATGTTTGGGCCTTCTCCGTGAGTAGTGGCGCTGCCGTGAAACAAAGTACTACATACGATGGCAAATTAAAATCAATGCCAACGACTCGGCAGAAGAAGAATAATGACCTGTTTTAAGAGCTTATGGTAGGCGTGCACTCTCATAGTTTACGGTGTTTTTTTCCTTTATTTGAAAAATATAATGGCGCTTTTCAGATGTGTTCTCTGTCAAACTTTGAAGTCAAACCATTAATAACTTTTCAAGCTATGCGTCAGGAAATGTCTCGCTAAAAGAACAGCTGGACTAATTTGGTTGATTTTGGTCTTGAATTATTTGTTTGATAAATATGAAAATGATTGAAATGGAGCAGCGGGAACGGGATCAGAAGTCCACGCAGGCGGAACTAGTAGACAAAGAAATCAACTGGCAAAAACCAATGAAACGATATATTTAACTACCAAAAGCGACTACTGCATGTGAATACCGATTAACTTCAACATATCTAGTCTCATCTCTATAAATCACTCAAATCATTCGTATTAATGCACCAACATCGATCACTTTCGATTCACATCTCATCATTACTCATTCATTCATCATTCAATCAGGTCATTGATGTTTTAGTGCAAATCAATTTGTTAAGTCTAAGCTTTCCTGCTTTCCCCGGTCTAGGAGCAATGTCCGAAGTAGGCGGGCAGGTTGCACACTCAGCTAGCATAAGGAGCGCCCATAAACCATGTTAGGAAGGGGCGGTGATTTGTGTGCGTTCGT
Source organism: Pelosia muscerda (assembly GCA_963691645.1). Lineage (NCBI taxonomy): Eukaryota > Metazoa > Arthropoda > Insecta > Lepidoptera > Erebidae > Pelosia > Pelosia muscerda. The sequence goes on from OY829100.1 coordinate 2,302,451, forward strand.
TAAAACGTCTGGTTTTGTAGGTTATGGTGTTATGTTAGATTAGACAGAGACTTTGTGACTTCAGAAAGAGTAGGAGTCGCGAAAATAGTTGTGACAATGTTTTTTTGTGAATGTGATGTGATTGAGATAGATGTGATGGTATTTCTATATTCAATACAACTAAATATATAGTTTGTAAGAGTGTGGTCAAATGGTTCCAAATATTTAATTTTTTTTTTTTTATCTATGGCACCTCAATTTGACTTCACCTCGCCTGATGTTAAGCTGAAGGCAAAGTCCCATGAAAGAGGGTCACCATTGCAAACACGTTCAGTGCTACAATGGTGGCGCTCAGCTTGACGGCCTCATCAGATGCTTAAAAGACCCGGGACTGTAGGAAGAAGGAAACACGTGCGCTGGCAAGGAATTCTAGGATTTAATGGTACGTTTTTTACTACATTAGATTACATTACTGGACTACATAATTACTAAATTTAATTTCGAAGAGAAATAGTGCTTGGGCCCCGAATAACCCCCTTAGCACGGTAACCTATTGAAATATCGAATTTCTGTTACCCGAATCTTAAAACCCCGAAAACGGTTGGTAGAACTTTTAAAAGACAGATGTAATGAATGACAACTTTCTATTATTCCGTTTTTCATTTCCCAGATGAATCAATTTCCAGGTGCACTAAAACCAAATTTTCAAATAGTATTTTTTTGTTTTCCATAGTGTCATAATCCAAATATAGTTATACCAGATTCTCAGAATATTTTTTTTTGTTTCCCATCGTACCATTTGCCAAATAAACTATTACCAAATTTTCATAATCTTTTTATTTGGTTCCCATACAATCGTTTTCCATCTAAACTATATACAGGTATAGTAAAACTCAGTAAATTTATACGATTCATTTATGGGGTAGGTACCCACAGCAAGTGATTTAGAAATATTAGTTGCCTATCACAGATAGGTTTAAGTGTCAAATTCGACTCAGCAGGTTAGGTTAGGTTAGAACTGCGACCCCCGCACGAGCCGAGCGAGCGAAGCGAGCGTGCCGCGGCAGCGGCCGGCGAGTGCTAGAAAAATTCGATTCAGTAGGTTAGGTTAGGTTAGAACTGAACCGACTCGCTATTGTTTTACTTGCCCATTACAGTCAGGTTAAGGTTAAGTACCTACCTTGTAATTTTTCCATTGGATTCATTTTAAAAAATCTGGATATTGTTTGTCTGGATATCAACAAACTGCATTTCAAAAATTTGTGTTTTAAAAATTCGGCTTTCGTGCATATGGATTACGGTCATCTGGATTTTGTGCATTTAGATTTCGTGTGTCTGGAATTCGTTCGTCTGGATTATAAAACGTCGCACAAATGAATAAATAGGAAAATGAAATTCGGAGTTGCGATTATATGGCAAATAAAACTTCGAAATTTGGAAAACCGGGATTATGAATAAATGGCCAAACGTTTTCTGGATTATGATATTCGGAATATTAAAATTCGGGATTAAGATAGGTAACCCCTTAGCACACATGGGACTGATTGGGACGTTTGGCACTTTATTCCTTGTGGTAAACCTAAGGTCTCTACGAAGATTTGGCTCTGTCGGAATTTTCTTTATTTGATCACTATTTTTATGTCTAAATTGACCGGACTACTATTTATGTTAAACCTATTTATCTTACGGTTTTCATCCTCATGCAATAAACGCCAATTGCTATGAACTTTTATAGATTTATGATTTTAAACTATTATAAAGAAATCCTCAACTAGAAAACCTAATAAAAATTACAGCATAAAAATTATAAAATTTATGCACAATTGACAAAGGATATAATTACACAACTTAGCATAAAAAAAAATTAAATTATATCCTTTGTACAGTATTTCCCACTTTACAAAAAAAAAAAAGGAAAACCGTAATCAATTAAACGGTATTATCCTTTACGTAACTTTGTGGTCGACCCTCTACAGTCTGTTACTAAGTACATATTATTAGTTAGTGCAGTCGTGTATCGAACGCCCTGCAGCGACGGGGTGTCGCAAAAAGTCTTGCTGCGTTTTTTGAATGAAAAAGTTGCACTCTACGACCTACAGGCAAGTTTCATAAAACCAATTGGTATGTATATAATGAAGTCATCAGTCTATATTGATTTACTAGCAGACCATTATGATACATCAATTCGCGTATTGCAGTTCATTGATGGACATAGGCTTTTCCCAATGTTGGAAGGCTTTGGTTTACTGTTTCCACGCGATGCGGGTACAAGGTTTTGTTTCGAGACTTTTCTCGCAATGTTATCGTCGGTACTCAGTTAGTCGCTCTTCGTATGAAATGCGGCGGTGAATATTCTTACTCGATCACCACCTGATTAATAAGTACTGTCTTGAAAATAAACGCTGGATATTATAGAACTTGGATATCACTAGGTTGTGGATGTCATAAAATATACAGAAAATATCGAGGTTCAGTCGAGTCGCAGTCAGATTAGAAAAAGCGGACCGGACCTCGATATGAAGGCCTGGGATGCGATCGCAACTAATGCAGGGATATCGGACAAATAAAAAATGAATGATGAGTGAAATCACCGGCATTTATGGTCAAGTGCAAGATATCAGGAGCAAGTGATTATGCAAATGCTCACCAAGATCCCTTGGAGCTGGGAAACTATAAATTTGTCACGGTGGAAACTATCGCATAAAAGTTCATATAAGAAAATTGGTAAATACAAAATTGTATTAAAAATTAAAATGCAGTCCAATGGTTGGTTAAGGATACGGTAGTAATAATTTCAAGACAAAAAGTCGTTAAAGTACTCAAAAGCGACAGTTTTGAAGCGGAAATGGGGTAGGAAGAAATAACCATTCCATTTATACGTCGCGTCGGTACTTTGACGTATTCCGTGACGTCAGGTTAACACCCTCCAAATTAAATATTTCCTTTCGATTTTAAACCTTACAGACCGTCCTCTGTTTAAAGGCGAAGAGGACAGATGTTTGGAGTACTAGCCAATCGCTCCCGTAAAAGTCGAAATAGGTTAAATAAGAAAAGAATGTATTGCTAGAGCGACAGAAGTTGACGGATATGAATATGTCGCGCTGGATGTGTGGAGTCATGCTGGATGACATTGCAGACAAAATGCAGGAGAGTCACCTTCGCTGGTGCGGCTATGTTCTGCGACGACCACCTGACTACGTAGGTAACAATTGTATAGCCATGCTGTCTCCGCTAGGCCCTGTAGGAGGGGTAGACGCAAGAAGAAGAAGGTGTACTGGAGGATGACATACGTGCCAATGGGTTTAGGATCATTTATGCGCGAGACCTTGCGAAGTGGAAAAGACAAAGCTGGAAAGCGGACCCCAGACTCCGAGATGAAAGCTTAGGATGCGACCGGGACTAACGCTAGAATAATGATGATGATGAAGAAGAAGAAAATAACGACAAGACCGACATCTGTTATAAATATAATAATACTCTCTTGACTATGAGCTGGTGCAAGATGACTATTACCAACAAGTTTATAGAAAATAATTCACAAGCGCACATTCCAGATATGCCGATTACAAAATTCATTCAGAGCGAGCTTGGTAGACCATAAATAGCCTAATATCAAAGCACATAAATATCTGACTATCTATGCGGAGTCCTAAGTGTCATAAACTTACAAGTCAATGTGTCGTCCGAGCTCATAAATTCATGTTCGAAGTCAGCTGCAAGCAAAATTAATCAAAGTCTACAGGCTATTTATTTGAAACAGCAAATCAAATGTTCAGAACTGAATAAATACACAATCTCTATTAGTGATAGCTGAGAGAAGATGGTATTGAGTGCGTTCTATCATCGTTTGAGGTTGATTGATGGTTCTAAACAGGATGCGTTTGTAGACTTCGTGTCTGCTTTACTGTATTTGTGAAATCCATCTCAAGAAACTAATGAATTTTACAATGAGCAGTTTTCTATTAAGTATATAATCGTATCGGTAATAAAGAGATGGCGCTAGCATAGCTTTTGGTACTTTTTAATTTGCATTGTCAATTTAGTCTATGGCAAGAAAGAACTGATCAAATGTCTTAATTTGATTGATTGTTGTTTCTGAAGCGTTGAAGTTTGTTTCTATGGAACATTGTAACCTCAAAAAGTTGATAACTGCATAATTTTAGTTAATAATACATTGTAGTAAATACATTTTATTTTTGTATTCAGTATAATGTTCAATATGCGGTCACGGTGTGCTGTTCATACCTGTGGAAACCAAGGAAAACTTGCTACTTTGAAAACCTTTATTGTGGTAAATTTAAATTGTTTTGAATTAAAACTATTAATGTTATTCTTAAGGATGTAAGCGATATTTATGCTAAATTACATAAAATTAGTTAATAGGTAAAAAAGTCCCCTGAAGTACAATTACTTTTACAACTTTGAAATACTTAATCCTGTTCTAGCGAATCACAGGAAATGTATTCCAGGAAAAAGGTAAGCTATTATACCATTCTAGATTATAACCTATATCCATTCCATTCATCCATGCATCCATTGTATTTACAATAGTAGTAATAAGTTACGAAGAAATACACCAATTGCGTACACTGCGAGACGTCTGACCTCATGAGAAAGGACACCCATAGTCAGGCATTAAGTCAATCCTACGCCCAGTAAGCCTGTCCAATCGTAGGCGGCTCATTACACACTGTCTGGTAACAACAATATCAGAAGTTTACTGCCCATTGTCTCGCAAGCCCGGTGGCGAAACTGTCACTATATTAGACTATCTTTGTATCACGCACACGGGTGTGAGCCTGTGAGGCCCCGGGTGATTTTAATTGAATGGAGGTAGTTTGAGAATGTAGAGGGCTTTAGGAGCAGAGGTGAGTTCAAGATGGATGGATTTTTATAAAATTTATTTAGTAAACAAACGGTCACATACAATAGTTCAATAGGTACTTATAGACCCAGTTTCCGAAAAGCTGATTAACGCTAAAATTAAGCAATCAATGTCAATGTCAATGTCAAGAGCTTTTTTTCCAAATCTTAAGAGGCTCTCGTTAGACGGCTGGTTCAAGGGTTTAATGCAGAAAGCGGTACTCCCTCACAAGCCACGTATTGTGAGGAGGTTTGTCTATTAATAACTTGGTCCCTGCACTTGGGTTACTACTTTTAAATATATCGATTTTTTATGGATTGTTTTTAAATATGTAACTCATATGTATCTTACAATGATATAATTCCAAATAGCCTAACTAAAGAACTTCGTTTTTGCCAATTTGGTTGTGAACATCCGATGGCAGTCGCTTCACGGAAAATATCGAAGTTCACCCGCATCTTAGTTAGACTAGAAAGCCGACCCCAACTGAGTTGAGAATAGGCTTAGTGAATGATGAATAAAATAAGGATGTTTATAAATTTTCCTTGTATGTGTGTTTGGTCCCTCGTAACCAAAAAACGGATGAACCTATTTTGATGAATGATATGCCTTTTAATTCGGATTAATCATCAGTTCCTTTGTAAACCAATTTAGAAACTTTCGTTAATCATATTAGTTACGTGATAGTTCTTTTTAATGATTTCTAACATGATTGATTTCTGCCTAGTTTAAATATTTACACGTAAATTCCATAAGTCATCGTTAATCATTATAATTCCAGTGAACAAGTGTAAAATGTCCCGTGTGTAGTTTCCAGGCCATTAAACTCAATTCTAATCTGGTCTTTTACGAGACTGAACTAAAACTACACTGACCTAATGTGTACCTGTGTGCTGTTTTACAATTTTAGTGTGAGCAAAATTTTTATTTTATTTAGGACACGTCAATTTGACTTCACCCCGCCTGATGGTAAGCTCAAGGCAAAGTCAGGAACGAGTCAGCATTACAAACACGTAAAGTGTTACAATGGTGGCACTCAGCTTGACGGCCTCATCAGATACTTTTTCACACCCCGCTTAAAGGACCCTGGACTGTAGGAAGAAGGAAACACGTGAGCTGACAAGGAATTTCAAGACTTAATGGTGCGGCAGAGGAAAGACTCACCGAACCGCTTGGTTCTTGATGGAATATTCCGCACCATATGCGAGTGATATCTAAGCCCTGCACGTGTTGTCCTGTGTAGGAAGGTAACCTATTGAAATATCGAATTTCTGTTACCCGAATCTTAAAACCCCGAAAACGGTTGGTAGAACTTTTAAAAGACAGATGTAATGAATGACAACTTTCTATAATTCCGTTTTTCATTTCCCAGATGAATCAATTTCCAGGTGCACTAAAACCAAATTTTCAAATAGTATTTTTTTGTTTTCCATAGTGTCATAATCCAAATATAGTTATACCAGATTCTCAGAATATTTTTTTTTGTTTCCCATCGTACCATTTTCCAAATAAACTATTACCAAATTTTCAAAATCTTTTTATTTGGTTCCCATACAATCGTTTTCCATCTAAACTATATACAGGTATAGTAAAAGTCAGTAAATTTATACGATTCATTTATTAGGTAGGTACCTACAGCAAGTAATTTAGAAATATTAGTTGCCTATTACAGATGGGTTTAAGTGTCAAATTCGACTCAGCAGGTTAGGTTAGGTTAGAACTGCGACCCCCGCACGAGCCGAGCGAGCGAAGCGAGCGTGCCGCGGCAGCGGCCGGCGAGTGCTAACTACCTTCTAATTTTTCCATAGGATTCATTTTTAAAAATCTGGATATTGTTTGTCTGGATATCAATAAACTGCATTTCAAAAATTTGTGTTTTAAAAATTCGGCTTTCGTGCATATGGATTACGGTCATCTGGATTTTGTGCATTTACATTTCGTGTGTCTGGAATTCGTTCGTCTGGATTATAAAACGTCGTACAAATGAATAAATAGGAAAATGAAATTCGGAGTTGCGATTATGTGGCAAATAAAACTTCGGAATTTGGAAAACCGGGATTATGAATAAATGGCCAAACGTTTTCTGGATTATGATATTCGGAATATTAAAATTCGGGATTAAGATAGGTAACCGTGTAGGAAAGGAGAATAATAGTGAAGGAAAACGAAAACAAACGAATGGAGTTCTTGGTGTGCAATGAATGTACGCAAAGACATAAGCTAATAGATAAATGTTTCAATAAAGGAGTCCACACACCGCTGCAGCATTTGTTGCTCACAGCAAATCGCCAAGACTTGTCAAGCATCTACTGCGTATATGTATAAATCTGATGCTTTGTATGGATTAGTTATTGTTCAACCGTGGGTAGGTGGTTGATTCCCCTCCCTCCCCCATTATAATTTCTTGCTGTTCTGTAACTTGTAGCATTATTTTACGCTCGATTACCTTTTGATGTGTACCCGGTATGCCATAAAGTTTGCATTTTGCAATTAAAGTAGCTAAGTACTAGCCGTTTGAACAAAAGTTGTTATTGCTAACGGAGAAAGTTGATACATCTTAGATTTATCGATGAGTGTTTGTTGATTGAAAAATCAATATTATCAGACTTACATCATGATCTTTTCTATGCGGAAAGATTGTGACAATATTGTTATGTCGTCGTCCCTCCCCCCTTCCCTCTACGGGGTCGGCAGCACGAGTGTGACGCCACTGGTGTTGCAAACGGCCATAGGCCACGGTAAAGTGTTTAAACTTCTATCTATGGCCATTGAACCGCGGTAGCCTAGTGGTATGTAATGGACTGCTGAGACGAGGTCTCGGGTTCGATCCCAGGTTTACCATGGCATACACCAATGACTGCGATGCTTTTCGAAGTTATGTGTGTATTATAGCAGGTTTATAAGTGCCCGGTTAATGGCAATATGCTCGCCACCTATTACATTGGGACCTAAATATAAACTGGAGAAATGTGGGTGCTAACACCTCTGCCTACCCCTTCGGGGATATAGGCGTGATATGGCCATTGTATTTTAGTTAAGTGAAGTTTACTATGAGGGGCTTTGTGTACTTAACCTAATTAAGCTCAGGAATATTCAAGCAGATTCAAGGAAAATGCCGGAACATGGACTGAAAGTTTCTGATACGCCCGGGACTAACGCAAGAATGATGATGATCATATTCCATCACACTGATTTCTTCAGTTTTATAATGAAATCATAAACTAACGCGTATATTCACGAAGGGGTAGGCAGCGGTGCAAGCACCCACATTTTGCCAGTTTATGTATATGTCCCAATGTAATAGGTGGCGAGTCTATTGCCATTAACCGGGCATTTAGAAACCTGCGATAAATACACACATCACTTCGAAAAGCATCGAAAAGTCATTGGTGTGTGCCATGGTAAAACTTGGGATCGAACCCGAGACCTCGTCTCAGCGGTCCATTACCCATACCACTAGATTATCGCGGTTATTCAGATAAATAGATAGCATACCGATATATAACTCTGAAGGCCCATACATTTCCTCTCACAATACAAGATTCAGTAAAATATTTACGTAATACACAGTCGACAATTACAACAAACACCGCCACTTAGTCTCCCCGTAAGCAATCGCATAATGAAATTAATGGAAGCCATAACTTATAATAAATAGTTACAAGGCTTTAGTTCTCGTACAGCATTATAAGAGTATGTTGGTTTTAGCAAAAGTAATTTAGAATGGATATAGACCGGAGTCTCTGGTTACAAGTCTAAAATATCGATGTTTATATTTGTAAATCATGTCAATGGTTAACTGATTCTAAATATTCTAAATTCTAAGTAAAGTTTAGAAGTTCAGACCCAATTAGAATCAAACCTCAATTGACCACAATTAAAGCTGCTAGTGGCAGTTCTGTGCAGTTTCAAAGAAGAGAATCGTGTTAAATTGTAACCACGGTCGCATAGTGGGTGGAGGTGTCGGGTACGATCCCAGGTTTTACGATGTCACACATTAGATGCTTTTTTATCCGTGGGGAGATTTGCACGATAAAAATAATTAAGAAAAACAAAAAACCCGACTGCGTAAACCAAAGAACTAAATTAGTTAAAATGAAAAATGGTAAAAAGAACCTAAAAATGATTTTAAAATACCTATTCAACGACACCCCATTTGACATAGTTCGTCGAATTTTTTTTTTTTCATTTTGACAATATGGCGTCTGGTTGTCGCTGTGGTGATTTTTGATTACTGTCATGTCTTTAGTGACACTCGCAAGGTTAAGACCAATCGAATGACGTAAGAATCATCAAAATCGGCCTATGCGTTTAGCATCTAGAACGCCACATAGAAACAAACATACATACATACATACATACATACATACATACATAGACTGATAAACACAATACCCTCCTTTGCGTCGCGCAGTCGGGTAAAAAAGGGTAATGGTATAAGCTTTTTTAGCGAACTCCCTAATGAAATTAGAGATTTACCTATGAATAAATTAAAAAATTGACTTAAATATAAGTTATGTCAAAAAGTTTATTATAAAATCCATGACTATTTTGATGATAATAGTTAGATGATAGTTTAATAATGAGTTGTTCACTCAACTTGATAAATATACCCAAAAAAAAGAAAAGCTCGCTGAATTTCTTGCTGGAGTCTTGGCGCGTTTCGATCTGGTGGTTTATTTTACTTATGATTTGTAAGGTAGTTTTGTAAAACTAACCTTTAGTATATTGTTAATATTGCTGTTTTGTAAGTTCTGTTTAATTGTGTAAACGGAATAAATGATGTTTTTAATTAGAATTCGAATTCCAGGGATGACGACGCCCTTGCGTTGTGCAGGAAGGCGAACCCCAAGTTCTAAGTAAAAACCTACTGATGCCACCGAGAGAAATACCAAGATGATGGTGCGTGGCTTGTCTCACCTGATAAACTAATTAGCAACCATTCAAAAGAAATTGAATGTACTGAAGAAGATAGATAAACACGATTGATATTTAACGTAGAAAAACATTATAAAGATATTACGCAAACGTATCTAGAACAAAAAGAATAGAGATAAGATATAAATGATACTTAATATTATTAAATTCAATGTTATGTGAATAAATTGATAAGAGTATTAAAGTTATTTAAATAGTTGATAAGAAATACTTGGTATTTATAATATGTGTGTCTGACGTGTGTTTACGCTTCGACGGAGCTGTCATTCTTCAAGGTTGGAGGTGTAAACCTTAGTTGATCTCACATATACGCGGTGATTTTATAGTCATTTCGAAACAGTTACGATAGTAAAATCATCTGAAAGTATTAAGTGGTCGAATTTCTTTTTATATTAAATAAATGGGACGAAAGTGATCAGAAAAATATAGGTGAAGCGTAAAAAATTGGTCAAATCAATACTTCCAGACTGTTTTATTGTAGAAATTGCCAAAATCATTTTTCCGAATTGACTATAAAATCACCCGGTATAAATGTAAGTTCAATTTTTAAACATACATATCACCGGAGTGAAAACCTTCGGAACACTAAAATTATAATGTTGATAATGCCATTTTAAGCCACTACACAACAAATCAAAAAACACTCACGGCCACTCTTACACACATCATTAATTAGAAAGGATTTTTTCGAAAGTGCGAACAAAAAATTATAGACTAAACTATTCTTTGATTCGGAACTAAAGCATTTGAACAAAGCAAATTATGTAATTACTTGCTGTCAATGTTGTTTAAAAGAAAGATGAGTTATATACTTTCATACTAAGGCCAATATCACACAAGCAGAATGTCTTCTCAAATTTCGAATTCAAATTTAAAATTTCGGAATTTCGCATTTGCAGACTCCTTTAATTACCACGGCCGCGGTAGCCTTGGGTAATGGACTGCTGAGACGAGGTTTCGGGCTCGATCCCAGGTTTTACCATGGCACACACCAATGATTTTTCGATGCTTTTCGAAGTTATGTGTGTATTTATCGCAGGTTTGTAAGTGCACAGTGAATGGCAATATACTCGCCGTTTATTACATTGGGACCTAAACATAAACTGGTGAAATGTGGGTGCTAGCACCTCTGCCCTTCGGGGATTTAGGCGTGAGATTTTGTTATGTGAACCCTATAAATTATTTAAAAGGGGTACTAGGTTTCAAAAATATGCCACGAGCGTGGCCTGTATTAGATTATGTTAAAACATTCCCGTTTGCGTGTGTACGTCCTGTCCGTCTGTATAAATAGTACCGCTAAACTCCCTATATTTGGATGGCAACGGAAATGGTGTCACGATCAAAGAATTTATATGACAACAAATAATGAGTCATGCGCAATAATTAGGAATGTGGATAGTTTTGAAAAGTGGACTGTTCTTCATTAAAATAAAAAATAAAAAAAATATTGGAAGTAACAATTGATGATGGAAACATTGGAAAGTAACCATTGATTAGCAAAATTCTTTTGCACGATCAAAGTCCTACCATTACCTCTTAAAAGTAATATTATTTCAATGATACTTTAACTCCATAGAGAGATTTGGACTTGGATGGACCGTTGCCGTCCATCGATATATGTGTATTGTGTCTTGTGAGACAAGTGTAAAATCTAACAAATTATACAAAATAAATGTATCCACTACAGTAAGAGATACTGTTTCATTAATTTTAATCATATAACACTAGTATCCTGTGTATCCTTACACGCTCATGGACGATGAGGGTTCGAATCAAACTCTGGAAGTAAAGTAAGGTTGTAATTAGATAATATTACTTTTAAGAGCTGGGTACACTATTATCCTGTCTATCCTGAAGGACGGTCCGAATCACACAATAGAAGTAAAGTAAGGTTGAAATAATATTACTTTCGAGGTGGTAGGGCCTCAGATGACAGTCGTTTCACGGGAAATATCAAAGGTCCGCCGCAATGCAGTTAGACTAGAAAAAAGCGGATACTAGACTCAGACGCGATAGCTTCGAATGCGACCAGGATTAACGATGGAGGATTATTGAAGGAAGAAGATGGCAATGACTGATAAGCGATTAATGATTCACATTTTCACCTCAATAGAGTTCTCTGCGTCTACGGTTATTTAATCTTAACTACTAATGCTGTATTAACAGCTATTATTAATACTTTTGTTGCGTCTTTATGGCGTAATGAAATATATTTAATGGTATAAATGTATGCAGGAATTAATTACGTATAGTACTAACGTTCTTAGATAACTACATAAGCAATATAGTAAGTGAATTTTAATAGTAATAAGTGAGTATAAGTGAATTTCTAGTAATACCACCCACATCCAATAATTCATTTTAAACTTTCGCGTTGTATATGATATAGTGGGTATTAACGCGATCAAATGGTAAACACAATAATTTACCTCTTGATTTGGGCGTCGGAGGTCACAGAATGAACTCCGTCCACCATGAGCGCTGGCCTGGGGGTGACAGGTGAAGCCGCCTGTCACTTTGCAGGCTAAGGCGGCGGCGCAAAGTGCGCCTCCCCTTACCCGGGGGCTAAACGGGGACTCCGTGGTCCCTACACTCATCTCTTTTGAGATTACCCTGGGTCTGCTGGGGTGCGAGTGATATGTTGTCTATTATCTCCTTTCCGGCAATTAGGGATCCAAAGACGGCGTGCGCTTTGGTTGGTTCGAGTCTAACATAACCTCCCCAACCGGCTCTGGCGGATGATATCCGTGGTGACTTTTCGCACGGTTAAAAACACTGCCGGGCACCACCATTAAACCAGTACTAGACTATTAAACCAGTAATAGACTTGGAAGGGAAAAGCAAAGAGGTATCGGCTAGGGATCTTCCAATACTGCATTGATTGCTAGTTTTACAGTTAAGTTTTTAAAATGTGTATTCATTTATTCATTTATTTATTCATTTTTTTATTTATTCATTTATTCATTTGCGAATATGGGTACAGAGTAACGGTCTTAAATTATAATGAAGGTAAATATGTGATCAGCCATATCCCGCCTCAAGGCGTGCAAATATGTGGGTTAATTTTAACATTATAACACAATTAAATTATTCAATCAATATTAGGTATACAATTAATATTAAATTAATATAAAATTCGTAATTACAATATTAGTTTTCAAATGTCAAAAAAGATATGTCAAAAAGGGCACATACATAATGTCAAAATCAATTATTAGGCATGCAATGCAATGTAGTAGAAAATAGAGAAATATTTTGTTAAATTAACTTTACTGTGAGTAATTAAGAGGGCAATAGTACAAATAGACAGATAGAGGGCAATAATCATGAACGTTTATTACATCCATTAATAAACAATAAAAATGAGCACTTACTACAAAATCGACATGATTACAAATATACTCACGTAGACGGAATTTTACGTTTAGTCAAAATGCAATATTATTTTTTTATGAGTGAACGTTTATTCAGAATGAAGTGTACGGTACGGACTGAGCGTTTCAGCAAAATGGAATAAATGTGATTATTAAGAATCTTATTGAAAATAGAATGTGATTTTTTAGGAATGATTATTATTTTATTCAAAATTGTATGTCATTTTAGGAATGAAGATTTATTAAAAATGGTGTATAATTTTTAGGAATTAACATTTATTCAAAATGGAATGTTATTTTTTAAGAACTCACGTTTATCCATAATAAATTATTACTAACGGTTTGTTTGCAATTAATGCTTGATAAAAAAGACAACTGAATTTCGATTGTCTGATAGTTGGGTGAGCCTGTCTAACCAAATATTAGCAGCACCAAGGTTTTCAACTGAGTGACCCAGTTAACGGTCATATTACTCACGACATGTGGGTGTGCGCAGAATGTTCGTAACTAGAAGACAAGAAATTACATGCACTATTGATATTGTGATTCCTACTTCAAGTTTAAGTGGATTGAAAGATAACTACTTAATACTATCTAATTATATCAAACACATCTGTGTGTTTTTATAGGATTACTTTTGCGGTTTTATTTCTAGGCGAAAACGGCCGCTACTTGGATATAAAATCAAAGATAATAATCAATTAACCTTATTGCAGTCCGCTGCTGGATATAGGACTCTCTAAATGTTGGGAGGTTTTGGTCTACTATTTCTACGCAGGCTAGACGGGTTAGTACACCCTGCTTCCTGTTTCCTTCTCATTTTCTTCCAAACTGTATTTCTTCTTACTTCGAGTGAGAAAGGCGAAAATATATCTTTGTTTTATCGTGAACGAAATTCTCACGGATACCACCTCTGCCAAAACCGGTGGAGGTGATGATGTCGGCCGAACCGACCAAAACGCACGCCGTCCACGGGTCCTTGATTGCCGGAAGTGGAAATATACCTATCTGTAAACGTATGTATGGCGAGGGGTCCTTTGGCGAATTCCAAACACTAAAATAGTCCATCACACTAAACTGTCCTATATTTAGTTTTGTTCAGCAGTTTCTTTGAAAGACAAAACGACAAATTTGTTTCTCGCACATTATCTCACAGATTTATTGCCTTGTGCCTAAGCGTGGTACTTTTAGCGGCAACATAAATCACAACTAAGACTAACTGTTGCTTATCGTCACTTATTTACCCCCTAGCGACCAATATACATTAACTACACTTCACTAAAACACGCGCTGTGAATAGTGGTCATTACATAACATAAACTCACGCCTATATCTCCGGAGGGATAGGCAGAGGTACTAGCAGCCATATTTCGCCAGTTTATGTTCAGGTCCCCATGTAATAGGTGGCGTGCCTATTGCTATTAACCAGGCACATTTAAACCTGCGATAAATACACACATAACTTATAGAAAACCATGGTAAAACAAAGGATCGAACCCGCGTGATGTGGTGATTACTCAAATGTTATTGTTTCCTTAGTAGGTAAATCACCTTGTAAATATAACGCGTGATTATACGATAAATTCTCATTGAGAAACGTAAATTGTAATAATACTAGCTGCGACTGACTTCGTCTGCGTCACCCCGTTTTTGCAACATTTTTTATTCCTGCTCCGCACCTGTTAGTTGTAGCATGATGTTATATACATATAGGTAAACCTTCCTCTTTAACCATTCTATCTATTGAAACAAACCGCATCAAAATCCGTTGCGTAGTTCTAAAGATTTAAGCATACAAAGGGACAAGAAAAATAGGGACAGAAAACGCGACTTTATTTTATACTATGTAGTGATAGTGATAGTGATGCGTGATTTTGTCGAAAGTTTCACATATTGACATTAAACCATTCTTTGCGGATTTATGTTTTTTTATCTTACACATTTTAAATATCCCTTATTGTTTAAACTATAAAAATACCTGATATAATGTTGGACAATTTGGTTTTCTGTGTGGCTTTGAAGTTTTTTTTTCCACTTCCAAAAACAAGAAATTTTATTTCCAAGTTTTCTCGGTGATGTTGCTCCTTTGGCTCTTGGTGCACAAACCCTGGTACCTACCCCGGAGACTAAAAAATATTTTTTTATTTCGAATTCGATACGGAATGCGGAGACTATAAATATTTATGTAATATCACATGTATGACGGCTCTCAAACACGCACATTATTGGTCTTCAATTAGCAATGTTTCGCGATTCTAAAAAAAATGTTCCGTGACTTCTATTTAGAAGTACTTACTAAGTACTAAACTTTAAGTCGCAAAATAATTATCATCATTTCACCATAGGACATCTACTGCTGAATATAGGCCTCCCCCATCGACCCCAACTCGCGGGGGCCGTCCTACGCCTCTTCTACCAGGACGTAGTCTCCATTCGAGAACCTTTCCGCTTTAACGGCCATCTATTCTTCTAGCTATGAAATAACTATATATATGGCAAAAAGGCATATATCCCAAGATCTAAATCACAAAACCACCATATATGTACAAGTTAAAATGTTCAACTTGCTAAATAATCAAGTTTGATTTTCTGTAGTAGTATATAAAAAGAAATCTTAGAATTTAAGGCAACGTACTAACTCTACCAGTAAGTGCAAACCGGATCAATATCGAAGCGATTCTGAAGTCAGCACGTATAACCCATCTCGTTACAAGCAGTCCATTAAACTGATTCAAACTGTACATCCTTGGATTGAGTTCAATTTGCTCCCTGACCTTAATACTTAATGGTTACGAGCATTATAGATAGTAGAAGTCAGAATACACGATATTATTATTTTCGACATTGGTTCTCGATGGCTTTGCTCTCAGGGTTGGGAGGTCACAGGTCATTCGCTATATGAAACTTTTGAAGACGCCTACCCCATAGGAATGACGCGAGGATTTGTATGTGTAGAAACTCTAGTTGGTGACGGAGAAAGAATGTCTCCACCTCATCTCATCCGACAGGGGTCGTAAGAGGCGACAATCACTGCGAGAGAAGGAAATTTCGAATTAAAAAACCGTTAGGCCAGCGTGGAAACAGTTGACCAAAGCCTCCCGACATCGGGAGAGGCCTATATCCAGCAGTAGACTGGAATAGGCTAATTAATTAATTGAGACACTCAAGAAACCATAATACAAGCTTAGGCCGTTATGCAGAATGTCGTTAACCTTTAACAATATCAGGCAATCAATCCAGAGCGGTGGTGACGTCGGAGGTCGCAGAATGACCTCCGTCCTCCATGAGCTTGGACCTGAGGGTGACGGATTGGGCCGTCTGTTATCCTAGCAGAAGCAGGCCGGTGCGGCGGCGAAAAGTTCTGGGGTCTAGACAGGACCACCGTGCTCTATACCCCACGGGGTCATCACCAAAAAAAGGGCTCCGGGTTTGTCGGGATGCGAGAGATATGTTGGCTACCATTTCACTTCCGACAAGTAAAGACCAAAAGACGGCGTATTAGTCAGTTCGAGTCCGACATAACCTTCTGCAATCGCCGGCGGGAAGGTATCCGTAAAGATTTTTCGCATGATTAAAAAAAAGGTAATCAATTCAATGTCACCAAGTAACGAACGCGTCTGAAAGTCATCTCTCAGACACGATAATATAATTGTGTCTAGTATTCGCCATACCATTAAATGTGAGAGGTTTCACTAACAATAATTACGAAGCAATGTACAACACCATGGCCCAGTACCCAGCGCTCGCTTGGCCGGTGGGCGGACTATGTAAATCGTGGCAATGGGGCCAAACTAACAAGTTTTCTATTTCAAGGAGAAAATATAGATTTACAGTGCGCCCGTGAAACGTCAATTAGGTAGCTTTCACGCCTTTTACAACTATTTCGAGTATTGTGATTGTGTGATTGTCAATCTGTATTCCCTTTAAAGGGTGAATTGAAAATTCCCCGGAGCGGTATGCGTTTGTACATGAAATTGGGTTTGAGATCGTTACAACTGTTGCAAGTGAACTATAAGATATGTTTTATTTATTTCAGATCAACGTGAGGGGTGAAAATATTGCTGCAATATAATCTACTACAGTCAATATAGTCAGGTAAAACTATTTTTATCTGTTTAGCTCGCTCTCGCTGCTCTACAGGGCAGCGCCTTAAAGATTTGCTGGACTCTAATTAGTAGTAGCACAGCTATCAACTAGGTGGTCCGTTCGCGAAGCAATCTTTTATAGCTAAAAATGCTATAAAATATATGATTCTTAATAATTAATCATAATGAAATGGTTCATAACTCCATAATCACCATCATTTCAGGATGTTCACGACTGAACATAGGCGTCTCCCATCCACCTCCAGGTGGAGGCGGTCTGCATCCAACAGGCACCCACGACAATGACTAGTTCATCGGTGGATGCAACATAAATCATGTAACTGTTTTGTCCCCAATAAATAAATAAATAAAATAAATAAATATAGTTGTATATTTTTTTGAAATATTCAGTATCAAAAAGGCTATGTTAAACTTATTCATTCACGCTGTGTGTACTTTAGACGCAAGACAGTGTACTAACAAGCTTGGAGATGTGAACCATAAATGGGTTAATGTATTTCCCTTGTTTGCATGGCAACTCATAAAAATATAATATCGTACTAACATAACATAAAAACGCTGCGGTTGCATCGCTATAGCTAGAGTTATTATATTTACCTATTGCTATTGTCAGTTGGTATACGCATTACAGATTGATATAAAATTATTTTTAACAGAAAAGTTTTTTGTTGTGGGAAGACCGAGGGCTAAGTTGTGACCACTATGGGATGGTATGAAATTCTGCTTTGCCCCGTCGCTCCTCCTCTCATCTAGAGGGTCGGCAGCACAAGTGTGATGCCCCTGGTGTTGCAAACGTCCATAGGCCACAATAACCACTTTGAATTAGGGCCAACCTCATGTTATCCCACCGTGTGGTTATTTGCCACCTAAGTTGTATAAAAAAAGCCTTGAACATATTAGTCACTATGACCAGCGAATTGCCACTTGTCTAGGGGGTTAGATTGGACTTGAAGTTAGTTTCTCGAGTAAAACACATAACCGTTCTAGGTTTTGTCGCAGTCGGCTAAATAACTGCGTTGGTTGAATGCTATGCACCGAAGGTAACTCAAGTTTATTGTATTGTCCAGCCAGCTATCAAAACGTATCTACAACGAAAGTCTATACAGGTTCCAGTCGCCATACCAGTTGAATTAGACCAGTATTGCCCTGAGTTGGTATTACTGATAATTTTGCAATATGGATATCTCTAAACTAGACTTCAAAACCTGTTGTTGCATTATTTTCTATTGAAATTGTCAAAAGTGCCCGATTTCAAGATGTCATTTCCCCCCCCCCACTCCCCCCTCCCCTTAGTTTTGTCCCTGGAGCCATACGCCATACACGTTGCAATATGCTTGCGTAACTTGAGCTGGAAGATATTTGTGCAAATTACAGCTAAATGTAGGGCTATCATGAAAATATCACCATTTCAGAAACCTTATAATAAAATTTAATAGCTTATTGTAATGCCTACATTCCAAACCATATATCGAGCCTTATAAACGAGCACTTATAAACGTGCGACAAATACACACATTACTTCGAGAAACATCGAAAAGTCATTGGTGTGTGTCATGGCAACCTGGAATCGAACCCGAGACCTCATCTCAGCAGTCTATTACCCATACCACTAGGCTGCCGCGGTTATTTTAACTATTATATTGGTTAGGGACAGTAACTACCAAAGTATCCCGAATATACGTACTGTTTGAATGGCTTAGCTAAACAAGTTTGACAGAACAGGACCAAAATACATGCAAATTAGGGATACATTCTTGACCCGTCAAACTAGTCTGCTAAGCGCTTACAAATATTCAGACGTAAAAATAAACTTTTTGGAAAATAAAAAGAAAGTTTTTAACCAAATCTGATTATTTGTTTGAATACAACAATGGATACAATGGTTGGAACAACATTCGCAATTTGAAAAATCTTTTTACGATAGTTATTTCGGCTACGTTCTCGTACGACCACCAAGTTTCGACCCACAGCCGCGATCGACCCGATATCAATTTCAAAGTAGGTACAATACAATACAATACAGGTACAATACAATAGTAGGTACAAGTTGTACCTACTTATAGTATAAAATAAACTGTCACAAATTGATTGAACTTTTCGGGCCTTAAATGTATGTACTTAATGTTATTATGTGTGGGCAAGAATAGATGTCTCTTCTTTCTTTTTTTATTCTATTTACATTTAAAGCATAAAGCAGTTTTATATCATCTTTTATTACTGCCGGTATCATATCATAAGCAGTAATGATTTATTACTACAATACCCTAAACGGTCATCGTAGGCTATGTACAGTAGGCTTCAAAAGTTCCTGGACGATTTGAAACTAAAATTGTATGAAGTGATGCCACTATACCGCTACTAGTCTTAGAAGATACTGGATTATAATGTATACTTATTAACGTAATTAAGTTTACGCTACTACCTACTTGCCTTTGAGTGATGAGTTTACTTATTTTCTTGCAAAGAAACAAAACATCGATGTAGTTAATTTTATTAATGCTATCTATTTATTACTTTTGGTTAAATGAGATTTCGACTGTTAGAAGTTTATAGATCTTAAAGTGTCCAGGAACTTTTGTACTGTGTGTTGGAATTAGCATCATTTTGAAAACTGCTATGATGTTTTCACTTAAGATCCCGAACAAAGAGGTCGTTACTGACACGTTTAAACTTTACCCTAAGATTAAATAAATAGGTAAAAAAATATTCAACAATAATAAAAAAAAAGTTGAAAAAGAAAAATCTTTTAAAGAAAGAAAACAGTCACGACTGAATAAACTAATCAACACGTGAATGAATGAAATCGACTTGCTTTTGAAAGCGATCAATAAAGGTGCGAATATCGCACATGTTATGCATTTCACGGCGTACGCGACTTTAGCCAGCTTTAATCATAATACCATCTGAATGATGTTGAATTATGTAGCCGATTTCAATGCCTGGCCAGGATATTTATACAACAATAATTTTTACAACTTGCCTTATATATCATACCAATAATATATATGGTCTCACGCATGTATTGGGAAGTGTTATAACACTCAATAATTACCAAGTATACGAGTATATTTCCACGTTATAATGTCCTAGTGTACAAAAAGACTTGATTCCAGATAGATATGGAACTAGGCGATGAAAGAAATAAAAAAAATAAGGAACAACATTTAGTATCAACTAAAACAACTTTATACTCTAATTTAATGTCTACTATATAATATGGATAGAAATAATCCAACTCGAGCTCTCTTTATAGTGCTGGGTACTGATAACTTATCAAAAGAAATACACAATGAGACTTTGCGTGACACGGGTATCAAATATTGAAGAACTGGTGCATTTACAAAGGTGGTATAATTACGAAATCAAGAGTAAAACAGACTATCAAATACATTAGGCCCCATATTGTTACCTTGAGGCATCCCTAAAGAAATTATTATTAGTATGTCAATAGGCTACTTTTAAGAATTGCTATGATATTTATGAATACCCTATAGGGTCCTATTGCCCTGTTTTATAATTCTACTTCAGCTATTTTAAAGGATGCATTTCCAATGCGCTCGTCACTCGATACGTGCCAGAATTGACCAATCATATAAAACTTAAAATTCATGATTGATCAATTCCTGCATATCGGCACTATACTCCTCTTGAGAAATTCAGTTTAGCTATCATAACATAATATTTTTTAATATCAAAGGTTCTATAGAACAGTATATTTTTAAGGTTAAGAGTTTAAGCTTTTTTTTTATCTGACAGTGTCGTATCGGTATGTTGTTACAACACAATAATGCATCTCATAATGTTTATTTGTCAAAGTTCTGGACGTACAATAGTGAGAAATACTCTCAGATCAATCGTTCCTCTGTAACATGTAAACAGGATTAGGTTCGATTGTTTTGTTTGAAAATGTTTATGTCTCTTATCCGTGCATTGTCAACACGTTCGTCTTCATTATTATGCATGTCTGTTTTTATAATTTATCCAATGTTATAGTAACAGTTGGATGTATTGAATAATAGCTGACGGATTCAGGTCAACTGCATTAGTGATCGCATAATATATTATGTAGCGAGGTCGTTTGGCAATAGAAAGATTGAAATTGTACATTGAACCTGAATTGATCATCGAGATGTATGGTAAAATATTTTTTTTCCTAATACAGACACGTTTACAGTCATCTTTATCCCACAGAAGAAGGCCGATAATACCAAGCAACTACTGTTTTATGCCTACACTCTAAATATAAAATAAATATATCTTCATGCCTATACTCTAAATATAAAATAAGTATATCGTCTAGCGATCCTTAAATTCAATGTAGGTACAGTGAAAAAATAAAACATTGTATGAAGTGATGCCACTACACAACTACTAGTATTAGAAGTTACTGGAAAATGGATCTACTAATTAATGTAATTTTTAGCCTACTGACTACCAGCATGAGTTTTCTTATTTTCTTATAAAGAAACAAAACATAAATAGTTTATATTATTAACGCGATCTATGTACGATCTTAAGGTGTCTAGGAACTATTGGAGCCCACTTTACATGTTGCCCTTCATAAGTCAATCAAAACTGCACGATATATTAGCATTACTGAAAATAAATTTCAAGGTGTTCTCGTTTATACAAGAAAAAACCTTTAAAATTCTCAAAATAGTGCAATAAGCTCTGCTTCTGACGTTACTCTTTTATGGACAGATGCGATAACTAATCGATTTTATATTAGCGTTACCGATGCACTTCATAATTATATATACTACACAAATAAAATAGTGCATTGAAACAATATAACAATCTACAGGATAGAAGTATAAATCTATTCGTGTTATAGAACTTCAAGAGTTTTGTCAATTTGAACTTATATTTATCCGTTTATGGAAAACCCAATTTTAAATTTTGCAAACGCCAGATTTTTCATTCAGTAAATATTTGTTAAAGTCAATTCATTGAATTCTATTGTAAATTGTAAATATATAAAGTAACACTGCAAAGAAAACCACTGCTCTACGTAATCAATCCATGTTTTGCAAACACGTAAAGGGTTTTACCAGTTTTACCTGGACTTGTGGAAAAACTCACGTTACAGGAGATATATCACAATCCAAACATATATTCCAAGCACTATATACACTTTAGAATGCTAATATAATAGAAAGCTACACGAATTCGATCAACGAAATTTAAACTTAGCAAAATTCACGATCGCGTCCGATGTTGGAATTTATTTTCTGGCCGAACGTAATGTACACATCCTCCGTGTGCGCAGTCACGCGCCATACTGAATTTATATTACCGAGTACTGCGTCGGCTGTGTTGAGAGCGAAATTGGTTTTCGAACGACAATTTGATACAGTATAAATGAGCTTTACCTCTCTATAAATATAGTTCAATTTAAAGAGGCAGGTTAATATTTTTTCGCTGCAACGTGCAAACAGGTTGTAGACGAGAAATTCGCAGTCTGCCAGGACATTGACACATAGGTCTTTGGCTCTTTTGACCGATAGTAACGCGCAATCACTCATAGTAAACGGCCTTAGAATTGACACTACATAACGACTTGTGGACTGTGATGGTATAACAGATGAAATGCAAATTGAAGAACAATACTAATTAGCTTTATAGAAACTTATTCGCAGATGTCTCTTAAACCAATAGAAAGCTATTATAGGCATTGGTATGATATAATACTTGCAAACGAATACAAAGCCGAGTAAGCCATCTGCATTGCAGATAAGCTAGGAACTCTTCAAAAGCTAGCTCAGAGTTATCATGGACTTTTTATTTGTACGGTTTGTTGGATAACTGTGTTGAATTGTCATCTGTCTGAGAAAAGTAGCGCAGTTGGGTTTTATATATACCTTTATTAATAAACTACTGTAGCAGTTGCTCTAGTGAGTTGGGCATTGAAAAAAAAACTATATTACGAATAGGATTAGAAATTTAGACGAACAATAAACGGAGCTTTTCTGATGACATTCACCTATAAACTTGATAGTAAGTATGTTGACTTCATGAATGTAGCGTGTGGATTGCAAGCTAATATACATTACGCTGATCAATATTCGTTGGTTTAACCAAATAATTTCGATGAAAAATTTGTATTGGTCTGGATGTTTCTATGTATAACTAATATGGATGTGTTTATACACGTTCTATGGCATAATTAACAAACCATGCGTTGTTTGGTCCTAAAAGTCTAACTGTGGACGCTGTGTTATATGACGTAATAGTAAATTCCTTCCGACGCACAGTACCAGAAACGCAAAATACCTTTTACGCGGATGACCAGAATCACATTTCGCGAATTACCAGACACGCAGATGACCTGATAGGATACGCATATAATGCCTACTGCAACTGAAATCGTTGCAATTTCTCAAACGTCAAGTAGAAGACAAATATCAATAATATAAATGGCGAGATGCCAATATCAAACTTCCCCAGAATATTAAAATGTCGGGCAATGTGGTTAAGCCCGTTCAAAGCCCGTTATTAAAAAAAATGGAAAAGGAAAACACTAAAGAGATAACTAATGAAACTGATGATGTAAGTATTGAAACACAATGGTTCGCAGAAGACCATTAATTTGCCAAAGCATTTGACACTAGAGGTGTTACTAGGTTCGATTGGACAATTGACAAATAACGAGAAAATATTTTAACAGAAGTGACAAAAATGACACGCTTATTATTGTGTAGATATAAGTAATTGGTACCTAGAAAGTACATATATAGTAGTTAGGGTTATCATACGATGAGATTTCCAGATTTATAGGCACTTTTTAATTGTATAAATGTAGAGATCTGTGATTATAATGAACATTCAATGAAAGATTCATAATAGCGGATCCACATTAGTACTGCGAATTCACGCCGTGAATTCATGGCACAAGTCGAGCCCTCTACATTCACGGTATGCTCTCAATCGTACGTGAAGCCGTGAAATGGACGTTTTGGTTGCAGCCACATATCTCTATTAGACGTCTAAAACAAAAAAGTAATTCGAAAGCGGTGGAAAAATAAAGATAGTGGATGACTGAAATATCACGTAACCGATCAAGGTATTTTAATTTTTGAATTTATTGGTAAAGACAAGCACATTAGCAAGCGGTCATGAATGTGGATGCGATGGATGGTGGTGCGAACCCTTTTTCGCGGGACAAAATACCGATTCAGCTCGGGTATCAGGCACGAACGCGCGTGAACCCCGCGAAAACCGTCTAAAAAGTTCACACCTGTTAACGGAGTTTTTGGACTAATGTGGAGTCGCCATCCACAAATCATTGCCATCTTTTATTAATTGACATTTTCTCTTAAACTAAACATAACACTTCATAACAACTTTTCCCCCTGTGTCAAATCTACATTTGCGGCAAAATGTTTACAACTTAGAATTTTTATCAGGATTTAATTGTATAATATTTTAATATTGACATTGATCGATAAGGTTATCGATCTTTTGATCGTAGCTAGGCAATAATCAAAAGATTTTAAGGCAATAATCAAGAGATTATACGAATAACTTATTACTTGTAAATTTTTCGTATGATATTTTTTATCTTTTGGATATGTTTCACCAAAGATAGCCCGTGTGAATCGTATCAAGTTTAACTAAATTTTATGAAGTATCAAATAGACGCTTTTTTTTCAACTTACCACCAGATAGTAAGTGGCTACCGTGGCATATGCATGTGTGCAAAACCAGACGCTTCATACTCGTGGTGCCAAATCTATAAGGATCTTCTGATGCCATTCTTAAAGTACCGCATATTGTAGTCGCTTAGCAAAACCCCAGCAGGGAGTTCATTCACAGCTTAAGTGTGCGTGGGACCCTTTCAAGTTTCACTGTACGCCCTGTTTCCAGTCGCAACTTTGTGAGAATAAATTCCTAGCTTGTGGCGAGTAGTACTTTGTAATTATGCGACAATCAGATGACTGTTTGTAATTATAATGTCAGATTGTGATGAGTTACGGTAGGTAGTACTCTTCACTTGAGTACTACCGTAACTAATTAATATTATTTTCAACTTGATACATACTCTTTACTAACAGAAGTGAGGTTCTTTTTTAATGAAATGAGGCATCAAATTGTTTACCTACTTTTCAAAATTGGAAAACATCTGGACATATTTTTTTTTTAATATTAAATATATATTCAAATTTTCTTAATTTCAGCCAGCGTATTGAAGCACATTTACATTATTGTTATAAGCATAAGATATAGAATCTTTTGAGGAGTGGAGGACTGAAAGCGGGCCCCGAGGTAAAGCGATGCAATCAGGCCCAACACAGTTATGATGATGTTTACATTCATGCTATTGATTTGCAATCTACAACAGTTTGAGTAACAATACAATCGCTAACGATGTGTGAAAGGATGACTTTCATTTTTAAACACAGAGCTCATTACCAATCTAATATGTATACGACTAACAGGTATATTTATTAATCTAAGTTGAAACGCGAGAGGCTGTGCAGTGATTTTTACGTGTGCAAAGTCCCATCGTATGGCACATACGTCGGGGTCGATCCTACTAAAAGGCACGCAGTCTTAAGTATTCGTCGGAAATAGTAAGCAACATATATATCCCTTGCGCCTGGCGCCAGACCCGGTATCTTCAAGATGTCCCCCATCGGGTGTGGGAACTACGGTGTCCCCACCTAGCCTCCGGGGACGAAGAGGCCGCCGCGACCCCGTTCTTGTTAGGGCAACAGGTGTCTCCAGTCGTCACACGCAGAGGCAGTGCAAAATGCGTCTCCCCATAGCCCGGGGGTTAGAGGGGGACACGGTGGTCCCTACACCCGAAGGGGGTCATCTTGAAAGAGATGACCACGGGTCTGCCGGGGTGCAAAGGATAGGTATAATGGCTACAATCTCACCTTCGGTTACTAAGCACCCAAAGACAGCGTGTGTTTTAATCAGTTCGAGTCCGACATAACCTCTCAACGGCTCCGGCGGCGGAGGAATCCGTGGGGATTTTTCACGCGATAAAAAAAAGAAAAAGTGCAATGGTGAAAAATGCTGTTCTCTACATTAATATTTTGACAGTTCCTAGTCAAAAATATCTAAGTAGAGAACTTTACTAGTAGATGTAGGCTTAAGGTCTACGAATAGCACAAAGAGAACGAGACAAGTCTGGGCAAGAACTAGATGAGATGAGGTCTGACAGGAAAGTACGTGATTGGCTTGTTTGACAGGCCCCAAATATTTGAGATAAAAGCAAGTAAACAATCATGACGACCACAATAATAAACCTTATTTACAAAGGAAGAACCCCGATTTCCTCAACCTTAACTCAATATTACCCTAAACAGGATGTCAGTAATAAAGCAATAGTTAATAACAGAATAGGGAAACAACAGTGATTTGATAATATTTAGTTCAAATATGAGCTTAATTGACAATTCACAAAGACATGCCACATACATACATGCTACTTATGTAGTGTGTACTGTGCTCTAAAAGTTCCTGGACACCTTAAGATCTAAAGTGTGCATGCGTTGTCGTGTCAGGGGAACTTGGATCTTTTGAAAACATGTGGGAATTCTTTAGTAGTTAGAGGTCCCCCGATACGACAACTGGTGAGGTGAAGCATGTTAAATGACACGATGATCAAATTAAACTATTTAAACATGCTTTTAGCAACCCAATTGCTACGTGACAAGAGATTCAACAGCCGATTAGTTAATTTTAGCGTTGATCAGCCTTTCGGAAACTGGGGGTTAGTTGCACCACCTACCTGTTAAAGTAAGCGTTTACTTCAAATTTAACATCAACAGTAACATTCATTTTAATGGTTTCAGCTAAATGTGTTGCACTAGTGTATTTAATAGATCGATTAAAGTTATATTTTTGATAGAATTTTGACTTTTGTCAAATGGTGCAACCTGTTTTATGCCTGACAGGTACTTTAACTGCACTGTTAATGTTAAAGTAAGATGATTAAGTGTAAAATATTTGTACCTGTATTTCACTTATGTTCAAAAAGTACTTAATTAATTGTATTTTAAATGAAGACAAAATAGCACATTCGTTTCTTTAAATTTTGCATAAAATACGAATTTATGTATTTCCTACGTGCATAATACATAATTATAAATACGCCAGTTTTATTTATAAAATATTTTAAAATATTTAATATAAATAAATCTTGGAAGTCGAACTTAACGTATATTAATTACTGTCATCATCATTATGAAATTTATTTCCTAGTTGTCGGTAGAATGCGGAATGCTTTTAACTTAAATTCTAAATATTCTAAGACAATCTACACAACGCCACCTAGACCCATGGTAAGCATAGTTTAACCAGCTTGTTATGGGCTCTTGACTGCAGAAAAAATATCCAAGTATCTTTGATTGGATATTATTTTGTAAATACATAGGTACATATATTATAATACATAGAAACCGCGGTAGCCTAGTGGTATGGGTAGTGGTTTACCATGGCACACACCAATGACTATTCGATGCTTTTCGAAGTTATGTGTGTATTTATCACAGGTTTATAAGTGCCCGGTTAATGGCAATACGCTCGCAACCTATTTATTACATTGGGACCTAAACATAAACTGGCGAAATGTGATTGCTAGCACCTCTGCCCACCCCTTAGGGGATAAAGGGTTTATGTTATGTTATGTTAATACATAGAAACACCCAGACCAATGCAAATATTCATATTCAAGCACACAAATATTTGCACCGAGCAGGAGTCGAAACCGCGCATTCAGAGTAGCAGTCGCGTTGCGTCGCGTGGAAAAGGTTATTATTATTAGCCGAGGTATTCTGTAGAGCAGAGGTTTTTCCCCAGTCGGTTTGCCCAATTAGGACGTGCGATATCGTCATGTCCTACCTACGTCAAAGATTGTAATTGCCACGTTGTATGAAAAACTCCTCCTCTCCTCCCCCCTACCACAATGCCTGAAAACAAAGGTCTTCGATCAGTGCGTTCTGCCTGTTATGACTTACGGTGCCGAAACGTGGACATTGACGGTGGGGTTAGTCCACAAGTTAAAAGTCGTTCATCGAGCGAGCTATGCTTGGAGTCTCTTTGAAGGATAAAATTCGCAATGAGGTCATCCGACAAAAAACTAAAGTTACAGACATAGCTCGCAGAATAACCAAGCTGAAGTGGCAGTGGGCTGGCCACATCTGCCGGAGGACCGATGGTCGCTGGAGCAAACGAGTCCTCGAGTGGAGACCGCGAGAAGGCAAACGGAAGGTAGGACGCCCCCTAGCCAGATGGACTGATGACCTGAAAAAGGCGGCTGGGACAGGCTGGATGCGGAAGTCGGAGGATAGGGAGCAGTGGCGCACATTGGGAGAGGCCTATGTCCAGCAGTGGACTGCGATAGGCAAATTGATTGATTTATTGATAGATTGATGAAAAATATGATTATTGAAAACTCAATCAAGTATTGCGTTCTGATCTAATTCCAGTCAACCACACATAATCGCGTTGATTATAACGAATTATTAAGAGAAATTGTTTTATTTCATCAACAATATTAAAACAATACACATATTAATTTATATTTAGTGACAATTCCATGACGTCAATAACAGTCGTCATGTAACAATAGTTTCCAAGCCGATGGTCCGTAATGAGTTCGGACGTCAGTAGGCGCGACCCAAGTCGTCAATACACGTAAATATTCTGATATATTTTTAGAACAGTGATCTTGAATTGTACTATTGTTTCACAGAAGAACAGGTGAA
Organism: Pelosia muscerda; assembly: GCA_963691645.1. Taxonomy (NCBI): domain Eukaryota; kingdom Metazoa; phylum Arthropoda; class Insecta; order Lepidoptera; family Erebidae; genus Pelosia; species Pelosia muscerda. Next base: position 2,331,432 of record OY829100.1, read on the forward strand.
GCAGCTGTCTGTTATGAGAAATGAGAGGTAAAAATATCTAAACGTTGTTTTTGTGTCACTCAACTGTTAACAACAATTAGTTTGAAAACAAAAACACTTAGCGCAGTTTTTATCACCTTTTTTATTAAGTAGTACTACTCAATTTTAAATGACGAATATAATTTAGACTCTACTACATCACGTTTAAGAATCTAATTTAATTGAGATAATATTAACACCAATGACTTTTCGATGCTTTTCGAAGTTATGTGTGTATTTATCGCAGGTTTATAAGTGCCCGGTTAATGGCAATAGGCTCGCCACCTATTACATTGGGACCTAAACATAAACTGGCGAAATGTGGGTGCTAGCACCTCTGCCTACCCCTTTGGGGATATAGGCGTGAGTTTATGTTATGTTATGTTATTAACACCGTCCAGGGGCGTTCTATTAAGTAACGTGTAAACCATAGTACAGTGCACGGCATCTAACTTGGCAAGTGGCAAGTTCGCGCATCGTACACTTAGAGGCACAAAAAGTGCTTCCATTCATTCACCAGAATGTCATCATTTATTTTGAATCATGTCTGCTTTACCGCAAAAGAGACCAAAAAATCGTCTCAGATGCGCTGACGGTTCTTGCCAAGTTACTTGCCGATTTCTGTAGTAACATGAGTAGGTTAGATGATTTCAAAGGAACTTCTTCCTTCAGTCTAGGGTACTTTAAGCGGGGCGTGAAAAATCATATGATGAGAACGTCAAGATTGGCGCCTTGTAAAACTGTATGTCTTTCTAATAGTGACCCTCTTTCCTGAGACTTTGCCTTCCTAAGTTTCATTGAGTGGCTCTTAAGTGTTTCTTTGTGTTCCTAGTATACATGCTCTCGATGCATGTCAAATAGTAATGCGCATTAACCATCTTGTAAGTCACAATGAGGTCTCCTCTCCTTCTCTATAAAAATAAATTCCTCATAAACCAGTGTTATTACTAAAACAATAACTCTATTGTGTATGGGACGATGTTTCCCATATTACATCAGAGATCATAAGTTCATGCTTAGAAGCGGTCGTGACTCTGCCGCCTGATAATCAAGACGTAAAAGGCGAATTAAACTATCTAATAGATAAAATAAGATGTTGGATTTGTTCATAATGATTCATGTGGTGCTAAGTAGAAAGCTTTCTCTCTTAATATAGAGGGTGTTTTTAATGAGGCGACCTTTATGACAACATTGTAGCATATCAGTTTGTTAGTCGCCGTGTCGGTAGGGTTAATAACGGCAGGTGAATGGCAGGAGAAACTGGGGAGAACTGAAACCTTATCCATCCATCCGAAAACCAGCGCTTTTGATACTAGCAGTGTAAGCAGCATTTTATGCTGAGATGGGGCATTATTTAGGTTCACACAGTGTGGTAATCTACCAACCTCAATCTTTAGTTGTACATAGCACGTTTTCTTAAATAAAACAGTAACCTTTTTTTCTTATTTCTTACGTCATATTTCGACCATTTAGATGGCAGACCAGCAGACGACGCCCTAAATATTGAAGAAGTAGTTATCATAGCCTATTGACGTTTCCAACACCAGGGGATACACACCCATGCTGCCAATCCTGTGAGGTCCTTCTGATGCCCAGTGTTCATGTAATATTCTAATTCCTAATTCATATAAATTCGAAGCATAAAATATGGATGATGCACAACGAAGTTAAATTCTCATGCGGGGTTGTACAAAGCGATGTATGAAATGTTGCCCAAAAGCAGTTACAAAAAACAAGACAATAAAGAATTACGGCCATTTTTAAAATAACAGTGACAGATATTATGTTCAACGAAATCCTTCCAAACCACGTGATATATATTATATAGCAGTCGTTTGTACCGTAAGCAGCGCGCAGCGGTATGCCAAATGCTAAGCATGTTATTTATCATAAACCGTAGTAGGTAGGCGGCAACACGCATTTCATTAGACTATGGTCACAAAAACATGATAACGGTTTTAGCAACATCATGTAGGCACTTCATATAAATTCAGAAACTTCATACTTTGACCTAATAGTTTTAGCAAGGCATGAACTTGGACGTCAATAGAAGTAGCTAACTTCTATTGACGTGCAGGTTCTTGCCTTCAGAAACTTCATACTTTGACCAAATAATTTTACTAAATATCCAAATAGACCCAGAAACTGTGAATTCTGTCGTCTCTGATAAATTATAATAATTTGACGACATGTACTGGCGACAGTTATTTGAAATGTGAAGCAATTTCGAAACGAGAATATTGCCTGGACGTTTAAAAGAGGAATCTTTTTTTTTCGAATTTCGAAGAGAAGACTTGCTGTTTTAGAATCGAAACAGCAAGTCTTCTCATCTATAGAAGAACTGAGTTAACAACCCTGTCTCATCAGCTTCTGAAGCTACATACGAACGAAAATAGTTTCAAAGTCAATATCACAGGTCAAACAAAACTAGATGAACTTCATTATAAATGCCATACTTTCTAAGACGTGAATATCTTTATATGGCCTGTGTTCACAGTTCAGAAACAATAGTTTACGTAAGTTGGCGGTCAGGTGGTGACCCCGGTGGAGATGCATACCGGTGTTATTAGCTTACTTCGATATTATGTGGAACGTGAATTGATAAAAACAGAATAAATTTTAATGGTTTGTATGAATGTTGGATGGATGGATGGATGGAATAAGTAAACCATATCTGAAGGAGTATGAATTTAAGTGGAATTAAGTGGGTAAGATAATATCCGACGCTCGGGCCCTCTGCGTAAGTAGCTCTAAAACTATAAAAAATGGTTGGAATAATTCTAAGCTATTATTCCTGAATTCCCATGGGTTGGAATTTTATAATTTACGTAATCACATCCGTACATAATGAAGGGGTAGGCAGATGTCATCATCATCATTATCGTCAGCCCGCGGCAGTTCACTGCTGGACATAGGCCTCTCCCATGACACGCCACTTAACCCGGTCTTCGACGTGGAGTGGAGGAGGACTCTTCCACTCCCCACCAGCCACTCTGCGTATATCGTCGCTCCATCTAGTCCTACTACCTACCTACTGAGGTATATATGCCTAGCGACTATTCAATAATACGGAGTATTCAGTAATACTCCAAGTAATATACCAGCCAAGGGTAGGGTGATATTTCATTTAAGTCAGCAAGCAACTGCTAAGAGAACAACTTGACCCATATTTATATATAAACATAAAACCCAATAAATAAATATTAATAAATATCCGATAAATTTATTGATTGCAGAATAGCCGCTGCTTTCCTAGATATAAAGGGTCAATAAATAACAATCATGTTTATTATTTTCGCCGCTGGCAATACAAACAAATTGCACGTGGATCATGTACATGGTGTTTCGTGCTCACTATCTCCTTATTTATAATAAAGATCGAATATACAAGAGGTTGTCGGTTTTAATAGGTTTTTAATTCGATTTAAATCTAAACGGGATTTGAACGTATAAGGCGTGAAGGAATTTCGAATGATTTAGTATTATTAGGCTTAGACCCATGGTAAACATGGCTTTACTTGCTTATTTATCTATGTTATGGATTCTAGAATGTGGATAAATACTTCATTACATACTTCGACTTTTTTTGTAAAACTGCAGTACTTCGATATCGCCTATACTGTTAGGTTGTGGAGGTCAGATGACAGTCGCTTTACAGAAAATATTATAGTTCAGCCACGACGCAGTTAGACTGGAAAATGCGAACCCCACACTTTCAGTTGCGACCTAGATTAATGCAACGATGATGATGATGACATAGAAACCCAGACCAATACAAATATTCAAGCACACAAATATTTGTACTGAGCGGGAATCGAGCCCGCACCTCCTGCGTAGCTTCACTGCGTAGTATTCAGAGGTACGCCACAGAGGTCGTCCTTAACAGTACGCATCAAAACCGTAATACCGTTACCAACGGTTACAAGTTCACGGTCACATAACGAATAATATTCGACCAACCGGTTTTATATTACATACTAATATTTACCGTTAAGTTGGCTAATTATACAGTTATTCCACTTGTACTAATAATTCTGGTGATGGTGACATGTGATATATCATTGCTCCTCGAATATAATCACAAGATGATTGTAAGGAATCTGATCCGAGAACAGTCTCGTTTAGCAGATCAACTCACAACAGGCACAAAACTAAGTGTACGCAGTTTTGGTAAGTGTACGTAAAACAATTTACGGTTAATAATTAAAAAAGTAAGAAATAAATAAAGAATAAATGAAAAATAAAATAAATAAAGAATAAATAGAAAATAAATATATAAATAAATGAATAAAAAGATAAAACCCCTTCGACGAGTGGTAATTCGTTAATCGTCGTTTTGTAGAACCAAATGAGAATGACAAGTATTTTGACGTCTATGACAAGCGTAAACGTAGGTATGTCAATCCTATACATTTATCTTTTTATTCTATTCTACAAATGTATTACATCCGATCTGATCTGTACGTATTTAAAAAAGAAAATATTTATCCACATTCTAGAATTCCTATAATGAGCTAGTTAAGCTATGCTTGTTTTGTGTGTAGATAACACTGCGCAGTGTGTCGTAAATATTGTTATTTGCAAAAAAAAGAACGTAAACTGTTCAACTATAGCACGATATGATGTCACACCATGCCATTTCACACGCGCGCGTTATCGTAACCTGTAACTTACCGTTTCACAAAAAGAAATTGATTCGACTTGACAGTTGACAGCCAACCATCATAGCGTTACCAATCGTAAAGCCTCGTCTACACAGGCACGTTATTATATATCGATAATCGACGCATTATTGTGATTGATATCTGTTTTTATACATTAAATAGTAGGACTACGTACATGTTGCTTTTATACCCTCGCTGCGAGGGTGGTTATGTCGGACCCGAAACGATCAAAACCGTATGGCCGTATCGTTCCATCAGTTTCTGAGGGTGAGGTAGCCTCTGGCATATCTTTCTCGCCCCGAACGACCCAGGGCAATTGTAGGACCTCTCGGGGACATACATGTTTCTGTGATAATAATTGTACAATATAAGGCTCTTTTTACTAAAACTACGCGACCAGTCGCACGCATCAGTGTGAAATAAAGCCCGATCCTTATGCCCAACAAAAGAAATCACCAGCGTACACACCCGGCGACACGCTGAAGAGTGAAAGGAGTCTAAGCGAGATGCTTGCTAGAGATGGTATATTAGGTTACGATTTTCATATTCATGTTATTGAATATATTACTTTGATGATATTATGTTACCGTATTATGTTACCCAGTAACAACGAAATAACAACCGAGAGGAATGCTAATTAGTTACTACAAATGTAGATCGTTCTATGTTCGATACGTACTTCTTGTTATAGCGAATACGTTGTAACAATATAATACCCATAATTTTATTCTGCTTTGATATTAATTATCAGCCGAGGTTACGCATACGATTATTAAATATAAATATTGTTATTATTTTTTATAGACTTTTTTTTTATTTTATTTTTATGAATTATATATTATGTACATGATGATTTATAAATTCAAGTATTTAGGTACATATTTACATTTAAGTACATATTTACACTTACACTAAAGACTATTTGCACTTACACCACTAAGTACTATTTACATATTATCACAAAAAAAAACAAAAAAATCGTAAATAAACAATATACAATAAACTTTAGGCGCGAGCTTAGCGCGACGCGCGCGGAGCAGTCCAACTTAAACTGGTTTTGGTCAGTTTCTGTGTAGATGTTACAAGATTTACGCATACACCGTATTGTTTTTCGTTGAACACTTCTACAATCGAAGTGCATAGTGTTCATATAAAGAGAGCAATGTAAAGCAAACAATTCGACTCTTCTGCCAAAACAGTAGTTATCTTGCTTACACATACTTAAATATCAATACTTCTATCCCGATCTCGCCCAGTGAATCGAATGGAACGGCAACAGCTTGCTTGCCTCCGGCAACACTGTTGCAACTCACACAAAAATAAATCTCAATGCGAGAGTGTTATCTTGTTATTGCATGTTACTAATAACAATGTAGTAGACATGGATCATAGATATTCTTTGAACAAGATGTTCTCCGTAACTAGTTATACGTTACGTATCAAAACATAGACAAGTTAGTCGGAACGTGCGGGTATAGCTACCCACGGCTTAATTGTTATTTCGTTGTTATTCAGTAACATGTTACGAGAGCCGTCAGTAACATAATATGATTTTTTGAATTCATATTATGTTACTGGTGCTTGTTATGGGTATATTCATTACACTTCTAATGCTTGCGTTCCTTCCTCCGTCGATATTCCGAACAATGCAAACGCTATGATACATAATTTATTATCTGTTATTTATTATTATCTGTCGATAATACCAAGTGTTAGTAGGAATATTTAGTACCTAGTATTTTACAACGATAACAACACACAATACTGCATTATCGCAACAACGTATCCAGTAATATCGATCGATAATAACGCTCTTGTGTGGCTGAGGCTTTACCAAAAACGTTTACACAACGCGTTAACGTTACGTTACGGTTATGCGTTCTCGGTACAGTGTGAGTGCAATTGTGTGGAACTAATTCTAATACAAGCAGTTGTAAAGCACTATTGAGTGTGTGCTACTGCTGCAGTGATACGGTTACGTTGTTATGGTCGGTTTGCATATGTTATGCAGATTGTACAGGTGATTTAAAACCATTTTAAAACCAAGGCAAATATAACTAGGGAAATGGTGAAGGCCTTTCCGGATATAATTGCATAATTTTTTATGTGAAATATCGGCATGTGTTCTTGATTTTTACGTCCAAAATAGTTTAACCGAATTTAATTTAAGAAATAGTTGATGACTACAAGTGGTTGCTGAATAAATGCCAGTAGCTTAGTGGTCAAAGGAGTCAGCCTTAAGATCGATTCGATCGCCTTTGTCTTATGCATTGACAGCACAGAAACTCCTTAAACTTTCATCTTTACCCCATCACCCACGCCTCTACATGGTCGGCAACACGAGTGTGACGCCATTGGTGCTGCAAACGTCCATAGGCCACGGTAACCACTTGCCATAAAGTCGTGTTCTTATCTGCCTAGGTGGCATAAAAAAATAAAAGAATATCCAGTTTAAATTCACACACCATAAGGCGAACTAGCGTTCTATAAAACTGGTTTCAGCTCTGACATGTAATACTATCGGTCAATAGTTTTGCACATGGCGACAAATCCCTGAAATATTCAGCGAGTGGCGGGTTAAATGCGCGTTGGGCGGGACCGCTAACCCAGTTAACCCGTCAACTGAGCACGGGCCGTTGACTTTGCGAAGTAGATATAGTGGCCTTATCGACCGGCGGTAACGCTAAATGTACGCTTTGCAGTCATTTTTACGACTGGCCGTCCGTGATTCTTGGTGCTAAATGTAGGGGGAACTCTCGAAGACGAAGGTCCCTGTTAGTACTCCTGGTACACATCACATTGTTATAAAAAATACCTAATATTTGTTTTTTTTTTAATATTTTTATACAGTTTATTCATTCCGTGTTATTCACAATCCATCATGTTAGTAAAGCTTAAGGAAATAAAATTTTCACTAAAAACATCAAATCTCATTATGGTGTTTTTTTTTTATTGCAGTGTCGTTTTTTTTTCTGAAATTATCGTTCATTTAGCTTTACTGATATGATGGAGAGTAAATATGGTAATTGATAGATGATCATGTTAATTAATCGAATGTTCAATAGTATGGCATAATAAGATCTGATAATACCACCAAAAATAAATATAGTGGAACAGTACCTAAAAGCGATTTATTTACACCCTACCCAAAGGTTGATAACAAAAGGCTACATCGAAAGATGTCGACGGCTCTGAGTTAGGTACTAAATTAATTTTAGATTTTAGACGATTTAATAACAGAACTGCACTTACTTCCCTGGTTGGAAGTTAGTTTCTGGCCATAGGTCACTGGAGACTTACCAGATACAGAATTAGGTATTAGCAGGAGCTTCGTCAGCAACTTACCTGTTAAACAAAAGAAGTTTGATTAAGCATACTGAAAATATTTTTGAAATGAAAATTTTTCAAGCATTTAGTTATGCTGTTTCAAATTCGCATTGAAAATATTTATACTGACTATCCACAAAAACAAGGTTAACTTTACGAAAACAAGATTTACAAGTTTACAAAAATAAGATTTACAACGTTACAAAACAAGGTTTACAATGTTGCAAATTATAAGACAAATCAATTTATTCAGAAATGTGAAGCAGTAGACCGAACTTCGGGCTCTTTTAGTGCAATATTTGGATGGAATTAGAGAATAGCTGTCACTTTTTTATGTGATGTAGGTACATATATGCTGATCACTGTATTTTGGACAAATTTATATGAAAAGGTGTCGTCATTATCCCGTGTCGACACACCTAAGATTTTTTTCATACTAGGTCAAGTATGTCGTATCTCTTTATAACATTACCATAAATAAGAAGAATTATCTGTTTGTCCTCATTCTAGATCCCATAACACAAGCTAGGTTAGCTACGATTACATAGGGTCTAGAAAGCACCTTGTAAAATGTCGTAGAATATTTATTATACATTAACTATTAATTCCTATTTATATGATATCCCGTCCCAGATACTTGACATTTATAGTTCAGTTTATTCTTAGTGCGTTAACCGCACTAACCTAGAACTAAAGTAGAAAACGTCGGAAGGTGTTTAGATACCACTACGAACATATTTATATTTAGAGATCATTATAATATTATAGGTAAATAGTTAAAGTCAAATCTCCTTTATTGTATACCTACTATCTGTTGCCCTCGTGGATATCGGTTATCGCGCGTGGAGGTACGGGATGTGATGTCCCTCCAACACAAAAGGAGGATCCTCCGACAGGCAAGGGGATCACGCCATATAGTCTATGCCATCCTTCTGTGAGCAAGTAATGCTCGAGAAGGAGTCGGCGGAACGGGTTCGAAGAAGACTTCGAGCCTGCATAGCGCGCGATAAGCGAAGGCGACTCGGGCGTCCGCTATCGTCGGTCGGTTCTGCTCAAGCGCTCCTGAAGATGCCTCGTGTAGAGGCGAAACACGTGTCGAGGTTTGTCCTTCGTACTTGTGGAATACTGCACATATTACAATAACTCATCTCTGGTAAGAATTCTTTTACTTGCTTTGAATTCCAATATACCTATAGGTATTGTTATCGTTGGAGTGTGGAACCACGGGTGAGTGGTGGGCCCCCCTCCCTCCCCCAATATATATTTTTTTCCATTTAACACTAGCAGTTTCAACAGATTAGTATCAAAACAATAGCTCACTACCTCATCTGAAGTTGATTTCGTCAGATGTATAGTGCAGCGTGACCTAGGTCAGGGATTACGTGACCGAGAGAGCACGGAGCAGTGCACGGGGCCACGAGCGCGGAAGCACGTGGTATTGATCCTATTATGCGACTATGATTTATGTAGGAAGGGAATGGGATGCTTTATAATATGAGATTAGCGTGCAAGGAAATGTGCATATATGACATTAATGTGCCATTTTAATTTTGAGATGAGAAAAACTATTGAACTGGCGATACCGTTACCGATACCGACACCTCTACATATATTATATTGACCACGTTTTGCAAGTATTCAATGCAATCGACACTTCCGAAATGCTGTTTTTTTTAATACCTAAGTACATATTTTATACTTATATTTATATAGATTTAAAAGAAAAATGAAACAATCACTCAAGTGAAAGTGAAGTGAAATGAAAAAGCTGATATTAGCTTTAGGTACCGGCAATTACGCCTCCCATCAATTGGAATAGTTAATAATATAATTAAGCGCACGTTCCTGCTACTGAGTTATACCTACCCTATAAACACAAATACCTAATTACTACTTTATTACATTTCCCGACCCCTAGAATCGAACCCCTTACCTAATAATCGCACACAAACAACAGGACAAACGAGGCAGTTTTATTTGTATGACTACAGTAAAACAATACAAAACCTTGTCCACTTCAGCGATAACACTAAAATTTCTTCTAACATGACACTTTACAACAAGTGATCGAACAAATAACTAGATACTATTAAGATCGCAATTACAAGAGCTATTGTAAGGGACTCTATTGTGTTGTGCGTCTGGGTGAGGTCACGAGTTCAACCCTACGTAGGCCATGAGCATCATTAAAACGGATAAAACTTTATTTACAAGTAATGTTCACAATTGAATTCATGTATAACATTGTATGGAAGAGAATTTATCGGTAAAGACAATATATTGTACATAATCTAGCGCTAAACCTTAAGTTAATTCGACAACCTCCGTGGCGTCGCGGTAGCAACTAGGTAACAGGAGGAACAAGGAAGGAGGCGCAGGTTCGATTCCCGCTCAGTGCAAATATTTGTGTGCATGAATATGAATGTTTGCATTGGTCTGTGTTTAATAAGTATTTACAGAAAAAAAGCATCTAAGTAATTTTATTCGCATTCTAGAACTCATAATTCCGGCACATAAAAAGCCGGAAAGCTGACCCCGACGAACTATTTACTAATCTGTGCCCCGACTCCGAGTGCCAAGACCAAAAAAAACAAAAGCCCACTGAGTTTCTTGTCGGAGCCTTCTCAGGGCGGGGCCGCGTTTCGAACCGGGCGGCGGTGATGCATTTGCTCAGTACCTTAATATAAAACATATTGCCATTTTTTAAGTGCCATTTGGTGGTCTATCACTACATAGTATAAAACAAAGTCGCGTTCATTGTCCCTATATCCCTTTGTATGCTTAAATCTTTAAAACAACGCATTTTTGATGCAGTTTTTTTAATAGATAGAATGTTTAAAGAGGAAGGTTTATATGTATATAACATCATGCTACAACCAACTGGTGCGGAGCAGAAGTGAAAATGTTGCAAAAACGGGGTGACGCAGACGAAGTTGCGCGGGTCAGCTAGTACAGAATAAATGAATTTTGAAGCTTCGGATGCGACCCGGACTACGCAAAGATGATGATGATATACGAGAGAGCCAGGTTTCTCTCTAAATACCATATCATGCCGGTAATGAAAGCCAAGAGCGCATTATATGAAAGAGCTACCTTTATCGATAAATACATGCATGTAAGCCGGCGCTAAATGCAATATCTTACATGTACTCTTAGGATAGATTAGAATGTGTTTAATAGGCTTAAGGCAGTTGCTGGTGTAATTAAATGCAGATAGTACTTATTGGTTGCAATTAAAACACGATCGTTAATGAAAATTTGCAAAGAACTTGAACCAAGATAAAAAAATATTATGTACTATGTAACTTACAGACAAGCAGTTTCAGATGTATGACTCGAGTCAATATTATTACCCGGGTTACGGCGATGGGCTACCCTTATTACGTGGAACCGAATGCAATGGTTGGCGAAATGTAGATATTAATTAAGGAGGGAAATAGGCATGAGTATTATGTATGTACAGTAGAACTCAAAAGTGCAGTAGCAATCCTACGCAACTATAGCGTCAACATTCTAACGCTACTTGTGACCTTTTTCTTTTAAGACAAGCCAGCGTCGCCTCGTATTGCATAGTAACATTACACACACATATAAGCGCGCCGGCCGCACGCTAAACCATTTTGAGCCTTGATGTGCTAATGCACTTATGAGCTCTGACTGTACGTACGTTTATTTATTCATTTTTTGGTCTACGAACGACGGTTTACATCGATGCGCGTACATACAGTACACACACTCTTATGTGACGTAATGAATGCTAGTTCGTTTGACCCGTATGCGTTCTTAAATACTTCATTCGATAACAATATTGGCGCCCGCATAAGCCGCTCAAAAATGTATAACTAAATTATAAATAGTCAATCAGGCCAAATAAGATTACAAAAGTCAAGTCGTCTGTTTCTGAAGCGAATATTTGGTTCGAGCTGTTCTATATTGTTCTATATTGTATTGTATAATACAAGCAATTAGAAAATGCTCCTTTGATGGCAATTATCTCTGTGGTAACAGGGAAAAAATATCACCCCACTAGCTTATCCGAAGGGTGTCGTAACATAACATAACATAAACTCACGCCTATATCCTCGAAGGGGTAGGCAGAGGTGCTAGCATTTCGCCAATTTATGTTTAGGTCCCAATGTAATAGGTGGCGAGCCAATTGCCATTAACCCAGGCACTTATAAACCTGCGATAAATACACACATAACTTCGAAAAACATCGTAAAGTCATTGGTGTGTGCCATGGTAAAACCTGGGATCGAACCCGAGACCTCGTCTCAGCAGTTCATTGCCCATACCACTAGGCTACCGCGAGTGTGGTAAAAGGCAGCAAACTGAAAAATACGCAGACGTCAACACAATTCGCATAACTGAGATGTCTTCTATCTTAGTTTTGTGTGAGTAGGTAAATATTTTAAAAGAATATTCGTAGTGATTTCACTAATAATATTTACCCTAATCCTTTCAGCTAAGGTAAAGTACTTGTCTTAGGAGCGGGTTCACATTGGTAATAGTCAGAATCCAAACCCAATACCTCTTGATCGTTATACCGACTCCTTAACCACTAAGCTACTACGCTACAGTCTTGAGAATATCAATATGGTATGTGTTATAAAGTAATCAATTTTATTAATGTTTTAGAACACATTAAAACTTATATTTACTCTTGTATTAGATATCACAGTGTAATATTTTAAGAACAAAAGTCACTAACCCTAAAATAATTGTAAATCTGATCGATAAGACTCAAAAACAATGATTGTTTAAAAAGTAAACTATTTAACACAATGAACGAGTTCCCTAATAAAAAGGTTCAATGCACTCGTTATCAGTAGGTCGTTAGCTCTACTGATGTCGACGCGAAAGTTTAAAATTGTTAAGAACAGTTCTCACTGGGTAACCTATATTCCTTTTGCCGTATTATTGCCACCGGGCGAAGACCCAAGAAACTCAGCCAATAGCTGGACGTTATAAGAGATGATATACGACCCAAAGGGACTACCGACACATAAGGAACGATTTTTAAATCATTCATCATTCTCTGAACCTTTTTCCAACTTAGTTAGGGTCGGCTTGCCAGTCTAACTGTGATGCGGCTGAACTTCGATATTTTCCGTGAAGCGACTGATTTGACCTCCACAACTAATTGTGCAATGACCAATGCCGATATCGAAGTTCCAAGTTAGACTGGTAGGACTTCTGGCTCCAACTACCCGTAACTACTGCCATAGGTGTTTGTATGGCAACCGGGACCGGGCGGCTTAACGTGCTCTCCGAGGCAACAATTTATTAAACATTATTTTAGATAACCTGTTTAATAATTATTAATTTAATGAAAGTTTCTGGTATATCTACCTGAAATGCCTACCTTTTTAATTCGATTAAAACTTCTTTAATGTTTATAATATAGATACAAAGAAAATACGATAATTTACGAACTAATGATGAAACAAATTGTCGTTCAATTTCCGTATCGGATATTGTGCACACCGCTTCACATGGCTTACACGTCCGGCATGCGCGAGCGCAGTTGGCAAGTATGCCAAAACGACGATGAATGTTGCTAGTTCGCGGCGCGATAAACTATGTAAACAATGAACGATACATATCTCTCTCTAAATCAAGACCACGCCGTTTTGTGTTGTGAATTAGGTGGTAGAAAGACTCTATATAATGCCTATACATTTTTATATTTTATTTATGGCACGTCAATTTGACTTCACCTCGCCTGATGTTAAGCTGAAGGCAAAGTCTCATGAAAGAGGGTCACCATTGCAAACACGTTTAGTGCTACAATGGTAGCGCTCAGCATACATACATACATACATACATACATACATACATACATACATACAAACATACATACACGTACATCTTTCTCTTACTATGGAGTAGAGAAAGCAGTCGTTACTTAGAAGTTTTCATTAAACAGTATTCTTTTAGATTATGCTGAAAATAACATATTAAAGTGGGCGTTGTATGGCGGAAATCCATTAAAAGAAAATATCTGATTATATTTTTTTATGAGAACGGGGATCCACCACTCATCCACGGTATAACAATTCCAACGGTAGCAATAGTTAATATTACTAATTGTAATAGAAAGGCAATAGAAATTCGTATGTGCGGTATTCCGCAAGTGCGAAGAACAAACCTCGACACGTGTTTAGCTTCTAGACCGTATATTCAGGATTGCTACTGAGCAACTTCCTTTCTATGACAATTAATAATATTTACTATTGTTATCGTTGAGATTGTTAAACTGTAGGTGAGCGGTCCCCCCTCCTCCTCCTCCCAATAATTAATTTTCTTGTGCTGAAAATGGTAAATTTGGACCAGTTTCTTCTCAAATCTTGTGTTGTTCAAATTACACACAGGATCTTGTATTGCTCTGAAAAGATTCACAGTAGGCAGGCTACCTATTTTTTTTTTTATACTACGTAGGTGGCAGACAAGCACACGGCCCACCTGATGGAAAGCGGCCACCGCGGCCTATGAACGTGTGCAACACTAAGGGTGTCACACACGCGCTGCCCACCCTGAAGGGAAAGGGGGAGAGCTGGGAAGGGTGGGGAGGCTAGGAAGGGGAGGGGAAGGAGGGGTATAGTGAGCTCTGGCTACCCTACTTACCGGCGGAAACACAACACGATGGTTATTATGACCGCGGTCTTCTGTAGGGCGGAGGTACTTCCACAGTTGGACGGCTCATTTCGGACGGGAGATACCGTCGTGTCCTACCTCCGTATCTATCATAATGCTCCACTCTCTCGATATGTTTACGTTATGAATTTTATAGTTTTTCGTGATCGGGGCACTGATTTCAATACTGGCGGAAGACCAATAGACTGGGAAGCGACTCACGCCATAAATTACAGCTATTACCTAAGACAACAAAGGGTAATTTACTTTGAAACTAAAACTTACTTTAAAACAAAAGGTTAAGAAGTCATTGTTCTACAAAGGATGGACGAAGCAGATTAAATAATTCCAACACCTTATGCACTAAGGTATAGACAGATTACGATAAAGTAAATTCAAAAATTACTTTCATTGCCTGCATTGCGTGACGAATAGACGTTTCAACATTTACTGAATCGCAATTCAATTAAAGACAAAATTAAGATGCATGATTACACAATTTAGGTAATTTTACCATTTTTATAAATCACCATCGTCATCCACTTCTGAATATAGGCCTCCCCCATTGACCTCCAATCAGCCCGGTTGCATCCAATGAGTATCCGCGACTCCAATACGTAAAGTACTTAGCACTTACTAGCAAGATGGACGAACGCCATCTTGCGGGGGATCTTACGCCTCGTCTACCAGTACTTAGTCTCCATTCGAAAACCTTTCAGCCTCAGCCATCTGTTCTTCTTGCTATGTGCCCCGCGCACTGCCACTTCAGCTTGCTAACCCGGTGGGCTACGTCGGTAACTTTCGTTCATCTACGGATCGACTCGTTTCTGATACGGTTTCGTAGAAAAATTCTGAGCAGAGCTCTTTGTATAGCTCGCTGTGAGACCTTGAGCTTTCTTATGAGGTTCATAGTGAGGGTTCACATTTTTTTGTAAATACGAGGGGTACAACACTTTAGGCAACCGACTTAATCAGCTAATCGCCCATATTTGATCATCAGGAAGCAGATGGTGAGGAATCTTTCGAAAAATATACATAATATAAATCTATTATGTATAAATAGTGCTAACAAACTACTTGAAGTTATATCAAGTTATATCTTAAGCAAAATGTATTTGTTATGTAGATATATTTAGGTATATTAGGTACATCGTGCAAAAATAAAATGCAGTATAAACGAAAAAACAAGCTTTGTTTTAGTTTAAGTTTATTAATCAATGTACGTATTTCATTATAATTTATAATGTGTCGATTAAAAACCGTCCTTGCAGAATTTAAATTGTGTCGTTAAGATAAATTTAATAATAGGAGCAGTACGTCGTCGCCACATGATTTTTGACTAAAAATATGAAAAAAAAACTTATTAGCATCTTTTTTATATATAAATAAGTACTTATTTTAATGATATTAATTGCCAAAATTATTGCACAGCAACTTGTTGATTTAACTAAAATCATTAGACTTTGAGATACCTTCAAGGTCTAATGAAGGACCTTGCTTTTATCATAACTGCTGTAAAAGAAGCAAATAATGTAAACCATATAGACCGTTTGTAATCACGTCCGACTGTATATCAGCCGCTCACTGTAGCGCTACAGAAAACGGAATCCGATTAACATAGATAAACAAATTGCAAAATATACATAAGTGAAACCACGGATCACGTTTATCGTAAACGAACCGCACATACGAATAAAACGTACTTGTATATAGCTATTTTACTTCAGTCAAGTTCAATGAATATTTGAATTTATACGCTACGTAAAACGACGCAAATGCATTTGATGAATAATTTGCTGCGTATTGTATGTAGTTCTGAGTAACAATATCAGCAAAGTGTTTTTATTACTTGTCCATGTTAACACAGATTAAGAGAAAGCTTGATAGTACATTTGCGCAGCATGAAAACATAAAACTTCAGACGTTTAGTGGATAATTACTCACCCTAAACATTACCTTTCAAATACTGTAATAGCCTCACGATTCGGTAGTTTTATATGACGCTGTCCATCGCAGCGTGTCCGCCGCCGTCCAATCTGCTTTAGATAGACTTACTATTCTAGTGTTAATACAGTTCATAATACCTTCAGTGTAGTGCAGTAACGGCATTGCAGCAGTGCAGCAGTGGCATTGGACATTGTAAAAGAAGTTTCACACACTATTCATTTGTCATTGAGAGCATAATTAGATGGCAAACTGTCAGCTACAAACTATGAGCCTAGTCAATCACTTTTCACTTTCCTGAATAACCGAATACATTAACCGCGCGACTGCATATAAATTCTTCAGGAACCGTGACTCATACCGTTTTCTGGAATATTTATATCGAGAATGCGTCAAATGGGCTCAGTATGTCTTTGTTTGAACAAAGAATCACTGAGGAGGACTTTCAACTGTGTAGTGTCTTTGTCCATACAATAATTGTATACGTTGCAAATTAACGTTTTATTACGTCTCGTAATTGATAGTCCGTGTCTTGCATATTTATCAGTCAAGGTCAAATTATGGACCGCCATTGTTGAATTGATGCTGCCTTTATATTTGGACCTCATCGTAAGCTATATTCAGGTAGGGTGCAGTCAAACTTATGGATCATAGAAAACTCATAATATATTTTTTAAATATGGCCCAACCAAGTGAGACTCTAGGCATTGCAGACAAAATGCCGGAGAGTCGCCTTCGCTGGTACAGTCATGTTCTGCGGCGACTACCTGGCTACGTGAGTAACGAATGTCTGGCCATGCCACCTCCGCCGGATCCTGGTAGAAGGGGTAGACCCAGGAAGTCCTAGCTGGACGTCGTAGAGAATGACATGCATGCCCATGGGCTTACTATCACGCGAACACCATGCGAAGTTGAAGGGAAGGTAAGTGGTAAACTAAACCGTTCGGTTAAGATTTTTCTTAGCGAAAATGAAGACCGAGAAACCCTTCTTTGTCTTCTGCATTGACAGCACAGAGACTCTCTTAGCCTCCTCCTCTCCCCACTTCTCTATATCGTCGGCAGCACGAGTGTGGCGCCTCTGGTGTTGCAAACGTCCATAGGCCACAGTAACCAGTTTTCATCAGGTGGGCCGCGTGCTTGTCTGTCATTTAATTGGTATAAGAAAATATTGACTGACATCATAAGATCTAATATTAGACAAAATGGGGTTGGTCCATCCACAAACATTGTCATATTAATGAAGATATCAGATAAGTACAATCATATTTGTAAATCTCTTAAAAGAATTTTATAAGTCAATTATACTGCTATCAGCTCTACTGATTAAAATACCTGAATGATAAAAGAAAAGTTCAGCGTTATCAAATTGAAAAATGTATCGTGCCCGTTCGTGATAGGTCTCCATTGTAATATCATAATCTTATTTTATAATAACAACTATGATTATAATACTACTAATAATGTTTATCATCGGGAAAGTCATGGATAGTGGCCTTGAATTAGTATGCTTAAATAATAATCTTATTATTAAAGGAAAAACCGGTTTGAATTTCATCCAATGTAATGATTCTTTATATTTTACTAGCGGGGGCTTCGCTACGTATGAAGTGAAATATAACGAAAATAAATAAATGAAGAACCGCTGGACCGATTTTGTGCAAACTTCACATAAACCATCTATTAAATATATAATCCTATATTATACCTAAAATTACAACGAAAAGTGGCATAGATTTTATATATTATATTGATTCGCAGCAATTTTTTTATTATTTCTTGTAAACTAACGCGTGGTAAAAAACCGCGGTAGCCTAGTGGTATGGGTAATGGACTGCTGAGACGAGGTCTCGAGTTCGATACCAGGTTTACCATGGCGCACACCAATGACTTTTCGATGCTTTTCGAAGTTATGTGTGTATTTATCGCAGGTTTATAAGTGCCCGGTTAAGGCAATAGGCTCGCCACCTATTACCTTGGAAACTAAACCTGTGCCTAAACATAAACTGGTGAAATGTGGGTGCTAGCACCTCTGCATACCCCTTCGGGGATAAAGGTGTGAGTTTATGTTAGTTTATGTTATGTTATGTCTTGTAAATTGAAAACGCGTAAACAGTTGGCCATGTTCAAACATGATTATAATAAGTCATGTCTTGACCAATTTATCAGAACGAAGAGTCGCGAGTGCGCACACGCAGATACAGTGACAGTAGGTATTTTAATCATTGGTCATTCATGCGTTTCGTTTTGGCAGCCTTTTATTTGGCGATGTGCCTGTAAGGGATAGGGTAAATTTTAATGCTGTCATAACACAGGAATATATACTTTTTTTAAAATGACTAAATTAACCTGGATTCAGGTGTTTAAAGAATCAAGGTAAGTTTATAAACAATGTTCTACAAATACCTGCCAATTTATTGCACACTAGCAAATTCGGCGAACTCCGTTTCGCCATGTGAAAAATGGTTTTCCCGCTTTTCTGTTGAAATTTTTCCTGAATTTTCTTTGTTATAAACCTCACGGAGCCCGAAACCTTACCAACGAATGCAAAACCGTGGAAATCGGTTCGTGCTTTATGGAGTTATAGGGTCAGGAAGCAAAACCCGACTTATTTTTATATAGTAGATAATTAGTGTGTCAAGTTTTTTTTCACTTGGAACATACAACACAACAGTCAACGCTAGTAAGTAAAACTTGGTGACACTAACCACACTTTCCGTCGCTTCATTCAGGTCGGCAAGGTGTGGGGGCATAGCGGGCACGACAGGAGTAGGAATTCACCGTCTTGGAATTTCTTACCAGCTTACGTGTTTCCTTCTTCCTACAGTCCCGGGTCCTTTAAGCGGGGTGTGAAAAAAATCTGATGAGGTCTTCAAGCTGAGCGCCACCATTACACTCTACGTGTTTGTACTTGTCACCCTCTTTCCTGAGACTTTGCCTTCAGTTTACCATAAGTTAATTAAATAACAATACATTTAAACATGATTTGGGTGTGATGCAAGTACTATCTCGCGTGATTTTAACTACACTCAGTTGCAATATTAGGTTTCAACTTATCTGCGCATGATGCATGAAAATCAATTTGCAAGCGTAAAGTGCATACACATTTGCTCAATCTTAGATTACCTAATTGTACAATGTAATATTTGTTTTATCATCTAGCGAAAAACACGAATCACTCACAATGAGGTTATTAAGAAACTCCGTTTGCGATACGTTCAAACTTGAGGTTTATATTTCATAAAACTTTTTCTAAGATGAAATTGTGAAGAAAAGTAAATATTTATCACCTCTTATCATGATCTAGTAATATTTAAGTACGTACATACTTACACTGTGCTATTTTTACAGTGTACGTATGTAAATACTTAAATGTTCAATAGTATTTTCAGCTGTTATTGGTGATTGCGAAATCTGTTCACAGACAGACTTAGGAATTTATCTGTAAATTCAGCGTCAGGCATACGCGCCTGGTTAATGGTAATCTGACGGGAATACACATGTGTGTATATAAAAAAATCTTCTTGTGTCAGGGGCAACAATTAAAACAGCTAATTGCGTCCAACCTATAACTAAGTGACATTGACGGCATCCCCCGTCATCGCCTCATTCAAGTCTGCAATTGTTCACTCTTCGGCTCCGGTGGGACTGGTATCCATGGGGATACCAGATTGCGCACGGGAAAAGAGATATCTATAGGTAAACAGCGGGTGCAATATGAGGTCGTCTATCCACTGCATAGGTGCACCACAATTACAGTCATAATATTTTATCGTAAAGCTCTTCATCATATCTCGGATATTTTACAAAATGTCGAATCTCACAATTTGTCTGCTACACAAATCGTGTTTACATTCCATAGACATTACGCTGGGTATTGATTCATAAAAGCAAGATTACGTAGCAATATGTTGTCATAAGGGGTAGATACTGTAACGAGGTGTCCCTGTAACGGCCCCCCCCCCTAACGTCCTCGACAGTTGTTTTTTCACGTCCCGTTTACCTGAGACTTAAGACCCTAATTGGTGACCGTCTTTTCTGTGACTTTGCCTTCAGCTTACCATCAGGCGAGGTGAAGTCAAATTGACGATCTTTAATAAAAATGACGATTCATAAAAAAAGTTATATAAAAACCACTCAGCTTACTGGCCACTGCCCAATCTTGTTCTAAACGATAAATTGTCCAAGGTTCGCAGGTCTTGTTTCCTTTTATTTTCATTACCATCGTTCCTATAGAAGGTTAGGTACCTTTAACATTGGCCTCACTAAGGGAAGCTATATTTCCTAACAACTAGCAAAGTCTATAAAGGGTGACAATCGAATTGGTAATAGGTAAGTAAATTAAGTTTTACAGTTCGACACTGCAGTGTGTCTAGGTAACATTGTGAAAAACCCACGTATAGATATCAGAATTCCTGCTCAGTAATGCCACGTTCTACAACGCGTGATTTAAATTCGATATAAACGTAAAACTCTTATATTCCGCCCTATCGATTAAATTATTTAGTCACTAGACGATATGGATATATGCATTAATTTCTTTATACGATACTAGCTGTTCCCCACGGCGCCGCCCGCGTGGACTTCTGATCCCGTTCCCGCTGCTTGGACTTCTGATCCCGTTCCCACTGATCCATAAAAACCTTCCGTAGAGTTCAAGGAATAAATCAAAAAAACACTCGAATTGGTCCACCCGTCTTCTAGTTATGCGCTTACCAACATATTTCGCGATTCATCACTACATAGTATAAAACAAAGTCGCGATCTCGGTCCCTATATTTCTTGTTTTTATATAGGTATATAGATTACGTGACACCGAATGGAATGGTTGAAGAAATGTAGATATCAATTCAGCTTTAACTACGCCGGAATGGAAATAGACTCATTATTTTAATGTTAAATTTCGGGTATACGTTGCATGGGAGGCCTTCACTACGTGTTTTATATACATACATACATACATACATACAGCTTGTAGGCAAATATCAGCTTACTCATTGTTCAATTCGGTGGACAAAATCAATAAGTGTGACCGCGAAGGCTGTTTCGTTTGGCCAGTCGCCAGTATTGATCAGTTGACCTGTCAGGCAATATATTATTTGAAGGACACATAACGTATGTAATTCAATTCTTTACATAACATAACATAAACTCACACCTATAGGTATCTCCGAAGGGGTAGGCAGAGGTGCTAGCCCCCACGTTTCGCCAGTTTATGTTTAAGTCCCAATGTAATAGGTGGCTTGCCTATTGCCATTAACCGGGCACGTATACACCTGCGATAAATACACACATAACTTCGAAAAGCATCCAAATGTCATTGGTGTGTACCATGGTAAAACCTAAGATCGAACCCGAGACCTCGTCTTAGCAGCCCATTACCCATACCACTAGGCCTTTACTTATCTACACTGAAATTATAACTTTTCATTATTTTACATAACTACACAGAAATCAAGCAAAGTTTATTTACTGACCGACAAAACTTTGCAATTTCTTTGATAGGTGGCGTTGCAATCCGGTTATAGAATTTTTTCTTTTACAATAATTAACCATGCGGAACTAGTATTGGAAACTTTGCAATTAGAAACCTGGGTTATTAAGTAAATATTGAGTATCAAAGAGAGGAGGGCAGGTTCACGGTAATCGTATATGGCACCAGTTGGTTATTATGAACAGCGAAAGGCTAAACTATCCGTTGAAAGGTGACTAAGGGATGGGGCTGTGCTCTATCCCACAGTTAACATATACCTACATCTCCTACTTGACAGCAATATGGACGAGCGAGTCTACTAAGTGGGAGCGAAAATCATAGTTGGCGAAATGTGAATATTAATATACCTCTGCCTTCCCCTTCTCGGGTTTACAGGAGTTATGATGTAAGTATCATCAGAGAAGAATAAACAACATTTGTTTATCTTGCTCCAGAGGCTTATGGTGCGCAATTATACTTTTTTTCCGTGCGCAAAATCCCCACCATAACCACTCCCACCGGCGGACTCGAACCAACTAAAACGCACGCTGTCTCAGGTGAGATAAAAGGTAACATATCCCTCTGACCCCGTCAGACCAAGACCTAAAGAGATGATGCCCTTCGTGTGTCCTCATCTAGCCTCCGGGAATGGGAAGACTAGCATCGTGCGGCGTTGCAACAGCTTCAACCATCCAGGCCCGCTCTCATGGAGGACGGAGGTCATTCTGCGACCTTCGACGCCGCCTACGCTCATCGCGGGCTGTGTGCAATTATATGGGTATATGGGTATTCGATGAAAGTTTTTTTTGCAACAGAATTTGATACACTGTTATCTTAGAATAATCAATGTCAGGCGATAGGTCAAAAGCTGCTTAAAGATTTTATTTTTTGAACAAATTAAGTCATATTTCATTCATAAAAATATTGTTTTAAGAGAGATGTATTTAAGTATTTGGTGTAATATTTAGTGAATATAGAAATGGCAACTATAATAAATCTATGTTTACACAGTATCTATTCATGTGCCCGTGAAATAATTATTGACTCTTTCAGAGAACTCCAATATTTTCTTTGCATCGTATGATCAAAAACATCTGTTCAAACAAATCTAAAGAAAAACACAGCTGAAAATGGTCTCTATGCAGACCTAAATAACAATATGTGGATAAATGACGCAAGTTTCAGTAGGTATTGCATAGTTCAATAAGTTTTTCATGCTATAGGTGAGAGATCAATGTTAAAAGAATATTGAAAAGGCATAAGAAAAGTCAAGTGATGCTCAGGTTAACATGCGCTGTCAGCGTACAGGGAACCTCTAATACCTTGATCGAGGTTTTAGGCACTTATGCCGAAAACTACATCGAGGCCTGCGTTTCATTTTCTAAAACTGGTGTTAATTCTAGTTTTTATGTGTAAAGACGGAGGATTTTTAGAGAACGCCCACAATGTTAGGAAAGTAGCTTATTGAAGTGACTATACTCCATTCGATGTGTGTGATCGAAGCATACCTGCAAACGATTATGCAATTTCTTATAATTGCTTGGTTTATATACTGGTGACAAAGACGTAGATTAAAAATATTGAACGAAGGATAAGCTATAGAAGTAGGCGTCATATGGAGGAAATCCATTACAAAAAAGATATAGAGGTAGGAAGGGAACCCACTGCTCTCCAACAGCATCTTCAGGAGCGCTACAGAGCGAATCCGATAGCGCTCTTGACTTTGTCTCATGTAGAAGCGAAACAAGTATCGGTTTGTTCATCGCATTTCCGAAATTTGCACATACGACAATATTTCGGGTAAGAAGTTTTTTTACTTGCTTTGAGGGGTGCGGTTTGGCATTCCTTTCTATTAGTAATATTTTGCTATTAATATTGCCGAAATTGTTAAGCCGTGGTGGGTGAGTGGTGGTTACGCTTTCCTCCCCAATATATTTTCTTGAACAAAGGACGCAACTTTCTCTGGGCATAACATAGTTTGTTAGCTAAAAGGGCATAAACATTTAAGTAATGCTCATGTCTCTGTTAGTATATATTAATGGGATCTCTGACAGTATATAGTCATCGTTGATCAATTAATTGTAGAATAATGAATCACAAACACAGGTGGCACATGTAATGATTTACTTAAGAAGCCCGCTATATTCAATTGATTAGTTTAACTACACAAATTGAAGAAAATATTAAAGTGTTTCCAAAAATAGATAACAAAAAACAAGTAGCACAAATTCTGAGTAAGTAATTTGATTACGGGCTGAAATACAAAAAGGTACTACATCAAAATCATAATGAAAAATGGTCCCAAACGAAAAATAAACATTTAATCTCATTTTCATGTTTTGCCTTTCAGCCATCGATATTATTGCACCAAGAAATGTTTAAAAGTTCTAAAGAAAGTAGCTTCGTGTTCCTTCCTCAATAAAGCCAGTTGAGTCCTAACATGGCTGCCATATAAAATTATGTAAGACGACGGGTTAGGACGGGTGTGTCACCTGGTCTAGTTATGTCTCATATTCGTATTCGAGTCACTCTGTTTTTGCAACATTTTTCTCTTCTGCTCCGCACCAGTTGGTTGTATCATGATGTTATATACATATAAACCTTCCTCTTTAATCACTCTATCTATTAAAAAAACCGCATCAAAATCCGTTGCGTAGTTTTAAAGATTTAAGCATACATAGGGACAGAGAAAGCGACTATATAATATAAGTAGTGATAATTTCTGTCTTCATTGAACTCGAGGTATATATTCATAACTAGCCCATGCCTGCGGCTTCGCCCGCGTGGCTGTCGGTTATCGCGACCAAAGCGCCATTTGTGCAACTTAAATTCTATATTACCAATCATTACTCTGGTTCTACTAAACTGAATGCAATCAAATGAACGTAAGATTTTAAGTTGGACCAAACTCCTTCAAACAATAAAAGCGTATCGAGATCCGTTCAGTAGTTTCTGCGTTCTTACAACATAAACTTTTTGCAATTATATAATAGTATAGAGAGTCCGACATAACCTCTCTCACCGACTCCGGTGGGATTGGTATCCGTGGGGATTTCCGTGGGGGCATGAAAAAAAAAGGTATAAATTCATAATATATGCAACAATTTAAGTACACTGTACATTCTTGTTATCAAGGACACTTCTAAGCAGGTAATATGGAATCGATACGACATGTCACCTTGGACCAAGTAAAAAGTGTGTGTCGCCAAAGAACAGGTGCCTAGTATTGATTACTACCCGTTTGATACAATACCAAGATTATATTACAGTATTTTGGTACAAAAACAAAATCATATCTATTACAATATGCTTGCGATTCAGCCCGTGTGGAATTTTAATACTGCCAAAGTTACTTCCATTCTTAAAGAGGTACTTTGTCATTTATAATTAATATAAAATCGATTACCGTTGTACGACTCAACTCAATTCTCTACTTTTTTCTCTTTACTACTTCTCCTTGCTGTCATGACAACGGAAATAGTTAGCGATATTAGCGCCAATGTATAGAAATCTACCGGATCTATCGAATACCGGATTTTTCGTGTTAAGCGCACTGGCCCCTGATTCTACTAATTGTCGACCATTGTCAAGCTATTGAGATTACAAAAATAGCGATTTCATTTTAGACTTTTTTAAATTTAAAACAAAAAAAAATTTTTATCACTGAACATGCACAACATATTAAATGAAACCCTCATTTATAACATAACATAAACTCACATCTTTATTCCCGAAGGGGTAGGCAGAGGTGCTAGCACCCACATTTCGCCAGTTTATGTTTAGGTTCCAATGTAATAGGTGGCGAGCCTATTGCCATTAACCGAGCACTTATGAACCTGCGATGAATACACACATAACTTCGAAAAGCATCAAAAAGTCATTGGTGTGTCCCATGGGAAAACCTGGGATCGAACCCGATATCTCGTCTCAGCAGTCCATTACCCATATCACTAGGCTACCGCGGCTACCCTCATTTATTGAAGTTAGTTATTACACAATGGGATGAAGCATTCTGAACTACATTTCGATAGCCTGCAACTCCAATAAACAATTTGTTTGCATAGCTGGCGGCGAAAATAACAAACTTGAAGGTTATTTATTGATTCTTTTGTATCAAGAAAAAGTAAATAGATTTCGTATTGAAATGATAAAACCATGGTAAAACCTGGGATCGAACCTGAGACCTCATCTCAGCAGTCCATTACCCATACCACTAGGCTATCGCGGCTTGTTTGTCATCGTAGCCAGTTGTCAATACCATCAAATATATACCCAGGAATATACCAATTAGGTACCTTACAGCTACTTTCATATTTACTTGGTTCAACCAGTGTTATATTCGCTAACAGTCATATCAACGCACCCTTTATGGTTATATCATCCATTAATTATTCTCTGAACCTTTTCCCAACTCAGTTGGGGTCGGCTTTCCAGTCTAACTGTGATGCGGCTGAACTTCGATATTTTGTGTAAAGCGACTGCCATCTGACCTCCACAACCAATGGTCTAATGACCAATGGCGATATCGAAGTTCCAAGTTAGACTGGTTGTACTTTTGAGGGCTCTAACTACCCGTAACGACTGCAATGGCAACCGGGACCGACAGCTTAAAGTGCACTCCGAGGCACGATCAGACCAGTGCAAACAGCCATATTCATGCATACAACTTTTTGCACTGAGCGGGATCGAACCCGCGCCCCGTGTGTAGCAGTCGCGTGCACTACCGCCACGCCACGGTTATATCATCCTTCAATCGAACCATAAGGATATACAATTCCTCACAGTTCGATTAATCGAACTGTGCGATCGAACCTGGCGGCCGGAAGGTCCATTATAGACAAAAAACTAATATACACGATTGATAAACGAATGAGGCACTTCAATGAACCAATGAGTACTTACTTAGTACAATACATACTACAAAAATCAATCATATTTGAATAAACAACACAGCGTCGCATAATCTATTAGAAAAGTGAAAGCTGATCATTGCATCCCACTTTATCCGTTCAAGATTGATGATGAGGAAGTCCCTCTTGAAGACCACACTCGATTATTGTATACATACCGGCATATATTTAGCAATACAACGATGCAATGAGCAAATAACGATGGTCCAATTGATAGATAATCAGGTCAAAAAAATGCCCGGGAATCTAATGACTTCAATGATGTCACTAAATGTACTCTTTTTTTTTGGGGAGATGCGTTTTGGGATGTCTTTTTAGCAGGGATACTATACTACGGTGACGAAGAAGCTCGAATCCAGCACTAATCTATAGATTCCATATGTATAGGACAGCCAACGGGGCACAGGTTCTTTCCTCGCTCATTACAAAAAGTTGTGTACACAAATATGGCTGTTTGTACTGGTCTGGTCGTGACTCAGAGAGCACGTTAAGCCGTCGGTCCCGGTTGCCATACAAACATCTATGGCAGTCGTTACGGGTAGTTGGAGCCCTCGAAAGTACAACCAGTGTTGGAACTTCGATATTGTGATTGGTCATTGGACCATTGGTTGTGGAGGTCACATGGCAGTCGCTTCACGGAAAATATCGAAGTTCAGCCACATCACAGTTAGACTGGAAAGCTAACCCCAACTGAGTTGGGAAAAGGTTCAGAGAATGATATGCGCGCCAAGATCTCGATTCTCGTGCGATTTGGTACCAAATATTATTCAGGGGTACGGATTGGCATTCTTTTCTATAACAATTAATGATATTTTGCTTTGAGTAATAGGTACTCCTCTCTCCCCCAATATATTTTCTTGTAATGAATTTCCGCCATGTAGCGCCTATTTCAAGATCATATGCCGGGAACTATAGAAAACCAACATAATTACTGATGGATAGTTAATAGTTATTATAATTACTGGTTTCACGTTAACTATATTTGTTGAGTGAAGAGAGAGTTATTAATCTTGCGACAGAATAATGTTCGGTCTTGGAAACGGTCGCCATTTTTCCTTTGCGAAACTTGTTTTCTTTGATACACTTTTACGTGGTAAGGGAATCGATTTTATGCGGTTGACAGGTAAAAGTCTATCAGTCAGGGAAACTGATTCTTTAGGTGTGGTCTCATACACCGTTCCCTGAGTATTACTGTTCGAGCAGTAGATAGATAGATAACTTTTAATTAAACGTCAAGAAAACATTAAATTGGGTGTTACAGTTGTTCTAATGTACAATGGACGGCTATTTCGCTGGAAGCAATCCCTTCCTGGCAACCTTGGGATGGACAGTAGCGTGTTAAACAATAGCATGTGGTGTAGTTATCATAAGATTCAGTAGATTCAGTGCCAATTTAATTTGTTTAGTATAACCTAACCGCGGTAGCCTAGTGGTATGGCTAATGGACTGCTGAGACGAGGTCTCGGGTTCGATCCCAGGTTTACCATGGCACACACCAATGACTACGATGCTTTTCGAAGTTATGTGTGTATTTATCGCAGGTTTATAAGTGCCCGGTTAATGGCAATAGGCTCGCCACCTATTACATTGGGACCTAAATATAAACTGGCGAAATGTGGGTGCTAGCACCTCTGCCTACCCCTTCGGGGATATAGGCGTGATACTATAAAAAAAAAAAAAAAAAACAATAGGGTTCTTCATCAAGTCAACGGCTGGCAATATTGGCAATATTCCGGCGTCCTATTCTCTTTTTTCAGCCCAATATCTGGTCACAGCACAGCTCAGCAATGTCCGTTGCCTTACACATCTTCTTAGTACCAGGTGAGGGGCACAGTGGGCAAGAGAGAAAGTACCAAGATCATATAACGATAAAATTGGTCATGGATGATACAGTGAGGATGAGCGTATGAACTTTTTTTTTATACAACTTAGGTCGCAGACAAGCACGCGGCCCACCTGATGGTAAGTGGTTACATCATGTGTTACATTCGCCCATAAGCCACGGTGGCTTATGGGCGAATGTAACACCAGAGGAATAACACTCGTGCTGCAACCCCTGTAAGAGACATTCTGTGTCGTCAGCGCAAAAGATGTAGGATAAGCCTTTGGTTTTCCCACGGACAACACAAAACTCTCCAGTGAGCTCTGGCTACCCTACTCACCACCGAAAACACAACACAAGGTTATTAAACGGTGGAGGTACTTCCCCAGTCGGACTGTGGTGAATAGTCCATTGGGACGGTATACCGTCGTGTCCTATCTCCCCTTTCTGCGCAGTACTCGTATTTGTGTGTGTTTAGAGAATACAGGAGGTGCTACGGAGGCGGGGGATATCAACAAGGGACAATGCCAATTTAATTAGAGACACATTTTGCATGACCACGTTTTGTCATCGCCGAGGTAGGTCTTAGTGGCGGTGTGGGAATTCTAACGCTCGCCGCTTTGCTCACGGCGATGGTACGACGCGCTAGCGCTTAGGCTGCTGCCGCCTCTTACTGCGTGCAAGCAATGGTCGAGTAGGAAACAGCGGACTGAAACCGGAGAAAACTCCGCGATTCGGGCGTCAGGGGTCGCAGAATGACCTCGTGGTTCTCTGATACGGGATTAGTATCTCATACGAGCGCAGCCACACTTAACAGCTAGTCATAATTTTAATGAGTGCAGCAATATATATATATACTATTAAATAATTATAAAAAGTTTATGTTGGACCGCGATGAACGCAAAAACTACTGAATGGATTTCGAAGCGGTATTTTGTTTGAAGGGGTCCAATTTAAAATCTTACGTTTGTTGGATTGCAATCGGTTGAGTAGAACCAGAGTTATGATTAGTAATATAGAATTTAAGTTGCACTTCGGTCGCGATAACCGACAGCCGCGAGGGCGGATCCACGGGCATAGGCTAGTTTTAATATATATGTGTACATAATCTAAACACTACATAGACAGCTTACGACAGTATCCTACAATACAATGCTTTCCAATAATAACAACACTAGCAAAATTTATGGGGTTTTGCCATCTAGAAAATTGTTTGATGATCCGATCTTCCTGTGTGAAAGTTGACTTTTATCTCCAATCACCCATGCATCGGGATCATCAACATAATACACCATTATGGTAATCGGCTGACACTTAGAGCCGCTGAGCCGTACACGAATCTGTAATGGATAGCTCCACTCATATTTTGCCACTTCAAGAACGGAAACGCTTCTCCATATTATTGATTTATGATAATGATGGCGGTAATGCAATTGGATTCAAAGATCCTTAAGAGTATCATGTAATCAATGTCGATATGTAAATTTCATCGTAATCGTAATGAACTTATGAGTTACGTGAAGTTTTCAATACCCTACAATTGAATTGCATTCTTGCAAAGTACCAATCGAAAATCCCAAGATTTTTTTTTATGTTTTTTTTTATACAACTTAGGTCGCAGATAAGCTCGCGGCCCACCTGATGGTAAGTGGTTACCGTGGCCTATGGACGAGTGTAACACTAGAGGAATAACACTCGTGCCGCAACCCCTGTAAGAACCGAGACATTCTGTGTCGTCACCGCAAAAGATGTAGGATAAGCCTTTGGTTTTCCCACTGACAACACAAAACCTCTAGTGAGCTCTGGCTACCCTACTCACCACCGAAAACACAACACAAGGTTATTAAACGGCGATACTCTGTAGGGTGGAGGTACTTCCCCAGTCGGACTGCTCGATTAGGACGGATATACCGTCGTGTTCTACCTCCTCTCAAGATATTAAAGTTCAGTAGTTTCCGAGGAAACGGTTAAATAAACTTTCACACATTAAATATATATAGCAGTTGCTCAAATGTTATTGGTCAATAAATAAGTTACTATCAATGACCCAAAGGCCTATGGATCTCATGAAATATAGTCTTCACACCTTAGTGCTTCATGGTAATACAATTAATTTTTATTGCTTTGATCATTATCTCAGCCAATATCGTTTATATCACTATAATTTATAACCTAACTACATTATTACTGGGTGTTAATGCCAACAAGCCGCGGTAGCCTAGTGGTATGGGCAATGGACTGCTGAGAGAGTCTCGGGTTCGATCCCAGGTTTTACCATGTGGCACACACTAATGACTTTTCGATGCTTTTCAAGGTTGTGTGTATTTATCGCAGGTTTATACGTGCCCGGTTAGTGGCAATAGGCTCGCCACCATTGGGACCTAAACATAAACTGGCGAAATGTGGGTGCTAGCACCTCTGCTTACCCCTTCGGGGATATAGGCGTGAGTTTATGTTATGTTATTAATGTAGTTTACATCACATTTCGTTCTGGTTTTTGGATACAATTCAAAATGAAAGTTGTTCTGCAAATTAATAATAGAATTTCTTCAACAACACAACAGATAGAGAATAATGTCCATATTTGGCCACAACCCTAGCTAGTTTCTCGATAATACAATCATTAACGCAGGACAGCTTTTGTGTTAAGTACTAGTGCCTCTCTATATAAGGTATCAATAAATGGTATTAAGTGCCTGTTTCCTAAGAACTGTTCACTCAAATTAACTTTAGAAATGGTTTAAGTGTCAAGTGATAACTGAGATAGCGTTTTCTCCACGTGTTTTTTCTACTAACGAAGTGGTTTGCTTACGAAATTGTTATCGCAGTTTGATAATTCAATCTAACTAAGACTAGTGTGTAGTCTAGAGCTTTTAGATTCAGTTGAAGGTAAGATAACGATATAAAATCTTTGTTTTTGTTATGAATATTTGATAGTAACAGTAACTGGGTTATTAGATGATACAGAATACATCTAGAGTAGTATAGAGAATACTGCGGTTAATAATAACCTTGTGTTGTGTGCAGAGCTCACTGGAGAGGTTTTGTGTTACCAGTGGGAAGATTGAAAAACCCTGCTTTGTCTTCTGCACTGATACCACAGAAACTCTCTCAACCTTCACCTTCCCCCTCTCTCCCCCTCGGCAACATGAGTGTACGCCCTTGGTGTTGCAACCGTCCATAGACCATGGTAACCACTTTCCGTCAGATGGGCCGTATGCTAGTCTGTCACTTAAGTAAGCCTTACTCAGGATCAAAATGTATAACGAAAGGACACTAAACCGCTAGTTTACTATATTTTGACGTGAACAGTAGAAATCAAATCAATCCAACTTTATTACGTATGTTTGGAGAGAAACCTATGCGAGGGCTTTGATTATCAAGTACGTAAAGACGAACCATAAATAACATATAAATGGTTGACATACATACTCTTACTATTTTATACTATTTTTTACGATTTACAACTGATTAAGTACTTGTGTACATAAACCGTCTAAGTATCGCTATGAAACTTGTCATACTTCCCCATCAAAGTCTCACAAGAGAAATGGCTGATTGATGCTTCCCGTGACCTTGGGGCTGGCTATTACTTAGCTCAGAGAACTCTCATTACCATTCAACGCTGTGGGTAATGTTGCCATCTTTCTGGGCACCCCACTAACTAACACCGATTAAGAGGGATTCTTCAAAATCTAAACTTACAGACTCTTTTTGCTCATATCTATGAGATTTGAAATGATTTTTTCTTTGTTTATTGTAATTATATAATGAATATGTTTTCGTTTCTTGAATTTGAAGGCGGAAACATACGTGACGTGACGTGTTGTGTCGCAGAAGTATATCGATTTCATTATATTTAATATGGTTAGGGACATATTTGCGTGTCGTGTCGTGTCGTCGGTCAGTATACATCTGACGGGTAACATATTGAAATATCGAATATCTGTTACCCGAATCTTAAAACCCCGAAAACGGTTGGTAGAACTTTTAAAAGACAGATGTAATGAATGACAACTTTCTATAATTCCGTTTTTCATTTCCCAGATGAATCAATTTCCAGGTGCACTAAAACCAAATTTTCAAATAGTATTTTTTTGTTTTCCATAGTGTCATAATCCAAATATAGTTATACCAGATTCTCAGAATATTTTTTTTTGTTTCCCAAAGTACCATTTTCCAAATAAACTATTACCAAATTTGCATAATCTTTTTATTTGGTTCCCATACAATCGTTTTCCATCTAAACTATATACGAAATAGTAAAACTCAGTAAATTTATACGATTCATTTATTAGGTAGGTACCTACTGCAAGTAATTTGGAAATATTTGTTGCCTGTTACAGATAGGTTTAAGTGTAAAATTCGAGTCAGTAGGTTAGGTTAGGTCAGAACTGCCAGAACCGACTCGCTATTGTTTTACTTGCCCATTACAGTCAGGTTAAGGTTAAATACTTACCTACCTTGTAATTTTTCCATTGGATTCATTTTTAAAAATCTGGATATTGTTTGTTTAGATATCAATAAATTGCATTTCAAAAATTTGTGTTTTAAAAATTCGGCTTTCGTGCATATGGATTACGGTCATCTGGATTTTGTGCATTTAGATTTCGTGTGTCTGGAATTCGTTCGTCTGGATTATAAAACGTCGTACAAATTATATGGCAAATAAAACTTCGGAATTTGGAAAACCGGGATTATGAATAAATGGCCAAACGTTTTCTGGATTATGATATTCGGAATATTAAAATTCGGGATTAAGATAGGTAACCATCTGACGCGTCACGACACGCCATCACACGTAAGTATGCTTCCGCCTTAAGGTTTCTTTTGGAAAAGGTCACGACATAAACAATAAATTTCATGTAATCGAAAGTATTGCTCACGCGAATAGCTTTCAGCCGTCAAAAATATGTGTATATACTCAATATATACACATATATTATGTATATAGTCAATAGTCGGACAGTTCAATAGCCAGCGGCATAACGATCTATATACTCCTGATTAATGGTCTGAAGATTTATTGTGTCTCGAGGCTTTAGACTAGATGAAAAGCGCAATTATGTGGAAAATCACCAAAGTGCTGCTTTCAACTATAAATGAACTTTAAGTGATGGTTGATAACTTTTATAATTTGTATATTTATTAACCTATAAGTCTAACATAATTTCGATAAATATGATACAAGAAGATTAATTTACCTGATTCTCATGCTATAATTCTCGAAGCAAGAGAAGGTCATGAGAAAACAGAATTGAAAGTGAAGACCAATCAAGTTTGTCACATATCGAAATCATAAAATTGCGCCTCTACAAAGAAGTAAACAAGAGAATAAAGTCCATATCTATTGTCCCACGACCACCGAGCAGCTGCATTATCGAGAAGTGGTGAAAATACACTTATAAGTCAATTGGAAGTAACGGTCACATACATAATGCTTTGACTTTAACGGTAGATCAATTTACGACTACGATAGTATCGATAATTCACATTGATAGTAACATTTCCTGTCCCATATCCATAAGTTATCCCTTTATTGAAGGATAGCAATCGAGCTTTATTATAACTGGCATAAGGTTACACGTAGGCCTAAGGGGTATAAAAAAGATACAACAAACAGTGACTCCACCTTAACCCCTAGACTTTTACACTCATCGGAGACGAAGGTCGTTGTGCCTCGTAGAAACTCCGACGTTTGAATCACGTCCGCTGGGCCGCGTGCCTTTGCAGGTTTGGCAAGGAGACCTTATAGCCCGGCATAACCAGGCCTTCAGGTGAAGGGATCTTCCGCACAGAAAAAATCATCAGTTCCAACCGAGGCGAGAGCGTAATCAGGGTTGTATGGAAGTTTTCCGCGTGTTCCTCAGTGGAGTGGCTACAGAAACATATCTTAAGGTTTAGCTACACCTGATAGGAATTCGCGAGCGCGATGTTTAGCAATGCCATGTATTGGCGTTTTAAAACGGAAATTCTACGACGACTATCAGCCAAGCGCTCTGTTTTCATAATGTAGGAGAATTCCACTCTTCACTACCATAATTTATTTACAGGAGTGATTCTAACCACCCAAACCTTACAGGAGTCAGCAAGCGCATTAGCTACCAGATGCTTGGATCCTGAGGATCTCGTAGGGGCAAAGAAAGATTCTCCCAAAAGCATGTCCATTAAAAAAAGGTATCACTATAACTCCTATCAAGGGTGATCTAGAAAGAACTTGGTAGGTGCCCCCCAAAGTTCGCTAAGACATTTAAGAACTCTTTAAACGGAAGTCGGAAGAGGAACTGAAAAACCGTTGTTTGTTAGTTTATAATAACTAGAGACAATAGCTTATTCATCAATACTGTTTATGGAAATATGTATAGGTGTTATTAAACAGTTGATTTAGTTTCCGATAACATTCTGTGACCATTAGATCTTTAACTACACTTGAATTGATTAATCTAAGTACCTATACGACCTCAAAGTTTGGACGTAATCACAAAAGCTCCCGTACGCTTGTAACGTTGTGGATTTTTCGTTATTTCAAATTAAATAATTTTTGTAATATAATCGATATTTTAATGCGGTATCGATATTTCAACTTATTTTATCTATGGTGTGAGTGAACGATATTGCACATCTCTAGTTCAGGTGCTCAATACCTGCCCTGACACCTTCCCTTTTCTCGGCATCCTTCGCCGAGGAAGGTCGCTTTGACCCCGGGCTACCTTGCCGTCGTCTCCGGGTGAGTTTTGAGATCAACATTTCCTCTTCTTTCTACAGGTGAAGACTTCTCAGCGGTGCAGCTTATTGCCTGCTATTATGCATGGCCTTATTTATTAATTTATTATTTTATCGTGCATTATTTCAG
Organism: Pelosia muscerda; assembly: GCA_963691645.1. NCBI lineage: Eukaryota > Metazoa > Arthropoda > Insecta > Lepidoptera > Erebidae > Pelosia > Pelosia muscerda. Next base: position 2,367,076 of record OY829100.1, read on the forward strand.
CATACCCTGCGTATTGCCGCGAGGCCGATGACCCCTACGGTCAGAGGTCACGTACTTGGTATGCGCTGCTTACCTTTTTAATTTGCTTTTATTTTGTTTAGCCTTTAGCTACGCTGCCTTGCCGCTGGGGAGATTACTCTTCACCTGCTATTTTTCAGCGGGTCACAAAGATATTATTATCTAGTGACGTACTGACCCGCACTTCTTTCTAATTCCAGGGTCTTCGCACCGGGCTTCGCGCCTTTATAATGGTTGCAAGGCACGCCCAGCGGAGTCCCTGGAACGCCGGTCATCATCAGCTCAGGAGTCAACCCAGCTAAGTGCACGACCATCTTGCACACGGACCAAGCAACGCCACGACAGATTATACTATACGAATCCCGCCTTGAGATTTAACTACCTTTTATAAATTCATGTAACGCATTATTATTCGGATTATAGGAGTTCGAGTGGTTTGCCCACTTGTTCGTTTCACAATCCGACGCGATTCGCCAACTTGGTTTCGCCTACAAGAGCGTTTTACCAATGTTAGATATTTTGTGAACAGCGCAATTTGTTGATATTGTATCTAATTGTAATAATCTTTTTTATTCCTCTCTTGCTCTCATAGCTAGCCGAAAACCTTTAATTTAATTTACATTTTACAGTGCCTATAGTGTCACTTCTAACTTAAATTCATTTTCAGTATAAAACCTAATAAGAAAGTTTTTTCGCCGTTACACGCTCTGAAAACTAAAAATCTTTCTCATACAGGGGGACTGTTCTAACAGCTGAGTCACACAATCACGTCTTGAGGATTCGAAATTCTCTTATCCATCTTGGGGCGATGGTGGGTGTCATCTATCGACAACGACGAAATATCGGTCAAAATGAATGAAATTACAACCATTAATAAATATTCTTATGATAACTTCGTCCAATCAATATAATTTTCATTATATTTATAAATAAGATCGTAAGGGTAGGTAACGTAACCTTTTTGAATGGTTTCCCATAGCTCTCATTCTCAAAAACCTCTTCCCCACGTCAAGAAGAAAATCTACTGCTGTAGGACCTCCACCGTTAGCTCATACATTCAATCTCCAAGTCAATAACATTTTGTAATCACCATAAATATTGTTCACTAGTAAGAAAAGCAATATACACAAAGTTTATGTTATTTATTTTTCTATTTTTTATGACTGGCCCAGTTGACTTGACCCCGAAAAAATATTTGGATGAAATCCAAAAATCAAAGGCAATCATTCCAGATGCTGTCAATTCTAAACAGATATGCTTTTTCACGACACAAGCTCCTGACGGCTCACACGGCTTTTTCAGGTCTTCGGTTGACAAAGATGAGAAAGTAAAAATTTTGAATACTTTTTTTAATTGAGGATAGGCTTATGTTTAACCACTATCTCACCTGATGGTAAGTGACGATGTGGTCTACGATGATTCACGCTTGCCTAGAAGGATCCTATTCACTCGTGACTTGAATATTCCCAGGTTATAGCTTTCCGGAAACACAAACTCGGGCAGGGAATTCTACTCCTTAGCTGTACGCATGATGAATGTATCCCCAAAGCGTCGACAACCTATTCCTAACTCAATGACATACATTTTTTTTATTGACTTGCTTTGATTTGACGGCCTATTCTCTGAAGAACAATGCCATTGCATAGAAATCGATACGAATATTCTCAAGAACGATGACAATAAGAGATAAGTGCCATATTGCCATTCACAACAACGACGGTCTCTAAACACTAAAACCATATTATTTATATACAAAGCAGCAAACTTTCCCCATTTTCATTATGCTTAAGTGTAATGAGTGATGGTGTTAACGTACAGTGGGCTACAAAAGTTCCTGAACGATTTGAAAAGAAAAATTTATGAAATGTATTATATAATAGTAAAAAGTTTAGTTTGTCCGCGATGAACGCAAAACCTACTGAATGGATTTCGATGCGGTTTGTTTGTTTGAATGGTTTTGATCCAACTTAAAATCTTACGTTTGTTTGATTGCAATCTGTTAAGTAGAACCAGAATTATGATTAGTAATATAGAATTTAAGTTGCACAGATGGCGCTAAGGTCGCGATAACCGACAGCCACTCGAGTGGAGCCGCGGGCATAGGCTAGTGGATAATATATCTAGGTACTTTTTAATATAATGTATATTTATTTAATTTTATTTAAATTTCACATAGCAGTTAATTAGCCAGCCAAGCTTTTGTCATGTAAATAACCCGCCGCGGGTCGGGTCTGGTGCAAAGGAGCCCAGTACACTGGCCTCATTTCCGCACTGAATCGGAATGACTAGCCTTTGCACCAGGTACGATCCAGAGCGAAAGTCCTAAGATTTCTGACGTAGTCATCTACCTAAATCGGCCATCAGTTTTTTTGCTTCCATGCCCCCACTGCACATGGTTAATATAATTAAGTGTAACCTACTAATTGCAAGAATTTACCTAATTTCTTATTAAGAAACAAGACATCGATAGATTATATTATTAACGCTATGTTACTTTTGATCAACTACACTGAGGCTGTCAAAGAATTATCAATCTAAAGGTGTTCAGTAACTTTTGGAGCCCACTGTACAACTTTATTCACAATACACATGAAATTAAGTTTAGCACCCTGGTTATCGGATTTCTAAGTCTAGATAACCATGATTATAATTTACACATACCTACAGTAATAACGTTTCAAACAAGTCTATTCAGTTTATTGTGTAATTATATTTAATTGCCGGTAGGTACGTTTATCTGCAGTTACTTTTCTACGAATACCAGTAGCGGTTTATTATTAAATTATCGCCAGTTACTTTCAAAGGTGTAATGAATTATTCAATTTAATTTTAATGGAGATTTAATACGTGGACGATATCACTTCGAGAGACGGAAAACTTGAATATTAACCTTGTATCGGGTCAGCGTGGGAATAGTAGACTAAATCCTTCCAACATTGGTAGAGGCCTATGCCCAGCAGTGGACTGCAATAGGTTAATTGATTGAAGGGTGTGATGCTGTCATCAAAATAATAAAATTGTCATCAAATGATAAATACCAGTAAGCATCAAAATATTTGTTGATAGATTTATTAGTTAGTTCAGCATGTGCAATACCGAGTCTTCGCTCGCATCACAGAACATTGAGCCATTAAGCCTTCTTCGCTGTTTAAATTATAACCAATCACGCCAGCTTCGTGTGACGTCAATGGTCATAAAATGTTAACGTTTGGCGACATTACATTGGCTACTATTCAGAAGCTAGAAAGATGATGTAAAAAATTAAAGAGTTCTCCTCAAGGGGGAACAGTTGATAGGGAGTAGTCCCACATGGGGAGAGATGAAGTGGCCTATATTCTACTCAGTCGGGAACCACACGGCTCCTCAAAAATCGGTTTCGTAAATCTTATTTCGACCATACTCTACCGAATCACCTAAGCATCCCTTCGTCTATTTTGCTCACACCTCTACTACACTCAGTTGCTCCATTGAACGCGCCAATTACAAAAGCTCGTCATCATTACTATTACAAGACATAATTCGCACGTTCTTTGGATTCCATGGTGGTGGAACTATTTCCGTAACCAGTCACAATTAATCAAGTACCCTATAGCATTCCACTGCTGGACATAAGCCTCTACCAATATTGGAAGATAGGCCTACTGTTTCCACGCGCGATGGCCAGCGCAAATGAGTTGCTACAGGGTTTTGTTTCGAGTTTTTCTTCTCTTATAGAGATATCGCCTGCAAATTTTTCCGTTCGTCGCCTCTTAATACTTTTTTTTTATCGAGCGCAAAATCCCCACGTTTACCACCTCCATCAAATCCGGTGGAAGTGATTATGTCGGACTCGAAACAACCAAAACGCACGCCGTCCATGGGTCCTTGATTGCCGGAGGTGAACAACTTAATACTTGATCATAAGATAATTGGTAGATATTTTATGATTAATTGGTAGGCAACTAAGATACTATCGAGAAAAGCTATACTAAAAAGGTTTTATAGACAAACATGGACGAGAAACTCGGAGTTATTGATTGTACATTAAATTTATTACTCACAGTAATGCACGAGATGTATGTGCGAAGTTCTTAACAGAGATTCTTACTTTCAAGAACGTTGTCAATCAACGGGAACTTTTTACTGTATATACGTTTGAAACATTGGACATTGCAACAATTTCACTTTGCCAAGAATTTGTTATTCTTTGTAAGAGATTGAGTAGTTGGGTATCTTGTATAGTGTAAGGTTATTAGATGGATTTTCCAGGGTCAGTGTGATTTCCAAGCTGTTGCTAACATTTATAGGTTAGGTGTCCGTTTTCGTATTATGTTTTTATTTATTTATGGTACGTCAATTTAACTACCTCGCCTGATGGTAAGCAGAGTGCGTTTTCCTCGGTTCGAGTCCTACATAACCTCTCCCATCAGCTCCGGTGGAATTGTTATCCTTGATGATTTCGCGCACATAAGAGAAAAAAGCCTAAATTTTGTCCAAAAAAATATGGTTGAAGAATTTCGATAAAATCATGTCTGACTGATCAGAATAGTCCAAGAATAACTTAGCATTTTACTAAGTAACTTGCGATAAATAGCCGTTTGGCAGTATTGTCTGGCGAATTTGACATCATTGTCTTATTTTATGACCAACATTGTCTTCGTTCGTAAATTCAGACGATTTAGATCATAAAACAATATGGTTAATGGAGGTCATAAAAATCGTCAGTAAAATTTGAGGAACATATCAAGTTCTGTGATTCATAGGGATATTATATTTAGGTATACGTAATATCACACAATACACGTATAATATTATTTATGTCCCAGGCGAGGAATATCTTATTACAGTAATTAGTTAGGTAGACTATTAACTGTATGGCATCGCCGCGCCAACAATGTTATAAGTCCTACTCGATGCTTAGTTGACGAAATGTTTATTTATTTATTGCACATACTACCATCTTTACAGATTATTGTATTTTAATTAGACCACAATCATTAAATCAACAATTAAAATAATCAAAATTACAAATAAAATTACTAAAATATCAAGATAATGTCCATTTCATATATTTATTTAATGTCCAATTTTATTAATGTCACATTCCCAGTCATTTAATATCTATAAATTAAAAATTACTAATGACTATGGTGCTTAAATTGTAGATATTATCACAAGTCTGTCTATTTAAAAAAAGCACAACTCCATCATTCAAAGAAAAGAGGCTTTTTCTATCGCTGTTTAGTAACTAGTTTCGAGAAAAGAGAATTATTCCACTTTATGGAAGGATGAAGGCCTTTATACCTATCTAGAATAATCTGGCCTTCATCTGGTATTTTTTTAACCAGTAAGTTACCACCCTACAAATTTAACAGATCTTTAGTAGAGAGAGTACATTTATGCATCGCAACGAACCTTTAAAGAATATTACAAAACAGTCTGCTGGGGTGCGAGGGATATGTTGGGTACTATCTCACCTCCGTCAACTAAAGACCCAAAGACGGCGTGCGTATTAGTCGGTTCTGACATAACCTCTCCAACTGGCTCCCGTTACACGTTCTACTCAAGGATTTTTTTATCCACAGCTACCCTCTTCAGAATCTATTTAAGTTTTCTTAGTTAAATAAAAGGATCAATGAAATAGTTAATCCTTTAGAGCGTGGCAAATAAACTAAAATGATTTTTAACTAGCCTATGCCCGCGGCTCCGCCCGCGTGGCTGTCGGTTATCGCGACCGTAACGTCATCTGTGCAACTTAAATTCTATATTACTAATCATAACTCTGGTTGTACTTAACGGATTGCAATCAAACAAAGGTAAGATTTTAAGTTGGACCAAACCCCTTCAACCAAAAAAAAACCGCATCGTAATCCGTTCAGTAGTATTTGCGTCCATCGCGGGCAAACATAAAGTTTTTATAATTATATAATAGTATACATACATGCAGATATATTTAAAAAAAGTCATACACATTCCAAGCAGAACGATAGACAATATACACACAGAATACAATACAATACACATTTATATACATTTGTCACTGGATGCGTAGGCGGGGAGAAAGCGACATTTATCTCAGTACAGGGCCGCAGTAATAATGCTTATAATTCAGCCAATGCGTAATAGATTCCAACCAGGTGAGCCAAGGTGCCGCGATATGTCTGTGTTGGTGTACAACAGTGGTTAATGTGGTTCTTAAGCCTGATGTGATATATAATTTATGGGGGAAAACTGAATTGGTATCGCGGATTGTAGTCGCAGAACCGTTAGAGCACCGAGCTTAGTACAGATAAAGGTTTTGTTGGGATATTGATTGCTACAATCTGATTTTAGTAATATGGGGCCAGGCTAAAGTCGTGTTTCAGATATGAATACATTTTGAAATATTTTGATAGTGTATAGTGTCCCACTATACATTAGAAGGCGCGACAGAAGTTTTAGATTTGATTCCCACTCTGTGCTGATTGTATCCGTGAGTATGTCTGATCAAATTATCATATTCATACTAGCGCTAATTCCAGTCGCATGTGAAGATATCAGAGTATGGGGTCAACTTGCATCTGACCTCCACAGTCCATTGATGATATCGAATCATTGCAGGTAGATCATTTGTTGGACTCTCTATGGCTCAACGTGCTCTCTGAGTCACGACCAGAACAATGCAAATATTCAGGCATAGAAGTATTTGCACTGAGCGGGGATTAAACCCGCGTCACCATCGCTGCGCCACAGAAGCTGTCAGTGAGTGTTGATCATTGAGCAGCTTTTATTTTCATGATTATCATCCTATTCATCAAAAGAACCAAGGATCCGCTTTCACTACTCCTTTTCATGACATGGTTAATCTTTTATGGTAATGACAATTTTATGGTATTATCCTTCAAGAAGAACCAGTTATTCAGCAAGTGTCATAGCTGGCAGTTCATATTTCTATGACCACAAAGATTTTTGTGAAGTTCAATACATCCATTTCCAGCCACGCCAATCAGCGACAGCCCTAACTTGACAGCAATTGTGATGAGCAGCTATTCTAATGGTCAAGTCTAACAGGTACATTAAATCACTTGTAATTATAATCGGCAAAGTAAATAACATACGGTTATATTTCATTTTACACGCTTCTATACCGAGACGAGTACCAATTAGATTTGTATTGTTGGATAGGATCCGGCAGTGGGCTTTACTTTCTAGATATCAAGATTCAGTTGTGCCAATATCGGGTGTGGTGTATGGGGCACAAACATCAAATCAAGAGAAACTGGAGAGCTTCCCCGTACTCCAAATTTTGGATGAAACCGCAACTTATTAAAGGCGATACGTCCAGTTCATTGGCATACATTTATCACATTCACGAAACGATTTAAGAAGACGTCCACTCCATTTGGATCGTTGAACGTATCGTCAATGGGTACCTTAATAGTATCGATGATTATGTTATATGTGTCAAATTTTATAGAAAACGTGTTGTGCAGCTTTCAAAGAAAATTTGGTGAGGAAAAAGAATTTGGATTCATGTTAATAAAGTAAAGTAAAGATTAAAAATTTTCATCATTTTCTGAGCATATTCCCAACTCTGTTGGGGTCGGCTTTCTAGTCTAAGATGCGGCCAAACTTCGATATTTTCCGTACTGCTATCGGACCTCCACAACCAAATTGGCGATATTGAAGATCTGTAGTAAGGCTAGGACTTTTGAGGGCTCGAACTACCCGTAATGTCTGCCATAGATGTTCGTATGGCAATCGGGACCGTCGGCTTAACGTGCTCTCCGAGGCACGACCAGACCAACGCAAATAGCCATATTAATGCATACAATATTTGCACTGACCGGGGATCGAACTCGCGCCTTCTGCGTAGCAATTGCGTTCACTGCCGCCACGCCACAGAGGCCACAGAGTAGGTACATATTAAGAGAATTATGAATAAATACGTTCAATCAATCCAATTGTTTACTAGTAATACAACGCGTAATGCTTGTATATGTGAGTTTGACGACATCGCCATCGGTCCCCCTAGCAATCTGTCGGAAAACATTTCTACTAGATTTTTTTCTGTTTTATGATTAAAACACTATCGCGATATCGAAATATTCAAAGAGCGTCCGATACACTTTCGGTATACCTCAATATATTTATCAGTGAAATATTTACAGTACGATCGGCTCACCTCAATAATTCAGCGAGGTTAGGAAAAGAGCGTATTTCGTTAGTGGGTGTGTACCACCCACGATGGTAAATTACTAAAACAGCTGCTATAAACTTTGTACTGCTAGGAGTACAAAGTTTATCTATTTCCTTATCTATGACCTCCGTGGCGTAGCGGTAGTGAACGCGACTGATACGCAGGAGGCGCGGGTTCGATTCCCGCTCAGTGCAAATATTTGTGTACTTTAATATGAATATTTGCATTGGTCTGGGTGTTTCTATGTATAATATGTATGTATTTACAAAAAAAAAAATGTATCTATGTATGTTTATCCGCATTCTAGAACCCGTAACACAAGCTAGTTAAACTATGCTTACCATGGGTCTAGGTGACGTTGTGTAGATTGTCCTAGAATATTTATTTATTATTTATTTATTATCTATATATAACACAATTTTAAAGGAGATATACACTGCCTGTTTCTAATTATAATCGACCGACAAACATCTTAACCATAATTAAAAAAAAATCGCGCATGTAATAAAATAAATACCACCAATAGAAACACTGATCGACGAATGAAGGCTATGATTGGTTGAAAATATCAATTAATAATTAGAAAATCGCAGTTGCACTGCTGGATACATGCCTCTCCCAGTGTTGAGAGGATTTGACCTACTGTTTCCACGGTGGTCAGACAGGGTTTTATTTCGAGTGATATAGTATGTAATGACGGGGTGATATTCTTTCTCCGCCACCATTCAGATAGTAATAATATATGAGTAATTAATTGCATGAACTTAAATTAATAATGAATGATCAGAAAAATAACATGCATATTATGTCATCGCCTGCTTCATAGGTAGTGTACACGGTACTACGTCAAAGGTCGCGGGTTCGATTTGTAATGTATGCATGAATAATAATAAGTTTATTTTGCTTTGGATGTGTTTCTATTCATAATGTGAATGAAGACTGTGTAAGCAGTAATAATATAAAAGAATGTGACATTGCGGCAGTCCGGACCTGAAGTGAAAACAGTATGTGTAAAAAGTATTTACTTCACAAAAAAGTGTTTAATTACACTGAAAGTTGTCATTTTACAGATGTCACATAGGAACTATTACAATTTTATTTGTTAAATATCTATTTACTGGCCACATAGAATTAAATGTCTATACTTATCTTTTTATCGCTTTGCAGCATCCGACATGCGAGATTGGAACGTGATGTGTTAGTTAGGTAACAATGATTTTCACAATACAGAAATTTTCACTTCAAAAATTGAAGTAACTCTAATTCACATTATTAATATTTTATAGGTTGCCTACCTTGTGTACAACTAATATTCACTTTTCCCAGAATATGTATCAGAAAATTTTGAGTCACACAAAAAAATTTCAAAGTAAACATTTTTTTTTAAATAAAATTGATATTAATCAAAATGGGCGACTACCATGTGACACTATAATTACATACTTTAACGTCGGCGTCGCACCATATAGTTTGCTATCGTGAGAATGTGGACGAAACAAACCGACAATTACTAAGTAGTCAGAGATTTATTGAGGTAAACATTCTCATTTCACTTTCGGATTCGTGTACGAGAAAACGAGAACAACTAGTAGACAGCCGTGTCTTGGAAACATTCAACGTTGAATCGGCTTTCCCTGTAGCTATCGTAAATAACGAATTCATTATGAATAACATAACCGTTTAGTTGTTTTATTGTTGTGTATTTGAGATTAGATTTTCATTGCCACTATAAACTTGAATAGAGATTGTTCTAGTTAGAGAGAAAGACTACGCTTTATGTTATTGCCACGGTGTCATTTGCAATCGTTTAGGAAATTATTTAAAGCCCAGATTTGAAACGGGATAAACCTATTTGTTTATTATTTCTATTGTTGATTTCGTAATAAAATTTCTGTGTGGAGAAACTTTGCAATTATGTCCGGATCATGGTCTGAAATCTGATAACGCTAGAAAATTTACTTTTTCAACGAGAACCGTGTAAATTGACAATCAGTGTTTCAATAAACTTATCGACGTTTTATTGAAAAAAAATATAACGCAATGCAAATTGAGCTCTAATCAAATTGCTTTAGAGTTTGTTTTTCATTATAAAGTGGTTTTATAAGGTTTGGCGGCAACTGTAGTAAAAACTGTAAATGTTTGTATCACTCTGTATTTATCACTTTCGTTGTATCGAATTCCAGCTGAGCAGGACTAACGGCTGTTAATGTATCTATTGACATTGCGTTACTATCAACTCGAACAGAACTCGAAAGAGTCGAAAGTATTTTAAAAAGTAGGAACCATAATATCGACACCCCCATGCAACAAAGTTCATATCACGCCCATATCTTAGAAAAGAAGACACTTCGAGGTCGATAGACCATTTTTTATACATTGTCATAGCATCGTAATGTTGTGGCATGGGGGTGTCGGTATTATACCAAATTACGAAATAGCTTGTGATAAAAATCTCATTAAGCACATAAAATTGTGTTATGAGTATACCATTTATTCAAAGGGGACTTTTTCATTTTATTCAATGAAAATCGTTGTCTAAAAAGACGCATGCGTAAAGTGGACAAATTTTAATCCATAGATTTCTAGACTACTTAGAGATCAGCACCTCTCAACCGGAAAGCCCAATAGAGCTCTGGGTAATTCCAGATTCGAACTGTTATATCCATACTATGACAGCGATAGTGCTGTCCTGCAGCACTTCTTGCTGACTTGCATTTGTCAGTCGCTGGCTCTATCCAGCGACGCAGGGACTCGGCAGTCTGTTTCAAATCTCCTTTCCGTGCGGTTGCCTAAAGATCGATCCCGTGTTTTCTTCTAATAAAAGTTAAAGTCATTGTTCACGTGACTCGTCTTTTTTTTAAAAAAGCAAATCTCGAAACCCCGTATAACATTTTGGTGGCAGCGGTGGGATCGAAAATCCCCAGTGCCGGCAACCGCTAACAGACTCGCTCCGCATCCGTTCAAAACCCAATTTTAGTGTGAAAAGTGATAAAGTGAATCCTCACACGGTCAAACCTTCAATATAAGTTCTCTGTGTCCGCGTGTGTTTTAACAAAACATACTAACCAACTGTGTATCCTGTGTATCCTGAGTGTATCAACGCGCATCAACGTTTATCTCACATAATACTCGCCTGACGTCCTGATAGTATCCTGAGTGCATCCGGAGATTAACCTACAAATAGTCGACGGCGAGTATAATCTACGAATATTTCGCCTACTATTCTACCCAACGAATATCCCCAAGACATCCAGAACTACGTGATATTGTTTCGCCTCTTCCCAGCGCAGCGCGCACCGCATCTTATCAATCGGAATGTTCCTAGCCGTCGCATTCGTTTCCGCCGCCTACGCACTGCAGTGAGTCTTTGGTCATTGTTTAGTCTAGAAATATCAGTGGTTCTCAACCTTTTATTATTGTAAATCATTTGTACACTACTGTTTTGTATTTTGTACCTCACAATCGATATCTACTATGCCAGATCTGCCTAAGGAAGACGCCAGTAAGTTGCAAACCGAAACCGCTACTGTTAGTGATAGGGAAACGGTGAAGTCACCCGTTCCCACTCGCTCTACCCGAAAAATCCAACCCACCACAATGGTCGATATTGATTTAACGACGTTATTTAAATTCATCAAAGCCTACGATGGCAAACGAGAAACCTTAAATTCCTTTTTAGTTAATTGCGATAACGCATTCCAACTCGCATCTGATATTCAGAAACCAATTTTATTTAAATATATACTCAGCCAACTAAATGGAAGAGCTGAAGTTGCTTGCTCGATAAAAGAATTCTCATCTTGGGACCAACTAAAAGACTTTTTGAAAACCCAATTCAGTGAACGAAAACATTATTCACATCTTCTAACAGACCTACAAGAAAGCAAACAAGGTCCGCAAGAAAACGTTAGTCAGTATGCCTTACGCGTAGAAACTTACCTCTCGCAACTCCTTACCGAAATCTCATTATCTAACACTAAAGTAAAAGAACTAGCTGGTCGTACCGCCGCTATGGAGGACCTCGCTCTTCATCATTTCCTAATGGGGCTACAACCCCGAATCTCGAACATCGTAAGATGTAGATCGCCTAAAAACCTGAACGAAGCTATCAACTTAACTGTTTCCGAAGAACGCATACAGCAAACGCTGTACAAACGTCCACAAGTAGACCCAAAATCCATTAAATCCAAACCCGTCGCGCAAAAACCCGATACAACTCCGGATTGGTCACAGAAACCAAACACCGCTTCTCAAAGTTCTTCCACTGTTGTTTGTCGCTACTGTAAAACACCAGGACATGATATCTCTGTATGTAAGAAGCGAGAATACAACAACAACCGATATAAAGTCCAACAACACCCGGCGACCAACCCAACATCAACGAGACCATTTAATCGGGTGAATCTCGTTGAGGAACCGGTCGAACCCGTTGAACCAGATTGCACTGAACCGATACCCGATAATTTAAACTAGTCAAAGTCTCGACTCGGTGTCGCACGAGACCAATCCCCAAAGCCGATGCCCTTTCCAACTCTAATTCCAGGGACCACATGGGTAACCAGCCCCAAAGAAGCGCCCTCTCCAATTCAAATTCCAGGGACCACACGGGTAACCAGCCCCAAAGAAGCGCCCTCTCCAATTCAAATTCCAGGGACCACACGGGTAACCAGCCCCAAAGAAGCGCCCTTTCCAATTCAAATTCTAGGGACCACACGGGTAACCAGCCCCAAAGAAGCGCCCTTTCCAATTCAAATTCTAGGGACCACACGGGTAACCAGCCCCAAAGAAGCGCCCTTTCCAATTCTAATTCCAGGGACCACACGGGTAACCAGCCCCAAAGAAGCGCCCATTCCACTTCCAATTCCAATTCCAATTCCAATTCCAATTCCAATTCCAATTCCAATTCCAATTCCAATTCCAATTCCAATTCTAATTCTGATCTCAATTCCATCTCAAATTCCAATTCTAATACCAAATCCGCTTCTAACTCCAATCTTTCTACTTCCACTAGAACCAAGATAATTTACGAAATTAATCTCGACACAACGAAAAGACTCTTACCCCATGTGTTATTGCATTCTCAAGTTTCAAGCACTCCCCTATCCCTATTAGTGGACTCAGGCTCTGCCATATGCCTTCTAAAGGAATCCAGCATCCTGAAAACCCCGAACCTTATAAAAGAATCAATCAAGCTAAAAGGTATAGACCCCGGTGACGAACCGACATTAACGGAGGGCCATTTCCAACTCAAACTTAACCTGGGCGGAAATCAATTTGCTACGCACAAATTCCACGTCGTCAAGAATATTAGCTTATCTTACGACGGAATAATAGGTACAGACTTCTTAACTCAATTCCGTTGCAAAATCGACTATACCTACGACATTCTGAAAATACGAGACCTAGAAATTAAATTAAATTTCGCCGAGCCTTTCTACATTATTCCACCTCGAACAGAATCCGTCATTGAATGCTCAATCCAGAAAACTAACCTCAAGGAAGGGGTCATCACAGACCAAAGTCTTTCGGATAACCTACTGATATCCAATTGCATCGTAAAGGTTAAAGATAATAACCGCGTTAACCTCACTGTTGCTAACACATCCGAATTTCCAGTAACCGTTAATTCTAATTTGAATTTGAACATGGCTCCTTTATACCCTAACGCCTACCAATTAGTCAATGACCCCAAAACCACACTCTCGCGAACCAGCGAGGTGATTGAAATGTTAAGACTAGATCATTTAAATCAAGAAGAATCCGATGTTCTCTTAGACCTTTGTTGCCAATACTCAGATATCTTTCATCTGCCCAACGATCAACTGACATATACCCCTGCCATTAATCATCAAATCAAAACCACAACCGACACTCCTATCCATACTAAATCCTATAGGTTCCCCGAGTGTCACAAAAAGGAAGTTGAGACACAAATCAGTAAAATGCTTGATCAAAATATCATAGAACCTTCTCTCTCACCCTGGAGCTCACCAATTTGGATAGTCCCTAAAAAGGTGGACTCGGAGGGGAAACGTAAGTGGAGAATTGTCATAGATTACCGTAAATTAAATGATATTACTATAGGAGAAACCTATCCTATCCCTCAAATATCAGAAATCCTCGACCAATTAGGGAAGAGTAAATATTTTTCAACATTAGATCTCACTTCCGGGTTCCACCAAATCCTGATATCAACCGAGGATGCTCCTAAGACTGCATTCTCTGTTCCTCAAGGTCATTTTCAGTTTAATAGGATGCCTTTCGGGCTTAAAAATGCACCGAGCACGTTCCAAAAATTAATGAACAACTGCCTCTCTGGTCTCCAGGGGATTCGATGCTTCGTCTACCTAGATGACATTGTCATATATTCCCCAGACCTGACCTCTCAAATAAATAACCTGAAAGCTGTCTTCGAAAGACTCCGTCAATTTAACCTTAAGCTACAACCGGAAAAGTGCGAGTTTCTCCGCAAAGAAGTCGCTTATCTAGGACACATCATTAGCGAAAATGGAGTCAAACCCAATCCCGATAAAACCAAGGCCGTAACCAATTTCCCTACTCCAAGATCGCCTAAAGACGTCAAATCATTCTTGGGCCTCGTCTCCTATTACAGAAGATTCATTTCCGACTTCGCTAAATTAGCTAAACCTCTTACATCCTTATTGAAGAAAGATACTCCCTTCGAGTGGCAGAATGAGCAACAACTTGCTTTCGAATCCCTTAAAACTAAGCTTGTCACTGCCCCAATCCTAGCCTACCCAGACTTTACCCAGCCATTCCTCTTAACCTGCGATGCCTCTAACTATGCTATATCAGCAATACTATCTCAAGGCCCTGTCGGTCAAGATCGACCAATCGCGTATGCCTCAAGAACGCTAAATAAAGCGGAATGCAATTACAGCGTCACTGAAAAAGAATGCCTCGCCATAATTTTCGGCACAAAAACATTCAGACCCTACCTTTATGGTTACCGCTTCAAAATCCTTACCGACCATAAACCGCTACAATGGTTATTCAACTGCAAGGATCCCGGATCCCGTCTCATACGCTGGCGCTTAAAACTGGAAGAGTTTGAATACGACATTCAATATAAAAAGGGTAAGATTAATGCCAATGCCGACGCCCTCTCCAGATTCCCTGTTAATCCGGTCCAACCCGAATCCACAGAACCTACTCTAGAGCTGGATAGCGACCTAGAGAACCTAATGCTTTCTCCACCCTCTTTTAACTTAGATGACCTACCTCTGACCCATTCAGATCCAGAAAACATCGATATCGATGTAGAAGATCTTATACCGTTACCCGAATTAAGCTCGTCACCTAATGTTCCACACACTCAAAGAAATGATGACACAGACGAGTTTCTCCAAACTCTTGACACTCAACTCGAACAACCACAACCAATCGATATCCAACCTGAACCTGGACCCTCGACAAGCTCACATTCAAATCCAACCAACGACGATTACAACTCGTTCTTAAAAGCAGTAACGAATAAGACACAAACCTTTAACACTTCTATAGAAGAACATAATGCGAGCCTAATGAAAAGCCCATTAAAAGTCATTTTAATACCTACCTCCATTGACTTAGACGAATCCAACCCTTATATTCAAGACATTTTGGGTGACCCTGAACTGAATACCCAAGCAATCGACTCTGAAAAAGAACTTTTCTCCTTCCAAAAGATACAACGAAGTAACAGAATAATTTACCTACTGTTCACCAAAGTACACCATTTCGATGAAGCATCATATCCCGAAATCTTTGTCACATTAAGGACGGTTAAAAACCAGTTGCTTCTCGAGAATATCAACGAAATAGGCATATCTGACCTAAAGAATCCTTTTGAAAAACACTCCTTTGTTAAAATTTACAACATCCTTTTATACCTCTTTCACAACACTAACATTAAAATTAATATCTATCATAACAACATTCTATACCCAACTCCAACCGAAATCAAGAAAATACTTGCCGATAATCACGACCTCCCTATCGCAGGTCACCTGGGTTCCAATCGAATGTATAATAGAATTAAAGAATTATACTATTGGAAGGGAATGCGCGGGGATATAGAATCTTATGTAAAACAATGTAAACCTTGTCAAGAGAACAAAGCCCTTAGGAAAATAAATCGCGCGCCAATGCAAATTACTAGCACATCAACGGAACCCTTTCAAAGGATATCTATCGATATCGTAGGTCCTCTTCCCGAGGCAGGGCCTGCAAAGCTTAAATATATCCTAACCATACAGGATGACCTCACTAAATTCTCTTCCGCATATCCCATCCGCAGTACAACAGCGGAAGAAACGTCCGAGTGCCTACTGCATTATATATCTATCTTCGGAATCCCTAAAACAATTCTCACAGACCAAGGCACCAATTTCACGGCAGACCTCTTTAAAAAGACCTGTGAGTTCCTGAAAATAAAAAACCTGTGGTCCTCTCCATACCACCCGCAAACTCAAGGAGCCCTTGAGAGGAGTCATTCGACTCTCAAAGAATACCTCAAATCCTATATTAATGAAGAACAGACGAACTGGCCTCGATACGTTTATACAGCCATGCTGGTTTACAATACAACCACACATTCCACTACTCATTATACGCCATACGAGTTAACGTTTGGAACCAAACCATTCATTCCAAACTCCGTGTATAATGAACCTCCCGGTGTAACGTATCCCGATTATGTCCGAATGCTGCAAAATAGACTAAGACATTCGAAAGAGAAAGCTCTCGAGTTCATAAGAAACTCCAAAGAATCCTCTAAAAGGTACTACGATGCTCGTACCCGTCCTACAAGCTACAAAGTGGGCGACTATGTCTACGTTAAAAACCACCTAAGACTACGAAAGGCGCTTTCTCCTGTCTGGAAAGGGCCCTACAAGATTCTGAAAATAAATGGTAATAATACACTTACCTTGCTCATCAACCGGCGTCACGTCACTCATCATTTCGATCAAGTAAAACCCGCCGACGTCAGTGCAGGGCTATAAAAGAATAATATATAAATACACTAATAATATACAAGTAATATAAAAACAAGTATTACTTATACTATGTAGACTATTATAGAAGTAAGTAATGTAGTTGTTAGAATTAGAGTAGAAAGTTACTTAAATTGATATAGAATACCTACGTTAACTGTAGTTATTACATTACAGTATAGTTCGAGGTCAATCCCCGCAAGACTTCGTCCAGCCGATCACCACCAGTCCTGGTCTCTATTTTGACTACCTAGGTAAACTTAAAATTAATAATGTACAATTAAATATCTTGATACCGGTCGATATTTCACACTTCGGACCACACATACAGAACATTGAGGTTGCTTTAAACACCACAAGGTACTTATGTGAACAAACGCGTATCATACAAATTAATGCAGAATGTTATAATGTACTACAACCATTGACAGCTCGCTTTGAGGATATGAACAAAGAATTCGAATCCATTTCACACCTGGTAGATAGCCGGACCAAACGTGGCGCTTGGATTGGAGGTATAGGAACAGTTTTAAAACAAATCTTTGGAACCTTAGATGAGAATGACGCGATTAGATATGATGAAGTTCTTAATTCTTTACAATATAACGAAGAACGGTTGACCTCACTGATGAAAGAAAATATTCTGATCACAAACTCGGTAATAACATGTTTTAATGACACATTATTTAAAATTATGGATAACGAAGCTAAACTAAATGAAGCTATTGACAACCTCTCTCTTACTGTAAGAAATATTTCTGAAGTTACTAATGGACTTCAAGTACAGGCTAACGTCAATGAAATTTTGAATGCTCTAGAGACCTCTATACTTACCTTATCCTTTCAATTAGAGGACATAGTTAACGCCATCCTATTTAGCGGTCAAAATTTACTGCACCCCTCAATCATGACACCAGTACAGCTTCACAGAGAGCTTGTCAATAACTACAGGCACCTATCGAGTGACCTCGAGCTTCCTGTAACGTTAGATATTAATTCTGTACACTTTATTTTAAGTATTTCTAAGTTAGCGTGTTATTACATAAGTCATAAATTAATGTTTGTTCTTCGAGTACCACTGGTTAACACCAAAGAATATGTATTGTTCCACAGTATTGCTCTCCCAACACCACATAATGTGAAGAAGTCAGACTCATTTAGTTTAATTATTCCAAATTCCAAATATATAGCAATGACCAAAGATAAATCCCAATATTGCGTTTTAAATGATCTAGAACAGTGCAAGGTTATAGGAACCGGAAGTTATATTTGTGATATTGAGAATGTGTACTCTACCGACGCAAAACTTACCTGTGAAAGTGAATTACTAACAAAAGTGATCAGTCAAAAACCGCCGCAATGTGAAACAAAAACTCTTTTCGGGAAACTGGACATCTGGAAACCATTAGTGAATAACCGGTGGATCTATATACAATCGGACACTATCAAAATTTCTATCGACTGCTTAAACTCTAATTTGTACGAGACTACAATACTCGGTACTGGGATATTGCACATCCCGAACGGTTGTATTGGATATTGTAAAAGCACTACATTAATACCAAAATATAATGTTTTAAATGTAACCTCACCTATTAATCATATGCCAGACTTTAATTTGATAAATGACTCTTGTTGTAATACTGCAAAACTTAATGATATTGGGAATGATGTGCCCCCTATTCATTTAAACGGGATAGACTTAGATGATCTTAATAAAGTAAATAAGATGAAACTACAATCGCTTCTAAATGATATTAAAAATACACGAATCCCTCATATTGTTGAATATGGGACACATTACTCGATTACAATAATTATTATAGTTATTCTTGTATTTGTATTTGTAAGCTACTTAATTTTTAAGAAGTTTTGTAAATCCGGCGGCAACCGAACCCCTCAATTTAAAATTAATATTAATAAATCATCACCCCAAGATACCCCAGAAGTAATATCCATGACTGACATACAAGACCCTGACGAAACCACAATTACACCCGTTGCTCCACTCAGGACTAGAATCTGACAGAGACTTTGTTCAAATTCAACCCCAAAGTCTCCTCTTAAAGGGGGAGGTGTTATATCCATACTATGACAGCGATAGTGCTGTCCTGCAGCACTTCTTGCTGACTTGCATTTGTCAGTCGCTGGCTCTATCCAGCGACGCAGGGACTCGGCAGTCTGTTTCAAATCTCCTTTCCGTGCGGTTGCCTAAAGATCGATCCCGTGTTTTCTTCTAATAAAAGTTAAAGTCATTGTTCACGTGACTCGTCTTTTTTTTAAAAAAGCAAATCTCGAAACCCCGTATAACAGAACCAAAGAACTCATCAATGAAGTAGTCAGATATCAGTTCAAATCAGCAAAAAAAAACTTACAGCAAATTTATTTAAATTTGTTCTAATTTCAACGTATTATCGTATTGCGTAATTACAGCTGTGTTTTTTCAGCCACGGCAAGTACTTTATTGAACACGGAACGAATTACTGTTTTTAGAATTTTAAATGTCACGAATAACTCGCATCAAACTCGCACGATAATATCCACCCATAGTAACGCTATTACAAGTTGAATGACCGATTGCGAACGTCGATCGCAGACACTGAGTTACCTTCTACAAACAGCGGAAACTTAACACAATGTACTTTCAAATGCCAGTACTTACATGCAAGAGTTAAGTGAGAAAATGTGCGTACATGCAAGAACAAGTGGACTAAAGTGGAGATACTAATTTAAGAACAAAAGCTGTGTATAGATAAGAAATTAGACCACGGAAAAAAATACAAGTTAAACACGTTGTGTAATCTTCGACATCTCGTACAAGCTCCAGATCTTCGTCAACCGATGTCTTCGCAGAATCCTGGGTATTTTAATTTCGATACCAAAACGCCGGTAGAGCTGTTACCCAATAAAGGCGCAGGTTATACCGACGGGTTTGAGAGGTTACGCGGCAGTCACTGAGAAGAAGATAGAGTAAACAGACCCCGGACAAAGTAAAAGCTTCGAATGCAACAAAGCTAAGATGACGATGAATAGATAATATCAAGAATGTTATAAAATCACTAGAGAAACACGATACAATGGGCTCCATAATAAATATTATGACATAATTGTAAAAGTACCATCTAATCCAACATCTCTGGATGTCAGATTGATATCTCTAAATGTCAGTTTGACATCTCAAGATGTCAGCTTAGAATTAAATTTGAATTTTATTGTTAAGCTCTAAGCTTAATGTCAAAAACTGTATTGCAAGATGCCTAAATAGTTTTAGTCTCGTATTATTGCCACATTCAAATGTATGCTGAAACCTATGTAGGCATTAAGTACGTACCTATATTTTAAGTAAAGATGATTTTTAATACCTGTGACTCAAACTAAACAGTGGGCAAGTGCCTGGATAATTTACCTAAAGATACCGAGTGTATAAATCGGTAGAATGTAAATGACTAAGGTACTCTAAAACCTACTCAGTTTTGAATCTCAATTTATTGGAAGACAGATTGTATAAATTCTGTCAAATCTGTCAATTTATTTTCGAAATTCAGGACGAATTTATATGATTTCATACACAAATATCTAGTTCAATTTTAAATGTTTGATTGTTTAATCTGATTGTACGTCTTACCAGCCATATTACAGTTATACTTGAGCTATGTAAATGACAACATCTTCTATAACTTACCTGTAACAAACAATAAATAAATTGAGATTAAAATGATACACATAATAACCAAATACATGTTACGATATGTCACAGTGAATACCACAACAGATTAATGAATGTAATTTAAGTGATGACACGTTCAAATTAATTTATTCTATACTAAGCCCCATATCCTAGAATGCCACTTAGCGGCTCAACACTTAGGTATCTTAGCCCTATAGAATACCACCGCGGTTAATAATAATCTTGTGTTGTGTTCCCGGCGGTGAGTAGGATAGCCAGAGCTCACTGAAGAGGAGGCTTGCAGTGGGAAGACCAATTTATCCCCTACGCTGGCGATACAGAGACTCTCTTAAGTTTCAATCTCATCCTCTCCCCTTCACCTTTTCAAGAAGGGTATTAGAAAATGCCTGTAGCATGAATGTGACGTGACACCTTTAGTATTGCAAACGTCCATGGGCCACGGTAACCATGTTCTAACAGGTCAAGCATGTGCTTGTCTACCATCTAAGTGGTATAAAAAAAGCTAAATCTCGCATATTTGAGGACAGATTGTTTAGTAATCTCAATAGACATAGGTATAGACCATTAGTCAAATCCGTCATATCGTCGGACTTCAGACAAATCCAAATTCAGCTTATTTCTAGTATTCTAAAATGCGGGCCTAAATGCTCCTCAAATTATTCGATAACAGACGTGACAGCTAGTAAATACGCTTGCTGGAAACCAAAATATCACACATACCGATTGCAAAAATGAAACAAACACGTGCTAATATTATCTACTCGGCCTCGGGGCGCACATTGCCAATGTCGCCGTCATAATATGTGTATGACAGTGAACAATTTTGGTTACCTTACACCTGTTGTATACCAGTGTAACACTGACAGCAATATATTAGATCTACACGGTCAATAGTAATGACGCATTTTGTACATTGGCATTGCATTGCAGGTGACTGAAATTATAGAAAGAAGAACAGCGAAGTAATGCCTCGTCGGAATCATTCAAAATTACCCAATCGAATTCCCAATTTTATTGCTTTATCTGCAGCATGCGTCTGCAGTTGTTGTATGCGGTCGGTAACGGAATCATACCTTAAAAGTACACAAACATTTAAATTGGATTCACAGTTACATGGGTACGTCATCATAAAACAAGTGAGTTCGTTTTATGAGTCACTCTCGATCTCGCATGTCTGATTGAAATCGAAATTGAACTAAAGAACGAGTTTCAATATGTTAAAATACTGTACGTTCATTGGTTGAAGATAACCGGCAATCAACAGGGAGCCAATGAGAATTCAGCATTTGGTTATAAAACAGACATGAGTTTGACCACCGATAAAATAATTTAATATTTATTCTTGAAATAATTTAAGGAGCCTGTATAATGGCTTGTGTTCAGAAGAATTGTTTGACATGATGCCCACACCTACTTTCTGTCATCGCACCGCTCGCCATAGAGAGGGAGTTCATCCTCACACACTACGACCGGAAACGGTGCGCATTGTGCGGTATGAAAGGAGTTTCATCCCGCGCACGCTCAAACTGTGGAATGAACTCACGCCGCGGTTAAATCACTCTGTCTATTAAAAAAATCGCATCAAAATCCGTAACGTAGTTTTAAAGATTTAAGCTTACAAAGGGACAGGGATATAAGGACAGAGAACGCGACTTTGTTTTATACTATGTAGTGATAATTAATGCTGAGTTGTCACTCTCTATTGAGAAACCATTCGTACACTGGCCCCTAAAGTCGAGGTATTTAGTTTTATATTTATGAGTCACTTTCAATTTCGACAAATTGTTGTTGAATTGAAATCGAAATTGAAGTAATGAATGAGTTGAAATAAACGCCAACAACAGACGCAAGTCCAATAATACAAGCGTCATGATGATGTATCAGATTTCAGTTCCTTGACAAGATTTTATTAGTTTTAATATGTGTTTAGGCACTTAAAATGTACAAGGTCAAATTTGGATAACATAAACTCACACCTATATCCCCGTAGGCAGAGGTGGTAGCACCCACATTTCGCCAGTTTATGCTTAGGTCACAATGTAATAGGTGGTGAGCCTACTGCCATTAATTCAGGCACTTATAAACCTGCGATAAAAACACACATAACTTTGAAAAGCATCGTAAAGTCATTCGTGTGTGCCATGGTAAAACTTGGGATCGAACCAGAGATTTAGTCTCAGCAGTCCATTACTCATACTACCGCGTTGATTCAAATTTCAATATAATGTAACAGGAGGTGCTAGTTCGATCCCCGTTCAGTGCAAAGCAAATATTTACATTGCATTGGTCTTGCCCCAGAGAGCACGTTAGGCCGTCGGTTTCGGTTTTCGTACGAACATCTATGGCAGTTGTTACTGGTATTTGGAGCCTAATTACTAACATTCCCTCTCACCCCTCCAGCCAAGATTATGTTAGGAGTGAATTTATGTCGGCAGAGACCAGGATGTGAACCCGGGGCCTTTCGATCGTAAGTCCGACTCCTTAACCACCGACGCGTGACGCATCAGGATATATTCCTACTTGTGTACTATAAATATTCATAAATATCAATCATGAATTAAGTATATCAACATAGGTAGGTATAGAATTGTTTTTTTCATACACAAATCTAGACAAACAAAATCAAATTAATATTCAATTTGTATTTCTTTTTAAATTAATAATATCTAACAATGGCTACCCTAATTAACATTATATATTTCGACTTATGCAACTTAGGTCCAAGCTAACATTATCGGGCATAGCCAAACTTAGAGCTGAGAATTAAAAAAAAAACTTGTCTCTTTAGAGGAGACGTTAGTAGAAAAAGAAATTTAGTTAGATAACAGATTATAACATTCTAATAAGTTATTGACCTGTGTTTGATACATAATGTCTGCCTGAATGGCCTCCAGACAACACCCGATACTATTATAGATTCTATAATTACAGTTCTAAAACTGATTATATAATATTTTATGTAACAGATAACTGTGGTGGAATTGATCACTTGTTCACTTAACATGACTATTATTGAGAGCAACAGTTTAAAATTTGCTTATCGGTAATCATTATTTAGGGTTCAGTGTTCGAAAAACCCTGACTGTTTTTCAGCATTTGAAATTCTCGTACACATTTTTTTTTAAATTTAGGGCACATCAGTTTCACTTCACCCCGCTTGATGGTTCGCTGAAGGCAGAGTTTTAGGAAAGAGGGTCACCATTACAAAAGCGTAGTGTTACAATGGTAGCGCTCAGTTTGACGGCCTCTGGAGATGTTTTTCCACGCCCCGCTTAAAGGACCCGGGACTGTTGGAAGAAGGAAATCTGGTAAAGAATTCCAAGAGTTGACCTGAGGAGGCTAAGGTTAGTAGGAACAGGGTTTTATTTCGAGTTTTTTTCTATACTTTTTTGAGTATGTTCTCCTTCGACACCCTTAGGATGAAACGGGGTTGTGATATTCTTTTTTCCGTCACCATACGGATGGTAACTCTGATCAGATATAATTTTCAAATATTCTATCTTGAAATAACATAGTAAAAATAATAAAATACAACTAACAAACATAACTTTTCATCCAAATAAATATTGCTTAGGATACAGAACCCGATTCGCAATTCGATTCGCACATTGCCATTTTTTTGCCTAGTTAGTCTTAGTCTTATGATGGACGCCATTTTGCAATTATGCAAAGGTAATGTATGGCACGTTTTTTAAAAAGACTTTAACACATAGGTGACAGGAAAGATTGGACGGTTCTTTTAATAACACCTCTATTAGACTGAACAAGATACTTATTTAGATAACAGCAAATCTGTTTAATAATTTTTAGTGTACTTAGTCCTTTTTTATGTACTTTATAAAATTAAAGATTGATTGATAGGTGCACTATAAAACATGTGTACTTATAATATATACACTCGTAAGTAAAGGTATTAGGTACATTCTTATTGAGTGTATTACCTAAAATGTAGTATTATTTGTTATAGCACTATGGACGTAATGGCACCACGGAAAACATTAAATAATATTTGCCATGGTACCACGGCAAATAAAAATTGCCAGAGTACCATTAGTGGTACAATATAATGGTACCACGGCAAATAAGGGATTTTGTCTGCTTAATTTGTATACAGAGGTCGTTGTAGGGTCCTACTATCCATGTTCTGATTCAGACATTGTATCATTGATGGTGTCAAATTAACATAATTTTGTAATATCGCCTTTTTTGCATTTTGCGTCATTTTGCATTTTCTGGAATTCTGCGCCTAAAATCTAATTTAGATCGGAAAAAGTGAATGCTTCGACGGTATTCGAATCCACGACCTTTCCCTTACAGGAGGAACCGAACGCTCTGACCGCTAAGCCACGAAGCCACGTTTGAAACATTCGAAATTCTCCTATACAACCATCTTTGGGACGATTTGAACAGTCAGCATACTAATTGCTATAGAAATTTTTTAGTAGGTAAAATTTATAAAACTTGAAATTGCAAAGTTACTAAATTCGATAGTATAAATTCTAATTAATTAAATTTTACTTCAAACATTTATTTACATACTCAGTTACAGATTTCTAATAAATCGAATCGAAAATAAGTACTTCGAGACTTAGCAACAGGACTAAATTATGTCCACATAAAACATATCTAAAGGTTCATTAGTACTATCTAAATGTGTACAAATCTATTTTTAAACCTCCCACATGTTATAACCACACGACAAAACTATGTCAAGTGTACGTGTCATACATGCGTCATTTACAACGGAATGTGTGACTTTATTGCTGTCATAATTGACAGAGATGATCAGTATTGAGTCCGGTGACCTCGCTCCTACTCTTTCTCCTAACGAAGTAGACTTTTTATTGATATTGACAATCTCTGTGGCGTGGCAGTAGAGAATGCGACTGCCACGCAGGAGGCGCGGTTTTGATCCCCGCTCAGTATAAATATTTGTATGCATGAATATGGCTATTTGCACTGGTCTGGTCGTCTGCACCCACATTTCACCAGTTTATGTTAAGGTTCCAATGTAATAGATGGTAAGCCTATTGCCATTAACCGGGCACTTATAAAACCTGCGATAAATACACACATAACTTCGAAAAGCACCGAAAAGTCATTGGCCATAGTAAAACCTGGGATCGAACCCGAGACCTCGTCTCAGCAGTCCATTACCCATAACACTAGGCTACTGCGTTTACTAATCAACCTAAGTAATAAATCAGCTGCTAACAACACCATAATCACTAATTAACATGTTAGTATGTATTCGTTTTACACCTGAATTCATCACATTCATTAATTTGCCATGTGTGTGTCTGTGTTGATTAACACCATATTAATTTAGAATAATTTAGATGAAATTATACTAATTTAAGTTAAGCCAGCGTCTGTCGTGACGGTAGTGAACGCGACTGGTATACAGGAGGCGCGGGTTCAATACCCGCTCAGTGCAAATATTTGTATGTATGACTATTTGTATTGGTCCATTGGTCGTGCCTTGGAGAGCACGTTAAACTGTCGGTACCGATTGTCATACGATCATCTACGGCAGTCGTTAAGCCCAAAAAAATATAAAACTAGACTAATAGCAATACTTCGAAAATTATCGAAAGCGGACGAAATTGTCAAACCGCTTGGTTCTTGATCTTCTTCTGTCGAATCGATGGCATTTTTGAGTTGCAACACTTCGAAAATTGTCGAAAGCGGACGAAATTGTCAAACAGCTTGGTTCTTGATCTTCTTCTTCTGTCAAATCGATGGCATTTTTGAGTTGCAACACTTCGGAAATTGTCGAAAGCGGACGAAATTGTCAAACTGCTTGGTTCTTGATCTTCTTCTTCTGTCAAATCGATGGCATTTTTGAGTTGCAACACTTTGTAAATTGTTGAAAGCGGACGAAATTGTCAAACCGCTTGGTTCTTGATCTTTTGTCGAATCGATTGTATTTTGAGTTGCCATCGTGGCGTAGTAATTTGTTTCACGGCAACGCCGCTACTAACGGAGAGGGTTCGAGCAAGGGTTTCGCTCTTCGGGAAGGCTTGGTCCTCATAAAATCAGGCGGGCTAACAAGCTAGTAGGTACTTATACCATTTAAATGATCTAATAGTATCTACAGACACCTTGACATACCATCATTATTACAATAAACAATGCTGATACATCCCACATCCACGTGCATATTTGTACAAACGTGATAAGGGTATTTGCTATGTAATTATATTTAGAAATAAAAAACTTATATTTGCAAGAAACTAGTGTTGCCAGACAGAAATAAACGTGTCTAAATATTAGCACATAGTCCACACACGTGTGTACTTATATGTTAGTATATACGTATACTATCATTCTCTACCTGTATTGTACCACTAAATAAATACTAAGATGCAATTTGAACTTTTTGAAATGCGTACCTACCTTTTGAGATGTAGAAGTTTTGCAATGACTTCAAGTACTAGACTCACAAATAATAAAAAAAGGATCACGAAAGAGCACCACTTGATAAGCAATAACGTGCAACTTTAGACTTCTTGTAACTACCATAAAAACATTACAAAAAATCACGTTATGCCTGTAAAGATAAGTATCAAAATTCATAGAACCTATTTATCTAGCATCTGTGTTCCGTTTCATTTTAATATTGCCTTAACCGGGAACTATCGTCATCATCATCATCATGTAGACGTGTTTCCTGATTGCATCCGAAGCCAATGTGAACTTCTGCTGGCTGCGCCTTTCAACTTTTCCTCCTCGTTAGTGAGAGCATTGGTACGCACATCACCTTCGACGACATCAAACACCATCGTTCGTAGAATATTTTGTGACATTTGTGACAGGCGTGAACGAACATTTCAATAAACAATCAACGATAAATCAAAATTATCCAGTACTTACCTAGAGACCTCTATCAACGGTACAGAAATAACCGATGCAAGGAGCTATTTCAATAAAATAAGAAGAAGAAGGAGAACATTTCAATCCTATAAATTAAACATTATATACGAATACCAACCAATTGCCAATTTTCTAGGGCCCTAGGACTTTTTGGGCCTACCTCTCATAGCAGTACTTGGCGGGGGCGGCATTGCCAGGCATTTCTTACCGCCAGCCTCTGTGAGAGCCTGGCGGTATCCGCAAAACGTGGAGGAACTGTGACACCGTTTATATTCTAAACAGATAGTGTAGTACTCAGTATACGCGTATATAGAAGTCATTGACCGTATGTGATAATTTTTCTTTCTTTATATACCATGAAATAGAAACGAGGGCTTAAGAAAGAAGTCGTCCAGTGGCTACTTTCGTTTAAATTAAATATTATTTATACTGCTTCAACTGAAATTATTATGATGACTCCCCAAGTGCCGTAATAGTTAGAATTTAGCCTATGAACAATTGTTAATTTCAAATATGTGGAGGTTAAGCATGTATTATAAAATTTGTATAAAACTATTGATAGATGTATAATATTTGCACGGCACAAATATGCTTTATTTACTAAATCACGCCCACAAAATTGTAACTAAACATATTTTAGGAAATAAAGATTTCTTATCGTAATGTTGCTGCTTTAGGCAATAAAACTAGTAGGTATATGCGGTCAGCTAAGATATGGGGAGACTAAGATTAGTAAGTATTATCTAATCTGTGACCCCCGGGTCTCGAATGGTACATGGCGTAGGTTTTTATTTTTTCTATTTCGTGAAATTCTTAGTGCTACGAACCCATCCCCGGGTCGGGATATGTAGGCTGGTATCTCACCTCCCGGCAACTAAAGACTCAGACTAAATGCGTTTTTGTCGGTTCCAGTCCGACATAGCCTCCCCAACCGGCGGAGTTGCCATGGGGATTTTTTGCACGAAAAAAAGTGCTACTAACTCTGGAAAAAGTGAATTACCGCCGTATTTTCGGGACCGACATCTAGAAAACCGTGAGATAATACCTACACTTTTCAGAGAAACACAGTTGTGAATGCTTAATATTAAGAAATATATATAGAAATAAGAAATATTAAAAAGTAATAAGCATTACAAATACGCAATAGTTTTCGGTTATCTACAGACAACTTTCAATTTCGATCGCGTTCCGTTAACGTGAAATTAATGAATGTAAATAAATTACATTACATTTCACAGTAACTTTTTATTATATCAATTACATCATATTACACATGCAAAGTTTTCAACAAAAACAACATGTTAGATACGAGAATTGGTTTTATATTTATAAAAAATCGTGGGTGCAGGCGAAACATATAATTTATTCGCGTATACCTATTGAAATTCTGTGGAAATGGAGTGGAAAATGAGTGGTATTTTCTCGGAAAAAAATATATAATGTGTGGAGTATTGTTAGCAGTACGATACGCGGCTACAAAATATTCTAAAGAAACATCTGAAAGCAACTAGAAATAGAACAATTATTTTAATACATGCGTTAAGATCTGTCATATATCTGTTAGATTCTGTATGAAGAGCGACTGACCCACTCGTCACCTAAAATTCGTACCCCGCCTTCAATCGTCTCCTCAAATATTTAAGGCTCTCAACCTCATTGCCAAAAATCTTAGCGGAGAACCCATTTCCTCAGAGTTCCATGTTCACTTGCGTCCTCTATATATTTCTATTTGATTTATTTTAGTTGTTACAAGAGCGTCCATCGTATTATTTCACAATACCGAAAGCGCAGGAGAGTCTACACCATAGATTTGTGTAGTTTACCAACTGCCCCGAAGATGCATCGATAGAGAATCAACATCATAAATACCAGTGTCAAGAAGGTTACCTACACCCGTCGGGGGTCATCTCGAAAGAGACGGCCGGCCCCGGGCCTGCCGGGGTGCACCGTGCAAGGGATATGTTGACTACTATCTCACCTCCGGTAACTAAAGACCCAAAGATGGTGTGCGTTTTGGTCGGTTCGAGTTCGACATTCTCCAACCGGCTCCTGCGAGGAAGGGGGGTATCCGTGAGGATTTTTCGCACGGAAAGGAAGGGCCAAGAAGGTTGGTTTCAACCAAGAATGTAGTTAAAACCAGCTGGAGCCGAATGATGAAGGTGATCATTATGAAATAGGAAGCTGACGAGGTTGCCCTCAACCTACTAGTAACTGATCTTTAACGACCATTACACATAACACTATGATACTACAAGGACAACGCCAAAATGATTTACAACTAATAACATAGTATAATTATATATAGCCTCTGGCGTGGCGGTAGTGAACGCGACTGCTACGCAGGAAAAGTGTAAATATTGTATGGCTATGTGAAGCCTACGGCCCCGGTTTCCATACGAACATCTATGTCAGTTGTTACGGGTAGCAGGAGCCCTCAAAAGTCCGGCTAGCTTAACTACAGAATTCAATATCGCCAATTTGGTTGTGAGGATCCGATGGAAGTCGCTTCACAGAAAAGGTCGAAACTTAGCTGCATCTTAGACTAGAAAGCCGACCCCAACTGAGTCAGGAATACGCTCAGATACTGATGATGACCGAGAAACGACTTTTTTTCTTCTGCACTGACAGCACGTCTGTGCAGGGGAGGGGGAGGGAGAGGGAGTCTTCCTTAACCTTCTCCCCTCCCCCCTTGCCCTTCCCCCCCTCTTCTCTATATGGTCAGCAGCACGAATGTAACAAAATACACCTTTGCCTCCCCCCCCTCTTCTCCTTCCCCCTTTTACTATACCTACAACTTAACTCAGTAACTTCCAGAATATCAAGTAAAATTGAAGATTTTTTGTTCTAGGGGCTGTGAACTGAATATTATACAGTGCGTTGAAACTATCGTGTGTGGCATTAACAATATTTTGTCATTACAGAAAATAAAAAGAAATTCGCACTTGTATACCTACCTGTCACCAAAGTAAGTAGAGCATAAATAACACCCGTCACGAAATTATCATTTACAAGTACTACTCACTTATTTCATACATATACACGCCACTTATTCATATTATACGTGTGAAATTTCTGCGGAATCAATTCAGCCGTTTTTGCAAAATTGAGTAACAAATAAACATATCAAATCACATTTTTTTTGCCAGAATAGGTCACAATCTTTTGTTTCTACATATTCTGTCACATGTGAATTCATATCATTATGCTAAAATTAGTTGCTCCAAAAATAAAAATCGTATCGTCCAAAAATCACTAACATTGTAGTACATTTCGTTGAATAATATGTCTAATAATTGTATCTTGAATAATGTCATACGTACGTTGGTCATACTTTGTGAAAAGTCCTCTGTGGCGTGGCGGTAGTAAACGAGACTACTACGCAGAAGGCGCTGGTTCGGCCCCCGCTCATTGCAAATATTTGTATGCATGAATTTGACTATTTGCACTGGTCTGATCGTGCCTCGGAGAGCACATTAAGCCGTCGGTCTCAGTTGCCATACGAACATCTATGGCAGTCGTTACGAGTAGTTGAAGTCCGTCTACCCTATCTACAGAATTTCGATATCACCAATTTGGTTTTGGAGGTCCAATGGCGGTTGCTTTACGGAAAATATTGATTGAATTTGATTGATTGATTCTTTGACTAGAAAGCCGACCCCAACTGAGTTGGGAATAAGCTCAGGGAATGATAATGATATTTGCTTTAGCATTTATAACATTAGACAGGATTCACACCTGAATATACCCCAAAACTTTATTGCTGTATCATCCGCCATTTTGTACAATATAAATAAATTAAATAATCAAATCAACTTTCACGTTTTCACCTTACTACAAATGATTAATGACTAATAAAATTAATAATAATCAATCTGTCTCGCAATCCTTCGATATGGTATCATGTTATTATTGATCTATGTCAAGTATGACAACTTCCGAATGCCGTTCATCATTTGTCAATTTAATATTAAGTAACTGAAGGTAAACGGAAGGTGGGGGATGAACTGACTACCAGGCCTAATGGTCTGATGACATGAAACAGGTGGCTGGGATGGACTGGATGAAGACGGAGGATCGAATGCAGTGGTGCACATTAGGAGAGGCTTGTATCCAGCAGTTGAAGTGCAATCCAAACGTCATATTGCAAACTGCAACAACTGCGTTGTCGGTCTCAATGGGCGCGGAGCGAGACGCGCTCTCAACCAACCACAAGTTAAATCAAATTAACTTTTTGGCGTGAAATTATTATTTGCCTAAATTCTTTTTTTTTATACGTGTCGTGGTTTTTCTAAGTGACTACAATTCTTCAAGAAGGTTTCTACCAGGTAGGCAGCACAAGTGTACCGCCCCTAGTGTTGCAAACGCCCATAGGCTACGGTGGCCACTTTCCATCATTCAAAATTTGACATTTATTAAAACAAACGCCAAATCTTAACTATCAACATTAATTTTCGTTTGTGATTCGACGTAAGTTTATTGATACAATCTACAAATACCGTCACAGTTGAGAAGTTTTTATTACATGTAAGTATGTACACGATCAACAACGTAAATATCTATAATTATCGCAATACCAGACATATCTTGCATCATATTGACTACACACATGGAGTCGCGTGTGTTAAGGCATGATTCCCGTACCGACCGCATACGACAACTGCAAACGCATGCAGCAATTACCGAGTACCGTGAAACAGGGTTGAATATCATAATATTGTTTACTGTCTTAATTCTTTGTAAGTTCTCAATGGGGTTGTGTACCCACATCGAGGTTTAACAAGCAATGTATGTGAAAAAATGAAAATGTGTAAATATAGACAAATGTCTTATTCGTAAAATACTTGTCGTGCATTACTTGTTAAACTTTGAGATGGGTAAACGGCACAATTGAGAAGCCCCAATGAATTAAAACAATAAATCATATTATCACACAACCTAGTGGTATGAGTACTGGACTGCTGATACGAGATCTCAAGTTCGATCCCAGGTTTTACCATGGCACACACCAATGACTTTTCGATGCTTTTCGAAGTTATATGTGTATTTATTGCAGGTTATAAGTGCCCGGTTAATGGCAATAGGCTCGGCACCTATTACATTGGGACCTAAACATAAACTGGCGAAATGTGGGTGCTAGCACCTCTGCCTACCCCTTCGAGGATTTAGGCGTGAGTTTATGTTATGTTACGTTCTTCTATATGTATACCGTATATGCTACTGCGGTCTGCAGTCGGCTACCGGATCATTCCTTAATATTAAAATTTAGCGTGTATAGACCGTAGTACCCAATAGTAAGTCGAGGTCACTATTACTGAGCACGCATCCATACACAATACAAACACATAACTGATCATTATAAAACGTAAATAATATAAATGAAATCGCAATAGAATCTGTTAAAGTATTCGCATGTATAGAGTTCTAGGTTCCCCTTCGATATCACCATTGGACATTGTACCATTGGTTGTGAAGGTTCGGAGTCGCTTCACGGAAAATATCGAAGTTCAGCCGCATCACAGTTAGACTGGAAAGCCGACCCCAACTGAGTTGGGAAAAGGTTCAGACAATGAGGGTTTCAGGTCCCCAAACCTAATAGCCGGATAGACTAGAAAGTGTGGCCGACTATCTGGGTAAAAAACCAGACATCTGCTTTTTTCTAATAATTAATCCCGTGTCAAAAACCCCCACGGATACCACGCCCGTCTCGGGTAGGAAACATGATGTTTTCCCAACGAAAAACGAATAAGGCGTCGTTTACAGAAATATCAACATTCTCTTTAATTGTATCTTTAATTATATCTTTTGAAAAATTTCCTTGAAAAAACGAACAGTCCAAAAATAACCTTCATTAAAGTCATTTGCATGCTCATTGGTGAAATATAAAAATTCTTACAAAAGCAGAACACGTCAGACACCGTTTGTATTGGCCGGACACGCGACCAAAAAACCGAACTATATCCGGTTTCATCCGGATACCTGGCAACCCTACGGAGATAGCATAGCATCCCACATGCCCCGACTGACCCAGGCGAATAGCAACATCAAAATTCTAATCGGGGAAGCAACGGACATGAACTAGTATAAAAATAAGTGGGTGATCAAAACCAATGCGTTAAAAATAGCACTAAAGAATATAGTTCCGTCAATGACTGTTCTTAAAGTAGCTACGGGCACATTGACTTTGATTCAATGGATGCAGGGCTGTCTAGGAAGTGGAAGTAGGAAGCCGTCTATCAATATGGCGAGATATTTAACTTAAAAATGTACAAAGATTTACAAAACATAACATAACATATGTGATTACAATAAAGTCTTCATTAGTGGAACAAAGTGTGCGAGTGACATAGGTATCTTTGCACAAAACCTACGCGTTAGAAAGTGACAGAGTATATGAACCGTGAAACGTTTTTTTTTATAAACCAAGTTGATAACTGTGATAGAAATATAAAAACGCAGTGACAAGGCACTGCCGCTGACATTTTAAATTAACGGTTATCAAGGAGTATGCAAGTCTTCTTACGCTAGTAATAATAATGTCTATATTCACCGTTATTAGAATAATGACTGTATGTGTCAACGAAAACTGACACATATGGATATACCCATATATGTTCGTTTTCGTCATTCAGAACTAGACATTAGTCAGTCATTATTTATCAATATTGAATATCGTAGTTATTTATTATTATTATTGACATCGAAAACCTACGACCGAGGCACTAACGTAGGGGTCGCTTTGGAAGTCCCTAAAAAGGGTGAACTGAATGAAATGGGGCCACCTCGATGCAAAGGATCTGTAGGCTGAGACATTGGCGCGCTCCTATAAATAATGACTCATCTTCTATTGTATGCGCTGAGGTTGAAGATCTAAACAAAGCGTCTGCAGAGGTCGTCAGTGTTGCCGAATTTTAGGCTGGACACATCTAAAGACACAGTAAAAATCGTCAATGATTCGAAGAGGAAGGTAATGACGTCAATTCTACTTAATTTAGGTATATTTAACAAATAGAAAACAATATTTTCCTTGTTCAATACTAAGTACAAATATATTGAGGTAAGGTAATGAGGATGATAAGAAGTAATATTATATATATTTAAGACAAAGTGCGATCATCAGATCCTCGAGTCGGTTTAAACGTCGTAAAGAAGTCTCATGGTTTTTAGTATAAACCTATCCTGTTTGGCTATGGGTCTGTGTCTGTGTCAGACTAGTAATATGCCAGCTACCTTTTACGTGGAACCAAAAACTATAACTGGCGAAAGTTGCTACACACTTTCAAGTACAACTGCGTAAACCAAGGCTTGTGCAAATACATGTTAATGAAATTTGCACAAGTATCTTCCAACACGTATTAATATATTTGTGCAAGCCTAAATTTGCGCAAGCATATTGTAACGTAGCTACAATTACGAACGCCACAGGTGGAAAATAAGACAAAATTTATTGAATTATAATACCGCACAATTTTTGGGGTGAAAATCTTAAACCATACTTGTGACAACCCTCACTGTCTCAACCTCTGTGGCGTGGCGTTAGTGAACGCGGCTACTACGCAGGAGGTGCGGGTTCGATCCCCGCTCAGTGCAAATATTTTTATGCATGAATATGGCTATTTGCACTCATCAGGTGGTACCACCGAGAGTACGTTAAGCCGTTGCTTCGTCCCGGTTGCCATACGAACATCAAAGGCAGTCGTTGCAGGTAGTTGGAGTCCTCAAAAATCCGACTAGCCTAACATCGATATCGCCAATTTGGTTGTGGAGGTCCGATGGCAGTCGCTTCACGGGAACCACTGAGTTGGGAATAGGCTCAGAGAATAATGATGACTTGTGACAACCCTAAAAATTTGACATTTTGTTAAACGTCAACACTGTTGACATCGACGCGTCGCATTGTCGCGCTCTAGTTTTATGACGTGGCACTTCTTGAAACTATGATGTGAATTAAAAACAGCATGTAAAAAAATACACACCTTTTGAAATACAGCGTTTTTATCTCAAATATTTGAATTTGTTATAGCTTTTCTATAAGAATAAAACCAGTTTCATAAGTTGATATATTAAATTGTGTAATCAATTTCTATATGGAGTAAATTTGTTAATGTAAAGTGGGCTCTAAAAGTTCCTGGACACCTTATGATCTACAATCGTTTGACAGCCTAAGAGTAATTTAGTTAAAAATAACATAGATAGTGTCAATAAAATAAACTATTGATGTCTTGTTTCTTTATAAGAAAATAAATAAACTCTTGCAAGTATGTAGTAGTCTAAACTTAATTACATCAATAGATAGTAGATCTATTACTCAGTAGCTCCTAAGACTGGTAGTTGTATAGTGGCATCACTTCATACAATTTTCATCCAATTGTCCAGACCCTTTCGTAGCCTACTGTGCATTAAATAAATAGACAAAAAAGATTGATGAGAAAAACTAGATAATTTACCTAGATAAAGTTTTTCACAACCATAATTATTTAGAAAATAATTGTATTGTAATTAGATGAAGAGCTGAAGAAATTAAAGTAATATTTTCATTCAAAATTGAGGTTTAATTATAATAATTAAACTTCAATGACATTAAAATTACCTATAGTTATAATAATTAAATACTCATATAAAGTCATAACATACATAATGTGCAATGATATAGCAATAATAATACTTCATAAACCTAGTACATAAAATGCCTAAGCACATTAAAACTGTCATGCTGAGTTACACTTGGCTGACTGAACTACTTTCACATAGCTGACATTAGTTAAATAGTAGTGGCAGCTAAAAATAATAATTGCTAGTTAATTTTAACTATAAAATAGTGAAGTAATAATACTTGAAGTGATATTAGAATGATGAATTGTGTAGTGTGATCTTTGCCTGAATGTTTAATCTTTTAAAAAGCATTACAATCACACTGAGTATTAGAATTAAAATTGACTATAAAAAATTTATTATTATTATTGTAATGTGTACATTAAATTAATGAGGATCACCTACTTTTATGTAATTAATACTAAATATTAAATTTTAAGTTATAACTCAATCGCTATGATAAAAATAGGTCACACTTTATTTAGATACAATAGTATTCATTAATTGTAAGTGGTTGCTGCTAAACAAAGAACAAGACTGAATTGAATGTTAACAAGTCCTATTAAAAACACTTGAAGGTCAACAGAATCACTCAGTGGAACTCAAATGATCCGTGATTACTTTCACTAACATTTGAAACAAAAACAAAAACACTTACCCATCTGTAGTCACTGAGTTCAGTGACAATGCCTCCGGAAAAATCACCTCTTGTTCTCCAAACGTCTTCGAGTCCTCAGCCAATGACGTTTCAGGGCTATTTCCAGGGTCGACTCCTCTTTCAGCGATCCCTGTTTTCTGACTGACATTATGCAGACCAGACAGGTCGACCTTAGCATCAGCCTCGCCATGGAGAGCTTCTGATACTACCAAAATGAAGAGAGCACAGCTGTGGAAAATAATACGTACTCTTATAAGAATGGGTGGATACAAGATCTGCATTCGATGTATGAAAACATAGCTTAAACTTACCTTGAAAGCACTGAAATTGTCAGTAGAGACGTGTAGATAATACACAAACCACCCTTCATCGTAATATTAGTGAAATATCTACAGTCCATATCATTTTGTGCGTAAAATTAATACATATTTCCGATTCGTCCAAAGTTACCAATATAAACGGAATAGCACTAGCAAATGTCACTGATCACAACACAAGCACATTAACACATTTTGAGGATTGAATTATGATGAAAAAAATTATTGTCGTCGCCAAAAGATCAAAAATGTGGGAACGAACTTTTGCTCAATTTTAAGACAAATCGAATCGTGTGATTTGACAGGTGATTGCCAAAATTTAGATGTCATTGCAGTCAGTTGGATTGTGAGTTCAAAATTTTTATTGGATGTAAAGAAGATCTGTAATCGATTACTGAGTCTGAGCCAATCATTTACAGACATTTAATACAAGAGCATCACGGTGATTGGCGGAAAATATAGAACAGATGTACGTTCCATTTGAAGCAGAAAATCATAATGAGAAATCGTTATCAAAAGCAAAATTAATTTAGCCTCACCAGTTCTTACATTCTCTTTGTACTCATTATTATTGAAATAAGCAATAAAGTGAAATTGTATTTAAAAAGGAACAGTAATTTTGGAATTACGATAGTGCGAGTACAACGACGACGACAAAAATAAAAAAACGATGGAATGAAACGTGCTGAAATACTTTGCTACGTTTTATTATATGATTTCAAAAATAAAACTTGAAGTTTAAATACTTAATATTGTTTTGTAAGACATTTTAAAACTGTTGTATTAAAAGTTCTTTTGATATACTTATTACAATGTAAGAGTCATTTAGCTTTTGTATGTTTCATTTTTATAAAATCTTTAGTCAAATTGACAATAAAACGCTTCCATAAATACTTTTTAGTTTATAAGAACAACTGTCATTGACGTCAACAGGCGCTCTATCAGATTTATAATTTGTCGGTTCCTTTCTTCAACGATTAGAAATAATGGAAGCTCTATTTGCATTCCCGTTTACAATTCTCGAAATTCCTAATATAAAAATTAAAAAACCGACATGGCTGCAAGCTCCGTCCGCTATGACAACATTCTCATTGGTGCTACTTTCATACTTTTTGGTAACCGGAGGTTAGACCCGTGTTTTCGACTTATACCAATACATTTCTTATTAGATTCTTGTTTAGTGTAATGCAACACATGTTTTTTGTCTCAGGAATTATATACGACGTGATAGTGGAACCGCCGAGTGTGGGTTCAACGACCGACGAACATGGCCACAGCAGGCCGGTAGCATTTATGCCCAACCGTGTTAATGGCCAGTATATTATGGAAGGTTTAGCCTCTAGCTTCCTCTTCTCTCTCGGGGGCGTCGGCTTCATCATCTTGGACCGTACACACAACCCTTCAACACCTAAATTGAACCGGATCTTACTCATATCAGTAGCTTTCCTTTGCATCATTGTGTCCTTCTTCACAACTTGGATATTTATGAGGATGAAGTTACCAGGTTACTTACAGAATTGATTTTTGTATACCTAGAGTAAGCAATCATTGTTTTTGATAATTTAATGTAATAAATATTTTTATATACCTTACAATTTGTTTTTATTAGTATTATTATCCATAACCAAGGGTGTATATTGTAATATCAAAAAGGTGTTCCTAGAATGCTGATACTGGGATTTTGGAGGCACTTATAAAATCCTCCCGCGTTATATATACACAAAACCCATTTTGTTGTTGTTGATGAGACAGCATTCGCTTTTGTAAAAACCAAGATGAGTTAAGTAAATTATGTATGAAGGAGTAGGAAAGCAGATTATGTACCTACCTACTCCAGGGTGGATACTCAGGATGCTACCGAGTATGGATTCGATGCCGGGATGAATTCTAATTGAATACGAGTGTCAGGTCAGGTGCGTCTGCCAGATGGCATGGTATAAGGTTTTATTTCGAGTTTTCCTTCTCTCGCAGTCGCCTCTTTCGACACCCTCTGGATAAGATGAGGTGGTGATAGTCCTTCTCACCACATGAAATGAAGGATAGGTAGGAACAATAAAATAACTTGTTCAGAAGAAATGTATACAAGTAAACTATATTTACTTAAATATTTGGCATTCCAGAAATTATTCAAGGAAGATATCACAATAAATAAATAGACATTCACTAAAAAAATTGCACAACCAAACTACAATTTGATGTCGGAACCATAAAGTTACCATTAACACTTAGATTAGAGGGACAAAGCGTGCCAGTGATATACATTATCTTTACACCTCGGTGTGACAAAGTGACAGAGTATATGAACTGTGAAATTTATTTTTATAAACTTCTCAACTTGTTAATAAATTAAAATACTTATGTACATTTTATAACTGTCATAAAACGTGCATAAGTATTCAAATTCATTTGTCATTTTAAATTCGGTAATGCGGTAATGAGAGTGTAGCTCTATTTACGCTAGTAATAATAACTTTATGATTGTAACATATTTTAGTTAGTTAAGCAGCTTCATGTGTGCATGCATACATTCAAAGCTACGCAAAACATTTTTTTTTTGTTTGTTTACAAATTTAGAACTTACTAGATTTATTACTTAGCATTAGTATTCACAAAAACAACATTTTAAATTATGAATGCAAAAAATGGTGACACCAGAGACACAGTAGGTAGGTACAAGTATTTTAATAATAAAACATGTACTGTTGATTTATCACAAATACTTTATACAATGTCTATTGTTTTGTTCAGTTGAAAAGATATTGGTGGTAACCTTAGCTGGTATACAACAAGCTAGCAGGACCTCAATTCTAATAATTATGTATGAACCATTATCAAACCACAACCGCTGCAAAAAATGCCATTATTTAAGACTTTATTTATATACACATTAAAGTCCAATATAAAATGAATTCTAGTCCATTACAATCTTTCATTCATTCATACAAGCTAGCATTTGATTTGTAGACTGACGTCGTAATAGTCTAAAATCAAATGTCTTTTTTGTAGTGTGTGTAGTTTGACAATTTGTAGAATCGGGGTACAGGAGGTGTAGACAAATCGTTTTATAGAATGGAATAGAATAGAATATAATATTCAATGTATGGGTTGACAGGTATTTTGACGTTGATGACATTCATGACAGGCGTTAAGGATTGTCAATCCCATACATTGATTATCTACATCCATTTTACAAATAATAGTGACCCTCAGAGCACTTGAGGATAAGGGGAAATGTTTCAAAGTGTAACCACATCCAAGCAGCTATCTAACACTGCAAACATGGAAGACACAATAATGTAGGGTACAGTACTTCTTTAAGCAGCCCTTGTCATTGTAAAACAAATATTATGTGTAGGTATAAACAAACTAGACATACATATAACATTTTCTTAAGTTAAATAAATACTAATAAAATTCACAAAAAATACTTGGAAGACAATAAAATGCATTACACTGTATCTATATAAAACTAAAAGTGAGATTACATTATTTTACACTGTGGAGATTCCTTATAGTTATATTATTGTACATCTGAAGCAGATTACTACTAGCCAGTCGGGGCATCGGTGTCGTATATAAAGATTGTCATCGTTGTCTGAACGAAAACCGGGGCGATGGCTGGACGTGCCCTCTGAGGCACGGTAATAGCCACACCTACTATGCGTTTCAAATGAGAAGATAATCGCGATCGCGGCAACTTCACTCCATACTCATCAAAATTGTACAGCTAACAACAAAATTTCCATGTTGGATAGGTTCATACCTGTATGGTAACAATGCCTGAATGAAAAAACGTTAAGTCGTTAACGTTTTTGAAAAAGTGGTCCAATTCTGTTAAAATGATCGGTAACCCCTATTTTCTTTTTCGGGAGCGTTCCCCTGACACCTCGTATAGGAATACAATAACATATTCACTAAAACACAATTCTTCAGTAGGGATCTACATCATATAAAAATTATCACTAACTTAGGTACTTATAGGTATTAGATTACTTTGAGAATATTTGAGTAATTTGAGACTCAGTGTCGAGTATTCTCTTATATTTCAGATCTTCATAGTCGTATTCTAAATGCCCTGCAATAAAAAAAAGAGTATGTTTTACCAAAATTAAAATTAACTATGTTTTGATGACAGTGAACCCGGCTGTCACTTTTAAACCCAAAAATAAATTGAAACTCTTATTTATCGGTCAAATTTAGAAACCTACAAACATGGTAAATAACCTGGTGACATATTTTAAAGGAATGAGCTATAATCAGTCTCTCTGAACAAAGCGTTTAATATTTTTACTTTGTCTGGTTTACTGAATATCTTTGATATACTCACTTATTTGGCTTTTGGTAGGACGTTACCACAAAGATTTACACTAAAAAATAAGTAGGTTAGTACTTACTGGCAAAAATCAGAACTTTTATCAATAATATGTTCAAACTCAGCAAAGGATAGAGCTCCATCGTCATCAAGGTCGGCTTCTTCGAGTACGTTCTGTACTAATTGTTGGATCTCAGATTCAAGGAGCTTCAGTTCAGGTCCACAAAGTCTTTCGATGACCTCTCGCAAATCTGATACTCCGATCATGTCATCTCCATCAAAATCTGGATAGACACAAATAATGTTGTAAAGGTATTTTGATGAAGTTAATAAATGAAAATTTCTATAATTGTCCTACATATTGGTTTTGTTCTGTTTATTATTTTAGTTTATAAGTGTCACTTTATTCTATCACTCAATGCACGCTCTTTAATTATGTCATGCTGAGTACACATGTTTTGGAACTTAATCTAGAACCGAACCTTAAAATGATTTCTTGTAAAATATTGATTGTTTTCTGCTTTGTGTGCACAAAGAAATAAATAAATAAATTTGATAAGCAGAACCTGGATATACATATAATAATAAATATTCTAGGACAACCTACACAACGCCACGTAGACCCATGGTAAGGATAGCTTATGGGCTCAAGTATGGCTTCAAGTACCAGTGCTCTGACATAAGTGGGTCAGTCAGAAGCAGAACTGATTTGATTTGAACAGATATGTTAATCAAATTATAAACAAATCAGACTAACATGACTCACATTCACAATTCGGTACCGAAACATTCACAATATCACTTATGACATGTTGGGTCATTAAATTTCTGTATCTAGACTAAATAAATGTTTGTAAATAGATAAAAAAAATAGTTTCCAGCCAGTCTTCTCAGGCCGGTGTTGCATTCAGAACTGGTGGTCTATTTGCTCACTAATTTATAAAATATTGTTGATATTGACATTTTGTAAGTACCGTTTAATGGTCTATACACAATATATGATTTCTGAATTTTGAATCTTGATAATCTTAATGATTATGTAAGTACTTATGTACTATACTTGTTGGTTATATTTAGTGAAGGAGCCCTACCAATGACTTTAGAGTCTAAGTCAACCTATGGCACTAAACAGCAGATAATGCTCTGGTGCTAGCTTTCCTCTTGGAGTTGAGGGTTAGGCGAAAAACAATGAGTGGACAAATAGTTCAGAAGCGCGTCTTGGATGCAACTGGAAAATCACTAGGACTTTTTCACAGTGCCAAACAGACACAACATGTGTACAAATATTATGGTTATAAATATATATGTACATATTATCTAGTAGACAGTCTCTGTAGAGTGGCGGTAGTCAATGCGGGGATTAAATTTCCACACAGTACAAATATTTGTATGCTTGAATATGGCACTGGTCGTGCCTCAGAGAGAACATTAAGTTGTCAGTCCTGATTGTTATATGAACAACTATGGCAGTTGTTACTGGTAGTTGGAGCCCTAAAAAGTTCTACGAATGGTCTAACTGAGTTGATACATTTGGATGTGACCAAAATTAATGCAACAATAATGATGATGAGAAATTGTCTTACCAAATATCCTAAAAGCATGTTCTGCTTTCACAGCTTTCGGTGCCATCTCACTGAACACAGACATCATATCCAAGAAGTCTTCAAACGTACAGTCTCCATCATTATTTGAACTGAATACTTTGCAGATCCTGTCTCTGAATGGATTCACTCTTAATTCAGGGTACTGTAGGATCTTAGCCATGGGTAGCTTGGCATTTTTATTGTGGCCCACTTTCTCTGGTGCCAAAGCTTTGAACTTCTGATGTGCGCTGAAAATTGATAATAAAACTGTTTAGTTTAAGATGTACATAGCATTTCAGTCGTTCAAATTAGGTTGAGCATTTCTTTTAAAACGGACTCGTGACAGACAGTCATAAAGT
The DNA here is from genome assembly GCA_963691645.1 of Pelosia muscerda. Taxonomy (NCBI): domain Eukaryota; kingdom Metazoa; phylum Arthropoda; class Insecta; order Lepidoptera; family Erebidae; genus Pelosia; species Pelosia muscerda. The sequence goes on from OY829100.1 coordinate 2,410,630, forward strand.
TATCCTAGATGACATTGTCTCGTCAAGATTGTTTTTTTTTTAAACTTATGTTAAGCTCTATACTCATATGAATATTTTCAAGCTTACTTTATCTTATAAATGTTTTAATATACTAACTCGTAGTGAGAGATGTTGTTACTGCCACCTCAATAAACTCATTTAAGAATTGACTCGATAACTGGCTACAATTACACCATTCAGTGCTTAAAAAATTACAGACAGTTAAAAAGCTAAATAAAGAGACTAATAAATTTTATTCTACTAACGCATCAGCTTGTAGCTGCTTGCTCATAAATATACAAATAAATGAAATAAAAAATAAATTTACGAGATAAGTTTTAACAAGCTTAGGGGAAAATGTTATGGAACTAAAAGGAAGATATTTAAAATCTATGATCTGTTCTGAATTACTTCTATTTTATCAGAATGTCTAGACCAGAATTTAACTAGTACTTACTGCATTCTTTTTTTAACTGTTCTATTCTATCTTTCTTACACATGTTTCAAACAGCAGACATGTTTAAAATCGGTGAAAGATTATGTTGATTTTTTGGATAACATTTTTATAATGATGTCTGTCACAATATGCTGTTAAATAACATAGGGCAGTCTTCTGGTAATAGCACACCACAAATAGTACAGCAATCATTTCAATTGAAGAAAGAAACAATGAGATCTAACGTTCATAAACAAAGGCTAGTGCTAGACACAATCATTGTCTTGCATGCTTTCTAAACATCATATTATGCAGAAAACAAATAAAAATACTCACTATAACACTTCCTTCTTCGTAAAATACGTGAGATCCTGCAATATTAAGACAATTAACACATAACAGTCATAGTTCAACAGTAAAAAATGATCAACTTTAAACCTACTCTAATTTACCTCGTAGTCTTGAAGCTCCTCCTCGGTAAATTGACTTTTACCTTGCCCCATATTACAATGAGCTATTCACTTTAATTTAAAATATGTAAATGTAAACAAGAATAAAATGAGCAACACTGAAAAATGAGATGAAAATTGAGGGAGTGAATGTAGAGGGGAATGAGGTCACTGAGGGGAAGGGGGCATGTCATATTGTCAAACTGACAGATGTTTGCGTACTGTTATTCCATTAAAACTTATACTCTTAACTTATACTTATACTCTCCAACAAATTCCAGCCCCTGCAACTCGGTTTCGGTTGCAAAGGGGGCTGCGAGGCTGCAGTACATTCCCTATCCACGTTCCTTAGCTGCAGTGGAGGGGAGGTTATCCTTAAGGTTGACTTGAGGAATGCCTTCAACTCGGTTAATAGAGACACTTTGTTGACACAAGCCAAATTAGAAACACCCAAAATTTTTCGTTTTCTTTGGCAGTGTTATAGGCACCCTTCTAAATTACTTTATAAAGAAAATATTTTAAATTCTGCGGTAGGGTGTCAACAAGGTGATCCTCTTGGGCCAGTTATTTTCAGCCTTGCTATTCACCCTATTATTGAGCGTCTAAATTCCAAATTTAATATTTGGTATCTGGATGACGGTACTCTCGGAGGCGACGCAGAGACAGTATTAAGAGATTTGGCGTTTTTAAAAGAAGAATTTAGTTCAATTGGCCTAGAATTAAATCCCACCAAATGTGAAATTTTCCTCAGTGACCCAACTGACAGTCTTTCGGTACTCTCAAAATTTAATAATTTGGCTCCAAATTTAAAAGTAGTTCAAAAAAGCTCTCTCCGCCTCCTAGGGTCACCAATTCTGGAAGAAGCTTACGAATCATTTGTGGAAGAGAAAATACAAAATTTTTGTGAAGTTTCGGACCGACTATTCCAAATTAATATCCATTCAGCTTTCACCATTATTCGATTTTGTCTTTTCGTTCCAAAATTTACACATGCCTTGCGTTCTTCTCAACTTTTTAAATGTTTGGCACTTTTAGGTCGAGTGGATAAAGTTATTCAAGACACTCTGTGCAAAATTTTAAATATAAATTTAAACGACCGAGTGTGGCTTCAGGCGTCCCTTCCTATTCGTCTTGGCGGCCTCGGCGTTCGCAAAATTGCAGACGTAAGTATACCGGCGTTTTTATCTTCGGTCTACGGCACTGAAGAATTAGTCAGGAAAATTCTCTCTCCTTCACTGATTAATTTGGACGTGCCTGGCAAGGCCGAAGCTTTAAATGCCTGGAAAATGACTTGTCCGAATGCCGTTATGCCCGCCAACCCATCTTCCCAGAGGCAATGGGATGAGCCGCTCTGTGTTGGCATTAAAAATTTTTTATTCAGTACAAGTGCAAACGATACTGAGCGTGCTCGCCTATTGGCTGTGGGGGAATGGGAATCAGGTGTCTGGCTGCAGGCACTTCCTTCGCCCAGCATTGGTACAATGTTGGACGACACGACCTTCCGCATTGCAACTTGCCTACGTTTGGGTGCACCATGTGTTTCTCCGCATCGATGTCTATGTGGGGAAGTAGTCGATAGCCTTGGACATCACGGATTATCCTGCAGCAGGAGCGCAGGTCGCATGTCCCGACACGCGCATATTAACGACATCATTCGTCGGGCTCTTGTCACCGCCGGCGTGCCAGCTGTTCTTGAACCTGTTGGCTTGGCGCGCGACGATGGCAAGAGACCAGACGGGATGTCGTTGATGCCTTGGAAGATGGGTAGGCCTTTGGTGTGGGACGCCACTTGCGTCGACACCTTGGCGCCTTCTCATCTTCCAAGCACGATGGACTGCGTATGCGCTGCTGCTGCATCGGCAGAGACTCTCAAACGGCGCAAATATAATAATTTAAATAGTAATTATATATTTGAGCCGTTTGGTGTCGAAACGCTGGGTCCGTGGGGTCCAAGTGCGCGCGCGCTATTTAAAGAAATAGCGAAGCGACTTGTCGACGCTTCCCGTGACCATAGGGCTGGCCTTTACCTCGCTCAACGAATTGGCATCGCCATTCAGCGTGGTAATGCCGCCAGCCTTCTGGGCACGGTTCCGGTAGAGATCGATGGGGAGGAATATTTTGATGCCTAAAGTTGCAGTCTCTCTACCTTTTTATAATTAATATAGATATGTAAATATTTTGTATATAGTTATTAAATTCTGTATATAAATTGAAAAAAAAAAAAAAAAAAAAAAAAAAAAAAAAAAAAAAAAATTAAAACTTATTGAAACAGATATCAAAATTCAGTGAGAACAAATGGAAAAAAAAAATAGAAAACAGAATTTTCTGAGTAGGTATAAATAAATATAAATATTGTGTTTTACTACTAACAAAATATTAGTATGCTTCATTTTGAGTTCTTAAGACTATTGTTCGTCATGTTTTTCCACATTGGTTTCTGTAAAGAAAATTCATAATTATTTTGAAATTAAACTTAAACATGTGTGATTCAAATTATGCTATAGTTTAAGAGCATTGCATTTAATTAAGGTGACATAAATGGTGAAAGCCTTTCAATGAAAAAGAAGTAAATGAATTTACTTACTTACTTTACCTACATTTACCAGAGCAACGAGAAATTGATTTTTAGTAAACCAATATGGTTCTATACTTATAAATTTGATATTCGATAATGTATAAAACTGACCATTATTATTTTCATATCTCGAGAAGAATATTGATCCTCTCTTATATGGACCGCCAGGAATGATCTCACACAGCATAGGGTAGTTTTTGTTACACGAAGTGGATTGCCAGGTACGACGACGTGTAATTAGAACACAATCAAACTTCTTACGGTATCTCCTGGGATGTCCAGGAGCCCAAGCTCGGTAATTCGTACAATCCAGTGCATCGCCTACGAAAAGGAAACGTCAGTTTAACTTAAGAGTCTTTGCATCACCGTAAAAGCGTGGCATTAAGTATTTAATAATTAAACGCACTTATTCCTACAATCCCGGCTCTTTTATGAGCTATGAAAAGCATCAAACTAAAGGTCACCACTATGCATTCGATATAGGTACTGTGCAATGCACAGCACACATATTTGAAATTTAAAAAAGTAAGTATATCAACTCACCATTAGAACTAATAAAAGCGCTGCCATTTTTGCTCCTGAGCCCCACAAATGCTGCGTCAACACTTGCACCTGCCAACAGTTGCGCAAGCGCATCCGTCCGCTGTTCACTGGTAATATCAGCGGGCACTGCTGTTTTGTTTTTACACTCTCGAGCTGCCAGCGTGTAGTTTAATTTCTTTTCGACTAGATAGAACATGCCTATTGCTGGAACGCAGGTGGCGTTCACGTGAGCTAAAATAAAAGGAGTATAAGTAGTAGTTTGTGTGATAAATCCTCACGGATACCCTTCCTTCCCGTCGGAATCAGTAGGGGAGGTTTTGTCAAACCGGTTAAAACGCACGCCATTTTTGGGTATATAATAGCCGGAGGTGAGATACTTAGTGGTCAACATATCCCTTGCACGCCGGCGGGGCGTACCCGGGGCCCTCTCTTTCGAAATGACCCCCTTCGAGGGTGAGGACCACGGTGTCCCCGTCTAGCCCCTGTGTACACGGAGGCGCACTTGACTACAACGCCGTGGCCAGCTTCAGCTAGGGTAACAGGCGGCTCCACCCGTCACCCCCAGGCCTGCGCTCATGGAGGACGGAGGACATTCATGGAGCATAACTAGTACCTAAATATTTTCAGTAACAAACAAAAGTCAACAAATATTATGATACTCACGCAGCGCCTTGGCATAAAGACTGTAATAATCGTATCTCGTATCATTCACCAAGGCCAGTCCACCATCAGCTTCAGCGCACTTCAGAACTTCACAAGTGAATTGCACAGTTCCATTACTGTCTTCCCAAGCTTCAGGTGGACTGAAATTAACCGCCAAACCTCTTTTCTTGAGACCCAGATTTAAGCATTTGGTTAATGATGTGGTATTCTCTTTGGCAGCGATGCCAAGCTTTGACCTGTAGCACTTCTCCATAAGATGGTATTTGGGTGGAACTGACGGTGAATCGACAGAACAAACTGGGTTAGGAGCTGTGATTTGTAGGAAGACAACGAATATGAACGTGATAAAATAAATTTGTATTGGAAACATGGTTCAAGATAGCTGGTGGTTTCCGTTCTGTTTTTGAACAGATTTAATGAATAGTCTTTGAATGTAAACTGGACAAAATTGAATCTTGGTCATTTTTCAGCATTTTCATAGCAGCGTTATAGGCACGCGCACGCACGAGTTGTGAACCAAAAATGTGGTTATAATGCGCTCTATACGTGCAGTGCGTGTTAAATGGGCTGTCTTTTGAGGATAGCACGGGGTGCAACGGTGGTTGACGAACCCAGACTTACCAACCACACCTTTTATCAAAACAATCCATGTGCGTTTCTCTCACAACTTTGATTCAAGGTTCATGCCGACAGGTGTACGCACGGTTGCATCTACATTTAGGTACGTAACATTTTACCATGACCGTGTCAGAAGTGCGTGTCCGTCGCGTATTCAGCAGCGTGATAGCTGTCACAAATTTGGACGCACCTGTATAGGATATAATTTGGAGACCGAGGTTTGCCCTTAGGTACTCTCGATTTGGTGCACTTCGGCTTTTGAGGGAACGACTGCCATCGACGACTGTATATCCTCAGCTAGAGAGTCATCTATTACTTCACTTTAGATGATGTTGACAGGCGTGGTTAAGGAGAGAAATAAGCGATGTAATTTAATCATGCGCCTGATGCATATCAATAGCAATAACACGTTTAATCATTATTTTTTCTTGTAAGTAGTACAAACCGGATGAATGCACGTACGTCGGAAAATGACTTTTTAATAAACCGAAGAAGTTTTTCTTAATTAAATTTGCCAATAATCACTTATTAAGTAATTATATTTACCTATCTAGTAAAAACAGCTGTGGGCGTTTGCTACCAGTATGGGTACCTACATTAAAAAAAACAGGTTATGTGATGATAAGTTGGGAATATAGACGGTATTTTTTTCTACAAAAATATGTGAACCATTATTGTAGTTCGCAGATTAATGAAACGAATTAGTAAAATATAACCAGCTTCGTGATTTCAGGCAGAGTAGAATTGCACCCCGTCTCTTCACAAGGTAAAAGACAAACAAGAGGTGTTTTTGGGGTCTCTGGGGTCTAGCGTTTAACATGTTTATTATTTTTAACATCAGACAAATGTATACAGCCCAGATACATGATACATGACTCTAGTCAACAATAGTGCCCAGAATACACTCACCCCGTATTACGTGAGACTGAATACAATGGTTGGTGAAATGTGAGTGTTAATTCAGCTCTGTCTACCCTGAAGAGAAATACGCGTGAGCGTATGTATGTAAAATTAAAACGCCGAAATTAAAGCTGAATTTAAAATTACTTCGCGGCGCCTTTCCAAATATTCACTTTTCTCCGCTACTGCCTACGCCCCCGTGGGTAGATAAACGTGATCATTTAAAATTATAAAACACACTAAATTCACAACCCAAAAAGAATGAAACTAACTATTTATGAAACATACAGTCAAACATATCTCAGATAAATTTAATCACACTATCAGCGATGCTCAAACTTAAAATAATATTTTGGGGGCCGCGGCTTAGGGGGCAAACACAATAAGCCATATTACATACTATAAGCCTACGATAAGTCATCATCATCATATTTGTGTTAAGCCGGGTCGCATCAGAGGCCTCAGTCTAGCTCCTATTTTATTTACACCATTAAGACATAAAGTTATACTTATAACTCAGACACGAAATTTATTATTTTCTGGGCAACTTCTATACATGGTAACACCGTACATGACTCCACCTCCGCTACCTATGACGACGTGAATGATAACGACATGCCCCAGGTCACTTGTGTAAAACTAGAGCTGATGGTGCAAATAAAAAATAAAAGTGCATGCTTTCTCGTATGGTTGAGATGTCAGATGACAATCGCTTGACAAACCAATAAAAAACGAGTTTAGGTCATTGAAAAGTTTACATTTACAGCTAGATTTCTCAGAAGATGGAATTTTCTTTTGTAAAAATAAAAATAATGTAGGTATACCTGCCTACGGTAAGCTTAAAGTTAAATACAAGTTTGTGTCCCACATCCGCCATCTTGGAAAAGGGATTATGTTCTTACAGAAAATTTGCTTGTTTTTTTTGCACATAACAACAGCATCTACAACTTTAGTTACCTACGTATTTTCTTGCCATTTTTATAAGTTTGCGCCATAGAATGTAAGATGAAAAATATGTTTTACTGGAGTAGGTAGGTAGGTATAGTAGAACTAGTGAGAAATAAAAATCCCATTAGTTCTACCGTAGAACTGTGCAGTAGAACTAGTGGGATCAAATGTTGTTAACCTACATAAGGTTAACTACTAACTGGCAAAGCGCTATGCGAACACTGAATTTGAAAACATTTTCGAAATATAGATATTTTTTTAAGTTTGGGAACCACTGTCGTGTACTAGGAAATCAACCACAAATTACTACTTCCCCTCAACTCTATTCACATCAATGTCAGTACATAGCGTTACCTGTTGGGTATTTAATGAGGAGATGATACAATGATTATGGCAAAGGACATTGTATACCTAATTCACGACCTCACTGTTATAAGCTGTGACGTAAGTAGGTATATTTCGGGGCATATATCTTGGACCAGAAATGTTTGTTTTTTTATTTTTATTTATGGCACGTCAATTTGACTTCACCTCGCCTCATGTTAAGCTGAAGGCAAAGTCTCATAAAAGAGGGTCATCATTGCAAAGTCTCATAAAAGAGGGTCATCATTGCGTGCTGCAACCCCTGTAAGAACAGAGACTGTGTCATCAGCGTAAAAGATGTAGGATAAGCCTTTGGTTTTCCCACTGACAACACAAAACCTCTCTAGTGAGCTCTCGTGTCCTACCTCCTCTAATTTTTTTTTTCTTACTATTTTTTTTAAATGGCTTAGTTGTAAATACAGTACCTACTATAAGCATAATGATTGTTGTTATTGGTTGTACTTCTGGTGAATTGAGAATCTGGTGAATCGAGAATCTGGTAAATTACGAATCTGGTAAATTGCGAATCTGGTGAACTGCTTCTGAGCGATTGCAAACACATACGGGTGCTACAATAATGGTGGCGCTCAGCTTGACGGCCTCATCAGATGCTCTTTCACGCCCCGCTTGTGTGATGTGATGTGTGAGGTTGTGTGTGTGAAAGGTTAAAAGTGTGAAATATGCTCTAGAAATGTGTTGCATACGCGTATACGCGTTTTTGGGTGTCTTTTGAGAATAGCACGGTGTGCTACGGCGAAGGACGACAACATTCAATTGGAAAATAATTATAATATAAGATTATAATTATCAAAACAATCCACGCCACTCCAGGGTCGTTTCTCTTGCAACTTGGGTTACGTTTAGTATTACTATTTAATCTATGCTTAGGTTCAAGATATGCAACCCGGGGTATACCTATGCGACCCTGAATTATGTTATGTAGAGCCGTAGAGGAAATGTTAATTCATTACCAACTGTCATGTCTTTTTTTCCATACAGTTGAGGTCCACAAATTAATACAATAAGTCCGTAAATTGACTGCACCCCACTGGATGGTGAGAAGTTAACGTAAGGTTTGTTAGATACGGTCTATATACGTATTTTATTTGTAAAGAATATTAACAATCGAAATTACTAAATTACCTCTAACCCCTCCAGTTAAGCTAAATGGCTTGTATTAGGGGTGGGTTTCCGTCGGTAGTGTAATGGCCAGAATACGAACCCGGGACCTCTCGATTGTACGTCTGACTCCTTCACCTATCGTTTCAGATGTTGGTGGTTCTAAAAATATGCTCCCTTCTGCATGCATTTACATGGTGTTCTGCAAACGAAACACTGTCTGTGTCGAGAAGAGTATTCCAGAGGCCTTAACACCTCTTATAAGTAATGTTATTTCTATCGTTATGTGTAAATTTTTAATGCCAAATTAAACTAAATCATACGAAACCACACCCTAAGCGTTAGAAATAGAGATTATTTTTCTATAGATAAAAAAGGCCTTACGACATTTCATACATTGAATCGAAAAAGTTTAAACATGTCAGTGAATTTTAAGAAATTTATTCAAAACTTTAACTCCTTACAATAAAGTTTATATTGTCGAAATAGTACTTTGTTGCGTAAAAACGCTTAACAACGTCACGCGTACGCGTACCCCGCCTTCTTCACATTTCCAAGCATTTTGTGTATAATGTAAAGAAATAAAACCTTATTTGTAATTTTTCTACTAACAGTCCAAGATGCTGTCCACAATAATAAATAATTCGAAAACCTTCAATAATCTAGGCGTGCATTCAAACAACTGTCATTTATTTGGAAATGTCATTTTACTTGAATTTTGTTGAGGATTATAATAATTAATTTTACATCGTTTCAAACAAAGAGAAAAGTATTGTGGCAACACAATGGGTTGTTTTTACTCCAGGCGTACTGCGGAGGTAAGTGGATGAGGATCTTAAGGTTCATGTCTGATGGAGATGGAATGACGTTTCGACGGCCGCTCAATTTTCTTGCCATGACCTGCCTACTAATTTCAGTGTCGAGGAGTCCCTATATCATGATTCCTGAACGACTTATTCTGTAAAGGGAAGCCGTGGTAGACATTTAAATTTATATTTTAATTAATAGTATAGGTACATAACGCATGATCCTAAACTGAATGTATCTTAAATTCTATATCTAAAAATTTGAAAATTTCGTATGTAGGTACAAATTTACTATAGGTAATCGTTCTTTTATAGCAGGTAAGTTATCATTACCACTGGCGGCCTCCCTTTCAAAAATCTACACCCTTCGCCACTGACCAATACCTTGGAACAAAATCCAAAAAAATAATGGCAATATTTACTGGCCAGTGCCTACTGCACAAAATACACTTTTAGCAATATTGGTATAATGAACGACACAAAATGCAGATACCTATTGCAAGAAGGATGAAACTATGAAACACTTACTGGGCGAGTGTCGGGCCTTAGGAAGACATAGAATGGATATGGATCTCGGCAATGGGCTTCCCCATACCTTTGCCCTCGTGCCTTTCTCCAGTTTATGTTTAGGTCCCAATGTAATAGGCGGCTAGCCTTTTGCCATTAACCGGGCACTTATAAACCTGCGATAAATCGATAAATACACACAACTTCGAAAAGCATCGAAAAGTCTGGTGTGTGCCATGGTAAAACCTAGGATCGAACCCGAGTATCGCGGTAGCCTCGTGGTATGGGTAATGGACTACGAGACGAGGTCTCGGGTTCGATCCCAGGTTTTACCATGGCACACACATCATTTTAATCTACCTCTATATTAGTCAGTTGTATTAAATCTTCTGTTCCGCTCAGTTATCTGCCTACATTTCAATTAGTATGATATTAAGACCAAAATAAATGAAATTTAGTAAATATGTATTTAACTCATTCGTACAAGTGCCTTTTGTTTATGGTTTACCCAGTAGCGATTATTTGCTAGCAATGCCCAAGTTATTTTCAAGTAATATTCTCCTAATACCTACCTGTTTCTATTCTTCATCCAGGAGGACACAATATACGACATGACGCCAATTCGTCACCTGCCTGTGATCTTTGTGAATGGCGTACCTGGTGCAGGCAACCAGACTGTCGCGCAGACAATGTCAAACATCACAGGGTACACGATGATCAGGCCAGGGGAGCTGGTGCGGGCTGAGGCGCAGAAGGACACTGCCAGAGGACGAATGATCGCTGACAAGTTGCAGGCACTAGAGGATATTCCAGAGGTAAGATTACACGGTCGAGGAGATAAGTTTATGATAAGGTATTGAAGTAGGTGAAGTATTGAAGTATGATGGGGAAGGAGAGACGAGTAGCGGAGAAGGAGAGACGAGTAGCAGGGATGAAGAAATACCCACCACTTAATTTATTTGCATACCGGCAACTCCGAACAATGTTTTCTCGAACGGTGGGGTTAGCGGAAAGGTATAACATTTCCACCATATGACGCTCCGGTTAGTCGCTCTGTAGCGGTCCTGAAGAAGCCTCGAGTAGAAGCAAAACATGTGTCGAGGTTTGTTCGTCGTACTTGTAGATGTAGAGCATTGTACATGCGGAGTTATATCTCCCCGGATAAGAAGTCTTTTTTACTTGTTTTGAGGGGTGCGTTTTGGCATTCCTTTCCATCGAAAGTGAATGTGAAGAAAGCCTATTGTTGTGTGAAAGGCTATTGTTATGACAATTAGTGATATTTTGCTATGTTATAATCGAGATCGATAAACCAGGGAGATTACCTGTGGGTTTCCCTCTTACCTCCAATATATTTTCTGAAGATAAGTTTAGTGCGCAGTTATATGTAAAGGTGTATGTATACCTAACCGTTCTGGCGTTTGTGAATGCTATATTTCCTCCAACATCTCATCACTGAAATTATATAGAAGTTTTTATAGTCACCAAAGTCATGATAAGTGTTTATAAAATACGTTATAGGTAAGAATGAATGAATCGACTTAATAGCATTTTTCAAACTTTCAGCAAATGACTGTGGATCTCATAAAAGAGGCAATGCTGCAGCAGGCGGAGGCGAAAGGCTTCATTTTAGTCGGGTTCCCTAAGAACCCTCGGATGTCCAACATATTCAACAGACAGGTGAAGTGGCCAGAGAAGATTGTGGCGCTCGAGGTTGATAATGAGGCAAGAACTTACTTTTTTTACTCGCAAACTTACTGTTTTATTGTAATTTTTTTCAAGATTAAGTACTTAGTTATAGATAGAGTACTTTATTGGCTTCATCCACAGCACTTTAGTAATTTTCCGAATATGCCATCTTTTTCATTAGTTCGGTTAGTGGTGAAAAGGATGTTGAATTGAATGTAGTCCGCATCATGTATGAATAAGGTCGGTAAGGACCATCAGCCTGTGCTTCGGGCAGGGAAACCGGTCTGCGATCCGGGCAATGTAGGGCTAACGTCAAACTAGCCGTAACGTGATCGTTACTCTGCCGTCTGGCCATCTGCCCGCGCAACCTTCTGTTCTTTCTGGCATACAAAGTTTTCATACATAATGGGGGCTATTTGTCCTGACCGCAGAACGCAGAACGCGTCCAGTGTGCAAATCCTATCGTATCAAATGCCCTGGGAAGGTACCTTGCTCTATAGTTATGCCATATTTTAACGAACCCTTTCCACTCATTTCACTGTGGTTATACTGATGGTCTGGTCATGTTTGCTATCAGGTCGCGGCGACCAGACTGCAGAACAAATTATCGGAGCTTGGAAGACCAGAGTCAGAGATTAACGCGGCGCGGCAGATCGTCAGGGAAGCCGCTCACAAAGTCAAGAATGTTCACAAGCGATTTGCCGGCCATGTTATCACGGTAAGTTAAAAGATTTCTACAAACCCCTTGCTTATAGCAGCCATAGTTCAAATATAACTGCGCAGGCCTAGACTGACTTCCTGAGACTAGCTTCAGCTTACCATCTGGCGAGGTGAAGTCAAATTGACGTGCCATAAATAAGAAAAAAAACCTAAACCTGCCACTATGATTGTGCAAGAACTTACATAGAAGATCTTTTACTAAAAGTTGCGTGGTGATTTTTCACAGTTGGACAGCAGCGGTAACCCGAAGGCTTTGGCGACGACTCTGAAGGAAATCTTGTCAGATACGATAGAGAAATGTCAAAAGAGGCCGGAATCCCCAATGGCGGATCCTGGCCCCCCTACCGCCGTGTCAGCCCCCGCCGTAGCCCCCCTCTCGACCCGACCCACAAAAGTCCCTACAGAGATCGCAGCTGATGTTGAATTTGACCATGAGATGTATTGAATTTTGCTATGATACAACGTTACTATTTTTATGTGGCTGTTTCAATAGTTTTGCTTTATTGAAGTACTTACTTAATATTATTAATTAAATGGTTATACTTACGCATTGTAATTTCTGTTTAATTGATTTTATCTTTTTTATAGAATATTAGCAACCGAAATTACTAATATTCCCTCTGATCCCTCCAGCTAGCCTCTGGCCAACGTGGTTGAACGTTTTTTTCCAGTTCGATTTTACAATCTTGCCAGGAGAATTACTAAACCTTAGACCACAATCGAACTAGTGGGAACAAAGGCCTAATTTGGACTCCATAGTCAAACCACATTACCAGTTCACCCAGTTCGTTGTTCAGAGTGGCAACTCGATCGTAAGGCCGCTTCTTAACCAACGCTACTGATGGTTCTGCCTTCTATCCGTGATTTAAGAGTAACAGAAGTGCAGATAACGCCCTTTGTTACCACTAGTACCACCAGGGGTGCTAGTAAGAAGTCACAGCATGGCGGCAGGGACTACGCGAAACGGTTCTCTCTCATATCTATATCTCTATATCCTCCATTATGGAATAAAAAATCCTGGGACCATGACAAAACCGGGGCATAGACATCTCCCGATACGTTACCGAAAACATTTATACCGTACCCTGTGGGTCCTACACCTGATCCTACTGGCAGAACCACGAGTATTTTTTATTGTCCATAGTAGTTTTGGGCTTTTGGGTTCGTTCCTGAGGACCCCGGTTCCTGAGGCATTCGTTCTGGAAGGACCCGATTCATTTCTTTCTTAATAAATGAAAAAGTACCGTTCGCAGAGATGTTTAATAAAATTTGACCCTACTAATTTTATAAATATGAAAGTTTGTGTAGATGTTTGTATGTTATGTTTGTATATGTTAGAATGTTTGTATGTTCGTATGTTTGTAAAATAATTATTTTTAACGGATTGTATGACCTGTGAGCAACTAAAATGTTAAGATCAGTGTAATTAATATGGTAACGCAAAATAATTACGATAAACTTTGCTAAAATGGTGTATAACATTCGTAACATGACGATTTATAAATCATTTTATGTTTAGAATAAATACTCATTTGTAATCAGGAAAAATATCATATTACTCCTAGTTAAACTATGGGCACTGCTACTCGTCTGTAGTTCTATTAATACAACCACGGATAAGTTAAAATGTCCGTAGTAATCAGTAACACCACGGGAAATGTCAGGTTCTACTGATAGAACTAGGCCTAAAAAGAATGATCCGTGGTCCTACTAGTAGGACCGCTCAGGCATATATTTGTCAGCATGCAATTAATAGAATCTATTTACATTGATATATAAGTATTTTCGCACCTCGGAGAGCAGTTTAAGCACGCTAGCAGTCGATATTCATACCAGTCTGATCCGAGTCCGACTATCCTAACTAGGTACCTACCTTCGCTATCTCTAAGTTGGTTGTAGAAGTCAGATGGTAGTCGCACATAAAATATCGAAGTTCTTCTATCTCTATTATCTTAAAGGATGATGATGATGAATTTACTCATTCAGGGTGTTATTGAGAATCGTCTAAACTTTGCCTGAGACTTCGCTGAGAAAGAAATAGAGGTTCGATGAGTTCTATGCGACAAGCAATAGATACTTACAACGAGGCTATAACCACGGATTCATTCTAAATTATTTAAAAACATAGGTAGGTACATATTCAAGTCTCTAAAACTCGGAAAGGGGAGGAAGAGGTGTAAAAACATTCACATTTCACTAATTTCAGAATAGAAAGCGACTCTATTGCCGTAATAATTTAAAAAAAAACATAAGACCTTCGCTTCGTTCCTGTGAACGAAAATGATGAAAAAAGTTTGCATGCCATGAAACTGGCACGAAATTAATTCTTTTTTTCCAAATTTCAAAAATTTATCAAAATGACAAGTGACAATGCACGTCGTTGTCAATTGTCACAAAAGCGCATCGATTTTCGAAACAAAATAAGAATAAAACGAATTCATTCCCAACAGAGCAGTCTTTGACTAATCATCATAATTAATAATTTTGTTTATATTTGTAGAATATTTTTTCAGATATTTCTGTGATGTCAATTGTAAATAATAATTATTGGCAGCTAATGTCAAAAGCGTGAAGTTTGGTGGCGGGAATTCCACTTTGTTGATTATTTGGTAAATTCGCCACGCTGCCTAGATCCGTGATCAAAGTTATGAAGATCAAACTGCGTAAGTAATTCTATCCTACTCTCTATTCAATTAGTACTAATAGTAAGTTACAAGTAAGTATACCAAGTATATTATAGAAAAGTTGTTTACAAATCTGTGACAGAAAATATTGAAGCGTCATCACGTGACAAAAGTTTCACAAAGATTCCCACAATTTGGTACAAGCGATGGGCGGCAATTGTGCTTCTCTACTTTTTTGTATGTAAAAGTTTTATTTACCTATACATTTTTTTAAAAAATCAATAGGAAAATGGCACAGATATTCAAGACAAACTATCAAAAATGGTTTTTTTTTAAATTTACTTTGGCTATTGACGAATTGTAGTCTAATTAAAGATCTTCGATGTAAGTTCCTGCACAATCATAGTTGCAGGTTTAGGTCTTTTTTCTTATTTATGGCACGTTAATTTGACTTCACTACGCCTAATCCCTTTAAGGCAAAGTCTCAGGAAAGAGGTTCACTATTACAAACACGTAGGTGTTACAGTGGTGGTGCTCAGATTGACGGCCTCATCAGGTGCTTTTTCACGCTCCACTTAAAGACCCGGGACTGTAGGAAGAAGGAAACACGTGAGCTGGTAACGAATTCCAAGACTTAATGGTGTGGCAAGGCAAACTCTCACCGCACGGCTTGGTTTTTGATGAAATATTCTCTACCGTATGAAGATGACATCTAAGCCTTGCACCTGTTGTCCTTTGTGTAAAAGGAGAGGGTATGACTATATGCACAGAGCGCGTTTTATGGCAATTTTTTCAGGCTAGTACAAAAATCGATAAAGAAATCAATCATAGATTATATAAAAACAATCCGCGCACCAGACCCTCGTTACAGATCGAATTAGGTGCTAGATCCGTGCCGATAGGTAGGCCTGAAGTATTTCAGTGTTACATGGAACTTGAAATTCATCCAGCGCGTGATCGTTTCCCGTCGACGTCATCGACGGACGACAATGAGAGCGGCACGGACTGGGATGCAGAGGGTCGTCACAACGCTTTGGCACCACCCAGACACCCGCCGCCGCCACAGGTCAGGGACCACCAGCTGTACATGACCCATCATCGACGCAGCAACGAGCCTGGGCCCACCTGGGACCCGGAGGGGAGGCATCCTGTCATGGCGCATCCGAGGCATCCGCCACCTCCACCACACACTCAGGTGAGACCTTTTTTTATTATTAAAAAGAATATCTATATATATCTATATATATATATATATAATGAATTGCTGTTCGTTAGTCTCGCTAAAACTCGAGAACGTCTGGACCGATTTGGCTAATTATGATCTTAAATTATTTGTGGAAGTCCAGAGAAGGTTTAAAAGGTGAATAAATATGAAAATGCTCGACAGCGGGAACGGGATCAGAAGTTCACGTGGGTGGAGCCGCGGGCAACAGCTAGTAGACTATAGAAAAGAATAGAATCTAGTATGCAAGAAGTATGCATTGTTAAATTCCGCTCACATCGAGT
This sequence comes from Pelosia muscerda, assembly GCA_963691645.1. NCBI lineage: Eukaryota > Metazoa > Arthropoda > Insecta > Lepidoptera > Erebidae > Pelosia > Pelosia muscerda. The sequence continues at coordinate 2,427,093 of OY829100.1, forward strand.
TTATTCGTATTCCATCGCATCTAAATATCTCATACCCCTGTAAATCTTCAAAGGGGCATGCATTACATTATAATAACTGTTTTTGGGTCCCTGTATATAAAAAATCTTTAAATTTTATTGCCCAATAATTCTCAATATTCTGATATATTCTCACCATTCTGACGATTTTTAGACATAAAGTACAAAAGTTCATATTTAAAAAACACCTTCGCAGACTGTGATCGTGGGATCAGTCCGCAAGAGACGTGGAAACTTGCCGAAACACTCTGTAAAGATTCTCAAGCGGTGGTTGTATGATCATCGTTATAATGCATACCCTAGCGACGCGGAGAAACTGGCACTCAGTCAAGAAGCTAACCTTACTGTATTGCAGGTGAGAATTGCCCCCTTTATGTCAGTAATACCATAGGGGAGTAATAAGTCGACGAATCGATTAAAAATTAAGATATTATTGAGTAATGCACAAAGTATTTAGCCCAATCATGAATGTTCACCAAGGAAATTTCACCTGGAGATGACGATCTTCTTGGTTTTGTTCCCAATTGCATCCAAGACTTTCACTTCAAAGCTCCTAAAGTGCTAACTTCAGATCCTCCTTATGATTTGGCTCATAGAAGCGACTGTCGTCTGACCTACCCACCTCGGGAGGAAAACCTGCACCAGAGCCTAGCTGCGGAGGCTCATTATGTTCCAAGGTATTGATTAATTAGCTCTGAACTATTTCTAGGTGTGCAATTGGTTTATAAACGCTCGCCGACGGATTCTTCCCGAGATGATTAGACGCGAAGGTCACGACCCTCTTCACTACACCATCTCACGGCGTGGGAGGAAGCAGCCTGGTGCCATGGCTGGAGTGGGGCCTATGGTTGGGTTAGGAGCCTCCACATCAGGACTGGGAGTAGCGCCTGACAGCGTCACTGTTACGGCCTGGGATGGAATCGTGGTCGAGGTTAGTGTTCAGAGTATCATAAAGGAACTTGTTTTATGGAAAAAGAAAACTTTTAAAAATTGATATTAAGTTTGTTGTGAGGTCTAAGCTGAACTTTACTTCCAAAACCAATGAATTTGGATCCCGACATAAATTGTTTTCATATTAATTCCTCTGTTTGTGAAAGGACCGCGGTAGCCTAGTGGTATGAGTAATAGACTGCTGAGACGACGTCTCGGGTTCGATCCCAGGTTCTACCATGGCACACGCCGATGAGTTTTCGATGCTTTTCGAAGTCATGTGTGTATTTACCTACATCACCTACATTGGAACCTAAAAACATAAGCTGGTGAAATGTGGGTGCTAGCACCTCTGCCTACCCTTTCGGGGATATAGGCGTGAGTTTATTTTTATGTTATTATGTCAAAGTGCTTTATACATTGCTTGCGTATCATAGCTTGTGCATACACAAACGACTTCAGCGGCCTCAGCATGACGGCGCAGATGCTTCTATTCCAGCAATAAGGTTGATGAAACATCCCAACGAATTGGTCACTTGACGCCATTTCAACGATTTTATTGGTCGAAGTGGTATCTCGATCTTATCCATGTCTGTTATACTGAAGCTGCTGATGAAACTAATTTACGATGGAACTGCACATATGCTACGAGTCTACTTGTATCCACAGAATGGTGCAGACAGTCGAGCTCATGATTACGGAGACGGTCTGCTGGTCTACCGCAGTGACGGTGACGAGCTAGGCGATGGAGAAGAGGGCTACTCAAGCACTATCAGTGAAGAAGAGGTTAAGTACGACCCTTCAGTGTGGCAGTCTGTCATAAGATACGGGCCCGAGGACCATGATTTACATCCGGCTGCTAGAGAGTAAGTAATATTTGATTATCTGTGGTAAACTTACTCATGTCTTATTTATTTCTTAGTAGGTAATCTTCTTCGTCTGCATCCTTAACGTGGGGTTAAATCAAAGGACTGCAATATCATGGAGGCAACCCTGAATATGAGAGATCCAGATGCAGTCCTTACGCGTGACTCCACACATCCATCATAATTATTATACTTATATCTGCGACATGCTTCGCAGCCGTGTAGGAGGACAGGTCTGATGGTTTTGTAGACCTGTCCCTTCAGCCTGACCAACATTTTGGGATCACAAATGACACCAGTTACCGCGCCACTTGGTTCCTAAAAAGCCCCATCCTCGATTTTACTGATTCTAAATTCCTATCACAATTTAGTGTTGCGTTATTAGAAAAAATCCCAATTTTATTTATCTCCTGATACTCGTACTGGTGTGAACTATATTATTTACACAATACTCTCTGATATGTTTAACCTTTCAGCCAAAACTTTCAAATTAAGATAGTCTTTATTTCATCCCAAATATTCTTTATCTATCATCACTATCTTCCCAACAAATTTTTCTTCCTTATAGCAGCACAGCTTCAGTAGTAACTGTCACTACAACAGAAGATATGGGTGACCAACCTCCTGAGGTGGTTTCGAGCAGTGAAGAGTGGCAGGCACTCAGCCACCCACAGCTGGCGCATTTACCGCAGTTGCCACACCCGTTGCGCCGGCGCATGCAGGTGAGCCCGCCCCGACAACCACCGCCGCCGCCACCCGTAGCTGTGGAACTCGAAGTTGCCACCACCGATATGTGGTGCCACACTTAACACTGTAATTCATTTTGATGACATTTGTGTGAAGCGTCACCCTGTGGATGTTTTATGAGCGACCTCTGTAGTTACTTTTCCAATGAGGTCTTTGATCTTCAAAAATTTCCGCTTTTTTACCGATGATATTTTAGTAGAGTGATTCATTGAAGAATAAGCGTTGCTATTGATTGATACTGTTGCTTCATTGGATTGATGCAGAAAATCCAATGAAGCAAAAATTTGAAAATTGGAACTGTACGCGAACTGTAAAAAAATTCGTAACATAAAAGAAAAACTTATCTTCGGCTATTATATTAAATATATTTAGTTAAATATTAAGAAGTACTGTTTCAAAGTTTTATAGAGCAGTTACTCCAAAATTTTTGGAAACACCCAACCCCTCTGTATACGATAAGCTAACTGTAGGCGAGGTCGGTGTTAAAACATAGTTATGTAAAATCAACCTACTTTTTATATCGCTAAGAGAACTAGTATTTTTGTTTGTTTTTAGCTAGAGACGAGTTTCTGTTTGTTGTGTAAATAAATTTTATATCAAACACATTTGATTTTCATTATAGTTTGCTATTGTATTAAGTTTTGGGCGTCTTGTTTTAATGCCGGCATCACCTGACAGTTATCTTTCTACCCCCTATTATATAGTTTCCCTCTTATTTTAAAATTCTCAAATCATATTCTAAATTCTTAATTTGTAACTTTGACAAAATCGTATCGTGTTTGAGTTGGGGTCATAACTTCAGGTGGTGCCTCGTGGGATGGAAGGAGACCAAGACAAGTTCAAGTGTCTGTATCTCCTAGTGGAGACAGCTGTGGCTGTTCGTCAAAGAGAGAAGGAACAGGAGGAGAATCTGCTTCCACTATAGCTGTTGTTTCACAAACTTCAGAGAGTTTGTCGGATATTGTTAAGTTTAAATAAATTGAATCGATGACATTTTCAATCAAGTTCAATTCTCAATTCGGTCCATGTGACTTTGTTCAAATTTTTTCAAAATATTTCTTTATTTTTGTTTTTGATTACCAACGTCATTTCTCGCATGTTAGTTATACAGATGGTATTGTATACCACTGTGTATGTATGTATTGTATACTGTATGATTATCAAGTGCCGGGTCGCCACCAACAAACTAGAATCCCTTTTTTCCGTGGTTCTATGGGACGTCCCATTGATGAGATGATGGAAAAAATAACCGTAGTCCCATTTGCTGTTGAACCACCGAAAATAGTTCTTATACTCCACTAAGTTCAGGTTTTTCTGAATAACAATTACTTCTCCAAAGTACAACCAGTTGTGTAGATTATGTTAAAAAGAGAAAAATAGTTGGTAAGGAAATACCTACATTGATCAATGGTCAAACAAATTGAGCCATGGTAAAAACAAAACCATTACGCAGAGTTTAACACGAAGAGTAGAACAAAACATGTTTTCATACAACGTTTAGTCGAAATTATTGTACTGTTTACGTTGTCTGTGCGATGTTCATTTATAAATTGTATAGTTTCATTTTGGATTTTGCCGTTGCTTACTTTAAATTTGTTTTTAGTGTTTTTACTGGTATGTTTTCAGTTTGAAATTTCTTTTTAACTGAAAGTCTGTAGTTAATGCGAAAATGGTATTCTCCACCACAGAAATAAGTAACTATTTGCTGATGCTATCAGGTTCGTGGGAACGTAGTGACTGTTTTGGGATTGGGGTTCAAATGGAGGTAGTAAATATTTTATTCAATATCAATTTTCTTTGTTGTAAGAGTTGTTTCTGTTTAATAAACTAGAAGATAAGCATATTATTTTTACTAAGTACTTACGAATGGTTTGTACCCTCTCTAGAATAAGATCGAATGTTTTGTTAACTATTAATCGTAAATAAATTAGATATTTAAATTAGCATATTTATTTCATTTATTGGTGTAAAGGGTTGCCAAATTTATATAAGTTGTTGCAGATTATAAATGACATGATATATTCGGAACAGATCTCTAATGAATAAGATCTTTACAATAACAATAATATTTTATTGTGTACCTACCCATCATTCACACACGATTTAACAATCCCAGCGACAGCAGAGCGACGTCCGCCAAAGAGACAACACTACACAAGAACGTCCGCATCGCTCTGTAGCCTGAAGATGACTCGCATAGAAGCAAAAAGGTCGAATTTTGTTCTTAGCACTTGCGGAATACTGCACATATGTATTCCTATCTCCTCGGGTTAGAAATCTTTTTACTTGTTTCAATGGATGTGGTTTGGCATTCTTTTCTATTGCATTTAATATTTTCCCGTTATCCTCATCGTGCCACTAACTTTTTCCACAAGTGGCACGATAAGGAATTGTCATTCCTCGTCGTACCACTGAATGATTTTAATATTGCTAACATTGAGATTATCGGGGGGCGAGTGGGTGGCGAGTACGCCCACCGTAATATATTTTTCTTATAATGGATTTTCGACATCTAACGCCTACTTTATTCATATTATTCATATAATATTACTATCTACTAGGGTAGGAAGTCTAAACATACCGCCATTAAAGGTGGTGGGTGCTATAAGGGTGTTATGAGTTTTAATTGCAAAATCAAATTGTCCAAAACTTGTCTGGGTCCTTATCAGTTAGGGATATACACACTTTACTACCAAATATCTATACTTACACTAAAAATTTCATGAAAATTGATCAAGCAATTTTGGAGGCCTTTGGTTACAAATGAAACTGTGACGCAACCTTTATGGTAAATGGTAAAAGGAGTAAGAAAAAAGAACTTCACAGTTTTCTGCAAAAAGAATTTAACCTTTAGATTTATGGTTTTATTTTTTATTACTATATATCTTCCAGAATTTTTCACTTTACTCTGTGCTGTTATGACATTACAAATTGCCAAATTGCAAAAACAAAACAATGATGTGAATCATATAATTTTCTTTTCTATATATTTTAACAACTTCAAACATCCGAAAACAATTCAAACTCAAATAGCAACATATTGGCAGCTGTAATTTAAACTAAATGGAGACAAACAGATTGTGTCCGGGCTGTGAGGAGCCCGTGATAGATAAACAGCCTCCATGCCCGCTATCATGCATGTCTCCAAAATGTAAGGCATATCAAAAAGAGGTAAGGAATCACAAAACTTTAAATTTGTCTTTTTAGGAGGTGTACACAGGTAAGGTGACTAACGGAAAAACATATAAACTCATAACATAAACTCACGCCTATTTCCCCGAAGCGGTAGGCCGAGGTGCTAGCACCCACATCTCGCCAGTTTATGTTCAGGTGGCGAGTCTAATGCCATTAACCGGACACTTATAACCCTGTGATAAATATACACATAACTTCGAAAAGCATCGAAAAGTCATTGGTGTGTGCCATGGTAAAACCTGGGATCAAACCCAAGACCTCGTCTCAGCAGTCCATTACCCATACCAATTAGGCTACTGCGGTTAAACAGAAGCGGGTAAACGAAAAAACGCGCAGGCAATATCACTATGAGAGTAGGATAACTCGAAATAACAGCTTGGAAACAGTATGCCAAAGCCTGCGAACTTGGTAGAGGCCCTATTTCCAGCAGAGGACTGTAACAGGCTAATTGATGGTGATGATCGTGTCGTGAAGAATCTGCTATATCACACAAATGTGCTGTTACCTATCCGCTATTAATTTTATTGAAAATATAAGTTTTCATAAACACAGATATTACTCAAGGATTTTGGGGGTATTCAAAGACCGCGACGGTAGCGCAATGTGCGCCTCTCCATATCCGGGCTAGATGGGGACACCATGGTGGACACCATGGGGACAACGTGGGACGTTAGGGGAGGCAGTCATCCCAGGTCTGCTGGGGTATGAGAGATAGCGTTATAGACGGCGTGCGTTTTAGTAGGTTAGAGGCGGTATCCATGGGCATTTTGCGCACAGAAAGAGAAAAGGGTATTCAGAGACAACATCTCACCTCTCAAAGCCTCCCAATAAATCTTTCAATGATATCTGGTTTCCATTTCAGATAGTAATAAACGTTAAACAGAAGCCTATCATTTGGGTGCTGGGCGGGCCCGGCTGCGGCAAAGGCACACAATGCAAGAAGATCGTTGCTAAATACGGGTACACGCACATATCAGCCGGTGATTTGCTCCGCGCTGAGGCAGTCAGCGGTTCTGATAGAGCCAAATGCCTCGCTAATGTTATGACGAGGGGTACGTTGTTATAATTTTCACCGATTTTAAACAAAGGGAGGTTTATTTTTATTTTTTTGTATCACCGTCTAAAATAAGTACTTCTAATTCATAGGGGGCCTGGTTCCAACTGATATTGTCCTAAATATTATCAAAGAAGAGATGATGAAACATCTGGATACCGCGAAAGGTTATCTCGTTGATGGCTACCCACGAGAGAAGCAGCAGGGCATTGCTTTTGAGCAAAGTATTGGTATTCCTACGGTAAGTTCTTGCATGCTTTTGGTTTATAGGTAAAGACACAACAATATTTGAATTAAGTCTACGGACCCTTAATGCCACATCAAATCTCAGACGATCGCCTCCCCATTAATACGAAGCAACCCTCAAATGCATAACATAACATAACATAAACTCACGCCTATCCACCCGAAGGGGTAGGCAGAGGTGCTAGCACCCACATTTCGCCAGTTTATGTTTAGGTCCCAATGTGGGAGGCGGTGGTGGTGCAATGGCAATGAGCAATTGCAATGGCAATGGTGGCGAGCCTATCGCCATTAACCGGGCACTTATAAACCTGCGATAAATACACACATAACTTTGAAAAGCATCGAAAAGTCATTAGTGTGTGCCATGGTAAACCTGGGATCGAACCCGAGATGTCGTCTCAGCAGTCCATTACCCATACCACTAGGCTATCCTCAAAACCAGCGTTTAACACTAAAAAAATGATTGGTTTTTTAGGCCATTATGTACTTTGAAGTTAGTCCAGAAACACTTTTGAAACGTCTGATGGGGCAGACAGGAGCAGACAGCCGCATAGATGACAAGGAGGAGACTATCAAAGCGCGAATTCAGACTTTCTTGGATAACAACAGGGAAGTTATAAAGCAGTACATGACTAAACATTATATACAAATGCACACGGTAAGTTCGTCAATCGTTACTATTAAATGCGAAAGTAACTCTATTTGTCCGTTGCGCTTTCATATCCTAAATTACTGGATCGATTTTGACAAATTTTGATACAGAACTAGAGCTTGGTTAAGAACATATGCTACCCTTTATCGCCAAAAAGGGGATTAAAGGGTTTCAAATAGGGACTGAAATGTTGTATGAAATATTGCAGAAGATCACCTATAGAACATCCTATAGAGATTTATATTGAATGTAAGGCCTTATTCTCAAAATATAATTTCTCGTAGGAAACAAACCCGATTTGGAATCGTATCTAAGTTTGCATGGGAGAATAAGGGAGATCACACACCAAAGCACCAAGCTTGCAGCAAACGCTGTAAATTTTGGGCACGCTTTCGAATTAGGGCTTTCAATTGAAGTATTTGAAAATTTTGATAGATGTATTTTCTGTTCAAAAAAAGACGAGAGAAAGTTAGAAGATAAAATTGAAACTATTATAGTATTGCTGCCATGAAACCCGAAATAGTTTTACAATGATTTTAGATAAGAACAGATCCGCAATAAGAAGCACATCAAAAAAGAAATTGAGGCATTCAACATTAAGTATTCTAATTTCTAATTCACAGATAAGTGCCGAAGGTAGTGCAGATACTGTATTTAATGAAGTACAGAGAATCCTAAATCCTATCGTAGAAAAAGCTCAACAAGCTGTGGCCAAGGCAGCACATGTATCAAAGAAAGCCACCTGAATTTCCTCATCAGGCAAAAAATCAATCAACTCTAAAGATTTCAATGTTAATACTAAGCAGGTTCAATTTCTGTACCTGCATCTGACTTGGTTAAACAAACTTACACTTAAACAATAAAATCAATTTAGTATAATAACATTTTGTCTTTTATTTGTGCTGTTTATTTAACCTTTCAAGATGTCCGTAACGTTATTGAGTGATTTCATTTTCGACCAGAATCAGTAAGATATTGGAATTCCAATTTATTTTTCATAACATTAACATGGACTCACGCCTATATCCCGGAAGGGGTAAGCAGAGGTGCTAGCACCCACATTTCGCCTGTTTATGTTTTTTTAGATCCAAATGTAATAGGTAGCAAGCCTATTGCCATTAACCGGGCACTTATAAACCTGCGATAAATACACACATAACTTCGAAAAGCATCGAAAAGTCATTGGTGTGTGCCATGGTAACCTGGGATCGAACCCGAGATCTCGTCTCAGCCGTCCATTACCCATACCACTAGGCTACCGCGGGGGTTTTTATAGACATATGAAGAATTAAACATTAAGTACTTAGTATAATATATTTATTTTATTCTGTAATTAGTATTATTGAATGTAAATATAAACGTATTCAGGTTAATGTAACTGCAGGGCGGGTGCGAGCAACGATGGGATCAAGGATCTTCTTTACGTCGGAGAAAATCGCATCCACTGGTCGCTCTGCGTCTATCTAGAAATCGAGAAAAGAAGAAAAATATGGTTACTCTACTGGAACGAGAAACGCGCCCCAGACGAATGGGCAACCTGATAAAGATGACTAGGGTGGACTGGATGCGGAGTGCTGAATATCGGAAGCGGTGGCGCATATTGGGAGAGGCCTATGTCCAGCAGTGGACTGATTCCTTATCGATTGATATTTTACTCACACAATTGATTGAACGAACGATGATTTTAAACACTCTTCTGTCACGGTCTCATTATCTTGAACAGTCACAACATTATCACAGCGTTACATGCAAAGCTTTCACTGTGTTCAGTTTTCTACTCTTCCTTTTGATTTCTTTTACGAAAGCGAGTTCTGTCTGATTTCACAATCCCGAAAAAAAATCTGCGCTAGTACCTTGTTCATCAGTCAACAGATATACCTATGCTTTGTTGGAGCCACATACAACTAGTTAATTATCACCAAGGCTTTTTTTTAACCCCACGAATAGCCTGAATCTTGCTGAATAAATCCACACGGTGTTTTATCAGGGGCGCCTTAGCATGACTCCTTTATACGATATAACCTATACTCACCAGGATATTTACCATGATTTTTGGTTGTTTTAAATATCCTAAATTTTGGCTTTGATACAAGCAAAATGAATGTTTTATTACACGTAGTTACAAAATGGCCATATCAGTCTCAAAGGATACATGTATATCTACAATTACCAACTCACTCTGCGCAGTTTGTTAGGATACTGATCTAAGACTTGTTGGTTGTGGTCGAGGAAAGTCTTCATGCGGAGCTTGATGGTATCCTCGTTGTCATCAGTTCGGCCTGAAGTCAACGCGCGACCTAAAATTCGCTTAGTGAGAGTGTCACAGGAAGCCTCGAAGTAGAGTATCACCTGGGGAAAGTAGGAGATAAATGAAGAATTAGTTTCTTCCAGAAATCAATGGAAGTATACAATGGCCATATTTAGTGCACAGAGGGGACGTAGTAAGCCTTGATGATGATTTCCGTGAATGGCTGCCGTGTAATAAATTACTACACCACGATAGCAACTTTTTTTTTCTTTATTTATGGCACGTCAATTTGACTTCACCTCGCCTGATGTTAAGCTGAAGGCATAGTCTCATAAAAGAGGGTCACCCTTGCAAACACGTTCAGTGCTACAATGGTGGCGCTCAGCTTGACGGCCTCATCAGATGCTTTTTCACGCCTCGCCTAAAGGACCCGGGACTGTAGGAAGAAGGAAACACGTGCGCCGGCAAGGAATTCCAGAACTTAATGGTGCGGCAGAGAAATGACTCACCGAAACGTTTGGTTCTTGATGGAATATTCTGTAGGTACCGTATGCGAGTATGCCGTACTCAAAAATACTATCGATTCGGCAGATGAAGAAGAAGTGCACTGACTTTACAGTGGCCATTTTTTGCCGTTATTTTACTATATAGTGAAAATGGTGGTGTTATCTTATTGTATTTTGGGATTTAGATCAAAAATCTCTTTTCAGGATCAACTACGCACAGCAGTGAGTGTCCTAAGTAGGTATACCAAAGAACGGTTTTTGAAATGAAAATTCTGGGTCCTATGGTGCGAATATTACCTTCACAACTGCACTATTTTCTATTTTATATTCCTTCAAGAACCAAGCGGTTCGGTGAGTCTTTTCTCTGCCGCACCATTAAGTCCTGGAATTCCTTACCGGCGCACGTGTTTCCTTCTGCCTACAGTTCCGGGTCCTTTAAGCGGGGCGTGAAAAAGCATCTGACGAGGCCGTCAAGCTGAGCGCCACCATTGTAGCATTGAACGTGTTTGCAAGGGTGACCCTCTTTCATGGGACTTTGTCTTCAGCTTAACATCAGGCGAGTGATCACTATTCACTATTCATCACTATTTGATAAGCAGGAAAACTACTAAGGAACCTCAAGTCTATATACTTACAGTAACAGGTGCGATTGCCCTTTCGAACTGCATACCCTGTGATTTCTCGCGCGGGTAACCGTCAATAAGGAAACCGTTGGCTTTAGCAAATCGCGCCTCTATAGCTTCCTTCAGCAGCTCCAGTACAACATCATTGGGGACCAGCTGACCTGAATTATGGACTTAGACGATTAGTTTTCTTTGTAATCACGAATGGCTATTCCATTCATAAAATTGTTGTCAAAGATTGTACCTTATTTTCAAATGTACTTACTCTGACAATCATTAACTCCCTTCAATTAAGCATTTTGTGACTTTGAACAGCTGTCCTTTTCTATATAATACATCATCAACTTATATGAAGGGACATATTTAGACAGATTTGGTCAAGAATGGATGAAGAGGGCGAGGGAAAGGAATGTGTGGAGAGATTTGGGGGAGGCCTACGCCGTAGAGACAACTATTGCAGATGATGTGTGAAACTTAAATAACTGGAAGTTGAACTGTTTATATATTATTAACAAACCTTATAATTATATAATATTTGTACCTATGCAATAGAAATAAAGGCTTTTATATTTTATTACATCATCAACTTGCATATGTGCAAGGTCAATCCCAGCTTGCCTATCGAAGTAATATATCATTTGCTTAGTAAATATTCATTCGTTCCATGTGCAGAAACTAGTTAAACTACCTTAACTTACCATAAGAGGCATGCTAAGGTACTTCGTGATGTATCATGATCAATTATAGCTACAAGATTTTTGCATTCTGCATTCCTTTACCTATAAGCTACTGCGCAATGACTGCACTTCAACTGCGGACTTGCGCCAATAATTAAGAGGCAAATCTTTTCATACCGTTCTTCATAAGAGTGTTAAGACTCTTGCCCCTGGCAGATCCACTTTTCACTTCATCACGCAGCAAGTCACCACTGGACAGGTGGCAGAAACCATATTTAGCTACGATCTTGTCACACTGCGTGCCTTTGCCTGAACCTGGTCCACCCAGCACCCACACAATGGGCTTATTGGCAAGACGTAAAGGAGGCTGTGAAAGAAATAGCGTACTTTTTTGACATCTTCAATGTTTAATGGACTGCTGAGACGAGGTCTCGGGTTCGATCCCAGGTTTACCATGGCGCACACCAATGAATTTCGATGCTTTTCGAAGTTAGGTGTGTATTTGTCGCAGGTTTATAAGTGTCCAATTAATGGCAATAGGCTCGCCACCTATTACATGTTTAATGGACTGCTGAGCCGAGGTCTCGGGTTCGATCCCAGGTTTACCATGGCGCACACCAATGAATTTCGATGCTTTTCGAAGTTAGGTGTGTATTTGTCGCAGGTTTATAAGTGTCCAATTAATGGCAATAGGCTCGCCACCTATTACATTGGGACCTAAACATAAACTGGCGAAATGTGGGTGCTAGCACCTCTGCCTACCCCTTCGGGGATATGGGCGTGAGTTTATATATGTTTATGTAAAAAATATACTGTTGTAATGTAAGATCATTGAAGTTTAACGCATGGATAGAATAAGGAATAATATACTCTATTAAAGTTTGAAAGTGACACCAATTAATGAAAAGTGAGAAGGGCGCGACTGTCACTGGACAAACTATGAGAAGAGATGATAAGTAGTAATATTGTAAAAAAAGGTCCAAAGTATGAATGTAGAGGACTTTAGGAGCAGAGGTCGGCCCAAAAAATTATGGATAAATTGTGTGAAAGAAGATATGGCAAAGAAGGGAATGACTGAGAAAATGACATCTGATAGGAATGTGTGGAGAAGGCCATGTTGCGCTGACCACAAAAAAATTGGGACAAGGGCAGGGAGATGATAATGAAGTTTAACGCATAATAGTTGATGAGTTCGCTCCCACGTGAACAGGTTCTTTGAGTTTATTTTATATCGTATAGTCTTGCCTAAGAATGAGTGATTCGCGAAGAGTTGATCAGTCCAAGGGCTCACTCCAAGAATACTATTTTCCAGCTTACCTTGGCGCACTGCAGGTGCTTGAACACGCATGGCAGTGGACAAGACTTTCCTTCAGAATCTGGAGCTCTGTTCGGTTGTGACATGGTGTTATTTTATTGTATATTTAATTGGAATATGTAGTTACATTTTTAACTTAATTTTGGTTCATAACTTTTGAAAAAGTCAATTCAATTCAATTCTTTTGAATCATCGCTATTATTATCAATGTCATGTAACTAACTCATAGACTATAGATGGTAAACTTCTTGCCATAGAAAGTCATTGACAGGATGATAGAATAAACTTCTTTCAAAGACCCTGAAAATCTGCCTACTCCCTGTAGTTACTACTGGGTCAATATCAACAATACGTATTTTTTGTCAATTTTGGTGGCGGAATTTATTCTTTGGCTTTTGTAAAAAATAAGGACGCAGTTTAAAAATAGATAGTCAAAGTTAGAAGAATCTGTAAGAGGGCTGCAAATCTATCAATAACTTTATGAAATAATTCAGTTTTAAGTTCAGGTTGGCACCAAAATTGAGATTCGCCCACCAAACTTGAAAATCAGTGGAAGCAAAATTTAATTTCTTTCACAAACATCAATCTCGCCAACTCAAACCCACAGATTCTTTGGAGTTTAGCAGTATGTAATTCAAAGGATAATAAAACTCCATTGTGAAAAAATATTTTTCATTGTATGTAATCACAAAAACCATAATTCTATTTATTGCAAACAAAATTAGGTAAAAACTAAGAAAACCAATATGATTAAATATAAAAATATTTTAAATATTGGATTTTAACCCTTTAACTGGTAGAGGAAACTAGTCATGCGATTGAGATGAAACTCAGTTATGGGATGTAGGTCTTTATGTTTATATTAATTATGCCATAAAAAATAAAAATTAAGAAAAACTTGGAAAAATTATGATGAAAATTTTTAAAACAAGGAACAGCACACCAGGGCACTTCGCATTTGCCACATTATAATTATGTTGGACCTTTTGTTTGTGGTCGCGCTGCTACAAAGTCGGCAGCGCCTATAGGTGTCTTTACCTTCTGGTAAGTGCTCACTAACATTAGCAAATCGGATATCTTCAGGAATTCCAAAAAGTTTCTTCTTGCGACTGACTGCCTGTACACTATAATTTTTTTTCTTTGCCAAAAATTTTGGAACAGATGAATATTTTCGTTTTCGAAATGTCAAGTTATTTACAAGTTCTCTGGCAAGCCTGAACATCTTTTGGCTCATAGGATTAAGCACTCTTGAATTTTTTGAGCACAATATATTGGAATTTGTTATTGCCACATCAAACAAGAAATAAAACAATCATTTCCACCATTTCCTGTTTTGATGAGCGACATGGATGGGTGGAGTCGATAGATTTGACCAGCAAGAAGCCGTGTAGCTTTTTGCTGGTGTAATCTATCGACTCCACCCATTCGCTTTGAGTATTCTAAAACTGAGCGTGGCCAGGAAATGGATCTTTTACTACAATCCTTTTGTGTTCGGTGACAAATAGCCTCCTCTTTTAGTTGAAAGGCTGTACTCAAAATGGTCACTAATTTTGTGTCCTTCCAGATGGCAAACCCCACATTGTTCCGAACTCAACTCAAGACATCTGGGATTTTTTTGAAATCTCTGAAGTGTCATAGTCTCAGCAATCTCAGGGACACATAATGCTGGATTACTAGACCAGTAGTCTTCAATTGATGGTAATTTGTGTATCCCCATTTGTTTAGCATTCCAAGTTAATCCTTCAGTTCATTTTTAGTAATTTCGGTAAAGTTTCTTATATTTGATTGTCTTGCAAACAAGTTCGTTAGAACTAGCAGGTTTTCAATAACTTCACTATCAAAAAATGATTCGAAAAAAGCAATTGGTCTTGATCTACTTGGAAAATGAATCTGCGATTGAAGTTAGTTTTCATCAAAGGAAGGCACATTTACATCATTTGTCCATCTTCTTTTTCCAGTCTATTTCATCTTCACCAGAATCGAGTTCCTTCAAAAACAAAAGGCCCTACCTTTTGTTGGTGGTGGTGACACGAGATGTAGAATTAAGAGGTGCGTTAGTGACATGAGTTGTAGAATCAAGAGGTGGTGCGGTGGTGATACGAGATGTAGAAGCTAGAAGTTGGGCAATGGCAGCGCTAGATGTTGCAGCACAAAGTACTCTGACACTTCTTTCTCCTTCTATTTCATTTTCTTGACAATCTGTTGTATTATCAATATCCATGGTCCTGTTGTTGCTCTCTGTATCGGTTTCGTCTTCACTATCATATTCAACATCTTCTTCCTATTCATCCGTAGCTTGTTCGGGCCCATGCTTTCCACGTCTTCTCCTTCTAGTATATTTACTAACCATCGGTTCCAAAATAACGACACGATCTCGTCATCGTGCAAAGATACGACGTCGTTCATCGTCGGACGACACGATTGTGATTGTTGGATAACACGCCCGTGTTTTCCAGCGATGAACGAGACGTTGTACCGTTGTACAATGATGAAGTCATGTCGTTATGTTGGAACCAGATCCTAACTGGTACATAATACAGTACATTTAAATATTTTAAATATTTTGGTGGCAAGTTTTCAATTTTGGTGGCGAAAAATGCCACCAAAACCACCAAAATTGAGCCACCAACATTGAAACCAGGCGTAAAATAAATCTCTAAAAATAGAGGGTTTAAGTTACAGTTAAAATAATAACAATGATGTATGTGTAACCTAAATCACTACCTATAATGTGTACTTAACTGGTAAAACACTTTGTATTCAAGAGCAAATCGTTCCACCAAATATTGAACTATTCTTGTCCCTCTTCCCGCGTAAAATGTAACTTACCTTTTTGGCAGGAAATCACAATACTAAATACACAACTGTCACACGCAAGTGCGGGCGCACGATTGAGGGATGAGCAGTAAATAGGTCGCATCGATCTCACACGCACGTAACTTTGATTTATAGTTAATTGAAAAAGTTATACTAAAATTCAGATTTTTGCTTGGACAAACTTTGATTCGGGTATCCTGCGCTTTTAAATAATATTTTCTGATATGTTTAAATTGTTTTAAGATAATGTGTTTTGTACATATAGATACGAAATAATTTTTTTTATCAATCCTTTATGGTTTTGGTGTAGTGAATGCATTTATGTAAAAAAAGGGAAGTGGGACAAGCCACCAAACTTGAATTTTGAAGTGATTTTTTTTATTCCTTAATTACTATTATACATTTATAATAAAAAAATGTTGCCTCAAGTAGATCAAGTTACACAGTTCACATAAAAAAAATAAAAAGGTAAATTCTGTCATTTTACACCGCGATTCCCAGTGAAGACATATAATATTTGCCGTTGGGATATTCACCCTACTGTGTCTTACCTGTAGTCATAGATTAATATCCTGTAGTAACTGTACTACTGGGAAAAATGGGAGTATTCATTCCATCTGACTTACTGTTAATAGGATTAGGTTGGTATTATTTTAACCATTACATATTATAATATACCTATTATGGACCTAGTAGAGTCACAGATAATTCTTAAAACTCTATCAAAATATCTATTGAGATAAATATGATATTCTCTGGTCACTGCGAACTATCGAACCGTTACTACCGGTTACTATATAACCGTGAGGTCTATGTAGCGTGTACAGGTGTATAAATTTATTTAAATAAAAGTGAATCGTGAAATGTGTTTCTAATCGCAAAACTCGGAAACGTCTGGACTAATTCGGGTAATTCTTTTTTTATTGTTCTTTGAACTCTACGAAAGGTTTTCATGGAGCGGCGGTAACGGAAACAGAAGTTCACGCGAGGCAGGCGCGGGCAACAGCTAGTAGCAAACAATATTAATTTCGGTTTATGAGACATTTTGTTCATTGCAGATTCTTATAACGACAGATTCGTTGTTTGACAGGAATTGGGCGGACGGAAACGAAACTTAGCTAAGCTAATATTCCTAAAGTGTTTTAAGGTGAAACGTTGGCGGTTTATTAGTACTACCGAATATTCAAAATGAAATTATCCAACGAATTCATCAAATTAAAATAGAGAGAATATAATTAAAATGAAGAGTCTAGGCTAATTCAATCTGTATATTAACATTCACAGGGGTGGGTCTTAATTATATATAAATTTTACAGCAAATGTAGGTATTCCATCCGTGGGAACTGCTGATTACAAAGGTGGAAACAGCTTAATCCATAGGTGGGAACGGCCTGCAGTCCGGAGAAAAGCTGCACTTAGCTGGCAGCTCGTCGTGCCGCGTCAGCTTCTTTCCGCCGACGTGGCTCGGTCTCCGTCCTGCAAGCACAAGGAAAAAGCTAAGTAGGTGTAAAAACATACTGCAGTGCGGGCGTGGCAGGGAAGTGAAAGCAGGTGGTCAAGCTACTTCCGGCACGTAGTGCAAAGTCATTGCAGTAAAAGCCACGACCCACAGCATTCTAAGCAGCAGGCAAATGCATAGAAAAGAACACACACTTAGTAAGATAGATTACCCTGAGGTCAATGGCCTCAAGGTATAGGTCATTAACATTTTGACAGATTGCAAAATAAAATGAAATCTATAAAAATTCTATAAAGTTAAATAGTTGCATAGCGCACAATAAAATTAGGCGATGGCTACTCCATGGGCTCACTCTGGTGTGGCATCGCACCAAACTTGGCCCTCGGCATGCATAGGCATGACGCGGCATGAAAAGTTGTCCATAGGAAAATATTCCTATGGATAAAATAAAGCAGACTTTACTCGCGTAAAAAGCAAAGCCATGCTGGAAGGAACTTCTCACTACCCGCATGCATCCGACGTTGTACCATCTAAGAAAATTTAGTATCAGCTGGGAATATAATATCAGCATATAATACTAACATTATACTCCAACTACAAAAATATAGGTAACAACTCGGATTCATGCGGCCAATGAGCCACCTGAAATAAAATATAAATTAGCACACTGTAAAGCCACAATTGCTCACCGAAAGTTCTGCCACAAGTAGGATCTGCCACGGTCGGAGGAAAAAAGCGGGCTCCTCACTGAACCGCACTCCCTTATAAGCCCTCTGGTAAAAAGGGGGGCAAGACCCTAATGTGCAGGTACAAAGTAATTAAATGCTTATGCATGCTAAACAAAAGCATTTTATAAAATATTCGTATGCTAAAGGTCACTGACCTATGATTGACCATAGACTGGCCGAGTCGCGTCCTGTCAATCATCGACCAGAGACAAGGAATCGATTATCATAGATAATCATTCCTTGAATGTAGAAAAATTTAGTGTGGACTGCGAATCGATACCAGTATGATATTCGATTACGCATTCCACAAATATAAAATAATGCAATAACGATTTGCATCGTTACATACCCCCCGTCAAAAGGTAGAATTTCTGCTAACAGAAATTCGATACTGTGCTCAAGACTGCAATCAATCTATGCTTACACATCTGTACTTCCTTACATACATCAACTTTCAAACATACTCTTACTTAGTTGCGGTTACCAGCAAAGACCATGGTAAACGCCTCCTATCAAACAGAGTTTCCAACATACAACCGTTGAAGACTCAACATAGACCAATTGAAGATGTTAGAAATCGGAGAACAGTATAACTGTTCTGCCTAGAAGAGAACATGAGCAACACAACCACTGTGTAATTTCAACCTTAAAAGATAAATGCAATAGGCTTGTTTTTGACCTGAGTTTGCACAGACCGCTCAGTAAAATAAGTACCCAGATACTGGATGAATATACCAGCTCCAAGAGAAAAATAAATCCCATGGTCAATGGTTAGTAGCCATTGCCGGAGACTATACGTTGGTTGAATCGCCAACGTACATAAACAACTATTGTCAAAGACAACAATTGACAAAAACAACAAAGTCTTAATAATCTGGTATAACCAGAGCTAAGAGGGAAAAAGTAGAATAACTTGGAATTACACAGTAGCGACAAGGTAGTAAGAATTGCAATATCAATTAAATTTACACAATGTTATTATGTGACAAGATAAGTTTCAAATTTTTGTAAGTTATTATGATATAACTTACCCGGTGATTATGCGTACATGCCTATTATTGAAGCAATATACGCTAACACTCGGTTAAGTGTGCAATATCAACATTACAACAACAATAATCAACCGGCAAAAAGTTTTACAAGAATTAAGTGAGGTTATAAAAACCAAAACAAAGTTTAACATTGACAGATGTACTTGCAGTAGAAACGCTTCGTTCTACTCAACGAAACTAACGTTCAGTAATACTAAACGACGTTCATTTGACAGCACTAAGTCAATGACGGCTGACATTTCTGACATATTGTCAGAACCGACGTGAAACGAGGTTAAGTTTGAAAACACAAGGTAAACAATTGAAATTAAATGATTAAATACCGGAATTACGTTAAAATCATGCGTAAAACAACAAGACAACCCGACCAATTTAACGTGTAAAGTGGAAATTGTATGGAAATACGTAATTGCAATGTAAGTATTTGCAGTAAGTTGTTGTATGGGAAACAATAACATTGTACTTTCTTTTGTTGTTAACCAGTGCCAGTAGCCGACTTAATACTCCTTTAACTGAAGAAAGGGTATAAGTACAACTGTAATGTTTATGGAGAAGTGTGACACTTGGTTACAACAACTGAATAACTGGAACTAGGACAAATGTTCAACAAAACTTACAACATTCAAGAACCAACAATGCGACATTCAAGAACCAACAAAACCACAAGGTTTAAGGTTACTCAATTATGAAATAAACCAAGAGATAACAACAACAAAATAACAATTTTATTTTTATTTTGAAATTAAATTAAGTTTTTTTTTTAACAGGTAATTTGAAGTATGTTTTTAATATTGTGAAGTGAACAATTTCACAATAGGTATATATTATTTTAATTTAGGTTAATTTTAGTTTAGGTAAATCACAATTAAATTATTATTCTTTGTAATTAATAAGTTTAATATCTTTTATATGCCAATCACCTAACACTTTACCAGACATATCAACGAGTTCATATACTAAGGGAGATTTCTTTTTTAGGATCTTACATTTGACAAATTTAGGTGCTAATTTTTTGCTAAAAAACTTATCCTTATCACTGAGATAAAAAGTTCTTTTCCAGACAATATCACCAACTTTAAATTCAGCAGGTTTTCTGCGTAGGTTATAGGACTGACAGTTCCTACTGTGAGCGTTCACCAAGGAAGCTTGAACTTTATCAAAAATTGATGATAGATGACCTAGGTTTTCTGCATAAGAGTCACGTGGCTCAAAGATAAGGGAGTTATCAAATTTTTCACCATAGTAAGAACCACAAGAAACAAGTTCACGACCATGAACTAAAAATGCAGGTGTAAAACCTGTAACTTCATTAACAGAACTGTTAATAGCAAATTGAATTTTAGGAATTAAAACATCCCAAATTCTTTGGTCGTTATCAATAAAGGTTGATAATGACTGTATAACCGTGCGGTTATAGCGTTCAACAGTGTTAGACTGTGGACAATAAAGAGGTGTATAATGCAAGTTAGGTATTTTATATTTAGCTAACAAGTTTTTTAGTGTGACACTAACAAATTGTTTGCCATTGTCTAGAACTATGGTAGATGGAATACCATGTACTAAGAACACATTTTCCTCTAAAATTCTGGAAATTACTTCAGCTGTTGCTCTCTTTATGGGGAAAAGTAAACAATACTTAGAGAAACAACAAGTGACCACAAAGATATACGAATTTTGTTTTCTAGTTGTTGGTAAGGGACCAACCAGATCAACACTGATTACTTGAAAGGGACGATGACAAGACTTAGGTTTACCCATAAGACCAAGTGTTGCATGATTTTGGTGCTTGTGTGATCTACAAGCATCACATGAGTTAACAAATTTCGCCACATCTGAGTACATTCCAGGCCAGTAATAATTTAGAGCTAGACGTTTATAGGTCTTAAAAATACCTAAATGACCAGCTGTAGGCTGGGAATGGTTTTCCACTAAAATAGCGGATCGACCTTCGAGAGGTACGACTTCCTTCCACTCGAAATCTCGTGTGAGAGGGTTTAAACTCTTTTTAAATCGATAAAGTTTATTATCAGTTATTTGATAATCCATAAAGGAAGCTGGTGAAGACTGACAACCATTAAACATTTTAAGATACCAAGTATCCGTGGTGTCAGGCACAAAACCAGAAGTAGATGAAGTAGGATTGTTTGTTATAATCGATACAGGAACTGTACGAGAAAGAAAATCGGGAACGACATTATCAGAGCCGCGACGATGTTTAATTTCAAAATTAAAAGCAGACAACCTCACACCCCAACGGGCTAATCGGCCGGAAGGATTATTTAGACTAAGAAACCATTTAAGAGCAGCATGATCGGTAAAAATAACAAATTTTTGACCATTTTCAACGTAGCAACGCCAATGTTCAACAGCTGACAGAACAGCGAGAGCCTCGCGCTCGGTAGCACTATAGTTTCTCTCTTGAGGATTTAGAGACTTACTCATATAAGCAATAACTCTTTCTTCACCATTTAAGTCTTGTGTCAACACTGCACCAATACCAGTGTTACTAGCGTCAGTGTGAATCTCAAAAGGTTTTGAGTAATCTGGACAAGAAAGAACTGAAGCGGAAACCAAACAACCTTTTAGCTTTGTGAAAGCGTCCTGAGCTCCTTGATCCCACAAGAATGGTGGAGCCTTTTTTCCTTGAGAAGTTAACTTATTTAACGGAGAGGCCAAAGAACTGAAATTAGGTATAAATCTGCGATACCATGAAGCAGCACCTAGGAAACGACGCACTTCTTTCCTATTAGTAGGCGTAGGATAGTTTTTTATGGCTTCTACTTTTTCTGGATCAGCGTGCAAACCTTCTGCATCCACAACATAGCCTAAATATTTAAGTTTAGCTCTAAAAAATTGACATTTTTTTAAGTTTATAGTTAAATTAGCTTCTTTTAGTTTCTTTAAAATCAATAAAAGGAGAGAAATGTGATTACTAAAAGATGATGACACACAGATTATATCATCAATGAATACAAAAACTCTATTCTCAAATTCTGGACCACAAAACAGTCGGTCTACCAAGCGTTGTTGAGTAGCTGGGCTTCCGGTGAGTCCGAATGCCATAGTTTTAAAACAAAATGTTCCTCGATTTGGGACATAGAAAGCAGTCTTACAACGGTCTTCCTTTTTAATAGGTATTTGCCAGAAGCTTTTGGACAAATCTAAACTAGACAAGTATCTAGCATCCCTTAAGTTGTCAAGAATTTCAGAAATATAAGGTAAGTTATATGCATCTTTTCTAGTGACTGAATTTAATTTTCTACTGTCCAGACAAAATCTAAGTTCGCCATTTTTCTTGGGAGTCAGCAGAACTGGGGATGACCAAGGACTTTCAGTAGGTTCAACAACATCATCCTTCAACATTTCGTCCAGCTGTTCGCTGAGAATACGTTGCTTTTCCGGCGACATTCTATAGTAGCGTTGCCGAATAGGAGCAGCGTCACCTGTGTCGATGGAGTGTTCAACGTAGTGCGACCTAGGCCACGTTCCTCGTAAGAGATATCACGGAACTGGGCGACGATGTTATCCGCTGTAACCCTCTGATCAGAAGTAAGGTGATCATACGACTGTAGGTGTTCAGAATGCACAGCATTAAGCTCTCTCAATCGAGAGTCCGATTTGTCCAGCAACAAAATAGAATCTAAATGTTTGGGAAATAGACCAAACGACCTCCAAAAATCTATACCAAGAATCAAAGAATTAGTTATCTGTGGTACAATATGGACATTTAAAGTTTTAACTTCATCCTGAAAAGAGATTGGCAAGGAAACAAAACCTAAGGATTGAATTTTTTCACCTCCTGCGGTGACTAAGTTTAAAGGTTGTTTATTAAGTTGAACAGAAGGTTCCAAAATTTTTTTATGGAAATTATTACCTAGGATAGTGACACAAGAGCCAGTATCCAACAAACCAGGAACTTTAGTGCCTGCAATAGACACAGAAACATAAGGGGAGTAACCAATATTAATGTTTTTGCAGACTGTAGAAACTTTGTTAAACTGAAAAAACTTTGATATAAAAGACAGCCAGTTCTCCCAATCTGGTCTATCAAAATTAGTGCTTCCACAATCTGAGCTCACTAGTTTTTTGATTTATTACAATTTGGACACTCTGGTAAACGGTAACCCTTATTTCCACATCTAAAACAAATAATAAAAGTTTTAGTACATTTATTTAATTGATGAGAGTTGGTTCTGCAACGGGGACAACTAAATTTGCGACCACTGGTCTTTTGATCGACCGCGTTAACCTGCACTTCAGCTTCATCAGTACTATTTAAATTTTCAATGACATGGACTGTTTGTCTACCCTCATTATTTTTATTATGAAATTTATTGTGAAAATTATTTTGATTTTTATTGTTAACATAGTTTTGTTTTACATTTTGTTTAGATTGATTAGAATAAGCGAATTCAGGGGCTATAGTGTCAGAAGTTTTATTAGGGGGTTCGCGAAATTGCAATAATCTAGACTGGATGCTTTCGAAATTTTTACAAATTTTTTGCAGAGTACTTATGTCGGCAATACTAGCAGAAGAAGCGAGGGTACTAGCATAACAGGGACGTATGTTATGTAAGAGAATTTCCAGCTTGTCCTCTTCGTTTAAAGCTTTATCTAACCGAGAGAACATACCATGCATAATCGCAAGATATATGGTGATGTTTTCTGATTCTCCCTGTGTCCGAGATCTAATTTCAGACATCAGCCTGTAATCGTAATCAGATATACTGAAATCCTGCCTCAGTAGCTCGGCAAGATCGGACCAAGTCTTAACTTGAGAACTAACGCATCTGAACCAATGCAGAGCATCGTCAGTAAAAATTTCGTACGCAAAAGAAATAATTTTATCCTGGGGAATAGAACGGCTGAGCATAAACTCATCAACTTTTTGTATGAAGGCACGTACACATGTCTTTCCTGAAAATTTAAGTTTGGAAATTTCAGAGTAAATTCTCCTTTCACATATAACATTGACTGGAGTCTCTGGCACTTGCTCTGAAACAACGGTACTCGATTCATTACCCTTCAATGCAATCAATTCGTTGTATTGCGATTTGAAAACATCCATAATGGCTTTGTAAACCTTCTGCGACTCGGGCAGTGTATAGTCAATCCTACTCAGCCTGTGGTAAATATGATTGAGCAGGGTCTCAGTACGGCCAAGCAAGTTCTTGTCGAAACTGGTTTTTAAAGTAGCAAGACTAGAAGATGACTTAGAGAGAGAATCTCTAACCCCTTTGAGGTCCTCAGCAGGTTCCAGGTGCGACACTAAAATATCCTCCGAAGGATGTAAGGGAGCTAATTTAGAAATTTGCTTCCTCAGCTCTGCAACTGAGTCAGAGCTTGTCTCACCTCGCACTGCCACCTCATACTGAAGTTCGGCCTTATTTAATGAAAGGAACTTAATTGTATACATGATGTCAACTGTGGCTAAACACGTGTACACTAAGTTAAAATTTTATGACTTACCAGTGTAAGAATGTAACAACAAAAAGAAAAAGGAACAGTATTAACTGTAATAAAATTTTTTTAAATCTAAAAGATTTAAATCCCAATAGTGTAACTACAACTAATTGGTCCAGTGCTATAAGCACTAGCAGGTATAAAAATATAAAAGTGATAATTTAAAACACTTTAAAGCATTAATAAATAGCAATAAAAATTTAATTTAATGCCACTTTCAATTCAATGCATCCATATAATGCCACCTTGAAACAAGGACACTAACAATTCAATTTTAAAAGCACTGGTAAGTCACAAGAAAAATTAAAATTAAAATAGGGTACTTACAGACCGTTCCCACAAATTAGCTGTAAAAAAAAACCGTTAACTGGGCGCCAGTGAAACGTTGGCGGTTTATTAGTACTACCGAATATTCAAAATGAAATTATCCAACGAATTCATCAAATTAAAATAGAGAGAATATAATTAAAATGAAGAGTCTAGGCTAATTCAATCTGTATATTAACATTCACAGGGGTGGGTCTTAATTATATATAAATTTTACAGCAAATGTAGGTATTCCATCCGTGGGAACTGCTGATTACAAAGGTGGAAACAGCTTAATCCATAGGTGGGAACGGCCTGCAGTCCGGAGAAAAGCTGCACTTAGCTGGCAGCTCGTCGTGCCGCGTCAGCTTCTTTCCGCCGACGTGGCTCGGTCTCCGTCCTGCAAGCACAAGGAAAAAGCTAAGTAGGTGTAAAAACATACTGCAGTGCGGGCGTGGCAGGGAAGTGAAAGCAGGTGGTCAAGCTACTTCCGGCACGTAGTGCAAAGTCATTGCAGTAAAAGCCACGACCCACAGCATTCTAAGCAGCAGGCAAATGCATAGAAAAGAACACACACTTAGTAAGATAGATTACCCTGAGGTCAATGGCCTCAAGGTATAGGTCATTAACATTTTGACAGATTGCAAAATAAAATGAAATCTATAAAAATTCTATAAAGTTAAATAGTTGCATAGCGCACAATAAAATTAGGCGATGGCTACTCCATGGGCTCACTCTGGTGTGGCATCGCACCAAACTTGGCCCTCGGCATGCATAGGCATGACGCGGCATGAAAAGTTGTCCATAGGAAAATATTCCTATGGATAAAATAAAGCAGACTTTACTCGCGTAAAAAGCAAAGCCATGCTGGAAGGAACTTCTCACTACCCGCATGCATCCGACGTTGTACCATCTAAGAAAATTTAGTATCAGCTGGGAATATAATATCAGCATATAATACTAACATTATACTCCAACTACAAAAATATAGGTAACAACTCGGATTCATGCGGCCAATGAGCCACCTGAAATAAAATATAAATTAGCACACTGTAAAGCCACAATTGCTCACCGAAAGTTCTGCCACAAGTAGGATCTGCCACGGTCGGAGGAAAAAAGCGGGCTCCTCACTGAACCGCACTCCCTTATAAGCCCTCTGGTAAAAAGGGGGGCAAGACCCTAATGTGCAGGTACAAAGTAATTAAATGCTTATGCATGCTAAACAAAAGCATTTTATAAAATATTCGTATGCTAAAGGTCACTGACCTATGATTGACCATAGACTGGCCGAGTCGCGTCCTGTCAATCATCGACCAGAGACAAGGAATCGATTATCATAGATAATCATTCCTTGAATGTAGAAAAATTTAGTGTGGACTGCGAATCGATACCAGTATGATATTCGATTACGCATTCCACAAATATAAAATAATGCAATAACGATTTGCATCGTTACAAAGGTACCTACAATTCTGTCAAGATGGACGTTTTATGGTTCGGTAACCGCGACCTTTGTAACATATACAAAACAGGATGTAGAAATGAAAATGATAAAACTTAATAAAAACATATTTAATTATGTAACGATTTCATTAAAATTAATGTAGAATATCGATTATGTACAGTTTGTATAAAACATTGTGCTTCAGTTAGACGCGGCGGCGATGGCTCCGGCCGTGAGAGGGTCCAGAATGTTCTCCACCTCCGCGAATATCGCGTCCACACCCTGCTCCGCATTTATCTGGCAATTAAGAATACTTGGACGTTAGAAACTTCATCTAGTACACATAGCGGTAAGCCCCATTAAGCTTCAACGAAACTGAAGTTGCCACAAGACGACTTTAATATCTCAAGAACCAACTTATAGTTCATTTGTTTAGGTACTTAAATGAATGTAAACAATCTTGGGCTGTCTTTTTAATATGTTTTGTTTAAAAACTCAGTATAAAATACTTTTCTGCTTATAAATGCATTGTAAAGACTGAAAACAGATATCGAAATACTAGTTAGTTAGTTAGTCTAGTTTATTTGTTTAACGTGTGTTTTTATAAAATATTTCCATAAGATTGTTTATCTATCTTTAAGTATCTAAACAAATGGAGTATAACTCAACTGTGTCGATGTAGGTAAACTTTTGATATTGTGGCAAAGCGAAACCGGTTAGATTCAATAGTAAATACCGTGGGGAAGTACAATGTGATATCAATAATAATATGTTGCACTAAGTGCCAAGGAACATTATGAATAGTCTTGACAACCAATCAGTAAGTCTCAAGAAGGATCTTCAAGATGGCGGATTCAGTAGAATGGTCAAAATTCTAGTTGACGAAAACTCCAGCTTCCTTCCAGTTGCCTAATGTAAATAAGGGCTAAGAGTTAAGGCAGCACTTCTACGAGACTGCCAATCAGCAAGTGAAGTAAATGTAGATCTTTTAGTATAGACCAATAGTGACCGCTGTACCGTATCTTTAGTACGCGCTGTAAGGTGGGGGACATGGTAAAACAAGAAAAGAAAAAGCATGAGTCGAGAGTAAACGTGATGCCGCCGTGAGCATTAGCGACGGACTGACCAAATCTGACGGTTGATACTACCCGCATCTTGCCGCGCATATATCCAAGTTACGATACAGCAGTTACAATCAAACTGTGGTATCAAGTGGAAATAGCTAACCAAAACTTGCCACGCAAAAAAGGTGTGATTATTAACGTAGAGTGGTGGAAACCAGCTCAAGTTGATATAGTAATAAATAGAGCCCATAAGTAGTAACTCACCCTGCACAGTTTTTCTGGGTACTGGTCTAGGACCTGCTGGTTGTTGTCGAGGAAAGTCTTGAGGCGCAGCTTGATGGTGTCCTCGTTGTCGTCAGCGCGGCCCGAACTCAGCGCGCGCCCCAATAACCGTTTCGTCAGGGTCTCGCTCGACGCCTCGAAGTAGATTATCACCTGTAGAGGAAGAACCTGAGCGTCATCCGGCTTGGGAAGAGAGAAGGACTTTAGGTCCATATTGGCGAATGAGGTATCTTTGAAGTCGTGACCTGAACATGGTGTTCAGTGATTTTGTCTTTTGTATTTCTATGGGGAAAAACCAGTAGATGAGTCTCTTGGAAAGCAGTCATCGTTACAAAAATGGGAGAGCAAAATGAGGATGCATATTTTGCTATATCCATATTTCCCTTGAGGGGTTTTGTGGAGTAGGTAATTCAGACCGTATCGACGTGCTTGGGCAGAAACAGAAACCACATTAGGTACGCTTATTCTCTCATGGAGGAAACTCTGAATGTGTGGAGAACATGAGCAGCTGCCCAAAACGACATTCGAGACCACTCAGCAGATTGTTTCTAGCTAGTCCCTATTTTTTCTACGTAGGTAAGTATATACTTATAAAAGCACTTTAATCTATTGATCGATCAACATGCAAAGAGATGAGATGACCCTGAAATTTGCTGAGCTGCTGGTTACTTACTGTGACAGGAGCGATAGCCTTCTCGAACTCGATGCCCTGTGACTTCTCACGGGGATAGCCGTCGATAAGGAAGCCGTTGGCCTCAGCTGCGCGGGCTTCCATCGCTTCCTTGAGTAGGTCCAGCACAACGTCATTGGGGACAAGCTGACCTGGAATAATAAAATATGGGCGTACAGACACTTGATATGGAAAATGAAATGGTCATTGAGTTACATAATTCAAAAGCGTGCATACTCAGAGTGATTAAGATACATAATTGGCCGAAGAAGCGAAACCAGCAAGAGTCATCATATCGACAAGGTGGCCGATTTTTCTTTCATCTGTATCTATGCTTAGATTGATCAGCTCCTATTTAGGGGACGCATTTCTTAACCGATGTTCACCGAATTTGGCATACGTATGATTTGATTAAAAAACATTTGTCAAGAGATTTTTTGGTAAGGGAAAAAAGGGGTAGTTCGTTTGCTTAGAAACCAAGGTCATACAGAATTTCTCACGGGTTATTATGAAAAAAAAGGGGGTTCGCGAGGTCTACGGTTCGATGAGCTACCAGGTAGGCTTTTTAAACCACTCAGGTGGCAACCAAGCACACGGTCCACCTGAATTGCTTACCGTGGCCTATGGACGTGTGCAACATCAGGCGCGTCACGTATGACGCGACTGATGTTGCCCTGATTTCTTACAGTTGCGCAGCTTGGTTATTTATCTAAAATCCTAGGTGACTACAATACGGCACTCTTAAAGAAGTTCTTACAGTTGCGCAGCTTGGGTATATACCCCAGCAACTGTAAGAACTTCTTTAAGAGTGCCGTATTGTAGTCACCTAGGAAAACCACAGCAGGGAGATTATTCCACAATCGCTTAGAGTGTGGAATAAAGTTGTCTTAAAGAAGTCTGTATATATTAATTCAGTACCTACCTTGTTCCATAATAGTAGTCAGGTTCTTCGCCCTGTCCGAGCCACTCTTCACCTCCGCCCGCAGTAGATCACCGGTAGACAGGTGGGTGAAACCATATTTGGCGATGATCTTTTCACACTGGGTGCCCTTGCCGGAGCCGGGACCTCCCAGAACCCACACAATGGGTTTATCAGCGATGCTTACTGGTGGCTGGAAACATCAAGAGAAGAGAGATTTAGATAATTTGTACAATATAGGGAGAGCAGTCATCCTTTGGTGTCGATTTTAAATACTTTGCATATTTCTCATCATTCTATTAGCCTATCCCCAACTCAGAGTTGGGGTCGGCTTTCCAATCTAACTAAGATGCGGCTGAACGTTGATATGTTTCGTGAATCGACTGCCATCGGACATCCACAACCAAATTGGTGATATCGAAGTTCTGTAGTTAAGCTAGTCGAACCTTTGAGAGCTCTAACTACCCGTAACGACTGCCATAGATGT
Organism: Pelosia muscerda; assembly: GCA_963691645.1. NCBI lineage: Eukaryota > Metazoa > Arthropoda > Insecta > Lepidoptera > Erebidae > Pelosia > Pelosia muscerda. The sequence goes on from OY829100.1 coordinate 2,456,861, forward strand.
TCGTATAACAACCGAGACCGACGGCTTAACGTGTTCTCTGAGGCATGACCAGACCAGTGGAAATAGCCATATTCATGCATACAATTCTTGCACTGAGCGGGGATCGAATTGCATACTTCTTCTACTGCCTTTTAAACTTATCATACCGTCCCACTTATTTGGGTGCTTCTTTTTATAATATTTTAATTACCTGGTAAACTTTAGGAGCTGATATGGATCGTAAATACCTACCTACATAAATTACTACAAACACCCCACCATTCAAGGAAACAAAGTTATTATCGTTTTTAAAATGTTAAAAAAAAGCGCATAAGTTCTTGACCTCATATTATCTTAAACACGATGAGCAAATATAATATCAATGAATGTGAAATGCGATGGTCACATAGCTCCTTTGCCTTTATTAATCAACTGCGAGTTTTCCTTCTCTCGCAGTGAAATTTTCCGCATTTTCCATTAGTCGCCTCTTACCACATTCGGATCGGATAAAATGTGGTGGTGATATTCTTTTTTCGTCACCACACGGCTTTTTGCCTCCTAAGCGCTATTTAGATGAATATAGAATTAACTAACCCTAGACCTGGCACAACAACCATATCTCAAAGTACAAGGCTGACAGCTTCCATCCTCATCCACTGAACAGTACATTGTATGTGTACGTAAGAACAGGAATGTTTAGCAATACTGATATAACTATATTATTGATTTTAGCTAGCTATGTGATACATTTTCAACGTTGACAGAGGCTAAATAAATATTATTGATTGTGTTTGACAGATTGCATAATAGCTTTGGCATAATAGTCAAAATATACTTTTTAAATCTCTTTACAAAGAGGTTGAATCGCTTCAAGGTGTTATATATTTATTTATTCAGATATTTAGTAGTCCATGTAAACACAAATTTTAGAAACAAATGTTAATAATTATAATTTTGGATATCATACAATATTATCGCAGGTTTAAAAGTGTCCGAATGGCAATAGGCTCCCCACCGATATTGGGACGTATACCTACATAAACTGGCGAAATGTGGATGCTAGCACCTCTCACCCCTTCGGCGATAAAGGCGTGAGTTTATGTCATGTTATAATTTTGCAAATTAAAAGTAGGAAGACCACAGGATCATTTATGTAGCCACAGCCAATGTCCCTCATAGGGCTGTCCCACCGGTCTGTCGAGGAAAGAGTTTTGACGCCATGTGTTGCGTCTGCAATAATTAGCTGTTAAGGAGACATTGCTTTGTATAATTATATTGCATCTGTTTGCATGCCAATTTTACGGCGAAATGTGCTTGGACTAGACAGTGCACTATATTTAATATTACAATCTTGTTGTACCTACCATGTGGTAGGTAGACACAAATAAATGAATATGAATATGCTTATTTATCATGGTAATAACAGATTAAATGGAATTATTTGGGAATTGGTAAATATTTCTTTCTAGTGAAATGGAAGACAGAAAATATATTCCAGAACAATCTCCACTTCGCCATTTAGACCCATACTTTAACTTGTTTGGTTCTAAAATGCAGATAAACATACATTACATAAATAGCGGTTTTTTTAAAAAAAAAGACATCTAGAATAATGCAATATTCATTTTCATGAGGTAACCCGACGGGGTCTTCTCCCCTATTGGGTTACGAGGGATATGTTGGCTATTATCTCACTTTCGGTAACTAAAGACCCAAAGACGGCGTGCGTTTTAGTCAGGTTGAGTCCGACATAACATACCCAACCAGCTCCGGAGGAGGGGTTTCTATCCGTGGGGATTTTTCACACGATTAAGAAAATAAGACGTGTGAGGGATATATTTGCTATCTCTCCGGTAACTAAAGACCCAAAGACGGCGTGCGTTTTAGTTGATTCGAGTCCGACATAACCTTTCATACTGACTCCGGTGAGATTAATATCCAGGGGGATTTCGCGCACGAAAATAAAGAGTCAGGTTTGAGTATTTTAGCCATAGAACTCGCATACAAAATGTTGTACAAAACATTCAAAGAAAGAGTTCATTACTGTATGTGTATTGATTTTCCAGCTGCCTTGATATAACTGTTGAAGCTCGATAATGCGAGGTCAGCATTAAAACTCCATTAAAGGTCTTCGATTTTTATTTTTGTAGGCAGCTAGGCAAACGAATACATTTAAAGCTTTTTTATTAACTACTTAAAGTAAGAAATAAAAAAAAGAATTACTCGAATCGGTCCACCCGTCTATTAGCTTTACGCTTAATCACTACATAGTATAAAATAAAATCGCGTTATCTGTCCCTATATCCCTTTGTATGCTTAAATCTTTAAAACTACGTAACGGATTTTCATCAAGATCAACGTTTATATGTATATAACATCATGCTACAACCAACAGGTGCGGAGCAGGAATAAAAAAGTTGCAAAAACGGGGTGACGCAGACGAAGTCGCGCGGGTCAGCCAGTAGTAACATATTTCGCGATTCATTTTTAACCTGAACAAAGGTAGGAAGGGCGCGTAGGTAGTCTTGAGCAAATACCTACTACAGATAGACAGTTTAATTATAAAGTGTTCTAATCCAATATACACAACGTAATCTAGTCCCATGATTTATAAATAATAATAACACTAGAAAAATATTTTAAGGTACACATTCAGTTTTCCGATTTAGACTAAATTATACAAAATTTACATTTACAATATTTAAATAGTCATATTTACATAAGTCTTAGTTAGAAAAGTTAGAACACCGCAATAATTCAACAGTGTATTAAGTTTAAGTTTACTTATCCACCCCATACTACTCGTAGGTCTAGCCTGTCTTGTGGAGTTTGTGTTATCGGTTCTAGAATGCGGATATACATACTTAGATACTTTTTTTTGTAAATACATATGTATCCATTAAACATAGGGATAGTTACCTAGATCTATGCAAATAGATTTTCACGCATGCGGAATGGGCGGCGATCAAACCCGCGCCTCCAGTGTGACAGTCGCGTTCACTACCACCACGCAATAGAGGCTGTCAAATTATTTCGCACTAGCATCGCCTCGCGGTTTCACTCAGTTAAATGTTGATACCGTCAGAATTATTTAGTCTACTCAGCACAATGATAAAATAAATGCAACATTCTAATGATGACAGTAGTAAACGATCTAGTAGTTTTCGAGTTTATTCATTACAAACAAATGTTTCATTTTTATAATTTTAGTACAGTAAAATTGTGATATTTAAATTTATTTGAATGTCAAAGTACCTGTGCGTCGGCAGCCATTGCTAACGAAGCGAATAAAAACCACACAGAGAGGAAATCTATTTTGAGTCTCTCTTGGCCGGCCGTTTCGACTCTACGGCGACGCAGACGAGCAGACAATGACGTTGGAACTAAGGCCATTGTCATTAACGATAAAGGCTTAAAGGCCTTATATCCAATATTGTATTGTGTACACATTTTTTATCGTGCGCAAAATTCCCATGGATAACGCATCCACTAAAATCGGTGGAGGTGATTATGTCGGACTTGAACTGACTAAATGGCACGCCGTCTATGGGTCTTTGATTGCCGGAGGTGAGATTAGACAAGACATATCTCTTACAACCGGGCGGACCCCGGAAATATTGTTAAACTAATTATATTTTTATCCTTAAAAGAATTAGAGTATGCGAGTGACATACGTATCTTTACACAAAATGTAGACCTGAGAAAGTGACAGAATATACGAACCGTGAAATATTTTTTATAAACCATTATCAACTTGTATGATTTTAGATTGACATGGTCATTTACAAATTCACTGTTAAATCGATCGGGATATTTACGATGTTTGTTAATTTCTTCGTGTAACCGAACCGAAATTAACAAACATGGTAAATATCCCGATCGATTTAACAGTGAATTCATTATCAACTTCATTACCATTATCTCTACACTAAATGTCACAAGTCACTGCCACTGACATTTTAAATTCGGTAACGCGGTAATGAGACGCGGTAACTGGATAATAAAAGAATATCTTCACTACCGAATGAATTCATAAGTGAAATGCGGCTCTATTTTCTACAGGAAAAGCGCACGTATTCATTTCTGATAATGGATCAATGATGACTGAAGATAAACGTGACATTGTCTATATGATGTGGTCTGGTCTAACTGCAATTTTTAGGGTTATAGAAGTCAGATAAAGTTAAGCCGTCGGTCCCGGTGGCCATACAAACATCTATGGCAGTCGTTACGGGCAATTGGAGTCCTCAAAAGTCCAACCAGTCTAACTTGAAACTTCAATATCGCCATTAGTCATTGGACCATTGGTTGTGGAGGCCATGGCAGTCGCTTCACAGAAAATCACAGGTAGACTGGAAAAGTCGACCCCAACTGAGTTGAGAAAAGGTACAGAAAATGATGATAGATTGGAAAAAGTAAAATGCCTAAGACAGGACTTGAACCCGAGACCCGAGACTAGTTAGTCTCTTACAGGGGAAATGCTCTGACTAACTAAGCTACAGGGCTCTAAGACGTATAAAAGAGATTATTCATAAGGAATTAACGCTAGTTTTTTTACTTATGTAGCTTAGTTAGCATGTATGTGTAAACAGAATCACAGCCCTTATCACTACATAGTACAAAACGAAGTCGCGTTCTCTGTCCCTATATCCCTATGTCATTATGTCCCTTTGTATGCATAAATCTTTAAAACTACTCAACGGATTTTGATGTGGTTTTTTAATATATAGAATGATTGAAGAGGAAGGTTTATATATGTATTTAACATCATTCTACAACCAACTGGTGCGGAGCAGAAATAAAAATGTTGCAAAAACGGGGTGACATATATCGTCGGTTAAAAGGCGACTTGATTCAAGCGCCATTTTGAGAACTTTACAGGAGAGCATTTTAAAGTTTATTTTTTAAGAAAAAAATTCACTGTTCCTAAAGTATATAACAAATATGTACAAATCTCCCCAAATAAAAAGCGGTATATTTTTTGCTAATTTTTGATTATATTATAACCAATAAAAGGTGTATTTAAAGCAAGTTAGATGTAACTTGTGCCATTTTGCACAATTCTTTGATCAGAGCAGAAAGGTCTATGTACACAATAACGATTTATGTATTCAAAGCAAAATAGTTTATGTGTTCCTTGCTTCCTGAAGAGATCAAGGATAAATGATTTAAATCACTTACCCATTTGTCAACTGTTCATGAATACATGATTTAAATCACTTTCCTATTTGTCAACTGTTCATGGACAAATGAGTTAAACCGCTCACCTAGTTGTAACTGTTCAAAGAGGAATGACTCAAATTACACAGTGATATAATATCTAATCATAGGAAATAGTTTTAATCGCAAGATTTATTTCAATCTGAATTGAGGAAAATAGCTCAAAGGTAATTAAATGGATTTCACGATGTAGGAAAAGCGAATGAAATGACATATCAATTTTAAGAAAAGTAACTTAAATAGATAAAATTGGTATACTTTTAAGAACATGAGACGTTAAAATCGATTTTGTGAAACGAAACAAAATAAAACAACGCTTTATGAAACAATTTTTTTAAACTATTCATTTACGTAAAATCAAGTAGTATTCATTTACATTCATAATCACTAATAATCCGTCTTCAAATATTAGTAATTTTCAACATCTTCAAATTTTGACTTATTGTAATTTTCAACTTTGGTTTTAATTATTAATTTACTTATAATCTCTAAACATAGGTAGTTAACATTTATAATTACTTTTAATCAGTCTTCAAATATTGGTAACTCTCCTAATTTAATTTTTATAATTATAATTGAGATTAAGTTGAGTGAAAGGGTTAATATACAAGGCGTTTTATATGATTGCTTTATTTTCAACAGATGGCTCAGTTACATGATAGAAAAAACCTGGTATTTTTTTGTTATAAAAAAAAACCTAGAAAAAGAAACTAGTTCTATTAGTGAATTGAACCATCTGTTGAAATTAAAGAAAATCAATAATAGTACCCTTTAGGAAATAAATGTGATTCGCGCATGAACTGCAAGGAATTGTGTATAGTAATACACTTATAAAATTACAAAGATAATAATTATTTTTAATTGAAAAATATTTTTGTTACTACCCACTGGAAATCAAGGTTAATCCCAACTAGTGCTTTCCCAACAAATTTACTGGTGGTAGAAATTTGATGGCACAAATTTGTCATAAATTTCGACCGGGTGGGTACCACCGTGCACATGTGCGGAAAACCCTCCATAGTAATCCAACCTCGGTTGGATTGCGTTCAGGGGTCAGCAAGTGCATAGCCGGGCAGAGGTGGTGGTAGTCGCAGCATTAGTGGGACCAGTGGGTCTTGGCGTAGTCTGGTGGGTATGGCGCGGGGCGACCCGCCGAGCAGGGAGACCCGTAGAAACGGTGGTGCCACTGGCCGCCCGCGGCATAGTACAGGGGCCCAACTGGGGCTAACCACCCTGGGAGGCTGCCTCACCAGGCCGCGCATAATCCCGATATGGTTCGTCGTGCCGGTTGGTGACCGGACGGGACCCCGGCGACCATATTCGGGGGGGTACGGGGGCCCTTCCGTTCGGCGCATCGACTCTCACCATGCCTCACAATCACAGATAAAACCAATCTCCCGCGCTTTGTCACGCGGTGCTGCGACGACAATCACCTCTTTTTTCACGCCTTCTCTTACCCTCTACCATGGCAGTGCATATTAGAGATTATGGCAACACAGCGGCTCTTCATGTTCCCACTAGCTCGCTTTTTGAGGTGGAGTCCACTAACATCTGTGGGCTCCATGCAAACCTCAACGCCGTCCACCAACATCTTGAGACGGCGAAACCAGCCATGCTCTTTCTGACGGAGACACAAATATGCCGCCCTGACGACACGACCTACCTGCTCTACCCCGGCTATGTTCTAGAGGAAAATTTCCGTGCCAAAGCCGGGGTATGCGTGTTTGTTAGGGCGGATGTTTGTTGTCGCCGTTTGCGCTGCCTTGAGGACCCATCCTTTTCTGTCCTGTGGGTACACGTAGACCATGGCTGTACTAGTCAAATCTATGTGTGCCTTTACCGTTCCCATACTGGAGATGCCGAGACAACTCGACTCTTTGAATATCTGAGTCAGGCGGCAGATGATGCGCAGGAGCGGTTTCCAAACGCTGAAATGGTATTTTTGGGGGACTTTAACGCCCACCATGAAATCTGGTTGGGCTCCTCCAAAACAGACCATGCGGGAAGAGCCGCCCACGCGTTTGCTCTGGCTCACGGCCTGACCCAACTGGTACACGAGGTCACTAGGATACCAAGGGGGCCGGGCCTAGCACCCTCCTTGCTAGACCTTCAGCTGACGAGCCACCCAGACCAGTACAATGTCTCGGTGCGAGCCGCTTTGGGCAACTCCGACCATTGTCTGGTCTGTTCCAAGGTGCCTATCATAGCGCCCTCACGACCAGTGCAGGGAAAACGGCGTCTCTGGCACTACTCGTCAGCTGACTGGGATGGACTGCGTGACTATTTTGCGTCCATCCCGTGGGTTGAGCGCTGCTTTGAAGGTAAGGACCCATCGGATAGTGCAACTGCTGTCGTCGGTGAGATCAGTCTGGGTATGGAGTACTATATCCCATACACTGATGTCACCGGTGCCCGCGGAGTGCGCCCTTGGTTTGGGCGCGAATGCGCAGAGGCTGTTCAGCATAAACAGTCTGCGTATCGCGCTTGGGTAAGGGCGCGCGCTACGCACGATTCCAACATCGGGTACTTTAAGGCAGCGTACAACAAAGCCACTAGGGTCTGCAAGAGGGCTTTTGTCAGAGCAGATGCTCAGCGCATAGCACGGGTTGGTCAAGAACTAGTAGCGCATCCCACGGGCAGCCGTGGCTACTGGCGACTGGCCAAAGCCGTGCAAGCTAACTTCTGCCAGCCTTCGCTGCCCCCCCTGCGTAACCCTGATGGATCCCTGGCACATGAGCCGCAAGAGAAAGCAAATTTGCTGGTTAATCTCTTTGCGGCCAACTCCCGAATCGACGACTGTGGTATGCAGCCACCGACTCTACCCAATAGTGACCACGCAATGCCTGATATTCGTATCAGGCAACGCGATGTCCGCGCAGTACTGCAGTCACTCGATGTCCGGAAAGCCAGTGGTCCGGATGGTATACCAGCGGTGGTTCTTCAAAAATGTGCAGCGGAGTTGTCTCCAATACTCACGCGGCTGTACCGACTTTCCTACATTTCGGGTACAGTGCCGACGGCGTGGAAAGAGGCGAATGTACAGCCGATTCCCAAGAAGGGAGATCGCTCAGACCCAGCCAACTATCGGCCCATAGCCGTCACCTCAGTGCTGTGCAAGGTCTTCGAGCACCTTATCAACACACAGCTCATGCGCCACCTAGAGGATCACTCCCTAATTAATGACCGACAATATGGTTTCAGGCCGAAACGGTCAACGGGTGATCTTCTGGCGTATGTTACCCATCTTTGGGGTGAGGCTATGGACAAGCATGGTGAGTCACTGGCTATTAGCCTAGACATCGCCAAAGCGTTCGATAGAGTCTGGCACAAATCGCTTCTTTCCAAACTACCAGCCTTCGGTCTGCCTCTTAGACTGTGCAATTGGGTTGCTAGCTTCCTGCAGGGGCGCCGTATTCGCGTTCTCTGTGATGGACGAGCATCGGAGTTCCTGCAGGTAAATGCTGGTGTGCCGCAGGGGTCCGTCTTATCACCCACTCTCTTTCTTCTGCATATCAATGACATGCTGTCCACCGGCAGCATCCACTGCTATGCAGACGATAGCACTGTACACGGGAGCTACCACGGACATTCTGCGGCCAAGCAGTCCGATATAGCGGAAAAGAGGCGACTTCTTGTCACTGGGCTTGACCGGATCCTCAATCACGTTTCCCAATGGGGATCTGAGAACCTGGTCGAGTTCAATGCCAAGAAGACGCAGGCATGCGCGTTTTCAGCAAAGACATCTCCTTTCCTTCCTCCTCCCACTCTTCAGAGCACACCACTGCCATTACAGGATAACCTCAATATACTCGGTATGGACGTGCGCTGCAAACTGAACAACAAGAACTATATCGAGAGCATCATCAAAACAGCTTCGCGTAAACTCGGAGTCCTGAACAGAGTGAGACGTTTTTTCACGCCGGAGCAGCGGTGTCTTCTTTATAAGACACAAATTCGCTCCTGCGTGGAATACTGCTCGCATCTCTGGGATGGCTCCGCAAAGTACTTATTAGATGCTCTCGACAGGTTGCAGCGACGTGCGGTCCGCATTATTGGGAGTCCCGAGGTCACAGAGTCCCTCGAGCCTTTGCAGATGCGTAGAGATGTTGCGTCCTTGGCAGTATTTTACCGTCTCTACCATGGTGAATGTTCTGATGAGCTCTTCCAACTAATCCCACCCTCCCCTTTCCTACACAGGACAACGCGTGCAGGGCTTAGGTGTCACTCGCATACGGTACAGAATATTCCATCAAGAACCAAGCGGTTCGGTGAGTCTTTTCTCTGCCGTACCATTAAGTCCTGGAATTCCTTGCCGGCGCACGTGTTTCCTTCTTCCTACAGTCCCGGGTCCTTTAAGCGGGGCGTGAAAAAGCATCTGATGAGGCCGTCAAGCTGAGCGCCACCATTGTAGCACTGAACGTGTTTGCAATGGTGACCCTCTTTCATGGGACTTTGCCTTCAGCTTAACATCAGGCGAGGTGAAGTCAAATTGACGTGCCATAGATAAAAAAAAAAAAAAAAAAAAAAAAAAAAAAAAACTAGAGGTAGAGAACTCAAAAAGAGCCTTGATAGTCTAAAGCTCACAACAATCTCCACTAGCCAGAATACCAGATGTAATTGATTTTTTTATAGTGAAGGGTATATCAAATACTTAACTTGATAGAAGACCATGCCTCGGCGGCTCTTCAGACCACTCTCTTGTTCCTTTAACCATTGCTACATCTCCTATTATCCAGCAACGCAACATCACACTACGCAATCACAAATGAAAACGTTTTTTTCTTTCGTCTCAAATCCCAATATGACATTGAAGAGACAACAAAAGACCTTTCTAGGCTTATCCAAGAAGTCACTTGGAAATGCACTCCCGAACGAAAGTATATGAAGTATGTTAATAACCTACTCATCTCGGCCCTAAAACTACAAAGGAAAGATAAAAGAAAATTCCACTGTAAATGGCAAACTGGTGAACGTCACTCGGACAAAATCGCTCTCAACAAAGCAATCCTTGAACTGAGAAAATCAATAAAAGAGTTTGAGAAGGTACGAATTCACATTTTTGTAGAATCACTCAGTGCACATAAGGTTAACAACTACTCCCTATAGAAGGCTACTAAACGTCTCAACCAACCCCAAGTCCCAAAACCACCTATAAAAACTTCAGACAACAACTGGGTTCGCTCTAACCCAGAAAAAGCTGAGGCATTTGCTAAGCATCTAGAAAACGCCTTTTCTCCAAATGATGCAGCTCCGAACACAGACGGAACGTCAATCGACCAACTATTGACAGAAAAACTAGAAAACACAAGTCCCCAATTAAGGCTCGCGATGCCACGAGAGGTGTACAGAGTCATCGCAAATCTCATAGACAAGTTAGCCCCTGGTTACGACCTGATAAGCCTAAGAATTTTAAAGGCACTTCCTCGATAGGTACTAGTACTCATCACAATGCTCATTAATGCCATTATGCGAATCTCTTACAACCTGAACCACTGGAAGGTATCCCAGATAGTTATGATCTACAAGCAGGTAAACCAGCCACATTAGCCTCGTCTTATAGGCCGATTAGTTTACTACCAGTATTGTCAAAAGCCTGTGAAAAAATACTCCTAGCCAGATTAGTCCCGACACTCAATGATTTGAAAGTAATACTTAACCACCAGTTTAGCTTCCGCCAACACCACTCCACGGTCGAACAAGTGCACAGAGTCTACAATTTATACAGTACGTAACTCTGTTGAACAAAAGGAATACTGCTCTGCACTTGTTCTTGACACCCAGCGGGCGTTCGACCAAGTGTGGTACAAAGTATTACTTTATAAAATAAAGACACAACTTCCGACTACCTTTTGTTGTTATCCTTAAACGTGCCTGGAAGGTAGAATATTCCTAGTTAAGGAGAAGGACTCGATCGAGTTTCTACGACATTAAAGCAGGTGTCCCTGAGGGATCCGTTCTAGGGCCTTATCTTTATAACCTCTACGCTGCAGATCTATCCAACTCTAATGGGATCACTACAGCCACATGCGCAGATAATACCGCTCTAACCCAGCCAAACTCAACTGGATATAATAGACACATGGCTGAAAAGATGGAGAATAACTGCAAGCACGAGTAATTCGGTACAGATAACTTTCACACTCCGCAGGGGTGACTGCCCACCTATAACCCTAGCAAATAAAACCCTATCACCTGTTAGCCACATTAGATACTAATGGTGGTTCACCTGGAGGGATCATCTAAAAACGAAGAGAGACGCCATGAACCTCAAATTTCGTAACTTGGACTGACTTTTGGGAAGGTTGTCAAATCTGACTGTCGAAAAAAAAGCTATTGGTGTATAAAGTAGCCATTAAAGCAATCGGGACATATGGCATCCAATTGTGAGGACTGCAAGCCACTCAAATATTGAAATTTTTCAACGATCCCAGAATTCAATATTAAAAACTACCGTCATTCATCACCAATACTCAGTTATTGCTCATGAATATTCGAATCTGTCCACTGTAAGAGAGGAGATAGCAAAACACTGCACAAGATATAAACAACGCCTGATAAACCACCCAAACGAGCTTGCCCAGAAGCTGCTACAGAGAGACACATCTGCATGATTAAAACGGGCGTATATTTTAGAGCTGGACAAGAAATACTCCAGCTAAAGGTCAATAAATAGAGTTACTGTTGTGACTCTTGCCTCGTAGGAGTTGTGGTCTCAATGAAGATCATGCTCGCACGCCGTTTACCACCCACATATCCGATTATAGTACCAGTATACTGATTGCGGATGAGCAGACCAGCAAAATTCAAAATAAAAACCAACGATCTTCGCGCGTTCAATAATTACGTACACATTCGACTAATCTGGCATCGCGCAGTAGACTGAACCGACCTCGAAACCACGCGTGTCACGCGTGTTGTGGGTCCAAGTACCTACCTGCGTTGGTTTGTGTTCTGTGCCAAATGCCATTTTTAATGCGAGGTGAAAGCAGTAAACTGATTTAAGTATGACATAAGTTTAATTACTAAACTAATATAAAGGAATTAAATGTGCAAATATTTATTTTATGCATAGAGAAAATTGTTCCAAATGGCATAAACACTAAAAACTGGTCAAGGATAATTAGCGCAAATCATATACTTCCATTATACTTATTCAGGTAAGATTGATTCAAGCAACAGAGATAATGTTCAAATGTTCAAGGCAAAATGACTTAAGTTGCATTCATTAATAAATCTGGTTGAAGCAAAATGAATCAATATCCATGTTAAATTAATTAAGATCAAGTAAAAGCAATTCAAGCGCCAAAACCATTTTATTTCATCCAGGGATTAATGGTTTAAACTACAGATAGTAAGAAAAAACATTATTTTTGATAGGTCTATACATGCTTTGAAAAAAAGAACCAAAATTGCTACACTTGATACCTCGTAAATAGAAAAGATACCCAAATTTGTAATGGAGCCAAGCGCCAAAAAAGTGCTCCGATTAACCTCAAACCCGGCTAGAACGACGCGGAAAAATTCCACGATTCCAATGATGTATATAACTCAATATCGCCCAAGGTGGCGCTTGAATCAATTCGCCTTTTAACCGTCGATATATTGAGCATATTCAAAGACATAATATCACTGTTATATGTTAGTAAAACCTCAAGTGTAAATACCTGAATATTTAACTCCTTATAGGAAGACTGCTTTACGTCCATCCAGTATCCAAATACTACTACTATCAGAAATCGAAACCGCGATTTTATAAACCCAAGATCACCGAACGACTGTTTCATTCCCAAAAAACACAAAAGTATTTAAAAAGCAGCAAATAACTATATTTCTATCAATTCTAGCACCAAAAGTACACAGTTTCGTCGACTTCTATAAATTCTAACTCTAAAATTACATAATTTCATCAATTTCTATCGATTCTGGCATCAAAGTACACAATTTCATCAATTACTAATAATTGTAACACTAACAGTACACAATTTCGTCGATTTTTATTAATTCGGACAGCAAAAGTACACAATTTCGTCGATTTCTAATAATTCTAACACTAAAAGTACACAATTTCGTCGTAGCGTTTTATACTGTATTGTAAACACTACGTCTTAGTGTGGCCGCCAAAGTTACGTTAACATGTCGTCCAAAACTATTTTGTCTTCAAATAAACATGGTACGTTTTGCCAAACTCTCGCCAACGAGCGCGCTGGTTGCGAACTGGATTATTTGGAGAAATGTGTCTTATAAGAGAATATAATATATTGATGTATTTTGTGTACCACCTACGTCCGATTCAACGTAAGATTGACGTAGTTTCTAATCATGAATAGAACCTAAACAAAGAGCGTAATAAGACAAAATCTTTTATAATAATACTAGCTGACTCGCGCAACTGCGTATGCGTCACCCCGTTTTTGCAAAATTTTTCACTTTTGCTCCGCACCAGTTGGTTGTAGCATGATGTTATATACATATAAACCTTCCTCTTCAATCACTCTATCCATTAAAAAAAACGCATCAAAATCCATTGCGTAGTTTTAAAGATTTAAGCATACAAAGGGACATAAGAACAGTGATATAGGGACAGAAAACGCGACTTTGTTTTATACTATGTAGTGATAATAATATTCGATAATGCGTGCACTCTTTTAATTCATTGATAATTACTTATATCAGTCAATTAATTATGCAGCCTATTGCAGTCGACTGCTGGACATAGGCTTTACCAAATGTGCGCCATTTTTCCCGATCATCCACTTTCCACATTCAGTCTATCCCAACCACCATTTTCAGATCATCAGCTCATCCGACTGGGGGCCTACCGTCTAAGTTTGTCTTCTCGCAGTCTCTACTCTAGGACTCGTCTGCTACAACGACCATCGGTCTTTTTACAGATGTGGTCACTATAGTATCCGCAAAAAACCGCCAGACTACCAAGTCGGCCATCGTGGAGCATCTACTGGAGGCAGGCACAACCGCACGAATCACTGGATTGAGTTTTATCGTCCACAAGTACTCTCCATCGAGTGACACTACTTGAATCCACGCAATGTGCGAGAAACGCCAGTCTGTAGCACTAGCATGCACTCCTATCGAATTCGTAATGTAAAGGTTTCGAGAGAACAGAGCATTGTGATTGGCAGTCTGCCTCTTGTGAACCTGTGTGCGTGTGTAGCCCGCCAATCGCAATGCTTCGTTCTGTCGATACCTTTACATTACGAATTCGATAGTATTTCGTGCTAAGGCTACTGATTGACTTCGGATTATGGTCTTCTGTTTTTATTGTAAGTACACCAAAGATAAAATAATATAACACAGAGAAATGTTTGCATATGGTTAATACAATTGTCGGCCTTATCGCTCTGCGGCAATCTCTTACAGGCAACCTTAGGGGGTGGGAGTTTTCCTGCAGTGAATTAAAAATATATTGTTAGAAAATTAGACTCATGTAATGCCCTTCTTAGAATGCAGTTTTCCGCAGTACTGCCTCGTGATCTCACGCCATTACGAACGTCAAGAATACATTAACCTCGGACTTGTTTTGATGGCTTGCCAAATTATTATCTACCGGTATTATGGGCACGCGATAAATATACTTCTTGTCTCATTTTATAATCTAAATATATTTTGAGAGTGTGTACGTTTTTAATGTAAACATTCGCTACCACACAGGTAGTTCGATTCAATGCAAGATGGTTTGATGTTTATTTTGTATTGTAACTATGTGAGATATGTCTGATATTCTCCAAGACATTAATTGGTAGTGCTTGTGCGGCTAAGCATGTAATTATTTTCCTTGCGATTTACACCGCATAGCAAGGAATCAGGTCGATTTTTTTTCCAAATATTTAGCTGCAACATTTTCGGTTAGGAATTTATTTTCGGCATACCTACCCATATTTTTACAAAGTGCCCGATTGGCGGCAATCGGCTCGCCCCCTATTATGTGGGACCGAAAATCATAGTTGGCGAAATGTGGGTGTTTAATACACCTCTGCCCACCCCTTCGGGGATTACGGGCGTGAGCATATGTATGTATCAAACTAGGTGAGAAAAAGGTAGAACATGAATGGGAGCATGTATTATCCATATCCATGGCAATCAGCAGGACTCGTTCCTTAGTGGATATAATTTAATGAAGCAATGAGTGTATACCTATTTATGATGTGAACCCATGGTTACAATTTTATGCTCTTCACGTTGAGCACTTCATTTTGGTGTCGAAGGTGTTTACATTATGTCAGAAGACTTGACAATGTATACATATTATTGCTCGTGATTGTACACCTACTATGTATCCGTGACTGTACATTGGTAATATAAGATGGTTCACTTTTTCATTTTCTCTCGGACGATTGATTCATTTATCGTTTAAAATCTATGTTGAGGCGGGTTGAAATACAATTGAACAATCATTTTTATTTTCTCTCAAAATGTCATCGGATGCCAAGTCGAAAGCGTTAAACAAGAAGTGGACGTCTGATATCAGCGTAGCTGGGCCCCTGTCGTGGTATTTCTATTCTATTCTATTCTATTGATATTATTCTTTGTACTTGATTCGTTTCTTTCTGCTTTAGTTCCCATTGCTCAATCATAATAGTGTCATATTAATTGACGGCCTCCGTAGATGGCGTGGCGGTAGTGAACACGATTACACGACGGCTATGCAGGAGGCGTGGGTTCGATCCCGCTCAGTGCAAATATTTGTATGCATGAATGTGAATATTTGCAGTGTTCTGTGTGTTTCTATGTATAATATGTATGTATTTACAAAACTATTCTTTTTTAGACTGTTCGTCTTTCTCATCAAGCTTTTGATTTAACACGAGTCTCTAAGTACTCGACAGGGTTTGAGGCCACTCTGATACAATTATCATTACATTGATTACCTACTAAATCAACATAACACATGTCAACAATCTTGTGTACTAAGTTCAATTACTTAATTAGTTTGTCTTTTCGTCCTGTTATGACTAATTGTGATATCAAAATTTTATGTTCGGTGCTCGAATTGATATAATATATCATTTATAAATCGTAATATCAGATTTAGGGACTTCTTACTATAGTCCATTTGTAACTATGTTTTATTGTAAAGTTCAGATTAAAAAATACTTTCCTGCTTCGAAACGCATTTTAAAGATTAATTACTGGTATCGAAACACTAGTTAGTCAGTTAGTTAGTCTAGTTTATTTGTTTAACATGTGTTTTTAGAAAAAGTTGCCACAAGATTATTTACTTTTTTTATTTACAAATGGAGTATATAGAACTAGAAAATAACTGTAGTTGCAAGTCCATAAAAAGCAACTTGAGGGTGTGCAACTCGTACATTACGAGACAGGAGTTTTCTTAATTTCTTGTACAAATGGAATGATCAACAATCTACTAAATCCGCCATCTTGATGAGGTTTTTTTTAAAGTTATTTTTTTTAATTGAGGCGCGAAACTCAAGTTTTTGACAACTCCAGTTTCGCATACCGCGACGTGCAAACCTAGAGTTTCGGTAAATAACTCCCGACTGCAGTTTCGTAATATTAGCGCCTCTAGACAAATGTGTGAGAAAAACTCTAATTTCAAATCGCGGGAACTCGAGTTTCGTTTTAATCGAGTATGAACCTTCGGATATTTGGTCAGCTTAGGGCCCCTATAAGTCCAAATT
Source organism: Pelosia muscerda (assembly GCA_963691645.1). Taxonomy (NCBI): domain Eukaryota; kingdom Metazoa; phylum Arthropoda; class Insecta; order Lepidoptera; family Erebidae; genus Pelosia; species Pelosia muscerda. The sequence continues at coordinate 2,473,717 of OY829100.1, forward strand.
AGTCTTGTTTCTCCCTTTTTCTTCTTCGGGGTTTCTCTGCAGGAAATATTAGGCCGTTACATATGAAATTGCCGTTCTGTTTGAAGAAATTGGATGAAACCCAATTTTTAGAAAATAACATTTATGTTTTTTTATGAATGACAAATCCCAATTCTTTGATTTTATTTCTGTATGTATGAGACAACATTAAGGAAACAGTAACTTTTATTAATTTTTTATACAGAGTTGAAAATTCTTGAAATCAACTTTCAAACAAAATATAAATAACGGAAATAGCTATTAAATTACAGTAACAATTCCACTTATGAATTTGTTGGCAAATTTCGGCAATTTCATAATGTAAAGACCTATTTATAAGCGGTTGTGAATTTGACTGCTAGGTCACGCGTTCGATACCCTCTTAATTAGCATGTATTTGCATTGATCTTTGTTTAAATAATAAAATGGTCGTATTGTTAATTATGTAGATAATAAGTGCATGCACTTATTATACTGATATTAACGTCGCCTCGTTAGCTTATTGGTAGGTAATGGCGGTAGTGAACGCGACTGCTACGCAGAGGGCGCGGGTTCAATCCCCGCTCAGTGCAAATATTTGTATGCATGAATATGGCTATTTGCTCTGGTCTGGTCGTACCTCCGTGAGAATGTTAAGCCGTCGGTCCCGGTTGCCATACGAACATCTATGACAGTCGTTACGGGTAGTTGGAGCACTCAAAAGTCCGACTAGCCTAACAACAGAACTTCGATATCGCCAGTTTGGTTGTGGAGGTCCGATGGCAGTCGCTTCACGGAAAATATCGAAGTTCAGCCGCATCTTACTTAGACTAGAAAGTCAACCCAACTAGTTGGGATTAGGCTCAGAGAATGTATTAACGTCGGTATGTTTAGTAGCTAACCTACTTAACTCTAGCCATGCGATCGGGAGATCCCGGATTCGAATCTTGACCTAATGGTGCAAGTCAGTAGTGCACACTACTGACGTGAACCTAACACAAGCTATTAAGCTTAGCTGAAGGGGTAAGAGGGTAGGTAGGGTAGGTACACACGTACTTTTGTGTAGCAACTGTTTACAAACGATCTCAGCTAAAATTGGGCACCGGTAACCGTAACAACCCAGCAACAAGCAGCGGTAGCTTAGAGGTTAAGGAGACGGTCTTAAAATCGAATGGTTCCGGATTCGAATCCTGGCCATTACACAACTGACGTGAATTCAATTCCAATACAAGTCATTGAGCTTAGCTGGAGGGGTTAGAGGGAATATTAGTAATTTCGGGTGCTAATATTATTTTTAAGAGAAAAAGAAAACTTGAAAAAATAATGTTGTTTTTCTAGAAGTCTCTTTTTACGAACATATCAACTAAAATTATCGTATCAATTACTCCTATCATTTAATACAGATCTTATGTTTATCAGATATTCTTGTATATCTATACGTTAATTTATAAATCTGTTAAACAATGCATACATAATAGGTACTGTTACAATACACTACGTACATAAAATGTATTATCACAATTGGAAAGGCATTTAAAATTGTCTAGATCATTTTAATGTCAATGCTGTTGCCTCTGCCGCGTATCGCGGTAGCCTAGTGTTCTGGGTAATGGATTGCTGAGACGAGGTCTCGGGTTCGATCCCAGGTTTTACCATGGCACACACCAATGACTTTTCTATGTTTTCGAAGTTATGTGTGTATTTATCGGTACAGTACAGTACAGGTTTATACGTGCCCGGTTAATAGCAATGGCTCGCCACCTATAAACATTGGGACCTAAACATAAACTGGCGCAATGTGGGTGCTAGCACCTCTGCCTATCCGTATAAGCGTGATATTATAAAAAAAACTACATAATAAAAAATAAAAAAAAGTTAAACGGTATAATAAAAAATCGTAATTTTTTTATGCTATGTGTAGTGTGCCAGAAGTACTATCAACGTCCTACAGCTTTGGGAGTGTTTGGTGTTTTGTATTATAAATCTACACAACGCCATCTAGATTATCATTTTGAGTTCGTTGACTTTTACCTACTGGAGTGGAACCGTTTAACCATTTAACCCAGAAATTGAAGTTTCACCTAGCTCTCCATCAGCAAATGAGGTCCGTTTAGACCCGATGTTTACCTAGGCGTGAATATATAATAAAAACATAGCCTCTTTCTTGGCAGTCGGGTAAAAATGGTGTATAAAATCAAAGTGGGCAAGTGGGCTCCAAGTATTAAGAACCAATATAAGCTGAGATATGATACGTTTATCAAATCTAAATACACTTGACCGACTTAAATTGATTGGTTTAAGTACCTACCAACGATCCCGGGTTCGATTTCATAGGATTAGTTTCAAAGCAATTCTCAGGAGACATCTTAACCCAAATCTCGAAAGACGAATTTGGGTCATATCATCTTTATATACCCTTTCTACATACGAATAGATATATTTACGCCTATAAATCCTCAAAAGGGTAGGCAGAGGGGTATCACCCTGATTTCGGCTACTACATAATATTATAATTTACGGTCTCTATAGGGGCAAGCCTACTGCCCGCAAGCCATGGGTTTTTTTTACGTGTATTAAATTCTTATGGAGAATCTCCCTCCAAAGCCGGTGAAGCTGGTATTGTAGGATTCGAACTGACTAAACATACGCCCTATTTGAGTCTTTAATTACTGCAAATGAGATAGTACAAGACGTATCACTCTTGCAAGACATATCTCTCTTTAAAACTACTAATATACACACAGATTATCATTCATTAGAAAATATCGCACAGATTAAATAACACTTCTTTGTTGATAGAACGAGTAGGCCAAGAAAAGTTGCTGAAATTCAATTCGGGCGTTAGAATGTATTATTATTAGTTTTAATTGTATCTATGACCTAGCATTCCAACCATTTACACTAACTACTATCGCAATTTTATTCTTAAACACCACACATTTATCTCGAGAGAACGAACTCCTTTTCATTCTATTATTGCTGAAAGTGTGACGTAACATTCTATCTGAAACCGTTGGAAATTACGTAAAAACTTCAATTCTCACACAAAAGCACTAATTTTCATATACTAATCTTCTATTTTACAACTAGTTACATAGTCCATAATCTCATAAATGGCAATAATCATGAAATTATTAATAAAACTTACCATTTTAAATTCAAAACCGGCGCGTTATCAAAAAGATATGTATAGAGCTGCACGTTCGCACGCCGCGCGCTATGCGGACCAACTGCGGTCTAGAGCTCGGTCAAGGCCATGGAAACTGTGCCAAACAGCCAATAATCGACTCTGACAGCGCGGGAAACTTCAGCCACTACTGGTTTTACAGTGCGCGGCAATCCGCCCTAACCTAGAAATGTCAACCTTTTTTCTTTATTAATAATAACGAAGAGATTTTTTGTTGTCTACGCCTGTAAGATGAAGTAATATTAGAAAAATATTCAAGGCTATGAGTGATTATTATATTTAACAAACTTTATTATAAGGTTAGATCATTTGGGCGGCGCGCGGCGTGAGAGATATGAGTTTAAAAATATAAAAAATAATTTTTATTCTATTATACTCTGTACTTACATTTTTTATGAGATTCATGACACGGTAACTAGGACCTTTATGTCAAGTTTCATTTTATTTAGTATAAAAATACTGTGTATGTGTGGACTGAGAGCCCATTTTTATTTTTGCATATTTTTGCAGTTAAACTAACAATATTCCTTAGTAAAAGATGTGGAAATATTTGTAAAATGAATATTAGAGTTTGTAAAGACCTCATTCAAAAGATATATCGCTTTTAGTTGGTCCCTCAGTCAGTTCACACACGTAAGCTCTCAAATCTAGATATATAATGAGTTCACCAACAAATTTTGGTTATAGACTCTTAGTAAAACATGAATAAACATCTATACAACATTAAAAAACTTAATGTGAATAGATAATAAAAAATTACAAACGTTTACATGTGGTCCCTGAGAGACCACATGTATTTACTCAAAATAATAGAATATAACACGAACATTAAACATAATTCATAAGCCAATCGTTAGTAAAAAATGGAAGGAAACTTATAAAACTAAAGAAAGATCACAAATAGTGGCAAAAACTGTAAATTTCATGTTTTTGTTGGTGGTCCCTCAGTTCACACATTATGCAAATGCGAATTGCTAAAATATAATTAAATACAACGATTACAAACATGTGGAGCCTTTCAGTGCTTAGTAAAAATCTTATATTATCGATCTGTATTTATTTTGTCACTGGTTTTTTATTGCTTTAGTCACTATAAGTATTTTTAATGATTTTCATACTAAGCCCGGTATGGGGTGTCCACACTTTAGGAAAAGTACTGTTCATTTACTGACACCCATGACGTGACGCTCCGGTAAGATCCACCCGATCACTGTAATGTTCGGATCAAGGTACAGATGCAATATTTGGATCTAGTAATTGACTCCAGGTGGTACGGTTCACTTCGCAGGCCATCAGTGCTAAATCCATCTTGTTAGTTTTTGCTAAACCTAAGAAGACCCAGAATTAGGTACTTGTGCTTTTTCAGTACACCGATATGATAACATATCGAGTAAAACGGGGTGAATATAGATCAATGGGTGAATAGAAACTGTAGTGTTTGTGTAACTGGCAACACTGTCTCGGGCCACATCGTGGTGGGATGAAACGTCAATATGACATAACAGCAGAGTCGGGAGGCGGGAGTTATGAGCGTTATCATCTGCTCACGTTGGAGGTTGACGAGCCAGTGACCCTAAGTTATAAGTGCACTACAAATTGGCGACGAGGTAAATAATACAGTCTAGCTATTGTGTGGAAGGATCGGTAAGATATTTTTTTTTTTACAAGAGGAAATGATATGGTAGCAAGAAATTATGTCGTAAACACTTAATTCATAAAACCTACAATTATGTGACGATAATATGATCACGACGCTGCTTACAGTCTTATTTATTTGTATTACTATAATCCTAGCCGCCTCAAGATATAAAATCACCTTATTGATATACAACATACTAATTTCTTTTGTTATCAATAGAAGTAAAATTTAATGTCGAAAGTTTTCATTGTTTTTCGATTGAGCTATGCTGCGTTTGAGAGTGCCTCAAAGTAGTCAGAATTCCTAAGTTGATCATAATGCGTGCGATCATAATTATTATTACCGAAATAAAAATTACAGTAATAATTTATTATATGATTTTGGATTTATATGAACCATAGATAATGATACAGTAGAACACTTTATAGTCTCCGCGCCATCTAAATGACCATAGAATGACATTATTTGTTTTTTTTTTTTTTTTCTTTTTTGTTTCATAAATCCTTTTCGGACATTTTCAGAATAGGCTAAGGTGCTGCCACCGTGTTGCTTTGTCATCATTTATTAGATCTTTTATAATAGAATGACAAATTTAGCAACGCTAGTACCTACCGCCCGTAATTTTAGTGATTGGTTAGCGTATTGGTCTTGTATGTAGGTAATATATCGAAAAAAAAAAAAAAATGAAATGAGTGATAGTTATCCATAATAAATATCAACAGTTACTAAAACTTACGGGATGGTACTTAGTTATTATTACGTAATAAATATTATAGTAAATTGTGAATTAAAATCTGAGTTCAACAAATGCTGTGTAAGTATGGTATATTAGGGTCGTGGTTCTCAAATGCCTCCATTAAATTGGGGAATTTGTGTGGTTCTCAAATACCTCCATTAAATTGGGAAATTTGAGTAGTGGTTCTCAAATACCTCCATTAAATTGGGAAATTTGAGTAGTGGTTCTCAAATACCTCCATTAAATTGGGAAATTTGTGTGGTTCTCAAATACCTCCATTAAATTGGGAAATTTGAGTAGTGGTTCTCAAATACCTCCATTAAATTGGGAAATTTGAGTAATTTGAAATTTGATCCCGAACTATAAAACCAATTCCTCATGTAGTAGAGAAGACATAGGCGGGGATGTAACGGCTAGGAAAAAGAGACAGGTCAGAAATGAAGAAGGAATGTGATACACTTGAAGAAGGTAGTAGGTGAATTGATATTGGTTCAAAGAGGAAATGATGTAGAAAGAAACGGAAGTAAAAACTTGTTAATTGAGTGGTAGTATAATTGTTAGATTGGAAGTGAGAACTGGAAGCAGAACTAGTTAATTCAATGGTAGGTTGATTGTCAAATTGGAAATCGTAACTGTGTTTGTGGAAATACAAAGTTTTATAAAGTTTTTAATAAGGAAGGGATGTAGTGTTTGTGTAACTGGCAACACTGTCTCGGGCCACATCGTGGTGGGATGAAACGTCAATATGACATAACAGCAGAGTCGGGAGGCGGGAGTTATGAGCGTTATCATCTGCTCACGTTGGAGGTTGACGAGCCAGTGACCCTAAGTTATAAGTGCACTACAGAAACAAAATGGTGAACCAAATTCTGAACTTAGATTCATTCTAATGAAATCAATGTAATAATGATAAGAACTGTCAAACATCTAGGTAGATCCAGAAATATTGTCAAACAACTTATGAAACAAAATCTAACGACCATTTTCTCTATTCACCTATTGATCCCTATTATTAGTAACTGGTGTGTTTCTATCGAGTCTAAAAGCATTAATAAAACTTATTTGCCATAAATAAAAAACATTTGTTTAAATCCTATCATATAACATCCTAAATACATCAATCTGTATATACATCTGACACATCGACCAGTTTTTTTTTTTTTTATGGGTGGCAGACAAGCACACGGCCCACCTGATGGAAAGTGGCCACCGTGGCCTATGAACGTGTGCAGCACTAAGGGTGTCAGACACGCGCTGCCCACCCTGAAGGGAAAGGGGGAGAACTGGGAAGGGGTGGGGAGGCTAGGAAGGGGAGGGGAAGGAGGAGTATAGTGAGCTCTGGCTACCCTACTTACCGGCGGGAACACAACACGATGGTTATTATGACCGCGGTCTTCTGTAGGGTGGAGGTACTTCCCCAGTTGGACAGCTCATTTCGGGTGTATGTGTGGACTGAGAGCCCATTTTTATTTTTGGTTTGGTTTAAATGAATATTAGAGTTTGTAAAGACCTCATTCAAAAGATATATCGCTTTAAGTGGGTCCCTGAGTTCACACACGTAAGCTCCCAAATCATCAATTACGGCAACACAATTTACTTTTTTTAACTGTACTACTAAAATTATATTAATATTGTATTTTTTTTTATTATAGATGAATAATTTAAAAAAAGTAACGTTTATTTATATTATCATCATTAATTAAAATGAAATGGGCACTTATAAAAAAAACAAAAATCTCTTATAGATTAAAATTTTACAGTACCGAGTACAACGGGGTGAATATGATCAATGGGTGAATAGAAACAAAATGGTGAACCAAATTCTGAACTTATATTCATTCTAATAAAATCAATGTAATAATGATAAGAATTATCAAACATCTAGGTAGATCCAGAAATATTGTCAAACAACTTATGAAACAAAATCTAACGACCATTTTCTCTATTCACCTATTGATCCTTATTGTTAGTAACTGGTGCAATGTTTCTATTGAGATGATAAAACATCTTAAATACATAATTCTGTACATACATCTGACACATAGACCAGTGAAGCATGAAAAAATAAAGCAGTAATTTTATTCTATTTTAAGTCCACATTTTTAATTATATCTGTGCCCATTCGTTCTATTTTTTTTAACCATATCCGAGTATGAGGTGAAATGGCAATTCTAATTTGACTATCTCAAAATTTAGGAGAATTAGCTTAAGAATTGGCGGCAACTTGTAGTACCTAAATTTTGTTCTCGTTCGTTTTCGATAACTTGTTTAGCCATTCGGTTTATGATTTACAAATGGAAACCACTTGCTATCTAGCTTGTTTGGATCTTTTCAACTGCAGTCGGTTATTTTGATTGTGACAGTTGGACACTGCTATTCACATACAACTTACACTACTTGACTGCATGGACACCCTATTAGTATGGGAAACCTAATTTGTACATTTTTGTTGAAATAACAATAAAACCAGTGACAAAATAAATACAGATCGATAATATAAGATTTTTACTAAGCACTGAAAGGCTCCACATGTTTGTAATCGTTGTATTTAATTATATTTTAGCAATTCGCATTTGCATAATGTGTGAACTGAGGGACCACCAACAAAAACATGAAATTTACAGTTTTTGCCACTATTTGTGATCTTTCTTTAGTTTTATAAGTTTCCTTCCATTTTTTACTAACGATTGGCTTATGAATTATGTTTAATGTTCGTGTTATATTCTATTATTTTGAGTAAATACATGTGGTCCCTCAGGGACCACATGTAAACGTTTGTAATTTTTTATTATCTATTCACATTAAGTTTTTTAATGTTGTATAGATGTTTATTCATGTTTTACTAAGAGTCTATAACCAAAATTTGTTGGTGAACTCATTATATATCTAGATTTGAGAGCTTACGTGTGTGAACTGAGGGACCAACTAAAAGCGATATATCTTTTGAATGAGGTCTTTACAAACTCTAATATTCATTTTACAAATATTTCCACATCTTTTACTAAGGAATATTGTTAGTTTAACTGCAAAAATATGCAAAAATAAAAATGGGCTCTCAGTCCACACATACACAAAATACTTTATTCACTAATTTAGTTGGAATAATTGTTGACAATGACGATGACGATGATGGATGACAGTTGCCTCAGTAAAGTTGTGGGGACTTTACCTACTAGAAGTTTCTTTTAAGGAGATTTTGTCACCAACCCTTACACACAATAACATTCCACTTTCCTAGACTTTTGCGCTTTGTCTAAGCTGTGATGTCTAAAACTCCACCATTTTTATACATACGAGTAAAACTCGAATTTATACCGAATTTATAAAGTGAAACAGCAGCGATATGACACTTTTCGTGTTCAGGCCAAAACCCCCCGTACTGTTTCTGTAAAATATTTTGGTTTTTAGACTACAAGGGGCTTTCCCTAAAGCGCCTGTACTATAGTGGTGGTAAAAGTTATTTGACTATTCTTACATTTTTACGATTTGCTAATTAAAAGTGTTTTTACTTTTAAAAAGAGTCATTATTTATTTTTTATACAATATTTTATGCTCCAAATTCCATCAACAGATTCCAATGGATCGTTCTAAAATTTGGTACAGAGTGAGATTAGAGCTTGAAATAACACAAAGTCAACTCTTTATTTCGGGAATAGGATTTTTTATCCCTGGAACAGAGTGTTTGGTACTCTTATTCTAATTTCTGATTAACATGGGTTGAGGAAACGAACACGATCAAAATTACACGCTAGTTATGAAATAAAATTCAATGTTAAATATAAAATGTGCTTTTTTATTGTATTAAATTTAAAAAAAAAACTTGATTGAACATGTTTTCAATTTACCAAATTTATTAAAAACTATAAGCTATACAATATAATATAAATATGAATTAGCATATATTTGTAACATGGAATTAAAAAGTTAACTAAATACCTATTCCAAAAACAACTAGGCACTGCATTATATTGTGAGTATTAAGTATTGATTAAATTTTTTTTTTAAAATTACACAGTTTACATTCGTGATTATGTCGTCTCGAATAACCCATCTTGTGTCGTTCCTGGCGCAAAGGTACCCATTATGCTGGCTGCGTTGCTTCGTTGAATCTCAATGGCCTTCCTTTGCTCCACGCACGAGCCGGAACGGGAGTACCATTTACTGATTTTTTAAATATATTCATGAATAATAATATTTTTTTTATTCAGGACTAACAATAAACTAGCTCCAAAAAGTTCCTGGACAATTTGAAACTAAAATTGTATGAAGTGATTGATGCCACTACACAACTAATAGTCTTAGAAGCTACTGGATAATAGATCTACTTATTAATGTAATTAAGTTTAGGATACTACTTGTGTGAGTTTACTTATTTTCTTATAAAGAAACAAGACATCGATCTACTTTATTTTATTAACGCCATCTATGTTACACATATTGAGAACTCACTTGTACAGTATTTTCATTTTTTATTTTTTAATAGACCTGACCGGTTTCGCCTTACGGCATCCTCAAAGGTTTACGATGACATACGTCTGTATGTCATATATTCTCAATATGTGTAACAACAAATTCCACCAAGTGCCATCAATTAACAGTATAAATAGCCATCTATGTTACTATTGGTTAAACAAGACTTAAAATTGTCAAAGGATTATAGATCTTAAGGTGTTCAGGAACTTTTGGAGCCCATTGTAACTATAGATATTTATGTTGAAGCGCGACATTGACATTTGATGTACATTTTTACCGAATACCAATTACCAATTATAATATATTTAATAAAACAAAATAGGTAGATACTTAAGCGAATAAATCAATCTCGATTCCTTCATTATAAAATTAAAATCTAACGATTCATATAAAAGATTGTGCAATTAATGATAATAAATAATTAATATTATATCTACAAGTGAAAATATAAACCTATTACGTTCAAATTATAATGTATTCTTCTAATTTACTATGTCTAAGTTGGCCTCTGAACTATACTACGTGACTTACTTATCTAAAACGTAAAGCCTCCTTTCCACGGTCCCATATTTTACGGACGCGTTCGCGATTTAGTGGACTATTTACCGCGGAATGTGGGTCTATGATAGCATAGTGTTCAGACCCACAGACTCCCTTATTATCGCGTTGCCGAATTTAAAATGTTTGCGGCAGTGACTTGTGACTTTTATAGTGACATTGATGTTACTGCAATATCTATTTCTGTTAAAGTTGTTAATGGGGAAATAAGTTTACTGGTGTGGCTAACGTGGCTCTGGAAGATTTTCTTGAAAACCTTGACATTGGCGTCTCGCCATTAATAATTTTGTATTACATTTACATTGACATTGGCGAAATTGCGGCGAATTTGCAGAAGAAGCCGTTTTAAGAAGAAGAAGAAGTTGTTAATGGGTTATATAAAAAGCGCTTTACGGTTTATATGCTCTGTCACTTTGTCATACCTAGGTTTTGTGTAAAGATACGTGTATGTCACTCGCATACTTTGATCCTCCAAGGATAACTTCATGGTTCAGACACGTTTGTATTGTATATAGGCCATAGTTCAAGCGTCCGTGAAACCTAGTACCGTGGAAAGCCGGTGTTACGTACTTGTAATATTTGAATTAGGTACATATTTTCAGTGAGTGAGTGATGCTAAATATTTAACTTTGAGAGTAATTAAAATTGTAACTAAAAATTAAGATTTTTGTATAAAACAATGATTTTTTAATTTTTGTTAAAAAATTACTTAATAATTATTAAATTACTAGATACAAATCAAGTTATAAAGAGCGTTAATATGGCCGATAAAGTTTCTAATTTTCTTTAACAATAATTTTAATACAAATATAATTAATTCGTAGTTAATATTTTTTACATTTACTTGTTTCATTAGAATATAACTTTTGATGCCATAAATTTAATCTACAGTATGATGTTTTAAATATTTATAAAAATACTTGTTTTACTAGCTAAGGCACTAAGGTAATTTTCGTATATCTAAATGTGCGTTGCGCTTACAAAATATTTTAATAGAAAAGATATTTATATCTAACATTTTAGATTCGTTTAAACTGGTATGCAGTTTGATTAGTCAACTAAACTACCTGTATTCCAAAGAGGTGACAGAGAAACTCAAATTAATTAGACAACATCATCATTTCAGCCATAGGACGGCCACTGCTGAACATAGGCCTCCTTATCAACCTTTAGTCTGACCGGTTGGAGGCGGTTACATCCTCCGGCTACCCGCGACTTTGACTATGTCGTCCGTTCATCTCGCAAGGAGCCGTCTCACGCCTAACCTGCCAGTACGCGGTCTCCATTCGAGAACCTTTCGGCTCCAACGGTCAACTGTTCTTCTTACTATGTGTCTCGACCACTGCCACTTCACCTTGCTAACCCGATAGGCTATGTTGGCGACTTTCATTTGTCTGCGGATCTCCTCATATCTGATTCGATTTTGCCGAGAAATTCCGAGCATAACCTTTTCCGTAGCCCGCTGTGTGACCTTTAATAACTACAAAATAGTAATATTGTAGTAATATTGTGTAAATATTGTAGTAGTTTTTCAACTATAAACATCAATCACTTGATTTTTTAATTTTATTGTTTTGTTTTTTCTTTCTTTACAGGTTTTATAGATTTAGGCGCAAAATACACAGCTCTGACGTGGGTCACCATCTGTTTGAAGTCATTGTAGTTTTCTCAAATAGTTTTCTTTTTACATAATTCAGAAAACGGCGATGAATGACAAACCAATTCGAGACATACAGATTCCGAACCACGCCCACTCTATGTGTCAAGATAAACTGCATCCTGCTTGCTATACCTAATGGTAAGCTAAGGTGAAGTTGAAAGTAATGGTCACCATTTGTAATTAAATTGAATCAAAATAAAGTGAAACTTGTTTACCTGATAACATAACTACAATGTTTAATAGGTACTTAAATATACTATCAATGTTGTGAAATGGCCTATTGATACATTCTATTTCCTTACATTTAAATCTAAGACTAACCTATTAGGCACATTCATTCACCCTTACAAGTACTTCGTATTGGTATCATATACCATCGAAGAGCTGTAAGAGTCTAGGTCACTTTAAAGATATCCACTTAATGATAATGGGACAATAAGCCAACAAAGAACGAAAATTTTAATACACTATTATAACTTAAAATAGACTGTACTTCCAACAATGACGTCTATGTTTACCTACTATAAGACAATTTCCTTTTTTGATTGGGCGGTAATTAATTTTGAATATAGAATTTGGAACGGACCGCAAAAAAAAATATCGATTATGGACTTGCATCTATTTAGATATTCTCCTTCTACGATTTAAACAATGCCATCTGTATGACAGCTACAAAAAGTTAATGTTTTATTAAAGCGCAATTTACATAGTTTTGTCATCCATCGCCGTTTTTATAATATTATAGTATTTTTTTTATACTATCACGCCTATATCCCCGAAGGGGTAGGCAGAGGTGCAAGCACCCACATTTCGCCAGTGTATATTTAGGTCCCAATATAATAGGTGGCGAGCCTATTGCCATCAACCGGGCACTTATAAACCTGCAATAAATACACACATAACTTCGAAAAGCATCGCAGTCATTGGTGTGTGCCATGGTAAACCTGGGATGGAACCCGAGACCTCGTCTCAGCAGTCCACCACCCATACCACTAGGCTACCGCGGTTATTATAGTATTATATTACTATATTCTATAAACGGCGATGAATAACAAAATGACACGCGCCCGACACGCACCGTGCTTTGTGAATCGCGCTTAAGATTGAATTTAAGATTATGGGCTTTCGCAATTCCATTTTTTTTATTCCGTATAGCCTGTCTGTCTAGTACTTGTAGTACATAAGTTTACATCAAAGAAGTCATTGCTGGTCGTAACATTTCGAGGAGTAGGTGGATGTTATTGAATTTTATATCTAATCTATTTTTCATAAATTACTAAATATGTGCACTTCCTAATATACTTTGTACATATTTTAAGTTAGTACTTTTGAAGTACAGTCTTACACTTAAAAGTAGGTACTCTGAAATATAATTAAAGTAATTCAAAGTTTCCTTCATTTGCTGTACATTAATTTTGAACTGTTATGAACATAACATGAAAAATATAATTTAGTAATTACACAATAAAATATGGTACCCAAAGTTTTCGTTTTTTTTCAACACACTTGCTAGTAAATTTGTCGGATTACTGACGTTTGGCAAAAAACGTTTCCCAAAGTGACACTTGCCAAAGTATGTTTCCCAAATTTTCATTTGGCAAAAAAACATTTGGCAAAACCATCTTTTCGCAATTTTGCAGTTAGCAAAACTACTTTTAGCAATTTATTGTTTAGCAAATAATTACATGGCAATGTTTCATTTTACCAAATATTATGTAGTCAAATATGGTTTGACAAATATACTAACTATAATATATTATATATCATATGATTTACTGTCTGTCCCGATCTATCCTGCATGCACACTGCTGAATGGATGTTTGTTTCACCTTGGACAAATAATTTACAGGTGAGAACTTCTATAATAATTATATTGTTTAAGATATACAATTCAATTCTGGCGCTTCGCCGGCCGCTGCCGCGGCACGCTCGCTTCGCTCGCTCGACTCGCGCTCTGTTGGGATCACAGTTCTAACCTAACCTAACCAACTTTTCTAGCAGTTCAAATCTAACCTACGTAACTACAATGTTTCACCCATATTAAAATTTGAACGAACTTCCTTTGGAATATATTTTTTTACGAAATAAAGCATTTGCTTAATGCATTTTTGACTAAATGAAATTTGACCAAGTAAAAATTTGCCAAATTAATATTTGACCAAGTGAATAAAATGCGAAATGTAAATTTGCTAAGCATTCTTTTGGGAAATGAAACTTTGCGATAAGTTTTTTGGGAAGTGAAATTTGACGAAACATATTTTGCCAAACGGCAGGACCCCAAATTTGTCCTTTTTGCTTTTAACAACAACCTGTATAATGAACAGTAAAATTTGCTAAGTCACAATTAATTTTATAATTTATTACGTTCAAAAATGCTTCATGGTTTTTTTAATCTTAAATATATTTAGCCTTTTTTACCGTAGTTATTTTGTGCCTAACATGGTCCTAAAATAAAGTAGAGAAATAATGATGTTTATTTTTCTAGATAAGTAGTTTTTTTTAAAATTTTTTTTTAATTTTTGTTAATGACGAAGAGAAATAAATCATAGAAATCACTTCACAGGTCACAGCTTCAGAAGCAAATTGAATACTTTTGCTATTTTAGTTAATAGGAATGATCTTCGTTGCTGCAAAGTAGTAAGAAGAAAAGGAAATATACCCAGTAATTTTCAAAAACACAAGACTTTTCCAGTAAGTATGTTGAAAAAATTTTCATTATTACACATTTTTTTTATTCCTTTTTTATCATAAACCTATTGTATTATGATTCTGACTATATAGCCACTATCATTGACTTATAAAATTACTGAATTATTATAGAATAGCTGACTTCAACATAGTCATAAATGATAATCTATCATTGAATGAATGACTAAATTTACAATTTTTTTTAAATATAAGTACTAAGTTTCGTAGGCATACAATGAAATTACTGTATCTAACAACTTACACTTTGGTCCTACAATTGAAAGAACGAATGAATCCCTTCCACTCATAAAGTTAATCATTCATTCACACAGCCATTTTCTTATACTATGACCAAGCGTCAGCCATTTTTTATTATTCAAATCACGATATTTATTAAATCGAGAGGTACCCACCTACTTAATGTCTTGTAGGTACTCCTGTAGGATCGCTAATGGGCCCCAAAACGGTACAGAATTAAAAAAAATCAATATGGTTGGTTTTCAGTTCAACTATGAAATGCCCGAACTTCCGTATTCTGTGAAGCGACTGCTATCTGATCTCTAAAACACATGACGACATTAAAGATCTGTAATAAGTTTTTTTGGTGGCAGACAAGCACGCGGTCCACCTGATGGAAAGTGGTCACCGTGGCCTATGGACGTTTGCAACACCAGGGACATCACGGTCTTCCCACTGACAAAACCTCTTCAGTGAGCTCTGACTACTCTACTCACCGCCAGAAACACAACACAAGGTTATTATTAGCCGCGATATTCTGTAGGGCGGAGGTACCTCCTGGACTACTCAATTAGTACGGGAGATACCGTGATGTCCTACCTCCGACAATTTTCTAATTGTCTAATGTAAGTAGAGTCGGGTCTCATTTGCGCGAATGATTTGACATTTGTTTACGAAGTTTGCTCGCAAATTGAACTGTAAAAAATAGCTGGTCGCTGGTGTGTGGGGAGTGGGGAGTGGGGAGTGGGGAGTGGGGAGTGGGGAGTGGGGAATGGGGAGTGGGGAGTGGGGAGTGGGGAGTGGGGAGTGGGGAGTGGGGAGTGGGGGTGTGGCCACTACATGTGCGTGTTGACGCTGAGCTCGCCCGCGCCGCGCTCGTACAGCGCGCGAACATCGTCATGCGTCAGCTGAGACACCGTCGGGACCCGCTGGACGGAGTTCGCGAATGGTTTAACCTGCAGCAGTAAGTATATCATCAACATTATCTTCACCATCATGATTGGTTCCTGGTAGCATCGGGGCTATGATGGATCCGGGCTTTAACCTCGAGTGACAGGGTGGCATGTGCTGTAAAAATGATAGGCTCCACCTGTTGCCCTCAGGTCGGTGATCATGGATAACGGAGACCGCTGATTGACCTCCGGTGCCTGAATCACCCCCGCTTGAAACGAGGTGGCTATAGAAGTCTTCTCTTGCTATCTATCTGTTTTTCGCGACCAAGTTTTTTTTCTTATTGTGTATAATAAAAAGATACCTATCTATCTATCTCCCACAAGTCTGTAATGAGTTGTTCACTCAACTTGATAATCAAGTAAATTATTGTATCTAGACTAAATAAATGTTTGTAAATAAAACAAAAAAAAAAAGCTCGCAGCTCCGGCCGCTTTTGTTTATCGTGCACCAAATCACCACGGATACCACCTCCGCCAAAATCTACGTCTATGGGTTCTTGATTGCCGGAGGTGAGATTACACAAGGCCCCAGCGTTCAGAAGACGCTGACCGGTAAGAAATTCAGGTTTTGTACCGGTACTCCATTTTCTAAGTACCTAACCTATAATATATATTTTTAATTTTGCGGTTTATACGTCTATACAGAATAAATGAATTTTGAATTTAGAATTCCAACTTTTGAATTTTGAAAGAGATTCTAAAAATTATTTCCCTGGCATATAATGTTATCGTTATCAAATTAAAGAACTTGAATGTTGGTACCTTATTGGCCCCACCAATGAAGCCGTTGCCGACGGCCCCATTAGGGAGATGCCCATTGGGCACGCTGCCGTTGGCGTGTCCGTTGGCCATCCCCGCGCCCATCCGCGTCGCCGCAGCGGCTAAGTGCTGTATGCTAGTCATACCTGAAAACAGTCCACATACTGAAAGGGTTTGCATGGAAGTTCTACCAAGATCTTCAGGGCGGTTCAACCTCACGTGTTAGATGGTAAACCAGCTGATTCACGGACGAGACTATGGTGCAGACTTCCTTATTTAGAATTATTTAAAAGAGAAGAAGAAGAAGAAGAAAAGAGAATAATATATCGCAGGTTTATTAGTGCCCGGTTAATGGCAATAGGCTCGCCACCTATTACATTGGGACCTAAACATAAACTGGCGAAATATGGGTGCTAGCACCTCTGCCTAACCCTTCGAGGATAAAGGCGTGAGTTTATGTATGTTATGTTAAAAGAGAAGACCATGATGGCAGACCCGGGGCTTCAGAGTGTAAGCTTTGGACGCAATGCGGTATTGATGATCACTAGAGCGGTTTACAATTACATCTTCGTCTTCCTTAGGAGTAAATGGAGACGGCAGTCCACCAAAGCAACCCTCGGAATCCAAGGTGAAAGCTTCGGATGGACCGGGACTAACGCAAGGATGATGATGATGATGATGGAGAAGTGCCAGTCCACCATTTGCTTTTCATCTGATATGTTGAGAAACCAGTGCCTGTCATGGTAGTTATGGACATAATTTGAGGTATTGCTTCATTCTTTGAACATATCTACGAGCAGAGATGGTAAAAAATATAGATAAAAGTTGTGCAATTGTAAGTAGTAACGAAGGTGGGTATCTCCCGTCCTTACTGAGCAGTGCGACTGGGGAAGTACCTCCGCCCTGCTGAATACCTCGGCTAATGCTGTGCTGTGTGTGTGCGGTGCTGTGAATACCTTGTGCTGTGTTTCCGGCGGTGAGTAGGGTAGCCAGAACTCACTGCAGAGGTTGTGTGTTGTCTGTGGGAAGACCGAGAAACCCTTCTTTGTCTTCTGCACTGACAGCACAGAGACTATCATAACCTTCTCTACTCCCCCCTTGCCCTTCTCCTCACTTCTCTATATGGTCGGCAGCATGAATGTGACGCCCCTGGTTTTGCAAACGTCCATAGGCCACGGTAACCACTTTCCAACCAGTGGGCCACGTGCTTGTCTGCCACCTAAGTGGGTTAAAAAAAATAGACAGAAATGCATTTCGTTTTAAATTAATTAAATAAATACCTATATTTGGCGTGGGCGAGTCCTTTGGCTGTTGCGGGATGGCTGCTATAACTTCAGCCTTCTCCATTTCCTCAATCAACACACGAGTGAAGTCCGTTTGCACGTCTGGTGAATCAGTGTCACCGTCCACCTGTTCATGAATTATTATGTCAAGATTATAATGGATTCTAATGAGCAACAGAGATTGAAAGGAAGTGAAAAGTCAGTGTTTCCTCTCCGGGCACTGACCGCGACGAGCGGAGGTGACTCGAACGTTGGAGGTCGCAGAATGTCCTCCGTCCTCCATGAGTGTGGTGTCCTGGGGGTGACGAGTGGAGCTACCTGTCACCCTAGGTGAAGCAGGCCACGGCGGCAGCGCAAATTGCGTCTCCCCATACCCAGGGGCTAGATGGGAACACCATGGTCCAAACTTTAAGGGAAGGGGATCTTCTCATAAGAGATGTCCGAATCTGCCGGGGTGCGAGAGATATGTCTTGTATAATCTCACCTCCGGCAATCAAAGACTCATAGACGTCGTGCGTTTTAGTCGGTTCGAGTCCGACATAATCACCTACACCGATTTTGGCAAAGGTGGTATCCGTCGGTATTTTACGCACGAAAATAAAAATCTTGCCTGCAAAATTTCTTTAGCTTCTTCTACGGTTGTCTGCGTAAAAAAGAAAGGTCCTACGAAGACTGTTTGGTACACCAACTCATGTCTTACACTGGCTGGCTATCGAAAATGATATATCTGCTTTATGAGTTCATCATTCATCACTGGGACGATTTCTTAGATGTGTACTTATCTTTCTTGCCACGGTTAGATACTTTCGATAGATTAATTAGATTTATTATTCTCAAAGCTTTACAGATAATAGTCTAGGACTCAATAATAATACTCCTTGATAATACCGCCAGTATGAACCAGAACCACAAAAAGTACAAAAAGTGTCATTTAATTTTCGACTGTATAGTCCTAAAATTAAAGATCACAATTTAATGAAAAGAGTTAATTAAATAGTTTTATTCACTTTACACGATGCCTTTTAACTTTAACACCATGCATCGCCATCAACCAACCCCCATGCACACATCTGATTTATAGTAACAGAATACTGATTGCGGATAAGCAGATAAGAAAAAACTTTACCTAACAGTAAAGTCTAAAATTTAGTCCATATTTGAATTTCATTCATCACACGAAGCGAACTCCTTCTCAATTTGAGGAACCTTTGGATAGCTCTAGATTATTGTAAGACCACACTTTCGAATACTTACGATAACTAATCTATGATCCTGGTCTAAGGTCTTAAGCATGGGTAGTGACAGCTCCCGGAACACCTCGAGTCTTCGTCGGAAGGCGGCCACGGAGTCGTCGCGCCGTCCACGACCCAGCTGCAGCTTGGAGCAGTCGAGGAGTACCATACGGGGTGATAAGCGGTACTGGAATTAGATGTAATTTTTTTTTTAAAAGGTGGTACGAGTATAATATTTAATGCATTATGAGGATATAGTTGAGATTTTTATTGAAAGGCAAAAATCAGTGGTTGATGATCGAGGATTCTTGTCAAGTACATACATATATACATATGCTCACGTCTGTAATCCCCGAAGGGGAAGTTAGAGGTGTATTAAACACCTACATTTCGCCAACTATGATTGTCGGCCCCACGTACCTAGTAGGGGGCGAGCCTATTGCCGCCAATCAGGCACTTTCTAAAAAAAAAGGGTATGCCGAAAATAAATTCCAAACCGAAAATGTTGCAGCTGAATAAAAATTGTATTTTTTTACCCGATTCCTTGCTATAGGTACGGTGTAAATCGCAAGGAAATTAATTACGTGCTTAGCCGCACAAGCACTACAAATTAAGACGTTAATTTCACACGATTCAGACGATTACGAACAGTATCAGACGATTGTTTATTTGATTGTCAAGTGTGTAAGGAAAAATAGCAGATGGCTGAAGGTTGATAATTATGTCTGTCTATCCCTTTATCCGTATTCTAGGAGATGGGTCCTAGAATACGGATAAAGGGGTAGTTATGTAGTAGGTATGGACTATGTGAAGTGTACCTGGAATACCATGAGGTGCCTTTCTTACCTCAGTCTCAAACTGCTCCATTTGGTCCAAATCCCTCGGATATCCGTCTAACACAAGACCATTTCCAGTTCTTCTAGCCTCTGTCACAGCTGTCCGCACCAGTTTCGTGACTAGTTCTTTCGGAGCCAGCTCTCCACCGCTGATCGCTACTCGAGCTAGTGCACCATCAGACGCTGGACGGCCTCCAGCATCAGCCATAGAGCGGAGACGTTGACCGAGACTGTGGATGGAGAGAGACTTTAAAATAGCATATCATACTCACAACCTAAGAGTTGGAGTGATATTCAGTTCACTACCATCTGTTTTAATGATCGTAGTAAGTAGAGTAATGACTCTTCCAGTAAAAACGAGCTGACTGAACAGGAGAAGTATATTATACTGGCGACCGAATCACTTGCATATTGCCGCATCATAAATTCCTGGAATTCTTTACCAGCACACGTGTTTCATAAAAACATCTGCCGAGTAGGGACCGTCGTTTTAAGGACAGTATACCACAAAGCCACGGGCATGGTGCTTTCATTTTGAGGATCTGAATATAAAAAACCACAAGATGAAAATTCCTTCTTGTAGAATGCCTTCTACAAGGGGGAATTTCCAATTTGTATTGTTATGTTGCCACATGTAAAAACTTATAAACTATACTATAAGGATCTTCCATAATAATTGGATGGAATTTTATAGCGTAGAAACGAATGTATAGGAGCATTTTCTGTTACCTGAAATGTGTCCAGCCAGGCCTCTGGGCAACCACCCTTTGACATAGCGTGGCTTTGTTACTGCCTGGACCACCTACCACCCAGAGCATCGGCGCTGTTGTCGTCTCACCCCGCACCTTTATTAGTTCAGGCTGAAAGAATAAGACTGAGTGAATGAATTTATGCAGCGTGACTTTTATATTAAACTGGGGTTTATTAGGGTGTTGGAAGGTGAAGAATATCCTGGCTACTGAACCTACGCTTATGGTACAACAAGAGTCCTGTTTTCTGTTCAGAGCTGCTGTGTCAAAGGTCCAAATTGTCCTAATGACAGTCGATCTTCATTAAGAAGATGGCACCCTAATAAGAAGCAGATAAACTAGTTGAGGCGGAATTCGATAGTACAGAGTTCTTCAAGGATACTGGTTTAGAAATGATCATTATTTCTGCCCTAATCCCCGTAGCATCCGAAACTGTCACCTCGGAGTCCAGGATCCGCGGCTGAACTGTGATATTTTTTAATTAATTGTTTTTAAATGAAACGACTGCCATCTGGCCTTCATAACCTATTGGCGATTATCGAAGTAATGGAGTTAGTCCAGTTGGACTTTTATATGAACTTTTTAGTGCTCCAACTACCCGTAACGACTGTTAATGTTGGAAGGCTTTCGCTACTGTTTCCGCGCACTGTTTAGACGTTTTGAGTTTCCCTTCTCTCGAAAAGTATCGTCTGTTTATTTTTCCATTTGTCGCCTTTTACGACATCCTTTGGATAGTTGGTGGTACCTTCTTCCTACAGTCCCGGGTACTTTAAGCGGGGCGTGAAAAAGCATCTGATGAGGCCGTCAAGCTGAGCGCCACCATTGTAATAGTGCACCTGTTTATAATGGTGACACTCTTTCCTGAGACTTTACCTTCCGCTTATCATCAGGCGAAGTAAAGTCCAATTGACGTACCTACCACAAATAAAAAATATGGGGTGGTAACATTCTTTCTTCCTCACCACAGGGATGAATCCTCAACATAGAAATAATTCTGCACCAGAGTTTCTACACCGATTAGCAAGTGAGCGATGCATGAGTTTAAAATTCCAGCAACGAAAGTGTTGAATGCGACCAAAGCTATGATAATGATGTTCAACCCTTAAGAACTACCCTCCAATAACTGTGACAGGCGAATATACTTGAAATAGCTTTATAACTTCAACGTCAGCCGCGGTAGCCTAGTGGTATGGGTAATGGATTGCTGAGACGAGGTCTCGCGTTCTATCCCAGGTTTTACCATGGCACACACCAATGACTTTTCGATGCTTTTCGAAGTTATGTGTGTATTTATTGTAGGTTTAGAAGTACCCGGTTAATGGCAATAGGCTCGCCTCCGATTACATTGGGACCTAAACATAAACTGGCGAAATGTTGGTACTAGCACCTCTGCATACCCTTTCAGGGATATTGGCGTGTGTTTATGTTATGTTACTTCAATGTCTGTAGACTCGATCCATATAGTATTGATTTGTGTCAGTGTCTAAAGAATCGGATCGATTTTCTTCGAGACCCTCACCTAATTTCTTCACAAGTCGGTATAAAAATATATCAAAAGGTTAATTAGGTCATGGCACCTCTGTTTGACCTTTTCTTTTGAATACAGGGTGATAATGCAAACTATTGTTGCTTGTTTAGTCATTTGAGATTATAAATGTGTGGTTCCATTGACGGTTCCAAGTTGAAAGAAATTTGGGATGCTTTTTTGAGGTATTCAATATGGTTTAGCATCACAATGTCATTTTTAACAACGTCATACCTACATTCAATTTTATTGATACAGCAGTAAGACAGTAAATGGAATGACGAAAGACAACAAAACAACAAATTATGTTGTATGTATGTATGAAACTTATGTCACATGAAACAGAAGCTCAATCAATTTCATTTTATTATAGGTGTGGTGATGGAGAAAGAATACGTAATACCATATCTCATCTGAAGGGTGTGGTAAAAGGCGACTAACAGAAAACGCAGGCAATACCACTGCGAGAGAAGGAGAACTCGAAATAAAATCCTGTTCCAACCAGTCTGGTACCAACCAACAGTAGGTCAAAGTCTGTCAACGTTGAGAGAAGTCTATACCTAGCAGTGGATTGCGATAGGCTAATTGATATTCGTGTTGCGAATACAGCTATTTGAGCAAATAAGTGACAATGCCAAATATTTGATTTAAAATTAGACCCGCGTTCATAATATACTATGAAAACTGAAAAATAGGCCGAAATATAACTTAAAGTACTTACCTACCTAGTTAGTAAGTACTTAGCGTTCGTGGAACAGTGTTTTGATAACTTTTTCCTACCCACCCTTCAACCATATCCACTTAAAAAAGGAGGCAGGATATGACGGTATCTCGTCCTAATTGAGCAGTCCGACTGGGAAATTACCTCGGCCCTACAGAATATCGCGGCTAATAATAACTTGTGTTGGGTTTGCGGCGGTGATTAGAGTACCCAGAGCTCACTGAAGACAATTTGTGTTGTCAGTGGGAAGACCAAGAAACCCTTCCATGTCTTCTGCATTGAAAGCACAAAGACTTAAACCTTGATAAAAACGAGGGGCCATTGGTATAAAAATTACAAACCTTTGGCGTAACAACTCTTTCTGTGACAGTCTCCACCTGCACCGGCACCACCGGTGGTAGTATATTAACACTGTCTCTTCTCTCTCTTCTCACCGGTTCTCTTCTCTCTCTCACCGGTTCTGTTACTCTCTCTACTATAGGAGCTGGTTCCACTCCAACAATCTCGCCGGGTATACCACCAGCGCCGACCCCGACACCACTTACACCGTTCATCGTAGACTGGTCTTCTGTAGTTCCGAGGATCTGCAGGACGGCAGCGCGAAAATCCTTGTATACTTCATCAGGATTGCGTTCGCCGTTCACCTGTAAAATTTGACATTTTGACACCTGTAAAATTGTTTATTTTTATTTGACAGCCTCTGTGACGTAACAGTAGTGAACGCGACTGCTACACAGGAGGCGCGGGATCGATCCACGCTCAGTGCAAATATTTGTATGCATTAATATAGATATTTGCATTGGTCTGTGTGTGCCTCGGAGAGCACGTTAAGCTGTCGGGCCCGGTAGCCATACGAACATCTATTTTTTATACGTATGTGACTATGACTGCTCTTCGCCTGATGGTAAGCAGAGGCGCAGTACAAAACGGAAGTACAAATATGATGGAAGAATTCTTATTGATTTAACCCTATCCTGAAGTGTAGCTAATATAACATTAAGGTTTATTTAGATAAGCATTCATTTATACTGTTACTTACTGTAATGCAGATTAAGTTAAGTAGGTCTAAAAATTAAGAAGGTATTTAAATTAAATTGGTGTCAAAATTAAGTAGGTATCAAAATTCATTAAGATTTTGCGTTCTATTATCAAGAATCGTGACAATAATATTGTTCTAAAAACTTTGTAGTATGACTAAGTCTGAAAATCTATCTATTCCAAATAAAAGAAACGAAATATCTCAGGGTTAACATTACATCAATAAATTCTTGAAACAATTATACCAAATTTAGTACAATTTATATAACTACACTACTTTAAAACAAATGGGTCACATTGAATACTACAGTTTTAAACTAAGTTGATTGTGTGATATTATGGCTGTGTAATTATAGGAGTATTTAAGAACGGCCATCCACACGTCCATTGTATTTGGGCCATCGGTCATGCATCATAAATGTGACCTAGAAAATATAATCCCTGATACTCGTGTGGAAAAACAGCTAGAAAGTCTCAAGGTAGCCATTGACAGTACGTCCAGCTATCCAAATTGAGTGATGTCTTCCCAAATAGTTTCGTTAATGTGATAAATGTATGCTGCCAATGAAATGGCCGTTTTCCAGCTTTGTATTTCCAATCGTATTGACATTCATGCATCCAATCCAAATGGAAAATCATCAATGGTTACCTTTAAAAAAATTATTTTGATGCAATATTATACTACGTCTACGCCGGGGAAACCCGTAAATAAGATCCTATTACCCGATTACCACCGGATCTAATAACATGGCGTTGTTTAAACACCCTTCTCGCAAGTGCAAACATTAAGAAAATATGTTATGAGAGGCATCTTCAGGAGCGCTACAGATTCGCTCTTTTGCGCTCTTTTCCCTAATGTGGCTGCCATGGTGTTCCTATCTAGCCCCCCTGAAATGGCGACCAAATGATATGCCGTCATACTTTTACTATTTATCAAACAATATATATTTCCTTGAAAAACGATTCCTCATGTATATTCATGACACTATAGGTAACATTGTATAAGTCCGCCCAGCTGCATGGACTACCAATATTCAGGTCGTTCAAGCGTCTTACTAAAAATTCATAAGCTCATCACGGAAACGACGCCATAACCTGTCTTCGCTGTTTATTTATTTACTTATTGACTACTTGTTTCTTTATTGTCGAACGTTGTAAGGCGTAATGGTAATCTGTTTTTGATATACGTTTATTTTTCTATTAGCTACGTACTTAGGTATAGTTAGCGGCATAATGTGACCCTGTTCAGTCACGACACGAAATATATTCTAATGCGCAGTACGCTTTTTTGAGTGTCTTTTGAAGATGGCACGGGGTACGGGGGTGGAAAATCTGATCCACCAATCATAGATTACATCATACTAATAAAAATAAACTTGCAGTGTCAGAACTCAGGTTTCATAGTTTGCTACTCACTTGCAGGCAAATGTATAAGAATATTTCAAAAAATATATATTTGCGGGAGGGAGGGGGCCCACCACTCACCCGCGGTTCAACACTCCAGCGATAACAATATATTGGAATGTCAAACCGCCCTCTTCAAAGCAAGTAAAAGAATTCTTACCAACGAAGAGAAGTTGTAATAATATGTTGTGCAATATTCCGCAAGTGTCCTGTCACTTAATAAGTTTAAAATAGAAATGAAAAGATGTTTAATGGAAGAGGTTATTATAAAGTAAACGAATATCTTAAAGAAAAAAATGCATAGTCAACTAAAACTTTTGCTCTCGCACATATTTATTATATAAACAAAAAAGGATAGCCATAATCTACCTGACTTTCTTGCTGGTCATTTCTCAATAGATTCAACTACAGAAACAGCAGAAGAACCATTTTCAAATTATTTATGTACTTTCCTTAAATATTTTTGACAAAATTCTTATATATAAAATTCTCATGTCACAATGTTCGTTCCCGTACTCCTCCGAAACGGCTTGACCAATTCTCATGAAATTTTGTTAGCATATTGAGTAGGTCTGAGAATCGGCCAACATCTATTTTTCATACCCAGTGGAGCAGCGGGAACGGGATCAGAAGTCCACGCGGGCGAAGCCGCGGGCAACAGCTAGTCTTACATATAAAATTCTGTTGCCAGAGGTGAGGTTGTAGCCAACATATCCCTCGCACCCCGGCAGACCCGGGGCCTTCTCTTCGAGATGACCCCCGTCGGGTGTAGAGACCACGGTGTCCCCAACTAGCCCCCGGGTATGGGGAGGCGCATTTTGCGCCGCCGCCGCGGCCTGCATCTGCTAGAGTGACAGGCGGCTCCACCCGTCACCCCCAGGCCCGCGCTCATGGAGGACGGACGGCCCGCGGACGGAGGTCATTCTGCGACCTCCGACGTCCGAGTCGCCACCGAGCATATTGAGTGGGTCTGAGAATCGGCTAACATCTATTTTTCATACCACTTAGTGATAAGGGTTGTTCACCATTAAAAAATTTTATAAGGCATAACAACGTTTGCCGGGTCAGCTAGTAATTGTATAATTTTGATTCATATTTTATTATTCATCCTAATGTGTTTTCATTTCCACCCACTATGAAGTTCCTATAGGAAAAAAGCTATTTTACTCCCACTTAGAGGAATAAAGCGACACATTTTGAATAGAAGGGATTGTACATACGATTGTTTTCTTTCAAATATGTGTGAAAGGTGAAAGGCGACGTGTCATCATCATTGTAACGACCACACGTAATTAGAATTATCTTTTGACAATAATTTATGATCATAACTTCGTAATTTATTAGCCGTGACACCATGAGTGAATTACTACCGATCAATACGCTTAATGCTTATTCTCAAAGGCTTTAAGACATGACAGTCATTTAAATAAATTGCCCACGTCTTTACGCATGAACCCCGAATAGACTCGGGACTCGGAACTAATGTTTTCGGGGTCATGAACTTCACTACATAGTATAAAATAAAGTCGCGTTCTCTGTCCCCATGACCCTTTGTATGCTTAAATCTTTGAAACTACGCAACGGATATTGATGCGGTTTGTTTTAATAGATAGAATGGTTAAAGAAGAAGGTTTATATGTATACAACATCATGCTACGACCAACAGGTACGGAGTAGGAATGAAAAATGTTGCAAAAACGGGGTGACGCAGACGAAGTTGCGCGGGTCAGCTAGTTTTGAATAACTGCCAAGTACAAAGCAGCTGAACTTGATATATAACCCGGCAGAATTATTCATACCTCCAAATCACAACCACAAACTCTTACGACATGACAATAATTGAACGGTTGTTATATTACCACTTGTATAATTAACTTTGTAATCTCATATAAATATATAGTATTACCAAGTTATATTTGCAGTTGGTGGAATTATGACCATTCAATTGTTTTGAGTTTATGGTATGGTCCCAGGATAGCGTTGATCATACAATCTAAGGGCTATCTAGCACAGTAGCTATCATAACAGTCATCACAGGAGTACAGAGTCCCTCTCTGTAGCACTCCTGAAGATGCCTCGTGTAGAGGCAAAACATGTGACGAGGTTTGTTCTTTGCACTCCTGGGGTAAGAAGTCTTTTGGGGCGAGCCAAAAAAAAAATTTTTATAAAAATGGGTAGGTATGCCGAAAATAAATTCCTAGCCGAAAATGTAGCAGCTAAGTAAATGAATTTGGAAAAAATTTACCCTATTTCTTGCTATGCAGTTTAAATCACAAGGAAATTAATTACGTGCTTGGCCGCAGAAGCCCTACCAATTAACGTCTTGGAGAGTATCAGACAGTTGTATAAAAATACTTTTTATATTATACATGTTGTCTCCGTCCCTTTCTGTATCTTGCCCTAGTTTTGTTTAACCTGCAATTTTCGTGACGAAAGGTCCACCCAACTGACCTGACAAAGACACTCGGACTATCACACGCTCAGTGGTATTATAAATTCATAAACACTATCATTATTTACTTTTCTATATGAATTTATTAAACGGTATAATATAGTGCTGTTATTATTTATTCATATTGTGAAAAGCGATGACAAACTTGGAACTTAAAAAAGACATTAAAACAGAAATGCTATGTTTAGTAAAAGTCAATGTTTCCAAATTATAGTATTGATCGCGGTTCCTCACTGTTGATGAAAAAATGATTCCGATTCACCCTTATTGTAAGGATTCGGTAGCTGCGGTATTCTGTAGTACCCCTACAGAATATTGCAGTTAATAATAACCTTGTGTTGTGTTTTCGGCGGTGAGTAGCCAAAGCCCACTAGAAAGTTTGTCTACTGTCAGTGGGAAGAACAATTGGTCTACTGCGCCATCACAGAATATCTCTTAACCTTCATTCCTCTGATCACCACTTCAAGAAGGTCATACGTAGTATCCGTAGGTATTTTTCGCACTATAAAAGAAAAAGTAGTAACCCATGCTTGAAAATGCGCGTTTGAAGAAACTAAGACCTAAAAGTCAAACCGCGGTAGCCTAGTCGGGGTAATGGACTGCTGAGACGAGGTCTCGGGTTCGATTCCAGGTTTGTACCATGGCACACACCAATGACTTTTCGGTGCTTTTCGAAGTGATGTGTGTATTTATCGCAGGTTTATAAGTGACCGGTTAATGGTAATAGGCTCGCTACCTATTACATTGAGACCTGAACATAAACTGGCGAAATGTGGGTGCTAGCACCTCTGCCTATCCCTTCGAGGATATAGGCGTGAGTTTATGAGAATGAGATGAGTATATAGATCTCTCCAGCTCGCAGCAGGTAGTTGTTCCGTCGTTATTTTTTTAGGGGGGATAAAGCCTATCCCTGGAATTAGTTCCCATGGGTCACGAGTCGCGGGAACGAGTTCATCCTTCCCCACGGGCAATAATTAATGATAATTTGTACCTGAATAAATTATTATAAATGGCGTGCGTCACCAAGAATACTATGAAACAGTGACAGATACACGCGGCGGTTCCCATGCTCTATGTTATTAGCATTTTAATTACAGGTTAAGAATAGACATCCCTCTGTAGGGGTAGCGTACTAAAAGTACTTCTATGTATTTGAATTCTGTTTGAAGTGAAGAAAGCATACTGTAATCTTTGTGCAGCTGTTCGAAAACGTATTTTTCCCATCACTAATATCGTGTTTAACCTGAAAATTGTCACTTTATATGGAGAAATAATATGTTCTTACTCGAGGAAATAAGTATTGAGTCAGAGGCGTCACCTAATAAAAGTAATATTATTTTAATCTTAATTTACACTCATTGTGTGATTTGTACTCGGATTGTTGTTGTCCATCGATATTTGTGTACTGTATCTTGTGAGACAAGTGTAAATTCTAAGAAATTAAACAAATAAATATATACACTAACAGTAAGAGATAATGTTTAACCCATTTTTATCATTAAATAATC
Organism: Pelosia muscerda; assembly: GCA_963691645.1. Taxonomy (NCBI): domain Eukaryota; kingdom Metazoa; phylum Arthropoda; class Insecta; order Lepidoptera; family Erebidae; genus Pelosia; species Pelosia muscerda. The sequence goes on from OY829100.1 coordinate 2,503,352, forward strand.
CTGTGTATCCTGACGGACGCTAACAGTCCGAATCTCACTACGAAAGTAAAGTAAGATTGAAATAATATTCCTATTAAGTAGTAATAGTAGGACCATGGCCAGCAAAATCATTTGCAAAAAAATCGACTCATGTTTTTGTAAATTAAGGCTCGTCTTACATTAAGCTATTCAAAAGAAACTCGAGTTTGACGTCTCTACAACCAATCATCAGCATCATCATCAGCAACTTTCAAAAGTATAGCAAGATGGCGGATTCTGAGGATTGATCCAAATCTTGTTAATGAAAATTCTATCGTATCATATAAACCTGCGATAAATACACACATAACTTCAAAAAACATCGAAAAGTTATTGATGGTTGCCATGGTAATCCTGGGATCGAACCTGAGACATCGTCCCAGCAGCACCTATACCACTATGCTATACTGCGGCTAATTTATATTTATTATTATTATTTCTATTTATTCGTTTTCTTTTCATATTTTTTTACATTTTTAAATATAAATATCATATAACAATAAAAAACAATATACACATTTAAAAATATAAAAAAACAGAGTGCCACCGGTATCGGATACAGGGACCAAGCTACCGGTGGTTAGGGCTCCAGAGAAAGGAACCTCCTCACGATGCGCGCCGTATCTAGTAGCACAGCCTTCTGCATCTGGCCCTTGACCCAACCGTCTAACCCGAGCCTCTTTAGGTGTTGATCGAGGCTCTTATTATTATGATTATTTAATTACACAAATTAACCGTCGGTCCCGGTTGCCATACATACATTTATAGCAGTCGTTACGGGTAGTTGGAGTCCTCAAAAGTCCAACCAGTGTAACTTAGAACTTCGATATCGCCATTCGGTCATTGGACCATTGGTTGTGGAGGTCAGATGCAGTCGCTTCACAGAAAATATTGAAGTTCAACCACATCTCAATTAGACTGGAAAGTCGACTCCAACTGAGTTCAAGGTTCAGAGAATGATGATTTGATTAAACAAATTCGATTAATATCCTACAAGAGACAGTCATGAATGAGTTCTAAGTTAAGTAAATGCTGAAACTAAGGCTAATGGGTTGAAATCATGACCAAGAGCAGCCGGTGACATTGTCCGTTGACCGGCGATCGATACGCCGCATGTTTTATTCACGTCCATCGACTGTCAATGTCGACTTTAATGATGGTAATGATACCCTCGCATTTTTACTACGTTTTGGTTTGCTAATATCAATTTAGATTTCCGTTTCAGTTTTGTGTTTGTTTTCTAACTATATGGTAACGAAGAAAGAATATCGCTACCCCATTTCGTCAATACTATTTATGTACCTACTATCTATGTACTTGACTACGCATACGGTAGGTACAGAATATTCCATCAAGAATCAAGCGGTTCGATAAGTCTTTTCTCAGCCGCACCATTAAGTTCTGGAATTCCTTGCCGGCGCACGTGTTTCCTTCTTCCTACAGTCCCGGGTTCTTTAAGCGGGGCGTGAAAAAGCATCTGATGAGGCCGTCAAGCTGAGCGCCACCATTGTAGCACTGAACGTGTTTGCAATGGAGTCACCATTTCAAACACGTTCAGTGACACGTTCTTTCATGAGACTTTGCCTTCAGCTAGACATCAGGCGAGGTGAAGTCAAATTGACAAAGAATACTGTTTTGACATTTTTCCGTGGGACTTGATTATTCTGATATTAATTGTATTTACGTTATATTCTGCATTGCATAATAGTATGTATAGGTATATATTTATATGTAGGTAGGTATATATCTTTATTTACTTAGGCGCTGCGCAAACGTAGACACTTTTGTTTCTTGTGTCAGATACAAGCTACCAATGAATATTTGAATTCTATAGAACAAGTATGAAATCATTCTACTCCCTGCGCATACGTGTGTCCAGTTGCTTCCACTTAACACTATATTCAGGACGATCAAAAAGTGTTCGGTGTCGGTAACTGGAAACTAAAAGTCGTCAGTTGAAGACACAAGCAACATTCACAAATTTCCTACAATAGTACTGAGCTGCGCAAACGAAGGAGGTGTATTCGGTGTGTGGATACAGCAACAGTTTACTGAACCGGCAACTGTGTCCGATTGTCGATACGGGACACAGCAACTACGGTTTCCTTTGGCGGTGTGCCGTGTCGGCAACAAAGTGTCTACGTTTGCGCAGCGCCTTATATAAGTATATTATTATATTTCAATGGTGCCTCCGACCGGTTTCGGCCATAGCGACCACTTCGCCTCCTAGTCACTGAGATAGACACTGAGGGCGGCGCGGCGTGGCTTTATTATATTTACTGTTTGTATATGTATATATTATTCATACCGTACTAGGTCGAATTCTCGCTATAATTCTTCGACCTACCTTGACAAATTTCTACATCACCCTAAGGTTGACTGTTACAAAATAGGTACCCATGCCATTAAGTCCGCAACAATACTTTAAGTTATATTATGGCCAAATAGTCATCTCAATCAATCAATCAATCAGTCTATCTGAATCCACTGCTATACATGGGCATCTCCGAATATACGACAATACTCCCGAGCCTTCCACATCCAGTCCACTTCAGCCCCCTTTTTCACGATGGCAACTCAACAATGCCGTCGATTCGACATTAGAAGTATATCTAGTTGGGGAGGAGGGAAGGGGAGGTCTCACTTTGCCTCATTATGTGTGTTCTACCGCCCGTATAAATGTTTGTGTTCAGAAAATTTGTTCGACATAATGTCCACGCCTACTTTCACCACACACCGCTCACCATAGGCAAGGAGTTCATACTCACAAATAATGTTCGGAAACGGTGCGCACTGTACGATTTGAAAGGAATTTCATCCCGCGCACGCTCAAGTTGTGGAATAAACTTCCTGTCGTGGTTTTGCCAAGCGACTACAATATGGGATTTTTCAAGAAGGGCATTAGAAGGTTACGTGTTAGGCAACACGAGGGCAAGGTCCCTGGTGATGCAAACGTCCATAGGCCACGGTGATCGCTTTCCAGTGCAGTGGCATAAATTAAAAAAATATTCAAAGAAAAACAAAAAACCCGACTGCGTAAAAACTAGTTATAAAAATTAATCAAATTTTACCAATCAAATCTTTCCAAGGGGGGGGCCCTGTGAGTATTGTATGAATTTTAAACTACTGTGCTTGTTTCTTTCTTTTTAATTTGTTTAATTATTTTTTTCACGTAATTTTTATAATAAGTTTTTACGCAGTCGGGTTTTTGTTTTTCTTTAAATTATTATTTTCATTTGCCGTTGGAGGCCATCGGTTCTACCTACAGTTTTGATATGATTTCTGCGCAGCGACTTTATGCCTACAATGTATTACGGTGTGGAGTATATTCTATGATCGCAGTTCTGTGAGCAAACGAAGCTACCCCATAATTTTCATATTATCAATGCAAATGGCGCAACTGTAATACCTGTTATTGGTGTGTAATTGTATACCAATGATACGTTTGGTTAGGCACGGTTTAATGCTAACGTACAAGTACTCACGCGAGTTTATTTCTGAAGGGGTAGAAGGAAGGAGGGAGAGGGTAGAGGGGTTGAGGGGAAGAAATATTTACACTCACATTCGTTTCAGGATTGTGATATCAGACAGGAAACACATGAACACAATCACCGCGGTTGTATAGCTATGGTAATGATGACGATGAAATTGAGGGGGGGGGGAGGGGTGAAATTGGGGAATACAAAAAAATATTTTGTTTTATATCAAATATGGCGTAAATAACCTCAGAACATTAACTCTTGTTTACGAGAAGTTTTTTTTTTGTTGTCTGCAGAGTAGCAAGCTTTAATTTTATTGTAACAGTCAGCCAAATTTTAATTCTTCGTATTTAATACAAAAATAAAACAAAATATAATGTTTCTATATTTAAAAAAAATAATAAAAAAACCAAAAAGAAAATGTGGCCCATGAGGGGATCGAACCCGCGACCTTCGCGTTATTAGCACGACGCTCTAACCAACTGAGCTAATGGGCCGATGTGAGCGTTGTCGAAATAGCTGTATATATTCTAAGGAGATTTTATTAACAATTTTTATAATAATAATTGTACCAAGTCTTTCAAAGACTTATGCGTTATTTGTTTATCATTATTATCGTAATAAAGCTAGATTTAGAAATATTGATATTTTTAGTATACGTAATATATTTTACGATATTTTTAGTCTCGTATACGTCAGAGGTCGCAAGATTCATTCTCGCTCAATGTAAATATTTTTGTTCATGCATTTTTATGTTTTTAAATTGTATAATCATTATGTTTAGAGTTAGAGTGTAGATGGCGTTGTTTCTCACTTTTTTGTAGTAGCTCTGAGTTATTATAACGCACTGCATTTTTTTTGCTAAAATCTCTGAATATAAAATAATAATAATATTTTAATTAAGTATTATTTATTTGAATTCGCATAAGTATAGTCTGTGTTAGCTGATTTTAATTCCATTTTATATTATAAATGATTTCAATTCAGTGATATACTGGTATTGAATTTGTATTAAGAAATTGAGTCCGATAATTGTGAAATATTAAGTACTCTTAATGATTGATATTTTAAATCTAGACTATGATGTGATTCCGTTTCTCCCGAAAATGATACCTATATTGTGTTTTGGTGCCTATATTTGTGTTTTTTTTGCATGTCATTCTACACAATTGTTTGCGATAAATCTAATATATAAAATTTCCATGTAACAATGTTAGCTACCGTACTCCTCCGAAACGGCTTTACCAATTTTTACCAAATTTTATGACTCCGCTACTGAATGTCGAAATTTAAAATATGCATATTCAGTAGGTCTGAGAATAGGCTGCTATCTATTTACCATACCCCTAAGTGAAATAATTTATAGGGCAAAACGACGTTTGCCGGGTCAGCAAGTAAATAATTATAATTACTACTCACCGCTATAAGCATGTTCGTCTGGTCGAAATAATCCGCCACGGGCATAACGTTCTTGTAAAAGTTGTTGAGCTCCATCTTGGCGAGGCTGAGCACCACGTGGCCAAGTCTGGCGCCGAAGTCGATCTGCCGCTCCAGGACCCGCTGTCGCCAGCTCACCAGGATCACGCCGTTTATCGTTTGAATCTAGGGAACAGCAATTTATTAGTAACTAGCTGACCCGCGCAACTTCATCTGCGTCACCCCGTTTTTGCAACATTTTTCATTCCTGCTCTGCACCTGTTGGTCTTAGCATGATGTTATATACATATAAACCTTCCTCTTTAACCATTCTATCTAGGTATTAAGAAAACCACAGCAAAATCCATTGAGTAGATTAAAAGATTTAAGCGTACAAAGGGACATAGGGACAGAGAACGCGACTTTGTTTTATACTATGTAGTGAAATGGCATTGCCTCCATGGCGTGGCTGTAGTGAACGCGACTGCAACGCAGGAGGCGCGGGTTCGATTCCCGCTCAGTGCAAATATTTGTGTGCTTGAATACGAATATCTGCATTGGTCTGGGTGTTTCTATGTGTAATATGTATGTATTTACATAAAAAAAATATCTATGTATGTTTATCCGCATTCTAGAACCCGTAAGCTAGTTAAGCTATGCTTACCATTGGCCTAGGGGACGTTGTGTAGATTGTCCTGGAATATTTATTTATTTACTCTTTTGTAAGTCCTACCTAGGACATCCTAAATAAACCGTTCCAAATCTAGTCTCAATCTAATCTCGGTTTTCTAAATGTCAAAAAAGGTATTCTGGTAAGAATAGACGTTAATATTACTAGCGTAAATAGACCCACAGACGTCTTCACTGCCGCGGTACCGAATTTAAAATATGGCTGTGTCTTGTTAATATGGTGGTCTTGTAACGTTTAGTGTAGAAACATTGACATCATTACCAATTGCCGAGGGTGGGGTAGTCTCTGGCATATCTCTTACGCTCCGGCTGACCCAGTGCCATCGAAGACCCTCTCGGGAAATAGGTAAAGACTGTAGAAATGGTTCTAATAACTTCAAGAGAGAGGTAGGTAGGTAGGTCCCGGTAGGAGGAGTAGACCCAAGAAGTGCTGGCTTGGTGTCGTAGAGGATGACATGCGTGCCAATAGGCTCACCACTGTGGATGGAAAAGAAAAGGCCGGAAAGTGGACCTAGGGCTCTGAGATGAAAGCTACGGATGCGACCGTTACTAACGCTAGGATGATGATGATGAGTTCGTTTAAACTTAGTTTTTTATGACACTTTCTGATTGACGGATTTCTCTCAGAGGTTGGAAGGTCAGTAGTCACTCCAGTCAAATCATAGAAAGTAGGAATGGGAGTGAGGTAAGCATCTCTCGAGTGTCATACAACCACACTGAAGCATTTCCCCTTGATTTCACACCCGTGGTCGTTCATTAGGCCACGGCCACTAGCTGTCATAAGCATGATAGAGTGTAGCAGGCAAATACATCGAGCCCGGCACGTAGGTCAACATTCAGCCATATTATCTACCTAACAATGATTCACGTAAATATTTTTTCGTCGAACACGCCATATGTAACTAGTAGTGACAACTATATGTGCCACAATCAATATGTTTTATTAACGTTACATCGTGTAACCGACTATGATGAAGCCAAAAAAGGTAGGTTATGTGGTTAACTAAAAAAAGTAGTCTGAATTACTAAACTTAACGGTAGAACCCCATCATTCTCTGAACCTTTTCCCAACTCAGTTGGGGTCAGTCTAACTGTGATGCGGCTGAACTTAGATATTTTCCGTGAAGCGACTGCCATCTGACTCCCACAACCAATGGTCCACTGACCAATGGTGATATTGAAGTTCCAACGGTACGGTAACGGTAGAACCTAGTTTTATGAATGACGTGTTTAAGTACGGAAAAAACAATATGGCGTAATTTTGGCGCTAAATGGCTTTGAATCTTTTACCAAAACTAACGGTGTACTTAACGGTTTAACTTCTATATTTTTCGTCAAGTGACAGACATCTGACCTCCAAAACCTATTGGATATATCAACTAGTTGAACCAAGTTTCATGATGATAATATGTCAAAGTTATAAAAAATATCAATATGGTGTATTTTTGGCGCCAAATGTTGCCGAACTTTTTCTTAAATTCATGGTCGGCTTTGGGTCAAACTAGGAAACCATTGAATTTAGATATATTTCGGAAAGTGACTGACGTCTGCCCTCGACAACCTACTGGTAAAGGCGAAAACTTACTTACGTGTCGTGGCGTGTCTTGACGCGCCAGAAGTATACAGTAGGTAGGTACCAATGACACGACACGACAGGCAAATATGTCCTTATCTATATAAAATGATGAATGATAGAATTCGACGGAGGTATAACATGACGGTAACTCCCGTCGTAATTGAGTAGTGCGACTGGGGAAGTACCTCCACCCTACAGAATACCGCGGCTAATAATAACCTTGTGTTGTGTTTGTGGCGGTGAGACGGGTAGCCAGAGCTCACTGGAGAGGTTTTATGTTGTCAGTAGGAAGACCAAGAAACTTTGCTGTGTCTTCTGCACTAACAGCACAATAACCTTCTTAACAACACTCACACTTTCACATTCCGGTTCGACGGTTCAACGTGCGTGTGTTAATGGCAAATTGGGTTCCAGTTGGAAAGTCAGCGTCAGGCGAGACCTTCTCGAAAGAGACGGCCTCGAAGCTGGCGGGGTGCGAGGGATTTATTGACTACAATCTCACCGCCAGCGCCGGATCCTCAAAGATGGCGTGCGCTTTAGCCGATTCGAGTCAAACATAACCTCTCTCCGGCTCTGGCGGGCGGAGGGTTGTATCTATGTAGATTATGCGCACGAAAAAAAAAATTTCCACCTGGCACATTCTGAACTGGTCACCTATTTGATACATCTTTGAATCGCACAGGTTTCTTTTTTTCATTTTTTGATTCTTTTTGTTTTCCATATGGCCTTTTACTAAATAATGTTTCTTACCTGGCACATGCTGAACTGGATACCTATTTGATAGATCTGTAAGTCACACAGCTTTTTTTTTCTTTTTTCGATTTTTTTTTGTTTTCCCTATGGCCCTTTACTAAATAATGTTTCTAACCTGGCACATGCTGAACTGGACAACTATTTGATACATCTGTGAGTCGCACAATTTTTTTTTTTTATTTTCGTATATTTTTTTTTGTTATCCCTATGACCTTTTACTAGATAATGTTTCTTTCTTTCTTTCTTTGCTTATGATACAATGTCCACATAAAAATGCATCAGAAATAAAAACTAAACGCGCGTTACTTTAGGTTCCACTAGAATATTCTGACGCAAATCTATCGACTATCGTATTGACGTCACTACCGCTTTTAAAGAAAATTTTCTTTGCATTTTTGTAATGATGATGTAGGTTAATACAGTTGTTTTATCGGTCGTAATTGTATGTTATGCGCTCGGCAAGAACCTTGTAGGTAACGAAGACGGATATGGACGTGTTAAGGTGACAGGGTTATAAATTAGGTACGTAAATAGGCGTGCTTTACAGGGGAAGCTTTTTAGGGCGTTGAACTATGATTTTTTTTCTGTCCTCCATGGTTACCACTTCAGGGGAAGGGGGGTTATCGTAAAGAGATGTTCCCGGGTCTGCGAGAGATGTGTCTTGTTTAATCTCACCTTTGGCTATCTAAGACCCATAGACGACGCGGCGACGTGCGTTTTAGTCGGTTCGAGTCCAATATGTTCACTTCCACCGACTTTGGTGGAGGTGATTATGTGGATCTTCCCGCAAAGCGTCATATTAGATTGCTTAGTCTTGTCATATTAACAATGATCACCCATCCTAAAACTGGCCTTTAGATTGTGGAGGCCAGTGACAGTCGCTTCACGGAAAATATCTAAGTTCAGCCACGACGCAGTTAGACTGGAGAAACAGACCCCAGACTCCAAGGTGACAGCTTGATGATGACCCATCCTAATATTAACCTAGTCAATACCCTACAGGGTTGTGAGAGCATTGGGGTCTAAGCCATGAACCCGGTATTTACATTACAATGTTTCTCTTTCCTGTAGGTACAGTGGGCCCCAAAAGATCTTTTTTTTTTATTTAGGACACGTCAATTTCACTTCACCTCGCCTGATAAACTGAATGTAAAGCCTCAGGAAAGAGGGTCACTATTACAAACATATACAGTGATACAATGGTGCCGCATAGCTTGACGGCCTCGTCAGATGCTTTTTCACGTCTTGGACAGTTCTAGAAGTGATGTCATTACACAACTACTAGCTACTGGATAATAGATCTACTTACTAATGTAATTTAGTTTAGCATATTATAGCAAGAAACAGGATATCTATTTAGTTTATTTTATTAACGCTAACTATGTTACTTTTAGTTGAATTTGACTTAGGCTGTCAAAGGAATATAGATCTTAAGGTATCCAGAAAGTTTTGAAGCCCACAATACATTTCTATAGCTTGCTTCTAGCAATAAGGCATCCATTATACATTAAACTGTATACTGACTACCTTATTCATTAGATTTCTTTGGTATAAGTACAATGTCGAGTTATCTGATCTATGATTGAACTTCAAACCCTCGTGGCGCAGAATTGATAGTTCCGGGAAGGGTGAAGTGAGTCAATGACCGAAAGTAACAAAGCCTCTGTATAGGTACAGAATAAATTATGTACTATGTGTTAGCTTGTATCGGGTAGGTGAACCTCAATGTGCAATATTACTAGGTCACATAAATACTCTTTGATTTTCTCTATTTACATTATGTTATCTATGGTATATTTTACGCGCCAAAAACACACGATCTGACAGTTCGGACAGGAACGCATACTTTTGTTAACTCTTCGTGTTGAGTGAATTTATTATTATATAATTGAAATTAATGCATAGAAGGATTAAATATAATACCGTAATAATAATAATAAGAGAATTGAATATAAAGTAAGTATAAGGATTTTTTGTCTAAGCATGTAGGTAAGTAATGATTCTGTAATGTGGTAGTTTTGATTTCTTGGGAAAGGAAATGAAATAAATGCATTCGTTTATGATATATGATGGAAGAATTCTTATTGATTTAACCCTATCCCGAAGTGTAGCTAATATATATGTAGTATCGGTACTACACCTTAGTGGCAAGGGGTCCCTATAATCCGATTCCTAGTGTCTTCCTCTACAAAGAAACTGTACCTAGTGGAATTTTTAAAATAATCCTACGGTCGAGTCGTTCGATAAGAGGTAAGATTATTAGGACCGGCCTCTGCTTTGAATATTTCTCCCTTCGCCTTTAAGTATTAGTAAACTATTCGAAAATAAAAGACAGTTCATCGCTAAACCAACATCGTAAAATCCGCTTATAATGACACTGAAGGGAAGTGACCAACACGTCATATTACCCGGACGTCATAAAATGCATATTTTTTTAAATATTAAGTAGACAGCTTGCTATTTTTGCTAGATATTTTTGTCGTTATAAAAAAGAGTACTAGAAATTAGCATATTTACCTATTTAAAACCATAAACCGTTATAAAATGATATCTAATAAACATTATCCGATATAAAAATAGGTTAATTTCTTAAAAATGGGACTTAGTACCTAAGCGACATGTCATTATATTCGACTAAGCCGAGGTCATTGTATGCTTGTTTTTTTTTTCCTACCAATCATTATAGATACGTTCTTTTTAAGTAAATTATATAAAACGTGTAACATCCTTAAATCATCTGTGATAGAATATTTGCATTGTAAGTGAAAAAAAAATGTATCTATGTATGTTTATTCGCATTTTAGAACCCGTAACACAAGCTAGTTAAACTATGCTTACCATGGGTCTAGGTGACGTTGTGTAAATTGTCCTAGAATATTTATTTATTTATTTATTTATAACTCTTTTAAATTTCTTAAATTAATACGTAGGTATCTAGAGTAATTGGCAGCCGTCCTTGGCGAGAGTGAAAAATTTCATACCAAACGAATTATTAAAAAATGACATTGCATAATAAAACATGACGATCATGCTAAATATTTGACGTCATATCCATAATGTTAAATTACTCCAACACATACTTCACAAACCCTCAACAATATGTTAACAAACAAAGCGTTTCCACATAAAACCGCAGAATAAATCATCAATGAGTCACTCCATTTCACAAACGCCATTATTCTCCCTGAAACCATTCACCCTCGAGTTGCGACTTGAGTCTTTGACCTTTCGCCACAGGTTATATTATGGCGCGAACAATAAAAAAGTATCAAACACTCGTAATTTCTGTACCGGTGGGGTTACTTCACACTTTCATTAGCCGATATAAATCTACTTTACAAGATTAACGGTAATTCACACCTTTGTTTGTTATTGTAGCAGAGATAATGGACTATTTATGTACTTACTATGTATTGTTTTGAGTATGAAATACAATACACGGTACATTTATTCACGTGGTTTGTCGTGACCGTGATAGAATTCGACGGACTTCTTACAGTCCCGGGTCCTTTAAGAGGTGCGTGAAAAAGCATCTGATGAGGCCGTCAAGCTGAGCGCCACTATTGTAGCACTGAACGTGTTTGCAATGGTGGCCCTCTTTCATGAGACTTTGCCTTCAGCTTAACATCAGGCGAGGTGAAGTCAAATTGACGTGCCATATAGGTAGGTAAGGTAGGACATGCAGGCATCACCCGTCCTAATTGAGCAGTGCGACTGGGAAAGTGCCTCCGCCCTACAGAATATCGCGGCTAATAATAACCTTGTGTTGTGTTTCCCGCAATGAGTAGGGTAGCTAACAGCTCATTGGAGAAGTATTGTGTTCTCAGTGGGAAGACCGAGGGCTCGAGAGTCAAGTAGATAGTACGATGGGATGGTATGAAACCCTGCTTTGTCTTCTGCACTGACAGTATCTTATCTTATCTTATGTTATTGGGGTGCGTGCTCTGGAACTTTCACGGACACTTTGACCCTATTGGATCTTTTGTGTCGACCCCATCCTGGCTTCTAGGTTGGACGAGGGCTAGCACTGACCGTATAGAAGCTCTATTAAGCTTCAACCCTTCGCCCTCCCCCTCCATAGAGTCGGTAGCATGGTGTTACAAACTTCTAAGTAAGGAGTAATGCAGAAACAGTAAGTTAATTAAACATCTCCTTGTTCGACTCGATGACAACTTTTACTGCTATTAAGCCGCGTCTACATTTACGTAACATTTTACTGTGACCGTGTCAAAAGTGCATGTCCGTCGCGTATTTAGCTGCGTGATAGCTGAACTTAAATGAAACCATCGATCGACTGGTGATCGTGTCAGCACAACTCTAGTTTGTGTGCCCATGTGTCACAAGTTGTTACGTCCACACTCAACATCATGTCTTGATGTCTTGATGTCACGCTGTCCGGTCCTATATTCATGTCAAAAATCTGAACGCACCTTTAGATGTGTCCAGCCCAAAATTGGCTGACACTGATGGCCTCAGCAGTCGTTGTTTAGATCCTCACTTGTGCATAGCAGTCAACTAATGAAGATCATAAGCACATTTTATTTTTTTATTGTCAATATTCAGCTACATTGAATTACATATAGGTACCTGAACTGTTAAAATAAGTGTCGACCTTGACACAGATAACATTTTTTTATCCGTCTCCATCGATCGATGTTTTAACAACATTTTTAATGTCTCGTGAAGGTGATAGGAACAATTGGTTTAGACTTAAATATTTATTTGCTTATGTATCTATTAATACGACTGTTTGTACAAGTAATTCGTTGAACAAAGAAGGCGCTGTGTTCTACGTCACTGAAAATAACTTGAAGCCTATTTCTATCAATGTAAGTTATGTCAAATAGTAAGCCAATATGAGTTTTATGTGTCGCAAATCGGACTTCTTCTTGCTCTTAAGATGGCTTCTTCTGCAAGCGAATTCGCCGCAATTTCGCCAATGTCATAGTAAATGTAATACAAAAATATTAATGGCAAGACGCCAATGTTAAGGTTTTCAAGAAAATTTTCTAGAGCCACGTTAACCACGACAGTAAATTTATTTCCGTGTGTCCGCCCCCCACGAGATCAGGGTCGATCAGGACGTGTGGTTGGATTTTAGGGAGCATTCTGACTTCTGTGTAGATCTGTTACACTCACAAAATCAGAATAGAAATAGTGGTTGACATTACGCAACCATAGATAACAAATAGTGTAGGTACGTAACCAGCGGCGTTGGTATACGGTTTTTGAATTGCCATCCGCTCTGATACCTACCTACCTAACCTTACCTACTTTCCTTGTTGTGTTTTTTATTTTTAAATTGTGTACAATGTAATGTGCGTTGTGTTTGCAAATAAATTTATTCTTTATTCTTTCTTTCTTTCTCCTTCAAATACTAGTAGAAATGTGACACGACAGATTAAGTAGCAGAGCCGATGTCGCCAAACTCACACATAAAGTCAACTAAAAGTTGAGTAGAGATCTTCATTCTCTGAGCCTATTCCCAACTCAGTTGGGATCGGCTTTCTAGTCTAACTAAGATGCGGCTGAACATTGATATTTTCCGTAAAGCGACTGACATTGGACCTCCACAACAAAATTGGCGATATAGAAGTTCAGTAGTTCTGCTAGTCGCACTTTTGAGGGCTCCAACTACCCGTAACGACTGCCATAGTTCGTATGCCAACCGGGACCAACTACTTAACGTGCTCTGCGCACCGTTTCCAGTTGTAATGTGTAAGGATGAACTCCCTGCCTATGGCGAGCGGTGCAATGATCGAAGTAGGCTCTTCGGGAAGGCTTACACGTCCCCGTAAAGGTTTTGATCAGTTTTGAAATATTATGTATCTTTGATCGCAATTTGCTGGGTAGAACAGGAGACATCAACACAAGCATCACCTCGTCAGTAAATTAAAATGATATAGAAAACTACTTACCTTATCAGAATATTCCGCAACATCTCTCATTGAGCGTGGGTACCCAGAAACGAGGTAGGTCTTCGCAGTCGGCGCCAGTTTCATCTCAAGCATCAGCACTTCTGTCACAGTCTTGCTCGATAACGTGCCACAGTCTGGCATATCTGTTGAAAGAAAATCCATACAATAACGTTATAAATTCGATATCAAAATCAAAAATGAGCTGTGGAACTCCCTGCCGTAGTTTTCCCGAGCAACTACAATATAGGGTTCTTTAAGAGAGACATCAGAAGGTTTCTACAGGGTAGGAAGCACGAGTGTGACGCATTTGGTGTTACAAACGTCCGTAGATCACAGTGATCACTTTCTATCAGGTGGGCCGTGAGTCTGTCTCCCACCTAAGTGGTATAAAAACAAAGTTTTGGTGCCCGCAGCATGAAAAACCATCGAATTCGTAATGGAAAGGTATATGTAATTAGTTTTTCGTGCTAAGGGCACAGAAAAGAGGAGGCCTCATCAAATGAAGAAGGAAAAGTGTGCTGTAAAAGATTCAAGACTTTATGGTACGGCGAACAAAAGAGTCGTTGAACCGCTTGGTTCTTGATAGAACATTCTGTATTTTTACAACCACACTATTAGGTACTAGCTAAATTGTGTTGTGATCTATCAGAAAATTGGTATAGCATCGTGCAGAACAATAAGTGCCGTATTACAACATGTGAGATCTCATTTTGCTTTGACTGCTAAAAGCCGTTCGTTTCACTCAAATCTCAAACCTCAGCCGGTTGGGGAAGTTGTGTTGAACTCGAACCGACTAAAACGTACGCTTTCTTTGGGCCTTTAGTTGCAGGAGGTGCATCCAGGGCACGGTTCTGGGTTTGATGGGTGGAGCCGCCTGTCATCCTAGCAGAAGCAGGACACAGAGACGGTGTGTGGTGCGCGCTTCCCTATATCCGGAGGCTAGATAGGGACATCGTTGTACTTACACCCGAAGGGCCGACCCAGGGTTGACAGGGGTGCCAGGGATATAGCACCTCCGGTAACCGAAGACCTGAAGGCAGCGTGCGTTTTAGTCGGTTCAAGTTCGACATATAACCCTTCTCACCAGCTCTGGTGGAGGTAGTTCTGTGATTGTGCGCATGATAAAAACCAGACACACACACACCTTCTTACACATCTAACTATTGAAATAAATATTACCACATTTGGTCGGTATGTTATTAATATGTGTTCCAATACATTATTAAACAATATCACTTACGAATAAATAGAATGAACAAACACTTCTCGATGTCAAACAACTCTCAACTTTATTCCGTCTGAATAGAATATGTTTCTCATCGTGACACTTAATTTTTGAACTAACCGTTTAATATTACAATGGATTATAACTCTTATTTGTGAGTACTAAGGCAGATATTAGTCTATTTTATAATGAAAGCCTTGTAAATATGGAGACGACATGTTTTCTTGCGTTCTGTCGTTCCCATACTTGATGGCCGATTATACAAGGTGTAGTAAATATATAATAATACCTAATAGTAAGGAATGTAGCAGTTTATTTTTAAATTATATTTTTTGATTTTCTCTTGACAAGCATTTATTATACTACAGTGTTTGTTTAGTATATACCTATTGCAGTACCTCGATATCGCCAAAAAGTTGAGGATTCCAGATGCTAGTCGTTTTAGAAAAAATGCAGACTACGAAGCCAAGATGACATATTCGGAAGCGACGAGGCTTCAGTCAAAATATATATTCAGTTAAAACGGTTAAAACATTATCTTTGAAATAAATATTCGCTTCGTAGCAATATTGCTACGCCTGCGTAGCAGCTGGATAGTCGTAGCTGCCATCTACGAGTTTAAAAAGATAATTTTGCTACGACAGAGGTTAGAATACTCAGACTAACTCATTCTCTCATTCCTTACTAACCTAACTGGGAAGTATCATCACCTTCAGTACCATCATTACCTTCAAAATCTATGCTACTAGTACAGCACGGTATACACGGTAGCCTAGTGGTATGGGCAATGGACTACTGAGACGAGATCTCGGGTTTGATCCCAGGTTTTACCATGGCATATATCAATGACTTTTGTATGCTTTTCGAAGTTTTATGAGTGCCCGGTTAATGGCAATAGGATCGCCACCTATTACATACATTGGGACCTAAACTAGCGAAATGTGGGTACTAGCACCTCTGCCACCCCTTCTGGGATATAGGCGTGAGTTTATGTTATGTTATGTTTAAAAATATATAGCAGTTTTTGCATGAATCAGTAGTAAACAAACATACATAATATTAGTAACGATAACCATCGATCTTAACAGTACAGTTTAATTCAATTTAATTTTTTATTAAGGTTATAACCGTCGCCGCAAGTCCAACAACTTGTAATCAGTGTAATGATAGGTTATGTGAACCATGTCGGCTGTGCAGTACTCGTTCTGTGGACATAATGCCGCGTAATATTACCTTAGCGAATAGAATATAAAACGGTAATCATGGGTTTGAGGTTGAGTGAAATTTGACATATCATTTTTAAGAAAAATGTCGAAGAAAATATTATCTATAGTCCAGTTTGCAATGGTGGCCCTCTTATGAGCCTTCAGCTTAACATCAGGTGAGGTGAAGTCAAGTTGACGTGTCATAAATAAAAAAAAAAAAAATTGTTTTGTACTAAGAAAACAACTCATGAAGCCCCCTCACTATGTGCCTCCCCCCTGACGTCAAAGCATCACACCCCAAATATTTCACTTGTGCTTGATGCCGATAGAATTACCTCCCACTATTAGTCTGGATCCCTCGGGTGACACGTTCCGAAAGTCATGCAAGAACAGAGCCTCGATGGGCCATTGAAGAAGAAAGTATTGAACGCGTTGAGGTAAAGGACACAGGCAACATAACCTCGCCCCGTGCAACCGCATTAATCGTCAGAACCCTCACGCTCATGATGGCATCCACGGTAGAGCGTCTCGGCGTCTCGTAGAATTCGACGTAGCACTTAGCTCTAACTTTTTTAAAGACACTGTCACACCTCGTCGATATGATTCGGGAGGCGAGTGGAGAATCTGCTGTCAACATCAACTCGCAATATGGCGCTGTTTGTTTTATTGTAAAGATGTTTTTTTATTTAATTATCGTTTCATTTATGTTTACTAACATGACGCAGAGTAAATAAAGCTAATTTAAACGCTATAAAAGCAGTCAGACAGTTTATGTTTAGGTCTCAATGTAATAGGTGGCGAGCCTATTGCCATTAACCGGGCACTTATAAACCTGCGATAAATACACACATAACTTCGAAAAGCATCGAAAAGTCATTGGTGTGTGCCATGGTAAAACCTGGGATCTAACCCGAGACCAGTCTCAGCAGTCCATTACCCATTATCAAATGGTAGTTTTATGCCAATATATAATGTGCCCCAGGTATCTTGCGTTCGGGAGTGTTTCCCAAACACCCGTCCATAGAGGGGTGTGTAGGTCTATATATATTTAGTGTAGTATATTAATAACTAGCTGACCCGCGCAACTTCGTCTGCGTTAACCCGTTTTTGCAATATTTTTCATTCCTGCTCCGCACCTGTTGGTCGTAGCATGATGTTATATACATATAAACCTTCCTCTTCAACCATTCTATTTATTAATAAAACCGCATCAAAATCCGTTGCGTAGTTTTAAAGATTTAAGCATACAAAGGGACATAGGGACAGAAAACGCGACTTTGTTTTATACTATGTAGTGATGTTACAGTATAAATAATTATCGTATTATAATCTAAATGCGCAGTATCTAAATGTAATCACCATGGCATGTTGCATTTGACCTTTGTTACATTCCCGCATAATATATTTTGTAACGCAATGTTTCAGGTTAAACAACTTAGTCGGGCACGACAAGTTCATTTTTATGATCACTTTAAAAAAATTAATAAAATAAAGTTTTTAAACTTCACCCTTTGACTGCACACTTTTGAAATATGGATATTGCCGTCAGAAGTTACATTATATTATAATATTACTAGCTGACCCACTCAACTTCGTCTGCGTCACCACGTTAGTGCAACATTTTTACTTTTGCTCCGCTCCAGTTGGTTGTAGCATGATATTATAAACCTTCCTTTTCAATCACACTGTCTATTAAAAAAATCGTTTCAAAGTCCGTTGCGTAGTTTTAAAGATATAAGCATACATAGGGGTTAGGGATATAGGGACAGAAAAAGCGACTTTGTTTTATAACTATGTAGTGACTGAGCTGACCACGCAACGTCGTCTGCATAAAAAAATAGATGTCGCCTGTTTTATACTGTCGAAAATATTCATTTAAATATAAAAATAATATGTTGTAAAGGACCACATTGATCTATATTAAATGCTCAATGTATTTGAGGTACTTAATTGGATAAGAATTAATGTTGTATTGCTTAAAATCGCTTCGTGGAATGAGTTCATTGCAGTCATGAGGTTTGATGATAGTGACTATTAGGTCCGAGCCCTCGCTTCGTAACATAACATAAACTCAAGCCTATATCCCCGAAGGGGTAGGCAGAGGTGTTAGCACCCTCATTTCCCCAGTTTATGTTTAGGTCCCAATATTACATTGGTGGCGAGCCTATTGCCATTAACCAAGTACTTATAAACCTGCGATAAATACACACATAACTTACTTCGAAAAGCATGGAAGTCATTGGTGTGTGCCATGGTAAAACCTGGAATCAAATCCGAGACCTCCTTTCAGCAGTCCATTACCCATACCACTAGGCTACCGCGGTCATCTCGCTTCGTTTAGGAAGAAATTTGTAAAAAATCCCATAGCTCTAGAACCATCTCTGAACCGGATAGTATTTCGTACCACAAAACGTAAAATATCTCTTAAATAACAACCTCAAAATATTCTAGTCACCTTAAACCGCGTCTACATTTACTTAACATTTTACCGTGACCGTGTCAGAAGTCACATATTCAGCTGTGTAATAACTGAGTTTAAATGAAACATTCGATCGTCTGGTAGCCGTGTCAGCACAACTGTAGTTTGTGTGTCCATGTGCACAAGTTGTTACGTCCACACTCAACGTCATGTCTTGATACCACGCTGTCCGGTCCACTGTTCATGTCACTAATCTGGACGCACCTTTAAGACTCTTAATTCTACTGCAAACTGTTAAAAGTGCCTAATGAATACCGTGCAGTGCCATCCTAGAGATGAGAATAGTGTTTCAACTGATATGAACTACCTTAATGGAAAGTGGTTACCGTGGCCTATGGACGTTTACTAACACCAGGGACGTCACACTTGTGCTGTCAACCCTATATAGGGGAGGGGGAGGTAGTTTTTGTGCTGTCAGTTCAAAAGTCAAAGCAGGGTTTCATACTACAGGTACAGGGCAGTGTCATTTTAAGCCCTTGGTCTAACCACTACTGGCAACACAAAACCTGTCCAGTGAGCTCTGGTTACCCTACTCACTGCCGGAAACAACACCTGGGCTTCTAGACAAAGTAACATTCTATTAATGGAATAATAGACTCACGCCTATATCCCCAAAGGGGTAGGCAGAGGTGCTAGCACCCACATTTCTCCAGTTTATGTTTAGGTCCCAGTAATAGGTGGCTAGCCTATTGTCATTAACCATTGTTGCAATTTGCTATCAATGGATTACTTGATAATACGATGATTTTAATGATAAAAATATGTGAAATATTATTTCGAGTGACAAAAATTCAAATTTCATATTTTTTTCTGTCAAATTACAGATTTTGTCAATCCCATATTTACTAAACGATTCCACTTTTTTTTATCGTGAGCAAAATCCCCAAGGATATTGGTGGGGAGATTATGTGGGACTCGAACCTACTAAAACGCACGCCGTCTATTGGTCCTGGATAGCCGGAGATGAGATTATATAAGACATCTCTCGCACCTCGGTAGACCCGGGACTAAAGACATATGGATACATGGTCGTATAGCTATCTAGTCCAAACGCGATCTAGTAATATCAAGATTTAGTCATAAAGCGATCTAGTCATATTGATACCTAGTCTAATCGAGATAATAGGCATAAAGCTTCTAACCCAACGATTCTACTGGCGTTTTCGCTAATAGAATACAATTTTCTCTAGATTCCAAGGTTATAGGAGCGGTATTCTGTAGGGCGGAGGTACTTCTGATGAGGCCGTCAAGCTGAGCGCCACCATTGTAGCACTGAACGTGTTTGCAATGGTGACCCTCTTTCATGAGACTTTGCCTTCAGCTTAACACAGGTGAAGTCAAATTGACGTGCCATAAATAAAAAAAAAGTACTACCCCAGTGGGACTCAATTAGGACGGCAGATACCATCACGATCTACCTTCGTCTGAAAGAAACCACTGCTCCAGAGACATTTTCCAGAGACATTCTCCAGAGACATTTTCCAGAGACATTCTCCAGAGACATTTTCCAGAGACATTCTCCAGAGACATTCTCCTGAGACATTCTCCAGAGACATTCTCCAGAGACATTTTTCAGAGACCTTATTCAACACTTATGCACACAACACAAATACAGTGTATCTAATCTTAAGCTAAGGAGGTGCAAACCATTGTCAGCTGTACCATTCCCCACGGCGTACTGGTGGAGAAGGTCGGTCATGTTGATGTGGACCACACCACGCCGCTCCTGCATTAGGTTGTCGCAATGTGTCACCTTGCCGCTGCCTGGACCGCCTGCCAAGGAGATGAGATAATATATGATGTCATCGTCGAAATTATTACTAAGAATATAAGTCTTTATATTCTTTGTAATAATTTCGACAATAGTGAGAAGACACTATTTAATTTGTGGATGTGGCTATTTGCACTGGTCTGGTCGTGCCTCTGAGACCACGTTAAGCCGTCGCTGTTGGTCTCGGTTGCCATATGAATAAATGAATATCTATGACAGTTGTTACAGGTAGTTGGAGCCCTCAAAAGTGCGACTAGCCTAATTACAGAACTTCAATTTGGTAGTCGCTTCATGGAATATATCGAAGTTCAGCCGCATATTAGACTAGAAAGCCGACCCCAACTGAGTTGGAAATAGGCTCAGAGAATGATGATGTTTAGTTACTACTGCCAATGGAGACGGCGTTGACAAGATAAGTGTTCAGCCCTTCTGTGTATGTCATTTCACTTATTTTTCCTATATAACGTGTGCCCTAAATGTTCGTATGACAACCAGGAGCGAAGGTTTAACGTGAGCTCCGAACTTATATAAGTTTCATGCGTATTTACAATAAGGATGTTGACAAGATCATCCCAAATTATTGAAAAAATATACATTGCAAAAATAATATTAAAGCGAAACTATAACTTTAAAATTCCCAAAGTAGTTCAAAATACAAAACAATGAAATTAAATTATAATTTATAACTTTTTAGATTACTTATTAAATTTCAAATTACCTAAGTACTTTATTCAACAATTGATGTGAAACAGATGCAACGCAGACAGACATAAATGCGATATTCTGTTACCCTAACAGTTGCAGCAGTACACGCGACAGGCGTCAGTCGATTTTGTAGGTATAGAGCGTTTTCGTGGGGCTCGAAAAATTGATTTTTCAAAATCCACGTCTTTTCAACTATTTATCCTTCATTATCATTGTATTTATTATTGTAAAGTAATCATTTTTGAGAAAAAAAAGCAATATAATAACAGCAACCTTTATCATCATCATAGCATTCAGAAACTTCTGCCTACTCAAAAATATTAGAAAAGGTATCCAAGGAAGATATTTACCACACTCACCAAGTATAAATATGACAGGCACGTTCGGCGGCTCGAACTTGACGTGGCTGGAGTTCTGCATGGGGAAGGCGGCGGCGGAGGGGGTCGCGCGGCCTGCCCACGCGCTGTCGCCACGGCTGTCTGCGCCCGCGCCATCCCGGGACTCTAGCTCATCATTTTTTTGTTCTGGCAATGAAGAATATACTTGATAATATTTATCAGTTTGTTGACGTATATAATAATAATAATAATAAAGACGTTCATCCACGTTCATCTGTCATGAGATTGTACATCCCGCGAAAATGTGGGGGTCGAGGATTTTTAAATGCTAAGACCCTTCATAATCGCGAGGTGTGCAATCTCAGAGACTATTTTCTTAGATCCAACGTGGATATGCATCGAGATGTAGTCAACGTAGATACTGGGCTCACCCCGCTCGGCTTAAGAGAGAGCTATAAGAAAATGAATAAATAGAAATAATAATAAATTTCTTCATTTCGAGTAACAAGACTCAATGTGTTAGTAACAATTGACCTATATAAATCTATGTTAGTATGTATAATAATTTAAGAAAAGTCTGGAATTAATTCAATTAAAATCAAAATAAAAATTGAAAATAATATAAAATGTCAACGAAAAATTAAACAATTTAATTGATTCATACAAGTTGGTCAATTGTCAGTTGGATGTTGTGTGATGGATCACGATATAGTAAGGTAAGTTAGTATATTAATTACGATAGTTAGAATGCGTAGTCTTTATAATGAGGTCTTACATGACCATAGCCTCAAAAAAGATATTTTCTGCCAGGGTTTCTCAGCATACAAGAATACTGTTAAGCAGGTTATAGCCAAGATATAAATTTGCTGTTAAGTACTTTATTGCTGAGACTCATTACCGTGTCTAAATTATTAACCTAATACCTTATAATTGTCCAACAGATTGGTTTTGTTCTGCTTATTATTTTTAGTTTATAATTATCACTTTATTCTATCACTCAATGCACGCTCTCAATCTGGAACCGAACCTTAAAATGATTTCTGGTAAAATTTTGATTGTTTTCTGTTTTGTGTGCCAAATAAATAAATAAATAAAGTATACGTGTCCTGTGATTGAAAGGGCTTTCATTTTATTCTGCGGCCGAGCAAATGGCAGTGGGCTCTGGCTTGTTTCCGGTATACTGTAGTGCGAAGGTAGGTACTTCCCCAGTAGGACTACTAAATTGGGATGGGGGATACCGTCATATCCAGCCTCCGTGATACCGTAGAAAGTGTCTATCTATACTATTATATAATTGAAAAAAGTTTATGTTTGTCCGCGATTTACGCAAAAACTACTGAACGGATTTCGATGCGCTTTTATTTGTTCGAAGAGGTTTGGTCCAACTTAAAATCTTACGTTTGTTCGATTGCAATTGGTTAAGTGGAACCAGAGTTATGGTTAGTACCTAATATAGAATTTTAAGTTGCACAGATGGCTTAGGTCGCGATAACCGAAAGCCACGCGGGTGGATCCGCGGACATAGGCTAATTTGTTAATAAATTAAACCAAAAAGATGAGAATGAGTGAAACAGACCTCGGCTGGGAAACCTCGCATGTAACTGGGAATAACGTTAAGATTTAGAAGTATTTCTCTTTTTCTTTTTTTTATAACAGTTAAGGGGTTGCAGACACGCACACATAATGGGAACTGAAACCAGACGGCCTTGAAGACCTCCATATTATAATCGTTTGGAAAAACAACAGCGGGAGTTCATTCCACAGCTTGAGCGTGCGCGGGATGAAACTCTTTTCATACCGCACAGTGCGCACCGTTACCGGTCGTAGTTTGTGAGGAGGAACTCCCTGCCTATGGCGAGCGGTGCGATGGCAGAAAGTAGGCGTGGACATCATGTTGAGCAATTGTATTGAAAACAAACTTTCTGCAAGCTTTAGATATCTACTCGTTACTCCTTCATCGCAAGCGGGTCAACAACTACCTCAGACATTACTTTTTCGTCTCGTATAAGCAAATAAATGTGAAATCAATAGTAATATTTTATTCTATTGTCGTATTTTGTCGTCAAATTCATTTAATGATACAATTAAGTACTTACGATGAGGGGAGGGACACTTCACTCCGACAATCAAGTGACCAAACATCAGGTAATTAAGTGATAGTTTATTTTTCGAATAAATTGAAACAATATTCATCATCATCATCATCAGTCTCTGAACCTTTTCCCAACTCAGTTGGGATCGGCTTTCCAGTCTAACTGTGATGCGGCTGAACTTCGATATTTTCCGTGAAGCGACTGCCATCTGACCTCTACAACCAATGGTCCAATGACCAATGGCGATATCGAAGTTCCAAGTTAGACTGGTTGGACTTTTGAGAGCTCCAACTACTCGTAACGACTGCCATAGATATTTGTAGGGCAACCAGGACCGACGACGGCTTAACGTGCTCTCCGAGGCACGACCAGACCAGTGCAAACAGCCATATTCATGCATACAAATTTTTGCACTGAGTGGGGATCGAACCCGCGCCCCTTGCGTAGCAGTCGCGTGCACTACCGCCACGCCACGGAGGCTGTCATCATCATCATCATCCTTGCGTATTAGTCCCAGTCGCAACCAAAATTGTCATTTCTGAGTCCATTGTCCACTGCGTCGCGACTGAACTTCGATATTTTCCGTGAAGCGACTGCCTGGCTCTCACAACCTTATTTATAGGCATAGGGGATATCAAGTAGGACGGCACTTTAGGCATAGGTACCTACTTCTTTTCATCATTCTCTGAGCCTATTCCCAACTCAGTTGGAGTCGGCTTTCTAAGTCTAACTAAGATGCGGCTGAACTTAGATATTTTCAGTGAATCGACTGCCATCGGACATCCACAACCAAATTGGTGATATCGAAGTTCTGTAGTTAAGCTAGTCGAACTTTTGAGAGCTCCAACTACCCGTAACGACTGCCATAGATGTTTGTATGACAACCGGGACTGACTGCTTAACCTAGCCTCCGAGGCACGACTAAACCAATTCAAATAACCATATTCATGTAGGTATACAAATATTTGTGCAGAGCAGGGATCGAACCCGCGCTTTCTGTGTAGCAGTGGCGTTCACTACCGCCTAGTCACAGATGCTGTCAAAATGGATTATCATTCTCTGAACCTTTTCCCAACTCAGTTGGGGTCGGCTTTTCAGTCTAACTGTGATGCGGCTGAACTTCGATATTTTCCGTGAAGCGACTGCCTATGACATCCACAACCAATGGTCCAATAACCAATGGCGATATCGAAGTTTGGCGATGTCAAATTGGAATAACATTGGTTTAGATTATAATGCGACCGGGACTAAGGCAAAGATGATGATAATGTTTATAACATAACAACCCGTACTATTTTGTTTTTAGTTTGTTGTCATAACGGAACTACGTCATCTGTGATAATTTCAGCTGATTAACCATCACGATTCACGAGGTACAGCCTTATTTTTTCGTGTGAAGAATCCCCACGCCAGAGCCGGTTGGGGAGGTTATGTCAGACTCGAACCGACTAAAACGCACGCCGTCTTTGGGTCCTTAGTTGCCGGAGGATAGTAATCAACACATTCCTCGCACCCCGGTGGACCCGGGGACTCGCATTCGAGATGACCGTTTTCGGGTGTAGGGACCACGGTGTCCCCGTCTAGTCCCCGGGTTATGGGGACGCGCATTGCGCACGCTCAAGCTGTGGAATGAACTCCCTGCTGCGGTTTTTCCAAGCAAAGCAATAGGTTTCTTCAAGAAGGGCAATAGAACGTTTCTATAGGGTCGGCAGCACGAATGTGACGCCTCTGGTGTTGCAAACGTTCATTGGTCACAGTGACCACTTTCCGTAAGGTGAGCCGTGTGCTTATCTGCCATCTAACTGGTATAAAAAACTTAAGTTTAGCAGCTTATTTATTAGGTAAAGTTTGTGTTTTATTAAAAATGGATAAATTTCCTGCCGTTTTATAATACAATTAACATACAACTAAAGGTATTAAACGCGATTATTGTGTCGAGATAAATGTTAAGTATGTAGCGTGAAATAATTTTACACACTTTTTAGGATAACATAAATTAGTATAATTCAATCGTGTCACGGGTAGCATGTTAAAGGTGTGGTTCCGTAACCGACTGCAGGCAACAGCAGCAGATAGGGCGTACTGTGATATAAATATGAATGTGATAATATTGTTTATAGTTTTAATTCATTGCGGCTTCTCAATAGCACCGTTTATACGTATCGAAGTTTAAAAAGTAATGCACAACACGTCTTCGGAAAATACGTAATATATATTGTCCATAGGAATAAAAGAATGTCAGTCCCGCTATCCGCTCATTTGCCTTTGATCTATACGTTTATATTTTTTTCATATATATTACCTACTTGTTAAACTTCGATATAGGTAAACGGTCCCATTGAGAAGCTACAAGGAATTAAAACCATAGAGAGAGCAGGGAGTTTGGCGGGCTTCACGTACACATTACCAGTTGCCTATCACAATACGCTGCTCTCTAGATACCTTTGAATTGCGAATTCGATTGCTCTTCGTGCTAAGGACACTGGTCAAACTGCAATACTTCGATATCGACAAATGTCAAGTTCAGGCGGAAGTCGCTTCACGGAGAATATCAAAGTTGAGTCGTTTCGCAGATAAATTGCAAAAACGGACTCCATATTCCGAGGTGAGAACCCCGTATTTTACCGGGATTAGTCCAAAAAGGATGAGCCTATTTAATAACTACCTACTTATGTTGATTTTACCTAGCAAGTCGCCTATTTATTAATTGTTTAAGTGTTATTTACCTTTCAAAGTACAACGAAAATTCGAGTGAACATCTAAAATATTTTTACAACTCGAAATTATATAAAATAACATTAGTTGTATCCAACAATTAAAACGATATTAAGCTTCTACTACAAGGTAAAGCCCGGCGGGTAGTTCGTCAATATTAACTGTCATTGGCGCCCAAACATGGGACATGTTTCATAAACAAAACCCTCATAAATAAAGACAATACGACGTAACATACATAATGACGCGTACTCATTACACATTTATTACGCAGTATTTATGTTAGGTTTGTGTAAACTCTGCTTTATTAAATCGGTTAAAATAACCCCCTAATAGATCCTCTCTACCTCATTTTGTGGTTGTCGTAGAAGGCAACTATTTTTTTTCTGATAGGCCTGTTCTCAATCTGTTAGTAAATATACAACCCCTGACAAAGTGCTCGCATGACGTTAATAGGTTCGTCCCTTCGTTCGATTACGTGGGAGCGAAAATCATCGTTGGCAAAATGTAGGTATTAATATACATGTGCCTACAGGGGATTTATAAGCGAGAATATACTGGGTGGCGCAAAAGTAGTGGCACTAAAGAAAATACCTTTATTTTTTTTATATGACATTTTCTGTCATTCTGTTGTTGAAAATTGTGTAGTGAACAAATGTAAAATACACTGAAAATAAACATGGACCGTTTTACTCCCCAAGAACGTGGAATAATTGTGTCAATGTTCTTACGGAATAATTCATCTGAATTTCGTCGACGATTTCCCCACCGTCCGGCACCGATTGGTCGCACAATTCGACGCTTTGCCACACGCCTTGAAGCAACTGGCTCAACATTGGATAGACCTAAGTCTGGGAGACCAAGAACAGGCCGTTCAGCTGAAAATATCGATGCTGTGCGCGAAGATGTGGAAGAGTGTCCAGAAACATCAACGAGGCGACGTGCCACGCAATTGGGCATTTCCAGACGGACCCTGCAGCGTATTTTGGTGAAAGACTTAAAGATGTTCCCGTATAAAACTCAAATGACTCATCAGCTGCTGCCTGCTGACCACCGAGCTCGTCTTTCGGGGACGCTTTTCCAGGCCGAGTTATCTCTCGTTTTGGCGATTTGCCTTGGCCTGCAAGATCACCCGATCTGACCAGTCTAGACTTCTTTCTTTGGGGTTTTTTGAAATCTCGGGTGTATGTGAACAAGCCACAGACTCTCGCAGCTCTAAAAGATAACATTCGTCAAGAAATAACGAACATATCGCAGGAAGTGTTACGGCAAGTTATGCAAAATGTCATAAATAGGGCTCAAATGTGTATCAACTCTGGAGGTCACCATTTAAAAGACATCATCTTTAAATCCTAATGGTACGAAATTTAATGGTACAAATATACATTTAAAAAAACCTAAATCTAGTTTTCTAATTTAGAAAAAATGTTATAGCCGAACCAAATAGGGTCTTTACTTTTGCGCCACCCAGTATAATACTGATAATGGCGCCCAACGTGGGGCATAAATAATTTCGTTTTTATCTCTTCACAATAAACATTTATTGATAGTAAACTTAATATAACATAGACATAACATAAACTCACACCTATATCCCTGAAGGAGTAGGCAGAGGTGCTAGCACCCACATTAATAAAAAACACATTATTAAAGTTAATATCTCATAACATATAATCATGGGATTCGATTTTCAGTATATTTAAATATAATTTTTGAGAACTAGATAGAATATATTGGTTTACTTATACCTAAACAAAGAGAAGACAACCACATATTATGTTTTCACCTTGTATACAAACTCACTGTTGTGTACTTAACAATTTTGTTAATAATCTGTTTTAGTGTCAATTATGTTCTGTAGCGAACTATAGCTTATACATATAAGTTATATAATACATAAACAAGATATAAAATTACTTACCAGTGTCTAAACAGATGCCCATATTCCATGAAGATGCGAATTAAATTCAAAGTTTCTCCAAAAAACAAACTTTTAGACACAGAGTTCGTTATAAAAAAATATATCTAATGTTTTTTAATTGGCACTTTATAGATAAAAATATAAATATAAAACACGCATGTAACTAGTTCCGATGTCTACTCGCCACGGGCAATCACATGTGGCAATTAATAGTCTATCGATTGAAGGTCGCGACCTTCATTCACGAATTTCAAAACGAAACTAAACATAGTCTTGAAACTGAAAATTAGCTCATGTTGCGAAAGTTTTAACTGATCGACTTCGCGTTAGTTATTCGGAAGTTGTGTCT
The DNA here is from genome assembly GCA_963691645.1 of Pelosia muscerda. Classification (NCBI taxonomy): domain Eukaryota; kingdom Metazoa; phylum Arthropoda; class Insecta; order Lepidoptera; family Erebidae; genus Pelosia; species Pelosia muscerda. Next base: position 2,532,003 of record OY829100.1, read on the forward strand.
TCGTAATAGCATTTCTGCGAGCGGTTTGAATCTTATTGGCATCGCGGGCCAACCGCTCCCTCGGACGTCCCACACACGACTGAACACAACATCGTTACGTACGTATCTGCTATAACAAACAACTGTCTGTCTCTCTCTAGCGCGTAGTTGTATAAACTAAAGAGCGAGACAGCAACATTTCTTGAATAATTAAAACTGCGTATACCTTCGATGAAACAAAATAATAGTGGTATAAATGCAAGAATTTTCGTTGCAAGTGACTCTGACGATGTTTGCTGACTAAGAAATGACTCGATTAGGGTCATAACAATTTATTGTTTCAGGTGACAGCCTCAAGGCGTTCATATTTTATTCACACACGTTACAGTTAGCCACGATAATTGCCGTGTTAAAAACTTTCCAATTCTATGAAGTATATTATGAAAAGCACGTACCAATACTATCAATTATTGAGTTTTGGTACGATCGGTAAATATTCGATATCGCCGAAGTTTGTACGGACTGTAATTACCTTATTAATTTTTTATTTTGAATGTCTGACTGACTCATCGGATACTGGTCGAGTGTCGTATATTCTTCGTGGAAATTTGATATAGGTAGTAGGTATGTGTCACGCGGTTTGTAATTATCAACCAATAATAAGTTAATAAGCGTTTGAGCGTCTTCTTGAAGATGTGTGTAAAAAAAATACTTTTTGATAAAAATTCGTATTTATTTAATTTACACCTTTGCACGATAAAAACAGCAGTGCAAGAGATTCGGAACTGTTTTGAGGTAAAAATTAACAGATTCAATAATCACATTCGTTTATAAGTTACATAAATATCGACCTTATAACTAAAATAAAGGTAGTTCTACACTTGTGTGATTTTTCAAATTAAGTACATTTTTGTACAATAGATTAACATTAAAAAAACCTCTTGTATTCATAAACATTAATATGCGATACAACAGTGTTGACCAAGGAAAAAATTCAAAAGTATTGCTCGAAGTCATCGTTTATGCGCCAGAAAGATACATGATGGACTGCATAAGTGAGGCAGCAAATAGGGACTTACCTTAAATTTATGCCAAAATGGCTGTTATAAATTTTTTTGCCTTCTACACTGAAAGCACAGAGACTCTTAAACTTCTCCCTCCCTTTCCCTCCCCTCCCCTTCCCCATCCTACGTCTTCTATATATGGTCGGCAACACGAATGTGACGTCTATGGTATTGCAAACGTCCATCGGCCACGGTAACCACTTTCCATCTGGTGCACCGCGTGTTCTGCCACTTAGGTGGTATAAAGAAACCATTGAAATATATTTCACCTGTGGGGGCTGAATTTCATATGATTATTGGCGAAAAGTGCCCTTAGCACGAAAAGCTATCGAATTCAGCATTACCATTAGCAGGCTTCACACACACAGGTTCAAAGCGGACAGGCTGCCAATCGCAATGCTCCGTACTCTCGATACCTTTACAATACGAACTCGATAGTGATTCGTGCTAAGGGCACTGTTCTTTTATACAGATATAGACTACTAAGTAATTCCCGATATTACGATTATGCAAGACTTCATCGGCGTAAAAATGACTTTTTTTTCTGGTCAACCTCATTATTAAAAAAAACATAAGACAGTTTACAGTTCCCGCCAAAAATCTAGTATTTAAACGTAATGGAGGTTAAAAAACACAAGATCTTAAACATTTTATACACAAAATCGCGACTTCGTTTGCATTGCAACGCCATCTAGTAAATATTTATGGAACTTGTATAGTTGGTATTGATATTAGCATATTAGTACCTGAAAACTTTACAAGATGGCGTTAAAACAAAACTTGTGTCTTAAAAAAACTGCTCTCTATTTACGTTTAATATTAGGTTTTTCGCTCCCATCATATAACATACAGTCAAATTTAAATATTCATTATATATTTTACATAAGGATTATGTACACCGCAAGTTTATCTAACTAATATAAGACGAATGGAAGAACGTGTTCACTTATATATACTAATTAAATGCTTTATATTATATACAATGTTACGTGAGTATACATTTTCATAATAATATTGTCTAAATTGACTACGTCTTTAAGTAAAAATGCATTGTCTAATATAATATCTAATATTATAAGATATTTGTTAAAGAGGGTGAATAGAAATTAAGAGGTGAGTACAAATCAAATATAAATATACCGGTTGATTTTATAGTGGTTTTGGAAAAAAAGATTTTGGGCACAATTTCGATAGTAAAATCGTAAGGAAGTCCTAATTTGGCGGAATTTTTTTTTGTTTTACACGTCCCATACATTTTTCTGTTCACCTTGCACATTATTGCCATATATAGTGTTCTTTTTTTTCAAAATTAAAACTTACAGCCGATTTTGCTTCCGAAACTGTGTGTGAAACAAAATATTCTTTTTCCGAAACCACTATAAAATCACCGTGTATATAACTATATATAACCTATAACCTCCCTCGATAAACGGACTATTCAACGCTAAAAGAATTTTTTAATTCGAACCAGTAGTACCTGCGATTAACGCGTTCAACGAAACAAACAATCAGTCAAACAAACAATAGTATTAGTAGTAGTAATCTCCTCGGATTTCTATTCACCCTGCCTAAAGGTACAAAAAAAATGTTTTCTAAAGATATTTCTAAGCAGATTGTTAACGTATAGTATTTTCTTATTAATTGTGCTATTGCCGTTTATAAATGAGAAAACTATCAAAATATTTAGATACTGGGTTAAAACAAACTGTAAATTCATAAACATGAACAAATAATTATTAATACAGATAATAATTGAAAGCATAGATAATTCCAAAACATAATAAAATCTCGACCTAATTTAATTTAGTCTTTCATAATTATTATTACTATTAATACTTACTAATATAATATGTTCAAATAAACAAAAATATTGCTAATATAAATAGTTTTTTTTTCCATATACCTTTTACCACAGGCTAAACACAAAGTGTATCGTAATAATATAATCTGTTTTCATTGTAACAACAAGTAAAAAATAATATTATAGACAAACACAATCTCATTGATTAAGCTCTGACAAGAAATATAGCCATATAATTATTAGATTGGTCCATTCAAATGACGTCACGTACAGATTATAAATTTAAAAATATCAACAGAAATATGCATTTTAAGAATATCAAATTGAATTAACAGTAGCCTTAGCACGAAATACTATCGAATTCGTAATGTAAAGGTTTCGACAGAACGGAGCGTTGCGATTGGCGGGCTACACACGCACACAGGTTCACAAGAGGCAGACTGCCAATCACAATGCCCCGTTCTCTCGAAACCTTTACATTACGAATTCGATAGGAGTTCATGCTAGTGCTACAGGTCAATGATGGACATAATGTATCACAATTATCTTAATTACAAGCTAACACGACAAACATTGTTCTGCCAAGAAAGAAAACGACCGTGAGCATAAAATCAGATATCACTAGAAAAAAAGGATTTCCTTGTTAAAAAATCGTTAACAATTCAGATTTCACTAGTTTTGGATTTCACTAGTTATTTGATGTTAATCGATTCTTTCGTTTTACCTAATACCTAAATGTTATCGGATAAAAAGCTAACCTAACGTGAAATGCAAATTTTATTGAACGCAGTTTTTGTAGACGTTGACTAAGAACGAACCTGGAGCTCTAGCCAAAATGCATTCGTTCCGAATCTACATTCGTCATCGCTCAGAAAATGTATGGGAGTGACATTTGACATTTGACATTTGACATTTCATTTTGAGCGATGACGAATGTAGATTCGGAACGAATGCATTTTGGCTAGAGACCCCGTTTTTGGTCCACGGCTATAAAAAAAATATACATACTTATATTGCGTATTTTTTTTTTTTTTAAAACAAAAACTTTATTGTACATTTTGCCGCCATTTTTAACATACTAGTGACCTGGGGCATTCATTACAAGTATTTTTTTAACCCCACCAGCTGAGTTGCTTGGGTTTGATTTAGTGGTTTAATTATGATGGTATACTAGGCAGTGCAAGCCCTTAACCCTTCCACCACCGATATAATATCAATACGATATAATTTATTAAATTTAATAAATGTCTTTTAACATATATCTGTCTGAGTAATGAAATCGAATGTTTCACGGGAAATTAAACTTACAATTCGAACACATAAGGTAATTATTTCTTTGTTAGCTATTAAGTTTTAAGGCCTATTGCGACTAACTACTAGATTTCGTTACCTAATTTAAAAAAAGGTCTAATTTATTACCTACTATCATTCTAATATGATACTAAGCACAACATCGATTGGGGCTATTTTAGGTGTGACTTAATTATTTTTATTATAATATAACTAACTATAATATAACTTTATAAAAATAATAATAAAACAGCGCCACATGCTCTATTCGACCGAAGCGGAGATGTTCCGGCGGCGGTGTGTCGAAAGTCGAAATGGATATTCGGCGCGCCCCGGAGAGATGTCATCGGTGGGGCTGTTATTATTGTTTATAATTTTATGTTGTCTTGTTTAGTTTATTTTGTTTCGCATTTTCTTTTATATGTGTAATCGGTCCGCAATAAAAACAATTTTCTTTATTTTTGGAGTTACTATTACCCCCTCTGGTTAAATAATAGTAAATGACCATGGAAAAAACATTAGTTGATGGCAGTAACTTATGATATTTTTAAACCAAGGCTACGAAACTGTGGAACTCAAAGTACTTAATCTTATCAGATACGAATGTTTATTTTATAAAGCCAATTAATATGCGAAACAGTTTCACATATTAACAGGTTTTTTAATAACAATTATTTACCTAAATAAAAACATTTTATAATAAATTTTATTATTCTCGAAACCAGATTAAGTCACACCCAAATACAGCCATAAAAATTCTAATTTACGTACAATCCCTGTACACACATATTGTATAGATCCATTGTCTTTACAAATAATAATTTTTAATTAATAATAATTCGTGGAATGATTTTAGTTATAATAAATTACTTAAGTACCTATTTCATCACTGTCCATTTGAATTAAATAGATAAATATTTTAAGTTATGCGAATATCTTCATTGACATTGATGAAAAAGGACCTAAACCAATACATAACTTAACTAATCAGATATAACAATAATATCAATAAAATAAATCTATAAAAATATAGATTCACTATGCCTTTTGAGTCAAATGAACAAAACAAATCAAAACTTTCATATAACTTGAAAAAATCAGGCCCGCGTGATTATAGTTTTATTTGCACATATTCCGGGGTTATCGATTCGACATATTCGGGGGTTATCGGTTCTATATATGGGGTTATCGCGTTACTCTAGGTGTTAACGTCATCAGCTTCATACTGTAAGGTTGAATGCTTTTACAGAAATAGTACTTTTTACTACTTTCAAAAAAATGTTATAAAACTCATAAGTTAGGATAACCAATATGTGAAACTAAAACTGCAAAGTTGCTCTAATAAAACTCAACAGATATCAAATCAAATCAATTACTATGGTATTATCAAATCAAATAATTAAACTCTTTGCACATATAAAAATAAATGAAAATTTTCTGCCAGTCAACCTTAGAGTGACAAGGTGCTCGAAGTTATGTGCAAAAAGTTTTATAAATAAATAAAAAATATGTACCTGTCCCATTTTGTCCTGACGAAAAGCAGACTTCATCTTTGCATGTAGTAACATTACAGAACTATAAATAGTTTGCCCATATTTGTAATAGTACTTATTAAAAAATCAGACCCACTGTTAAGTTTCATCAGGCAACTAAATATAAACTTATATACCAATGTAACTTTTCTTTAAAACAACAAAAATCTTAAAAAGAAATCATTTAGGCCGAATTTTCTCGTAAAAATATATTTGCGCAACATTATTCGCTTCTCGTGCCAACAATTTTCTCTTAACAAAATTGAACTGCTCCAATGCAAACTCATACAACTCATTCTCCATTTTCCATACTGTGGACTCTTGTATCTTATCCACTGTGAGTCTGTTTGGTTCAATTTTAGAACTGGTCTGTCTTAGATGAGACTTGTTGCTGTTCAGATAGTACTCTGTGGCACCTTTAAAGAATCTAGGCAGGGTAGCCTCTAGCACTGTTATAAAGTCAAGCATTTGTTCCGTTACGCCTACCAAGAGATAATGGTTGACTAGATTGTGTTTCGCTTGCTCTAAAGCCCATTGGTTGCCGGGTTTCCTAAAATGTGATAATACTATCAATCCATCTAGCGGTAGCAGGCTGAACTAATTAATAATTCTAACTAAATAGCGCCATCTAGTGATAGCAAAGCTGGGACTCTAGACAAAATGACATTCTATTGGCGAAAACTCTAGTGGAATCGCTTAGTAGTATTACGAAGATTATGTTTTGAATCTTCGTAACTCAAAGTATTATTTTCACACATTTTTATGACTAAAATCATTGATAGCAAATTAAAAACGGTTCACTGAGACGCGATTGCATTAATAGAATACCACTTTACCGAAAGGCCCTGAGCTACTACAAAACTAATGTTCTGCATCGCGCTATTGAAGTATGTTACTAACTAAAGATACAAAACTAAAATGGTTCTTACCAGCACTCAGCCGAGTGTCCACAAAAGAATGGCACTTGAAGCCACATATTGTTGGGGTCACAGTCTGGCTGCGAACGCTCCACGCACTCGTCAAAAGTCTGTCAAATTAAATTAGTTATGTTGAATCGTTCGTCATTATCATCAGCAAGCGAGCGGCAATCTTGCATTTTAAATTTGCACTTTGGTGCCCGACGTCTGCATTCCCACTCGTTGACTAACCGCAAAGGTTTGACTACCCGCTACGCAAACGAAGTAATTGCTACCTGTGCCTTTGGTCTAGAAATGGAATTCCAGTCTGCTGACAGTTCCAATATGAGCGCGGGCCTAGGGGTGATGGGTGGAGCCGCCTTTTACCCTAGCAGAAGCAGGCCGCGATGGCCGTGCAAAGTGCATCCAGGGGCTAGATGGGGACACCATGGTTTCCTACATTAGGGGAAAGGGATCGTCTCAAAAAGATGTCCCCGGGTCTGCCGGGGTGCGAGAGATATGTCTTATATAATCTGACCTTCGGCAATCAAAGACCCATAGACGGCGTGCGTTTTAGTCGACTAAAACGCACGCCGTCTATGGGTCTTTGATTGCAAAAGCAAAGGACGTCTCCAACGTCAGCTTCTTTCGAGTTTTTTTAGGACACATCAATTTGACTTCACCCTGCCTGATGGTAAGCTCAAGGCAAAGTTTCAGGAACGACGGTCACCATTACAAACACGCAAAGTGTAACAATGGTGGCACTCAGCTTGACGGCCTCATCAGATGCTTTTTCACACCCCGCTTAAAGGATCTGGCAAGGAATTCCAAGACTTAATGGTGTGGCTAAGGAAAGACTCTCCAAACAGTTTGGTTCTTAATGGAATATTCTGCACTGTATGAAGGTGACAACTTTTGAAAGTCTCAATACTATCTACTTATACAACGAGACGGAGTGGTGAAGGAAAAGCAGGAAGATGGACCCTGAGCTCCGAGTTGACCTTGGCCTCGGATGCAATAGAAAGACACGTCTACATGATGATGATGACAGAGTTTGGGTAATGGACTGCTGAGACGAGGTCTCGGGTCCGATCACAGGTTTTACCATGGCACACACTAATGACTGTTCGATGCTTTTCGAAGTTATCTACACTAATATTATAAAGAGGAAAACTTTGTTTGTTTGTCTGTTTGGTTGTAATGAATAGGTTCAAAAACTACTGGACCGTTTTTAAAAATTCTTTCACCATTCGAAAGCTACATTATCCACGAGTAACATAGGCTATATATCATCACGCTACCATACAAGGGAGCGGAGTAATAATCATAAATCTCAATTGATTCGGTAAATTTCTATACATTGGCGCTAATATCGCTAACAATTTCCGTTGTCATGACAGCAAGGAAAAGTAGTATAGAGAGGCAAGTAGTGAATCGAGTAGAGTCGTACAACGCGATAATCGACATACACGCGGGCGGAGCCGCGGGCAACAGCTAGTGTGTATACAGGGTGGAATTTTGTAATGCCACCTGAAGGGGAAGTACTCTTAATACTGTAGATAGAAGATTTTACTCAAAAGAAACATTCATTTATTTTTGAAAAGAAACAAAACTGCATTCAGTGATTTTTGAAAATTCGCTTGCCGCGCCCAGTAATCGAACCGACTAAAATCTGTAAAAGTTGCACTCTGTACTTTTATTGTATCGATCGTTAGGGTCAATTATAAGGATGAAATCTCTCTAACAAACTTCATAAATTAAATGAAAGGAAAACAATGAAATCTTAAATTAATTGTTCAATGGGTCAAGTTAAAGCACTTTTACTCAAAGATCCATCTAGTTACTTATGTTAATAAATAATAATTATTATCACTGACGTATTTTATCCATTAAAATGACAAATTACTATTGGTGGTATGGAGAGAGATATCGAGACCGACAATCACCAACTCGGTTTGTACTGAAAAAAATAGTAGAAAATTTCAATAATACGGGTAGTTTGAAAAAACGACGGCAAACTCTTCAACAGAACAACTTCGATTTTGAACTAAATGTTTGTATCGAGCAATTAATTAGTTAGTTTATACCATTTTTTGGAAATAATTTAGGATTTCAATGTTTTCCTTTCATTTAATTTATGAAGTTTGTTAGAGAGATTTCATTCTTATAATTGACTCTAACGATCGATGCAATAAAAGTACAGGGCGCAACTTTTACAGATTTTAGTCGATTCGGTTACCAGTTGCGGCAAGCGAATTTTTCAAAATCGTTGAATGCAGTTTTGTTTCTTTTCAAAAATAAAGGAATGTTTCCTTTGAGTAAAATCTTCTATCTACAGTATTAAGAGTACTTTCCCTTCAGGTGGCATTACAAAATTCCACCCTGTATATTTATCGCAGGTTTATAAGTGCCCGATTATTGGCATTAGGCTCGCCACCCATTACATTGGGACCTAAACATAAACTGGTTAGATGTGGGTGCTAGCACCTCTGCCTACCCCTTCGGGGATATAGGCGTGAGTTTATGTTATGTTATTTTATGATGAGGATTTCCAACTATACCTAAACTGAGCCATTCATAAGAATTCAATCCTACTAACATTGTTATATCAGACAAATGATAATCTCAAGAGTTTCGTGGAAACAATCTGTACTAGCAAAGATTTGATAACATGGTTAAATAAATGTCATCCTCACGATGACTCGACTACACATTATACAGAATGTGTTTAGTATCCTGAACACATCGGTAGGTATAACACAATGCATCCTGTATATGTGTTGTTGTGTACCGCAATAGATGTAAATTAAATTATTGAATAATTTAGGTCACAATACGCATTTCATACTAGGTTAACAGTATAAAGACGCTATTACACGCCACGCATTTTCACGGACGGTGCAAGTCAGGGCGGACTATGCACATTAGAATGCGGTTCGTCTGTGAACGGTGTAAGCGCAGACAGAGCAGTCTATAGTCCATTTGTTTAAATACTTAAATAAACGTAAACAATCTAAGTGTGTCTTTTAAATATGTTTTGTTTAAAAACTCAGTATAAAAATACTTTTCTGCTTAGTAACGCATTTTGAAGGCTAAAAATCTGTATCGAACCACTAGTTAATTAGTTAGTTGGTCTAGTTTATTTGTGTTACATGTGTTTTTATAAAAAGTTGCCACAAGATTGTTTACCTTTATTTAAGTACCTAAATAAATGGAGTATAGTTGAGTGCGTGACGTATGTGATGCGTCGGAGACCGCTTCCGCGTCCGTAAAACCAAGAACCGTGAAACACCGGCTTAACAGGAAGCGTTAGATGAACTGTTCATAGAGTTTCTGTGTAAATGTATGTATTTACAGAAGGATTAAATGCTATCTCGAGATTTTTTGTTACACAATCACGCAAATATAAGTGGAAGGATTTGGTTCAAATTTTACACTCAGAATACGATCGGATAGGTTAGAGATAGGTTACATTTTATCTCGGGAGTAAGGTTCAGGAGCCTAGGGTACAACGCTTCTAATTATATGAAACACAGCTGTAGCTGTAGCTGTTTAATGCATAGGCATAACATAACACACACTGACATATAGACCGCAAGAAAGTGACACGAATTTCTAAGTCGTTTGTGTAGTATATGGTTGGCAGGTGATTATACAGGGATCTAATTACCTCATGGTCAAAAAGAAAATCGCGCCCCAAAAGCGTAAATATTTTTTGTGCTGCCGTATTTTGATGACGTGTCGAATAAAAAAGAATTCAAGTATGGCACCACTTTATACCTTTTTTTTATCGTGCGCAAAATTCCCACGGAAAAATTCCTCCGCCAAAACCGGTGGAGGTGATAATGTCGAATTCGAACCGACCAAAAGGCACGCCTATGGGTCCTTGATTGTCAGAGATGAGATTATCTCTCGCACCCCGGTAGACCCGGGGACATCTCTGTTGAGATGACCCTCTTCCCTCAATGTGGGGACCATGGTGTCCCCGTCTAGCCCCTGGGTATGGGGTGGCACTTTGTGCCACTTTATACCCCTAGAAGTATGGTAAGTCTCATAAAGGTTACATTGTATGATATACTTGCCACAAACCAAATGCCATACCGTTACGAATCGTCTAGCAAAAGAAATTTACGCCTTTCGACACGATGTGGCGCGAGAAAGTGACAGAGTATACGTACTGTGAAACATATTTTTATAAACCATTATCAACTTTGACAGATGTGAATGTCATTCTAAAAATCACAAGACCCTGCCACTGACATTTGAAATCTGGAAACGCGGTAATGAAGGAGTTTGTGGGTCTATTTAAGCTAGTAATATTAATGTCTATTTTGCGTGTCATTGTCTGATAGTCTAATACTCGTCAAAGGCAAGACAGATATCAACATTTATCTACAGTTGTTATCGAGATGCAAGACTATATTTAGATATTACTTAGAAATGTCTGACATCATTATATATTTGATGCTTATATTTAAGTACTTAGTAGATCAGTTACTTATACAACCACAGTTGCAGAATTACTTATCACTACATAGTATAAAACAAAGTCGCAATATCTGTTCCTATGTCCCTTTGTATGCTTAAATCTTTAAAACTACGCAACGGATTTTGATGCGGTTTTTTAATAGATACAATTATTGAAGAGGAAGGTTTATATGTCTATAACATCGTGCTACGACCAACAGGTGCGGAGCAGGAATGAAAAATGTTACAAAAACGGGGTGACGCAGACGAAGTTGCGCGAGTCAGCTAGTTAGTTATATAACCAACATCACATGACTAATAGATGCAAATAATTTTAGGTTTTAAAAGGAAATATTTTCCGTTGTGTGTAAAGAATGTTCTGATGAGCTCTTCCAATTAATCCCACCTTCTCCTTTCCTACTCAGGACAACAGTGATATCGTCTGCATATTCCGTTTTAAGAGTGTAATAATTAAACAGTACATAGTTACCATTTTATCACCATGTTTCTTCCGCACCAAGTGTGGTCTATAATTGTCACCATTTCTTAGAAAATAATAATATGATACTAGTCTATCAAGAGGTCTTCTTATTAAGTTAATAAATATAGGCTTCGATGTGGCTCCCAACCTGAAATTTTCAAATAGAACATCTATATAATCAAATAACACGTAATTGTAGATATTATGTGATATTATAATTAAAAAAAACATTTATTCTGTATAGACCCTTCAACGGCCCTTCAAAAATATAAGCATTAAAACAAAACATTATAGAGGTTAGTTCAAAATGGACCGCCGGTTCGAAAAGTAGGCGCCGGTCTGAGAAGCCTCCAGCAAAAAATTCAACTGGCTAAACATAAAATAGACAATTGATGTTAATGTTATATTAACTTCTTGGAGAGTAAATATTGAGATGTTCTGATATATTTATTCATAATTTTATAAATAAGTCATTATCATCTATGTGCATTTTGTCTTAATTATTTGAAGTCAGGCTTACATGTATTTTTCCTCTATATATTATGTTCCATATTTCCAACATAAATAAAAAAATAATCAATTGATAAAATTAATTTGAGATGATTCCTTAGCAATACAAAATTTAGAAGATTTTTATTACTTTTGGTACACTTCACAAAATTACTTTTATACAATATCCCTAGTACAGTGGGCTCCAAAAGTTCCTGGACAATTTGCAACTAAAATTGCATATAGCGATGAAACTACTATTAGTCCTAGAAGCTAGTGGATAATAGATCTACTTATTATTAATGTAATTAGGCTACTACTTGCATAAGTTTACTCATTTTATTATAAAGAAACAACGCTAGGCTGACGAAGGATTGTAGATCTTAAGGTGTTCAGGAACTTTTGGGAGCTAACTACAATTGTATAAGATTATCTTAAGTGTATAAATCATGTGATCGACAGGTATACAGTATTGACTTACCTATCAAAGTTGAGGAAGGCCATGTGCCCATGATACAGGGCAGGCTTCATATCATACCATTTAGTCACATTCTGAGCAAACTTGTACTGATTGCTCAAAGACATGATATGTCTATTTGCAGTAATGTTGATATGTAAAACTTTAAAGTTATTTCTCTTACACAAATCATATGCTACGCCTACGAAACTCGTGGATCCTGTCTTCGGGACCCTGTTGTATATCACTACCGTGTCATCGTCATTTTTCTCGTAGTTTTTCGGTAAAAACTGGCGAGAGACCGAGTGTGTTTGAACAAGTCTGAACTCTGGAATATAAACATAATTATAACTGAGAAACAACGTACACGATGAATTAAACACACTAAAGAAGATTACCTTACCTAATTTTCGATAATTTTCTTCTAATCGAGCGATCTCGGATTGAAAATAAAGTACAATAATAACAATAACGCAGAGACAAGAAAGCAGACATAGTTTGTTTATGTTAAACATATCTGAACACTGCCTGTCCGTGCAACTTCACGCTGAAATCAGCACTGGCATGTTTTACTCACGTACATTATAAATAAACATTATTTGGGACACATAGAAATGAAAAATAGTTCATCCGACGACATACGCCATGTAATTACTTTCCGCTACTACTTTAGAAATCTACTGCATCGTTAACATTCCATTGGTAAGTCTCTTTCTAACACGAACATGTTAGACAAGGGGAGCAATAATTTTTTTATGCTGTTTTTTGTACTAAATGGAAAACGGAACGCAGCAGGTGCGTTATGTCAACACTGTCATAACATTTACAAAGCTCGTTTTGCTGTTTAGCAAATACAAAATGTAACGAAATGTTTTCAAAAGTAATGTTTTACGGAGATTAAATTATTAACTTTGTAAATAATAAATAGTGTAATTTTCAACATTTTAATATTCAACTATGTATGTAAATATTCAATATTAATATTTTTGATTTAATATACGGACAATTCATAAGAATGTAATTTATCAATGGCAACAAGAACAAAACAGCACAACGGATTTATCAGGGCATTCGACTGGGTTCAATGGTTCAATATCCAATCCCATCTATGCAGAAGTGAGAATAAAATGCTTAATGCTATTTAGTTTCATTATTTTTTATTTATTTAGGTACTCTTGAGAATTTAACATACCGCGGTAGCCTAGTGGTATGGGTAATGGACTGCTGAGACGACGTCTCGGGTTCGATTCCAAGTTTTACCATGGCACACACCAATGGCATTTCGATGCTTTTCGAAGGTATTTGTGTATTTGTCGAAGGCTTCGGTATAAGTGCCCGGTAATGGCTATAGGCTCGCCTATTACATTGGGACCTAAACATAAACTGGCGAAATGTGGGCCCGCTAGCACCTCTGTCTACCCTTTCGGGGATATAGGCGTGAGTTTATGTTATGTTTTTATGAATATAATGTTAGCTCTTCCATATATAAAGTGTCGGAGTGCCACGGTTGTAATAATGTCACTGGTCCACCACTGCCACGAAGATGGTCACGATAAAATATAGTTAAGTAAGTACCTACTATAACAATTATTATACCCTATACACAATAATAGGTCCTATAGATACACCTATTGTTTGACCCGTTTTTCCCTCCTAGGTAGGTAGAGACAACATCCCGCCATCTGCTTGTTCTACCTTTACCTGATACATTTATGAAGTGTTTTTTACCTTTCCATTAGTCTCTTCTCTTGTTCATATAGCATAGAAGTCAACAGGCAAGTACCTAATATACCTGGATATCTAGTAACTGTAGCCTGTAGTAGTGTGCTACTGCTACAGGCTACAGCTTGCACCCGACTGCTGAAGAACGGAAGAAAACGTTTGGAAGACTATTATTGTATGTATGTAGGTTTGTCCATTTCTTTGACACGCCCTACAACTTGAACAGCTTCACGGATTCTGACATAAGAGTGGTGGTTTACAAAATAGCTAAATAATACCAAAGCACTCGCTTGACTTTGATTATATTTAGGCTGTGCAAGTCGCTAAGAAGGAAAGAAGTGCCTATCTACAAAGAACTAAAGGCATAGTAAAACGTTGAGTAGCTAAAGGAAGTCGTAAAAGAGATGTAAGTAGAGTTTGTTTCTTACTCTTCAGTTGTGTTTTAATTTTACTTTGCAGATGGGTTTCTGTTTTCTTAATAATTAGGTTTTTAAAAGGCCTACCTAATGAAACTCTTTAGGTAGGTAGTGGTTGGTAGGTTGCACATTGTTACTGAATAAGTACGTAATGGTCTTTGGCAATATCAAAAAGTTCCGTACAGCTAGTTGAATAGTTATTAGGATAGATACCTCTCTAAGTTATTATAGAAAAGTAGGTACGAAATACCTACACAATGCAACAGCAAAGCATAAAATTAGCATATCCAATGTATAGATAAAGGTGATAAAACACACAGGAAATACGGCCAGCACTTCAAGGTAAATCCTTCACAAAATGATCTCAGTATCCGATGTGGCTCTGCCCTACGCACCCGGGTGCGCGCGAAAAATAGCAACTGACATTAGTTAAATTAGATTTCCCGCCAAATGTGGGTCACCGAACAAACGTGCTCCATTTATTACGTTTAGAAATTGTAATGTTCATTATAACAATATAACTTTATACGTATATAATTTATATCGGTGAAATATGTGATGTCTCATCTTTGGTAATTCATCGTTTTTATTTTGTACCTATTATTTTTATATAATGCACCAGCTTAATTGTCAATTTATTTTTAAATTTGGTTGACATCTGATAAGATAGTCAAAGGGTAACTTATAGGGATTCTTGGATTTATTTTGTAATTTGTATACGCATCATAATAAGTAGATACAATGTACGTATTTTTTACAATCGATGACCGGTATCTATGTGTCTTGTGGTGGTTGTAAACTAGGGTATAAGTATCCGTGAAATAACTATATATATTATGCTTAGTGCCCCTAGTCATGCCTTTATTTCTGTCAAACAGATTTTATTTAACAATAATGTAGATTATTCAATTAGCACTAACATTTATTATTAATTATTATTTATTTTTGTTTATTGATAAGGTGACTTGTTTAATTTAGCTATAGCTTGTAAAATAATATAAAAATCTCACGTAAAAAAGAAGTTAATTTGACCGGAAACCTGTTTAAATTTTTAATTTCTTCATGCACATTCAAAATTAAACCTTAAGCTGTACCAATAAGGTTTTACACAACATCGCACCAGTTTAGTCATACAACCGTCCTGTTTAACGATTCCCTTTCCGGCTATAATTGGATTTCGATTAAGTTGGCACGTGCCGAATTATAAACATCTCTTATGCTATAAATGAAATTGTATTACAATAGAACTGGAACATGATTTCAACATTCTCTGACCATGGAATAGTGTGGATGGCAAGGCGGCAAAGCGTTTCCTACTTCAGAGGACGTGTATTTGATTCTCGTAAACATTTGGTCAATATCTGAACACCGGTATTACAGAGAGAAAATAAGGAATACCAATGTAATTTTGAATTAAAATAAGTTCAATTTTGTTTTTTTTGGCCCATTGGGTACAAATACCTACCTACATAAAAAAAAATTCATAACATAGATTTTTCGACAGCCTCTGTGGTGTGGCGGTAGTGAACGCGACTGCTACGCAGTAGTCGCGGGTTCGATTACTGCTCAGTGCAAATATTTGAATGCACTCGTCTGGTCGTGCCTCGGAAAGCACATTTGTCCCCGTTGCCATACGAAAATCTATGGCAGTCATTACGGATCGTTGAAGCTCTCCTAAGTTCGACTAGCTAGCCTAACTACAGAACTATGATATCGCTAATTTGGTTGCGGAGTTCCGATGGCAGTCGTTTCACGGAAAATATCGAAATTCAGCCACATCTTAGTTAGACTAGAAAGCCGACCCCAACTGAGTTGGGAATAGCCTCAGAGGATAGAGAGATTTCACGATTTATAATTCAGATCATTAATAATATTTCAGTAATATTTACTTACTTTTAAAAACCTACAATGTATTATAAGCACAAAAATGATCATTTTTACAATAGGCGCGACCTACGTGCCGTAAAAATCAATTAAGTACTTACATGCAAACGGAAATGAGAAATGACTGACCTAGGGTTGTTCTACAGAAATAGATGTTCGTTATTCCCATCCATCAAACGTAGGATATTGAACGGGACACGTGCAGCCGACGACGAAAGTAGTTGAACATATTCTAACTTACAAATAAAATTGCCTTAGCCCTTGAAAGAAGAATTATAAAAAAAAAACTTAATATGGGTCAATATCAACAATACGTATTTTTTGTCAATTTTGGTGGCGGAATTTATTCTTTGGCTTTTGTAAAAAATAAGGACGCAGTTTAAAAATAGATAGTCAAAGTTAGAAGAATCTGTAAGAGGGCTGCAAATCTATCAATAACTTTATGAAATAATTCAGTTTTAAGTTCAGGTTGGCACCAAAATTGAGATTCGCCCACCAAACTTGAAAATCAGTGGAAGCATAATTTAATTTCTTTCACAAACCTCAATCTCGCCAACTCAAACCCACAGATTCTTAGAAGTTTAGCAGTATGTAATTCAAAGGATAATAAAACTCCATTGTGAAAAAATATTTTTCATTGTATGTAATCACAAAAACCATAATTCTATTTATTGCAAACAAAATTAGGTAAAAACTAAGAAAACCAATATGATTAAATATAAAAATATTTTAAATATTGGATTTTAACCCTTTAACTGGTAGAGGAAACTAGTCATGCGATTGAGATGAAACTCAGTTATGGGATGTAGGTCTTTATGTTTATATTAATTATGCCATAAAAAATAAAAATTAAGAAAAACTTGGAAAAATTATGATGAAAATTTTTAAAACAAGGAACAGCACACCAGGGCACTTCGCATTTGCCACCTTGTATGTTGGAACTTTTGTTTGTGGTCGCGCTGCTACAAAGTCGGCAGCGCCTATAGGTGTCTTTACCTTCTGGTAAGTGCTCACTAACATTAGCAAATCGGATATCTTCAGGAATTCCAAAAAGTTTCTTCTTGCGACTGACTGCCTCTACACTATAATTTTTTTTTCTTTGCCAAAAATTTTGGAACAGATGAATATTTTCGTTTTCGAAATGTCAAGTTATTTACAAGTTCTCTGGCAAGCCTGAACATCTTTTGGCTCATAGGATTAAGTACTGTTGAATTTTTTGAGCACAATATATTGGAATTTGTTATTGCCACATCAAACAAGAAATAAAACAATCGTTTCCACCATTTCCTGTTTTGATGAGCGACATGGATGGGTGGAGTCAATAGATTTGACCAGCAAGAAGCCGTGTAGCTTTTTGCTGGTGTAATCTATCGACTCCACCAATTCGCTTTGAGTATTCTAAAACTGAGCGTGGACAGGAAAAGGATCTTTTACTACAATCCTTTTGTGTTCGGTGACAAATAGCCTCCTCTTTTAGGTGAAAGGCTGTACTCAAAATGGTCACTAATTTTGTGTCCTTCCAGATGGCAAACCCCACATTGTTCCGAACTCAACTCAACATCTGGAATTTTTTTGAAATCTCTGTAGTGTCATAGTCTCAGCAATCTCAGGGACACATAATGCTGGATTACTAGACCAGTAGTCTTCAATTGATGGTAATTTGTGTATCCCCATTTGTATTTGCATTCCAAGTTAATCCTTCAGTTCATTTTTAGTAATTTCGGTATAGTTTCTTATATTTGATTGTCTTGCAAACAAGTTCGTTTGAACTAGCAGGTTTTCAATAACTTCACTATCAAAAAATGATTCGAAAAAAGCAATTGGTCTCTATCTACTTGGAAAATGAATCTGCGATTGAAGTTAGTTTTCATCAAAGGAAGGCACATTTACATCATTTGTCCTTCTTCTTTTTCCAATCTATTTCATCTTCACCAGAATCGGGTTCCTCCAAAAACAAAAGGCCCTACCTTTTGTTGGTGGTGGTGACACGAGATGTAGAATTAAGAGGTGCGGTAGTGACATGAGTTGTAGAATCAAGAGGTGGTGCGGTGGTGATACGAGATGTAGAAGCTAGAAGTTGGGCAATGGCAGCGCTAGATGTTGCAGCACAAAGTACTCTGACACTTCTTTCTCCTTCTATTTCATTTTCTTGACAATCTGTTGTATTATCAATATCCATGGTCCTGTTGTTGCTCTCTGTATCGGTTTCGTCTTCACTATCATATTCAACATCTTCTTCCTATTCATCCGTAGCTTGTTCGGGCCCATGCTTTCCACGTCTTCTCCTTCTAGTATATTTACTAACCATTGGTTTCAAAATAACGACACGATCTCATCATCGTGCAAAGATACGACGTCGTTCATCGTCGGACGACACGATTGTGGTTGTTGGATAACACGCCCGTGTTTTCCAGCGATGAACGAGACGTTGTACCGTTGTACAATGATGAAGTCATGTCGTTATGTTGGAACCAGATCCTAACTGGTATATAATACAGTACATTTAAATATTTTGGTGGCAAGTTTTCAATTTTGGTGGCGAAAAATGCCACCAAAACCACCAAAATTGAGCCACCAACATTGAAACCAGGCGTAAAATAAATCTCTAAAAATAGAGGGTTTAAGTTACAATTAAAATAATAACAATGATGTATGTGTAACCTAAGTCACTACCTATAATGTGTACTTAACTGGTAAAACACTTTGTATTCAAGAGCAAATCGTTCCACCAAATATTGAACTATTCTTGTCCCTCTTCCCGCGTAAAATGTAACTTACCTTTTTGGCAGGAAATCACAATACTAAATACACAACTGTCACACGCAAGTGCGGGTGCACGATTGAGGGATGAGCAGTAAATAGGGCGCATCGATCTCACACGCACGTAACTTTGATTTATAGTTAATTGAAAAAGTGATACTAAAATTCAGATTTTTGCTTGGACAAACTTTGATTCGGGTATCCTGCGCTTTTAAATAATATTTTCTGATATGTTTAAATTGTTTTAAGATAATGTGTTTTGTACATATAGATACGAAATAATTTTTTTTATTAATCCTTTATGGTTTTGGTGTAGTGAATGCATTTATGTAAAAAAAGGGAAGTGGGACAAGCCACCAAACTTGAATTTTGAAGTGATTTTTTTTATTCTTTAATTACTATTATACATTTATAATAAAAAAATGTTGCCTCAAGTAGATCAAGTTACACAGTTCACATAAAAAAAATAAAAAGGTAAATTCTGTCATTTTACACCGCGATTCCCAGTGAAGACATTTAATATTTGCCGTTGGGATATTCACCCATATGGGACAACGAACGAAGCCACACAAGAAAATAAACTTCACACACCAAAAAACAGTAAAAGAGCAAAACCAGTGGTGTCAAAACGGTCATTATAGCGTACCACAACTATAAGTAGATACTTACCTACTATAGCCCGGTAATGATAGAAGACCAAAGTCTACTGGGTATTTCAAATTCCCGGTTGAACTCCAAGTTTACTGCAGTATATTAATTTACACTACTACTTTAATTTATTCAACATGCTTCTAAAAAATTGCGGTTTCGTTCCAAGTTTATACTTGTCTAATATAGGATGATAATTTTGACAGGTCTAAGTAGAGTACCCCATACAGTACAATCGAAAATGAATCTTTTCGATATTCGATTATCGTTCCCGTAGAATATGGTATCGATGTTACATAAAAAGTAAAAAAAGTATTTCTTATTTTTTTATGTACTTAGGGTAATATAATATAATTATTCGTTTACTTAAGGTGACACTTCATTAGAACAGCGCGGCATTACCTAATCGCACTGTACTGCAAATATAGATTGATAATTGCTACAGTGACTGCCATTTATAGTATGATATTTATGTTTTATATTATACCTAGCTAATTATATTACCAAAATTGTAGTAAATAAGTACTTAAACATAAAGTTATTTTCATAAATTAATAGATTATTTTCGATTTATTCGATTCGTTTGTCTACAGTCAATTATGCTGTATTCTTGCAAGGCGCTTCTCTACGATAAGTGGGCGGTACTTGTCTATGAATTACGATAATTCTATACTCAGTCTAATTTAGGATGATAATTTTGACAGTTCACGTCTATGAAGTAACGTATTTTTATAAACAAATAATACCTCAATAATTGTCGATCCAGCGATGAACGAGACGTTGTACCGTTGTACAATGATGAAGTCATGTCGTTATGTTGGAACCAGATCCTAACTGGTATATAATACAGTACATTTAAATATTTTGGTGGCAAGTTTTCAATTTTGGTGGCGAAAAATGCCACCAAAACCACCAAAATTGAGCCACCAACATTGAAACCAGGCGTAAAATAAATCTCTAAAAATAGAGGGTTTAAGTTACAATTAAAATAATAACAATGATGTATGTGTAACCTAAGTCACTACCTATAATGTGTACTTAACTGGTAAAACACTTTGTATTCAAGAGCAAATCGTTCCACCAAATATTGAACTATTCTTGTCCCTCTTCCCGCGTAAAATGTAACTTACCTTTTTGGCAGGAAATCACAATACTAAATACACAACTGTCACACGCAAGTGCGGGTGCACGATTGAGGGATGAGCAGTAAATAGGGCGCATCGATCTCACACGCACGTAACTTTGATTTATAGTTAATTGAAAAAGTGATACTAAAATTCAGATTTTTGCTTGGACAAACTTTGATTCGGGTATCCTGCGCTTTTAAATAATATTTTCTGATATGTTTAAATTGTTTTAAGATAATGTGTTTTGTACATATAGATACGAAATAATTTTTTTTATTAATCCTTTATGGTTTTGGTGTAGTGAATGCATTTATGTAAAAAAAGGGAAGTGGGACAAGCCACCAAACTTGAATTTTGAAGTGATTTTTTTTATTCTTTAATTACTATTATACATTTATAATAAAAAAATGTTGCCTCAAGTAGATCAAGTTACACAGTTCACATAAAAAAAATAAAAAGGTAAATTCTGTCATTTTACACCGCGATTCCCAGTGAAGACATTTAATATTTGCCGTTGGGATATTCACCCATATGGGACAACGAACGAAGCCACACAAGAAAATAAACTTCACACACCAAAAAACAGTAAAAGAGCAAAACCAGTGGTGTCAAAACGGTCATTATAGCGTACCACAACTATAAGTAGATACTTACCTACTATAGCCCGGTAATGATAGAAGACCAAAGTCTACTGGGTATTTCAAATTCCCGGTTGAACTCCAAGTTTACTGCAGTATATTAATTTACACTACTACTTTAATTTATTCAACATGCTTCTAAAAAATTGCGGTTTCGTTCCAAGTTTATACTTGTCTAATATAGGATGATAATTTTGACAGGTCTAAGTAGAGTACCCCATACAGTACAATCGAAAATGAATCTTTTCGATATTCGATTATCGTTCCCGTAGAATATGGTATCGATGTTACATAAAAAGTAAAAAAAGTATTTCTTATTTTTTTATGTACTTAGGGTAATATAATATAATTATTCGTTTACTTAAGGTGACACTTCATTAGAACAGCGCGGCATTACCTAATCGCACTGTACTGCAAATATAGATTGATAATTGCTACAGTGACTGCCATTTATAGTATGATATTTATGTTTTATATTATACCTAGCTAATTATATTACCAAAATTGTAGTAAATAAGTACTTAAACATAAAGTTATTTTCATAAATTAATAGATTATTTTCGATTTATTCGATTCGTTTGTCTACAGTCAATTATGCTGTATTCTTGCAAGGCGCTTCTCTACGATAAGTGGGCGGTACTTGTCTATGAATTACGATAATTCTATACTCAGTCTAATTTAGGATGATAATTTTGACAGTTCACGTCTATGAAGTAACGTATTTTTATAAACAAATAATACCTCAATAATTGTCGTAATTCATAGACAAGTACCGCCCACTTATCGTAGAGTAGTGCCTTGCAAGAATACAGCATAATTGCCTGTAGACAAACGAATCGAATAAATCGAACATAATCTATTAATTTATGAAAATAATATTATGTTTAAGTACTTATCTACTACAATTTTAGTAATAGAATTAACTAGATATGATATAAAACATAAATATTATACTATAAATGGCAGTAACTGTAGCAATTATCAATCTATATTTGCAGTAAAGTGCGATTAGGTAATGCCGCGCCGCACTAATGAAGTGTCACCTTAAGTAAACAAATATTTATAAAATTATAATACCCTAAGTACATAAAATAATAAGAAAAAAATGTTTTACTATTTATGTAACATCGATACCATATTCTACGGGAACGATAATCGAATATCGAATGGATTCATTTACGATTGTACTGTATGGGGTACCCTACTTAGACCTGTCAAAATTATCATCCTATATTTGACAAAGTATAGAGGTTTTAATTTGTTTAAAAGAATACATTACTTCATAGACGTAAACTGTCAAAATTATCATCCTAAATTAGACAGAGCACGAGAAGAGTACCTACTCTTAAGAGCTTCCGCTTCTTAATTATGATTGGTTTGAAAATCATCACTACTCCTGATCGCCATCACCACGGAGCATAGGTTCCATATTTTTTAGTCTAACCATCGTAACTTAACATCGATATTTTCTTTGAAATGACTGCCATCTGGTCTCCAAAACCCATGGGCAATATGCAATTAATCCAATTATTGAACTCCAACTACCTGTAAACGATTGCCATAATAGATTTGTTTGCATGGTTAATGTTGAGCAACTTTTGTAGGTGAATGTACAACACATTATGGGTCGGTAGCATGCTAAGGCACAGTAAATTATAAAAGGAAGTCTATCATTCATAAATTTCTTAATTAACTTAGCTAGGTGTTAGATTTGACTGTAGGTAAGAGTACTTATACGTTTTTGGGCTATAAGTGGGTCCATCACTTTTTAAATTGATTGAAGTGGATAGGTATACTGAATAGCACCAGAGCTGAAAGTCATAAGTCAAAGTCAAAAGTCAAAAATCAAACTCGATCTTTTCAGCGGTTTTTCTTTAATTTCTGATGTTTCTGATATTAAATTCTTAAATTATTGTTTCAAAAAACACGGTCTCCATTTATCAAACGTTTAAAAAAGTATCTGTCACATTCTTGTGAACTTATTTGTATTTTTCGCGCCTTGACAAATATTCTGTCAAATCACAAATCCACTAAGCTTCTTTTAAAATATTTATAAACTACTTCTACAACTTTAGCACATTGTTTGCTGCCCATTGCCGACTTTGTCAACATTTTTTTTACATGATTAGAATAAAATACGACTGCGAACGAAGACAATTTTATTACCACATCTGTTGCGTTTGCATTTGTTCAAACAATTTTCAATGTTGTTTGAGTTGTTTCCGAACGTATATCAGTCCAATACGACGCGGCATCGCGGGCACACGTTTATTTATACATTGCCCTTCAACATCGGCACGGTTTCAAAATATAGATCAAGTTTATATTAAATTTAATAAACCACCTAATATTTTATACTTACATAAATTATTTTTAAATTTAATAAATGGAGGTTGATAGAATTTTATACATTTTCGGTAGCTTCACTAGAAAGAAACAGGACAAACGCAAGTCTTTGGAACAGGTGTCTTTGAGTGCTGGGAACAGTCCTCTTCATGGAAAAGCTGCCAGTCGCCCGATAAGCCAGAATTTGAGCATCGCGCCCAGAACCTCAGCGTACAATGAAGAGAAGAAGAGCAAAATAAAAGAATGGGAATGCAGGATTTGCAAGAAAGAGCTTGTGGAGCCAAGACTTTTGAACTGCCTACATAACTTCTGTACCAGGTGCCTTCAAAGTCAGCATCGTGAAGGAGAATCGGAGATATGGAGCGAAGTGGATGGTGAGTAAGACTTAATATCGAGATTGTTTTTTTTAAGACTTCCGTTCGTTTATGATGCTTTTATAGCCTATTTGCAAATAAAATTAGGTCATAAAAGTGCGTGAGTATTAAAAATTGTAATAGGTTAATTTTGTTAATTTAATTCTTTGTAGTAGATAGTGCGACTGCTGTGTATGAAAGTTCTATTGTGTGGGTTCGATTCCTACTTCGATTCAGCAATTTTAACAGCAAAGTTTTTAAGCAGCACAGGAGAATGAAAATGGCAATTGCCTCGTATCTTCTTAATAACTTTTTTCTAAATCCGTTCTGATTCTACTTTGGTTGCATTTAAAGTTTCTTCATCGGAGTCTGGATTTCGCTTTCTTACTCTTTGCAATCTAGTAGATTTGACATTTGACATTTTGGCTGTCATGGGAGCAACAGGACCCCGAAAGAAAAGCCTCCTGTCCGTTGATTGTTATGAGTACCATTCAGCAAACGAGGTTAGCTTGGGCGACCTACATCCGACCTCTTCTCTGTTATCGACGAAAATTCGAAAAGAATTCTTTTTCCTGCATGGTCATACCTTCCTCCAGGATTTTTGCCTTTACCCCTGATAAAACTCTATTTTAAAACAAATCGGGAGAGGTCGGGTACAATCACGTAATTTATCTTCGAGAATCTAACAACTGCCGCACCATTAAGTTTACGAATTTCATGCCAGCTCATGTGTTCCCTTCTCCTACAGTCCGGGGTCCTTTCAGCGGGGCGTGCACAAACCACTATTAGGCAAGATAATCTCAAATTGACGTGTCCTATATATAAAAAAGTAACAAAAATACGTGAACAATAGATAATCTAAAAACAGAACCAGGTAGGAACCATTTTTAAAACTCTTCACTACCAATCTACATCATAAATCTCGCATTAATATTAACCAAATATTTATGTGAGGACGTCTGTTCTTCCACTGATTCTTTCAAACAGATAATCACAGAACAAAGAAAGCCCTATTAAAAGCTGTGAGAATAAAATTTTAAGAGTTCATTATTTATTTCGGACATGTTGTTTACGTTATAAACGTTAATAGCTCTTCTGGTCAACAGCGAAGTATCTGTGAGTGCATTTTATGAAACTATAAAATTTGTGATATTGTTGTCTGTTATTTATTAAGTAGGTTAACAGTCATTGAAAGTCACCTACCTCTGTGTGGTTATGAAGAAGGTGATCGAAGTGTAGACAGGGGCGGGTATAGCTTTCAAGTCGATAAAAAATTCTATCACGAAACCCGAGAGGGACATCTGGAAACGGAGACGGCTCTGGGTCAGCCGAGGTTACCTAGGATATTTCTAAGTCAATCTCATACCCCAGCATCTGAATAACCCAAACGGTGTAGGGTTTTGATCGGTTTGTGTCCGACATAATCAGTAATCACCTCTCCTAATAACTGCGGGGATTTTCACACTTATAAAGATAGAAAGGGGGAAATTCTCCTTTGTCTTACTAAGGTCATATCTAGTTGAAGTCTAATAAGAATTCACTGTATATGTATTGCATTGTACGTTTACTGACCACTACTGCAAATACCTACACTCTGAGCAAGATTAGCATAATGGACGACACAAAAAGCAAGACGCTGCAAGAAGGACGATGAAACATAAATGTGCGAGTGTCACGCCCTATACAGACAACGAATGGATCTTGGGGAGGCCTACCACAAACCAGAGGATTATTTATACCTACAATTAAGAGAAAGAGTTCGTGTCAATAAATTTTATTATTATTATTGTAATAACAACCCTAATTGACAACTCTGCACAAACGTAGAGGCCAATTGGGGTCCACACAAAGTATCCAACAGGGTCGAAGTGTCCACGATAGGTCTAAAGTACGCACCCCAAAACACAAGATAAGGATGCATTCCCCTTCGATTACCTACAATAATGAATCTATTCAAACTTAGTTCTTCATGTTAGAATAAGACTAATTGTTTTAGTCGGTCTGAGTCCGACATAACGGACGTCTAAGGCCAACCAGGGTAGTATTTGATTTGCTACACGATTGCCACAGTTTAGATAACTCTCGCCAATGCCAGTATTGCCAGTTCTTAATACCTAAACATTCGCTTAGTAAGTAGGCACTGGCATTAACGAAAGGTACCGCTTAACTTCTAAAAATATATACCAACTAAGAAACAATTCTACCACAATTCAGTTCGAGTTATGAGTTCTGAATTAAGATCTTGTTTACGTTGCAGCCACATTTGTTCTACACTGTATATTATTTTGGTGCTCTGTATACGCAATACCACCCACGGTTCAGGGAAACCCCTATATAATGCATCAGTTCACGTATTTATATAAATTGTGATGAGTATTATGTTCAGGTGGACTGTTTATTAACTCTATAACTTTTGTTATAGGTACTCTTATACATACATAAAGCTTAGTTCCTTTTCCCTCTGGGTAATTTCACGCATGCCTCATTTTTTGCTAATTTCGGTGGTATTTTTCAATCATAGGTTTACCGATGAAAAAATTTAATGGTGTTCTTTTAGAACACATTAGTATTCTAGATATTTAGAAGGAAACAAATAACTGCATTTGTTATAAAAATAGAACAACCACCGAAATTGTCAACCCACCGAAATTGCAAGATCACACCGAAATTATAAATTGTGATATATCTAACCAATATGTTTACGGCTTGGATGCATGATGCAGATGCTACATCATGCTGCCAAAGGCAATTTTGCTTTTGTCGTCCGTCCATCTCGCAGGAGGCCGTCCCACGCTTCGTCTACCGGTACGCGGTCTCCATTCAAGAACCTTTCGGCTCCAATGGCCATCTGTTCTTCTTGCTACGTGTCCCGCCCACTGCCACTTCAGCTTGCTAACCCTGTAGGCTATGTCGACCACTTTCGTTCGTCTGCGGATCTCCTCATTTCTGATTCGATCCAGCAGAGAGATTCCGAGCATAGCCCTTTCCATAGCTCGCTGTGCGACCTTGAGCTTTCTTATGAGGCCCATAGTGAGGGTCCACGTCTCGGCGCCATAGATCATCACGGGCAACACGCTCTGATTAAAGACTTTTAAGCACTGAGGTATTTTGGACGAGAATACGCTGTGTAACTTCCCGAACGCTGCCGACGATTGACCTCCGCCTCGAAGTTTGATCCGTCTAATACAACTTCGAGGGTCGAGCCTTCAACTGACACTGGGGAGGGCCTTAGAATATGAGCATTCGCCATAACCTGGGTCTTGTCCATATTCATCTTGAGGCCCACCTGTTGAGAGACTCGGTTGTGGTCGTCGAGCATTGTGTTAAGATCCTCCAGCGATCCTGCCCTGAGCACGATATCGTCGGCAAAACGAAGGTGAGTGATGTATTCGCTATTAACATTAATGCCAAGACCTTTCCATTCCAGTAGCTTGAAGGCATCCTCCATTGCATTGGTGAAGAGCTTCGGGGATATTACATCTCCTTATCTCACTCCCCTCTGCAACAGTATCGCCGCTGTGCTCTGATCTTGTACTCGTACTGACATGGTGGCGTTTTTTTAAGCTGCTTGAGGGCCACCCTAATCTCGTACAGGCTGATGTCCGGGATATCCTCGGTGTAGTGTCGGGTTAACTTGGCTCTTGGATCTTTAACCGTATCAGTAGCAGGCTTAGTGACTGAGGTATAAAGCTGTCCATAAAACCCCTCGATCCCCCTCAAAACATCTCCCTTAGTCGACACGACACTGCCGTCCTTCCTCTTCAGTTTTGTCAACTGGCTCTGACCAATAGACAAGTCTCTTGCGAACACTTTGGAGCCTTTATTTCGCTCAATCGTTTCTTTAATACATTGAGTATTAAAGGCACGGATGTCGTGTCGCAAAGACTGCTGGAACGTCTATTGAGCTGCCGATGTGCTTCAGCGTCATTGGTAGACTGCAGCCTCATACAGCGTCGTACGGCCATGAGTTTGAGGGTGTGATCGGTGAGCTTCTGTGGTCTATCTCTTCGACGGGGCTGAAGAATTTGTAGCCCACTGAATGGACAGCTTCAACCAACCTGTTATTTATCTCGTCCACTGTACTGCATTCTTCTAGGCAAGAGAAGCGATTCGAAAGTTCGAGTTGAGAGCTCTCGGGGTACTGTATATGGGAAGCTCTAGGACGGAGCGTAGACCTCATCAGACAGGATCTCTCCAGTTTAACATTAATATTCAATGTGCCTCTAACCATTAGGTGATCACTTCCGGTTTTCACCCCATAGATCACTGAGACATCATTGAATATCCGTCTATGCGTCGTCATGATGAAGTCAATCTCATTTTTGGTACGACCACCGGGGCCCATCCAGGTCCATTTCCTGTGGGGCGGGTTTTGAAGAAAGAGTTCATCATAAAGAGTCGCTCTTTCTCAAGAAAGTCGGCCAGCCTCCAACCCCTTCGGTTACGCCTCCCATACCCATATTGCCCCACTCTCTTTTATTTCAGTAGCAATAGTAAATACGTTAATTATAACAAAAAAATGAGTAATTTTATTATTTATTACCTTGTGAGTAAATATCTTAACATCTGGATGGAAACTCATAGCCATTTTAGTATTGATGCAATATAGGTGGCAAAAATCTACCACCGAAACCACTGATATTGCACCACCGAAGTTAGAAACATCAAGAAAAAATGAAATTAAACAAAACTCAGTGATGCATTCGTCACGTGAAATGTATGATTGCTGAGGGTACCTAACAACAGACAACATACTCGCAAATCGTAATGTTAAAACCAAATATTCATTCATACAGTAACCCACCGTGATTGTAAAATTTCGTACTCCCTCTTAGAAATAAGAAGGTACTTACGTATTAGCGGGAAAACTGGGCAGAATCGGACATGCCATTACTGCGTAAACGCAAGAGCATGACTGGAACTCCGCGTGCGTAAGAAGATAGATCGTTTAAATTGACGTGTATACGTTGTATAAGGGTTTAAACAAAACACACCGAAATTGCACTTTAGGCGCGGACGTTCCTTATCGACATTGTCACGATGTCTGCGTTATAATAGAAGTAATGAAAGCAGTAAATATGGTTGCTTCATATATTAATTAACATAATAATCTTAATTTAAGTACTAAATTTGCAATCATAGCGGACTTAAAGAGGTAAATGCGCTTAAAGGTGCATCGCGGACACGCCACCGTTATTGGAATCTAGCATATTTTAATTTTTTTTAAATTTTGTGTTTAAGAGAAATGTATTTTCAGTAGTGACTTCATATAAGCTAGTGTTCGTATTACATGAAAAAAAATAGAGTGGTTATAGATAAACGTTTTACATAGTGATTTCATGCGAAGAAACTCTAAAAATGCGGTCGGTGAAATTACCCCTCTGTAGTTTGCAGGGATAAAAGTACGGCATCTGCTTTTATCCCTATAATGTTGAAAGCGTAAATATAATAATCGTTTATCTCTAACAATTTTAGTGATGAAAATATATTGAGGGAGGGGGATACCCATCACTCACCAACGGTTTAAAAATACCAACGATAGGAATAGTAAACTAATTACTAATTGTCATAAAATGGAATGCGAAACCGCACCTCTCAAAACAAGTAAAAATACTTCTTACCCGAGGATACATGATTTCAAATGTGCATACATCGACACGTGTTTCCCCTCTACATGATGCATCCTCGGAACTGCTTCAGAGCGACCCCCCAGCTCAAATATATTTTCTTGTAATGGATTGTCGCTGAGTATCGTCTATTTCTTTCCTTCATGGCATAACGAAAATGAGGCAACATTACTATCTTTCTACTCTACTGTCCCTATGATATACAGTAGTAACAGCACCCAAATCCCACGCAATAGTTCGGAACCTCAACCTTGACTTACGGAAGAGTTCTATGATAAAACCTTGGTCAATCAATAGCATTGTCACTGTGTGTACAATTGTACATGGAGTACAGTACAAACTGTGTACAAGTACCTAGGTACGAATATCACGCACATAGCGACAGTGTATCCAATAAGGTTTGAACGCCAATACAATGCGAAGCCACACAACACACCCTGACCTAATACATAATCGCATCATGAATCGATTGGACATCCGTGTCATGTTGCTTTAATATGATTGTATGGATTATGGAGTAGTGTGATGATTGGGCAAAATGGCGGATTGACACGGTTTGATAATATCAACACGGCTGGTCATATCCGTATAGAGATGTGATCAATAGGAGTATAGTTGTCATAGGTTTGTAAAACCTAAATTGGTAACGCCACTGATATTAGTTACGGATATGTGAAACCCTAATAAGATATTCTGGCCCAAGCTGAATTCGAACGGTGCGGAATATTCCATCAAGAACCAAGCGGTTCGGTAAACTTTCTTCTGCCACACCATTAAGTCTTGGAACGGAGTACGTGTTTCCTTTTTCCTACAGTCCCGGGTCCTTTAAGTGGAGCGTGAATAAGCATCTGATGAGGCCGTCAAGCTGAGCTCCATCATTGTAGCACTGTACGTGTTTGCAATGGTGAACCTCTTTTATGAGATTTTGCCTTCAGCTTAACATCAGGCGAGGTGAAGTCTAATTGACGTGCCATAAATAAAAAAAAACTCGCCTGCCATCTGGTACACCTGCTAATTAATGCAGTACATCTAGAGGTACAGGACGATGGACACCAGTTTATCTAAAGGAGTGGTAGGAGAAGTGGATCTCGGGGTTCAAGATACACACTTTAATTGCAACCGGCCGGACTCCCAAACTGAATTCCGACAAATCTGCGACAAGATTTTACTTCGATTTTTCGATTTTACTTCGACAATATTTTAGATCGAAACAACTTAATCCTGACATTACTGTAATAATAATTGTCTTCATTAATACATAAACATACAATTTCAAAATTTTTGAGAATGCCCCAGTAAGTTATTGCAATACTTGTGTTGGGGCTATCTCATTCTTCACAAATTACAAAATATGGTAATAAATTACATACATTTTTTTTTTTACATTTTTGGTGGCAAATGAATACCATTTAAAATTTATGTATAAATATCACAAAAATAAAATAAAAGAGAATAATTGACAAAATTTTCAAAGTAAATACTAGATTAAAATATTAATTAATAATTATCAGCTATACTGTGTAGGCATGCGTACTGTGTGTGTATGTATATGGGTGTATGTTGTGTATATGTGTGTGTGTATGTGTGTGTGTGTTTAACAAATTCTAATCAAAATCATCTCAATCTCTTGACATGTGAGAGTTTTTAACCAGTTCGTAATATTTTCTTTGCACTCTCGGAGTTGCATCGGATAAATATTTATGTTTTCGTTTACTTTATTGTAAATGTACGTCGATTGTGTAAAATACTGACGAGTGGCGAATACAGTGTGCACCATTGGAGAATAAGCTACCCTGTGTCTACGTCTTTTATTCCGGTATTCTGGATTGTAGTAGATTGTCTTGTGTACACGTAGAGTGATATTCAAAATATACAATTTCCTTATGGACAATAGGTTACTCATCCTGTAGAGGTCGTCTGTAGAGTACCTGGATGGTTTAAAGGTCATTACCTTAATAAGGCCTCTTTGAGCTCCTTCAAGTTCTAAGAACTTGGTTTTCCCGGCCCCACCCCATACCGGTATACAGTATGATATGACTGTTTGTACCAGGGCAATGTAGATTTTATTCAGTAGCTGTGCAGGTGTTACGTGGCGCAGATTTTTGAGAATCCATGTTAGTTTTCTGATTCTAGACATAAGGACCTCAATATGAGAATGCCAAGTCAGGTTCTGGTCTATTGTAATACCTAAATATTTGGTAGAACTGACACGTTCGACGTTCTGACAACCACAATCAGGACCAAGTGAACCACTACACTCATGGATCACTAAACCAAAATCAGCATTTGGCTGTGACGCCTGGGTTGGTGTAAAACACATATAATTAGTTTTGGAGACATTTAGGGTTAATAGGTTCGCTTTAAGCCAACCCGCAATAGTAGCCAGACCCAGTTCGGCGGTAGCCTGTACAGCAGACCATGTCACTCCTGTAAAGACAACTGCAGTGTCATCTGCATATGAAAAGATCCGCCCGCCACTGCACGCGATATTACAAAGATCATTTATATAAATAAGGAACAGTGTAGGGCCAAGGACGCTTCCTTGCGGGACTCCGCACACCACACCCTCCTCCTGACTTGTCAGGCCATCGATTTTAACTTGTTGCGTCCTGTTTTCCAAGTAACTTTTGAAAACAGAAAGTGTATTACCTCTAACGCCTATATTTTCAAGACGCTTAAGAAGGATGGGAATCGATACACTGTCGAAAGCTTTTTTTACGTCTAAGAACACTGTTATGCACTTATCCCGCTTATCCACCTTAGTGGCTATCTCTGAGGTCAGTGCTATAACTGCGTCTTGTGTAGAGATACCCCTCCTGAACCCATACTGAAAACAAGATAATATTTTGTATTTATTTAAATATCCTATTAACCTGATGTTCATTAACTTTTCCAAAATTTTTGAGATACAGGGCAAAACAGAAATTGGCCTGTAGGTGTTTACCTCTCTTACATCCCCATTCTTATGAACAGGGGTTACCATGGATCGCTTAAAAACAGTTGGAAAGTTTCCTGTTTCAAAACATAGGTTTGCTAGCCGGCTTATTAGCGGCACGACAAAATCTCTAGCCATTTTCAAGAACCCAGTGGGTATACCATCCCAACCGGGTGAGCTTGCGGAGTCGAGACTCGTGAGTATGCCGTCCACTTCCTGTGGGTCAGTATCGAGCAACACAAATGAGGACACCCGTGATTGTAAGCTAATATTATTTAAGGGAGGATCTAGATCACAGGTAATGTTCTCAGTCAATGTTCGGCCAATGCTAACAAAAAACTGGTTCACGCGATTTAATGAATCTAGAGGATTAGGTGTGGTACACAAAAGACTTATGTTAGAGGATTTAGCTTTTTTAAATTGAGTAATCTCGTTGATTGTATGCCAGAGTTGTTTAGGATTTTTGATGGAGTTAGAAATTTGG
Organism: Pelosia muscerda; assembly: GCA_963691645.1. Classification (NCBI taxonomy): domain Eukaryota; kingdom Metazoa; phylum Arthropoda; class Insecta; order Lepidoptera; family Erebidae; genus Pelosia; species Pelosia muscerda. The sequence goes on from OY829100.1 coordinate 2,565,399, forward strand.
GTTCTCTGATATTGCCTTTTTAGCTTTTTAATTAAGTTAGAACAGTAGTTACGATAGCGTCTGAAAGTAATTTTAAGAATTATATTATAAGGGTCTTGTCTCAATTGGAATTGCAACCTATTCCTTAGTTGAATACATCGCAGAGCTCCCAAGGATATCCATGGCTTAGTTCTCCTACTTCCAGAAATCAACCTAACCTCAGTATTGGCGAGCAATGATGCCCTCATCACATCTATCAATTTCTGTGCTATAATGTCAGGGCTATTATTAGTGTAGCAAAATGACGTATCTGTGTTTATTAGGTGGTTATAGGCTTTTTTAAAGTCTACAACCGACTTGTACTTTTTAACTGAGCCTTTTCTGATATTTGTTTTAATTTTATCACTTATGTTCAATAAGACCATAGCATGATCTGTGATTGACGTATCAGAGACACCCACAAAGGCCAAGCTGTCATTAGTTTCTATCTTCAAAAGTGCATGATCGAGACAACTGTTAGTAGGAAATCTGGTAGGGAGACAATGCCCTGGTAAGAGGCCATGGTCTGCCAGCATGTTCAGATAGTTTAATCGGTTTCTGCGCTCCTCTGATTTTTCAGTTTCTATACATATTAAGTTGATGTTAATGTCACCCAGTATTAAAATATTATTGTGTGTTGTGATTTTCGCCAGATGTGAGTTTAAAGAGCTTATGAAGTTGTTAGCACATACGTTAGATGGAGAACGGTATATACCTATAATTGTGTAGTTAGAAATACATACTTGAATAGCCGAAGCATGTGTCAATTTAATTTCCTTCACGCGAGGTGAAAGGCTATTTTTAATATAAAAAACTACTCCATCATTTTGGTTTAATTTTCTAGTGGTATGGTAAGACGTGTAATTATTAAGATACGGTATTTGTCTATCATAATTAAGTCTGCATTCAGTTAGGATCAGCACGTCTGGATCATGTTTCATTGCACTTAAGTTTAATAGTAAATCATCAAAATTACTGTAGATACTCCTAATATTTTGAGTCAAAACCGTTAGTTTAGATTCTCTCTGTATATAATTATGAAACTGGTCAACTTTGACTATAGCTGAGGTCGCTGTTTCCAATTGGTCTAAGTCCCTTAGGGTATTTAGATTACTATCCATTTAAGAGTGTATGGATACTTTTTGGGTGGCGGGGTTTTCTTAGACAAGGTGGTGTAAGTAGGCCATATATCCCTATAGATCTGTAACCAATGCGAGACTGAGGTATGATTACTGAGCAAGAGGTGTGGTATGTAGTGTAAACATGAGTGAATGAGTGAGTTAGAACTGCTGTATGTGTATTTAGTTTGATAACTTCAGTGTGAGTGAGCTGATCTTTTAACATATCTTTAATACATTTGTTAATAACTAAAACTGCACTCTGACAAAGCGTTTCTTCGACATGAATCGAATTGAACCTTTTTGTGTGGGCTTGTGTCCAGCAGTACAGACATTGGACGTGACCGGGAATTAATTTTGAAGATGATAATAATAATCTATCAATCTTTTTCGGTAAACATTAAAAAGTTCCCTGAACTTATAAAGTAAATAATAACACATGGAATCTTTTTTGATTTTATACACTGTCTTATAAAAGATGATTCCGTGAATGATCAGACAAATAAACTTTCGCTGTTTATTAATGCTGCGCGCGCGTCTGTTTAATTTCTTATTGTTATGGTTATAAACGTAACGTACCGGCTGTTATGTATGAATCATACACCTTTGATTTCTACAAATTGTTGTAACGGTAATTATCTTGAAGGGATTGAACCCAAGTCGCGAGAGAAACGATATCTTGATGTGCAAGGATTGGTTTAATATCTATGACTGGTGGACTTCTGATCCCGTTCCCGCTGCTCCATTACGAGCATTTTTATATTTATTCACCTTTTAAACCTTGTCTGGACTTCCACGAATAATTCAAGATCAAAATTAGCCGAATCGGTCCAGCCGTTCTCGAGTTTTAGCGAGACTAACGAACAGCAATTCATTTTTATATAAATAGATTGGTGGATGATTACTACCACCCCTGTTGCACCCCGTGATATCCTCAAAAGACTCAAAAATCACGTGCTGCACATAAAGAGTAGGTATATTTTATGACGTGGCTAGAATGAAGACATATGGGTACATATAGAGGCGCGGGTTCGATCCCTGCTTAGTGTCGACAATGTGACGCCTCTGGTGTTGTAAACGTCCATATGTCACGGTAACCACTTTCCATCAGGTGGGCAGTCTGTTTATTTATAATACAAATATAAATATTCTAAAACAATCTACACAACGCCATCTAGACCCATGGTAAGCATAGCTTAACTAGCTTGTGTTATGGGCTCCAGAATGCGAATAAACATACCTACTTAGATATATATTTTTTTTGTAAATACATACATATTATACATAGAAACACCCAGACCAATGCAAACGTTCATATTCATGCACACAAATATTTGCACTGAGCGGGAATCGAACCCGCACCTCTTGCGTAACAGTCGTGTTCACTACCACCACGCTACCTTAGTCGTACAAAATAGATATAATAATCTCATAATCGTAACCTTGACAATAACAGCAGGTCATTCGTAGCAACAAAAACAAATGTTTTAAGTCAAAAATAGCTGTACAGTCAAGGAAGCAGAGATATTGTGCTATTAGTGGCCTGTTACATTTGTTTGTGAGTCCTGTCATAGCGCGCCGGGTGGCAGCACTATATTTAGAAACACATTAGCTAAGTTCCTGTTCCTATCTATGAGAATAGATGTAAGAATATCGTAACCGATTTTACTAGTATTACCGTTAAGCAGGGCTTGAAACCGGTTTAGAAAATACCGGTTAATAAAGGTTAAACCTGTTTTTTGTAAAGGTTTCATTCAGAGCGAAACCAGAATGGGAACCATACTAAAACCTTAATAAACCGGTTTAATCCAGAGCGACACGTACCTACCCGCGTCGGCATCGCTTGAACTAACTTGCTTGTAAATTGTAATTGTTCAGAGAGTGATGCATTTATTTAAACGATTGCTAACTTAAAGTGGGCTAAGTTATTGGTAATTTCGCAGCTTTGCTCCTAATTATTTTAGGGTTTTCAAGTAAAGAATGGGTCATAAGAGAAAGAACAAAATATATAGTTATTTATTTTGATTACTTGAACGAAAGAAATGTCTAATCGAAGGATGCGGCGTAAAATACGTTATAACTACTGGTGGTAGAAATTTGATGGAATAAATTTGTCATAAATTTTGACCGGGTGGGTAGCAACCTCGGTTGAATTGCGTTCAGAAGTCAGCAAGTACATAGCCGGGCAGAGGTGGTGGTAGTCGCAGCATTAGTGGGACCAGTGGGTATTGGCGTAGTTTGGTGGGGATGGTGCGGGGTGACCCGCCGAGCAGGGAGACCCGTAGAAACTGGTGTCGCGGGCCGCTCGCGGCATAGTAGGTACAGAGGCTCAACTGGGGCTAACCACCCTGGGAGACTGCCTCACCAGGCCGCGCATAATACTAAAATGGTTCGTCGTACAGGTTGGTGACCGGATGTGGGAACCCGCCGACCATATATTCAGGAGGGGAGGCACCTTCCGTTCGGCGCGTCGGCTCTCGCCATGCCTCACAACCACAGATAAAACCAATCTCCTGCGCTTTGTCACGCGGTGCTGCCACGACAATCACCTCTTTTTTCACGCCTTCTCTTACCCCCTACCATGGCAGTACATATCAGAGATTATGGCAACACAGCGGCTCTTTATTCTCCCACTAGCTCGCTTTTTGAGGTGGAGTCTACTAACATCTGTGGGCTCCATGCAAACTTCAACGCCGTCCACCAACAACTAGAGACGGCGAAACCAGCCACGCTCTTTCTGACGGAGACACAAATATGCCGCATGACGACACCTGCCTGCTCTACCCCGGCCATGTTCCAAAGGAAAATTTTCGTGCCAAAACCGGGGAGTGCGTGTTTGTTAGGGCGGATGTTTGTTGTCGTCGTTTGCGCTGCCTTGAGGACCCATCCTTTTCTGTCCCGTGGGTACACGTAGACCATAGCTGTACGAGACAAATCTATGTGTGCCGTTACCGTTGCCATACCGGAGATGCCGAGACCACACTATTCTTTGAATGTCTGAGTCAGGCGGCAGATGAGGCGAAGGAGCGGTTTCCGAACGCTGAGTAGGTATTTTTGGGGGTTCCAAGGGGCTTTTAATAGCACCCCACGACCAGTGCAGGGAAATCGGCGTCTCTGGCACTACTCGTCAGCGGACTGGGATGGACTGCGTGACTATTTTGCGTCTATCCTTTGGGTTGAGCGCTGTTTTGTAGGTAAAGACCCATTGGATAGTGCAACTGCTGTCGTCCGTGAGATCAGTTTTGGGTATGGAGTACTATATCCCATACACTGATGTCACCGGTGCCCGCGGAGTGCGCCCTTGATTCGGGCGTGAGCAGAGGCTGTTTATCATAAACAGTTTGCGTTTCGCGCTTGGGTAAGGTAAGGCACAACGATTCCAACATAGGGTACTTAAGGCAGCGTACAACAAAGCAAAGGGTCTGCAAAATACCCAGCGCATAGCACAGGTTGGTCAAGACCTAGTGGTGCATCCCACGGGCAGCCGTGGCTACTGGGTACTGGCCAGAGCCGTGCAAGCTAAATTCTACCAGCCCGGCAGCCCAGCTACCCTGCCCCCGCCCCTCCCCCGTCCCCCTGCACAACCCTGATGGATCCCTGGCCCATGAGCCGCAAGAGAAAACAATTTTTCTGGTTAATCTATTTACGACCAATTGAGGACTGTGGTATGCAGCCACCGACCACCCAACAGTGACCACGCAATGCCTGATATCCGTATCAGGCAAGGCGACGTCAGTGCAGTACTGCAGTCACTCGATGTCCGGAAAACCAGTGGTCCGGATGGTATACCAGCGGTGGTTCTTCAAAAATGTGCAGCGGAGCTGTCTACAATGCTCACGCGGCTGTACTAACTCTCCCACATTTCGGGTACAGTAGTGCCGACGGCGTGGAAAGAGGCGAATATACAGCCGATTCCCAAGAAGGGAGATCGCTCAGACCCAGCCAACTATCGACCCATAGCCGTCACCTAAGTGCTGTGTAAAGTTTTTGAGCACCTCATCAACACACAGCTCATGCGTCACCTAGAGGATCACTGACCGGCAATAAGGTTTTAGGCCGAAACGATCTTCTGCGGTATATAACCTATCTTTGGGGTGAGGCTATGGACAAGCATGGTGAGTCACTGGCTATTAGCCTGGACATCGCTAAAGCTTTCCATAGAGTCTGGTACAAATCGCTTCTTAGCCAACTACCAACCTTCGGTCTGCCTCCAAGACTGTGCAATTGGGTTGCTAGCTTCTTGCAGGGGCGCCGCATTCGCGTTCCTTGTGATGGATGAGCTTCGGAGTTCCTGCAGGTAAATGCTGGCTCTCTACTTTCCTTCCTCATCGCACTATTCAGAACACGCCACTGCCATTTCAGGATAACCTCAATATACTCGGTATGGATGTTCGCTGCAAACTGATGAACAAGAACTATATCGAGAGCATCATCAAAACAGCTTCTCGTAAACTCGGAGTCCTGAACAGAGTGAGACGTTTTTTCACGCCGAAGCAGCGGTGTCTTCATTACAAGACACAAATTCGCTCCTGCGTGGAATACTGCTCGCATCTCTGGGATAGCTCCGCAAAGTACTTATTAGATGCTCTCGACAAGTTGCAGCGACATGCGATCTGCATTATTGGGAGTCTTATTTTTATTTCATAATTAAGACACAGAAGTTGTGATTTAGTTTTGTTCATTATAAAATATCAATCAATCAGCCTATCGCAGTCCACTGCTGGACATAGGCCTCTTCTAATGCATCCAGTCTGTCCTAGCCGCCTTTTTCAAGTCATCAGTCCATCTGGCTAGGGGGCGTCCTACCTTCCGTTTGCCTTCTCGCGGTCTCCACTCGAGGACTCGTTTGCTCCAGCGACCATCGGTCCTCCGGCAGATGTGGCCAGCCCACTGCCACTTCAGCTTGGTTATTCTGCGAGCTATGTCTGTAACTTTAGTTCTTTGTCGGATGACCTCATTGCGAACTTTATCCTTCAAAGAGACTCCAAGCATAGCTCGCTCCATGGCCCGCTGAGCAGCTTGCAATTTGTAGACTAACCCCACCGTCAATGTCCACATTTCGGCACCGTAAGTCATAATAGGCAGAACGCACTGGTCGAAGACTCTTGTTTTTAGGCATTGTTGTAGGGGGAGGAGAAGACCCGACGCAATTTGCCAAACGCTGCCCAGCCCAATTGGATCCTTCTGGCTAGATCTTTCTCGAAGTTGTTTCTACCAAGTTGTATGGTTTGCCCCAGGTAGATATATTGTTGAACAACTTCGAGTGTGGCCCCTTCGACGGCAATCGGTCTCGGTATAACGTGTTCATTGAACATAACCTTGGTTTTGTTCAAGTTTACACCAAGGCCGACGCGTCGAGAGGATTCGTTTAGGCCGTGCAGCATTTCGCCCAGCTGCTCCAGCGACTCCGCAACTATGACGATATCGTCGGCGAACCGAAGGTGGTTATAAAATATGCAATATAATAATTAAATAACTATGTGGGCTAATAATAATAATGAGTCAAAAATGAGTAGGTAATTGTCAAAAAATAAACCACGCGGGCGAAGCCGCGGGCAACAGCTAGTATTATATATAATTAAAATTATAGGGAGTTAATACATGCCATTATCAATAGAATTTTTACCAATATCATTTATCAATAGAATATTTGATTAGAAAAACTGTTCTTTTATAATATTTTGATAATTAAAATAAATAAATTTTATTAAAAAAAATTGTATTAAATTGAAAATGGACTGCGCATACAGTCCACGCGACCGACGACGCTCGCACTACACTTTAGTGACCTTCACCACTCCTTTAAAATATGGAAGCACTTTAGCCCTACGCTTGAAAATTGAAATTTTGTACTAGTGGATAACACATGTAGTCCGCGCGAATTGAATGTGAATGGTGCATCGATGTTGTCGGTAAGAGCGAAATCAAAACCGGTAAATTGAGTTCAAACCAAAATGGTTTTTTATCGGTTAAGGTAGAGTCAAACCTAAATGAAACGCTCTTATGTACTTACACTGAAACCGGTTTGATACATTAACCGGTAAACAAGCCCTGCCGTTAAGTCAACAACAACAAAATATTAAATGAGGAAATAAAATAAAAAATAATAAGAATAAAAAAAATAGAGAAAAAAGGTTAGCAGTAGGTTCATTTTGGTGGTCGTAAGACCGACTGCTAAACCATTGAGCGAGTAGTTTTTCTTGGTGGTTTTATCTGCTCTATATCAGATATTTTGTTTAGGGAGCTTTGAAACTCTACCAAGATTTAAGCCAATCTCATCTGCAAATTAATACACCTATACCTACTGTTTGATGAACGAGGCTCTGTTGTCAGCTTTCTCTATGGATAAGGTACTTAATAGTTGGAAATGGTTGCAACTAACAGTGTTAGGGGTCGAAGGGTAATAGCTAACTACCATAATTGTCAAAACATCGGACAAACAGTTCGATACTTTTATAGAGTTGTTAAAACCGTTAGTGTTTATGAAATATTTGAACTGTAGCCTGCGGTTTTAACTACTCTAGAAAGTTACGAGTATCAAGTTACATAATATACATATTACATACGCATACGGTTACGATACAGTTTTACGATTTTACTCGATCAAAATAGCGTCGATACGTACTATTTTGGCTCAATTATGCCTTACGCCTGTACCTATAATTCACGCATAAACCAGACTCAGTCATCCATCATTCAAAAGCCAGAAACTGTACATGTGTGCATATTCCTGTATTTATTTTCACCTGCCAAATCCATCTCTGGCCAGTTCATTGACTCATCAGGTAATAAACATTATCTTTCAATATTTTTTTTTAAATCTAGGTTCACGTATAATTAGCTAATGAATCACACAACTCAATGTCAATACACGAGTAACTTCCGGTAAGACCTCAATCTCTGCCAAAAACTCAATCTGACTCATGTACAGAGATGTACCTAATGGTTACGTAATTTTATATTTACAGAAAAAATTGTTAGCTGCTCTCGTTATTAACAATCGAAAGTAAATATATTGGGAAATATTCTTGTTTCGGTGCCCTAGTTCTGGTGTTTTTTATATCACTTAGGTGGCAGATAAGCACGCGGCCTACCTGATGGAAGGTGGTCACCGTGGCCTATGGACGTTTGCAACATTAGTAGTACTAGCATGCACTCCTATTGAATTCGTAATGTACCTAAAGGTTTCGATAGAACGGAGCATTGTCTAGGTCAACGGGTCTAGGTGACGTTGTGTAGATTGTCCTAGAATATTTATTTATTTATTTATTTATTTATTGTGATTGGCAGTCTACCTCTTGTGAAACTGTGTGCGTGTGTAGCCCGCCAATCGCAATGCTCTGTTCTGTCGATACCTTTACATTACGAATTCGATAGGAGTACATGCTAAGGTTACAGGGGCGTCACACTAGTGCTACAGACCGTATAGAAAAGAGGGGGGGAAGGGGAAAGGGGGAAGGGAGAAGGTTAAGAGAGTCTCTGTGCTGTCAGTGCAGAAGACAAAGAAGGGTTTCTCGGTCTTCCCACTGACAACACAAAACCTCCTCAGTGAGCTTTGGCTACCCTACTCACCGCCGGAAAGACAACACCCAGGTTATTATGAGCGATATGGTTTTTCTTTAGGTTTTCAGTAGCTCGTATAAAACCAATGAACTCCTTGCTGAAAGGAAGACCAACAGAGCGGGTTCGAGGCACTAAATGTATACCGAAATTGGTGCACGTGTGGGTATAGTTTCCAGTTAAAGTTCTAAGCACCTAATTAAACAAAATCTGTTGTCCTCAGGTTCGATCCAGTTAGATCCTGGTGGGTCCCGGTCTGGGTCCGGCGTTGGTTCCGCAGGATCAGGCTACGAGACAGATCTCCGACATTCAGGGTCTGAAGGTTCCTGGGAACAGAAACAACATAAATATGGAATACTTTCTCGGAAGGTCAGTATATGCTCTTTAATTACTTGAGGATCATCATTCTTTAAGCCATTTCCTCAACTATAATGTTTTCTAGTCAAACTGTACCTAGTATGGTTCAATTTCGATACTTTCCGGAAAGCGATTGCCATCTGATCTCCATAACCAATTGGCGATATCGAAGTTCTGTAGTTAGGGTAGTCAAACTTTTAAGAGGTCCAACTACCTGTAACGACTGCCATAGATGTTCGAATGGCAATCGGGACGGCTTCACGTGCTCTACGTCTACGAGGCAAGGAAAGACTCAGATTGATGGAAATAGACATGTTCACGATTCCAAATATTTGCACTGATTTGAGGGAGAATCGAAGTAGCAGCATGTAGCATCGCCGTCTTAGTCTTAGGTTATAAAAAAGAAGGTTATCTGAGTCTAATGTTTTAGTAATCTCAGAGCGCTTAGCACGAAAAACTATCGAATTCGTAATGTAAAGGTATCGAGAGAACGGAGCATTGTGATTGGCAGTCCGCCTCTTGTGAACCTGTGTGTGTGTAGCCCACCAATCGTGTTAATATTTCGTGCTAAGGCTACAGACGTCTTGCGGTCTTCGTCATTTGAAGGTTCGAAGTTCGAAAGTTGCCAGGAAGGGATCGCTTCCAACGATATCGTCAGCTGTTGTACATTAGAACAACTGCAACTCCTACTATTTGTCTTAGATGTAATTTATTTTGCTGTAAAAATAAGAGTTATCTGTCAAATCACTCCAAATCACTCCAAAATAATCCTTTAAAATTTCATTCCATCTGTTTAGGTCTCAGGCAAAAGCCTCCCGTTCATCCTCTGTCCCACTTGCGGATACGAGACCCAGCTGCCTCCGGGAGGTATATCAGCTCTGCCACTGAACTACGTTCTTCTGAGGAAGATGACCACCGCTCAAGACAGTGATGGTGTTAACGTACTTTGTGACCTGTGCAGTACTGATAATAAGGTATGAATATAGGCATTTGAACTACTATACTATGATAAATAGAATACCGCGGCTAATTACTTTGTTACCGCGGTAACCTAGTGGTATGGGTAATGGACTGCTGAGACGAGGTCTCATGTTCGATCTCAGGTTTTACGATGGCACACACCAATGACTTTTCGAAGTTTTGTGTTTTTATCGCAGGTTTTATGCGTATATGTGGGTGCCTCTAGCTGTAGGACGTGCCCGCAAAAAATACGATTTTTGTGTACCTTTTTTTACTCGTTGTGTTGTGTGTAAAAGTACCTTTTGTTGTACCTAGGTTTGCTGCCATTTGACCTGGTGGGTCAAATGTTAGCAAACTTACGAGTACCTCGCAAGAAAAGCTCGCGCCAAAGATGTTGGAAGGACCATACACCCAATAGATTAAAGCACCTACACACGAATGTAAATTATAATGGTGTGTTCACGTAATAAATGACTTCTTTCTTCTCAAAATAAATGATATTTAACACCACATGTGACACAACCGAGCCGTGCATTGCATGCTCGAAACGTATGATTTCGACAAATTAACATTTGTTCCGTTCAGCTACATTTGATTCGAAGAATTTATATGTTCTGAACTTATTTCAGAAGGGGATAATATGTCACTATCACTAGCAATATTCTTTTCATTAAAATAGATTTTAAAATGTATTGTTCTATGTCAATAACACGAGGATGGTATCGTCTTATTAGGTGAATACTAGTGTATCAATAGTTTGACCTCCGTCCCCCATGAGCGCGGGCCTGGGGGTGACGGGTGGAGCCACCGGTCACCCTAGCAGAAGCAGGCCACGGCGATGGCGCAAAATACTACCACCCCATACCCAGGGGCTAGATGGGGACACCATGGTCCCCACGTTGGGGGAAGAGGGTCATCTCAACAGATATGTCTCCGGGTCTGCCGGGGTGCGAGAGATATGTCTTGTATAATCTCACCTCCGGCAATCAAGAACCCATGGACGACGTGCGTTTTGGTCGGTTCGAGTCCGACATAATCACCTCCACCGGTTTTGGTGGAGGGATTTTGTGCACGATAAAAAAAAATGTACCTATCAATAGTTATCCGATACGTATGTCACTCGCACACTCTGTTCCTCGTTTTTGTATCTGAATAATACATATACATATTATCACGCCCGTAATCCCTGAAGAGATAGGCAGAGGTGTATGAACACCCACATTTCGCCAACTATGATTTTCGGTCCCACGTAATAGGGGGCGAGTCTATTGCCGCCAAACGGGCACTTGGAACAAAAAAATGAGTATTGCGATAATAAATTTCTAAACAAAAATGTTGCAGCTATATAATTTGTAAAAAAAAATTGACTCGATTCCTTGCTGTGCGGTGTAAATCGCAAGGAAATTAATTACATGCTTAGCTGCACAAGCACTTGACATTATTCTATTATAAACAACCTAGATACATTACTCGTGCAGACGTCCCAAAGTGTACCATATGGCAGAATGACGGCTTCATCTACATAAATATTGGTAATCTGCTGCGCCTGGTGAACCGAGCAAACGGTCGGGCGTAATAAGCCCGACATAATACAAAATTGATACATTCTGTTGCGAAAACGTAATGTCTGGTACACACCAAAGGATGACAACGAACGAAGGATAGTATCCACTGCTGCACAAAAACTTTTCAGAATCAGGGATAAATTCAAGCTAATTACAAAAAAAAATTAGTACATTAGACTAATAAAATGGCATAACAAAAATACATACATACATAATGCTCACGCCTATTTTCCTATAATAGCACATTAGCAAATTAACACCACGTTTCACCATTGATATTGTATTCAGTCCCAAGTAATAGGGGTGAGTCACCGTATTCCGGGCACACAGGACGCGAGTCATGTTAAATATCCCTATTCCTTAGTCGCCTTGTCCGTCAATCCAAACAAAATAAGAGCCAAATGGACCTCCAGTCCACAACGCGACAATGTCGGGTTCTTGGAGAGCAGACAGCACGAGTATAGCACCCCTGAAACACGTTCTTTAGCAATGTAAACCACTTTCCATGAGGTGGGCTACGTGTGTCAGGGTCTGCCTATATACCATCTAAGTAACCGACTCCACCCTTAAACTACGGCGAAACACTTAGCAAGCTTCTTTGCTGATTTAAATGAGTGCAGTTAGGTATTACCGACTCGATTCGAGTTCAAATTATAGGTAATGGTAATCTTAGGGATTTTATCATCGACATATAAATTAGAGGGTCAAAAATTATAGTGTTATCTAAAGTACCTATAGACAAAACTAAATGCAATATCATGTCAACATACCTACAATATATTTCGTCAACTTTATCTTCGGAAGTAAATATCTAATCTTATGTACTAAGGTTTTCCACTACTTGTAGAATGGGCTGCTCTGTTTATCACGTCCTAAAAATCATGCTGACTTGCATTATTCAGACTATCGCAGAAATTGTCCTGATTTATAACATTATTATTTGTACTTTGTAACTTCAATTCCATGAGTCTATTTACAAATATGGTACGAGTATTGGACCGCAGTCCCAAAAATCGCAGTTAGAATGGGGTCAAATAACTAACACACATTCCCAGCGAGGACAAAAACAACTTTAATTCCCAAAGCTTATAAAATAGTTCCGGAGAATCTTTATACTGCGATTCACAAAAATCGATACACAGTACAACGCCATCTAGCGAACAACTTAGAACTAAACATTCCGCCCACCATGGACAGAATGTCCACAACAACATTCAAAAGCTAATAATAACATATTCAATAGGCTTACAATTAGATAACCGCCCACCATGAAATAATCACATTATAAACTGGAAGCAGTTATCAGAGCTTGTGGACTGTAAATAACATTAAATTAAAACCTTATTGACAAATAAACTATATTATCGCTAAACACCATTATGGCGTATGCACTTAAATCTAATTACTTATTGCTGATCGGAAGCACAATAAGCTTCGAAACGGGTCTTTTTATTATGGAGCCCTTACAGCGCAAAGAAACAACTCTCGTGACCTTATCCGAGCCAGTGTGTTTTTGAACAATAAGACCATAAAGCCACCGTGCCGGAGGTAAATCATCCTCCATCACCAATACGACATCCCCTATCTCAGGTTCTGGAGTTTGGTGTGACCATTTATGCCTATGATGAAATTGAATAAGATATTCACTAGACCACCGACGCCAAAAGTCCTGTAGCATGCGTTGTGTCAACTGCCACCTTTTCAGTGAACTGATGTTTGAGCTCTCAAAGTTGGACTCAGGTACAAGCAGCAGAGGTTCACCGACTAAAAAATGACCTGGAGTTAATGGTGATGGGTCTTCAGGATTTGTGCTTATTGCAGAAATTGGCCTGGAATTGAGGCAAGCCTCAATCTGTGCTAGTACTGTCATCATCTCTTCAAACGTAAGAGTACTAGTACCTATCACTCGCCTAAGATGGTGCTTGGTGGACTTCACTCCAGCTTCCCAAAGCCCTCCAAAATTTGGAGAGTGGGGTGGAATGAAGTGCCATTCAGTTCCATTAGTTGCCAGCCAGTCAACAATCTCAGGTGCTACGCCCGACCTTTCATGGCGGAAAAGCGCCTTCAACTCCTTTTCAGCCCCAACGAAGGTAGTGCCGTTATCACTCCACAGCTCTCCGCAATGGCCTCGTCGAGCCGTAAACCGTTTAAAGGCTGCCAAGAACGATTGTGAAGTCATGTCACTCACTACTTCTAAATGTACAGCTCGAGTAGCCATGCATACGAAGAGGCAGATATACCCCTTAGTAGCGTGATAACCGCGACCTTTCGTTGGTCTGACGCTGATGGGACCTGCATAGTCCACACCACTACGATAGAAAGGTCGGTGAGCATTAACCCTGGCAGAAGGCAACTGCCCCATCAATGGCGTATTCCCTCGGGCCGAAAATCGAATACATGAAACACATTTTCGCACATACCCCCTGACGGTACCCCTGGCATTGACTATCCAGTATTGACTACGCAAATAGTTTAATACCAGCTGTGGACCACCATGCAACGTACGTTCGTGAGCATCTGCAATTAAAAGAGTTGTAAAGTGTGAAGTGTGGGGTATAATAATTGGGTGTTTCATGTCTTCATGAATACTGGCTCGATGCAATCGACCGCCTACTCTTAAAATTTGATCACTATCGAGGTATGGATTGAGCGAGGAGAGCTTACTCTTTTTATTCACCTGTCCACTCTTCCTTAGACTGGTGATCTCCTCCTCAAAGTGATCCAATTGACATATCTTAATGCAAGTAAATAATGAGTGATTAATTTCCGTAAAGGATAAGAGGCTGTTAAATGGGATTCTATTTTTCTGTGCTAATAAAAATCTCCTACAAAGTGCTATCACTCTAACTAATCTTTTTAAAGATGAAAACTGAGTGATTAGACTATTTTCCTTATGCTCATTAGTTACTGCACTTAACACTAAATGTTTTCCCTTCCGTTCTTCTAAATTAGTTTTCTCAATATGACCCCTTTTGTAAATAATATTTTTATTTTTAAGCCAACTAGGACCGTTCATCCAAAGCTCAAATGTGACAAAGTCCGATGGATTCATACCTCGGGATGCGCAATCTGCAGGGTTATCCTTGGACTGAACATGTGCCCACTGGTTACTGTCTGTTGTGGTAAGAATTTCGGATACCCTGTTGCTAACGAAAGTATTCCATCGGCTAGGATGACCACTCAACCAGGCTAGAACAACCGAAGAGTCAGTCCAGGCGTGTATTTGCTCTCTGCTAACACTTAAGGTTCTGGAAACTTCTGCAAGAAGTTTTGATAGCAACACGGCGCCGCACAACTCTAAGCGTGGTATAGATACCACTTTGACTGGAGCCACCTTCGTTTTGGATGCCACTAAATTGACATGAACTGTACCATTACAGTCCACTAACCGCACGTACACCACAGCTGCATAGGCAGCATTCGATGCGTCAGAAAAACCTTGGAGCTCGAGGGTATCACCTGTGCTTGTGTGAAACCACCGAGGAATGTGAAAGGCGCAAAGATGGTGAAGAGCACCTCTGTAACTGAGCCAATCTTTGAGTAAGCTGTCTGGAAGCACATCGTCCCACCCAATACCCGATAGCCACACACGCTGAATGAAAACCTTTGCCGTGGTGACCACAGGAGCGATCCAACCGAGAGGATCAAATAAACGAGCGATGTCTGAAATCAGCCTGCGCTTGGTTACGGGGAGGTTCAGCTGAGGAAGATGCACGGTATATTTAAATTCATCCGATCCTTTATCCCATGACAGACCTAAAATTTTCACAATATCATTTACCTTAAATTCCAAATTTTCCTTTGACTTTACTGATTCTTTCGTTACCTTCTCTAAAAATTCTACACTGTTACTCGACCATTTCTGAAGCTGAAACCCTCCGCGACCAAGTAACTCGTTCATTTCGGCATAGATTTTTTCGCTCTCATCGATCGAATCGCAACCAGACAGCAAATCGTCAACAAAGAAATCGTTGAGCACGCGATTAGCTGCCAAAGGAAAATTCTCTCCCTCATCGAGGGCTAACTGCTGCAAAGTGCGTACAGCTAGATAGGGTGCCGAAGATGTACCAAAGGTGACCCGTAGCAAGCGCAAGTGCTGTAATTCAGAGCTTGGATTATCGCGCCATAAGATGCGTTGATAATCCACATCACTCTCTGAAACCCTTACTTGTCGGTACATTTTGACAATATCAGCGACCAAACTTATGCGGTGGCATCGCCATCGCATAATAATTTGTCGCAATTCATTTTGCAAGGTAGGGCCAACCATCAAATCGTCATTTAATGAAACTCCGTTTTTTCCCGGACACGAAGCATCGAACACGACCCTGACCTTGGTGGTACTTTTATCATTTCGTACCAGCGCGTGATGCGGCAAATAGACCGCATGAGTTCCCTTCTCAGCTGGGGCAACTACTTCAGCGTGACCTAACTCAAGGTACTCCTTAATAACAGCACTGTACTGCGTTTGGAGCTCGGGGTTTCTTAGAAGTCTCCTTTCCAGCATGTGAAAGCGTTTGAGAGCTATTACCTCTGATTCACCATACAGACACTTGCGATCAGTGGACTTAAAGGGCAACTTGACAATGTATCGACCTGTTGCATCCCTTTGAGTTGTTACGGAGTAGAAATCTTCACAGCTTTGTTCCTCTGTGGTCAATATGACCTTAGGAGTCAAAGACTGATCAGATTCTAGTTCCCAAAACTTGCGCAACAGCTCATTAGTATCTGTGCTGGCAATCACGTGACAACACACTGGACTCGACTGCAGTTTCTTACTCTGGATTTCACCCGAGAGAATCCAGCCAAGTTTGGTTTTTTGTGCAACGGGCGTCCCCGGCGGACCTTTTACCAAACCCTCCAACAAGACTTCGCCGACCACCCGAGTACTCAAAAGTAAGTCAATCTTACCAGGAGTGTCAAAAGTTGGATGGGTGAATATTTCATTTCGAGCATATTTGATGTTTTGAAAAAAAAATAAAAATTAGTTCCAAAATATGTTCTTTATATACTTTTTGTAAAGTATTTAAGCGTTACTTTTGAATTATGTTGAAGGGACAGCAATAACTCTTTTATCCTTTGAGATTTCGACGTTTCTATTTTTGTGAAAACGGTAATGAGATTTTACAAATACGGTAATTAGATCTCAGGATATGGTAATGATGGTTCACTGCGCAGATGCGTGGGCAGAGCGCTGATATGGCCCTGGGTTGGCCGGGGTGCGAGGGATATGCAAGCCAACCTCACCTCCGGCATCCAAACGACCCACACAGGCGACCGTGCAGTTTAGTCGGTTGGAGTCTGGTATAAAGCTTCATAGTAATCCAATTTCGGTTGGATTGCGTTCAGGGATCAGCAAGTGCATAGCCGGGCAGAGGTGATGGTGGTCGCAGTACTAGTGGGACCAGTGGGTCTTGGCGTAGTCTAGTGAGAGTGGTGCGGGGCGATCCGCGACCAGGGAGACCCGTAGAAACGGTGGTGCCGCCGGCCGCCCGCGGTATAGTACAGGGGCCCAACCGGGGCTACCAATCTCCTGCGTTTTGTCACGCGGTACTGCGACGACCATCATCTCTTTTCACGCCTCCTCTTACCCCTCCATGGCAGTGCTCTTCGTTTTCCCACAAGTTCGCTATTTGAGGTGGAGTCAACGAACATCTGTGGGCTCCATGCAAACCTCAACGCCGTCCACCAACATCTAGAGACGGTGAAAACAGCCTTGCTCTTTCTTACGGTGACCCAAATATACCGCCCTGATGACACGACCTACCTGCTCTACCCCGGCTATGTTCTAGAGGAAAATTTCCGTCCCAAAGCCGGGGTATGCGTGTTTGCTAGGGCGGATGTTTGACCTTGAGGACCCATCCTTTTCTGTCCTGTGGGTACGCGTAGACCATGGCTGTACGAGTCAAATCTA
Organism: Pelosia muscerda; assembly: GCA_963691645.1. NCBI lineage: Eukaryota > Metazoa > Arthropoda > Insecta > Lepidoptera > Erebidae > Pelosia > Pelosia muscerda. Next base: position 2,582,891 of record OY829100.1, read on the forward strand.
TGTGTGACTTTACCGTTCCCATACTGAAGATGCCGAGACAACTCGACTCTTCGAATATCTGAGTCAGGCGGCAGATGATGCGTAGGAGCGGTTTCCGAATTGTTATTTTTGGCGGACTTTAACGCCCACCACGAGATCTGGGTTGGGCTCCTCCAAAACAGACCATGCGGGCAGAGCCACCCACGCGTTTGCTCTGGCTTACGGCCTGACCCAACTGGTACACGAGGTCACTAGAATACCAAGAGGGTCGGGCCTAGCAACCTCTTTGCTAGACCTTCAGCCGACGAGCCACCCAGACCAGTACAATGTTTCGGTGCAAGCCGCTTTAGGCAACTCCGTCCATTGTCTGGTCTGTTCCAAGGTGCCTATCTTAGCGCCCCCACGACCAGTGCAGGGAAATCGACGTCTCTGGCACTACTCGTCAGCGGACTGGGATGGACTGCGTGACTATTTTGCGTCCATCCCGTGGGTTGAGCGCTGGACCCATCGGATAGTGCAACTGCTGTCGTCGGTGAGATCAGTCTGGGTATGGAGTAGCATATCCCATTCGCTCGCGCGTTCGCTGCCCCGCCCCCCCCCCCCCTGCGTAACCCTGATGGATCCCTGGCCCATGAGCCGCAAGAGAAAGCAAATTTGCTGGTTAATCTCTTTGCGGCCTAGAATGGTAAAAAATGGTAATTAGAAGAACAGTAATTAGATTTTGAAGTATTTTTATTTAAATACTCCAGTTTTTGATAGATAAAGACCTGATGACTTTACCAGCGTATAGAAGATCTATATTGGATACACCTGACAAATAATTATAATAGAAGTTATAATTTAATTACCTTTGAAAATGCGAATGGTATATAGAAATATTTTGAACCACTTCACTTTCCGAACAGGAGAACTTTAAATTACATAGTTTGACTCGCTGTTTGATGCGTGAGTTTGGGTTGGTAGTATAGCGGTGATTGCCGCCGAGTAATTTATGTTCAGTTTAGTGCATAGTGACGCTTGAATTCGAAAATATCGAATCTAGAATATCGTCGAATGGTAATTATGGGTAAGACTAGGGACATTTTTCAAAGTCGTATTAAACTAATTAAATTTGTTCTTTCGTAAACAATATATCCTATGCAATATAGATTAGTTAATCTATTAACCGAAAACGTATATAAAAATTCGTTCTTCCAACAGATTTTTAACCAGGATGTACTAATTTATTAAAATCTGGAGAAAGGGACACCGATGGTAATTAGATTTTCGGTTTGGTTTTTTAAATTTCGAGTATTTCTAATAAAATACAAGATGTTTTCAGGGTTGCGCCTAATACACTGCTACGTTAACTAAATAAGAAAAATATCAGGTTAAGATTTCTTTAACGTTTAATGTATTCTTTATCGTCCGCCGCGTAATGTGCACGAAATGAAATAATCACCCGGATCGGCTAACTCGAAGGACGAAAAATTTGACAATACCTGAACAACCTTTCGTTCAGGCAGATGCGAAGTAAGTTTGCTCAGAACATACGCATCGACATTCAAAACAAAAGCAGGATCTAGGCGTGATTGTAACTGGAATTTAACTATCCACCTAGAGGGCATGGAGGATCCCTCGTCATCACCTAGCCGCAATATGTCGGTGCGTGCAGGTGTTTTTCTTAGGCCAAGCATTTGTACTGCAGCCTCTGAAATAAAAGAGACTTGCGAACCCTGATCCATCAGAGCTCGTAACACAACAGCAGTACCTGTTCTTGACCTCACATTGACCAAGGCAGTGGCTAACAGGCCTTGGCTGGTAACATCTGTGAATAAACAAACATTTTTGGTACACTCGCCTTGAATAGAAGTAGTTGCAGCTGCAACCACTACAGACTGATCTGCTGAATCATCTTTAGATTCCGCAGACTCCGCGATTGATTTGGGATGAAGTAGTGTGTGATGTTTCTTCTTACATATTTGGCATTTGGTGGATTGGCGGCAGTGATAAACGCTATGATTTGGACCTAAACAATTGAAACACAATTTATTGGCTCGGATAAATTCACGACGTTCATCAGTATCCTTTTTTGCGAATTGTTTACAATGACACAATTTATGCTCCTCTGAACATAAAGTACAAGTTTTGGAAGCGACATGGAAAGATTTGGCTGAGTTGTTACGGTTACTACCCTTTACATTTTGTTTGCTTGACTGTTCTGTATTCTCTTCTATATTCTCCAAAGCTCGAAATCTGGATTCTAAGAACTTCTTAAATTCTTCAAAGGTAGGCAATTTGTCTGACGTACTGATTTCCCTTTCCCATAATTTACGAGATTCAACATCAAGTTTTGACCGCACTAAGTAGATAATAATGACATCCCAAGAAGTTACATCAATATCTAGAGCCCGCAATGCCTTTAAGCATTCAACTGTGGTGTCTAGAACACTCTTAACTGACGCTGACGACTCCTTTATCACTGGTTGGTTGACAAGGCGTTTTAATATACAATTCGCTAAATGTTTCTTGTTGTCGTAACGTTCCATCAAGACAGACCAGCTTTCCTTATAATTGGAAGCGGTAATGGGAGTGTGTTTCAGCAGTGTTGCTGCTTCACCCGTAAGATGAGCCTTCAAGTAGTGAAGCTTTTGAACGTCGTCGATGTGATTGTTTTTATCAATTAATGAGAGAAATAAATCGCGAAAAGAGTGCCATTCACTATAATGTCCAGAGAATTTAGGAAGACCAATCATGGGTAACTTAACATTGGTATTATCGACTTCTACTTGTTTATTAGTGCTAGGTTTAGTTTTAAGTTCTTTCAATTCCGATTTGTATATAGTGTAAATATCTTCTGTTTTCTCATATACGTCTTTTGTAAAATATGTGCTCTTTCTGTCTTCATCTGTTGCTATTTCAATAATCTTACGATGTGTTTGTACAAATTCTGTCCATTGACTTTCCAATGTTTCCATTCTTGTTTCAATGTACGATTGAGTTAAACGGTCTTTGGGCGACTTCTTGAAATTATTTCTACCCTTCTCAATAATACTCTTTGCATCTACTTGCAATTTTGACAAAGATTCCATGTTTGCACTACACTACAACAATCTAACTACAATAGACTTATACAGATTTAGTTCCAACAGAAGCAAGACAAACACAAATGCTACAACAAGCGTTACACAAAATATTCTCAACAAGATTTACACAAAATATTCTAAGTCGAAGACCGAATTGCAATAAATTACAAGTGTTGATTTTATACTAAAATATTCTAAGTCCACAACTATGTTCTACAGAATTCTGCTAAGTTGAAGATCACAGCTAAAAATTTTACAAGTGTTTTACAACCAATACAAATCTAGGCAAAATCGGGCATAGGTTCCCCGTAGTTACACTTTTTACTAAACTATTCTAAGTCTACTTTAACTAACTACAGAAATATTCTAAGTCACTATTATTTTCTAAGTTCTAAACACTTATAAATTTACTAACGTTCAAATTATCTTCGCAAACTACTAAGAATCACTATACACTTCAAATGTACTCACGGTTTCTATCTGCCAAACCTCACTTTTTTTCACGTCACAATGTCGTCACTTCGCAAATGTCTTGTTGGCTTCCAGCAGCGCCCTCTAGTGTCTCGGGAAAGTACTTGGCATACAATGCGTCCTCCGTTCTCCAGGTGGCTCTGCTTGCAATTCCCTTAACCGCAATTAGTAGCGGTTGGAACCAACTCGGAACACCGATGCGCCCTCTGCCGGCGCTCTGCTAACGGTGAAGACTCGTACCTCCACACGAATGTCAACACGCACACACTCCGGTGTGTATTAGCGATCCACTAATACAACCACATTCCACTACTTCAGTACTATAATTCGTACTGAGCTGCTAAATGATCCGGTTCGTTAGGACCAAATGGACCGCAGTCCCAAAAATCGCAGTTAGAATGGGGTCAAATAACTAACACACATTCCCAGCGAGGACAAAAACAACTTTAATTCCCAAAGCTTATAAAATAGTTCCGGAGAATCTTTATACTGCGATTCACAAAAATCGATACACAGTACAACGCCATCTAGCGAACAACTTAGAACTAAACAAGTATATTATAAGCGAAAGATTGGTTTTTCAGGCGGAAAGTCGCTGCAATCAGTGCCTGGTAAGCATATGTACTTCATGTGAAGAAACTCACGGCAAACAGAATGTAACCGCCAGACATTCGCTGCACCCACTGGATCCACCGCCCGTGAAGTACTGCAGCCAGCACCCGAAGGCTGATCTTAGTGTTTACTGCGCCACTTGTCAACAGGTAAGTTTTGCGGTTGGATTTGCTTCTGGATGGATAAATTCCGTAAATTCTTGTGGTTAGTATTAGGTTTTCTGTTAGGAAAAAAATATGGCACACCTGCAGTGCCGGCAAAAGTGAAATTATCACCGTATTCTTGTGGCTGAAATGATCATCATCATCATTTCAGTCACAGGACGATTACTGCTGAACATAGGCCTCCCCCATTGACCTCCAATCCGATAATTTAAAAAATTAAGTAACTTGTAAACTGTATCTTTGTGACGTCAGCGTGATTGCACGATGACAGGAATTCCATAAGGCAACCACTTTTAGGACTCACGCCTTTCTTTCTCCGTGGTAGGCAGATTTCTACACTGCAACTATCCTTTACACAGTTCATGAAATTCCTGAAACACACATTAAACTTTGCAAGCAATACCCCCTCGAGTGTAAGACCACAATGTCCTCATTTTTACCCAAAAAGGGGGAGGGCGCGCATCGCGCAACTATGACTTTCTGTTAGGATGGTAGGCGACTCCACTTGGTGTCCATTATAATGGCAGGACCAAGTCTTGTATTCTGTCAATTCATATTACAGTGTTTAGTACTAAATTGGTACTATTTGCTACCTTTCGTAAAAAAAATTGTACCTCTTCTATTTCAAAGTTATATTTAAAACAGTCTGGTCCCGCCATTATAACGTTATAATGGCGGGACCAGACTCGTATCGGCCATTGTTAGCTACGATTATTTTATGAATATTTAGTACCTATTTAGTACTCTTGAAAAATGCTTAAAAAGTGTGGCTGGGTGCAGCATGTACTGGACTGTTGTATTAAAACACTGATCCCGCCATTATAATGTTTGGTCCTTTCGTAAATAAACGTGTAACGGTCTATTATTTATAAACTTTATTAATATAGATATTTAGTAGGTACCTATTTGCTACCTTTTTAAGACAAGGTTCACAAGAGTCGGTCTTTCATTAACATTAAGTAATTAAAATTTTAATGTATGTACTTAGTACAATAGTGATGGGCGATGAATCATCGTGACCACGTACTATAAATTACTTAATATTTTCACAGCAAATAAAATGTTACCTATATTTAATAAAAAGTGCGACCGATAATGTATCTGCTGAAGACTGAAAGAAGGTAATAACCAAATACAAAAAAGTTATGGAAGATGATTGGGAGCGGGATGATGTGGATGATGATTATTAAATATAGGTAACATTTTATTTGCCGTGAAAGGCTGTGTTGTGTTGTCTGGCAACGTTTTCGATCAAGTATATTCAAATATATATTACTGTTATGTATGATTTTAAAATACATAATAAACTTAAATGTTAAAATAATATCAAAATATATTTATTTAAAATAATATGCATAGTTTATAGTACGTGGTCACGATGATTCATCGCCCATCACTAATTGTACTAAGTACATACATTAAAATTTTAATTACTTATAGTTATCACAAAATAAAAGGCCCGTTTTGACAGTTCGCGCCCATGAAGTTCTCAGTTTTTACCAATTGAAATGTTATGAAGGTTATTACATTTTTCATAGATAGGTACCGCCCACTTGGCTTAGTGCTGTGCATAACGATTTTTATTACGTTGTCCACAGACTATTAATAATCAATGAAGGAAAAAAATATCAAGTAAGATATGTTTTTCAAGCCCGATTTTTATTTATTTAAACTAGTGTTTAGACCGAAATTAATTACTGAACTTCACTACGTAGTGATCTTTTACTGAAAATTATGAGCTTGGAGCTTAAAGCAGTAAATAATGGCAGCATAGATTCCTATAGAATGACGTGTCTCTGATCAAGAGGCATACGCGTGTCTTCGCCCGTCTTGTGAAGTTGACTATGCGCCGGTTACGTTTGGTTTTGTTGATTTTTGGGTTATTTTTGACTTAGATATGAGACGAAGAGTCGAGTTGTCTCGGCATGTCCGAATTCTACCGAATTCGAATACTGCCGATGCTCCAGTAAAGGCACACATAGATATGATTTGTACACTGTATAGTATGGCATGGCACCACCGTTTCTGCGGATCTCCCTGTTTGGCGGGTCGCCTCGCGCCGTCCCCACTGGTCCCATTTGTACCATTACCTCTGCCCGGCTATGCACTTGCTAACCCCTGAACGCAATGCAACCGAGGTTGGATTTTTCTATGAAGGCTTTTCCGCATATATGCATGGTGGTTATTTTTGACAAATTCGTGCCATCAAATTTCTACAACCAGATTCTTGATGTTCTTGATATTCCTGTTGTTTTTGTGATTGAGTGAATGTTATTATAACAAAAATATGAAATAAAAGCAAATTGACCTTTCATAATACTGTATCATTTTATAATACCTACATTATCAAAGATTAAGCTAATTTTTTTAAAAAGAACTTTAAACCAATGTACTTTATAAACATATTCAAATCGATAAAATCCCCATGCAAACTGGATTCGATTAATCGTGAGTATCGAGTACCGAGTCGTTTTGTTACATCACTAGTTATGCCATTAAGGCATATGCCAAAACGGGCCTTTTATTTTGTGATTAGTATAATGTTAATGAAAGACCGACTCTTGTGAACCTTGTCTTAAAAAGGTAGCAAATAGGTACCTACTAAATATCTATATTAATAAAGTTTATAAATAATAGACCGTTACACGTTTATTTACGAAAGGACCAAACATTATAATGGCGGGATCAGTGTTTTAATACAACAGTCCAGTACATGCTGCACCCAGCCACACTTTTTAAGCATTTTTCAAGAGTACTAAATAGGTACTAAATATTCATAAAATAATCGTAGCTAACAATGGCCGATACGAGTCTGGTCCCGCCATTATAACGTTATAATGGCGGGACCAGACTGTTTTAAATATAACTTTGAAATAGAAGAGGTACAATTTTTTTTACGAAAGGTAGCAAATAGTACCAATTTAGTACTAAACACTGTAATATGAATTGACAGAATACAAGACTTGGTCCTGCCATTATAATGGACACCTCCACTTGTCACCCCCAGATCCAGACCCGCGCTCATGCATGCATGCATGGAGGTCGTAAAACGATCTCGGACACTTTTGACTTACCCTTTTTACAATGCATCATGGAAGTCGACTCATACTTGTCTACATAAAACTAAGGCTTCATAAAATCAGTAATTAGTATTAGAAATTATAATATTTTTGACAAATGTGGGTACATATTTATTATAAAACTTTGACATTCATAAGTGCCTAAACTGAATAAACGAAATTGATTCTTTGATTGAAACCACCCTGTGCAGGTGATCTGTCGCGACTGCTGTATAATCTCCCACTCGGGGCACGCGCTCGCGAACGCGGCTCGCGCGGCGGCCGAACGCGCTCGCGTGCTCAAGGACGCGTGCGAACGAACCAAGATGGTGCCGGAGAACGTCGAGCGAGCAGTCAGGACACTCAGCGCGCAGGCTTATGAGACTGACGTAAGATTATTAGCTTTTTAATTATTAATAATTTGTGTGGTGTGGTTACAGGACTTATATATGATTGCTACGGATATATTTGAATATCGTGATATCGATCCGATTGCAATAATAATTTATTTATTCCATGTCAAGCCTAGTAGTATGGGTAATGGACTGCTGAGACGATGTCTCGGGTTCGATCCCAGGTTATACCATGGCACACACTAATGACGTTTCGGTGTTTTGAGAAGTTATGTGTGTATTCATCGCAGATTCATAAGTGCCCGGTTAATGGCAACCGTCTCGCCACCTATTACTTTGGGACCTAGAACATAAACTGGTGAAACGTGCTGCCTACCCGTTCGGGGATATAGGCGTGAGTTTATGTTATGTTATTTAATGTCAGATTTAGTTTGCTGTCAGAATTATAAATCAGGATTTTACGCACGATTGGGACGTATTGGGACTCCTTTTTCCGCACTTAGCCTCCCTTTTTGGGCCATTGTGCGTGTTTTTTTTGCGCACGATAAAAAAAAGGATTAAGTACTTGGCCATTATACGGAAGATGTTCCCCGCAGTGCCAGGCGGCGCAGGTGGAGAGTTCTGTCCGCTCGTGGGGCGCGATGTACCGCCGCGCGGTGGACGCGCACACGCGAGCGCTGAGCGCGGCGGCGGCTCGCGCGCGGCACAGCCACCGCGCACAGCTCGAGCACAGCACGCGGGCGTTAGGAGACACGGCGCGACAAGCTGGACACGCCGTGAAGTTCGCCGAGGAGGTCAGTGGACAGAACTCCAATAAGTCCTTACCAGCTTTGTTTCCTTCTTCCTACATCCCGGGTTCTTTAAGCATCTGATGAGGCTGTCAAGCTGAACGTGTTTGTAATGGTAACCCCACTTTCCTGATACTTTGCTTTTAGCTTACCATCCAGCGGGTGGTGATGGGTGGCAGCCTGTCACCCTACTAGTAACAAGCCGCGGCGGCAGCACAAAAATGCGCCTCCCAATGACCCAGAGACGGCGTGCGTTTTAGTCGGTTCGAGTCCGACATAACCTCCACAATCGGCTCTGGCGGGGTGATTACGTGCGGATTTTTCGCACTATAAAAAAAGCCGGCGAGTTAAAGTGAAATTGACGAGTCCTATATAAAAATGGACTAGGGGTCTTACCATCTACTCTTAAAACCTCAATCTCAATACCACTATCTACCAATTATTAACGTCTCCTTCCCAGCTCCTCTCAGAAGGTAAAGAAGACGAACTGCTACTGCTAAGCGGCCCGGTGCTCCGTCGCCTGGAGCGAGTGACAGAGCTGCAGTCCCTGACCGAAGCCCCGCCGCTGGAGCTGCGCTTCGCCCCCCGGGCTCCGTCCACTCACGACCCTACCATATTCGGCAGGCTCGTGGCACAGGTCACGGACCCTGACATGTGTGTGTTAAATACTGAAGGTCTGTATCCATTAATATTCACTTTCATACTAATATTATAAAATAATGTGAAGATATTTGCGTCTGTCTGTTACACTTTCACGCCTAAATACCTGAACCTATCTTGATAAAATTTGGTATATAGATAGAGCTCGCGAAAGGACAAGGCAGACGTTTTCATAAAAGCCAAGATAAGTCAAATAGAAGGGTAAAACAAGCTAAGCAAAGAAGTAAGCTTGAGGTAAAAACTTAAGATATAATAGACCTAGGCTCTGATCCACTGTTGTGAGCACGATGGGCACGCTCATAACCTTAATAGACCTGTGACGTCACTTATATTTATCGAATAAAAAACAATGATACGTTTATCTTCTAGACTGAGATGATGTTTGATAATCTTTTCGGCACACGACTCGCACTTGACCGATTCTTGATTACCTGTGCCCATAACGCCCTCGATTCAACTAATTCTTAACCATAGACACACAACTAAGATCACAAAAAGTGTCATGGCATTTTCAGTTTTAATCACGTTGAGTTAAACTTCAAAATTAAATTAAAAAGAGTTTATTCACTCCACACAGTGCTTTTTAATTTGGAACTTTAATCGTGCAAGAGTAGAGTGCAATATTGAATGGCAAATATTGTAATATCAGTGACAATGGTTGACAATTAGTAGAATCGGGACCTTAGTTCCGCGAAAATACCACAACGCTAAGATTGCTAAGAACAGCAAGCAGATGATGATGACATAAACATTGTATCCCAGAGCTTCAAATATATTAAGACTTGTTTATTCAGGTCTACAAGATCTCCGAGTGGACGTTGAACACGAAGTGACCCTGGAGATACGAGATAACAACGGAGAGAGGATCTGGTGCGGAGATGAACAGGTGAAACTTAATATGCGAGATTCTGAGCAAGGGAGTTATTACGTTATCCTACGACTTTTGGGTATTTTTCTGAACCCCAATATAATTTTTGTGGTTCCCAATACAGGGTATTAGGGTTTAACGCTCCTGAAAACGAAAACGGGCTACCTAGCAGTTTAATTGAATTGGGCTTATTTTTTTACTGCAACACTTTTTGTTTATGGATACCATGATTTTTAAACCGCTTTAAATAGTATTATTGCGTGAATTATGCTAATAATAATTAAGCCTGAGCTCGCTGAATAAGTTTTGTGTTGTCAGTGGGACGACCGAGAAACCCATCTTTGTGCAGTGCAGAAGCTCTGATAGCACAGACTCTCTTAACCAGCGGTCGAAAAGGCTCGAGCCTTTTAGCCCTAAATTTAAAGCTTACAAGTCTTTTTTAAAGGCGGACTCACAAAACAATAGTTTTAAAATTGCTCACTAAAAAAGGGCTTGGCGCTTTTTTTAGGCCTAGACTTTTTTTTAAGACTGGCGTCGTAATTAAGGTTCTAGCTTTAAAAAACTCTTAAGCCTCTTTTGAGGATCAGGCCGCGTTCAAAAAGGCTCGAGCCTTTCAGCCTTTTTTTAAGACTCGCCGCCTTATAGCGATGGCTACAATATTAAATATAGACTTATTTTAAATATAAGACTATTTTATTAATTTTATACGTGAATATTTTTTTTACAATCTACAAAATAACACATGGATTCCTATTTCGTCATTATTATCTTAGAGATGACAAAGAAAAACATTTAGGTAGGTATTTTGGTGGTGTTTAATATTTTAATGTGAGGGTAGTGTGTGAACAGTCATTTTCCAAAGTTGGAAATGTAATTAATAAGAAAAGGAATAGTTTGAGTAATAAAAGCATACAATCATCAATGTGCCTTTCATCCAGGCTAAAGGTTTTTGGTGATTAATTTTCGCTAATTGATTTATTTCATTAATTGATTTAAAATATAATGAATTGTAAAAACATAACATAACTTTAATTTATAATTCATTACGTTTCTATTAACCTGATCCTCAAAAGAGGCTTAATAGTTTTTTTAAGCTAGAAGACTAGAACTCTAATTACGACGCCAGTCTTCAAAAAAAGCTTAAGCTTTAAAAAAAGCCTAAGCCTAAAAATACCTTGTTAGTGAACTATTTAAGAAATCCTGTTTTTTGAGTCCGCCTTTAAAAAAGCCTCGAGGGCTTAAGAGTCATTTAGCCTTTTAGCCTTCTAGCCATCGCTATAAAGCGACGAGTCTTAAAAAAGGGCTAAAAGGCTCAAGCTTTTTCGTTCACAACTCTTAACCTTCTTCTCCTCCCCCCCGTTCCCATTACCCCTCTTCTCTCGTCGACAGTACGAAAAAAATAAATAATAAATAAAATAAAATAATTTATTTCCAAGAACAATGTACATTTTTAAGGATTTCCCCGTTGGCCCCACACTAGGCAAGCCAGTCCTGTATGCACCGTGTCGTTTGCCTTGTGTAGTTTCAGTGTGTAACATCCCAGGTGTTAGAAACCTCGGGTCTGCCGGGGTGCGAGGGATATGTTGGCTACAACCTCACCTCCGGCAACTGAAGACCCAAAGACGGCGTGCGTTTTAGTCGGTTCGAGTCCGACATAACGTTCCCAACCGGCTCCGGTGGGGGGGTATCCGTGGGGATTTTACGCACATTAAAAAAAAAAGGTGTTAGAAACCTCCATAGGCCACGGAGATCACTTTCCATTAGGTGGGCCGCGTACTTGTCTGTCACCTAAATGTTATAGGTAATGTATTGCTGCAGGTGGCGGGGTACTTCCGTCGGCGCGACTCTAGCGCGCGCCCCGGCTCTGCCCGCGTGACGTCACGCGCCGACGGCACGTACTCGCTCGCCTTCACGCCGCGCTCGCCGGGCGGGTACCTGCTCGCCGTCACCGTCAACAACAAGCCGATAAAGGTACGCAGTACCTACTACATACATTTATATAAATATACACGGTGATTTTATAGTGGTTTTAGAAAAAGAATATTATGTTTCACACACAGTTTCGGTAGCAAAATCGACTGGAAGTTTTAAATTTGAAAAAAAAAAAATTACTTTATGTATGGCAATAATGTACAGGTGAACAGAAAAATGTATGAGAAGTGTAAAAAAATAATTTTTTTTTTCGCCAAATTACGACTTACGATTTTACTATCGAAATTGTGGCCAAAATCTTTTTTTTCCAGAACCACTATAAAATCAACCGGTATATAAAAATAAGTTACTGTTAAGTAAGTCCAGCGAAGGTTTAAAAGGTGAATAAATATGAAAATGCTCTAATGGAACAGCGGGAACGGGATCAGAAGTCCACGCGGGCGAAGCCGCGGGCAGCAGATAGTATAGAATACATACATATACACAAATAGAAAGATCTTATGGATATTATTTTTCTTGTTTAATTATACCCGTCCTCCACCACGCGCCGAGTGGGAGTCCATCCACATTCGTAATTGATCTTTGACAACCAGCTAAGAACGTGTATCGTTTTCTTGCTTTGATAACCAGTTACGAGAGAAGAATTAAAGTGTCGTAAATACCACACGCCGTCCAGTTTCAATTACCGGAATGCGTGCCCAATAAGGTAATTCCATCACATTGGCACGGTGTCCCCACCTTGCCCAGGTAAGGTGGCGTTAAGATGAAGTAAAAAGCTTGTAGAGGTAATGGTAGGTACACATTTCTGGTTCCCCAGGGCAGTCCATTCGCGTGCTGTGCCCGGGCGGGCGCGGCCCACTGGGGCACATACCACTGCTGCACTTTCTGTTCCTCGGGAGGTAAGAGGGATGCTACCTGCGGCTGCGGGGCGCAGATGCCACATGGATACAAAGGTAACATATTCCCTTAGCGATGTACCAATTTTTATATACAGGCTGTAAGGGGAACACTCCTGAAGCCGAAGGCCCCTGGTCGTAGGTAGGTACTTCTGGTACGCAAGAAATTTTTTTTTTTAAGTTTTTTTTGTTTTTTTTTTAATTTCTTTTTCACATTGTTTACTCTTCATCGTATCAGTAAAGCTAAATGAAACGAAAATTTCATAAAAAAAACCTTACTGCAAAAAAATGTGGACCAACTTGCGAGATCATTTGTTATTCATGAAGTTTTGTTTCGTTCAGCTTTACTAACACGATGGAGAGTGAATAACTCAAGTTTTGTTTGAAAAAAAAAAATGAGGCCTTCGGCTTCGAGAATGTTCCACTTACATCCTCTATTTTTATAGTGGAAGCCGGTATACCTCCTGATTGAGTAGGCTCCAGCTCAGACTCAGGCCTTACTCTCGAAAAGGAGAGGTCAGTTGCAGTAGCTCCAAAAGTCTAAAAAAATGATGTGCAGAAACACATAAGGAAACCGACCCCCGATGAAGAGATGCGCCAGTGATTGAGGCAGTTATTTTTGTAATTCTCGGATACGACCGGGACTACGCAAGGATGATGATGATTTGAGTAGACGCTTTTTTTTCGTGCGAAAAGGCCCCACTTTTATCCCCCTCTTCCCCGCCATAGCCGATTGGAGAGGTTATGTCGGACTCGAACTGACCAAAACGCACGCCATCTTTGGATCTTTAGTTACCGGAGGTCAGATAGTAGTCAACATATCCCTCGCACCCCGGCAGACCGGCCGTCTCTTTCGAGATGGTCCCCGTCGGGTGTAGGGACCACAGTGTCCCCGGGTATAGTATTTAACGATAATCTACCTGAGTTTCTTGCTGGTCTCTTCTCAGGAGATTTAACTACCGAACCAGCGAAAGAATCATTTTCTAATGATTTATTTACTAAGTATCCTAATTTATTATGAATTATAATATTTTTGACAAATGTAGGTACATAATTATTGTAAAACTTTGACATTCATAAGTGCTCTTTATGTGCCTAAACTGAATAAATGAAATTGATTCTTTGATTCTTTGATTCTTTGAAGTAGACCCTACAGCCAGTTCTTTCGCCCCAGGTTGCGGGCACGGTCACGCGGGTTGGCCGGGCACGCGCCACTGGTCGTGCTGCGGGCGGACGGCGCGAGACGCGTCGTGCTCGACTCCCCGGCCGGGCAGGACGCACCCGCTGTACCAGTTCTCTCTGTAGTCATTACATACATATTGGACTTGAAATGTGTGGTTTTATTTATAACCTTACTATATATGTACGATATACGACCCGCCCGGGATTAAAATGTATTTTTATGATAACTGATATGATGAAATGATAAGGTAAAGGTACAAAGGGAAAAATCCCCCGACCAGGACCTCGATTCTACAATTTATTTTTAATTTAGGGCACGTCAATTAGACTTCTCCCCATCTGATGGTAAACTGAAGGCAAAGTATCAGGAAAGAGGTTCACCATTACAAACAACGTAGAGTGTTACAATGTTATGACTGAGATTACAAATACTGTCAAGGTATTACCGGCTTGATAACATAAGATTAAATTTCAATATAAATGAAAATAAGTTATTTATAGTTTCATCCACTCTGCATACTGCCATTTGATTATGAACTTTAATAGTGTGAAAGTAGAGTCTAAAATTAAATGGCACTTGTTGTAATCCCAGTGCCTTCACAATGGTTGACATTTAGAAGAATCAAGGTAAGTTACTTTTTTTTAAGTGATTTTATGACATGGTCACCTTTATGTCAAGTCTTATTTTATTGTGTAACACTTTACTCACTAATCTAGTTGAAATGATTGTTGATGATGATCATGATGTCTAAAACTTCACAATTTTTACACATAACAACTATACACCTTTATAAATGAAACACAGCAGAGTGTTTAACACTTTTCGCGTTCCCGCCAAAACTAATCTGAAGTTACGCAGCTGATTTATCAATAAAAAATACAACATGTCACATTTAAACATTTTATTTTAAAATTAGAAATACTTACTGAGAATTATTGCTTAACATTTACTTAGCTTATATAATATTATTTTATCTGTGGTACATGCAGAACATAGACAATACCGCCAACATATTATTTTTTCATAATTGCTTTTAATGCAAAATGGAGTTAAAAAACTAGAAACAAAAATATGTTCATACTGACGGTTCATTTTATTTGATAAATACAGTTTTAAAATGTTTAAATTGGATCAAAATTATAAATTCAATGTGGCAATGAGTACAGTATGTAGTGAGCATAAAATATATTGTTATTTTTCTATTATCACAGATAATAATATCACCCCTGCAAATTATACATTCTATAAACCTCAAATTATTTTTAGAGGAATAATATTTTTATTAGTACAGGGTAGTATGATATTTTTGGGAATACAAAATATTTAACAACACTCTCACTACCGAATGTCAAAAGATTTCATTTGACATCAATAATATTTATAATCAAAAGGAATAACGAAGAATGTTTAAAAATTTTAAAATTACATGTATACAATTACTTTTATTTAAATTTTTATTTTTGTGGAAGGGCAACCCCAATTTCGGTAACGTCATGTGTCAAAAAAACAAGCTGTCAAATTATCAATTTCAATCTTCGAATGCCGATTTGAAAATAGAAATGCATGACGTCACAAATAAAGATTCTATTCCATTCAGTTCTTATACAAACTATACTATTACTACCTATACAAACTATACTTAACGTAAAAAGACCTAATTAGAAGTTTAATAATATTTACATCATGCAATATTGAACTGTATCTATAAATCATAAGGCACAATATCGAGTAAGTCAACATACAAATGGAGTACGATCCAGCTAAAAACCTACATCAGTTTAGCATAGCTCCATCTAGCGAAAAGTAACTGAACTGCTTCGAAACTTTCAATCCTGAATCACGCTATGAATGTTTGTACAACGAATAACATAGGTATTTCGGTATTGATGAACGAGGCTCGGGTGCAGGCTTTCTTTTCGAGATTAGGAGGTCAGAAGGAAGCTGTATAAGAAGAAGAAGGGGCAAACGGATCTCGGATTCCGAGGTGAACACCTCGAATGTAACCGGGAGCAACGGTAAGACCATATAAATACATTACACATACTTTACAGGCTTATTGCTTGCCAGTGGGAGAGAAAAGGAAAGGTATAACGGAACCGTTCGAACCGGTTCGAACTGGAAATCGAAACCAGGATCTCATGCACATAAATACACAGAGTCAAATTTGTATAAACTAATGACACCATGGAATGTTCATCCGAAATTTCGGCCTTCAGGCCTCAGAAAGAATCAAGTTTTGGGCCGAAGTTTCGGATTATAGCTTGTTCATACTCTTCATTTAACATTCCAATACTGCATTAATATGACTTTGTACTTTGATAGTGTAGTGGTACTTTACAGACCGAGTGCAGGCACGGGTCCGTACGTGACATTGCCGGGAGCACACGCTTGCCGTACGCTCATCTCCCACGCGTCTAGTAGCTGGCCCACTGAACAGCTCTTTGGTAACCTGTGATACAAAAAGGTTATAATAAATATTTCGAGACAAACTATACAGCGCAGTTTAGATCTAGACTACTTTGATACTGTGAAAAATATTGAAGTTTGGCTAGAATTAGACTACAGAAGCTATTCTGGTTGGTGTAATCGTGCGCAAAATCCCCACGGAAACTACCTCCGCCAAAACCGGTGGAAGAGACTATGTCGGACTCGAACCGACCAAAACGCACTACGTCCATGGGTCATTAAAAGCCGGAGGTGAGATTATACAAGACATTATCTCTCGCACCCCGGCAGACCCTGAACATTTCTTTTGAGATGACCATCTTCCCCTGAAAACCCTCTTCCCCTAAAAATCCTCTTCTCCTAAAAACCGTCTTTCCCTAAAATTCTCTTCTTCTGAGAACCCTCTTCCTCTAAGAACCCTCTACCCCTAAAAATCCTCTACCCCTAAAAACACACCTCTAAAAACCTTTTTGTCCTGAAATCCCTCATCCCCTAAAATCCCTCTACCCCTAAAAACCCTCTTCCCCCAAAAGCCCTCTTCCCCTAAAAGCCCACTTCCCCTAAAAGCCCTTTTCCCCTGGTGTGGTGCGTACCTGGCGCAGCGCGCGTCCATGGCCCGCTCGAGTCTTGCGCGGAAGCTGCCGGGCGGGTGCCGTGTGCGCGGGGCGAGGCGCTGCGGCGGGCGGCGCGGGTAGTCGCGCGGCACGGACACGTGCACGCCCGCCACCAGCGGCAGGCGCGGCTCGTCCAGCGCCGCCACCAGCGAGATGGCGCCCGACCCGCCGCACGACAGCTGCTCCAGCGACACCTGAGCACGCATCACGTCAACATCGGACAAAGCGAATACGCTTTGCACAAAACTCTTTCAACACACGTTACAGTAGCGGAAACTGGGAACACTTGATCCCTATTGGAGAGTACACCAATATTTTTGAATTACTAAGTGTATTAGAGTATTTTTTAGTGTGGCAACACTAAGTAAACATTATTACCCTTAGTGTTACCACATTAAAAATAGTCTAATACGCTTAGTAATTCCATAAATATTGGTGTACCTTGTCTCCCATAGGGATCAAGTGTCCCCAGTTTCCCTTATATGTAAGAGAACCGCACGACAACTGCTATAGCGACACCTGAGGACGCATCACGTCATCATCGGAGTTCCGGTGATGTGATAATATAAGGGTGGGAACCACCACGGTGCATCAAAATACTGACTTTGACCTTCAGGGTCCAAAATTGAGGCCCGATCGGCCACACGATAGCTGCTTTAGCGACACCTGAGCACGCATCACGTCAGCGTCGGACACGGTAGCTTGCGCATATACAGTACAGTATAGTATAGTACAGTATAACACAGGTGTAAAGAAAACATTCCGAAATCGACGGCCCCTGGTAATACTACCGGTAAACTATAGGTAGAAAACAATTACTCGCGAAAATATAATAAACACAAACTTTGGAGCCTCTTGGCATCATTTTACCGGCTTCAAGGATATTTAATCGAGACAAACACGAGGTCAAGGTCACATAATTCAAGGTCAAAAGAGGTCGAGGTTAATGAATTAGATAGTATGACGTGCTGTTGCGAGTTCCGCTGGTATGTGATAATTAAGGGTGGAGAACACCACGACACACTACCTAAAGCATTGACCTTGACCTTAAGGCTCCGAAATTGAGAGCCGCCAACCGTCGCCTCTTGAACGTCATCGATGGTAAAGTCGAAAACCCAAGGTAATTGACCTGTATAGTGCAGTGATGTTTCCCCACCGTTTTAATACACTCCCAAATCCCACCGAAATATGATAACCGAGTATGATAAGGCAATTTTTTCTGGTTACTATCCAATTTCTTACTATTAAATCCCTTCAAAATCAAAATCAAAATCAAAAATCATTTATTCTGCATAGACCAGTAAACGGCACTTACAAAACGTCAATACAAACAATATTTTATCAAATGCAAATGGACCACCGGTTCGAAACGCGGCCCCGACCTGAGAAGACTCCGGCAAGAAACTCAGCGGGCTTTTCTTTTTTTTTTGGTCTATTTACAATAGTTTACTTAGTCTAGATACAAAATTTAGCTGAGTAGCAAGTGGAGTGAACAGTTCATTTCCAGGCTTGTTTATCATCCAAATAATCCTGGATTTTATAGTAAGCTTTTTGACATAGCTTATTTTTTACTAAATTTTTAAACTTATTGATAGGCAAATCTCTCATTTCATAGGGGAGCTTATTAAAAAAGCGTATACAATTACCCTGAAAAGAATTTGAAATTTTGTGGAGTCTACTATCACAGACAACGAGATTATTTTTGTGTCTGGTATTTAGGTTATGCCTATCACAAACTCTTGGAAAGTTTGTAATATTTTTTCTAACATACATCAAGTTTTCGAATATATATAGTGAGATTACGGTAAGAATGCTTATTTCCTTAAACTTATCTCGGAGGGAGACTCTTGGGCCCAAATTATAAATGGCTCGCACAGCCCGTTTTTGAAGAACGAATATTGCATTTAGATCCGCGGAATTACCCCAAAGGAGAATTCCGTAGCTCATAATGCTGTGAAAATAGCTGAAATAAACTATTCTAGCCGTATCCACGTCTGTTAAAGTCCTTACTCTCTTTACAGCATACGAAGCCGAACTTAACCTACTGGCTATTTTTTCAATATGTGTTCCCCACTGCAGCTTAGCATCGATGCTTAAGCCTAGGAACACTGTCGATTCCACAAGGTTCAACACTTGTCCATTGAGCTGTACATTGGTTTCCACCTGTGTAACATTAGGTAGTGTAAATTTTATACATTTTGTTTTGTTACCATTAAGGCAAAGATTATTTGTACTAAACCAATGAACCACTCTTGAGATTGCGCTATTCACTTCGTCATAATTGTGTAACTGTCTTTTAATTTTAAATATTAACGAAGTATCGTCAGCAAATAAAACAATATTATTTTTATCCCCTACGTAGTAGGGGAGGTCATTAATATAAATTAAAAATAAAAATGGTCCAAGTATCGACCCCTGCGGAACGCCCATAGAAACCACAGACCCTGCTGAGCGTGTACCGTTAACGTCGACCCTCTGAATTCTATTGTTCAAATATGAAGTCAGAAGCTCGAGAGCCTTGTTCCTTATACCATAATGTTCTAATTTCCTGATTAACGTATCATGGTGGACGCAATCGAAAGCCTTGGATAGATCACAAAAGATACCCAATGCATCATGCTTATCCTCCCAGGCCTTATAAATACAATTTAATAATTCTATTCCAGCATCAGTTGTCGAACGTCCCTTAGTAAACCCAAACTGCTTATCATGAAACAATTTGTTTTCACCAAAATGCGTCAGCATCTGCCCCAGAATTAATTTCTCAAATACTTTACTCAAGGTCGGCAACACTGAAACGGGTCGAAAATTAGAGGGGTCTGTGGCGCTGCCAGCCTTGAACAAAGGTATGACTTTGCTATGTTTCATTAAATCAGGAAATATGCCGCTACTAATACAATCATTAAACACAGTTGCTAGGTGGGGAGCAATGACATCAATAATACTTGATACAGTTTTGACAGATAATCCCCATAGATCCGCGGTCTTTTTAATATCAATAGATTTAAAGGCTTTTGTGATGTCGTAGCTACTAACAACTGAGAATACGAAAGTATCCTTACACTTGGGAAATGAATCAGTAAGCAATGACTCGGCGGATGCAGCAGACGACTGAAGAGTTTTTGTTGTTAATAAAGGTATGTTTGTGAAGAAACTTTCAAACTCTGTCGCAACTGCCAAATCCTCCGTGACATGGCGATCATCTATTTTTAAATGGAAATCTCTTACAAATGATGAAGATCTCCCACATTCAGAATTTATTATGTTCCAAGTTGTTTTAATTTTATTCGCAGAATTCGATATTTTGTTTTTAATGAAAATTGATTTTGCCAAGGAACAGGCTCGCTTAAATGTTTTGGAGTAATTTTTTACATAATTCTGAAAAGCAGGGCTGAAATTGTATGATTTTTCAGAATACAGCTCATACAATCTCCTCCTGCTTTTATATAACCCTGATGTCGCCCAGTCGCTGAAAACCGTACGGCTACCAATCGATAATGTTTTTGAGGTAAAAATTCTCCCAAACTCAGTATTGATTAGGTTGATTAAGTTACTATAAGACTCCTCGACATCAGTGTACGAGGGCAAGTGAGGTAGTTTATTCACTATACTTTCTTTGAAACTCTCCAAACGATATTGGTTAATCGGTACAAATTTAATGTCTTTTTTACTAGCCTTACAAATATTTCTTTCACAGGTTATTAATTGACCACGATGATCCGAATGCACGGCATCCACAATAAGTTTGTCGATTGGTCTAATATCTGTGAAAATGTTGTCAATACATGTGGCACTAGCTGCTGTTATTCTAGTATTATTAATATTATATTAATATGTTTTTGAAACCTAAAAACATATTAATAAGATTAAAGGACTTAAACAGATTCAACATTTTGTTTTTCTCTATTGGCACTAAGGTATTTTCTAAAATATTGACATTAAAGTCTCCACAAACAATTATTGATTTCTTCGAGTAACGGCATTTAAAAAGCGCTTCTTCCATCCTCTCTTCAAATCTTGCATAGGGCGCGTCCGGGGGACTGTATACGCTTATTACAATGAACTGCTCAAACTCGATACTAGCCATCTCAATCACTCGCTCAATAGAGAGGCTTACTATGTCTTTACGCTCCTTACATTTTATATTCTTATTAATGATAATTAGGGAGCCTCCACGATTGAAATTCTTTCTACTGAACGAGCTTGCTACCTGGTGATTTTTGAAGTTGAACATGATCTGATGGTCTTTTAACCAATGTTCTGTTACACAAAAAATATCTATATTATTCAAGGTCATGTGCAACTCCAATTCCAATTTTTTACCATTTATTAGTCCTTCGACGTTCTGTTGCACCAGGTACAATAATGTATTTCTAGTCTTAAAATTACATTTAGGCTTTAAGACAATTTCATTATTACACAACTCAATTGCCTCAAAAGCCGCTTTAGCATGTCCGCTACATTCGGACGTGTGAGAAAAGTTGCAAGATGTTTTTTTATCTGTTGTCAAGTGATTTAGTTTTTTTTTTGGATATCCCTATCCATACTGTCAGTAACGTCAACGTCACAATAATTGTTAAGCTCAATAGGAGCTGTTATATTAGCCAAATTGGCTATGTTAAATAAAAAGTTGCCCAATAAATTTGCAACCTGTCGCTGTAAAAAGCTTTCAAGATTGTGCAAATGTATAGAATATTAGCTGTTGCCAGCGGCTACGCCCGTGCTCCCTTTCCCGCTGCTCCATAAAAACCTTCCGTAGAGTTCAAAGAACAAATAAAAAAATAATGACTCGAATTGGTTCAGCCGTTTTCGAGTTATGCGCTTACCAACATATTTCGCGATTCATTTTGACGTGACAACGTCTTATAAATTGGCTTGCCGGGTGACACTTCAAGAAACTGCGTTACGCTCCGCTCACGTTATGCGCTCACAATGAGAGCGAGTGAGAGGCACGCGTCCCTTCCACTCGGGCATGGTTAGCCCGCCTAAGAGCGAGAGAGACAGACATACCACTCAAAGTCGTTGTCACGTAAAACTTTCGCCCGTATACCGACTTTACAGGCAACCAATTTTTTATATATATAGATTATTCCGTTGATTGTATCCGTAGTAATACTCACTTTGAACCTCGAGTCCAGACGAGCTATTTCGCCTTGAAGAACATCTGGAATTTCTAATGTGGGTTCCTCCATTTTCGGGATCTTTTGCGGCGGAGGTAGATTTCTGAAATACGTATATTTATAATGATATTTGTATTTAAAAAAAAAAAGAAAAAAAAAAGAAAAAAAAAAAAAAGCCGCGGTGGTCTAGTGGTATGGGTAATGGACTGCTGAGACGAGGTCTCGAGTTCGATCCCAGGTTTACCATGGCACACACCAATGACTTTTCGATGCTTTTCGAAGTTATGTGTGTATTTATCGCAGGTTTATAAGTGCCTCGAAGAGCACGTTAAGCCGTCGGTCCCGGTTGCCATACAAACATCTATGGCAGTCGTTACGGGTAGTTGGAGCCCTCAAAAGTCCAACCAGCCTAACTTGGAACTTCGATATCGCATTGGTCATTAGACCATTGGTTGTGGAGGTCAGATGGCAGTCGCTTCACGGAAAATATCGAAGTTCAGCCGCATCACATTTAGACTGGAAAGTCGATCCCAACTGAGTTGGGAAAAAGGTTCAGGGAATGATGATGATGATTTGTATTTTTTTAAACCTCTTAGATGTCGTTCAAGCATACGGCTCACGTGATGGACAGTAGTTACCGTGGTCTATGGATGGTTGTAACAGAGGGGAGGGAGGAAGGGTGAAGGTTAAGAGAGTTCCTGTGCTGTCAGTACAGAAGACAAAGCAGGATTTCTCGGTCTACCCACTGACCACATAAAACTTGTTTAGTGAGATCGGGCTATCGTATTTTTTATAGATGTTTGGATGTTTAAAAAATAATACTCAAAGGTATTTCCGTGCGGAAATAATCACATATCTTTAAAGCAAAGCAACACGAGTGTAATTTAATGTAACAAATACCTTTAAAATAATGAAAATAAATTATTATTATTATTATTTCAATAACTAAGTTTCACGGGAGTTATCTCTTCGGTTGTCAATGAAATGAAGTGACAATAAAAAAAAGAGCCTCTGATGTTGCAAACGTCCATAGTCACGGTGAGCACTTTCCATCAGGTGGGCCGTTGGGCCGTGTGCTGCCAATTTAAAAAAAATATTATTTTGTAACAGAGAGAAACAAACTCACTTGATCTCAGGACCGCTAAGCGCATCCAGGGTGGGTCCGAAGGTACGCTTAAGGGTGTGGTTCGCGAGCGGAGACTGCAAGCAGTTATTCACCACCTCGAGCAAAGGGTTGAAGATTTGTTCCTAGAAAAGCAATTATTGAAAGAATTTGTTTGTGAGAATATGGTCGGTGCCTGCATGGGTTCCAACAAGATCTTTATGGTCAAATTAACTTAATCTCATTACAAATTCCCCTTTGATCCGGCTCGAAGGATCAAAAAATAGTTAATAGTTTATATGTAGGCGTTACATGGCGAAAATCTATTACAAAAAACATATTGGGGGAGGGAGGTGAATATCAGGGAGGGTAATATCTTCTTTCACACAATCCATGCAACTTGTGGCGATACCACATGTACCCAGCGCCATCTAGCGACAGCGTGAGTAACTACTATGTAACTACTACGTCACTACGGATCCTGCATCGCGAAAATGAAGTTCTCGCGCTGGTACAACATATATACAACAACCCAACGACCACCGTTGGGCCGCGGCCCGCCAGGCGCGATCACCTTGCCTGGTCGGAGGATCCTCCCTTTGTGTTGGAGGGACATCACATCCCGTTCCTCCACAAACTTTTTATGGCCGACCTCTGCTCCTAAAGCCTACATTCATACTGTGGACCTTTTTTACAATATTAATATTATCTCTTCTCATAGTATGTCCATAACACGACTAAATCGGCAGCAAGTGCTTACCTTCCCAGCGCTGGGAACAACGACACCCTCGCTTCGCTTGAAGTCCAGCTTCTCCAGAACCACTTCGCACTTAATGAGTGTCTCCAACGGCATGCGCTTGTTCGGGTTCGACAGTATGTCCAGTAAGTTCTTCATTTTCGTCAACTTTTCCACGTCTGAAATGGTTTGAAATTATATAATCCCGGTCGCTTTCAGTCCCAGACTTTATTTTCTGTGAAGCGACTACCATCTCCTTCCGAAAGAATCATTTTCAAATGATTTATTTACAAAGAATTTTATCACTACATAGTACAAACAGTCGCGTTTTCTGTCCCTATGTCCCTTTGTACGCTTAAATCTTTTAAACTACTTGACGGATTTTGATGCGGATTTTTTAATAGATAGAATGGTTAAAGAGGATGGTTTATATGTATATAGTATCATGCTACGACCAACAGGTGCGGCGCAGGTATGAAAAATGTTGCAAAAACGGGGTGACGCAGACGAAGTTGCGCGGGTCAGTTAGTTTATTATTGATAGATCCGGGCTTCAGAGGCATCCTAGGGTGGAGATCTGGAGTAAAATAATAACTACGTGCGTACGTTGGCTCATTTATTAACGGACTGACCCATAGATACAATGGCCACAGAGGGCGCCGTCAAGTTTGACATTAATACATACATGACACCCCCTTTCTTAAATAACAATAATTGTAAACTAAACCTAACGACGAAAAACTAATCGAATTCGAAACCATATCTAACGGGTGCTTTTCTGGTCCGCTTGGTTTCGTTACTTTGGACTGGGGCGGGCACAATAGGTGTAGGCGCTGCAGGCGACGGCGGTGGCGACGGTACGCGCGGTGGCGAGCCAGGGAGGGGCGCGGCGATAGCTGGCTGTATGACGCTCCGGCTAACTTCCGTGTCATCAAAAACCGTCGGCATACAATGAACGAACCTTTTCTTTAATTGATCGCTATGTCTGTGACTAAGAGTCCCGTTTTCCCTTGCCACGAGATAATTTCTACTGCCCTTCACCTCGGCTATCGTTCCAGGAACCCATCTTTCCCTCGCGTTGAAATCTCGCATCCACACTGGTTCGCCCTGGTTCATGTTTTCAGGGAGCCCGCTTCCAGCTCTCTCCACGACTCTCCTGTGTGTGTTCTGCACTCTCTGCTCGACTGCGGCCGCCGGCCTCAGTAGATCGAGTCGGCAACGGAGCGGTCGTTTCTGCAACATTATAGCAGGAGTCTCTCCCGTCGTGCTGTGAACGCAATTGCGGTAGTTGAGTAGAAACGTCTGTAGGGCACTATCCAAGTCCACCTTCTCCCTTGCCGCTTTCCGCAAGGCTCTCTTACAGAGCTTTACGGCTCCCTCTGCAGCTCCGTTTGAAGCGGGGTGGTAAGGTGCGCTGAAAGTGTGAGTTATCCCGTTGAACTTCATGAAATGTTCAACTTCCTGGCTTGTAAAAGGTGGACCGTTGTCAGAGACAATTTCTTTTGGCAGTCCAAACCTAGCAAATGTCTCTGACATGACTCTGTTTACTGCCGCTGCTGTAGTTTTGGGCATAATAAAAGCTTCTATCCATTTTGTTGTGGAATCTATAATTATGAAAAAGGTTTTACCATCAAATGGGCCCAAGAAATCTATATGAAGTCTACTCCAGGCTTCTTGATGGTATGGCCAGGGTTGTGGGGGAGTCTTCACAGGTGCTGGGGCTTCTATTGCACATATAACACAACTCTTGCATACCACTTCAATATCCTGGTCGATGCCTGGCCACCATACAAAGCTGCGGGCTACACTCTTCATCTTCACGATCCCTTGATGACTGCTATGCAACTCCTTTAGAATTCCAGGTCGGAATGCTGCTGGAATTATCATCCGATATCCCCACATTATGCATCCTCCTTCTACATACAGTTCTTGTCTGCGAACAAAGTACGGCTTCACCTCTTCACATGTACAGTCACTTGGCCATCCTGCTCTTATGTAACCAAACACTTTCCTCAGTGTTTCATCTCTTTCTGTATACTTCTTAATGTCCATACTGGTGAGTGGTAAAAAATCCTGAACAAAATTTAAATAGGTTACCTCGGTTTCTTCCTTGTTCGCCATGACCCCCGATGGTAATCTGGACAGTGCATCAGCTGCATTTTTAGTAGTGGGAATGTATTCAATGTCATACTGGTAGCCACCTAGAATGACTGCCCACCTCTGCATCCGGCTGGCTGCCATCACCGGAATGCCCACCTTATCACCAAATATGGTTACCAGTGGTTTGTGATCAGTTCTTAACACAAAACGGCGGCCATACAAGTATTGATGGAATTTCTTCACAGCATAAATTATCGCCAAAGCTTCTTTTTCAATCTGTGAGTAAACTCTCTCAGCTTTGTTGAGTACTCTGGAAGCGTATGCTATGGCTCGCTCTGAACCATCAGGCATGATATGTGAAATGACCGCACCGAGCCCAACACTGCTAGCATCAGTAGTCAGAATCAGCGGCAACTCCGGGGTGTAGTGAACTAGCACATGGCTGGAAGATAACAATTGCTTCACTTTAACAAATGCCCTTTCACACTCAGATGTCCAATTGAATTTAACCTCTTTTTTCAGTAGTTCATACAAGGGAGACAGTATGGTACTAATATTTTTGACGAACTTGGCATAATACATGGTCATTCCAATAAAGGATCTTAATTCTGACACGTTGTTAGGTGTTGCAGTCTTTAAAATATCTTCTATCTTCTCAGGGCATGTATGTATACCTGTACTGTTCACTACATAACCCAGGTAAGTAATGGATTCAGACAGAAAAGAACATTTATCTTTCCTAATCCGCAGGCCGTACTTCTCTAATCGCTCAAACACCTTGACTAGATTACTTAAATGCTCTTGGTCATCTTTTCCAGTGATGACCACATCATCCAGGAACACACCCACCTTCGGTATGTCAGCAAACATTTGCTCTAAAATACGCTGGAAAATGCCAGGACTGGAGGATAACCCATATATTAGGCGATTATATTTGAAAAGGCCTTTATGTGTATTAATCACTGTATATTTAGCAGTATCATCCAACACTAGTTGAGCATATGCCTGGGACAAGTCAATCTTACTAAATTTCTGCCCTCCATGTAAACGTGCAAACAAGTCTTCCACTCTTGGCAAAGGGAACCGATCAACATCAAGGTGCTTGTTTAAACTTATCTTATAATCTCCACATATGCGTAGGGATCCATCTGTTTTCACCACAGGTACAATTGGTGTGGCCCACTCTGAAGTCTCGACTGGTGTGATGATGCCTTCGCCCTGCAGCCGCTCAAGTTCACGCTCCACCGGTTCTCGCAGCGCATACGCCAGCGGGCGCGCGCGTATGAACACCGGCCTGGCGCCATCCTTTATTCGCAACGTCACCAAACCACCATTGTACCGCCCCAGACCATCCGCGAAAACATTCTTAAATCTGGAACTAAATTCAGTCAGATTAAAGGTTTCGTTCGATTGTACAAAGTTTACTGCACCTACGCTGTCACAAAAAACTCGTATACCTAATTCCACTAACCATTCTCTCCCCAACAAATTGGTTTTACCGTTATCAATAACATATAAGTCCAAATACTTCCTAACGCTGCCAAATCTCACTAAAGGTTTAATCTTACCTAACGTATTCACGGTTTCTCCAGTATAGTAACGTAACCTCAAATTACTTGACTCTAAAATACAGTTACTAAAGTAAGTTTCAAAACAAATTGAGCTAATACAAGAAATCGTACTTCCCGTGTCCACTTCCATAGATATGTCTACATTGTTTACGTTAATAACTAATGTATACGGTCTATATTTCGTATAACCTTTACTCTGTTTCACGAAAGAAAAATTTACCTCTAAATCGTCCTCTTTGAAAAATTGATTTTCACTTTCCACATAATTGTGCCTCACCGCGCTCGTCCAGCGCGGGCACATCTTCTTTAAATGTCCCTCTCGGTTACATACTCGACAGGAGTAAAATCGAAATTTGCACGAACTCGTCATATGTCCTCGTCCGCAAGCTTCACAGCTAACCTGACCGTGCCCCATATTATTTTGCCCAGAATCAGTCATTGTTGACACTACTCCTGTTTTTCCGCCGCCATTGCTAGAATTGCAACGCCTCTGACCGATTGGCCACGATCGGCCGCTTCCGGTGCCACTCGCCGCTCGTGCGCCCTCGCTGACGTTCGGTGTCGCTCGCCCGCCGCCGCCTATGCTTTCTCTAGCTCTTCCTCGCGGTGCACCGCTCGCTCCTACGGCGTAACACGAAGTCGTTGTAGTTCGAACGTCTTTGCGATCTACCACCGCTGCGTTGATTTCTGCCGTCTCCATGGCGATCGCCAAATCAATAGCCTTGTTCAATTTTAAATCCCCTTCCGTAAAAAGTCTCAAACGAATACTTTCATTGAACAAACCACACACTAGTTGATCCCGAATGCTTTCGTCCAACCAAGTCCCGAAGTCACAAAATCTACTCATTTTCTTTAGGTCCGCAATGTACTCTGCCACTGATTCATCTCTTGTTTGCTTTCGTTGCCGAAATTTATATCTTTCTGCTAAGACACTAGGTTTAGGCTGCAAATGCTGTGCCAGTAAATTCACAATCTCTTCATACTTTTTTGTCGCCGGTTTGTGTGGTGTACAAAGCGTAACTAGCAGCTCATAGCCGTCTGCACCTATTAATGTAATTAACAATGGCACTTTTCTGACTTCTTCCACGGCGTTAACTATAAAATATTGCTCCAGTCGGTCTTTATACGTTTCCCAGTTCCCGTTGTGAACGTCGAACGGTTCTACCCTACCAACCGCCATCTTTTTTCGGCTTGCTTCTTCGTTCGAAATTTACTGAACACGGCAATCACTTTTTTTCCCAACTCTTTCTGCACTCGTGAAATTCAATCGTTCTCGTCGCCAATTGATAGATCCGGGCTTCAGAGGCATCCTAGGGTGGAGATCTGGAGTAAAATAATAACTACGTGCGTACGTTGGCTCATTTATTAACGGACTGACCCATAGATACAATGGCCACAGAGGGCGCCGTCAAGTTTGACATTAATACATACATGACAATTATAAATTATAATATTGTTGACAAATGTAGGTACATAATTATTGTAAAACTTTGACATTCATAAGTGCTCTTTATGTGCCTGAGCTGAATAAACGAAATTGATTCTTGATTCTTGATCTAACCACCACAAGTTCCATAGCCCATTGATATTGCAGTTAGGCCAGTTATCAGACTTTTTAGGGCTAAGATTACATTAATTTGTAGAATTATTAAAATTGTTTCAGATTTTACTTATAGCAACACCGAGTTAGTAGCTCGTTAAATTAAGGGGCCGTACCATCACCTCTAAAAAGTAGTATTACAGACAAATATTCATATTCATACTAACAAAGCCGGAGCGGGAATCGAACCTACGCGTCCTGGGTAGCAGTCCCATTTACTACTTCCACACCACAGAGGTATTTCTTACGTTCTGTGACAGAAGAGATTAGAATGAAAAGATTTATCTTATTTGTACTTACTTTCTCCCTCGCTGACCATCCGATGCACCATTCTTCTCAATGGCTCGATATATTTGGAGAGCTGTCGCACCTTTTCTCTATATGCAGCTTCCTCCCCTCCAGGGGATGCCACCCCCGCCCCCACGGGCGTGTTGAGTGATGATGATGGAGACGCTACCATGCCCATTCCTACGCCCCTGTGGAAAAATACACTTGCATATTTAGACCAATTAAGAAACTTCGATATCGCCCTTGGTCATTACACCATTGGTTGTGGAGGTCAGATGGCAGTCGCTTCATGGAAAATATCGAAGTTCAGCCGCATCACAGTTAGTCAGGGAAGCCGACCCCAACTGAGTTGGGAAAACGTTCAGAGAGTGATGATGATTAAGACTAATTACAGTCTACAGATCATCATTCTTTGAGCCTACTCCAATTTCAGTTAGGGGTCGATTTTTTGGTCAACCTAAGCTAAGTCTTGCCGTGAAGCGACTGCCATCGGACCTCCTCAATCGAATTGGCCATATCAAAGTTCTGTAGTTAGACGTTTTCTGAATTTCCTGTACTAATTGAATGATAAAATGTTGGTCCAACCCCAAGACGAGCCTATAGTCGTCAAACGGGCACCTTAGTAACGGTTATCAAAAGATCACTGACCGCTGCGGTGGAGGCACGTGATGCGCGAGGTGTGCAGGTGTGGAAGGTGATGGGCTGCCGACACTACCGCACGGGCCCAGTCCACCTAGTGACGACATCGGTGACGTCATCGCGCTCCCCATCACATCTAGGAACAAAAGAAAATATCGTAGGGTACACTAAAGGTGTTATAGAATCCTAGAATCTAGGGGTTTTGATTTTAAGGTCTTTAGTAATACTACTAACAAATAATCTAAATGATTTGTGTTAAGAGTGGGTTTGTATGTGAGTTTCGATCAAGATCAAACCCATAACCTGAAATACCTACCTGTTCAGATTGCTCGTTGCGACATGTCATTTGTATCTAAAGATTGCCGGTGTTACCCCTCGTTTTCAACATAGTTTAAAACATGTATTTGACAATTTGCATACTTCACGCAAATATGTTTACATTTTTACTTATTTAGGACTCTTCAATTTCAGGTAAAAGCGTCACCATTACAAACTCGTACAGTGTTACAATGGCGGCGCTCAGCTTGACGGCCTCTTCAGATGTTTTTCACGCCCCGCTTAAAGGACCCGGGACTGTAGGAAGAAGGAAACACAAGACTGAATGGTGCAGCTAAGGAAAGACTCTCCAAACAGTTTGGTCCTTGATGGAATATTCTGCACCGTATGCGGGTGACAACTTTTGAAAGTCTCAATACTACCTACTTATACAACGAGTAATTGGTTTCTGACAGGGCTTATACCAAGTTTTGAATTAAATCTTCATTCAGTTTTGTATTAAACATGTTTACAACTTACTTCTTGTTGAAAACGAAGGGTTAGTGTTCCAACGTGCAATTATCGACTAATTCCATTCGTTTAACTTAGTTATGGTTGGTGGTTTGTACCTAACAAACCAGTACTGCTGTCAGGGGACATCTAAGGCACCAGGTTTCTCTATTGCCCAATCTCGAGCAACTTTGCCCAGTCACGAAAAGTGGGCAAAATTTCGCAATTCTCTGTTGCACCAAAGAAAAAAGGTACCGAGCAGCTTCGTTCTCGATGGAATTATTTGCACCGTGTCACCGGGAGGTGATACCTAAGTCCTGCACCTTTAGTTTTGTATAGACATGCAAAAATGTGAGGCTGGGAATAATGGGAAGAGCGCATTGGAAAACGTACATTAATATACAATAAAGGAAGCCCTTAGGTGTACAGGGTCCTAGGAACATCTTTAAGACCCAAGTCAACCTCATGTGGAAGTCGGTATACCTGCTCGGGGATCGGGAACAGATTTTGCTCTCGGGATATTCTTGTAACACAATTTTTAGAAGAATATCAAGAAAATGGATTAGAATAGTGAGCCTTTAAAACATTTGGGAGACTGAATAATCATTTTTAAGGGTTAAGAGGATTTTATTTATTACGGGAATTGGCCCCATAGACTCCCAGTAAGCGTAATTCCAAAGAACAGTATTATATATATCACTACATAGTATAAAATAAAGTCGTGTTTTCTGTCCCTATTTTTCTTGCTTATGCTTAAATCTTTAGAACTACGCAACGGATTTTGATGCGTTTTATTTCAATAAATAGAATGGTTAAAGAGGAAGGTTTATAAGTATATAACATAATGCTACGACTAACAGGTGCGGAGTAGGAATGAAAAATGTTGCAAAAACGGGGTGACGCAGACGAAGTTGCGTGGGTCTGCTAGTGAATAATAAATGCGCGTGTATGCAATACATTTGCATACAATGAAAGTCACATTATTAAAAAGGCTTTTTTATTAATAATAAATATAATTTGACTACTACTTAGTAGCATGGCACCTTTTTAGAACAGTCTATAGGAATATAACACTTATACATAATAAATATTGCTTAAAAACTAATGCTTAATGCTTAAAATGGGATGTCACAAAGTTGATGAGAAACTTGGACTTATATACAGGGTGTTAGGGGAACACTCCCGAAGCCAAAGGCCCCTGGTAGTACTCCTGGTATACAACATATTGGCATAAAAAAAATTACGGCAACGCATTCTTTAAATATATTTTTATACCGTTTAAGATCATGATGATCACCACTCTTTATCATGTTAGTAAAGCTAAATAAAACAAAAAAAAAATCATGAAAAAGCCTCAACTCGCAAGACGGCGATATTTGTTTTTTTTTGCAGTGACGTTTTTATATTATGAATTTTATTTCATTTAGCTTTACAGTTAATAATGCGAAAAAAAAAAAAATTAATTGCCTTGCCATATCTAATTTTTTTAATACCAATATGTTATGTACTAAGAGTACTACTAGGAATATTACAGTTTCTATTTATTTGTTACAAAGTTATATTTTACAATATAAACATAACAGTATCACATTTTGACTTATAACTACAATAAGCAAGACTCCGATTCTACTATTGTCAATCAACTGAGATTGCTAGAACAGTCATTGAATTTTCAGCTTTATCACCATAGACTAAAGTTCAAAAGTAAATAAAAACACGTTCATTAACTTTATTCGATGCCATTTGATTTTAGACTTTAATAGCATAGCAGCAATGATTTTTTTAAATACAGTTATATGACAATGGTTGATATTAGTAGAATCGGGGCCCTACTGTTTTAATTAAAATACCTCATTCAATCTTTTTCTACTAATGTTCCAGATTACTAATTTGATTTATCTTAACGTATAGATTTTGCTAATTTAACAATGTTTTTTAAAACCTATCATTCAATTTAAATGCACCATATAATATTACTACTTAATTATTGTAAATAAATACTTGAAAACTAAATCGTGAAGTTAAAAAGAAATTATTTATTATTACTAATTCAATATTTCAAAATGACTTTTAGAGCATTATCCGCAAACAATCTTAGTGTCTTTTTTAATATGTTTTGTTTAAAAGCTCAGTATAAAATTAGTCTTCTACTTAGTAACACATCTTGAAGACTAAAAATATGTATCGAACAACTAGTTAGTCAGTTAGTTAGCCTAGTTTATTTGTTTCACATGATGTGTTTTTATAAAAAGGTGTCACTAAATTGTTTACCTAGTACCTAAACAAATGAAGTATAGTTGTAGCAAAAGGCACTGCTGGTGACAATAAGCTCACAACCCATTAAATAGGGTTCAATTTCCTATAGCAAATTTCATAAAACTTACTACTATTCTAAGTAGATGATGTGGTCTAAGCCACCTCTTAGCAATGCACGAACTATGTGACTAGCGATAAATTCTTTAAGACATTCTAATCCTAAATATATAACACATTTATGTAAAACATTTTATGTAAAACAAGTTTACCCGCTCGTAAAAAGAGAGAACTACCTTAGTGACATATTACTTCATAATGGTGCTTATCCCATAATTATTGGCATAACTTTTACGAGTAATATATA
Organism: Pelosia muscerda; assembly: GCA_963691645.1. NCBI lineage: Eukaryota > Metazoa > Arthropoda > Insecta > Lepidoptera > Erebidae > Pelosia > Pelosia muscerda. Next base: position 2,616,520 of record OY829100.1, read on the forward strand.
TATATATATATATATACAAGGTGATTTTATAGTGGTTTTGGAAAAAGAATATTTGGTTTCACAAACAGTTTCGGTAGCAAATTCGACTGGAAGTTTTAATTTTGAAGAAAAAAAAAATCATTTTATGTATGGCAATAATGTGCAGGTGAACAGAAAAATGTATGGGACTTGTAAAAAAAAAAATATTTTTTTCGCCAGATTAGGACTTCCTTACGATTTTACTATCGAAATTGTGCCCAAAATCTTTTTTTCCAAAACCACTATAAAATCAACCGGTATAGATTACGATAACTTTGGTACCTATCTCATTCGTATTGTATACATTCACAATATCACAACGATAAAATATCTTTGCCCAATATAATTCAGATATTGTAGTCACGGCAAATAAAATGCAGAAATACCCTGAAGGGGTTCTATTATGCCCATAATATGGTACAACATGACCGCAACTATACCGTGATCTATAGTTGAGCTCATGCGAGTAACATTATTTTAATTGTACAGTCGGTATTAGATTAATTTTGACAGGCAAAGTATTCAAAAACATCAAGAACAGTCTGATGCTAATAGTAATAATAAAGTTATTGAATGTATCTTAAAAGCTCTGACTAGAAAATCCTATTTACTCAACTTAATAGGTACATACATATTAATTGCGAATTTGACTTGTTTCCACATAGCAACAAGCTTTTCATCAGGTACATCTTTGATCAGGTCTCTAAATCGATCAGGCAGAATCTTCCGTACCCGACCATGGAGTATTCCTGAAATAAATTAATACATAAATTAATCTGAAAAAATTGTCTCAAAGTACAAACCTTTTAACTACACTTGCAATGCAGTATTGCTAAAAACTACAATCAATATTAAACTGCCTTATGGTACAAAACTTAGGCCGTAGTAGACATGGATACCCTTTGTGAACTATTTTTATATAAACAGAAAACTTTTCTCACTTTCTCTGTCAGTTAAACTTGCGGCAAGCTATGATGGACGTTTTGACACGACTAGTTTTGCTCGTTTTTAACGAACTATTAGACTAATAACTTAAGAAAAATATGGCGAGACTGGCACACAAGAAAATAAACTTCACACATTAACAAAGAGAAAACGAGCAAAACCAGTCGTGTCAAAACAGCCATCATGGCATGTCGCAACTATAGTCATAACTGTAATTCATTTGATTAGGTACTTATTAAAAAAAACGTAAACAATCTTGGTAAGTATATATTCTTAATATGTTTTGTTTAAAAACTCAGTATAAAAATATTTTGCTGCTTAGAAAAGCATTTTGAAGATTAAAAACTTGTATCGAACCACTAGTTAGTTGATTAGTCTAGTTTATTTGTTTAACATGTATCACTACATAGTATAAAATAAAGTCGCGTTCTCTGTCCCTATGTCCCTTTGTATGCTTAAAACTACGCAACGGATTTTGATGCGGTTTGTTTTAATAGATAAAATGGTTGAAGAGAAAGGTTTATATGTATATAACATCATGCTACGACCAACAGGTGCGGAGCAGGAATAAAAAATGTTGCAAAAACGGGGTGACGCAGACGAAGTTGTGCGGGTCAGTAGTTTTCTATAAAAAATTGCCACAAGATTGTTTCCTTTTATTTAAGTACCTAAACAAATGGAGTACAAATATGCCGCTGAGCGATCGAAGCTAAATCGTGCGCATGTCCTTAGGCGATCTTTCGTGTTATGTTACTTATGATATTCTAAGAATACGCTTATATTTCCCAAAAACGGCACGGAAACGACCACAGAAATGGAGGGCCGGTCCCCATCTTCGGACATGGAATCTTCAGGCTCCAGCCACGAACCCCATATCATCATCCCTTACAATATCTTTTAAATACCATTGTAACACTAATTGTTAGCTATTAGTTTTCCTACTATGAAATAAATAAATGAATAAATAAGGTTAACGAGATGTTAAATATTGGCCCACCACAATCACGATTCAGTTAAAAACTGCACGGAATCGATTAAAAAATACAATGTATGAAAAGTAAGGGTTTTAAAAAATGATAACGGTTTCTAATTAGGTTCCGTACGTGATTGATCTACTTCCTGAGTGTGAGTGTTAAACGCTGTCCAGTGCGTAGTTATATACATGTAAGGGTATCAACCATAGATTATTACATTCTACAAATTATTTTTTTAATAATATACAACCTGTAACAGAATTAACTCAAAACCTGATAGGCACCCCAATTATATTGAATTTAGTTACTCATAAACTATCAGTATTTATAGAAATAGTGGTCCTGTCTAAAATAATGACTGATCTATAAATTAGATTTAGTGTTAAAATAGACTTTATTTCTTTGTAGTAAGGTTCAAATTTCTTTAAACAAATTATTTAATTAAGACATAAATCATGATAGAAATTCGTTAAGAAAAGAAATATGAACAAATTTCCAGGTTTTGCATTGGTTCAGTTTCAGGTTGCATATATAGCAAATGAAAAGTAAATTTATGGGCTATTTTCAAACTACAATAAAAAACAAAAACTGCTAGAGTATATATAAATACACACATACCTTAGTCTGAAGATATCCTATTAGTGCACTCTTGATATTTCAATTAACATAATCGATTGTAAATAAGTCGATAAAAATGTACTAATCACTACATAGTATAAAACAAAGTCGAGTTCTCTGTCCCTATGTCCCTTTGTATGCTTAAATCTTCAAAACTACGCAACGGAATTTGATGCGGTATTTTTTAATAGATATGAAGAGGAAGGTTTATATGTATATAACATCATACTGCAACCAACTGGTGCGGAGCAGAAGTGAAAAATGTTGCAAAAACGGGGTGACGCAGACGAATTTGCGCGGGTCAGCTAGTTATTATTAATAAAAAAGTGCGCGGTTTAAATACAACCTAAGCATTTGATGGCCATTAGGGCACTTTTTTCATCATTAGAATACCAAACCCAGTTGTACTTTAGAGTCCAGAGTCCACACTCCTATGCGAGAGATAGTCTTGTATAATCTCACCACCGGCAATCAAAGACCCATAAACGGCGTGGATTTTAGTCAGTTCGAGTCAGACATAATCACCTCCACCGACTTTGGTGGGGGCGGTATCCGTGGGGATTTAGCGCACGGAAAAAAAAGTGTCCACACTCCAGTTCTTAATATAGGACCGGCCAGTTGGTGCCAGCTTGGAGGTGAGGTTGGGATAAAGCGCGATTCACACATAGCGCGAGTGCGGGTCGGGCGCGGATCATTTCGTAATCCGTCGCCATTTACAGAATAAAGTAAAAAAAATACTAAGAAAACAGCGATGGATGGCAAATTGAACCACGCCAGACCCGCACTCGCGCGATGAATAAATCACTCTGAAGTCACGAAGCTCTTGAGTGGAAATATTGTTTCCCCATACACGCTAATGTTACATAGTGACATTAACAATATATAATACGAACGCGCGAAATGACAGTTAATAACTAGTAGCGCCATCTAGTCCACGATCAAATGAATGATATCAGTGTAAACGTCACAAAAATGTAAACTAAAATGTAATTACTTGGGCCTCCCATGCTGGGTGATGGAGCAGATGGTGAAGGGCTCTGTCGGAGGAACTGATTGGGCGGTGGGGCTCTGGTAGCAGGGTATGAGCCACCCAGCATACCACCAACACCTTCTGGCTTGTTCTGCACTCGCTGCTGGATATGTAGCATATTCAGCCCAACCATTTGATTGTTGCCCATGTTTCCAACTGGAAGACAAATAGCCTATTTATCAATCTGTTCCACTTCGTAGCTCATAAGCCAGTTTCCATCGTGGCCGCAGCGATACACAGCAAGTTTCTGCACCCGGTGGGAACAAGTTTCTGCACCTGGTCGGAACCATATTGTGCGCTCGGAATGGTATCTGTCATGTGTGTATCCCTAGCATATTAAATTCTCCTAAAAGTACTTCTACGTCTAGGCTTCGGCCCAAGGTATGCCTTTCAAAGACCTGGAACTTCATAGTCCCAAGAGTTACAGAATAGAGATAGATACAATAACAATATCTTGCATAATTAATTTAACACAGTTTCAGCAGCATCAAAGAAGAACCTAAGTATATTTATTTACAAATACGATTCTGGTCCTGCTAAATGCAATTATACAGGTATTCTGGTAAATAAAAGCCACTGATAATCATCATCTTTTAGCGTTAATTCTAGTTGCAGGTGTTCACCCGTGTTTGGGTTCTGCATTTTCTAGTCATAACTGCATCATGGCTGATCTTCCTGCCACCTGATTTCCACAATTCACATACGCGATATCGAAGTATTGCAGTAATATCAATTGTTGTACTTTTTAGGGCTTCAACTACCAACAATGACAGCACTCTGGAAAACCTACTGATGTCCCATAAAATAAAAATATATAAGTACTCACCCATTTGTCCAGGTCCCATCTGTCCTTGCATATTATTCGGCGCCATCTGACCTCCCATTCCCACCTGATTACATGGCATCTGCCCCACCATTGTATTAGACCCACTCATTGGCACAGACATGCTGTTTGGCATTGACATAGTGGGCATCATCTGTCCCTGCATACCGCCAGCTAACTGGTTTTGAAGCTGGCTGCCCATAGGATTCCCCATAGAGCCCATGCCACCAATATTCCCCATTGACTGTTGGGTAGAAACCAGTCCCATTCCACCGCCAATCTTATTTGAAAGCTGCATATTCATTTGAGGTCTCTGGTTCAAAGTTTGTAGCAAATTGGTAGCAGTCTGTGCTTGTGGTCCTTGAGACACAATAGGCCCTTGTTGTCCCATCTGGCCTTGCATTCCGGCCATTCCAGGGTTTGGCCCCATGACTCCTTGTTGCTGCATTTGTCCTTGTGGTCCCATATTCATCATCTGGTTTCTTGATCCTTGTGATGCTAGGTTTTGTAAAGCGTTGATTGGGTCTGGAGTTAGACCACCTGGACCACTAGGGCCTTGTTGAGGTTGGCCTTGTGGAGCCTGTACTTGTGGGTTGGATCCAGGTGGAGCCTGATTAGGTCCTTGCATATTTGGGGCTCCTTGGTTTTGCTTGGATTGAGCTGAAATATTAGGTAAGTTTTAGGGATATTGATGATTTCACTAACATGTTATATTTAAATTATAAAGGTTATTAAAAAATGCAAGAACACGAAAATTATCATGGAAGTATCTCGGGCATAGCCAAGGGTTTTAGGTTAGGTTCTAAATCTGGTTTGAAGCAGATTATCAGTCTGATATAGATGGTTTTCGACTTTGAATTTATACAAGCTTGAAGTATTACTTACACATTTCTCGCACATGCAGTATAAGTTTAGCAACCATATTCATATACTCCTCTCGAGTTTTTGCTTTCATGAACACATGGTTCTCCATCTCACTACTGTTACGAGCCACCTGTACTCCTGAGCGTTGGATCACCTCCTCTCTGTAAAGCACAGCAAACATATTTTTATTTATAATTGGCAATATTACACCTGCAAAGGTTACCATATTATAAATCAACAGGCCTACAAACCAATGAAATATTCAATTATTATATTTGGATAACTTAACAAACATTTTGCCAATATCAAAGGGGCAATGTTTCACTAGATAAGCCATCTGGTGTCACATTATATTGATTGTTCTTAATCCGTTGAAATTTTCATTTCTTATATTTTGATGCAATATAACAATATTTGATTTTAGATTGACATGGTCATTTACAAATTCACTATTTCACTATTAAATCTATCGGGATATTTACCATGTTTGTTAATTTCTACGCGTAACCGATATTTCGGCGCTGTTGCAAGCGTGTACTCCGTGATCATGGCGCTTGCAACTTGCAACAAACATGACAAATATCCCGATCGATTTAATAGTGAATAACAATATTTCTCTGTGAGTTTACCAACTTTAGTTTTATTGGTTCACTTTTAGGCTCAATTTACACCGCGGCGAAATGGAAGTGTCCGTAATTGTAGGTAAAAGTATAATGAACTTTATGACAACTGAGATATTATGATCTTTGACTTGTATAATTCGGTATATTATGCACTTGACATAAAGTTCGTTATGCTTTGTACTTATGATTTCGTTCACTTTCATTCCGTCATTGCGTAAATTAAGTCTTATCATTTGCTGGTATAGGTAAAGTTATACATGATTAAATTTTCAGTGGAATGTGAGACTTGTGCAGTCATTTTTAGAATAATAATAATAATAATAATAGCTTTAATTAATTCCATACAAAATAAAATAAATTATACATCATCACTCTAATTGGTTAAACAATAAAATAGCCTCTTAAAACTCATTTTATCTCATGAGATCATTATATAAAATACAATCGATATCATTAAATAAGATGTATTTAGCTTCATGCAATTCATTATATAAAATAGAATAAAATAAAATCAATTCATTAAATTAAATCTATGAAATAAAGTTAACATCATCAATTCATATAGTCCATTTTTAGAATAAGAACTGCTAAATTTCGAATTCCTAACTTGAAGAGTTGACAATGACCTTGCACAGAGATCATGTTATTTAGGTCAATCAATCAATCAGCCTATCACAGTCCACTACTGGACATAGGCCTCACCCAACATGCATCATTACTCCCGATCCTCAGTCTTCGTTATAGCATAGTCTACCCAAGCCACCTTTTTAGGCCATCAGTCCATTTGGCTGGGTGGAATTCCGCCTGCTGTTTCCCATCTTGCAGTCTTCACTCAAGGAATTTTTGCTACAACAAGTGTGGTTTTCGACAGGTGTGGTTATTTGGCTGCCACTTCAGCCCGCTGATTTCATATATGGAATGGAAAACCACTTATTGTTGTATACATGCAAGTTTCAGATGATCACAACAATAAAAACTTAAGAGCTATGCTCTTGTCCGTGGAGTGATTGCCACTCCTCTCTGTCTCCCGCCAAGCCCTTGACCTCCTGATATGACACAACTTGTATATTTTCCTTTATCTGTGCCATGAATTTTCTCTGGGCCTACCTCTTCCTCTCTTTTCTTCTACTTTCCCTTCTAAGATCTTTGTTAGAAAGAAGTTGTGTCTCATCAGGTGACCCATCATCTTTCCTCTTCTGTTTTTTGATAATTTCCAATATAGACCTCTCCTGTACCTTGTTTAGTACCTCTAGGTTTGTAAGTACTATGTTGTAATATTTATATTGGCAAGCTTCATATTGGTTCACGTATATTTTTCTTTCTTAAGAACAGTCATCAATACAGTAGATTTCACTTACAATGAGATCGGTATGGTATTTGTTATTGTACTTATAGTTTTGACACTACTGGTTTTGCTTGTTTTCTATTTTTTGGTGTGTGAAGTTTTTTTACAGTGCCAGTCTCGCCATATTTCGTTAGTTATTCGTCTAACAGCCAATATTAAGCGCACCAAAAAGAGAAAACGGGCAAAATCAGAGTTACGTTAAAAGTAAACGGGCAAGTCGCGTCAAAACCATCATAACGTGCCGTAACTATCACAATAACAAAATAAAAGTATTGTCGCATCTAGACCCGTACATTATTACGTACATTAGGTATTCAATTCATACAGATAGATAAGATTAAGAGTGATACATTACAAATTTCATAACATGACTTAAGCTTTTCGCATGTGTTCTTTTAGTTTTCTTAATGTTATTTTTAAATTAGTGTTTAGGTAATTTGTGTGGTAGGTAGTAGCTAGTATATTAATTCCACCAATTCACTTATTTCAAGAGATTTAGTAATAGCACTTACATTTTTGACACCACACTCTGCCTGAATGTGGGTGTCCTCCAATTGTCGTCGGAAGCCATCGCGTTGAATTGTACAAATGCACTATATCACTGTATCCAAATCTACGAATGAACTACAAGTACCACACTGCCCTACAATAAATAACACGGATAAAAATTAATAAAAGCTTGAAAGAATAGAACAATAGAATGACTCCCGTCACGTACGCAACACAAACACCATTTCTGTCCACTGTCCAGCACAGAGTATGTAATCTGTCTGTCTGAAAGACTCTGTACCATAGACAAGTAAATAAAACCATAGACAAAATATGTACTATAACTCTGTACCATTGATGTTTATATGTGTTTATGGGAGATTTTCATAGGAGATTTTGGAGATTTTAGTCCCTAGTACACCTGTCAACTCAGTCAACTGTCAAATCATATGTCAGTATTGTCAGTTCAAATCCAATCCAATCCATCTCTATCCAATCCAAATTGTCGTTTGAGTGAGACAAATTGAGAATAATAAATTTTCTTTATTTACAAATTGCTGATATACCGCTAAGTTCTTTACATATAAGTTTAAAGTTTACTTTCATTGTTACTACTGACACCATGTCTACAGCTACAGTGTTAAGAGTAAAGCGAAGGCTAGAAGAAAACCCTCAGGATGCTCTCGTGCTCATGTGCAAACGAATTAAAACCGACAATGAGGAATTATCGCCTTCACTGTTTGTATTCCGCGGCACAGTTGATAACCAGGTATGTATACAATTGTAATATTGCTTCGTGTGATTAGATTTACAAAGGAAAACAATTTCAAATAAATACGATGCTGATTAATACCATCAACTACGATTTATATTCTGTTTAATAGGTACAATATATACTAGCTGTACCCTGTGGCCGTGATTTCGAGGCGTAAAATTATCATCTCGCTCTCACAACTCTTGGAAATATATTCCTAGGAAAAAATGAAGCCTATGCATTATTCCAGAGCAAATCTGTTGCTGTACTGAATTTCAGCCATGAGAATGTTATTAAATAACATTGATCTTCATAAATTTTTATGTCTAGTTGAACTAAAGTTTTACTACAAGCTTAACTAGAATTTTGTATTGGAAATTTCAGCGTGAATTCAATTCACAATTTCCAAGCTCAAAAACCTGAATCATTATTATCATCGTCTTTGAATTAATCTCAGTCACATTTGAAACTGTCACTTCGTGTTATCCGCGGTCCGCAGTTACGACTCTAACTGAACTTCAAACTCATGAAACTGACTGCTATCTGACATCCACAACCGCACCTGCATATAAGTTGCATCACTACTGCCAAAATAGCAAAATACTAAGATTTGTTGGGGCTCGCATAGTTTATGTGAATGTTCTTTTTTTTCTGTTTACATCAGTTCACACATCTGGATATAAAGTAAATACCTTTTAAATTAAATTACAGGAAACAGTACATGTAAAAGAATTACTACCAAAAACAGACATAAAAGTGCAAACCATACCGAATGTGGACAGTATTGTACAGAAAATGAGGAAGGACAGAAAAGAGACCACACAAGAAAGTCGGTATGAGATTGTCAACTGCCATAGAGGTATCATAGACAAGGATGATGAAGAAAGCGATGCTGTAATGAATCTCATAGACCTGCAGAAAACCAAAGATAATGATAAAGATGTTCAATATGCTTATGATGTGTATACAAGTTGGAAACACGACTTTGATATATCAATGATTGATAATTTTGTTGGGTAAGCATACTTATAGCATTGTGTAGATATTTATGCTTTTTTTATTGAAGATAGGCTTACATTTGACCACTATGACCTGATGGTAAGTGACAATGTGGTCTGCTATGAAACACGTATGTCTAAAAGGATCCTATTCACTTGTGACTTGAATAAAACACAACATAACATAACATAAAGTCACGCCTATATCCACGAGGGGGTAGCCAGGGTGCTGGCATCCACATTTCGCCAGTTTATGTTCAGGTCCCATTGTAATATTGCCATTAACCAGGCATTTAAAAAGCATTGAAAAGTCATTGGTGTGTGTCATGGTAAACCTGGTAACGAACCTGAGACCTCGTGACTTGAATATTCCCAGGTTTATAACTTCTTTTCATCATAATTTATCACATTATCTCATCATCATGGGCATATTTTCCTGATGGCATCCAAAGCTAAGGCATGGTAAGAACTCGTGAGCTCAGGGTCTTGTTTCCTTCACTTCCATGTCCATGGTAGTGAGCACAATTGCATATCATCCATATCAAGCCAATTGCTTCTTGGGCCTACCCCTCCTACTGGGAGCACCAATGCCAAACATTTGTTTCCCACATAGCCTAGCAGTTTCTGCAAAACTTGACTACCTAATTTATATATTAAAAAAAAATATATGTATCACAATTTTATCTCTAATGCTTCCTCGATTTAGTGTACTAAGGTGGGGGGTGAGAATATGGTTAAGACTAGCACCGGCGACAAAGTCTTCCTACTAACAGCACAAAAACTCTTCAGTGAACTTTTCCTTATTTTTCCAGGGTAGAAACAGACCTTGCACTCGATGCACATCGGGACCCAAGACAGGACCCGTCAGACAATGAGGATGCTGACGATGACTCAAATGATGAAAATAACTGGAGGAACGAATACCCTGACTCCGAACCCAGCAGTATTGATGAGGATGATATGATTAGAGCGATAGAGAGGATTGATATAGGCATGTAATATTTTTTCTGTCATCATCATCATCCAGATTCCTTCATTTTAACACCTACACTACCCTTAAGACGACTTAACTCGCATCGTCCGGCATTAAGAAGGAGCTCACCTTCTACTAACCGCCAATAAAACATTAGCTCATAACAGTTCAATACAAAAATTGTGTTACCATAGAACTAACTATGACAGTTGTAAAATGGACATAGATCAGGTTCATGGGGCGACACATGCTTGTAGTGGAGGATTTTGTATAATTTTATCACCACTAATTTTACTCCATAATAGAGAAACACTCCCCAATTACAAAAGTTCAACCATACCTGTCTGGTCTGGTTTTCTAGCAATCTGAGAGGATTACTTACAAGTAAAAATAGAGCTCATACTAAATTCAAGTGCTATAGAATTCCCAGAGGCTATGACATGTTTTCAATGCTGAGAGCTAGAGCCGAAACTGTCACTTTTCAGTGTTTTAGAGACTACATTGAGCGCATTGAAGATGATCTTAAAGTCAACATTAAAGCGTTTTGGTGCTTCACAAAAAACAAACGTGTTACCAATAGTATTCCCAGTAGTGTATGTTATCAGGATACGGTAGGAGAAACGGGAGAAAAAATTACGTCGTCTACGGAATCATATCTTTATTCTATTCACCCTATCATCCTACTCACCCTATAAACCTACTCACCTCATAATCCTGCTCACCCTAAAATCCTACTCACCCTATAATCCTACTCACCTTATTTTTCTACTCACCCTATAATCCTACTCATCTCTGTTCTTTCAGATGACGACCTATCTAGCGACGCGGACGAGGACAAAATCTATGACGATGCCCCAGGTTTCTTCAGCGAAGATGCCCGTAGATACGGTACAGCATATGCTAAGTACAAAGCAAGGGTTATATCCGAGAACCCAAATCTGTCTGCCAATAAATCTTTGATCCAGTGCAGCAGAGTTCAAGATGATGTTGGATATAAAGACGATAGTGATGATGAATTCTATTATGGAGCAGACGAAGATAGGGAACAGTTTAAAAATCAATACAGAGATATATCACCTTCAGATGAGTGTTCATCGAACTGAGAATATTTTGTTGATCTAGGTAAATAAATGTTGATTATATATTTTTTATTCACTGCTTTTATTTTTTCCTTATTATGTTAATTTCGGCATTCGGTCCCGGGTTATACGAACATCTTTAGGAGTCTTTATACCCCATAAAGACTCCTATAAATGTTCGTAAGGGAAATACTCGTAGCTGAAGGTCACTGGTAGTACACATATTGGCTTAAACAATTACGATTTGGATTTTTTTTTTCAGTACGATTGAACAAAAATTGCCAAATCGTAATTTTTTTATGCCAATTATACCAGGAGTACTACTAGGGGTCTTCAACTACGGGAGTGTTGTGTATATAAATACTGGAGGAAATGACTGAAATGATTCATACAGGTCTGATCACCCATTCGTTCAATAGTGTCCCCAATGAAAGTATAATAGTAGGACAAGATGCACGGCTATATGGGCGACCTGAACAACTATGTCAGTGGGTTTGTCACTAACCCATTTCTAGTCATGTCAGTGCTTTGACAATCGTTGACAGTTATAAGAATCAGGGCCTAGGTTGAGAGATCAGATGGAAGTCGCTCCCTATAAAGCCGCGGTTTCACAGTTGAAAATCTTCGCCAGAGCCTCAGACGTACAGTCTTAGTGTTAAAGGTACAAAATGTTTTTTTCTGATCACGTCTACAATCAGTCTTTGACTATGAGCGGATTTGTTGAGCGTATCTTTTCGTAGGTACCTCCCTGCGGAAACACCCTTCTTGGTATCGGGACTCAGTCTCATTTCGTATTATTTTTTTACCACTTAGGTGGCAGACCAGCACACAGCGCACTTGATGGAAAGTGGTCACCGTGGCCTATGGACGTTTGCAACACCAGATGCGTCACTCTTCTTGAAGAACCTCGTATTGTAGTCGCTTGGAAAAACCACGTTGAGGCGTTTAGGATATTAATTATCCCAGAACCTTGTATCCCTCATGACCATATTAATCTGCAATGTCTTATGTATTGCAAAAGGTAAGGGTTTTATTGCAAAATGTGAAATAAAAAATAATATTTTAATATATGATAAATAATTTATTGTCTGGCGGTATTTTTACAATATCATTGTATGCCTACATCAGTTTACTTGCTTTAATTGTTATTATCACTTTAATTCAATGTCTTATAATAATAATGTTGCATTTAAACATTGGTAGGTACTGCACGAATGGCTTAAATGATTTCAGGTGATTAAAATGTTGAGTTTTAGTCTATTGTTTGCCATAAAGTAGTGAAACGTTTGCAGTTGACAAGCATGATTCAAAGAGTGCTTCCAAGAGAGATATTTGATCAAATTAATCCGACTTAGGATGATGAATGATTTTGGTTTCGTAACTAGATGGCGTTACTCTCTTTTTTAGTAACGCCTAGATGGCGTAACATTCTTGTTTCGTAGTGTTTGGGGGTGTTTAAAATTATGATCGAAACATGTCTATCAAAAGCGGTTGTATTCAATGATGTGTGACATTGCACTTGTTATACCGAACTTTGAATTAATAAGAAGACGATAGTCAATTTACATTGTTTGAATTTCAATCGATTATCAACAAAATTCTCAAAAATCATTGGAATAGTTTAAGCCATTCGTGAAAATATACAAAAAAGAAACGGTTTATTCGAGATGACGTCCTTATATTAGACTGTTGACTGAGAACACAGTTATGGCACATAACATCAGATGCTGTGTTTCTTTATATAATTGTGTTATACATAATATGTCATGTTTTACTTGTACACTACGGTTTGTGGACAGTCGCCATAGATATACCAACTCAAATAAATTATTATACCTGTATTTGTAATTTTCTTAAAAAAACTTATGAAAACTAGTAAGTCCTTCAGTTGACCTAAAATTGCTTGTCTACGTTGGTAGTATTATGGCCAGGATTTGGACGCTCGATCGTTAGCCGACTAAACACTAAGCAACCGCCCCTTGAAGGTAATTTATGAGTATAGTATTTATTTTGAGATTTGTTAGAAAAATTCTCAAAATACCCAATGGAAGCTACAAAATGTTTTCTGTTTTTCGATCTCAATTATTGTTTTGCTAAACTAGCATGAATTAATGATTCTAGGAACTCAAAAAAGTAAATTAGAGATAGGTAAGTGAAAGAAAAATAAAACATAACATTAAAACTGAAAAGTCGTTCCCGGTAAAGTAGAATTTAGGCTATTCCATCTCTTCCCGTTCGCCGTACAAGATTACTAAGGGATAGGGCGGTTTAACATCAAACAGATATATACCTACATCCCAGACTCAGTCAGATGCATGCCTCGAGCCAAAATTAGTGGCCGAAATACGACATTACGCTCACCCTATATAACGTGGGAGCGAATACAATGGTTGGTGAAACTTGAGTGTTAATATTTATGCTCATGCAATATATCTATATATATCACACAATATAACTACATATATCACACAATATATTTATATATATCACGCAATATATTTATATATATAGCACGCAATATATCTATATATACTCACGTAATATATCACACAATATATACTCACGTAATATATTTATGTATATCACACAATACATGCTCACGTAATATATCTATGTACATATATCACACAATATATTTTATATATGTTATCACTTTGTTATTTAGTGGGGTGACTTAAGTGATGTTTCGTATATATTTCAACGACTGTCCACAAAATACGTTTAACGGAGGTTCAACAACATTATATTTTTACCTATATTTATATCGCAACACTGATTCGAGACTCATTCCTTTACAGACAGACTAACATAAAATTACACAAATTACAGTAGTTATATTATACGTAGGGAACAAGTCTTGTAGTCACTTATTTCTATATTATATTAATGAGATAACTATAAATGCAAATTACAATAATTCTAGCGATGCTTTGGCATTGACAAAACATGGTATTTTATTTATTTATATTTTTTTTTATTAACACACATATGTTTTGATACTTTTAGTTTGGAGAACGATAAATACTGTGGATAATCAGCTATACATTTTGTTTACAATAATTTTTTTGAAATATTTTTTTTAAAATTGAGGGCAGGAGGATTTTTGACAATCTTGACTATAATTGTAGACATGTATTTGTTATAAGATTAATATTTGAAGGCTACGATTTAATACCCAACGTTTTATTCGTCTAGTATATGGGCTAAATCGTTTTATAACAAATAGTTTTTAATTTTTGTTACAATTTGTTATGTATATTGCAAAATTTTATTTCAATATGTTTTTTTTAAACGAAACACTGGTAAATCTGCATTGAAATCAGCACCTGCTTATGGAGTAGATAAATTCGCCTTATAATTAATTTAATATTAAACAAAAATTAACAACAAAATCGAACAATCACTTAAAACGAATGGTAATATTATTTAGTAATATCTTTACATATATTTACAATTTTGGTAATATTTTTAACCGTATACTAATACAATGACGAAGTTTTAACTTTTAAACAGGAAATTTACAATAACAGAACAACAAAATGTTTAAAACTACTGAGGGCTTCTATTTACATTAGCCACGATTTACACCATTTAAACAGCCTGTACTCATATGAGTACACTTTTGCAGTACTGCTATTATCTGTACTTAAAGTGTACTCAAAAAAGTACTACGCCTCTATATATATGCGAAAATATTTCTATTAGCGTCAGTACATTTACGTTTATCACGAAGTATTGATGACAACGGAAATAAATATATTTTTGCATTACGATAATATATTATATTATACTATATAATCGAAAATTTCAAACATCGATTTGGCATTGATATGCAGTACATGTAATTTTAATATTCATTAATTTATTGCACATATAATTGAATTTTAATACGAGACGATATATACTTACTCTAGGATTAATTACAAGACATTCAGTGGAAGCAACTTAAGCAATAATGTTTTTTTTTGCGAGCGTAATTGTCAAAGTACACATTGAATATTAACATTCTTGGAAATACCATGCAAGGAACTTGTCAAAAAGTTATAAACGAGTAAAAATGCAAATGCGAAAGTAACTGAAAGTTGAACTTTTAGTAACTGCATTATAATTTTTTTGGTACTTCTGATAAATCTATTACGACTAACAGAATCTTCTGTTTGATACGCTCGCACTGCGTACTGTTTCGTGCAAATCCTATGTATTTTTGCACGAAATTTGCACCATTTATTTGCACGAATCGTCGCGTAAGACAGCGAGACTGTTAAATAAACAGAATGTTTGCAAGATCCGTTTCTACTCTCGATAGTAGATTAACATCAACAAAACACGCAAAATGACGGTAGTCAGAAAATTTACTGTACAGGTGTATCACTAATTCTCGTCGGTGTTGGTACATTATTGTTCGCAGTGGCATCCTGGTTATTTGCAGTGCAATAGAACTGCTTATGTGCTTTATAAGTGTTCACATATTTGAAAGATATATCGCAAGACTTGCAGTAGTTGGGGGTTTCTTCCAATTCGGGTTCAGGTTCTTTCTTGATGTCAATTGCGGGGATTGGGGGGGAAGTTGTATCCTCCTCGGGTTCGTCTGTGGCGTGGACGAGACGAGCGTGCCTCACGACATTGCCTCGGTATGTGGAGGTATAGGCACAGTTGCTGCAGCGATGGACCCGTTCGCCACCTACTGCTGGACTTGGTGAAGTCGCCTCACGGCTGTCTTCTTCGACTACGCATGCAATGTAGCTTTCTTCCTGAAAAATAAAAAATAGTTCATTAGTTTATTGAAGTTGACAAATTATTCTGTGAAAATTATTTTATTTATTAGAACTTTTCTTTTTTTTTTTTATCTATGGCACGTCAATTTGACTTCACCTCGCCTGATGTTAAGCTGAAGGCAAAGTCCCATGAAAGAGGGTCACCATTGCAAACACGTTCAGTGCTACAATGGTGGCGCTCAGCTTGACGGCCTCATCAGATGCTTTTTCACGCCCCGCTTAAAGGACCCGCGACTCGACGAAGAAGGAAACACGTGCGCCGGCAAGGAATTCCAGGACTTAATGGTACGGCAGAGAAAAGACTCACCGAACCGCTTGGTTCTTGGTGGAATATTCTGTACCGTATGCGAGTGACACCTAAGCCCTGCACGCGTTGTCCTGTGTAGGAAAGGGGAGGGTGGGATTAATTGGAAGAGCTCATCAGAACATTCACCATGGTAGAGACGGTAAAATACTGCCAAGGACGCAACATCTCTACGCATCTGCAAAGGCTCGAGGGACTTTGTTACCTCAGGACTCCCAATAATGCGGGCCGCACGTCGCTGCAACCTGTCGAGAGCATCTAATAAGTACTTTGCGGAGCCATCCCAGAGATGCGAACGTTTTGGATCGGATTTAAATGCAGTAATAGAGATTTTTGTAAAAATATACATAGAAATATATTCTTGCATACTAATAGTAGCGTTGTGCGGGAATCGTGCCCGTGAACTAACAGTCGAACGCTTCAGCGCGCCACAATTTATTATTATAAAAACTAGGAACATCGTTAGGCAAAATGAGCTCAAGTTGAATGTTGAAGTTTTAAAAATTGTTGCTAGAAAATTGGAGTCCTAATCGTTACAGTAGTATAATAAAACTAATGATTGTTTGGCTCAGTGAAAGGAATACTTCCTATCTGTATAGATAATACTATTTTTAATATGATATAACAAAGTTCTCACCTGCAAATCAGCAGGCTTCTTGTTGTTGAAGTGCATGCGTATATGCGTGCGCATGCCCCGAAGCGTGTTCCCTCTATATCGGCAAATAGTGCAACGGAATGCCTTCACTCCAGCGTGCGCTTCCATGTGACGCTGGGCAGCCGCAGCAGTTGGAGACACCACGTCACAGCAGGGACATTTCCAGCCACCTTCTGATCCAGAAGTTGGTCGAGGAGCCTCTGTGGGAGCGGTACGGGGCGACCGTGTTTCTCGCTTCGTGCAGTAGAACGACTGGTGTGTTGTAAGATTGTCCAGCGAACTGAAGTAGATTCCGCATGCTACGCAAATAAGCTGGCGATATTGTGGTGGCGGTCCAGGCTCTGGAGGTGCAGGACTTGCGCGCTCTTCACCGCCGCCAGCCGAGCAGTAGTGCCGCTTATGGACACGATAGTTTTCATATTTACAAAAAACTATATTGCACTCCTTACATTTCGATACGCCTTGTTTGACGAGCACCTGCGGGGATACAGCAGGCAATTCAGTTGCAAGACGCAATGCCAGCGCAGGAGGAATCATACCTGCTGGTGAGATTACGGGAGTGAACTTCTCTTCGGGAGGAGATGGCACACTAGGAGGCTTTGGAGTAGGCCCTCTGGAGTTGCGCCGTTTTCGTTTTGGTGAACTTTCTGCGCTCGGCGACGAGGATCGTCGGGAGGGAGACGGCGTGCCTGGAGATCCTGGTAACGATGGAGCGCATACGATTTGCTCGGGTGTCGCTGATCGTATCCTGTTCTCTTTCTCATGGTCATCAGTTACTACGGATTCAGGAGAACGACGCACACTCAGATCCAAAGGGGTGGCACCATCTCTTGATGGTTCTCGTGGCCGATTGGCTGCTTTTAAAACTTCAGATTCTTTTCCATCTATACTGACACCAGACGACAAAGCCCGACTGATGGGCTGAAATGTTCCGTTAGGTAATAGGAAGCAAGGCGTATCTGGATCAGGTAATGTCGTGCCTGGGAGAGTGCTAGCGCCTCGAAGCAATGAGTACGGCACGATAAGTATCGGATTTGTTGGCAACGCTAGTGCATATTGTGAGTTCTGCGCTGGAGGTGTAGCTCCTGGCGATGGTGGCGAGGACCCAGACGTGACTGATCCTCCTCTAGCTGTGGCTAAAACCTGTTTCACAACCTGTCTAGTGCTACAATAGTGCGCTTTGTGAGCTCTGTACGTTTTTATAGAGCTGAATCGAATGTCACAATCGGTGCAATAACGGTCCTGTTGTGGTGGGCCCTCGGTGACTTCACCGTTCGACGCTGGTGTCGGTACCGGGGTTCCGCTACTGATAGGGGATGATGAATGCATTCTCATATGTCGATTTAAACTGACTTTCTTATCAGCACTATAGTTACAGTAGGTACAAGTGTATTGTTTGCTAGGCACTCGGGGCGTCTTCGCATCGCTACTGGACTCGTCTACTGTCGGGTCAGTCGGCGTATCCGTACCTTCTATGGGCTTAGGCCTTCTATTTGAACAGTAATGTTCTTGATGTGCTTGTAAAGTGCTAAGAGATGAATATCGAATTCCGCAGGGCTTACACATGTAGCTCGGGGGAGATGATAAGAATGGTGGAAATGCAATATAGTCCGCCCGTGCTTGCGGAGCGGGAGGTGGCGGCGGTGAAGGTGAAGGCGGCTCGCGCTTCAGCGATGTCGCTTGCGGAGCCAGCGCAGGGTCTGTTGCGAGACTGGGGTTTAGACGCAGTCGAGGCGGTGACGCTGCGGGCGAGCTCCCCGAAGCAGGTGATGCGCCTCCGCTGGAAGCAGCCCTATCGGCCCCTGAGCTTGGCGTGCGAGGTTCTCCAGGCATCGCCTCGCTCTCGTTTCCCCATTCCTCGTCCTCACCTGAAAATGAAACAGAACTAATTAGGACACATTGACGACGGACGTATCTAATACAACACGTTTGTGCAAAAAGAATCGCACGCCATATCGCCTCCTATTAGTGTTGTTTATAGCAGTGCGATGTCAAGTTGGCAGCGACGTCCCGCGATAGTCAGCACTCGTCACGTTTCGCCCCATATCTGTCGACGTCAGGCAGATGGAGGGCTCGAGAGTCGAGGCATACATTAGCGCTCCTAATTGAGACGTGGCCGCGCTATGTAAATGTCACCGCGTGGGTGGGGCGCAACCACCGACCACTCCGCTTAACAAATGCGAGAAATGTGGACGAGATTAAGTTCGCGCACCTGGTACGGCTGATTCGTCATTACTGTCGATGCTCGTCCATCAATATCGTGAGGCCCGGGGCAAACAGAACAAAAACTTAACGGGCCTCTTTGTAATTGGATCTCGATTTCCAGAAAACGCGCGCTCACCTTCCTTTTTGAGCGACAACGATCTCTACCGAGCGAGGAATTAACCTATCTTTCGCGCAGCGATCTCGACTCAAAACGCCAATTAATGAGAGGCTCAACTTCATTCTCCTGGCCCTGTGAAGATCATTATATGGGCACGACAGCGAGATGGACGCGACGATTGGTGCGGCCGCGCACCGACCGCCATCTCGCGGTAACGAACAGTGCTCGGATCGGATTGCGTTCGGCTCACGCTATCCTAGTGTGTGCGCGTTTCGATTGGTCATTACGATTGGTCGTTGACGCGCGATTGGTCGACTAATGCTACCTTTATCTGGCAGCTTAATGTTAGCGTCATACTGAGCGCGAGTTTATCGCGGTTCGTTAGTCTCGCTCCAGCTTATGTTTTTCGCTAAATAAGTTATAACTTTGGATTGTTGGCTCTGCGAATGGTTGTCCGGACTATCAGATAGATGGCGTGACTCGGTGTCGTTTATGTAGTTCTCGCGAAACTGACCGTCGTCGATTCGTTAAATGATATAAATCTGTGCCCTTTGTCTTTATAAACATGTCATTGCATTAGTACAAGAGAGAAACATGTGACTCGTGTGTTCGTTGAAAGCAAACCCGCATAGTTATGACTAGAACTTCACAATGAGCTAGATTAGGTGTACCAACCCTTTGACTACGAAGTTACCTGACAAATTGCATAGGAACAATGCATGTTACCTTTCATGTCGGTGCTCATAGCTCGAAATTTACATATACAATGAAGCAACGGATTTAAATGTTCAACGTCGAGTAGAACGAGGCCGACAAGCGTCATACACGTGTCTAAGGGTAAAAAACAAAGCGGCCATCTTGTTGAACAGTTATCGAAACTGAGATCAGAGCCCAATTAAAATAGTCGTGCATCGTTCGCGTCACAATCTCGCTGATACAAATCTGTGATTGTGACGCCCAGCCATGAGCGATCACCTAGGAGTCGAGCAACCAGCCACTACCACGCGTTCTCGTCATATCTCGATTGATAACTTGCCGTAATCACTGACTTATCTGCGATAATAAAATGAATATAAATATGGATTTATTTACCTTCAAGTGTAGGTAGCTATCGCTATTCATATTCATGTTAAGTAACTCTCAGACAGTAGGTATTATTATATGAAGTCCTTTGCTTCTAGTATTTTAATCGCGACAAGCAAAAGTTCATCGTATACAGAGTTCATACTTTTAAGCACACGTTTAGACTTACACAAGCAAGTTGCTTATCTGAACCCTCATTCACGAATTCGACTTACCTTGTTCAGACAGTTTTACGTATGTAGATTCGTACTTATTTTCGTACAGGTACTACAGAGAAAAAAGGTGGTCCTACGATTGTCTCAGACAGATTTTCACTAATGCTAACCTAATTACGTTTAATTATAACTAAACGTAGGTATTATTGCGGCAAAACTCGTGAAGTAGGTGTAAGAAAGAGTGAAAGCGATGGTGAGCTGTTGTCTTGCCTACTCAGGAGGGAAAAAGCCTTTAAAACATTATGTGGTTGCGGTAAATTAATGATCCAAAAAAAACAGGCGTTGCTGATTGGTTTTAGGTACTTACTGTTTAAAAAAACAAACCATAACGATATTATAAGTCATCACAATGCGAATTATGTTGAACATCTCAGCGATGTGTCAAGAAGTGATATCCACTTACTACTGCAATTAATTTTGATTTTCTAACGTGTTGACAATGGTAGTGGTCAAATAATACTTGTGACGACCGACATGCGCCTCGAACTGATCCGATCGTCAGATAACCAAGATAAAAACGTACTCATTGAATATTAATGTGTTGGTAGTGTTATTATAATCTGTACATACATGCTAAACCTTTTGCTCGGAAATGAGGTGTAAAGTTGTGCGTGCCGTCAAACAGATGGCGTTGGTTGTCGCATTGCTGAAGGTAAAAATGAGTTACAGTGCTATTTAGACACGAGCTGTGCATAGCTTGTAGTACCTAACAATTTAAAAATAGAAACACATAAGTACTTGTAAGTATCTACTATTTTCTTTGGAAATACAATACCTAGACTGGACATGCACTGTTTTAGTTTCAAAAGATTTATTTTATTAAATATTTTCGATAAATAATATTTATTGTTAAATGACATTCATTATGTGCTCTTCATGTGCCTGAAGTGATTAAACGAAATTGATTGACTGATTGGGAGTCGCACCTGCCTTTGATGAGGAGCTTAGCGTTTGATCGCTTTTCTCTTTTGCCCAGCATGTATGCACTGCATGCATACATTATAATTAATCACGCATATTTCTCATCATCATCATCTGCTACCATCCTTATACAATTTAACAGCTTCCTCTACCGATTCTTAAAAATCATAATTATTAAGATTTTACAACTCATCATTATCATGTCAACGATGGCATCAGAGTTAAGGGTGCGTTTGACTTAACGCGGCTATTACTTGGGCGACTATTGACTAACCTCTTTTATGAAACGTTCTAACAATATTACCTTGCTAATTAGTAACTTCTTGATCTCAAGAGTGACGTTCAACCATAATGGTTGCAGCCGTTTAGTATCCATTAGTAAGACAACATCTAATAGATAACACAACTATCTCTGTGTGTAAACAAAACAATCAAAGTATTAGATTATTTTCTAAAACATGTCATCTTAATGTCAGTATAAAACATAACGAGCGCCATTACCAGTGTTACCAGGAATGAAATAAAAAACTACTAAAATGTCTGGACAAAGAGTTGAGTGACAAAGTCAGTGAGATTATCGCTAGTAACATCTTGATTTATTTGTATTTGTTGTACGAAGAACTATGTTCATTTATCATGTGTATAGACCGTACGATAAAATCATAGGTGTTTAATACTGTGGGTATGATTCCGATTAGGGCGATATACCTAACTGGTTGCATGATTTAGATAAAATATTTCATGTCAATGTAACGAAGCCTTTTTATTTGTTCGACTGAATCGTATGTTGAATTTTTAAATATTAAAATTTTAATTTATTCTTTGCTACTGTGTGAAGTTGCCCGCGTTGAAAGACTAAACAGCTAAAATAGATATTTTAATTTATATGGTAGGCTAGTACACATTCTATATTTATAAAATAAATGCTCTCGTAACTCCACAAGTGTGAGGAAAGGGACCAACAATCAAATTCACGCAACTGTTTTCCAATCATCAAATAAAGTTGCATTGCAAAATTCTATCAGAAAAGTAAGGAGGGTACAAGCAATATTTACCGGGTACTGATGCTGGAAACATAGCTACTGTGGTGTGACGTACTTAGACCACAGGTCATCATCCTGATGTCCCGGTCACACTCAAAGCTTCCACCTCGGAGTCACGATCGAGAGCACAGATCTATACATATAATTTCTTATTATAAAATATACTGTAGAAAATACCCCTTAGCGGTCTCCTTACAATCGATTTGACATTGACAGTACTTACGAATTTAATGGTTTATGTCACTATTTCTCCATTTGACTTCATTACTTCATAAAACCTAGGAGGGCTGTCGCACAAGCTATCGGATCAAGTCCCAACGACTTAGTACCACGCTATTTCTGCATTAAAAAATATTCTCAAGCACATATCAGAGTGGTGATCTCCGACAAGTGTCCGGTAGGATGAACGTCGTGCGTCACGATCGGACGCGCATTAACATATCGCCGGTTCGATTCCGCTATCGTTACGCTGCGCTGTGCTCACTGTGGTACACGAGCCCATTCGGCGACGATACGTTTGTAGTTTTGTTAGTAAGTAATAGCATTCAATAGTGAAACTTATACACTGACGGACTCATAAACTGCATCAAAGTTCAGGTTTACTCTAAAAGGATTTTTTATAATAAGTATGCAAACTTTTTAGATTAAATTATATAAATATGGAAAGACTGGCTCTTAATCTTAAAAAAAAATTAAATTTAAAAATAGAACTGCAGTAAAACAAATGAATATATCCGGGAAAAGAAAATTTACTTGTAGTATCAGATTTGCGTGTTATTTATAGCAAAGTTTTAAATTGATTCTCATTCATTTTTTTTGTTTTGTCAATTGAATTATTGTTACCAGCATAATTGTTGGGTTAGTTTTTTAACACATCGAGAGTTTTTGAACCATAATATGGATACTTCGTCCGAACAAGCGGCACAAATTGTAGCATTGGTGCGGGAGGGCTTGGATCAACGAACGATTGGTAGAAATTTAAATTTAAACCAATCTACGGTTTCTAGAATATACAAAAGGTTTGTAGAGACAGGTTCTTACAGGAGGAGACGTGGTACAGGCAGAACTCGAGCAACCACAGGTCGTGATGACCGATTTATTGTTATAACTTCCCTGCGAAATCGTTTCCTCACGTCAGTTAACATCAAAACCGAGCTTAATGAAGTGCGTGGAGTAAACGTGTGTGCACGAACAATAAGAAGAAGGTTAAAGGAAGCGGAGATCACCCCTTTTAGACCAGCAAATGGTCCAAAGTTGTCTACAGCTCACAGACAAGCTCGCTTAAGATTTGCGCGTCATCACCTGAATTGGACAGAAGAGCAGTGGGCCTCTGTATTGTTCACGGACGAGTGTAGGACATGTTTATATGGTGCAGATGGTCGCAGAAGAGTCTATCGTCGACGTGGGGAGCGATATGCTCAAAGTTGCATTGAGGAGCGTGTTCCTTTTGGAGGCGGTTCATGTATGGTCTGGGGTGGCATATCGATGAACGGGCGAACAGAACTTGTGTTCATAGACATGGTCCGTCAAAACGGTAATAGAGGGGGTTTGACAGCACATCGCTACATAACAGAGATATTAGAAGATCACGTGGTACCTTACATGGGATTCATAGGCGAAAATTTTACTTTAATGCAGGATAATGCCCGGCCGCATGCAGCTGCACAAGTTCAACATTATTGCGAAGAGGTTGGGATACGTACAATGAATTGGCCAGCACGCAGCCCGGATCTTAATCCCATCGAGCATGTTTGGGACAATTTAAAAAGAGCTGTATATGCGAGAAACCCTTCGCCCACGACAGTGGCAGCACTAAGAACAGCACTTTCAGAAGAATGGGACAATATTCCGCAAGATCTTTTAAAAACCCTTATAAAATCTATGCGGAACCGATTAGAATCCGTAATAAGGGCACGTGGGGGTAATACACCTTATTAAAACACAAATAAACCCTTGCATAAAGTTTGTGTCAAAAACCAATTTTTTAATTAAACCAATTTTTCTTAAATTTCTGTTTTTTCTTCAAAAAAAGTCTTAAGGTCCTTTCCAGTACATAAACTTAAACTTAAAGATATGACCCTACGCTGTTTTAAAGTTCACGAACCAATCTAGAGGTTTCAATTTAAATCTGTATAGAAAGTATGCATACTTGGTTAAAATTATTTATTTCAAAGTCGTCTATTACTTTGATGCAGTTTATGAGTCCGTCAGTGTATAATTAAATTTAATCGGTGAAAAATATACTTAAATATTTCCTTACTCAAATAGTAATATTTTACTATTGCTATCGTTGACATTGTTATGTCAACGATGAGTACCGTGTATGAGTACCTTCCTCACCATCATAATATTTTTTTTAATTATTTCATCTTAATCAAACAGTTATTGCAATAAAATATAAGCCGTTCGAAATTGAGATACTAGCTTTGGGTTGTCCAAGCGCCCAGATCTCATTGCTTCGATACATTATTATACGGCAGTAGGATAGGCCATCAACTTTCAGGACACGCTACCGGAGAAATTTTTCGATACTTAAAGTACCCCTTCATTTTAATTAGCATGATATATTTTAACAATATCTAATAGACATTAACGTTTGCAAGGTATTTAGTGATTTATTGTAAGGTCGAGACTGAAAAACATTACCCCGTCCCAATGGAGACGTTGCAAAAAGCATTACTAAGTAAGCGCAGTACGTAGTAGATAAACATTTCCTTGTCCACGTCCTGCTTCATGACGAATAAATCTAGATGTCCACGCGGCCGCGATAACAGTAACGTACAGCCGCGATGTCGGTATGAGACCGCGATAAATGTTGCCACGCTTAATTCGTTATCTTCAGTGTTGGAGGTGCAAAAAGTATCGTGTGTTGTGGTAGAAAATATTGGTAGGTTTCATGCAGAAAAGTATGGTATCTTTATGACCTACTTGTTATTTTATAGACTTGCGATTTTGATATTTGTCACTTATAGTTTATATTTTTTTTGTTTCAATTTTACTTTACATATAATAATTATTTGTTTATAAAAATCTTTAGTTTCATTTTCTGGGTTTTCACCAATATAATTATGGGCTGCCAGGTAATATAGCATAGGATATTTCTACTTCGATCGCAAATTGAAAAGTACGCATCGTAGCGCGTTAAAAACACGTACACAACATAATATATTATGAATGTCGTGTACTTATTTGGATGTACGCCTTTCGCTTATCATAGGTATGCATATTAAAACCACTTCTGAATGTTTTTGTATTTGAATTTTATCATTAAGTGTAGGTTTTAGGTTTTCTACTAGTGTTGTTTGTTATATAAAGCGAAATATTATATGAGCATGACCATATAGCTTACCATCAGGCGGGGTGAAGTGAAATTTACGAGCCCTAAATAAAAAAAAATCTGCATGAAGTATGTAGGTATATAAGTCGTTGTATTGGGCTGGGCGCATCTAACTTTTATTTTATTTTTGCCATTGACACGAAGAAGAAGAAGTCGTTGTATCTACGGTTTGACAATGGTTAGTTAACAGTTAGTAGAATCGTAGTGTGATTTAAAGACGAACGAAAAAAAAATCTATTTCGATATGTTAGAGCTGCAGCCGCTCCTAATATTTTATGTTTAGTTTATGGAAAATCGCCAAAGTAACACCAATACATAAATCTGGAGAGAAGGGCGACATTACCAACTATAGACCTATATGTATTCTCAACTGGTTCGCTAAAATATTTGAGGGCTATATTTATAGTCATATTTATAATCATCTTAAACATGTACTGAGTCCTCGGCAGCACGGTTTTATGACCGGTAGGTCGACAAATTCTAACCTTCTCTGCTATACCAATTATATATGTGATGCCTTCAACGATAAACAACCGGTAGATTCTATATATACTGATTTCTCAAAGGCGTTTGATCGTGTGGATCATTGCATATTGCTTTCGAAGGCCCAGCATCTCGGAATACATGGAGAACTGTACAGGTGGCTCACATCGTATTTATCAAATCGCAGTCAGATTGTTATGCTTAGTGGGTATGAATCTGTTCCATATTTGGCGACGTCAGGCGTGCCCCAAGGCTCGAATCTGGGGCCATTACTGTTCCTATTATTCGTTAACGATTTGCTTGGTAAAATTAATAGTGAATGTTTAGCCTATGCTGATGATATAAAGATTTTTAGAAGAATTTCTAACCATCAAGACTGTGAGAGTTTACAGACTGATATGGACACTATTGTGCAGTGGTGTAATGAGAATTCTATGTTATTAAACATAAATAAATGTCAGGTTATCACGTTTACAAAAAATAGAAATGTCGTTATTTACAACTATAACATTAAAGGAATTATCATTGACCGAGTCAAAGTGATACGTGACCTGGGTGTAATTTTTGATGCTGAAATGTCTTTCAGATCACATTATGAGCATATTTGCAGCAAAGCTAATCGGATGCTTGCATTTGTTCTGCGTAATGCCAAACCTTTCAAGTATGCCGAGTCCCTAATCACCTTGTATTGTGCCTTAGTGAGGAGTATTACTGAATACTGCGCTCCCGTTTGGGCTCCAATATATGCAGTACATATTAATAGGATTGAGGCAATTCAAAAACGCTTCGTAAGGGTTCTGTGTATAAAGTTTGGGCTGAGACGTAAAATACCCGAATATGAAGACAGGCTTAAAACCTTTGCGATCAAGAGTTTGGAGGAGAGGAGAAGGATGGGCGACCTGTGTACTCTGTACAGGATCGTGAATGGCTTGCTGGATTGCAATCTTGTCACCCACATAAACTTTAAGGTACCTACTCGGTCTGTGCGCATTCCGCAGCTATTTACTATCCCACTGTGCAGAAACAATGTTTCACAAAATAACCCGCTCTATAGAATGTGTAGTCAGTATAATAAGATTTGTACTAAAGTGGACATTTTCTGTGATAGCTTCAGTACTTTCAAAAAGCATATTTAGTGTGAGCTTATCGCAATATCTTTTATTGTAATCTTTTTGTATTTTTTTCTTTTTTAACTTAATTTTTGCCATCTTGGCGAAGCCGTATAATATTTGAAAGCTGTGTATATCATTGGATATCAGGTTCAAAAAGTGTTTTCGAAAATTTTATTTTAGTACCTACTATGTAATCTGTTATCTGTTTTTGTACCTAATAAAATAAAATAAAATAAAATATTTGGCTACATAATCCAAGTCTAGTGAACTTAACCAGAAATACGCCTTTGAGTACATGTAAATTCACCCACTTCCCTAAAATTACCCAAGCATTTACCTCTCTCAAGTCCTTACGTATACAAAATTCATTACACGCTTTAATTAACCCAGTTTATGTGCTAACTAAATATCGTCAAAGCAACCCCTTGCAAACGAGTGGTGGTATCGTGTGGCGAATCTCAACCTCCGCCTATGATTGATGTGGGATTTAATATTCATGAGGTGTTGCCAGTATTACCACATATGTGACAGGAGTGGTAGAATTTGATGTGGTATTTAAAGAAACATTATGTCATTTTTTTTTTGAGTTGCCGATTGATTTTTTAAAAGAATTTTAATAGTTAGGTAATAAGATTTTTTAGAGTGCCTTATTTTATGATTTTCTCACGATATTTATGAAACGAAATATTCAAGAAAAAAAAAAACTAAACAGACAGAGAAATGTCAACTTTAAGACGCATTTGGTTAGTGTAACCAATTGCATTTGGTGCCATAAAAAAACAAAGCTTTTAAGGTTTTTAAACTCTCAAAATAAGCGCCTAATTTCTTGAACCATTCTTGTTGTCTTACGCACGATAAGTAAATATCATAGCAATGAATGAAATACGATGCACAGCCTTTGTGGCGTGGCGGTAGTGAATGCGACTACTACGTAGTAGGCGCGGGTTCGATTTGCGCTTAGTGCAAATATATGCACTGGACTGGTTGTGCCTCGAAGAGCACTTTCATCTGTCCCGGTTACCATAAGAATATCTATGACAGTCGTTACGGGCAGTTGGAGCCCTCAAAAGTCTGCCTAGCGTAACTACAGAAGTTCGATATGGCCAATTTAATTGTGGAGGTCGGATGGCAGTCGCGACCCGAAAATCTAGGTTTCTTTTGTCTATATTGTGTACAGTCATTTGGATGGCTTACCGAATACCTAAATACCTAAATAAACCCGTACCAAAGTATTGAGAAACATAAGCCAATCTAACCTGCAGTCTGGTAGTGACTGTACACCTGCTCTTTGATAGATAAGATCCTGTCGCTAGTATCCAAATCAGTAAAGTAGTTTCCGAGATAGTGATTCTAAGATAATATACAAAAATAATGTTCATTTATACTTAGTATTAGAATAAGATTTTTTGTTTTAATTTACTTGAGTAGGCTTATCCGGTTCTACCATTGTCGTGTGATATGCGGGTAAGTTATTTATTGTAGTGTATATTAGATAAGTCATTTTATATGTACTGTATACTTATATAAGGTACAATATGGTGTTCTTCAAAAAGCTTCATACCGTGGACTTGTGATCCCGTTCCCGCTGCTTCATAAAAATCTTCCTTAAAGGGAATATATATAAAAAATATAATAGAATTGATCCAGCCGTCTTTGAGTTATAAGAATTAAAAATATAAAAATTGCCGTATCCATATTTTCGGAGTCACCCCATTCATCGTCGGTGCGTAGGTATTTAAAAACAAAACTAACTACTCGCGATCTATTCCGATATGAACTGTAAGGAAATGAAACATTTCACGAATAATTACTTCTTTAACAATTAGCGGACCATTACATAGGACCAACAACACAGCTTAAATACCATTGAGGTGGTAAACAAGGAGATGGTACGCCTGATGTAAATGACTGTGCTAAAAATACAATTCCTCAACTCGGAAAACAAAATACAAGAGGACGTGTGTGGGTAGGTGTGTACACGTGTACACGTATCATTGTTGTGAGTTTTTAGTCAAATTACCGTCTCTATCATGGTGAGTGTTCTGATGAGCTCTTCCAATTTATCCCACCTTCTCCTTTCCTACACAGGACAACTCACTTACAGGGCTTAGATTATGTCACCTGCATACGGCAGAATATTAACTTGAAGAAAAAAGACTATGTTCCATTATTGCTGTTTTAAATTACACATGATGCAAAAAAAAAACATTTAAATGCATCGTTAATGTTTTCAACACATTCTGAATACGAATGTGAATTTAAGAATATCAAAAACATTGAAATGAATGAACTAAACTATCTTAATGATTCACTCTGTATGATTCGATATTCGATTCGATTCTACAACTAAACTTCATTTGGAGTGTAAGTTTGGTACCAAATTATTTGGATTAAATAGGTACACTTTTGAATATGACGAGTATAGTTACCGGCATATTGTCTTGAACCTGTCTGACGGTGATGTAAACGAGAAATCTATAATAAATTTCATTAAATCAGATCATACAGGTCAGCTAGCTAGATTTGAGCACCAACATATTCCATTAACAACAAATATTGTATGTAGACCAATCACGACATATCGATTAAAACATTTTAAAGGAAACATTAAAGATAAAATACCTCTTCTAGAGATGAATAATAACGATCATCCGAATGATCTCTACAGAGATTTGTTCGGAGTAATCAAAAGTGAATTTAACAATATTTTCACCAAAAAAACAATAAATGTAAATCAATTTAAAATTAAATTTAGTGATTGGGCTACACCTGGAATATACAAAAGTAGGAAGAAATTATATGAATTATACGATATAAAGGCATCTACTAGTGAGCCACAGGTAATTGAAAATATTAAAATATACTCAAAATTATTCAAGAAAGTATGTTTAATCGCCAAATCTAATCATATACGGGCTACAATAGAAAAATCTGATAATAAAATTAAGGCAACATGGAATGTCATTAACAAAGAAACCTGTAAAACAAGGTCACGTGATCGATCCTTCGACTTAAAAATAGATGATCAATACATTACCACTGATTCTGCAGTGGCCCATGCTTTTGAATCTTTTTTCACAAATATTGCAATTACTACTACGAGTGAATTAAATTCGTCGCAAAACGTAGCCGATTCCCTTCTTAAATCTTGTGTTCCTAAATGTAATGTGATCTTTAATTTTCAGTATATAGACACTGAAACAATACTTAAAACATTTAAACAATTAAATATAAAAAAGACTGAAGATCTCTGGGGCATTTCAACCAATATAATAAATTCAATAATGCCCACTATTGCGCCCTACCTTGCATTCATATTCAATAAATGTATAGATGAAAAACAATTTCCAAATCTTATGAAGTACAGTAAAATCATTCCGTTATTCAAAGCAGGGGACAAAAGTGACCCATCCAATTTTCGTCCCATCTCTATATTACCAGCGCTAAGTAAAATTTTTGAAAAAATAATATTTAATCAACTGCTTTCACATTTTGCAGCCAATGATTTACTTCATAAAAAACAGTTTGGTTTTACTAAAGGCAAGAATACAACAGATGCAGGAGTCGCACTAGTTAAACATATATTTGATGCATGGGAGGAGAAGCAGGATGCCATTGGTATTTTTTGTGACTTATCAAAGGCTTTCGATTGTGTTGATCATGAGACCTTGTTATTAAAGTTAGATTATTATGGTGTCTCGAATAGCTCACTTAGCTTACTTAGGTCTTACCTCACTGGCAGAGTACAAAAAGTAAACGTTAATGGCACCGATTCTTCTGGCGCCCCGCTAGTCATGGGAGTACCCCAAGGCTCGATATTAGGACCCCTTTTGTTCCTGATATATGTAAACGACCTTCCATACTTCATTGAAAATCTTTGTGAAATAGTATTATTTGCTGATGACACTTCATTAATTTTTAAAACTGACAGACAAAAAGTAATACTTGACGATGTGAATAATACCCTTTCTGTAATATTGCATTGGTTCACGAGTAATAACCTGCTACTTAATGCCAAAAAAACAAAATGTGTAAAATTTACGATGCCAAATGTAAGACATATAGACTCAAACATTATAATGAATAATGAAACTGTGGAAATAGTCAATACCACAGTTTTTCTTGGCATCACACTAGATAATAAACTACAATGGGGTT
The DNA here is from genome assembly GCA_963691645.1 of Pelosia muscerda. Lineage (NCBI taxonomy): Eukaryota > Metazoa > Arthropoda > Insecta > Lepidoptera > Erebidae > Pelosia > Pelosia muscerda. The sequence goes on from OY829100.1 coordinate 2,648,462, forward strand.
CTCATATCACAGCCTTAGCAGGAAGACTTAGCTCAGCTGCCTATGCGGTTAGAAAGATAAGGTCACTAACTGACGAGAAAACGGCACGATTAGTTTATTTCAGTTACTTTCATAGCGTTATGTCATATGGTCTGCTGCTGTGGGGCTCAGCTGCCGATATTGCAACTATATTTATATTACAGAAACGAGCTATACGAGCAATCTATTGCCTCGGACCCCGTGACTCGCTGAAAGAACTGTTTAAAGAAATTAATATTTTAACAGTTGCCTCACAATATATTTACGACAACGCCTTATATGTAAGGAAGAACCTAGACCTCTTCCAAAAAAAATCAGACTTTCACAACTTGAATACGCGAAATAAAAATAAACTGGCGATACCGAAACTAAGGCTTCATAAAGTCAGTAATTCGTTTGTGGGCAAATGTATAAAAATATATAATAAAATTCCTCAGGATTTGGCTGACCTGCCACTTGATAAGTTTAAAATAGAATTGAAAAGATTTTTAATTAAAAAAAGCTATTATAAAGTAGACGAATATCTTGATGATAAAAATGCGTGGTCATAATAATCTCTTGCTCTTGCACCCAGTTATTATAAATAAACAACTAAATATTAAAAAGAATAACGATAATCTACCTGAGTTTCTTGCTGGTCTCTTCTCAGGAGATTTAACTACCGAACCAGCGAAAGAATCATTTTCTAATGATTTATTTACTAAGTATCCTAATTTATTATGAATTATAATATTTTTGACAAATGTAGGTACATAATTATTGTAAAACTTTGACATTCATAAGTGCTCTTTATGTGCCTAAATTGAATAAATGAAATTGATTCTTTGATTGATTCTTGATTCTTTAAAACCCAAGTCGCGTGAGGAGTTTACTTTGATTATCATTTTATGATTGTTAGATTTGAGCTCTTTCGTACCACTTCGTGTTATCCTGTAGAAATACACAAAAAAACGCGTACTGCGTTTACCAAGACGTGACTGTAAACATAATATATGCTGGTAACTATAAAGTATAGAGAAGGTATTAAAAGGTAAAAAAAATAGTAAGTTGTAACAGGTGGAAAATAATTTTGAAGACCTCTGTTGTGGCGTAGCACCGACGTAGCGCTGACGTTCTATATGCGCCTTCTAATTCAAAGGTCGCGACTTCGATTCTATTTAAAGTTTTCAAGGAAAGCTGCCGCCATTTTTTCTTATTTCCTCACAATTCTTAATTTCGTGCTTGTAAACAATTTTAATTTCCTAATATTAGATTCGTATGTCCTTTCGACACGCAAGCTGCATTTGAAATGTAAGAGTAAAAAAACGGTTAAACACACAAAAAGTCTAATTCTGATAGGCGCGGGTCTATTACTGTGGCACGCCGTAACTCAGAAACAAGTAAACACGGCAGTCTCGACATTTGCATAACTATCAAGTTTTTAAATCTATGCAAAACGCGACGATACGTTGCACGGGCTCACGAGTCGACCCCCCCACCGCGCCTTCAGTAAAAACACATGCGATTTCATAATACGTCCCCCCATAACTCCATGTGTGCCACGATTTGATTAATAACCCTGGATTACGACTGCCGAGATTAAAATATAATTTGAATACATACTTTTTAATAACAATGTCGGTAATACGCTGCGAAATTGATGATAAAGTGATAATGTACATAAATAAACAGCTTAAAAGTTGCGTACACGCATCGCTGGAGGCGTCAAAAGTAGGCGGTACTTGTGATGAATAACGTGACGGAATCCGACATCCAATCGGATCGATCTCGATTTTAATTATACGAATCGAGAACATCGAGACGCCTATAGATCGAATATTAATATGTCGATTGTGCACGCGGTGATATCATCCACGCGGCCTTTGATTCCGCCGTTCGAATTTCGAATGCGTAATTTGATTTGAGTGCGCGACATTCCGCGAAACAGATGTACATGATAATGGTCTTCCGCAAAAGATTCAAGATAGTAATGGCCAACTGAAAAAAATAAAAGCACAATTTATAACGGCTAGCATCGAGAGATCTTTGATTATTTCATTTGAATTCCTTGTACGTGAGTTATTTTCGTTAATGTAAATTATTTAAGTATGTAATAAAACAGATAATGTAACAGGTCTACATTTCATAAAAACACGAATCAAATTTAAACTAACAACGCTGTTACATTGAACCGGTCATGTCAAACCGATCCATTTCCTTTATGTATTACGGCACAATCTCGATATTAGATAGGATCTAGCAGTCGCAGCACGCCTACGACACGAAAATAATTAACTCGATCCACCGTCAAACATCATGTTTAACATCGGCTACTCCCATACCAATTACTACCGACAATCGATCGACTCACAAAAACAAGCCCCCAACACTAGTCAGGACGGGACTGGTTTGAAAAAAGAACACGGCCGAGAGCTGCGTCGCGTTCGACAACGTGTTAATGAGCGTTTGATGGATTACGTTACAATCTAATGTCGATATTCTCATTACTACTACAATTTTAGTAACCAATACAATTTTTTATTAGCTTTATTATCCGACACCCTCCATAACATATCCATAACGATATGTGTTTCGGAGCACAACCAGACTATAACAGATCACAGATAAATCGAAAGAAATCAATTGAATTCATGAATAAATCGCATAAAGCTTGTCTTACTCTGTTATCAATGCGACATAATATTTTTTACAGCTGTTCCATAAATGCGAGAAAACGACACACGAGGATTCAATGGTATTTTATTTTTAATAAATTCATGTTTAATCAGTATCCGGTATCTTTGAAATTACTAGCGAGGACGCGGACAGTGAGATGGAATTGATACGAGCTTCACAATGTCAATTATATAATTAAAGAAAATTTGCGATTGCGATCGAATACTTATACGATGTTAATCGAATAACGTGACTTTTATCGATGATCACGTCAAATTACTGTTCACATTGCTGTTTTAAAGTCATAAAGCGTAGTTGTTGTGGTGAACGCAAGGGGTTAAGGGATAAATATCGCTTTGTTTCTTGAAATAAAAAGTGTACGGTGTCGTTTCGATCGCGGGCGGGCGAGCGTTGGAGATTTGAAAATTAGCATTTTTGTCGAATAACTCTGCAGTAGTGTCTCGCTGAGCACCTGATACCGACGAGCTGGCCAAATCTGAGCCTTTTTACACTTTTTAACACGATTGGACTTTAAAATATTTCTCTATTCTTTGGCAATCACTTTTTTAAAACTCAAAATTGAACCCAGTGTTCTATTTAGAAGTATCGGAATGCTGTTATTACTATTTGAAGTTTACCCTCGATTTAAAGAAACTTTTGTAGCTTATAAAATTATCCTGTAGATATAAAAACATAATGAGAATAAGATATCTTACTTATGTATCAAGTTAATTTTAAGTGATGCAATAAAAATTCATTCTTTTCCTGCACCTGTTAATAAGTTTTTAGTATTCTGTATAATAATAATTACTGTTTATATTATAGTCTGAAAAAATCACAACCATAAATCATGAATACCTTTATAGTATTTCTTGTCTACATTCCTGCGGCACCTAATGGAAAAGAACCTACACGGAACCAGTAAAAGAGCAAAAACAAAGCCTCAAAACCGTTGACCCTTTATCTTTTGTAGCAGCTCTCATTGGACGAGTAGAAATTTATGTCTCCGAGTAATCCGGACCCATTTGTATAGATAATTTTTATTATTGCCATCTCCCGGAGCCGACCACGGCCGATAAATGCCGAACGAAAGAGTTCGTAATGACAATTTAAATAAGGAAGACGTATTCGTTTCGAACGATAGCCAGGATTTGAATTTTAGAAAATTTGTAAATGGTAAGTTTTTAAATAGGGCTGTTACTTTTCGTAGCTTGTATTTCAATCTCTTGATTACCTAAGTCTTACTTTTTATCAGACTTAAGTAAATAGGTACAAGTTTTTCATATCAGTGCAGCTTTTAAAACATTTAGTCTTTTTCAATCTTTGTTATAGGCAACTTTATTAGCTATTTGTAATTTTCTTATTAATTTTTTTTGATACCTACTCAAATGAAAAGCTACCAAATTATAGATATTTATTGCGTATTCAGAGAGTTTAAAAAAAAAAATATTTTTGATGAAACCAATGAATATTCCTATGTATAATACTTCCATAAATACTCTAAACCCTAGCAGACAACGAACTATGCGTGTAAACTATTTTTAACATGACCACACTGAGCTTATCGGCTCCCGCTCTTATGTCCGTGTTATCTCGCTCAGTGCATTAGTCTTCGATAATACAACGATAAAAACAGATCGGCCGGCGCCACGCTCGATACAGATTGTATTTAGTCGATTTAAAAGAAAAAAGAATCGATTTAACTGTGATAAAGATATTATGGCGTGTTTTCGTAGCTGAGTGACTTAATTGTGGATGCCATTGCTATGTTTACGTTGGATAATAAATTTTATGATTAAAAATGTTTTAAGTTGATGTAGTTTTATGTTTCGTTCGTTGTTAATAGAGTATTGAGATACCGTACGTTAAGTGGGACATTACAGAAATTTTATTCTGTGTGGCGTTTTGAAATAAAGTTTCAATGGTTTAGTAACTTATTTTACAAGTGATTTATATAATTAGCTGCATATTTAAGGGGTTTGTTGAACCCTGGCGAAATAATTCTCTCCACCTCATTTAATCCAAATGGTATAGTAAAAGGCGGCTAATGGAAAACGCAGACGATATCACTGCGAGAGAAGGAAAACTCGAATTAACTACCTGTACCAATCCGTCTGACCAGCGTGGAAGGAATAGGCTAAAACCTCTCAACAATGGGAGATGTCTATTATATCCAGCAGTAGACTGCCATAGGCTATTATCTAAGGTTTATTTCTAGATCAGTTCATTTAATGTTCAACTATTAGGTCACTTTCACTACCCTCACAAAATGTCGGTTTAATTTCCCCCCTAAATTAATAAGCCGCATCGCGCGCGTCGTTTTTCATCAACCTCATTTTAGTGGGTTTATTATTTATCGTGTTTCCCTCAAAACATCATTTACATCGCTTTCATAACGCCGACGCACGTTGAAAGACTGAAAATTTTGTCTATTCCACAAAATAGTGCGATAACTGTGCTAATGACGTCATCATGGTTGCCATTTTACCGCGGCCATTTTGAATTTGTAACGTTTTGTTTGTTCTGTTGCGTGTAATAGTGTGAAAAGGTTTAGGGCCTTAGATAATGGTTTTACGGGCATTAGTTTTTGTTAAAAGTCAAACTACCCTCTGGCTATCCTTTTAACTAAAGAATTAGGTATATGTCGGCATTTTCCTTTCACGCTGTAATGAATATAAAAGAACATAATCGAAACATCGTTACAGTTTATGAATTACAAGGCAGCGGACATGAAAAAACAATGCTTATTCAACATTCGAAAAAATAAACAATACGATCACGCGGGCTCGGGTTAAGCGCCGAAAGTTGAATACAATCCCTTGCACAGTGGGCCGAAAGCGATCCAGATCTGGCTATCAGGATCTCAGTTTGTTCTCACATCATTACCCGCGCCGACGGCTACAAATTTACATCCAACACAATGGCTATCCACCATCGAGACATCATTAAGGTGATGCCGATAGCGCCAGCCAAGCCGTGAAGCAAATGCCTTAAAGGTCGTCGTCATGTTCTGCAAAAACGAACCTTATGAAATAAGCATGCAAAGCCTACTTCAATACGCTACAAATTGGCGTTTACGAAAGATAGCCCGTGACATCGTAATGACGGAACGTCATATAAGTTAGAATGGAGCGAGCGATTATGAACACAAGAAAGAACGCTCGTAGAGTTGATTTTAAATTGTGAGTACGAGATTACAAGGCTGGAGGGACGGTTTAGGAAAGGATCAGTTTGAGCCGAAGCCTGGGGCTATCGCGGCCTTACAATGGAACTTATAATATGGGTGATTGTGGAAAAATTGATAATACGAATTTTGTACGCAAATCGTGGATTTTGTTTAATATTTTTTATATTCAAAATGTCTTTTTTTATGTAAACCTGTTCTAGATAACATAAAAAAAACAGAAAAGTTGCGAAATACAGAACATTCACTGCATTATTATCGTATAAGAGATTCAATATCTGAGTTAGTACGTACCAACAGTAGGTTTGCATACAATACACGGTTCGGTTCGTTACGCGGTGCGATTGACGCGCGATCGACGCGATTTGTGGCGTTGTGTGACGTGCACGACACTTTATCACGTCATCTCGTCCCGCCTAATTTGCTTCGTACTTTATTCAGCACCTGTTTAGTTACTATCTGGTTTCTTAAATTTATTTTCACTCTACTTCACGTAGCAGTAAAAAAATGAAATAAAAATTATCTACAATTGTTAACTCCCCACACTGTTATTAATTTATTTTATAAAATTGATACATAACTACTGTGAATTATAAAAATCCATGACTGTATTGTTTATTTTTTAACATATAGGTACGTGTTTATCATACTTATTTTCACATCCAGTAACCCTTTCTCCACCCCAGAATTGGGACCATATTTTTTGATCTTAACTGCTTATCAAGAACACAGAATTCTTTAGAAAGTTCACATTAAAACACTAAAAAGCAATAAAACATACTAAAACACACACGAAAGTCTACTAATACACAATCCGTCACGCCAAATATGCTACGTTAATCGCAATTTGTATTCTCAATCTCACATTGCGATCACCATACATATAACAATCAAAATAATTATACAAACAGTAAAATTCTACATTGATTAATATCAGAATATCGCGAAACAATAACGAGATTGCGCTGACGAAAAACAAGGGAACAATCGACGAACATCGTATACGAATGCACAGAGATAAGTGTAACATGGCTACCGAACAAAAATAGCAGAGATAACGCGCGATCGTATCTGTAAACAATGGTAGTGGTATCCACGCTCTCATTAGCCAGCCTCGTCGAGTCGACGCGGGAAATTGCACAATTCCGCGGGAATCCGCCGTATCGATACTCGATACTTAGGCGATTTGTAATCGATCCTTTTGCATCAATAGCATTTGTTATTTAATCTGTGAAGTTTCATTTTTTGCGATTGTTTTGTTGCGTATTCCTTACGGATAAAAATTCGTCGAGTGAGGGTCGACGAGAGGACGTTTTTATGACAGATGACGAAAACTAACCTAACCTCGTGCAGTGACCGGCTGGCCTTGTGCTAATAACCTGTTGACAACTAGCTTGAGGCGAGCCAATTTGGTCCAACTTACTTAAATTCTCTCATATTGTTACCTGTAGGTACTTAATAATATTAATAATATGTGTGTGTATCCCTAGCATATTAAACTCTCTTAAAAGGGCTCTACGTCTTTGCTTCGGCCCGACGCACGCCTTCCAAAGACCCGGGACTCCATTGGCCCGAGAGTTACGAAATAGAGAAACACGTTTTTAGTAAAATTTTTTACTGTTTTTTAATATTGTATAGGTACAGTAAAAATACAATAATAAATAGTAATGAATTAAAAAATATTAAATACCTAATGTTATTATTACTTATTAGATACCAAATTAATAATTACTAATATTTTTCGTTAATCTATCTCATTTATCCGCGAGTATGTTTCCTCCATATTTATAGGTAGGTAATCTAACAGTGATGTCATTTTTGGCGGGAAAATGAGTCGGGGGGAAAATTGATCAAAACGAAAATCAGGTACTCACTACCTGTGACGATACTAATGATTATCAATACCAGGTTAACAAGGGCACGATTATACGAACTTCCTTCGGCGGTCCTTGTAAATAAATCATTGTCATTCAACAATATAACAAAATATATTTATGCCTTCTATTATTCGCTGACTGATGGTATCATTACAGCCGGCGTTGACCTGTCTTCGCTTACGAATCGAATTCGCGATTGCCGCCGCGATATCGCTATGACAATAAACGGACAACGCGCGATATTCGCCCGCGATACACGATGTGTGGTCACTCCGACCACCTTTACTTTTTACTCGATGTCCGATTGTATTGTGTTATGAATAGGGGTATCAGATCATTTTCTGATTTATAGATTTATATTTTTTTTTAAGAACGTTTCATATGTTTAATATTTCGTCGAGAAATTTTTGGTTATCGAAAATCTGGATTGTTTTTGGTATCGTTTGTGGTACTCGCCGTGTGGTCAAGAATGTAAAATATATTATTTTTTTTAGTTCGATTTATAATAATTACTTATATGAGGAGCGATCGTCATCTGAGTCTCCGACCTAGAGAGAGAGATGATCTGCGTCATATCTGCAGGTGAACCAACTTGCGGATGAGGTTGGTTGGGCGGGTCTTAGAACCAAGTCTCTTTTTTATCGTGCGGAAAATCCTCACGGATACCACCTTCGCTAAAGCCTGTGAAGATGATTATATTGGACTCGAACCGACTAAAACGCCGTCTTTGGGTCTTTGATTGCCAGAAGTGAGATAATAAAAAACATAATCTCACGCACCCCGGCATCCCCATCTGGAGGAACGAGACCTTGAATTGTTTTGCTATAAGTTTCGATTTAAGCGCTTTCACAACCGTTACACCCTATACTTTCCTCAAAAATTAACCCCTGTTTAGATTATGACAAATGACCACAAAGGCCATAAATACGCACAAAGAGACTTTTGCATATTTCTTTTCAAAATATTGACATGTAAATTTTGTACACTGGTAACCCTGGTTATCAATATTTATTTCGGCATGTAACCACTTTTTATCCAAGCTGTTTTACTTAAATTGAATGGACATTGTAGATTAATGGGACATTATCCTGCTCGGTTCACTAGTCTATTGGCCGAGGAGAATTTAAAACGCATTTTATTCTCGTTAGGATAGTCCACGGCTGCATTATGCGACTGTCGTTTAATATGCACGCTGCCTTACATGGTGTTGTTTATCTCATCCGCTGGTGTACACTTACCTGAAAAGAAGAACGGAAAGGTTAGTTTACGTTCGGAAATATAATTTTAAGTACCTAATACATTGTTTATGCTACAAGTGTAATAAAATTAATATAACATTTTGTTGTGACACGTGTACAGTGAAACCATAGATAATGATATTACTAGCGTAAATAGACCCACAGACTCCTTCCTCATTACGTTAACGAGTTTAAAATGACAGTTGCAATGACTTGTGGCTTTTAATATATAGAGATATTGACGTCACTACAATATCGACTTCTGTCAAAGTTCATACTGGTTTATAATAAAACATTTCCCGGTTCATATACTCTGTCATTTTCTCACACCTAGGTTTTGTGTAAAGATACGTATGTGACTAGCATACTTTGTTCCTCAAACAGGGATGGACACTCGGAAGAAAATTTACCAGTGTCGCTAACATGGCTCTTGTAGACTTTCTTAAAAACTTGACATTGACGTCTCTCCATTAATTTTAAATTACGTTTACCATATTGCATACTGGCAACATTGCAGCGATTATGCTGCAGAAGAATCTTAAGAAAAAGAAGACGAATTCAAAGTAAGATATTGTCCAACACATATTTTTTGGGTATTAAATTAAGTGCAATCGGGTTTGTCTTCTAACAAAATGTTCGATAGCTATATAAAGTTTCGAAGCACGTGCTATTGGTAGCCTTAGTCACACACCTAGGTTCCATCTAAGTAGATATCATAATGATGACGTACACACATACCCTAGGGATAAATACATTCGTATTTATAATGATAATGAATATTTAAAAAAAAACTGACACACACACCATAGACACATAAAATTCTTGTGACATTCCGACCTACTTACAAGTTTAAAGGTTCGACACACTATAGTAAAATATGTCACTGCTGACATGTCACATACTGTGGTAACATTAGTTGTGTTGCCGCTCGAGGAAGTGAAAACTGATCTTTATCTGCACGCGATGCGCCCTCTGTGCAGGGTTGACAGATATTGAACTATTTCCGGGATGTTGCGCATTCAACGTGTGTGATTTAAGATCTATTATTATTATAAATTATGTAAATATTATACTGGACTACTGATCTAGCCCCCAAGACAAGTTACAATCGTTTTGTAAAATGAAATAGAATTGATCAATGTTAGCGATTGACAATCGTTGACGCCTGTCATAAGTGTCATTAACGTCAAAATATATGTCAATCAAACGTCAACATTATATTCTATTCTACAAAAGGACTACCAACGACTTGCCACTTGTCTGGGGTACAGAATCTGAGTCGGTCAACGTTGAACTTCTTCCACTTCGCAAGATCTTAGGCATCTATATCTGTAAGAATGTTTATGAACTGGTTGACTCTGGGTTCTATTTCCCGGCTCGATACTTTGTTACCCAGTCCGCAAATAATCGGAATAATAATACAGACGTGTACTCTTTATTGGGGAACGTAGTAGTTCTATTATTGAATAATAAGCATTAAAGATACTCCATATTGAAAAAATAATCGTATCATAATTATTATAATCTAATAGTAGGTAAGTAGGGACTGCTTACTTATATCATATTGCAAGAAATATTACGTGATACAAATAAAAACTATTCGTACCTATATTAACATCTGAAACTCATTTAATAAGATTTTTTTGATGACAGAGAAATATTAACTTATTCTGCGGTCTATTTTATAGGAGACAGCGGAGATCTGAAAAGCGATATAATTGTATATTTAAGTACAAGAAGATGCATATCTTGTGAATTTATGGATAGTTAGTTATAGGGCTAAAGAAATCCTGATGAAGTCACAAGCATCTTGAAGGTATTGGTTACCACCACACTGCGGTCTTTGAAAACCAAATCTTTATCTATTGCAATTTATCTGTTATATCCGAGCGCCAATATCAGCTACATGCAAACCTTATACGCTAGGATCTCTCTCAATTCTAACCCCATTTTCCCTATAACTATCGGAAACAAAAGTAGAAGCGGGATTGAAATTCCATGTCTTTTTTACATTTCAAATAAATAAATAAAAAATATCAGCTTCTGGTTTTTTTACAATTCCGTCATATCTACTTTTTTGCTGTTTAGCCCATAAGTGAAGAGATAAAAACACATAACTCCCTACATACTTAAACTGAAAAGAGAATTGCACTGAACTAAAAGATTGAAGACGCGTGAAATTAAAAATAAAAATTTCTCATCACTTGGACCACTCGAAAACACCACTATCTGTTTTCAGCAAGGTTATACGCATCGCGTGCGTTATCACGCTATCGCCCGATCGCGTCGCAATCGCACGCGATTGTCAAATGCGTGTCATGTTATGCGTGATGCGTGCCCATATGTGCGTGTCAACGCACCTTACTTTGGAGCTTTTTACATATTTTATGTGAATATGTGATGATCACAGTTAAGTTGTCACATTCTTATGTGATAGCAGTGTTGCCCGGTTACAAATAGGGTCACGTTGTCATTTTTACTGAGTGTTGTACAGGTACACTGTTACCGCAATAGAAGGAGGTACAAATATACATAACATAACATAAGCTCACGCCTTTATCCTCGAAGGGGTAGGCAGAGGTGCTAGCACCCACATTTCACCACTTTATGTTTAGGTCCCAATGTAATAGGTGGCGAGCCTATTGCCATTAACCGGGCACTTATAAACCTTCGATAAATACACACGTAACTTCGAAAAGCATCGAAAAGTCATTGGTGTGTGCCATGATAAAACCTGGGATCGAACCCGAGACATCGTCTCAGCAGTCCATTACCCATACCACTAGGCGAACGCGGTTCTAGGTACAAATAGAAAGATAGGAGAATGCAGCTAATGTAATGTTTATCAATTTATCATCATCATCATCATTCTTGCATTATACTCAGTCGTATTCGAAGCTGTTACATCGCACTGGGAGTCCGCTTTCTTCCAGTCTAACTCCGTTGAGACTAAACTTCAATATTTTCCATGAAGCTACTGCCATTTGACCTCCACAACCTATAGGCATAGGCGATATTGAAGTAAGCTCAGTTGTTTATTTATTTATGGCACATTAATCTGACTTAACCTCACTTGATGGTGAGCTGAAGGTGAAATCCTAGGAAATAGGGTCACCATTACAAACAAGCAGTGTTGCAATGGTGGCTCAGCTTGACGGCCTAATGAGACGCTTTAGGGCTTTAACTACCCGTAACGACCGCCATAGATGTTCGTATGACAACAAGGACAAATAATATACCTAATATGAATATTACTTGTATTAGTAAACCCCTCTAGTTAAGCGATATTACTTCTGTTGGGCTTAGGTTCAAATCAGTAGTACACAACGTCCAATACATTAATATATGTATATGTTTCTATGTATAATATGTATGTATTTACAAAAAAATGTTTCTATGTATGTTTATCCGCATTCTAGAACCCGTAACACAAGCTAGTTAAACTATGCTTACCATGGGTCTAGGTGACGTTGTGTAGACTGTCTTAGAATATTTATTTATTATTATTTATTATTATATACATCATCCATCATGCATGAATCACGGCAAGCCATCGCCGTTGTACAAGTGGCATGGGATATATTTATATTTAATTGACCGCAGGTGCCATTGCATCCGGCCCACTCGACTTCCGAATGTCTAGGGAACGTCTAGGGACCGCCGACCACCCGTTGTGTGAATTTTAAATGTCGCATGGTGATACCACACCAGGGGATAACAAGTGGTTCGGAACTACCGTCATTCATGGTCGACTTAGATGCAAAGAGTTTCTATCTAATATACTCGTTCCTTATTCTATTCATTCTGGTCTTCTTCTTCGTGTCAGTGGTAACAACAAAATAAAAGTTAGATGCGCCCAGACCAAAACTTGGCGACACCAACTGCACCTTCTGTCGCTTCATTCAGGTCGGCGACCGTGCAGGTGTGAGGGCGAAGCGGGCACGACAGGAGGTGGTCCATCGACTGCAGTGGTGCACCACAGTCACAGCCAACACTCCCCGCATTCTGGTTACCTCATTTTACCAGGTTCGTTTACAGCAGCCGACCTGAGACCTCAACCTATTTAGGGACTTCCAGGTGGACCATTTCAGTTTATACCCGGGCGGTAGTCTCTTAGCGGGCTGGATGTTGTCTAGATGGGGTGCATTTTCCGCGAGCCACCTCTGGCGCCGAACGCTATTATATTTTCTGGTTATACCACACATTCATCTTAACATGCGCATCTCCGATACATGAAGTTGTCTTTCATCCGTTGTTTTTAAGGCCAAATTCATACAATACGGTAGGTCTGATCATGGATTTATAGATTTTCTCCTTGATCTTGAGGGAAAATTGGAAATCATGATTTGACGTAAGTAATTTCGATTGCTAATATTATTTAAAAAACGTCTAGAAAGTTGTCAACATAAGCCCACCAAGTTAGCAAGCTGAAGTGGCAGTGGGCCGGGCACGTAGCAAGAAGAACAGATGGTTGTTGGAGCCGAAGCGGTCTCTAATGGAGACCGCGTCCTTTCAGACGAGGCGTGGGACGGCCTCCTGCGAGATGGACGGACGACATAGTCAAAGTCGCGGGTACCCGTTGGATGCAGACCGCCTTTAACCGGGCCGACAGGTTGGTGGGGGAGGCCTATGTTCAGCAGTGGACGTCCTATGGCTGAACTGATGATGACGAATATTCTTTATAAAAATCTACCTACTTAATTTATAACTAAAGAGTCACCATGTTCTGACACATCATAGTTATATGCTAATTTGTGACAAAGTTGTTTATTATAAGCAGATAACAGATAGTGGCCGCGCCCGGACTCACCTAAAAATATCGTGCCCCGGCCGATATGACTGCATGCTTAATAAATTAATGTCCATCCTGACATTTTGTTTACGAAAAAAATGGTGGCGATAAAATTCCTTTTATTTCCTAGATAAAACTATTGTCGGCTGATATTATAGTCATTTGTGAAAAAATAATTAAAACGAGTTAACAGTGGTATGCTAGCTTATTTACTCACGCCTATTTCCCTTCAGGTCAGGAATTGGATAAAAATTCAATGTTTATAAATGATTGTAACATTTGCGACCGATAGTTCGTATGATTCATCGGTAGTGGTTCTCACCGCATCGCCTCAAAGATGTTTTCAGACGTGGCTTCGTGGTTAAGCGGTCAGAGCATACCAGAAAGCCAAATATCGCGGGTTCGAATCTCGTCGAAGCATTATCTTTTTCCTCCATCATCCTTGCATTAATCCTGATCACATCCAAAGCTATCACCTTGAAGTCTTTTTCTAGTTCTTTGCGAAAATTGAAGCTAGCTGGTTAACTAACTGGATAAAATAAAATGATTTTGATTATTTTAGACACGTGCTATTATCTACCTACTGGTACTTCGACACACAACCCACTATACGTAACGTCAAAGTTTAGGTTACAATTTCATCGAAAGTCCTGAAGTAAACCTAAACTAACAGAACTTCATAGCATCGCGAGCGAGGTCGCCATAGTCAAATCTATTATCTGAACGTGGACACAGGCCCAGGCGTGGACAATGCCCAGATCTGTATCAAACTACCCACGCTAGTCTTTGTGCACCCTCTGCTCGAAGATACTAAATATTCTCGCTACAGAGATATTCAGTTAGGCACACACTGAAACCATGTTGGAGTTAATTCATTCAGAATGTTGAAAGTATTTTAGAGAACATAGATACGAGTATTTAATTATTTCAAATTTGGAACTCTCTTGATTTCATTGACAGATATTTTTTTAAAACCCTCAGTAGTAGGCACATTTTGTCAAGTCATTAAAAAAATGAAGTGAGCTTTATTTTAGGTTGTGTCTTTGTGACTAACACAGGTTATGACCGGCACCGGGGCATTATATCCAAACTTCGTATTTTACTGATGAAATTTTACTTACTTACTAAAGAAGAAAGAAGAAGAATTAAATTTTATTCATTTACAAATACATAGTTGCAACTGAAACGACAAAAATAAGATTTATTAAATCATTAGGTACATAACTTAGTATTTCTTAAAAACATAATTTTCTGCTGTGGCTACCCTGGATGTGGTATACAAGTTATTATCGCTTTTAATATTATTCATAAAGAAAACAAGGGACCTTTCCCTATATCTTTAACATGGTCACACCTAACAAAATGCCAGTATAAACGTACAGTTCACTTCAACAAACAACCACTCGTCTAATTTTACGCTTGTAACATTGAGTGCGAGATGCTTTGCTAAAAGCCCCGTATCTAACGCATCTGGAACACGTGTTAGTAGATAAGCGCTTGCGCAAGTCTAGACTGATATCTAGCATGGAGGCTGAGTGCTTCTAGATGATATATTTTAGGTAGAAATGGATTTAATATGTTAAGTAGGCTATAAAGGGAGTGTGTTAGGAAGTCGGCTGTTACTTTTTTAAATGGTTTTAATAATAATTGACCAAGCGAACGAAGCGGGCGAGTCTTCGATTGGACAGTATCGATGATTTTGCTTTTGTGCATATGTCTGTGTGTATGTATGCTCGTCAGTTCCAGTCTAGAGGACGCATTTCTTAATAAATTTTCACCAAAATTGGCACACGTGATCTTTGATTTAAATTGGAGTGATTTTTTTCATAGGGGGACAAAAGGGGTAAAGATTGTTGTCGCGTTATTTATGAATAGATCTTGATAGTTTTTGGCTGAAACATAAAGGAAATCATTCCTCACAGGTTGTCGTGAAAAGAATACATACCTACCCCATAATGGTGGATAACGTTTAATTTTGAAAAGCAAAATCCGGCTAACGATTTACACGGCAGAAGAAATGAGAAAAAAAAAAATTATTTTAACAACTAATATCAACTGTTATTTTAACAAGTATGTTTAGTTCTTTTTCAAGCCTTATCATCAACAAAATATATTAAAAATATGTTTGTTGGTTTCACATTCATTCTTGACTGGACTCTGGATTCTGAACATTCTTGTCCGGTGGCCCGTTTGTCTCTTTGATTGTACGCGATGGACGTCAAAACTAAAACTACTAAACAGATTTTGGTACAGTTTTTTTTATATTCTTTGATCAGATTTGAGGATAAGCGCATAAAATATGAAAATTACTTAGATTAGTGTACCTATTGTTTGTATGTTCGCAATGGATACAAAAACTACTGATAAAAATATACGGTCATTCTAATCTCTTGCTCTTGCACCTATTTATTATAAATAAACAAAACTTAATATTATATTTTAAAAAAAAGATAACGATAATCTACCAGAGTTTCTTGCTGGTCTCTTCTCAGTAGATCCAACTACAGAACCAGCGTAAGAATAATTTTCAAATTATTTATGTTTTATTTTATTTACTTTGTATTATAATATTTTTGACAAATAAAACGTATAACTACGATAACCAAAATTGATTCCTTGATTCATAGACTTCACAGATTTACTGCGATTTTTTGACTGACAAAATTTTTCGCATCACACTTACAATTAACCGCAAGTTTGGTCGAATTTAGTTGAGTAGAATGATATTTATAACTAAAACTCACGAGTATCAATACCAACGTCCTAAAGTAAAAACGTACGGATATCAGCTAGTAATCTTAATTACTGAAGTAACAACCAATATTAATATAATTATGGTTAGCGAAACCCGGATATTAACGCGAATTTACCTTTTGATTTGCTTGACGTTTTAACCAGGTTATACTAGCTATGGTCGTAACGCTTTATTTACCATATGATCGCGTTGATACCCTGGTTTGGCTAACTATATTAATTAATTTATTTATTTATTCTTAATTTGCGAAATACGGGTAAAAAAAATATTCAACCATACGGCATACAAAACGCGAAAGTTTAAAAGTCAATGTCAATATATAAATAAGTCATCCAATCAGAATAGCCAGACTGCACTCTACATGCAGGATAACGAGAGTTACCCCCACTGCCGCTGTTACCCCCCAGGGGGTAAGTGAGGGTGGCGGCGGAGGCGATAGCGATCGCCTATTGGCCGATACACCAGATTTATGCGAGTTATCTACACGTCTTAATTTATGAGAGACGGTTATAGATGAGCTTCGAATATTTTTTGTAATGTTAAATGAATTTCTTGTGGTGGTTTGGTGATGTCTGTGGCGTCGTGGTAGAGCTTTCGACTGCCATATCGAAGGTTGTGGGTTCGATTGCAAGCGCAAATGCACAGTACAATAGCAGTTTCTTTTTCAGCTATGCTGCCGTACCTATCTTATTATTTTTTAATATGTTTAAGCGGACCCCGAACCCCAAGGGTGCTTCGGATGCAACCGGAATTAACGCAAGGGAGATGATGATGATGATAATGATGATCATGTATAACTGCATTGGTTTAACTTTCATCATACTTCACGAAATAATATAATTTTGATACTATCCTAAATGGAGTGCCACAAGGTATCAACCAAGCGCCTATGCTGTTACAAACTGATTATCAGCTACATAAAATAACAAATTGATTTGATCTTAGCTCATTTCGAGAACATCGTCTCTATTAATATTATCACACAAACAATATTCACAAACAATTCGCTATAACTCGTCTGTATCGAGTATCTGAATCTTTGAATATGACAAAGCAACAAATTTCCACACTTCAATCTGTGTGCGCGTAGGCACAATCACGAACATCTACGAGCGTGGCCGAAGCGCTCCGACAGGGCCCGACGCGACCCGCGAGCGGCCGAACTATCACCGAGTGTGTCCCGAGATATCTTCCGGCCGTGGGTGGCCGATCTATCTGAAATGTCAAGTTGAAGGGAATGTGAATTTGACGGTCAAATAGCTGCCTTGATAAGTACGCTTCGGTATATTTATTTAAGGCTGGCAACACTGTCTTAGGTAGGAAGAGACATAAAACGTGCACTGTGTTGTTTATTTAGAATACCGTACTTTGAAAAAATAATAAGACTTTCAACTATAAAACAATATCAATCTTTGACGATTTTATTAGTCAAAATTGGCATCAATCAAAACAGGACTTTGGTTTTGATTTTAAGCTTGAAAGTCCTGTTTTGATTGATACCAATTTTGAATCCGTTAATACCAATTTGGTTTTGATAAAAATCAATCAAGCTTGAAATTGGTATTAACGGAACTATACCATTTAGGTGGCAGGCAAGCACACGGCCACGTCCATGTTCACAGGTCACGGTAACCTTTCCATCAGGTAAATGGAAAATGGTTACCGTGGCATGTGGACGTTTACAACACCAGGGGCGTCATATTTGTGCTACTGACTATGTAGAGAGGAGAGAGGAGGGGTTAACAGAGTTTCTGTGCTGTCAGTGCAGAAGACAAAGTAGGGTCTCTCGGTCTTCCCACTGATAACCCTCTCCAGTGAGTTCTGGCTTGAGAGCTCAATGTCACAAAGCAAGCTATGTAAAGAGCTATGCACAGAATTCCTCTACGTCATCGTATCTGAAATGAGGAGATTCGTAGACGAAAGACAGTTGCGGACATAGCCTACAGAGTTAGCAAGCTAAAGAAGCAGTGCGCGGGGCGTACAGCAACAAGAACAGATGGTCGTTGGAGCCGAAAGGTTCTCGAATGGAGACCACGTACTGGTAGACGAGGCGTGGGACGACGAAGATGGACTGATGACATAGTCAGAGCCGCAGGTACCCGTTGGATGCAAACCGCCTCCAACCGGTCGGACTGGAAGTCGATGGAGGAGGCCTATGTTCAACAGTAGACGTTCTATTGCTGAAATGATCAAATATCAAGATATATGCCGGTAACTATAGCTCTCCAAATTAAATCCAACTGACAAAGGTTTTACTAAAAAAACAAAAAGTTTTTCACGACACCGGTATCTGTGTAATCAGCGCTCTTAAGCCAAATTCTTATCCCATTTACGTTTCCCATTAGCATTAAAATCTCGAGTTATCTTGCTCAATAAAAACGTGAACCAGCCTGATATATTAATAATAATATAGAACAATAATGACCAGTAATTAGGCAATAAATTCTTAAGGCAGATATGAGCGATGAAAAAAAAGGTACGTTTGATTTGTTTGATGGTGGACTGGATACATGTCCGTGTTCCACCCCGTTACGGTTTTAAAATGACGTGAACGGTTTTTTTCTACAATACAATACAGTAAAACAGTATTAGAATACAATTTGCTTTTGCAGAACGTTTTACAATGTTCACTTTTAAACTTTAAACTAAGTTAGGGAACCCATGTATAACACGATCATATGGTAAATACAAGTATGCTTGTGACTATGGCTAGTGCAGCCCTCTATTGCAACGATCGCGTTAATACCCGGCTTTCGTTAATGTTTTACAATGGCATAATATTAAATTGCTAAAATTATAAGTAACTAGCTGATGCTTGCTTCTTCAGTTGTCCACCTCGATGGAGTTACGGTTATCACAACTTTTGGCAATATACGCGGTTCTAGTCAACCAATTGCGATCAAAGATTTTAAGTCTGAACAGCATCTATTAATCAGAAAACAAACACACCAAAAGCTCACCTTTGGTATTTGTTGCGTCTAAAGCAAATTAACAGATTTTATGCACTAATCTGTCGCTTTTTAAATGATGTTTGAACACTTTAGGATATATTTTAACTTACTTCGCTCCCCAATAGAGTGGTATAATTTGAACATTTCTAAAACGTAAATACCTAGTTAGGTATCTACTTATATACTTATAGCTATATTATGCATCAGGTATAATTTTCATGTTAGGAAGTAAAGAAATTGTCTCACAATACATTTTAAAATTAGCATTCAATATTATTATGGCTGCATGGTTCTCAGTTACGCTTCTTCCTGTTACACTTTCAGATTTGGTTTATGTGGCGTTACTACCGTCCCAGAGCATCGTCCTTCAATCAGCAGCTATACTGCCAAGTATGCTAGATTGACAGAAACCTCAGATGAACCCCACTAGACTCTGGAAATACTACATACAATTATTGAAAGTGATAAACAGCATCACAGTCCCGTATCGTGAATTACAATGGGCACGCACTCAGTTAATAGTTACTGTAGGTAACTTATATTGTGACTCAGCCTGAAATCTTTCGATAAGAGCACATTAGTTTTATATTTACCAGAGATAAGCCTCGGTTGCGAATCGATTACCCCACTCTAAGAAGCGATTTGTATCTATCTATATGTTTGTATTATAAAAATAGATACCTAAGTGTATTCCGATTTTCTTTTCATGGTATATTTTTGAGGGTTTGCCATTGAAAGTAATAGTTTATATATAGTTAATTATGCAAACTACCGTTTTTTTAAATGTGTACGTAAAAGTACGGATTTTTAATAAAATTACACTTTGGAATAATTGACTTAAGTCACGTAGTACTTACTCTAATATCATTTTGTAATATATCTCGCTTTATCTAAGCTAGTTAGGGGATAATATCCATTTAGATAGAAAAAGAGAGAGATAATAGTAGGTAGAAAAAAATAAATAAATTTCATGAATACGTTACTTATCAGATTTTTTGCAAATTGTCGCATAAAAATCCATTTTTATGTGAAGTGGGCTATGCATTTTGCAAAAATCAAATGGTTTAAATACAATATAAAAAAAAAACAAAAAATATATATCACTATCCTGCGGTCTATAATAATATAATAGATTTTAAAATTGGAAATCACTTTTCATAAGTACCTATTACATTTTAAAAACTGTAATCTTCCCATTTACCGTAACGGAACCGTGACCTCTTTTCAAAACAAACTATTTTCAGCCTTCCATTGGTGATAGGTGACCTTCTTTCAACAATAATTATATTAAATTTACAGCCGATACATCAGTAAATTCAAGTATAATATCTGAAGGCTGCAGTCAATCAGGTTGGCTGGCATCAATAGCAGGTTATCTTCGCGCCCAGCGGTGTCTATCGCTCTATACATCACACGGGGCGGGCGCTACCCTTATCACGCAGCCACACGCCGCTTGCGTTTATTTCCAACACAACCAACTTGTGTGCAAATATTAAGTGGGAATTTTATGTGTTTGTTGTTAGAATAACGTAACAGAGTAATTTTTAGAGTTGTTACTGGTAACACTGAGTTAAAACTGAAGTTTAGGGTTTATGGACCTGTTTTTATGTCTGTTAAATATTTTTTTTATTATTAAAATGACCTTCATTTGAAGGTGCTAACAATGGAATAATAGGTAAATATTTCCGTGAAATGAGGGAGGTATAATAAATACGTTAAAAAGTGTCAAGCCGTGCTAAATTGTCTTTGATTTGTTTGCATTTGACAGTGACAAGCATAGTTCCTAATTTCGCCATTTTAAGGGTATGTTATTTTAATTGTAATTGTACCTTGAGATTTTGATATTTCCTATGATAGTTGAAATCCTGAGGAAGGTAATGGATTATTTAATATCAAGGTTTGACTCTTAGTAGCTGAAGGAAAAGATTCAAGTAAGTATTCACTTTAGATTAGGTACGAATTTTTACCCAGTATGTAAATGAGGACCTCTATATTCATATATATCGAAATTGAATGCCTAATAATTCTTTTTTATTTCGATCATCCCACAGGCGTTATAAGCCACTAGGTAACAAAAAAAAACATCTCCCCGAAAGAAACTTGGCGGCCGTTCTTATTTTAAACTTGGAGTTTGAGACCAAGCTTTACAAATGTCACTGTCAAAGCAATCTAGATGTCAAAGTCTATGTTATCTATGCCGAAATCATCACACCTCTATCTGCATCCCCACCAAAACTTCGAACAAAGCATGTTGACTTAACCTGGGGCATTAAAAGGCTGGAGTTTAAACGTTGGATAGTCTGTGGTATAAAACGGGACAAACAGGCGGGTGCTGCCGGCTGATAACGCCGACTCGTATTGCCATTCTTTTTATAGATACACAGGATTTTAGAACTAAAATACTTGTTATTATATAGATATATTGCGTAAATTTGTATTTGGATATAAGATTATTTGGTTTTAGAAGGTTTACTAGACGTGTTCGATGTATAGTCAATGAAAAAAGGTCTAAGTAATTTAAGCGTCGCCGTCGTTACAAATAAACAAATCATCATTCATACTATCACGCCTATATCCCCGAGGGGGTAGGCAGAGGTGCTAGCACCCACATTTCGCCAGTGTATATTTAGGTCCCAATGTAATAGGTGGCGAGCCTATTGCCATCAACCGGGCACTTATAAACCTGCGATAAATACACACATAACTTCGAAAAGGATCGCAGTCATTGGTGTGTGCCATGGTAAACCTGGGATCGAACAAATCTTTCCTCTTTGTAATATTAGTGCAGATAATCGTTACTTATACCTATTGTTATAAACTTTGGCTGTTAACAGCCATGTTGTATAATCATCATCATCATGATTTCAGTCATAGGACGTCCACTGCTAAATATAGGTATCCCCCATCGACCTCCCATCCTACCGGTTGGATGGAGGCGGTCTGCATCCAACGGGTGACAGCCATCTTGCGGGGGCCGTCCCACGCTTTGTCTACCAGTACATCTTCTCCATTCTTCTCTGAGAACATTTATAATAGCAATCACATTACACACACACCGTCTTTACCATAGGGGCACGTGAAAGAAAGAAAATTTCTTGCACATCAACTTAAGAAAAATTTAAATTATCCGGAAGTCTAGTGTGTCCCTTGTCATATCTTAAGCCAGCTTTGATAGCAACAATAATTTCGATATGAAAAAACAAGCCCTATAACATGTAAAACAGCACATAACATACATAATTAGATTCGTTTATAATACCTGCCTACATATTACATAGAGATAAGGAATTGACATTTTCTCATAAGATAAGCGAGCCCATCTGTATTTAAATCATACGCGGATTTTTGTTTTCACGATTGCCCTTATCTTTAAAAGCACTCACACTTATCTGCGCAGCCGCAATCTCGCATATTACGTCCCTTTAACCTTCGTAAAGGTGATTGTGGATGTGCTGATCACGATTGAGAGACTTTTCGACGTGGCCAGAACCTTTTTGTTGTGTCCGCATGATTTGAGATTTTTTTATACAATTTGGTAGCAGACAAGCTTGGTCCACCTGATGTAAGGTGGTTACCGTGGCTTGTGGATGTTTCCAACACCAGTGGCGTCTATCTCGTTCTGTAGAGGCGAGGAGGAGGGGTAGACCGAGAGGGAGATAGAGGGTGAATGTTAAGAGATTTTTGCAGTCAGTGCAAAAGACAAAGCAGGGTTTCATACTAACCCATATTTTTTACTTCTTTCTAAAATTATTACAGATTCTATGACAATCTACACAATGCCACCTAGACCCAAGGTAAGCATAACTTAAGTAGCTTGTGTTTTTGCTACCATGTGTACGGTAGCAAAAATCAAGAAGAGTTAAGAGCATTAGAAGGTTTCTACGGAGTCAGCGGTACGAGTGAAAACCCCAGGCGTTAAAAACGTCCTGACCTATGGACGTTTTTAACAGTAGACTACTTTCCATCATGTGGGCCGTGTCAGCCACCTAAGTGGTCTAAAAATAGTATATCTCCACCCAAAATTTTAGTGGCATTTTCACAATTTTTATACTAACCCCATATTTATTTAATTCTGAGAGAAAAACTATCGGTAATAGTACTTGTGATGGTGTATCCTCTGTGAACACCGCACTATCCCATAATGGCAAAGTGATTCATTTGTCTCACAGCTATCCGAATGTTTTAAGTTTATCCTCGAGATAATTCGGATGGGGGTACTAAATTAATGCCTGGCGTTACTCGGCTATCAAAATAGATAAATTATATGTCGCCATTAGGTGCTGGTATGGAGTAATTAACTTCGGTTTTACGGGAGTTGTTAAGAAGAATGGAACTAATTGAAGAGAATGACATTTATTAAAAAGAAGTAAAAAGAGGTACCTAATTGGGAAGGAATAAATAAAAACTAGCGAAATGTGGGTGCTAGCACCTTTGTCTACCCCATCGAGGATATATGCATGAGTTTATGTTATTTTATGTTATGTTATAGGGAAGGAAAATTTAAAAAAGAAACTGTGTACCAACCCGTCAGGCCAGCTTGGTCACAGTAGGTCAAAACCTCCGAACATTGGAAGAGATGTAGTGCAGCAGTGAACTGCAATAGACATGTTGTGTTACATAAATCAATCATTCAATTAGTCTACTGCATTCCTATAGGCCTCTCCCAATAATAATAATAATACCTACTGAGAAAGTTCCCTTCTCTGGAGCCCTAACCACTGGTAGCTTTGTCCCTGTACCCGATACCGGTGGGCTACTTTTTATATTTTTTTAAATTTTATTTATAAGTATATTATTGTTTAATAAAGAAGAATAATAAAAATAAATTTATTATTGCAACTTTAACTCATAATGGATTAGTAAAAATTTTGTTAGTAAGTTAGTATTGCACTGATATTGTTGGAATTTACCTAATTAATAAAATAATAAATGTAAATAAAATCATAAAATCATTATAAAACAGAATTAGAATGTAAATGTTGGGAGGTTTTGGCCTTATGTCTAGACGTTGGTCAGGCGGTTTAGTACAGGGTCTTATTTCAAGTTTTTCTTATCGGAAAAAGTGAATGCAACTGCATTAGACGTTCGCGCGACGGGATTTGAACCCGCGATCTTCTCCTTACAGGTGTCTTGAGTATTCGAAATTCTCTCTCGATAATATTGAACTAACCTAGGTTAATGTAAACCCAGTTACGATATTCGGAAGAGCTCATCTAAACACGCGTCGATATAAGAATCATAGATAGATCTTTTAAAACATTTCACATTTCAATGCTAAAGAATTTTATCTTGAACAATCTCAATTAGATTACCTTATCACTTCATCACCTTATCAGCGCTTGATAGACGCTACAACAAAGGCAATGAACCTGAGATTAAATTGAATAAATAGCTTCATACATGCATATTACTTTGTATAGGTTTTTTAGCGTTAGAAAACCGCGGTAGCCTAGTGGTATGGGTAATGGACTGCTGAGACGAGGTCTCGGGTTCGATCCCAGGTTACCATGGCACACACCAATGACTTTTCGGTGCTTTTCGAAGTTATGTGTGTATTTATCGCAGGTTTATAAGTGCCCGGTTAATGGCAATAGGCTCGCCACCTGTTACATTGGGACCTAAACATAAACTGGCGAAATGTGGGTGCTAGCACCTCTGCCTAACCCTTCGGGGATACAGGCGTGAGTTTATGTTTATGTTTATGTATGTTTTTTAGCACAAGATTTTTTTTTCGTGCGCAAAATCGCCTTGTATACCACCCCCGAAGCCGGTGAAAGTGGTTATGTCGGACTCAAACCGACTAAAATACAAGCCGTCTTCGGGTTTTCAGTTGCCGAGGTAGTAGGTAACATATCCTTTGCACCCCGGCGACCCAGGGTCACAACGACATGGCCCCCTTCGGGTGTGAGGACCACGATGTCTCCATCTACCTCCCGGATACAGCGAAGCACGCACCTTCTACCAATCACAGATTTTATCAAAATAATCCATGTGTTCCAGAGCAGGGCCTCGTTTCTCTAGCGACTGTGATGTGGTGTATGGAGTCCTACTAAGTCCATGAAGGTTCACCTGGAAGTCCAGGATCACCTGGAAGTTAGTACTGCCAGTTACTGATTGAAGAGCGATGCTCTGGAGCCAACCTTTGTCTCGGTTATGTCAGTATTTGATTGTAAAAAATCATATGACAGCGCTTTCAAGCAAGACCAATACGATGCGTCCCTCCTTCGTGCAAATCGAAGGTATTTTTTTTGCACCATTTGTGCAAAGTATACGCGCGAAATTTGCTCTGTGTAATTTGCACAAAACAAGCACTCGCAAGAAGTCGTGCAAATAGAACCGCGAACTATCTTCTTAATCGACTCTAGGTACAAGGCGAACAGTCAAATAGTTCGGAACACTGTTATCTCACGTAGGAACATTTGCGACGTACTCGCTAGACGTTCGCGCGACATTAGATACACAAACTAGCATAACAGTTTAATTACAAGTGCATCTAAACCGTATTAGTTGCAATGGTGTAGGCGGACTGAGGTACAAGTCACGAGCGGAAGGATGGTGTATCTTTCCCCGCAAGCGCAATTGCGAAATAGTGATAAAGAGAATTTCTTGCGCGCTACAAGTATTTTAGATTAACTGACACAACACAATTTTGGAATACATTATTTATATACTCGTACATTTATTCTTTTTCTATAAGTCATTAGCCGTAAGCCGTCTATGTTGGAAAGGATCTCTAACTCGAATCAGGTAAAATGTACAAAAACTCTAAAGGAATTCAATGAATAAATAGAGTAAAAAATATCATGCATTACAGTACTGTAATTCATGCATGATAATATAATTTAAAAGACAAACTGAGTAAAACAAACGCTCTTTCTCCCTCCAAAAATTGTGCAGTACCCGACCGGGTCCATAATAAAATTGTAACCAAACTTTTAAACTTAACAACTGTAAATCACATTATGGAATGCAATAAATGTATTGGGTATTAAGAAGGAGCTGGGCTAGAAGACTCAATCTAGTTCAGCTACTTAGGAGTGAGGCCGACATAGCCTCCCTGACCGGTTCTGGCGGGGGGGATTTTTGGGGATTTTTCGCACTAGAAAAAAAAAGAGTGATATTCTAGTAACTTTTTTTCACAAAGTAATGTATTCAACATTTGAACAACGAATAATTGGAATATTTATTTCAATGATGTTCCTATTTTTGATTAATAATACCTTCCAATTTCAATTTAATCGCTATCTCTACCGCCTATCGCTTGAACCACAAGCAGTTAGAACAACTTTTGGTGTTTCGTATTGGATCTTACGAAGTTGGTCGTATCTGAAACGTATCGCTGTCGATGTGCGCGCTGTAAACGGCACAATACAATGTACTGCGTAATCGTGTGTTACATTCTGTGCATGAAAATTAGCTTGAAGATGTCTTTAGTATAGTTGGAGAATTACCGGCATATATCTTGGCCCTAGTGACGTCACAAAATGTAGGTACTATATCCGTGGTACGCAATTTTCGTGTGTGTTTTGAGGATGGCGCGATTTGCTATCCTTAAAAAATATATTAAAAGTTTTTAATTTAATTAAAGTATTTTGGTCGACATATTATTATGGCTGGGTGACAGTTTTAGAAATAAATTCGAAATCCAAACCAAGCTCATCTGCGAGTGCAAACTTTGTGACTTTTATATTCTGAATTGGACAATCAGCGTCCGTCAGGATACTCAGTATATTAGTGTTATACCTATAGTCAAATTGGGTCAAACAGTATCTCTTACTGTAGTGAATACATTTATTTGTTTTATTTGTTCGAATTTACTAAGAACATAGGTTCTCTCAATAGAAACGCACGCCGTCTATAAAGATGGCGTGCGTTTTAGTCGGTTCGTGTCCGAAATAACCTCCTTCCTAATCTTGCTCCTCCATTTTGTCTACACGTTGGTCATTAAATCTAATTAGTGCTAAGTCAATTATTTAATATTTAGCGAATAATACACTACCCGCAGTAGTCATTAACAGTTACGTGCGTGTCATTAATTAATTTGTACTTAAATACTTGTTCTCGTGTACTACGATGTAAAACAATTTATTCTTTTTCAAATTCTTTGATACGTACGTACAATAATTATAGGTATCAGCGTATATCTTGACCTCAAACACGTGAGAAAATGTACGAATATTTATACCTATCACGCACAAAATAAAAAGGGAGACTAGGCGCAGACAAAGGAGTCCCAATACGATACGATACGATATACCTACCTATCGACACGAAAGAAACAAAGCCCTGGGGCGCGGGGATTATTTTTATACTAGCTGACCCGCGCAACTTCGTCTGCGTCACCTAGTTTTTGCAACATTTTTCATTCCTGCTCCGCACCTGTTGGTCGTAGCATGATGTTATATACATATGAACCTTTCTCTTTTATAATTCTATCTATTAAAACAAACCGCATCAAAATCCGTTGCATAAAATAGGGACAGAGAACGCGACTTTATTTTATACTATGTAGTGATAGTGATAACCACCGTTGCACCCTGTGCTTTCCTCAAAAGACAGCTTAAAAAAGTGTTTTTTCATTTATTTATGGCACGTCAATTTAACTTCACCTCGCCTGGTGGTAAACTGAAGGCAATGTCTCAGGAAAGAG
This sequence comes from Pelosia muscerda, assembly GCA_963691645.1. Classification (NCBI taxonomy): domain Eukaryota; kingdom Metazoa; phylum Arthropoda; class Insecta; order Lepidoptera; family Erebidae; genus Pelosia; species Pelosia muscerda. Next base: position 2,676,582 of record OY829100.1, read on the forward strand.
AGTCACCATTACAAACACGTACAGTGTTACAATGGTGGTACTCAGCTTGACGGCCCATCAGATGCTTTTTCACACCCCGCTTGAAAGCCCTGAGATTGTAGGAAGAAGGAAACACGTGCTCCAGTAAGGAATTCCAAGACTTATTATTGCACACATTTTGGGTCTACAACTCGTACTTACACCAATATACAGTATATACGCGATTTTTGAATGACTTTCGAGGCAAGCACAGGTATACCTATTATATCAAAGCTAACCACGTCTGCCAAGGCACTTAATAATTATTTTTGGAGGCAGGACGGACCGCTGTGCCTAACTACGCATATTTTTGACTGTGGAATTTAAACAAAATTTAGTTACCCTGACACCTGAATTAAGACCGTTCTGTATCTCAGGTTCTTCGGGAGTTATGGACAGATATGTTTATTACTTATTGCAACACTAAAATCAGAATATTATGTACTTACAAATCAGCTTATCTTACGTCAATTTATTCCGGTCCAAAAATTGCGTAGGTACTTACCTGAAAAGGAAAAAGTGAGAAATTAGATGTTATGTTAAAATTATAAAGATATAAGAAAACGGCATTCGGGCCATACGTTTACTTGTTAACTAAAGCATTTTACCAATAAAAGTCTGCAGAAATAAAAATATTTTTTAGGTTTCAATCGATAAATTTCATAATAAATTTATTAAAATAAGGAACTGTTTCAAAATGTTTCATAATGTTTCATAATGTATTAATTAAACAACAGATAAAAAAAATTGTATCTACTTAAAAACGAAAAAGACAATGACAAAAAATATACCTACAAGCCTTTGCATACCATCTTGAAAGAGATGGCCATATATGTATGCGGGCCCTCGCATACAAATGGCAGTTCTGTCTAAGTTCAGAAGACGCCTCAGACAGGTGTCTAACAGTCGGCCTCAGATTCATGGCTTGAGTCGACAAAAGTCGGTATAAATTCACCTCTGCTCATCCCGTAGCCGATCAAAATATCTGTATAACAACGATTCTAACACGAGGTTACTAAAAACAAGTCGTCCATCCCTATCCCATCATTTGAATAAACAACGGAGTCAAAGGCTCGGACCGTAGCCATTACAAACGGGCAAAAAGCGAAAATTACTGATCGAAATCTTAACACTGCCCAATGTATCATAGCATGAGTTTATCTCCACCGTTGGGCTTATCCGGACACAATGTGGATGAAAAATGTTGAACAGCTTAGAGTGTAGTTTAAAATTTTATACGCCAGAGATCTGGTCTATCGCGATGCAGTGCACTTCCCTCCAAAACTTTTACTTTGTGCAAGCCAGTGATGGGACAGGGTTTCTAAAATCCCAGGTTTTTGACACAAAATACGGGAAAATATATCATGAGTTCTGCATAAATTAAATAGGGAATAAACAGGGGGTATAGAAAACTGGTAATAATTTTCTAAAATGGAAAAGAATAGATTGATTAATGTATGGGATTGACATTCGTTCACGGCTGTCATAAACGTCAAATTACAACACTACATATAAGTGTTAATCTCATACATTGAACATTATATTCTTCTTATATTTTATCTAATCACTATCACTATCATCACTACATAGTATAAAATAAAGTCGCGTTTTCTGTCCCTATTTTTCTTGTCCCTTTGTATGCTTAAATATTTAGAACTACGCAACGGATTTTGATGCGGTTTGTTTCAATAGATAGAATGGTTAAAGAGGAAGGTTTATTGTATATAACATCATGCTACGACTAACAGGTGCGGAGCAGGAATGAAAAATGTTGCAAAAACGGGGTGACGCAGACAAAGTCGCGCGGGTCAGTTAGTTAGGTATATACCATTCTACAAAACGACTAAGTACAAACGAAATGCCGCTTGCCTTGGCCCCCAGACAGTAGTCAGATTTCTTTATACGATCAAATCGTATTAAAACATGAATTATATGTGTGTACAAAGACAGTTCAAAGATTCATTCATCACCAATTTTAGCCACAAAATATTTTTTTAAGATACATAAACAAATAATCTTCATAAATTGATATGTAAAAGATTTATGTTAGTCACAATGATGAGATAATATCTAATTTAGTTATGCTTGTTCTTTTTAATATTATTACATGATAAATTAGATTAGTACAGTTTTTTAATAAATGCATATTACCTGTTATATTTAATTCAAGATTCCGGAATCGTTTAAATAAGAAGCACAACCCTATCGAGATACTACGGCCCGATATATTCGCGCGCGATACCAACTTGGGAACCGGGATGTTTCGGATTGCGCCGAATTGTTTCCAATTTTAAAGTAAATAACGTACTTTGATAGATAATGTAACTAGGTAGGTGTTGAGATAGTTTCCCGTGATTACACCGAGTTAGCCGACATCACTATTTATTGCTCCAAGTAGTAGAATTTTCTTACAGAAAGGGAATCTTTAAAATGTTTAGTAATTTTTACATGCTTCGTTGCTTAGTATAAAATGTGAAAGGGATAATGGTAAGTGGTTACCGTAACCTATGACCTTTTCACTCCGACTGTGGCTGTATCAAACGACTCCAATATGGGGTTCTTCAAGAAGATTTCTACATGGTCGGCAGCGCGAGTGTGACGCGTCTGGTGTTGCAAAACGTCCATTGGCCACGGTGACCACTTTTCATCAGGTGGGTCGTGTGCTTGTCTGCTACCTAAGTAGTATAAAAAAATCAACCACGGTTTGGAAAAGACAAAAAGGAAATTGGATGTATGGATAGTCAAAACAAGTCCTTTAATTTTTTTTTACGTAACCTGATTTTTTATAGATAGAGGATTTATTAAGAAGGTTTATCATCATGTGACAAAAGTTTTGCAAAAATGGGAGACAATATTTGTGATGCAAACGAAATTGCGAAGGTCAGCTAGTCTCCTCTAAAGGTAAAACTGGAAATAACGAGAAAGCCAGACAAACGTCGCCTTCATAAAAACAGTAAAAACGATTAATTTCTAAAATAATATTGTACATTGACATAATTTATACGTATCACATAATATACGAGCGATTTATATATACAAATGTGTCATTGTAATGGACATTGCTACTATTAATATCTAGATATGATCTAAATCACAGTATCTAGCTGTTTTGAACGGCTGGGAAATTATGAGTTGGTTTCATTATGAGTCGGGCTCATAATGGCCGATGTCTGAGAAGTAATTTTATATTTTTGATTGCTTATGTTACAGAATTATATAATGAATTTCTCGCACTGGAGTAGGCAGAAGCAGCAGTAGGTAGGTACACCATTGACTCCTCAAAATTTCAATTTCTAAATCAAAATTCATGTGGATAATGCCTATCTTTATTACATCCAATGCTTGCAGGCTGTATACCAAAATCAGAAGACATAAGATTTCAAGGTTAGTCTTGACTTTTACTGGAGCATCTGCTATCTGACAACGAATCCGTAGAAGGAAGCCTGCACCAGAGTCTCGTTCACACTTCAGAGGAAGTGTTACCTTGACTCCGAAGATCTTGATGACCTCAAACGTTCAGAATACAAAGTAAGTAGACTCAGATAACGGGCAGTTGTCTCTGCCGACTTCAGAGGGAAATAGGCTTCACTATCACTACATAGTATAAAACAAAGTCGCGTTTTCTGTCCCTATTTTTCATGTCCCTTTGTATGCTTAAATCTTTTAAACTACGCAACGGATTTCGATGTGTGTTTTTTTAATAGATAGAATGGTTAAAGAGAAAGTTTTCTATGTATATAACATCATGTTACAACCAACAGGTGCGGAGCAGGAATCAAAAATGTTGCAAAAACGGGGTGACGCAGACGAAGTTGCGCGATACTGCGAATATACTGTTTGAAAAATATTGCACCTAAAAATGTTAAACGATCCCAATACAACATCCTCACCACATCAAAGATAACAAAATTTAACCTAGTCCCCGATCGCGAACAAATTTACGAGGCCCACCGTTCGGCCATTTTAGAAAGTTCGACCACTCGGCACAATGGCAGAGGAAGTAACCTCTACTAACGGCGTCGTTACGCCCGCTAACGCCTGTTAACAGCCGTTAACGTACGTTATCAGCGATACAGGGCGGGCGGAAGATCACCTGAGGCTAACGCCCGCCCGCCCTAATGCATCCGCACTTATTTATTCTCTTGTTGCGAGCCCAGATATGTTTCCTGAGATTTTTATCTACCGAACCCGGGGTTGGTCGGGCGGACTCGCGTTATATTGTTTTTCTGGATTTTAAATGTGTTGTAAATGTTTATTGTGTGTTGTTCCGGAGGCTGGGGAAGCGTCTTCAATTAAATTTGATGACAGCTTGTGTGTGAGAGGCTTCGAAAATGAGTGGAACGAGTATGAAGGGAAATGTCGTTTTTAAATTCTGAATGAAGTGTTATTCTTGGTGTTATTGTGGTTTAACGTTGGCTGCTGTTATACAGGTCTGCTTGCCTCTTCAGGGATATAATCGGCCTTTGAATGCATACTGCAATACTGCCTAGTGCCTCTGACATAGGTTTTTCTAAAGTTAAGAGTATTGAGCTATACAAATGTATACTGTAACTTTAGTAACAATGTATAGGTACTTTTAATGATTCCTCACGCCAAACGAATTTGGTATCCAAAGCATGTACATTCTAGCCATCCATTCCTGCTACTTCCTTGATGAATTACAGTATTTTTTACGGAAGCGTCTGCCATCTGACCCCCTACACTAACCTGCGTTAAAACCTCATCTATCATCGATTGTCCAGTAAACTGGCTGAAAAGTGAGGTAGGTTTGTTATTACCCTGAAGATTTTACTGAAGCCCACATACTCATCCAGAAAGGTCTTAAATAAATCGTCAACGTTCCCCCAAAACCCATGAAAATATCCAAACTAGTCCGAGTACATATCTGGACTATTAACGCGAGGCACCTTAGTCGATATATATTCAATTACATGGGGTGGGCAGCGATCCTATCGGCAGTGGGTGCTACAACCTTTTAATTTGGTGCAAGGAAAACCTTTGTCAGGCTTAAATGGTTGCGTAATGTTGTTTATTTTGATGTAGTTTCAGGATTATTAATGGATAAGGCATGCAGATATTATCTGGAGGGGACTCGGGTGTCAGAGACCAGACGTCTGACGAATGACTGAGAATGAGCTGGAGCCGGGGGGTAACAGGTAGAGCGGCCTGTCAGCCTAGCAGAGGAGCAGGCCGCGAGATGCGCACCTGCCTATCCGGGGACTGGGACCTAGGATGTGGACACAGTAGTCCCACACCCGGTAGGGCCTCTAATAGCCCTGGGTCAGCTGAAGGATATGCCAGAGGCTACCTCAAAGCCCATGATGGGCGTGCGGTTTTAGTCGATTCAAGTTTGATCAATCCCTTTGCTGAGGACCACAGCTGGATTTTAGGGGAAGTGAAAATTTATTAAGTTGTTTGTCACTTAATAACGTTCGAATAGCTAGACGAATCTGGCTGTTATTTGTTACACAGATAGATTATAATTTGATATAGTGAATATACCCTTTATCTTTGTCATTTTATCCCTGTAATACTACATGGAGTCGTGGGTAACAGCTAATGTAGAATAAAACGTGATCATCGAAAGGGTCATTGCATACAGTATCAGTTCGTTACGAATAGAATTAATTTAAGATGAGTACCGAAGCCTTCCATTCCGTGCCTTATCTGTCATTTGCATAGCTATTTGTAATCAACACTTACTACACTACACTTAGTATAATGTTAATTATGGTAGGGTAAGTGTTGTACGCTACTATTTATTGTATCTGTTGTTTTTTCTCATGTTAATGCATTAGTTTGATTTTTAACATGATATTACAGTAACTATTTTCCATCTGGTAGGACGGGTGCATATCTGCCACACAAGAAGTTATACATAGTGGTACCTTTAGTAGGTTTACTTATTTAATTATTTATTTATTAGTAAGTACATATATGGGTTACATACCTACTACTATGTATGTACTTTTCATAGGCAGTATGTACAGTTTCACCATATTTCACCAATAGGTATGCAATGTTAGCGTCTAAAAAGAGATAAATGACAATTGATAATAGAAAGAAGAAAAAAGAAATAATAATAATAAGTACTAAAATAACAATAAACGTAAAATAACGGCCATCTCTTAACTTAATAAGTACTGTCTGCTTGATGGCAAATAGCAGTGCTGATTTTCAATTGGATGAGACTGATAGCGCCATATTTCCCAAAAAACAAATGGAAAACTGAAATAATTAAAGAACAAAATATCCACTACTACGACATATAGAGTAATCCTCGAGTTTTGTCTTTGCGGGATAGTGGGAGTTGCATAAGGAGTGACTGTCACCAAAAAGGTATTTATGAGAATCGGCAACATTAAACTCGCTCGCCGCACCTCTCAAACGATTAAAGTAATGCCAATGAACCAGAGAGGACAGAAATGAATTGGTAATGGACTGCTGAGACGAGGTCTCGGGTTCGATCCCAGGTTCACCATGGCACACACCAACGACTTTTCGATGCTTTTCGAAGTGATGTGTGTATTTATCGCAGGTTTATACCAGTACCAGTACCAGTACCAGTTTAATGGCAATAGGCTCGCCACCTATTACATTGGGACCTAAACATAAACTGGCGAAATGTGGGTGCTAGCACCTTCCACCCTTCGGTAATATAGACAAGAGCTTATGAGAGTTTATAAGATGTATTTTGTTTGGTAGTTTAAATGTGGAATTTTGTGTGTTTCAAAATCATCAATGGATCGATCGATCAAGCCTGAATAAAATAGGTAATATTACTTTTAAAAGGTGGTGGTAAACCCCAGTTACTATTAAATGAAATACAGTACTAAACGACTGTATTATATTTCTAAACTGTTGTGTTAACTAAGTTCAAATTTGTTTTCATGCAAAAGCGCCGCATGTTCGTGACTTTGCCGCAGAAGAGACGATTAAGAAAAGTAATTTATTTTTTAATACAGCTTATAAGATATTCTAAATATTTGGTTAGTATTAACGGACTTTTAATATTTTACGGCTCAATTTAAAAATAAATCTTTGTATAATTAATAGATTTCTGTTTTATTGCCATATTCTTTGACAGCTTGGTTTTTAATATAACCTTTCATTCATACATATTTATAGAAACTTTGACGCCTTAATGCGTCCGCGTGTTCTCGGTTAACTAAGCCACTAACTTATTTATTTATTTATTTATTAGGCACATCAACAGATTATGTACATTACATTTCAAAGTAAAATAATAGGTTTTATGGACTTATATCTAGTACATAACCCAATTACAGATATGCACAGCGTTCGTAAGCCTAACTTAGTTAATTATATCTATTACTGATGAAATAATTGAAATAAATTGACTTAAAATGACAATTTCACTAGCAAAAGTTAAACGTGCTTATATTTTTCTTGAATTTTATCATTGTAAAATAAATTGAAAAGTGTCCATTTCACACAGGTTTCTATAGTATCCTTGGGAGACCGAAAATATTGCGAAGGTGACAGCTATATTGTCTATATCATATAAGTGAAAAAATTAAAGAATAAGTAAATTTTTTGTAATTTTTTGTGATGATAGTTAAGATTAATAAGAATGTAAAGAAATAATGTACCAACCTTTATGACTAGTTAGCTGTAAGTATAAGTTGGTTAATTGAATAAATAAATAAATAAAATCATAGGACATTCTATAGATCCAACGTTATCTTTATTATTGTATAGGTACCTATAAGAAAGGTACACCATTCCAGACAAGCTCAAGTAGCTTATAAATGGTTTGCTTTCTACTTATTGAAAATGTTTGTTGTGAATGTTAATAAATAAAAAAGAAAATCTAAAGCCGAAGCAAGCATAGCGTAATTCGCTATTGTTATAAGATCTAGAATGCGGATAAATATACGATTCAAAAACACATTACCTATTCATAACAACACCCAGACCAATGCAAATATTGAATCGATCCCGCGTAGCAGTTAACCTTCTACCGCTAAATTATCATTTCAAATTGAAATGTCGAAAATTAGATATTAATAACACCTCTACTTATCTTTTCCAAATTAAACAGGCGTAAGCTGTATGCTAATTATTTACATCAAAACTGGACCAATTTTCTGAGTACCTTGTAACATTATATGGCCGTCTTATCAATTCGATGCAGAGCAAGTTTCATTTTATTGCAGACCCTTTCTGCGTCATCCACGGTATGCCTACCTTGTCATATCTCTTATAGAGTCGTAAATGCCAACTGGAGACCTCCCATAGAGTGAATGGTGCTGTTGGTTCAGTAAACTGATTATTAAGGCTTTTTATATCGATTTAAAATTGGAAAAGTGAATGTCCATACGGGACTTGAACCCACGACCAGTGTCTCACAAGGAGAATGCTCTGATCACTGGACCACGTTCAAAGTATTCAAAATTTTCCTTCAAGTTTTAAGAGGGAACGTCACATCTCGTCCGATCGTCGATTTTTGCTCTGAAGGTCTATATGTAACTTATTTTTAGTTGCAATGTTAAAAAAACTCTTCAAAAAATTGCTATTTGCTACACTCCTTTAAACTTGTGAATCTCTTCAGTATTGGTGCCCTGGATATTTTTTGGCGGTTTGATACCCTAAGTCAATAATTTGGGGTTCTTTAAGAAAGACATTGAAAGACAACAGGTGAACTCCGGATAGAGTATCATTCACTGAAACATTAGTCTCCTCTGTATATTTAATGAGATTTTGATGAAAGAATGAACAGCCCAAAAATAACCTTTATAGGTAATTTGCTTGCACATTTGCAAAATGTCAATAGTCTAACAAAAGCTGGACAAACCGAACAGGGTTTATTTTTGCCGGACACGCAACCAAAATGACGGACTATGTAGACTTTTTTCTGACCCCTGGCAACTCCAGCTACTGTCATCCCTTCCCCAGGTATATTTGCTATACAAGAAGTACAAAAATCCCTACAGACTCCTAGACTATGACCTAAAACCAATTGTCAACAGCAGTCATCATAAAACCTCAGCTCGCAGGCTCAGCCAGGGTTATCAGTACGATAAAAACCGGCAACTACCGACGTGACGTGTGGCTTTGGTTGTACAAACGTCGTTACTGCTTTACTAAATAAATCGTTAACGCCGCGTGAGCTAAACGCGAGATACGGCACGTAATGTTGCAGATGTTGGGATGCTGGATGTGCCTACCTGCAAAATATAAGAGAGGTATTGTTGATTATGTGGTAAATTTAGCTGTCAAAATACTGCTTATAGAAATGTAAGAGGGGTGTTGTTGATTATGTGGTAAATTTAGTGGTAACAAACGGAATAATATGAGACGATATCAGTGCGAGAGAAGGAAAACTCAAAAAAAAAATTGTACCAACCCATCTGATCAGCGTGGAAACAGTAGGCTAAAGCATCCCAATATTGGGAGAAGCCTATGTCCAGCAGTGTATTAATAAATTATATACACATAAATATGTAGATAGAAACAAGAAATTATCCGGTAAAATTGTGTTTTGGGTATGTGTTGGTAAGGTTGATGTGGTAAACGGTGAAGCAGGCTTGCGTTGAAGTACCTAATCTATTCACTCTAGTCTTGAAAACTTTCAAGTTATAGCTATTCGGTTACTTGGACTGCACTTGGATGTCACATACTTATTAGTTAGTTAGATAGTTAGTTAACTAATATTTGATAATCGTATCGTAGGAATTCACTTCCAGTACCTCTCAATATCTGTGTTCAACCTAAAACAGTCTCAGTTTACCAAACAAACTAAAACACGGAATTATTGGTGTTTTTCGTATTGTAGATAGTCTAACATTGTATGCTTTGTTGAGTAACAACCGAGAAATTATGTAGCGGTGATTTGTACTCGTTGGTATTAAGATGAAATGTGCCGCATATATTATAAGTTGGAATAGATTATGAGTTGATTTATAATTTATGGTTTAACAATTATGAGTTGATTTTGTGTGAATATATTTTGAATGGAAATTTAAATAGTTTTACCTGTTAGTAATTCTGTATGAAAAATTAATTGAAATTGGTTTGTTTTCACCTAAATTGTAATTACAGCATTGATTTAATATTTTGTATGGGACTTATGGACCACAATACATTTATATACAAAATTAATTGACAGTTGACAGTGTATCCTTAAATAGTTATTTGTGCAACAAGAGAGCAAAACTGTTTTTTGCTGCGAGTGCTGATTTTGAATCCTGAGCAAGCGAGGGATTCTAGGATTGAATCACGAGCGTAGCGAGTGATTCTACTGTAGAATCCTGAGCGTAGTGAGGGATTCAAATGCACGAGATGCAAATAATTTTGCTCTCGTGTGGTACACATTACTTTTCACTTCAGCAGCGAGAACACATAAGAAATATTACTTAGAAGATAATGCAACACTTATTAACAGAACATAACACCTATTATTAATTAAAATAATGCTGAAAATTTTAAAAGTTAATAATTAATCTAATTACTTATTGCTGTTCTGCAAATTTAAAGTTGAAAGTTAAAAGTTAAATTTTATACCTACCCGTTATTTTTAAGGTGTGTTCAGAAACAGCGTACGTGACATTTTATTTTTCATATGTTGATAATAGTAATCATTATAAATACTTATGCATTACTTATTTTGGTATTCTATAACATTACATAATTATTAAATAATGTAAATAAAATACATGGTTATTCTTTTACAAATATCTTTCAAATTTAGAATTTCGAAATAGGACCTTTGGCGTGCCATAAATTAAAAAAAAAACCTTCAAAATACTTGTGTTTGTCACTCGAACTTTTTTATGGACGGCCAAGAGACAGAGTGCAGTGTATGTAATTTGAAAGTTATTCGCGGAACAATTCTTTTTGAATCTATGGTTGGCACTCTTTATTGAAAATTAAAAAAAAAAATTTAAAAGCTACTTTGTCTCACTGAGTGAGCAAAATCGCATTTTGCACACTGTTTTTACGCAGCAAAACTCACTTGTTTGAGCTGCTGTGGTGAAAATAATATATTTGTGCATGTGAGTGATTATACAATTTAACATAACAATATACCTAAACATTTTTTTCTATTTGTTGTACCATGGCTGAGGGTAACCTCACAAGCCGATGTGACCGATTTTGGCGGGTTTTTCACTTTAAACAGTTGACATTTAGTTTAGTTTCAGAACGAATTACATTCATATTATTGTTAGTTGATTTTATAACTATACTTATTAAAGGTAAGATTACTGTGTTTAGTTTTAATTCTAATTATATTTGTGCAATACACTCCAGAGTATAATTTCAAAAACTGTTTCCTTCGTACAGATAGCGAGCGTAATATCACGCTTGTATGTGTGTTATTGGATAAGCAGTAAGCACTGTAATAGCTAGCTAGGGTTATTGTAGAAGGAGATTATCTCAAGACGGGTAACAATGGAATTAGCTAAGAATGCTATCAAATTTAAAACTAGATATTGTACCATAGGTAATCCCAATTGTATTTGTAGGATGGAGGTACAATCAGAGCATAAGTAGGTTTATAATAATTTTATTTTTTGTTTATACTTTAAATTTTTTTATAAATTTACAGATGAGACTTTCTGAAGTTCAGGCGAATGTCATACATCGAAATGTAACCATTTTTTACGGATTATAATCAATCACTATTGCAGTCCACGGATGTATAATATAGACGTTAAATAACTATTATGTTGCTCGCAACTACGCTCGCGCGGATATCTGATCCCGTTCCCGCTCCTACTTCGCTTCCCAATAAATATACCTACATAAAAAAATATGGGAATTAGCCAGCCATCTACGAGTTATGCGCTTAGCAACATATTTCGCGATTCATTTTCATTTATACAGACAGATAAGTAAACCAATCAAGAAATGTACCTATTTATTTGTGAAAGTTCCAAAAATATTTTTACAAAGTAATTATTTATTTATTTCAATGACAAGTTGACTTAATGTATTAATATTTAGTAATAGTAGGTACATCTCCAAGCAACGCCTAGTTCCAATCGAAAATTTTCTTTCCCAAAAATATGTAGATTAGAGATTTTTCACCGACCTCCAAAAATATAAATAAATTTATATGGGTATGGCTGTAGGTACCTACAGTATGTAACACGAGTATTCATATACAGTATGTTGTTAAAAAATGATAATAAACATCACACGTTAGAAAACTTAAAACGGCTGGGGCCCGCAGATAGCGCGATACGCCTGGGCGCGCGCGATAACTGGCGCCCGCCCTGCGACGCAAGACACTGCATCTGTTAGACGCAGTCGCCCAGGGGGTCACCACACGTCACGATTTGTGCGGACATTCCGTTTGTCATTTGAAGGCTTCAAAATAGCACTAGGCTCGATATTTATAACGTACCTGCATGAAATTTTGATCCCGTTTCCGCTGTCAAGTATTTTCATATGTATTCACCTTTTAAACTTTCTCTGGACTTCCACAAATAATTCAAGACTATAATTAGCGAAATCGGTCCAGACGTTCTCAAGTTTTAGCGGGACTAACGAACAGCAATTCATTTTTATATATACTAGATTAGCTTATCGCCGTTCACTACTGGACACAGGCCTATTTAGGAAGGTTTTGGCTTACTGCAACTACGCTGGCAGGCGCTGCAGGCGGGTTAGTACTGGATTTTATTGTTGCAGTAAATCTGTGCTGAATAGGGCATTACAATTTTAAAGATACATCGGCTACCTAGAATGTTGTAGCTTGAGTACGTTTGGATTAAGCACTCTCAAATCAGAAGAAATGAAGAGTAACTTTATTATATTTTTGTTTTAATCGTCAAAAAGTTCACTTATTATAAGAAACTAAAAATTTGGTACTCAATAAAATACGGTAAAACGGAGTCAAATACAAATTCTTCCGTAAAAATACAAACAATAACCCCAAGACTCCCTTTCATCGCTGTCCTTGCTCGCCATCTGATATAATTTATCATCAAACTCTTCATCATTTATTCTTTCACCAATCGAATTCCAGAAAACAAGTCAAATTATGCACATGTCCCAGTCTCGCCGCGGACATGGGGTCCCTATCAGGGGGGTGTGAGGCGTCCGAGCTTGGTACGGCGACCCGTTATCGCGCCCAAACACCCGCCGTATCGCCCAACATTGTATCTCTCGGGTTTTGTGCACTATTCTATGAATTTTGATAAAGATATGTCCCACAAACTATGCGATTTAACATCTAGAAATACTAGAATATACTGTGAATTATTATCTTTTTCTTTTTAAGATTACGATTCGGCTACTATTGCGATTGGGCAAGAGAGTGACCGATGTGTGCAAGTAGTTCTATCTGCTGAACAAATTTCTGAACACGCTGTGTAAGTGATGGTGGCTGAATAAGTGATGGTTTGATTTATGATTAACAAAATTTAGCTGTCCTGGGAATCAAAACTATGAAAGTTTCAGCACCCACATTTCGCCAGTTTATGTTTAGGTTCCAATGTAAAAGGTGGCGAGCCTATTGCCATTAACCGGGCAGTTATAAAGCTGCGATAAATACACACATAACTTCGAAAAGCATCGAAAAGTCATTGGTGTGTGCCATGGTAAACCTAGGATCGAACCCGAGACCTCGTCTCAGCAGTCCATTACCCATACCACTAGGCTACCGCGGTTACTATAAAAGTATTTATATAATTTACCAATGTCATACTACTATACATAACTTATAGCCGAATTTATGAATTACTAAAAAGTTTAACTTGAGATATAACTAGGTACTCAGTGCCGAAGTTTTCAATACACGAGTATGTTTTCAATTTCACTTAAAATATAATGCATTTAAATTTACGTTTGACGTCACAAGCTATAACCCTTCGTCTGCTATCGGGAGTGCACTGGCGCGATAAGGCGACACCCCGCATGGAGCCTCATCGCGATCCGCACAGATACTGTACGGGCCGTAAACGGATCGGCGTTTGAAAGAAATTGATATGGTGCGCCAGTGGTCGTTTAAAAGTGTTAAATTTTGAAACTGTCGGTTGTAAATTTATTTTATATATACACATAATATCAATATGCAATAAGTTTACAGGAAATTATGACTTATTGATTGCGATTTGATGCTTTTGCAATTATAAACAAGGCTACAGAGATGATTTTTTGGGATGAGTCAAACCATTATGACACTTAGAAGTTTTGTTGACTATTGGCCTTTAAAGTCAGTAATCAATTTTTACTGTGAATTAAATATAGATAGGTATAATTATTTATTATAATATCAAACAAATTTACTTTCTATTTGTAAAAAATAGATGTTTTTATAATTACTTCTAAATTAAATAGCGGTGACCCCCCGTCGAGAATCCATTTTTTATTTCTGAATCATTAGCTCTTATTAACATTAGCTCTGGTTGTTTTTGAATTTGATCGTCTAAAAGTATAAAAATCGCAAAGATTCGCTAAGATTTTAATATAGATACATTCATTAGTGAAATAAAAATATTTTAAAATACGTATATTAGTACTACCATTTCAGATGGTGTTTTAGATTGTAAGTGTTAAATGATATTCGGGTTCTATACCAAAGTCATCTGCAAATCAGTACATTGGCAGATTGAGGGACGAAGCTCTACCATAGGCTTTACTTCGGGACTCGTGGCTTAGATGGTAGACGCTCCCAAGGGTCATCCCCAAAATGTAAGCTTTGGATACAACTGGACTTTACCCTCAGATTAGAAATAAAGACGTTGTAGAAATTAATGATATTTTTGATCAATCATTCAAAACCAAGTAAGAAAAAATACGTATGTATTTATTATAACAACTCGCAATAATTATGATCGTAAGTGCTTATTTAAATGTGGTTATTAATTTTATAACGTAAGTAGTGGACCGGCTTTATGAGGCGGAGTGGAGCGGAGTGCAAGAGAGTTCGGAAGTGGGTATTAAATCGTTTTATTAGTCGTCGCCGTCGCGTACGGCGGGTTAAGTCAGTAGATCTGAGGGGGGTGGTTTTAGATGCTATTGAGATATTATTAATATGTTTATGTATAGTCGACAAAGTACACAGTTTACACTTTTTATGAAATGTTAGTGTGTATACTTATACTATTTGTTAACGGTATGTAAAGAACTGGCTGCTAGCTGAAACTTATTTTTAGATTTGCTATTATTGGAAACTATAACCTTACATGTTACAGTTTGGTACATGAAGTTAATAGTGATATTTAGAGGGATATACATAATGACATACATGTATATCTTTACACAAAACCTAGGCGTGAGAAAGCGACAGAGTATAATTATATAAACCTGTCAACTTATCATATGTAGTGGGCTGTCCAAAAAAGTGCAAATCTAAATTCATTTGACAGTTAATATTCGGTATTGTGATAATGTATAATATGTTAATGTATAATATATTAATGTATAATGTAAAGTTTTCATGTATAACATGTATATATTAACAAAAAAAGTATCTTAGCATGTTTATCCGCATACTAGAACCCATAATACAAGCTAGTTAAAGTAGTGGTAGTAATATTCCTAGAATATTAAGTTATTTAATGAGGCGACGTAATGAGGAATGTTGCTTTATTAACGCTAGTAATAATAACGTTATAGTTCGGTGATAACGGTTCACAAACTGACTTGAGATTTTATATTCCTTACCACAAACAATTATCTTCAGGTTTTATTTTATTGGTATTTACTCGAGATAAAACGTTTATCCATCCACGAAGTTTATCTCGAAATTTATAATAAAATACCTAATTATGATCTATCAATAAAGTGTATCTACGAAATCTTGACATGTGTCTAATTAAAATTATATACTAATTGAATAGTATGTGTCCGTTTATCAAACTGATTTACGATACACTGTACACAATATTTTGATAGCTAACCGTCGTAAGAAAAAAGTCGTTTTAATAAAATCGAATAGAATTTTTCGGAAGGAATAAATTTAAAAGATAACAAGTTGATGAACATGAAGTATCTATATATTAAAATAGCCAAAGATAAAACAGATATTTCCTGTTTTGTTTTGTTAGAACTTAATGAGATTTCATGCCATTCATTGCAATAAAATTATTTTTAACGGATTTAATTGCGATTGCATATTTGATTTTATGCTATCCACTAAAAACAGTTATTTTAATGAGTAACGCTTGCGTAAATTTTTGACAGTAGGTAGTAGCTCTAAAAAATAGGTTTTCTTCTTCATCTTATGTTCTCAAATATTTCACAATAGATTTTGGTTTAACGCCAGTTATAAGAAGACTATAAAGTAGTAATGTTATATTCAAAAAGATTTATGCATGAGACTGACAACAACCTTAACTATATTGATCATTTCTGAAATAAAATAAGTCGAACTTAAACTTAATTAAAAAATATTGAAATGTAGACAATTTAAAAGTACTGTATGTTTATGCTGTATTGCAATGTCGTAGCATACTCTCCAAGACGTTAATTGGTAGCGCTTGTGCGGCTAAGCACTCAATTTATTTCCTTGTGATTTATACCATATAGCAAGGATTCAATTTCATTTAGCTGCTTGCTTTTAACATTTTCGGTTAGAATTTTTTCTTTCGGTATACCTATTTTTTGAGAAAGTGTCCGATTGGCTGCAATAGGCTTGCCCCCTATTACGTGGAACCTAAAATCATAGTTGGTGAAATGTGGGTGTTTAATACTCCTCTGCCTTTGGGGATTACGGACGTGAGCGTAAGTATCTGTGTATTTTCGTAGAGAAAAACCATTCCCGAATAAATCATAATAAAAACATACCTAAAAAGTTATTATAAAAACAGATCTCATTCCCTAACGCGATAACAGAGCATTTTCCGCTACCTTCTATTACTTATACTACACACCAAGTATGGTGTGAAATATAGGCAAGTCGAGCTCACGTTATCGGACGGGTGCACGCGGCGCTATCGAGCTCTGCTGATAACCGCCAGATCTGTGTGCGTGATGTATGTGCCTCGCTATACTTGGTAGTAGCAGGAGTATGTAAAGATTTGCAGTACACGGGTTACATGGCATAGCCACGTCGAACATAAAGTGTTAATTTAGGACTTTCACGATCGAATAAGGCAGGCTGTCATTGAGAAAGGTCTGAAGTACCCACTGGTTATCTGCAGAGGGAGACAGTACTATAAACTCAATATTATCTTTGAGTTATAACACTGACTCCATCTTAAAATATCTCGACACATTCGCTATTAAAATTGACGGGATATTTCCCATGATTGTTGGTTTTATGGAGTAACCAATATAAAAGAAAACCAAATGTTTTAAATATTGTTAACTTGCTGTTGCAAGCGACGCAGCCCGCGTAAACTTCAGATTCCGTTCCCGCTGCTGCATAAAAACTTTCCTTAGAGTTTAAGGAATATATAAAAAATGAATTACTGAAATTGGTAGGTACAGCCAGCTTCGAATTTTGTGCTTAGCAACATATTTTGCGATTCATTTTTATTTATATAGATACCAACAGCTTGCCATCACGGGTAACATGTGCTTATTGCATCTTCTAAATTCAAGTGAACTCATGTGCTTGTTGGTTTCTTCTTTTCGATTGCGCCAATATAGAATGCACTTCGTTGCAAAAAATATTTCGTTAAAAGTCTCAACAAATTAGATAAAAAATAATTTAACGGATTCTATCGCGATTAAAAATTTATTGATTCTTTTTTCAATTCATTTCGGTTTCTATTACCAGTCTTGGTCTAATTCAATTAATTGTCTTCACTCTCCGATAGAGTGTTCAGCGCATCGATTACAATGCACTCCATAATTTAACCCGTTGAACGTAACACCAACCTAATGAGACGTGGTATCTACGACCGCTCGGTTGCACATACTATCGCCAAATTGTTCGCACGTTAGCTTTGAAGGGTTAACTGGCTTGTGATCCGGCTTCCGATTTGAACAGGTTAGGTACTCAGATCCCTGAGGATGTGAGGAACTTGACATGATAATTACTCTTGCTGTATTTTAGAATAGGTAGGGATATTTCTCTGACTTTATTTTTTCTCATACAGGCCTGGTATTTATTTATGATTTATATGGTACTAGCTGACCCGCGCAACTTCGTTTGCGTCACCTCGTTTTTGCAACAACCGTATCTGTTGGTCGTAGCATGATGTTATATACATATAAACCTTCCTCTTTAACCATTCTATCTATTAAAACAAACCGCATCAAAATCCTTGCGCAGTTTTAAAGATTTATACGGACATAGAGACAGAGAACGCGACTTTATTTTATACTATGTAGTGATAAAACTTATCTGAACATATTTTTCTTTCCTCCTTTTTTATATAATTTATTGTAGCTATAACTAATTTACCTTATATTTAAACCACATCATATTAACATACTTTAGTCTTTAGACTAAAGATTTTTCTTAAGTGCACACGCGGTTTAATAGTAAAGCGGTTACCCGTATAAATAAAAGGACCAATACCTCTGAAAAGTTATTTCAATTTTACTTAATTTTACAAAGATTGCCATACAAGCTCTTGTATATAGAAAGATATAAGGGCGTTCATTCACGACACAATAAACAGCTACCCACGATGCGACATTGTCGTGTCATTCCGCTAAATATCGCGCGCGTCCCGCGTGCAATCGCGCCGGAGGATCGCGCGACGCGCGGCCACCCCGCGCGCGATATCGAGATAAACGCCGCATGTCACACCGACGCGAATGTGAACATCGAATGTTGTTATTACAATTGCATCGACTAATTTTATGATAATTGAAACATATACATTAAATAAAGTAGTTTTTCATAGTATGCAATGCAGTAGCTTCAACTGTCTTTTAGTTACGACCTTTTAAACTACTTGAAAGAATTTAGTGCAGTTTCCAGCAACAGATAGAGTGATTAAAGAGGTAGTTATGTATTTATGTCGCGGGAACAGCTCAAATAATCAATTAGCTCATCGGCCTGCTGGATATAGGCCTCCCAATGTTGGGAAGCTTTGTTCTACTATTTCTACGCTGGCCAGATGGGCTGGTACGAGGTTTTATTTCGACTTTTCCTTCTCTCGTAGTAATATCGTCCGCGTATTTTTCCGTTCGTTGCCTCTTACGTCTGCCTTCATATAGAGGAGAGGTGATATTCTTTCTCCGTCACACCACGGGAGCTTCACTTTTTATAACTTTTCCAATTACAAAAGACAACGATTGACAGGTCCCGAGTTCAAATCTAGGTTATTATACTATCAATGTGAGCCTCCTTCTAACAGTAACTAACCTTCCTAACTATAGCAGAGAGGAAGAATAATAATAATTTTGACAGGTACTAATGTTACAAAAAAATCACGTAACTTGTTTATTCTCAAATAATTACAATTTTGTCATTGAATTTAATTTATATTTCGTTATATTTTTCACATAACTGTGTAACACACATCCATATACGCAAACTTTACCAACATCAAAAATCAATTCCAATCTTATTTCAATGTAATAACAACTATTTTCCTTTGTTCCCATCTTTGGTTTGTCAGAAGATTTGTTTGTTCGTAGAAGTGAAGCCTTACCTCACGACCTCCGAAGATAACAATTTTGAATATAATATAGGATTTCACAAAATGTGTTTGGGTTTGAGTACATAATAAGTAAAAACATGATTTTATGTGCTTTTTTACCCCATCAAGATTTTGAGGGACCATGTTAATTTCATCTGCAAGTTTGTGCATCTCATTGAATGTCGAGGACCTGATGCAGGTTTTATCAATTGGGAGGTTTGACTATTGTTGCACACCAAACATTAAAAAAATAAACGCCGTATAACCACAGTATACAGCGTACATTACGCGCGGTGAACAGGCCACCGTGTTAATGAGCGTTGATAGCGTGCCATGTACAACGAATGCTACAATCTGATTGTAGCAACAGGTGTCTAATGTGAACTTAGTTATAGGGTCATTAGGAGCATCAGAACTAGGTTTTTGAGCAACGTAAAGGAAGTTAACGGACTGCTACTTACTGCAGTTGTAGTTGTTGTGGGTTTGGTTCCCGTTTAATGCGACAAGCGTCAATGTTTAAGGCGTCGGCATTACGATTGAAAGGTCCCGGGATCGAACCCTCGCTATAAAAACGATTGCTTATAAAGACGATTGTTTGTATAAATACATAACTAGTTGAAGAATTTCGATTCTGCGGTTATGCATGAAGTAGTTAGATAAGATAAAACAAATTGAATTCCTGAAAATCTGTTCAGCTATTTAGATGTGGCGGTGTGACAAATATGCAGACATAATTTTAGATTCAGATACTGTTAGTATTATTAAATTGCAGGTATTTGGGTTTCGAGATCTAAAAATAATCATATCATATCATAATATAAGTTATATGTGTATTTATCGCAGGTTTATAAGTGCCGGGTTAATGGCAATAGGCTCGCCACCTATTACATTGGGACTTAAACATAAACTGGCGAAATGTAGCACCTATGCTAGCACCTCTGCCTACCCCTTCGAGGATATAGGCGTGAGTTTATGTTATATTATGTAATCATCATCATAGTGTTAGAACCGGTTGCATTTGAATGCACTTTAAAATCTTTAGAAGCAGGTCCTGGTACCTCTTCAACTTTTTTTTCCGTGCGCAAAATCACCACGGATATCGCCACCACCAAAATCGGTGGAGGTGATTATGATATTCTTTGACCGTCACAACACGGGAGCTTCACTTTTTAAAACTTTTCCAATAATAAAAGACACCGATAGAGAGGTCTCGAGTTCAAATCTTGGTTATTATACTATTGATGTGAGCCTCCTTCTAACAGCAACTACCCTCCTAACCGAGGGAGACCGAGGGACTAAGGGACCTAAAAGAGGGAGAATAATAATAAATTTGGTAAGTACTAACAATATTACCGAAAAAAATCTAGTGACTTATTAATTTTCAATTAATTAAGTAAGTACAATTGAGATCCATCCAAGTACATCTAAAAAAAAGGTCTTTATATTATTACAGCAAGGAATCTTAAGTATTTATGGCGTTGTAAAAGACTGCATCCTGTATACATATATGAAGGTTAAGAAGTAAGAGTGACGAACGTTGTCATCTCCGCAGCTGCGCCACAGTGGGGCGACGATCGCGCGATACGAGTGACAGACGGCCGCGATAGTCGCACGCGCATGTACGGGGTGGCCATATTAACATAACGATATAAATTTGATTTACATTGTTGTTTCATTGGGCATATAACATTGGGAATGAAATTATCTTTAATATATGTTTTTAATGCTGTACCTAATACTAATAACAGCTGAAGGTGGTGGAAACTAGAGATTCCTGAGTAGAAAGTAAAAAGTGTATATCCTAGGCATTCTGCTGGGTAGCTGTTTTAATGTGTTTTTTTTACTAAACTGGGCACACAGACACATATGTACTAAATAATAGCGTAGTTTGCTTGTTTTACGAACTTTTAGGTGAAGCTTAGTGTATGTCCTTCTGGAAGTGAACAATGCATTTATTACAACAACTATTTGTTTAATTTAGAGTTTCAATTGGATTAATAATTAAATAAATTATTATATTTTTCATTAATAAAGGAACTTAAAAATATGATCTGACAACACTTGTGTTATTGTAGTCATTTGATCAAACTATTAATCGAAATTAATAAAGATTTCAGTTAATGCAGTTTGTATATCATTTTACATCCAACTTGGTTATAAAATGTCTTAAAAACTGGTATTCATTAATAAACATTAACATAATATTCTCATTAACAAAAAAAGAGGACGTGCAAAGTCAAACACATTCGATGATTTTTTAATGTTAGCAATCCCTAATAACAAAATGGCCACCCTATCGGAACAATGACGCGATAAACTCGCGGCAGTATTTTAAAATCGATGTTTTTATGAATCGATAATTTGTTCGGTGCGTTTTGGCGCGTCGTTTCGCGAGCCTATCGATTGTTATCGCGATGTCACAACGCTTTGTTTCGATTCGACCCCAACAAGGTCCATGTTTCGCTTGAAATGTGTTTCTTGCTAACGTACGAAACGATACTATCTTGACCAGAGACACAAACTTTCTTTCGTCGTTCCAAATTTGAATTGCCCGCCATTTTGAACTCTGTCTCTTCAATGTAAAGGTTGTTATGGACATTCCGATTTTGTTTTAGTAAGTTTGTTAGCATGTATCTGTCCTTTTCATATGCATGCCAAGCCGTCTGGTTTCAGGTGTGTTCGATGCTTAATATTTGATACGTTCTTGTTCTGGAGAGGTCCCGGGAATGTGGTTTCTGACAGTATGCCTGAACTTGTAGTGTTCGTTATATATTTCATTTTTTTCTCTGAAGACATTCATTTAGTGTTAATTGGTGAATCGATCGAGACTTTTGAACACCAAGTATTTTAAACGTAACGTGTTTTGATTTCGAAATTCGATGTCAGGTTGAATAACAAAATAAGGATCTTTCATACATCAAATAATCACCATAACCGTTTGTTTATTCGTTTAAACTGTCCAATAAGTTTCGTAAATACGACTTTGTTGCCCAGTGAAACACATACCTACATTAGCACTACTTATCGAATCCTATTGTATTTTCAAAGCCACCTTGTGTATTGAAAAAATAACATTTCATCAAATTGGGACACTCTTTTAGGAGAAAATCATATATGAATACAAGGATAAGGACAAGCAAAAGGACATAAACGACATCTACAAAAAATCAGCTTATGAAGTTGACATCAGTCATCATCATCAGTCATGACTAAACATAAAATTATCCTTAGAGGAACAAAATGTGCGAGAGACATACGTATGTATAATAACCATCGTGTTGTGTTCCCGCCGGTAAGTAGGGTGGCCAGAGCTCACTGTACCCTCCCTTCCCCTCCCCTTCCTAGCCTCCCCACCCCGTCCCAGCTCTCCCCCTTTCCCTTCAGGGTGGGCAGCGCGTGTGTGACACCCTTAGTGTTGCACACGTTCATAGGCCACGGTGGCCGCTTTCCATCAGGTGGGCCGTGTGCTTGTCTGCCACCTACGTAGTATAAAAAAAAAAAAAATGTTTACTTAAAACCTTGGAGTGAGAAAGTGACAGAATATCAAGAAACAAGTCACTGTCACTGACATTTTAATTAGTAGCGCGGTAATAAAGGAGGATAGAGCTATTTACTATGGTTGTCACTGTCGAATGCATACTGTTTAATTGCACATTGAAGACAGTTTAGCATTGACAATATTATAGGGACTAATGACAGCATACTTCAGTTTACGGAGTTGTTATTCTAAAGGGTTTTACCTTTCCTCATACCTTTTGGTCATAAGTTATATATAAAAACTAGATAGCTGGCGGGATCGCTGGCATTGCAATAAGAAACTCTTTCCACTTTGAACTGTCAATGTCAGTTAAAAAATGTTGCTTTCTACCGTCGCGATTTTTGCAGTTTATTCATCGTGTTGCAATTGATGCACGTGGGCGACTCCCAACCGAATAAATAAATGCTATCACCGCATCTCGAGATACGGAAGATATAATAGATTTCATTTAATTTCTTGGAAACTAGATATCGAAAATAATGCGACAGAAATAAAAAAACGGAGGTAGGACACGACGGTATCTCCCGTCCGAAATGAGCTGTCCAACTGGGGAAGTACCTCCGCCTTACAGAAGACCGCGGTCATAATAACCATCGTGTTGTGTTCCCGCCGGTAAGTAGGGTAGCCAGAGCTTACTATACCCCTCCTTCCCCTCCCCTTGCTAGCCTCCCCACCCCTTCCCAGCTCTCCCCCTTTCCGTTCAGGGTGGGCAGCGCGTGTGTGACACCCTTAGTGTTGCACACGTTCATAGGCCACGGTGGCCGCTTTCCATCAGGTGGGCCGTGTGCTTGTCTGCCACCTACGTAGTATAAACAGATGCTTATCGGTTGGATGCCGAAATTGGACGCGGCGTGCGGTCTTCCTCACTCGATAAGCAAACGCCTTAAAGGGAAAGTTTGCTGTTTCTAATGTTTATTCCAAATTTAGAATTAATATTTGGCTTCCGCGTAATCTGAGATTACGGATCAATTCGCAGTTGATCGATAGATAGATAAGCATAACGGTAGATTCGATTCAAATTTCGAATCTGACGCAATTTTTTTTTAACACCTATATACAATTGCGTCAGATTTTTTCCGCGAAATGTGTGCTTTTTCTTGGGACTAGTTTATCGACAGGTTTTTTTGTACCACTTTGAGGTAGAGACGGTCCACCTGATATAAAGCGGTCACCATGGCCTATGAACGTTTGCAACACCAGGGACGACACACTCGTCCTACCTAACCTTTTTTAAAAGCACCATTTTTCAACTTCTATAAAGTTATTCCCATTATTCGCCAGCGGTTTTGTTTTATTTTTCAAATGTTGTATTTCATGCACCCTTGTGAAATAAAGTCACCATTCTCAGTTTCTTTTTAATGTCCTCTAAAGTCTGAAAGGTCCTCTGCAGGAGGCAACGGTTCAGTTTTTCCTTCGTGTTGGAGGCGTTACATCAATAACTTATCCTGATTCCAGTTTCCTGTTCTCTTTCATTTCAAGCATTTGCAAACCTCCGTAACTTATTGGCACCAAATTGGATTGGCTCAAAGGACTAATAGTATTAGCTATCATACTACTATTTTCTAGTATGTATAATTACTGCATTAGTAGCGTTTGGATTTTTGCAGTTATTCAAGCTATTTGAAATTGATATGTATAATAATACTTTCATACAAATAATAAAGTCCATAAGCAAGCTTTTTAAGACTTAAACGCATCTATTTATGACATTAAATAAAAATAGGAAGGGATAGATAATTTATACTTGCTGTTTTGAACGATAATGTATGTATGTGTTTAAAAGGTTACAGTACGTGTGTGTATGAGAATATATGTGGGCGTATCGCGACAGAAATCTTAATTTACAATGGTGTTCTTTGTACGATGTGGACCTGTCGATGACAGATGTAGCTGGTGATTGAGGTATGGGCTCTGAGAGTAACCTCTTTTTTAATTTTTTTTTATATCACTTAGGTGGTAAACAAGCACACGGCATTGACGGAAAGTGGTTACCGTGCTCTATAGACATTTGCAACACCAGAGGCTCACTCGTGCTGCCGACCATTTTGCGGGGAGGAGAGACTTTTTAATAATGATGATGAAAAGTGGAATATCTTGATGGTATGATTAAGATAGTGAAAGGGTTGCTAAAAGATTTCTGTAATGCAGAGACTTTCCACGAAAGAAGATGGACGAAACAGATTAATGAGGTGATGGGTAATAGGCAGATTAAGGGATAACTACTTCTTGCCAAGATTATCCACAATTAGTTGCTCACTAAATTGTGGATAATCTTGGCAAGAAAACTTAAAAAAAAAAGAGTTAGATGAAGAGAAAGGTATATGTCATTTTTGTAAGTGGTAAGATGCTCTCTAGGCAGCTAGCTAGGCATAGGCGATATCGCAGCACTTAGGGCAGTTAGGGCTCCTGTAACGACTGCCATAGATGTTCGTATGACAACCGGGACTGACGGCTTAACGTGCTGTCCGAGGCACGACCAGACCAGTGTAAATAGCCATATTCATGTATATATTATGGCTATTTGCATGCTATGTCTATATGGAGGGGACGTAGTGAGCCTTTCCGAAGAGCGAAACCTATGGTCGGGCCCTCTCCGTGAGTAGCGGCGCTGCCGTAAAACAAATTACTACACAACGATGGCAATTCAAAAATGCCGTCGATTCGGCATAAGAAGATGTATGTTAATATTTGCACAGAACGGGAATCTAAACTGCGCCTTCTAGCTTGGCGTTTCGTTCACTACCGCCGCTAAGCTGTCACATACCTGTATATATGTATGTGTAACAAAAAGGTCAACGATTCCTACCTTCGTGTCGATATTAGATAGGACCTCTATTTATGAAGAATTCCGAGAATGTTGATTCCAATTTGGGTTCGATTGGAAATGTGGTTTTGATATCACAGAATCTGTTTTAGTGGACTCGCAGTGGCATCTATAGGGCGATAATGTCGTCTTGTTACTTACGATTGTAATAACATATTTATAGGATCGTAGTTTTGAGATACTTTGTGGAAATTAACTAATTAAAATAATCATGTTCTTACGGTTGTGAGGCGTCGTGTGGGGTGTGTATACGGTTTTGCTGTCGGCTATAACATCAGAAGTGACGCTCGATAAATTAGTACAAGGTGCATGCTTGACCGGACCTTATTTTATTAAAAATGATGGTCTATATCATGGAAAACAAAATACAAGTGGAAGTGTGATGAAGTCTGTGCACGCGTGTCATGTGTATGTGTATTTACGTAACGAAGGATAAATTCGACAATATGAATCTTTTTGTAGGAATACGTCTAAACTTATTCGTAAATATTCAAGCTTGTTCGCTCCAAAATATGAAACGTTGTGAATACTTTTCTATCTATAGCAAAGTAATCGCTATTTTGAACGGAAAAGGTGATGGCAATATAGTTGCTACTATCTTAAAAATGGTTAGGTGTGTTTTCGTTTTGTAGTACGTGTGATTTGAGCTAATATGGCATTAACAGCAGTATTAAACCACCACTCAAAGTAATTATTTACTAGTAATGTACGATATTATTCACTTTTGTATGGGTGAGTTTGGTGACATCGGTTCCGCTACTGAACCTATCGTGTCGCATTTCTACTAGTTTTTACTGTTCTGTGGTCTATACTCAATAATAGTATTAAATAGAGCACTGGCTGAACATATAGACGCGAACAGCATGTCTCAAGAGCTAAGATACCTAATGCTCACAACCTTAGCAGATAACAGCACACTTCCTTGTAAAAAAGAAATGCTAAAAGGTCGGTTTCTACCACGGCTAACTAACGTTTAACAAAGATTAATGCCACCGATATATCATTCGCGACACGCCGAGGTGCGCAAACTTTCAACGATAAACTTTTTAAAGACTCAACTTGCTGGCTTTATATCGTCCTGAAAAATTGTGTATCTGCCTCACCCTGGGGGCACGCGATAAAAGAAAAAAAATCGCCCGAACCTTATTTGTTAAGCGAGATATTTGTCATGGGAGCCCAACTTTAGTAATTGCTCTCTGGGAACTTGACGGGCTAGATGTTTATTTTATGCTGAATGATAATACTATTAGTAATCAAGTTAAAAAAGTATACTATTCTTTAATTAAATTAAAGTTTACTGTAAACTTGTAATAATTCAATAAGCAATTTGTACTAATTAAGAATAGCGAAAAATGTCCGCATTTTTTTCTATAATAATTTGCATATCAGAATAAAATAATACTAAAAGTATACGAATATAATTCTAACCCGTTATCTATTGTAGTTTATTAACACAATAAATTCCAAGATATTTTATTACTATTTTACTCCACACTTTCTCACTAATTCCCACATTACACATTATAACACTATTATATATTATCATATTCGCATATTTATCTACGACTAGCTGTTCCCCGCGGTTTCACCCTCGCTGCTAAGCACCTGTTGGTCGTAGCGTGATGTTATATAGCCTATAGCCTTCCTCAAGAAATGGACTATCCAACACTAAAAGAATTTTCCAATTCCAATTAGTAGTCCCTGAGATTAGCGCGTTCAAACAAACAAACAAACAAACTCTTCAGCTTTATAATATTAGTATAGATATGTCTTCTAAAAGTAGACTTTAATAAAGTTTTTAACTAATTTTTTGCCGAGTTACGTAGTAGGTACGTTACGCAGATAAATTGTCACGCGATAAGTCAGAAGCTAAACGAGGTTAAAACATTAACGTGAGTTTAAGCACAGTTTAGTGTAACTTGTTGGTGCCTGCGGGCCGGTCGCTTGATGGAATGGTTGTAACAGTAAAGAAATGAGAGTTGACTCTTCGGACTTTTTTTTAAATTTAACGGGTAGGTTTTAAGTTCGTTACGCTGTTCTAGAAATTTATAAGGGTGGATTTATTACTGAGGACGCTCTATATAGGGTGGAAGGTAGGTATTGACTTTATATGGAGGGAAAGTGTTCTAAATACTTGAGATAGCGAACTTTACATATAAAAAGTTCATGCTTATTGGAGAATAGAATTGTTGGAGGAATCTGAGGTAGGCAGAGGTGAATTAACACCTATATTTCACCAACTATTTTATTCGGTCCCTTGTGATAAGAGATGAGCCTATTGCTGTATTCCGAACACTATTGTTGACTCAACCCATGCATCTGGGGCTGACTCTTGGGTGCACAGCCCAGAGTATACACTAAGTATAATATTATATTAATTATATATCTAGCATAATATATTAAATTGTTTAATATATTAATTACGTTAAATAATATAGTAGGCATATTTTACGAAAGAATACCTATCGAAAGACTATATTTATTCACTTTTACAATCTACATTTTACGCGCCATTTTATTATTCTAATTTCAAAAATAATAATTCATAGAATTTAGTCAACTCTTCACGCACAGATATCAACCGCAAAGTCCTTCGATAAATCACAGACTGCATAATTAAAAATCGAACCAAAAGGTAAAAATTGCGCGCCAAAGAAATCCTTTCGGCGGCTATTATCTAAAATATGAAAATGTATGTAAAGCCGGCCATGGAAGATGGTGCGACAATAAATCGTGAGACATCGGTATCGGCGCGTCATTAGCGCCAGAAGTAATTGTTCAGATTTGTCTTGCGGACGCCGCGGAGTGGGACGCTTTATCTGACTTTTTGACAAGATGTGGGCTGGCAAGATTAGAACCTTTTTAAGGGGTAGGCAATGTAGAAAACGAATGGTGTATTTTGTTAGGAGAGAATTGATAATGTAAGTGTTTAGACAATTAAAGGTAAAATGCCGACTGCAGTACACTACGTGATCAGGTACCCAAATACTGTTTACTGTGCAGTTTTATAACTATATTTTAAATAGGTACTAGGTAAGTATTTTTTGAACCTGCTGACACCATCTTCTTCTTTTAGTTTCTATGTGTACGACTGTTACGGATACCGCCCTCACCAAAGTCGGTTGAGGTCATTATGTCGGACTCGAACCCACTAAAACGCACGCCGTCTATGGGTCTTTGATTGCCGGAGGTGAGATTATACAAGACATATCTCTCGCACCCCGGCAGACTCGGGGACATCTCTTTGAAATGACCCCCTTCCCCTAATGTGGGAACCAAGGTGTCCCCATTTAGTCCCCAGATATGAGGGGCACTTTGCCTATGTGTACGACTGCCATCTTACTGAAATATTTCGAGCGATGAGCCTGAGGTAGACTTGTCAATTAGCTAATGCCATAGACGTATTTATGTACTTAAATGAATATTATAATTATATATGCACTAACCAGGAATTGAATCCTCGACATAACAGTCAGACACTCTACCTCCACGCCAAATAATAATTTTGGATAGATTCTTTTATTTTGAATAAAAAATAGAGCTGGATTGAAACAGGGCACCTCGTAGGAGTTAACCCAAGTTAATAGTGGGGGATTACCGCATTAGCCGGGCGATGTGTGATGTCGCCGATTGGAGTCTATCTAACGTGTGCTAATCTTGAGAATTAACCCCTATTTTGTTCTGTTTTCTTAATAAGGAATGTTTACGTTTGCCGATTTTTGTTTGATGCTGTCTGAAATTTAATATAATGACATTTAATGTTTAAAAAAAACCGTAGTAGCCTAGTGGTATGAGTAATGGACAGCTGAGACGAGGTCTCGGGTTCGATACCAGGTTTTACCATGGTACCTACACACCAATGGCTTTCCGATGCTTTTCGAAGTTATGTGTGTATTTATCGCAGATATATAAGTGCCCGGTTAATGGCAATAGGCTGGCCACCTATTGCATTGGGACCTAAACACAAACTGGCGAAATGTGGGTGTTCGCACCTCTGCCTACCCCTTCGGGGATAAAGGCGTGAGTTTATATTATGTTATGTTATGTTAATGTAGAATAAATAACTATATATAAAAATAACTACTAAAATATCATAATTTACTTTTAATTTATTTTCATTTACTAAAATGTATTAAACATTTTGAAAAGCAAGCATTAGTGTTAAAATCATATTTAAATAGGAAATAGACGAGGCTCCTTGGCTTAGTGGTTAGAGCGTTTCCTCTGTAAGGGAAAGAGCGCAAATTTGAATCCCGTCCAAGCATCACTTTTTCCATTTAAAAGTGATTAACTAAAATATTATAAAATACACGATTTGCCCAATTGTAATTTCTTTTATTGCCATATGTAATGTATTCAGAGTACTACCATGTGTCTTCGGCTTTGAGATATTTTCCCTAAGACTCTGTATATAGAAAGAAAGAAAGAAAGAAAAATGCGTTTATTTTTAATCTGCTGCAGCACATAACACAAGAAATTATAAACCAAACACCTTATGAAAACTAAATATCTTATAAAATAAAATTTGTAACGGCAACACTGCCCTTCATTCCCTCACTCATCAAGTCATTAATATTATTTTTTTTTGCAATCTGCATAAACTGCATTCATCAGTTACATTACACCATAGTTACACACTTTACGGACATAGGTATATATGTATGTATATTATTCAAAAATGTATTTCAATGTGTTTAGTGACTCTACTCACAAAACTTGTAATCATCCTTGCATTATGAAAATTGTACCATAGACTAATCGTTGTTTACATACATATTTGTAAATAACCATTCATTTCAAAGACATGCAGTTAATGTTTCCTTCATATATCTTATTTGACATGTCGTTAATAGACCTATAGCTACAGCTTCCAATACCAAGAAGATTTCTCACTAATGCGTTGCAGCGGCCATATTGGATGATGTACGCTGCAAATCGACTTACCTGAAAAGAATAAATAATTTATGAGAATTTAAATATGTTATTGAATATATATTATTGTGATATATTATGTTATTTTTATCGGCAGAGGGGAGAATGGTGTAATGAATACTGTTGTAAGGGTAATATGCATTTTATGTAATATTTTCAACGCAAGGAAAACGCAATAGCCTAGTGGTATGGGTAATGGACTGCTGAGACGAGGTCTCGAGTTCGATCTCAGGTTTACCATGGCACACACCAATGACTTTTCGATGCTTTTCGAAGTTATGTGTGTATTTATCGCAGGTTTATAAGTGCTCGGTTAATGGCTCGCCATATTGGGACCAAAAACGAAAAAACTGGCGAAATGTGGATGCTAGCACCTTTACCTACTCCTTCGGGGATATAGGTGGTAGTTTATTTTATGCTATAAAGATCACTGCATCGAAGCATTCAGTATTCCTACCTAAATTTGAAAATTTTTGGAGATGACGTGATGAATTTTTTTTATATAGATAGATTTATTTATTATACACTTTATTGTAAGATGTATAATTAAAATCTATAAGACTATGGAAGCAGTACAATGGACAACCTTATCGCTTTAAGCGATCTCTTCCAGGCAACCTTTATATTTTCGGTTAGGAATGATATTTAGTCGTCCACCCGGATGGACCAACGGTCAAAAGCTAGTCAACAATATAACGAAAGGTCATTATTATCATTATGTAAATATAACAGAATAACAATCACCCTCTTATCTGTTATGTTGATCTTGGCACGTGGGTGTTCTAAAGTATCATAGAAACAGGATATTGATAATTAATTGAAGCCACTTCAAAATGTCGAGATGCGCACGCGTCTCCACTTTACGTGTCCTTTTATATTGTTATATGAGACTGTTTTACGATTTTTTTTAGTGATTTATTGGCAGAAATAGGCATACTGGTTTACTAGAATGCTGTGATTTGGAAGATCCTGTTTTGGTTGAAGAACATTATTCTGAGGGGTTTTGGCTACTTGCAGAATGACATCTGTTCTTCATGAGCGCTGGCCTGAGGGTGACGGGTGGAGATGCCTGTCACCCTAGCAGAAGCAGGTCGTGGTGGCAGTGCAAAGTTCGTCTCCTATACCCAGGGGCTAGATGGGGACACCATGATGCCCACATTAGGGAAAGTGGGTCATCTCAAAAGAGAAATCCCGGGGTCTCCGAGGGTGCGAGAGATATATCTTGTATAATTTGCCCTCCGGCAATCAAGGACCCATGGACAGCGTGCGTTTTAGTCCGTTCCGACATAATCACCTCCACCGGTTTTTGCGGAGGTGGTAACCGTGGGGATTTTGAGCATGATGAATAAAGAGGGGTTTTGGGTACCAATAAGTACCAATAAACAAATTGGTACTTAATAATTATTTGTATAAAGTGACAGTGTTTGTATAAAGCTGATGACCATTGTAACACTTCACGCGTTTGTAATGGTGACCCTAGTTCCTGAGACTTTGCCTTGAGCTTACCATCAGGCGGGGTAAAGTCAAATTGACGTGTCCTAAATTTAAAAAAAATAAAGCAAACATGTTGGTCGAGAATTCTATACCGGTCTAATTTGTAAATTTGTTAAATATAATGAATGTTAAAATGTTAATTCAGAAGCGATCGAGACTAACAGGCTCATGTGAAAGAACAACGTTTTTAAGGATATAATAAATCCGTTCATAAATCTCAGACTAATCGATTTACACACATAAATTAAACACACTGATTGAACAGACCTCCTCCTTTTTGAAGTTGGTTAAAAAATCAACTCTATAGGGGAAGTCTTTTTCATTAAAACTATCAACGTTGAGTAAGTACTTGAGTAGTTGAATGCAAGAAGCTCTTATTACCTTCTTTTTTAATCTTTTTTATGTACACTCTGGGTGGCCACATTTAATATCTAGTAATCAAAGTTCAGAATTACTACCTACATACAGTAGTAAAAGTAGATGATTATAGAATCGCGACGAAGGGCCAAGATCCGTGCCGATATAATAACATCATAAAACATGTATATACTCTGTGCTTATGAGTTTACTTTTTAAAATATTTGAAATTAGAATGAAATAATAGTTCATTGGCAGCTCAGATATGGAAACCACTTACCAAGTGCCCATTAAAATAGATATATGAATAAAAACCATTAGATAATTAAATTTAGAACGATACCGATCTAATACTATAACGGTAGGACCAAATTAACGAACGTAAATCTCAATAAAAAAAGTTAACCTGGTGACAGATCATGAAATCTGTACCAAAACAAATAATTCACAGTTGTTTATCGATTAGTCATAAATCGAGTCGGAACCTTTAACGATGTTTAATGCGAGTAGATCATATCGATAAAGTTATGTAGTATTTTTCGAATTTCGAATTCCAAAATCGATTTTTCTAAATCGATTAGTAAATTTTCGGGTGGGTCTGTTAAAGCGATGCGATGTAGTCAACGACATATTGTTGTTGTCGGTAGTTCCTAACGGATTCCTATCGAATTCTAATAGTGCGATTTAATTGGAAAAATATGTATTTTTATTGGAGTATTTTAGTCGTATCGTTCATAATACTATTTTGTATGTTAATTAATAATTTATTTACAGACCTTACAAATTTGCTAAAATAAAATGTAATATGTTTTTAATGAAAAGCCACGGTAGCCTAGTGGTATGGGTAATGGACTGCTGAGATGAGGTCTCGGGTTCGATCCCAGACCTTATGATAAGGTCTTCCCACCCAAAATATCTGGCTTCCCTTCTCACCGCCGCAAACACAACACAAGGTTCTTATTATTAACCGCGGTAGTCTGTAGGGTACCTATAGGTACTTCCCTAGTCGGACTGCTCGATTACCTCGCCTGTTGTTAAGCTGCAGTTCATCCAATTGCGCTAAAACGTGGCAATAGGCTCGCCACCTATTTCATTGGGACCTAAACATAAAGCGGCGAAATGTGGATGCTAGCACCTCTGCCTACCCCGTCGAGGATGTAGGCGTGAGTTTATGTTATGTTTTTAATGATCCGATTTCGATAGGTAGTTTAATGTCATTCGATATTATAACGTCATAAATATTATGTTACAAGACCGTAAACTGAAGTATCTAATTAACAAATTTTTGAATAAAATTAACTTTGAATGTATCACACTCCATTATATGATTCTAAAAAATCTCTACAACTGATAACAATCTGAGGTGTTGAAATCATTAAGCGTATCAAATGTAATCTATACCAAAAAATATCGATAGCTTAAGATATCTTTTAATCGATTAGGAATACATGAGGCTTGAATCGATTAGAAAAATCATTTTATTTCAAATGATATTATGATTAGTACTTGCTTTGAATGGTTGTAAATTATTATCAAGATTTTTGATATTACGTAAGACATACATTATTATTATTATTATTTTATTTATTTATGGTACGTCAATTTGACTTCACCTCGCCTGATGTTAAGCTGAAGGCAAAGTCTCATGAAAGAGGGTCACCATTGCAACCACGTTCAGGGCTACAATGGTGGCGCTCAGCTTGACGGCCTCATCAGATGCTTTTTCACGCCCCGCCTAAAGGACCCGGGACTGTAGGAAGAAGGAAACACGTGCGCCGGCAAGGAATTTACACCTAATAGTTACAGTAGAGAGTAGAGGTATCATAATTTCATGAGCCCTTATTCCTTATCTTCATGATCTTGTCCTTTCCTACACAGGACAACACGTGTAGGGCTCAGATGTCACCCGCATACGGTGTAGTGAATAAATATTCTACGACAATCTACATAACGCCACCTAGACCCATGGTAAGCACAATTTAACTAGCTTGTATTATGGGTTCTAGATAGGATAAACATACTACGATACTTTTTTTTGAAAATACATACATATTATACATAGAGACACCCAGACCAATGCAAATATTCATATTCATGCACACAAATATTTGCACTGAGCGGGAATCGAACCCGTGCCTCCTCCTGCGTAGCAGTCGCGTTCAATACCGCAGCGCCACGGAGGTCGTCTTCCATTATTCCATTATTCCATTAAGAACCAAGCGATTCGGTGAGTATTTGCTTTGCTGCTCCAATAGGTCTTGGAATTCCTTACCAGCTCACAAGCTTTCTACTTGCTATGGGGAGCGTGATAGAGCATCTGGATGAGGCTTTGAAACTGAGCGCCAGGGAAGTAAAGGCAGTAGATTCTAAACATTATACTGTTAGGTATACACCGATAAGATTATTTTCACATTACTAACAGAACAAAATAGACCGCGGTAGCCTAGTGGTATGGGTAATGGACCGCTGAGATGAGGTTTCGGGTTCGATCCCAGGTTTACCATGGCACACTCCAATGACTTTTCGAAGTTATGTGTGTATTTATCGCAGGTTTATAAGTGCCCGGTTAATGGCAATAGGCTCGCCACCTATTACATTGGGACCTAAACATAAACTGGCGAGATGTGGGTGCTAGCACCTCTGCTTACCCCTTCTGGGATAAAGGCGTGAGTTTATGTTGTGTGTTAAGTTGAAGATTGCAGCAGTTACGTAACGATTGATTATTGTAATTTGATTACAAATTGTATTACATTACACTATCATTTCATTACATACCTAAAACTCAACTTTTTTTATCATATCAGTTGCGTTTTAGATATCTTGTAATGTTAAGTTGCATTCATAAAAACTTCGATAATTTATTGTAATTTTGTGTTTTTAAACATGAAATACTCTCTCTCTCTCTTTATAAAATATATTTTTTAAATAGATTTAATCTGATTTTGAAATATTTTCATAAAGAATATTGCCGTACCTATTTAATGATTTCCTAGTAGGTAATAACTGTATAATCTAAGTATTTATTGCCCCAATGCAATAAGAGATGACTATCTTTACTGCAGTCGCATAAGAGTATTTTTTTTATAATAGGACTAGCTGTTATCCGTGGCTCCACCCGTGATTTCTTTCCTGCTGCTCTTATAAAAACTACATTAGAATTCAATACATAAAAATACTCGAATTTTTACACATATTTTGCGATACATTTCTATTTTTAGGACAAATTATTAAGAATATTATCATGTTAATTGCTGACGTCATGTTTTGTCGTAAACATTTATTTTTTATTTAAGTTATTTTACATATTTCAGTTGTATAAACACTTAAATATTTTGTAAGTATCATAATACCCCTTAAAATAATATGATAATTTTATTACATGTGTGTTCTCTACACAAACAATGTAGGTAGGTACTTATTAAAAAATAATATTTTAAATCCTTAATACAACGAAAACACAAGGAAATACCTAACCTAAGTATTTAGATAAATCTCTGCAATACATAGTTTAAGTACGAATATTTATACTATTTGCTACTTATAATATACGAAATTCTCATGTCATAGTATTTCAAAGAAAATATATTGAAGGTAGGGGAACCCCCCACTCACCTTACGGTTTAACAATTTTAATGATAGCAATAGCAAAATATATTGTAATAAATTGTCATAAAAATCGCGTTTTCTGAAATCTTAAATTCGCAAATTGTACATGTTTTTAGTTTCGTTAAAAAAACAATGCATCCTTTATTATTAATAAATATTTTTTGTTCTCACATTTCTACATTACATGGTTAATTTTAAATACATAAATAAATTGTCTTTCATGAACTGTATAGTTAATTCAAATTTTACCACTCAAATCTTCCCAAGGCGCCGCGACTGTGAGTATCGTATGAATTGTAAAGTACTGGGCTTGTTTCTTTCTTTTTAGTTTTTATTTAAATAAATTTTTCACGTAGTATTTAAAGTAAGTTTTTACGCAGTCGGGTTTTTGTTTTTCTTTAAATTATTTTTTTTATTGAAATTTGAATTAAATACACATCTGCCTATCGTTTCGGGGATTTACAGGCGTGAATGCTTGTACTAGATTATTTATTTGCTTTATTAGTTGTAAATAAAATGATAACCATCATTCTAAACTGAGTAATTTCACATCTTTACGACCAGTACTACTTGTATAGAGAACACAAAGTTATTGATTGAAAAACAAAACACCACGTAACCAATAACGCGTCAGTTATCGGTATCGAAAGGGGGAGGGGGTGTAGAGCGGGGGGGGGGCATAGATAAGAAAGAAATCGACCTTATCGTACCGTAACACGCGAAAATTGTTAAAGTGCACGCTGCTGGTTGGGCCCAATGTTTGTACACAAACTACACAGTATTGGAAGGAAGTAACCAACATCGAAAGTGAGTTTCAAATGAGAAGATAATCGCAATCGCGGCAACTTCGCTCCGTACTCATCAAAATTGTACAGCTAACAACAAAATGTCCATGTGATTGTGAGATAGTTCACACGTGTATGGTAACAACGAGTGACAACGACTTAATGTTAATTTTCTTTTTATTAAGTATATAACATATTTTTAGTAATAATAATGAATAACAGTTTTGTTTATTAATAAATAAAACCGTAGTTAGCAACGCGAATCAAAATGCCATTTTGATAATTATCAACATAATTGAAACGCATAGTATTACTATTTGTATTGCGATTTCGATTCACGCTCGGTTTAAATATTTGTGTGCGAGATTTTAAACGTAGCTATCCAACGGTGAAAGAATTTTGGAAATTGGCACAGTCGTTTTTGGTTTTAATCATTACAAACACACACACACACACACACATACACCCACAGAAAAATATAAATTACATAGTGTAGATTGATTCAACAAATTTTATCAGAGCGTATTTCCTATCTATATTTTTTGCATTAATGTCGAATGTTTACATTATTTGCGATGCGATATTTCGCGATAAGATCCTGTATTACATCTTTTATCTATTGCTACTGAAAAAAAAAGTTGCACAGATAGAAATAAAAATATATAAAACCTGTTACGATTGCGTTATCTGTTCAATTATTTCTTTAGAGTGAACTCGAATTCGAAATTCGAAATTATTTGAATACTAGCCGTTGCCCGTGGTCACCGGTTCCGGAGGGATTGGTATCCGTGAGGATTTCGCATACGAAAAAAAAGTACATGTACAATTAATATTATGTACTTTATTTGATATGTTATGATTATATCTAAGATAAGAACATTCCGAGGACGTTTGTACGTCCTCAGTCATAGATTACGAACAAATCTAAGATAGATAGATATATTTTATTTACTTACTACCAACTGATAAGCAAACTAAACTGATAAACTGATTAACTTCAGTTACAGAGTTATTTACACTGATATTTTACGTTTTACAAATAATATCTGCCTTATCAAACGGATCGGGAATAAGCTTGAATGTTGGGTAAGATGTTATTAGGTTTTTGTGATACAAAATTCTTATTGCAAGCTACTGCGTAGATAAATAGAAATGATGAATTTTTGGTCAACTGAGCCCACATTCCTTTGAGCCCGCGGGCTCAGTGACTACTTTTTATGTTTAACTGGCTGTTGCCAGCGGCTCCGCCTGCGTGGACATCTGATCCCGTTCCTGCTGCTCCATGAAAACCTTCCGTAGAGTTCGAGGGACCAATAAAAAAAAGAATTATACGAATTGGACCAGCCGTATTCGAGTTATGCGCTCATCATCGCGATTCATTTTTATTTATACAGATATTGAAGTAGGCGTTACTTGGCGGATATTCATTAAGAGAAAATATATTGGAGGAGGAAAGGGAAGGTTCTCACTCAAGGTTTCACAATCCCAGTGATAGTTATAGCAAAATATCACTAATTATCATAGAAAGGAATACCAAACCGCACCCCTTCAAGCAAGTAAAAAGTCTTCTTACCCGAGGAGATATGAGAAGAACAAGTCCTTTACACGTGTTTCGCCTCTATAAGAGGCATCAGCTAACGAGCCAATCATCGCTCATGGTCAGCTCGTGAACAGGACTGTAATTCTACTAATTTTTGACCATAGTCACATGACAAGAACTGTGCATTTTCGGTTTTATTCATATCGGCCTAATGTTCAAAATAAAATAAAAAAAGAGTTTGTTACATCGTCTCATTCACTCTACATAATGACATTTAATATTGAACTTTAACTGTGTTATCGTAGAGTCCAAAATTAAATGACATTTTTATTTTGTTCCCTGACAATGGTTGACAATTAGTAAAATAAAGGCTTAGCTTGTGTGTATTAAGACGCGGCTTAAGTTCGATATTTTTCGTGAAGCCATCTGACTTCCATATACAATTAGTGATATCAAAGTTCTGTAGTTAGACTAGTCGAAATTCGAAATCTTTATGACAAGAATTGGTGAAATGGAACTTACAAATAGGTACTTTCTTTTCAAAATTATGTAGGTATGACCATAACCAAGGTTGTCTATGCACCCTCGCTTTATCATATTATTATTATATTATATATATCATTCATTAATTATATCTACAGCGGATGGTAGCCTTAAAAATAAAATATTACCTACTTTTTTTTAATTGAAATATCACTTCAACTAGATAACGTCAAAAAAATCACACCACACCTCCTTTCGCAATTTAGACGTCTTATCGTCACCAGTTTCAAATTTGGAATAATTTATTTTTGTAACGGAACCTTTTCTATTTATAGTCGACATGACATTAAAATGTTCGCAACGAATGGAGCCTTGATTATTTTCAGATATGTATTATTTTTGACTGTTATATATAAAATACAGTAAACACCCATTATTTCACTTCACTACATGGTGTAAAAAAAGTCGTGTTCTCTGTCCTTATATCCCTATGTCTCTTTGTATGCTTAAATC
The DNA here is from genome assembly GCA_963691645.1 of Pelosia muscerda. Lineage (NCBI taxonomy): Eukaryota > Metazoa > Arthropoda > Insecta > Lepidoptera > Erebidae > Pelosia > Pelosia muscerda. Next base: position 2,716,189 of record OY829100.1, read on the forward strand.
TTTAAAACTACGCAACGGATTTTGATGCGGTTTTTTTAGTAGATAAAGTGATCATACTACAATCAACTGATGAGGAGCAGAAGTGTAAAATGTTACAAAAACGGGGTGACGCAGACGAAGTTGCGCGGGTCAGCTAGTAGTAATATGTATTATTAAAACGTTTCTGATCTATGCCAATAAGTTTGGGTCACGTTTTACATCTAAATAATTAAGAAAATGTTGACATAATAATATACCCGTGTTCATTCAGCTGATTTGAATAAAAATATGGAAATTAAATGGATAATGCATCAAGTAATTAAATGATTTCTATATTTAGATTTTGGAGCCAAATGAAGGTCAATAACTTATTTGTGCTGGCAATTATTTATGACTTACCATCTATTTTTAGTTATTAGAAACTAGCTATTGCTCGCGGCTCTTAGTGGTACCATATGTACCCGTAGAATGAGGACCTCCGTGGCGTGGCGGTAGTGAACACGACTGCTACGCAGGAGGTGCGGGTTCGATTCACGCTCAGTGCAAATATTTGTGTGCTTGAATATTAATATTTGCATTGGTCTGGGTGTTTCTATGCATGTATTTACAAAAAAAAAATGTATCTATGTATGTTTATCCGCATTCTAGAATCCGTAACACAAGCTAGTTAAACTTTAAGTGAAGTAGTGTAGATTGTCAAAAGAAAAAAAAAAATTTTTTTTTTTTTTTTTTTTTTTTTTTATCTATGGCACGTCAATTTGACTTCACCTCGCCTGATGTTAAGCTGAAGGCAAAGTCCCATGAAAGAGGGTCACCATTGCAAACACGTTCAGTGCTACAATGGTGGCGCTCAGCTTGACGGCCTCATCAGATGCTTTTTCACGCCCCGCTTAAAGGACCCGGGACTGTAGGAAGAAGGAAACACGTGCGCCGGCAAGGAATTCCAGGACCTAATGGTACGGCAGAGAAAAGACTCACCGAACCGCTTGGTTCTTGATGGAATATTCTGTACCGTATGCGAGTGACACCTAAGCCCTGCACGCGTTGTCCTGTGTAGGAAAGGGGAGGGTGGGATTAGTTGGAAGAGCTCATCAGAACATTCACCATGGTAGAGACGGTAAAATACTGCCAAGGACGCAACATCTCTACGCATCTGCAAAGGCTCGAGGGACTCTGTGACCTCAGGACTCCCAACAATGCGGACCGCACGTCGCTGCAACCTGTCGAGAGCATCTAATAAGTACTTTGCGGAGCCATCCCAGAGATGCGAGCAGTATTCCACGCAGGAGCGAATTTGTGTCTTATAAAGAAGACACCGCTGCTCCGGCGTGAAAAAACGTCTCACTCTGTTCAGGACTCCGAGTTTACGCGAAGCTGTTTTGATGATGCTCTCGATATAGTTCTTGTTGTTCAGTTTGCAGCGCACGTCCATACCGAGTATATTGAGGTTATCCTGTAATGGCAGTGGTGTGCTCTGAAGAGTGGGAGAAGGAAGGAAAGGAGATGTCTTTGCTGAAAACGCGCATGCCTGCGTCTTCTTGGCATTGAACTCGACCAGGTTCTCAGATCCCCATTGGGAAACGTGATTGAGGATCCGGTCAAGCCCAGTGACAAGAAGTCGCCTCTTTTCCGCTATATCGGACTGCTTGGCCGCAGAATGTCCGTGGTAGCTCCCGTGTACAGTGCTATCGTCTGCATAGCAGTGGATGCTGCCGGTGGACAGCATGTCATTGATATGCAGAAGAAAGAGAGTGGGTGATAAGACGGACCCCTGCGGCACACCAGCATTTACCTGCAGGAACTCCGATGCTCGTCCATCACAGAGAACGCGAATACGGCGCCCCTGCAGGAAGCTAGCAACCCAATTGCACAGTCGAAGAGGCAGACCGAAGGCTGGTAGTTTGGAAAGAAGCGATTTGTGCCAGACTCTATCGAACGCTTTGGCGATGTCTAGGCTAATAGCCAGTGACTCACCATGCTTGTCCATAGCCTCACCCCAAAGATGGGTAACATACGCCAGAAGATCACCCGTTGACCGTTTCGGCCTAAAACCATATTGTCGGTCATTAATTAGGGAGTGATCCTCTAGGTGGCGCATGAGCTGTGTGTTGATAAGGTGCTCGAAGACCTTGCACAGCACTGAGGTGACGGCTATGGGCCGATAGTTGGCTGGGTCTGAGCGATCTCCCTTCTTGGGAATCGGCTGTACATTCGCCTCTTTCCACGCCGTCGGCACTGTACCCGAAATGTAGGAAAGTCGGTACAGCCGCGTGAGCATTGGAGACAACTCCGCTGCACATTTTTGAAGAACCACCGCTGGTATACCATCCGGACCACTGGCTTTCCGGACATCGAGTGACTGCAGCACTGCTCGGACATCGCGTTGCCTGATACGAATATCAGGCATTGCGTGGCCACTGTTGGGTAGTGTCGGAGGCTGCATACCACAGTCGTCGATTCGGGAGTTGGCCGCAAAGAGATTAACCAGCAAATTTGCTTTCTCTTGCGGCTCATGGGCCAGGGATCCATCAGGGTTACGCAGGGGGGGCAGCGAAGGCTGGCAGAAGTTGGCTTGCACGGCTTTGGCCAGTCGCCAGTAGCCACGGCTGCCCGTGGGATGCGCCACCAGTTCTTGACCAACCCGTGCTATGCGCTGGGCATCCGCTCTGACGTAAGCCCTCTTGCAGACCCTAGTGGCTTTGTTGTACGCTGCCTTGAAGTACCCTAGGTTGGAATCGTGCGTAGCCCGCGCCCTTACCCAAGCACGATACGCAGACTGTTTTTGGCGAACAGCCTCTGCGCATTCGCGCCCGAACCATGGGCGCACTCCACGGGCACCGGTGATATCAGTGTATGGGATATAGTACTCCATACCCAGACTGATCTCACCGACGACAGCAGTTGCACTATCCGATGGGTCCTTACCTTCAAAGCAGCGCTCAACCCACGGGATGGACGCAAAATAGTCTCGCAGTCCATCCCAGTCCGCTGACGAGTAGTGCCAGAGACGCCGATTTCCCTGCACTGGTCGTGGGGGCGCTATCATAGGCACCTTGGAACAGACCAGACAATGGTCGGAGTTGCCTAAGGCAGCATGCACCGAAACATTGTACTGGTCTGGGTGGCTCGTCAGCTGAAGGTCTTGCAAAGAGGGTGCTTGGGCTGACCCTCTTGGTATTCTGGTGGCCTCGTGTACCAGTTGGGTCAGGCCGTGAGCCAGAGCGAACGCGTGGGCGGCTCTTCCCGCATGGTCTGTTTTGGAGGAGCCCAACCAGATCTCGTGGTGGGCGTTAAAGTCCCCCAAAAATACCAATTCTGCGTTCGGAAACCGCTCCTGCGCATCATCTGCCGCCTGACTCAGATATTCGAAGAGTCGAGTTGTCTCGGCATCTCCAGTATGGGAACGGTAAAGGCACACATAGATTTGACTAGTACAGCCATGGTCTACGTGTACCCACAGGACAGAAAAGGATGGGTCCTCAAGGCAGCGCAAACGGCGACAACAAACATCCGCCCTAACAAACACACATACCCCGGCTTTGGCACGGAAATTTTCCTCTAAAACATAGCCGGGATAGAGCAGGTAGGTCGTGTCATCAGGGCGGTATATTTGTGTCTCCGTGAGAAAAAGCATGGCTGGTTTCGCCGTCTCTAGATGTTGGTGGACGGCGTTGAGGTTTGCATGGAGCCCACAGATGTTCGTGGACTCCACCTCAAATAGCGAATTTAAAATAACGTAAATAAATTATTCCGTACGTGTGTAATGTATGATTATTATTGATTGATTTGGGACTCTTTTGTCCACACCTAGCCTCCCCTTTTTGGGCCATTGTGCGTGTAGAGTTACCGACTGCAGCCAGCTTAACTCCGCCCAGAAACGCAGAAGGATACTGGGGACTTCACAGGCTTCGCAACCTCACTGTGTCGAAGATTTGTGTTCGTTGGAGGGCTACTGCCTCGCATTCCATGATATGTAACCAAAGATACCGTACGTACGGTATCACTACATAGTATAAAACAAAGTCGCGTTCTTTGTCCCTATGTCACTTTGTACGCTTAAATCTTTAAAACTACGCAACGGATTTTGATGTGGTTTTTTTAATAGATAGGATGGTTGAAGAGGAAGGTTTATATGTATATAACACCATGCTACGACCAACAGGTGCGGAGCAGGAATGAAAAATGTTACAAAAACGGGGTGACGCAGGCGAAGTTGCGCGGGTCAGCTAGTACTATATAATTACTTAGCGCAAAATTCGAAGACGATAGGATCAATTCGAGTAATTCTTTTTTAATTTATTCTTTGTACTCTAAGGTAAGTTTTTATGGAGCAGTGGGGATGTGGTCAGAAACCCGGTACACGTACCGATAACCAGGGATAAAGAGTAATTTGTGTAATCTAGAGTAAAATCTATCTCTGTACGAAATTGCAGTCAGATCTCTTCAGCAATTTGAGTGTAATTGAGTAACAAACATTCAAATATTTTCAAATAACTTTCTCGTAATGGTATTCTTTTTTTTTCAAATATTCGTATAGCCTATGCACATAAACACAAAAACACCCAGGTACCTAATAAATAGTTATTTGTGCAACAAGAGAGCAAAACTGTTTTTTGCTGCGAGTGCTGATTTTGAATCCTGAGCAAGCGAGGGATTCTAGGATTGAATCACGAGCGTAGCGAGTGATTCTACTGTAGAATCCTGAGCGTAGTGAGGGATTCAAATGCACGAGATGCAAATAATTTTGCTCTCGTGTGGCACACATTACTTTTCACTTCAGCAGCGAGAACACATAAGAAATATTACTTAGAAGATAATGCAACACTTATTAACAGAACAGAACACCTATTATTAATTAAAATAATGCTGAAAATTTTAAAATTTAATAATTAATCTAATTACTTATTGCTGTTCTACAAATTTAAAGTTGAAAGTTGCAAGTTAAAAGTTAAATTTTATACCCGTTATTTTTAAGGTATGTTCAGAAACAGCGTACGTGACATTTTATTTTTCAAATGTTGATAATAGTAATCATTATAAATACTTATACATTACTTATTTTGGTATTCAATAACATTACATAATTATTAAATAAAGTAAATGAAATACATGGTTATTCTTTTACAAATATCTTTCAAATTTAGAATTTCGAAATAGGACCTTTGACGTGCCATAAATTAAAAAAAAAACCTTCAAAATACTTGTGTTTGTCACTCGAACTTTTTTATGGACGGCCAAGAGACAGAGTGCAGTGTATGTAGTTCGAGAGTTATTCGCGGAACAATTCTTTTTGAATCTATGGTTGGCACTCTTTATTGAAAATTAAAAAAAAATAATTAAAAAGCTACTTTGTCTCACTGAGTGAGCAAAATCGCATTTTGCACACTGTTTTTACGCAGCAAAACTCACTTGTTTGAGCTGCTGTGGTGAAAAAATAATTTTTCTCCTCAGATTAAACAAAAAAAAAGTCCACAAACCGTAAATTTCTGTTGGCGTACGCACAATCACATGCACTATGTCGACGATATTACGGTTCGACAATCAACCACTCACTAACTACTTTCGTCGAAGCGCAACTCTTATCGGAAAAAAAACCGATAAAAACTTAATCGAGCGCGATTTTTACGATTCCCTTTTTATCGTACGACACGCCGGATTACATAGCTGATAGCAATCTGAATTATTATTATGTGTTGTGTAGATTTTATCATTACATAAGCGATTGGTATGTAAAAATATGGCATTTACCCGATAATAATCGGATACGTGATTTCTACAGACGCAGAGAAGCTTCTTTTTATTTTTTTAGATTCTGGACTTCTTTCTTTTTAATAATATTTTATCGCACGCGAAACACAACGATGACAGTCGGAGGAGGCGATTATGTCAGAATCGAATCGACTAAAACGCACGCCGTCTAAGGGTCTGTGATTGCCGGAGACCCCGACAGACCCGTGAGATTCGGGAATGGACTGGTTCTTTCTCGAGGCTTAGATGTCACCCATATACGGTGCAGAATATTCCATCAAGAACCAAGCGGTTCGGTGAGTCTTTTCTCTGCCGCACCATTAAGTCTTGGAATTCCTTACCGGCGCGCGTGTTTCCTTCTTCCTACAGTCCCGGGTCCTTTAAGCAGGGCGTGAAAAGGCATCTGATGAGGCCATCAAGCTGAGCGCCACCATTGTAGCACTGCACGTGTTTGCAATGGTGACCCTATTTCATGAGACTTTGTATTTAGCTTAACAACAGGCGAGGCGAAGTTAAATTGGAGTGCCATAAAAAAAACTAGCTTGTGTTATGGGTTCTAAAATGCGGATAGCTCCGTAGGTACTTTATTCCATCGTCTGTTCTGTTTCGTGTCGTATTGTACGCCATATTAGCTTATCAAAACTCATGTTACGATACTACAGCAGATAGCGACCATTATCGGTGAACAATGCTGTAGAAATGTTTATATTTTGTACGCGACGAATTGTTTCAGCATTTAACAGATTGTTGAATAAGTGCCACTTGAGTGATGTTATGTTTCTGATTGGTTTTCCCATGAAAAATAATAATATACACTTTATTTCAATGTTAAAAGAAGGTGATCCTCCCGTATTCGCCCGCTAAGAATTGCGATCTCGTTCCCTCAAATATCTAGGTGTGTGTTTATTTTAGGGTTTAATCTATCCTTGTACCAAATTTCAGTCAAATCGGTTCAGCAGTTAAAGTGTAATTGAGTAACAAACATACAAACATCAAAAAGTCCTCGAATTCCTTGCCGGCGCACGTGTTTCCTTCTTCCTACACAGTCCTTTAAGTGGGGCGTGAAAAAGCATTTGATGTGGCCGTCAAGCTGAGCGCCACCATTGTAGCACTGAACGTGTTTGCAATGGTGACCCTCTTTCATGAGACTGCCTTCAGCTGAACATCAGGCGAGGTGAAGACAAATTGACGTGCCATACCTAAATAAAAATAAAAAAAAATCTTCATAAACTTTCAAATTTAAAAAAGCGGATAGCAAGATGCGAGTCACATTGCTACACACTACACAACTAGGTACTAACTAGTCTTAGAAGCTACTGGATAATAGATCTACGTATTAATGTAATTAAGTTTAGGATACTACTTGCATGAGTTTACTTATTTTCTTATAAAGAAACAAGACATCGATCTACTTTATTTTATTTATGTTACATAATATGGTTAAATAACATTTTAATATGTTAATTGCTGTGTCTATAGCAATTAATAGCAACATATAAACTACCTAATTGTTTTAAAAAATAAACACGTAAGTCAAGGATCTAATTAGGGCAATATTTTGCAATATTTTTTTTTAAATACCTAATGTTTTTTTTTCAACAACAATATGTTTAATGTTTAATTTTTTGTTATTAGCCATTCTAACGTTAATTGATTAATTAATTCGAAAGTCATGTAATTAAGACGTTATCTTGCAATGTGGTTCTAGTATTATAAATTAATTAGGTGCTTTTTTCAAGTTAACACAATTATAATTTAGGTTTCGTTAGTGCGTATTACGTCTAAACAATTCAAAAAAATTAAATATGTAGCTACAATTTGTTGTTGGTCCCTGGTGTTGCTAAAGTCTATGCCACGGTGACCACTTACCATCAAGTGAGCCGTGTCCTCATCTCCTCTAAGTGTTAGGTATAAAAAAAGTCTATCACAGATCACTTCTAAAATAATCTTCTCCCAATGGTGGCTGGATTTGGCCTAATGTTTTAACGCTGGCCAAAACGGTTGGTACAGAAATCGGCAAATAACTTAGCAAGAACCGTCAGCGCATCTGAAACGATTTTTGAGTCTCTTTTGTAGTAAAACAGACATGATTCAAAATAAATGATGGCATTCTGGTGAATAAATAGAATAATGACAAGCACTTTTTGTGCCTCTAAGTGTACGATGCGCGAACTTACCCCAACTACTACAAAACCTTGCCAAGTTAGATGCCGTGCACTGTACACTGTTTTAAAATAACATAAACTCACACCTTTATCCCTTAAGGGGTAGACAAAGGTGCTAGCACCCATATTTCGCCATTTTATATTTAGGTCCCAATGTAATAGGTGGCGAGCCTATTGCCATTAACCGGGCACTTATAAACCAGCGATAAATACACATACAACTACGAAAAGCATCGAAAAGTCATTGGTGTGTGCCATGGTAAACCTGGGATCGAACTCGAGACCTCGTCTCAGCAGTCCATTACGCATACCATTCGACTCGACAAACGACACTAAACAATAGCAAACACCAACAGTTTCTACAGGGTAGGCAGCACGTGTGTGACGCCTCTGGTGTTGCAAACGTCCATAGGCCACGGTGACCGCTTCCCATCAGGTGGGCCGTGTGCTTATCTGCCACCTAAGTGGTATAAAAAAAACCTACACTCCAGTCAGTCGATACGGTACATTAGTTTAAAAAATTACACGACGATAGCTAGTGTGGCACACTGGTGCGAAGCTTATCTTGTGGACAAAAGAATTTTTGACGACTGAGCAAACATAATGTCGGTGGATCGCGATCGGAATCTGTTCGGACAGGTGACGTGTGACGATACACAGGCGAACGTCAAAAAATACATATTTTTTTTTGTATAGAAAAAAATATATTCGTAAAATCGTGTTTATTATGTAGTTTGTTGTGATAAAGGTATACTTACCGAGAGTATATTGCCAAAACTGCGGTAGCCTAGTGGTATGGGTAATGGACTGCTGAGACGAGGTCTCCGGTTTGATTCCAGGTTTTACCAAGGCACACACCAATGATTGTTCGATGTTATGTGTGTATTTATCGCAGGTTTATAAGAGCCCAGTTATTGGTAATATGCTCGCCCACCTATTACATTGGGACCTAAAAATAAACTGGCGAAATGTGGGTGCTAGCCTATTACGTCGGGGATATAAGCGTGAGTTTATGTTATGTTATATTGCCAGAGTATTTTTTGTGGAGTTTTTGCGTTCAGCTGCTCTTTGAAGATGAAGATGAAAGAGTAGGGTTGCCAGAGCTCACTGGAGGACTTTGCTTTGTCTTCCGCACTGACAGTAGAGAAACTCTCTTAACTTTCTGCCTTTCCCCTCCTCTCTACATGGTCGGCCGTACGAATAAAACGCTTCTGGTGTAGCAAACGTACATAGGCCACGGTAACCACTTTCCATCAGGTGGGCCGTGTGATTGTCTGCCACCTAAGTGGTATAAAAAACTTCAGCTTAAACTATATTTATAAAAAAACGTGTCTAGGTTACACCGGTTATGGTCACAGACTGATTGGCTCGGTGGGGCACGCTGCACGCATGGTCGAGTTAAGGTGCACGCTGCACGCATGGTCGCATTAAGGTGCACCTTTCATGTATGGTCGCATTAATTCGCGTGAACATTATTGTATATCATGTTAAAAAAAAGTATGCGTATCTATATCGTCTTAGTATCATAAAACAATTTTATATAGGTCTCCTTTTAAAATAATTAATATTGCATTGTCAAATTTATCTCGATATCAGTTAATCTTAGTTTGAAATACTTAGTATGTAAACTTAAACGTGTAAATCTGAGAGCTTGAAAACGTCGCTGGTGCGGCTTCAATAGACTTTATGAGTGCAAATGTCGCTATCATACGTGCCAGTCGAAAAGTTTTTCAACTGAGCACAGAATGGAGCGGGAAGCTTAGCCTGACGAGAACGGCGACAGGCGACAGGTACGTACGTAAATACGCGGATATCTCGTAGCCTGGCACACAGTGATACGTCACTCATATAAGTTTTCTTCGCGTTTCCGCGAATTATCGAATAGAAGTTTGAAATTGGAATTTTTGGTCGATGCTGTTTTTTTCTAACGATGAAGCGAGTTGAAGCGTTGTGCGATGTCATTGACGGATACTGTCAGTCAAAATTTGAATTAATTTTTTTAGAACACTTCGTAATATCCTTTACTTTTGTAGAAGTAGTGCGTAATCGAGTGTCATTCATTTTGAGTGCTTGGATTATGGATTCGTTATTTAATAAATGTCGAGGCGTTTTATATAATTTAATATTACATGACGTTTCAATGATGGCCCCGTGAGTGTGTGGTAGAACAATGGAATTGTCGATAAAAATCCATAAAGCTATCAAATTGTAAATTACCATTTTAGCATAATTATCAATGTCTAATGGTGGTCGTTTGATACTTTAACCTTCACTTATGGTGTAGATATATTCTGACCTGCGTATTAAATACGACGAAAAGTATAATTCAAAAATGTTGATAGTGTCAAAATTAATGGGTATAGGTAAACATAACATGCTAATAGTTAAGGTATGTAAGTCAGTACATTCATTGTAATGTTATACTATGAACGAGTCTCAACGGAGCCTCTGTCAAAGAAACAACTCAGAAAATTAAAAACAAAATATTAAATAAATCAATACGACAACTATTCCCATGGTGAATATGTTAATTTGCTACACAACGCAATGGCGTAATAATATGCGATGTGTCGATAATAGAAGCGTATACTCGATGGACTTTCATTTCCGCGCGCACGTCCCACGATAACAAAGAAGTGTTGACATATTTAGAACAAGCCTGAAATCGAACTGGCAACTGGCTGCCGCCCCGACAGCCGTCACCACTGCCAACATTGCCAACTAACGCGAGATTTTAATTTTCATATCCATCTGTGGTGACGGCGCTCTTTTGATGCCAACGTCACGAGCCAAATGCTTCGGTTTTTAAATGTCAAGATTTGACGTGTGTCAAAACAAAAATTGGTTTCATTGCTTCTAAATTTAAAATCTTGGCTAACCTATTCTGTAGCTCTTTGAAATGCAGTTTCTAAATTTGATTATTTTGATTTATTTTTTACATATTTATTAGTGATGAGACACATTACCCACCGGTATTCTTCTTAATTCTTAACCCAGCTATGCTAAATTGTGAGTGACCTTCCTTACCTAATATTCATTTTTATTTACTTTGATTTTAAACATAGAAGTTTACTATCAATTGTATTTAATAGTCTGGAGAATCAATCAATTAGTCTGATGTAGTTTGCTGGAGGGAACGTAATAAGCCTTCCTGAAGTAACAAATTACTACACTATGATGGCAACTCAAAAATGCCGTCGATTCTACAGAGAGAGTTTACTGTTGGATTCCCATGTGAGGCCTCTCCCAATGTGCGCCATTGCTCCTGATCTTCCGCCATCCGCATTAAGTCTGCCCCAGTCACCTTTTAAGTCGTTGTCTTCTCGCGGTTGCTACTCTATGAATCGATTGCTTCATCGGCCATCATCAGTCGTTCGATAGATTCGCCACTTTACTTTGTTTATTCTAAGCGCCATGCTCGTAACTTTAGCACTAAATTACGAATCCTATCCTTCATAGTTCGGGAGAAAGAACATCATAATTAGGTTCAAATATCATTCAATCATTCAATTAGCTTAATGCAGTCCACATAGGGAGCTTCAAAACGTATCACTAATTTCATTGTCTGAGATATGGAATAAGAAGCTTAGATATTTCAACCCTAATTCTTACAAAGCGGCGAAGTTTCTACTATAACATATGTTCAAAACTGGACGAAAAATTGAAAAATATGAAAGATTTCTGGCATAGAACACCTTCTATCGTATCGCTTGTGGCCGTCCACCGTCCGTCACTATCTATGTTCCACACGAGCGCTCCCGATACTCGCTTCCTCGATATACCTACTCGATTAAAATAAGAATATTTTAAGGCACACCACTATTGTGAAGCGTGAACCTTCTGAGAAAGGTTTTGTAATATGATATCGCATTTTGAAATCCGTGAATACTTTACACGTGTTTTTGAAACTGTTATGATTAAGTTGAGAAACAATGATATGAACAATATTATTCCATAATAGATAGTCCGTTAAATGTACTTTGTTAATTTTGAAAATAGTCGATTTATATTGGAAAAAGTGAATGATCAGACGGGACTTGAAACCGCAACCAGTCTCTTCAGGGGGGAGCTAGAGGGGACTACTGGGAATAATCGTGTTCTGGCCAACAGAGCTACGAAGCCATGTCTAAAGCATCTGAAATTTTCCTGTACGTCATAAAGAGTTCAGGATAAAAAAATGCTTCAAAATTTCATTAAATTTGAAAAAAGTTTTAGTTGAAAGCTTATTTTTGTCAAAATTTCAAATTATCAAATTTTCACACAAATATACCTAATTAATATTTAAAAATTTTAAAACTGAAAAACAAATTGAATTTGATATAAACAAAAAGAGAGGAATACAAACAAAACACTTCAACACATTCGCAGGAACATACAGGAATGAGGAAACAAAAACAAAGCTGCCGAGACACTTAATCGAAATATAGGTGCGCAATAATCCAACATGGCGTCTGCAATTCGACTGCAGATGCAATTGTCACGGGCCGATGGGCGCGCGCCCACTCCTTCTGTTTTTACTCGATTGCTCGATTACTCTGTTCTCGTTTTTCGTCGTGGCCGACTACCGATACTGTTCCTACACTGAGACCTGTCATATCGCCTTTGTTCAACGTACACCGAAAAAATAGCAAAAAACGAGATAAAAAGTCCTCCCTAGCAAATTGGGCGTCTCTGTTATAAACAACAGAGGTGGAATGTAACGATAGCGAACAATAAATGTCCGATCCGTTTGTATGATGTGAATTTGTTGATTGTTTCGACTCACCGGTGCTTTGTCAACAGTAGTTTTGGCGCGCTCTCACAAATGTCACTTTGACATTCGTTTTTTTAAATGTCCTTCCTCGGCTGCCAGTCAAGACAGAGGTCGTTAAGCTTTCATTAGGGTTCAATCTTACTTTTTATTTGTTTTGTTTTTTTTCTGTTACTTTTGTATAAATCCTTTTTTGCACGGATTTTTTGTGAAAAGTAGGTAGATTTGCATCTTTCCTTCGGGATGACTTACTTAATTTCGATAAATATTTGGAATTAAGTATGTTATTTAAAAACCCTCTTCATTTATCCGTTAAGAAAACAAAAAGTCACACAGTTTCTCAAAGTTATTTTTACCAGAAAATACATGTTTATATTTTAAGCATAACCATACTATGTTTGTCCAACAAACAAAAACACATTCCCCATAACACACACGGCGGTAGTTCGCACACTTTTTTGTAAACAAGTTAAATTTTAATCGGTATATTGGACGTGCCGTTATCTCAGGGAGCCGGGTGGTGTGTACGGGAGTTCAGGGGGTGTCGGGGTGCTCGATATGAATCACCAGGAGTAATGGCTGCAATATCACGTAGTGCAGTTTGTCAACTGGTTGTAACCTCCAGCAAGCATAGATAATACAGAGATTGTGCGCACACGAGATAGTGCTGATAGACTTTCAGCTTCTATGAATAAATCGTGCAAAGGAAACTAGATTATGTTTAATCTGTACGTTTCAAAATTTAAATTATAAACTACATTTATTCTTCATTATAGACCATTATGCAGTCTATGGTACTAATAACTTTCGGAGAAAAATGGCGGTGAAATACATTGTGATGAGTGCGTTATAAATTAAAATACCATCTCTATGATGTCTCATTTGCTATTTCAACAAACTTTAAGGCCTTTTGGCCTTTCAAGAGTCAACGAGACTCGAACATTATGCAACTGTGGTTTTCTCATTCACTATTAAATTCATCGGGATATTTACCATGTTTGTTTATGTCTGTTCTTCAAACATAAACAAACATCGTTTTTCAATCATCGGTTATTCAAAGACATAAACAAACATGGTAAATATCCCGATGAATTTAATAGTGAATGTGTAAATGACCATGTCAATCTAAAATCATACATTGTGGTTTTCTCAATTATTAGTTAAATTGAATTTCGATCAATCAGCGGCATCCGCCATCTTGACGATATTTTTTGAGAGCTGCTGATGGGTTGTTATTACTCCAGTTACGGGCAACTCTAGTTTCGCTTGTCGGGTTTCGCGTTAACTTTTCAAACTAGTGACAGAATCTCCTGATTCCGGACTATGTGACGCCATACAAATCACTACATAGTATAAAACAAAGTCGCGTTCTCTGTTCCTATTTTTCTTGTAATATATATATATGCGAAATTTTTGTTTCAAATCGCGATGACTCCCTGACAACTCGAGTACATAGGCTATACATAGAGGTATTTGAATAAGATAGCAGTTACCATACCGGTTAGTGCAACAACTTTCTTAGAGGGGTCTATACTTGAACCAATGATTTCATTTCTATAAAACTATAAAAGATGAATAATGGTAGTTCTGCATTTATTTTTTGCTTTACGGTCGGAAATTTAAAAAATGTGTCTAATGACGACAATATGCTAGCTTCCTCTTTGGGAAATCAAAACATATGGTTGGCGAAATGTGGATGCAGATTATATAGAATTGTGACACAGAACACAGGTTTTTTGACAGTAGGTAACTTTAGGGATACAATCAAAATAGTACCGATTTAAATAGAAAACTAGATATCCAAAGATATTTTGAAATGCAACACGCCATTTTCTTTAGACAAGAAGGGTAATTTGGATATTCTTTCACTAAAATTTACAAGGTTACTTTTCACGGAGTAAGGACATGAGTGACATGACGGTATCTCTGGTCCCAATTGAGCAGCCCGACTGAGGAAGTATAAACAATCTTAGAAATGACTATCATGAAAAACGTACAACCATTGTATTTGAATAATGCCCATTTTGCTGTAACAAAAACTATATCAGACTGAAATATCTCACCATCTTTATTCAACCTTCGATGGAAAAAGAAACGAGAATACATTTTACTGTCAAACTTGTCGATGAAGTAACCCACGGCATTTACAGCAAAAAATAAACTTCCAGAATTCTTTCAAAAATCACTTTTCCCTACGAAACGCATACCTCTCCCCTATCCAAAAGCCACAAAAAGATTTCTTCCACTCAGCGCTGTATCAATAACTCCTCAGCCAGGCTTGGAAAGCGCAAGTCCAAGATACGATCACCTTCAAGCACCATACCGATGTAGCCTGAAGTGGCTGAGCGCGGTTAATCTGCCTCCACCGAGCGATCAGTCAAGGGCTTATTCGACAATTAGTATTGGAAATGATTGGTACAAGAGGACTCCACTTTTGCTATGTTAGCCCCTTAGTGATGTGCATCTTTGCTTTTAAGTTAACCGTTGTGATTTAGGTTGTTTTGAACAAAGGTGGGAGTGCCTAGAGAGCTTTGCATCAGATTTGGATGGAGCTAACAAGCACGGATCCTTAACAAAAGCGCAAATGAGGGATGTCAAAATAACGACATCTTTGTTTGAAAGAGATAAATATTTTATAGTAGGTATAAACGGTTGTAAGTTGGAAATGAAATCAGGTTTAAAAATATATTTGTAAACATATACATTTTGGAGCTCCAAAATGTGGGATGTAAGAAATAGAAGATAAGAAAGTTATGAAGGTAAATTACTACAGCTCTAGGTTACATTATTATATCTTGTGAAAGTACTTAATACAAATTAATCGGCTGTACTTATTATATATATGCAGATTGTATGGTTAGTGCTCGTCAATCAAAATAAATCAAGATGACTATCTATTCTCAGCAAATCAGATTTTATAAAAATTAAAAATCTTTAATTCTGTATAGACCCTTAAACGGAAGTTATAAAACGACTTAAGATTATTGTTAAAAAAAGCGTATGCAGTTATCCTGAAAAAATATACAAATTTTTTGGAGTCTACTATTACAGACCACAAGATTTGTTGAAACCTTTTTTCCTAGACCTCTAATAACAGCGTCTCAACCAGAATGTTTCAACAAAAGTCTCAACCAAAGTGAAAAGACGTGAATAGGTCGCTTCGTCCGGGGGATTCCACCGGACGAGATAATCTATTCACTTCTTTTTACCTTAATAGTATAAAATAAATTTACAAGGTCAAATTGTAATATCAGTTAACATTTTCCATTAAAATATACACTCTGATTAAATTGTGTATTCTTTGTAACATTAATTTAATTAATGATTCACTCACAATTCATCGTAAACTCCCTAATTGCTAATGCCATTACTAAGTTTAGCATTACGTTCAGCGACCACTCGATAACGTCACTCGAGTTGGTCGATTAATATCTCGATTAGATTCTAACCGCGCTTGCACAAGTAACAATAAATGCTAGAATATTCCCACGGCACTATTCGGTAGGAGTTACGAGAAAATTGTACGAATTGTTTGACATTCTGTTTTAGTATATGATTTTATTATTTAATAAGTCAAGATGTCAATGATGCAGTATGATTGCTAAGTAAAATTTCCACAGCTCATAAATGAATAATAGGGGTGCTTCTATCACCTCTTAAAAGTATAATCATTTCTATGCTGTATATTTTTTATCGATACTAATACTATAAAGGCAAAAGTAACTATGCCTGTCTGCTTGTCTGTTTCTTTCACATCTAAACTACTGAAACGATTTTCATGAAATTGGATACAAAGGTAAATCAGATGAGAGAGAAATGATTCAGCTGTGCTTTATCACGATAACTGACAAAGCTGGTGAAGCTCCGGGCAACAACTATTTATTTGTATTTATTTTACTTACAATTAATAATAATAGGTGTGTAGTGGCGTATATTGGTGCCCTTTCATCTTCATTGTCCATAAAATGACTACTTACCTGAAACAGAAAAATAAATAATGAGGATACAATAACACAATTTACACAAAAATAACAGGAAAACTATCAAAGAAAATGCAAACGAGATAAGTCATACAAATAGCTTCACGAAAATTATGGTTTTCAAATCTTAATTGGAGAAACTAAGCGTTGACTACCATCTGACCTCACACCTCACCTATTGCGATTGGGAAGTCCGAAAACGGTGGCACTGTGCGGTATGAAAGGAACTTCATCCCGCGCATGCTCAAGCTGTGGAATGAACTCCCTGCTGTGGTTTTTCCAAGCGACTATAGGTTCTTCAAGAAGGGGCATTGGGAGATTAATACAGGGTTGGCAGCACGAGTGCCGCTTAAGTTGTATAATTTTTTTTGTAAAAAAACCAAAAAACACAGAAAAGCCCGCTGATTTTCTTACCGAAGTCTTCTCCGGCCGGGGCCACGTTTTGGAACCAGTGGTCAATTTACTAAACTAACGTATATTATTTAAAATTGTGCCGTCTTGCAAGTGTCTTTTAATGGTCTATACAGAATAAATGTTTTTCGAATTTTAAATTATTTAAAAACCTGATTTACTGTTAATAGGCAGATATCTATATTTGCATTAATTGCTGAGTACCAACGAAAAATATGCCTAATTATGATATATACAGCCGATTAATACGATGTATTACTTTTACAAGATATGATAACGTAGCTTATAGGGCTCCCAAACTGAATTCTGACCAATGCTTCTACGACAAGATTTTACTTCCACAGCATGAAACTCCGAAACGACTCAATTTTGACAATATTTTAGATCGAAACAACTTAATCCCGACACTACCGTACTCCGACAAAGCGTTTCTTCGGCATGACTTTAATAAGAAACCAAGTTAGATGCTGATGTTTACCTCCTTCAAAATTCTGCATAGACCACTAAACGGAACTTACAAAACGTCAATATCAATAATATATTCGAAGTTGATAAGCATACGGAATGGATTACGGTAGCTTCAGACAAAGGGAAGCGAGGCGAATATGAAGATGATAATTTATTTTGATGACAATGATAATTTACTTGAGATACTAGTAGTCTTTATGAAGACTTCATGGTTCATGGATCACAAACAACCTGAAGTGCTGATACCGACGTCCTCAGCTTATAATTTGATATCTTAATGATATTATAAATGAAAACGTGAACTGAGATAATAACTGTTTTATCATAATTATTTAGTTAACGAATACGTTTTCTAAAACGAATAAAAATATACTTAATAATGATAGGAAACACCCAGACCCCTCTGTATAGTACTGGCACATATCTTGAACGCAAACGCACATTATGAATATATTTAAGGATTAGATTATATGCCAGGAGATATAACATCTGGGATGATGGAGCCGCCTGTCACCCTAGTAGAAGCATACCGGGGCGGCGACGCTAAGAAGAGCGTCTGCCCATGTCCGGGGGTTAGATAGGGGCATCATCGTTCCCACATTAGGGAAAGGGGTCATCTCAAAGAGATGTCCCCGGGTCTGCCGGGGTGCTAGAGATGTCTAGTATAATCTCACCTCCGGTAAACAAAGACTCATAGACGGAGTGCGTTTTAGTCGGTTCGAGTCTGACATAATCACCTTTACATTCGTACCGGGTTGGTATCCGTGAGGATTTTGCGTACGTTAAAAAAAAAGAAAAAAGGAGATATAACATCTTTTTCGTATGTTAACGCAGAAAAAATACCAAAGGGTGTAAGTGGTGCAAGAGGCAACTAACGGGAAACGCAGACAATATCACTGCGAGAGAAGGAAGATTCGAAATGAACCCTGCTCCAATCCGTCTGGCCAGCGCGGAAACAGAAGACCAAAGCCTTCCAACATTGGGAGACGCCAATGTCTAGCAGTGGAATGCGATAGGATTGATGACACCTGCCTCTTTAGACAACCCTCTTCAAATATGGCTTTCATCTGTTTTTCACTGTAGATGACACTGCAATCGGGATATAGAATTTTTTCGGGTGTAATCCAACCTCGGACGCAACAATTCGGGTACTGGTACTTAAAAATGGAACTGGATGGCAGTTTGAAGTGTTCAAAAGAGTTTTGGCGGGAACGCGAAAAGTGTCATAACTGTGTTGCATTTTCTATATTTAGTGTAAATTCGAGTTTTTATGTGTAAAAATGGTGGAGTTTTAGACATAACAGCTTAGACAAATCGCACAAGTGTAGGAAAGTGGAATATTGTAGTGAATTGTGATTTTTCGTGTTGGTGTCAAAATCTCCCTTAGAAAAGCTTCTAGTAAAGTCTCCACCGCTATACTGGGGCAACTATCATCCGTCATCGTCATCCATCATCATCAACAATCATTCCAACTAGATAAGTAAATAAAGTGTCATAAAATAAAATAAGACTTCACATAAAGGTCTTAGTTACCATGTCATAAAATCCCTTAAAAAAAGTGTTCAAAATTTGAACTTTTTTAGTATAGAATACGTCAATATGATCTCACATTCCTGAAAGTAAGCTGAAAGTAGTAACTCAGGAAAGAGGGTTTACAATATGGCGGCCCAGCATAAAGGACCCAGTACTGATATGATAAGAAAAGAAAACATGGCGTTCTGAAGTGAAACACTAAAACGTAGACATTCTATTAACAGTTTTCTTGCTATAAACGCGTCATAAATAACACTTGTTCCAAACGCCAACATGTAAATATCCGATCGGTGCAAGAAATGTAATAAATACGAAGTTTACGGGAACAAAGTGCAATGAATCAAAAACAAAACAATGTGATTATCCTCTCGCATTGTACTGTTTAGGATGTGGTGCAATTTGTAAGGGACTGAGTTGTACGAAATTATCTAAGTTTAGCCGCGGCGGCGTTAAGGCTAAAAAACTGGACTTCGGAGTTGGAGCCGACCGGGATTAAGAAGAAGGATAGAATAAACGATATGTCATTCAGTCATTTTTAGATATAAGTACTCAAACATATAAAATATAATATATTGTCACTTAAATAGAAATTTAAAAGAAAACGTTAAAGGCTGTGAATTAATTGGGTCCTTTAATGCATCATCCACAAACTTATTTTCGGATCTCTTTCATATATTAGAAAAACTAAGAGATTTTAGGATGATAACCAAGCCTGAACATCTACTATTTAAATCTTTGAGCAGCTGTAACGTGGTGGCATTCCCGAAGAGCGAAACCTATGCTCGGGTCCTTTCCGTATCGGGAGTAGCGGCGCTGCCGTGAAACATACTGCCGTCGATTCAACAGAAGAAGAAGCAGCTGTTATCATGCCCGTATATGAAATTAATACCTATTAATTTTACAATACTTAGAAAGAACATTTTAATAGTCCTTTTTTTCGATGCAGTAGGTAACTCCCTTCGAGCTTCAATCATCGGAACTAACGATGAGGTAGGTATATCAGAGGCTCTAGTTCCATTTTCCGCCAGTGCTCCTAACTTGTAGCTCTACACAAGTTCGACAAGAGGCGAGCGCAGGAAATGAAGCCGGCCCGAGAGAGCTGCCGATAAATCCACCGCCACACAAAGAAACTTGCCACTTCTTGCGTCTTTATTCACAAGACAAATTGACTAGTTTTAATTATTTGCATGCATTTAGTCGTCTGTTTTGATTAGAAATATAATAATTTATTAAAACTTTTTTATGTTTTAAACTTTGACACACTGTAGGCTGAATAGCTGTTACCTTTGCATTTAAAAACTTAACTATATTTTGAATACCTACGTTGTGTACCCAAAATGTATTAAAAATTCGTTCTAAATCGGCAGTACGCGTTTTTGAGAGCTGTCTTTTGAGAAGAGTGCGGGTTGCAACGTTTGTGGACGAGCTCTAATCTATTAATCATATTATGTTATATGATAACAATTCGTATGCTCCAAAATCTCTTCAGTTTCTCTCGCGACTTGGGTCTAAGATCTATGCCTATAGGTATACTTACTATAGTAGTAAGAAAAAAATAAACCTATATTAGAAATTGGAACAATTTTAAAATTAATTCACAGTGAATTGGTAAATATTTTTTTTTGAAATAATCTACGAAAGTAATGAAATGAAGGAATGTCACAAACTGGGGCCAAAGTATAGCGATTAAAAGTAATTAGGATTAATATGTACCTATTTATGTATGCTAAAGTAAGTACTTACTCAAAGCAATAAAATTATATTCTCACTGACAGACTTTACATCTGATTGATTTGAATATTCAATTATAAACTTTTTCTTTTTTCTAATAGTGTTACAAAAAAAGAAAAATATTTTTAATAGTAATATTAATAATAATTAATTTAAGAACTTTTATTAACTAGTATTACAAAAAAGAAAATAACTAGGTACATTCAAGGTAGGTACAGTCAGAGCTCATAAGTGCATTAGCACATCAAAGCTCAAAATGGTTTAGCGTGCGGCCGGCGCGCTTATATGTGTGTGTAATGTTACTATGCAATACGAGGCGACGCTGGCTTGTCTTAAAAGAAAAAGGTCACAAGTAGCGTTAGAATGTTGACGCTATAGTTGCGTAGGATTGCTACTGCACTTTTGAGTTCTACTGTACATAAACTTTTGTTTACTTATTGGTATCGATCCAGTATCTGTTTATCTTTGGTTTACTATTTTAATAATACAATAGAAACTAGTTATTCTAACACTTTCCTCTGAAAATTTAAATAAACCTATATTTTCTAAAACTAAACAATAAATCAACACAAACCCAACCCTAATCTCATTTCGTCATGACTCACAAAACAAATTAAACGTATCGATGGAGCAGCAACAAAACGGAGCGGCTACGTCATCTAATATATCCTATTTTACATACAAAAACGATCGCTTATTATAAACATTTGTGTTTAAAACGGCACTGTCGCCGTTGTTTCATCTCTTTCAGGAAATTACCACAGTTCCTAGCGGATTATTGCAAAATAAGATATTGTTCACTCAATCTGTTCACTCGTTCGTTCACTTCATTCGTTTGAACGATGCTCCTTTGTTTCGAAATTTGAATTTGTTGTGATCCACCATGATTGCTAGGTTGGTTTCAATTTTGTTTTATCTGTTCTAAGTTCAATCAAATGTAAGTTTTGTATTAATATTATCCATTTTAACAAATTTATTTACGTTTCGGAAGAGTTTCGTTGATTCGGTTTATATATAGATAGGTACATTCGATAGAATCAGTGTAATGGTAGGAAATGTAGAAATAAAGCAAGTGTTTTGAGCCATTTCCTTAAACGAAAGATAGTTGGAGTTAAACAGGATTTTTATACAGGCAGTGTCGCGGTCGACAGCTAGTAACACACATATCAGTGAGATCTATGAGCACGTTGATGAATGATTAACACTGTTATGTTTCATTCACATCTATTAGGGTAATAAAATGGTACTCAAGTTATTATATCAACAGAAACCTGTTTTGAACCGAACTCATTCGTTAGACTACTTAAAAATTAACATAATCTGTGTTAGTTGATGATCAAATTAATGATAACAGTTTTTTTTTTCATTAAAAACTTGTCATTGGGATGCAGTTATTTTTTTTTAGTTTTGTTTCTGACTGTGTAAGAGTTAAAACATATGGGGTCAACAGTCAAGTCAACCTCACCTGCAAGCTGGAAGGTACACACTTGCTGATTAATGAACGAAGCATGTGGAGAGGCCTTTCCTCCTGTGTTGCGTTCCAAATTTGAAATTTAAAATTGCCACCAATCGAGGAACTATGTTACAATTTTTATTTTTTCTTTTTCGATAGCTTGTCTACAGGAATACATACCTAAAAGTAATTTATTCTCTATTTAAAAGTCGAACACTTTCACCAAGCATTTCAAAAACACAAATATACTTACCGTACCAATGTAAGATTTCATGTCCATGTCTATCAAAAAAGCGTTGCCCGCCTAAAAATATAAAACTCCATATATAGAAACCGATATCAAAGATAAATAGTGTATGAAATGTTAGAAGGAAATAAATAAGCATGGCCGCCAGTGATGGACGGACGGAATAGGAAATTGGCGAGTCAGATCTTGTCAACTCGTCAATACTAATGTTATTCAATATTTTGTTACTTTTCATATCGAGAAAAGTATTTCGTTGGTTTGTGTGCGGAATTATTACTGGAAAGTCACATTTAATATTCACTTAAAGTTCATTTGATAACTAACTATAAATTATTCAGTGAAGTGTAAACAAAAAACCAATGATGTCATTTTTTAATGTTTTAAAAATTGCAAAGAGGTAGGTAATAATAATTTTATCAGTCTTATTTTCAAAAGCATTCTGTAACGGGTGACAATTGACAGAAACCTTATAAGAAAGCATTACGATCGCACTGTACCATACCGTACGAAATGAAGCTATGAATCGATGCATGAGTGTGTGTGTACAGTAGTATTACTGTATTTACTGGTCATAGAGTTGAAATAATTAAAAAAAAAACTTTTCTTTACGTGAAAATTTAAACCTCGTATTTGTTAATTATTTCTGGCATAATTATATGCTGCTGCTGCTGCTTGCTGGCCTCAGTTGAGAAGCAAAGCAAACAACGTTTGCTGTACGTTGCTGCTTGCTTGCTTCTATTCCGAAGCAAATGAAACAGCGTTTGTTGTAAACTGTTGCTTTCTGCTTAATGCTTTGGTGTGCGGCCGGCAAAGAAATATTGTTTCATTATATATTTTGTCCTTTAGAATACCTAGTTAAATATTTATATATTACTCATCCGAATGTAATAAAACTTTAGTAAGATTTTGTGCAGACGCCAGTGAAGATTGTTATCGTGAAAAAGAAGTAGGTAAGTATTTGCAACATTTGCATCATACCGCACCCATTAACTAGTTATTATTAATAAAAATAATTAATCAACTACTTACGTAATCAGATAAAAAATAAATAAAAAGTTAATTACAATATAAAATTTAAATTTTATAGATAGCTTCGATTCTGGAATATTTAGATGGGTAATAAATTATAATATACCTACTACGAGTTCATTTACTTTTCAATTCCAAGTATTTGTCAACGATACCTTCATTTGAATTCAGAATTATTCATTTCAATTTAGTCACAAATCGCATAAAACATAAGTCACAATTTTCGAAATTTGAAAAATACTTACGCTGTTTTCAATTATTGAATCAAGGTACGATATTTTCAATAGTGCTGATGGCTGATGAACTTTCCACCTATGCAAATACATCGCATCTTAAAATCAAGAAAAAGTTTGGTTGGTTACTAACAGAATTTTTTGAATTTAGAATAACTTTATTCTAAAATTGACAGATCACAATAGGTAGTGATGAGGGGAATGTACATAATCGCTGATGAATCTATTCAACTATTTTAGATAGTCTTATAAATTAAACTAGATATTAATATTCTTAAAAAAAGAACTTAGCATAACCATGCAACTAACCAAGTTGCAAGGTTATGCTGTATGATTTGTAAATACAAAACCAATTCAATTAAAATTTATATTATGCACAATGCAAGAGAGACCATTTTGATTTATAATTTTAATCCAGTCATACGACAATTTAACGTCATACAATAAATAATCACTGTATGTGATTGACATATTATTACGATTATGACAGTCGTAAAACATAGTCGTGTCAATTCCATACATTGATTATGCTATTTTGATGATATTCTACCAATATTCGATATGTCTATGTATGCATATTCTATATTCAAATAATTGTTATCAACCCTACACACACATGTGGTGCCTCCCTAGCAGCAGCGCTAGAAGACGGGTCAGATATTTCAATCCTCCGTCGGATATTGGCGGGCTCCGTGACAACGCATACATCTCGGATCGTCGGCCCTTATCGTTATATTACAATCTGTGTGCAATGTAAGTTATGACGGTTCGCTTTTATGGACGGATGTTTGCGATTCTAATATATCGCTTTTTTTTCAACGGCGTGGCGGCCATGTTTGAAAAAATGGCGCTACTGTGTAGGGGGTTAATTTTTTGAATGTTGGTTAAAAATATAAAATATTTATTATGAAAATAATGGTGATAAAATTGTTGAGTGTTCCAACCAACATCTTTTGAAACGGTTTAAACCATTCATTGTGTGTTATTCAGAGAATAAGTTATATTTATGGGACGTCAATTTGATTTCACCTCGCCTGATGTTGAGCAGAAGGCAAAGTCTCATGAAAGAGGGTCACCATTGCAAACTCGTTTAGTGCTACAATGGCGGCGCTGAGTTTGACGGACTCATCAGATGCTCTTTCTATTATTTTCTTTATATTTCTATATATTACTAGCTGTTGCCCGCGGCTCCACCCGCGTGGACTTCTGATCCCGTTCCCGCTGCTCCATGAGCATTTAGGGGTATGAAAAATAGATGTTGGCCGATTCTCAGACCTACTCAATATGCTCACAAAATTTCATGAGAATCGGTCAAGCCGTTTCGGAGGAGTATGGCAACGAAAACTGTGACAATTTTATATATTAAATATCAGCTAGGTATTATCTTCGCATAAACCTATAAACTACAAGTTTCTTGATCTCAAATCATTATAAATAGCTTATTTATTGACTCAACATAACCTTTAGGTAACGTATTAGTGATATCTTTGTTCGCGCATGCGTGGGACATCGACGCATCGGTGAATCACTCACGCGCACTGACTCACTCCTTATTTAACTATCAATACTAAATTGAATTTAATTATTTTTCCTTATAACGTTTAGAACTATAGTTTGTTTTGGTTTTTAAAATATAGCTAGGTATTACTTTTTAACTTTCACGTTGCATGATATATGATTAGCGAACCGCGTACATTTATACAATAATTTACCTTTTTGAGTGGCTTGATGTTTGGGCCAGTTTGTCGTAGCCGTGGTCACAAGCTGTGCCACTACCTACACAACTACTAGTCTTAAAATTATTGGATAATAATATAACATAACATAAACTCACGCCTATATCTCCGAAGGGGTAGGCAGAGGTGCTAACACCCACATTTCGCCAGTTTATGTTTAGGTCTCAATGTAATAGGTGGCGAGCCTATTGCCATTAACCGGGATAATAAATCTACCTATTAATGTAATTAAGTTTAGGCTACTATTTGCATGAGTTTACTTATTTACTTATAAAAAGAAACAAGAAATCGATAGTTTATTTTATTAATCTATGTTACCTTGGTTAAATTACACTTAAGCTGTCAAAGGATTATAGATCTTAAGGCAATGTTAAAGTGTCCAGGAACTTTTGGAGACCACTATACATATAAGTTCTATAAATCATATTATCCACAAGTAGGTACTTACTAGTACTAACTGTATAAAAATATGCTTATCATAAAAATAAAGTTTAAATTTAGGTATATAAGAAGTTTGTCTAATAAACTACCAACATAACCGAACAGGTTTTAACATGTTTCCAACTTACAGAGGTCACTTCTCAGTCATTGTATGAAAAATAAAACAATTTGACTACATTAAGTAAATATTCCTATTCTAGACTAATAGTTGAATCATAGTTAAAGAGGAAAACTGAGGACCTAATTTCAATTGATAAGAGATCTATTCTACTAATTGTCAACCATTGTCAAGGAACTGAGATAACAAAAAGTGCCATTTATTTTGGACTCAACGGTCACAATGTTAAAGTTCAAAATTAGATGGCATTGTGTAGAGTCTGTAGTTTAGACAACGGTAGCCGAGTGGTAGGTATGGGTAATGAACTGCTGAGACGAGGTCTCGGGTTCGATCCCAGGTTTTACTATGGCTCACACCAATGACTTTTCGATGCTTTTCGAAGTTATGTGTGTACCTATTTATCGTAGGTTTATAAGTGCCCGGTTAATGGCAATAGGCTCGCCACCTATTACATTGGGACTTAAACTGCATAATGTCACGCCACGTCACATGTCAAGTACGTTCCAAAATATTATACTATTCCGTATTATCCGTATTAAAAGTTGAATTTAACATTATGCAATTACAAGATTAAATAAAATATGTTCTAAGTTTATGTTATAAATTGAAACATCTCTTCAAATTATCACTTGATTGCAGTTCAAGTCACATTCCGATGACACGCACCGTCTGTACACCGTCTAGCCACACGGCAATGGCTATCGGCGTGTACGCAGCCTGCTTTCCCGCCAATGTACAGTTCAAAAACCAGTAGTCATAAAAAGCTTTCTTTTTTTTTGAATTCCAACCTTAATAGCTTACATTAAAGCAGTATATTGTCTGAAAGCTAATGTACAGAGTTTATTTGAAAATCGAACGTAAGCACCTGTAATTTGAAATTGGAATTGATTGGATATTTGAGGTACAGGTTTTTCCGCAAAACATTGCAAGGCATTTTAAACTCACCTGTCATGCTTTAGAGTTTTAATTTCTTTGTTGAATATAGTTGTTAAGTTGATTTAGACTTGAAGACGGCGGTGTGGCAAAAGTTAAGTTCACACGTGTGTTGCCTGAGCAATTCCGCAAATCGATGCAATCGCCGATCAGTAACGGAACCAGATGCGCGTGAGTCGACCTTTTAAATTATTCATAGCATTATTCATAGCCAGCAAATATACTTGACTGCAAGTGGATGGAGGGGACAGTGGAATAGTTCGGGAACTGCAGTTATGTGCAGTAGGTATTATAGATTTTTCCATTGAAAAAAATATTTTAGTAATTCACATACAATTGTCCCCTTTGCTATGTCCATTAATTTGGTTGAAAAGTTTCCACGTACCCAAAGCTGATATCTTTAAGAGAGAATTACCGTATAAGTTCTTTGACATCCTAAGAAGTATCCAAAACATACCATGTTCAACAATAAACTTGTTTGATTGAAGCAATATAGTAAATTTATTGCTAACCGCGAAACAGCTCCATCAATTTGGAAAAATACTTTATTTTAAAAATATTTTTATACGGTTTGAATTTAAACATTCTCAACGATAGCTATAGCAAAAATCTACTTATTGTCATAGAAGGGAAAGTCAAAGCACACCCCTCAAAGCTAGTAAAAGACTTCTTATCCAAAGAGATAAGATTTCGTATGTGCAAAATTTCGCAAGTGCGAAGAACAAACCTCTTTTTTATATTTTGAAGTGAGGGGGAGTTATTTTAGCATTACACTAACAGATTACTTTTGCATAAAGAATATTAAGTTCGAAATGTTAAGAGCCTAAACTAAGCCTAAACGTTCTAGGCGTAGCAATTATTTATTAATCTGTGTTTCTAGCTAACGTGTTTAATTTAATGCACAGCATAACTCTACTTAAGCCTACATATAAATATAAGCAACCTGCTTTCCAACTTCAACAAGCTTAACAATAAATAATTTTATTTGTTACTTCCATAGATTGCGCTCTAAAGACAAACTATATACTAGTTTGTCTTTGAAATGAACATTTCAATTATTTTTCCCTCCCTACCTACGTAAATATGGCCGCCATAACTCAAATACGTTTCTAGCAGACCAACTTCACACAAAGCAGACGGAAAGGACAATAATTTTAATTGGCACACAATAAAATATGGTGAGGCAGCCGTATCGATTACGTAGGGCACTCGATGTTTTGCTAGTGGTGGAATTCAGTCGATAGTTTAGTAATTAAAGCGTGAATTAAGTATCGATATTTATATTTTTTTGGTTTCCTCTTCATACAGCTCAGCACTAGTATTAGGTTTTCATGGATTCCATTTTTAAAAACATTAACGCAACATCAATAATAATTAGATTGCGAAGTGATATAAGAACTTGTCGAACGCCCAGTCTACTCGTTTGTACGACACGACAACTCTTCAAACTTTGTCTATGGTGTCTTCGGTAAACGGTATTTTGACATTTTGAGGACGTCAGAAGTAGTGGAATAAATCATTTAAATATCGAATAGTTCTAATTTGATTAGATTCGATTTTGAAAAATCTCATGCTGTTATTAATTTTAATTAATACCATTTTTATATTTTAGTGATATTTGCATTCGGCCTACTATGTTAACCAAATGAAAGCCATTAACCACTTACTCATGTCACTAATGTTATAACTCGTTTTCAAACAAAATAATATTCTAGGTTGCATCAGAATGAGTTCTAAAAATAGCTATTTTATAAATAAATCAGATACGATAGGAATTTTATTTTAAAATCAATGATTTCCAAGAATCCATTGATGAAAACCCACTGAGATAGCCATCACTAATTTATAATTAAATGATAAATATATCTTTGAGTAAATGAACATAAAATAAGGTAATAAATGTAAATGAAATGACGTTATTACCAATTCAGAGTCGTTATGTTAAATCAAAAGATTATATTGGCGCGTGTATCGTCTACAGGTGTATAGTGCTATGCTAATTCTATTTGGCAATATTCCAGCTTCAGGACCTTAATATTTGATATAATAGTCTTAAATATAATCTAGGAGCGAAGAATTCAACCATTCATAGGAGATGCCATCATTAGGTCTTGGAATTCCTAACCAGAGCACGTGTTTCCTTCTTTCTACAGTCCCGGGTCCTTTAAGCGGGGCGTGAAAAAGCAAATGAGGCCGTCAAGCTGAGTGCCACTATTGTAATACTGTACGTGTTTGTAATGGTGACCCTCTTTATTGAGACTTTGCGTTCAGCCACTGTACTTTGACTTTATCATCAGGCGAGGTGATGTCAAATTGACGTGTCATAAATATTCAAAAGAAAGGAAAGTATCTTATTTCATTACAACATTGAAATAAAAACAAAAGAAAAACACAGTCAAAAGACTACATATTTGATTTTTTACGAAAGTTACCTACCTAAATGAAATGATGTTTTTTTATTATTTAAATCTTATTATTTTGCATTATGGCACTTAACGATATCAGAAAATAAATTTAATTTTGATTTTTATGGCAGTTTAGTATAGTATACCCAGAGTTCTATACCTTGCCTTTGATTTCATAAACATTCCTTAACACTCTGTATATCGATATTAAGTAATAATACTGTCATCTGTTATTACTATTAGCAGGCGATTTAGACGTGTTAGGTATTTCTTATTAATCACGTTTTAAATGACATTTCAAGTATAATTTGTTCTAATGAATTGAAAAGCATAACCATGCAAATGGTCTTGAAAAATCGTTATGTATAATTAATTTAGTTTGTAATCGACTAAATTCCATGTGAGAAAGTGTTTTTACGGAATATTAAACTAATAGGTATTATTGCCTTGGACCTCATTTGCATAGAAACTAGATTTTTTAGGGTCTCACTTAGATATTCGGTGCCTTGGACCACCTCGTTCGAAAACCGGCATTACATGTGGATTCACAGAATAGGCTCGGTTGTAGACTTTTCTCTCGGGGTTGAGAGATAATACGACAATCCCTCGATATAAGCCCGACCAAAAGTATGTGGAGTTAACTGACCGAATCCGAGCGGGTGCACCTTAGGAATAACGGTGTGCTTTTCTAGTCTTAATTGTGTCCGCGGGCCTGGGGGTGACGGGGAAGCCATCTGTCTCCCTAGCAGAAGCAGGCCGTGGTAGAGGCGCAAAGTGCACACACCCCATACCTGGGGGCTGGATAGGGACATCGTGATCCCCCTATACCCTAAAGGGGTCATGACTAAAGAGAGGACCCTGGATCTGCCAATTGCACTGCAGCGCCTTATGCTTGCATAAAAAATGAAAAAAAAAGTCTCGCGAACATTTTATTGTCTGTGACAAATTAAGTGTCATGAAACAATTGTGTATGTTGGTAGTACTGCCAATAAATTATTGTGTCACCCGCATAACAACTAATTTTGATACATATTTTACTTTGTATGTATACTATGTAAGTACTTACCTACTGTATAGTTTGCAATTGGGTTATGAGGCATCGGAGTTTTCAACTGCAATGGTTCAATTGTAATGGACTTTAATTTCACTTGGATGAACTTTATTTGTGTGATTTATAAAAAATATTACCATGAACAATTCAAATTAAAAATACAAAAAAAAGAAATAATAAAAAATAAACATTTTGTTTTTACTTTTTTATTTAGATCCGTATCCGCAAGTTTTAATTATGTAATTGTATGAAAAAAGATTTAAGACAGTAACATTATAGTCAATGTTAAAATCAATAATTTTTGTGCAAACGAATTTACACCAATAAATAAAAATACAGTTTGACACTGACTGTACCTACTAGTGGCGCCTCTACTGGTGAAAAATAGTATCTAAGTACGTAGTCTATTGCTTCAAAAATCTCAGTTGAAAATTAAAGAAGTTAAGACCAAAAGAACACTGCGTCAAGTTAGCGTGCGCGCACACCGATCGCAGCGACGATTACGACCGCAGGTGCGACCAGAATCGGCATATTCGTGACAATATAATTGTACCACATACCTCATTCCGGCTCCCTTAATTTATACCTAATAGAGAGATAATCTTATACTTTTTCAACACGTCTCATTTACATTTTAAGCCTTTATCTCACTGTACAGTCGCGTCTAGCTGTTTTATGAAGCTTATTAAGGATTGCTGAATTTGCTTGCGATGTTTTTTCTTTGCCAAATGTGACTAAATGCAAAACGCTTCATCGTCCACTTGTTACTGAATATAATCGTTTATTTGCCTAGTGAATAGTTAAGATTATGCATTTATTTAGAACTACTTAGTTACTGTGACAATCGGTACATAAGTTGTTAGTTGTCATTACGGAAACAAAGAAGTATTTTACGAGTAGGTATATTATATAGATTAGCTATCAAACCCACACTAGGTCTACCCTGTCACTCGTGGCATTTTTAATGACTATTACAATGTATAACGTAATTAAGATTATTATCAGTAGTAGGATAAACTAGTAGCAACGAGTAAATTTAAAAATAACATAAACACATTAAAATTACTTCATGTAATAAACCCTGACGCTATCTATTTAAAATTGACTAAAAGATATTAATTCGCATCAGAAGATACCTCTTCTCAAGATGAGTTTTTGACATATTAAATTTTATTGGGTACATAATCACCATTTCAGTTATAATAGTTGGATCTTAAGCTTGTACTTTGAAGCCAGTCACCTTCGCTATTTGCTCCAGATGGGGCTTATCTTGACTTTCATGGAGCGAATACTATCTGATATCTAAACCAGAATATCTAAATCAGAACCCAGTGCATTAATCGCTAGTCCATCTAGAACATAGTACATTAGAATCATCAATATTTAAACCTCCTTAATAATATATCACTCCCATATATTGATTTTTGTATTCTTTTGTCTAGGGAGTGTACCATCTCAGCCAAGGTTGAATCGGACGCGGAATATATATTACATAACAATCGAATTCGAATTCGAATTATATAGCGGTGTATTTACACACCGCTATATAATTCGATATAAGTAGTTACATTGCGATCTATGTTTTTTCTGTAAAGTTCTTAAAATGGAAATCAAAATGTGTTTCTTGGAATAGAGATAGCGATCAGTACAAGTTTACGTATAATAAACACATTTGATTACGAGACAGATTTTTATTATGACTTTGCGAGTTTTTATTAAGTTTCCGTAATAGATAGAATGGGTCGGGAACATTGTTAGAGGACTAAATTGTCGTTAGAAAAATTAAATTCTATGATTATGTTTCTTTTGATAAAATCTGTGAATTATTACAAACTAATTAATACTAGAAATACATCAATTTAAAGATTGTAGTTGTATTTCTTGTAAGAACCTATCAAATTTCAAAGGCAATTGCATGAGTTATCAAAATCAAAAATCAAAGTGTATTGCGAAAGTGTGTATGTGATGTCTTAAATAAAATAATTAACGATCATTTGTCGAATAATAACTTAACATAAATAATTCATTTAATGATTTTTAAATGCAGAAATAAAATTTTCTTACTTACAATATTTGTAAACTGTACAAAAATACGAATCATAGTACGTGTCGTCATACGTGAGCAATCATTTCTGAAAAATTGTCATATTTTCGGTTAAATACCTACCACAGACAATAAAATATCTGTCTACTAATTATTATCTACTCAATATAAGTAAAAATATTCAAACATTAATATTAAATATTTATTTTATCCCAATTGCCCTTTGTCAGCGATTGTCCTTCCCCACCCGGGGTGGGGGGTACAATAATGATATTGCGAGTCGCGATCGCTGGCTCCGATAGCTCCGGTGTGCCGATAGATCGACTCACGCGCACCTTTACGTTTATATTTCACTCCAGCAGAGGGCGTGAGCGCTGCACTTGTAAACTCGCACGATTTAATTGGCGGAATCGTCGTTGTTTTAGAGGAATTGTTCAAGTGTTTATGTTGTTCCTTTGTGAAGTGTGAAATGTGGCGAGGACTATGGTTCTTTTACATAAATTGTTCAAAGTTATGTTGTTTTGTTTTTGTGTATAGATTATTGGTTATTAGACATTTTGCGCAAACAAAAATGAATGTGTGATGAACGCCAACTTGCCTGTGAAATTCATATAGGTACCTAAGTAGTTATCACTGTAAACTGCATACTAATCAAAGACAAATAAAAGACATTTTACGATTTTACTGTGATGTTCATAAACTCATCCATAAAAGAACAAGTGATATACGTATCTTTACACAAAAGCTAGATGTAAGAAAAGACTGAGTTCAGGTACACGGTGATGTTAAAGTCGTTTCGGAAAAATAATTTTGGGCACAGTTTCGACAGCAAAATTGTCTGGAAGTTTTAATTGGCCGAAAAAAATCTGTTTATTTTCATACTTTATGTATGGACATAAAGTACTTACAAGTGAACAGAAAAATGTATAAAAAAAGTTTATTCGCCAAATTAGTACCTACTTCCAAAAGACTTTACAATTGGAACAGTGGCCAAAATCGTTTTTCCAAAACCATCCGGTAGGTAGTCCTGCAAAATGTTTTTGTATAAGTTGATAACTTTGACAGAAATATATTGCAGCATATTGTAGTGACGTCAATGTTTCTACACTAAAAGTCACAAGCCACTTACATAGTAACTTTTTATAATCTGTACTGCCACGGACATATTGAATTCGGTTACGCGGTAATGAATGAATCTGTGGGTCGATATTTACGCAAATAATATTTAATGTCTGTGGTGTTGTTGTTTTTTTTTAATTATTAAGTGGCAATAGGCGACATAGATTATAAATCCTAAAAAATACCAACAATCACTAGTGCCTTGTCGAGCATCACTACATAGTATAAAACAAAGTCGCGTTTTCTGTCCCAATGTCCCTTTGTATGCTTAAATCTTTAAAACTACGCAATGGATTTTGATGCGGTTTTTTAATAGATAGAGTGGCTAAAGAGAAAGGTTTATATGCATATAACATCATGCTACAACCAACTGGTGCGGTGCAGAAGGGAAAAATGTTGCAAAAACGGGGTTACGCAGACGAAGTTGCGCGGGTCAGCTAGTTCATTATTATACCGATTAAGTACCATACTTATGCAATCTCTGAAAGTGTTTACCTACTTACTGTTTATTTTTAAACTTATTTGCTGGACTGCATCAAAGGACTAAGTACCTACGTAATTAAATAATAACATTAAAATAATCTTTATGCTAACCGATAATAGGAATTAATTAAGATTTGTTGTCGTGTGGAGGTACTTCCCCAGTATAAAGACTCAGTATAACGAATCTCTTTCTTTTTTTGTGTACGACCCGTCCTTTTGACTTCTTCTCAAGGCAAAGTCTCATCAAAGAGGGTCACCATTACAAACACGTAGTGTTACAATGATGGCACACAGCTTGACGGCCTCATCAGATGCTTTTCACGCTTGAAGGACCCGGGACTGTAGCAAGAAGGAAACACGTGAGTTGGTAAGGAATTCCAAAACTTAATGGTGCGACAGGAAAAACTCATCGAACTTTCGTTAGTCAATATGAAAAATGTGGAAATTTTAACGCTAATTAGAGTGTGATTAAATGGTTTTATTCAACAAAATAAACCATTTAAACAAACATAGTGCCCGACTCTTAAAAAAAATTTCAATTTAAACAGATTTTGTTAATCATATTGTTAACTTAATTAACGTTAAAAAGACCCATCTGTCATATCTTATTGTATTTTATTAAATGCAGTTGTTACTCACTTAAATTATCTAAATTTTTTATATTATATTAGATAAATTATCATTGAGGTAAATTTTATTTTAAGTCAAATATTTTTGGCACAAATACGAGCCACTAGGGTACTGGTTTTATTTGGGTAATTAATGGCATGACTGTCTTTTGCACATTGAAACTAATTCTGAGAGAAAAACATCAGAGTTTTACACAGTGATGGACAGATACCAGCTAAATGAGGTTGATTTAGCGCCCAATATATTAAAACAAATTTTTTATAACGAATGTATGCGAATGACATTAAAAATTATTTATTATCGAATAATAAAAGACGCGGACACACACACACCAATCGCATTATTAAAACACACATAAAATAAAGGCTATTTCAGACGCAACGACTTCTAATCCGCGACAGGCCCACCTATGAGTCGCGGCTGTATCTCGCGAGAAGCGTTCCTCGCGTGCTCAATAAATCCAAAGGCGACGTGCGTACAAATTGGCACGATCGAATCGGCTTGTCTGCGCTAGCTTGTTAACGTTTGAGATCGCTAGCGATTTTATTGTAGCACCTAAGTCGGGTCGTGAGCGCACCCACGACATGTCGCCGTATAAAGATGTCAGACAGCGCTATTGGCACTGTGTTTTTGTGTATGTTTCAATAGATTTATGTATGGTCTGAGATGGTAAGATTTGCTTACTAGGCTTTGATGACCACCGTGGCGTGGCGGTAGTGAATGCGACTGCTACACATGAGACGCAGGTTTGATTCCCGCTCAGTGCAAACATTTGTGTGAATGAATATCTGCATTGCTCTGGGTGTATAATATGTAGGATCTCAGTTAGTTTATCCGCATTCTAGAACCTGTATCACAAGCTAGTTAAGCTATGCTTACCATTGGTCTAGGTGGCGTTGTATAGATTGTCCTAGAATATTTATTTATTTAGTAATTAAGGACTTAGGTACGTTTGAGAAGTACCGTGTTCGAAACCTTAACATTACCAATATAAACCCACTTTTAATATAAGCACTCTCGCCTAATTCCCTCTGGGGTAGGCAGTGTTGAATGGCACTATTCAACCATTGTAATCGTGCCAGGTAATAGGGAGTGAGCCTATTAGAGGCACTATTGTTGACTCGAGTCATGCTGCTGTATATATTGTATGACACCACATGGGAAGAGACATTGACTCTAACATTAATATACAGTATGATGTATTTTTAACTTTACAAATTCCAAAAACTAAAATTTGAAAAGGTAAGGATACAAAAGGAAAGTGTAAACGGAGTAGGACATGACGGTATCTCCCATTCTAATTGAGCAGTCCAACTGGGGAAGTTCCTCTGCCCTACAGAACACTGCGGCTAATAATAACCTTGAGTTGTGTTTCCGGCGTTGAGTAGGGTAACCAGAGCTCACTGGAGAGGTTTTGTGTTGTCAGTGGGAAGACCAAGAAACCCTTCTTTGTCTTCTGAAAGCACAGAGACTCTCATAACCTTCTCCCCTCCCCCTACCTCCTTTCTGTATATGGTCGGCAGCACGAATGTGACGCCCCTGGTGTTGCAAACCTCTATAGGATACGGTAACGACTTTCCATCAAGTGGACCACGTGCCTGTCTACCACATAACTGGTATAAAAAAAATATGAAAAGTTTTAAAGCGACACTAAATTTAACACAACACACGTTCACAATCCGGTGTCGTTTCGTTATCGCCACGTTATCGTATCGCTCGCGGAAACGTCGCAAGCCTTATCGTGAAACATTACGCTATTATACATTGGGTAAGCTGGGTACATGGTGTTTACTTTTGATAATTATATTGTTAAACATATAAATTTTAATGTTGTAATTAAATTACATTTGTTTTAGGTATTAATTATAACGCTACCCACCTGCTGTTAGATTAGTTTACCGGTAGAAATTGCTTATGTTATTAAATCCACTATTGGAGCCTGTTTTCGGGGTTAACCTTAACTGTTTAAAAAAATTAATATGTCAAGAAATTATATTTCTTTAAGTTATTATTTCATGGATTCAGTTTAGGTTTACTTATAATATTATCAATAGATGTTGCTACTGACAAAACAGAGGGAAGCTTCAATATGGTGATAGTGTGTTAAATAAAATAAGATTTGAAAATAGGTAAAAGTGAGGTATCTATAGGAGGAATCAGCAATATAATTGTAAACTTTAAATGTCGTTTCTTTGGTTTTCTGAGCAACACAACAAGTTTCTTATTAAGATTCCTAAATTTTATGACGAATTGTCTAATAAATATAAGTAGATATTGTAATACAATCTTAGACCATTAAGAGTCTCTGTGTTGTCAGTGCAGATGACAAAAACGAGTTTCTCGGTCTTCCCACTGACAACACAAACCTTCTCCAGTGAGCTCTGGCTATCCTACTCAACGCCGGAAACACAAAACAAATATTCTGTAGGGCAGAGGTACCTACTTCCCTAGTCGAACTGCTCAATTAGGACGGGATATACCATCATGTCCTACCTAATACCTATTTATTCTAGACTGTATTTTAAATATTGCTGAAGTTACTGGTTTTGAATCAGCCTGTATTTTTAACTGTGCAGTTACGCCATCTGTAGATGTAAGTACTCACTATCATTTAGTCAGTCAAACTAAAAATAAGCTTCACATATAAAAATAAATAAACTCATAATTATTAAAATTAAAAATAGTTATAGTAACACACACAGTGAGGCACAAACCCTCCTTAAGTTTGCTACAAGTGAACTAAGTACAAACAATTGCTTTTACTCGTAATTGCTTGCCAAGTGAAGACTCTCCCCCATTGCCCCTCTTTTAGAAACGCACAATGGGCATCTATTATATGAATTAGGAATTAAGATTACATTATTGTAAGTCATAACATGTTTAATCATTGTGCGTATTGAAAAACAAACATTTTTTCTTTCTTTTTCTTCATCCGCTTAATTTTTCTTGTTCCATATGTAACACAAATTTTATTGAAAGCCAATAAAATATTTAATATTGCTTTTTATGTTCGATAGGCTCACGTTTGACCATTATCTCACCTGTTGGTAAGTGTTAGCGGTCGATGGTGGAGTACGCTTGCCTAGAAGTAACCTATTCAGTCCAGTCTTGAAGACTTCCAAGTTATAGCTATCCGGAAACACAGATTCGGGCAGGGTGTTCCACTCTTTGGCTGTACACATTATGATTTTCTTAGGCGAGGTTTCGGGTTTGATCCCATGTTTTACCATGGCACACACCAATGACTCTTTGATGCTTTTCGAAGTTATGTGTGTATTTATCGCAGGTTTATAGTGCCCGGCTAATGGCTATAGGCTCGCCACCTTATTACATTGAGACCTAAACATAAACTGGCGAAATGTGGGTGCTAGCACCTCTGCCTACCCCTTCGGAGATATAAAAAAATGAATTTATGGTATGTTATAGAATACCTTACCAGCTTATTTACTTCTTCCTACAGTCCCGGGTCCTTTAAACGGGACGTGAAAAAGCATCTGATAAGGTCATCATCACGTCACCATTGTAACACTGTACGTGTTTGGAATGTTGACCCTCTTTGCTGTGACTTTGCTTACAGCTTACCATCAGGCGAGGTGAATTCAAATTGCCGTGTCCTAAAAAAACGTATCACCGAATCGCTTGTTATATATGAGTGAAATATCCACCATGAGTGATGGAGTATCGCTGTAGGTACTGTTCGTCTGGTTGTTCAATGAAATCACATCAGGAAGAACACAAACATTATATTTATCTATTCCTATGCATATCTACGCCATATTTCGCAACGATTGTCACATACAATATTTGATAATGTAATCTGTGGCTAGACTCCGCATAGGGGCAAAGACGTTATCAGGACCTATCCGATACTACCCGTATGGCGGTGTTAGATAAAAAAACAATTATTCTCTATGGTATATTGTCTATTTGTATGGTCTGAGGCGTAAGTAGTGTTACGTTCGAAACGCGATAAGAATTGTTTGTGTTAAGTTTTTTTGTTTGTAAAATAACTAAGTAACAATTATTGTTTAGTTAGTTTGATCATTATTTATTTTGAAAAGTTTAAAAAATGAAATCATAATTTTTTAACAACTCGATTGGGGTCTGAATTTCGATATTTTCCGTGAGGCGACTGACATCTTACCTTCACAACTTAAACTATCAAAGCTCTATAGTTAAACTAGTCAGACTTTTTAAAGCTCCAACTACTATTAACAACTGTCATAGATGTTTATATGACAACCGGGGCCTAACGTGCTCTCCTAGGCACAGAAAGACCAGTGCAAATAACCAAATTCATGCATACAAATATTTGCGCTGATCGGGAATCGAGTTCGCGCCTGTGTAGGTATCAGTCGCGTTCACTATACAGACTAGACTAGACAAATGAAGGTGAGTAGTTTTTGACTAGTGAATACAATTATTTTTATATCAATGAACAATGTGAACTCACTCCTAATACAAGCAATTAAATAAAGAAAAGGTTCACTGAGTGATTACTAGTAGATATTCTGTCAATAAGGACGTTTTCGGACATCATTAAAACTCCAAGTTACTTTGAAGAGAGGCTCTCTAAGCCTAGGTACTTTAAATTTATTTGTTGCTTATGTCTGAAATGTTTAGTACATTAAACTACTATTATTGTAGATATTATTATTATAATAACAAAATGTAAGCCTTCTCTGATAAATACATTTATTATTATTAAAAAAAAAGAATCATACTTCAATAAGCTTGTACATAATTGCCGTTTGACGAATGAGATGACGGACATTTAGTTCGCAAACACTCCCTGAAAAACTCAACATACCCTACTTACCAACTGAAAAAATATACTTAACTAAGTGAAAACTTTGAATATAACCAGAAAAATCGTATACGAGGTAGATTTTTTTACAATGAATTACATGAATTTTTATTACGGCAACTATTTCATTTCATTAGCTGCTGAACCAAAAACTTGTCCTCAAAAAAATTAATAACAAAAATATTTTTAAAATCCAAAAATAAGAAACAAGAACTTATAAATATTCTGTTCGCGTAAACCTATTATAAAAAGTCATTAAAACTAGATTGTTGCAGGCGATTACGGACAAAAAACCTTCTTTTATAAAGATACAGGCATGTCGGGTGTTATCGCGGCGAACAATCGCTCTGTATCGCGCGGGCGAATCGCGCCGCGATCGGGCGCGTTTTCGGCGATAAAATACCCCCCTGTCCCCACCAGCCGGGGTGTGAGGGAGTCGCGACGACTACAGGGTAACTATGAACGTTACTCTATTAGTTCCTTGCTAGCGATATTAGGCACGAGTAACGTATGCAATAAAATATTGGTTAGAATTAGATTATAAATACTGAATATCTATCGATATAATATTGTAAGTAATTTGTATTTTAATTTTTGTATGATATCAATTGGAGACAGTGACAAAAAATGGGGCTGCTATGTCTGACGTAGACGGGTTTTAATTGCATTTGGATATAACTGTCTGCTGTGATGATGTTGATTTATAAATCAATTCAAGAAACTTATAAACATCATAAGCATTCAAGGTTCTGAAGGCCATTCACGTGCCAAATAAAAATTCGTTCAAAATTCTTATTTCAATCTATGCAGCATTTAGCTTTACTAATATATGACAGAGAGCTAATAAATAAATAAGAAATGTAAAAAAAAACAAATACGTATTTTTTATGCCAGTATGTAGGTAGTGTACTACCAAGTGCCATCGGCTTCGTGAGCGTTTCCCTAAAACCGTTTTTTCCAGTGCGCGAAATCCCCACTGATAACCAATCCCATCGGAGCCAGTGAGAGAGATCTCGGACTCGAACGAACTTAAACGCATGCCGTTTTTGAGTCTATAGTAGCGAACATATCCCTCACATCCGGCAGACCCGAAGCCCTCTCTTTCGAGTTGACCACCTTCGGGTATAGGGTCTACAGAATCCCTGACTATCCCTCGGGCATGTGGTGCAATTTGCTCTACCG
Source organism: Pelosia muscerda (assembly GCA_963691645.1). Lineage (NCBI taxonomy): Eukaryota > Metazoa > Arthropoda > Insecta > Lepidoptera > Erebidae > Pelosia > Pelosia muscerda. Next base: position 2,756,865 of record OY829100.1, read on the forward strand.
CTTCGGCCTGCTTCAGCTAGGATAACCATCGCCTCCACGACCTCTGACGTCCGAGTCGACTCCCCTCAATGACAATTAACCCTCTAATTTCTTTTTACAATATAAACCTCCCCAATCCTAAGAAAACACACGCGCCCATAACCTATCCAACACCTAGCTCGACACTACACGTCCTCGTATCACACCGTCACGCTCGAATCCACCTTCCATTTATTACACCGGATCCTTATCACAGATGGAGAGCGGGCGTACGATAAGACGCCGTCGGTATGATCGTGATAACAGCAGCTACGCGGCTAGGACCCGACGGTATGAGGGGGGGGATAATTACACCACAGAATGTTATCATATCATCTGTGATTTAGTAACTAGATACTGTTCTTATATGAAAATAACGCTATGTGTGAATTGTGGATGTTTTTCTTTTGTTGCACGTCAATTTGAGTTCACCTCGCCTGGTGGTAAGGTGAGGGCAAAGTCTTACAATTACAAAAACGTACAGTGTTACAATGGTGGCGCTCAGCTTGTCGGCCTCATCAAATACTTATTCACGTCCCGCTAGGAGCCGGGACTGTAGGAAGAAGGAAGCACGTGCGCTGATAAGGAATTCCAAGACTAATGGTGCGGCAGAGGAAAGACGCACCGAACTGTTCTAGATGGCATATTCTGCATCATTGATGTTTTTTTTATTAAATTGGTAGATAAATAAAAGGTTGTAAGCATTTTGTAGTTCCGTATTCATCCTAAAACTGATACGATTTTCATATATCGTATAATAATACACACCGTTTTAAAGAATTTATGCAGCAGCAGACGAACAACTTGCGTATACGCATACGAATTCAATATTACGTCATTTTACCCACTATCACCAAATGAAATTATCAAAATTCATTCCATTGATATAAACAATGACTCCACCATTCACAAATGCTGAAATCTTAAACATCTCAACGCACAACTTTCACAGTTCCGTCAACGGCATCGAACCCACGACCTTTATGTCGCCCCGCCCCACGAGATCGGAAATCAATTAGCGTGCGCGTGAGTCGGCCGGCCCACTGCGCGTAAATCGATGCTAAACGAGATTGACCCCGATTCGATTATTCATGTACGGTTCGTTGGCAGATTATAAAAAATAAAAAACACACCTTGTTATATTAATAAAGCTGTAAGTAAGGACTACTTGTTGGCTATTGGCACCATGCCTGTGCGTAAGCTGAGAAAAAGCCTGAGGCTGCCAAACTGAAGGGTGCCATTATACATCATTGGGGTTTGTAATGGTGAACCTCATTCCTGAAACGAGTAGTTTTTAAGCAAGGAGGTAGGTCATGACGGTATTTCCCGTTCTAATTGAGCAGAACGACTAGGGAAGCACCTCCGTCCTACAGAATACCGTGGCTAATAATTACTGGTTTGCAGCCAGAGCTCACTGGAGAGGTTTTGTGTAACCAGAGTACTGTTTGACTCATTTTACCACTATACTTTGTAAAATATAGCTTGGGTCCTATGACAGATGTCAAAATGAGGTTCATAGGGATGTTCGAAATTCGATGAAAATATCGATACTACCAGCTATTATTGATGCATGTTACATATAATTAGGTTTAATTTAATTGTATGTATGTATTTAATTGTAATGAGAACGGAATATACGTAGCATACAAGGCGTCGGCAGTCGTACTGATGAGAATGAGTGAAGTGGATCAGTGGAAGTTCATATCAAACAAGATATTGGCGCGTGTATCTTATACCTATATCGTGGCCCAAGAGCCAAACGCGGCGTGTCTTCTTACAAAATCCAAAAACAGGTTGATGGATTGAATGTAGGATTTTATTTACTCATTATTATTTAGGATTGGATTATATTTCAATATACTTGATTGAAATATAAATATTATTATGATATTTAAATACCTAAGCAATAAGATTGAATTCTAATTATTTTTTTCTTATGTTAATTTCAATTTTAAATTATACTTTATTCAAAATATGGATAGTTTATAGTATGTGGTCACGATGATTCATGACCCATCACTAATTAGCTCGGTATGCCCATAAAGTATGACATTGACAGCTACTACATTCATTATTAGAAAATTCAAGACTTCATGTGCGGGATTTCACTGACAGCTGTCATAGGACCCAAGCTACATTTTACAAAGTATAGTAACACACATATCAGTGAGATCTATGAGCACGTTGATGAATGATTAACACTGTTATGTTTCATTCACATCTATTAGGGTAATAAAATGGTACTCAAGTTATTATATCAACAGAAACCTGTTTTGAACCGAACTCATTCGTAGACTACTTAAAAATTAACATAATCTGTGCTAATTGATGATCAAATTTATGATAACAGTTTTTTTTTTCATTAAAATCTTGTCATTGAGATGCAGTTAACTTTTTTAGTTTTGTTTTTGACTGTGTAAGGGTTAAAACATATTTTATGGGGTCAACTGTCAAGTCAACCTCACCTGCAAGCTGGAAGGTACACACTTGCTGATTGATGAACGAAGCATGTGGAGCGGGTTTCCTCTTGTGTTGCGTTCCAAATTTGAAATTTAAAATTGCCACCAAATCGGGGAAATATGTTACAATTTTTATTTTTTTTATTTTTGATAGTTTGTCTACAGGAATACATGAAAGTAATTTATTCTCTATTTAAAAGTCGAACACTTTCACCAAGCATATCAAAGACACAAATATACCGAACCAAATATGTAAGATTCCATATCCATGTCTATCAAAAAAGCGTTGCCCGCCTAAAATATAAAACTCCATATATAGAAACCGATATCAAAGATAAATAGTGTATGAAATGTTAGAAGGAAATAAATAAGCATGGCCGCCAGTGATGGACGGACGGAATAGGAAATTGGCGAGTCAGATCTTGTCAACTCGTCAATACTAATGTTATTCAATATTTTGTTACTTTTCATATCGAGAAAAGTATTTCGTTGGTTTGTGTGCGGAATTATTACTGGAAAGTCAGATTTAATATTCACTTAAAGTTCATTTGTTAACTAACTATAAACTATTCAGTGAAGTGTAAACAAAAAACCAATAATGTCATTTTTTAATGTTTGAAAAATTCATACGGGTAATGATAATTTATCCGTCTTATTTTAAAAGCATTTTGTAACGGGAGAAACAGTTGACAGAAACCTTATAAGAAAGCATTACGTAGTACATAACTATTAATCTGTGGATCGCACTGTACCGTACCGTACGAAATGCAGCTATAAATCGATGCATGTGTGTGTGTACAGTAGTATTACTGTATTTACTGGGCATAGAGTTAAAATAATTAAAAAAAAATATTGTTGTCTACGTGAAAATTTAAACCTTGTGATTGTTAATTATTTACAGCATAAATTGTATGTTGCTGCTTGCTGTTGAGAAGCAAAAGCAAACAGCGTTTGCTGTACGTTGCTGCATGCTTGCTTCAATTCCGAAGCAAAAGAAACAGCGTTTGATGTAAACTGCTGCTTTCTGCTTGATGCTTTGGTGTGCGGTCGGCAAAGAAGTAGTGTTTCATTATATATTTTGTCCTTTAGAATACCTAAATATTTCTATATTACTCATCCGAATGTAAAATTAGTAAGATTTTGTGCAGACGCCCGTGAAGATTGTTATCGTGAATAAGAAGTAGGAAAGTATTGCAACATTTGCATCATACCGCACCCATTAACTAGTTATTATTAATAAAAATAATTAATCAACTACTTACGTAATCCGATAAAAAATAAATAAAAAGTTAATTACAATATAAAATTTAAATTTTATAGATAGCTTCGATTCTGGAATATTTAGATGGGTAATAAATTATAATATACCTACTACGAGTTCATTTACTTTTCAATTCCAAGTATTTGTCAACGATACCTTCATTTGAATTCAGAATTATTCATTTCAATTTAGTCACAAATCGCATAAAACATAAGTCACAATTTTTTTGAATCTAGGTACTATTTTTTCAATAGTTGAAAAATGCTGATGAACTTTTAACCTGTGCAAATGCATCGCATTTTAAAATCAAGAAAAAGTTTGGTTGTTTACTAAGATAATTTTTTGAATTCAGAATAATTTTATTCTAAAGTTGACAGATCACAATAGGTAGTGATGAGGGGAATGTACATAATTGCTGATGAATCTATTCAATTAGGTATTATCGATAGTCTTACAAATTAAACCAGATATTAATATTCTTAAATAACTTAGCATAACCATGCAACTAACCAAGTTTGTAAATACAAAACCAATTCAATTAAAATTTATATAACCCAGTCATACGACAATTTAACGTCATAAAATAAATAATCACTGTATGTGATTGACATATTATTACGATTATGACAGTCGTAAAACATAGTCGTGTCAATTCCATACATTGATTATGCTATTTTGATGATATTCTCCTAATATATTCCATGTCTATGTGTGCATATTCTATATTCAAATAATTGTTATCAACCCTACACACATGTGGTGCCTCCCTAGCAGCAGCGCTAGAAGACGGGTCAGATATTTCAATCCTCCGTCGGATATTGGCGGGCTCCGTGACAACGCATACATCTCGGATCGTCGGCCCTTATCGTTATATTACAATCTGTGTGCAATGTAAGTTATGACGGTTCGCTTTTATGGACGGATGTTTGCGATTCTAATATATCGCTTTTTTTCAACGGCGGCGGCCATGTTTGAAAAAATGGCGCTACTGAGTTGGGGGTTAATTTTCTGAATGTTGGTTAAAAATATAATATTTATATGAAAATAATGGTGATAAAATTGTTGAGTGTTCCAACCAAACTCTTTTGAAACGATTTGAACCATTCTTTGTGTGTTATTCAGAGAATAAGTTGTTAGATATTTATTACAGTTCTAAAAGGAAACGACCCTTTTCCTTTAGTATTTTTAATCATTGATTTGAGATTTATATTGTGAGAATTTATTCTCAGTCCTAATTCTATTTGTATGAGACGAGTGTTGCACTGGCGGTTTAGCACGTAGTAATTCAATCCTGTGTGTGTGTGTGCTAGCGTGTGTGTGTGCGGTCTGTATTTGTGTATGTTGTGCTTTTTAGTGCAAAAGGATAGGTACCTAATGGTAATGTAAATATCAAAGTCCAAAATATTACGCGAGGTAAGTAAATAAGGACTCTGTACTGAAGTAATCTATATTTAGTAGGTAGCCGTTTTGTCACTTTAGTCTCCACTGTGTGTCTATTTAGTGCAAGTATATTGAGTTATTTTTTAAGATTAAGATATATATTTGAGATATCCTCTAAAGGCATCCCAAAAACGGGTATTGCACGTATAGTGGCAGTGTGGATTTTGGGTCAAGAACTAGTACTTATTACCTATAGCTAGGTATTATCTTTGCATAAACCTATAAACTATAAGTTTCTTGATCTCAAATCATTATAAATAGCTTATTTATTGACTCAACATAACCTTTAGGTAACGTATCAGTGATATCTTTGTTCGCGCATGCGTGGGCCTATCGACGCATCGGTGAATCACTCACGCGCACTGACTCACTCCTTATTTAACTCTCTATACTAAATTGAATTTAATTATTTTTCCTTATAACGTTTAGAACTATAGTTTGTTTTGGTTTTCAAAATATAGCTAGGTATTACTTTTTAACTTTCACGTTGCATGATATATGATTAGCGAACCGCGTACATTTATACAATAATTTACCTTTTTGAGTGGCTTGATGTTTGGGCCAGTTTGTCCTAGCCGTGGTCACAAGCTGTGCCACTACCTACACAACTACTAGTTTTAAAATTATTGGATAATAATATAACATAACATAAACTCACGCCTATATCTCCGAAGGGGTAGGCAGAGGTGCTAACACCCACATTTCGCCAGTTTATGTTTAGGTCTCAATGTAATAGGTGGCGAGCCTATTGCCATTAACCGGGATAATAAATCTACCTATTAATGTAATTAAGTTTAGGCTACTATTTGCATGAGTTTACTTATTTACTTATAAAAAGAAACAAGAAATCGATAGTTTATTTTATTAATCTATGTTACCTTGGTTAAATTACACTTAAGCTGTCAAAGGATTATAGATCTTAAGGCAATGTTAAAGTGTCCAGGAACTTTTGGAGACCACTATACATATAAGTTCTATAAATCATATTATCCACAAGTAGGTACCTACTTACTAGTACTAACTGTATAAAAATATGCTTATCATAAAAATAAAGTTTAAATTTAGGTATATAAGAAGTTTGTCTAATAAACTACCTACATAACCGAACAGGTTTTAACATGTTTCCAACTTACAGAGGTCACTTCTCAGTCATTGTATGAAAAATAAAACAATTTGACTACATTAAGTAAATATTCCTATTCTAGACTAATAGTTGAATCATAGTTAAAGAGGAAAACTGAGGACCTAATTTCAATTGATAAGAGATCTATTCTACTAATTGTCAACCATTGTCAAGGAACTGAGATAACAAAAAGTGCCATTTATTTTGGACTCAACGGTCACAATGTTAAAGTTCAAAATTAGATGGCATTGTGTAGAGTCTGTAGTTTAGACAACGGTAGCCGAGTGGTAGGTATGGGTAATGAACTGCTGAGACGAGGTCTCGGGTTCGATCCCAGGTTTTACTATGGCTCACACCAATGACTTTTCGATGCTTTTCGAAGTTATGTGTGTATTTATCGTAGGTTTATAAGTGCCCGGTTAATGGCAATAGGCTCGCCACCTATTACATTGGGACTTAAACTGCATAATGTCACGCCACGTCACATGTCAAGTACGTTCCAAAATATTATACTATTCCGTATTATCCGTATTAAAAGTTGAATTTAACATTATGCAATTACAAGATTAAATAAAATATGTTCTAAGTTTATGTTATAAATTGAAACATCTCTTCAAATTATCACTTGATTGCAGTTCAAGTCACATTCCGATGACACGCACCGTCTGTACACCGTCTAGCCACACCGCAATGGCTATCGGCGTGTACGCAGCCTGCTTTCCCGCCAATGTACAGTTCAAAAACCAGTAGTCATAAAAAGCTTTCTTTTTTTTTGAATTCCAACCTTAATAGCTTACATTAAAGCAGTATATTGTCTGAAAGCTAATGTACAGAGTTTATTTGAAAATCGAACGTAAGCACCTGTAATTTGAAATTGGAATTGATTGGATATTTGAGGTACAGGTTTTTCCGCAAAACATTGCAAGTCATTTTAAACTCACCTGTCATGCTTTAGAGTTTTAATTTCTTTGTTGAATATAGTTGTTAAGTTGATTTAGACTTGAAGACGGCGGTGTGGCAAAAGTTAAGTTCACACGTGTGTTGCCTGAGCAATTCCGCAAATCGATGCAATCGCCGATCAGTAACGGAACCAGATGCGCGTGAGTCGACCTTTTAAATTATTCATAGCATTATTCATAGCCAGCAAATATACTTGACTGCAAGTGGATGGAGGGGACAGTGGAATAGTTCGGGAACTGCAGTTATGTGCAGTAGGTATTATAGATTTTTCCATTGAAAAAAATATTTTAGTAATTCACATACAATTGTCCCCTTTGCTATGTCCATTAATTTGGTTGAAAAGTTTCCACGTACCCAAAGCTGATATCTTTAAGAGAGAATTACCGTATAAGTTCTTTGACATCCTAAGAAGTATCCAAAACATACCATGTTCAACAATAAACTTGTTTGATTGAAGCAATATAGTAAATTTATTGCTAACCGCGAAACAGCTCCATCAATTTGGAAAAATACTTTATTTTAAAAATATTTTTATACGGTTTGAATTTAAACATTCTCAACGATAGCAATAGCAAAAATCAACTTATTGCCATAGAAGGGACAGCCAAAGCACACCCCTCAAAGCTTGTAAAAGACTTCTTATCCAAAGAGATAAGATTTCGTATGTGCAAAATTTCGCAAGTGCGATGAACAAACCTCTTTTTTATATTTTGAAATGAGGGGGGAGTTATTTTAGAATTACATTAACAGATTACTTTGGCATAAAGAATGTTTAATTCGAAATGTTAAGAGCCTAAAAGTGTCTTTTTAGATGTAGTAGCTATTTATTAATCTGTGTTTCTAGCTAACGTGTTTAATTTAATGCACAGCATAACTCTACTTAAGCCTACATATAAATATAACCAACATGCTTTCCAACTGCAACAAGCTTAACAATAAATAATGTTATTTGTTACTTCCATAGATTGCGCTCTAAAGACAAACTAGATACTAGTTTGTCTTTGAAATGAACGTTTCAATTATTTTTCCCTCCCTACCTACGTAAATATGGCCGCCATAACTCAAATACGTTTCTAGCAGACCAACTTCACACAAAGCAGACGGAAAGGACAATAATTTTAATTGGCACACAATAAAATATGGTGAGGCAGCCGTATCGATTACGTAGGGCACTCGATGTTTTGCTAGTGGTGGAATTCAGTCGATAGTTTAGTAATTAAAGCGTGAATTAAGTATCGATACTTATATTTTTTTCGGTTTCCTCTTCATCCGGCATATCACTAGTATTAGGTTTTCGCGAATTCCATTTTTAAAAACACTAACGCTTAGCAACATCAATAATAATTAGATTGCCAAGTGTTATGAGAACTTGTCGAACGCCCAATCTACTCGTTTTTAAGTACTCTTCAAACGTTGTCTATGGTGTCCTCAGTAAACGGCATTTGGACATTTTGAGGACGTCAGAAGTTGTAGAATAAATCATTTAAATATCGAATAGTTCTAATTTGATTAGATTCGATTTAAAAAAAAATCTCATGCTGTTATTAATTTTAATTAATACATACTTTTTTACATTTTAGTGATATTTGCATTCGGCCTACTATGTTAACCAAATGAAAGCCATTAACCACTTACTCATGTCACTAATGTTATAACTCGTTTTCAAACAAAATGATATTCTAGGTTGCATCAGAATGAGTTCTAAAAATAGCTATTTTATAAATAAATCAGATACGATAGGAATTTTATTTTAAAATCAATGATTTCCAAGAATCCATTGATGAAAACCCACTGAGATAGCCATCACTAATTTATAATTAAATGATAAATATATATCTTTGAGTAAATGAACATAAAATAAGGTAATAAATGTAAATGAAATGACGTTATTACCAATTCAGAGTCGTTATGTTAAATCAAAAGATTATATTGGCGCGTGTATCATTTACAGGTGTATAGTGCTATGCTAATTCTATTTGGCAATATTCCAGCTCCAGGACCTTAATATTTGATATAAAAGTCTCAAATATAATCTAGGAGCACAGAATTCCACCACTCATAGGAGATGCCACCATTAGGTCTTGGAATTTCTTACCAGCACGTGTTTCCTTCTTCCTACAGTCCCGGGTCCTTTAAGCGGGGCGTGAAGAAGCATCTGCTCGCCGCGGATAAATCAGAAAATAAATTACCCAATTTTAATTTCTACGCCAGTATGTAGTAAACTCAGAGTACCTACTACTAAGGTCTTTGATTTCGCAAGTGTTTCCCTTGCACCCTGTATATCGATAATACTGTCAGCTGTTATTACTATTAATAGGCGATTTAGGCGTGTTAGGTATTTCTTATTAATCACGTTTTAAATGACATTACAAGTATAATTTGGTCTAATGAATTGAAAAGCATAACCATGCAAATGGTCTTGAAAATCGTTATGTATAATTAATTTAGTTTGTAATCGACTAAATTCCATGTGAGAAAGCGTTTTTACGGCATATTAAACTGAGAGGTATTATTGCCTTGAACCTCATTTGCATGGAAACTAGATTTTTTAGGGTCTCACTTAGATATTCGGTGCCTTGCACCACCTCGTTTGAAAACCGGCATCACATGCGAATTCGCAGAAGAGGCTCGGTTGTAGGCTTTATCTCGGGGTTGAGAGATAATACAACAATCCCTCCATATGTCGACCTCCGTGGTGTGGTGGTAGTGAACGCGACTGCTACGCAGGAGGTTTTTTTTTTTTTTTTTTTATCTATGGCACGTCAATTTGACTTCACCTCGCCTGATGTTAAGCTGAAGGCAAAGTCCCATGAAAGAGGGTCACCATTGCAACCACGTTCAGTGCTACAATGGCGGCGCTCAGCTTGACGGCCTCATCAGATGCTTTTTCACGCCCCGCTTAAAGGACCCGGGACTGTAGGAAGAAGGAAACACGTGCGCCGGCAAGGAATTCCAGGACTTAATGGTACGGCAGAGAAAAGACTCACCGAACCGCTTGGTTCTTGATGGAATATTCTGTACCGTATGCGAGTGACACCTAAGCCCTGCACGCGTTGTCCTGTGTAGGAAAGGGGAGGGTGGGATTAGTTGGAAGAGCTCATCAGAACATTCACCATGGTAGAGACGGTAAAATACTGCCAAGGACGCAACATCTCTACGCATCTGCAAAGGCTCGAGGGACTCTGTGACCTCAGGACTCCCAATAATGCGGACCGCACGTCGCTGCAACCTGTCGAGAGCATCTAATAAGTACTTTGCGGAGCCATCCCAGAGATGCGAGCAGTATTCCACGCAGGAGCGAATTTGTGTCTTATAAAGAAGACACCGCTGCTCCGGCGTGAAAAAACGTCTCACTCTGTTCAGGACTCCGAGTTTACGCGAAGCTGTTTTGATGATGCTCTCGATATAGTTCTTGTTGTTCAGTTTGCAGCGCACGTCCATACCGAGTATATTGAGGTTATCCTGTAATGGCAGTGGTGTGCTCTGAAGAGTGGGAGGAGGAAGGAAAGGAGATGTCTTTGCTGAAAACGCGCATGCCTGCGTCTTCTTGGCATTGAACTCGACCAGGTTCTCAGATCCCCATTGGGAAACGTGATTGAGGATCCGGTCAAGCCCAGTGACAAGAAGTCGCCTCTTTTCCGCTATATCGGACTGCTTGGCCGCAGAATGTCCGTGGTAGCTCCCGTGTACAGTGCTATCGTCTGCATAGCAGTGGATGCTGCCGGTGGACAGCATGTCATTGATATGCAGAAGAAAGAGAGTGGGTGATAAGACGGACCCCTGCGGCACACCAGCATTTACCTGCAGGAACTCCGATGCTCGTCCATCACAGAGAACGCGAATACGGCGCCCCTGCAGGAAGCTAGCAACCCAATTGCACAGTCTAAGAGGCAGACCGAAGGCTGGTAGTTTGGAAAGAAGCGATTTGTGCCAGACTCTATCGAACGCTTTGGCGATGTCTAGGCTAATAGCCAGTGACTCACCATGCTTGTCCATAGCCTCACCCCAAAGATGGGTAACATACGCCAGAAGATCACCCGTTGACCGTTTCGGCCTAAAACCATATTGTCGGTCATTAATTAGGGAGTGATCCTCTAGGTGGCGCATGAGCTGTGTGTTGATAAGGTGCTCGAAGACCTTGCACAGCACTGAGGTGACGGCTATGGGCCGATAGTTGGCTGGGTCTGAGCGATCTCCCTTCTTGGGAATCGGCTGTACATTCGCCTCTTTCCACGCCGTCGGCACTGTACCCGAAATGTAGGAAAGTCGGTACAGCCGCGTGAGCATTGGAGACAACTCCGCTGCACATTTTTGAAGAACCACCGCTGGTATACCATCCGGACCACTGGCTTTCCGGACATCGAGTGACTGCAGCACTGCTCGGACATCGCGTTGCCTGATACGAATATCAGGCATTGCGTGGCCACTGTTGGGTAGTGTCGGAGGCTGCATACCACAGTCGTCGATTCGGGAGTTGGCCGCAAAGAGATTAACCAGCAAATTTGCTTTCTCTTGCGGCTCATGGGCCAGGGATCCATCAGGGTTACGCAGGGGGGGCAGCGAAGGCTGGCAGAAGTTGGCTTGCACGGCTTTGGCCAGTCGCCAGTAGCCACGGCTGCCCGTGGGATGCGCCACCAGCTCTTGACCAACCCGTGCTATGCGCTGGGCATCCGCTCTGACGTAAGCCCTCTTGCAGACCCTAGTGGCTTTGTTGTACGCTGCCTTGAAGTACCCTAGGTTGGAATCGTGCGTAGCCCGCGCCCTTACCCAAGCACGATACGCAGACTGTTTTTGGCGAACAGCCTCTGCGCATTCGCGCCCGAACCATGGGCGCACTCCACGGGCACCGGTGACATCAGTGTATGGGATATAGTACTCCATACCCAGACTGATCTCACCGACGACAGCAGTTGCACTATCCGATGGGTCCTTACCTTCAAAGCAGCGCTCAACCCACGGGATGGACGCAAAATAGTCTCGCAGTCCATCCCAGTCCGCTGACGAGTAGTGCCAGAGACGCCGATTTCCCTGCACTGGTCGTGGGGGCGCTATCATAGGCACCTTGGAACAGACCAGACAATGGTCGGAGTTGCCTAAGGCAGCATGCACCGAAACATTGTACTGGTCTGGGTGGCTCGTCAGCTGAAGGTCTAGCAAAGAGGGTGCTTGGGCTGACCCTCTTGGTATTCTGGTGGCCTCGTGTACCAGTTGAGTCAGGCCGTGAGCCAGAGCGAACGCGTGGGCGGCTCTTCCCGCATGGTCTGTTTTGGAGGAGCCCAACCAGATCTCGTGGTGGGCGTTAAAGTCCCCCAAAAATACCAATTCTGCGTTCGGAAACCGCTCCTGCGCATCATCTGCCGCCTGACTCAGATATTCGAAGAGTCGAGTTGTCTCGGCATCTCCAGTATGGGAACGGTAAAGGCACACATAGATTTGACTAGTACAGCCATGGTCTACGTGTACCCACAGGACAGAAAAGGATGGGTCCTCAAGGCAGCGCAAACGGCGACAACAAACATCCGCCCTAACAAACACACATACCCCGGCTTTGGCACGGAAATTTTCCTCTAAAACATAGCCGGGATAGAGCAGGTAGGTCGTGTCATCAGGGCGGTATATTTGTGTCTCCGTGAGAAAAAGCATGGCTGGTTTCGCCGTCTCTAGATGTTGGTGGACGGCGTTGAGGTTTGCATGGAGCCCACAGATGTTCGTGGACTCCACCTCAAATAGCGAATTTGTGGGAAAACGAAGAGCCGCTGTGTTGCCATATTCTCTATTTTGCACTGCCATGGAGGGGGTAAGAGGAGGCGTGAAAAGAGATGATGGTCGTTACAGTACCGCGTGACAAAGCGCGGGAGATTGGTTTTGTCTATGAATGTGAGGAGTGGCGAGAGCCGACGCGCCGATCGGAAGGGCCCCCGTACCCCCCCGAATATGGTCGCCGAAGTCCCACGTCCAGTCACCAACCGGCACGACGAACCATATCGAGATTATGCGCGGCCTGGTGAGGCAGCCTCCCGGGGTGGTTAGCCCCGGTTGGGCCCCTGTACTATACCGCGGGCGGCCAGCGGCACACGGTGCGGGTTCGATTTCCGCTCTGTGCAAATATTTGTATGCATGAATTCCGATTGCAGTCGCTGCAGGCTGTCAATGTATACAGTGTACATATATACACATATATCAGTATTTTTTAAACCACTTAGTAAGCAGATTAGCACACGGCTTGATGGAAAGTGGTTAACGAGGCCTGTGGACGTTTAAAACACCAGGGACGTCACACTCGCGCTGTCGACTCTGTGGAAGGCTTCTAAGTACCCTTAAATGCCTTAGAACAGATAAAACTACTTCGTTAACAAAAAAACAAGTCTAAATAATGTTCCGTAAACATCATTGTATTAATATCACGTAAAGTGAAAGTATAACTGTTTAGTGTAGTTTATATTATGTTAGTGAATATGCTTACACACATCAGTCATTTGCAAAACAAATGAAACAAAAACATAGCCTGAATTCTTGGCAGAACGTGTGTAGACGCCAATAGGACACGGTGACCACTTTTCATCATAGCTTGAATAAGAAATTAAAAAAAATCGCGAACATATTTTTATTGTCTGTGACTAAGTGTCATGAAAGTGCATGAAACAGTTGTGTATGTTGGTAGTATTGCCAATAAATTATTGTGTCACCCGCATAACAACAAATTTTGATACATATTTTACTTTGTATGTATACCTACTATGTAAGTACTTACCTACTGTATAGTTTGCAATTGGGTTATGAGGCATCGGAGTTTTCAACTGCAATGGTTCAATGGTAATGGGCTTTAATTTCACTTGGATGAACTTTATTAGTATAAAAATATTACCATACTTAAATAATTCAATTAAAAAAAAAACTTAATTAAAATAAACTTTTGTTTTTACTTTTTTATTAGGTCCGTATCCGTAGGTTTTAATTATTAAAAATAATTATATGAAAAAAGATTTAAGACAGTAACATTATAGGCAATGTTAAAATTAATCATTTTTGTGCAAACGAATTCACACCAATAAATAAAAATACAGTTTGGCACTGACTGTACCTACTAGTGGCGCCTCTACAGGTAAAAAATATCCAAGTACGTTGTCTATTGCTTCAAAAATCTCATTCGAAAATTAAAGAAGTTAAGACCAAAAGAACACTGCGTCAAGTTAGCGTGCGCGCACACCGATCGCAGCGACGATTACGACCGCAGGTGCGACCAGAATCGGCATATTCGTGACAATATAATTGTACCACATACCTCATTCCGGCTCCCTTAATTTATACCTAATAGAGAGATAATCTTATACTTTTTCAACACGTCTCATTTACATTTTAAGCCTTTATCTCACTGTACAGTCGCGTCTAGCTGTTTTATGAAGCTTATTAAGGATTGCTGAATTTGCTTGCGATGTTTTTTCTTTGCAGAATGTGACAGAATGCAAAACGCTTCATCGTCCACTTGTTACTGAATATAATCGTTTATTAGCCTAGTAAATAGTTAAGATTATGCATTCATTTAGAACTACTTAGTTACTGTGACAATCGGTACATAAGTTGTTAGTTGTCATTACGGGAAACAAAGAAGTATTAGGTATCAAACCAACACTAGGTCTAGCTTGTCTCTCGTGGCATTTTTATTGACTATTACAATGTATGACGTAATTAAGATTATTATCAGTAGTAGGATAAACTAGTAGCAACGAGTAAATTTAAAAATAACATAACACATTAAAATTACTTCATGTAATAAACCCTGACGCTATCTATTTAAAATTGACTAAAAGATATTAATTCGCATCAGAAGATAACTCTTCTTAAGATGAGTTTTTGACATATTAAATTTTATTGGGTACATAATCACCATTCCAGTTATAATAGTTGAATCTTAAGCTTGTACTTTGAAGCCTAGAGCCCAGTCACCTTCGCTATTTGCTCCAGATGGGGCTTATATTGACTTTCATGGAGCG
Source organism: Pelosia muscerda (assembly GCA_963691645.1). Lineage (NCBI taxonomy): Eukaryota > Metazoa > Arthropoda > Insecta > Lepidoptera > Erebidae > Pelosia > Pelosia muscerda. The sequence continues at coordinate 2,772,117 of OY829100.1, forward strand.
AATACTGTCTGATATCTAAACTTGTGGCTAAAACCTGGGCCAGAACGCAGTGCTTTAATCGCTAGTCTACCTAAAACATCAATATTTATGTTTACGAATATCATCGAATTATCACAAACTAATAATATACCTACTTAATAATATATCACTCCCATGCATTGATTTTTGTATTCAATTGTCTAGGGGGTGTACCATCTCAGCCAAGGTTGAATCGGACGCGGAGGATCAGTATATATATTACATAACAAGTAAACACACCGCTATATAATCCAATATAAGTAGTTACATTGCGATCTATGTTTTTTCTGTAAAGTTCTTAAAATGGAAATCAAAATGTGTTTCTTGGAATAGAGATAGCGATCAGTACAAGTTTACGTATAATAAACACATTTGATTACGAGACAGATTTTTATTATGACTTTGCGAGTTTTTATTAAGTTTCCGTAATAGATAGAACGGGTCGGGAACATTGTTAGAGGACTAAATTGTCGTTAGAAAAATTAAATTCTATGATTATGTTTCTTTTGATAAAATCTGTGAATTATTACAAACTAATTAATACCAGAAATACATCAATTTAAAGATTATCGTTGTATTTCTTATGAGAATCTATCAAATTTCAAACGCAATTGCATGAGTTTTCAAAACCAAAACTTGAGTATATTTTTAAATATATTGCGAAAGTGTGATGTTATGTTGTCTCTTAAATAAAATAATTAACGATTATTTGTCGAATAATAATTTAACATAGGTCATTAATTGAATGATTTTTAAATGAAGAAATAAAATTTTGTTACTTACAATATTTGTAAACTGTACAAAAATACGAATCATAGTACGTGTCGTCATACGTGAGCAATCATTTCAGAAAATTTCTCATATTTTCAGTAGAATACCTACCATAGACAATAAAATATCTGTCTACTAATTATTATCTACTCAATGTAAGTAAAAATATTCAAACACTTAATATCAAATATTTATTTTATCCCAATTGCCCTTTGTTAGCGATTGTCCTTCCCCACCCGGGGTGGGGGGTACAATAATGATATTGCGAGTCGCGATCGCTGGCTCCGATAGCTCCGGTGTGCCGATAGATCGACTCACGCGCACCTTTACGTTTATATTTCACTCCAGCAGAGGGCGTGAGCGCTGCACTTGTAAACTCGCACGATTTAATTGGCGGAATCGTCGTTGTTTTAGAGGAATTGTTCAAGTGTTTATGTTGTTCCTTTGTGAAGTGTGAAATGTGCCGAGGATTATGGTTCTTTTACATAAATTGTTCAAAGTTATGTTGTTTTGTTTTTGTGTATAGATTATTGGTTATTAGACATTTTGCACAAACATAAATGATTATGTGATGAATTATTACAGTAAAGCCAACGTGTCCGTGAAATTGTGTAGATATATATATAAATACTTAGTTATCACTGTAAACTGCAAACAAATTAAAAAGAAATAAAATATAATTTACGATTTTACTGTGATGTTCATAAAGTCATCCTTAAAGGAACAAAGTGTGCGAGTGACATACGTATTTTTACACAAAGTGAGAAAATGACTGAGTTTACACGGTGATTTTTTAGTTGTTTCGAAAAAAATGATTTCGGGTACAATTTCGATAGCAAAATTGTCTAGAAGTTTTAATTCGTCGAGAAAAAATCTGTTTTTTTATACTTTATGTATGGGAATAATGTACAGGTGAACAGAAAAATGTTTGTTTCCTTTATTCACCAAATGAGAACTTCCAGACGATTATACTATCGGAACAGTGGCCAAAATATTTTTTCCGAATCGACTATAAAATCACTTGGTATAAACCTTAAAATGTTTTTATATAAACCAAGTTGATAACTTTGACAGAAATATGTTGCACAGCATATTGTACCTAGTGATGTCAATGTTTCTACACTAAAAGTCACAAGTCACTACCATTTAAGTAACTATTTATTAATCTGTACTGCCATTGACTTTTAAATTCGGAAACGCGGTAATGAACGAATCTGTGGGTCGATATTTACGCAAATAATATTTGATGCCTGTGGCGTTGTTGTTTTTTTTTAATTAATAAGTGGCAATAGGCGACATAGGTTATAAATCCTAAAAAAATACCAACAATCACTAGAGCTTTGTCGAGCATCACTACATAGTATAAAACAAAGTCGCGTTTTCTGTCCCTATGTCCCTTTGTATGCTTAAATCTTTGAAACTACGCAATGGATTTTGATGCGGTTTTTTTAATAGATAGAGTGTTAAACAGGAAGGTTTATATGCATATAACATCATGCTACAACCAACTGGTGCGGTGCAGAAGGGAAAAATGTTGCAAAAACGGGGTGACGCAGACGAAGTTGCGCGGGTCAGCTAGTTCATTATATACCGATTAAGTACCATCCTTAAGCAATCTCTGAAAGTGTTTACTTACTGTTTATTTTTAAACTTATTTGCTGGACTGCATCAAAGGACTAAGTACCTACGTAATTAAATAATAACATTAAAATAATCTTTATGCTAACCGATAATAGGAATTAATTAAGATTTGTTGTCGTGTGGAGGTACTTCCCCAGTATAAAGACTCAGTATAACGAATCTCTTTCTTTTTTTGTGTACGACCCGTCCTTTTGACTTCTTCTCAAGGCAAAGTCTCATCAAAGAGGGTCACCATTACAAACACGTAGTGTTACAATGATGGCACACAGCTTGACGGCCTCATCAGATGCTTTTCACGCTTGAAGGACCCGGGACTGTAGCAAGAAGGAAACACGTGAGTTGATAAGGAATTCCAAAACTTAATGGTGCGACAGGAAAAACTCATCGAACTTTCGTTAGTCAATATGAAAAATGTGGAAATTTTAACGCTAATTAGAGTGTGATTAAATGGATTTATTCAACAAAATAATCCATTTTATTCAAACCGACCCAACTCTTTAAAAAAAAATCAACTTAAACAGATTTTGTTAATCATATTGTTAACTTAATTTACGTCAAAAAAGACCCATCTGTCTTATCTTATTGTATTTTATTAAATGCAGTTGTTACTCACTTAAATTATCTTAATTTTTTATATTATATTAGATAAATTATCGTTGAGGTAAATTATATTTTAAGTCAAATATTTTTAGCACAAATGTGAGCCACTAGGGTACTGGTTTTATTTGGGTAATTAATGGCATGACTGCCTTTTGTACATTGACACTAATTCTGAGAGAAAAGCATCAGAGTTTCACACAGTGATGGACCAGCCAAATGAGGTTGATTTAGCGCCCAATATATTAAAACAAATTTTTTATAACGAATGTATGCGAATGACATTAAAAATTATTTATTATCGAATAATAAAAGACGCGGACACACACACACCAATCGCATTATTAAAACACACATAAAATAAAGGCTATTTCAGACGCAACGACTTCTAATCCGCGACAGGCCCACCTATGAGTCGCGGCTGTATCTCGCGAGAAGCGTTCCTCGCGTGCTCAATAAATCCAAAGGCGACGTGCGTACAAATTGGCACGATCGAATCGGCTTGTCTGCGCTAGCTTGTTAACGTTTGAGATCGCTAGCGATTTTATTGTAGCACCTAAGTCGGGTCGTGAGCGCACCCACGACATGTCGCCGTATAAAGATGTCAGACAGCGCTATTGGCACTGTGTTTTTGTGTATGTTTCAATAGATTTATGTATGGTCTGAGATGGTAAGATTTGCTTACTAGGCTTTGATGACCACCGTGGCGTGGCGGTAGTGAATGCGACTGCTACACATGAGACGCAGGTTTGATTCCCGCTCAGTGCAAACATTTGTGTGAATGAATATCTGCATTGCTCTGGGTGTATAATATGTAGGATCTCAGTTAGTTTATCCGCATTCTAGAACCTGTATCACAAGCTAGTTAAGCTATGCTTACCATTGGTCTAGGTGGCGTTGTATAGATTGTCCTAGAATATTTATTTATTTAGTAATTAAGGACTTAGGTACGTTTGAGAAGTACCGTGTTCGAAACCTTAACATTACCAATATAAACCCACTTTTAATATAAGCACTCTCGCCTAATTCCCTCTGGGGTAGGCAGTGTTGAATGGCACTATTCAACCATTGTAATCGTGCCAGGTAATAGGGAGTGAGCCTATTAGAGGCACTATTGTTGACTCGAGTCATGCTGCTGTATATATTGTATGACACCACATGGGAAGAGACATTGACTCTAACATTAATATACAGTATGATATATTTTTAACTTTACAAATTCCAAAAACTAAAATTTGAAAAGGTAAGGATACAATAGGAAAGTGTAAATGGAGGTAGGACATGACGGTCTCTCCCATCCTAATTGAGCAGTCCGACTGGGGAAGTTCCTCTGCCCCTACAGAACACCGCGGCTAATAATAACCTTGTGTTGTGTTTCCGGCGGTGAAACACAAAAAATTGAAAAGGTCAAGATTCAAAAGGAAACTGTAAACGGAGGTAGGACATGACGGTATCTCCCATCCTAATTGAGCAGTCCGACTGGGGAAGCTCCTCTGCCCTACAGAGAACACCGCGGCTAATAATAACCTTGTGTTGTGTTTTCAGCGTTGAGTATGGTAGCCAGAGCTCACTGGAGAGGTTTTGTGTTGTCAGTGGGAAGACCAAGAAACCCTTCTTTGTCTTCTGCACTGACAGCACAGAGACTCTCTTAACCTTCTCTCCTCCCCCTTCCCCTTCCTCTCTTCTTCTTCGGCAGCATGAATGTGACCCCCCTGGTGTTGCAATCCTCTATAGGACACGGTAACGACTTTCCATCAAGTGGACCACGTGCCTGTCTACCACATAACTGGTATAAAAAAAATATGAAAAGTTTTAAAGCGACACTAAATTTAACACAACACACGTTCACAATCCGGTGTCGTTTCGTTATCGCCACGTTATCGTATCGCTCGCGGAAACGTCGCAAGCCTTATCGTGAAACATTACGCTATTATACATTGGGTAAGCTGGGTACATGGTGTTTACTTTTGATAATTATATTGTTAAACATATAAATTTCAATGTTGTAATTAAATTACATTTGTTTTAGTTATTAATTATAACGCTACCGACCTGCTGTTAAATTAGTTTACCGGTAAAAATTGCCTATGTTATTAAATCCACTATTGGAGCCATTTTCGGGGTCAAAACCAACCTTAACTGTTTAAAAAAATGAATATGTCAAGAAATTATATTTCTTTAAGTTATTATTTCATGGATTCAGTTTAGGTTTACTTATAATATTATCAATAGATGTTGCTACTGACAAAACAGAGGGAAGCTTCAATATGGTGATAGTGTGTTAAATAAAATAAGATTTGAAAATAGGTAAAAGTGAGGTATCTATAGGAGGAATCAGCAATATAATTGTAAACTTTAAATGTCGTTTCTTTGGTTTTCTGAGCAACACAACAAGTTTCTTATTAAGATTCCTAAATTTTATGACGAATTGTCTAATAAATATAAGTAGGTATTGTAATACAATCTTAGACCATTAAGAGTCTCTGTGTTGTCAGTGTAGAAGACAAAAATGGGTTTCTCGGTCTTCCCACTGACAACACAAACCTTCTCCAGTGAGCTCTGACTATCCTACTCAACGCCGGAAACACAAAACAAATATTCTGTAGGGCAGGGGTACCTACTTCCCTAGTCGAACTGCTCAATTAGGACGGGATATACCATCATGTCCTACCTAATACCTACCTATTTATTCTAGACTGTATTTTAAATATTGCTAAAGTTACTGGTTTTGAATCAGCCTGTATTTTTAACTGTGCAGTTACGCCATCTGTAGATGTAAGTACTCACTATCATTTAGTCAGTCAAACTAAAAATAAGCTTCACATATAAAAATAAATAAACTCATAATTATTAAAATTAAAAATAGTTATAGTAACACACACAGTGAGGCACAAACCCTCCTTAAGTTTGCTACAAGTGAACTAAGTACAAACAATTGCTTTTACTCGTAATTGCTTGCCAAGTGAAGACTCTCCCCCATTGCCCCTCTTTTAGAAACGCACAATGGGCATCTATTATATGAATTAGGAATTAAGATTACATTATTGTAAGTCATTACATGTTTAATCATTGTGCGTATTGTAAATCAAACATTTTTTCTTTCTTTTTCTTCATCCGCTTAATTTTTCTTGTTCCATATGTAACACAAATTTTATTGAAAGCCAATAAAATATTTAATATTGCTTTTTATGTTCGATAGGCTCACGTTTGACCATTATCTCACCTGTTGGTAAGTGTTAGCGGTCGATGGTGGAGTACGCTTGCCTAGAAGTAACCTATTCAGTCCAGTCTTGAAGACTTCCAAGTTATAGCTATCCGGAAACACAGATTCGGGCAGGGTGTTCCACTCTTTGGCTGTACACATTATGATTTTCTTAGGCGAGGTTTCGGGTTTGATCCCATGTTTTACCATGGCACACACCAATGACTCTTTGATGCTTTTCGAAGTTATGTGTGTATTTATCGCAGGTTTATAGTGCCCGGCTAATGGCTATAGGCTCGCCACCTTATTACATTGAGACCTAAACATAAACTGGCGAAATGTGGGTGCTAGCACCTCTGCCTACCCCTTCGGAGATATAAAAAAATGAATTTATGGTATGTTATAGAATACCTTACCAGCTTATTTACTTCTTCCTACAGTCCCGGGTCCTTTAAACGGGACGTGAAAAAGCATCTGATAAGGTCATCATCACGTCACCATTGTAACACTGTACGTGTTTGGAATGTTGACCCTCTTTGCTGTGACTTTGCTTACAGCTTACCATCAGGCGAGGTGAATTCAAATTGCCGTGTCCTAAAAAAACGTATCACCGAATCGCTTGTTATATATGAGTGAAATATCCACCATGAGTGATGGAGTATCGCTGTAGGTACTGTTCGTCTGGTTGTTCAATGAAATCACATCAGGAAGAACACAAACATTATATTTATCTATTCCTATGCATATCTACGCCATATTTCGCAACGATTGTCACATACAATATTTGATAATGTAATCTGTGGCTAGACTCCGCATAGGGGCAAAGACGTTATCAGGACCTATCCGATACTACCCGTATGGCGGTGTTAGATAAAAAAACAATTATTCTCTATGGTATATTGTCTATTTGTATGGTCTGAGGCGTAAGTAGTGTTACGTTTGAAACGCGATAAGAATTGTTTGTTTTAAGTTTTTGTTTGTAGAATAACTAAGTAACAATTATTGTTCAGTTAGTTTCGATCATTATTTATTTTGAAAAGTTTAAAAAATTAAATCATAATTTTTTAACAACTCGATTGGGGTCTGAATTTCGATATTTTCCGTGAGGCGACTGACATCTTACCTTCACAACTTAGACTATCAAAGCTCTATAGTTAAACTAGTCAGACTTTTTAAAGCTCCAACTACTATTAACAACTGTCATAGATGTTTATATGACAACCGGGGCCTAACGTGCTCTCCTAGGCACAGCAAGACCAGTGCAAATAACCAAATTCATGCATACAAATATTTGCGCTGATTGGGAATCGAGTCCGCGCCTGTGTAGGTATCAGTCGCGTTCATTATAGAGACTAGACTAGACAAATGAAGGTGAGTAGTTTTTGACTAGTGAATACAATTATTTTTATATCAATGAACAATGTGAACTCACTCCTAATACAAGCAATTAAATAAAGAAAAGGTTCACTGAGTGATTACTAGTAGATATTCTGTCAATAAGGACGTTTTCGGACATCATTAAAACTCCAAGTTACTTTGAAGAGAGGCTCTCTAAGCCTAGGTCAGGTAGGACGCGAACTGTAAAATCCATATAAATACTTTAAATTTATTTGTTACTTATATCTGTCATTTTTAGCACATTAAACTACTATTATTGTAGATATTATTATTATAATAACAAAATGTAAGCCTTCTCTGATAAATACATTTATTGTTATTAAAAAAAAAGGAATCATACTTCAATAAGCTTGTATATAATTGCTGTTTGACGAATGAGATGATGGACATTTAGTTCGCAAACACTCACAGAAAAACTCAACATACCCTACTTACTAACTGAAAAAATATACTTAAATGAACTCAGACTAAGTGAAAACTTTGAATATAACCAGAAAATCGCTACGAGGTAGATTTTTTTACAATGAAGTGATGAATTATTTTTATTATGGCAACTATTTCATTTCATTAGCTGCTGAACCAAAAACTTGTCCTCAAAAAAATTAATAACAAAAATATTTTAAAATCCAAAAATAAGAAACAAGAACTTATAAATATTCTGTTCGCGTAAACCTATTATAAAAAGTCATTAAAACTAGATTGTTGCAGGCGATTACGGACAAAAAACCTTCTTTTATAAAGATACAGGCATGTCGGGTGTTATCGCGGCGAACAATCGCTCTGTATCGCGCGGGCGAATCGCGCCGCGATCGGGCGCGTTTTCGGCGATAAAATACCCCCCTGTCCCCACCAGCCGGGGTGTGAGGGAGTCGCGACGACTACAGTGTAACTATGAACGTTACTCTATTAGTTCCTTGCTGGCGATATTAGGCCCGAGTAACGTATGCAATAAATATTGGTTAGAATTAGATTACAAATACTGAATATCTATCGAAATAATATTGTAAGTAATTTGTATTTTAATTTTGTATGATGTAAACTGGATAAAGTGACAAAGAAAGGGCTTGTCTGTCTGCTTTGTCTGACGCAGACTTTTTCTTTGACGTTGTGGGGTCAGAATGCAGTCGCTCCACCAAAAAAATCGGGTTTTAATAGCATTTGGATGTAACTGTGCCCTGTGATGATGATGATTTATAGATCTATTTAAGAAACTTATAAACATCATAAGCATTCAAGATTCTGAAGGCAATCCATGTGCCTAATTCGTTAAAAATTCTAATTTCAATACTATGCAATATTTAACTTTACTGATACGGTAGAGAGCTAATAAATAAGAAATGTAAAAAAAATACCAATACGTATTTTTTATGCCAGTATGCCAGGTGCCATCGGCTTCGTGAGCGTTTCCCTAAAACCGTTTTTTCCCGTGCGAGAAATCCCCACGGATAACCAATCCCATCGGAGCCAGTTAAACGCATGCCGGTTTTGAGTCCATAGTTGCGAACATATCCCTCACACCCGGCAGACCCGAAGCCCTCTCTTTCGAGATGACCACCTTCGGATATAGAGACTACGGTGTCCTCGACTATATATCCCTCGGGCTAGGGTTGCTTCTGTTAGGGTGACCATCGGCTCCACGACCTTTTACGTCTGAGTCGCCTCCGCTCAATGACAACTAACCCTCTGATTTCTTTTTACAGCCTAAACCTCCCCAATCCTTCCAAGAAAACACACGCGCCCATAACCTATCCAACACCTAGCTCGACACTACACGTCCTCGTATCACACCGTCACGCTCGAATCCACCTTCCATTTATTACACCGGATCCTTATCACAGATGGAGAGCGGGCGTACGATAAGACGCCGACGGTATGATCGTGATAACAGCAGCTACGCGGCTAGGACCCGACGGTATGAGGGGGGGCATAATCACACCACAGAATGTTATCATATCATCTGTGATTTAGTAACTAGATAGTGTTCTTATATGAAAATAACGCTATGTGTGAATTGTGGATGTTTTTCTTTTGTTGCACGTCAATTTGAGTTCACCTCGCCTGGTGGTAAGCTGAGGGCAAAGTCTTACAATTACAAAAACGTACAGTGTTACAATGGTGGCGCTCAGCTTGTCGGCCTCATCAAATACTTATTCACGTCCCGCTAGGAGCCGGGACTGTAGGAAGAAGGAAGCACGTGCGCTGATAAGGAATTCCAAGACTAATGGTGCGGCAGAGGAAAGACGCACCGAACTGTTCTAGATGGCATATTCTGCATCATTGATGTTTTTTTTATTAAATTGGTAGATAAATAAAAGGTTGTAAGCATTTTGTAGTTCCGTATTCATCCTAAAACTGATACGATTTTCATATATCGTATAATAATACACACCGTCTTGAAGAATTTATGCAGCAGCAGACGAACAACTTGCGTATACGCATACGAATTCAATATTACGTCACTTTGTCCACTCTCACCCAACGAAATTATCAAAATTCATTCCATTGATATAAACAATGACTCACAAATGCTGAAATCTCAAATATCTCAACGCACAACTTTCACAGTTCCGTCAACGGCATCGAACCCACGACCTTTATGTCGCTCCGCCCCTCGCGATCGGAAATCAATTAGCGTGCGCGTGAGTCGGCCGGCCCACTGCGCGTAAATCGATGCTAAACGAGATTGACCCCGATTCGATTATTCATGTACGGTTCGTTGGCAGATTATAAAAAATAAAAAACACACCTTGTTATATTAATAAAGCTGTAAGTAAGGACTACTTGTTGGCAATTGGCATCATACCTGAGCGAAAACTGAGAAAAAGCCTGAGGCTGCCAAGCTGAAGGGTGCCATTATATACATCATTGGGGTCTGTAATGGTGAACCTCATTCCTGAAACGAGTAATTTAGGAGGTATGTCATGACGGTATTTGCCGTTCTAATTGAGCAGTATGACTACGGAAGCACCTCTTCAGAATACAGTGGCTAATAATAATCTGTGTTGCAGCCAGAGCTCACTGGAGAGGTTTTGTGCTGCCAGAGTAGGTACTAATTGACCCATTTTAACCATATAACACTAGTATCCTGAGTACCTTACGGGAGCCGATGGTCTGAATCACACTATCAAAGTTTAGAAAGTTTGTATGTGACATAACATAACATAAACTCATGCCCATATCCCTGAAGGGGTATGCAGAGGTGCTAGCACCTACATTTCACCAGTTTATGTTTAGGTCCCAATGTAATAGGTAGTGAGCATATTGCCATTTATAAACCTGCGATAAATACACATATACCTTCGAAAAGCATCAATAAGTCATTGCTGTGTGCCATAGTAAAACCTGGGATCGAACCCGAAACCTCGTCTCAGCTATCCATTACCCATACCACTAGGCTACCGCGGTACCAATACCCATACCACTAGGCTAAGCTTGTATGTATTGATTATTGAATTATAATCTAATACTTTCACGTAAACAGATTTTGTTAAAATATTGATAGCTAAGATCCCACGATAAACTCCCTGATAATATCTAAAATCAATCATCAATCTAAGTCTAATACTTGTGTGCCTAGTCCGCCATTACAGTATTGCGAAACGTCTATTAAATGTTTCCCTGCAAACGTTTTCGGCCGATCAAGATTGTAAGTACGAAGATCTTATCTTTTTGAGGCCTCACGATATTTTTATCATGACTATCGAATTAAAATATATTAACGATTATATCGTATTTCTAATGGAAATATTAACATATAGATATAATAACCACCAACATAAACACCTTTCTTGGTTAAAATTTGAAAAAATAATTAAGTATAATAGTTAATCTCATTATGATAATCGTCCCATTGCCCTAATCAACGGTACTACTATGTATATATAGTCTCTTGTGTGGGCAAGTAGGTTCACACGTAAAAAAATCCAAATAATAACTTGTTAATGAAATTTTGAAATGAATGACTTTCAGCGATTTATGGTATGTATAAGATTTCACACGCAAGAACATTGCAAATAATAACTTGTTAATCAAATTTTGAAATGAATGACTATCAGCGATTTATGGTATATAGGTATAAGATGTTTATTGACAAGTGAAAAGTCCCATCATCGTTTTATGGGCATTGAAAATGTTAAATTAATTTTGATATCTTGTTACGCCACCGACTTATGGTAGTTAGAATGTCAAGAAGTTTTGTAAATTTAGTCACGTAAAGCAACTTTTGGAGCTGACTGTACAGTGCGCGACATTTGATTTGGTGCCTTGTACACTGAATGTACAGCTCATTTCCAGGTTAGTTTTTCATCCAGATACTCCTTGATCTTATAATAGCATTTTTGGCATAACTTTCTTCCACCAAATTTCGCATATTAGTAAGATTGCTGATGTTATTTGACGGAGATACTAAGAACTATAATCTATGCTATATTAAAACTGATATGACTGTGGACAATCCAGTATATCAATTAAGTGTACAACTAATCGGAACTGTTAGTACGTAGGTATGTCATATTTCCTTCGAGATAAGGCTCAGTCAGTGACATTAAATTCATTGATTCTTAATTAACAAAATGGAGTGAAGTATTTTTATCGGTAGTTGGTGTAGGAATGTTGATGGCATCTTGTAAATGTTTTGTAAGGGCTTTCCATCCTGAATTCTGAGCCAAATTTGATTAAAATTTGGCCCAAAGTTAGTTTAGTTTTAGTAACACCAGGTTACGTTTATACCGAGAATGGGTTCCCGTGGGTTATGAACACAGTATTATTTATTTGTATAGACTATTAAAATGCAACTTAATAAATGTCGAAACAAAAATACACTAATGTTTAGCAAATAAACCACACCGAATCGAAATGCGGCACCGGAATTGGAGTTTCCTCAACACGAAGATAACTTATAAGAAATTCAGCGGACTGTTTTGATTTACATATATTTACAAATTATTTAATCTTAACTGAGCAAATCTGAAAAAAATTTGAGCAGCATTGTAAATAGTAAAGGTATGTTTCCGTAGTCGACTACATATGGCAACTGCAGAAGCATGCAGGAGACGATGTCTTTGGAAAACTACACAATTTTATTGCCTTCCTGAAAAGTCGCCATTTTTCAAGTTACATCTATACAGTCTATACGCATTAATCAAAAAAAAATCACATAAGGGTCAATGTACACCTGTAACATGATAGTTTTGGGTTGAACGCCGCCGCCAAGAAAGTAGTTTCGTATTTTTTATTACCCACTTAGCAAATAACGAAAACTGATAGAGCGGTGTGAATTAATTCCTAAGTAATTCAATACTTTAGTGTGTTAATTATGGTAATTACTGAACATTGATAACTGAGTGTAAAATATTGTACCAGCTGTTAATATTTCTTGAGTTCCATATCGTAATGTATGCCTACTTTATTAGGAAAACGAATCACTACATAGTATAAAACAAAGTCGCGTTCTCTGTCCCTATTTTTCATGTCTCTTTGTATGCTTAAATCTTTAAAAGTACGCAACGGAGGTTGCGTTGCGTTGCGTACGCCCATATCCCCGAAGGGGTAGGCAGATGTGCTAGCACCCACATTTCGCCAGTTTATATTTAGGTCCCCATGTAATAGGTGGCGAGTCTATTACCATTAACCGGGCACTTATAAACCTCCAATAAATACACACATAACTTTATAAAGCATCGAAAAGTCATTGGTGTGTGCCTTGGTAGAACCTGGGATCGAACCCGAGACCTCGTCTCAGCAATCCATTACCACTACCGCGGTTAGGTTCATTAACTCACCTACTGTGGGGTAGATGAATATAATATAGAAAAATTAGTCTTATAGAAGTACGTAGTTGGAAATGACGAGGATGCTTAAGAGACATACAAAATGATGAACTAGATACAAACCGCTAATATCATTAATGAATATCTAATAATTATCTTATCTATAAATCTCTTGCTAAGTATCTTAATAATTTTTGCCGTTTATTTCATCAAACTTTAATTTCATTAGCATAAAAATGTTTCATTCAAAGTATTCAAACGAATAAATAAAACTCTTAAGCACTTAAAATTCCAGGAAGCTATTTCTTTTGATTAGGCTTATTTTGATATTTAAGGGAGCGACTGATATTTGAATCTGACACCCAGGAACTGGCCCTGATAGGGCCCCTTAAGTTTTTGGAACCAAAATCCAATAAAAACCAAAAATTTAAACCAAAATTATTTCTTGCAAGTTTTTACACGTGTATCATGCCATAACGTAATATTATAATATATGTACGACTAATTAACAACTTCAGACTGCAAACGGTGTCAAAAAAACATTTTTGAATTAATTCGAGGTCAAATGTTAAAAGATCCGGTTTAATCTCGATAAGGAGTAAACACTTCAGGAGGACGGCGTACTTCAGTTACTCCGTGATGTAGGCGCTTGTCACGGTGTCGAAATGTCTGACACTCTATATAACGCTTGGTAAATGTTCCGTTGACCTATACGAGAAGCAACGACCAGAGTCATCTTTACATATGGCAGGGGGGCCGTAGTAGCGGCGGTAAGACCCGTCATGGAGGATTGGCTAGAGAGGCCACACGGTAGCCCATCGTACCGGCTGACGCAGGTGATCACTGGGCACGGGTGCTTCAGGGATTACCTGCATCGGATCCAGAATGAGCGAACATCCGAGTGCCATCACTGTGACGCGAGCGAGGGCTCGGGTCAGCACACGCACCTCTCCACATTCGGGGGTTAGGCTGGGACACAGTGGTCCCTACACCTGAAGGCGGTTATCTCGAAAGAGATGGCCGGGGTCTGTCGGGGTGCGAGGATATTTGAGGAGTACAAAATAGTTTGGGTACAAATTGTAAGGGACGAATAAGTGCCGAGTCAATTTCAGAAGCAACTCAGATATTTGTTCAGGGTCTTTAGATTTTTGAAGGGGTGACTCACGTCTGACTCCGAAGGGAAAGTTTGCGCAAAAGCCTACTTTGTATATACAAATCCAAACTGAGTCCATTAAAAAAATATACGATTCTCCCGTTTGTCAGCAGCGACGTGTCCAATTTTTGTTTACCGATTTTTCTTGTTATTATTGTGTTCACAATACTCCTCATTACACATTTATTTTTTTAATAATAGCCAATTAAGAATTTAAGATATGATTATATTAAACATTTAATAATAACGATGCAAAGTATTTAAAACAGAAACCGAAATTATACATATAAAGTGCATATTATACATTTAAATTAACATAATATGCATGTTTACAATTCTCTTAGGTAAGTATCGTGTGTTGTGTTTTCAAATGCTTTCGTGAGGGTGCATTTAAATGCTTTCGTGTATTTTGAGACGGAGTGTATTGTGTGTGGTGAGGGCGAAAGAATATCACTCCGTCTCATTCATAAGGCGATAAAAAGTATAAGAAAGTCTTTTTGATATCTTTTTGGAGTAGCTAAAACCAAAGAATAAAATTTTCTTCAACGTTAACGGTTACAACAGCTCTAAGCTGTCACACCGAGCACCGAAGGAAAATGATTGCTTTTTATCCTAATCCTAACTTAACTTTTATCTAAACTTGCTTAGTATACAATACTGTAACAAAGTACCTCTTTAATCCCTTCTTTATATAAAAAACTTTCGGCTTGAAAAACGAACCACGAATAATGAATTAAAAGTAATAGTACAATCCAAACCTTATCACACAATCAAGGAATTAGCGTCACGGTTGGACGTTGGTTTATCTAGAATACTGACCCATTTGCGAAGAATTGATAAAATAATAAAAAAAACCCGAGATATGGCGCCTCTGAGTCAACTCAGTATATTAATTAGTTCTGTAGCACTAGCATGAACTCTTATCGAATTCGTAATGTAAAGGTTTTGAGAGAACGGAGCCTTGTGATTGGCAGTCTGCTTCTTGTGAACCTGTGTGCGTGTGTAGCCCGCTAATCGCAATGCTCAGTTCTGTCGACACCTTTACATTACGAATTCGATAGTATTTCGTGCTAAGGCTACTGTTTACAGATTTGAGAGGATTGGGTAAAACTTTGTGATGTGTGACGAAAAGTTCTCCATCGTTGAATTTAACAAATAAATGATAATCCGTTCAACTAGAGTGGTTTGTATATTTTGGTTTGTCTATTTGTGTGCTTGTCTGTTTGTCTTTCTGTCTGGAAGTCGGATGATGATGATGTTTGAAATTGTTCCAAATCTTTTACTGCCTAAATTCGGTAAGAGTTCTACTATCAAATACCAAATTTACGAATCACATAGGTAGTTACGGAGATAAGCCTGTCAAAACAAACAAATTCCTTAACTTTATTTATTAGTAAAATAGCACACGTTAAATATATAATATTTGGTTGAATATTCATTAACTCAGAGGTTATTAGTTTACATTTATATCTAATAATATTCATACATACGTAGGTTTGGGGTTGACAGAATTGAATTAACACACACATTTCACCAATCATTGTATTCGGTTCATCGTAATATGAACCTATTGCCGTATTCCAGGCACTAGTTGATTCATATGACCAGTACTTTGGGCCCAGTAAGCCAGAGCCTACCAACATCAGGAGAAGCACATTCAGCCTTGTCATAATGCTAGATGCGCACGCACTGTGGTTCTTTCATCAGATGTATGAGACGTCCACTCCTGAACATCGACTTACAATCCGACCAGTGGCGGTCTACGTCCAACGTGTTCTATCTTTGACCATGTCGTCCGTCCATCTCGGGCCGTCCCACGCCTTGTTTACCAGTACCAGTACATATGGTCTCCATTCGAGATCCGTTCGGCTCCAACGGCCATCTGTTCTTCTTGCTATACTTACCGATTTTAAAGCTACCGTCAAGACAAACCACTCCACCATTTTTTTTTGTTTTTCATCTGTCTCATTCAATTGGCTTGATCAAGCCCAAAGAGTTTAACTTAGGCGGTTTTGCCTGATTAACTTAACTGCTGATCAAGCACAACTGCCCAATTCACATCAACACACAATCATTTTGATATTTTATTACTTTTTATTTTTTTTCAAGTTGAGGGCTTGGCCCACTCTCAGGAAAAAAAAATTAAATTTGTACAATCTAAAAATAGTTTGGTTATCTAAACAGCAGCTTATCTCACTACAGATACGAAATGGTATAAATTAACACTTCGTGATTATTTCGTCATCAGTTACCTAATTCAAATGTATAATATTTTTCATTAATTAAAATATTTTTTTGCAATTTTTTTGTAGATGTGGACGTTTTGATGCGTCAGTCTTGTGTCGGAGTCATACACAAGGGGCATGAGGTGAACTTAAGACATGGGCCTTCATACAGGCCCGGGTTTGCACTGAGCGGGAATCAAACACATCCCTCCTGCATAGCAGTCTCGTTCACTACCGCCACGCCACGGAAGTCGTCAAACAATAATAAAACATTATTATTCCACTTTATTCATAAATATACCTATAAATTACATTTCTAAATACATATATAAAAACATATACTTATTTAAAAATATAAAAAATAGTAGTAGCCCACCGGTATCGGGTACAGGGACCAAGCTACCGGTGGTTAGGGCTCCAGGGAGAGGAATCTCCTCACAATACGTGCCGTGTCGAGGAGTACCGCCTTCTGTATCAGGCCCTTAACCCAACCGCCTAACGCGAGCCTCTTGAGCTGTTGGTCGAGGCTCTTGGCAATCAGTCCGTGAACCGATACGACTATCGGAACAATAATTGCCGAATCCACATCCCACATGTCGACAACTTCGTGAGCCAGATCCAGATATTTTATTTATTTCATTTAAACATTATTATTATTATTATACCCATATTAATGGACGAGCAGCAACTAGGTGATATGCCCATATCACTCAGTGTTCTTGTATGTTAATGGTTTGTTTTCAGCCATTTGTCCAGAAGGGACTTAACTTAACTGGTAGTTTGGCTTCTTAGGGCACTCTCCAGTAGGTCGATATCCTTAACAAGGTAGGGGCTCCAGACTTGAAAACCACATTACAGTTAACGGTCTAACATTTTGTTTTATATATTTTGATGAACACAGTAGCCTTCATAAATTGAAACTATTTTCGTAAGACATAGATGAAGAAGTTGGCTTTTTTGACAGTGGCATTTATGTGTTCTGTCCATTGTGCGTAACTACTAGTGTGGTCTTTTTTTCCCGTGCGCGAAATCCCCACGGGTACCAATCCCATTGGAGCCGACGAGAGAGGTAATGTCAGACTCATACAGACTAAAACGCACGACGTCTTCGGGTCTTTAGTTGCCGGAAATGAGATAGTAGAACTGCTAATGCGGTCTGCGGTCGGCTACGGAATCATACCTTAACAGTTATGTGGCAATAATGTTTAAGAGGTGTTGGTAACAGTGTCAAAAGTTCTGTGGTTCCCTCATCTCAAAAAAAAGTTTTCTGAAAAGTATTCAACGCACCTAAAGTTTACAGTGCAAAAAATAAACACGATTAGTCACTCGCCAAGTCGCCATTACCTATCTAGTGTAATAATGATAAGCTAATATAGTACTACTGAACAGACATACTACTGTTATTATCAAATGGCGTCATTGAAATCTAACATATAGTACGAGTTTGAAAATAACAGCTCTACTTAAAATGGTAAATTATACCAAACTCACTGTAACCATCATAGCTTGGCCTCTCAAACGCTTTTATAGAAATTTTAAAGGCACACCCTACATTAACACACACATAGACGTTTTATCTTACACACACGTACACGTATCTGTAGCACACATTCACGATTTGATAATGAACGTGGAATCGGAGGAGAGATAAGGTTTCTCCCTCGCGTTATCAGTGAGATCAGGAGGCTGGGACCATTGAGAGCACACGTCATTTTTATCGCGAGTACAAATGCCAGGGGACTGATGGATAGTTTTTTTTTATTTACACTATGCATTTTATCAGTACCTAGTTTCTATTGTTAAAAAAAAAATGGATTAGTAGATAATGTAAGTTATTTCTATTTAAACTACTGAATGTATTGTATTATTTTTTAATATATTATTAGTATTTATATTTATTTAATTTAATAATTAATCATTTATTAGTTACTAGTTACTTCTTTACTAAATAGTTATTTATTTACTAGTTTTATTTATTTATATTCAGTATTTTCATATATAATATTATATTTTATTATTACAGAAGAGCGACTCTATTAGAGGCAACAACGTGGGATAACACCTTGTGTACTGCAAAACCAACAACCATGAAAACCACTTACCAACAAGTGGGTGGTCTGTTGCCTGTTTGCTATCTTTATAACAATCAAATCTTGATCTGCACAAGTTATAAAAAGTAAACATTTCATAAAGAGACAGTGTTCACATCAACACACGAAGCAAAAGAAAAAATAATACTGGCTGTTTAGACGGTAAACGTCAGAATATGACATTGAAGTAGCTGTCAAATAGAATAAAGCCGCACGTGTTCGATGTTTAAAAAATAAAAATAAAATGCTGTTCTCCAATGTCCCTATAAGATCGGTATCGTATTTTATAATATCGTATTACTGTTATTAACCTTTTGTTCTTGTTCTTAAAAACTAGCTAATATGTTATTTCAACCATTTTACATATACTTGTACTTTGTTCTTAATATTGCAGCTGTTTTGGAGATCGCAAGAGTCTGCCGAGGGATATGTTGGTTACTATCTCACCTTCGGCAACTAAGGACGCAAAGTCGGCGTGTGTTTTAGTCGGTTCGAGTCCGACATAACCTCCCTATCAGTCTCTGGTGGGGAGAAATACGTGTGGATTTTTCGCGCGATAAATAATTTATGGAAATATTACAACTGTTAACATTTGTGAACTATCTATACAATCAAATTAAAGTTTAAATTCATATTCATAAATACAGTTATTTCTAGATCGTTGCAGATTAAACGGTTAAAACATAATTAGTAGGTATACAACTACAACAATTACTTTTTTTATCAATGATTTACTTTCGTTCATGCCCTGATAATGTATCTTCAATGCAATAAAAATCCTATATAATACATTAGTACCATTGTAAAGGCTATCAGGCAAGGGAGATAACAACGAGAATCTTAATGACATTCTTATCGCAAAATTCGGAGAAAACGAGTTTCGAACATACATACACCCAGATGTAGTACTTACTTGTTTATGTTACATTTGTAGGTACATAATTAATTATTTTGATTAAGTAGATACTAATGTTAATGACTGCTATAAAATATCACACCAATATTGTTCTTGTAGATCAAAATTTTACGATCAAACATGGTACAGATTTAAAAAAAGCTGTTCACTGTTAGTCGGTACCAAAATAGGACTAATTTAAACTTTATGACTTGTGTTATTTATGTTATTATCCTAATGGAAATACAGTTTTTGGTAAATCTTACCATAAAACCAAATAAAACTGGTTATGGAATCGTTACGAACCGATATTATAAGCACATCACTATTTGATGTGATGTCACCACTAACAAATCAAAAAGTGAACTACTTTTTGACTTGTTTTGGCGGGAAAGCGAAAAGTGGCGCTGCTGTTTCATTTTCTAAATATGGTGTAAATTCGAGTTTTATATGACAACGACTTAGACAAAGCGAACAAGTGTATGAAAGTGGAATATTATTGTGAATTGTGACTTTTCGTGATGTTGTCTAAATCTGTTATTATTGAGGTAACTATCATCCGTCATCATCATCATCAACAATCATTCCAACTAGATTAGAGAATAAAATGTTTTAATATAAAATAAAATAAGACTTCAAATAGAACTTTTTGACACCTCGGTAAGTATTTGAATATTTGAAAGGTATAATCGACAATACAGCAATATAAATATACATTTTATCATAATTGTTTATCCCTACGCAGGATATTGAAGATGTCCTTCATCTTTGTGTCTCGAAAGTAAACGGAGAACGAAGTTATTTAACAATTTTGGAGACGTGAGGTGCATCGCATGTATTAGGTAGATGAATGAATCCTTTGTTCGCACCTAGCCTCCCTTTTTGGCCCATTGTGCGTGCCAAGTTACTGGCTAGAGAAGCCAGCATAACTAGCATATAGTACCTACATATGCCTCTTTTTAATGTCAAAGCTTTATAATAAATAACTACATAAGTTGAGTCACGATCTTAGTGTGAATGTGTAATGTGAAGAAGTAAAAGTGTAGTGATTTAAGTAAACTGGTATGTCTTCAGTTATACCTGGTATCAGCTGTCGATAGATCAAATGACGTAGCAGAAACTCTTCGGCTTAGAAACCCAGGATATAATAAAATAAATTGTGATACTTGGTTATTTTAATCAGGAGGGATAATTAAACACGTTTTATGTCTGAAGCTGGTACCTACATGATTAATTCTCATTGTTTCAGTGTTCAAAATACAAGTATTATACTATTGTTATGTTTCAACAAAATAAAAATGTAGCTTATGAGTTGGTTACCCACTGAAATACTTCATTGAAATAGCTATGAATCAACTAAGAGTTAATTTAATATTGTAACTTGGAAAATACCTGCTGTGTCATTGTTTTTTCTGGTTATTGTATTCAAATATCTATAGGTATATTAGTATTATTAGTTAAAATATTTTAATAAGTAGTACATTATCATTTCTAGGAGTTGAGCAACAAGTAAAAAGTCAAAGTTGAGAGATAACAACAGTAGTGTAGGTTAGAAACAGTAATTGCTAGTTATTTCAACATTTCTGTCAGAAGAACGAAGATAGTAATCAAAAATTACTGTTTTAGTCGATGTTAATACTCTAGTGATGTTTTAGCGATTTCTCTTGCATATGTTATAGAAATCGACTTAATATGAAAAAACGTTACAATGAAAACAATTCGAAACCATAAAACAATCGATATTATGGTAATATATTGTCTGTAGTTAAAATAGAAAACAAAGCAATCAGAAATAAACATTGGTAACCATGATGACATGTAAACAAACTCACACATTGTTTTGAAGTCGCCAACGCCACCTGGCGGCGTGTCTCCTTCCAGCTGCTTAAGATACCGTAACCACAATAACATAATACACACAGCACAACACTAGTTTATAATTATTTGTTATTTAGTTGCGCGAACGACATTTCGGCCGTCATACTTTTGCCGCGTAAAGTGAGTGACTGACTCGACCGCGCCGTACGCCCCACCCCGCACACTGGCGCGAGACGTACGTACACAGACGCACACAGACACACATGATCCCTTATCAGGTTGGTTTAACTAGCAATGGCTGGCCCCAGATGCTATCACTCCCGGCTCGCGGTAACGTTGCATTGAAAGATAAGAGTCAGCGATATTATCGCTGTTTGAATAAACTTGTATAAAATGTCAAATAAAAAAGTTGTTTGCGATAAACGTGGTCTAGCGGCGATTTTTTGATAGCAGCCCCTGTGATGTTGAAACTTGGCTACAGTTCAGTAAAAAAAAAGTTATGTGGATTCAAAGTTTTGGAGACGTCTTCCTAGCAAACAATTATTACATACTTGAATTACTCATATCGATTTACATGTTAGTGGCTTCGCTCCGGCAGCAAATGATCCAAGACGGCGTGCGGTTTTAGTCGGTTTGACTTCCACATTACCACTAACTCCAGCGAGGAGAGAGGTGTATAAGGTTTCTACGCTTAAAAATTACCTGTAAAGTACTTTCGTTGTTTTTCCAAAATGTTCCTTCTTGTAAGTATCATCGTCTTGTCCTAGTTTTAAATGAATCAATCCAACAAAAAGAAACTCATTCTAATACGTCTAGTCATAGACTGCAAATACAATGATATATGCACATAAAAGTCAAAAATAAAATGATGAATAATATTTATTTATATCGAAATAACCGTTTCTTTTGGCAGATGCCAATTTACTCGTATCATAATATAAAATGTTTTTAATAGTTAAACTTACCTTCAGAACTGATGTCATACTTATGCTTTGAACAGTAGAGTTGAACATTACAATGTTATTACTTACCTGAAAAGAAAAATAAATTTCAGTTCACATAAATTCGAAAGTAAAAGTGGAGTCACAGATTTAATCTAATACATTATTATTGTTGATCCAAGATTTGTAGCCATTACTGCAGTAAAGGTAATGATTTTATATCAAAGCGATAATGTAACAGCATTGAGTGGTCAATCATGTTTTATAGTTTTTCACTGACGTCTAATATATTCTAGAAAAGTGATTGAGATAACTTTTAATAGTATGGAATCAAACCGTGAATGGACAAATAACGATATTGATGTCGCTGAGTGAACATTACCAAGTATAATAACGTTAAATTGGAATTTGTCAAATCCATCTCAATTGATATGTAAAGTGGAATAATTTCCAAATTAATTTTAATAATAGAATAAATCACCAGTAGCCGGAGAATCATTTATAATATTTGTAGTTACACTAGATTTTTTTTTGTTATAGTTTTGGCATATTATCATCTACTTATTACTAGTTTTTTATCTCATTATCTCTTATTATCTCTTTTGGATTTTATCTCTTATCAATAATTATATTCTTAGTTTGTTCAATAAACTATTCTAATTGACTTATAAATCGTTTTTTTTTCTTCGAATTGAACTAAATATCTGCTTTATTACATATCCGATGTGGTTAAAACCGTCATAAATTGCGTTTTTAAATGTTATGCTAATAATAGTTGTGTTATGTCAAAACATCTCGTTTTTGTTACTTATATTTGCATATATGGTAGAAGTGCGTAGTTATGGTAGAATGAGATTCGGCGCTGATCACCGATAGCTGCCAAGGTTATGATTTACTAGATACGGACGCAGGTGGCTGAACTGTAGTGATGGGTACTGTTTTGTTTCCTATACACTTATCTTACGTTTTCTTGGGATACAATAAAGATATTTATCTGTCTACCTATCTAATACAGCTTTATGTGTCAGTTCCTGTAAGTATTTTATTATTATCAAATGTATTGAATGTTTTCGCTTTAATTAATAAGGGTATTGCGGTCCTTTGCGGGATAGAGACCTTGACGAAAATATTTCTTCAGTGGTATTAGTAACTAGTGCTTGTTAAAGTCTTAAGGATTTTAAAGAACTACTCAAAGTAAAAAAGTAACATAGATATATTCAACAATATGTAAACATATTAAACGTAGTAAAAACTTTAAATAACAGCATTGTATTACGTTACGCCAATAAGATAAGATAAAAAACATCAAGCTTTTATAGTTCATGCACAATTCATACATATATATTAATAATTATATCAACGAACCCAATATATAGTTATTGATTCGAAACGAATACCCGTTTTATTTATGTTTCCAACAGTTTTGGTATCGGTACCTACCCTAGCCCATCACTAAACGCACACAAAGACAGTGCTAGTGTGTGATCGCCGTTTGCGATTACATTTATCTACCATCTTGTGCAACGTTCATTTACATAAAAACCATTATTTTTTTTTCCAGCAAAACTTTTATCTTTTATCATCGATTAAGTTTAAGTGATACTGTGAACGTTGTGTTATTATTTTTTTAGGTTATCTGCCTTGAGATGATAATGTATTGTGACAAATTCTAAGTACAATATTAGAAAACTTTTTTTTTTTTTTTAGTATTGACATGCAAGTCAAGTTCACCTGCAGATGTTGCAGGGAAACACTCCCGAAACCGAAGGCCATTGGTAGTACTCCTGGTAATTGTCATAAAAAAAAATTACGGCAAGGCAATTGTACTTTTTTTCTTTTTTTCGCATTAATTACTTTCCATCGTATCAGTAAAGCTAAATATAATGAAAATTTCATAAAAAACGTCACTGCAAAAAAACAAGTGACGCCATCTTGCGAGTTCATGTTTTTTCATGACATTTTTGTTTTATTTAGCTTTACTAATGCGATGGAGAGTGAATAACGCTAGTTAAACAGTATAAAACAAAATAAAAAAAAAAGTTGCGTTGCCGTAATTTTTTTATTGCCAATATTTTTGTACCAGGAGTACTGTCATGGGCCTTTGGCTTCGGGAGTATTTGCCTTACAACCTGTATTATACGCAACATCTTATAGTTTCTACTACAGCATAATATTATCTACATTACCTATGTGTTTACTAATATCCTCTATCACCTTAAGTCTAAATTACGTCGATAATGACTTTTATCATCGATTTAAGCAATAAATAAATTGAAAAAACATTAATAGAAGATCGCATCTACGAGTATCTGTAGACTTGTTCGATGCTATGCGACCTAATTATTTATTAAATATAGATACGTTTTGGGTTTTTACACAGACAAGCACACGGCTCATCTGATGGAAAATGGTCATCGTGATCTATAGAAGTCTGAAACACTACAGACGCTACACCCGTACTGCCGACCGAGTAAAGAGATATAGAAATCAATCAAAAGTCAAAGAATCAATTTCGTTTATTCAGTTTATGCACATAAAGAGCACTTATGAATGTCAAAGGTTAACAATTATGTACCTACATTTGTCAAAACTAGTATAATTTATCATAAATAAAATACTTAGTAAATAAATCATTTAAAAAGGATTCTTTCGCTGGTTCGGTAGTTAAAGTAGTAGATTATAGTTATCCTTTATTTTCTTTTTAATATATAGTTCTGTTTATTTATAATAAGTAGGTGCAAGAGCAAGAGATTAGTATAACCATGAATTATTATCATCAAGATATTCTTCTACTTTATAATAACTTTTTTTCATTAAACATCTTTTCACTTTTATTTTAAACTTATTGGGTGGCAGATACTAAATATAGAAACTATATAAATGAGTTAACACCTAAGTATACAAAAGGTACAGAATGTTGCACATTGTAAATGGTTCATTAGGTGTTTTGCCGGTATCATTTTTTGTACACTGTACAATCTAGAAGTCATTGCCTATTGTAGACTATTGGTATTTAATTATGTGCGTGGAATGTAGCCTCGCTACGTGCCCGCAGCTACCAGCTGTATGCTACAATGTTCATTATGATAACCAACGTCACCTTTTTGCCGGGGCACCTGCATTACAGCTGATCACTTCGACTCGGTGCAAAATGAGCGCTAATTTCGCTCACCCTCAGAAAGCGCCATGGGCAGGGAGTTCATACCACACATTACGTTCGGAAACGGTGCGCACTGTGCGGTATGAACTTCATCCCGCGCACAATAAGCTGTGGAAATAACTCCTTGCTGTGGTTTTCCCAAGCAACTACAATACGGGTTACTTCAAGAAGGGCATTAGAAGGTTTTTACATTGTAGACAGCAAGAGTATAGCGCCCCTGGTATTAGAAATCTGTAAGGGCCTCGATGACGAGGACGTAATAGGCCTTCGCAAAGAGCCTATGCTCAGCTAACCTATGCTCGGGTCCTCTGCGTGAGTAGCGGCGCTGTCGTGAAACAAATTACTACACCACGATGGCAACTCAAAAAAGCCCTCGATTCGAGATAAGAATTAGATGACCAATTCCCATCAGATGGGCCGTTGCTTGCCAATGGTTTGTGTTCAGAAGAATTAGAAGTGCGGCATGATACCCATGGCTATATTCTATCATCGCCTCACAGTACCAGTGCGCACAACGACCTATAAAAGAAAATTTATACCACACATACTCATGCTATGGAATAATCTCTCTGCTTTGAATTTTCTAAGCGAGTGTTCTTCAAGAAAGGCATTTGACAATTCTTGTAGAGTCGACAGCCCGAGTGTGACGCCCCTTACATTGCTCATGTCCATAAGCCACAGGGTCATAAGACATAGGCCACAGGTAGATAGTGAGCTCGTCTGTCAGTTACCAAGCTTTTCAGAATTATTATTATTAGGCCTAGAGACTTGAGATTGCAGAACACGAAAACTCGCGTTTTTACAAAGAATTCTTAGTAGCGGACAAAAATATCATTTGAAAAACTAAAACTGAATTCTAAGATGTGATAATACCATCTGACAGATAACATCAGTGCCATATATGGCGTATTATGTAATGGTTCTGATGCTAATTAATTAGTTTCGGGTATTTAAATATTGACCTTTAATTTTGATTCTTATCATTTCTTAGAAATGGCGGCCAAATATCAGCTTAATTATCAATATAGAATGCAATTATATATCATAACGTGGCAGGATACGGCATCTGGAGATATTGATATTATCTATTTTGTAGATACATGGGATTTTTTTTATGGCACGTCAATTTGACTTCACCTCGCCTGATGTTACGCTGAAGGCAAAATCTCGTGAAAAAGGGCCACCATTGCAAACACGTACAGTGCTACAATGGTGGCGCTCAGCGTGACGACCTCATTTTTCACGCCCCGCTTAAAGGACCCGGGACTGTAGGAAGAAGGAAACACTTGCGCCGGTAAGGAATTCCAGGACTTAATGGTGCGGCAAAAAAAAACTGTCTAGGTTACAAGGTTACCGCTTCTGTAAGGCAAGACAATAACCATCCTTATGGGAACAAGGAATAAAGAATTTGTACATCTCGTCTCACTATTTTGTATAAATATAATTTATGTGTACATGAAGAATAAATAAAATAAAATAAAGAAAGGATACCCTTTTTCGGGTGTCTCTTCCCTCGTAAACCCTCAAATTACGACAGACTCAAGCCTACCGATTGCATCCACACACCGTCTCGGTTCTTCAGATGCCAGGGCATATAGGAGAGCAGATGTTACTAATGCTAGAGCTTACTGAAGAAGTGTTGTGTTGTCAGTCACTGACACTGGGTTTCTCAGACTTCCCACTGTGGGAAGTCTGACAAACCCTTCTTTGTCTCAATCAGCACAGATACTCTATTAACCTTCTCCCCTTCTGTGTGTTTCAAATATCCATAGGCCAAGGCAACCACTTTACATCAGGCCGCGTGCTTGTTTGCCACCTATGTTTAATAAAAAAAGATTGTAGGCTTCAAAGTATAGCTTAGAAGGCGACTGAAATTGGTTTATTAAGTTGATTTTGGAATCCATTCTAACTAAATATAAGGTTACGTATAATATTAATTTGTTTTTTTTTGCTCATTCATTCTCTGAACCTTTTCCCAACTCAGTTGGGGTCAGCTTTCCAGTCTAACAGTAATGCGGCTGAACTTTGATATTTTCGAAGCGACTGCTTACCTCCACAACCAATGGTCCAATGACCAATGGCGATATCGAAGTTCCAAGTTAGACTGGTCGGACTTTTGAGGGCTTCAACTACCCATAAAAAGATATATTTTAATATATATTTCTTTATAATAATAATAATAATAATACATGTCTTTATTGTACACCAAAGAATTAGATCATGATGATGGATGGAAATACAGATTATTAGGTAGATACAATGGGCGGCCTTATCGCTCTGTGGCAATCTCTTACAGGCAACCATGAGATGGAGAGAAGTATTTCTTTGTACTTGTTTGGTCTTAAAGCAATATTACTTTTTGATTTTGATATATAAAAACTGTCTAGTTTAAAGGTATGATTCTGTAGCCGACAATATACGACAACTACAAACGCATATACTATAGGATGTGTGGTTTTATCGTCGTATCGACAAGTCGTTTGCTGCACGCATCTGCAATTGTAGTATGTTGTCGTCTACCGAATCATACCTTAACTTAGAACTAGACCTCATATTATTTCGATAGATCCCATTCAGAGATATAGCGATGACCTTAATATAGTATGCGACTTCTTATACAGCAGAGGTCATCATTGATAAGATCTTATTTATTAAATTATTTTATACTACCAAGGTAGTAGAGAAGTGTACCGTCTGATGGTGGCCAGTGTATTAGCCATGGTCATCTTCTGTAACCATAACTGGTTATTTAACTAACGTTAATCATAATTTATTGATAGCTCTTAAACATTTAAGAAAATGATAAAAAAGTTATCTATGCATCCCGTACCTCTGCTCCAATCATATCTCATCCAAAGTCTGAGACAATTTTTGTTGTAATCATCGTCTATTAACTCATAAATCAAATATATATTCGTATACTTACTTAGTAATAGGTCTTTACATAAGAAATTGCCGAAATTTTCTTACAGATTCATGAGTTCTTTATTCCTGTAACTAATTTAATAGTTATTCCCATTGTTTATATTTCGTTTGAAAGTTGATTTCAAGATTTTACAACTCTGTATTAAATTTTGTTTTTATTGGCCGCTTATTAAAAATTCGATCTTCAAAAACAGTATTTCCTAAATGCTATCCATTTTGATGATGAAATTCGTATTATTTTTTTAACGCACCTGTTAATCGTAGCATGGTGTTATATACATATAGGTAAAACTTCCTCTTTAACCATTGTATTTATTAAAAAACCGCATCAAAATCCGTAGCGTAGTCTAAAAGATTTAAGCATACAAAGGGGCATAAGGACATGAAAAATAGGGACAGAGAACGCGACTTTGTTTTATACTATGTAGTGATAGATATTTCACAAATAAAACTGTCAATATCTGCCTAATTTGTTGACATTCATATGTGCTCTTTATTTGCCTAAACTGAATAAACGCAATTGAATACAAGTTTGATAAATTACTCGAAAATAAATAAAATGCGAAGGGGTTTTGAAGTATGACACGGACGATGCCGTGATCATCTATTGAGTATCATAAAAACCAACATACCCTAACAAAACAGTGTGAAACAGCCAAGAATTTGACACCTAAACGTATCAACATCGGAATGCTGCAGCCACATGTCGCCAGCATTAAGAGTCCATTACGTACAAGGTACAGATTAATGTTTTATCGACCCTTATCAACACAGACAGAGGCGGGTTGATTTATACACTGTTATCAGTGCATATGGCCGGCGCCAGCATATCGACAGAGCTTTCTTTTATGATTTTTTTGAGAGGAGATATGATGTACTTAGCGGCTTCTGTTTGTGGGGCAACGGGGCTGTTTCGTGTCCACGTCTGATTAGAAATTAATTTAGGGTGTGTGGGAGCCCATTATAGTCTAGAACCGAGCCAACTTCACCTGTAGTAATACACACCTGTTGGTTAAAGCTTTCTAAGGTTGGTAAGAACGCTGTAGCTACCACCAACTAAATCATTAAAATGAGGCGTGAGAAATTTTCGTGAAAGAATTCAAAGACAATTAAGTATTATTTAATATACTGTTGATTGATGGCACTTAGTGGAACTTATTGTTATACATGATTTATATTGTTAACACACTTGTACTTCTCCACTGTATTTATTTTTATACGTAACAAGGCGAAACCTTGTATAACAATTAAGTATCATTACACGATTTGCAATATGCAGACACTGCAAGGAGAACATTGAAACGATGAAAAACATACTGTGTGAGTGTCATGCCTTAGGAAGACATCAATGTCTATTCGGGAGGGGAGGGAGAGAGGCCCAATCCAGAGGATTACAAGCACCTACAATTAAAAGGAATAGCCACCTTGATAGAGAGGACTGTCCCTCCTCTAACTTAGGGGCCAGGGTAGGGTGAACAAAAAAGATATTGAAAAGGCAATGGCTATATTACAATCACAGATTTCTCAGTTTCATTCACAGATTTATTTGTACAATTATCTCTACCTTTTTAAACATAGGCTCACTCGCGTCTATTTTTCTTCAGTATAGGCAGTTTAATATCAGACAGATATATACAGCCCAGACTCAGCCTCAAATGCATGGCACCCCCTATTACTAGGGGCCGAATACAATGGTTGGTAAAAAGTGGGAGTTAATTCACCTCCGCCTACCTTTTCATAGTGTCATGATTACGTAATAGGAGCGAGCCTATTGCCGCCAATCTGGAACTTTATAAAAAATGGGTATGCCGAAAATAATTCCTAACCGAAAATGTTGCAGATGATAAATTTAAAAAAAAAAAATTGACCCGATTCCTTGCTATGGCGGTATAAATTGCAAGGCACAAGCACTACCGTACTTACCTAGTCTTGGAGAATATCAGACGAAACATTAAATATATTCTACTATGCCCAACTTATTTATGGTTTCGTAAGTGTAAATTTTGTTTCACATCCCTTGAATTGTCTACTAATGTTAGTAATCCATCTAAAGTAATACAAATATCTTTTTTTACTAATTCAACACCGTTAACTGGCAAGGTAAACCTTAAATCTTATTAGCTATACAACATGAATATTCTACATATATTTCCCTGTTTGTCTGACCATCTAGATAAGTATCTATCACAGGCTACGGTATTCATATTTTTATCTCAGTATCAAATTATTGCTTACAATGGCACTAAAATTTAATTTACATAATGACTATTAATTGCAACCTTGTCCGTGTAATTTAAACTTTCAAAGTATTTTATTGTTTTAAAATTACAGTCACATAGTACACAGATTATATGTTACCAACAAAATGAATTAAACATTAAAAAGTTATAAGTTCTCTCTTTGGTGAATACGGTTTTTTTTAATTTACTTTTTAAACGTGTTCTGTATTTAAACAAATTATTTTACTTTGAAGCATTCGATTTTTAATTTACTTTATAGACGTGTTCTGAATTATTTTTTTCTTTTTTAATATGAATATTCATTTTGAATTTATTGGACAATATAACTTTACACAATGCCATCTAGACCTATGATAAGCGTAGCTTAACTAGTTTGTGTTATTGATTATTATAGATAACCATAGCGGATTACCATATTTGTTAGATATTATTTTATATAGAGTGTTAAGGAGAACGAGAAGAAACAGGGGATACTAACTGACTAGTTTAACTAAATTGAGCTACTTTTTCATCACAATACTTCTTTTTGGAATCATGATTTTGAAACACTTCATTCACGCAATATTAATTTAAAAATCATGGTTAGTGCCTACCAGAAAGAAGGATTGCAACCAAAAAAAGGAGTCCAATTAACTAGTCAGTAGTAGATAAATATATAACCGCGGTAGCCTAGTGGTATGGGTAATGGACTGCTGAGACGAGGTCTCGAGTTCGATCCCAGGTTTACCATGGCACACACCAATGACTTCTCGATGCTTTTCGAAGTTATGTGTGTATTTATCGCAGGTTTATAAGTGCCTCGGAGAGCACGTTAAGCCGTCGGTCCCGGTTGCCATACAAACATCTATGGCAGTCGTTACGGGTAGTTGGAGCCCTCAAAAGTCCAACCAGCCTAACTTGGAACTTCGATATCGCCATTGGTCATTAGACCATTGGTTGTGGAGGTCAGATGGCAGTCGCTTCACGGAAAATATCGAAGTTCAGCCGCATCACAGTTAGACTGGAAAGCCGACCCCAACTGAGTTGGGAAAAGGTTCAGGGAATGATAATAGTAGATAAATATATAATAATAGAAAACAGGGGATTCCCTCAACATAAAATTATATGATTTTTGTGAATTTACTCCTGGATAACACCGGGATCCTAGCCACCAATAATAAATATATAAGGCGTTTTAAATTGCTAAGTTATATGTTAAATTACCTTAAGTGACAAAATTTTATGATCCTTTCTTAGTGAGGTGATATCACAACTTATACAATAAATATATTCTACGTACTTAACACACGATATTCGAAATACGAAAACGTAATGGTATCCATTCAGATATCTAACAATCAAAATTAAATCTTGCCGATCACCATTACTCATTAAAATTAAAAAAAAAACTTAAATAAATATCTTTATATCTGAGCCAGCAGCCACCAGCAAATAGGTAGGTACCTAAAACCACCAAGTTGATACGTTTCATTTCCTCGATGGAGCGATAGGCGGTCAATCGATACGTTATCATCACCATCTACACCCCCCCTCCCTGTACATACCCCTCACAGGTGCGTGGGTAACGTCAGCAAAAATGAACACTGAATTTAATAGTATATTTCATCATTATATCCTTGCGTTAATCTTCACAGGACTAACGCAAGGATAATGATGTTGGGATTAAAACGCAATTCACATTTATCGCGTGTACAGTTTAATTTTGTTGGGCAGTCGGCCCGCCTGATGGACAGTGGTTACCGTGGCCTATGGACGTATGCAACACCAGAGGCGTCACATTCGTGCTGACTACCATATAGAAAAGAGGTGGGAAGAGGAAGGGGGGAGAGAGAAGGTTAAGAGAGTCTCTGTGCTGTCAGATAGTCCTAATAGTTGGAACATATTACCTTATAGTTAGAACAGATTTAATTTAGTTACTTTAGTTGGAATGCTGTGGCACGGGTCGTAGCATTATGTATATGTATGTTACTGAACTAAACATAATTATAATTTTATTTGTAATGAAATCAATTAGCTTTTAAACTACCGCGGCGTTTACTCATAGTGTTTATAAGTTTTCTTGAGAGTCAAGTCGTGACCACGGGTGCTGCAACGCACCCGAAACGTCGACAAAAGTAAGTGTTCAAAAATATATCGCGTGAAGTCCCGAAACTCATAAACACTATGAGAAATCAATTAGGTTTTCACAAAATATTATCACTAACGTTTTCTATTATAAAATAATGTATTCTATAACAAATTATAACTTTTTTTGCTACCACTACTTTATTTATACGATGGCCGAGATGTAACTGATAATCGCGCGATCAAATTACCTGCGGCGTTGTTGGGTCACCACCAGCACCGTGCCCTGGCCGGTACACCATGAAGTGTGATGATTAACAGTTTCCAAAAATAAAGTGAAGGATATCTAAAGGTTAAAATTACAATATACAACTTTATTTTATCTAATAAATTACAATACAACTATCTACATTATATACTTATATATATATAAATGAATCGCGAAATATGTTAGTAAGCGCATAACTCAAAAACGGCTGGACCAATTCGAGTAAGTAATTCTTCTTTATATTTGTTCCTTGAACTCTACGGAAGGTTTTATGGAGCAGCGGGAACGGGATCAGAAGTCCAAGCAGTGGGAACGGGATTAGAAGTCCACGGGGGCGAAGCCGCTGGCAACAGCTAGTCACTATCACTACATAGTCATTACATAGTATAAAACAAAGTCGCGTTCTCTGTCCCTATATCCCTTTGTATGCTTAAATCTTTAAAACTACGCCACGGATTTTGATTCGGTTTTTTTCAATAGATAGAATGGTTAAAGAGGAAGGTTTATATGTATATAACATCATGCTATGACTAACAGGTGCGGAGCAGGAATGAAAAATGTTGTAAAAACGGGGTGACGCAGACGAAGTCGCGCGGGTCAGCTAGTATTTTATATAATGTACCGCGGCAGCCTAGTGGTATGGGTAATGGACTGCTGAGACGACGTCTAAGGTTCGATTCCAGGTTTACCATGCACACACCAATGACTTTTCGAAGTTATGTGTGTATTTATCAATAACTTTTGTATGTAGGTACTGTTTTAACGGTCATTCTCGTGCCAATTTAGGCCATCGAAAATTTTCTGTCAACTATAAGGACATTGTAACGTGCCTTTTCACTAATACGTGCTCGTCAGACTCCCGTGAAATATAGTTTGTCTGTGATAGTGCAGACATAATAGTCTGACTATATGCGTACATTGCGTATGAATACTTGTACCGCGAAAAGCGGGTAATACAAATATATTCGTGTGTACTCATTGCACTATTTCGTGTAAAAATACATACGCTGATGTAATATGTATGTATTTGCACGAAACAGTACCAAAGAAGTGTCCATAGGTATTATTGCTTGCCTTCCACATAGTATAATCACTAGAGTAACTTTTAAACTATCGCGGCGTTTACTCATAGTGTTTATGAATTTCGGGACTTCACGCGATATATTTTTTGAAAACTTACTTTTGTCGACGTTTCGGGTGCGTTGCAGCACCCGTGGTCACGACTTGACTGGCCTGCGAGCGTCGCGCGGTGTGCAGGAAACATTTTTTGTCTGCCTACCCTCCATTACTTTAATGTTGAATGTAAGGCTGGCGACACACCACACTCACTATGTCAGTTTTAGATGGCATCGGCAGCACTGTGTTCTTGGGTTTCACTATTTGAATCACTGGATTCCAGGTCCCGGATAATTTGAATACATCTTTCCTATTGAAATTTTTATATTTTTTGATTTCAATAGCTTCGCGCACAATCCGTGGATAGTAGTGGCGCTCAGTGGAGAGGACTTTGGGTTGATGCAGTTCAATCCAGTGATTGGTGCCCGATTCGAGATGTTCTGCAACTGCCGATTTGTTGAACTGACGGTTTTTCACAGGTGTTCTTTGACTCTCTCCGCAATGGTGCGCTTGGTTTGGCCTATATAGGAACTACCGCAGCTGCAATCTACTTTGTAGACACCCGGTGTTTGCAGTAAGTTTTCAAAAAATATATCGCGTGAAGTCCCGAAATTCATAAACACTATAATCACTAGATACTGTAGTTATTGCTGCAATTCCCCGGGTCTGCCGGCAATCAAAGACCCATAGACGACGTGCGTTTTAGTCGGTTCGAGTCCGACATAATCATTTCCACCAACTTTGGTATGGCGAAGGTATTAAAAAATTGGTTTATAGAATCTTATTTCCATATTTTCGTGTGAACTCGGTATAAATCAGCTAGTTCTTAATAAATGTCAATTCAGTTTGCTATTATCATAAATATTTTGTCAATGATTCAATATAAAACATGTTATCTGATTTATTAAGGTTTTTAAAACTATTTTGTTTCGCTATTTCAAAACTTACCAATATATATAATAAAAATGTAAATAGGCAAAGTTGACAGTCAAAAATAATATTAGTCTATTCCTTTATTCTCTGAACCTTTTCCCAACTCAGTTGTGGTCGGCTTTGCAGTCCAACTGTGCTGCGGCTGAAATTCGATATTTTACATGAAGCAACTGCCACTGACCTCCACAACCAATAATCTAATGACCAATGGCGATATCGAAGTTCCAACTTTTATATTCATGCATACCAACTTTTTGCACTGAGCGGGGATCGAACCCCGTGCGTAGCAGTCGCGTGCACTACCACCACGCCACGGAGGCTGTCTATTCCTTATATACTAATAATATTTTTTTCTTAATAGACTAGCAGTTTCCTCCCACAGTAAGCAGTAATAGGCGTGACTCTTGTGAATAAGATTCTCTTAGATTGAACTTCCTGGGGGGAATTAAAAAAATCACAGCAATAGCAGTGTAATGGCAAGGATTCGAACGCGGTACCTCTCGATTGTAAGGTCACCTCCTTAACCATTAAGTTACCGACGCCCATAAATACACCATGGTATGGTATGGTTTGGTATGGCGGGCCGAGGTCCGCAACTCCACGTCACATCGCGGTTTTTTCATACACCATACACCATATATAATTGAAATTAGAGGTACCATCTTCTTAGGGTACCATCTCCTTAAAACAACAGCTCTGAACAGAGTACTTGTGCTCTTGTTGTACCACTGGCGTAGGTGCCATTACTAGGATATTCTGCATTCTGGACTAATGAGCTGTAACTGGTATATACTGGGTGTAAGGGGAACACTCCCGAAGCCGAAGTACTCCTGGTACTATCAGGGGTATATTTTTTTTCCAGTTGCCTTCGACTTCGGAAGTGTTCCAATTACACCCAGTATAAAATTGTATGTATCATTATCATTCTCATAGCAATTTCCCTTCTGTGTCCTAAGTTTTAACTTTAGACTCCACATATTATTGTTTCTTATATAGAGTTTGCCTGGAAGTTTGTCTTATTTAATTCATTTAGTGAAAAGAGAATGTCAGATTCGCTTCGGCCGTTATGGTAACCAATGTTTCATAAATAGTTACGACCTCGGTCTTTTTCGTTCTTAATCGTAACTAGTTGCGATCGAGGAAGCTTTATTCCTGATCGTAACAGACGAAAGTAAACTTTTAATCAAAAAATGTATTCGGCGAAATATTGAAGTTATTTCAATCTTGGTAAATAAGTGCCAATGGCGTCATTACCATAGGAGACCAAAACCGTGTGAAGTAAAGGAGAAAAAGTCAGATATGTTTAAAAATATTTATGTATGTGTCTTCAAAGTCCATGTATCATCAAAACAAAATCAAAATTGACAGCTCCCCTCTACTGGGCCTTTTCAAGTTTCGTGTACCCTCGAGGATCCCACGGAAACCAGTCACACCACTGTGTCCACCCTTAAGACGAACCGTTCTCGGTGCTAATTCTCCTTATGCAAGGTTGAGTAGGGTCATGAACTGTTGTAGCCATCTAGTTGACGTCCACTTCGATTCGCA
The DNA here is from genome assembly GCA_963691645.1 of Pelosia muscerda. Classification (NCBI taxonomy): domain Eukaryota; kingdom Metazoa; phylum Arthropoda; class Insecta; order Lepidoptera; family Erebidae; genus Pelosia; species Pelosia muscerda. Next base: position 2,808,885 of record OY829100.1, read on the forward strand.
CCGCAAACAGAAGTCAATTTATGACTCGCTGCCAGAATTGACTTAGTCTCTTGTTTCTTTTTGTTACCTATGAGTTTCTTTTGTTTATTTGTTTTATTATGTTTTTTTTTTGTATGAAAAAAGTTACAGCCACTAAGGTTCTAACTTGGACAATCACTTTGAGTTGCTGTGATGGTATGTAAGCTCTTTTTTAATGTTATTTTTAAGTGATGTGTCTACTTATAAGTGGTTGTTACATAAGACATTGTTACCTTTATAAATTTGTTTATAACATGTACAATGTAAACAAATAAATAAATAAATAAATAAATAAAATAAATATCCGCCCGCGTAGATGTCGGTTATCACTATACTCCCCAGTTCTGCTTAACATAATAATCTGATAATTTTTGGTCAACATTCGGACGTAACTTCACTGGTAGCTCATAACAAAATAATATTTCAAATCATATTATCTATCAAGATAAGATTAGATTATGTTTTCATTAGATAAGCCAACTTATAATTTATTTGCGTTTTATTGATCAATAGACATAGAATTATTTTTTAAATGTACACCTAAAATTAATTTAAAATGAATCACTTTTGTTTGTAAGCGCATAACTTGTTAACTGCTTTACTGATTTGGGCGATTTCATTTTCATTTTCCGCGAATATTTACCTTTTCTGTCTGTTAACTGATTTTTGTGTTATTATTGAGATTTATTTCATTCATAGATCAAGACCGCGGTAGCCTAATGGTATGAGTAATGGACTGCTGAGACGAGGTCTCGGCTTCGATCCCAGGTTTTACCATGGCACACACAAATGACGTTTCGATGCTTTTCTAAGTTATGAGTGTATTTATCGCAGGTTTATAAGTGCCCGCTTAATGGCAATAGGCTCGCCACCTCGGGACCTAAACATAAACTGGCGAAATGTGGGTGCTAGCACCTCTGCACATCCCTTCGGGGATAAAGGCGTGAGTTTATGTTATGTTATGTAAATACCCGTAATGGATGTCGAAGGCGTTCATTCAAGTAAGTTAAAATTGAAATAATATTACTTTTAAGAGAGGGCAGAAGGACCCCTTGTCCAATTTTGAAAAAAAAAACCATCCTGGAATCAGTTAGCTCCTTCCTTCACTATAATGTGTGTTCCTCTAATCTTAAATAATGATTACGTTCGTATTTCGATCCATACCATGGACATACTAGTATGTTTTCTTACTAACTTTGATCATGATTTTCGTTTGAAAACTATGAACCAGCCTTAAATGTGTCATAGAGATGGGTGAAAATTCGGGCGCGTATTTCTGTAACTGATATCTTATAACCAGCTATGAATATGGCATCTTATTCTTTAACGATTATGACCGAATTCCGACCAATGTGCGAATTTATACACAAAAGTTTTCGCCATAACAAGATACGTTTTTATAATACTTATGTACAGTTAACTCCAAAAGTTTCTGCACAATTTAAACTAAAATTGTATGAAGTGATGCCACTACACAACTACTAGTCTTAGAAGCTACTAGATGATTGATTTACTTATTAATGTATACAAGTTTAGACTACCATATTGCATGAGTTCATTTATTTTCTTATAAAAAACAAGACATTGATCTAGTTTATTTCATTTACTTTGGTTAAAATATACTTAGTTACTTGGTTAAATTATACTTAATTATTATTATTGTCAAAGGAGTATAGATCTTAAGGTGTCTAAGATCTTTTGGAGCCCACTATACAACGTCTAGCAGATAAAACAAGAAATGGATCTAGTTTATTTTATTACCGCTATCTATGTTACTTCTGATTAATTAAGCTTAGGCTTAGTTGCACTATCTTCCCGTTAAAGTTAACAGTAACAATAACATTGATTCTAAAGGTTTAGCTAAATGTGTTGCACCAGAGTATTTAATAGCTCGGACAGAGTTATCTTTTTGATAGAATTTAACGTTTGAGTGAGGCCGGTTACAGTCAAGTTATGACGTCATTTTAACAATTGTCAAATGGTTCAACCTGTTTTATACATGACCGGTACTTTTTCTGCACTGTTAATATTAAAGTAAGTTCGTGCAACGCAGGGATTGCGCACGATAAAAAAAGGCCTAGGCTGTCAAAGAATAATAGATCTTAACGATCCAGGAACTTTTAGAGCCAACTGTACCTACACTTGCTACCAAAAGCTATAAAACTGAAAACACACATCGTCATAACGTCGAGACGGCCCATATTGCATTGTTGGGCTAATTGGATAGAGATCTTATCTGCTGAACCGATAAAATGGGAGAGATAACATTCTGTAGTGACTTATTAAGGCCGTTCCCAGAATAATATTAGATGGTACGATACGCGCAGTGCCGGTACTGACAGCACACAAAAATATCAACGGGTTTTGACGTGACTTCGATTCGGAATTGTGTAACATAAAACGTGTTTTAGAAAGTTATTTTCGCTTTCAATTTTACCTGAGTTTTTGACTTGTTCGTAATAGTGTGTGAATCTATGGCTATTATTCCACCCTCATTAGGCATGACCAACCGTAACGTATTAAGTGCGTTTGTATTAACCAATCTATTTTAGTTGGTTTGCCAGGTACCTACTCAAGGACTCATGTACAAATATGACCATTCCCCTGCCACTTAATAACTTGCTTTCGCCAGATATATCTTCTATAAATAAGCTATTCAAATGGAGGGGACACAGTAAGCCTTCCTGAAGAGCGATACCTATGCCCGGGCCCTCTCCGTGAGTAGCGGCGCTGCTGTGAAACAAATTACTACACCACGATGGCAATTCAAAATGCCATCAAATCAACAAAAGGAAAAGGAAGGTATAAAAGTTCGCTGTTACCATTGAATTTGAAGTTCATTCATTGAGATATTCCTAGCAAAAGAAATCTATTCGAAGATACAACGTGTCCGTATGCTGAGAATACATATATTGATAGATCTCAAAGATACGCAAGCAAAAACCAGTTATTTAATTTTAATTACTAAGTTTCATAAAATAAGTACCTAATTCAAACACCGGATTCTTTAAGTGAGGCGTGATCAACTATCTATCGAGGTCATCTAACTGGAACCATCATTTTAAAATAGCATTTTTGGCAACCTTTATCATAGTTTACTTACAGTTTGCCATCAGGTAGGAAGAAGTCATATTAAAGTGCTTCAAAAACGTGTGCTGAATGATTTTAGGGAACAATACGAGTATATGGTAATATTCCGTTACCTCTTATGGTTAATAACCATTATAGTTAAAATACCCATATATAGGTACAGTTTCCCACACCATGCGTTCGTTTGTATTAAATTTTCAGTATATGGGTATGTTTTGCAATTGTTTTGCAGACGGTACCTAGCCCTATCAGAACAACGGATCGCGTTGTGTAGTTTTTGCGAAATTGGTCCCGATCGAGTGTTATTCGCTTCGTGTCCGCTGAGGCACATGCATGTATCTGGACTCGATCTGACGGCCCTGACTCCTCAGTGACTCATCGGGCACAGGAAGTCTTTTCATTAATTAATGATTTTTTAAGGAGCTTGGACAAATTATGCCAACCGCAGTTTGTTTGCCGGTGAAGTAAAATATAAGGGTTCCCAAAATGCTCCTATGGGTGCCCACCCAAGCGACTGGAGATAGTACCATGCAATGTGTTCAGAAGGTCCTTCTGTAGCGGTACTGAAAATGTCTTGTGTAGAGACGAAACACGTGTCGAAGTTTGTACTTCGCACTTACGGAATAGTGCACATATAAAATCATATATATTCGGGTAAGAAGTCTTTTGACTAGCTTCATGGGGTTCGGTATGTCTATGACAATTTTAGTAAGCAACTAGCTGACCCGGCAAACGTTGTTTTGCCTTATAAATTTTAAGGGTGGACAACCCTTATCACTAAGCGGTATGAAAAATATGTTGGCCGATTCTTTGACCTACTCAATATGCTCACAAAATTTCATGAGAATCGGTCAAGCCGTTTCGGAGGAGTACGGGAAAGAACATTGTGACACTGGAATTTTATATATAAGATATAGTTTGGGGTTGCAGCTATATATTGGGTATTGGGTATTGCTATACTCGTATTTATTCCAAGGCTCCAAAACGATATAAAACTACAAAATATTACAAGAATGTGACTAATGACTTATCTATCTATATACTTATTTACTATTATGATCTTTATCAGTACAAATTAATTGAATAAGAACAGATTATTGGTATAAATTTAGAATTTAAAATGTTTACTTTACAAGTTAATGAATAAATTATGTTTTTTTTAAAGATAAGTAGAGTTTGCAATATTATAATTATATGTACATATAGAAGCATTTACGATTGGCTTTGACCTGCGTGTCTACTGTTACTGCCATGCCTCATGTCATTTCATCAGGAGTACGAGGAATCATCATTATCATCTTCATGTTATAGTTATCGTTGCGGCACGGCATACGATTTGACGCGACTGAATTTTCTCCTTTTCTCTTTTTTGGAGCACTTAATATTGAATAACGAACTGTTAGACGAATAACTGAAGAAAAATATGGCGAGACGGGCACAGAAGAAAATAAACTTCACACACCAAAAAAGAGAAAACGAATAAAACCAGTTGTGTCAAAACGGCCATCATAGCGAGCCGCAACTATAGTCTAAATGGAAATTACGCTCTCCACATTATTTAGATCTGTGTCAAAACAGTATAACATTAATTGTTTAATGAATTTGATGTCAATATAATTTGCTGATGTGCTTGAAACAGGTGGTGGGTCCTTTGACATTTGAGCATTTTGACTTAGAGAAACTATTCCATCTAATTCCCTGAACCTATTCCCAACTCAGTTGGTGACGGTTTTCTAGTTTAACTAAGATGCGGCTAAACTTCGATATTTTCCTGGAAGCAACTGCCATCGGACCTCCACAATCAAATATAGAAATTCTGTACTCAGGCTAGTCGGACTTTTAAGGGCTCCAAATACCCGTAAGGACAGCACTAGATGTTCATATGGCAACCGGGACCGACGGCTTAACGTGCTCTCCGAGGCATGATTAGACCAGTGCAAATAGCCAGATTCATGCATACAAATATTTTCACTGAGCGGGGATCAAACCCACGCCTTCTGCGTAGCAGTCGCGTTCACTACCGCCACGCCACAGAGGCTGTCCTATACCACCTATTAACTAGGTATTGCAGTTTTTTTTTGACACTTTCTAAGCTGTACTGCTGCTGTAGCCTGCAATGTCTATTAGAGAAGTTCAATTGCAATGACTTCACAGGTTTAGAACGCTAGAGACGAACAGACAGATTAGCATTTATGGTTTTTTAGGTATGGATATCAAACGTGTATTCAAATATAATTATTTGTTCTTCACAATATATATTACTCAATTAATTTTTATGGAAAATAAAAATTAGCATAAATGAAGAATATCAACAATTATTATGACGAAGGGTCATAACTTATATTATTCAAGATATGAGATGATTTAAATTGACAACTATGGCATATTTTTGGAATTCTGTAGCAAAATGAACCTGTGGGCTGATCTTGATTCAGAGGAGGTTGAAATGAAGGGTTACCGGTCGCCTCGTCAGTCTCTTTTTAATACGGTTTTCTTTTGTATTTCCTGTCAAAAGTGTAAGGATCTTCTTACTTACTTTAGGCAACTGTATAGAAAAACGAGGTTTCGTCAATCCCCTCAATCTGCCATCTTGCTAATAAATTTGAAAGCTGTTGATTGGTTGTTGAGACGTCAAACTCGAGTTGCGGCAACATGAGTTCCACTTGAGCTGCTTAATGCATGAGGGTCTAAATGTTCTATTTCGAACTACGTGGTTCGGTGACTCTTTTTTATGTCACACCATTAAGACCTGCAATGCTGTGCCAGCACACGTGTTTCCTTTATCCTACAGTTACGGGTCCTTTAAGGGGCCGTGAAAAACAAAAACTTTTTTTTGTTTTCCTTTTTAAAGAATGTTAGCAACCGAGAACACTAATATTCCCTCTAACCCCTCTAGCTAAGCTCAATGGTTTGTGTTAGGACTTAAGAGTGGGTTCACGACAGATCGACTCCTTAACCACTACGTTCTGTGGTATCCATTTTCTCGGTCTTACCAGAATGCTTTATTCGAGAAGGTGGTGAATGGCGTTGAAATACATTTTTAACAGAGTGCGCGCCATTTTACGGCCAATAGTAATAGGAAATTAAGTATGTGATTGCATTTTTTTTAATTTTTTTATTATTTTAGTTGATTTTATTGAATGTTATTATTCATGAGTACGGAACTCCTCACAATGCGCTCAATACCAAATTTATCGCTATTTCCAGTATTAACTTTCAACGACATGTAAATAAATGTAAAATAATCAAAATTTTAAGCAAGATCCCCTGCAGGGGTCCAACCGTTCAGTTCTATTTGTAACTCGTAATTATTTAAATATCATTAACTTTTTTACATCCACGTGTAGACTCCCTCCGAGTTTACTTGAGGGCGTTAGGTAAAATGGCTGTGTCGGAATTAAACTGAAGAAAACCACACAGTATTCCTTCACAAAGGTCTATTGCCCGGATTCCAGCCGAAAACTAGTAAGGATGAAAGATATATGAGAAGGTCTTTGATGGTCCTAGGTCAGCCGAGGCGTGAGGCTTATGCTAGGGTCACCTTCAGTAACTAATGGCCCGAGATGGCTTTTCCATTTTAGTCCATTCGAATCCGATATAACCACACCCGGGGCTTCGGCGGAAGGGTATCCTTAGGGATTTCCGCACGGAACTAGAGGTAAACCCGGAGTTCTACCACTTAGATGGCAGACAAGCATGGAATCCAATGGTAGAACATACTTACCTATGAACGTTTGCAAGGGGCGTCACACTCGTGCTGCCTATTCTTTAACCTTTAACCTTACCCCATCCTCCCTACAGGATGGGGTAAGGTTAAAGGTTAAAAGAGTTTCTGTGCTGTCAGTGCAGAAAACGAAGCAGGGTTTCATACTCTCACATGGCAGTATCAATTCAGCCCTAGGTCTTCCCAACTACCCTATCATACAGAGTTCCATATTGGCACTGTTAATTTGCAGGTGTCGCATTTGAAATTTGATACACGTTCAAAATAGCTTTAGCGATTCACAAAGTTAAATAAGATGTTATATAAAATATTAGGTCCACAGATAATTTAAAAATATACCGGTTATTTGGATGCGAAGCAGTCAATCATTCCTCGAAGTAATCGGTATGATGTCGAATAACCTGTTTGGTAATAATTTGATATGGTCATATGATAATATTTATGTAAAAACTAAATACTTAATGGCACAAATATAATATTATATTGAATGATTGATTTAATGCATTAGTGAGTGAATATATGAATGAGTTAGTGAATCTTTGAATGAATGAGCGAATATATGACTCAGTGAGTGAACATATTGAAATAATGTTACAAGTGAAAGTTATAGCCAAAAATAAACTGAATTAGTAATTTGCTTGTTAACCATCGCACATGATAAAGTTATATTGTAATGCTCGACAAGAAAGAAATGTGTATTGCAATGTACATATTACTCAGAGACTAATTTAGTTTATTGTTAGATCTAGTTTAAACAAAGGAGCTATATCAGCTTAAAATAGACATGTACAATATGTAGGTATATTATTATGATCTAACCAGCTATTTTTCAAATGAATCATTGTCACCTTTACTCGTAGTTCATGTGGCTGTGTCTCTTTCCTATCCTCTAGGGTCTTTCCAATATTTTAGAAGATTGATCTGCTGAGTTTGAATGAGGCTCTGGTACCGGCAAATGGCAAATGACCGCTCCCATAAAAACGAAATCACAAACACAGGGTTAAGATAAAGATAGCAGTATTTTGTGACGTCCAATTTTTCTATTTGCTTTAATCATCTCTTCATCTCTTCATCTCTTCATCTCTACATCTCTTCATCTCTTCATCTCTTCATCTCTTCATCTCTTCATCTCTTCATCTCTTCATCTCTTCATATCTTCATCTCTTCATCTCTTCATCTCTTCATCTCTTCATCTCTTCATCTCTTCATCTCTTCATCTCTACATCTCTTCATCTCTTCATCTCTTTCTTATTCTTTATCTAGAGGACAATAGCCACGATTAAAACACCCTGTATACTGTATAGAGACACGCTGTACAGGATATAATGTGGGGTAATCAGCTGCATCGAGTGAATCATTAAACACGGATAGAGGGCGGAGGTGACGTGTCGCCCACTACGAGGGAATGGAGGTTCGAGGTACGGGCGATGAGCGGGTCTAATTTTATTAGTAGATAATGAGATGAAAATATTTTCTTTTTATTTGTGTGCAAGCTTAAATATAGGCAAGAATTCAAAAGTCAAAATTCAAACATCATTATTCTGTATATATAGACCATTAAACGGCCTAAATAAACTTTGAGTTATGCTCGCCTTTGTACATCTCGTCTCACTATTTAGTATAAATATAATTTATGTGTACATGAAGAATAAACGGCACTTACAAAACCGGCGGTCGGCACCGGTTCGTAACGCGGCCTGAAAAGACTCCGGCAAGAAACACTGCGGACATTTCTTTTTTTTTTTTGGTCTATTTGCAAACATTTACTTAGTCTAGACACAGAAATTTGCTTGTGCACATTGTACCAAGTGTGCTTACTATAACGAATAATATACTCCCGCTTCCGCTCAAAACATAAACCGCAGTAGCACGTGCAGCTTACAGTCGATTTCATCCTTTGTTGTTCACAAGAAAAATGGCCAAACACTATCGAACGCTGATACTATTACTTTAAACAAGATCACTAACTACGATAACACTAGAAGAGAAAGAGACAGCGTAATGACGTTTAATAGAGATCTAACGTTTGTTAGAAAAGGATGCAGGATATGCACTGGTCTACTTATAAGTGTAGGTATAGAAAATCATAGATATATTCTATTCTAGATATAGATCAGATTTGATCACAGAGTAATGATTTTTCTTAAATTGATAATAAACCCAGTGGTGTAGGCACCCGAAGGTAGTCATCTCGATAGAGAGAGCCCGAGCCTGCCGGGGTGCGAGGGATATGTTCGCTACTATCTCACCTCCGGCAACTAAAGACCCAAAGACGGCGTGCGTTTTAATCGGCCTCGACTCAGGTGGCATCGGTTCAGGTGAGATTGGTATCCGGGGAATGGCGCGCACGGAAAAAAGAAAGTGGAGTAAGCAGAGATACATTTTAGAACTATACAAACAATAAGTCACATGTTAAAAATCCTGTTGATAAAACAAACAATTAACTTAAACTTATCAGGAAGAAAAACTATCTAGCAACGAATGAAAAATTAATGAAAAACCAGACAAAAAAAGTATCGAGTACCGAGTCGTATTGTTACATCACTAGTTACGTCATGAAAGCAAATGCCAAAACGGGCCTTTTATTTTGTGATTAGTATAATAGGGTGAAGCTTTGAATCTACTGAAAGAAGGTAATTGATATATCAACAACTTCTTTTAAAATCTAATTGACGCTTACTACCAAATACTCAGAAGTACAATATCAGTAGAATCACAGAATAATAGCATTCAGTATACCATTGTCCCCAAGGACCCTTCACAAGCACTTACACCTTTATTCAATCAACCAGATCAGATCAAATGTAACCCGATATAAACAAAACGTTTGACCTTATAACAAATGTGTTAAACTTGTGGGTATAAACACTAGAGGCTTTGTTCTCAGATGGCTATCATTCCGAAGGTACGAGGTGTATCGCGGTAGCTGCCATGACAAATGGGAGACTGGGCCCACCCAACGCGCCCCGGGATATGGGATCATTGGTATCTATTAGCGTAATTTCGGTAGTGGTGGTAAGTTGTACATTGTTTCGAATAAAATTGATGTACATCCTCATTTGGTATCATAAACTTTCAGTGTTGTTTTGTTATCCTGGTTGGTTCAAGTCTTTATATTTGAAACTAAGTCAATGTTTTCTTAAATACATAACATAACATAAACTCACGCCTATATCCCCGAAGGGGTAGGCAGAAGTGCTAGCCCCCACAGTTTGCCAGTTTATGTTTAGGTTCCAATGTAATAGGTGGCGAGTCTTTTGCCATTAACCGGGCACTTATAAACCTGCGATAAATACACACTTCTTTTATATTCGAATACACGTTCGAACCAAACTACAAAAGATTGACGCATCAATGCGATGCGAACCTTTACGTTGCATGTAAACCAGCGGTTAAGGTTATTCAAAAATTGATTTAATAGATAATAGAGAAACGGTAAATAAATAAAAATTAGATTGATTAATATTGATGAATCATAACTTTATTTATTGCTCCGCAATACTGCTTGTGGTGTTGCGACGCACCATTGAATTAGTGTTGCTATTGAATTACTCTCATAGAATTTAAGAAAATCATTTGACATCAAAATGTACACCAAACTCAAATTAAGTCTGTAAGCCTAACCATGCCACAATAAAACAGAAATGAACGGTAGAAAATCTATAAAAAACATAATATATAAAATCAAAACCACCCACGCTAAACCAAATACGTATAATAAAATTTATTATCCCAGTAAACAAGAAAATAATGGCGACAATCCAATACCAGATCGAATACCGATACCGCATACCGTTTAGTGTTTCAAACTTTAAACAATGAACGATTTGTTACAACAAATACAGCTTACACAATACCAGTTACAATACTAACGACTGGACGAAACAATTAAGTTTCCATCGGGCTTTTACTCTTCCACTTTATCTCAAACAACGTGTGTAACCGTCAATGTATACTAGACAAATCGACACGCTCGAATTCATCATCCCTTTCTTGGTACATGCGCTCGCGGCGGTGTGGTTTTCGTTTTTTTTCTTTCCGTCTCGCTTCCACGCATTATTCACGGCATGTTACATTACACCCTTTTTCTCGGCGGCCGATAATATTGTTCTACGAGATTTTTATTTGATTACTATCTGTGAAACTGGCCGTTTATTAATACTTTCGTCTTTGTATTTTACGTTTATTTAATTTAGTTATTATGGAAGTGTTTTATGTGTTATCTAAATACTTTTAAACAAGTAATTTGTACAAGGGTTTATTATGTCAAGTCTATTGAAACGTTTTCGAATTATTTTTGACGCGTTTTAAACTTTCGCACATTTTAATGAGTTTTATATGGTTCAATCAGCGCCATCTATTGACAAGTTTGTGAACTATTTTTTTTCGTTACCGTTCACGACAACCAAATTTATAGTGAATTTGATGAAAGTATAATAAAGATATATACAATAAAATTCAATAGTAGAATTTACTTTATTAATATAAATAATTTTTTAAATAAACAAAATCATATAATGATAAAATTTGGTGGTTAATTCCCGGTTTTGTGTAACACAACGGTTAAAAGGCAAACCCTATCAACCGTGGTGGTTTAATATCACCAATACTTCAGCTAAGTAATTCGGTGTGCTTTTAGCGTAGTTTGGCTAGTAATGTTATAGCGTGTAGGCATAAAATACTTAATGGCAGCAAACATTGTCAATCGAGAGAATTAAGTGTCAATGCTACTGCAATGTCAGAAGCAGATGGAATCAAGTTATGTGAACACTAATAAGATGATAAATAAGCTTGGAAATGAGCTGTTCACTCAACTTGCTGCTTATTCAAATTTTTGTTAAATTCTAGACTAAGTAAATGTTTGTAAATATGTAAAAAAAAAAGAAAAGCTTGCTAAGTTTGTTGCCGGAGTCTTCTCGGGCCAGGGCCGCGTTTCGAACCGGGGTGGTGGTCCATTTTCTAAACTATATTCATATTTTGACGTTTTGTAGGTAATACAGAAGAATGATAATATGAATTTTGAATTAGATTTCTTTCAATTGTGTATCGAAGGCATCTTCAAGTACTTTCGGGCTAATTCCGTCTCAACTGCAACCTGCAAACCATTACATTACAATAGAGTACACCTATTTATTGTCCAGAGCTGTTCAGCCATTTTTTTTCAACGCTAACATTCAAAACTTCCATCTGCCTAAACGTCAGCATTTAAGTCACTATTAGAGAATATATCTATGCTATTAATGGCATTAATTTTGATGGTATCAGTAAAAGACATGACAATTTGTAACCATATAAGGTAATGTTTAAAGAATAGGAAACATCAGATTTATGGTGACCAGTTTAAAACAGCATTTTTGATGCATAGCAACAAACTGGTTTATATTTTGTCTAGACGACATTATCACATAAGTGATCTGTCTTATTATGAATACCGGACCACACTTTACAATTAATTTGTTGTAACATAAAACTTTACCTTAGATTTACTATAACTACATATTTGTAATACATTGCTGGTATAAATGAATGATTATAATATGAGTGAACAAATGAACTATAAAATGATTGAATGCCAATTGGTTGAAAGATGGAATGAGTAACGCACTGAATAAGTTAAAGATGGAATAAGTGAGTGATGATAGAACTATTGAATGAATGAATTATTAAATGTGAATGAATAGAGAATTATTAAAATTACGTAATATATTATGTAGCTTTTAAAATGTAATGTATTTTAATAACAACAAGTCTAGACTCGTGAAGTTACACTAGGACACGGTAATTTATAGCCATTATAGCGTTTACCAGGATATTTTAGTAATGATTTCCGAAACGATATGATAATGAGATTAAGTATGTGATCTGCAAAATATATTGCACAATCGAATGAAACCTTAAAAAGCTGTAATACTGATGTAAATGGGGATTATATTTCACTTTTTTTTTTTAACAAAAATTAGCTTCTTGGTTAAGTCTTCTACTTTTTGTGCTATTTATTTCTTTAAACTATTTATACTTACCTTCCTATTGTTCATTTGATTAGGTACTTAAAAACGTAAACAATCTTGTCTTTTTAATATATTTTCTTTGATAACTCAGTATAAAAATTCTTTTCTACTTAGTAACGCATTTTGAAGACTAAAAACATTTGTCAAACTACTAGTTAGTCAGTTAGTGTAGTTTATTTGTTTAACATGTGCTTTTATAAAAAGTTGCCACAAGATTTTTTATTTAAGTACCTAAACAAATGGAGTATTATGTCATCAAATTGACTGCACATCGCCGGATTGTAAGCTGAGGTGCCAAAATATGGTGGCCGCCATTACGGCTCGTTAACTTTCGTCGGCGTCATTTTCGTTAACTATTCATATTATCTGTGTAAACTTTTAAATCAATTCAACATGATGAAGCTCTCCAAAATCAAGTTCTAAGCTGTACATACAAAGAGACATACCAATCCAATAACAGAATTAACAGCGTGTTAATAGGCTCCGAGACACCGCGAACTAAGCCAGGTTCCACCTACCCCAAACATCCATTAGTTGGCGCCAAGCCCATCGCCACAGATAATCTATCAGTGAATTAAAAATATACGAAGTATCTTATCATATAAAAGCCAGACCTTAGTATCGAGACCTTATCAGATAATTTGAGACACTTTTTGTGAAGGGCTAATTTATATTTTGTTATTCATCCATGTTTGAATGCTTTTTAGGTATAGCTTCTCCTGGCGACTTCGTCTGCGTAAAATTAATATTTGTTAGTAAAGCTGCTAACCGGAGGTAGCGGAGTACATTTCTGTTGTCATTTCCTCTGCCAAAATCGGTGGAGACGATTATGTCGGACTCGAACCGACTAAAACGCACGCCGTCCATGGGTCCTTGATTGCCAGAGGTGAGATTATACAAAACATATCTCACACCTCGGCAGACCCGATACATTTTTTTTGAAATGACCCTCTTCCCCTAATGTGGGGATCATGGTGTCCTCATCTAGCCCCTGGGTATGGGGTGACACTTTCCGCCAGTACATTTGTGTCTTTTGCAGACATTTTTTTCTATACACTTATATGCGTTCTGCAAGATAAAGATTGTTTTATAAAAAGTTCCTTGAAGTTTCAGTGAGCCTGATAAAAAAATAAATATAAATAAATATTTTAGAACAATCTACAGGTAAGCATAGTTTAACTAGCTTTTATTATGGGTTCTAGAATGCAGATAAACATACTTAGATACTTTTTTTTGTAAATACATACATATTATACACAGAAACACCCAGACCAATGCAATAGAATGGTTAAAGAGGAAGGTTTAAATGTATATAACATCATGCTACGACCAATAGGTACGGAGCAGGAATGAAAAATGTTGCAAAAGCGGGGTGACGCAGACGAAGATGCGCGGGTCATCTAGTAGACTATATTGCACTGCGCGATAACCGACATCCACGCGGGTGGAGCCGCGAACAACAACTAGTATTCTTTTTTTTATAAAGCAACGATTCAGAAGATCCATTATATAATTTATGCATCGTATGTTAAACGCATATAAGTTGGTAAAACATTTTTTTGGCACAAGTAAATGGCGGGACAACGACTTTTTGGCAAGCGCTTTCCCGATACTACATCCGAATACGCAGTTTATTGTGTGCCATTTACAATCGACAATTATCATAAAGCTTCGTAGTACAACTTCAACCCCCCGGGACTGTCCGGGTGCGAGAGATATGTCTTGTATTATCTCACTTCAACCAATCAAAGACCCAAGATGGCGTGAGTTTTAGTCGGTTCGAGTCCGACATAATCACCTCCAACAATTTTGGCGGGAGGTATCCGTGGGTATTATGTGCACAAAAAAGAAAATTACATCCTCAACTTTTTCGTGCATGATGTTTGTCTGTTTTCATGTTTGACCCCTCGGAAATAATCATAAAAGTATCATCACTACATAGTATAAAACAAAGTTGCTTTCTCTGTCCCTATGTAGGTATGCTTAAATGTTTAAAACTATGGCTTTTGATGCGGTTTTCTTTAATAGATAGAGTGATTGAAAAGGAGGTTTTATATGTATATAACATCATGCTACAACCAACTGGTGCGGAGCAGAAGTGGAAAATGTTGCAAAGACGGGGTGACGCAGACGAAGTTGCGCGGGTCAGCTAGTATAATATAATTTTATTTGCTAAATGTTTAATACCTCTATTTTGTCAATGATGCCCTTAGTGTCAAAAAAAAATACTAAAAATCTCAAAACGGTTAGACCATTATGTTAATTTTTTCATTGGTCTAACCAGGGGAATTGTAAAAAGTAATTTTGTGAAAATATTTTCTAACATACGCTTCTAGTGTGGGCAATAAACTTCACCAGTCGTGTCGTGCTCGTGTCGTTTACGTAGCCTAATACATCGGTTTACACGTCATATTAACATTTTTCACGAATACTGCAATCAAATGAACAGTTTATAATATTATGTTTAAGGCATAAGCGATAGCGAATAGGTTAAATGACGTTTAGCTATTTCGCTAAAAATGAAAGAAATTTGAAAGATACTTTTTATGTACCTACCTATAATTTTTCGTTCCTTCTTCCCACAGTCCCGGATCCTTTAAGCGGGGCGTGAAAAAACATCTGATGAGGCCGTTCCATCAGGTAAGTTGAAGTCAAATTGACGAATCCGAATTTTTTAAACAGAATTTTAATTCAAAATATTACCTCAGTTGATCAGAGTTTGTCACAAAAGGATCCCAGGTTCTAGTCTCACATTTTTTATGATTACAAAAGAACGAAACTGAATTTTCAAGACTGTAGGAAAAATTTTATTTTTATTGAAATATAAATTTTAATTAAAATATTAAAATGAATCTGCTGGAGTGTTCCTGCCGGTAAAAAGGCTAATCCAGACTCGCATCTGAGACTATTCTTGGGTCTCTTTTGCGGCAAAGCAGACATGATTCAAAATAAATGATGGCATTCTGGTGAATGAATGGAATAATGACAAGCACTTTTTGTGCCTCTAAGTGTACGATGCGCGAACTTATCCCAACTACTATAAAACCTTGCCAAGTTAGATGCCATGCACTGTAATACACTAAACGTTTATAATAGTAGCCAGTGCAAAACTTTTCGAACATTTTACCGAACGATTCCGCTAACCTCTTAATCCTTGGGCCACAAATCTAGCGCAGTTTAGTGCCCAAAATGGCAAATTACATACAAGAGAATTGTGCATTTGCATTATAGTATTAACATTTTTATGGGCCATATATTCAGTTCAAGCGTTGCAGTTCGCAATTGATGTGCGAGAAAATACTGTTTTAATGGATCTAACCTATGTAATGTTCCACTGGTCTTGCGATTTCACTGGGGTTAAATGCGTTTTACATTATGGTAATATCATGTTTTTAAATTACTGAGTTTAATTGTAAAATAATAGTTAGTGTAGACTTTTTAATTTTAAGAAATATTTTGGAGGACAATTTTTTGGACAGGAATATTAAAAAGATATTGAAATAAAAATACAATTCATAAGAAATTCCTGGTGCAAAGGTTGGCCATCGCAATCCAACGCAAAACGCGGCGAGTGTATGGGCATTTTTCTACCGGGAACGATCAGGGACGGGCTGATTAATTAGTTTAGACATAATATGTAGGTATATTGTATATTATATATTGTAAAAATTTGACATCGAAATAAAATTTTACATTATATTCATAAAAATAAATGTATAGTCAACAAAAGGAATAAGGTAGGTGATACCATTTTACATACAACATTATATGAAAAATTGGTACCGTACCTATCTCTTTTCTCGGTTGTAAATACATGCATGTACCTACCATCTCCATATTTTTTTTTGCTTCTTTAAATTTTTTTGTACCGTTTAATTAGCGTTATTCACTCTCTATCGTGTTAGTAAAGCTATATGAAAGGATAATTTCACGAAAAAACATCAACTCGCATTATGACGCCATTTGTTTTATTGCAGTGACGTTTTTTCATGAAATTATCATTTCATTTAACTTTACTGATACGATGGAGAGTAAATAATGCGAATAAAAAAAATAAAATAAAAACCAAATCGTAACTTTTTTATGCCAATATGTAGTGTACCAGGAATAGTACCACGGACCTTCGACTTTGGGAGTGTTTTCCTTACACCCTGTATGAAAGTAAGAAATACAATATATTAGCTCCACTTCGGGACAGGGTTTAATCAATAAGAACTTCCATCATATCACAAACGAATGCATTTATTCCATTTCTTTTCCCGATCCATCTAGTATCTACATAACTACACATTACGGATTAAAATCGTTACTTACATGCTCAAGACAATGAATTCTTATATATTATATTCAATTCTCTTATATATTATTATTACAGTATTATATTTAATCCTCCTTTATAATAATAATATTATAATTACTCAACACGAAGAAAAACAAAGTGTGAGTTCGTGTCAGATCGTGTGTTGTTTTTCGGCGCGTAAAATATACCATAGATAACATATGTAAATAGAGAATATAAAAGAGTATTTATGTGGCCTAGTAATATTGCACATTGAGGCTCACCTACCTTTTTTTTGCTACCTACCTGATACAAGCTAACAAATAGAAGTAACTTAATTAGCGAACGTTTCCTGATAAAGTTTAAAACCTATTATACTTTGTAAAATGTAGCTTGGGTCCTATGACAGCTGTCAGTGAAATCCCGCACATGAAGTCTTGAATTTTCTATTATTGAATGTAGTACCTGTCAATGTCATACTTTATGGGCATACAGAGCTAATTAGTGATGGGCGATGAATCATCGTGACCACATACTATGAACTATCCATATTTTGAATAAAGCTTAATTTAAAATTTGAAATTAATATAAGAAAAAAATAATTAGAATTTAATCTTATTGCTTAGGTATTTTAATATCATAATAATGTTTATATTTCAATATACTTGATCCTAAATAATATTGAGTAAATAAAATCCTACATTCAATCCATCAACGCCCTGAACCTGTTTTTGGATTTTGTAAGAAGACACGCCGCGTTTGGCTCTTGGGCCATGATATAGGCATAAGATACACGCGCCAACATTTTGTTTAATATGAACTTCCACTGATCCACTCCACTCATTCTCATCAGTACGAGTGCCAACGCATTGTATGCTACGTATATTCCGTTCTCATTACAATTAAATACACACATACAATTAAATTAAACCTAATTATACCTATGTAACATGCATCAATAATAGCTGGTAGTATCGATATTTTCATCGAATTTTGGACATCCCTATGAACCAAATTTTGACATCTGTCATAGGACCCATGCTATATTTTACAAAGTATAGAAAGAAGACTGTCTAATTGTTATCATCTTGATAAAAACATGAAAACCGTAGACCCTTCGACAGTAAATGCATGTAATTTATTATTTAGTTTTGTATGTCAAGGAAACATTGTACGAGTACATAAACTCGTATCAGGAATGCGCTGTTTGTGTATCATGACTACACACAAGCGTTTGAGGTGTCCAACATATTATAAAATTCAAGATTATTTAGATAATAAACAAGCCTGGAAATGAGCTGTTCATTCAACTTGCTATTCAAGCAACTTATTGTATCTAGACTAAGTAAATAAATAAATAATCCAAAAAAATGCTAAGTTTCATGCCGGAACCTTTTAGTCTAGGGTCGCGTTTTGAATCTGTTATGAAATTGCTATTATTAATTTTGACGTTTTGTAAGTTCCGTTTAATGGTTTATATACAATTATTGATTTTTGAATTTAAATTTGAAGGAACAGTCATTTGAAATGTGAATATTGCGTTGCCACACTTGCCACACGAAAGCTAGGAAGTCTATAAACAATATATAAAAGTTAAGTAACTAAGTATGACTTTTATCTAACACTTGAACAAAAAAGTCGATCGAATTTAATTATTGCGGAATCTAATCTAAATCTGATGATAAGCTTAGTTGCGATACAGAGAGGTTTCTTAGAATGGCGGCCGTCGATGCCGTCAATGTAGAGAACATGGACGCCCTCAACAAATTCATTTTCACGATGTTTAACATTTTTAATGGTTTTGTCTGTTTGTTCTTATAATTTTCGAAGTGGTTATTTGATAAAGTGGAACTGAGGCTACATGCTTATATTTTGGAACGAATGTTAGTTTTTCGTTATCACTCTGGCAGGAGCAGGCAACAGCGGCAGCGTGATGCGCGCTCCTCCATATCCAGAGAAAGATGTGGACACCGTATTTCGTAACCCGAGAGGGCCTTCGATGGCCCTGGGTTACCTACTTCCTCACCCTCGATAACTGATGGCCCATGACGACCGTGCAGTTTTGGTCGGTTTGAGTCCGACATAACAATCCTCGCTGACTTGGACAAGGGGTAGCTGTTGTGATTTCCGCACATGGAAAAAAAAGTGTAAGAAATTTTAGCGCAAGAAAACTAGATCTAAAACCACACGGCCGCAGATACCTACACTACTAGTCACAATAAAATTAAAATTATTATTTTCCGGGAGTATTTTAGTATCTGATGCACGACTATTGTGTACAGTAAAACACAATTAAAACAACTCATCCAATTAATTACCATCTGGCTATAGAATACCTATGTTAGCCGAACGCTCCAACCGTGTATCACGTAGTAACTTAACACAATGGCAGCAAGCGATAAGCCCTGTACTTATAAATAATTGGTCTACGATAATTCTAATTAACCCGATACAATCGAACGTATCTTAACCAACAGGAAATAGATAGTGTGTTTATTAACATTTA
Organism: Pelosia muscerda; assembly: GCA_963691645.1. Taxonomy (NCBI): domain Eukaryota; kingdom Metazoa; phylum Arthropoda; class Insecta; order Lepidoptera; family Erebidae; genus Pelosia; species Pelosia muscerda. Next base: position 2,828,510 of record OY829100.1, read on the forward strand.
AAATGTACGACAAATTAAGTGCGTGTATGTAGTGTGGGGAAGAAGTGGCAGCCATCTTGGTTTGATACAGTAAATTTTACAGGTATCTGAAGTAACAATTATTAGCTACACTACGGGACACGGTTTAATCAATAAGAGTCCTTTCATCATATCACAAAGGAATGCATTTATTCCATTTGTTTTCCTAATACATCTACTATATAACTATATGTTACGAATGGCAATCGTTAAGTACTTACATGGTCATCACAATGAATTATTATATATTATATTCAACCTTCTTATATTATTCTTATTACTGTATAATATTTCATCCTTTTATGCATTATTTCCATTATACAATAATATCTAAAAACAACACGGAGAAAACCAAAAAGTGCGCGGCTGTATAGTAATGTAATAGGTTCCAAAGTATTTTATCCTCTTACCCTTACCATGATTATTTTCTAATCGCGTCTCTAATTGTATTAACAAAACAATTTAACGTTAAATTATTCGGCATTTAATCTACTTCAAAAAAGGAGTAATTCACAGGCAACGTTTAAAATAATCAAACATATTCGTCAACCGTTAAGCAAGAAGTGTGTTTGAACTCCAACGACCTCTTTCGACCCTCATAAAGTTTAATAATAAACTTGACATAATCATATTGATTTGGCCGCCATATTTTCCTTAACAGCTGTAATAATAATAAATCAATTAAGTCCTACTTAGTTTGAATATTCTTAATAAATACTAAATATAAGGTGCCATGTCATGTTTTGTGATTTTAAACTTTTGAACAAAATGTATAAATAATGTACAAAGGCGGACTTAATGTCATTAGCATTTTCTATCAGACAACCTCAGAGGCTCATATTTTTTTTTATTGATGGCACGTCAATTTGATTTCACCTGATGTTAAGCTGAAGGCAAAGTCTCATGAAAAAAGGTTACCATTGCAAACACGTTCAGTGCTACAATGGTGGCGCTCAGCTTGACGACCTCATAAGATGCTTTTTCACGCCCCACTTAAAGGAGGAGGATATTGTCGAGTTAGCCCTTTGTTGCGTTATAACACACACCAAATGACACCTGTATCCCGTCTACTTCACACTTCCTAGGAGTGGAATGACATTTGAGTTCCAAGATGGCGACCGTGTTCATTTCCACCGCATTTCAAAATAAGAAACACTATCACTCACACATCACGAAAACCGTGTCTTCAACCTTCAAAGCTCACATTCCCAGTATTCCCAGTATTCCCACTCCACAAACTCCAACAGAGCGATCAATCAGACAAAGTAATCTTGTAGCTTTATTGAAGTGAGCATAAAGTATGAAGAAAATATCGCGACGTCCTTGAAAGCCGGATAAGAATTTATATACGGTACCGATAAGGTTGGGCGGGTGTTGATAAGCCGGCCGCGGGCGGTGATAAGGCGCCGCCCGCCCTACAGATGTTATCTGTGATTAAATAGCTTGCGTTATCAGTAGCGAGAGTCGACGATCTTGGGCGGCGAAGAGTAGGGCACGGTTGTAGAGAGTATGAGAAAGGTATTTAGAATTAGTATTTTGTCATCTTGTAAAAAACTAAAGTGGCAATGGGTTGGTTATATCTGCCATAGGACCAATAACCGTGGGGGCATACAACCCTATTAGTTTGTATTCTACGAGACCCACGAATAAAGAAATATCCTTATGGAAAGTAGAAAGAGCAGAACCAAGGTTGTTATCTTTTTTACAAGCTTTTTGGAGACAAATTTGTCTCGGGACTGTAGGAAGAAGGAAACACGTGAGCTGGTAAGGAATTCCATAACCACAATACATAAATCTACACAACGTCACCTAGACCCATGGTAAGCATAGCTTACCTAGTTTGTTTTATGGGTTCTAAAATGTGGATAAACATAAATAAATACTTTTTTTTGTAAATACATACATATTATACATAGAAACACCCAGACCAATGCAAATATTCACATTTATGCACACAAATATTTGCATTGAGCGGGAATCGATCCCACGCCTCCTGAGTAGCAGTCGCGTTAACTACCGCCACGCCACGGAGGTCATCGAAATACATGAAGCTGTGTTACAAATGAACAAACAAATCGCCTCTGCATTACCAACCTAATCTATATAAAATATGAATACGCAGCGTTGTCGGTACGAATCCGTCAAACAGATGAGATAAGACGGACGTGAACTTTTGCTGTGTTTGTAGCGTGCCCCCCCCCCCGCACCCCGCCCCCTGGGGTCCTCACCCCCTGGCACACCCTCCCAACACTTACATATATTTAGAAGTTAGAATGTGTGCGTGATAATGTCTAGAGACAAGAGATTCTCAAATAAAAATAACTTCAGGGTCTTTGTGACGAATTATCTCTGTGAGAATGTTTTTGAGAACCATATAGGTTAGGCCTTAGGTCGAGATAAGGGGTTAAATGAGGGGATTCCCCGATAATTAAGGCCTCGTACAGTAGTATAGAGAGATATTTATGAAGTTATTGCTAGGTAAACCTATACCCCAAGACACGGTGAGACTTTTTTCCCTGTATGGATAACTCGGACTCGAACCGACTAAAATCGCACGGCCGACTATCAGTTGACAACGGTGAGTTAGCCTCTGATATATCTCTCACGAAGATACGGTCATTCTAAGGAATAGCATTAATTCAGTATAAGTTTTTTTGGAAGTCTTTTTTTTAAGTCCAAAAATTTTTATTAATGTAACGCGGAGTATGTCTTTTTAAAGGAATTAGAACGCTTACAGTTTCAAATAAATTTAGATTGATGAAAGTCAATGTTCTTATAGGCCTCGAACCCATGATCGTCCCTTATAAGAACGCTATAACCACTGAACCACGGACCCACATCTTGAACATTCGAAGTTAACTAACTTAAATTTAAGTAAAATATTCCACCTGTGGACTGTGTTACCAGTGTACAATACCTGCACGGCAAATTTTGAATGTTGGCCACCCTGAAACTTCCAGCTGTAATGGTTGTCGTGGCCTACTTACCTAGAAGAGAAAAAAAGCGAAATTAAATTACATTATAATATCATTACGAGGTGACTGTTCACGACCTGTGGTTGACCTCATGGTTCTAAGTAATGAGCGGTAGCGGTTTGGAAGGGTAATTAATAAACGTTTAACAAATAAGGTGTGTGACAAGTTGCGTATTAAAATTTCGAATTTCCAAATCCTGTAATGCAAAAATCTCGAATTATAAAGTTCAAAATTTGGAAAATTATTGTTTTTCATTGAACTTGCTGTTTATGTTATTTACGGTTTAGAGACCTCCACCATACCCTCCTAAACTACATCTCTCAAAGTTAATTGGCGCATTGACCATCAAAAGGCTAAGGCAGTTGGGGTTATATTTTTTTTATAACGACCCATAATGAATGTGGTGTAAGAATGAATGAGTTACTCGTCGAATGTCTTCTCTATGCTGATGATCAGGTTTTACTTGCCTCATCCTCAAATGAGTTGCAGGAGATGGTTACAACTATGCATGGAGCTTTTAAGAGGAAAGGAATGAAAGTGAATGTTAATAAGACAAAAGTTATGGTTCTTCAAAGAGATGAATGCGACAGAGTCTAGTTTTTGTATATATGGAGAAAGAGTCATCTAAAAATCTAATTTTCGGTATTTTGAACATTCGTTATTTGCACTTCGGTCTTTCGAATATATCGGTCTTATGAACTTCGGGATTTTGATTTGAACTGTGTGAGAGGCATGCTAGTGTCTGTTAGCCCTTCAATTGTTCATATACACCCTATCCGAAAACAAAACAAAATCTATCATTTCGTGCATCACTGGAAACAGTAAACGAATGATTGAATTTATCTGGTTTTTAAAATAGTAAAAGTTTAAAAGTAAAATTGTACATTACTGAAGCCATATTAATCAAATGAATTCTAACGTTTTATTTAATGAGATTCATTAAGTACAATTATGTTAATACAATATAGTTCACGTTGATCTCCGCCTCTTATGATCTTACACCACACACTTAAGTATTAGCGCACAAAGTTTATATGTATGCGATGTTGAAAAAAAATCTGCAGTATTATGCAAAATAGCTTTATCGTGGCATCTAGAGTGGACTGCTCACGTACACCCTATCGTGCACACTGCAAGGTTTCAAGGAAACTGCCCGGTGAGAGGGCACTGTTTTGTACCAATGAATTGATTTCTATGTAACTGTGAGGAAAGAACACAGTTTGAATTTGCCGCCATATTTGTTTGAAGAATGAATGTTATAACATTACGCATGGTCGATCATTTTTTAAAGTAAAATATTTTTTTGTTAGTGTTGAACTGCGTCCATATAAAGTATAAACAGGCTCTCTTTTTAGGTTAGCACGGCGTGCTATGTTAGTAGATGATCCCATTCTCCATCCATTCTCTGAACCTTTTCCCAACTCAGTTGGTTGGTGGTTGGGGTCGGCTTTCCAGTCTAACTGTGATTTGGCTTATTTTCGATATTTTCCTTGAAGCGACTGCCATCTGACCTCCATAACCAATGGTCCAATGACCAATGGCGATATCGAAGTTCCAAGTTATACTGGTTGGACTTTTGAGGACTCCAACTATCCGTAACGACAGCACTACTGTTTGTATGGCAACCGACGGCTTAACGTGCTCTCCGAGGCACGATCAAACCAGTGCAAACAACCATATTCATGCATACAATTTCTTGCACTGAGCGGGGATCGAACCCGCGCCCAGTGCGTAGCAGTCACGTGAACTACGGCCACGCCACGGAAGCTGGCGAAAACCCACCATAGATTATTAAAACAATCTGTAATCTTCAGGGCCTCGTATTTCTCGTGACTTTGATCCAAGATATATGCCTCTGAGATACTGGGGTGTTTACACTCCAGTGGGGTCATCACGAAAGAGATAGCCAAAGTCTGCGGGGATGCGAGGGATATGTTGACTACTATCTCACCTCCGGCAACTAAGGACCCAAAGACGGGGTAAACTATAGTCGGTTTTAGTCCCACATAACCTCCCCATTCGGCTCCAGCGGGGAACTATCCGTGGGGATCTCTCGCACTTTACTAAAACGTTTGAGAGTGAATAACGCAAATTAAACTGTATAAAAAAAATAAAAGAAACAAAATTGCCGCACCGTAATTTTTTTTAATGCCAATAATTATGTTGTGTACTTATAGTACGAGAGCCCACGACCAAAATTTTTGTCTCATAGCAATACGGCCAAAACCGCATCAAATCGATAGATACGATTATTCTGAACTCGAAAATACCAATATCAGACATTTTCCGCGTAGCGTTTGATCTGACCGAATTTTCAAAATTGTCAAAGAATTTTACCGAACTGCATCATAGCAATATGTCTGATTTACAGACTGTAGTTGAATGATAGTTCTGAGATACCGGAAACATATTTTTCAGACGTTAGTGGTGTAGCGCAAACCCATAAAATCACTTAAAAAAATTAAAAATGAGACAAAAAAAAATGTCTCATAGCAATATGTCTGAAAATCTTTTTTATTAGTAAATTTTGTTTATTTGATACGAACAAAACAATTTTCAGACGGAAATGTGAACGCAATAAATTTGTAGACCGTTTTGAATATGTTAACAAATTTTACGGATCGGTATCATAGCAATATGTCTGAAAATTTTTGGACATGATAAAATAAGTTGTCCACATGTGCAAAAAATTTTTATCAGACAAATTAAGTGTAGCACCTTCTCTATCAGACAACTTTGCGATACTCAGATATCATTTAAAAATCGTATTGAGGCATCTTGAATTTTCTGTTACAAACCAATGAATACGTTGCGACCCTGAATTTATTAGATGATAATTAACAAAGAATTTACCCGAAACCGTAACATTGAACTTGAAGAACTGAAATAAATCGCACAAAAGGAAACTGGGATGAAGTTGAAAAAAAACCGTTTATTCAAAGTTACAAAATATTCTCGTATTCAATCGCTGTCGGATTCGGAATCGTCGTCGAAACGTTAAACGTTATTTTCATTTTTGGGAGTATATGCTACACTTAAAGTGTCTGAAAACAGGTTTTTGGTAACAATGGCAGCAATACGAAAAGTTGAAAAGAAAAATTATCCGTATTGCTATGATACAGGTCGGCTAAATTTGTTGACATTTTCAAAAATGCGCTCACGCTATATGCTACGCGCAATATGTCTGAAAACAAACTTTTTCGTAATACAATTATAAAATCTATGTACATTTTTACTATCAGACGTATTGCTATAATACCGACTGTCTTTTTTTTTTGACACAGCAGAAATGGCCTCCCACGCAGTTGCTACACTTTCGACCGTTACTACACACCTAGTCGGGTTCAGAATCATACAATCTAACGATTTTATAGGGTTTTTGCCGTATTGCTATGAGACATGGTTTTGGTCGTGGGCTCTCGGGCTATTACTAGTACTGCCAGGGGCTTTTGGCTTCGGGAGTGTTCGCCTTGCACCCTGTATATTACTAAAATAAAAAAAATATAGAGACTAACATTTTGTAAATTGATTTAAAAATAATTCCATATTTAAAAGAGTCACAGATTATGTAAACCTATATACAACAGCAAATAGTAGCGATACAATATGCCTTCTGTGGCCGCTGGCGGCGAGGGCGGTATCGTTCGCGCCAAAACTAACGTTATCGCGGTCACTTTTCACGTTTTTCACCGATGCGCGCCAGAATAGGACGCTGCCAGATGGCCAGATACACAGCCTTTTGTTACCTTGTCTAGTCACACTGTTGTTTTGTTCGTATTTTTTTCTTGTTGTATTGTTTTATAACATGGAAGTTGCCAATTATTAATGATTGCCTGTATTTTCTGCACACTTTTTGCAATAATTTCTATTTACGCTACACCACTTTTTATAGCTGTCATATAGATGACATTAGGTGCAAAAAGGTACGCTTTGCGTATATAAATAGGTGTCAAAATTCTTTCACTCGTATATCAACCTCAGGGAATCCGCTGTGGTGCAGGATTTTTTCTAATGGTTCGGAGATCAGATAGCAGTCACTCCTATAATACATTAGCGTGTCCACAAGATGGCAACTGGCACGAACGTATTTTGAAGTTTATGATAGTCTTCAACGTGTCATGAACATCAAAATACGTGTCCATCCCATACATTGAACATTATATTCTATTCTATTCTACAAAACGATGACTAAATATAAATATATATATTCTAGGACAATCTACACAACGGCACCTAGACTCATGCTTAACTAGCTTGTGTTATGGGTTGTAGAATGCGGATAAACATACTTAGATACATTTTTATATAAATACATTTATATGTAGACATATATTATACATAGAAACAGCCCAGACCAATGCAGATATTCATATTCAAGCACAAAAACATTTGCACTGGGCGGGAATCGTACCCGCGCATCCTGTGTAGCAGTCGCGTTCCGTTGCCACTTTTTTAGAGTGCCAATTTTCATGAATAACATAATTATCACAACTCTTCTTATGTATAGGGGGTATGAACCAATATTATGTTTAAGTATATTTTTTTATAATATCACGCGTATACCCCCGAAGGGGTTGGCAGAGGTGCTAGCACCCACATTTCGCCAGTTTATATTTTTAGGTCCCAATGTAATAGGTGGCGAGCCTATTGCCAGTAACCAGGCATTTATAAACCTGCGATAAATACACACATAACTTCGAAAAGCATCGCAGTCATTGGTGTGTGCCATGGTAAACCTGGGATCGAACCCGAGACCTCGTCTCAGCAGTCCATTACCCATACCACTAGGCTACCGCGGTCCTAAAAGTATATTATAATACTTCTAAATATCAACACAATCGGTAGAAAAGTGCCTACACGCGTCACTTATCACACGTTACATTACTTACCACATTGCCGCCATCTTGTCAATTCACTGAATTACTATCACGTTAATAAACTTCGCGCGGTAATCGATAATACCATAATCTAACACCTTTGCCAATTACAAAAAAAATACCAGAACTCGTATAACAAAGGAAGAAATATTACTTGAGAGTTGATAAATATGATCAAGGGCCTTACCACCACTCTTACAAATGGCCGTCAGGGTGTGCACTGAGCGGGAATCGAACCCGAGACTCCTGCGTAGCAGCCGCGTTCACTACCGCTACGCTACAGAGGACGTCAAAGAGACCCGACATGCTGCCACCCACAGCCCTGGGTCTGCTTCTCCTAGGGTAATGACAGTGAACCTATTTGTAATGGAAAAACTAAATTTATCAATTGTTTTAATACATATTTATCATCAAAAGTGAAATTTACCTTCAAATATACGCTAGATAAAGAAAAATAACTTCAATTGTTTAAATAAATATGGTAATAAGTGATATTGTTGTAATCGCGTTATAAATTGTATTCCTAGGATATCAAAAACGATAAATTTGCATATATTTGTTGACACACACGTGGAACTGTAATTTTGTGCGAATCGATAATTAAAATAACTATGTGAACCATTTTGGATAACCATTTATCTAACAGTAAACGTATGTTCCTTCCTCCTCCCACTCTTCAGAGCACACCACTGCCATTACAGGATAACCTCAATATACTCGGTATGGAAGTGCGCTGCAAACTGAACAATAAGAACTATATCGAGAGCATCATCAAAACAGCTTCGCGTAAACTCGGAGTCCTGAACAGAGTGAGACGTTTTTTCACGCCGGAGCAGCGGTGTCTTCTTTATAAGACACAAATTCGCTCCTGCGTGGAATACTGCTCGCATCTCTGGGATGGCTTCGCAAAGTACTTATTAGATGCTCTCAACAGGTTGCAGCGACGTGCAGTCCGCATTATTGGGAGTCCTGAGGTCACAGAGTCCCTCGAGCCTTTGCAGATGCGTAGAGATGTTGCGTCCTTGGCAGTATTTTACCGTCTCTACCATGGTGAATGTTCTGATGAGCTCTTCCAACTAATCCCACCCTCCCCTTTCCTACACAGGACAACGCGTGCAGGGCTTAGGTGTCACTCGCATACGGTACAGAATATTCCATCAAGAACCAAGCGGTTCGGTGAGTCTTTTCTCTGCCGCACCATTAAGTCCTGGAATTCCTTGCCGGCGCACGTGTTTCCTTCTTCCTACAGTCCCGGGTCCTTTAAGCGGGGCGTGAAAAAGCATCTGATGAGGCCGTCAAGCTGAGCGCCACCATTGTAGCACTGAACGTGTTTGCAATGGTCACCCTCTTTCATGGGACTTTGCCTTCAGCTTAACATCAGGCGAGGTGAAGTCAAATTGACGTGCCATACATAAAAAAAAAAAATATACAGGTGTTATAGAAATGCTACTGAAGGCGAAGACGCATAGTAGTACCCCGGGTAGGTACGCTACATATATACTTATATAATTTGTAAACAGTTTGTTTGTCCGCGATTGATGCAAAAACTACTGAACGAATTTCGGTGCTTTTTTTTTGAGGGGGCTTGGTCCAGCTTAAAATCTTATGTTTGTTTGATTGCGGTTAAGTAGAACCAGACTTATGATTAGTGCTATATAGAATTTAGGTTGCACAAATGGCGCTTAGGTCGCGATAACCGACAGATACGCGGGCAAATCCGCGGGCATAGGCTAGTAATTGCATAAAAAAAAAGATTTGGTAATTTCTATTTGATAGAACGGGACTTATATTTATTTAGAGAGAGTAAAATGTTTGTTTATTTACCCCGACGGAGTTTCGGACGTGACGTAATTATGAGTAAAAATCGTGTAAGTTTAAATGGAATTTAGATAGGAAAAGTGAAGGCTTCGATGAGAATCGATCTCGCGATCTTTCCTTTATAGGAGAAACGCTCTGACCGCTAAGCCACGAGACCTCGTCAGAATCATTTGAAATTCTCCTAACAACCATCTCTGGAGCGTTTGGTGAGTTTAAATCAACATTTTTTTTAATCATACCGTTGATTTTTTTTTGGATGACGATTTCTTAACTGTTGGACATTATATTAGTAATGCAAAATTTCATCGCCACATTATTTAATGGTTTAATAAGATTATGTACGGACATTTCTTTATCACTGTATCCAATTTATTACTATCGATATTATTTTATTTATTTTCCCTAGAATAAATTAATCTAGCAACCCGTCCAGACTTCTTAATGACATTAATAAATATTCTAGGACAATCTACACAACGCCATCTAGACCCATTGTAAGTATAGTTTAACTAGCTTGTGTTATGGGTTCTAGAATGCGGATAAACATACTTAGATACTTTTTTGTAAATACATACAACATATAGAAACATCCAGACCAATGCAAATATTCATATTCATACAAATTTTTGCATTGAGTGGGAATCGAACCCACGCCTCCCGCGTAGCAGTCGCGTTCACTACCGCCACAATATGTATAGATATATAAGTATGTTAGTGTAAAACTGTGTGATATCTCGCAAGTGCTCGAATCTCGTATTAGCTCACACATGAAATATATTCAATCTGCGACTTCGCGATAAGAGTGCCTCCCTACCTCCCAACCTCCCAATGGAACTCCCTCCCTGCCTCCTACGCTAAGCCGGATGCGAGGATGGTTTTTGACGGTCACTGCGTTTATGTATTTTTTTATGTTTTTATACTCTGTGCCAATTGATTGTTTGTTAAGTGTTGCATAGACTAAAATAGAGTTATTTACAATAGTGTTTATTGGTTTGGTGTGTGAGTCTGCAGTCGTGAGGTTATATGTTCGATTTCTGGATCGGGTGAATTGTTATTTAATACTATCAACAAATACAATGAAGAAGTACAAGTGTGTGTATGTATGTGTGTGTGTGTGTGTGTGTGTGTGTGTGTGTGTGTGTGTGTGTGAGTGTGTGTGTGTGTGTGTGTGTGTGTGTGTGTGTGTGTGTATGTGTGTGTGTGTGTATGTGTGTGTTATTCAATCAGTTTCAAGAAATGGTTTGTATTCGAAGGGGTTAGTATGGTATATCTCTCTACCTCTGCCTATCCTGGGAGGTAGCCGAAAGATGTGTCATTGAAAACATATTGCGCTACATGACAACTTGACCAGAATCATCATCATCTTCATACAAGCCCCAATACCAAATGCAAACAAAACTTCCACCTATGAAACTGTAGTTTGCCGTGTGTATTCAGCGCATAAATATTAAGGTTAGTTGATTCGCGATAAGGTAAGCAGAGGTGTAATAACTAGGCACAGCCGGAATTTTCCAATGTGGTTTTTCCAAGCGAATACAATATGGCGTTCTTAAAGGTTTATTTTAAGGTTTCTACAGGGTAGGCAACACGAGTGTATTGCCTCTGGTGTTGCCATCATCCATATTTCATGGTGAACACTTTCCATCAGATGGGCCGTGCGCTTGTTTGCCACCTCAATCAATCAATTAGCCTATTGCAGTCCACTGTAGGCCTCTTCTAATGTGCGCAATCTGTCCGTAACCCAAATGATAAAAAAAAATGAGTTGAATTTTTAGCGAAAAAAAAAAAACATTACAATAATAATAATACTGTAACCACTTCATTAATCTGAAAATTCACTATCCAATAACAAAGAGGCAGCCCTGGATCGCGATAATAAAATTATTATTATTCGTACTATCAGGGTTGGCACCCGGCGATGTTATCGGCGCTATCTCACAGAGCCAAGCGACGCTCACCCCCTTCGGTGGAGAATAGGGTTGGGAACGTATCGATACAATTTTATATTATTATATTTCCTTTTTTTACGGTAATAGTAAGGTAGTTCCAATGGACATCCTATGACTGAAGTGATGAATGGTGAATAAGTGAAAAATGTAAGTAATTCTTCTTCTTCTGTTGAATCGACAGAAATTTAGAGTCACCATCGTGATGTAGTAATTTGTTTCACGGCAGAACCGCTACTCACGGAGAAGGCCCGAGTATAGGGTTTGCTCTTCGGGAAGGCTACGTCCCTTTGTATGGTAAATGAAAGGTCGATGTGGAAGGCCTATGTGGACGTCCTATGGCTGTAATGATGCATGGTGAAGAAGTGAAAAGGTTCAAAAATACCTCGTACTTAGTCGGTTTATATATTACAACAAATTACATAAGTGATTGTTTAAAAAAAAAGCGTGAAACGTCGATGTCAAAATAGTCGATAGGAAATTAAATTACGAGTATCTCTCTTTTTCTGTTTTTTTTTTATTATTCTAGGACTATCTACGCAACGCCACTTAAGCTCATGGTATGCATACCTTTGTTAGTAGGGATGTAATTGTTAATATTACTCAGTCAATACAAACACATTAAAGTTCTTCATAAGAAAACACACAAGCCGCATACTTCGGTACTTTTTTTTTAATTCTACTGAAGTGTTATCATTAATTTATGCAAACATATATGTATGTGACAAGCTATTAATGTACAACTGCGGAATACCTGTTGCTAATACTTACGTGTTTCTATAAAACAAATGTCAAAGAACTCAAGAAATACATATTTCATAACTCTTTTCTGCTGGTACACATTTAGTTGAGTTGAGTTGAAAACTTTTAGTACACATAATATTTATTTAACCTCACACTCAATATTGCAATGCTCTGAGATTAATTTGTCGGAATATTTATTGTTTTATAAATGATTATATAATGTATAAATGATCATGTCAATCTAAAATCGTGCATAAATTATTAAGCCTACAATTTTATTGAGAACAATTTAAAAGTAAATAAGTTAGAGAATTTAAATTGTGTCCGTCGGAACAGTCCATAACGACGTGACATCAAAGATGTAGACGCTAATACATATATATTAACATACCTATAAAATTATTACTAATTTAACGGATTAAAATCACCTTGAGAATAATTCATCAAATATGCCAATTTTCATATAATAAAACAGCGATTAAAATAAATTACTAAAACTACTTCCAAGAATACCGAACGTAATTAAAAAATTAACATTCTATTTTTGAATTGTATCGACACATGCAACCCGCAGCGTGACAACCGGCTCTTGGTTATGGACGCTATCGATATCAGTCGCGTCACTAGGGGTGTAACCTGCTTTATTCCGGATAAGAATAAATACAGTGGCTCGCCGGCGGAATGTGCTAATACATCCTTATCGACTGCGACGCCCCACACACACACACACACACACATACACAAATATCTGTACACATACAAACAAAGATACGACTTTATGTTGTATATATAGCACAGATTTTTAATTGAACTTAACTGTGTTTAGTTTAATTCTAAAATCTTAGTAGCAAGAATAGAAATATGTTATTTGAGATGGTAACAGCTTTACGGTAGTTACTTGGGGTTAGATGATTTTTTTTCTGAGAGACAATCCCTGTCACAAACTTACAAATTATTTTAGGTTAACTATGTGTCACGGTTTCACGCCCCATTCAATTTTAGCAAACTCTACTATTTTCCTACAGTCCCGGGTCCTATAAGCGGGGCGTGAAAAAGTAAAGAGGCCGTCGAGTGCCACCATTGTAACACTGTACGTGTTTGTAATGGTGACCCTCTATCCTGAGACTTTACCTTCAGCTAACCATCAAGCGAAATGAAACCAAATTAACATGTCATAGATTAAAAAAAACACCTCCGCCCAGGCACGTTTTTCTGACTATTTTTTCTTAGACGTTGCGTGATGCTTAATAGCCCAAGAATTAAACTTTCAGATGAAAAATATTTTGTTTAAATTGGACAAGTAATTCCAGAGATTAGCGCTTTCAAATTGGCTACATTACTGGTATAGATTAGCAGCCTTATAATTAAAAATATCGATAAGTAAAACGGAAACGTTTTATCGATAATATGGCGAAGTATTGTCGCAGCAAGGCCACCCCTGTTTCCTGGTGCTGATGTATGCCCTCATAAGTACTGTCCTTTCTGATAACAGGAGGTTACAGACATACCAATGCATTTAACAGAATGATACAATTACAATTATTCTTTTCTTATATGATACGCGAAAAACTAAGAACTTTTAAATGAAATGGATAATATATAGTTGCCAGCAACGGTGTTTATTTGAATTTTTCAAGAGTATCTTAATTCTATCTCTATAAAGAGGAAAAATTTGTATTTGTAAGAGTGTGTGTGTGTGTGTGTGTGTGTGTGTGTGTGTGTGTGTTTGTGTGTGTGTGTGTGTGTGTGTGTGTGTGTGTGTATGTATGTGTGTGTGTGTGTTTGTAATGAATAACCTAACCTAACCATATAGGCTATATTGCACTGCACAACATTAGAATTGAGCCGCGAACAACAGCTAGTCTAGTAATCAATAACATAAAAACCAAACCTGGTACCCCACGGCTGCTCTACTTCTTCAACCATCGCGATAAAACAATGGCACATACACCTGAATCAATTACAATGATAAGGGTCCGTCTTGATGTGGGCCCGACATATTTTTACACACAGTTTGCTTATAATTAAAGAGATAGCATCGCGCCTGGCTTCGCCGATAAACGGTAATGTTTGTTCAACAGTGTTATAAAGGTTCCCAACTGCTTGCCGAAAACGTAACCCCTAATATTTGAGACTGAACTGTGGGAAATCTGGGAATAAATAAGAGAGGACCACCTCGACTACAATTGACAAGGGGAAGAAAATGTATACATCTATAATAAAAAATAAAATTAATAAATAAATAATTAATAAAATTGGAGTGTCATTTGCATGCATATACGGTACACATGCCAAAATACCTATATATTTAAAAAAAAATTGTCTGTCTGTCTGTTTGTTCCGGCTAATCTCTGGAATGGCTGGACCGATTTGGACGGGACTTTCACTGGCAGATAGCGTATGTAATAAAGAGTAACTTAGACTACTTTTATTTTAGAAAAAGAAAATATTACATTCCACGCAGAGTCGCGGGCACAGCTACTTACAAATAGATTCGACAGATCGAGTTTGACACCTCTGATGTTTCAAACATCCATATGCCACAGTAACTTCCTCTGCCACACCTTTAAGTCTTGGAATTCCTTATCAGCGCACGTGTTCCCTTCTTCTTACAGTCCTGGGTCCTTTAAGCGGGGCGTGAAAAAGCATCTGATGAGGCCGTCAAGCTGAGCGCCACCATTGTAACACTGTACGTGTTTGTAATGGTGATCCTCTTTCATGAGACTTTGCCTTCAGCTTAACATCAGGCGAGGTGAAGTCAAATTGACGTGCCATAAATTTAAAAAAGGTGGGTGGTTGCTTATCTGCCATGTAAGTGGCACAAAAAAAGTATAATTGATTTACCGAAAAGAAAAAATCGAACACAATTCTAAAACTAGTTATTTCTTAGCAAATAAAATCCAAACTCCTAAATATACTGAATATCGAAATTATCCTACAACATTACCCTCCTATACCTAGTTAAAAACAACCCTATTTTTATGAGCATAGGTTCTCAAATCCAGTGTACTTGACATACAGCCTGTTGCTCCGGATATTGCGGCGCTCTATCACCTACCAACGCCCTCTGTCGGGAATTACCTTGTAATTCACCAAATTACCCACTGCTCTTCGTAATTAAATACTTTTCTTTGGTTTTTTTAATTGGTTGAAGGGGTTTTTTGTAGGTACTAATTTCTAGTATCAGATTTTTAAAATGGATAAAGTGAACATCCAAAACGGGATTTGAACACGCGACCAGTTTGATAAAGAGGGAATGCTTTGTCCAATTGCTTAATCCTTTTTAATATACGTTCTATTGACTGAGGTTAAGAATGTTAAGTAAATATTAAGTTAGTGAAGAAACTACTTGCATAATATTATTCAACTTAAGTAGTTGAATAATATTATGCAAATTAATTAATATTGAATTTAAAAACTAACTAAGTAGGTACTTATTACTTACTCCAAAATATGTTTTACTCCAAAATCGTCTGATATTCTACAAGACATTAATTGGTAGTGCGCAAGGATTAGGGTATTCAAATTTATTTAGCTGCTACATTTTCAGTAAGGAATTCATTTTCGGCATACCCATTTTTTGTACAAAATGCCTGGAAATTTTCTTAGATGCACCCTTGGAACCTGATTGTATAACGTCTTAACGCGACTTAGACGTATGATACTATAAAGGTTTATAGGATGTGATAACTATTCATTAAAAAAACATCCTAAAACGTTCCTAAAACGACGAGAAATAAATTTAAAAACAAAACATTTCTTTTTTTTTTTCAAAAACCGAATAACCAAAACTTTTTGTAACGAAGAAAACCTCTTTTAAAATTCGAATAAACACGGCCAGTGACGTACAACGTACATACTTAGTATACGTTACAACAAACAGCTCGAGCCTCACTTTTAACCGTTATCTCCGTGTTGCAAGGCACCACCCCGCCTGACACCTAGATAACCAGATATGAAATTTGATGTATGTATGCGCGCTCCTCTACTATTAATAAACGGAGGCTGTGAATTATATTGCGAAGGAAGAATGTAACAATAGGTGTACATTATCTTATTTTAAGAGGGTAGTTTCTAATCAATATTATTATAATTGACTTTTGTAACTTGAGAGGATTGATAGAGATTGAGCTGATATTTCACGCGTTTGCATTTAATTATTTTGAGAATTTTATTGTAGTTGATACGATTTCAATTCAAGTAAAGAGAAAAATGTAAAAATCCTTTTTTACTCCATTTGATCTGATCTCTGATGTAATATGACCACAGATCAATCCCAGTTGTCTGCAAAGTTTACCTACTATTTTGCAAATGAGTTAGGCTTGAGCCATGGAAATTTTGGTGGTCCTACACACCTTGCTACTCACCTTAATGAACTTTAATGACAACAACAAAAATCATATAACAATGAAATCATTATGTTTCTATGATCTATATAAATATCTATCTAAAAAAGTATTAATATGTTTATTTGGATTCTAGAACACATAGTACTTGCTAGTTAGGCATTATGTTGGGGAGGAGGTAGCGCTGTGTAAAATGGTGTAGAAGTTATTTCATTTTACTTTATTTATTCATTTATTTATACTTTATGTACATTGTACATGGGCGGACTTAATGCCATAGGCATTCTCTGCCAGTCTACCATAGGGCGGTGCAGAGCTAGTACGAGGTAGGCGCATATTAAAGTGGAAGATTTTAGATATAGATGACTTACTTATACTTACATAACCGGTACATAGACCTACATATAAAGTACATATGACTGATAAACATATAATATATAACCCATAAACATACACGAATAGAATATAACATAAATATAATATATATACATATATAATATATATAAATATATATAATAATACTTTCTCACTCATGCTGTCTTAAATGTTTTAATAAATAATGATTAGACGCAAAAGTTATTGTAAAAATCGCCTTTACGTACTAATTTTTTTATTAGGTACAAAAAAGTTAAATGTGAAGTGAAACGTAATATAGTACCTAACCTCTTAACCAACTTACCCGAGAAGCTCGAAAATAGCTCGAGCATATATCGCAACAACAAGTTCACTTCCTTATCAGGCATCACACCCAATTGAGCCCTTAACGAGACACCTTAAAACATGTTCAACAGAACCCGGACTTTTTTTATCTTGTAATTGTCCAAACGGCGAGATTTCACTGTTCAATGATTACGTAACTATGTCGTGGCGTATGTTAAAAGTGTTGAATATTTTTATAATCTACTGTCACATTTTTATAATCAAAAGGCCTCCGTTTACTGGTTACCAAAGACTAGAATCCATGAATTGCCATCATAATAACACGAGCACATTAATATAACATAAGATTAATATAGCAAATCCGTGATAATAAATCTTTGCTTTATTATCACGGATATTTAGGTAACTAAAGACAATAAAATTCATACCTAATATTGTAAAATACCGTTAAAATTGGTTACCATCGCCCTAGTCACTTATAACTGTTTTAATTCGTAATTCTCTGTGAAGTGGACTACAAGGTTCACTCCATATCTTTCCATAGGTGTTATACAAGTTTAATAGAGCTAAGGCTACCCAACCTTATATTATAGTATGCAAACAGCATATGAAAAAATACCGCAGTTATCTTATAGATTGGCCCCTTTTTACTTGGGATCGAAATGTATATTTAGCGAAAGTGTGTGAATCAGGGGCTCGAAATAGAGTGACATTCTACTAGCGAAAACACCAGTAGAATCGCTTAGTAAAATATAGGATTCACATAAATATGACTGCAAAAATTTCATGAAATTTGAATTTTCGTGACTCGAAATATTTTATTTCACATATTTTTATTATTAAAATGGTCACAGTGTCAGGTAATTCGTTGATAGCAAATTAAAAACGGTTCGCTTCGACGCGACTCCATTAATATAATGTCACTTTGTCTAGAGAAACAGGTGTATTTACATCGACTTTCGCTAAATTGATATAGGTATACTATATGCGCCTGCAATGATACACAGCTTTGAACACATAAATCTATATATATAAAAGTGAATCGCGATTTAAGTTGGTAAGCGCATAACTCAAAAACTGCTCGACCAATTCGAGTAATTCTTTTTTTATTTGTTCCTTAAACTCTACGAAAGGTTTTTATGGAGCAGCGGGAACGGGATCAAAAGTCCACGCGGGCGAAGCCGCTGACAACATCTAGTTACGAATATTTACTAACCTTATATCACTCAATCAATGAATATGACACCACATTTTCATAACTTTGGAAATATACCTTTTCCAACACCAATACATCGTTTATCTTATTCTAAAGGAAAATTTTCGTATCCACCAAAGAACTTCAGGTTGTTCCCAAAGCCGACCATTAGACTCGACCCATAAAGCCTTATTCACCTAAGCCTATTCAAAAACTCAGTCGAGTGATTTTTAAAACATTCCGTATTCAGTAAGGTGGTACGATAACACCGTTATCGTTACGCGCAATTTGGTGAGCCTCGTTTCAACTAACTACCGCAGCATCCCATCTAAAGAGATATACTAGATCGTAAACTTTATATTTTTCTGTTGTTTTTTAATGTATGTTCGTTTTTAACGAGTTTGGCGGTGAAGAAGCATGGGCCTTATGCGAGTGAGCAGTTACGGTTGTTGCGCTGCGTCAAGGATATCACGTAAGCTAGATATATTTTTATAACTTTTAGAAGGATTCGAAAACCAATTCTTGTAATGAAAAATTGTTCATATTCGCCCTCTAAAATCCAACCGCAAGTCCTGATTGACCTGATCTCGTGGGGGGCGGACACAAGGAAACAAATTTACTGTCGTGGCTAACGTGGCTCTGGTAGACTTTCTTGAAATCTTGATATTTTCGTCTCGCACTCAGGTGACATTGAAACCCAAGCCATTAGGCAAAGGCCTTAAGAGAGCCGAGGTCGGTTACCATCACGTGGGTTATGGGCCACGTTTTTCAATACATTGAAGAAAAGAATAATAAAATAACTATAATTTCAACAGTTAAAACGAATTGCGAAAAATTTCTTCGCAATGGCGGGAAAACGTAGTAAGTAGTAGTTGAAAAAAAGAACCGCGCGCATATTACAATGGCGGTCAGCCATAGACTGAAAGGATGAGGTTTCTTTTTTTTTTTTGAAGTATTCGCCGATAACAATTATGTAGTGTATTAATCGCATAGTTAAATAAGAGTCATTTTATGAGCAAGTGTGTTGAAAAAATATCTCAAAATTCCATAAGAAATTACTTAAATGTTTATATATACGAGTACCTATGTGATTTAACCCATAGGTACTGTCGACATCCGATACAACATCCGCCATTATCATTCTCGGAACGGGGAATATATCATACGAGATTACTTTGAAGAGGGCCTGCAGATCGATCGCTAGTGACGTTATCTCCTCACCTGGTGGAAGGTGGAACCGCGGGACGAGTTCCACTTCCGATAGCAATTGATATCTGTTTGACGTGGAGTCGATTCGATAAATATAATCGATTTGATGGTGAATCGATGATTTGTGAAGACATTTTTTTAGTAGCTAGTGATATTATCTTAACGATATGGTTGGAGAAAAGCGTACAGATGTTAATGGCTCGATATCTATTTTTTTATTACAGTATTGGTTTTTGACGACCTCCGTGGCGTCGCGGTAGTGGACGCGACTGCTACGCAGGAGGTACGGGTTTTATTTCCCGCTCAGTGCAAATATTTTTGTGCATGGATATGAATATTTGCATTGGTCTGGGTGTTTCTATGTATATTAAGTATGTATTTATAAAAATACATGCACCTATCTATACCTATCTATTTGTCTACATTCTAGAACCCGTAACACAAGCTAGTTCAGCTATGCTTACCATGGGTCTAGGTGGCGTTGTGTAGATTGTCCAAGAATATTTATTTATAATAAGGAACACCCAGACCAATGTAAATAAATATAATTCATCATTCTCTGAACCTTTTCCCAACACAGTTGGGGTCGGCTTTCCAGTCTTATTGCGATACGGCTGAACTTCGATATTTTCCGTGAAGCGACTGCCATCTGACCTCCAACAACCAATGGTCCAATGCTCACGGCGATATCGAAGTTCCAAGTTAGACTGGTTGGACTTTTGAGGGCTCCAACTACCCGTAACGACTGTCATAGATGTTTGTATGGCAAATAAATATAATTATTAAAAAAATATTTTTACATAACTAGGTATTTGCACTGTGAGGGAATCAAACAAGCAACTCTTTTGCTACTCTCCTAGTCAGGAGAGTTCCTTTTTATCTTTATTTACAAACTTTAATCATTATTGATCAAGACAAATTGACTTCTTACCACTTTAAATTACTATTAGGTATTTTTTAAACTAGGCACTTTTATACTAAGGCTAGGCATCCACCAGTCGGACCGGGTATTTATTTTTATGGCAGACGGATTCAGTTCTCTGCTTCTAAACAACGAATATGCAACACAATTTCATGCAAAATAAATGACTGTGCGGATTTTTGTGTAGCGGCCCAACCCTGCCTCCCTGATGCACTCCCGACTTTAATAAGAAAACTACCTACTACAGTAAAATCTTCTTCTTTTTCTGTCAAATCGACGGCATTTTATGTTGCCAATGTAGTGTAGTAATTTGTTTCACGATAACGACGCTACTCACGGAGAGGGCCCGAATATAGGTTTCGCTCTTCGGGAAGGCTTACTACGTCTCCTACTACCATTTTAATTAACGAATAACAAATATTATATCGAAAAAGTGTATGTAATCATGAGTTCTCACTTCTCACCTCAGGGAAAAAGGATAAATAATTTAGGATGATCCTCGCGCGGGAGATAGGCGATCGGAACAAAGGTAGCGCTATCGCACGCGCCAGCCGCCCGTCTGTGTGCGCGGGTCCATTGTCGAACGGCACGTGAACGTCACTCGTTTGGTGTGTTATTTTGGGACTGTTTAGAATAGATAGATAGATAGATAGATATTGTACACCAAAAAAGATAAAAACAAGAAACACCAAAAACAAGTAGTGAGAGTTACAGTTATATATATAACGTTTTAACCTTAAGTGTGACCGAATCGGCAAGTCTTCTTTTTATTAAGAATGTAAAGACATTTTTGGTATCGGACTGAAAACTATGTGGTGTATTTTCACAGAGAAGTGTATTTTTTATAGCAATTGTATCATATAGGATTGAAAGAATCTTTTTATTAAAAAAATATTATAAACAATAGTATGTTACTTTCCATGCAGCTTTTCAGAGAACTGAAGGCCTTACTTCCTTCCTTCTTTTCATTCTAATAATGAAACTTTCTGAAATTTACGAGGATATCACACATTGAATTCATTTTTCTATCACTTAGGTGGCAGACAAGCACACATCCCATCTGATGGAAAGTGGTTACCGTGGCCTATGAAAGGTTGTAACACAAGCGGCGTCACATTCGTAGAGCAGGGGGAGGGAAAGAGTAAAGGTTAAGAGAGTTTCTGTGCTGTCTTCAGTGCAGAAAATAAAATAGGTTTTCTCGATCTTCCCACTGATAAAACAAAACCTCTCCAGTGAGCTCTGGCTACTCTACTAACCGCCAGAAACACTTTTAAATTCTTTACATACTCATCATATTAATTGGACTCAAAATCTAGTTGTTGCATTGCTAACAATAATTCTCTACATATAAATGTAAATATAACCAGTGCTACTCGTGATGACACAAGAAAATAAACTCACATATAAATATTAACCCTGAAACCATAACTGTCTTTCACACAATTTTTAACGTGCCGTCTTTACCAATCAAAAAATACTTCACACAATGGAAACAGATTCAGGTAGGGTGTGCAAAACTCAAGGTAAATGAATCTCTTATGAAAATGTGATACAATGTATTACGTTCTGATAGCCGGGGTGATAGCGGAATGATTGAACGAATGGTAGACGACCAGGAAAGGTATCTGTATACCTGTGGGAAGAACGCGGATCGGTGGGGAAACAGTTTATAGGGAATAAGAATCATGGAGGTTCCGTATAAAGTATTTACTTCTTTAATTTTTGACGTTAAAACAGTCCTACAGAACACCGCCCGATAGAATATCGAGGCTAATAATAACTTTTCCCGTCGGCGATAACCTGGTAGCCTGAGCTCACTGACAAGGTTTTGTGCTTTCAGCGGACATATTAACTGGTCTCCTGGTATTGGTGGCGCAAAAGCTCTTTTAACCTTTCTATAGGGTCGGCAGTACGAGTATGATGAGTCTGGGTTGTAAATATCTATAGGCCACGGTACCCATTATCCATACTGTGGGCCGTGTGCTTGTTTGTCAGAAGCACAAGGCGCTTACACAAGGAGTTAGACCAGTTGTTGGATTTTTAGAGCGTTAACTACCAGTAACGACTACCATAGATGTTCGTATGACAACCCGGAATGATGAATTAATATGCTCTCCGAGGCCCGCCCGATCATATCAATGCAAATGGCCATATTCAGATGTATAAATAGTTGCATTGAGTGGGGACAAACACGCGGCTCCTGCGTGATAAACGTCCAAATTCATGTCTATTAAATATTCTATTCTAAACAACGAAACTAGAAGGAGACTCTTGACCCGCATAGCATGCGTTGAGAGAGGGTGACTCAAGCGTCGGAGTGAGGGACTGAGAGTGACGGGTGAAGCCTCCTGTCACCCTAGTAGAAGCTGGCTGCGGGGGCTAGATCGGGCCATCTCTTTCAGCCCAGGGTTAGCCGAGGTTCGAGGGATATGTAGCTTACTATTGTGCATTTTAGTCGATTCGAGTCCGACATAATCACTCTCACCGACACCGGTTAGATTGACATCCGTAGGATTTTGCCCATAGAAATATAAAATGAACACACTGCTATTAGTTTCGATATTCAGTGAGACGACGGTACTTCCCCGGCTGTGCTAGCCCGTTCGTGCTAATCCAAGATTAAAGATTAACCCTAAAACCGAAAACCAAAAACTCGCCCCGAAGTTGGAACTACTTGTATTATCTATTACCAGACAATTACACTAATCGTAGATCTCTAACTCGCTGATATAGTACCGAGCGGGAGGGGGTGCACAGTGAGGGGTGAATCGGTGTAGCAGGGGGGTGAAAAGCGGTGGGGGGGTGGGTTGTTATCAGTGATTTTCGCACCATTAACCGTCGCGATACAGTTCGCACTCTATGCAGACAACGCGCTAAGTTTCATTCTAATTGATATATACAGGTGAGGTGTTGGAGTATTTGGTTTTGTCCGTCTTGAATTGTTTAATACGGAATATAAATCAGAGAAAGTGCTTTTATATCTCGTTTTTTATCCTATATCTTGCGGTAATCAAAATTCAGCCATAATCCATTTGTTTAGGTACTTAAAAACGTAAACAATCTTAGCGTGTCTTTTTAATATGTTTTGTTTAAAAACACTGTATAAAATACTTTTCTACTTAGTAACTCATTTTGAAGACTAAAAACCTGTCGAACCACTAGTTAGTCAGTGAGTTAGTCTAGTTTATTTAGTATGATTTTTTCTTTCTTTAGTACAAATAGATATTGCAGTGATGTCAATGTTTCTACACTAAAAGTCACAAATCACTGCCACTGACATTTTAAATTTGGTAATGCTGTGATGAGGCAATCAGTGAGTCTACTCACGATAATCCTCTATCGGCTGTAAGTATCATGATGAGTGTTCTGATGACCCTTCCAACTGGTCCCACCCTCTCCCTTCCTACACAGGACTACGCGGGCAGGACTTACGATGTCACCCACATACGGTACAAACAATTCCATTAAGACGGCGACTCTTTTCTATGTCGCACCATTAAATCCTGGAATGCTCTGCCAGCACACGTGTTTTCTTCATTCTACAGTCTCGGGTCCTTCAAGCGGTGCATGAAAAAGCAACTGTCGAAGCCGTCTACTTTTATCTTACGAACTCTAGCCTGACTATATTTCATACAAAAACTATCTTAGTTTAGTCAACTACAATGTACCAACAATTAGTACAAAGTATTGCCTTGCCATATCGCGGGCGATACCAATACCTGACACTTATCGCCACATTACACAGCGGAGGTACGCAAGAGTGCAACATTGTAATCTAATGTGAGTTCGTATCGCGATAGGGCACGAGTCTAAACGCGTGCTAACTTGTTGATTCGATGCGATATGTACACAGTTTGTACAGTGACTGGTACACTACAATATATACTCTTTAAACGTATTTACGACTTTTTTGGATGGCTATTGAGGATAGCACGAGGTCCTTCGGTGGCGGAGGAGCTCTAAAGGTAGGAATCCGTAGCCGACCACATAGGTACGACAGCTGTAGACGCATGCTTGAAATAGGCTTGATTATGATAGTCTTATATAAATTCCTTGCAGCGTATTAATAGATTCATTTACCCATATCGAGGTTTAACAAGTTATGTACGTGAAAAAATGAAAATGTTTTTATACCACTTAGGCGGCAGGTAAGCACGCAGCCCACCTGATGGAAAGTGGTTACCGTGGCCTATGAACGTTTGCAACACCAGGGGCATCACATTCGTGCCGCTAATTATATAGAGAAGAGGAGGAAAGGGGAAGGAGGGAGAGTAGAAGGTTAAGAGAGTCTCTGTGCTGTCAGTTTAGAAGATAAAGAAGGGTTTCTTGGTCTTCCCACTGACAACACTAAACCTCTCCAGTAAGCTCTGGCTACCCCACTCACCGCCGGAAGCACAACACACAAAAACAATAAACAACATCACATTCATATACCACGGTGAATGCATTAATATGGCTATGACAACGCCACCTACAACCATGGTAAGCATAGGTTAACAGCTCGTGTTATAGGTTCTAGAATGCAGATAAACTTATTTGAATAAGTATATTTTTTGGTATTACATTGAGTATAAAATTGAATTGCAAAATATGGTGCTAAGCGCAAAATGTTTATTTAGTTATTCCTTGAACTCTACGGAAGGCTTTTTAGGAGCGGCGGGCAACAGCTAGTTATACATAAAAATCACTTGCTATTCCCGTAGAACCAACCTGAAATTTCATGATTATTCTAGAAAAAGATTCATTACAGACATTATGGCCATCTCATATCAATGTTGTGTCAATTATAATCGTATCTCAAAACTTTGCAACTGAGACACATTGTACAGTAATGAACAGTAAAGGAAAGATCAGGGCGATCCGGTTTGAACCGGTTGGCAGTTTACCTGACCGTGTAACACATACTACACATAGGTAGTTAATTGCCATGTATTGAAATGAAACGACAAGTGTGGACAAATTTTATTAAGACACATGTTATTGGATGTGGCAAAGATTATTGTAATATATAGACAGGCTAAGGAATTATACCTACAATTAAATACTCTTAGCCTGGGTTGCACGATCTTACTTTAACATTAACAGTGCAGTTAAAGTACTGGTCAGATATAAAACAGGTTGCACCATTTGACAATTGTTAAAATGACGTCAACTTGACGCTTACTGTAACCGGCCACGCTCAAACGTCAAATTCTATCAAAAAGATAACTTTAACCGAGCTACTAAATACTCTGGTGCAACACCCAACACATTTAGCCAAACCATTAGAATCAATGTTACTGTTACTGTTAAATTTGACAGAAACTTTAACTTTAACAGGTAGGTGGTGCAACTAAGCCTTAGCGATTTGGAGCCCTTTGGAGTCTGGGGTTTGGTGATTATTATTGTATTGGATTGCCGACTTTTACAAGAGTGCAGACTCCTTTTTGAGTTCTGAAGAAATATGTTAATAAGGACTGCGTCAGAACTAGGTTACCGTATAGTACATGTAATGCCGCTGGTGTTGCAAACGAGCATAGACCACGGAAAGCACTTTCCATTAGATTAGCTGTGTGCTTGTCTGCCACCTAAGTGAATATTGATACAATACAACATTTTATCCAATTTTAAAACGTTGGATTTTACTTAATTTTTTTGGATTCTAATTTTACTTAATTTTTTAATATAATTGGAAACCAGTATAGCCGAATAGGGGTAGGATTTTTAATAACAAGCTGGGTTATTCGTACTAGGAACAATTAGTTCCAATTTATTTTTAAGACAAACACTGAATTCTTACGTCTTTATTTGCTAGGAATTTATTTAACAACAAACATTACTATCTCTGGAGCCTCTGAGCAATAAATGCAAAATGCGTGATACTCATCGGTCCTATCTTATCGCCATCTTATCATGGCTTGCGGAGTCTTTACTGATAAATGATAAAGCTATTTTTAGAGTTGTCGCCTATATTTCTATTTGCATGTCTCGTAGTTAATATTCCTTTAGTAAAAGTACTCTTTTTGTATAAATAAGTACGTTTCTCTTATTTTTTTCTTCTTTTTCATCGATATCGTTAAATACAGTGTTAATCCCGGTTGTTTTCTATATTTCCTTGCTGCGTTTTCCTTGTTTAAATGATTTTTAGAAAGGCTTATCTTAACTTTTAAGTATGTCCGCAAAAGCGAACTCTTCAAATATTTTATTCATCTTCTCTTTTTCGGATTCTCTGTTCTAAATTTTGCCTCTGCAGATAAATAAGGAAGACCACGCTCAAGTAAATCCTAAACTGCCTGTTTTTTTTATGTTTTTGCTACCTTCTGACACTCTTAGATTGCGTTCAAATCGTGAGATAAGCAAAACTGACAGTTGTTAGTAAATTAACTAACTTAATAATACATGATTGATATTGATAACACACTTGTACTTGTCCACTGTATTTATTTTTGTACCTAACCGGTTTCGCCTTACAGCATTCTCAAAGGTTTAAGTTGACTGTCACTATAACTGTCAATGTAAACAATAAGTTCCACCAAGTGCCATCAATCAACAGTATAAAAACCCTTATCTTAATCTAACGTACATGTGAATCCGTTCAAAGTCCTCTTTTTGCGCACGCCCTAAATTAAAGACTACACTAGCTGGCGGTACTTATCAATATTAAGGTATACCTTCTTATAATGAACTGATGCGCTCGAGTAAATTCAAAAATCCCTTCTAGAGCTCCCCCATAGACATTAATATTAGAAGCGTAAATAAACCTACAGACTCCTTCATTACCACGTTACCGATCTCAAAATGACAGTAACAGCAACTTGTGACCTTTAGTGTAGAAACAGTGACGTCACTACAATGTCTATTTCTGACAAAGTTGATAATGGTTTATAAAAAAAACCTTCCGCAGTTTGTAAATTCAATCACTTTCTCACACCTAAATTTTACGTACAGACACGCATTGCACTCGCACAAGCCCTTTAAGGATAATTTTATGGACTCCTCACAATTATTAATGTAGGTACAAAACTCGTAAGTCCTTTCTGTAGATATATAACCCTTGATCTTTGTCTCCACCTCGAGAACACTAAACGCTTATCTAGGAATTCATATTTATATATTATTGACCTCAGGTGTACCTAGGGTTATCAAGTAAGATATTGATAGTTCTGACCGACAATTGGTTACTATATAAAGTGCTTGACAAAGATTCTACAGAAAAATCTAGACTACATATTGGGTTGCTTCAGAAAGTCCTGACAAATAGCTTTGGTTGGTTGGTTGAGTCTCTTTTTATACCAATTAGGGGATAGACATGCACAATGCACATGGTCCATCTGATGTAAAGTGCTCACCGTGGCCCGAGGACATTTGAAACGGCAGCTGCATCACACTCGCGCTGCCGACCCTGCAGAAACCCTTCTTGAAGGACTCCACAATTTAACAAAGGGTATATAGGGACATATACACATACAAGTCAAACACATAACTCTCTGATTCCAAGTCAAGTAATTACAAAAGCAATATATCCATTATCTCAATATTAAATCACAATAATTTTTCACAAAACACTAACTCCGGTTATCTAAAATCGAGTTAAACTCAAAATCGACTGAACCAGGAATCGAACCGGGCAACAAAAGGCGCCGACACCTCCGCCCTTATATTTATTGCAAATTATGACCGTTATCCACCCGATCTCCACCACTCGATAATGGACTTCATACGGACGGAAGATTAGTGTGGATACGCCTAATTATTTATTATTTAATTTACCTATGTGGCTTGTAGAAGTTCATGGTTAAGTGGGAACCAAATAAGTTAACACATTGCAACGATAGGCAATATATACTAGCCATAGATCTGGCCATAGATCTTAGAATGGGTGAATATTAATGACATAGTGAGATCTCCCCGTGACATGGGGTGAAGGTATGTTAAGTTATCGTTCGTGCATTCGGTATTTCCTGCTAGCTACAGATTGATGAACTACACGCTAGCAAGGCTTTCCTTTTGAGGTTCGAAAGACAAGCGGTAATCGTGTTTATAACAGCCAAATAAGTCAAATAAGACACCAGCCACTAATGCACTAGTATCAAATCAAAATGATCTGTGCATTCGATCATTACAGCGTGTCTGCAAATTTCAAACTTATGATATCAATTAAAAGGCAAAAGGTGTAAACATTGAAATTTTCAAGGTAAAATGATTTCAAATGACTACATGCCTTTTTTTAAATTTTCGTGACGGCAGTCATTATCGCTTCCAAATTTATTGTCCTTGCTTTACTTTAGTTCCAACAGAACTAAAAAGTGCAAAAAATTAAAAAAACGAGGTGACGCAGACGAAGTTGCGCGGGTCAGCTAGTAAAATAACATATTAACATAACATAAACTCACGCGTATACACCCAAAGGGGTAGGTGTGCGCCATGGTAAAACCTGGGATCGAACCAAGGCCTCGTCTCAGCAGTCCATTACCAACCACTAGGCTACCGCGGTAATCGACATTTATTACATTTTTTTGTCATTAAAGCCAACTTAGCTTAGCGGCTTGTAAAATATATATTTCTGATTGCCTCATCTACACAAATCGAACACGAGGCCCACCTCAAAGCTATTGACAGAGGCGGCGGCGTTGATACGACTGATTTATATCCCATTCCAGTGCCTTAACTGATCGCCAGATTATTGCGATTTTTACACAACGCTCCTGTAGGTACCCCCTAACGACCTCTAAATGGAACCTTATTACACCTGATTGCTTTTCGTGTACTTAAATTATTGTTAAATATGAATGTTATTATTTGTTACTAGCTGACCCGCGCAACTTCGTCTGCGTCACCCCGTTTTTGCAACATTTTTCATTCCTGCTCTGGCCCTGTTTTTTGTAGCATGATGTTATATAAATATAAACCTTCCTTTTTAACCATTCTATCTACTAAAACAAACCGCATCAAAATCCGTTGCATAGTTTTGAAGATTTAAGCATACAAAGGGACAAGAAAAATAGGGACAGAGAACGCGACTTTATTTTATACTATGTAGTGATAGTGATAGTGATGATAGTGATTGTCCGTCTGATACTATCCAAGACGTTAATTGGTAGTGCTTGTGCGGTTAAGCACGTAATTAATTTCCTTGCGATTTACACCGCATAACAAGGAATAGGGGCAATTTTTTTTTCAATTTATTTAGTTGCAACATTTCCGGTTAGGAATTTAATTTCGGCATACTCATTTTTTACAAAGTGCCCGATTGGTGGCAATAGGCTCGCCCCGTCTTACGTGGGACCGAAAATCATAGTTGGCGAAATCTGGGTGTTTAATTCACCTCTGCCCCCCCCCCTTCGAAGATTACGGGTGTGAGCATATATAATGTGTTCGGTAACGGGTTCGATTCCCGCTCAGTGTAAATATTTGTGTGAATGAATATGGCTCTATTTGCACTGGTCTAGTCGTGCTTTGAAGAACACGTTATACCGTCGGTCCCGGCTACCATACGAACATCTACGGCAGTCATTACGGATAGTTGGAGCCCTCGAAAGTCCGACTAGCCTAACTACAGAACTTCGGTATTGCCAATTTGATGTAAGTACAATGGCAGTCGCTTCACGGAAAATATGGAGGTTCAGCCGCATCTTAGTTAGACTAGAAAGCCGACCCCAACTGAATTGGGAATATGCTCAGAGAATGGAGATTGTCAGTCGGACCGTGTCACCCTCTGCTCTCGGGGATAGCGTTGGGCATCATGTGGTCTGCACGGGACACAGAGAATAATATTATTCACAGATTACTAATTATAATACTGTTGTTGGGAAACGCAATACGAGGGAGTATTGTAATCTGTTGTTTTGTTTTTTACATAACATAACATAACATAAACACAGGCTTATATCCCCGAAGGAATAGGCAGAGGTGCTAGCACCCACATTTCGCCAGTTTATGTTTAGGTCCCAATGTAATAAGTGGCGAGCCTTATGCCATTAACCGGGCACTTATAAACCTGCGATAAATACACACATAACTTCGAAAAGCATTGAAAAGTCATTGGTGTGTGCCATGGTGAAACCTGGGATCGAACCCAAGACCTCGTCTCAGCAGTCCATTACCCATACCACTAGGCTACCGCGACTTTTTTCTTATATATAATACGTCAATTTGACTTCACCTCGCCTGATGATAAGCTGAAGGCAAAGTCTCAGGAAAGAGGATCATTACAAACACATAGGTATAGTGTTACAATGGTGGCGTTCAGCTTGACAGCCTCATCAGATGCTTTTTCATGCTCCGCTTAAAGGACCAGGGACAATAGGAAGAAGGAAACACGTGCGCCGGTAAGGAATACCAAGACTTAATAATGAGGGAGAGGAAAGGTTCACCAAACCGCTTGAATCTTGATGGAATATGTTGTTGTCCTGTGTAGGAAAGGAGAGGGTGTGGTTAATTGGAAGAGGTCATCAGAACATTGTCCACAACACGTGCATATACCTATATTTAAATAATAATACTTATTTTCCACTATCAGTACGTGCAAAACAGTTAAGTTTCACAGCAGATAAAAATAAACGAGGCACAATAATAACGTTATCACAACTAGATACAAAGTCTACCCCTAACTGATACCTAGTACAGTCAATAGTTCTATAAATTTCCACAGATTCAATCAATAGTTGATATATTGAATCATTGTTATCAATTCCAAGAAATATTTACATATACCTAAAGGTACATGCAAATTCCTCATTTCTATATATAGCCAGACAGTTATCATTTGACCAACTAATATCTAAATTTAGGAAATTCAATCAATTCATGTCATAATTTAGAGAATTTAAATTTAATGTCAATTTAAAATGTAGAATTCTTCAAAATAAGGTAGATATATGTACCTATATATTTATATTAATGTCAAGTTGAGTTAGCTTTGGATTGGATTCTAAGATGTAAATTAATTTAATAATGATGTCAAGTATGCATTACAATAATAAATAAATGAAATAAATATGCACAAAGTTACGAGTGATATTGTTGAACAATGTCAATTCTTTACAAAGCAGACGCATCACAGTTTTGAAATAGGGAAAATAAAAAAATAATAAATTTAATCATGTCGAGAAAAAAGTAAAGATTCTTTTTACGTCCGACATTTAATACAAACATTGTAGATGGAAATTTAACTCGAGACCATCCCTTTCCAGGTGGAATACCATTCAAGTTACTTGGTTTGTATGTTACCCTTGACGAAATAAGCAGAAGATTAAAGAAACCGACTAAAGTACCTAAACATGCAGCAATGGTTTATCTATCTGTGAGAAAAGACTGGCAAAATATATTTTCAATGGCAATAAGAAATTGCCCTGCATTGTTTTACTCACTAGAATTAAAGACATTTGTATATATATATTAGAAATTGAATTTAAATTATATGAGTAAACCTAATACACTCGCTCTGGCATCAATGAAAATCTCATATTTTAAACGGTAACATTCAAAACAATTGGAATGAAAGAAATTATAGGAAAAACTATAGGGGACGTAGTAAGCCTTCCCGAAGAGCGAAACCTACCTATGCTCGCGCCCTCTCCGTGAGTAGCGGCGCTGCCGTGAAACAAATTACTACACCACGATTGCAACTAGAAAATGCCGTCGATTAGATAGAAGAAGATAGGAAAAGCTCATCGCAAGTCTAGGGGTCGTCTCGGACTGTGATAAGGTACAGGTGCGTTTGACGAAATGAGCAGAGAAAGAGTTCATTAATTAAAAAAACAGATAGGAATCGAAGATGTCACCTTTATATGACTAATTAAGTGTATATTTACAAATAAGTCCAGATAGCCACTTTCACTTTATCAGCGAATAACAAGTTTATCGCGGACAATGCACTATCGAAGTAACTTGCGAACTGCAGGGCTGTTAGCTTTGAAATGTGACATTTGTAAATTGACATAGAATATTTCAAGATAGGTACAAAACATCTTACCTTACACTTAACTTAACTTACAACTTTTGATAGAACATATTATAACATAAACTTAAACCTATATCCCCGAAGGAATAGGCAGAGGTGCTAGCACCCACATTTCGCCAGTTTATGTTTAGGTCCCAATGTAATAGGTGGCGAGCCTATTGCCATTAACCGGGCACTAATAAACCTGCGATAAATACACACATTACTTCGAAAAGCATCGAAAAGTCATTGGTGTGTGCCATGTTAAAACTGGGATCGAACCCTCGTCTCAGCAGTCCATTACCCATAGCACTAGGTTACCGCGGTTAATGCAATTTTTGCATTTGTTGTATCTTAACGATTATTAGTGGCAGTAAGAGCCATCATGAGCGAACTGGCTAGAGAGACCACACGGCACACCCAGGTGATCAGTAGGTACTGGTGCTTCGGCGATTATATGCGTCGGATCTAGAAGGGGTCATCGTCTGAGTACCATCACTGTGATGCGGGTGAGAACTCGAGACTACACACGTTGACAATGTGGGATTTTTTTCAAGTTTGTTTTCCTTTTTTACTTTTCACAGTGTTGGTACGATGATTGAGCGCTTGAGCTGCTACTGCTTCCAACCGCGAGTAACTGCTGCTTGACAAGGAGACAGTAGACCGTGCCCGAAAGAGACTCTTGGCTCGCACAACACAAGTTGAGCGAAGATTCGGACGTTGGAGGTCACAGAACGACCTATGGCCTCCATAAGCGCCAGCCACCTATCGTCCTATTATAAGCAGGCCTCCCCATACCCGAGGGCTAGATGAGGACACCATAATCCCCACACCGGAAATAGTCGCCCCGGGTCAGCCGGGTTGCGAAAGATTTGTTCTTTACTGACTCACATTCAGCTACAAAATACCCAAAGACGGCAAGCATTTTAGTCGGTTGGGCTATATTTTCCAAAGGTTCCACAAGCAAGGTTTAAAAAAAACTGTTACGTACGAGAGCAGAATTTCACGCGGACCAATGTGAATGTTAATTAAATCCTAAGCAGACAAAGTCGCGGGCATAACATAATAAAAAAAAACAAATATTCATTTTATCAAATTTACTAACCTTTTAAAGGGTTTAATTAGGGATTGAAAGTTTATATGAAATTTCATCACTTTTGAAGAAAGACATGATATCTATGGCTTCATTATATCATCACACCGCTCGCCACAAACAAGGAATTCATCGTCACACATTGCAATAGTGCATAGTCGTACAGTGAGGTATGAAAGGCACTTCATCACACATTCTCCAAGCGACTATAATACCTTTTTTTATCGTGCGAGCAACCCCTCGGATACCTCCGACCGGAGCCGGTTGAGTAGGTTATGTCGGACTCGAATCGACTAAGGGTGTAACCACATTAATCGACGCGGAATCGGCTTAAGCCGAGTGCGTATCACCACACTACTCGGCTTATCGCCGATTAGTTGTTGCGACGACTGTTAACATGCGATCGGCAGTCGATTTCTCCGAACGGCCGTCACGACGGCTGTTCACTTACGTTCGGCAGTCGACTCATCCGAATGGCTGTCACGGCCTCTGTTCAATTACGTTCGGTAGTCGACACCTCCCAACAGCCGTCGCGACGGATGTTCGCAAGCGTTCGGCAGTCGACAGTCGTGATCGTGTGAGACCCCGAAAATATCAACAAATGCTTTCATCGCAGATTTAAGTTTAACTCTGAGCTGTACGGACGTTCTGGCCTTTCATTTGGAGATGAAGGCACGTGAGCGGATTCATTAGTCTGCTACCCAACGCCGATCGGCCGTCTTCGGCGCCATTCGGCTACCGTCGTAGATGAAGTCATGCGAACGGTTGATTCAACTGCCGTTCAACGACGTTCGACCGTCTCCAGCGCTGTTCGGCAGCAGGCGGAAACGTTCCGCTGGATTCAGCGCCGTACGGATGCGATCAGCTAATCGACAAACGGTTCGATTCGCTGTCGGCCGATGCCGCGTCGCGTCGGCTGAGCCGAGCCGATGCGAAAGCTATTAGTAACACTCTTATTCCGTCGGCATAAAGACTTTTTTAACCGGCTTTAGCCGATTCCGCGTCGATTAATGTGGTTACACCCTTAAACGCACGCCGTCTTTGGGTCTTCAGTTGCCGGAGGTGAGGTAGTAGTCAACATATCCCTCGCACCCCGGCAGACGCAGGGCCTTCTCTTCGAGATGAATCTACGGAGAGACCACGGTGTCCCATCTAGCCCCCTGGTATGGCCCCCCGAAGCGACAACAATACCTGATCCTTCAAAAACGTACAGGCATGTTATACTTTAACGGTTTTTATCGGAGGTAGGACACGACGGTATCTCCCCTCTGCCCTACAGAAGACCGCGGTCATAATAACCATCGTGTTGTGTTCCCGCCGGTAAGTAGGGTAGCCAGAGCTCACTATACCCCTCCTTCCCCTCCCCTTCCTAGCCTCCCCACCCCTTCTCAGCTCTCCCCTTTCCCTTCAGGGTGGGCAGCGCGTGTGTGACACCCTTAGTGTTGCACACGTTCATAGGCCACGGTGGCCGCTTTCCATCAGGTGGGCCGTGTGCTTGTCTGCCACCTACGTAGTATAAAAAAAAAAAACTTAAGAAGATATTTGCATTCTCATCACATCCCTGCGTATCAAACGAAAGTGCACTGCGTTGATATCGAACAATGTGACTCGGACGATAGCGTTACGTGATCGTGGCGTTATCGCGACGTTATCGCTACGACTCGATACTGCCTCCTTGTGTACGTTCAATATGTAAAATTGATTCAATCCTGCTCTTTGTTGACTGCTGAGATTTGTTTGGCTTTTTTTAAACGATTATTAACTTCATTTGCAACTAGTGGTATGGGTAATGGACTGCTGAGACGAGGTCTCGGGTTCGATCCCAGGTTGTACCATGGCACACACCAATGACTTTTCGATGCTCTTTGAAGTTATGTGTGTATTTATTGCAAGTTTATAAGTGTCTGGTTAATGGTAATAGGCTCGCCACCTATTACATTGAGACCTAAACATAAACTGGTGAAATGTGGGTGCTAGCACCTCTGCCTACACCTTCAGGGATATAGGCGTGAATTTATGTTATGTTATGTTTGTAACTGTGTTATTAAAACTTTGAGGTCATAATTTCTGCTTTTACGATCGAGTGGTACCGGGTTCGTATACTGGCTATTGCACTTTCTACGTGAATTCACTCCTAACTCAAGCAGTCGGGTCGGTGCACGGGATATAAATAAATAAATAAATAAATACTCTAAGACAATCTACACAACGCCACCTAGACCCATGGTAAGCATAATTTAACTAGCTTGTGTTATGAGTTCTAGAATGCCAGTAAACATTCTAGAACACATTCATAACACAAGCTAGTTAAACTATGAACTATGACTTAGATACTTTTTTTGTAAATACATACATACGAGTACTTACACATAGAAACACCCAGAATGCAAATATTCATATTCATGCACACAAATATTTGTACTGGGCGGGAATCGAACCCGCGCCTCCTGAGTAGGTACCTAAAGTCAGCGTGCGTTTTAGTCGGTTCAAGTCCGACATTACCACTCTCACCGGCTCCATTCCAGCCAGTTCCATCCTATCCTACTCTATTCTATCCTATACTATTCTCTCGCGGACTAAACCGAGAGCTTTCTGAAACATGAATTACAAAATAAACCGTAACTGTCATCGCGTATAATCTGTCTTTGCCCGAACACCTCCTGTCCCGGTACTTCCCCTAGAGCGGGCGGCTCGTGCGGGCCGGCCCCGGTCGTGCCCAGCGAGGAAATTAACACAATACGTGGACTGCATACGGATTGGATAATCGTATGTCTATTAAAAGCACACAGATTCTAATCTACGACGTGTGTTGAGGACATTTCGCATCCAAATATGAATATAATAATTGTTATGTACTGATAACCAAATAAATTCAGCAAATAAAATTGCTATTATTTATACAGGATGCTAGTTTAATAAATCGTATGGAAAAAGCATCTGTTGAGGCCGTCAAGCTGAGCGCCACCATTGTAGCACTGAACGTGTTTGCAATGGTGACCCTCTTTCATGAGACTTTGCCTTCAGCTTAACATCAGGCGAGGTGAAGTGAAATTGACGTGCCATAAATAAAAAAAAAATCCCAATAAAATATTTGATTCTCATATTTCCTCGAAATTGAGATAATGCCATCCTCGCCTAAAACACACGTGCCTCGTTCATAGACGAGCAAATATTTCGCTTTTAGATATACCTACGATAAATTTTGGTGCTTGGGCCTTATAAATTTGAATGGGGCCCCGACAATCTTGATGGGGCCTCAAAACACTCCATATATTGTTGACTCGATAATTCAGATTGAGTTTTATAAACGCGACACAGAAAAAGGCCCATTTTATTAACTTTTTAATCGCATAAAAAGGCATCCACAATACGCCGACGACACACGCTACAAACAAATAAAACTCACTGAAATCAATAAGCAACAAAAGAGCTCACATGTTTACAAACTTTTTAATCTGTGGAGACAATTGAAATGCGGTGCATAATGTGCGGGCGACGTCGGGCGTGAACAATAGTTAAGCTAAACGAAGTGGGGTATCTCATGTTGAGTTCGAAGTTTGTTGAGCTGTTGCATGTTTTTTTTAATGATATCATGTGGAAAGACATAAGTGTATGCAGCCTGTTTCGTAGAGGTTGTTGTTTGAAATTCGAATAAAAACGTTTTTCTTTTTTTTTTACTAATATTATGTCAAAATAGGTATAATGTTGCCTTTACTTATGTCAAAACAGGTATAATATGTTGCCTAATTCAAAAGAAGTGGTTGTTCGAAATTTGTATGGAGAAAATCATTATGCAAAAATTGTTTTTCTTTTTTAAATTTGGGATTACATTTTTTTATGATATATTTTACGGCCATGGATACACGTCCTCAAAAGCCTAAATTAAGTTTAAATTTTCGAATTGCACTGGTTTGAAGTGGCCGTATTGACACATATTTCATTTTTGATTTTCCAGACCTTCTAAATGAATTAATTAGGCGAATGAAAACCAATAAAATTAAGAATAAATATGTTTAAGTATATGAAAATAACGATAGGTACTTACTTGTTAGAATTAATAAATACTTACATTACTGTGAAGGTTGTTAAGTCAAACTACAGCTCGTTACACTTACCTGAAAAAATAAAAAAAAAATGGTGAAAAAGACAGGTACCTACTTATATCGAATCAATTTCTAGTGGGTGTCGTTCCTACGATTTCCCAATCTCTAGATGCCTTAGTAACTAGGCTACCAGTTGTGCAATTCTCTAACCATACATCGTTGAGATAGTCGAAGAACTCGATGTAGAGTACAACCTAGAACTGACCCTTAGTGAATCGCACTGATGTTAAGGGTTGGGCTCTACGTCGAGTCGTCGTAGAACTCGACGCTGTATACTTAAAGAATTGCATTGCCACATTTCTGGACTGCTAGCGTCAGTCCTACTCTTCTCTCATCGTCGAGATTGTCTATCAGTCGCTTCACGAAAAATATCGAAGAAAGAAAGAAAGAAAAGAAAGAAAGCTGACCCCGAGCTGAGTTGGGAATAGACTCAGAGAATGATAACGAGACTATGAACTAATGTCCTCTGACAATCACAACAGAAGACCACCACAAAGTCGTTACTAAGAAAATATTTATAATTGTAACTTTTTTTTTCACAATCCGATATAAGAACATTAACAAAATGGCCAAGGCATTAAGAGTTGAGTTATAATACCGTTTATGCGCTTTTCCCAATTAGCTTAATTATATTTTTTCTGCTGGTAACACGATTTCCCTCCAAGTACCTATTTTTTAACAAAAATTATTGCGAGATGGTTTTGTTTTTAATGCTAAGCGTTCTGCTTATCATTTAAATGTTGTTCCATTGCCAGGTGAGGTTGGATATAAAATTTCTTCCTATTCGTTAAGTATTTGGATGTATGGAATCCCATCAACTTCTTCAGGGAGCAAGCCAACTGGCAGGTGAGAAGGTTGCAGTTAACGATTATTATAAAACTTAAAAATTGTAGAGTTCTATCACGTTACGAGCGCACGCGTGCTTTTACTTGTGTAGTTTTCGTTTACGTTAGTGTGACAGATTTTTCTCTGCTAATTGCACCGTTTTTATGTTTACACACATAGACCTCTCTGGCGTGGCGGTAGTGAACGCGACTGCTACGCTGGAGTCTCAGGTTCGATTCCCGCTCGATTTGCATTGGTCGGGGTGTTTCTATGTAAAATATGTATGTATTTGCAAAAAAAAGTTAAGCCATGCATGCAATGGGTCTGAGTGGGGCTGTGTAGATTGTCCTAGAACATTTATTTATTATAACTTATTATTTACACTTGTAAACACAATTACACTTGAAAAAAATGTGCTAACACGATAATATATAAACACAAATGACACAAGTTATTTTAAAAAACACAAAACATGAAATATTTGTATGTATGTACCTATAATTTAGTTATCTGCATAACACATCATAAATTCAAAATGTCGGTATCAAAATTATCGACATTTTATGTGCTTTATAATCACTTATGTGGATTATACAACTGTTAATAAGAACATCCAATAAGATTTGTCAATATTTTAGCGTCAAGCTACGTTTGTCGTTGACTATTATAGTCTACATATTAAGTTGGTGAGCGGTACTTCCCCTGTTAAGCCGGCCCGTGGATAGACTTACCCAGTTCTACTAAAGAAGTATATATTTTTCCCTGTACGTCTAACTTTACAACAGTTTCATGAGGATATTTTAAAGTACTTACATAATAACCACATAAACAACTTAATTATATTTCATTGACCTCGGGCATTTCCCATAGATTAGGGAGTTATATTAAAGGGTGACAACATTACATAACAGAATTACTCATACTTTTTTTATTGATAATTTATGTCAAGCAATCAATTAGCTTATCGCAGTCTTCAACTGAACATAGGCCTCTCCCGATTTTGAAAGGTTTTGACCTACTTTTGACCAAATCTGTACAGAAATCGGCAAGTAACTTGACAAGTACCGTCAGCGCAACTGAAATTTTTGGTCCTCTTTTGCGGTAATGTGAAATAATTCAATGCCATGATTCAAAATAAATGATGGCATTCTGGTGAATGAATAGAATAACGACAAGCACTTTTTGTGCCTCTAAGTGTACGATGCGCGAACTTACCCCTACTACTATAAGACCTTGCCAAGTTAGATGCCGTGCAATGTACCAAACGGACTTGCCAGCAGTCGGGTCAGTACTGGGTTTTATTTCGCATTTTCCTTTTCTTGCAGTGATTACGCTTCGTATTAAATGGGGTGGTGAATATTCTTTCTCTGTTAACGCCAAAGGTTATTTTTTTTTTAATTACTTTTTTCTTTTCTTGTACGGACATCCTCTTTGACATCCTCCGGCCGAAATCAAAGATAGTGGATTTTAACTTGAACCGGCCAAATCCGTCTGGGGCGTCTAAAACTGTACTTTGAAACCTAGGGTCTACTCTTCTACTCTTTGATTTAGTTGACGTCATCGAAAGCCGTCTAACTTCTAGACCCTGAAAGAATGCCGATATTAAAGTCTTTGAGTTATTTCAATTGCAAAAGTCTTCTGGGCACGGATCCGGTAGAGATCGATGGGGAGGAATATTTCAGTTTCTCCACTTTATGTATTTTTATTTTTCTAAATATATTATAATTAATATGGGTTTTTTTATATATTTTGTATCTAGTTGTATATTATTCTGTTTATTGCAGAATAATTTATAAATCATTTATTTTATAACAAAAAAATTCTATATAATATCTATTACTAAATATTATACAGAATGACACAGCAAGATCATACTCCATCACCTCCCCTCTCAAAGATGGGAGATCGAATTTCCGCCGCGGCCTCACCGGATGTAACGCCATGTTTACAAATCGCGCGGGAAACATCATCGCGAATTTTAAACAGTTAACTTAATGATGTTTTGCGATTGTATTGGAGCGGCCATTAGACGTTGCGTAGAAATTTAAATTTCGAATGTTGATTACTTGTACATAAATACAGGCTGACTGTCAATTCACATCAAGAGTTCGATATATAAAAATTACGTTTTTAAAACGTTTGGGTTTGAAACTTAAAAGAATTTTTATTATTTTTAACGATTTCTAAACGTAAAAGAAGTTCCTTTGCCGCATCATTAAGTTTTGGAATGCATTGCCAGCTTCGTGCCTTACGTGCTTCCTTCTTCCTACAGTCCCGGGTCTAAGTGAGGTGTGAAAAAGCTTCTGATGAGGCCGTCAAACTGAACATATTGTAACACTGTACGTGTTTAGAAAGATAGCCCTCATTCCTGAGACTTTGCCCACAGCTTATTTTCAAGTGAGGTAAAGTCTAATTGATGTCTATCCTAGATAAAAATTTCGACAGAAAACCAAATTTTTTTTTTGCATGATTGTAGGTATTTCCAGGTTTTATTTCTTGATCGGGGTAACATTAGACACCTCTATCGAGCTCAACGAGTCAGGCTATTCGAAATCTACATCGAAAAACACAGACGATATCACTGCAGGAAAAGAAATAGTCGAAATAAAACTATGGATCAACCCGCCTCGCCTGGCCAACGTGGAAACTGTAGGTCAATGTCTCCCAGTAGTCCCAATTACCCTAGGCTAAATGATTGACTGATTGATCGACAAATCCTAACAAAAGAAATCGAAATTTCATAACATTTTTTAAAAACAGAAAGGAAATAGATGGCTTTATAGTTGAATATTAATTCCAATAAATTTTAATTTAAAATAAAAAAGGTATTTATAATCTGTTTCATGACAAT
This sequence comes from Pelosia muscerda, assembly GCA_963691645.1. Lineage (NCBI taxonomy): Eukaryota > Metazoa > Arthropoda > Insecta > Lepidoptera > Erebidae > Pelosia > Pelosia muscerda. Next base: position 2,870,012 of record OY829100.1, read on the forward strand.
AACATCGCTATCGATGGACAGTTACCCGATTGTGAAAAATGAAACGTTATGTGTAAATCCGTAATTTATATGCGTCGCAACGAGCCGGGCTAGGGTTGTCCCTACCCACGCAGCAAATGTTAGACAAAATTGTTTTAGTTGTTGTTCCCCTGTTTTCTTGGACATCCAAGCCTCTTCCACTTTGCAATATTCTTGGACATCCATGGTGGTTAAACCATTGACACGTATGTTACCCCTGCGCCGGCAAACCAAGACTTCTTGGTCCTAACCCCTACAACTGGGACTCATTGAAAGCACCATTACCAAACATTAGTCCTAGCGGTTCCTGCAAAACGTGACCTAACCAAAGACGATTTTCTTTTAATTTATCTGCGGTATCACTGATGTAAGGTCTGCCGCGGATGCGTAACGTCCTTAAATATGAAATCATTTTTCAACTACAGCATATTCTGATGTACAAAATAGACTAAACAAAAAAAGTTGTTGTCTCAGTTCTTATGAAGGGAACGTAGTAAACCGAAGAGCGAAACCCATGCTCGGGCCCTCTCCATGAGTAGCGGAGCAGCCGTGAATCAAATTACTATACCACGATAGCAACCCAAAAATGGCGTCAAATCGACAGAAGAAGAAGTCCTTCTATCTTTAATAACTCGTTAACCTTAACTAACACATCAGAAAGCACATATTTCCACATCTTTTACTAAGGACTATTGTTAGTTTAACTGCAAAAATACGCAAAAATAAAAATGGGCTCTCAGTCCACACATACACTAAAATCTTTGGTGTTTCAGCAAGTGCCAACCCTACCCAGCTCGCTCAATTCATTTCTTAATAAGAATCGCGACGCCCCGGCTACTAATTTGTTTGTACAAGTCTAATACCATTGATCAATGGTACACGGATCACGCTGATGGGCTGACAATATTGTGACATTTTTGCTTCAAGTTTTAATATTTTGACTTTTTTGCTTCAAGCTTTAAGTTTATGGTTGTTTATTTTATGTAATTGACGGGGGTTTCGTCTCAAAAATAATGAAGAAGAAAGTAAAAACTCTATATATTCTTGTGTAAAAAGTTAGTGAAAATAATTGTAATGGTTTTTCCAAGTGATTAAAATATGGGGTTCTTCAAGAAGGGCATTAGAAGGTTTCTACTGCGAGTGTGGTGCCTCTGCAGTTGCGTACATCTATAGGACACAGTAACTAATTCCCATCAGGTGGTTCGTATGCTTGTCTGCCACCTAAATGGTATAAAAAATAATCATATACATGAATATGATCTAGGTGTTTCCATGTATAATAATACCTAATTCAATTTCTTTAATGTGCATTTCATCATATTGGAGAATCCATAACACTTTCTTTGTGTCTTGATAGAGCTGTGTTTATAAATCCTTTTATTAATATTCAATAAATTAGCCTAATATAGTCCACTGCTGGACATAGGCCTCTCAAAGTGTTGGGAGGTTTTGGCCTATTGTTTCCATGCTAGCCAGACTGGTTGGTATAGTGTTTCATTTCGTGTTTCCTTCTCTCGCAGTGATATTGTCCGCATATTTTTCGGTTGATCGATAAATTAATATTCGATAAAGAAATTGTAAGATAGTAGGTATATATATGTATATATTATCTAAATAAATTTTAAATTCCAATTTGATGACTGTCCGATTCCTTTTTGTGATAATAATATTTGGGTAATGAATCTGAGACGGGTATAGGATCTAATCATTATTCGGTCCTCTGTGAGTACCTATAGGTATTATTCGTATTAAGGAGGTTTTATTTACCATGTGATTTTTTTATGAATAACATTAAGCTATTGACATTTTAAAAGAATCAATATCTACTTCTCGTATTACAGTTAATCGTAATCTCTTATCTTATCTTATCTTATCTTATGAGATAAGATTTAATATCATAGAATTGTATAATAACTCAATAAATTTTCAATAGACTTTAATAAATTATATTTTAATAAGTTATAGATATTCTAATACAAATTGATTTTGTTGCTACTGGGTAGTCTGGTTTCTTACTATAACTTAGCTTTTGCCCGTGTCTCCGCTCCCTTGAACCTTATTCCTGTTTCCGCATCCCTTAGGAACCAATTTTGGCATAAGTTGTAGTTATTCTAGACTGAGAAGAGATAACAGTCGCTTCCATAATAGTCAAAAGAAACTACTTAAATGACGCTGGGGTGAAGAGTAGAGTTCTACGTTATCACGTCTGACGTAAAAATCTTTTTTTTTATCAATTTTACTTCACCTCATCTGATGGTAAGCTAATGGCAAAGTCTCAGGAAAGGGATCACCATTGCAAACACGTATAATGTTACAATCAGCTCAGTTTGACGGCCTCATCAGATGTTTTTAGATGCCCCGCTTAAAGAAGCCGGGACTGTAGGAAGAAAGAAACACGTGGTTGGTAAGGAATTCCAACACTTAATGGTACGGCAGAGGAAAGACTCATCAGAACATTCACCATGATAGAGACGTTAAAATACCGCCAAGAACGCAACATTTTGATTTGAAAGTCAACCACCCTATTATTCAATACAGGAAACTGTAAGTATCTAACCTTAAACTTATCAAAAGCTCACGATTCGCAATTGATATTTAACAACTAGATTTTGACCGTGGTTTCACCCACGCACGACACGGGGCTTGCGAAAAAGATATAGTCACAGGTAGCCGAGATTGTAACGAGATAATATGAATAGGTTATTAATTATAACTCAGTATAATTGCTTTGGTACCATTCACGAGTTTAATAATGCAATTAAAGCACAAGCTGATCATAGACTTTTTTTAGCAGCGAATCTATATATACAGGGTGTAAGGGGAACACTCCCGAAGCCAAAGGCCCCTGGTAGTACTCGTGGTACACAACATATTGGCATTTGGAAAAAAATTACGGCAACGCAATTCTTTTTTCCTTTTTTTTATACCGTTTAAGTTGTGCTATACACTCTCCATCGTGTTAGTAAAGCTAAATGAAACAAAAATTCATGAAAAAGATGGCGCTACTTGTTTTTTTTTGGCAGTGATGTTTTGTTAAATTTTCGTTTCATATAGCTAAGTACATGTTGAACGGAAATAGACACAAAGACCGCGTGCGTTTTAGTCGTTTCGAGCACCTTCTGCGTAGCAGACGTTTTGCTACCACTATACTACAGAGGTCGTCAGTATTGGTCTTTAAAATGGCAATATACAATAATGTATCTGTTGCTTGGAGGTAATGTCGGACTCGAAACGACTAAAACGCACGCGGTCTTTGTGTCTTCAGTTGCAGGTAAGGTAGAGGCGAATATATCCCTCGCACCCCGGCAGACCCAGGGCCACCACTGTGTCGTCTCGTCTAGGCCCCGGAAGGCACATTTTGCACCATCGCAGCAGCCTATTTCTGCTAAGTTGACAGGCGGCTCTACCTATCACCCCCAGGCCCGCAGAAATCATTGGCCCGGTACTATAAAATCCTACACAACATGACAATATATTGTTTGACAAAATCACGTACGCACTACAAAGGTAGCACGCGGTTTTCCTTTAAATACAATTGTACTGTGAATCAAAACTATAATCGCAAGTCCAAGTAACAAACAACATTATATGTTGCCCGATAAAAAAACAGGAAAATGGCCGCACAATTTAATTACAATGGAGGATAAAATGAACAAATTTAACGGTTTGTAAATATGATCCATCCAATATATCGATGGCGTGTGGTGTGTACTCATTTACCTAGTATTGGACGTTAATCTATAGTTGCACTGTAGTTTCCTTATGATTAACTTCGTCTTGTACCTAGAGGAATGTATATTTAGTACTTATTCAGTCATTACTAATATATATAAGTGATAAATGTATTTGATTTATACTTAATATTCTATTTATGTTACTAATTAGATTGAGATTCAATTATACCGTATTCACTTTTAAACGATTGCGTTGCATGAACTACAGAACTTCGATTTCGCCAATTTGGTTGTAGTGTACCGATGGCAGTCGCTTCAAGGAAAATATCGAAGTTCAGCCGCATCTTAGTTGGACTATAAAGCCGACCCTAACTGAGTTGGGAATAGACTCAGAGAATGATGATGGATTGATTGAAGCCGCTAAAGTTCTATAAGCCTAAGACAATCAGTAGTAACGCAATGATGCAGAACATGAACGAACTATCAACAATCAATGTTAGTGTTCCATCAAACAATTCGCTATAAAAATCAAAACTTGTTCATTTTCAAACCATCCCATCAGCTCCAGAAGAAAATAAACGCGAACATTGTTCTTGCATCGCCTCCTCAAGATTCATCTCCCTCGTTATTTAGTTAGCAGATCAACCCATTGTTACTTAGGAGAAACCACGAAAAAAGCATGGGCGGGGCGCCTATCTGCGCTTGCATCAGGACCGATGAAACATGTTCTCTATCACGATACATGCCTTCCAACACTGCACCACAAAACATACCATATTTAACTCTATTATAATTCCAATAGAGTTGTAATTCCAGTAAAAGCTTTTAAAGAAACTTATTAAAGAAAATTAAATTTGCAGCCACGCGAAATCAGAACGAATCCAAGTAAGGAGAACACTATTTTAAGAATCACACAATATTGATCCTTATTACCTTTGACCGAGTACTTAACGTTCGGTAATAACTGTAAAATTTCAATCATATGTTGTTAAAGTTTATAATCGTTTGTCGGTTAAAGTGGTGGTTGAGATGTTGTTTGAAGTTTTATTAAATGTTTATATAGTGAAGGATATTTATATAGAGTGGATTATAGATAAGGGGCGAACGTATTTTCATTTTATTACCAAATTACCGATGGTAAGATTGTGGTCTCTGAGACGATTGCGGTCGTCCGTATCCGAACACATTTGCCAACAAGTAATTGTCTTATTACTTATTTTGTGCATACAGACACTTGCCCTGCATGTGTTTTACTTTAATATTTAAGCAGTTGGCCTTTTTGGTTCGCCATTAAATTATAGGTTTATTATCTTACGAGGAAATTGGAAGTTCGGTTTTTCATATTTATTTAAAAGTGATTCATTTAATTTATGTCTATTGATTGATTGATTTAGATTAGAAAAAAAAATGTTAGATTTACTAAAAGTTTGATTTGTTGTTGAAACCGATTTATTTAATAATGTGATAGTCATGTGGCATCACCAGTGGCAATAATTAACATCAGGCGAGGTGAAGTCAAATTGACGTGCCATGAATAAATTAAAAAAAAACGTTTTACTCAGAGAAATGTTGACTAAACCGTAATGTCACGGTTATCACGGTTTACCTACTCACTAAGTTTCGTATAGATTGATCGCGGTACTTACCATTACTGCTTAGTGAAACGATTGCTTCGGGAAAAACAGTCTTTTAATTAAATTTCTGATGGAGAATTAAAAAAATTTTAACTTTATTGACCAAAAAGTCATTGAAGAAGGGATAGAATAACAGAATATCTGTTTTCTGTCCGTATTTTTTTACTTACCCGCAACCTTTGCTGTACAATATGTATTAGGTGACCGGGATGTGTAGGTACTCATGCTACGTCAGATAGAGTCCGTTACCTTAGAAATATAAATCGTACCCCTAAAGTCCATCACACGTCCTAATCGACTAACTGATCTCGCGGAGGCATTCTTGAAAAACTCATCAATGGCGGCTCGCCTTCAATACTTCATTTTATATTACATTTACCAATTACTTACATAGCCGAAATTAGAGCAATTTTGCTGCAGAAGTCATCACAAGAAGAAGTAGAAATTGAATAAACATCGTAAAGAAAAATCTCTACTCCTGGCATGAACAACAATTCCCACCAATATTCTAAGTTACCAAAAACAAACACTCTAGAATTTATTTCAAAGTTATGATTTGTTAGTTTTGTAGTTCAAGGCGTGCAGCAACAGAAACAAAAATTAATTATAACCCTTGAGCTGTCCTATCCAACATCGACACGACCCTTCGTCAGCTTTTAAATCATTGCAACGCTTCGTAAATTGATCGATCGCACTGAACAAAAGGCAAGCATCCAAGCAATCACATAAGTCAGGATAAATATCGTTGGCGCGAAGAAATTCAAATTGAGAATAGCGACCTCTATTTGTTGGGATGTAAGACATGAGTGAAATTAAAAATTATAGATGGCGACTCTGTGCAAAGCAAGCGCATAAAGTTATCGATAAATAATCGAATTGTAAATGAAAATATTATTATTATTGTAAATATAATTAATATTTAGGTACATTTGTAGGGAAATCATTGTAATTAATCAACTATCAAATTACAATGATTTGACTACAAATGTACCTAACTAAATCTTTTTTAAAAGAACCTTGCCAATATTTTAATCATAAGGTTATCCTTGGAGAAACACCAAACCTAAGCGTGAGAAAGTGACATAGTCCTTGATCCGTGAAACGTTTTTTTATAAACCAAGTTGATAACTTTACCAGAAATATTTGTAGTGACGGCATATCCACACTAAAAGCCACAAGTCGCTACCACTGACATTTTGAATTCGTTTACGCAGTAATGAAGGAGTCTGGGCTCTACTTACGCTAGTAACAATAATTTCTATGATTTTAATACCTAAATCAATACATAGACATGCATTAATAATGCTTTTTATAATATATAAAAACAAAATTAATGGTGTATAAAAAAAATAACTCCGCAATTATTTTTGTATTTCATTCACAGTCTCTAACAACTCGATATAATTCATACATTTTTGTGACAGTTCTAAACACAGCATTACATATAACTAGCCCCATTAGATTTAAAAAAAGTATGTCTACTATTTATTTAAACTATATTTTTATCAACTGTTTCATCAGTCAGCCATTTAATAGCGCGATTTGAATCTATGAAAATGTCACACTATGACAGGTAGTGCTGTTATTATGACACAAAGGCATATCAAACGACATTTCACAGGTTAAATTATACAACATAAACCTTATTTCAATATGCATAAGAGTGACTTTATGCCTGACAGTTGTAATATTAAATATTGTCATTATTAAAGCTTTGGTTCGGCATCCGGCGCGGGCGCAACGCGAGCGATTACGCGATAATTTCCGAAGATTATAATCGACTTTTTGACAACACAACTATTTTTAAATAAGTGTTTGTGCAACACTGACATGTAAGGGCCAAATAATGACGCGCTAATAGTTTTTACGTGTGTTGCCATCATTGAGATACGATCAGCCTTTGGGCTATTTTTAAATGCATTGTCTAAATTTTTTGGGTTGCAAAGAGCAAACGTGGTATCTAAGTATTAATTGAATAGATAAAAATTATTGAACTTACTTAGTAAGATTCCAAAAAACTTCCAAGTTCCAATAATCGTAATATTTAGTGATCGTAATAATAATTGATCAAGATTAAAGGTGGTCTGTTTTTTTCCGTGGCCCTATCTGCATTGGTCTGGGTGTTTCTATGTATAATATATTTATATTTACAAAAAGTATTTAAGTATGTTTATCCGCATTCTAGAACCCGTAACACAAGCTAGTTAAGTTATGTTTACCATGGGTCTAGGTGACGTTGTGTAGATTGTCCTAAAATATCTATTTATTTCAAATAGTAGTCCATGGTGTAATTTACCGGTTATTATATAACTAACTGCTTATAACAGGCCTAGCTTACAGCTGTTCTTAATACAGCTATCCTAGATTTCTGCCTACCCTACACAGAACAGATAAGTAAAATACAGACTATCGCACGATACCCACAGACCTTATAAAGACGCACTCTGTTTTTGCTGTTCGATCGTATCTGCGCGTACGCAGACTTGCGCGTAACTTTAGACAATAGTGCGTGGGTGAGTATTAAGCCTGTATCGACGATCTGTGCTGTATTGTACACGATTCTGTGTTTCTTTAGATTAATTATGTTGCTATTTGTATATTTTAGTGTATAGTGTACAAAATGATTGTTTATTTAGACCTATAAGTGGAGCGTGAGAAAGCATCTTCTATTAATCTCGGTAGTTACTTGACTTCAATTCTAAGGTGATCATTCCACCTCACCTGAGAGTTGAAATCTATATCTATATCTAGCTGGATATCTATGGAAATAATCAACACTAATATTATAAAGAGGAAAAATATATTTTTGTGAGTGTGTATGTTTAACGAATGAACTCAAAAACTATTATGCCGATTTTAAAAATTCTTTCACTATTGAAGAGCTACATTCATCCTGAATAATAGGCTATTTTGTTAGAAAAGATTATGGATAATTACTAATACTTTTTAGTAATGTAACCCAAGAAGTGAAAACCCACCACACCATCTGTCGAGGCTGTCAAAGCAGGCTCGCTTATTTCAGAAACAGCATCTGTAATAGCGGCCACTGTTCTTTAGACTGCATCCCTGCTTACCATCAGACGGTGCGCACTGTGCGGTATGAAAGGTCCAAGTTGTACAAGTAACTCTGCTGTAGTTTTTCCAAGCGACTACACGCCATCAGGTGAGCCGTGTGTTTGTCTGCCACCCAAATGGTATAAAAAAATAATTAAAAACTCAGTAGCATTCTGTTAAATCTATTAATTTTAGCCATTTTATCACATCATGCGACGCTTCGGGCAACAACTCATATCTCCTATAAAATTGTCTAAATAACTTTTCAAGCTAACACCTCAAACTAAAACCTCCGCACAGAAACCCAAGTAGCCACCGTAATAACAATCATTAATAGTTGAATAACACAAACACGTATATAATTAAACTAAAACATTGTTTTTATCTTATCAAAGCATCGAGCCATTAACGGCTGAACGAAAATATACCCGTAGCCGGACACGGCCGGCGATGTGTGCCCGGTAAGTGTTAGACACATGGCTACCTAGTTTGGCCAACACAACTACTACGTACATAATATTGGCGTCTTGTTAACTCAAAATCTCGTAACATTTATTCAAAAGCAGACAATTTTTTTCAAATGACTATAAGAAGCATCTTTTTTTCTTTTTTTTTGTTCGATACAAATGCTCGAATGAAAATTGCCGATATAACCTACCGGGTTAGCAAGCTAAAGTGGCAGTGGGCGGGGCACATTTAGCAAATAGAATAGATGGTCTTTGGAGCAGAAAGGTTCTCAAATGGAAACCATGCACTGGTAGACAAGATGTTAGACGGCTCCCCGTGAAACGAATGGATGACATAGTCAGAGTCACGGGTACCCGTTGGATGCAGGTTGAATTGGAAGTCTATGGGGACAACTATGTTTAGCAGTGGACGTCCTATGACTCAAGTGATGACGATGTTGCTGTATATTATGACCCATTGCCAATATACGAGTAGGTTTATAATAATATCAATTATATTTATGTTAAAAAGACGATTAAAATGTATATAGCAACTTTTCCTTATTATTAATCCGGGAGTAGGTAGTACCACGAAAAATATTCATACAGATTCTGTGAATCTGAAGTGACGCACCTCACGTACCAGCTATATTACGAATATATTAGATGAGAGACTTCATTAGTTTATAGTACCTAAACGTTTCAACTGCCTTTGGGCCGGATTCAGTGGGTCTGTTTAGCACAGTGATAATAATGCCTTGATCAAAGTAAAGAGAGTATGGTCCCAGTGTATGTAGAATTAAAAACAGTTTTATATTTTTGTTTTTATATTCTATTTCCTCACCTCAGATAAGTATGTAGTCATATCTAAAAATATAACACCCCGTAGTTTTCACGTCAGGAGTTAAAAATGAAGTTTAAAATAATTGTGTCATTTTCTGGCCTATTTTTTAGCAAATTCAATACCAGGGGTAGCCTCGGGGTAGCCTCTCAAGCAATCAAAGACCCAAAGACGTTATCAGTATTCAGTCTTGGTTTGTGAGTTTTAGTTCTAGGCGTTGGCGGGGGTGGCATCCGTGGGCAGTTTTCATTCGATAAAAAAATAAGGGTAGCCTATAATCTCAAAACGATTTTGGCAAATTTATCAAAATTAAATACAACAGTACAATAAAATCTTATAAATAAATTAAACAATCACTTACTTTAACGATTTCATTCATTACACCCAACATTACTGTCCAACTATTGGCACGCTCGGTGATCTACACAACCGTGTGTCCGTATCGTTATCTGTCAATCTAAAACGCTCCACACAATCTCATAATCGTAGTCACCGTAACCGTACACGTACTGTCAAAACAAACGAACACTGTCCTTAACAATAAACCTATAAAAAAGACACCCACGACTCACTATTCAATATTCAACCTTAATCTAAAGGATTAAAATTTAAATTAAGAATTTGTGACATTTGATATTCGTCATTATGAGATGAATTGATATCGAAGGCAAGTGTCAAATTCATAACCTAAAAAAATGTATTGTTAGTTTGGTTGGTAGCATTGTATGTAGTGATAAACTGGTTATCATTGGTTTTTAGTTACAGATGAAGAATTTCAATATGCAAATCTTGACTTCAGTATCAATAAATCAATGATAAAAACTTCTTAATATCAATTAATATAATTGACATTCAGATTTCACATTCTAGGTTCACAAGACGACAAATTGGAAATGTGAATTAGACTTTCAAAACTAATAACCTCCACCGGTTTTGGCGGAGATGATACCATATCCGTGGGGATTTTGCGCACGATAAAAAATAGGGCTAAGTGGTGTGTCCTAGGAAAGACCTATGTTCAGCAGTGGACTGCCGCGGGCTGGTAATGAACTTGCCTAAAACTTGTACTTAAACATGATATTAATGATATAGTAATAAAAAAATTCTGAAGCATAGATCCATTCATCAAGAAAAGAAATATTTATTATGAAATTTTAGGTTTTTGAAAATTGAGAATGTACTATTTTGTTCGAGTATATTTTCTGTTTTCATAACATAACCTACTATAATAAATATCTAAAATAAGAAATTCTAATACCATCACATGAGTTAAGCCTACGGCATCGATCGAATAAAATTCGAATCGAATAAAACAATCGAATAGTGCGAGAAAATAAGCGACGTAATCGATCATATCGATTCACGAGAATCGAGAGGTTGTTAACAATTGACGCCTATAATGTAGTTTATGCTTCGAAGAGATGAAATGGATCGCGGGGCCGTAGGTCGAGAAAAGACAACCTTACACTGAAAAAGATACTCTAGATTTTCAGCTATAGGGTTGAAAACTCATTGGCAATGTTCCCGAGGAGCAATTGCTTAGGAGAGATGGAACACCTGATTAGGCTGCCAAGCTTCGGAACGTAAAAGTTGTGGCAATAGAATGACGTACATTGCACATTAGGTTTTGTTTATATTCTAACAATTTCTTTGGCGAAGCGTTCTTGAACTTGAGAGTGAGAATTTTTTATACACCACTACTAGCTGACCCGCGCAACTTCGTCTGCGTCACCTCGTTTTTGCAACATTTTTTACTTTTGCTCCGCACCAGTTGGTTGCAGCATGATGTTATATACATATAAACCATCCTCTTCAATCACTCTATCCATTAAAAACCTGCTTCAAAATCCGTTGCGAAGATTTACTCATACATAGGGATATAGGGACAGAGAAAGCGACTTTGTTTTATACTATGTAGTGAAGGTGGTTGGAGGAGGTCTGCATCCAATGAGTACCCGCGACTTTGACTATTTCGTCCGTCCACCTCGCAGGTTTTGTCTTCGCTTGGAGAAGGCATATTGTTCAGCAGTGGACGTCCTATGGCTGAAATTATGATGATGATGAGGTGGAAGACTCACGATCCACCTGATGGAAAGTGGTTACCGTGACCAATGGACGGTTACAACACCGGGTATAGGGTGAGGGGCGAAGTTTAAGATAGTTTCTGTGCTGTCAGTGCAAAAGACAAAGCAGGTTTTCTCGGTGAGAAATCGACCTAGTATAGTACAAGAGGAATGATCTGTTTGTTTGTTTGTTTGTTTGTAACGAATAGGCTCCAAAACTACTGGACCGATTACAATAATTCTTTCACCTATAAAAAGCAGCAATATTTAGGAGTAGTATAGCCTATATATCATCACGCTACCATCCAAGGGAGTGTAGCAATAATCATAAAACTCAATAGATCCGATAGATTTCTATACATTGACGCTAATATCACTATTTCTGTTGTCATGACAGCAATGAGAAGTAGTATAGAGAGGCAAATAGAGAAGTTCGAGTAGAGTAGAGTCACACAATTAACGATTAACGACATCTACGCGGGCGGAGCCGCGGGCAACAGCTAGGAAATAATAAACATATAAACAATTTTTTTTTAACATTGTAAGACATCTACACAACTAGTTTAACTAGTTTGTGTTATGGGTTCTAGAATGCGGATAAACATACTTTGATACTTTTTTTTGTAAATTCATACATATTATACATAGAAACACCCAGACCAATGCAAATATTCATATTCATGCACACAAATATTTGCACTGAATCGAACCCACGCCTCCTGCGTAGCAGTCGCGTTCACTACCACCACACCACGGAGGTCGTGTACAAACAATAAATATAATGTGCGTTAGTGTAACCAAATATCTATATAGGTAGTTAATTCTCGGTAGCCCGCGGGTGGCCGGCTGTCTCAACGAATTATTATTCTGATTCATAACGAAACTGGTTGATGTAACATCAAAACAAATAACTTTAGAAGCTACTTCGCAAAAAACTGATGTGCTAATAATTATATCACGCTTTGATGGTAGGAGAATATTCTAACCAGTAGCACTAGCATGAACTCCTATCGAATTCGTAATGTCCTTTACATTTCGAGAAAACGGAGCATTGTGATTGGCAGTCTGCCTTTTGAGAACCTGTGTGCGTGTGTAGTCCGCCAATCGCAATGCTCCGTTCTGTCGATACCTTTACATTACGAATTCGATAGTATTTCGTGCTAAGGCTACTGCTGTAATTACCGGCATACAACATAAGATGAATCCTCTCCTTTCCAACACAGGATAACACAGGGCTTAGACGTCAACCACATACGGTGCAAAATATTCCATCAAGAACCAAGCAATTCGGTGAGTCTTTCCCTTACCGCACCATTAAGTCCTGGAATTCCTTGCCGGCGCACGTGTTTCCTTCTTCTTACAGTTACTGATCCTTCAAGCGGGGCGTGAAAAAGCATCTGATGAGGCCGTCAAGCTGAGTACCCTGTACCACCATTGTAACAATATTACGTGTTTGTAATAGTGAGACTTTGCCTATAGTAGCCCCTTTAATGAGACTTTGCCTATAGCCTACCATCAGGCGAGGTGAAGTCAAATTGACGCATGCTGAATAAACAAATGCTGTATATACGCAATACGCGTTTTTGGTTGTCTTTTGAGGGTAGAATGAGGTGCTACGGTGGTGGAGAAAGTCATATCCACCAGTTCATACGCACGCGCCACGGCGTCGTTTATCCCTAGACTTAGAGCTCAAGTTATATGCTGAGAACTATACCATCAGTTTCAACAGTGCATCGCGTAGCAATCCAACAGTTCCAAATTTGAGTGTTACGCCTGAAGTCGTGGATTTGATTCCTGCTCAGAGCAAATATTTAATGATATGAATGAATTACCTATGTGTATTTTCAATTGTTTTGGTTGAATGAATTCTTGATTATTGTAAACATTTTTGTATACCACTTAGGCGGCTAACCAGCACACGGCCCATCTGATGGATAGTAGCTACCGTGGCCTATGGACGTTTGCAACACCAGGGCGTCACCCTCGTGCTACCGACCCTGTAGAGAGGAGTTTTTTTGCCATCAGTGTTTATGACTGTAAGTAGTGTAAGTATATAAATGAATGTTCATTCGCTTTCTAGAACCCATATTACAGGCTATGTTACCTTGAGACTGGATGGCGCAGTATATGTATTACAAATGCATTTCTCGCAGCGAAAGGTATTAGCCCAAGAATGCCATGTTATATAAAACTGATAATTGGACTCCCAAGTATGGGAAAAAACAAATTTGATTTTAACCTAAATTCATCTAAACAATTCAATTAACTCCCTAATTGTATACAATAATTAAAAACAAAAGTACAATTAAAAAAAAGTTTAGAAAAGAAACAAATTAGTCCAACAAATCACTATGATAGTGATTTGTTGGACTTTCCGTAATCAAATTAATAAAATTATTTCAAAATCCGGTACGTTTCCATTGTTCTATGATACGCGAGGCGATCGCCGAGACGATAACGTGGCCAAAACAAATAGTACTAATTACCTTCGGAGCGAGTTAACAATCAGACCATCTCTATCTGTTGGTATAAATTGGGCGGGCATCAGTCAACTGGTTGGACAAATTGAGCGAATTATTTTTTCGATTACACAGCCATTGTTTAATCACGGCGGGTAATAGGGGCGGGCGATAACATCAGAAAGTTGAGTTTGGGCCGCTTTACTTTGTAACACTGTACAATTTGCTGTTGGTTAAATGTTAAATGGTTCAAATTTAAACGAAACTTTATTATAAAAAATATTCAATGATGCCGCTGGGTTGTTGCATGAGTGACTTTAAGAAATAATATCAAAACTTAATTTAAATTTAGAACAAATCGAGAACGCAAAAGAAAAATGGAATCATAAATAATTATTTAGCACACGCTTAATAATTATTGCAAATGCTCATATTATTTATTATTTTCAATCTACAAACATAATAAACTTAGAGTTACTTTTTTTTAAATTGATGCCAAGAAATTAGATTACGAGTAGATTGGCATTAACGATGTTCTTATACATACCATCGACGTCTATTTAGCAGGAACCCAGATAAGTGATGAGCAAGAACGGTAACTTGTCGGGGTTGTGAGGAAGCAAAAACTTCAATAAAAAGTTACCTATCCCGGTGGCAGTGGCAGACGGAGAAGAGAAAAGCAAGGCTAAGTACAAGGATTTAGTGCAACTACTATTTTACGTCGTACAGATGTACTTCTTCTGACGAATCGAAGGAATTTTTGAGTTATCACGGCAGCGTCGCTACTCATAGAGAGGGCCCCAGCATAGGTTTCGCTCTTCGGGAAAACTTACTACGTCCCCTTCACTACAGTTATATATTAATAGTAGATATTAATTGTGTGATGGTGGAGAAAGAATATCACCATCACATCTCATCCGAAGGGGGAGAACACTAAGAGGAGACAAACAGAAAAATGCGTAGAAGATATCACTGCAAAAGAAGAAAAAGTCGAAATAAAATCCAGTACCAGCCCGTCTGGCCAGGGTGGAAACAGCCTCCCAACTCAGCAGCGGACTGTGATAGGCTCATTGATTGAGTTTATATTGAGATATTCTGTACAGAAATCGGCAAGTAACTTGGCAAGAACCGTCAGCGCATCTAAGACGATTTTTGGGTCTCTTTTGCGGTAAAGCAGACAAGATTCAAAATAAATGATGACATTCTCGTGAATGAATAGAACAATCACGAGCAATTTTTGTGCCTCTAAGTGTACGATGCGCGAACTTACCCCAACAACTAAAAAATCTTGCAAAGTTAAACTGTACCTAGTTTTAAGTCTACTTACTGACCATATTCCTGATTTAGATAACGTTATTATTCACTAATAGTGTATAGTAAACTTAATTGAATCTGGGTAACGATATTCCCGTGTTCCGTGTCTTATTTTAGAATGGAAATACGTACAAATGTCACCTTTAACATACGATAATTTACTTACCACATATGCTATTAATAGAACATTAGCCGAGCGATACTTCTATTTTCATACACGTACATCGGAACGGTGATGCAACGGTATCTACTAAATGAGTATGCTATGTCAACTAAGGTCTCAACTTCAATCCCCGCGTGGGGTAACATATTTTTGAGAACTTCAATTAGAAACATGTATACAGACCAACAACCGCACGCAGAGTTAGGTAGTAATTTAGCATCTCTGATATTATAATTCCATATTTCTTTACTTCATGTAGGTATATTATGTGGGATATATTTACTAAGTAAACCTTTTTCCCTTAAAGTTATCAACTAGTCTCAGAACCTACCTAACTCGAGGAGGAGGGGTAGTATGGAGGGTGATAGTATAGAAGAAGGGGGCGTTATAAAAGCACAAAAAGAGATGTACCTAAAACCACACTATTTCTCTTTTTTATACTACATAACATAGGTTAAACAAGCACACGACCGACCTGATGAAAAGTGATTACCGCGACCTATGGACGGTTGCAACACCAGAGGCATCACACACACCACAGAAAAGATAAAAATAATATTGGAACTCCTAATATTAATTTGTATAATTATCAAGATCGATGAATCACTTTCCTATTGACATTGTTATTTTCCACAAATAAACATGATCACAATTAGACACATATAATTAAATATGAATTTAGAACCAGCGTCATAAAACGATGTACCGATTTGGCTCCTCACTCATCTACCGATAAGCCACCGATAAGGGCAGATAGATACTTCTCGTAATGGTGTCTTGTCTCACTGATAAGATAAACGTAATGAATCTCTGTGTATTGTATTTTCTTGTTGTGTTCACGTGTATTTATTTACAAACTACCGAATACTTAGGGCCACCATTTTGGAGACAGCATCTGGATGGAATAGTGGTCACTAGTTTTGGACTTCTTATCTCTATTCAACAAGTGGGTACACAGAAGATCAGGCGTAGACGCAGTAGAACTACACTTTTTCAAGAAAAGAGTGAAGTGAGAAAAAAGTGAGAAGAATGGATTCCGACCCTCTTCTATGGTCCTGCTTTTATCGGACTCGAACTGATTAGAACGGCACACCGGCTTGGCTTATCAGTTCCCCAGGGTTAGATAGCCTCGGGGATATCCCTCACGCCCCGGCTGATCCAGGTACATCGACGAATTTCATACTCTTCAAAGAAACTCCAAGCATAGTTGCATAACAGTCACCTTTATTCAAACACCTATAGCTAACCTAATCATTTTCTAGCCCGATTCTAATTACTATGTAAGTAATTTCTACCGATAACAGGCCGATAGCTAGTTGTAAAACAAATGCACGACTTACATCACGAGCTGCTTTGTCTTGGCGATAGAGTGAGGGAGATAAGACACGTAAACGAACATACGGTTTCATTTAGCTTTCAATATTATAATATTGTGTTGGAGTTCTTTGAAACTCTTGTGGACTAGACTTGTAGTGATACTTGTAATACTTTTTTTAATTTACCCAACCTCTGAAACCTTTACCCAACATTTGTGGGTAGCCGACCACAACAACGTTGTGGTCGGCTTTCCAGTCTAACTGTGATGCGGCTGAACTTCGATATTTTCCGTGATGCGACTGCCATCTGACTTCCACAACCAATGGTTTCATAACCAATGGTGATATCGAAGTTCCAAGTTAGGCTGGTTGGACTTTTGTGGGCTCCAACTAACCGTAACGACTGCCATAGATATTTATTTGGCAATCGGGACCGACGGCTTAACGTGCTCTCCAAGGCACGACTACAAACAAGCCTGTTTACTCATTATTTTCATTTTGATTTAACTTTAGACCTATTATGGTAGCGACTGCAGCCAGTTCCAACTCCTAGAAGAAAGCTGACGCTGGATATCGTCCGATAATAAGGCTTGAGCACTAAAGATCTTACTGGCACGCCATATACCTAAATGTATTGCTGATGGAAGTAGGACATGACGGTATCCCCCATCCTAATTGAGCAGTCCGACTGTGGAAGTACCTCCGCCCTACAGAAAACCGCGATTAATAACCTTGTGTTGTATTTCTGGCGGTGAGTAGGGTAGCCAGAGCTCACTGGAGAGGTTTTGTTTTGTCCAAAGACCATGATTTTTTTTTTATCTATGGCACGTCAATTTGTCTTCACCTCGCCTGATGTTAAGCTGAAGGCAAAGTCTCATGAAAGAGGGTCACCATTGCAAACCCGTTAAGTGCTACAATGGTGGCGCTCAGCTTGACGGCCTCATGAGATGCTTTTTCACGCCCCGCTTAAAGGACCCGGGACTGTAGGAGGAAGGAAACACGTGCGCCGGCAAGGAATTCCAGGACTTAATGGTGCGGCCGAGAAAAGACTCACCGAACCGCTTGCATGAAACTTTGCATTGTTCTTTTTGAGCTTATAACAAACATACACACACACATAAATACAATTTTTTCCTCTTTATAATATTAGTGTAGATATAGACGAATAGTAAGTTCACTCTCACACATGTGAGCGAAGTCATGTAGCTACCCATCCATATGGGTCAATATCAACAATACGTATTTTTTGTCAATTTTGGTGGCGGAATTTATTCTTTGGCTTTTGTAAAAAATAAGGACGCAGTTTAAAAATAGACAGTCAAAGTTAGAAGAATCTGTAAGAGGGCTTCAAATCTATCAATAACTTTTTGAAATAATTCAGTTTTAAGTTCAGGGTGGCACCAAAATTTAAAATCACCCACCAAACTTGAAAATCAGTGGAAACAAAATTTAATTTCTTTCACAAACCTCAATCTCGCCTACTCAAACCCACAGATTCTTAGGAGTTTAGCAGTATATAATTCTAAGGTTAATAAAACTCCATTGTGAAAAAATATTTTTCATTTTATGTAATCACAAAAACCAAAATTCTTTTTATTGCAAACAAAATTAGGTAAAAACTAAGAAAACCAATATGATTAAATATAAAAATATTTTAAATATTGGATTTTAACCCTTTAACTGGTAGAGGACATTTAACTGATGAGCGACATCATACGCGACTTTTTGCTGGTCGAATCTATCGACTCCACCCATTTGCTTTGAGTATTCTAAAACAGAGCGTGGACAGGAAAAGGATCTTTACTACCATCCTTTTGTGTTCGGTGTCAAATAGCCTCCTCTTTTGGGTGTTTCGCCTTTCGGCTGTACTCAAAATGGTCACTAATATTGCGTCCTTCCAGATGACAAACCCCACATTGTTCTGAACTCGCCATTTGTATTGCCCTTTTTCAAGTTGTTTCAGTTTTGTACTCTGCCTTTTCATGATTTCTTCACTATTTCCTACACCTGTAGCTTTATTTACTAAAACAGGGATTCCCAATCTATCTTTTCTCGCAGTTGCTGTGCTATACCGGTTGATTTTATAGTGGATTTGGAAAAAAAGATTTTGGCCACAATTTCGATAGTAAAATCGTAAGGAAGTCCTAATTTGGCGAAAAAAACTTTTTTTTTACACGTCCCATACATTTTTCTGTTCACCTGCACATTATTGCCATACATAAAGTATTTTTTTTCTTTTCAAAATTAAAACTTTCAGTCGATTTTGCTACCGAAACTGTGAGTGAAACAAAATATTCTTTTTCCAAAACCACTATAAAATCACCGTGTATATATCATGGTCGTACAAATACTGAAGAAGATCATAACTACTGAAAAAGTTGTGCTGAGTTACCATCATCCATAAGTGATTGGGCTAGAGTTTTTACCACACCACTTCCCAGACCAGTTTGCACGGTGTCACCTTTGCCAGTATAAACCTAGAACTGAAATAAATAACCACTCCTGCTATCTGCTCTAGCCCAAATTTTGCGGCCCTTGAATTTCACCATTGATTCATCAATGGACTGAAATTTGTATTTTTCACATTATTTTGACATCTCTTGTTGATTTGATCAAGTAGTGGGCGAATTTTATAAAGATTGTCGTAACCTATTGATATTTGTGTATCCCCATTTGTATTAGCATTCCAAGATAAGCCTTCAGTACATTTTTAGTAATTTCGGTATAGTTTCTTATATTTGATTGTCTTGCAAAAAAGTTCGTTTGAACTAGCAGGTTTTCAATAACATCACTATCAAAAAATGATTCAAAATAAGCAATTGGTCTTGATCTACTTGGAAAATGAATCTGCGATTGAAGTGAGTTTTCATCATAGGAGCGCACATTTAAGTCATTTGTCCAGTCATTCTTTTTCCAGTCTATTTCATCTTCATCAGAATTGGGTTCTTCCAAAAACAAAAGGGAGGGTGCAGTGGTGACACGCGATGTAGAATCAAGAGGTGCGGTAGTGACATGAGTTGTAGAATCAAGAGGTGGTGCGGTGGTGATACGAGATGTAGAAGCTAGAGGTTGAGCAATGGCAGCGCTAGATGTTAAAGCACGAAGTACTCTGACTCTTCCTTCTACTTGTATTTCATTTTCTTGACAATCTGTTGCATTCTCAATCTCCATAGTCCTGTTGTTGCTCTCTGTATCGGTTTCGTTTTCACTATCATATTCAACATCTTCTTACCATTCATCCGTTGCTTGTTCTGGCCCAGGCTTTCCACGTCTTCTCCTTCTAGTATATTTATTAACTATTGGTTCCATAATAACGACACGATCTCATCATCGTGTAAAGATACGACGTCGTTCATTGTCGGACGACATGATTGTGGTTGTTGGATAACACGCCCGTGTTGTCCAGCGATGAACGAGACGTCGTACTGTTGTACAATGATGAAGTCATGTCGTTATGTTGGAACCAGACCCTAACTGGTATATAATAGAGTACTTTTAAATATTTTGGTGGCAAATTTTAAATTTTGGTGGCGAAAAACGCCACCAAAACCACCAAAATTGAGCCACCAACATTGAGACCAGGCGTAAAATAAATCTTTAAAAATAGAGGGTTTAAGTTACAATTAAAATAATAACACGGATGTATGTGTAACCTAAATCACTACCTATAATGTGTACTTAACTAGTAAAACACTTTGTATTCAAGAGCAAATCGTTCCACCAAATATTGAACAATTCTTGTCCCCCTTCCCACGTAAAATGTTCCTTACCTTTTTGGCAGGAAATCACAATACTAAATACATAATTGTCACACACGAGTGCGGGCGCACGAATGAGGGATGAGAAGTAAATAGGTCGCAACGATCTCACACGCACGTAACTTTGATTTATAGTTAATTGAAAAAGTGATACTAAAATTTAGATTTTTGGTTGGACAAACTTTGATTCGGTTATCCAGCGCTTTTAAATAATAATTTCTCATATGTTTAAATTGTTTTAAGATAATGTGTTTTGTACATATAGATACGAAATATTTTTTTTTTAATAAACCTTAGGGTTTTGGTTTAGTGAATGCATTTATGTAAAAAAAGGGAGACGGGACAAGCCACCAAACTTGAATTTTGAAGTGATTATTTTTATTCCTTAATTACTATTATACATTTATAATAAAAAAATGTTGCCCCAAGTAGACCAAGTTACACAGATCACATTAAAAAAATAAAAAGAAAAATTTTGTCATTTTACACCGCAATTACCAGTGAAGACATGTAATATTTGCCGCTGGGATATTCACCCATATCACAACATGGGCCGTGTACGTGTGCCATATCTGATTATCGTGGAGAAGTTTATCTCAGTTCAAGGGTTATCAGAACCACAGATTAACAGTTAAGGGTCGATTGTGCGTATTCGGAATCCACAATGATCTTTTTTATAGTCTGTACGATCGTAAATAACAACCAATAAGGCTATAAAAAGCTCGTATGATAATAGATATTATCGAAGATATCGGAATACATATCGGATAGGCTCTGGGTTGGCGG
The DNA here is from genome assembly GCA_963691645.1 of Pelosia muscerda. Lineage (NCBI taxonomy): Eukaryota > Metazoa > Arthropoda > Insecta > Lepidoptera > Erebidae > Pelosia > Pelosia muscerda. Next base: position 2,891,538 of record OY829100.1, read on the forward strand.
TAGTGGACTGTTTCGCAGGAGGCACAGGTTCGATTCCCGCTCACTCACTCCTATATCCCCGAAGGGTAGAGGTGCTAAGCACCCACATTTCGCCAGTTTCGCATATTTAGATTCCAATGTAATACGTGGTGTGCCTATTGCCATTAAGTGCTTATAAACCTGCGATAAATACACACATAACTTCGAAAAGCATTGAAAATTAATTGGTGTGTGTAAAACCTGAGATCGAACCCGAGACCTCGTCTCAGCAGTCCATTACCCATTCCACTAGGCTACCATCGTAGGCATCGTAGGCAAATATTTGTATGCAATGAATATGGCTATTAGCACTAGTTTGGTCGTGCCTCGGAGACCACGTTAAGCCGTCAGTCCTGGTTACCATACGAACATCTATGACAGTCGTTACGGGTAGTTGCAGCCTTCAAAAGTCCGATTAGCCTAACTACAGAACTTCGATATGGCCAATTTGGTTGTGGAGGTCCGATAGGTTGGTATTTATTGTAGTCTATAAACGTTTCGATCATCAGAGGAGTGATTTATACCGTAAAGCTGGTAACACTAAGAAATAGATTGTAAACAACATGTTTGAAACATAACTAGTTCACGATTTATCAAAACTTCTAGAAGATCTATCAGAACACAATCACTTGTTTTATACATGTATTGAGACTGTCTTAAACAAGTTGTAAACAAGTTAAAAATATATTTATGTTTACATAGAAGTTTACGACATATTGCTACTTGTCAAATACATGTATCAAACCTTGGTGTAAACAAAAGGCTGATTCCCGTAATAAAACTGTTTCATAATTCAGTCTCGATCTAATTTCAATCTACCTCATGTCAAAAACTGTATTCATTTTCATTGTATTAATCCTACTATCCTACTATATAATATTATAAAGGCGAAAGTTTGTTTGGATGGATGGATGGATGTTTGTTCCTCTTTCACGCATAAACGGCTGGACTGATTTGGTTGAAATTTGGTACAGGGGTAGATTAGAACCTGGAATAACACATAGGCTACTTTTTATCCCGGGAAAAGGTTCCCAAGGGTAGCGGGAACGGGAACAAAATTCCACGCGGGCGAAGCCGTGGGCATCAGCTAGTTTTCAATAAAGATAGATAGATGAAAACTAAACTCTTCATTATGTAAGTTACGTTACATGTAATGTAAGTTACAGTTGTTCTAATGTACAATGGGCCTTATCGCTGGAAGCGATCTCTTCCTGGCAACCTTAAGATTTTTAGTTTTTTCTTTTCGTGCGAAAAATCCCCATGGATGCCAGAGCCGGTTGGGGAGGTTATGTCGGACTCGAACCGACTGGACAATAGCGTGTCATAAAGTGTAGTTATATTGAAATCGTGGGTAATGCAGAAATACGTCGTTTTCATCCTTACCATTCATATGACATAAACTGCTGAAAATAGCCTCTAATCAGACCTTTTGGACGCGATCTGCATTCAACGAGTACCCACAACTTTGACCATGTCGTCCGTCCATCTCGCATGGGCCGTCCCACGCCTCATCTACCAGTACATGGTCTCCATTCGAGAACCTTTCGGCTCCAACGGCCATCTGTTCTTGCTATATGTCCCCCCCACTGCTACTTCAGCTTGCTAATCTTATTCAAAATACCCGTGTGAAACCAGGCCGTTAGTATCACTACATAGTATAAAACAAAGTCGCTTTCTCTGTCCCTATATCCCTATATATGCTTAAATGTAGAAAACTACGCAACGGATTTTGATGCGGTTTTTTTAATAGATTTTTTTAATAGATTTTTTAATAGATTGGAGAGGAAGGTTTATATGTATAACTAGCCTATTATCTAGTTATCGCGACCTAAGCGCCATCTGCGCAACTTAAATTCTATATTACTAATCATAACTCTGGTTCTACTTAACCGATTGCAATCAAACAAACGTTAGATTTTAAGTTGGACCAAACCCCTTCAAACAGAAAACCACATCGAAAGCCATTCAGTAGTTTTTGCGTCCATCGCGGACAAACATAAACTTTTTACAATTATTTAATAGTATAGATAGATACAACCAACTGGTGTGAAGTAGAAGTGAAAAATGTTGACGCAGACGAAGTTGTGCGGGTCAGCTAGTATTATAATAATATACAAATATATAGGTACTAACACAGTGAAGATTACACAAGCATTATCGTACATAGAACGGCACAAATCAGCGACCGTTGACACACCAGATGCCGAGTTATCATCACTGATACGTTGGCGGATGCTGCCGATAACGATACTACTCATTATTTTATTTTTTAAATTTCGATGTTGATAAGAGACAGAAATAGCAATAGCTCGAGTGCGAAAGAGACAGGTGATGCGTGATGGACGCATGTACCGATATCATTACGATTATTATCATTGGAAAGTAAATTAATTGTTGGCGGATCTTTTCTTGTTTTCTTGGTTTGATAAATACTTGGACGAGATCTATTAATGTTATAGATAAAATTGTACAAGTAATGGTGTGGTAATAAATAATAATCGTTAAAAATAATTGTTGTAACACAAATTTCTACCTAATATTTACTTATAACCTGTTATAACTACTTAAAAATCATTGAAATATCGAAAAATAAATCGTTGTTGGGAGTTTATTCTTTGATGCTATAATATGTTGCTTTGTCCTATATGTTACAGTTAAAACGCTTTCTCAAAGGAGCGTTTACCTAGTCAGAACTAGTTCTTTAATGCGTTTGTAAAAACTAGAATTACCTATTAACTAATGCTCAGAATTATCAGTTAAAACTAATTCCTACTAAAAAAATTAGATATGAAAAAATGGCGATCAGTCATAGACTAAAATAATGAGGTTATTTTTTGATTTGTCGCGGATAGCGTTTTAACCATATACAAAATTGGGAATTCAAAGATTTTAAGAGAAAACAGAAGTTAATCAGTTAAGTAAAAGATTTTTTTGTTAAAAAATTTAAATTTTCAGTTAATTATTGAAGAAGTAGGTATATTAATAATTTATTATACTATTGAACCAACCACCATCTTATTATGTACATTTTTTTTAAGAACAAAGCAACTCAACCAAAAAAATTCTAATAAAAATCTGTAGCTTACTTGTCAATAATAGCAAAGAAAACTCAGTTTCATTACAGGTGTCATTATGTACCTAATTGCAGTGAAATTAGAGCCACTTTATGAGAAAGTCTGTTGAAATGATAATTGTCCCAACTACAGAGATACTGGGCAGTATTCTAATCAGTTAAACGTTGTAAATACGGACTCAATTTTTATCTTAACAATGCATTATCATAGCCTACAACTGTTGGGGAAACAACGAGATTTTGCTAAATGTGAACTTTGGTTATATATTTCTTCGTGAGCCTGATCCAAGATCTGAGCTCATTATATAGGAAACCTTAATTTAAAAAAAGAAAGTAACTACCTACTGAACTATTTTTTTTTTCTATGGTCCCGGGTTCTTTAAGCGGGGCGTGAAAAAGCATCTGATGAGGCCGTCAAGCTGAGCGCCACCAATGCAATACTGTACATGTTTCTAATGGTGACCCTCTTTCCTGAGACTTTGCCCTCAGCGTACCTACCATCAGGAGAGGTGAAGTCAAATTGACGTACCACAAATAAAAATAAAAAAACTGTTCTAAATATCAAGATACAACGTCATGCTCTTAACAGGGTCAAGTCAGAGTTTTTACAAGTGGAAAAAAAAAGATAAATACTTCTTAATTTTCAACATTGTAGGTTTAAATAAAACATTTAATGAATGGATCGTTTGTCATCCCATCCTTATCAGCTTATCAGTAACACAGCACACTGTATGTTTGTTTATCAGACGATCGCGATGTATCAAGTACTTGATGTCGACATTAATATTATTTAATATAATTACTGATGATAACACTGTGTACCATCATTTTAAATTGCTGGACCCTTTCTTACAGGATTGCATGTAAAGGAATGTCTGTTTTCAGGAGTCTATTATCATCATTCATGCGTTAGGCACCTCAGAGTTCGGGGTTCACTTTTGATTTTTTTTTCTGTTCACCCATGATAGTAAGTAAGTAAGTAAGTAAATTCATTTATTGCAAAAAACATGGTCAGGTTTACATTCATATAATGATGTATCTACGGATGATCTTATAAGATATTTTCGCATGCAACATTATCTACCAAATCAAAGTATATAAGCGTTTTTTGACAATTATTATGCCCAAGAAATTCAATAAATATGAAAAATTAAGGCAACCGTAAAGATAAAATTAGTAAAAATCAAAATTTCGAATTTACATATTGAGACCAAGAATTTACATATTATTGAATAAACATGAAAAATAAGGTAAAATTGACAAAAGTTAACATAAGTCAAAATCGAAATGTCAAAATTAGAAAATATGTCATAAATGTTAGGAACAGTCGACAAGATTAGATTATCATAACAAGCAATAGTACCTATTGGCACGTATGTCATCTTCCACGACGCCAAGCCAGCACCTCGTCGGTCTACCCCTCCTTCCGGGGCCAGGGTATGAGGCATGTTGTCCATGAAGCCAGGTGGTCTCCGTAAATCACCTTATAGGTATCAATTAACCAACCAATTAACCTCACCATCCACTGTTGGACATAGGTTTAATATTCGGAGACTTTGGCCTACTGTTTCCACGCTGCTTATTTCAAGCACACGGCCCACCTGATGGAAAGCGATCACCTTGGCCTATGGACGTTTGCAACACCAGGGGCGTCACACTCGTGGTCTGCTAAAACACACATCGTACCTCTAGATGGTACCACTTGGCTCGGTTGCGCGGGCGCAGTTATAGCGAATAATTTCCTCAGATTTTCTAGTGTTCGTACTAAGTAAAAATAGATAGTCATCTAGCTCACAGTTCATTTGAAAGTCAAAATGGTTGATCGGAGGATCGGCATCAGATTTCGGTGTCGGCTAATATTCGTGCCTTATCGCTGAGTAATGGCGGGCGGGATGCGCCCGCGCAGATAAAAACATTCTCACGTCCCTCGCGATTCGCTATCGGCGCCAGTTAATACGATCGTAGACGGAGATCGGGGTTTGAAAATAATTAGAAAAACAAACTTGGAACAATGGTGGAAAATTATTCAGGAATCTGATATACCTAAAACAACACAAGTTACAAGTACCTACTAGAAAAAGATTAGATACTTACTGTGGTCTTTATGGGTATAGCTCTTTATTTTTATATATTTAGATCGTCAAATTGACTGCACCGCGCCTAATGGCAAGCACGGGTACTGTTCAAAGCATTGTGGCCACCTTTACAAGAGCTATCCCTGAAAAGACGGTCCCCAGATTGATAGTTGCCTTTTCACACCCTGCTTAGAGGACGGGAGACTGTAGGAAAAAGGAAACGCGTGTGCTGACAAAGATTTCCAGGACTATGGTGGACAGAAAAACAAGTCAACGAACCGCTTAATTCTTGATGGAATTGTTTGTACCATAGTGGGTGACATCTAAGCCCTATACGCTGTACCTCAAGCCTCCTGGCTTGAGGTAGCCAGTCACTCCAGTAAAAGATAAATAATTCAATACCCGATTGCATGCACATGAGGCGATTGACCCCCTAACACCGAGATCAAGCCTGCACCTTCGTCGCATACGTCATTCAATAGGAGAAATTGATAAAATCTTTATATAAGCCAGAATAAGTACTTCATCCACCGCCGTAGCCTAGTGGTATGGCTAATGGACTGCTGAGGTGAGGCCTCGGCTTTGATCCCAGGTTTTACCATGGCACACACCAATGACTTTTCGATGCTTTACGAAGTTATGTGTGTATTTATCGCAGGTTTATAAGTGCTCGCCACCTCATTGGGACCAAAAACATAAACTAGCAAAATGTGGGTGCCAGCACCAGACCTCTGTCTACGCATTCGGGGATATAGGCGTGAGTTTATATTTATGTTTATGTTGTGTTAATGAACCTAATACTATACCCGGAAGAATAGAATTTAGACCATCCCATCTCTTCTCATGTGGTGTCGTTCAAGGCGACTAAATGCTGCTTAATATCAGACAGCCCAGACTCAGCCTTAGATGCAAGGTTCGAGTTGACAATAGTGCACGGAATACGGCAATAGACTCGGTTTACCCCTATTACGTGGGTACTTATGTAGGTACTTCCCCTTAAAACTACCAATCCAAAAAACTGAGGCGTTTTTATGTCAACCAACGAAACCCAAATATGATATCACCATGTAGACACAGATAATCGCTACCAACACATGTAATGAGTGTAAAAGATTGCTGTCCACGTTACATTATCAGGATAGCGTGATGATAACGCTGTTATCAGCAGATCGCTTGCTACTGATGTACTGATAAGCATTTACAACGTTTACAAATCAATACGAAAATAGGTGTGTGTATGTGAGGGTCCTCAATGATAACTTGTTTAGTCTCCTGGTAATAGAACGGTATCTCCCGTCCTAATTGAGCAGTCCAACTAGGGAAGTACCTCCGCTTCTCAGAATACCGCGGCTAATAATAGCCTTGTGTTGTGTTCCCGGCGGTAAGTAGGGTAGCGAGGTTGACGCTGCTCTGTGGTGGAATGTAACCGTGCGTTGTCTTTTGCACTGAGAGCACAGGAACTCTCTTAATCTATAAACATTTCCCCTCTTTCGCCCTCCCCACTCTGCCCTCTACAGTAGGCAGTACGAGTGTGACGCCCCTGGTGTTGCAAACGTCCATAGGTCACACTACCCACTTTCCATGCCGTGTGCTTGTCTGCCATCTAAATGGTATAAAAATGTTTCCAATCATTAAATCAATTAGCCTATTGCAACCCTCTTCTGGATATATCTAAGCTTCTCCCATTGCTTAAGATTCCTACGTATCTAGTCTGTTCCAGCCGCCATTTTCAGGTTATCGGTTCATCTGGCTACGGAACGTCCTACCTTCCATTTACCTTCTTTCTTCACTAATTGCAGCTGAAAATCAGCGTTGGGTGCAACCCAACTTTATGCTGAGCTGTAACTCTTTGACAATCTCATTTGAATAAAATAAATATGTAAAAGTGTAAAGGTATGTCTATAAAGGTTTGAAATTGAATATATAAGTCGATAAATTGTAACTAAGTAATTGAGGTTGTTAATAAACATTTTTCTTTCTTTTTTTCTTTCTTTCTTTCTAATTTATATTACATTTACCATTTATACTAGAGACTGGCCAAATCGCGGCGATTCAGCTGCAGACTGAAGCCATTTTAAGAAAAAAAAGCAAGAAGAATCTTTCGCGCGTTTTGTTTTCTGATTACAACGCCATCTCGTGACAGGATACGTTAAAAGAAACAAACAAAATGTACGTCTTCATCCCACGTGTGTACACATACAAGACATAAATCGCCTTTAATTGATAACATCTCGCTGTTTATCAAACTGATGGTTCATAAATTAAACTGTATCTACTTCGCGATCTGATCCATTGTGTAAAATAGTGTTTGATCAAAATTGTGACTGGTGTGTTTTAAATAATATATACCTATACTTAATATTAAACAATTGGTACAGTCGACAAGAGAAACGGTTGCACGTTCATGTAATATCACTACATAGTATAAAATAAAGTCGCGTTTTCTGTGCCTATTTTTCTTGTCCCTTTGTATGTTTAAATCTTTGTTGTTCAAAAACGGGGTGACGCGGACGAAGTCGCGCGGGTCAGCTAGTATAGGTATAAAGGTTTAATTTGTTGATTGTACATAACTCATTAATACATGTGCTTTTCACAAGACTAACGAAAAAGGTGTATAAGGCGAGTGTGGAGGCCACCGTCGGAAGGGGAAGACCTAATCGCACATACCTGGACCAAATCGAGGAAGTGTTAGAAAAGGGACAGGTCAGGAGTACCTTAAACCGATGAGCATGCATGAAGAAGGTAATAAGAGCGAAGAATAAAACGAGAGTAGTTGTAGTAGGTATGTCAGGATCGTAGAAAATGGAGATCCGTGATCTCTGCCTACCCCTATGGAAAACAGGCGTGATTTATGTATGTATGTATGTACAAATAATTCGCTAGAATAAATGAAATTAGAAATCACAGCGCTACAAACGCCATCTAGTAGCATATCATACATTTACATTATAAACTAAATAACTTTATCACTTATATTATGTACCGCGGTAGCCTAGTGGTATGGGTAATGGACTGCTGAGACGAGGTCTCGGGTTCGATCTCAGGTTTACCATGGCACACACCAATGACTTTTCGATGCTTTTCGAAGTTATGTGTGTATTTATACACACACATAACTTCGAAAAGCATCGAAAAGTCATTGGTGTGCATAAATACACACATAATCGCACATCATCGCACACACATAATCGCAGGCTTATAAGTGCCCGGTTAATGGCAATAGGCTCGCCACCTATTACATTGGGACCTAAACATAAACTGGCGAAATGTGGGAGCTAGCACCTCTGCCTAACCCTTCGGTGATAAAGGCGTGAGTTTATGAGTTTATGTTATGTTATCACTAACTTATGATTTTAATCACTACCATCTAATCTTACCTTCAAATATTCTTCGACCGTAAAACAAGTCTTCTTTCCTCTTCATTTTTTAAATAAACCATTAAACACTATACGATAACCATTAAATCACCATAGCCCGGAATTTCTAAGTCAGTAATAAAGGTAAAAATTATAAATCTCCATGTAGATATCGATAAGAATCCTTATCTAAATGTCTATCTGGAAATGATCGATCAAATACTATCGATATAGATACAGGGGCTCAGCGATTACTAGATACAGATCAGGGTACACGAATAGTAAAGTATTGTGGGTGGGTACAGGGAGAGGGCATTCTTAAAGAGGGACTTAGAGACAAAAATATGAACTATACAGAAAATTTTGAAAAACATTTAGTATGCTGATGGTTCCCCCTATTAGGGAAAAGTCGTGGTTTCAAATCTCGTCGAAGCATTTACTTTTTCCTATAAAAACATTTGAAAAATATGATCGTTCATAAAAATTGAATATGATAAAGGTTGTTCGTTGTAGGTAGAAAGTTAAAGATGCAAACTCAAGTTCACACAGCGAGTAAAGCAAATAATTTCGTTTATTCTATTTAAGCACATAAAAAAGCACCTAATTGTGTTTGTCAAAAATATTATGATATAATATAAATAAAATGTGGGTGCGAGCAACTCCTTCCCTTCGGGGATATAGGCGTGAGTTTATGTTATGTTATGTTATAAATAAAATAAACTAAATAAATAATTTCAAGTAGGTAATGGATTTGTAGTATTTTCAGATAGTTCAGATGGATGATGATGGCTCCCCCAGATTAAGGCTGTTACAAATTCAAATCTTCTAATTTAATTTAATATTTCGTATATTTACTGCTTCTTAGTACGTTAAAAAATCCGTCTAATCCCACCTGTTCTGTTGAGTAGTTCTGTTGGCAGAACTACTGGTAATTTTTTTCCCAATAGTTCTGTCCACAGAACAAATGGGAAAGCAATTCCCACCTGTTCTGTTAAGTAGTTCTGTTGACAAAACTACTATTATTTTATACTTGAGGTGATCAAAAAAAAAATTCACACCTTGAGGGGAACAAAAAAAAAGTACGTTTAAAAAAACTGAAATTTACTTGACGACTGGTCTATTTCGCAAGAAAAGATAATATAGCCTGTATCAATCGAGTTGACGTCAGAATTATAACGTACCCCCGCACATCTTACCTAAATATGTTCAGGAGTCCCGGTATTGCGATATTACAATTTAAATACTTTAAATTAACCAATGTAAGTACTAGTCTAGAATTCTGTAATTACTATTTTATCATTCGCACCTTAAAGCGGTAAAATACTAAAAACGTATGTAAACATTGAGTTATACAAACATTGTAAGTAATATATGCATTTATTATAAAATATATTTAAATCCAAATATAAATACAAGTAATACATATCAAAATTGATACAAATATTGACAGAATACATCAGTGATTATGTCGTGCCGAATACCCCACCCCGTATCATTCCCGGCGCAAAGATTGGACCCAGAATGCTGGGTAAAACGAAGTACACGTCAGCAATTAATATTAATATCCCTAAAATGCGTAATTCCTGTTGCATTGGTTGTTAACATATTTCCTGGTTTTCATTAAGAGTTGAATAAAATCACAGTGTATTTTGAAGCTATAGGATTTTACTAAACAAATCTAAACAACAATTGTCCACTATTCAATTTGCCGGACTATTTACAATGTTTCTCCTTCAATCCTCCAAAACCCAATAAACATAACCATGTTCATCTAAAATCTTTTTTTTTTTTTTTTTTTATCTATGGCACGTCAATTTGACTTCACCTCGCCTGATGTTGAGCTGAAGGCAAAGTTCCATGAAAGAGGGTCACCATTGTAAACACGTTCAGTGCTACAATGGTGGCGTTCAGCTTGACGGCCTCATCAGATGCTTTTTCACGCCCCGCTTAAAGGACCCGGGACTGTAGGAAGAAGGAAACACGTGCGCCGGCAAGGAATTCCAGGACTTAATGGTACGGCAGAGAAAAGACTCACCGAACCGCTTGGTTCTTGATGGAATACTCTGTACCGTATGCGAGTGACACCTAAGCCCTGCACGCGTTGTCCTGTGTAGGAAAGGGGAGGGTGGGATTAATTGGAAGAGCTCATCAGAACATTCACCATGGTAGAGACGGTAAAATACTGCCAAGGACGCAACATCTCTACGCATCTGCAAAGGCTCGAGGGACTTTGTGACCTCAGGACTCCCAATAATGCGGACCGCACGTCGCTGCAACCTGTCGAGAGCATCTAATAAGTACTTTGCGGAGCCATCCCAGAGATGCGAGCAGTATTCCACGCAGGAGCGAATTTGTGTCTTATAAAGAAGACACCGCTGCTCCGGCGTGAAAAAACGTCTCACTCTGTTCAGGACTCCGAGTTTACGCGAAGCTGTTTTGATGATGCTCTCGATATAGTTCTTGTTGTTCAGTTTGCAGCGCACGTCCATACCGAGTATATTGAGGTTATCCTGTAATGGCAGTGGTGTGCTCTGAAGAGTGGGAGGAGGAAGGAAAGGAGATGTCTTTGCTGAAAACGCGCATGCCTGCGTCTTCTTGGCATTGAACTCGACCAGGTTCTCAGATCCCCATTGGGAAACGTGATTGAGGATCCGGTCAAGCCCAGTGACAAGAAGTCGCCTCTTTTCCGCTATATCGGACTGCTTGGCCGCAGAATGTCCGTGGTAGCTCCTGTGTACAGTGCTATCGTCTGCATAGCAGTGGATGCTGCCGGTGGACAGCATGTCATTGATATGCAGAAGAAAGAGAGTGGGTGATAAGACGGACCCCTGCGGCACACCAGCATTTACCTGCAGGAACTCCGATGCTCGTCCATTACAGAGAACGCGAATACGGCGCCCCTGCAGGAAGCTAGCAACCCAATTGCACAGTCTGAGAGGCAGACCGAAGGCTGGTAGTTTGGAAAGAAGCGATTTGTGCCAGACTCTATCGAACGCTTTGGCGATGTCTAGGCTAATAGCCAGTGACTCACCATGCTTGTCCATAGCCTCACCACAAAGATGGGTAACATACGCCAGAAGATCACCCGTTGACCGTTTCGGCCTGAAACCATATTGTCGGTCATTAATTAGGGAGTGATCCTCTAGGTGACGCATGAGCTGTGTGTTGATAACACGGAGGACCGAACAATATAGATGACGGAGATGTAACAGTTAGATTTCTCTATACAAAAATGCGTGGCCAGTTGCGGGTGTGAAGGGAGACGCGCGGGGACATGTAATCACACCCCTCCACCCGCGTGTTTGTACCCCTCTGTTTAAACCCCTCCTACTTTCAAGAAATCCATCTACCAGAACATAGCGAAACTGGAAACAAACGTGACATGCAATTTTCATTGTAGTTTGACTACTGGCCACTAAGCGCTACGTAGAGAATGTTTATTTCCTTAAACTTATCTCGGAGGAAGATTCTTGGGCCCAAATTATAAATTACTCGCTCAGCCCATTTTTGAAAAATAAATATTGCATTTAGAAGTAAATATAGAAGTGGTCTCGCTATAATAATAAACAACACTTATTTTAAATAGGGGTATTGTTTTTGAAAATTGGAACATCTGTTGGTATAAGGGCAAATCATTTAGTTTCTCTACATGGTTTAGTCATAGCCCGGTAGATGGCCTAGTTAACTTTATTTAAAATTTGAAATTTCAGTTAAATGAACTATTTATAAATAAAACGACATTTTTGAAATCATTAATGAACTAAGACAAAATGATTGTTGTGAAAATTTCACAGTACGCATTGAGTATTATTACAACTACGATACATGAAAGACAAGATTACTTACATCTATTCTCCACTAGATGGTTCTATTAGGGTATTTTTTTTATAAAAATTAAAATATAAATCCAGGGGACTTACAGATGAAATGTTACACCATCAGTATGTTTAGACAGTTTTCCTGTACAATTTTTACACCCTGACACCACACACTTCATGACGGAAGACAATGAAAACTATTTTATTCTGCAATTTTTTTAAGAAAAATGACATCCGTACCCAATGCCGTGACACTAGAACTGATGAGTGACGTCAGAGCCTAAACTTCGTCCCTTTCTAACATTATCTCGCCCGTTCGACACGATTGAATTCTTATGACTCAATTGCCTTTGCAACAACTCCGCTTACTTCAATTCTCCATGGTTGATAAGGTGCTCGAAGACCTTGCACAGCACTGAGGTGACGGCTATGGGCCGATAGTTGGCTGGGTCTGAGCGATCTCCCTTCTTGGGAATCGGCTGTACATTCGCCTCTTTCCACGCCGTCGGCACTGTACCCGAAATGTAAGAAAGTCGGTACAGCCGCGTGAGTATTGGAGACAACTCCGCTGCACATTTTTGAAGAACCACCGCTGGTATACCATCCGGACCACTGGCTTTCCAGACATCGAGTGACTGCAGTACTGCTCGGACATCGCGTTGCCTGATACGAATATCAGGCATTGCGTGGTCACCATTGGGTAGAGTCGGTGGCTGCATACCACAGTCGTCGATTCGGGAGTTGGCCGCAAAGAGATTAACCAGCGAATTTGCTTTCTCTTGCGGCTCATGTGCCAGGGATCCATCAGGGTTACGCAGGGGGGGCAGCGAAGGCTGGCAGAAGTTAGCTTGCACGGCTTTGGCCAGTCGCCAGTAGCCACGGCTGCCCGTGGGATGCGCTACTAGTTCTTGACCAACCCGTGCTATGCGCTGAGCATCTGCTCTGACATAAGCCCTCTTGCAGACCCTAGTGGCTTTGTTGTACGCTGCCTTAAAGTACCCGATGTTGGAAGCGTGCGAAGCGCGCGCCCTTACCCAAGCGCGATACGCAGACTGTTTATGCTGAACAGCCTCTGCGCATTCGCGCCCAAACCAAGGGCGCACTCCGCGGGCACCGGTGACATCAATGTATGGGATATAGTACTCCATACCCAGACTGATCTCACCGATGACAGCAGTTGCACTATCCGATGGGTCCTTACCTTCAAAGCAGCGCTCAACCCACGGGATGGACGCAAAATAGTCACGCAGTCCATCCCAGTCAGCCGACGAGTAGTGCCAGAGACGCCGTTTTCCCTGCACTGGTCGTGAGGGCGCTATGATAGGCACCTTGGAACAGACCAGACAATGGTCGGAGTTGCCCAAAGCGGCTCGCACCGAGACATTGTACTGGTCTGGGTGGCTCGTCAGCTGAAGGTCTAGCAAGGAGGGTGCTAGGCCCGGCCCCCTTGGTATCCTAGTGACCTCGTGTACCAGTTGGGTCAGGCCGTGAGCCAGAGCAAACGCGTGGGCGGCTCGTCAGCTGAAGGTCTAGCAAGGAGGGTGCTAGGCCCGGCCCCCTTGGTATCCTAGTGACCTCGTGTACCAGTTGGGTCAGGCCGTGAGCCAGAGCAAACGCGTGGGCGGCTCTTCCCGCATGGTCTGTTTTGGAGGAGCCCAACCAGATTTCATGGTGGGCGTTAAAGTCCCCCAAAAATACCATTTCAGCGTTTGGAAACCGCTCCTGCGCATCATCTGCCGCCTGACTCAGATATTCAAAGAGTCGAGTTGTCTCGGCATCTCCAGTATGGGAACGGTAAAGGCACACATAGATTTGACTAGTACAGCCATGGTCTACGTGTACCCACAGGACAGAAAAGGATGGGTCCTCAAGGCAGCGCAAACGGCGACAACAAACATCCGCCCTAACAAACACGCATACCCCGGCTTTGGCACGGAATAAAATGAAAATCAATGATTTTTTTTAAATCAATGTTTTTTTTAAATTCACTATATAGACTAGGCTATTCATAGTCTGAGCGTGCGTTATAACTCATCAAAGATTTTTAATAACAAAATTATCTTTTGAAGGATAATTATAATATTTTAGCATCAATTGCCTAAATATAAATTTATTAGGGACCACAGTTTTCCGCCATTCTCTTAGACATATAATACCTATATATACTGCTGTTAGATATAATATATTTCAACCATATACATTAGTTTATCCGCACTAGTTGTGTGTACGCGGACTAATATAATTTGTAATTGATAGATAATAATAATTTATATTATAATCCAATAATCCAATTTGATTTTCAGGTGTACTTGGTCGGTAGCGTAGATAAGGCGGGCTGGTGGCGTCCCTATCTATATTTTTATCGACAGATCGCTATCGGCTGGTGGAGCGATTTTAATCCTCTATCGATAAAAGTTATCGCATGCTTGCTTAATTTATTTTTATCAAGATGATAATATTCGTAGAAAAATTATATTATTATCAAAATCGTAGACAAAAAAAAATTGTATTCAATTATTTTTTTTAGTTAATCTTTAAAATTTTGTTACTTTCTACAGTGGAACAGGCCTATGTCCAGGAGTAGACTGCGATAGAAAAGAATATTTACTAAAAAATTGAAAAGCAATTAGTATGACTACTCAAATCAAATTTCGATTGCCATCGCCCCAAAGATTGAAAAATTGTATTGAAAAATTTCGAATGCTTCAGAGGAGGCCGTGTGTTTTAGCTATCAGAGCGTTCCCTCTGTAGGTACTTAAGAGAAAGATCGTTCACTTTTTCCTTAACTTAAAAAGATTAGGTATACTCTGCAGTAATCTTTGTACAATCATGAACAGTGAGAGAAACAAATGAGAAGATAATCGCAATCGCGGCAACTTCACTCCGTACTCAACTAAATGGTACAGTTAACAACAAAAGTTCCATGTCGGAAGGTTCAAGCGTGTGGTAACAACGAGTGACAAAGACTTAGCCTTAGTTGCATCAACTACCTGTTAAAGTTAGCGTTTACGTCAAATTTAACATTAACAGTAACATTGATTCTAATGGTTTCTGCTAAATTTATCGTTAAAGTTATCTTTTTGATAGAATTTGGCGTTAACAATTATTGACAGTAAGGCTGACCGCATATAGTGATTGATCTATTGCCAAGCACTACCATAATTTACCAGGTACTTTTCCTGATCTAGGTCACTGAAGAACACGATGTTTAAAACGTAGGTAATTTAAATACCTGTAATAAAATTAATATTGACAATAAACTGAAGTTTCCGTGAGTTCTGCAGAACGGAAACTACGCGGTAATTGATTCAAATATGATAAAATATTATTACTAATGCTAGGTTCGAATACAATATATTAAAAACAAACTGTTTACTGTCTGTTTACAATTTATCCTTGTTTGGTACCTACATTTTGCGGTGAACATTATTTTTTATCAAAACAATTGAATTATCTTTATAATAAACAGGAGTTCACCTCTTATAGAATAAATAATTTGTTTCTTTCAAAGAATTCCGGTTGGCAAGAAGAAATACTGTATTAAAAACAAATAATGATTGATTACTAAGTCAGATTCTTTTTATTTCATTTTTTAACTTTCACGTTGCATGATATATGGTTAGCGAAACCCAGGTATTAACGCGATCATATGATATTTTTTTCCGTGGCGTAGCGGTAGTGCACGCGATTGCTACACACGGGGTGCGGGTTCGATCCCCGCTCAGTGCAAAAAGTTGTATGCATGAATATGGCTGTTTGCACTGGTCTGGTCGTGCCTCGGAGAGCACGTTAAGCCGTCGGTCCCGGTTGCCATACAAACATCTATGGCAGTCGTTACGGGTAGTTGGAGCCCTCAAATTTCCAACCAGTCTAACTTGGAACTTCGATATCGCCATTGGTCATTGGACCATTGGTTGTGGAGGTCAGATGGTCAGTCGCTTCACGGAAAATATCAAAGTTCAGCCGCATCACAGTTAGACTGAAAAGCCGACCCCAACTGAGTTGGTAAAAGGTTCATAGAATAATGATGATAAATTCAATAAATAACTTACCTTTTGTTTTGCTTGACGTTTCGGCCATGTTGCACTAGCCTTGGTCACAAGCCTTTTTATCTGTTATGGATTTGTCCTCATACTGTCCAGTTGAAAAAAAACATGGTATTCAGATTCGTTTGGGTTTTATGGTTTTCCTTGATCGGCAGCTAGCGATGTGAACTCACCTTTAAATTTGTCATGACAATAGTAACATTTGAATATTTTAACTTAGTGTTATTTACTCTAAAAAAACTGAATAGGTGGAAAATTTCATGATTTTGTAAAATCCTCTACCTTTTTTTTTATAAAATAGTCAACTCGAATTCCCCTGAGGTACATTAAATACTTTGGTATTACTAAACTCCACCCATGCCGTTCAATTAAGCATTTTTCTTTGTTTTGTTTATTTTGGTTGACAAGGGGGGGTAGGAGAGTCTAAATGATGGTTACGTCATCGGTAGATATTTACTTTTTTACAAGCCATCCTCACATTGTTTATGCTAGAAAACGAAACGATAAATACTGTATCAGTAAAATCTAATTGCAATACTAAATCTGTTATCTTATTTTTCAATTATAATATGACAGTTGTAATATTAAAAAATACATTTTTAAATGAAAAATCTTTACGTAAGAATGGGGGAGGGGATAATAGCTTTGCTTACTTTTGCTCACAAGGAGGATATGGGGGTAAATAATTGTTATAAATCCCTTGATCAAATACTTATACCTCATCACCCCATTGAGTCCCAATTACGAATGTAATGTAGCTATTGCACTTATATTTTGTTTTGATATAATATATGATTGGTAGATTTGAACTTATCCACCTCACGTTGTAACTCGTGCGATCCTCAAAAACAGCCCAAAAACGTATACTGCGCTTATAAACCGCATTTAGAACATATTTTGGGTCCACAACTCATGTCTATAACTATACTTCCAAGTGTTTCAATTCGTAATTATGTATGTATAGAAAAAAAAACACTTTTCCTTCTATCTTTTCATAACCCCAGGTCTTCCTCAAAATATCTTCGAATATCCTACAAATAATGTATCAGTAACATACTCGTATTTTACCAAAAGCACCGCTTATAAACACCCCAATTGAAATATAACCCTACATCCCAAGCCATCCCTATTATTTTTACGCAGTTAACCCTCAAAAGTCAAAACGTGGCACGCGTTAGCTCTGGGAACTAAGGGTGTTGGCGCAATCGCAGAGGGTTAACACCCTAACCGCTGACATATGGTCATAAAGACCGTGGCGATTCTATTGTTAACTTCGTTTTGACATAATTTGTTTAAGCTACACTCATTTTGAGGTTAGTTGCATTTTTTTTCGCAAATTTTTTGTTGATTAGAACACTTATTCAGGTACAATCACCGTCAGAAGTTACTAAATACTAATCGATGTTTAAATTGAAACGTATCAATAAAATATCTATTAATATTTATTTATGTAGTATTTTTTATGATTAGCGAAACTCGGGTATTAACGCGATCATATGGTAAATACAATATCCAGCAGTGGACTGCCACGGGCTGATGGTGATGAAATAGATTTAAATGTAGACAATAATTTCTAATTGATTTGATGAAATCGCATAAAATGCCATGTTCGCGCTCCCACACTCGACTCGGGTCAATTATTACGTTATTAAACAAATCAAACTGGTTTTTTTTTGTCATTAACACACAAATGAATACACTTAGTAGCATTTACGAATCTTGTATTTGGATCATTTTTTCTGTTTAGATAGATTATAATACTGATTTCAAGAGTGCATTAATAAAAACCAATGTCATGAGATAAAGTTATTTTTTTATAAATCGTTCTAAACTTTCGCGATCAATAATAACGATTTGGAAATAGCTGCAACGTCAAATTTATATCGCCATTTTGATATCTATACATGGCACACACCAAAGACTTTTCGATGCTTTTCGAAGTTGTGTGTGTATTTATCGCAGGTTTATTAGTGCCCGGTTGATGGCAATAGGCTCGACCCTATTACATTGGGACCTAAACATAAAGTGGCGAAATGTGGGTGCTGGCACCTCTGTCTACCCCTTCAGGGATATAGACGTGAGTTTATGTTATGTTATGTTAAGGATGACTGAATGAGAAAGGCGGAAGATCGAGAGAAAAGGCGCACATAGGGAGAGGCCTATGTCCAGCAGTCGACTGTGATAGGCTGATTGATGATGATGATGATGATGACACTTTATATTATGCACTTATAAAATATAGGTATGTACCTATTTTTATACAAAATTGATAGAATGACTAAAACAGGAAAATGGAAATCTCATTTTTCCTGTTTCAACTAAATACTTTTCGTAGGCATGTCATGTCTAAATCCCAAATAAGTCTTTATTAAATGGGTAAAGTATTAATATTTTATGATTTATCGCAATACCTACCAAATACCATAAAATAAAAATTATATTAAAAATACAAAAACTAACTATAAAAAATACATAGTAAAATGAAAAAATAAACAATTCAAGCGCTGTCATGTAGGGGGACCTCTTACTGGTAACGCATTCCGACATGTTTTCGAAAATAATTGTTTTTAATTCAATTTTAATTTAATATTTATCAATTAAACTACTAGTAGTCAAGCCCGTTTGATCTACGTCTACGACGTATCTGAGATATAGTTCCCGGCATATATCTTGACTCGAAGTCGTGAAAGAAACAAAGCCCTAAGACACACAGATTAATTAGCTATTATTGATGAATTCGAGCTGCTTCACCGGCATAGCACCCCTGTACCCTCAAAAGACACCTAAAAACGCTGACTGCACATAAGATAGAGAGTATATGTGTGACGTCACTGGGGTCAAGATACATGCTTGCGAGAGATATGTCTTATATAATCTCACCTCCAGCAATCAAAGACCTATGGACGTCGCGTTTTGGTCGATTGGAGTCCGACATAATCACCTGCACCAACATTAGCGAAGGTGGTATCCGTGGGGATGTTGCGCAAAAAAAAAAGATACAGTCTAATATATACCTAAATCATACTCTTAAACTTATGAACGCAGCATAATCAATTAAGAAATACGTATCGATAAATGGTTGTAATAATTTTGAGAACAACCGATAGTAACGTTACATTATGATAACGTTATCAGCCATATCAGATGTTTTCTACCAATATACCAGACATTGCCACTGTCTTACGATTGTAATGTAGTAACACAAGTTATTGCAACTGGTTGATAACCGATGACGTTGAAACGTTGTGAATTAAATAACGATATCGTAACGTAACCTAATATAGGTAATGACTGCTGAGACGAGGTCTTGGTTTCGATCTCAGGTTTTACCATGGCACACACCAATGACTTTTCAATGCTTTTCGAAGTTATGTGTGTATTTATCGCAGGTTTATAAGTGACCGGTTAATGGCAATAAGGCTCGCCACATTGGGACCTAAACATTAACTAAATTGTGGGTGCTAGCACCTCTGCCTACCCCTTCGGGGATAAAGGCGTGAGTTTATGTTATGTAACGTAACCCCAACTGAGTTGGGAATAGGCTCAGAGAATGACGATAATGTTTAAGTATAAACAAATATTTACGGTCAACTAAAACTTCCAGACGATTTTGCTATCGAAACTGCCCAAATTATTTTTCATTAATTTTTCCCGAAACGACCATAATATCACCGTGTATATGAATGCGAATATGAAAGGTCACCGAACTTAACATACACGGAAATAATAACTCCCATACAAACACAAAGATCCATGTTGTAACATAACCGAACATCACCTGACTTATACGGCGGCGAGATCAAAGCGTATTGTGCGTCAACCGACCGCCGCGCGGTACGCAAATGATGGCGGCGTATGCGCATCTGACTGAATTACACGCCATTTAGTCTGTAACCATTGTTTTTTGATATTTACAATGCTCTGGGATGTGAGACATCGGAGATGAAAAGATTTACGTATCTTCGGTCGGAGGGTAGTTACACAATAAGTATCGATAGTATTAATAATATTTTGAACTAGTTGTGCTCATTGTTTTGTCTGCGTGCACTTTTGTGTTTTAATTTTTTTGTGTTCAATATAGCAGACTGAAATTTCCCCCCAAAAATGTAAGTAATCCGTAATAAGTAGGACCTATGGTAACAAAAACGTACGTCATTCTAAGTATTATAGATCAGGTAAGGCTTTTTATTATGAAGGAGTTCCTTCTATGTATACAGAAGGCGTGGGAATTGTGCCTCCAGGATAGAAGTCGCGTTCACTACCACCAGGCAACAAAGGCTATGTTCAGGTGTAGGAATCCCTCATCTTGCCCCAGTACAGGTGGTGTCTGCTTCTACTAGAGCAGCTAGGGTAACAATAAACTGAACTTTGGTCCGTCCATCTCGCGGAGGGCCGTCCTACACCTTGTCGACCACTACTCAGTCTCGAAGAAAGTTTAGGTCCCAACTGTCTGTTTTTCTTGCTATGTGCCCCGCCTACTGTCACTATAGCTTTCTAAAGATGCGTCCAGATTTGTGACAGTAGACCGGACAGCGTGGCATAAAGACATAACGTTGAGTGTATAACAAACTTGTGGCACATGGCCAAACAAACTAGAGTTGTGCTGACACGGCTACCAGTCGATCGATGGTTTCACTTAAGCTCAGCTGAATATGCGACGGACACGCACTTCTGACACGGTCACGGTAAAATGTTACATAAATATTACCCGGTGGCCTATGTACGCAGCTTCCGTTCGTCTACAGATCTCCTCATTTCGTTGTTATACTTATGTTAAGCGTATTTAAAACTCGTGCCACTTTAATACAGATAAATGCTGAGTCATTTACATCTTCGTAATCAGCATTACACTTAGCGGCGAGAGGGTGATTCCACATATGGTTTATTGCGATAGGGCTATATCATAGCCAGCAAAGTGCCCAGTGATATGTTTCAATCCTGCTTCGTCTGATAACAACAGTAATTGTGCATGTATTACAGATTTTATTCAATAGATAAACACAAGTGCTAACCACTTCAGAGTAATGGGCCGATAACAGCTTTAGGCTGATATGTTGAGAGTATTTTTAGTTTAGGCGATTATTTTTAGACTAGGATTTATTGAAGAAGGTTTATTTTTTAATCTTAATTGACGGTTTCTATGGTAGTGAACGCTACTGCTACACAGGGTCCGATCCCCGCTGACTACAAATATTTTTATGCATGAATATGGCTATTTTGCAATGGTCTGGTGGTGCCTCAAAGAGCACGTTGAGCCGTCGGGCATCAGTATATTTACGGCAGTCGTTACGGGTATTTGGAGTCCTAAAACTGAGCGCGCTTACGCCTATACCGCACCTCACGACTTCTAATACAATATTTTTTATGTTTTCGTAGTTCCTGGCAAAGCAGAATTTGGGCTACCTCATTTCTTCTCAAATAGTATAGCTGTTTAACATCAGACGGATATATACAGCTTAGACTCAGCCTATTGCATATACATGGGACCGAATGCAATGGTTGGTCAAATGTGGGTGTCAATTCACCTCTGCCTATGATCCTATGTATTTATGTACATTTCAACATCATACCCATTGTATATACCAGCCCTGGCGCTACAGTAGTGTAGTTTTATAACCAAGGACAAGTGAAGCTAGCCTTCTGTAAGTATTAATTTTGCGTCACCAATTAGTACTTCAATGCATAGTATAAAACAAAGTCGCTTTTTCTGTCCCTAGATCTTTAAAACTACGCAACGGATTTTGATGCGGTTTTTTTAATAGATAGAGTGATTGAAAGGGAAGGTTTAAATGTATATAACATCATGCTACAACCAACTAGTGCGGAGCAGAAGTGAAAAATATTGCAAAAACGGGTTGACGCATACGAAGTTGTGCGGTTCAGCTAGTAGGTAAATTAAATAATGAAGTAATGAGAAAGTGTTCATTCTGATGTAATGCCTCAAGTATATAGAGTAGAAAGTAAACTGAAGATAAGTTATCTTTTGACCCTTTATCACGTGCTTAAGTAAACATAGATTTAATCATTATTTTTATACTTTACAGTAAGTATTGCCGTTTCATCGTCTTCAATATTGTTTAAATCGAGTACTCTGAAGGTGACTGGACACTTATCTGCCCTGTCCCTTGTCAGATGTGAATAAATCATTGTGAATGTACTCATTTCTTCAACTGTGCTCCTAGATTGCAGCAGAAGGGCGAGTGATAGCCCTGAACTAATGAAAAGTATTATAATGAATTCAAGTTATCGTCATTTTTTTATATCATTAAGGTGCCAGACAAGCACACGGTACTCCGTATGAATAGTGGTTACCGTGACCTATGGACATTTGCAACACCAGATGATAGTTTATATATTTCAAGTAGCATATTACAAAAATATTGAAAGCCGTTTTTAAATTTGACCAATTTTTTTCTGGACACGTTAGCTGAAGGCTGACCGCCTCCATACGGTCGGATCAGAGGTCGATGGGGGAGGCCTATGTTTAGTGTGGACCTTTCATGGCTGAAAAGATGATGATGATGATGAAGCTGAAAGATCTGAGATAGTTCGATCTCTTTTCCACCCGTTTCCCTTACGTTTTCACCCTTTGCCGCCAGAAGCCATAAATTGTTCATCCAATTGTATTACAGAACATTTTTTTCAACCTTATAGCTTTCATTTGTGCGGTGGTTATAGGGCTGAACATGAACAGCGCACCCACAGAGTGGTATAAAGACATTTAGTTAAGTGTGGACGTAACAACTTGTGGCACATGGGCACACAAACTAAGAGTTGTGCTGACTTTTTGAATACGCGACGGACACTCACATCTGACACGGTAAAATGTTACGGAAATGTTGACGCGGCATAACGTGCTTATAATGACAGACGGACGAAAGGAAATACACTTTATATTAACCGAACGTTATAAAAATATGCTAAAACGGTCCTAAATAACATGTTATTTTTTGTTACACATTTATTTCAGTGAAAAGAGGGGAAAGTAGAAATCGGTTTACTTATTTATTAATATTTTTAAAAATTATAAAAAAATCAATATGATCTCAGAAAACAGCGAAGGACGACTTTACGGTTTAATTTTGAACGCAATTTACTATAAATAAGTTCATCATCATACCGAACTATATTATAAATAATTTATATGAAAACCAAATTTCATTGCGTGATTACGTCATTAAAAGCAGTTGGTGTATATAACCGGAGTCATAATAAGCGGACTTTACTATCCCCTCCTTTTAACCGATTACGTACTGTTTATGTACCCTACGAGTCACTTTAAGGACACTTATTACCTATACAGTTGACCGACGGCTATTTCAACCCATACAGTGATACGGAGGGTGAGACAGGGAGGGTCATAGCATATTTATAATCAGTAACTACCCGGCGTTTATCAATATTCTTATCCGCACAGATTCGTTGTTCCGGTCATCCAAGCGTTTTCAATTTCCGTACTGAATATCTTATTATATATTATCTGAATATTATCTTATATATAAAATTCTCGTGTCACAATGTTCGCCTCCGTACTCCTCTGAAACGGCTTGACCGATTCTCATGAAAATTTGTGAGCATATTGAGTAGTTCTGAGAATCGGCCAACATCTATTTTTCATACCCCTTGGTGATAAGGGTTGTTCAGCCTCGAAATTTATAAGGCAAAACAACGTTTACAGGGACAGCTAGTGTACCTATAAGATACTGGACGGCCATTTTTGATTTTGGTACTACCACATAAGAGAAAATAATCAGCATCTAGATGGCACGCCTACTGATTAATAAACGAGACTTGCGCAAGTTTTCCTCACGGGAATGGGAGGTCAGGTGGCAGTTAAAAAAGTCAGGTTAAGAGGCAGGAAAAATAAGCTAATTACAATATATTGAGCTTAGCAAAAAAGGTTAGAGGGAATAGTAATTTCGGTTGCTAATATTCTTTTATTATGATGGTAGGTGATTAGTTAGCTTAAGAGATATACCTTCGAAGCTTAGTTGTAAACGATCTCAGTAGATTTATTAATGCAATCGTCGGCGCCATTAACCAAAAAATTAAAACTCTAGAAAAAACCTTTCTTATTTTAAAGTAACGTTGAGAAATATGTGCTAGTGAGATCCGAATTAAAAATAATTTTCTTTCTTTCGTTACTTTTTCTTTCTTTTTCCGTGTGGATACCCCACACATATATCAAGAGTAGTAGTAGTAAAAGTAGTACTATACCTAGTATTTTATTTACAGTTAATTAAATAATTAATTTGTATATAATATCTAGATATGTTAATTATATTGTAAATTAGTTATGATTATTTTCAAATCAAAAAGTAATTATGTAAAATATTTTATTGTCTATATTTTTTAATAAACTTATACCTATCGCGATATTTTCTTTTACTCACCTATTCTGCAAACACTATTGTAATAATAAATACCTACTAAGGTTTGGTGAGAATATTATCTATTTTTCTGGTTATTGGCATAAAGTCATGTGGCATAATATTTTGCTAATTCCGAATATTGTTATAAAGTCATGTCATATTTTGCTAATGTCCTTAGGAGCCAGTTAAAATCAGCGCAATATAAAATATAAACGTGATAGAAAAGATTCTTTTTATGATGGGTATTATCACTCGAATCGTATAAAAATATAACTTTAACGGTACACGGGACGTTATCTATCGTGGGGAGAAATAGACACGTTCGGCTTTCACAATATTTCATGTAACATATTCTAAGATTTTGACCACTTGAGTTACATAATAAGACAAAAAAATTTACAAACGTTAAATTTACCCATTGGTTTTAATTTTTAAAGTTAAATTTTCGAAGGTGCGTTAAAACTTTTTGGGTGAACAAAATTTATGGAACTCGCGTCATTATCACCTAACACGTGGGATATCACCGAACGTATCACGGAAATACAATTCAATAGTAACTTAGTTTTCACTTTTATCGCTAGTACCCAAAGACATACATGTTTTTTTAAAGAACTAACGGGAATTAAACCTCCTACTAAGTTAAACTGTTTGTGTTAGGAGTGAATCACGACCAGGATTCGAACACGGCACCTCTCGATCGTAAAGCCGACACCTTAACCATTATATTACCGATACTTCAATTAGATTAGATTATATATATCTCTGGCATAACACCATACATCATCGATACAACACCCTGCCATAGGAAATATATTCCTACTATAGTTGCGGCACGCTATGATGGACGTTTTGGCACGACTGGTTTTGTCGGTTTCTCTTTTCTCGAACTGTTAGACGAATAACTAAAGAAAAATATGGCGAGACTGACACAGCAAAACAGCCATGATAGCGTGCTGTTACTATAGCTAATACCTGCTTCTCCACCTGCGTGGAGGTTTATCTCTATTCCTACAACCCATGATAACATGTTTCCGAGTTAAAAAGTAGCTTAAGTTTTATTTTGGCCCGATATCCAAAGATCTTCAGAAACTTTCACATTATGCAGGATAAAGAATGGACAAGTCCACTTTACCCCATTCGCCCCACATTCTCCCCACGGCCACCCCTACGTCATCAGTGAGTTTATCGGGCCGTTACCACAATAATTAGAGTTCAAGCTATCTCCTTTAATGATAAGTGAACAATCAAAGAATATAAATTGTATTGATAACCGTTTAATGAACTCCACCGAGCGGTACAAACAAAAAATATTATAATATAAATAATGTACTTTGTAATGACGTTTTTTTTTTTTTATAGTATCACGCCTATATCCCCGAAGGGGTAGGCAGAGGTGCTAGCACCCACATTTCGCCAGTTTATATTTAGGTCCCAATGTAATAGGTGGCGAGCCTATTGCCATTAACCGGGCACTTATAAACCTGCGATAAATACACACATAACTTCGAAAAGCATCGTAGTCATTGGTGTGTGCCATGGTAAACCTGGGATCGAACCCGAGACCTCGTCTCAGCAGTCCATTACCCATACCACTAGGCTACCGCGGTCTTATTTCTGTATGGTCTTGTAATGACGTTGCTTGCTTCAATTGAATAGACACGTTTTAGGTGGATATCAACAGCCATAATCAATTTAATTAGCCTCAGTTTTATGTAAGCAAAATGGGTTGAATGCAAAATGAGTTTTGACATTTCAGTTAATATCATCAATTTTATTTGATACTAGCCTATGCTCGCGGCTCCGTCCGCGTGGATATCATAACTTAAGCGCCATAACAACTTAAATTCCATTTTACTAATCATAACTCTGGTTCTACTTAACCGATTACAATAAAAAAACGTAAGATTTTAAGTTGGACCAAACCCCTTCAAACAAACAAAACCGCATCGAAATCCGTTCAGTAGTTTTACAATTTTTATTTACAATATAATAGTATAGATAGATTTTGACGTTGGTTAGTAGTCCACCAATTGAAAGAGCTTGGCGCCTCTTTGGAGGAATAAATTCTGAATGAGGTCATCCGACGAAGAACTAAAGTTACCGACATATTACGCAGAATATCCATGCTGAAGTGGCAGTGGGCTAGCCACATCTGCCGAAGGACCAATGGCCGCTAGACCAAACGAGCGAGCAAACTCCTTGAGTGGATACCGCAGAGGATAGGGAGCAGTGGCGCACATTGGGAGAGGCCTATGTCCAGCAGTGGACCGCAATAGGCCAATTGATTGATTGATTGATTGATTGATTCTATTTAGAGTTTTAGTTAACTAAAATTGTAACAAAAATCTGCTAAAGTTAGACTAAAGTAACAATCGCAATTGATTTTATTACCTGCCAGGTATACGCGTATGTAAATAGCTCGAACATAAACCATAGATAGCCAGTTCGGAATGCTCTAATTTTTAAGCGTTGACAGCTGTTTATGAGCATTTTATTGAAAATAGATAATAGCAATTATTGTAAAAAAAACATGTTTTTAATTTTGTAGTTTCGACTAATCAAGAAGGCTTAAAGAAGCGCACTTTTTTAAAACAAATTTATAAGATAAACTTGTTTTTAATTTTATTGTTTGTAATAAATATAAAGACATTTAATTTTTTTCAGATAGTATTGTAAATTATAAAATTGATTACTATCAAAAGACACTGGGAAATTTATGCGAATATGATCTATAACTGCCATATACGGCCAATTAAAAAATAACACCAAATAAATCCTGATAAATCCGTTAAAATGGTTTTATTGCGATATGGGAATACATATTAACTAAAAAGTATTTGAGTAAACATTGATTCTCGTCATAAAAAATTCTAATATACGTGCCATTGGCAAATTTTCTGTGAAAACAGCCTGAAAATTAAGCCTTGGATGCAACCGGGACACCACGCTAAAATGATAATTTTGTTTGCTGCAATGTTATCATTTTAGCCATTAATAGTCAATAATCATTTTTTATGTCTCCACCACAGTGTAATATCAGAAATCATGATGTCAGAATCAATGAAATAAATATCTTTTTCTTTTTATTTATGGCACGTCAATTTGACTTCACCTCGCCTGATGTTAAGCTAAAGGCAAAGTCTCACGAAAGAGGGTCACCATTGCAAACACGTTCAGTGCTACAATGGTGGCGCTCAGCTTGACGGCCTCATAATCGGATGCTTTTTTACGCCCCGCTTAAAGGACCCGGGACTGTAGGAAGAAGGAAACATGGAATGGTGAACCTTTTTCCTGAAACTTTGCCTCGATAGTAAGCTTGATTTTACCATCGAGGCAAAGTCACATTGGCGTGTCCTATATAAAAATTCATTTTGCAACGTATTTGAGTAATTAAAAAACCAGTCAAATTAGAATAATGTCAAAGGATTTAAAAAAAATTGGTTGCCTGTAAAGTCGGTATACGGGCGAAAGTTTTACGTGACAACGACTTTGAGAAGACATGAACCGGTGTGTATGCCTATCTCTCTCACTCTCTCTCTCTCTCGCTCTGTCTCTCTCGCTCGGGCAAGGGACGCGTGCCTCTCACTCGCTCTCATTGTGAGCGCATAACGTGAGCGGAGCGTAACGCAGTTTCTTGAAGTGTCACCCGGCAAGCCAATTTATAAGACGTTGTCACGTCAAAATACGAAACAGCCAATATTATTTTTCCGATTTTATGACTTTTAATCGTCAAACTAATATCGTTAACGGTTTTATATTAGCAAGGAATGACGTCACTACTTGATATTCAATACTAATAAACCTCAGTGTTTTCAAGTTTGGTGTAAACAAACTAATTTGACTTCACAAATATTGCACGAGTGTGACGCCCCTGGTATTGCATACGTTCATAGACTACGGTAACCACTTCTCATCCGATGTGCTGTGTGCTTGTCTGCCACGTAAATGGTATAAAAACATCACATTTTAACTAAATACTCGATATAATAGGTCTTTACATATGAAATTGCCGATATTTTCTTACAGATTCATGAGTTCGTTATTCCTGTTGCATTTGCATTTGGCACATCTGATGGCAAGTGCCGATTTAAGTTACCATGGCCTATGGGCGTGTGCAGCACTAAGGGTGTCACACTGGTGCTGCCATCCCTGTAGGGTGTCGTCGGAAAACTACAACAGTGGTATCAGTAGGTAAGTCAGTCAATCACCGACTAATCAAAGTACCTACTTACTGAACGCAATAACCCTGAATATATATTATATATAATAAAGCAGTTATATCTAAAAAGAGATAGCTTCTTCCCTGTGCGAACGCAATTGGTACATCTATGAACTTTCCTATATAACTTTTAGAATAATAACATGTTACACATTAATTATAATAATAGTCGCTTATTATTAAATTTATTCTAAAATGATATTACTATTTATTCGTAGACAACTTTAATGCTGTTCATAAGTTTAATAACATAATTGGAACCTATAGCATTTAATTTTAGAAGTAGCTATTCTAGGTATTGAATTTAAATTAATTAAGTTATAAATTCAACTTTATTCAAATTTACCTCCACATGATTG
The DNA here is from genome assembly GCA_963691645.1 of Pelosia muscerda. Lineage (NCBI taxonomy): Eukaryota > Metazoa > Arthropoda > Insecta > Lepidoptera > Erebidae > Pelosia > Pelosia muscerda. The sequence continues at coordinate 2,920,874 of OY829100.1, forward strand.
ACATAAATTAATTCGAAACAACATCTTAATAGATTTGAATTTATTACACGTGAATGCTTGTGGTGCCATAAAGGTCATCATCATCATCATCATCATCATAATAAGGTTGTGTCCTGATTGCATATGAGGCACTCCCCGAATCACTAAGTCCACCCGTTTTAAAACTATCGTTTCAAATATGAATCATTGATTTGAATAATTATAAATTGCCTCAAGAACTTCCTAATTGCATTACATATCCGATAATAATATGAATGTTATCAGAAAGTTCCACTAACAAATTATTATCGCGGTCATAGGTATATCACGATGTTCGGTATGTAGGTACTTTGAACACTTATGTTCAAATGCTATGGATAAGGAGTTTGACCCTTAAGATTAAATTAATAATGATTGAAATATTTTTATAACTGACGTATGACTCGAATATAATTATTCTGAATGTAGGTACTTATATACCGGTATAAATATATGTATAGTGTTTAATCTGTTAAAGATAACGTTAATTTATTAACAGTAACTTCGACGAAATGGCATTTCACACCATGTTACAATTATCCAGTCAGTTTGGGTATATACCCTCTTATTTAAAGTAAAATGAGTATCTGAGTCATAAGGTTTAAAATATAAACAAAAGTAGGTATTGACAACAATAAAAACATGATACGAAATTAGTAGTTCTAAAACTTTATTCCTACTAAGTTAGTTTTAACTAAAAAGTTTTGACTTTGGTTAAATAAAATTAAACAACAGTTAAATACGTTTAAATATAGAACTAAACTTTATAACTCAATGACAAAAACTTAAAACTAAATTACTAAAGTGAAAACTTTTGAGTTTGAATTTGGAATAATTTAAAAAAAAAGTTATGAAAAGTTTCTAAACTGCCAGGAACTTACGTTTCAGCGGTTTGGGGTTGCTCTGCTTCCTTCGTGACATGACCTAGCACGAGGCTCCAGCTATTCCCAACATGACACACACAAACACTAAACACGATACGAGTTTTATTTTAATCACACGCGACGTGCTCGGGTGGAGGTCGGAACGCGACTGGTATGGAGGCGTTCTCTGGCCAGACGAGACGCGGCGAGCCACGGAGGTGCCAATTCGCGAGGCTCGCAGAGGGCTGGCTTTGGCACCGCCTCCTTTACCCGCTTTCCCCTCCGCCCCTCCGTAGCGCGTAGCCCGTAGCCGCGTAGACCGTGTGGTTTTCTAACTTTTTTTTATATTAAAGGGTTAGATAATTTTAATGTGTTTAGGTTTTAGTTGGTTAGTTGCTATATAAGACATTTATAGCATAACCAGAGTATAACTTTTTTGTGTATAAGTGCCCGGTTTATGGCAATAGGCTCGCCACCTATTACATTGGGACCCAAACATAAACTGGCGAAATGTGGGTGCTAGCACCTCTGCCTACCCCTTCGGGGATATAGGCGTGATATTATAAAAAAAAATCTGTTGAGTAATCTAATTTAGTTGTCAGATTTTTCTTTTTAACTGAGCTCACAAAAAAGAATACTATAGGGTCTTAAATCGATGGGATATATTTTTAAATGACTTAGGTGGCAGACAAGCTCACGGTGTCCCTTATAGCACCCGCGGCCTATGTGTGCAACACTGGGTGTCTTACTCGTACTGCCGGCCCTGGAAGGTTCTTAAAAACATGTTAGTGTTGCCACATAATTCTGGACAATACTGAAGATTACCTAGGTAAAATCACTAAAATCTTAAATTCTCAGAATGGTCATCATTACTACGGTTTCCCAAATACGTCTAAATGCTCAAGGTTCAAGGTCGAGGGGTTTGCAATGGTAACCCTCTTTCATGAGACTTTGCCTTCAGCTTAATATCAAGCGAGGTGAAGTCAAATTGAAGTGCCACAAATGAAAGAAAAGGTCCGCATATTTTTTGTGAATGACCATGTCAACATGTTTTATTTTTTTATTTATTGAACTATATGCACAAGTACCTACATAGGCGGACTTAAATAGAAGAAAGAAAGCAGTTGCAGCACATAACACGAAATCATAAACCAAAAACCCTATGAAACGAAATACCTTATAAAATAAATACCGTAGGCATTCTCTACCAGTCAACCAAAGGTGGTGCAGAGAGATATTCAGTAAGTACATTATTGAGAGTAAACTTAAAAGTTAACTATAGGTACATACTAACAAGGTATGCAACAAATGCAACTTTTCCGGTAGCGACTTCCGTCTAACCACTCAACCTCGAAACACCTAGTACCTCTTTCGTTATATAACTAGAACCGGTAGTTTACACATTGAAACTAAACAGTTGTTATTCTTTTTTTAATTTTTTATTTATGGCACGTCAATTTGACTTCCCCTCGCCTAATGTTAAGCTGAAGTGGTCGCAGGGCGTCCTATACTATATTTGCTGGTTCGCAGTCGCCACTCAAATACGTACACATCTACCCCCGCAGTCTATATTTAATAAACTAGTTCGTTACAGCTACCTTCGGTTACGTACTTACGTAGTACGTTTGTGGGGTGACGGAGAAAGAATATCACCACACCACAGTGTTACCAACCCTACTGTTTTAAAAGTAGATTTGCTGTTTTCACATTAATGGCCCTTTTTTATTGTACGAAAAATCCCCACGGCTACCCCCCGCCAGAACCGGTCGGACTAAAACGCACGCCGTCTTTAGGTCTTTAGTGACCACGGTGTCCCAGTTTAACCCCCGAATGTGGGGAGGCGCACTTTTGCACCACCACCGCGGCCTGCTTCTGCTAGGGGACAAGCAGCCGCCTGTCATTCCCACCCCAGGCCCGCGCTTATGGAGGACGAAGGTAATTCTGCGACCTCCGACGCTCGAGTCACCTTCGCTCATCGCAGGTCGCACGGGCTCGAAATCTTCTCCGAACCAGTTCCGCACATTAATGTCCCTGTTTTCTGTTTCATTCCTAATATTTACTGCTTTTCAACTAGAATTCAGTGCCATCTATTACACTATACAAACATTTTTTGATAACCACTACGTAATATATATATTATGAAAACCAAATTACGCAACAGAATATCGACTACAGCTATTAAAGGAGTATTACTATTACATACTATTATAGATCCTAAATAACTAATTGCTATTCATTTTAAGCCACAAAAAGGTTCATGAAGAAATATTCAGCAAAAATATGTATGATTTTAAAAATAATAATGAGTGAAAATACTGAAAATAAGGCAATTGAGAATGAAAGTGAAAAGTAATTATACTTTGATGTTTTTTGATGCTGTGCTTGTTAATATTGAACTGTGAAAAACTGTGAAAATAGTTTATTGTTTAAATATATGACCAAAAGTATGAAATCTGTCTTTTTTACTTTACCTACTATTTTCTACTGTTTTTTTGGCGGGTTGTTGTTTTTAGTTTTTTGGGGTTGGCAACACTGCCACACCATATCATTCGAAGGGATTCGTAAGAGGTGACAAACGAAAAAACACGCAAACGATATCATTACAAGAGAAGTAAAACTTGAAATAAAACCCTGTACCAACCAACCCTTCAGGTGTAGAAGGTTTATATTGGGGGAGGGAGGAGGGCCCACCGCTCACCCGCGGTTCAACACTCCAACAATATATATTGGAATGTCAAACCACCCTCTTCAAAGTAAGAAAACAAAAAATCTTACCAGAGAGTGATGTTTTACCGTGCAGTATTCCGCTAATGCGAAGGACGTAAACTTCGACACGTGTTTCGCCTCTACACGAGGCATCTTCAGGAGCAATCAAGCGAATTCATTCTGTAATGGATTTCCGCCATGTAACGCCTACATCTATATCGTACCTTCAGGTGTAAATAGTAGGACAAAGCCTCCCAACATTGGGAGAGATGTAAGTCCAGCAGTGGACTGCGATACTCTAATTGACTGAGGTAATAATCGCAATATCTGAATCTAAGGTCATTCATGGTTAACGAACGCGATCAAATGGCAACTTAGGAAAGAGGGCTTCAAACTATTTGCGAATAGAATTTCAAAAATTTAAATTTACTGTATAGACACAGTCCTCAAACTAAAAGAATAACATAGACTGAGCCACTTTGTCTTCGTCGCACGCTTCGCACGGGTGCTAGTAAAATAGTACTACTTTTGTAATAACTTAGGTGGCTTCACTCGCTAGTTCTATCTCTATGAGACGGTTCGAAAAAAAACGCATTATTATATCATTAAAATAATATCAATATCAAAGACATTAATATTAGCTACTAGAGTCAATAGATCCACAGACTCTTTCATTACCGCGTAACCGAATGGTACATGGGCACACAAACTAGAGTTGTGCTGATACGGGCACCAGTCGATTGATGGTTTCATTTTGATGGTTCAGTTATCACGCAGTTGAATACCTACGCCACGGACACACACTTCTGACACTGTCACGCTAAAATGTTTCGTAAATGTATACGCGTAGTTTCGTCTTCTGGTCTTGGTGCTGGACGGACATCGTGGTGGTAATATACACACATCAAAAAAAGTTTGCGATCAATGGCATAAGCTCCTAGAATTCTTTAAATTTAACCTAATCAAAAAAAATCTATGTTGTATGCTTTCTTTAAATAGGAATACCCTGTTTGAAATTAAAATATAAAACTATTTTTTATTATTTATTTAAAAAATTGAGCCATTAATCATAATGCAATTGTGATAGAAATTCATAGAAAGAAAAAGACTGTTTAATTAAACTTAAACCACAATTTATTATTAAAAGGTGTAAATTCAATATAAAATAACTCCTCCCCTGGCTCGAACACATGCGGAGATCCTCCTGGACATGCTGAGGATCATGTTATCCAGCATTTCCTGGGGTAACATATCCCATTCTACAATAGCGGCTTCCCTGAGCTCTGGAACTGTCTGGGGATGTGGCTCACGGTTCCATACAGCTCGTTTAAGAGCATCCCACGCGTGCTCTATTGGGTTTAAGTCGGGCGAGCCGGCAGGCCAGTCTAATCGTGTGATATCGTATTCTTGAAGAGCAGCATTGACTCGTTGAGCTCAATGTGCGGGCGCATTATCGTCGACCAGTACAAATTGGTGCCCATGGTTTACTCGGAATGGTTTGACGATATCATCAATAGCAACTGCTTTGTACATGTCTGCTGTCTTGAAGCCCCGTTACGGGATATGGGATCACGGGCTGCCAGCAATCTAATATAGCGCTTTTGGGCAGCTATCAAAACAGTTGGGCGACCACTGCGGGGTCGGTCAGCTAAATTCTCCATTCCGTGGTACCTCTGCAACGTAGCCACGACACAGGATTGGGGTATAGCAAGTCTGCGTGTTATTAAACTCGTGGTGTATCCATCTTCCCTCAAAGTTACTATTTTAGCTCGTAAAACCTCTGATAATCGTCTTGGCATTTGTTCAATCACAACTTTCCGCGAAAAATATCTTGAATCGGTTATAATTCACCAAATCAGATTTCTGAATGAGCGTAAGCTAGGACTGAAAGCCTTTTTGTAAGAAAAAACAATTGAACGGTGTCATTGTTTTGTGTTCTGATTCTTTATTTTTAAATAAAGAATCTAAAAAGAAGAAAAAATCATAATATAATCTACAGTAACAAAAAAGATTTCAGTTTTTCAAAGTGATTGCAAACTTTTTTTGATGTGTTTTTGATTTAGAATTCTTTTTCATTATTTTTTTAATTTTTATACAGTTTACCTAGCGTTATTCAATCTCCATCGTGTTAGTAAAGCTAAATGAAACAAAAAAAATATGAATAAACATGAACTCGCATTATAACGCTCGCACTCGCATTTCTTTTTTTTTTTTTGTAGTGACGTTTTGTGAAATTATCGTTTCTTTTAGCTTTAGTAGAGCGATGAAGAGTATAATGTGAAAAAAAAATGCCAAATCGTATTTTTTTATGCCAATAGGTATATAGTGTACCAGGAGGTCTTGGCTTCGGGAGTGTTTCCCGTACACCCTGTATAGAGAAATAAATATTTTTGAATTTTCGATTTTGAAAGTCCTTTTAGTGTAGCAAACAACTACACAGCTATAATATGTGTTCAGCTGTTTTAGTGCATCTGAATACACAATTACTTATGACTAGCATGATAATGTCTGCAGCTTTAGCATCAACTTGTACCATTAAAGATAGATAGATTGATAAGGCTTTATTGTACACCAAAAAAGAAATTAGAAGAAAGAATGAAAGAATTTATTTGCTCGTAAACATGGTAGAATACAGATCTTAAAATTATGTAACAGCACAATTAGCCGCAGTATGTGACATGCAAATTTCTGTTATAATACAACAATAATTATCTACGATACGAGAATAATGTAATTATTTATATAATTATAATTAAAAGCGGTCCCTATTATTGAAAATCTCTTCAATGCTATAGAAACACCCTTGGAGTATAGACATATAAAAAGTATAGGTAAACAATCGCATGAGAAGTTCCTGGACATCTTAAGATCTATAATCCTTTGACAGCCTAAGTCTAACCAAAAGATACATAGATACCGGGTAAAACGGGGTGAATAGAGATCGAAGGGTGATTAGAAATAAAATGATCAGCGAAATCTTGTAGTTATTTTCTTTAAAGCGAAACTTTGGACTAGTTCATTGTAATGCCAGAATCATGAAATATCTGGTAATAAGCTTAATTAAAATTTTGTGAAAGAAATTATTTAAAATACTCCACCCTGGATCTTTATCTTCCCTGTTTTACGGTAGCGTTAAATAAATAAACTAAATCGATGTCTAGTTTCTTTATAAGAAAATAAGTAAACTCATGCAAGTAGTAGTCTAAACTTAATTACATTAATAAGTAAATCTATTCCAATAGCTTCTCAGGCTATTGGTTGTGTAGTGGCATCGCTTCATACAATTTTAGTTTCAAATCGGTCGGGAACTTTTAGAGCCCACTGGACGGCTTGACGCAATCATTACCAGGCAATAGAGGACAGTAACGCGATAAAACAATAAATATGGCGTAGTTATCTAAATAAACGTAATACAAGATGATATCATCATTCCCATCATTCTCTGAACCTTTTCCCAACTCAGTTGGGGTCGGTTTTCCAGTCTAACTGTGATGCGACTGAACTTCGATATTTTCCGTGAAGCGACTGCCATCTGACCTCCACAACCAATGGTCTAATGACCAATGGCGATATCGATGTTCCAAGTTAGGTTAATACAAGATGATATATTATCCAAATTAAGAAAGTAACAGAAAAGCGAAATCTTCACTAAGCGACTTCACCAAATGAAGTAGGACATAATGTTTGTTGTGGTTGACTTACAGATAACATACAAAAAGCAACAGGCTGGGTATGTAACCATTTTTAAAATTAGCAGGTAGTACAACATACACAGTTGATCACATGGGGTGTACATCAATAAAGTTTAAATAAGTTCCAGAAAACTTTTCTAGATGTCGCCCTAACGATGACGTCATTTTCGAAAATACGGTGTTAAGATTCTCCGCTATTTGGTTAGGTCGACTCGATTTTTGAACGTTCAGTTATCAGTAACTCTGGTTTCCCTTCATAACGCATAAATCTTTCGCCTTTTACTAAAGATTTCCGTGGAGGGGAACACTCAAATGAGTCTTTGGTATTTTTGAACGTCTCACTTCGGTGAGACTTAAAATTTATAGTTGTTAGTTGTAGATCAGCTTCAAAGAAATGAATGTGTACTTTGAAGAATGGAATTTTGGACGCCAATCATTCATTTCATAGCCTTAAGTTATAAGTTATTACGTACTCGCTTAAGTAACTCCTAGTACACGTACAGGAGATGTACCCTTTTTGAAGTTTGTAGGGTAGCGTACACGTGTAGGCACTGATAGTCAAGACCCGTAGGTGATACAAAGCGTCACCTGCACATGTCCGCATTATTGGGAAGCCTGAGGCCACGAACAGCCTCTCTACAGATGCGTAGAGATATTGTGTCCTTGGCAGTATTTATCGTCTCTACCATGGTGACTGTTCTGATAAGCCTTTCCAATTAATCCAACCACTTCCTTTCCTACACAGGACAACACGTGCTGGCTTAGATATCACCCGCATACGGTGCAGAATATTCCATCAAGAACCAAGCGATTCGGTGAGTCTTTCCTCTGCCGCACCATTAAGTTTGGAATTCCCGCCAGCTCACGTGTTTCATTCTTCCTACAGTCCCAATTCCTTTAAGCGGGGCGTGAAAAGCATCTGATGAGGCCGTCAAACTGAGTGCCACCATTTGGCTTTTTTGCTTTGGCTTGAGCTTACCATCGGGCGGGGTGAAGTCAAATTGACGTGTCCAATAAAATACTCCCAGACTTGAGGGGGAAAGGAGCATCGGAGCCTCGACAGTCTATAAGCATTAATAATAGATTGTTGTAGCAATATTCGTATTTGGATCCACATCAGTGAATGTACATTAGAAACTATCCAAACTTCAGTTATTTATGATATCTTTAGTCACTGACATTTAGCGCCATCTATTAGGGATTTTATAAATTAAGTTAGCCATCATTCCTTCTACGATACTTTACAAGTGCCATAATTATTTACGAGATGGCGCCACTAAGCTAATATTGATGCAAATAATGTAATTTCTAAAAAGACACAAATATCGTCATCATAATTAATATTTTGACAAAATTTTATGTACAGAATTTAATAATTCGGTCCCTGCAGCTATTAATTAATTAATTTTATTACCGTGTCAACGTGTAATTTACGTCTCTTGAACTTTTACTACATTTGTAGGAGTTGTAATGTCAATTAATACCATACATTACTTATATAACATAAACTCACGCCTATATCCCCGAATAGGTAGGCAGAGGTGCTAGCTAGTGTTGCCGATCGATAGTCGACTATCGATTAATAATCGATAGTCTATCGATAGTCTAACAATCATACGACAATCGATAGGACTATCGATAGTATCGATACAATCGATAGTATAATACTATAGGATAGACGAACAATAATACTATCGATAGTATCGATACTATCGATAGTATCGATTGTTTTAGACTATCGATAGTTTACTAATTTACAATAGTATCGTTTACAATAATAAGGTATAATACTCAATAATTACAACGGTAATGTTAATATAATTTTAAATAGATGCAATAAGCATACTTACATTTTACCTCATATTATTCATTGTTTATTAAATAACCAATTATTACTTTAACTTTTGAAAAGTGACAACAGAATATACAAACTTTATCAAGTAGTTGAGGGTATTTTTTGAAAATAAGTGAGGTTATACCCAATACTATTGCAAATTCACAGACTGTCGATACTCTAAAATAATCGATACTATCGATAGTATCGATACTGTCGATAGTGCTATGTCTACCAGGAACAATACTATCGATAGTATCGATACTATCGATAGTATCGATACTATCGATAGTATCGGCTTGTTTTGACCTATCAATAGTATCGATAGTATCGTTTATATCGATACTATCGATAGTTCAATCGATAGGATGCCGTTTTTCAGATGAAAACTATCGATAGTGAAACAATCGATAGTTCGGCAACACTAGTGCTAGCACCTCTTACTTACCACCTACTTAAAATAGCGTTAACCTCGATCATGCTATTGATCAAGGAGCAAGGAGGGTTTTAGGATTAGGATCCACCATGCATCATGAATTATATCACTAACTATTTAGAATTTTATTATCAACTAACTTTTAAGCCTCACCGAAGTGAGACATTCAAAAAATACCAAAGACTCATTTGAGTGTTCCCCTCCACGGAAATCTTTAGTAAAAGGCGAAAGATTTATGCGTTATGAAGGGAAACCAGAGTTACTAAACTTCAAAAATCGAGACGACCTAACCAAATAGCGGAGAATCTTAACACCGCATTTTCGAAAATGACGTCATCGTTAGGGCGACATCTATAAAAGTATTCTGGAACTTATTTAACCCTAATTGAAGCATACACCCCGTGATCAACTGTGTTTATTATTGTGGCGCTTTACCTGCTATTTTCAATGCAGGGTTACCCAGCCTGTGAGCCAATCACAACGCACACACTTATAACGATATTATTTATTATAATGACACGGGAACTGTACGCGACGCGATAATTAGACCTCATTTTTTACATATTTTTTTTTTCCACTTCTTCTGTCGGGTGTAAACGCGTTCTAGTGCTAATTCTTAAGTCGTAAAAATTCAAGTTTTGTTTTTGCATTGATTTCCGCCAGGTAACGCCTACATCTATATCGTATTTATTCCTTTAGTCGCTGAGTACCTAAAACGCAGTCGGCAGATTTCGCGTTATGCCAAAATGTCATTTAAAATTAGCGTTTCAACTAAGTACGGCTTTGTCTATGTCGCGATAGGTCTAATTCTCATTTTACACAATTTGTATATAAGTAAAAAGTACTATTTATTTACATAACGATTCATTCGAAAAACATCTACAACTTATACTTCCACCTTTTTCTCATCCATCCATTTTTTTTTTCAAACCAAATCTACCTTTACGAGGTATGTTCTTGTTTTTTAATCAACCTGCGAGGAGTTAGGTATATCCTTTATGTTTCAGCCAAAAAGCATGAAGATCCATTCATAAATAACGCTACAACAATCTTCATCCCTTTTGTCCCCCATTTTCCCCCTTATCCAAAAAGCTCTCTACAAAATTTTTATTGCATTTTAAATCAAAGAACAAGCTCAGTTTGTGCACTTCGTCACATACAACTAGCGCCATCTATGAGACAGTTCCTAATAGTTTTTAAATTATATACTTTCTAAATTTACTAGTGCCCGTAGTCCGTTTCGACTTTGCTATTATCTCAATTATCAACTGAAGAAACTTTATAAATTAGTATCAAGACAACAAATTTGTCTCAGGTCATTATCCCAAAAAGCATGTTTATTACACCTTGATAGGTCCCCTATTATTTTCTTAATATTTAGTTAATAATATTAAACAAAAAATATTGGAAATTGACATTATATTACAAAGAAAATCAAAAATATTTGTGTATAGTACAGGCACGATTTTAAATCTTTTTCCCAATATATATCGATATATTGTTTGTTTATTATGATATATTTTTAAATATAAGAATAAATAAAAACTAACGATTTGATTACAGAAGCTAAGTAAAACTCTAGAAGATAGATGAAAACTTATTTTATTCTCATGAATCTCATGTATGTGGTATTTATTTTACATTTCAAATGTAGGACTAAGACAGTAATAAATGATGAAAGGAATAATAATTTGACATTTATTTGCTTCTCATCTGGTTTATTTTCAGTTTTCAATTCACTTTACAGTTTTATAATGTGTTGTCTTGATTTAAGACAATTCACATTTGCAAAAACTATGATAGTTTGAAGGCTTAAAGCAAACCTTTCACAACGTGATATAATTGACATTTTTACTTACACATTCCTGAAGAAGCAAACGATAGCTTGAGTTTAAATCGAGCAGCGCCATCTAGCTCCAAAACCAGTAACTAAAAAGTATATCACAACAAGAATTTGGGTCAATTCTGCGTGTTTACACTAATAAAGAGTTTGCATTTCAATATAAGAATATGTTATAATGTATTATCATTATATTTGCTTTAACTTAATCATTTTCTTCGGAAAATGATTAAGTTAAAGCCTAGTGTTTATAATAAAATGAAAAATATTGTGTCTTCCTTTATTTATTCTCAATACTATCTATAAGTGTTCCCCTCCACGGAAATCTAAACATAATCTAGTGAAATGTGGGTGCTAGCATCTCTGCCTACCCCTTCGGGGATATAGGCGAGAGTTTATGTTTATATTTTTGTTTTCTACTTATCTATAAATTTAATGTGCAATTAAACCTTTTTATTTTTCAATATTGTGCATTTAATTATTCAGAAATTAAGATATAATTCATTAAAAACATGCTTTTTTTTTCATTTATATTATATTGAATTTTTATTTATTTATTAAATCATTTACATATTAAATCTTCTGTACTAAATTAAAAAGTTTCACTAAACAGAGCTCATTAAGGAATACATCATTTTTTGAAATCTTATAAAAAATAGGCACAAAATTCTGGATTGAATGGATTTTTGATAATAAAATATATTATTGATATAATGTTGAGAATAATTGGTTAGTGTAGTCCAGGGTTGGAGACTGAATGTCTCCAGTCTCACACATCTGATAAAATACAAATCTTAAATTATTAACCGATAACTAATAAATAAATATTAAATACTCCTCCATAGTCCATACTCCATTTTATCTTTCGATTTCTTTTTCTAAAAACTGAACATAGTATAAGTATGGCAATGTGGTATTAGATATCCATCCATATTGCCATACTTATACTACAGTGACCCGAAATTATATTCTCCAGTAGGGCTAGCATGGCGCGAAGACAAAAGTCCCCGGGGAGTGGAGAAAAATTTGTCTTTCCCTCCTTCTCTCTCCCTTTAGCTAGCATGGCGTCGAGGAGAGACAAGTTTGTCACCGGGGCCGGGGAGAACGTTTGTCCACTCAATGCTACCAATATACGAAAAAGTATTATTCGACCAAATTGATAAAACCTAGCAACGTGCATATTTTATAAGTGCAACATTGACTTTTTAAATTGTCGGTGTTATTTTAATTTCATATAATGTAGATATAGCTAAGTTAGTAAGTAGGTATTATTACCTTGTAATGGGATGTATTGTGTTACGTAATGTGTCGTAATAATATAGGATTATATGTTTGGATTTTTTATACAACTTAGGTGGCAGACGAGCCACGACGAGATTATATATGTATATGTATGTAGGTATATATATATATATGCACATACATATATATGTATATGTATATGTATATATATGTATATGTATGTATATATATATATATATATATATATGTATATATACATACATTACTGGATTTTAAATATTGAAGGTCAAAATTATTTCAGAAAAATATTTGAATCCCCCCCTTCCCCATATATATACACATATATAGATATGTTATATAGGTATATATTAAAATTTTAATTCATTAATTAATTAATCAAATTCAATGTATTTATTTTTCGGTTACAATTTTTGTCCCCACCTCAATAGTTCGGAGACTAATATCTCTCTATAATCTGTCAAAAAGAGACATATCTTGTCCACTTTACGGCCGCCGTGCTAAGCAAGTGGAGAAAAAGTCCCTTGTCTACGTCACAGCGAGGGACATAAGTTATCTCCTTCGACGCCATGCTAGCAATTAGGGACAAACGCGTTTGTCCCCGTCAATTTGACATAAGCGGTGGAGAGAGATATTTGTCCCGCGCCCGTGTTAGGCCTACAGGGGGGAGAAAGCTAAGTTATTGCAAGCAAAAATGCAAATACAATAACTTTAATATAATCTTTCCAGGAACTATTGATCAGAATTCATAGGTCTCACCGAAGTGAGACAGCCAAAAATATCAAAGACTCATTTGAGTGTTCCCCTCCACGGAAATCTTTAGTAAAAGGCGAAAGATTTATGCGTTATGAAGGGAAACCAGAGTTAACAAAAGGTTTAAAATCGAGACGACCTAACCAAATTGCGGAGAATCTTAACACCGCAGGTTAGAAAATGACGTCACAGTTACAGCGACGTCTAGCGATCTTTTTTGTAACCAAAAAGAAATATTCAAATTGAAATAGAAAACAAATATAGTACAAACCAAGTACTAACCACCAGCTGCTTGTGCGTAATTCCGGCAGTGCACCATATTTTATCTGAATATATACGATAATAAATAGGTACCTACATTAATATGCTATTTTAGACGCTTAAAAATAATCTAGATTGTTTATAAACGAAATAAAAAGCATAATAATATAATAAATAAATAAATTTCTATATTTTCAGTAAAATGAACACATAAGAAACGAGAACTTAGGAAATACTACATAACAAACTACTAGGGACATCTGTTACAAGTAGCGTATACTTGACATAACTGTAAGTTTCTACGTAAATAAGTAGTTTAGTTCAAAACGAATAGATGTCGCTATTCTCAATTTTTTATAGTATTTATTTTCTTGTGAATTATAACAGAGGGCGCTAGCAGACAAACTTGAAAACAAGTGCTGATTATTACTCAGCGCGAGTCAGAGCTGGCGAAAAATTAAACACTTGGATTTAACATTATTTTGCGCATCCAACCTACTAATAAATGTGAATAAGCTATACATTTATTATATATATATAATAATATTATAATATATATAATAAAAATAATAAATATTAAAAAAAAAAAAAAAAAACAAGCTATACATTCCTATATTAGTAGGCAGGTCACCTGACACACCCATCTATCAAATAGCGGTACCTAGTCAATTTGATTCTTCTGTGAACACAAAACAGACCCGACACACCCATTTGAAGCGCACACACAAAGGCCAAAACATGTACACACACATACACACAGACACACACACACACGCACGCAACGTACCTACATATGCGTTGACGCTAGACGGTCATCAACACATCCGTTTCTCTGCACTCATGCATAACAAACATAATTCAGGTGAACTAAAACATATCGTAGTTTTCCTCGTTTATTTTTGTTTAAAACAACTTAGGTGGCAAACAGGTACATGGCCCACCAGATGGAAACCCTCGGCCTATGGATGTTGCACAACACCAGGGGCGTCACACTCTTGGTAGCGTCCTTCTAGGCCACGTCAATTTCACTTCACCCCACCTGACGAAGAGCAAGTTGAAGCAAAGTCTCAGGAAAGAGGGTCTCCATTACAAACAGGATGGGTGGGTGGGGACCAAAGTTGGGTCACTCTTGGACCAAATGGCGGTTGAGGCTTAGTTGAAGGTATTCCTCTCATATTTGGAAGGTCAGACAGCAGTGTCAACAGTTACTCCCCTAAAGGTTAAAATCGAAGGATCTGACCGACATAATAAATGTTCTTTGTTGAAAATCATAACTAATGACGTCACTCCTTTATGTGACGTCATTAAATGAGATTAGTGTCATCATCAAATCAACATGAAAAACTTACCATTAACGTTCACAATGCAATCATATCCGTTTGACTAATCGGGAACTGAACCCATAACCCGTACATTACAAAACGATCACTATTATCGCAGTACGTCACAGTGTCGGGGCGTCGCCGTCGGGCCAATCGGCCGACGGTTTCCCCAAACAACACGCACACATGCCTACGTGAATGTTTATTTACATCACACACGTCAGTTGGTGTGTGGCACAAGTTATGGAAGGTCAGCGATTGAAAAACATGTTTTGAAGAGAATTAGAGCGAACTATTAGTAGGTATATTTCACCTGGGTAATATCAACTAGGAAAACACATCCGCGGTAGTTTCCATGTCCACGATATTGCAGATAAAATGAGAGTCGTTTTCGCTGGTATTGCTGAAAACGCCAGGTTACGTGGGTAATAAATGTCTGGAAATAGCAACCCTGCCGGGTCCCAGTAGGAGGATTAGTTCCAAGAAGTGCTACCTTAGCGTCGTAGTGAGTGACATGCGTGCAACTCACTACCAGAAATGCCCAAGTCAGTGTGAAGTAGAGAAGTAAAAGTCGGAAAACGGATATCGTACTCCGATGTGAAGGTCTCTAATGCGGCCGGGTTTGACTCAATGATAATGATTCCTAAATAATTTCATAGTCATTTCTATTATAAAAAAGATGGAATCGGCTCATGAAGTATCACCCACTCATTCAACATACGCGAGAGTGCTTACTTTCTTACTTTATTTTATTTCTATTTCCATTCTTCGTTCATCTACTGCTGTTTTCTTTTCATTTTCCCTTCTATTCATGACAAAATCAAAGTGTCTCTCCAGACATTTTGTTTATTTTCGAAATGTGTGTAAAAGAATTCATCAGCTTACCTCTCATAATAACTACACAAAAAAATCGAACCACGCCCATGAAATTTCCATATGACCTTGCCGTCTCTTATCAAATGCACCACACCCGATCACTCGGCCGATGCATGCGCATGCGACTCACTTTCTCAACCGACACGGCGCGATGCGTCAGCGCAGCTCACACACACACACACAGTCGTGTAGACGTTCGCACCGCAACCGTTAACACTTCCAGCTGTAGAAAATTAGCATGATAGTATGACTAATGTTTTTTTAAAGAGAAATGTGGGTATTCAACGTTGGAAATAGATCGTTTAGCAATCATTTCTGTGTACCCTATAATTACAATTAAACAAAGAAGGAAAGATTTAAGTTATGTTTTCGCATTCTAGAACCTTTAAGACAAGCGTCACTTAGTTTGGATATGAATGCATTACGTTAAGACTAATGAAGTAGGCAGCCTATTGCAGTTCACAGCTGGACATAGGTCTCTTCCAATGTTGGAAGGCTATGGCCTAATGTTACTACTACTACTAAGTGTATATACCTACCGTGTATATCAACGACTGTCGTCAGTTTCATAATTAATTGTCCATTTCGAACAACGAACCATCTACCTACAGATAAGCTAACCACACAGACCACACCCTAATTAGCTCTCTGCTTGCCATACAAGTAAAATACCTACAGTAATAGGAAAATAATGAACAAAGAACTATACTTACCTACATAATAATAACTCCCTTGACAGTCAGAGATTTTTTTTTATCTGGCAAGAAATTATTTTCTTTCAGAAATCATTTATGGTTCCAGATTGGATTAGGTACTTATACACATTGGATCTTTATCTAGCATACTTTTGAGTGATGTTATGGAATTAAACTTGCCAAGATTGAACTTCACTCTAATATCGAAGACTTCTATTTTAGACAAGCGGCTTTCCGGAAATACCTACACCATGAACCTTGGATCGTCGTTAGTACGACAAAAGACCTTGAACCGTGTTATTATATACGGCAAATTGTTATTTAAGTATCCAAATTGTCTCGCTGCTGGAGCCAGTCCTGCCTCCAAGCTGAAAGCCTCGTATCGCTTGCAACTGGGAGTAACCCTGTGATGATAAAAAAAAAACAATCCAAATATGTCGACTATGACGTTTCAATGTGTGTCAAAATATACTAAAACATTAGAAATTTGAATCATAACTTGACATCATTGTAGAAAAATTATGCACTATAATTTACACTATAATTATTTATAATTTAATTTATATTATTTAGGATGCGTTAAAAATCTTTTTATAAACTACATAATGACGTAACCACGATAGGTCCTTGCACTGAATAAATTTTTAAATTTAGAATAAAGAAGGCTGTATTTTGTTATTTCCTATTATAATGATGTCAAGTTTTAAATTCAAATTTAGAATATTGTAGAATTTTGACACACATTGTAGCGCCATAGACGTATTTTTTTTATTAAATTAATGCTTGAAATGTGACCATGCAGGTTTGTAATGAGGTCGTGGGTGAAACAGTTTTTTTTTAATCCGGATGACGAGGAGCAATGTGTGCATGAAATTTTGAATTTAAAATTAGAGTTCCGGTATCTACCTATAACCTGATGCCACACTTGTCAATTTTGCGCGGCAGAAATGAACTAGCGCAGCCTGCAGCTGATCATTTGATTCATGTTGGGCACAGGAATATACGTAACTATATTCAACGGGAACAGTTGCCCTGTAGGCCTAAGTTATTATAGGTAATATGCCGGTATATTACCTATAGGAACTTAGGCCTACAGGGCAACTGTTCCCGTTGAATATAGTTACGTCAGGAATATCTATTCATATTATGATGTGCATCCTAATGCAATAACAGTAAGTAGGTATTGGGTTAACAAAATGGTTAGATTTGTATATTATTACGGTAAAAAAACACTGATCGCTTGAGTGAATATGGTAACGGTCGCTTGCTATGAATATGATAAGTTATGTATTATCATATCCCCACGATTTCGGCTCGGGTCCGAGGTGATTGCCTAGCTCGAGTCCAATACAACCAAAAAACAGGCTAAAATCATGACTTTTTGAGTCGCCTGGGACTTATCTGAATGAGAATTTCGATAATCCTGTTGCCTCAATGGGTAAAATTGTCCAATGAAGCTACAAGATATAGCATACTGCTTATGTCAATTAATATATCGAAGGTAGTAAAGCACTCAGAAGGTGGTTTATTATTCATAGACCAAGTGACGCATCAGTCGCACTAAGCTAATAAACTATGTACTCATAGGCACTACCTACATTTATAGCTTTGTGTAAACTTGGCAACACAATAACAACATTAACAACACAACTATCAAAACCTATCGCAAAATTGCAAACGCTGTTCCTATTGAGGACGACCAATGCCAACAGCTTCTAATGTTGCGACAACCGCGGCATACTTGTCGAAAGTTGCAAACACACGGCGGGCGCTGGTCATCGACCCCCAACTGTCAAAATAGAGCTAGATGCAAAGTGCTGTCATTGATGTGTCGGTGCGAGCGGTGCGGTGGCGGAGCGTACAGGCGACCTTGCGCGGGCGAGGGGCGCCGCGACGTCATGCGGGGGCGCGCCGCTTACGTCACGCGCCGACCTCGCGAGCCCTCACACCCAGAGCACGTGAAGACCACGCGCCGCCACGCGCTCGCTGCGTGATCAGCCGCCGCTCATTGGCCGAGCCCGCCGAACAACCTGCTCCCATTGGCCGCCCGGCCCCCGCGCGCCTCACCTTCGCATGCCTCGGGCTGCCTCGTACCTCGAACGCGCACTCCACGGTTTATTCGGCTGTTGCTCGCGAGCCAGTACACACGGCTCCCAGTACCAGAACTGCGCAGCTAAAACACAAGTTTTGTGTATTAAAAGAAAGTTTTATTTTATTGAATGTTATTAATTTGATCAGAATGTCGACGATGCTAGAAGTTTGTGAACCTCTCTCACCGCCGTCAACGCCCCCGTTGATGGAAAACAAAGTGAGTGTCTTTTGTTTTACGACTTCAAAAAGTTTTTCAAAAAATTCCAAAATATATCACGGTGCCCCAAAAATATATCATTTACCTAAAAAAAAATTTCTGTGCCGTTTGTGCAATCGAAAGTACGTTAAGAGCGCGCTCGGCGCACGATCACGCAGCGTGCGCGTGCTCACCGCTTGCGACCGTTCACTAACCGCGCATCCGTCTTTGTTCGCAGGTCGAGTTACCTTTGAAGAAGGCTGCAGTGAAGCGCGCCCGAGAGTCACCGCCGCCGACCGGGCTGGTCACTCCACAACCCTCCGACTCGGAGGGTGAGGAGGACTTCAGCAAACGGTCGCGCTGCGAGCTGGCTCGTCTACTGCTCACCACGCCCCCGCCGGAGCCGTGCTGCAGGCCTTCCGTCATCATGCGCGCGCATAAAGACGGAACCTGTAGTCCGGAGCCGCTGCTACCGCCGCCGCCCCAGGACATGAACATCCTGAAAACTCTGAAATTCAAAATGAACCGCGGCCAGAGTTACTCACAATACAAATATATGGCGACTCAAGCTCAAATCGTGCCACCTGTCACAGTGGAACCCCCGAGTCCGCCGACACCCAAAGTGGAGGAGGCGAGAGTGCCCTCGCCTCACCCCGAATGTAAACCAACGTTCGTCAAGTGCTCACCCAAGCACCACGAATCCCAGGACGAGCAGCGTGTGCCGCAGGTGCTGTACCCAGCGGTAGCGCCCTGCCCGCCGCGCAGCCTGCCGACCCTGGCCCCAAGGCCTGCGCCAGCAGTATTAGTACCCGGCACATTACTTCCCACCACGGCTTTGTGGGTGGTGGCGCCCGCTCCGGCGGCACGTCGTCGCCTTTACGAGTGCCCTCATCCCGGATGTGGAAAAAATTATTTCAAATCTTCACACTTGAAAGCACACGAAAGAACACATACTGGCGAAAAACCCTTCAGATGTGCTTGGCCTGGCTGTGAGCGAAGATTCTCCCGATCAGATGAACTATCCCGCCATAAACGCACACACACAGGCGAGAAGAAATTCGGCTGCAGAGTCTGCAATCGCCGGTTCATGCGGTCGGACCACCTCGCCAAACACGTCAAGAGACACGCCAAGGAGAGGGTGCCCCCCGCGGCGCCAGTGCTGAAGCTCCTTCCTTCCCCACCTCTGGCCATACCGGTCCCGGTGCAGGCCGCCGTGGCTCCCGCGCTGTAACGCGCCGCCACAAAACAGACTGTGATGCAGATCTCATGATCGTTACCTAAGTTTAGTTCTACTCATCTCTAAGACTGTTCCGAATGTCTACTAAAGTAGCATTTAGACTTAAGACTATGTTATTGTTAGAGACGGTAAGCTTCCAAAAGATTAAAAAGAATGTTTTATACAAAGTATGTTGTTTGGTTTGCACGATAACACTGATTGCCTCACACTTAACACACACGTACTGAACAGTTGAGCAGTCGATGCGTTTAGCACAAGCACTCGCCGGTCGCGTGACGGCGTTGAAAACAAGCGGAGTGTGTGGTGCCGTGGCGTGGGTGCGCGCCGACTGGCTGCGGCTGCCACAACACAACACAGCACTCGGCTGATAACAAAACAGTGCTACAGGCTTATCACATTCCTCATATCTCACCAAATACAACTCCAAATAGAAAACTATGACTATCTAATTTTACAAATATCTCTGAGTGCAAAGATAAACGAAATGGTTGCTCACACAAGTTTTATTGTGAGATAACTGGCACAATAAGTAAAAATCAACAGAGAATAATAAATTATAATATTAACGTAACTATTAATAACAATGTTATCAATGTAAAACTAGAAAGTTCTGGCGACATTGGAACTACAACAAGTCACGATATATTTGCATCATCCTTTAATTTTTAAGAACGACTCATACATCCAGAGAATAACAGTTAGAACTCACAAATGACATCAGAAAATTTGGCAACGATTCACCTGATAAATTAACATTTAGATTTATGGACAGTGCCGAACTATTCAGAACCAAAGTAATTTGGTTTGAAACTGATGAAGTTACTTCCTCACATGAAGTTGCCCTTCAAAATGAATGAGAACATTATATGGCCAGCTAGACAATATTTACAAAATATTCAAATAAATTCTACAGTAACAATCAAAGGTAAGTTCTTAATCATTGGGTTTTCTAGTCTTAAGGAAATTATTGAAAATGCAAGCCAAATTTCTATGTGGATATTGGAATTTAGGCGTCAAATATTCGCAGTTCTCAGACCTTATAATATTTGCGCGTAGCTTTCAAAATATCTACTGAAATCTTAATTACTTATTCAATTTTTTTATTACAATACCTACTGTAAAAATACATTGAGAAGGATTCATTACACTTTGTTGTGTAGTTACTAAAACGAGAGACAATATCAACTGAGTTCTTCCAGGAAATCAAACTTCGACTACATTTTAAAATTCAACAAGTAAACAACGATACAAAATCTTCAATTTTATATGTCAATGGAATTCTTTCTGTGTAGTTGATATATAAATACCTCCATAGCGATCTTAATTATATAATATTGTGGGCCATCTTAGAGTAATTCCCGTGGTAATTGCCCATACATCTGAGAATTGGTATACCATTCTGTTGTTTTTACAACATGTAACTCTGGTCAGTATGAAATCAGTAGGCCAAAGTCTCCGTATATTAAGAGAGGCACAGACCTCAGACACAGGTCCAGTAGTATATACTGCGATAGGCTAATATATTGATATATCTATTAAACATAAATTAAATAAGAAACATGCATATAATTGGTCATTCTAGGTCGCCTTCACAGATGACATAACTATTGTTTGATTGCATTCTAATTATCATTGGTCCTATTTACCTGCGTCAGAGAACATACTCAGTTTTGGAATTTACCAATGAAAGGTCTACGTCAGAAAGATATCACATGGTAACAGGCATCATGAACGATTACCGCTGTTTCCATGGCCATCCAGTTCAATAATAATAATTATACAATACAATACAGTTCTACAATATAATGCAAACGAAATCTTATCTCGTCGGATACTTGCTTCTTCTTTCTCTTTTCACTTGTTTTGAGGGGTGCGGTTTGGAATTCCTTTTTATAACAATTAGTGGTATTTTTTACTATCGTTATTGGTGGGATTGTTAACCCGGGGGTGAGTGGTGGGTTCCTCTCCCTCTCTCAATATATTTCCCACATTATTCCCTTTTTTATTGGTTCCCTTAAAAGAAACTATTTGTTCATTAGTAGTAGAATTAGGTTTTATTGTTTAGTTCATCAAAATCATGGAAGGTATCTAGATCTAAGTGAAAGTGAAATGTACTTAATGTACCTCAATAGTCTTTATATCTTAATTACTTAAATCACGCCATAAGAACTGTCTGAATGATTTTTTTTAAGTTCTCTATTACTTTATAAAGAGTTTTCACGAAAAAATAATTGAATATGGTGTAACAAAATAAATTTCAGTAAACTTAAATCAGTTTACTTTCAGTAACCAAGTGAGCAACTGATAAATTATCAACTAAGTAGGTATTGTTTAGTGGAATTCTTGGCCTCACCGAAGTGAGGCTTTCAAAAAATATCAAAGACTCATTTGAGTGTTCCCCTCCACGGAAATCTTTAGTAAAAGGCGAAAGATTTATGCGTTATGAAGGGAAACCAGAGTTATTGAACTTTCAAAATCCAGCCGACCTAACCAAGTTGCGGAGAATCTTAACACCGCAGGACACAAAATGACGTCATCTTCGGAGCGCCATCTGTTGGTATACTTAGAAACAAGTGAATACTAGGGGCGGTTTTATGAATAGGTCGCCGTATTTTTATTCATGTTCAAGGGGCTTCATTGACAATGCTACAGACTGGGGTTGCGTGCGCTGATATTTAGTATTGGTAATACATTTGTAGTTTATATTTTGTAAGTAACTTAACATCAATATTCTTAAATACATTCACAAATCATTATAAAACAGATCGTCGCTATAGGATGCTTGGCAGATTGTCATATATGAAACATGAAAATATTATAAGCATACACAACATGCATAATAGATCGTTGAAGTGACTAGAAGATGGAACGACTCTTAGAATTCAGAAGATCCATTGCAAAGTGGATCTGATCTGACCCTCTATAGAAAAGATCATACAGGGGAGAGGAGAGTATTGCCTTGAATATTTTTATCATAAAAATAAATAAATAACGCATATTTGAAAACAACATTTCTAATTTACAAGAAAATTCGCTGTAATTCATTTCTTTTCTTTTTATTACGCTTTCTGTGTGCGTCTGTACTTCTGCCTTTATGCTAATCTGTCCTTCTGCTAATCTGGGATTTTGCTATTCCGGAGTTTTGCGAATCTGTCCTTCTGCTACAGAGGCATTTATAAATATGTCACAACCAAGATAGCTGTTACCGGTCCATTAACTTCAAGCTTTTGGCATCATTACAATCGGGATCTGGAAGTTATAATGATAACGATGTACTCAAGTAATAGGGATAATAATAATGTTGACATAAATGGTACATCCAACAAAAGATAGAAGGGAAAAATTTATGAAAATGTAATGTATGTAGTCATAAAACTATAATAATGTGTTTGCAATAATGACCCTCTTTTAGCTTAACATCAGGCGAGGTGAAGTAAAATTGACGTGCCATAAATAAAAAATAAAAAAAATCTGCATTCCCATACCCAAGATGGCGTCTGTTTGGTCAAACAAAAATATGATGCAGAGGGTAGATATTAAGAATCTGCATATAATGTATCACATTACTTTTGTGTAGATTTCTGCAATAATAAAGTAGTTTAAAGCGGACTGAAAGTTGACTTTGAGTTCAAAGTTTACACAATAGGTACTAATTATATTATTGGAATTTCATCATGGCAGTCATCATGGTGGACAATTAATAATTAAGTATTTGTTAAGAAAGAGGATATCGCCACTCCATTTCAACCAAAGAGACTCGTTAGAGTCGACGAACGGAAAAATACACAGATGAATATCACTTCGATAGAAGGAAAACTCGAGATAAAACTCTGTGCCAACCGGTCTGCCCAGTGTGACCTTCTAACATTAGGAGCTACCAAGCATGAAGATGTAGAATCACTTCATACTGCACTTATTTACCAAACTTTGATTGTTTTTATTCTATCGATTAAAATTAGGGCCCACATATCCATTTCTGTGTAAGTATTTTTTTAAAGAACATTCCCCTTTTTGTGAAATAACTGGTGGCTCTCGCTCCGCCACGTATCTGGGGCAAAGGTTGGCAGTTGTTATTCAGTGGGGCAATTGTTGCTAGCGTCATGGACACATTTACCCCTGGTACGATGAGGGGCGGGTTAGTTTAGTCAATTGACAACCTTTATGAATTTAAGATTCATGTCTGGATTTATTTAAATACTAATTGTATATTTTGAGGTTTATATAAATAATTAAATAAATTCTGATCTACAAACTGTAATTACTAATATTGCCTCTAACCCCTGCAGCTAAGTTCAATACCTTAAGCCAACGACCACAAATTAAGATGGAAGATGTATTGTAAAATTACAATTTCGTTCAGAAAATCGGCCGCTTAATTCGAGGACTATAGCTACTTACCCCACCAGCTCTTCATATAAGAAGGGGACGTATTTTTTACAAATTACTGCACGAGGGCAACTCAAAAATGCCATCGATTCGACAAAAGACCATACAGTGCTAAAACAAGATAGGCTGACCATTAAAGTGAGAGTGTTCACATCGAATTGTGTAATGGCCAGCCTTCAAACCCGAGACCTTTCAATCGAAGGCCTACTTCCTTAACCACGTAATATGACATCATCTCATACCTACATTGTTTGGACCCTTATGACACACCTTTTGATGTATATCGTTCGATGAACGAAGTCATGACGTAATTGTATAAAATAAACTTTTGTGTCCGCGGTAGCCTAATGGTATGAGTAATGGACTGCTGAGACGAGGTCTCGGGTTCGATCCCAGGTTTACCATGGCACACACCAATGACTGCGATGCTTTTCGAAGTTATGTGTGTATTTATCGCAGGTTTATAAGTGCCCGGTTAATGGCAATAGGCTCGCCACCTATTACATTGGGACCTAAATATAAACTGGCGAAGTGTGGGTGCTAGCACCTCTGCCTACCCCTTCGGGGATATGGGCGTGATATTATAAAAAAAAACTTTTGTGAATGGGTTTAGAGAGTACAATTCAATGCTCTTTGTCAATATAACTTCATCTTTAACGTCAGTATAAATGCAATTATATGCGTCAGACAGTTCCTTATCGTCATTAGCGTCATTGTCGACTGGCACGCATTAAAACGCATTGTGTGAAAGAACCCCAGGTTCTTATATAATATAATTTGTTGCGGGTTCGATCCCCGCTCAGTAGCAAAAAGTTGTATGCATGAATATAGCTGTTGGCACTGGTCTGATCTTGCCTCGGAGAGCATGTTAAGTCATCGGTCCCGGTTGCCATACAAACATCACTGAATTGGTAAAAGGTTCAGAGAATGATGATAATTTGTTATGTCACTTGCCGAACACTGCCTATTATGATACAAGGGTATCCCTAGTTTAGGAGGTATGGTCTTGTCTAATTGTAACAAGAACTCAATATCTTAGTATAATAAGCCTGTTACTTTACTTACTTCTTATGAAATAAGTATTACTGTTATTATTAATGTTATGGATGATCCGGTTACTCCATGGACCATTCAATTTTCTGTGGACTGTATTTAGACTTTTCTGTTCAATCTCCTCAAAATGAAACTCTTTGTAACAACGTTTATTCTCTCTTCACAATATACTTTTACTAGGTTTATCATCTTAAGTACTAAGATAAGCCTAGTTAATTCTTGAACAATATGAAGACTTGATGAGGTAATCAATGAAATAATTAATGAGTGTAAAACAAAGGATCTGTCGAGCTTAAGTACCACTTTTTTCTTTTGCCCGCAATGGGCATTAAGAAGCGACTTTCTTATTCCGTAGTACTTAATAATTACAAACATGTTCTAAGTTTCTTAGTGCCGATAGGCGGGCTAAGGAGCAATCTTAATTCTATCTTATGCTACATTTATAATTCTTACAGCTAACTTATTCTACGTTTGGACCGATGCTCGGTGTACTGGACAGTTAAGTACATAAAACATAAGTCAATTTATTAATGCATCTCAAGAGATAATGCGTGTAAAACTATTCTTGAAGTCGGTGCAAAAGTTTGAAAATGAGACTTTTTTTTATAATATCACGCCTATATCCCCGAAGTGCTAGCACCCACATTTCGCCAGTGGCGAGCCTATTGCCATTACCCGGGCACTTATAAACCTGCGATAAATACACACATAACTTAGAAAAGCATCGAAAAGTCATTGGTGTGTAAGCCTGGGATCGAACCCGAGACCTCGTCTCAGCAGTCTATTACCCATACTACTAGGCCACCGCGGTCTAAAATGGGACTATTTCGGAATAATATACAATTCTCAAACAAAAATCGCTGATATAGTACCTACTTATACTTTATTCAGTGATTTTTAGGTTGTTGAACGGTAGTTGCCCGTTAGCCTATTTCGAGACCATATGATGTTAACAGGGTTTAATACACCCGGTTCAAAGTATTAAAATTAAAAAAAAAACATTCGAAGCACAACAATAAGTGACTACTACTGTAAATTAAATTATTGGAGTACCAAACCGCAATAATGGTTATTCTTATTCAATTGTTATTTCATAGTAATTATCCTGTTCATGGCGTATTATTACTCAGCGCACTTAGAGGTTATGGGTTTGGTGGTGCATTATATAGGTACTTATTAGTTCAAGTGTACTCACTTACATAATGTAAACAACTACATATTAGCAGACCATAATACACGCAATAACCTACTCCTTCGATCGAGCGTTCCCCCTATAAGAGAAAGATCGCGAATTCGAATCCCGTCGAAGCATTCAATTAACAGCTAGCATAGTAATTGCTTTAGAAAATACTGATATCTGACCTGCAATGCTGTGATACTACCAACCCTAGTTTTGTACTTTTTAGTGTTCCAATTACCCATAACGACTGCCATAGATGTTCGTATGACAACCGGGTCCGAGGCACCACCAGACCAACGCAAATAGCCATATTATACAGGATATAAGGGGAACCATACTCATATTATACCCCATATTATATCTCTGTGGCGGAGCGGTAGTGAACGATTCGATTCTCACTCAGTCCAAATATTTGTATGCCTGAATATGGCTATTTGTATGGTCTGGGTATATTCGTGCCTCGGAGAGCACGTTACGCCGTTGTACCTGGTTGCCATACGAACATCTATAGCAGTTTTTTATGGGTAGGTTAAAAACAAAAACACATCGTAAGCGCTATTTAGTAATGAGTCAGAATTACGAGGAATTGGATATTCATTCACCTGTGAAATAATACGATTCGTACAGTGATTGCCCGACTGCATTCCGATCTCATTAAGGCATTGCCTTCGCAGCTGGTCATGGCGACGACTGCCTCGTAAAATAAGTCATTAAATTTTCATTGTTTATAGCTATTTCTAACACGTGCAGTTCACGTTACGATATTTGGGAAAGTTAGAGATATTTTCTTTATAAACTTATTGACAGCTGTTATACTGTTTATTGATAGTACTTGGTGGAAACTCTCTATATTTCTCTTGCTATTCTCATTGCGCCTTCCTTCTTTAAAATAAAATCCTTGCAAGGACAGGATCATCATTGTACCCTTGTCTCAATGAATTGGGTTTAGCCAACATTTCATTTTCCTCCACACATATAATTCCTGTCAGATATCATTTCCTCAGGCCTTTCTTTGCCATATCTTTTTTCATACAATCCCTCTATATTTTCTTAGACCGAACTCTGCTCTTCTAGCCCTATCATAGATACTTTGGACCCTCCTTACCCTCCTTATAGTATGTTCATTGCGATCACGGTATTATTTTCTAGTGGGTGGCCATTTTGTTTTAATGGCGGCCATTTTGTGCTCATGGTGACCACCTGCGAAAAATCACTCGTTATGATTGCAACATTCACCCCGACGACGTCTTCTAAACCAGGTAACATTTACTTTATACAAATTAATTTTAAATAGTAAAAAATACATCGATACGAAAGCAAATTCTAATGAACGAGTGACCAAATTATTAGTTCCGAACAGCCGGTCTTGATACATGAGTCTTTGAATAATTAGAATGTTTATTGGTTTTTTGAGGACTTCCGGTATTTCGGCAAACAGTGTTTCTCAAATGTTTGAATATTATAAGTAAATAATATAGATAGCGTCAGCGGTGTGGCGGTAGTGAACGCGACTACTACGCAAGAGGTGTGGACTCGATCCCCACTAAGTGTAAATAATTCTATGAATGAATAAGGATATTCTGCATTGGTCTGGTCGTGTCACGTTATGCCGTCGGTCCCTGTTGTCATGCGAACATCTAGGGTGGAAGATGCTGGTAGTTATTGCTCTAAAAAGTCCCACAACTGATCTAACTGCAGTACTGCGATATCACCTTTGCCTATAGATTGAGGAGGCCACATGGCAGTTGCCTCACGGGAAATCAAAAAATCATAAGAGACCCCGGACTTCGAGGTGACAACTTCGGAGGCGACCGGGATTAAAGCAAGGACGATGATGATTTTTTAAGTAAATAAACTATTTATTAATTTATTGATGTTGCCTTATTCGGTATCGGCTGTTCGGAATCCTTATTTCTGCGCATTAAATTGTTTCTGGAGGTTCAAACTGAATTTCAACACATGCGCAGAAACTCTGAATATTTTTTTGTTGTTTTGCTATCCAAAAAGCAACAAAAACCTGGTGGCTTTAATGGTGGCCCATGACGTACCTATATTTTGTCCTATATCCCTTACAATCAATCCATGTAGGTACGGCGCAACCCAAGCCCTCCACAGGTCTCTTAAGCACAGAAGTAACCTGTGCTTAAGGTGCCCTAAGTACTTTGAGAAACGTTGATCTAATAGATAAAATTGGAAGTGTCATCCTTGAATGAATATGGCTAGTATAGGTAAATAAGCGGAAATTGAAAGCGCAAATATCCAGTTTTGAGTACTAATATAGAATAATAATGAATAGATTTGTAGTTTGATTGAATTGCTACATCACAAGTTGCGATTTTTTCCGTGGTAGTGCAATTTTTAACCTCCGACGACGTAACAACGACGGGGTGTTTTACGTACCACGTTTCTGTGTGTGTGTCTGTGCCATCGTAACTCCGAAAAAATAACAGAAGAAAAATCCAATTGATTATTTGTTTAATGCCAATACTTTAGTGTACCAGAAGAACTACCAGTGGCCTTCAGGTTCAGGACTGTTCCCCTAACACCCTGTATATATTTATATTATACAGATATTAATACCTGTAAATCCCCAAAGAGGTAGACAGAGGTGTTAATCGCGATTTGTTATGTATATAAGTAAGCTAGATTTTTAAGAATATATTTTTTTAATTAGGTATTCGTTCGCTAAGTGGCCATGACAGCTTGAATACTTATTATACAACTAAATTAAAAACAATAGAATTAAAGGACAGATAGTCAGTTTGTTCATCACATTAAAAACGGGTTAAGAGTTCATTGACAAGCTCCGCCTGCGGTTCTGTCACCAACCTGTTGATGAGTCACCGGTTTTTTGCTTTGAGTGTTACGTTATTCGAGCTCAAAAGTTTTATAAACAAAAACAATAAAAAGACACATTCGCATAATCAAAAGACCTTTTTTCGTTTTTTTTCCATACGCAAAGTCCCCACGGATTTCGCCCCCACCAAAGTCGGTAGAGGTGATTTTGTCCTTGATTACTGGAGGTGAGATTATAGAAGACATATCTCTCGCACTCCGGCAGACCCAGGGACATCTCTTTGAGATGACCACCTTCCCCTAATGTAGGAAACATGGAGTCCATCTATCCCCCGGATATGGGGAGGCGCACTTAGCCTCACCGCAGCGGATTTCATAGAGAGATCTGGTCTATGTGCTGTCAGTACAGACAAATAAGGGTTTTTCGGTGTTCCCACTGACAACACAAAACCTTTCCAACCTGAGCTCTGGCAACCCTACTCACCGCCGGAACAACACAAGGTTATTATTAACCACGGTTTTTTGTGGGGCAGAGTTACTACCCCAGTCGGACTGCACAATTAAGACAGGAGATACCTATATTCCTTGCCCAAAATGGCTATTTTTGGAATTCGAAAACATCAATAGTAAAAAATTTTACTGAGTTGTTGTTGTCTAACCACAATATTCATAATTTTCCTTTGCAAATCTTTGTTATTTTCCTAACTTTTTGCGTGAATCATACATACAAATATTATGTTTACTTGTCCAATGGCTGGAGCGAAATTAAGTTGTTTTCTGCGCCGGCGCACACGACATAAGTATGGAGTTTTAGTTACCTTTTTAAACAACTACAGCTGATGTCATGCTACTGCACTTTACTGTAGAATGTTCTTTTATGAAATTCAAATCCAAAAAAAAATCGATTCGAATTCGTAATGTAATGGTATCGAAAGAACGG
The DNA here is from genome assembly GCA_963691645.1 of Pelosia muscerda. Taxonomy (NCBI): domain Eukaryota; kingdom Metazoa; phylum Arthropoda; class Insecta; order Lepidoptera; family Erebidae; genus Pelosia; species Pelosia muscerda. The sequence goes on from OY829100.1 coordinate 2,951,309, forward strand.
AGCATTGCGATTGGCAGCCTGCCCACTTTGAACCTGTGTGTGTATGAAGCCCGCCTATGCAATACTCTGTTCTCTCGATGCCATTACATTAGGAATTCGATAGTATTTCGTGCAAAGGGCACTGTACCTACCTATCTTTATAGGAAGATGAGAAAGAAATATTATCAAACATGCATAACGAGCCGAACAACGACCTCACTCATAAATTACTAAAATATCTCACCACGTGCAATATTCGTGACCAGCTGATAAATCAAATAGGATAATATTCATATTTCATTTGAGGAGAGCTTACTGCATAATCCTAACAAACAAACTAAGTATATGTATAAAATACTCATGCCTGTAAATACCCGAATGGATTGGCAGAAATGTACTAACACCTACATTTCGTCAACTATGATTTTTGTTCCCACGTACCTAATAGGGAGTGAGTATTTTACCGTCGAATGGGCACTTTGTAATAGTAATGTTTACTTTTGAATGTAGAACATGGGTATGGGGATTTGCGGCTGAACTTCGATATTTTACGTGAAGCGACCGCCATTGGATCTCCACAACCAAATTGGCGATTTTAAAGTTCTGTAGTTAGGCTAGTCGGACTTTTTTTAAATATTCATTATTAGAAAGAAAACATTTAAAAACATAAATAGTAGTAACCCACCGGTATTGGATATTAGGGACCGAGTTACCGATGGTTAGCGCTCCAAACAAAGGAACCATATTTTTAACCGACTTCACAAAAACGAGGAGGTTCTAAATTCGATTGGTATTTTTGTTATTATTATGTTATTAATACGCAGTTACTAACAAATATGTATCATAACAACTTTATCGACGTTACCATGCGTTGCGACATGCCAAAAATCATTAACATGTAATCTCGTAGTATATCATGAAATTCGCATGGCATGTTCACGCATTTATCACGCATTAGCCATACACTGGAGACGTGAAGTGACGTCCTCTAGAAAAATATGCAATTGCGTGCTGTAATAAAATTGTATTGTATGTCGTGTTTTAATTATACGACAACCTCTGGCGTGGCGGTAGTGAACGCGACTGCTACGCTGGAGGCGCGGGTTCGATACCCTCTTAGTGCAAATATTTGTGTGCATGATACGAATGTTTGCATTGGTCTGTATAATTCTATGTATAAAAATTATATCCAAGTACCAATGTTTATGTGCATTCTGGAATCCATAGCACAAGCTAGTTAAGTTATGCTTACCATGAGACTAGGTGGTGTTGCGTAGATTGTCCTACAATATTTATTTAATTAATTATTGTGTTACTGTTTGTATGGGATGTCGTTATTGTTACATATTTTCATCATCATATGCCAGGCTATGATCACAGGCGACCCGTTCCGGTAGACAACACTTTTTTCTATATTAAAATTTATCCACGTGCTATTTTAAACGATTTTAAATTAGAAATAATTTGTATCTGTGACAAGTTTCATTCATATTCGTTCAGTAGTTCAGGTATGACTTAATTAGAAACATTCATTCGTTCATTCAAACTCTTACAGTTAGTAAATATGGTTTTTGTTTTAAATATTGTACATTTAGAAGAAAATAAAGTTCTCAAAAGGAATATCTATATTTTAAATATTTTATTTTACCGCCGTGTGATTCCAGGCAGAATTTGGACCATCTCTCCCCATGCGGTGTTGTACAAGGCTATTAAGTGTTAAGGCTCCGCCCAAAAATCTTCCTTAGAGTTCAAGGAATAAATAAAAATAAGAATACTCGGATCCGGGATTTGCGCTTAGCAACATATTTCGCGATTCATTTTTATTTATACAGATTAATTACTTATTAATTTTCTTCAATGTATAGACATTATACTATTTTTTACATGTATTGAATATTATTATTCATATTATTTCGTAATCCCTTGTTGTTTGTAGGAAATAGTGCTATTAACAGATATTTTTAATATGTCTGAATAAATTTTTAATTTCTTATCATTTATCGCTATATCCTTGTGGAATTAAAATCGGTTACCGGAAACAAAATACAGTCTTACAAGGTTTTTATGATAATATCACAGTGTTATGAATCTTTCTTAAACTGCGATAATACCTACTGTCTGTAATATATTTAATTTTTGAGGATTCAAATTGCACAATCAATAATTTTAAGTTAATTAATATTTATTAAAATACTTATAAATCATCATCATTCTCTGAACCTTTTCCCAACTCGGTTAGGGTCGGTTTTCCACTCTAACTGTGATGCGTTTGAACTTCGATATTTTCCATGAAGCGACTGCCATTCGACCTCCACAACCGATGGTCCAATAACCAATGGCGATATCAAAGTTCCAAGTTAGACTGGTTGAACTTTTTGAGGGCTCCAACTACCCGTAACGACTGCCATAGATGTTTGTATGGCCACTGGGACCGATGGCTTAACGTGCTCTCCGAGGCATGACCAGATCAGAGCAAACAGCCATATTTATGCATACAACTTTTTGCACTGAGCGGGGATCGAACCCACACCCCGTGCGTAGCAGTGGCGTGCACTACCGCCACGCCACGAAGGCTGTGATATAATTATAAATATGCTATCTAAAAATATGTAGGTAATCCATCAATCAGCCTATCGCAGTCCACATCTGGACATAGGCCTCTCCCAATATGCGCCACTGATCCCCATCCTCCTCCCTCCGCATCCAGTCTGTGTCCCAGCCGCCTTTTTCAGGTCCTCAGTCCATCTGGCTAGGGGGCGGCTAGGGTCGGTGACGGATGTACCTGATACCTGATGTAAGAACCCAACTTAACAGATGGACAGGTCAACAGACACTTTATTTATGTTTTTGCGGAATTTAAAATATCTATTCAACCCTTATATTCACGCCTGTAAAACCCCGAAGGGATGGGCAGAGGTGTAATAACACACCCATTTTGGAAATTATAATTTTCGATTTAGGGACCCAATCCTTTACGCTTCATGACCTTCAAACTATTTGTAATATTGCACATTTCTGTTGAGTCAAATCTCGCTTCAATCATCATCCAACTTCACATTACTGAGCCTCGATTCTACTAATTACTATCCAACATTGTCAAGGCACAAAGATCACTAAAAGTGCCATTTAATTTTATACTCTACTAGCAAACCCAGCGAACTCCGTTTCGCCACCAGATGGCTTTGTTTTATGTTACATTACGTTTGGTGATTAAAAGATGAAAAAAAAAAGCTTTTTCCTGAATTTTGTCCGGAGCCCGAGACCTTTCCAACGAATGCAAAACCGTGGAAATCGGTTCATGCGTTCTGGAGTTATAGCGTCAGGAAGGAAAACCCGACTTATTTTTATATAGTAGATTATACATAATTAAATTCCAAAATCAAAAGGCATTTAGAGCGAATGAAACGATGCAATAAATAACATATAATTTTAAACGTTAACCCTATGCAAATAAAACCGAAAATTCCACGGCAGTTTTTGTAATATCAGTCGTGTGATTATGGTTAGCAATTAGTAGAATCGGTGTCCTGGTTGTCGTACTCACGTCGAGCGGCGACCAACCGTATATGACGTCAACAGGGTTATTTTAGTGAGGCGCCGGCCCACAGGATGTTCTGGCGACCGTTTAGGGGACATATTTTTAGCCCTGCGTAAGTGGACTATTTAGGAAAGCTTTTTAAAAGTTTTCTAGTTGAATGGTGAATGAGCAATGTATTGTTCACTGATTTTATTGCGTGAACACCAGTGACGTAGTTAAAATTACACGATTTATAACGGGTTTTCTTTAAGATTTAACTATTTTTTTATGAAGTGAAGATACACTTTTATTTATTGTGCGCAAGATCCCCACAGATACAACCTCCGTCAAGGTCGGTGAAGGTAATTATGTCGGACTCAAACCGACTAAAACACACGACATCTATGGGTCTTTGATTGTCGGAGGTGAGATTATACCGCCGCGGCTTGCTTCTGCTAGGGTGACAGGCGGCTTCACCTGCCACTCCCAGGCCCGAAAGATAACCTTTGGCAAATCATTAATTTCATCCACAATTGCAAAAATTCGATCACTTTGCAAGAAGTGATAGAATTTTTCGAAGATCAGGAGAAGTGGATGAGTAAATGTTGAGATGATTATTATGATAAAAGCGTGATGTAATGCGAATCTAAAATCTACCCCTACGCATTATACGTATAAAAGTGTAAATTTATAGAAAAATCTACGTACTCAGTAACTCCGAAATATTTTTGTAGATGCAGTGTGCGAACAGTCACACATCTGGGAAAAATATTGTGCAACTTCTTTGAGTTTGGAACCTTGCCCGATAGACGGCAATAGGCATATAAAACATAATTGACGTGATGTAGATATAAAATATACTTACGTATCGAGATATAATATTCTTAAAAGTGTGTGTGTTCTTGAAGAGATAATAAAATTCCAACTAAAAGTTTAACTGATTCAAAGTACATTTACCTATACACACGATCATGTCCATTTCCCTTCACGGTAGGCAAAGGTGAATCAACACCCACGTTTCACCAATAATTGTATTAGTTTCCACACAATAAAGGGTGTTGTTTTGTTTCTGGTATTGTTTATCTGGGTTGCACATTATTTTTATCATTGTCTAGTAAACATGTTATATGTATTTCAACACCGCACGGCAGAATATGACGTTCTAATAACTATGTTTCATTAAATCTAATATATGACCATTTTCCATGAAATAAAGTTTGATTTGATTTAATTTGATTTGACTCGAGCCGTGCATCTGAGGCTGTAATATATTCCCTCTTAGAGGACGCACGCCTGCAGTTAACAACTGACGGAGTTGTATTGGTCGCTCATATAGGCCTACCTCGTGACCTATTAATGGCCGGGGTCAAGTTTACAACTTTACTCTATTATAACCTTACTTTAGGTTCTGAAGCATGGAAACCGTTAGATGAAATACCTCTGTATTTTTTTATACCTTAAGTGGCAGACAAGTACACGGCCCACCTGATGGGAAGCAGTCACCGTGGCCTATGGACGTTTGCAACACCAGAGGCGTCACACACCTATAGAAACCTTCTAGTGCCCTTCTTGAAGTACCCCATATTGTAGTCGCTTGGGAAAACCACGGCAGGGAGTTCATTCCACGCCTCCTGCAGTCTCGTTACTACCAGCCGTAGCCCCACCAGAATTTGTGATGCTACAGAGGCTATCAAAATCATTCTTTTATTTATTACTAGGTGACCCGCGCAACTTCGTCTACGTCACCCCGTTTTTGCCACATTTTTCATTCCTACTCCGCACTTGTTGGTCGTAGCATGATATTATATACATATAAACCTTCCTCTTTAACCATTCTATCCATTAAAACAAACCGCATCAAAATCCGTTGCTTGGTTTTGAAGATTTAAGCATACAAAGGGACATGAAAAATAGGGACAGGAAAGCGACTTTGTTTTATACTATGTAGTGATAGTGATAGTGATTTTCCTGACTTTTACAGAAGCGATTGTGCAATGTCATCCATTAATCAGCACTTCAACAGGTGTACTGCGTTGGCATTGGTTTCAGCGACAATAATTCTGGGGCTACGTACTTATATACACAAATAAAATCTGCCTCCAGAGATATAAAGGCATGAATGTTCATAAAAAAATCTAAACATTAGCGCCGGTGTATTCCTGTGCCTAGAACGCAGATCACCACTTTATTCTAGGACAAAATATTCTAGGACAATCTACACAACGTCACCCAGACCCTTACTTTACTTGTTACTTGTTACTTGTTCTAGAATGCGGATAAACATACATAGATATATTTTTTTGTAAATACGTACCTACTCGTACATATTATACATAGAATCACCCAGCCTAATGCAGCACACAAATATTTGCATTGAGTGGGAATCGAACCCGCGTCTCCTGCGTAGCAGTCGCGGTTACTACCGCCACGCCACGGAGGTCGTCAATCTTGAAGGTGACCTGTGATTTGGAATTGTGTAATTTCACAACATTGCCAGCTCGTCGCTATTTCAGAAGGGAACTTTAGATGATGAAACTAATAGTAATATCAAATAATGTTGAGTAATTTCTAGCGTAGATAATGTAGAGACATGTTTGTTCATGTAGCTGTCCTGCCTTTGAGTCACTTGAAGCTTTATCTGGATGTGAATTGCCATAATATATATGTAGATATAATTGTATAAACCAGCAAAAGGGACAAAAGTAAAAATACACACAGATTATCGTCAAAGGCCCGAAAGACACGGGCCAGTTACAAAGTATTTGGCTGTTGGCAGGACTATAATGCATAGTTGTATGGAAACCATGGACCTACCACGAAGCGACTCTATCATTGTTTGATCACACCACTCGCCACAAGCAACGAATTCATCCTTAATCTTTGCGATCGGAAACGGTGTCCCAATCAGATACAAATCTTCACTCCTCGCACGCTCAAGCTATGGAAAGAACTCCGTGCTGTGATTTTTCCAAACAACTATTATGCGGGGTTTATCAAGAAGGACATTCGAAAGTTCCTACAGGGTCAACAGCATGAGTGTGAGGTTCCTGGAGACGTCCATAGGTCACGGTAACTGCCTCACATTTAGGGGGCCGTATGCTTCTGCCACTTAACTGATATAAAGAAACATATTACCTGGCGATTTTTCTAACAATTCATCACTATCACTACATAGTATAAAATAAAGTCGCGTTTTCTGTCCCTATGTCCAACTTTGTATGCTTAAATCTTTAAATTTTAATGTGGTTTTTTTAATAGATAGAATGGTTAAAGAGGAAGATTTATATGTATATAACATCATGCAACGCCCAACAGGTGCGGAGCAGGAATGAAAAATGTAGCAAAAACGGGGTGATGCAGATTAGCTAGTTTGTAGATAAATTAAAGCAGTCAATATTTATACATCAGTTACGTTACAACAATTTTGTAACTGAAATACTTTGAAACGGGTACAAAGTCCACGGCCCACGTCGCTATATCCGGATACAGTTTATTTATATCGAATGTTATATACATACTAGCAATCGCCACGCAACCAGGGTTAGCTCTTGACGGTACAGCTACCGACATATTTCTTCTCAATCACAATATGTATATAGGCCACGTCAATTTGACTTCACCCCACCTGATGGTAAGCTGAATGCAAAGTCTCGTGAAAGAGGGTCACCATTACAAACACGTAGAGTTTTACAATGGTGGCGCTCAGCTTGGCGACCTCATCAGATGCTTTTTCACGCCCCGCTTATAGGAACCGGGACTGTAGGAAGGAGGAAACACGTGAGCTGGTAAGGAATTCCAAGCCTAATGGTGCGGCAGAGGAAAGAAGTTATTCTATTGTAACTAAGTATAGGTACGTGTTGGGGACCCAACATATACTCAAAATGTTTTTGAACTGTCTTTTGAGGATAGCACGGAGTGTAACGGTGGTTGACGACCTCCGATCTACAGATCACCGATTATATCAAACCAATCCGCGCGCCAGGGCTCCTTCCTCTCGAGACTTGGTTTAATGATTTATGCCGGTAACTATACAAAGTTACTCGTAAATACTCGTAGTTATGGAAGATTTTGAGAATGTTTAGATCAACACAAATTATTACTTTATTTTCCGGAATATTTTTAGGTGATTAATGCTAAGTGTGTGTGGGCTGGAAAACAGCTGGAAAGCTTATTTTTGCGAAGTGTGTAGTTTCAAAGAATGTCGTCATGAGAGATGAAATGAGTGTAATAGGTACAGTAGGCCCCAATAGTTCCTGGACCATTTATAACTAAGATTGTATGAAGTGATACCACTATAAAAATAATAATCTTAAAAGCTACTAGATAATAGATCTACTCATTAATGTAATTAAGTTTAAGCTACTACTTGCATGAGTTTACTTATATTCTTATAAAGGAACAAGACTATCTAGTTTATTTTAATAACGCTATCTATGTCACTTTTGGTTGAATTAGAAAGAAAGAAAGAAAGAAGATGTCCTAAAGTATAGGCTTTGTACATCAAATAGGAAATGTTGCTCGGATGTCGACTCCTTCAGCTAAGTTACTTGGATCCTGGTAAGTTGAATTAATTGGCTACATTATATTTCAAGGTGATATAAAAAGGGTTGCCATAATATGAAATTGCTTCATAAGGTTGTATGCTTATGCAACATATATTTATCACGCTTCTGTGGTGTGTAGTGACTTCCCCAGACGGACGCCTTCACATTATGGGAAAGCCCATTTGGCATCAATTTTTGAATTTACAACAGCGTGTGATAATTATGCAATATACAGAGAATGTGTGGACGCGTCCAGCACTAAAGACTGTCAACCCATTTCATTTTTATTGAATTACGAAAGCACACCATCATTATCATCTTTGTAGCGGTATAGCCTCTATGGTATAGCAGTTTCGATTCCCGTTCAGTGCAAATTATCGTATAAATGTCTTTTTCCATTTGGCTGGGTGTTTCCGTGATTTGAGAGTACGTTAACCCGTCAGTCCTGGTTGCCAAAGAACCATCAATTGCTGTAGTTGGCTATGATAAGACAATGGTATCTATCAATTCAATCATTTAGTCAATCTCAGGCCACTGCTGGTCATGTGGCATACGTATCTTTACACAAAACCTAGGCGTGAGAAAGTGACAGTGTATATGAACCGAGAAACGTTTTGATATAAACCAAGTTGATAACTTTGACAGAAATATATATTGCAGAGATGTCAATGTTTCTACACTGAGGTCACAAATCACAGCCACTGAAATTTTAAGTTAGATTACGCGCGGCGGGCAGGGCCAGTGAAGGTCCTCTTGGGTACGGGATTACGGTTTCCACATCTTTCCCCGGACAGGAAAGAGCTCGCATTATGTTGTCCCCGCGGCCAGCTTCTGCTAGGGTGACAGGCGACTCCACCTACCTCCCCCCTCCCCCCGGGCTTCGCTCATGGAGAACGGAGGTCGTTCTGCGACCTCCGACGCCCGAGTCATCTCCGTTTGTTGTGTGTCCTCCGGATCGGCTCCGCCGCCTCCTTCTTGAGCATTACTTGCTCGTAGAAAGAGGTAGCGGCAGCCCACGCGCTCTTGCATCTCACCGAGCGTCGCCATCAGCAAGGCGGTGAGCGAAAGACACACAGATATGAGTACATACTATAGTGTGGCTCTATTTACGCTAGTAATAGTTTTGTATATATATAATACACCCTCAGTAGCATTAGGTACATTTACATTGAACAAAGTTTCGACACAAACTTTATGCCTACCTCAACAGTTACACAATATGATGGTACTCGCTCGAGACACTTGTTGGCACATATTTTGGTTTAGTATTACAAATATTTGCTGTGGCGTGTTTGTGTTCTTCAAAGAAGCGCATGAGTTGCACCAGTCATTGACATGCGACACTTACAACGTGACACTTCGCTGTTATTGTTTATGTCAGTTGTTTTGGACTTCTATTTACTTCATGGTAAGCCTTAAACGAGTGTAAGACGTCATCAACTTACAAGTTTATTGTAATTAGCTGGAATTGTAATTGAATTACGTGGCTCTACCAGCACCCTTGAGACCAAACCGACCGGGCCGTGTGCTTGTCGACCACCTAAGTGATATAAAAAGAGAACAATCGGATGCAACTGAGAAAAACCTTTGAGAAGATGATTGCGGCTTAGAGAGCGGTCAATATTCGGGTGCCACTAGCCTAACTACAGAACTTCGATACCACCAATTTGGTTGTGGAGGTCCGATGGCAGTCTCTTTACGGAAAATATCGAAGTTCAGCCGTAAACTACTTAGACTAGAAAACCGACCCCAACTGTGTTGGGAATATGCTCAGAGAATGATTGGGTACTCATCAAACTATTTAGAACACAATATTGTTAGCACAGACATGTGGACTTTTTTTATAGTGCAAAAAATTCCTACGGATACCACCTGCCAGAACCGGTTGGGGAGGTTATGTCGGACTCGAACCGACTAAAACGCACGTCGTCTTTGACCCGCGCCCATGGAGGACTAAGGTAATTCTGTGACTTCCGACGCCCAAGTCACCTTCGCTCATTGCGGGCCGCACTGACTCGAAATCTTCTCCGAACCCGTTCCACCGACTCCTCGAGCATTACTTGCTCACAGAAGGTGTCGGTGGCAGTCCAAGCACTCGCGCATCGTACCATCGCACCCTTTCCTACACAGGACAACGCGTGCAGGGCTTAGGTGTCACTCGCATACGGTACAGAATATTCCATCAAGAACCAAGCGGTTCGGTGAGTCTTTTCTCTGCCGCACCATTAAGTCCTGGAATTCCTTGCCGGCGCACGTGTTTCCTTCTTCCTACAGTCCCGGGTCCTTTAAGCGGGGGACGTTTCATTGAGTTTTTCTGTACGTGATCACGCTCTGCCTTCATGATTTACAAATACGTGTACGGTAATGAACTCGGCCGTGGGTGTGTGTGCGCTGTGGATAGACCTTTGCACTCTCGGTGTTCATAATTCCATACCGGTTCCGTAAACAGATTTGGAAGTTGACAATCTCTGGGGCGTGGCAGTAGACAACTGCTACGCCGGAGATCGCGGGTTCGTTTTGCATTGGACTGGGAGCAATCATTTATAAAAAGTATAATATAATTATAAATAATATCACTACACAGTATAAAATAAAGTCGCGTTCTCTGTCCCTAGTCCCTATGTCCCTTTGTATGCTTAAATCTTTAAAACTACGCAACGGATTTTGATGCGGTTTTTTTATATAGATAGAATTGTTAAAGAGGAAGATTTATAAGTATAAAACATCATGCTACGACCAACAGGTGCGGAACAGGAATGAAAAATGTTGCAAAAACGGGGTGACGCAGACGAAGTTGCACTGTTTGCTGCAATGGTGACCCTATTTTATGAGACTTTGCCTTCAGCTCAACATCAGGTGAGGTGCAGTGAAATTGACGATGATTGAATAAAAAGAAGAAAATAAGCTACCGACGTTTTCGTATCGTTGAACATGTACTAAGATTTAGAAGTTCAGAAAACATTTAGATATTTTTTACATTTCATTCTTGTAGCGCTTAAAAATTAAAAAGTTACAGATTATCTTATGGAAGTTCCATTCAAGTTCTACTATCAATATTCTTCTGTATCTTCTTTTTCCTAATCTTATTAATACAGATTGCTTTTGTAGTTTTCACCTCAGAGAGGTACACTGTTTTAAAATATAACGTTCTTCAGCATATGCTTGTTTGCTACTGTAGTACAGTAATACAATACGAACTATATCCTCAATTGTATAAACTCTATCAGAATAAGAGCAACACGCAACGTTTATACGATGTTACTATATTGGAAACGAAAACATAACACGAAGTATCTCCAAACATACCACAACATAAACACTCGGCCAACTCGTGAACTTACACGCGAGCGGCGCGTGCGCACCACCGTACACTCCCCTCGATGACGCAATAAACGTAAACATAGGTATACCGGTTCGATTCCGACCTTATGCGCACTAAGCGAGTACAGAAATAGATACATAATTTAATTTGCAAGTGAATCGTTTTTTCTACCTTTAGTTACATTTTATGTTAGGTTGTGAAGGAATTTGCTTGAGTCTTTTTACAAAGGCACGTACAAAACGTCAAAATAAAATATATATTTAAGGGTTAGTTTAGCAAATGGACTACCTGTTCGAAACATGGCCTCGGCTTGGGAATACTCCAGCAAGAAACTCAGCGGGCTTTCCGTATATAATATATAATATGTTCACGCCCATTTTCCATTGGAATAGGTAGAAACGCCTGCCCCATTTGCTAGTATCCTTTCTTTTACGAACATATACATTTTACGAACTTTCACTATTCACTACAGTTATTAAATTTTTCACGGCAGTGACCAGAATCAGCAAAGAAATGCCTTAATAAGGAGGGTTATTAGGTCAATACACCTCTGTTTTAAGTCAATTACAGACTCGATATGGGGACCTATTCAAAATTTACGTGAAAATGTAACGACCCCTTTAAAAAGCATTATTTATAACCGAGTTAAAGCTGCCCAGTGCCAATTTCCATGAAATCTAAACTTGAAATTTTCCAACATCATTGAAGTTCGTTGTACTGTACTGTACCCTATTGACGTCATTCAGAAGGCAGAATAGGACCTCGTGTCCGTGCCACGGAATTAAAAAAAGTTAAGGATACTTGTCTGTGTTCTTGACAGCTCTTCGATTCCCGCGCTTTTCTGTTTTTGTTTACTATCTAATATAAAAAAATACTGTCAAGTACTGTGTAAACGACACAGGGTTTCCTCTCAGTGTTGGGTGGTTAGATGGCAGTCGTTGCCGGCCTTGTCCATATTCCAAATGAGGTATTAATCTGTACAACACATTCAATTACATTAATATTCGTCTGGTTACCCCATTCTGTACAAACCTATACAAACTCCTGCTAATAGCTTTGAGAGTAGGTATGCCAAAGTTATTAGTAAGGAAGGCGAGTACCGCGAGTATGCTAAACGTGTTTGTGTTGTTTCAGATTGACGTCATTGATAAAGAAGAAGGATAACTAAAATACCGACGAGTAGAATACAAAATGAATGAGAAATTCAAAATCAATGATCAATAAGTATTATTAAAAAACTCTAAAAGAATAAATAGGAAAAAAAACATGAATTAAGCAAAGTGAACAATTCTGAATCAATCAATCAATCAATTAGCCTGTTGCAATCCACTGCAGACTGGACATAGGCCTTTCCCAATATTGGGAGGCTTTGGTTGACTGTTTACACGGCCCTAGTCAGAGTTTTCCTTATCTCGTTAAGCTGAGCGCCATCATTGTAACACTGTACCTGTTTGTAATCGTAAATATCTTTCCTGAGACTTTGCCTTCAACTTACCAACAGGCGAGGTGAAGTCAAATTGACGGGTTCCAGATAAAAAATAAGAAAAATAAAGTAGGTCTGCATATAAGTGGGCGGTTCCCAATGACTAACACCCTTGCTATCATATAAACACAGCACGTGTAACGTGTAATATTCCCTCCATGTTGTATCATCTGTGTTTTAATATGTGTCAGTATGATAAGGAAACGCAGCAATATGGATGGATGACCTGAAAAAGTTAGCTGGGATGTGAATGCGCAAGACGAAGGATTGTGTGCTATAGCCCAAATTGGAAAGCAAGCTTACCGCTGAAGTTAAAGTCTTAAGAAAGAGGGTCGCCATTACAAACACGTAGAGTATTACAATGGTGGCGCTTAGCTTGACAGCCTCATCAGATGCATTTTCACGCCCCGCTTAAAGGACCCGGGACTGTAGGAAGAAGCAAGCACGTGAGCTGGTAAGGAATTCCAAGGTTTAATAGCGCGGCAGATTTCACCTCACTTTATGGTAAGCTGAAGTCAAAGTCAGGATAGAGGGTCACCATTACAAACACGTAGTGTCACAATGGTGGCGCTCAGCTAGACGGCCTCCCCCGTTTAAAGGACCCGGGACTGTAGGAAGAAGGAAACACGTGCGCCGGCAAGGAATTCCAGGACTTAATGGTGCGGTAGAGAATTTAATGCTTTCAGTTTTTCTTCACGTGTTTTGCTTTTATACGAGGCATCTTCAGCGAGCGACTTTGTAGTGTGGTGGTTTTTTCTGGTAATAGATTTCCGCCATTCAACCCCTCCTTCGATATCTGAACTAAACTCTTGACACGTTTGCTATAACAGTTGCTTACCCAAATTCGTCTGCATGTCGTCTAGCGTGTCATAGAAACCGCATCGCTGGCAAGTCGGCAGTTGGCACGATACCACACGATTGCGTACTCTGAGTCTGGTGGGCGTGAGCTACACGCGAGCGACGCGTGCGCATATGACGTCAGCGACGCGCCCGCACCTGAGTGTTGACACGGTTGAGATTATCTGAAGCCGTGTTGCCCTTCAAATTTATTGTGTTGTTGTGGTGTTTTAAATTTCGAATGGTATTTTCAGTGGTGGAATATTTAGGTACAAAGTTTACTTATCTTTTTACGATTGAATTCGTTAATATCTACTTACATGAGTTAGTTACTAGGTTACTACTAACTAGTAGTAAGGTTCTCACATTACGATCGTAAACGGTACACATTGTGCGGTATGAAAGAATTCATCCCGCGCACGTTTAAGCTGTGTGTTAACAATAATTCTTCTCTACACATTCCTGTCAGATATCATTTTGTAAGGCACTCCCTTCTTGCCTCTACATCTCTACATTCATACCATGGCTATCGTTTTTTGATGCCACTTTCAAACTTTCTGTAATATACTCATTCCTTATTCTGTCTATTCTCATCAGATCACACAATACATCCATCTTAACTTTCGCTTTTCTGCTATAAGATCTTCTATTAGCAAAAATCACGGTCAGAGTGGTGGTGTGGTGCCACGCCAAGACGAGACAATAGAAGCACTTTTATCAAAGCATTCCGTAATCACCAGTTACTAATGAGTAGACAGACAGTAACCTTGGAATAGATAATGGTGGTTATAATGTATAATTATATTATTAAATATATTTTTCTGCAAATCTTATCGGGTTATCATATCTTAGACGATGTCCTTCAGTTAAATTTTAATACAAAAACACATGTTGTGCATGTCTTTTTGGCAAAGTCTACCTATTGCGGTTCAAATTCCATAATTAAATGTCGTTTTTATACAAGGGAGATATAGGAGCCAACTGTCACCTTAGCAAAAGCAGCTCCTTAATTAGATTTGGACACCGTGACATCCGTAATCTCACACCCAAGGTGGTCCCCTTGGGTGAGAGACTACCCTTGGGGTCGTGGAGAGTGAGAAGATAGGAATATGAAAGAAATTACGTCACTCTCGGTATCTGGATGGCCCGAGAGAGCCGAGATCCCCTTCCCCTCGGGCATCTGTTGGTATTTCCGCATGTGAGAAAAAGAACCACAATGAAGTTTCAAGAAGTAGCTTAAGGCAAAGTTTCAGGATTGAGGGTCCCTATTACAGACAATGATACAATGATGGCTCTCAAATGACGCTGGTAAGAATTCCAAGACAAAAGAGACAAGGAATTCATTCTTACGCGTTGCAGCTGGTAAGCGTGGAATGAATTCGGCTGCTGTGGTTTATCCAGGTGACTATCACTATGGGGTTCTTCAAGAAGGACATTATACGGTTGTTAAAGTGTTGGCAGCACAATTGTAACATCCGAAATCTTGCACACTATCCCACGGTAATCATTTTCCAACAAGACTGAGCCGTATGCGTGTCCGCTACCTAAAGGGTATAATATACCACTGTAGACCTTCATAAAATTGGTAAGGTGCACTAGAAATAAATCACCTCCTTTACGTTTCTTTAATTAGCAGAGCACATTTCCATCTTCTACCACCAGAGTACGTGGCGCACGTGACTGCTGACTCTTAGACACCAACATAAACTCACGCCTATATCCCCATAGGGCTAGGCAGAAGTGCTAGCACCCACATTTCTACAGTTTATGTTTAGGTTCCAATGTAATAGGTGGCGAGCCTATTGGAATTAACCGGGCGCTTATAAAAAAAGTGCGATAAATACACACATACCTAACTTCGAAAAGTGATTGATGTGTGCCATGCTAAAACCTGGGATCAAACCCGAGACCTCGTCTTAGCAGTCCATTACCCATACCACTAGACTACCGCGGTCTTATACACCTATAAGTTCCTAATATAGTCATAAATGGTGACAAGTGACAAAGGATAATTCGGGTCGATAAAAACTATTCACTACGTCATGTTACCAATGTCGGAAAAACCATGTACCTACAGGCACTCATTAAGTAGTTTAATGACTATAAATCTAAAATAGGTAATCTATGAGACAAATTCTGACAACACTCGATTTTCAACAAATGTGGTAAACGTTACCTATGTTTCAAATCACCAAACCAAAATTAGAATGAAAATATACAAAGGCCTATTCATAATAACATAATATAGAGGTTTCTCTCCTACCAACACCTTTGAAACCCAAGTCAAACTTACCTAGTAGACGGTGTCCCTGCCAAACAATAGACGAGGCCCTGGCGCAAATTTTACACTCAGCAACGAGAGGTCAGGCAGTAGCGCTTTGAAAGCCGACATAGTTTGCACAGTTGGCAAACACAATTGGACGAAAATGATACGCTGAATGTTCTAGGGTACTAAAGGATGTACTATGTGATGTCTGCCAGGGTAGGGTGCGAGGGATATGTTGGCTACAATCTCACCTCCGGCAGGTAACCAAACACCCAAAGACGGCGTGCGTTTTAGTCGGTTCGAGTCCGACATAACCTAGCCAACCGGCTCCGGTGGGAGGTATCCGTGGGAATTTTTCTCACGTGTAAAAAAGGGTACTAAAGGATGATAAATATGAGCATAGAAATCAGCCAACGTTGCAAGAGTTACATAGTGAAATTTATGTTTATTTGTTAGTTAAGCAGTACAAAAGATTAACAGACAATATAAATAAAAACTGTAGTATCGAAGGTCAGTAACATAAATGTACTGAGACAACACGGAAAGACGAATTCGCCTTCATTCATTGTACTTACAATAAAATATGGTGTAACTACTTACCAGTACATAGCTCGTAATGTTCACTTGTCCTTCAAGCTACTGCAGTGTGAGATAAAGATTACTTCAAATATAGGTAATTACAGTGTTAATGCGGTGCAGAACTAAAATAAGGATAGGAATTTTGTTTGAATGAATGTTTGAACCATAAAGTTATGTTACGCGGTAATGAAGAAGTCTGTGGGTCTGTTTACGCTAGTAATATTAATTATAACCTCATTTTAAGACCTTCAAAATGTTATAATCTATACCCCTCTGACTTACTTTTATGTATATTTTTGATATAAAAAAAAATTGATAGGTTGTAAATTTTTTTTTTTATACTATCACGCCTATATCCCCGAAGGGGTAGGCAGAGGTGCTAGCACCCACATTTCGCCAGTGTATATTTAGGTCCCAATGTAATAGGGGGCGAGCCTATTGCCATCAACCGGGCACTTATAAACCTGCGATAAATACACAGATAACTTCGAAAAGCATCGTAGTCATTGGTGTGTGCCATGGTAAACCTGGGATCGAACCCGAGACCTCGTCTCAGCAGTCCACCACCCATACCACTAGGCTACCTGGGTTATATTTTTGGTACTTTTAAAACTGAATTACTTACTGAGCACTGACATAAATGAATTATTTACTGAGCTATTGACAACGGCACAACTCCCGTGAAACACTTAAACGTAATTTCCAAAATATTTGCTACCGCAAGAATTTTCTACAGTGATCTTACAAAAAATGAAGACTGCTAAAATTGGTAAAGTCCTTCTCGAATCACGGCGTAATTATGGGAAGCAGGGTTTTATCCTTATATAGATAATACGAGGTCACGTTTTGATAAATTCTATCGACAGTCATAGCCACGGAGATTAATACATTAGCGATAACGTTGATTTATAAGTTTCTCGATTCAAGTGGTTCATTTCTACTGTGAAAATTCTAGACTCTAGAACAGATACAAAAATACTACTTCGTTATATTTAAAATAACACGCTCACTTACATTACTGTTAGACTCTCATCTCATAAACTCATGCCTATATCCCCGAAGGGGTAGGCAGAGGTGTTACCACCCACATTTCGCCAGTTTATGTTTAGGTCCCAATGTAATAGGTGGCGAGCCTATTGCCATCAACCGCGATAAATACACAGATAACTACGAAAAACATCGAAAAGTCATTGGTGTGTGCCATGGTAAAACCTGGGATCGAACCCGAGACATGGTCTCAGCAGTCTATTACCCATACCACTATTCTACCGTTACTGTTAGAGATATTGGAATATTTTGAGTTTCATTTATTTTATTACATTATTGTACAGATTTTGTTTACTATTTTAGCCTGTGTAATCTCCGGTTCACATGTACCTGTTTTTAGACAGAATTCTTTTACGATGTATGAATCATTTGCTTTGTTTTGAACACAATAAAAAAAATCTGTAACACGTTCTAATAAATGGAGATAAACATTACCATTCAAATATTTGTTACAATCGCACTGTTTTTGTTTTGGCCAAAGTTTAATTTTCTTGTTTGTGCGCTTGCGTTGTGTCTGTGTTCCGTCTGTTTCCTATCTTTCACATATCTTTCCTATCTTTCGTTATACATGCTCAAGGTCTCGGAGTTTTGTTGTGACTACCACCGGGTGAAGTGAACACCTGCATACATGCATACGCTTGAGGCGTACATAACAGGAAAAAGGTTATAAATCAATTTGCAGTGCGTTTGTGAGTTCTTCGTCTACCTATATTATGCCTATGTTTTGACGAACATTTTTCAAGGTTGTAAAGTTACAAATACCTGAATGGGTCATTCTAAGATAAATAGAGTTATTCAGGTTATCTATATTGAATTTAATTAACCAATATTGTGGTTGATTATTTTCGCGATACAGCCGATAATATTTCATTCATCATATGCATCAAATTGGAAGTCACGGTCTGATTCATGTGTCGCCATGACCTACATTACACTTTCCTGTGAATTCGTCGTGTTATTTGTCATTTTACACGTGTACGACTATAATACACTACGTATTGTTTATTTACTTTCAACGTTTTGCAACCAAAGACGCTTGTTAGTTTCGCGTGAGAAAATTTTGTTGCTATGTTAGCTTGTGTCATTCTAATTTTATCTCTCAATAAAGTAATTAGTTTATTGCACTATGACTTCCTGCACCTTACGTTGTTGCTCTTATGTAAGTTCATTCATAGTATCAAGAAGATTAAAAGAGTCATTCCTTTTTTAAAACTCATGACGAAATCATCAGTTGGTTTTTCTAAACAGTTATTATTTTCAAAAACTGTTTTATTTGTTTTGGTTAGTCAGATGTTAGGTCATGTCAAGTCTTTAGATGTTGAAGGTGTGCCCGTGCGATCCGCACTGGGCGCGGAGCGTCCGCGACGCCGCCTTTTATACACTCGGTTCGACGATAAAACCACGTACTTATTTACATTCTGATAACTCACTGATATAATATTCCGTATATTTATTGTTCCTCCATGCATCGATAAGTCTCGAAACATGGAAAATATTATAATATACTGTATCCTTAAAGATTTCACCATACAAATTCACGAAAGTGTACACACGAAGGCGCGTGTTACCTAAAAAAACGTACAACAAACCAGACATACGATCTTACGCAAAGCGAACGGAAAACTACGCTTGCACTATCATAATAGAAGTATTAGGGAGGTCTTATTACAATGTGTTAAGGTTGAGGATTGCATGCAGCAGATTAGCAGCGTTGTTTTGACGGTGATGTGACGCAGAGTGACGTCACCTCGCACGCGAGCGCTGCGTGCTCGTCGGCTGACGCGCCCACCGTGACTCTGATGCAAACCTATATTCATCCACAAGACAGCTTATTCGTATATTTTCGTTTTTGAACCGTTCTTTCTTATAAAAGGCTTGATCCCAGACCAATTCAAGTTTGATTTTTCAATTGATTACTACTGTATTAATCTTCTCTGTGTCTGGGTACCTAAAGAATCTGAACGGAAAGTTATTCTTGATTCCCCTTTAATGTTATATATATTTTATAAAACTTCGTAGGAAACACAGGTCGTTGTTTCCACCGACCAATCCGTACGTGCCAACAACGATTAGAATAGTTTGCTGTCTAACCAGGCCATTGCCTAAAATCGTTTGTGCACATTGCGTAGACTCTGTAATTACCTCTTAAATGTTGTATTAAGATAATAAAAACAAATTGACGAGCTTTATTAATAGCGAATTCGCGACAGAGAAATAAAAATCTAATTCGGTAGTATCTGTAGTTGGTTGGGTTAAAAAAAAAGTCTGTATATTAATCCGTCATTTCAAAAGTGAGAAATACGAAATGTGCAATGAGGGTGGAACGGGTGTTTAAAAAAACGCAATTCCCGCGCAGAACCAGAGAGCATTGTTTTTTCAAGGAGAATTTTTAAATTTGAATTGAGAATGGATGTTTTGATTTGATGATGATTAAATCGTCCCATTAGTAGAATAATGTTTTTTCAGCACATGTAACAAAAAATGTATTATGTTAAATTCGTTATCACAACGACGTAAGCTAGCCATTAATATATTTTTTAATAATTTTTATTCAATATTTTAAAAGTTATGAAATTCGAATAAAGTTTTTGCCGCGCTGAATACCCACAATAGTGTCTCTCGATCACATAACGCGCGAACAACACTCCGCGCGAGGCGTCCCTTCATTGCAACAAACATTATTCAACGTAGCCGCCGCGAGTTAGGTGTTGTGGCAATAGATACCGTTTGTGGGGCTCAAAATGGTAAGAAATCATTTAATTTATATAATAAACAACGACGTGTTTAATTTAACTAATAAATGTTATAAGTACATTATTTCAGCAATAGAATAATTTCTAATAGGTACATCAATTTAAATACAAGAAATTTGAGAATTTCATATTTATTACTTTTTAGGCAATATATTATAATATAGTGGTAAATTTATATAAGTTGTGTTGAAATTTTTATTTGTAGTACGTTAATTACATTGGTTTTCGTCTATAACACGAAGTTATGGACATTTCCACAAAAACTGTGCTTATGATCACATAAAATATTATTCTACCAAATTGCGGCGTGATTTTAAAGTTAAGTGTAAACCGTTATAAATACTTTACTAATAAGTGTTTAGTATGATCGTGTACAATAAAGCCTGTCTTAATTATTTCCCTAATTTTGTGGTTTCTTTAGCACATATTATATTTTACTCCGCACAATTGTATATTCTTTTCGTCAGCATGTACACATGAAACATTATTCGTCCAATTTTTTTTTTAATGTGTGAGGCGCAAGTGCTAATGATTCTTTTTTCTGGACATTTTATTTTCGTAATACATTATTCGAAATCTAAAAGTGTAATAAAATGGTTAAATATAGTTTTAATTGTTCTAAGACATTTTTAATAACAAATTTTCAACTAAATATACAGCCTAAATATCATCTATAAGTCCTAGTATGGATCGTTTAAAGAAAATGTGGGTGATTAAGTTTAGTACATTTGTATGAAATGAATATTTATTTTACAAAAAGTAAGGATTTTTATGATTCCTCAAGTGAAGTTCCTGATCTCCTTACTCGTGATGGATTAGCGGATCAAAAAACTCTTGCGGAACTGCGTCCTGTAACACCTTTCCAAATTCAATCTGCATCCAGTTATGAAGCATCACCTGCTGTCAGCACTTCAAAAATTTCCAGTATAGTATCTAAGATTTATATACAGTCGCCTATGCCATCACCACTCCCTTATCACACAACGTGTTACAGTGAATTTTGCCTGATACATTCAAAGCAGTCTATTGAATTTGACATGAGTTGTGACGAAATATTCCCTAGCTATCAATTGAAAAAGCGCCCCTTGCCACTTATACCTTCTAGGCAAAGATATTTAAATAATATCGGCCGAAAGTATTGGATGAAACTGCAAGCTATCGAAGAACATTCTTCAGAAGAAGATCTTGATCTGTCCAATTCCAATTCACAGAATGCTAAATCTCTCATTGTTAAAGCTTGCCCATCTCAGTCCAATACCAAGAGTACTGTAATAGCATTACCGGCCCTATCTTTTGAAGTCAAACGATCCATGCTATAGATAGCTCTGTTTCTGATACAGTCATACCAATCCAATCACAACTGCAAGCTATCGAAGAACAGTCTTCACAAGAAGAACCTGATCCGTGCAATTCTGTGACGCAACGAGATGCGCCCATTGCTCAATCTTATCTAACTCGTTCCAATACTGAGAGTACTGTAATGTCACCACCGGCTCCATTTGCTGAAAGTCAGTCGGTATATGGTATGGCTCTGTTTCAGATATTATGATACCGCGGCAATGCAAAAAACGCTCACAATGTCGCGATAATTGGGTAGATACAAGACGAAAAATCCTTGGACAGGAGTACTCTACTAAAACTGGTAAAGTAGTCAATACATAACAAATGGGTCCGCCATGTTCCTGTAAATTTAAGTGTTTTGATCGAATAACTTACGCACAGAGGTTAGATATATTCAAAATGTTTGGGTTCAAAACTTATCTTTAGATAAAAGTAAGGAGCAAGCGCCTTCCATAAATTTATGACATTACTGATGGTGAATTGCTGCAAACTGAACAACAAGAACTATATCGAGAGCATCATCAAAACAGCTTCGCGTAAACTCGGAGTCCTGAACAGAGTGAGACGTTTTTCACGCCGGAGCAGCGGTGTCTTCTATATGAGATACAAATTCGCTCCTGCGTGGAATACTGCTCTCATCTCTGGGATGCCTCCGCAAAGTACTTATTAGATGCTCTCGACAGGATGCATCGACGTGCGATCCGCAATTTTGGGAGTCCTTAGGTCACAAATACCCTCGAGCCTTTGCAGATGCGTAGAGATGTTGCGTCCCTGGCAGTATTTTACCGTTTTCTACCGTGGTGAATGTTCTGATGAGCTCTTCCAATTAATCCTCTTTCCTACACAGGACAACACGTGCAGGGCTTAGATGTCACTCGCATACGGTACAGAATATTCCATCAAGAATCAAGCGGTTCGGTGAGTCTTTTCTCTGCCACACCATTAAGTCCTGGAATTCCTTGCCGGCGCACGTGTTTCCTTCTTCTTACAACCTAGTTTAGGGAAGAAATTAATTTAATTTGTTATAGTCATTATTGCTTGTAAATTCATACTTTAATTTTAGTATTATATAAAAGACTGATTTCAGATTTAACCTGCATACCAAAAGAGTACATAATAATTATGTACGTGTACCTTCTTATAAAGTATTTCCTATCGTAATTATGAAAGTATTACCTATATTTAAATTTTTAATGTAGATTTACATTTTAATTAACATTAATAATGAGAAATAATAATACGATATTAAGGAAAATGAATGTGATATTGGGAGTATGAGACTTTTTATGCTGTGAAACACCTGAAGTTTAATGATTTT
This sequence comes from Pelosia muscerda, assembly GCA_963691645.1. NCBI lineage: Eukaryota > Metazoa > Arthropoda > Insecta > Lepidoptera > Erebidae > Pelosia > Pelosia muscerda. Next base: position 2,974,295 of record OY829100.1, read on the forward strand.
TCTGATTTTATAATTGTTTATTAGTACATTCTCCAATGATTACGTTTCATGTTACAGTTTAATTTGTGCCAACTTATTGTTTTCATTTTTCTCAATAAATATAATATTATAATATACAAAATGTTTCTGTTATACCTTTAATAATAAATACGAGTAAGTACGACTAACGACAAGTGTGTAGAGCGTCAATTGTAAAATTCAAGACCTTACGAAAAAAAATCATAAAATCTAATACATAAATAAAAACTGTAACAACTACATTTGATAAAATATTTTCAAGAAAGACATAGACATATTTTTAATATTCCGTAAAACATTGATCCATATGCAAATGTAACGTGATTATTTTGGTCAAATAACGGTTCATGTGTACTAGAAGCAGCTATCGAGCTGTTACCATTGGCAGTACAATGTTATGTATGCTCATGCGACACACTATCTACGCACAGAAATAGTTTTTATAATAAATAATAATAATAATATACGCTGTATTTATGTCTTTATACGCTATCAAAATATTAAATGGCTGAAGTCATCCATAAAAAAGTTATGAGCAAATAATGCACACGCAAATCTTCAAATCGCTCTACTGAAAAGTTGACATTTTGCAGATAAAACATTGTTCTACTAATGGGACGAAATGATTGTTATCAAAGATTTCAAAATCTCAACAGTTTCTAGCAGGAATGATTACAGTTTCCTACATTTGTAGTACCGTGAGTAATATGATACGGAAGTTTTGTCGACGTTTCTTGCTAACTGTGCGTGTTTATATTTCATTACACGTACGCCATTCAATTTAAAACCCTATTCTATCGAAACAAAAACTATTTCAGCAATAACACATACTGTCTATAGTATATTATGAATGCCACAGTCAAATTCTTCCATGCTATATTTATCTTTATGTCTGATGCAATAAAAGTTAAAATGGTTAAAAGTATTCATGAATACAAAACGTGTGTCCTTTGAATGTAAGGTTACTACGAATTTAGTGTCACGGTAAGGTTTCCAGAACAATTCATTCAACCATATTAGGTTACTCAACAATTGGCATTGGGAATAGCAGGAAAATCTTTGAGCCGATTTAAAATTGGAAAAATTGAAGGTTAGTAAGTACTAGTCTCTTACAGGGGAGAACGATTGGACCATCTGAGTTACTGGACCCGTCCAAAACATTTGAAATACTTCTTCTGAACTACTTGGAGATATTTGATGATTTTTCGGCAACAATATGAGTTGAAAGTGACGATTCACAGATTTCGAATGCGCTAATAGAACTATTTACGTCAATTGTTTCTTTTTTCCAGAAAGTACGCCGATACAATGCTAGTAGTTACCACATACTTTAGCCTTCATATTACATTAGTGGATACAACAACAAATACAACTCCCCAAATAAATGGCACTGACACTACACGTGTGTTTGTCCTAATAAATATAATCAAGGTCACGCTATCGATAACTGAAATATGTCTCTTCCGAGTTTATTCAAATGCAATATTTTAGTTTTCAATAAAATATTCCATTAAGGTGTTGATACACTTGAGCATTCTTGCAAATGTTACGCTACACAGAAATAAACGATAGCATAAAGTGCGAGCAATCGCAAGAGGTAATGCGATTTCAGGGGCTCTAAACAAGGTCTTTTAGTGTAAACGTCAGTGGAATAGCTTAGTATGGAATTGACATAAATCAGTAATATGACTACAACAATTCACTAAGAATCTTTATGAGTCGGAATATACTATTTTACATATTATCTTTATTGTTAAATTCACCGCAGAGTCAAGCAAACCATTGATAGCATATTGAAAACGGTTCGCTTCGATGCGATTCCATCAATAGAATTTCATTTTTTCTGGAGACCCTGGCGATTTACCAATGGTGTATGACTAATTCGATCGAAGTGATTTTTTTTGGTCCACCGGCTTCCTTCAAGTAAAATTTCAACCTTCGTCATTGCTAGCGAAAGGACAGTAAAACATCGACTAAAGCGTTCGTTAGAGGAAACGTTCGTGGCTATATTTGCATCTAAACTTGACTTGGTTAATTTTTCAGTTCGACAAATTAAAAAACAGCGAATGCTCGATGCTCTTTTACAAATGAATGGTCTAGTCTATAAGCACCTTGTGCAAATTAAATAAATGGAATAGGTTTTAGTAATAAACACTTCATTTGTGTCCTGATTTCTGTGCATATTAAGTATACGAAGAGATCGTGACAACTGATTATCATCACATTTAGTAATAATTAGTGTAAACAGAAAACTAGTTGGAGCTGGTGTATTATGTATTGGACGTGATATTGAGTCGGTTTACACCTGTTAAGTTTGAGTTTAGGTATCTAGGTATGTCTTTCAAGCATGTGACCTACAATTATTTTCCAATCAACGATCTCATTTATTTTCAGATGTGTTTTTGGAGCCTGTTATGGTTGCAACTGTGAGTTAAGGCCGCCAATTGTATATAAACACATAATAGCTTGTAAAACGGAGACAAACCTCCATCTATTAATATCTGAGACAAAGAAGGAATGACCCGCCTCCGTTTCGTACTACGTACGACCTCGAGTAATTGAATTATTTACGAGTCTCTCCTTTGTTACACAGTTGTGTATTAATTGTCCTCAAGTAGGAATGTTACCAGTTCTATAAGAACACTAGCTTGAAGACCGCGGTTCCGTTCGCATGGACGTTGGTTACTTGTTTTAGGATGCGTGCTCTGGAGCTATTGCTGATACTTCGACCTTATTGGATCCTTTGTGTTGACCCCAACCTGGCCCATACGTTTACGGAAGGATAGCGTTCTCAATTAGGGTAGCTATTTCTCTCGTTTTGGGTAGTCCTTCACGAGAAAATCCATACATTAAACTGAACCGTAGAACTATACGGACACATTGTATCACTCGCACAGAATGCCTTCATTGTCCTTCTTGCAGTGTCTGCATTGTGCGTCGTTCATTATACGTCTGTTATCATGATTATCTTGACTTTTGGTCATATCGAAGAAAAAAGAATGCACATTTTGAGAGTGTAGCCTCGTTAATAAGCTGACAAAACTATCTAAACAGAACAAAAACTAACAGAAATGTTTTTTATTTGTATTATGGGGTTTGTCTTAAAATATAGAAGTTATAACAATGTATGAGTTGCGAGAAACAAAATATTTCAAAATATTTTGAAATTCTGAAATGTTTAGATTTTGGAATGACAATCAAACTTATCAGTAGTAATCTCAGTATGCGTGAAACGAAACTTTCTTATTTTTTTTTATGTCACCTTGGTTATATTACATTTAGGCTGTCAAAGGATTATAGATCTTAAAGTGTCCAGAAACTTTTGGAGATAACTTTACAGACACAACTGATTTAAAATAATATAATAGTAGCTGACCCGCGCAACTTCGTCTGCGTCACCCCGTTTTTCCATCATTCCTGCTCCGCACCTATTGGTTGTAGCATGATGTTTATATATATATATATATATATATATATATATATATATATATATATATATATATATATATATATATATATATATATATATATATGTCGTTTTAAAGATTTAAGCATACAAAGGGACATAGTGACAGGGAACGCGACTTTATTTTATACTATGTAGTGAAGTAGTACAGATGTGGTACTTAGAAGTATCATCCATTCTGTGTCCGATGGGCGTGGATGAAGTCTAAAGAATGCCAAAACTATTAAAAACTGTGCCGAGATTCATTTGAATAAAGTAGATACATTGGTACGGTGTGCCGTCATGCAGAACTATGGTTTGGTGAGCAAGGCCAGAATGAGTAATAAGTGGCATATTGTACAGAAGTTTTAACTAATTTTTATAAAGGACACGTCACTGTTTACCAGGTGGTAAAGAACTGTAAGTAAAGTTTAATGAATGAAGGTCACCATTGTTGACAGTATTGTGCTATACTAAAATTGTGGACACCAGTTTGAACCTCCTTAGAGACTTTTTCGTTAGAAGAAATAGACGGAACACTTAAAACTATGAAACCGCGTAAAGATCGTCTAGATTATTCCTTTAGTCTAAGGCTTTTTTATGCCTATTTTAAAGGATCTGGGGTTGTAGGAAGACTAAAACACTAGTGTTGGTAAAGAATAGGTATGGTACGGCAAATGGTTGTAAAAAAGTGTCGATCGTTTGGTTCTAGATTTAATGGTTTGATTTATGAAAGTGATAACTCTGCTGTACATGGGTTGTTTAGAGTAGGAAATTAGTGGAACACATGAGTAATTAATTGACAGAACAGAGAGTGTAGGTAATACATTGGAAGGTTACCTAACATTAGCCAGGTCATTCTTAGGACGTGAAACCATTCGTAACACATAGAGAGGTCTGGGAGAAACGTTAAGCCTTCGATGCCGGTTGCTTTTTGTCAAGTTTTTGATTGTGTAGTCAGGTGGCAGATACTTCCAGCAAAAGTATCTAATTAAACCCTGAACTCCGATGAAGTTGAGAATAATACATTGAGACCCCTACGTGCCCTCAAGCACATTAACTCGTAAGTATGAATGTGAAAAGCATGAGTCAATAAAATTAATAATGGAAAACAAACCACAGGCATGGCTATGTGTGTTGATGTGTGTCACTGTTAGAGCTATCATACGTCAGAATTGCGGTCCGCCATTCGGATATACTCATAGCTAGGTAACTATATAAGTTTGAGTTGAGTCAGACTTGCATGGACCTTGCGTAGATCACGAAAAAGATCAACTCTTTTGGCTTATGTCATTTGAAAACCGTATAATGGAGGAAAAGTTTAAACGAGTTTTGATGAATTCCGTGAATCTGAGATAGTTTGCGGCAGCGGCGGTGGCGTGGCGTGCGGTAGTGTAGCGGTCAGATATGAACTACAGATTCTATGCAACTGTTAAGATTTTCATACTTCCTTGTAGTGCCAGATTTTGTAACTTAGAAGTCAACAATGACGACGCAAGTCTCTCATAGATCTGACACGTGCTTCTGATATGGTCACAGTCAAATGTAACGTTAATGTGGATTGAACTGACGGTATTGCAGATGAGGTGTGATTTTGACTGTAGGTACAGTGAAAGAATGTGAGAGAGATAGACAAATGAGTCTAGAGAGTAATCTACCTGAGTTTCTAGCTCGTCTCTTCTCTGTAGATCTAACTACCGCACCAGCGAAAGAATCATTTTCAAATGATTTATTTACTAATTATCTATTATTTCTGATAAATGTAGGTACATAATTGTAAATTGACTTTCGATCTCAGGTTTTACCATGGCACACACCATTCACTTTTCGATTCTTTTCGAAGTTATGTGTGTAATTAACGCAGGTTTATAAGTGCCCGGTTAATGGCAATAGGCTTGCCACCTATTACATTGGGACCTAAACAAACTGGCGAAATGTGGATGAATATAGGTGTGAGTTCATGTTATGTGTTACACTTATCGAAACCAAGATGACAGCCATTGCACGCAATTCATGAATGAAAACTATCAATACCTATGAAAAAAATATTCCACTCATATTTAGGCAATTTTAAACAGGAAAATATTGACACAGCTATGTTTATGGAAACAATAAACATGATATATTTCCTTAAAGTCATACTGAACCGTGAATCATATCCACCTAACAACCAAACAGCTGATCGTGAGGCACCGCAGAAAATAAACTTATCGTACTAATAGGTTGCCATAAAATGTGTAGTAATTCCCCGAAAAAATAAGTAGTTATGTTGCCTCATGTTAAATATTTGCTTAAATTATGGGTAAACTGTAGGTAGTTGTATTTAGAAATAGAAAAATACAATATCGGTTTGGGAACTCATACGATTTAATGCTAAGCATGTCTGTATGATTGAAAGACAAACATGACAGCTGTTGCATATTAAATAGTGTAATTGTGTTGGACATAATCAATGTGTCTATTCTGTGTCATAATACTGTATTTTTGAAGGAGGTAGAACTTTACCGTATCGCTCGTCCTCATTGAGCAGTCCGACTGGAGAAGTACCTCCACCCTACAGAATTCCGCGGTTAATAATAACCTTGTTTTGGTTTCCGAAGGTAAGTAGGATAACTAGAGTTCTCTGGAGAGTTTTTGTGCTGTAAATGAGAAAATCAATTTGTCTTCTGCGTTAGATCTAACTCAAATCTCTTATATTTTCTCTCATCATTATCATTCTCTGAGCATATTCCCAATTCAGTTGGGGTTGACTTTCTAGTCTAACTAAGACGCGGCTGAACTTCGATATTTTCCGTGAAGCGACTGCCAACGGACCTCCCACACCCAAATTGGAGGTTACTCTATATAATTTTCTCTATCGTTATTATATTCTACTTAATTCCTAAAACTTGGTCAAAGTTTGGTCTACTTACAATGAATATGTGTACATAGTACTTATAAGATAATAATTATTATTATTTTAATCAGACAAGCCTCTCCTAGACACAACATAATAAAATTAAAACCAAACAAAAATACAATTGATAACAAAAAAATGGCGCGCAATAGTTGTATCAAGTTAATCTAGTTTTATACGTTTTATACCTACTCATAGTTCACATATAACGCATAAAAATGGCATGTTTGCAGTGGTATTACGGTACATGACTATAGGCACGTAGTCCTTACCCCTTGTTAACCACGACTGCTGCAAAAGATGTGTAATGTAGAAGGCCTTCTGTCTGACAGGGTTCGAGAGATATATCTTGTATTATTTCTCCTACGGCAATTAAAGCGCCGTGGGATTCAGTTGTTTCGAGTTCGATATAACCACCTTCATCGGCTATGGCAGTAATGGTAACCGTGGGGATTATGCGCATGTAAAGAAATGTGGGGATCGTATTGTAAGTGAGTTTTTTAAGCAACCATGATATCTTTTTGGGAACCTAAACAAGTGACATGTTAGTATTGGTCCCGATTGAGTATTGGTTTTCACCTTAGAATCTGAAGTCTAATTTCCATAATCTGACCACCTGAGATAGCTAGATGTCAGCTAAATTGCAGCCTAAAGGTAAAATGGACATTTCAATTATTCAGGACAGGTCCCGCGACTAATTTGGTCCGAATATTCCTCTTAGAAAAGAACTGAGGCTTTACCTTCAGCTTACAATCAGGCGAGGTAAAGTCAAATTGATGTGCAGTAAATAAATTTAAAAAAATGGTCGCGGTTTCAAATACCGACGTGGATAAAGAGTATTTAGTTACCTTTTTAAAATATAGGACGATGAAGGCAAAGTTAGGAAAGAGGGTCAGTACTACAGACACGAACAATGTTACAATACAATCAATGTCGTCTTTACCATAGAGTCACTCGGGGCACGTGCCCAGGGCCCGCTTGAGGGGGGCCCACCGAAGGAGTGCCGAACAGCTTAAGAACACTTTTCTCACAGAAAAAGTGACTGAAGAGTTGTTTTTGTGCTGTTATTTTGAAAACAAATTTGTCGACGGTCTACGTCCTCGGTGTTACAAACGACCATAGGTCATAGTAACTAATCTATCAGCCATGAGCTTGCTTGCCACCTTAACGGTACAAAAACAAAAGGGGCCCCTAAATTCTTGTGTGCCCAAGGCCTCCGGCATAGGTAAAGGCCCTGAATACAATGGTAGCCACCAGCTTGACATACTCATCAGATGCTTTTTCACGCCCCACTTAAAGGACCAGGGACTGTATAGGAAGAAGAATGTACACGTGTCATTTTAAATAGTTTCAAGACCTTTTGGTACAGTAAAGAAGACTTGCTAAACAACTGCCTTGGTTCTAGAGGATTTATTAATTTTATTTCTTTGTTGTTGATACATTCCAGTAGTTAATATAAAACTATTATGTACGTACCTATTTACTTGAATATCTGCGTCGCATTTTATACGCAGCGATATATGTAAATAAGGTAACCTACACACCTACATTCTATATCTTTGAGTAGTGTTTGTAGATCGATATCACTATTACTAATATACAATTGATATATATGTTTACACCACAATATACATAGTAAAATGATTCAGTCATGATGTGTGTTGATTTTGAATATTTAGGTTCTAAAATATCGACAGAGGTAGGACATGACGGAGATACCCCGTTCAATTGAGCAGTCCGACTGGGGAAGTACCTCCGCCCTACAGAATATCGCGGCTAATAATAACATTGTGTTGTGTTTCCGGCGGTAAGTAGGGTAGCCAGGGCTATGTTTCTAATTTGGGCAAAATAAGTCCCTGTTAAAAATAAATTTAGTACCTAATCCGGGTCGCATCCAAAACTGTCACTTCGGAGTACGGTGTCTAAATGAGTCGCGGCTGAACTTTGATATTTTCGACGCGACTGCCATCTGACCTCCACTACAACTGAAATTGTAAAAGCGTAAACGCACTAATGTAGGCGTCTCTGGGACTATTTCACGCTAGTAAATGTCTATGAATCTAATCCACCTTTGTTTACGGCTACTGACATGCCTAGATTAAAAAAAATAAAACGTGCTAAATTTCTACATGGCAACAAAACATTATCTACGATTCGAAGCAAATTCGGAGCAAGCGACGTGGGCGCAAGTGACACGACGCTTGTGTACAGGAGGCGTGGTCATTAGTTCTATACAACAGGAACTGTTTAGTTTATCATTAACCTAAGTAACCAGTTACACATGTGGTCCATCTCATTGGGGGGTATACATAAGAGGCCACAAACAGAAAAATACGCAGACAATATCGTTGCTAGAGAAAACTACGGAATAAAATCCTGTACCAATACCAACCTATCTAGTCAGCATGGAAAGCCCAAAGTCTCCCAACATTAGGCCAGGCCTGTGTTCTGTAGTAGACAGCATTGGCAGGACCTGGGGGTGACGGGTGGAGCCGCCTGTCACTCTAGCAGAAGCAGGCCACGGCGGCGGCGCAAAGCGCTCCCCATACCAGTGGGCTAGACGGGGACACCGTGGTCCCTACACCCGACGGGGGTCATCTCGAAGAGAAGACCCCGGGTCTGCCGGGGTGCGAGGGATATGTTGGCTATTACCTCACCACTGGTAACTAAAAACCCAAAGACGGCGTGCGTTCTAGTCGATTCGAGTCCGACATAACCTCCCCAACCGGCTCCGGTGGGGGGTAACAGTGGGGATTTTTCGCACTATAAAAAAAAATTAAAAACTGTGGACAGCGATTGGATAATTGATTGAAGTAACCAGCATTTGACCTATGTAACTAGAATTATGGAAGGGTGACGACGGTCATTATAAACTGGTAGATTAGACAAACTGTTCAGTTTTACATTGACCTGTTATTGTTAGAACTAAATACGTGTTTACATAGTTATGATTAAGAGATAGAGGGGTGTGGCGGGTCAGATTATGTTGGACAGCCATCGTGGATTCAACGCATCGCATCGCGTCTATTTTTATATGCGACGAAGTGCCACGCGCGGTACGCGTGGCTTTGTTTTCCTCAGATAATATTTAATAGTAGCCAGTAATGCCAACTCTGGCGCATCATTAAATTTAGTGGGAAAATTCAGTTAGGTGGTAAATATACTGTAAGTCGTTTCAGGGATAAAATTAATTAAAGTTAAATAAACACAGTGCTTCCAATCTATTGTGTAGAGAATATAAATGGTTTTTAAATTATTTTACTCTCATTGCATGATAAGTAGCTACTATATTTAATTATGTATGTTTAATTTAACTTATATTTCAAAAGTTATGAATAAACAATATAAAACATTCCATCTCTATAAAAGGTTTTCTAAGCCCCAATTTCTTTTAAGGAATATGAGATACCGTAATTATTAATATTCTTGCTATGCCCTTCACCTAATCTCAATGGCATGTGTTAGGAGTGGGTTCACGCCGTAAGTGTAAAAAGAGGCGTGAAAAAGCATTTGATGAGGCCGTTAAGCTGAGCGCCACCATTGTAACACTGTAGGTACGTGTTTGTAATGGTGACACTTTTTCCTGAGATTTCGCCTTCATCAGAGGAGGTGAAGTCAAATTGACATGCCATAAATTAAAAAAAAATGAGGAAACCTTTCGATCGTAAGGCCAATTCCTTAACCATTAAGCTACCGACGACGCTTCAACTTATAGCTATTAAAATTTCTGATTTATTCTAGGGTTGAATTACGTCTAGAAGTTGGCAACACTGATCCTAGTGTTGTTACTTATGTGCTTACAACACACCATCGTCACCGTGCCCACATATTTACAACGTGCGTATTTAATTGTACTTATTACGCTTATCGTTGTAACTATGTACTGAGAGAGGTGCTTTCCTATCTTAATTTTTGGTGAAAATGTAAATAAATTTTATAGCTGTGCGTTAATTATACTTTGTAAAATATAGCTTGGGTCCTATGACAGCTGTCAGTGAAATCCCGCACATGAAGTTTTGAATTTTCTAATAATTAATGTAGCAGCTGTCAATGTCATACTTTATGGGCATACCGAGCTAAGTAGTGATGGGCGATGAATCATCGTGACCACATACTATAAACTATCCATATTTTGAAAAAAGCTTAATTTAAAATTGAAATTAATATAAGAAAAAAATATTTAGAATTTAATCTTATTGCTTAGGTATTTTAATAACATAATAATATTTATATTTCAATATACTAGATCCTAAATTATATTGAGTAAATAAAATTCTACATTCAATTCATCAACGCCCTGAACCTGTTTTGGGATTTTGTAAGAAGACCCGCCGCGTTTGGCTCTTGGGCCATGATATATGCATAAGATACACGCGCCAACATCTTGTTTGATATGAATTTCCACTGATCCACTCTACTCATTCTCATCAATACGAGTGCCGACGCCTTGTATGCTACGAATATTCCGTTCTCATTACAATTAAATGCATACATACAATTAAATTAAACCTAATTATATGTAACATGCATCAATAATAGCTGGTAGTATCGATATTTTCATCGAATTTCCGACATCCCTATGAACCTCATTTTGACATCTGTCATAGGACCCAAGCTATATTTTACAGAGTATAGGTACACAGACACATAATTACATTGTCTTTAAAGTGACTTTGTCTTTACGTAGGTAGGTAACTATTCAATTTGACACTGACAGAAAGGCGAGGCTCATCGTTACATATGAAAGAAAATTTTTAAAAAATATTTAAAACTTTATGATTTTTTTGTTTATGAATGAGACAGCAAATTTTATTACATTTTTTAAGAGTGACAGCTGTAAAAAAGTAATATAAATGGATCTAGGAACTACTTTTTTTGAAGATCGAATTTACTTTATCAATCGGTCAATAAAAACAAAACTTAATACAGAATTATATAATCTTGAAATCAACTTTCAAACAAATTATAAATAATGGGAATAAGTATTAAATTACAGTAATAACGAACTCATAAATCTGTAAGAAAATTTCGGCAATTTAAATACCAGCACACGTGTTCAATACTTTGGTGAAAATTTATCAAAAAATGCTTCGCCTAGACCTGAACTGACACGCCCACAGACATACGATCAAAAAGAAAAAACGGCCACCTCGTTGAAACGAGTCGAGGAGACTCCCGAACGCTTCGCTCCAAACCTTACCCAACTCAGTTAGAGGCGGCTAAAATACCAATAAAAATCAAAACAAATTAAGATGTAAATTAAAATTGATTTTCTATTAGTAAATCAATATATTATAATATTATTCAAATTTATTCACACGGTCTGTTGAACCGTTAAAAAACCCACGCGAATCTTCAAAGAATTCGTCTACATACTAAATCTACGAAACTATCAAACATTAATATTTGTAAACATACTAATTCTATGAAGGAAACACAAAAAGATTACATAAAGTGCCATTTGATTTTGAACTCTACTTCCACACATTTAAAGTTCAAAATTAAATGGCATTATATAGAGTGAGTGAAACGATGAAGTGAGCTCGTTTTCATTTAATTTTGACCTTTAAGAAAATGTAAATAAAGTTAAAATTACATGGCAGTTTTTTTTGCAATCTCAGTTGTGTGACTATGTTCAACAAATTAGGAGAATCAGGGTACAGATTCTATGAAGCAAACACCGTCTGGGAATTTCTGCCGAAGAAAGTAAGTGTTTTTCATATTATGACGTATTTTTCTTCATCCTAACGTTATTCCCCGAAGTTTTCACCTCGGAGTCTGGGATCCGCTAACAGTGTGACATGAGTTTACGTGAGATAGGAATACGTGTATCAATAGTAAATTTAATCTTTTAACTATGTCAATCAATCCTTCAGAAAATTCAATATTCTAAAATTCAAAAATCATATAATTCTGTATAGACCACTAAACGGAACACAACATCAATATATCAACAATATTTTATAAGTTAGTTAGCAAAATGGACCACCGCCCGGTTCGTAAAGCGGCCCGGCCGGCCTGAGAAGACTTCAGCAAGAAACTCAGCGCGCTTTTCTTTTATTTTGTCTATTTACAAACATTTAGTTTAGTCTAGATACTGTAATTAAGTTAAGTAGCAAGTTGAGTTGGAGTTCTGTTCTATGCGACGGACGGACGAGGATCCGATGCAGGTATTAAAAGGTCAGACAGAGGGCAATCTCTCCCATGAAAGTCGAATAAACCAAGTTAGTGGACACTTTTAGGTACATAATGTACTCGTACTTTGTAACTTAATCTTTCTACCTATTATATAGTGTTATCTGATTATGATTGTATTACTTAGTAGATTTTATATGCCATTTGAATATTACGTCCTTGATAGAATGAGTGTGTAGTAGTCTCCTAGCAATTATCAATTATAAAGAAAATTGTTCTTTTTTAACATGCCCAAGAATATATTAAAAAAAATTGGATATAAAACACACCTATATCTATCCATAAGGAATAAAGACGTATGAGGATGTAAAGTAAAAAAAATAATTTGAAAGCATTTCCCCAAGGCGTCCGCTGTCGGTGACGATCCATCACCGACTGGCTGCATTTAAAATAAGAAGCCCCCACGTTACCTATCTCACTGATATCATTGGCCAGTCACTGTAGATCTTTCCCCCTCCCCGCGATTATATAAAATCAGATGTGAAACGTGAACTTGAAGTAAACATAAGTGTCAAGTTACACTGGTCGTGATAAAGTGCTTACGCAAATGCGCAAGACTAGAATATGTCAACATTGATAACGTGTCTACCGTTCGGGGTCAGGGGACTGTTTATATTTTAATGTTATTTTACTTTTCTTATTCGTTCAAATTTCTGTAGGCCATAGGCCAAAGGGCTTTAAGGTGAGACACGTGATGATCCATACTTAGTCGATAAACACTCTTATTAGGAAGGGTTATATTCGACGAAAAAACAACAGGGTGTATAAGTTTGACGCGTCTGTGTGTGTGTTTGTCTGTGACATCATCAAAAATGGTTATGAGTAGGTCATCATAAGTCATAGTTCATAATAAGCGAAATGTGATAATATCTGACTTTGTTTTAAAGTTTTATATAAAAACTAACCTTCGCTATGTAATTTCGTCATAATAAACGGATGTTCAATATAAACGGAGTCATAATAGGCGGAAACTACCATATACCTAACACACTATAACGCACTGCAATTGATTATATAAAGGACCAACACGATTTGTTTACGTCAATTATTTATTTTGAGAATGTCTGCCAGATAAAATAAAAACAAAATATAAAATAAACGGAACTATATCGATATGTTTACAATCGTAATGTTTAAATAAATATAATCGATAACCTCTACGTATCTGTGGACACCTCATTATTTAGTGTATATGAATACTAATTAGTAGGGTATTGTCAGACTTTAATTCTAAAGAAAAGTGATAAAGATGCTTGAGAGAAGATATATTTTCATACGGTTGTATTAGAAAAGACATTTAACTACTAATTTTTGCATTTCAGACGAGAGGAAACGAACAAAAAGACAGTTAAAATCGGTCAATGTAATTATTTTCGTATACCTAATAATATTATCAGCGTTGCAAGCATACTGCACAACTATTGGGTTGACTGTGACTTTCTCATGATCTCGGGCAATGTTATTATGAAAACAAAACAACAAATAAAAACAATGTAAACATGGTTGCCACGCCCAGCTGACGTCATCCTCAGCAACATGCTTCATAAATGAACTAAAATGATGATTTTACTGTAAAAGTCACAAAACTATACAAAAAATCAAAAAGAACCAAAAGAACGTAGTACGTAAATACAAAATCACATTTCTGACCGAAGCAAATAAAGTCTAAATTTAATCCAATGATAAAATAATATTTCGATATTCAAATAAAAACATAAGAGAGATTAGTATGTAACTACTCTAGACATTTTTTAAAAATTTCATTTGGTAATCCTCTGTCTTTTGTATACACGTTCTATATTTGAAATTTGAAAGTGGAATAGAATTCACATTTGAAAATTCAAATTGATAAGGTTGCCTACATGTGAACAGAATTTTCAACGTATGAGTGCAACTGGCCCATTAGCTCAGTTGGTTAGAGCGTCGTGCTAATAACGCGAAGGTCGCGGGTTCGATCCCCTCATGGGCCACATTTACTTTTATTGTTTCCTTTTTCAATATTAAATGTTTTATATTTAATTTAAACTATTTAGACCATTGTTTCTCTCAGAATAAGATTTTAAAGAGTAAATTGATTAGTCTGCATACTGCTTACACCTACGTTTTTATAAAAAAATTGAAATTTATTTGGCTAATCTGATCTATGGTTATTTAAAAACCATACTGCAGCTATGCTTAGCCATGGTCTAGATTATAATTATATGTAGATACCGCTATGTAATACATCGGATATCTTTTTAAAGTTTTGACATACATTTTGTTTATCTGTACCTAAGTATACAATACGCCACCAATTATCGTAGTATTTCCTTCCATGTAATATTATTTTATCTACGTTTTCATATTAATAAACTATTTACTCATAATTGAATAATTAAAATAATGGACAAATTAATTATTAGTCGCCAATTAACTTAAAGTAATGTTAATTATCAGAGATATCCAGTTTCGAAAAGCTATTACGAAATATTCATATTTCAATCAATAAAATACTGAAATACCCGTTATGTTATTTAGTATATAAGTTCAAATTATCCATACAACAGCGCCTGCGCATCTGCTGAAGCGGTTCGAACCGGTTCATTATCTAGAGTCGCGAACTTAGTTGCCCCCGCGTAGAAACATTGATAGGACATAGTTTATTGCGTTAGACGGAAGGTATGGGTTATCTGAATATGAACGAAGTATTGAAAGTCATTTATGGAAGGTGAAACAATTTCGAGACAATCCAGACACTGCTATCAGAACAGGACAAAAAATAAAATCGCTCACTTACTAAAGTTATTCAACATTAACGCACGTTTTTTCTTTCTTTATTTTTCTCTGCACGGTTAAAAATACTGTATTATTTAACTAAGCTCCCTACACCCTGTGAGACTGTGATCAACTGCTATAAAAAGTTATAAAAATAATTCTACCACAATTCCAAAAATAATACTTAAAATATTATTTTTGTAATGTTGCCTAGACAGTGAGCTTACAAAACAAAGGGCAGCCAATAAACCTTTAGGATAATAAGTATAGGTATACAAACTTTTTGAACGTAAACAAAAATACCTTTACTGGCTGGTAAACATAGATTAATTTAAAAAAATATTTTTTTTCCTATTCAAAATAGAACGCATTTGTTTGCTGTTTGTGTTTCGCGTATTTGTTTTTGTTTTTATAATTAGTTGTCGTGTATTTATATTTAAAATTGATACTTTATAAATTTGCGTGATATAATAACATAAATAAGATGTAAGTAGCAAAAATGTGAATCATGATGTAACAAACAGTAGGTACTGATGTACAATTTGATGCTGAATAAACCTAGAAGATTTCATAAGGTACCTATGT
This sequence comes from Pelosia muscerda, assembly GCA_963691645.1. NCBI lineage: Eukaryota > Metazoa > Arthropoda > Insecta > Lepidoptera > Erebidae > Pelosia > Pelosia muscerda. The sequence continues at coordinate 2,990,188 of OY829100.1, forward strand.
CGAATTTATATCGTTGCATCATAGGTAAGTACTAACTACTAAGGTTACAGTTCACCAATGTAAATAATTATTGTGTTCATGTTCAATAAATCACGGGCAACACATATTACAAACTTGAAACTTTGAAGTTTCAATACGTCAATAGAATAATTTTTATTATTTTATCGAAGTAATTTTCTAAACCAATGAATACACTTACTCGTCTGCCTGTGCAGTTGTAAATAAATAAAGTAATTGACCTGATAGCATAGAATAGAATGTTCAATGTATGAGAATAATACATATTTTGATGGTAATGATAATGTCAAAATAATATTGCATTCTATTCTTTTCCACTTTTTGTAGCTGTAAGAGAGATAGTGTCAAAATGACGTTTTCCGTTCTCAAAGCAAGTAACTCTTCCTTCCAGTAAAAAAAAAATATTTATATGTAGTAACTACTTTCTGTTCCGAATTTAAAAATCAAAATTAATCCCGCCTTTCCGCGAAGCCGTGCCACAACTTGTGACAATGTTTGAAGTAATATTAATTATGTTATTGTAATATTATTCATTACAAGGTATTATCGGCGCGCGTGTTCGTCCTCGATACTAAAATTAGCGAACACCGAGCCGTTGTTCCAGTATGTTAGATAGTAACTATCTGTGTTGTTGAATGCATAAACATGATAACATACAAACTTGCAAATTAGGATCGACTCGGTTATTCAAAGGACATTTTGTTCTCGATGACTCCTATGTAGGTACCTTTTTTCATTGACTCCCCACGGATACTAGATAAAAAAATACTTGAAGTGCACTGGGCGAAGCAGTGCTTCACTGCGGGTCAAAGCTTCTTTATAAGTCAGAAGTACTGCTGTCACTTTTTTGACAGGGCACTGGATAACCAGCTTGACACCTTCGACTCGGTGCAAGATGGGTGCTGAAGACCGTATCCCACATTCACTGGCAGTGTGGAACCGCTTAGACTCTGGAGTGACTTTGCCTCCTTGTGCTTTTTTACCGCCTGTACTAATGCCTGTAGTAATTGTGTGTTCGGAATCCTTTCCTTGGTTTCAAAATACATTTCATAGATGCAGTTAGGATTGGCACTAGAATGGGAACGTGAGAACCCACTGAAAATTAAGTTTTCTCTTCAAACCGAAAACAACTTCAATCAATAGCCTATTGCATTCTACCACTGTATTGCCCTCTCCCAATGTTGGAAGATTTTAGCCTACTTTTTCTACTCTGGCGATACAGATTGGTACATGGTTTTATTTCAAATTTTCCTTCTCTTGCGCTATCATCTGCGCATTTTTCCGTACGTCGCCTGATACGACACCCTTCTTTCTACGTCACGGCCACAGTTTAGTCATCTTTAACAAGTTTAGTAGAGTGTTTGTCCTCTAAATTACTTAACAATTAGGTGAAGTGTTAGGTAATTAATATTAATGAGATCAATAAGTGTGGCCCTTGATCTTATTCTGTAAGTATCGCGGTCCTAACGTAAACACTCAATACAGTTGTAATACTTATCCTACTTCATCATAAATAACTAAATTCTCAGATATTCTATTCATAAAATCATTGCGCAAATTTTAAACGATATGTTCGTTTTCTTTTTATAAATATTTTTTTATATAAATGTTATATACAACCGCGGTAGCATAGGGTAATGGACTGCTGAGACGAGGTCTCAGGTTTGATCCCTGGTTTTCCCATGGCACACACCAATGACTTTTCGATGTTTTTCGAAGTTATGTGTGTATTTGTCGCAAGTTTATAAGTGCCCGGTTAATGGCTATAGACTTGCCACCTATTACGTTGGGACCTAAACATAAACTTGCGAAATGTGGGTACTAGCATCTCTGCCTACCCCTTCGGGGATATAGGCGTGAGTTTAGGTTATGAGTTTATATAATACACACATTACAAAAAAAAATAATGAAATGAAATGTTTCGAGTCTGTATAAAATTGAGCAGACGTTCAGTCTCTGATACTACCCATTAACTTCTAAAACATATGAGCTGCGTGTTCGCTCTACCTTTTCAATAAATTCGAACCACGTTTGCGATACATACGAAATATCCCTAAAATAGCACCAGCCTGAAAATAATCGCTCGTAACGTAAATTTCGATGAGGTTGAAGGGTAACAACCCTTAGCCCTCACGGGTGTGTGAGTGAAGGTATTGAACTTTTTTGGTGCTGCATTGACGTCATAGTACCTAGTTGAGGTCGAGAACTCGAGAATATAGAATAACTGCTTTTTGCGCAAACTTAACTAAACATTTCCGAAAGATTTATGAAGACTGACCTCTTATTTTATCCCCATTATTTCCTCTTGCTGATATCCCCAAAATAATAGAAAACAGTCTGATACTATCCAAGACGTTAATTGGTAGTGCTTGTGCGTCTAAGCACGTAATTAATTTCCTTGCGATTTACACCGCATAGTAAGGAATCGGGTCAAAAGAAAATTCCCAAATTTATTTAGCTGCAACATTTTCGGTTAGGAATTTATTTTCGGTATACCCATTTCTTTTTCAAAGTGCCCGATAGGCGGCAATAGGCTCGCCTGCTATTACGTGGGACCGAAAATCACTGTCAATCTGTTTGTCCCTATGAAGCTTAAATCTTCAAAACTACGCAACGGATTTTGACGCGGTTTTTTTAATAGTGTGAATGAAGAGGAAGGTTTATATGTATATAACATCATGTACAATCAACTAGTGCGGAGCAGAAGTGTAAAATGTTACAAAAACCCGCGTCAGCTAGTAATATATAAACAACTTAAACTACCCCTAGCCCCACATCTCTGTAATGTTTCGAACCTTTAGCGACACACCCACGAAATATGCGTAGGCTTCGTAATTGACAACTGCCTGCCTCAAACCTCCCACGCACAAACCTGTACTCGTAAGAATGTAGGTCACTTCCTTCAGTAAGACACCGAATGAATGGGTTTATAATGTTCAAGGTTTGCGGGTTTATTTCTAGTGTAGCCAAATTTATTTGTTGCTATTTTTGTCTAAGATGGGTGTGTTATCTTTGGTCCAAGTTGAGAGCCTACTCATGTAACCCTTTCTCTTTATCGTGCGTGAAATCCTCACGGATAGATAGATAGATAGATAGATAGATAGATAGATATATAGATAATTCTTTATTGTACACCTTAGAACAATGTTAGTAGTACAGTATTAATCATATCACACCACCTATCGACACGGATCTTGGACATATGATTTATGCTCGTCCATCACGACTGTCCAAAAATGATTACTCCATGTATGTAGTAAAAATTTCGTCTAGACATTCACTCTTTCCAATATTAAATCAATTTGAAAAGCAAATTAATATCTCAAAATTGTATTAAACTAAAGTTTCGTTTGAGTTGCCTAAAATGGAGTTTATTCCTTCATCGTATTCTTATTCGATAATCTCAAACTATCTAAGTTCTTCAAACATTTGCACTCACCTCAGTCACAATACATATCTAGATAACAATATTATCAGATCAGTTTATCCGGTTATGATTATTATTATTTTATTCTTATTATTATTATTTCTTGACCTAACAACCGGGAGCGCCATGCTAACGCACTCGAAGTCGTGAATAACTCATGATAACACTATCAGCTATCATTCGAGTACTGCGTGATGCGTCTGTCGATATTTTTATTATCATAATACTTACACCTACGGGGTATAACTACTATCCCGAGTAAGCAGAGGTATGTATGTATGTTAATTTTGTAACACTTTGCCCACTTTTTTTCCGCCTACCTGATGGAAAGTAGATCCCTTTTCCTATGGACGGAACGCCAGGAGCATCACACTCGTGCTGCCAACTCTGTGGAAACCTTCTTAAAAACCCCCATATCGTAGTAGCTTCGAAAAACCTCAGCAGGGAGTTCATTCAACAGCTTGAGCTTATGCGGTGTCAATGTAATATTTCTATTATCAGTTGGAACTATCTGGCGGAATTCAGATCCTAGTCTTATAACCTATGGGAACTTTTGCTAGGTATAAAGTTACCCATAATGTTATTCCAGATTATAATTTATCCCTGTAACTTTTAACGTGATGAGAGGGTGGTTGAGCACCGTCTACCGTCTAACAAATATCAAAATATCTAGATTGTCGTCTGTACGGTGAAGGAGAAAGAATATCACCACACCATCTCATCCGAAGGCTTTCAAAAGAGACGTCAAATGGAAAAACATGCAAAATCTCGAAAAAATCTCTATACCAACCCGTCTGGCCAGCGTGGAAACAGTAAGTCAAAACCTCCTAATATTACATCAATCTCGTACTTTGATTAGTCTATTCTATTAACGTTATGCCACCTGTCTAGGGGAGCAAAGAACCCCTTTCTTATCTATTTCCTATTCCACTGTTCAACTTTGTACCTTTGTACGTAGCAACCGGCGTGACACATCTCTGACGTATTACTTACTCAAGTTCAAGCATAAATTACTACAATTGTATACATGACGCAAACGATTACAGCAACAGAACCCTGCTATTTTCATTCTAGCATTACTCTCGGTTCCCTGTAAATCTTCAAGAACGATGGTAGGACGCGACGGTATCTCCCGTCGTATTTGAGCTGACCTCCGCCCTTCAGAATACTGCTAATATTTAACCTTATGTAGAACTTAATTGAAGAGTTTTAGGGTTGTCAGTGGGCAGACAAAATTATCGTTCTTTTTGTGGCACGACAATTTGACTTCACCTCGCCTGATGTTAAGCCGAAGGCAAAGTCTCATGAAAGAGGGTCACCATTGCAAACACGTTCAGTGCTACAATGGCCCTCTTGCTGCTTGCTGGCGACAGCTATATTACGTTATAAGAAAATAATATTGATTTTTTAATAAAATTCTAAATGTTCAGTAATAATTTCAGTCTATGTGAGACAAAATTTGTGAAAGAATATTCTATAATCTCTGAAAGATCCGTAGAGACCATCGCTGTAGCCTAGTGGTAGGTATGTGTAATGAATTGCTGAGACGAGGTCTCGGGTTCGATCCCAGGTTACCATGGCACACACCAATGAGTTTTCGATGCTTTTCGAAGTTATGTGTCAAACACAAACCTGCGATAAATACTATCGTAGGTTTATAAGTGCCCGATAAATGGCAATAGGCTCGCCACCTATTACATTGTTATATAAACTGGCGAAATGTGGGTGCTAGCACCTCTGTCTACCCCTTCAGTGACAGCAAACTTGATGTCTGCGACATCTAAGTCTTTTGAGTTCTTATTGTCTTGTTCTTTGTATATCGTCCTTATTGTGACCCAACTTTAGACCTCAAGACCCGCTAATGTTTGTTAATTGTTACATCAACTTTTCCAGGAGCGACAGCCATTATTGTTTAGCTAGGATATTATTGCTACATCCTTGTGACTCGTTATCAAATAATCAATGTGTCTACTGATACAGATAATTCTTATCCTAGCGGGCACTGACGCAACGCACACGTGAACACGGCGTGATGGAAATCTTACCGATCATTGTTTTGAAACAGACTTATCTCGCAGATAGAGCTTCCACTGGTACCAATTAGTGGCATTTGGTACTAGGATTGCATCATGACACGTGTTTATCATGCTATGAACATGTTTTGTCCGCGGGGTAGGATAACGGAATGGTGAAAGTTAAGGTCAAAATAAAAAAAATATTTTTTATTCGCCGATATTATAGTAGTCTCGAGTTTTGATGGTACATCTGACAAAAGAGATACGACACCACTTTTTCATATGATGTTGTATGTAATTGTGGTACCGTATCTCTTTTGTTGACTGTACAATCGTTGGCTGGACAATAGTTCAGAATTCGATTTGTATAAATACAAGTAACAAAAATTACTTACTATTAAATTACTACTTAAAAATACCTGGATATGATGGAATTGAACTAAAATGTGAAGTATGGGTTCTTCTGTTAAATCGATGGTATTTTTGAGTTGCCATCGTGGTGTAGTGATTTATCTCACGGCAGCGCTGCTACTCATGGAGAGGGCCCGAGCATAGGTTTCGCTCTTTGGGAAGGCTTACATCGTCCCGATAGTATTTGTAGCCTTTGCCGATAAAGAATAAAGAGGTTTAAGTACTAGTAACTTTTTGTCACGGTAACTGTATGAATTTGGTGAAAGCAGTTTGGTGACACATGACAATCAAACCATTTTCATCTAATTCGCACAGTCATCGCACATAATATTGATATGTACTTGCGTCTGGCGTCCCTGTCACGAAAAGTTAATGGAAGTTGGACGCTACGGTATCTCCCAATTGAGCTATCCGACTGGGGAAGTACCTACAGAATACCGCGCCTAATGATAACCTTGTGTTGATTAAGGCGGTGAGTAAGGTAGCCAGAGCTCACACACACACACAGAGTTTTTGTACTGTCAGTGGAAAGATCAGTCGATTAACTTTCCAGCAAGGTGTGCTACAACGGTGGACGAAAAATCCACCAATCACACGAATTTTAACAAATAATACTCGCGCCATCCTTTCTCTCATCACAAGGGGTCTAGATATATATATATCAGTAACTATACGGATAGTGTCATATTTCAAGAAATTAACACACCAAAGAGGACTCAAGTTATATAAAATACAACGAGATAACTTAGCTGCTACGAATATGCTACGACAGTTAGTTAATCGTAGAGTTTCGTAGCTACTACGTTGCAAATGTAATTAACTCAGTTCTGCAATCATTTCTTTTTTTAGGCCCACATTATTATTGTTTAATTAAGCATTAACATCATCTCTGCGTGGCGGAAACGTGATCACTTCACTGTGAACTTCAAAACATATGATTACGTCAAGTGATATGCTTATCGTGTGGGAACGCCCTGCGAGTGCCGCCGACAACCAAGATTATAACAATAATATTTTTTTAAACCGGATTCGCACTCATTTCCATCCTTACCAGATTAATGGCATGCTCTGACGTGGGTATTGCCACTGATAGCTAAATAATATATGATAAGATCGTTGATTCGATGACAATAAAGATGCAATGTTGATAGGTATAGTTAGCGGCATATCTTGTGACACTAAGTCGTACGACCAGATCCTGTTGCACTCGTATGGATATAGCAACTCCCCGTGCTATCCTCAAAAGATACTCACATATGCGTAATTCTTCTTCTTAGTAGTTTTGTAATCGTGCTGAAACCAGTGGTTACTGGATTACCATGAAGTTTTATTACTAGCGTAATTAGGGCAATAGTCTCATCATTACCGCGTTACCAAACTTAAAACGATAATTGAATTAAAAAATGCACATTTTATAACAGCCGCCTATATTTGACAAGTTAGTAGGTTTATAAAAAACGTCTCGCGTTTTTTATAAACCCACCACTACTTTTTATACTTTGCCTCTTTCTCACATCTATATTTTGCGTAAAGATATGTATATCACTCGCACACTTTGTCGCCTTAAGTAGGTACCTACTACTAATAACTTTATGTACTTACCTACATTACATGACTACCTCGTTCCCGTTCTAAAATAAACATTGGGAATGGTTCATTGAAAGATTTCGATGCCTATTAAAGTAATGCCGTTAATCTTGTGTAATTGATTGCAATAAAAGCATGTTTAATCGATTTTATCACAATCGTATATCAAAAATAATCAAAATCACCAAGCGCAATAAAAGGGAATTCCCCTTTATTTTCTTTTCTAGAATCGATGACTCCACCTTTTTGTTAACTACAGTGTAATACCAGTTAAAAAGATTTGATTACCCAACATAGATCTAGATAGTTCTATTACCAAACCACTTTGAACTTAGCACCTATAAATTTTATCAATCCTATCTGCGTTATCAATTATCAGCTGTTATCGACATGTGTCATTTCATTAGGTATATATTATATAACAACAATATGTCACTTCAGACCGTGTGATAATATTACACGCGTATATATTTAATGAAATTTGATTGGTAGGTACATATTTATAATAAGTATTTGTTTCTTTTTGTTAGGTACCTATTTTTTTAAATTTAATCATCAACCTAGATCAACCTGAACAAACATAACATAACATAAACTAACGCCTATATCCCTGAAGGGGTAAGCAGAGGTGCTAGCACCCACAATTCGCCAGCTTATGTTTTTAGGTCCTAATGTAATAGGTTCCATTAACTGGGCACTTATAAACCTGCGATAAATACACACATAACTTCGAAAAGCATCGAAAAGTCATTGGGGAGTGCCGTGGGAAAACCTGGTATTGAACCCGAGACCTCGTCTCAGCAGTCCATTACCCATACCACTAGGCTACCGCGGTACTTTATATATATGAATAATTGGAAATAAAAAAAAATGTTAGAATATAAAACTGCGTGTTTGTATAATCGTGATAGATTCTTCTTCTTCTTCGGGATAGAAGAAAGGCTTACTCCCTCCTACAAAAAGAAATGGGATAAAACTTAGATACAGCCTTTTCCCTTCAGAGTTTGGAGGTCAGACGGCAGTCGCCCTATATTAGTAATACCGCGGTAGCATCATCTGGATGTTCCATAACAATAGTATGGAATTTACGTCCTCATTGTATCTTCTTGTCAATCTGTCTGAATCTGAATCTACTTATATGAACTTTTTTCGTCCAGTAGAATCCCCCGAGGAATTAAATGGATTGTGTAATGACTAATAGTGGTATGACTAGTATGAAAATGTTTACTGACTAAGAAATTAGGATTGCCTAATTATTAAGTAGGTAATTATGCGTTATAGACTCAAGGGCTCAGCCTACGTGACTGTAGCGACGTCCGCGTATTGATATCTATCTGCGCACACGCACCGCTCTGTCATTTATTTGATAAAAAATATTATGGCAAGTCTTTGTTTAACATTTTGTGTGAAAATATTATTAGACTTTTTGGTTTTCATGTTGAGGAAACTCTGTTTTGCTTAGGCTTTTTCGCATAGTTGAAATATACATAATTGTATTTTTTTTATCTACGATAGACTTCTAATATATATAAACGAATTATTCAACTGAAATATATCTAACATGAAAATTAAGACAACAAAAAAGGTTAAAATTAATAAGCGTCATGGACTTCCTCCACATCGCATCCCTCCTGTGGTAATGTTCCCAGAAGACTGGCAACATTGCCACGTTGTATGGTAATTGTAAAAAATCTGCACCGGTATCATATTATATGCACAATAGGATAAGTTAACCTATATTAACATCATTATGAACATAATCAATGAATTCAGCTAAACGTTAGCGTAAAATGATTAATTGTGTCGCACAAATCAGCGCAATTATACTTTTGAACATAAAATAAATCCAAAAGAAAATATCAGTAATCAGCCAATCGTTGCAATGACTCTTTTAGACATCTTTATATTGTGGTTCTTTTTATTATTGTATACTTGTAAGCGTCATCTGGGGGGTACTTTCTCATCTACAAAATTCTGTAGACCTACTTCAAGACATATTCAAAAAGTTTTAAGTAGTTATTAACTAAATAAAATAAACAAATGAACCACTTTACATACACATGATCATTACATAACATACAATGAAAAAAAAAGTTTAAATTTATTAGACACACGACATAGCTTATCAGAATATCAACAAACGTAAAAAAATACGGCATATTTATCAGTCCAATGGGCGTGATGTATAAAAGATAAATAAAAATATTTTTTATATGTGACAATAATATTAAAAAAACATCTTTTTCCCACGATACATTATCAAGTGATGTTGATGACGTGTCGTTGTCGCTAGTGTCGCGTCACGGTGACGTGTCGTCTGACAGACGTCAGAGTCAATTGACGGCAAGATATAATCACCACGACATGGCAGGTATGACTTGTTTCAGATGCGTCATTCATCATTCTATTGATGACAAAGAACAAAGTAGGTACGAGTATATCATTAGAAGCTATTGGTCGGTTACAGAATTTGAGAAATTGAAGTTGAGTTTCGTGAACGCCTACTTACGTATTGTACCTAGTATACCTCGAGGCATATATCTTGTGGAAGTGCTCAAATACCCCAAACGTAGTTTATATTTTTCCTCTTAATAGCAACCCTATGAGGCTCGGAAAGAGGCGGCGGAACGTAGTTCGGGTTCGGCGAAAACTCCGGGCCCGCATAACCCGCGATGAGCGAAGGCGACTCAGGTGCCGGAGGTCGCAGAATGGAGTTCATTCTTCCCTTCCTCCATAGGCGTGAACCTAGAGGTGGCAGGTGGAGTCGACTCACTCTACCAGAATCAGGTTGAGAGGGCGGTGCAATGCTTACTTTTAATCTTTCGCTTGGTCGAAACGTCAGGAAAATTCTAATGTAGTAATTAGGGACCTAGGTATATCATGAATCAATGAATTAATTTCATTTATTCAGTACACATAAAGAGCGCATATGAATTTCTAAGTTTTATAATTATATTTGTCAAAACTATTATAATTTATAATCAATTAAGTAGTAAATAAAACGATTGCGTTAATTCCCGTTAATATTATTGTATACCTACAAACATTCCAAGTTACATAAATCTAGTAATTATTGTAACTTTTTACATCAGTCACAAAAAGTATAATCTTCTCCAAAACAGATTTTTTTTACACTAGCAAGAGGTATTATACAATAACGTACGCATTTTCGATAACCTAATTTACGTAATATAGTTGACCTAGAAATTATTCAAGGTCTAAATCCTACTAATATTATAAAGGCGAAAGTTTGTTTGGATGGATGGATGGATGTTTGTTCCTCTTTCACGCATAAACGGCTGGACTGATTTGGTTGAAATTTGGTACAGGGGTAGATTAGAACCTGGAATAACACATAGGCTACTTTTTATCCCGGGAAAAGGTTCCCAAGGGTTGCGGGAACGGGAACAAAATTCCACGCGGGCGAAGCCGTGGGCATCAGCTAGTAATACATATGATTCTCATTGTTGAAAATAATAAATTAATTCAATGCAATTAATTAATTTAAAGCAGTGAAAATTGATTATCATCATTCATTCATAATATAGCCTCATAAATTCAGTACTCGCACCCTGGCCGACCCATTCGAGAGGACCCCCTTCGGGTGTAAGGACCACGGTGTCCCAGTCCAGCCCACTGGTTTGGGGAGGCCCACTATGCGCCGCCGCCGAGGCCTGCTTCTGCTAGTGCGGCAGGCGGCTCCATCCGTCACCGCCAGGCCCGCGCTCATGGAGGACGGAGATCATTCTGCGACCTCCGACGTCTGAGTCGCCTCCGCTCACCGCGGGAGGGAGCAAGCTCTGGAGTTATCGCGGACACTTCGACCCTGATGATCATTTGTGTTGACCACAACCTGGCTCAACATTTGAAGAGGGATAGCCTTCTCAATTAGAGTGACTCTTAAATGTAGGTGCATGTAATCCTCTGGTTTGGGGTAACACTTCCCCAGAAGATCCCTTCGTTGTCTTCCTAAGGCATGACACTTGAACAGTTGTATTTCATCGTTTCATCGTCCTAATTGCAGTATCTTCAGTACTTCACCTCGCTTGATGTTAAGCTAAAAGCAAAGTCTCATGAAAGTGGGTTACTATTGCAAAAACGTACAGTGCTACAATGGTGGCGCTCAGCTTGACGGCCTCATCAGATGATTTTTCACGCCCCGCTTAAAGGACCCGGGACTGTAGGAAGAAGGAAACACGTGTTACTAATAATTAATAGGAAAGCCAGCCTAAATGAAAGCGCAGCCTGCTATTAATGAGAATCATTAGCTTTAAAATGAAAGCACATACCTAGTATTAACTCTACTTTTTTAATTCAATAGTCCTTTTCACTATGTTACGTTGGGGTCTACCGGGGTGCGAGGGATATGTTGGTTGCTATCCAACCTCCGGCAACTAAGGACCCAATGACGGCGTGCGTTTTAGTCGGTTCGAGTCCGACATAATCTCCCCAACCGGTTCTGGCGGGAGGTATCCGTGGGGAATTCTCGCACTATACAAAAAAAACTATGTTACGTTATCATCAAACAGTTAGAAATATGTTTAACCAACTTTAACCTTTCTAACATTCCTTTGCGACCCTTGTTAAAGACCTTCATACAGGTTTCTAGTCTCTTCATAGAAGTGAAGCTCCGCCACAACAGAGCGATGACGCAAACGGCGCAGTTGCCACAGTCAAGTGCAGGGCTGTTAGATCGATGCAGCAAGTTCAAGGCTGCACACCCTGTTCCCAGTCGCCTCTCCCGGCCCTCACCTAGACCCTCCCGCGTTACCCCCTCCACCAGTGACGTCAGAGCGCCATTCATGCTTACGCCGGATCGATAAATCTGCGGTTCAGTCCGCAGATTTATCGATCCGGATTGGTGTAAGACATAAGCGATATTGTACCAATTTTTGTATACGAGAAATATTTCTTGCGTCTGCATGATAAATCAAGTGTTACATGATTTGTAAGTGTTAGAAGCTATAGTTTACGTTAATTAAATAATCGACAATACTCACATCTTCACTTAACATCATTTCTTTATCATAAATTTACGTAACAACTAACTAGTCTTAGAGTAATAAATTTGCAAGCTATAAAGTGCTCCTTATTAAGTATAAACTGTAAGGACAAGTAAGCATAATACCGAAGATTTAGATTTTGTTATCATTCGTTTTTTACGGCTATCAGTACTACGGCGTGCCATATAATGTTCAATATAACCAGCATGTCAATATAAAAAAGAACGGAAATAAAATTAACGCTTTAGTGTACCGTTGTAGCTCACCAAACAGGAGCAGATTCAAAGACTAACCAAGCTAGATATAAGAATACTTCCTTTATAAGTAGAGCCGCGCTCTACACAACTGTTTCTTACAGTATGTGTCTGAAAATAATGGTCTTAACATTATATGTTAAATCGCTTTCCGCTTATAACATGCGTTGGAACGAACTACGTCGCAAAAATGAATGCGGTCTTAAATTCTGAATTTCTCGGAAAATGGAGGCTCTCGGAGGTAACATTTTAGTGAATGAGCACAGGTATACACTCAACCATCGTCGGTAAATACAGAAATGTTTATGTATTATGAGGTAAATTCTCGAAGTTGGATATTATGAATTGTCTGCTAAATAAAAGATTCGTAGTTACATTTTTTATAATATGGTTACATAATATTTACATAATAGTGACCGCGGTAGCCTAGTGGTATGGGTAATGGACTGCTGAGACGAGGTCTCGGGTTCGATCCCAGGTTTACCATGGCACACACCAATGACTACGATGCTTTTCGAAGTTATGTGTGTATTTATCGCAGGTTTATAAGTGCCCGGATAATGGCAATAGGCTCGCCACCTATTACATTGGGACCGAAATATAAACTGGCGAAATGTGGGTGCTAGCACCTCTGCCTACCCCTTCAGGGAAATAGGCGTGATATTATAAAAAAAAAAATATTTATATTCATTGCACTACCAAAGTCATATTCATGTATACATTTTTTTTACTAAGCGGGAATGAAGCCCGTGCTTTACTATGGAAGTAAAGTCTATACCGTATAGATCTAGCATTGCAAACAGCATTGAAAACAGTTCGCTTCGACGCGCCTCGGCGCGATTTCCATCCACGCGATCCATAGAATGTCGCTTTGTCTAGAAGCCCGCATCGAACTTGAAGGTAACAGATAAACTTTGAAAGTAACAGATTTTTTTTACATAACGTAGATGACGTCATATTATGGGCGTGATCTTTCATATCACATTTTATTTAAACAATCTAGGGTCTTTGGGAATAGTTTCATAATTTCATCTTCTGTCGTATCGACAGCATTATTGCGTTGCCATCGTTGTGTAGTAATGAGCGCCTTTACTCACGGAGAGGGCCCGAGCATAGTTTTCGCTCTGCGGAAATGCTTACTACGTCACCTCGTGGCTTAAGTTTACTGATAATACCCATCAAATCAGCACAGCATCATTCGCTTAACTGAAGAATAAACGTACAACAAACTAACATATAAAAATCATAATTCCAAATTACCACTCAGTAAGGTTTTTATCTCTCTTTTCTTCTTGAGTGCGAGCCTATAAGTAAGAGCAGGATAGAAGTGTTCCATAAACACTGTATTCCTTCGGGAAGCTGGACTTGCGTCACTACTTATCTTCAAATATGAATAGTTGTTTGTCTGAGAAAATATACGATTACTTTGTGATATAAAAGAAAGTAATATACTTATTTGATTTAGTGTCTACTCATAAGATATGTAATATCGTTCGTAAGATCTAAATTGCTGTTATGTGACAGAGTAACGACTATAAATTAGATATAAGGGTAAGTGCTCTAGTAAGTAATAAATTCTGAACTATGTACTCTAAATGTTCGTGGACAATTTGAAATTAAAATTGTATGAAGTGATTAGTCTAGAAACTACTGGATAATAGATCTAATCATTAATGTAATTAAGTTTAAGATACTACTTGCATGAGTTTACTTATTTTCTTTTATAGAAACACGATTTTTTTTCGATATGGCTCACTCCTTGAGTATTTCCGTGTCAAGTGATTTGATTATATGATAGTACCTAGTTTAATTATTATATTCTGCCAGCGTTTTCGTTATTTAGTCACAATCAGAGTCAAGCCAAAGCCATAGTCATATTCCTACCCCTAGTAAAGTGGTGGAGACTTTACTAGAGGCTTCTATAGGAGTTCTGGAACCATCAGAAGAAGATCACAATTAACAGCAATATGCCCCTTTTCTAATATTGTGCGCGTTGTCCAAGATGATATGTCCAAAAGTCCACCGTCTTTACACAAAAAACCTTGCATTAACACCAATTTTAGAAAATGAAACACTGCTGCTATGCTGTTTTCTGCGATGGCTCCCCATTAGCGTTATTTTTGGTAAAATTAGACTTTAGACTGTCGAAGGATTATAATTATAGATTCTAATGTGACCAGGAATTTTGGAGCCCACTGTAAATGTTTCAATAGCTGGCATTTATTTCAATAATGTATACTTATCTATAATAATTTACTGCAAGACTGTGAGTAATATTAGTTTAAAAATCAAGTTGGGCTGAACGTCATTTAGATTTCTCTTAAGCAAAGGGCGGGTGACGTCATTAGGCGCGCCCCTTATTGCGTAGGACTGATAATACAGTCTGAAAAGGGAGTATTGATCTTAACTTCTGCATGATACATGCGGATTATTTTTTAGAGAAGAAGTTCATTGAAATAAGTTTATACCTCTTAAGTGGCAGAAAAGTAAGCTTAATGGAAAGTGGTTACCGTGGCCTATGGACGTGTGCTATACCAGGGAAGTCACACTTGCGATGCCGACCCTGAAAGAAACTCCTAATGTAAAAACCAGCGATATGACCATCATTTACCTTTTCGTCATTAGGTAATTAAACCCCTGTATAATCAGTTAATCACCATCCTGTTACTAGTAGCCTAGAAATCTAGGTCATTATCTTGTGGTCTATATTAATTTATATTAGAAATAAATATTCTAGGACAATCTACACAACACCACCCAGTTCCGTGGTAAGTACTATAGGCCATTCGCGTAGGTGCTAAAAAACAATCTTGGTATGTCTTTTAAATAAGTTTTTTTCAAAAACTCAATATAAAAATACTTTTCCTAAGCAGAAAATTATTATGTATATTTATAATACGTTTCTAAAAAGTATTATAAAGACTAAATATCGCTATCGAACTAGTTAGTTAGTTAGTTAGCTTAGTTTATTTGTTTAACATTTCTTTTTATAAAAAGTTCCCACAACATTGTTTACCCTTTTTCAAGTAAGTACCTAACCAAATGGAGTATAGCTTGTGTTATGGGTTTTAGAATGCGGATAAACTACCGCCACGCCACAGAGGTCGTCAGTAAATGATTCATTCACCCCCTGACGAGCAGTTTTCTGACGTATTGTAGCCATCTATATTGTGTACTGTTTCTAAGCGGCATTTCATAAATAATTGCTTTCTTTCTTTCTTTGTTAGGTACACTACGGGCCCATAACCTTTCTATACACGACCTTTACCATTACGTAACAGGTCGTCAGTTGAGCCTTGAAAATGTTGCCAACTGCAAAAAGAAAGATACGCAGTCGCGATTTCGACTAACGTAAGTCCCTGCGCGCATTTTTATCTTTTGAATTAAATATGTAATCTGTTGCTAATGATATAGTGTTAACACTGTTATGTTCAAAGCACATTTATACGTCCTTTAGTTATTGGAGTGTTCCCTGCTTCCTCAAATTATCATTTTTGACTGAAGTATCACTTCTGTATACTGATCAATTACTAGGAAAGAGCTTATTGCGCTTATCCTTCGCAGATGATAGTCATAACAACATACCAGTGTTTTTATCCATAACTATCTGGCGACAACGGCCCGAGTCCAAATCACACTATGAAAGTAAAATAAGGTTGAAATAATTTGATTAAATGATGGTAAGGTGGTTCAGCATTGGTAGGTGCAGAGGCCACATCATTTAGAATACGCCACACGCTTTTTCTACTCCTAGTATAAACGTTCAAACTTATGATGCCAAGTCCTCTTGGCCTGATCATTCTTTAGAACGTTTCCTATCTGATCAACATACTCCAACTTACATTAAGTATCATAAGAATGATATTCTCATTAACTTGAAAGACATAACCTATCAGTTTAACGTGAATAAATGTTTAGCCGCTGCCTCAGAGAAAGTGGAAGGGTAAATACTTCAAAGTTCAAAGCACAAAGTCGAGGACGAATCTCATGACTCTTCGCTTTAAAGGTGTGAGGCCGGCTCGTGAAGCACTTAAAGCGATATAATATTTTTATTAGCAAACGCTTTGTGATGTTACAGTGATGTGTTGTACGTCACTGCCGTTACCGGCTTCGATTTTCAAATAAAATTAATGCATACTTAACCTAGCTAACAAAACCTATAAGAATTAAACATCCCTTGATGCACTCGAGTAACTTTAACACATCCAGAACGCATTAGAAGGTTTCTACATGTCGAGTGTGACGCCTCTGGTATTACAAACCATAGGCTATGGAGACCACTTTTCATCAGGTGGGATGTGTTGTTGTCTGTCACCTAAGTGTTATAAAAATACAATTCGAAGAGTAGTAGTAAACTTTTAGAAATTCGTGGAAGGGATTCCACTATTTACATCGTGGTTTTACCATCAGATCAGCTCAGTGGTATCAAATTTATAAATGATACGGAATCCAAGAGAAAAACCATACAGAGAAAGTTAGAATAAAGTTCTGAATTTCTGAGAGGTAATTAGTTCGTAGCAAGTACTACAAGAGCTACGCACAGTCGTGTGTACGTAGCTCATACTTCTTACAAATGGTATTTAGCTTATAAACTGATAGAAAAGAAAAAGTTGTATACTAACGTACATACATTATTATTACACATGCTACCATCATCAATGTCAATGTGGTCAATCAATGGTACATTGATCCTTGCGTAGGACTAACGCCACTCAGGGATCAATGTGCCATTAGTTGACCACACCTCTTCGTCGAAAAGAGCTAGGGTGAAGTGCAGACGTGGAGATATAACTATCTCATAATATTTTAAAAGTCACAAAATGGTGTTTCCTACCTTCGCCGTCTTGACTGGTGCTTTTGCACTGGAGAGCGTAATTAGAAGGAAACACATTAGCGGGCAAATCATTCTACATTTTTGTTGCGACAATGGTATTACTTACTTACATTTAAACAATTTTAAAGGTATAGGTCTTACGTAATAGGAAATGGACCAATTGCCACCAATCTCACACGTTTTAATAAACTGTAGTAATAGTCAGAGCCGTATAAGACAAAATGCCAAATTCTGGTTATTGTATTTAATTTCACCATAACGTGGTTAATTTCCCTCCGAGAAAAATTTATGCAAATAAATATTCTGACAGTAGTACAAACAACAAAAACTTAATATAAATTAAGAAAAATGCAAATAACTATCCAAGACTTTGTGATAGGCATAACGTAAATACCAGACACAAAAAATATCTCGTAGTCTATGATAGTAGATACTTCACAAAAATTTGAATTCTTTTCAGGGTAATTGTATATGCTTTTTTAATAAGCTCCCTAATGGAATTACCTATCCATGAATTTAAAAATTTAATTATAAGAAAGTAAGACGTATTAAGTGAATGTTTATAAATGGACCAAAATAAAATCCCGCTGAATTTCTTGCCGGAATCTCCTTAGGCCGGGGCCCCGTTTCGAAACAGTGTTCCATTTGCTAACTGACTTATAATAATGTTATTGATATTGACGTTTTGTAAGTATTGTTTAGTGATACAGAAAAAACAGAAAACAATATCTATACAGAAAAAAATATTTTAGAAATTTAAAACGAAAATCCTTTAAAAACGATAGCTCTCGCTTCGCAATAAGTGTCCGATCTCCTTAACTCCACGCCCTGCTTCCTCTGGGTGTTGCGTGGGTGTATGACGTCAGCAAGCAACCCCCGTGCCCCTCGCCCCCACCTCACCCCCCGTCCCCCTTCAACTTGACATTCGGTCGGCTGTATTGATTCGCGGGAACCCTGCAATGCCGAGGCCGGTCTTGTTTACATTCGGCACCGTTTTGTGAATGGATCTTGTGGTACTTATATTAATAGTAAGCCAATTTGCAGGCGATTATGGCTCAGTGGTAGCCGAGTAGGTTATGTTATTGAAAGGAAACCTGCACCATTGGTAATACCTTTAAAGATCAATGTATGGGATTGACACGCATAAAGGAACATGTATTGTGTGCGAATGACATGTTAAGTTATAAATAGTGTAACTAACGTGACTTTCTTCTATATATATAGACTAGCCTATGACCGCGGTTCCGCCCGCGTGGCTATCGGTTATCGCGACCTAAGCGCCATCTGTGTAACTTAAATTCTATGTTACTAATCATAACTCTGGTTCTACTTAACCAATTACAATCAAACAAACCCCTTCAAACAAAAAAACCGCATCGAAATCCGTTCAATAGTTTTTGCGTCCATCGCGGAATAACTTAAACTTTTTACAATTATATAAAAGTATAGATAGATAAAGGAAAACAAAACAATGAGCTGTTACAAAGTTGGTAAACTTTGCTCATATTTTTAGATACAATTATTTATCGCCCACTCAACAACCTTTCTATTCTTAGCCAAGACAGTTAATTGGAAATAAGTAGATCTCACATCTCTGTTAACTTGATTATCCAACTGTTCATAGTCTAGACAAGACATGTCCTACGGATTCACTCTATATTTTCTTTTTTCTTAAGGTTGCCTGGAAGAGATCGCTTCTAGCGATAAGGCCGCCCATTGTACATACAATTATTCACGTACGCTTTGTATCGATATGTTTAGTAATTATAACTTTATGTTTTTATGTACAATAAAGAGTTATCTATCTATTTATTTGAGGATGCTGCCTACCATCACTGTGTCGCATCGCAGACAAGCATATTTCTAACATTTTGTTATTACTGCGACTGATTAAGATTGCAAATTTTTTTTTATATACCACTTAGGTGGCAGACAAGCACACGGCCCACTTGATGGGAAGCGGTCACCGTGGCCTATGGACATTTGCAAGGCGTCACACACGTGCTGCCTACCCTGGTGTATATGTATGTAATGTGTGTGTTACAACGCAATCAACAAATTAGTTAAGGTATGATTAAGTAGCCGACCGCATGCTACAACTGCAAACGCATTCAGCAAATACAGCGTACGTTGATATAGGCTATGATAATAAAATTACGGAACTAAGATTCTTTCAGTCAGAAGTCGCAATGAATTAAAACAATAAACTAATAAATAAGATCATCATTCTCTGAACCTTCCCTCACCTCAGTTGGGGTCGGCTTTCCAGTCTAACTGTGGTGCGGCTGAACTTCGATATTTCCCATGAAGCGACTGCCATCTGACCTTCACAACCAATGGTCCAATGACCAATGGCGATGTCGAAGTTCCAAGTTAGACTGGTTGCCTTTTGAGGGCACCAACTACCCGTAACGACTGACAATAGATGTTTGTATGGCAACCGGGACCGACGGCTTAACGTGCTCTCCGAGCCACGACCGGACCAGTGCAAACAGCCATATCCATGCATACAACTTATGCACTGAGCGGGGATCGAACCCGCGCCTCGTGCGTAGCAGTCGCGTGCACTACCGCCACGCCACGGCGGCTGTCTGCTGTAATAAACTAATAAGATAAAGTTGACAATGGTCTATAAAACATTTCAAGATTCGTAACGTAACTATATTCAACGGGAACAGTTGCCCTGTAGGCCTAAGTTCCTATAGGTAATATGCCGGTATATTTGGGCTATCTAATGGTAATAGAACTAGAATTTGTTCCGTATTATTTTCAGAATAAATGATGGTTGAAACCAAACCTCCAGCCAGCGGGATTTTTTTTTGTTATGAATTTGATCACGCTGAAATGTAGTTCTATAATTAGGGCTATGCTATGTGAACACATAAAAGCCAAAACAGACATGGGTTTCATTCATGAAATATAGAAAATACACGTTAGAATAAAATTAAAAAAAATTAAAAATAATCTCCATTCAGCGGAAAAAAAATTATTTAAGTCGAAAACAATATTGAAATGCAAATCATTAATTAGTGCTATTCCTTTACTTACACTTTTCAAACTTGCTTTTGTATTATAGCAGATTACAACTTTATAATATAATAATATAATATAGTCAGTTAAACGGCGGCGGCGCAGTGGCGGTAAAAATGTAATTTAAGGCCAGGTTGCAGTAGTTTTTACAATTTTTAAACGTCTGGATAACAAGTAATATAGCAAATAGCGCTAAATAAAAATCATATTCATAAAATAGACTATACCTTCTAGGGTCCTGTGAAAACAGAAACACGATTCATGATAATTGCCTCGATAGAAATCGGCGTCAAACATGGGTCTAAAATGCTCCAAATCGATATTTCAAACACGTTTTACACTAAGACGCCATCATCAAATAATGCCGAGATTAATATCATTATAAAGAGCATAAAAATATCTAGCGACTGGTAAAATTATATTTTATCAAGCCATTATTATTTTTTTCAAAAACTTATAAATCCTCAAAATCTTTGTATTTGAGCGCTCGCAGCGGTCAGTCAGTTGAGTCAGTACCCGCCGAGGCGTGTTCAAGGTAGGACGTGTGCTGTTTGTTTCTGCGAGCTTCACCCCCGCACGTCATTACGTACAATCGGTTTCGCTGAAAAAATGGGTATAACTCGGTTCATTAAAGGAAGAATTCTAAAATGACGGACCTTATCATTTTCTCTCGCTCGCACAATTGTGCTGTCAATTTAATTTAATTTATTTTTTATTTATGTCAATTTTTTTTCTTTTGAGCAACTGTACAAAAAATGTACAGTAGGTATATAAAAATTTGAATTTGGTGTACAATAACTAGTCTATATCTATGGCTCTAAAATTTTTGGTAGGCTTTTATTGATCACTGCTCTAGTCTTCTTAGCCCATAACTCTTAGCTAAATTACAAGGGGGTTCACGTCAGTAGTTGGTCTGAGTTATTATTTTTTATTGAATAGATTGCCTTATTGCCTCCTTTCTCGACGTTGACGGAGACGGAGCACCTATACCAACAGTTGACCATTTCAAATATTTGGGATCAATAATCAGCAACGACGGCAAAATATTATCCACAGAACAGCAACGGGATGGATGAAGTGGAGACAACTCACAGGCGTAATGTGTGACAAGAAGATGCCCCTTAAGCTTAAAGGCAAACTGTACAAAACGGCCATACGCACTGCCATACTCTACGGTACAGAATGTTGGGCATCTACCAAACAACACCTGTCAAAGCTTCACACTACAGAAATGCGCATGTTACGCTGGTCAACGGGTGTCACACTGCTGGACAAAGTACGCAATGTCCACATCAGAGGAAGCTATAAAATTGCCCCGATTACAGACAAGGTCAAAGAACGACGCCTACGATGGTATGGACATGTGCTCCGCCGTACGTAGGACCATATGGTACGAGTAGCCCTAAACCTACCGACGACGAAGCAACGCCGTGGAAGGCCTCCCGCCACTTGGTTGACGACAGTGCAGGGGGACCTGGAGGAATCCGACATGCACGCTGAAGCAGCGAAGGATAGGGAGAGATGGAGAAGGCAGACAAGGAGAGCCGACCCCAGATAATGGGAAGAAGGCTTAGGAAAAGAAGAAGAAGAATAGATTGCCTTAGTCACTAGGCTACCGCAGCTGAGTATAATTATACATAGTTTATGTTACAGACCCCGAAGACGTTTCTAATTCTAGTTTGCAAATTGCCACGTAACTATAAGTACTTTTACTAAAATCTGTGACATATTTGAATGTTATAAAACTTGCACAAGAAAATTATCTCATAAACCTGATGAAACTTACAGCAGACAGGAATCGTATTGAACGATCAACGATTTTACAAAGAGATTGAAATGAATGGCTCGAACTAAGAAAAAAAACAGATATAACACCATTAGTAAAAAATAATCCTGTATAAAAAAAATCTAAACCAAGTGGTTTCAGTAGCTCACGGCATCGAAAACGAGAAACAAACCATACAGCAAATGGAACAACATGAAAACATAAAAATAGATCAGTGTGGACTTTTTATTGACCGCAAATACCCTTTTATTGGAGCCACTCCAGATGGTCTTGTTGGAAATGACAAAGTTGTCGAAGTCAAGTGCTCTTTGATTGCGTCAAAAAATGATTTAGAAAAATCATTAGAAAATAATAGAATCCAACTGTCCAAAATAATAAATGTCTTTTTTACCCGACTGCGCGACGCAAAGAAGTGGTAATGTGTATATTTATGTTTCACTTTTCAATAGGTTTTGTTTTTTGAAGACGCTTATATTTTTTCTGTATGTTCATATGGTCCAATGAAATGAAAATACAAAAATATGTATGTTAAATTTAAGTGATTTTTTTTTCTCTACCTATACAATGAAAAACTATAATATTATGTGCCCGAATCTAACCTACTGCTTTTACGATATAGGTACCGTGGCGTAGTAACACCCTAGCTTGGTGACATCACAGACATGTTTCTATGACGAGTACCTACTCTAAAATAGCACTACAATCTCCCGCACGCGATTTCATGTATGTTTTTTTTATAATTTAAAACAGTGTTGCTACACAGTATATACACATATAAGTGAAAAAGGCACACATAGCCTATGGTGAGTATTCCGATGAACTCTTACAATCAATCCCTCCCTCCCTTTATCCAGAACAACATGTTTTTTTATATCACTTATGTGGCAGACAAGCACACGGCCCTACTGATGCGAATCGGGTCACGGTGGCCTATCACCTATATGTTCAGGTCTTAGGTACCTATTGTCTATATACACATATATATACCATATACACTTGTCTATACGATTACGATACTAAACGATTACGATACGGCTATACTTAGTTTTTGTAACAAACGCGAGTCTCAAGTTTTCGCGTACCGGGTTATACTTACTATGGGATCGCGCGCGCCTGCGCGCCGCCCGCGCTGCCCGCTCGTAGCGTCTATACACTCGATTCGGCTGCGGGGACTGAGGTACTGAGGCGACGTAAAATACCTACTTGTCTCACTGCAACCTCGCCTTAATGTTATAATTTTTATGATTTATATTATTTATATGATTTATATGATTAGCACTAATTAATGATTTGCATTTCAATATTGTTTTCGACTTAAATAATTTTTTTTCCGCTGAATGGAGATTATTTTTTTTTTTAATTTTTTATTCTAAACTGTATTTTCTGTATTTCATGAATGAAACCCATGTCTGTTTTGGCTTTTATGTGTTCACATAGCATAGCCCTAATTATAGAACTACATTTCAGTGTGACCAAATTCATAACAAAAAAAAATCCCGCTGGCTGGAGGTTTGGTTTCAACCATCATTTATTCTGAAAATAATACGGAACAAATTCTAGTTCTATTACCATTCGATAGCCCAAATATACCGGCATATTACCTATAGGAACTTAGGCCTACAGGGCAACTGTTCCCGTTGAATATAGTCACGTAGATTCGTATACTATGTCCTTTTCTCACACCTAAGTTTTGTGTAAAGATACGTATTATCACTCGCACACTTTGTGCCTTTAAGGATAACTTTATGGGAAAGATATTACCTTTACAAACATTTTGTCAATCATTCTAGTAACGACTTTAACAGCGGTGACCTTTATTGAAGACTTTTATAGACTTTTCAGGGACACGTTCAAACAAACAGTCTCTTTAATTTTATTCTTAGTGAGTGTAGATTCAATTTCAAAGACACGTGACTATACAAAACCGTGACGCAAACGATATGGCCAGCAGTCAGCGTTCGCGTGGGAGGTTCCTCCCTCATTCTGGGTAACCTTCAAATACACTTCATATTACTGGTATTATTTTTACACCCCTTTATATTCCCCGCGAGGGAACCGGGAGGATTAGTAACCCTCACTTGGACAGTTTTTTTTGTTCCGTAGTATCTAATAGGTAATAATCAATCCAGCAATCGATCAAAGAATCAATTTCGTTTATTCAGTTTAGGCACATAAAGAGCACATATGAATGTCGACGATATATACAAGTATACACATATATATATCAAAAATATTATATTTTTTTGTAAATAAAATAGAGTAGGTACTTACATAAATAATTTGAAAATGATTCTTTCGTTCGTTAGGTAGTTGGATCTAATGAGAAGAGACCTGCAAGAATCTCACGTAGATGATTATACTTATCCTTTTTTAAAATATAGATTTTTTTTATAATAAATATGTGCGAGAGCAGAACATAAGGATGACCAGGCATTTTTATAATTAAGATATTAGTCTACTTATAGTGTATCGTATTCTACTAGCCCTTTGATTTGAGACCCCTATTCACCTTTCTAATGAAAAAAACTACATCGAAATCGGTTGATCCGTTCCGGAGCTACGATGCCACCACACACACACACACAGAGACCCTTGAAACTTTTAACACCCCGTTGTTTTAACATTGGAGGTTAAAAAGTTTAAAAAAAATCATAGGAGAGCCGACCCCAGGCTCAAGCAAGCTCTGAATGCCACCCAGATTGGCGTTCGGATGTTTATACATGTTTACATTCACGTCTTTTTCCCTCCAGGGTACACAAAGATATAAACCAGCCATCCTATTCTATCCGTACATATTCATCCTTTGTTAAAGAATAATCACTACATAGTATACAAAGTCGCGTTCTCTGTCCCTATGTCCTTTTGTATGCTTAAATCTTTAAAACTACGCAACAGATTTTAATGCGGTTTTTTAATAGATAGAGTGGTTAAAGAGGAAGGTTTATATGTATATAACATCATGCTACAAGCAACTGGTGAGGGGCAAAAGTGAAAAATATTGCAAAAACGGGGTGACGCGGACAAAGTTGCGCGGGTCCGCTAGTATAATAATATAGTCAAATCATTGCTAACATGTTACAACACACAAAACACCAGTTTAGGGGAAGTCCCTGTTATTATTAGCCACTTACTAACCGTGTTGATTCATTGTTGGTGTTATGAGATAACTATAGTTAATAGTTGAAACACATTCTGTTCACATCATGTCATCCTGTTATAAAAACATGACAATAATGGTTATTTAAATGACTATAAAACATGAAAGTGATTGGCCATGACACCATTGCCGAGCGAGGGTTGCCAACCATATTGTTAAAAAAACAGTAGGTAGGTAGGTAGGTTAGGTAGAAATACCTACTGTTTTACACCTCATTATACTTTTTACTATTGAACAAAAATAAAGTATTCTAAATACTGTTTTCGGCATCAAAATACATAACTCTAAAAATTCAATTAAATTTACTGTGAAGTAATGAGTTCTGCGAGAAGTTCAAAAATTAAATAATTAGGTACAAACAAGTAGGTAAAATACCTATTGTTCAATATTCTTCTAAGATGTAAATATACTTTATTTCTTAAAAAAAGCTGGCAATCCTGGCCGGGACTCATTACCCCTCGTTTTAACCAAGGTTTAAAATAGGTATGTTATTTTACAAGTTGCTAATATGTCGCAAACTTCAATGTGAACGCAAATGTGTATTAAATATGTTTTTATCTTGTTCGAGACTCGTACTCATTCCTTATTCTATCTATTCTCCTCACACCACACATCCATCTTAATATATATCGCATTTCCGCTACATGCAGTTTTCTTTCATCCGTCGCTTTTAAGGTATACCTTTGTGCCTGAGTATATACTATAGCAATTGCGGAAGTTAGCATGTCGAGTTGCATTTCGCACAAATAACCGACTTGAATCCGTAAACTTGGCCGAATGCCACGACACGCCCTTGCTCAGTCATCACGAAGGTGTAACAAACCATCGAAGTAGCATTTTCCAATAAATTTCATAAAAGTGGTCTAATATCATCATTCCCTGAACCTTTTTTTCCTCACTCAACTCAGTTGGGGTCGGCTTTCCAGTCTAACTGTGATGCGGCTGAACTTCGATATTTTCCGTGAAGCGACTGCCATCTGACCTCCACAACCAATGGTCTAATGACCAATGGCGTTATCGAAGTTCCAAGTTAGGCTGGTTGGACTTTTGAGGGCTCCAACTACCCGTAACGACTGCCATAGATGTTTGTATGGCAGCCGGGACCGACGGCTTAACGTGCTCTCCGAGGCACTTATAAACCTGCGATAAATACACACATAACTTCGAAAAGCATCGAAAAGTCATTGGTGTATGCCATGGTAAACCTGGGATCGAACTCGAGACCTCGTCTGAGCAGTCCATTACCCATACCACTAGGCTACCGCGGCTACTAAAAAACTAGAACTAAACTAGAAAAGTGGTCTATTATCTACTTAGGTTTAGCAGGAAAACGTTAACTTCGCTAAAGGATATAAAAAAAAGAAAAGCTTGCTGTGTTTCTTGCCGGAGTTTTCTTTATTTATTTTAAGGCACGTCAATTTGACCTCACCCCGCCTGATGGTAAGCTGAAGGCAAGGTCAGGCAAGAGGGTCACCATTACAAACACGTACAGTGTTACAATCTGATGCTTTTTCACGCTCCGCTAGGACCCGGGAATCAGAGCCGTCGTTACACTCTTTACCTATGGTCCCTGGGCACATAACACTTTAGAGGCCCTTAAGGAAAGTTTAGACTTTTAGATTTCTCTTAAGTTGATTAGCTAGAAATTGTCTCTCTTTTGGGCAACCCACCCGAGCTCTGGGCACGTGCACCGAGTGCCCCTATGGTAAAGAGGGCGTTGCCGGTACTGTAGGAAGAAGGAAACACATGCGCTGGTAAGAAATTCCAAGACTTAATGGCGCGGCAAAGATTTCTATACCTACATCTATATTTAGTTTGATAAAATATTTAGAGTAGGTACCTAACCTTGCGGTTTACGGCGCGTCTTACTGCGGCTGGTTCATTTTCTGCTACAAACCAATTGTATGCCAGCAGTAGCACTAGCATGAACTCCAACCAAATTCGTAATGTAAAGGTTTCGAGAGAACGAAGCATTGTGGTTGGCAGTCTGCCTCTTGTGAACCTGTGTGCGTGTGTAGCCCGCCAATCGTAATGCTCCGTTCTGTCGATACCTTTACATTACGAATTCGATAGTATTTCGTGCTAAGGCTACTGGTACAAGGAATTAATTACGGATCAGATCACCTGGCGTGCCGCGGTCGTCACGTGACCGTGATGACGTCAATCGGAACATGGCGGGGGCGGGTAGGCGCCGCTGACGACAACACGCGTAAGAAACACACCCAATCTTTACTATTATAGTTTTTATACTCACGCTTGTGTACTTATGAGGGTGTACGAAAGTTTTTTATACCACGTAGGTGGCAGACAAGTACATGGCCCACCTGATGGAAAGTGTTCATTGTGGCTTATGGACGTTTGCAACACCAGAGGCGTTACACTTGTGCTCCTGACCCTGTAGAAAACTAATTTATTCTTCTTGAAATATATTGTAGTCACTTGGAAAAAAAGTTTATTCCACAGTATAAAAGTGTAGTAGCAAAAGTAAAAAATACTCATTTAACGGACTAGGCTCAAGAGTCAAGCGTCGTCTCAAGGGGTTGGGGGTCCAGAGGATAGTCGCTCCTATAAAAGTCAAACTAAATCAAATAATGGGTTATAAGTATAGTAGTTGTAGATACCTATTGATATTCACACGAAGAAGGATATAGACGCCATCACTGATCATAGTTAAAAAACTGTAATACTGCTTAAGTTTCACAAAATGAAATTCAAAAGTTCAATCGACTACTACTAACGCCATCTATTGTGCGTTTGTGTAAAATATCATTTTAGGAAACTTAACGTCGTAGCTCAAATTCTCAAAATGTAGAACTTAACATAAACATTGTTTGTTAACAGTTCTCAACTCTTATTTAGTTATTTATTTTTATATTAAATAAGAAATTCGATAACTTATTAAACTATTATTATTAACTTATAAATTATTTGCGGAGGAATTGCACGACGCTTTTTTAAGTATTTTTTGTTTTTAGTTTTAGTTTAATTAAATAATTAATTTATATTATGATTAAAATGATTTATTTATTAAATAAAAGTGTATACTAAGTACCTAAATAAATGAACTTATTAGAAATATCAAAGCTAATTTACAACTTTTGAGTATTTGCTTTGTATTTACTATTATTAACTACTGTATTATAGGTATTTCGATCAAAAATTTAATTTCACCGATGAATACTTATAATAAGATCACTATAAAACTGTATACTTCACCTTGAAGATGTAGTGAACCACTATTTGGAGAGCAGTAACATCGGCCCATTAGCTCAGTTGGTTAGAGCGTCGTGCTAATAACGCGAAGGTCGCGGGTTCGATCCCATCATGGGCCACAATCACTTTTTTACATTTTATTATGAAAAATCAATAATTTCTTACTGTAGTATTACGATACAACGTAACGTAGTAGCGTAGTAGTATTGATACTAGTATTTTTCAACGATGGTCGGTGATTTTTAACGATGTATGCTCGTGAAAATCCTCCACATTATCACCGACTGATGAATTAATGAATGAATGTAGGGATATTCTATTATGTTAGTATTTTAGCTTTGTATTGCTATTATATTTTTATTGTATTTGATTAAATAAAATTACTCAATTTTGAAAATTAAAGAATAAAAATTTATGTATTATAAATACTTAAAATAAAATGTATTTCATCTAATTTTGATGAAGGGCATGCCAAAGTAATTAAATAATAAACATTTAATTATTATAAATATTTTACTTTCTTCTGAATATAGTATATCTCAGAATACACATAATATGCAACGAAATAACGAAGTTCTTTAAGACCAATACGTTTCAACGAAATTTATGGGAGCGACTGCTATCTGACCTCCCAAATTTCAGAGGATCGATAGCCTGCACCAGGACCCCTAGATCAGTGGCAGATTTATAGAATGGAATAGAATATAAATGTTCAATGTATGGGATTGACACGTATTTTGACGTTAATGACATTTATGACAGGCGAGAACGAATGTCATATATAATCTATTCTATTCCATTCTACAAAAAGATTGTCTAGTGTCCCCTAAAACAGGATATGAAAACAAAATGGGGTATTTTTACCATAGTACCTATTAAAGGGCAATAGGAACCAAACAATGGCCGAAATTATTTGAATTAAAAAAATAAAATAACACAATGAATGTTGATAGAACAATATAATTACATTTATCATACAAATATATATATTACTAATTTTACATTATAAATAATTCCCTTACAGGGGTAACCAGTGCTATTATATCAATAAAAGATTCATTTTACCACAAATACATAAAAGGTATTATGTACCATATCGATTAAATGCTATATTAGACCTTAAAGTCTCAAGATTAGGACTTAAGACAGTTGAAAGTACCGAGTGCATTTATACCCAGTTATAATTTTATTTTGGAAATATAACTGCGACGTGGAACATATACGCAGGCAGTTTTGTACGCATAGGATGATAGCTTCATTACATAATAATTTTATTGTAAACTAGCAATTGCACGCGGCTCTGCCCGCGTGAAGTCGGTTATCGCGCAGTGCAAAATAGTCTATGATACTCAGGGTGAACGTAGCTATGTTGAAAGAATTTTTCAAATCGGCACAGTAGTTTTTGTGTTACACACAAACATACACACATAAACATACACACATAAACATACATACACAAACACACACACACACACACACACACACACACAAATACAATTTTTTCCTCTTTATAATATTAATGTAGATAAATATATAAAAATTAATCACTGTTGTCCACGGTCACTCCATAATTTGAGAATGAATTCACCAGCTTTCTGATCCTCTTCAAGAGGTACTTAATTTACCCCCAACCAGATGGAGTGACGACATGAAAAATGTGGCTGGGGTGGACTGAGGGTGGAGGATTGGGAGCAATGGCGCATATTGGGAGAGGCGTATGTCAAGCGGTGGACTAATATAGGCTTCTTGATTGATGGTTTAAAATACTACATATTTTTTCTTCTAAAACATAGAATGGTGAAATATTCATAATGGTCTTTACGAATATGATTGAGATTTTGTACATTAAATTAAAAAAAAACTTAAAACTAAATAATTTATAGACACCAATGCTTATAGCACAAATATTATATTACATGGATATTTATATTATTCACATTCGTAAGAAAATAACAATTATGTAGGTATTATTTTAATTAAATTTTGAGGTAATAATATGCTAACTTTTTAATACGATTTCAAATTGGCAAAAGTGAATGTCTAGACGGGACTTGAACCCGCGAACTTGAATCGACGGCATTGTTGTTACCAGTCTTTTCATTCGCCTCTCTTACTGCTGTATCTTACAGGGAGACTTGGTCTAGGAGCTAAAGTGGTCAGAGCATTCTCCCTGTAAATCCCTTTTCTGACTGGTCGCGGGTTGAAGTTCAGTCTAGACATTTACTTTTATCAATTTAAATTATAAAAATACGAAATCCCTTCGAACGAGTATTTCAGGTCCTAATACCACGAGCCAGTTACTGCCCATGACGAAAACTGGGTACTACCAATGTGAGTTGCACGAATTTAACCACTTAACGGAATTGTTAGTTCATCTATATGAGATAGTATCATTTCACTCTAATGTTGTCTTTTTTGTAGGTACCAAATATTACTTATATATGTATAGGTATACCTACTGTGATATTTTAATCGTTCAACCAAAACAAACTCACACACAAAACTTATTTAATCACATGAATTTTATGAAATTGATAACGTATTGCATTAAGCCGTGCATATATGAAGGTATAAAATTAATGTGGAAATGCGTATGCACACACGCCGTACGTCAGGCCAATCATGAAAGGCTGACCAAAACCAAATGAAAGTTAATTTCCTTATTGAATTGAAACCACTTTTTACAGAGTATTAATTAATTTAAGTCTGACATTTCCGTTACTTTTCAGCAGCCTATACCAGGGTGATTAAGAATGGAAGTTGTCACATAGTTTGAATTGTAAGTTATCTCAAAGTACACGAACTTACACAACTGCTAATCTACTGCTAAAAAGTAGTCGAAACGATAGACTACAACTAAATAATACCACATATATCGCGATAGAATTGTGGTTTCAGTTCAATCTGACACATTGAAATCACTATTCTATCATGTTAAGGTGCGTCCAGATTTGTGACATGAATAGCGGACCGGACAGCGTGGCATTAAGACATGAAGTTGAGTGTGGACGTAACAACTTGCGGTAAATGGGCACAAACTAGAGTTGTGCTGACACGGCCACCAGTCGATCGATGGTTTTATTAAAGCTCAGCTGTCACGCAGCTGAATACGCGATGAACACGCGCTTCTGACACTGTCACGGTAAAATATTACATAAATATAGACGCGGCATAATTGTGTGATATTTGCGGATTGTTCAGAAAGTATCAAGAGTTCGTTAAACATTATTAAGTTTATCACAACGAGAGTTTTCTGGACGCTTTTTTTGGGAACAGAAAGTAGATGAATATTAGCAATACTAGTTCATACAATCATTTAGCTCGATACACTTCGAAGCTTTTGCAGACGAGCTGCCTATACTATACTACTCATATCACTGTAGTTAAAAGCGTGTGTAAAAATACTTTATAGGGTTCGGTTCCCGTCAATCACTTTAATATCTTATACAGTGTGCGGCCGGTCAGTTGTCCACGACGAGCCAGCGATGTGTGGAGTGCTCGATCTGTTGTTGCAGCAACGGGGTGCGCACGCGCAGTTTTACTTCCACTGACCCGCCCGCTGGTCGACGACCCTCCATTATCTGGAACATAAAGAACATTTATAAGTACTTATCTATAATAACAGACATATTTTAGTAAACAGATTACAGGTTACAACGTACAGACAAGACACATTTTGACAAACAGACTACAGATTTTGAAAAACAGAATCATTTTAGCAAACAGACTTTAAACAATGCAGTATTTATTAGGGGCGTGCATTCTATAGAGACAAAAAGAACTACATACCCTAAGCAGATTAGAAATTATATGTAGTTCGTAATATATACGTAGTAAAAGTACATGTAATTTATCTGATTAGGGTGGGATATTTTAACAAATTAATCTTATTGATATGCACTATGGATATGAAGTACAGTATGTACACGCACCTGTAATTCATAAATACTTTATAAGAATTTTATAATTACAGACTCATTTTAGCAAACAGACTACAGTCATTTTAAAGTACAAATACATTTTAAACTACAGAACTTTCTAACACGTCTATTTCATATATCAACTCTTTGCTATACTTACAGGAAAAGATTCGTGCAGAGTGATTTGCTTCTCCAAGGGTGCCAACTTGACCATGACGGTGCCAATGATGGTGTCGCTTCTGAACCAGCCGCTGCAACACGAGAAGGCGTCAGCCAGACAGCAACTGCACCCAACACAAGCGATACTACACCACGTGCAAGGTAGGGTTGGGGAATGTACAGGGGAACATGCAGGGGAGACTAATGATGACACGTGACACACATTTATATACCTCACGCCATATATTTTGGACTTAAGTTGCGAGAGAAAGAAGGCTACACCAGAAAATATTGTAAAACTAAACCAGAATATATTGTTTGACTGTCCATCCCTAGGTTGCCTGGAAGAGATCGCCTTTTTTTATTTTTTTTTTATTTATGGCACGTCAATTTGACTTCACCTCGCCTGATGTTAAGCTGAAGGCAAAGTCTCATGAAAGAGGGTCACCATTGCAAACACGTTCAGTGCTACAATGGTGGCGCTCAGCTTGACGGCTTCATCAGATGCTTTTTCACGCCCCGCTTAAAGGACCCGGGACTGTAGGAAGAAGCGATAAGGCCAAAGATATACGGTACCACATTTACATACAGCGTTGTATGAAAAAGTGATACCGTATCTCTTTTGTCGACTGTACATTAGAACAACTGTAACTCTCACTACATGTCCTTATTGTTTTTTTTTTATATTCATCAGGTGTACAATGAAGAATTATCAATCTATTTATCTACCAATCGCTAGTCTCTAAAATTATTTTCTCTCTAACGTCTTGTACAGTAGAACTCAAAAGTGCAGTAGCAATCCTACGCAACTATAGCGTCAACATTCTAACGCTACTTGTGACCTTTTTCTTTTAAGACAAGCCAGCGTCGCCTCGTATTGCATAGTAACATTACACACACATATAAGCGCGCCGGCCGCACGCTAAACCATTTTGAGCCTTGATGTGCTAATGCACTTATGAGCTCTGACTGTACATGGAAACCTTCACTAAAGACCCAAAGACGGCGTGCGTTTTGGTCGGTCGAGTCCGACATAATCTCCCCAACCGGCTCCGGCGGGGGAGGTATCCGTGGGGATTTTTAGCACGATGAAAAAAAGAATGCTTATTCCTTAACTAACACAAGTTGAAGCAATATAGGTTATAATACAGTTAATTTAATTTAATACAGCTACAAAAATGCACAAATAGTTTCCTTTTATATACAGCCCGTTAAATAATTACACCCCGTTATGTTAGAGCAAGAAAATGGTCCAATGAATACTAAGCTTTTGGATACACAAAGCTACCACAGCATGATGCCATTTTTAGCAGATAACATTAATTTCAGAACACATTCATTACTATACTCCATTTGTTAAGGTACTTAAATAAAGATAAACAATCTTGTGGCAACTTTTTACAAAAATACATATTAAATAAATAAACTAGGCTAACTAATTGACTAATTAGTGGTTTGATACCGGTTTTTCATCTCCAAAATGCATTAGATGTACTTTTATACACAGTTTTCCAACAAAACATATCAAAAAGACACACCAAGATTGATCAAATTTATTTAAATACCTGAACCAATGAACTACTAAATAATAACAACAACTAAATAATCTACTATCTCGTGCAGATATTAGCTCTATAAAAACGCCTTCAATATTTATACATAAATAAACAAAACTATATTCAGAAAATAAATGTAAGGATAACGATAGTACAATCTACCTGAGTTTCTTGCTGGTCGCTTTTCGGTAGACCCAACTACCGAACCAGCGAATGAATGAAAATGAAAATGTCAAATGATTTATTTACTTTATTTTAATTTTGTTGACAAAATAAAATTTTGAAATTTTGGAATTTATTCAATACTTAATCTAAACATAATAAAACGAAATAGATTCTTTGTAAATCTTATATGTAGTACATTAATTTTAATCCGCAAAACTAGTCGCAAGGTAATTCTTTTAACATACAATAATAAATGTTTTACTACATAGAATGGTCCTAAAATGGTCATCAATCAATATTATTTGAACATTGAATGGTCAGCAATCAATATTATCTGGACATAGAATGGTCAGCAATCGATATTAATTACCCTCGTCGAATAGTTAAATGTATTTTAAATACTGTCAAAACTAGTAAAATAAACTTGTTTCTTACGATGGAATTGGATATATATGCTATTATGATAAAACTCGAAACATATGAAGCCAAAAATAAATTAGCCATTTCTAATTTTGATCCGAAAAAGCCAATGCTTCGACGGGATTCGAACTTTCCCGAATATTTCCTTTACACGCTCTGACCGCTAAACCACGAAATCACGTCTGTAGCTTCGACAATTCTCCTATACAATCATCTTAGGGGCAATGGCTTCAAATCCCATCGAAGCGTTCACTTTTTCCGCAGTAAGTTTGATTTGAACAATCAGCCTACTAATTGCTTTTGTAAAAATTAGCTATTTGTTCTAAATTTGATCTCATGACATGATATGACTCTAAATTGGGTTAGATGAGACAAAAAACAAAGTAACTGACCGCAAAAAATCACTAAAGCAAAAAAATAAGGTGAATGCATAATGATATGTACATAATTACAATGAATTTATTTCGTATATAACGGCGGATACGCCAAAATGAGTCAACATTTATTTGATAGCTAACTGTTCTCTCGCACGTAAGTCATTTTATAAATGAGTCATATACAGAGTGTAAGTGGAACACTCCTGAAGCCGAAAGCCCTTGGTAGTACTCTTAGTACACAACATATTGGCACAAAAAAAAATTACGGCAACACAATTTTTTTCTTAACCGTTTAACTTGCGTTATTCAAAACTTGAACAAAAATTTCATGAAAAAAAACATGAACAAGCAAGATGGCTGCCACTTGTTTTTTTTTTGCAGTGTGGTTTGTGCAATGTTCTTTTCATGTAGCTTTAGGTACTGATACGATGGAGAGTAAACAATGCAAAAATATTAAAAAAAAATTGCCGTAATTTTTTTCATGCCAATATGTTGTGTACCATGAGTACTACCAGGGGCCTTCGGCTTCGTTCTACGAATACGTCACTACGAAGACTACTTTTGTAAAGTTTCATCATCATTATCATGACTGTTTTTGCCATAGGACGTCCAAAACCGTGCAAGAGATATGTCTTGTATAACCTCTCCTCCGGCAATCAAAGACCCATAGATGACGCGCGTTTTAGTCGGTTCGAGGCTGAATCATCACCGACTTTGGTAGAGGCGGTATCCGTGGGAATTTTGCGCACGGATAAAAAAGGTAACGTCCTATTGGAGGTCAATGGGAAGGCCTATTTCTGCATGAGATAGTAGATTTATAATTTTTATAATAGGTAAGAAATCTACTATAGTATAATTTTTAGTATGAAATATGAATAGTGTTCCGAAATTAATGTTATCTGTTGAAAATAGACATGTAAATACCTTGGATGAGGAGATCCGTAGACGTACGAAAGATAACTTAATCGAACAGACTAAAACCGCACGTCGTCTGGAGTGTGCGTGTGTATTGAACATCCACATTTCGTCAACTATGATTTTCGATCCCAAGTAATAGGGGGCGAGCCTATTGCCGCCAATCGGGCACTTTGTAAGAAAATGGGTATGCCAAAAATAACTGCCTAACCGAAAGTATTGCAGCTAAATAAATTGGAAAAAAAATTTAACCCAATTCCTTGCTATGTGGTGTAAATCGCAAAGAAAATTAATTACGTGCTTAGACGCACAAGCACTACCAATTAAGAGAGAGAGAGAGAGAGTATCAGAAGAGTTTATGCATGCAAGATACATTTATGTCAGACTATATTAACTCATACTAACCCTCTGGAATATACTTCAAACTTAATGCCGTGTCGTTTGAAGACTCTGAGACACGCCCTGTTCCGATGTATCGGGAGATTGAACACTGCGTTGTACTCGGGATTGTTCGTATCTTTGACCAGAGCTGTCCGGTCGCTTACTGGCGTGTCCTGTTAGTGAAAGGGAAGATATCAGTACATACATATATGTAAAATTAATTTTGACATTATATATTTGACATTGTTGCTATTTACTGACATTTTGAATGCTCTTTTTTTAAATTTATGTTCATTCAATTATAGGTACATCATAACTAAAAATTTGCACGCCATATGTTGCAGGATATGATGAAACTTATAATACCTATTGTAACACCTTTATACCATATTCATGCAAATAAATATCATTTATCATTTATCATTTACAAGTAGGTACAAAAGAGTTAGGACATGATGGTATTCCCCGTCTTAATTGAGCCTGACTGGGGAAGTACCTCCGCCTTACAGAATACCGCGGCTAATAGGCCACGGTTTTTTTAGTTAGGACACGTCAATTTGACTTCACCCCACCCTGATGGTAAGCTGAAGGCAAAGTCTCAGGCAAGAGGGTCACCATTACAAAAACTTGTGGAGATATTTAATATTTAATCACACTAACGGCTATAATAATAACGGTTCAGGTTGAAATTTAGTACAGGGATTATGTAATGCAATTTTACAACAATACCTACCTAAAGTCTATTTGTTTAGGTACAAAAGTATAGGCTTCCTATCCCGGGAATAGTTTCCCGTGGATAGCGGGAAGTTTCAACATTTAGGTCGAACTGTGGTCATCATTCTCTGAACCTTTTCCCAACTCAGTCGGCTTTCCAGTCTAACTGTGATGCGGCTGAACTTCGATATTTTCCGTGAAGCGACTGCCATCTGACCTCCACAACCGGTACTTGCTTCGGCAGTACATATATTAAAATTGGAACGATCAGACCTCCACAACCAATGGTCCACTGACCAATGGCGATATCGAAGTTCCAAGTTAGACTGGTTGGACTTTTGAGGGCTCCAACTATCCGTAACGACTGCCATAGATGTTTGTATGGCAAGTTATATCACATAAGAAGATGTCCAATACCTGTGGGTACGGGAAATCGAACTTGACATAAGTGTCGACTTCCTTAGGGTTGGGCACGTTGTAGGCGATGCCGCGGACGATAGTCAGCTCTAAGCTGTTCTCGTTAAGGTCCGTATTGCACTGCACCACCGCGAACTGGCGAGCTTCGTAGTGGAACTTGGGAGGGCTCTGGCCTAGCCTGGAACAAAATTATAAGATATTGAATTGGAGTAGACGTTATGGCGGAAATTTATTACAAGAAAATATATTTTGGGAGGGAGGGCCAAATGATTGCAGTTACATCAATTGTTGGATATTTTATGACTGGAATAGAATGATGTTAGTATGACAACCAAACCAATACAAATAGCCATATTAATGCATACAAATATTTGCACTGAGCGGGGATCGAAACTGCTACTTCTAAGTAACAGTGGCGTTCACTACCGTCATGACACAGAGGTTCTCAAAATGCTAATAATAAATTATAACATATTAAAAATTTAAAAGTATCCATCTAGGTATCTGGTGCTGATGAATATTTTGGCCCATGTATGTGGCATAACTATATTTTTATAGATACTTAATATTTGTGTTTTTTTTTACTATTTCCAAATCACTACAGTAGTTTTGAGTCACGCACGTACGCACGCACGCACGCACTATATCATAGTAATAAGCTTTGTAAGAACATGAAGGGCACCTCACCCTCACTCACCCTTTGGCCACTACCACCAAATCTAAATCCTGCTTCACTCGCACAGCCATGTGCTCGAATCTGTTCGCCTCCGCGATATTGCCTATCTGTCTGTTGTGGTCTCTGTTCGTGTGGCACAGCTTCAGCTGACTGTTGAGCTGGTTCTGCAGCCGGGAGAGTACATCTTCATCATTGCCTGTGGAGTCGATGGGCGCGCTACTATCTTCTGATGGACCGCAGTCTTCTATGGAGACTGTGTCGAAGCTGGAAGCATATTGATTGATATTATAGAACTATGTAAGCATCATTTTTAATTACCTGTCATTTTATAAAACGATACGATAAGATACGATATGATATTATACGATACGGACTGACGACCTCGAAAGTCTAATCAATTAATTGTGAAAATGGACTACTGAATATGATGTAGTACCTAATAAGGACAATCATAAAGTCTCTCCATTCTCCACCTCAAGGCTAATAGAGAACAGGTGGACTGGATGCGGAAGGTTGTGGTTCGTGAGCAGTGGCGCACATTGGGAGAGGCCTATATCCAGCAGTGGACTGCGATAGGCTGATTGATTGAGGATCTTATAGAATGCAGTGTTCAAAAGCTTTTTATGTTATGTTTTTTATTTCGAAAAAGTATTGGATATACTTTTCCTATAATATGAGTATGATCTCTTATTGCATTCTCATATGAGTAACTTTCCCAAACAACGTAACACAACTCATAGACTAGTTTTTTCATAGACATCGTGATCGTTTTTGACATTTGCGTGATTGAGATCCAATCGAGACTGAATTATAAACAAACCGTCGGCTTATTGCAAGAAGTCATTATGTGACCAATTCACTATTCTGAGATAAACGGTATTTTAGTTCGATTTATGTTGATTTGCCCATAGCATCCTTATATTAATGACGGGGATCAAAAATTTATTTTTTTCGATTAGCTTAAATGTTATATTAATTAAAACAAGCGATAGTCAGTAATCCTACAAAGTCATTTATTTTTAAAAAATACCAAAAAAAAGCTAATGACTTCTGTCTACTGCAAGTCTGTTCGGTATGTGATTTAATTATTTCTTAATTTATAATAAAACAACGAAAAATCTAATCAAATTGTTATTTTATAAAAGGGATAACCAATATTATCCTAAACATAACAGTGCTAGTCCTATGAAAAACTAATTCAATTCTTCCTAACAATTAAAATAACAATTTTTTATCACAAAAAACTTATAAAACTCTCAGTCTTTGAATAAAGAGGTAATAAACAGAGCTAATTTAAATCAATAAGCAATTGGAAGTTTAATAAACATGACAAAATAAACTGAAAAATAAAATTTGTCTTAACAGTTGTCATAAGCACTTAGATATTCGTACAATAGCAAATTATAAATGTTGCAAATACCTAGATACTAGCGACAACATTATACGCTGGGACTAGGGGTGCTAAGAATCGCCGGGCGGGATCCCTCCATCAGACGACCAAAGCATGCACAATGGACTACCGATGCAAATGTAGGTTGTCGCTGGTGACACACAACATCTGCACAATGAGGACAGACGAGAAGCTAGCAGAGCTGGACGAAGAATTGAGCAAGTTGCACTGGGACATCGTTGGGTTATCTGAAGTCCGAAGAGAGGGAGAAGACACAATAACCCTGAAGTCTGGCAACCTGCTCTACTACCGCGAGGGCGACGAGAAGTCGCAAGGTGGTGTCGGGTTCATCATCCATAGGTCCCTCATAAATAACATCATATCCATCACGAGTGTGTCGAGCAGGGTACCTGGTACTCAGAGTGTCCAAGAGATACTTGCTGAAGGTCATTCAGGCTTACGCACCGACCTCGACACGACCAGATGATGAGGTGGAGGCTATGTATGAGGACATTTAGTAGAGCCATACATGCCTCTAAATCACACTTCAGTGTTGTTATGGGGGACTTCAACGCAAAACTGGGTACGAGAGGTGATAACGAGTTGAGATTGGGGCAATATGGGTATGGGAAGCGTAACCGAAGGGGTTGGAGGCTGGCCGACTATCTTGAGAAAGAGCGACTCTTTATGATGGACTCTTTCTTTAAGAAGTCACCTCACAGGAAATGGACCTGGATGGGCCCCGGTAGTCGTCCCAAAAATGAGATTGATTTCACCAAGACGATGCATAGACGGATATTCAATGATGTCTCAGTGATCCATGGGGTTAAAACCGGAAGTGATCACCGAATGGTTAGAGGCACATTGAATATTAATCTGGAGAGATCCCGTCTGATGAGGTCTACGCTCCGGCCTAGAGCTTCTCATATACAGTACCCCGAGAGCATTCAACTCGAACTTTCGGATCGCTTCTCTTGTCTATAAGAATGCAGTACAGTGGACGAGATAAATAACAGGTTGGTTGAAACTGTCCATTCAGTGGGCTCCAAATTTTTCAGGCACCGTAGAAGAGATAGACCACAGAAGCTCACCGATCACAGTGACAGAAATAAAGGCTCCAAAGTGTTTGCAAGAGACTTGTCTATTGGGCAGAGCCAGTTGACAAAGCTGAAGAGGAAGGACGACAGTGTCGCGTCGACTAAGGCAGATGTTTTGGGGGAGATCGAGGGGTTTTATGGACAGTTTTATTACCTCAGTCACCAAGCCTGCTACTGATACGGTTAAAAATCCAAGAGCTAAGCTAACGTGACACTACACCGAGGATATCCCGGACATCACCCTATACGAGATTAGGGTGGCCCTCAAGCAGCTTAAAAATAACAAGGCACCAGGAGAAGACGGAATCACTTCGGAACTTCTGACAGCGGATGGAACACCGATTCTTAAAGTCGTTCAGAAGCTCTTCAACTCCGTTTTATTCGAAGGTACTACGTCGGAAGCATGGAACAGAAGCGTGATGATCTTGTTCTTCAAAAAAGGCGACAAAGTGTCTCTTAACAACTACAGACCCATCTCGCTTCTGAGCCATGTTTATAAGCTGTTTTCGAGGTTTATCACGATTCACGAATCGTCTCGAACGCAGGTTTGATGACTTCCAGCCGCCCGAACAAGCCGGTTTTCGAAAAGGTTATAGTACCGTAGACCACATTCATACGTTCGTTTTGCCGACGATATCGTTCTCATGGCAGGATCGCTGGAGGATCTTAACATAATGCTCGACGACCTCAACCGAGTCTCTCAACAGGTGGGCCTCAAGATAAGTATGGGCAACACCCAGGTTATGGCGAATGCTCATATTCTAAGGCCTTCCCCAGTGTCAGTTGGAGGCTCGACCCTCGAAGTTGTAGACGTCTACCTTGGACAGATGGTCCGATTAGACGGATCAAACTTCGAGGCGGAGATCAATCGTCGAATCCAACTCGGCTGGGCAGCGTTCGGTAAGTTACACAGTGTCTTCTCGTCCAAAATCCCTCAGTGCTTAAAGACAAGTCTTTATTCAGTGCGTGTTGCCAGTGATGACCTATGGCGCCAAGACGTGGACCCTCACTATAGGCCTCATAAGAAAGCTCAAGGTTACACAGCGAGCTATTGAAAGGGCTATGCTCATAATCTCTCTGCTAGATCGAATCAGAAATGAGCAGATCCGCAGACGAATAAAAGTGGTCGACATAGC
The DNA here is from genome assembly GCA_963691645.1 of Pelosia muscerda. NCBI lineage: Eukaryota > Metazoa > Arthropoda > Insecta > Lepidoptera > Erebidae > Pelosia > Pelosia muscerda. Next base: position 3,032,246 of record OY829100.1, read on the forward strand.
ACAGGGTTAGCAAGCTGAAGTGGCAGTGGGCGGGGCACGTAGCAAGAAGAACAGATGGCCGTTGGAGACGAAAGGTTCACGAATGGAGACCGCGTATCGGTAGACGAAGCGTGGGACAGCCTCCTGCGAGCTATTAAGATTAAGTTATGCGATTGAGAAAATAAAAAGTAGGTAATTAAAAACAATAAATGATTTTAGGAATACCTTAAATAATTGAATTCATGATATTTTACATAAAATTCATTTCGATAAAATTCATTAAGATTACTTATTGTGAACTTATGATCAATTATTCATAACAGAAAGTAATTAAGTACAAATAATGAACTTTATCGATCCAAATTCTAAGATATTATTCTACTCTTGTTTAGATAAAGTTAATACATGGTGAAAATGAGTTCTGTTTAATATGTATGTTGTGATTTTAATAATTATCTATTTAATAAAAATAACTTGTGCAGCTTAGTGATGTTTCGTAAATGCCTGATTTCCAAAGTTGCAGTTATGGACTTCATAGCAAGGTCATAACGCCTAAAATTGAATAGATAGAAGTAAGTGAGTTTTTGCCTTTTGTAGAATATGCCAAATGAAGTCCACTTTAAATAAAAACGCATTTAGTGATTTTTTGCAGTTAATGAGTTCCTGCAATAAACCGACGAAACTTATATTACGAGAATCCTTAGTACGTTTGGCAATAACCTTCACAAAAACTGGTAATTTAAACCATAAAAAAATGAAGGAGACAATTTCTGTACTGTCAGTGTAGAAGACAAAGCAGGGTTTCATACCATCACATAGTGACAACTTAAACCCTCGGTCTTCCCACTGACATAACATAACCTCTGTGAGCTCTGGCTACTCTACTCACAGCCGGGAACACAACACAAGGTTATTATTAGCCACGGTATTCTGTAGGGTGGAGGTACTTCCCCAGTCGGACTGCTCAATTAGGAAGAGAGATACCGTCATGTCCTACCTCCATCCAAAGCCTTGGGCCTCAAGGATGTTAGTAGGGTCCTGTAGGGTGTTAAGTACTATTGTTATAGACTGTCAACTCACGTGTGTTCCAAATCATCTTTAGCTTTTGGAGGGAGCGGCAGAGACTTGAGGTCGACGACTAGTCCTCCCTTCGCCGCGTCTATCACCGAGTCGAACCCCTTGGCGGCACGAAGGTACTCCTTAGCCGCCTCTAAGTCACCTGTAAGTGCGTTACAAGTGTCACACTTAAAGCTGGCTACACACTAAAGTCGGTGGTTCATTCTACTGGGCCGCGGAATGGTGTGTAGACGACCTAATTTCTTACAGGGCGCCTAAATCTCAAAATGCGGGTGTTAGGTGTTATATTCACAATGTGTACTTTTGATGTTCTCATACTTTTCCTATAGCACGGCCTATTCACTGATCTAATAAGAATATATATATATATATATATATATATAATAAAAATATATTAGCAATTGACAGAAAATTTCGAACTCACATTGTCACCTAACGTCACGCTCCGAAAAGGCGTGGCCCATTATTACAAAACCTCGGTTACCATAGCGGCCGACAGGTTCTGACGTTTATCGGACACCGCACGACGATAAAAATATATTACAGACATTAAATTCGATATAGCCAGTAGGTATTTGACAAGCAAAATAGTGTTAGTTCATATGTGAACCCACTTTGAAGTGAAAACTGATTTAGTTTGGTTAAATATTTTTGTTAAGAAAAGCCCGCCGAGTTTCTTGTCGGAGTGTTTTGAGGCCGGGGCCGCGTTTCGAACCGAGCAAAAACCGCACGTCCGCCTTGGCCCATCAGTAACGTGTTCACCCTGTAGGTATACAAAGATGTTCAATGCGGTGTCACAGAGAGTCGATTTATATACATGTGATCTGAGTGAATTCACAAGGGCCGTGTATTTAGGTTAAGATTAATATTGTGTTCATTTTAGGTACGGCACTACCGTATTAGGGGTCCCCTGTAAAGGTAGTGTCTGTCCGTGTGTGCTAAATAAATAAATGAATGTTCTAAACACTCACCATTCTTCTTCGCCTTAAGCGCAGCCTCTTTAAACTGCTTCTGCCGCAACAACAAGAAGGCGAGCTGCTTGTCGTGACGCGACGCTGACGGGCGCGACGACGCGGACGACCCCGACGCGGACGACGGCGCGGGGGACGGCGCGGGGGCGGGCGCGGGGGCCGGGGGGGCTGCGCGCGCTGCCTGCCACAACAATATGACGTACACATAAACATTCTAGAGCACTATGAGCAGTGCCATCTAGACGTTAAGTAAGCATAACTTAACTATAGCCTGACCATTAAGTATATTTAGAGGAACAAATTGTGCGAGTGACAAAAGTATCTTTACACAATACCTAGGTCTCCCCATCGCTTTCGATAGTAATATAGGAGAATTTCAAACGCTTCAGATGTGGATTTCCATTCTAAATCCTTAAAGCCCTAAAGTGAAGGATGACTGGATATCTATACACGGCATCTATGCAATATGCATAGAGCTTGCTGAAAATAAAAAAGTTATTTTTTATTCAAATATTCAAATATAGAATACTCGAATGTAGTTTACGCGCCATAAGAAGGAAAATGGCGTCGCGGTTGTCGTGTTACAATAATTTGATTGCATTGACAAAAAATTTTTTTTTCAGAACTTCAAGGTTTGTTGGCGACCTGAGTTTATCGGTATGAATTTCAATTTTATAGGTATTATAGTCCTGAGAAAAAGGTCTTGATTGACAGACGGACAACGAAGTGTTTTTATAAGGGTTCGGAATTTCTCTTCTTGAGATATGGAACTCTAAAAACAAATAGTAAGTAATACCATTGTCCAGCAGCAATTGAATAGGACGAATTACAATAAAATTCATACAAATGGATAAACAAAATAAAACTAACCCCAGAAGTCGGGAATGGTGCAAATCCCGCAGGTGTTGGCAACTCGTCCTCGACGATGAGACGACCCGCCGCGTGTTGCTTGATCGCATCCTGATACTGTTTCACGATCCTACCCATGCGACGAGCCTTGGAAGTGTTGCCCTCTTCTTTCGCCTTAGCCTCTTGTTGCTGTGGAAATAAATATTATATGGCAACATTTATCCTATGAAAAAGAAACCAGAAAAGGGCCGGTTCTTAATTTCCTTGTAAATAGTGCAGATTACGCATTGGTCCGTCTAACTACAAAACTTCAATACACTGAATGGGTTGAGGAGGTCCGATGGTAGTAGCTTTAAGACATTCGCACGACTAGGGTCAATAACAGCATAAGACATTTAGACCACCGATCCAATACAGAGAGAAGGTGCTGTAATTAGATTTCTCTATGGAAGAACTTGTGACACTGTAAGCGGAGGGTGTCGTGAAGAGAGGTTAGATCCACCTATTCAGGTCAGTAACAAATCTACTGATTATTCTGAGCGTGGAAACCATTATCTATATAAAATAAAAATTAAACGCGAAATATGCCGCTAAGCGCACCCGGAGACGACTACTGTACCAATTCGAATAAGGAATAATAAAGAAGGAAGGAAGGAAAATAAAAGGAAGGTTTTTATGTAGCAGCGGGAACGGGATCAGACCGCCACGCGAGCTTCGGGCAACAGCTAGTTAGGTATAAAACTGTATAGACGTACCTGGAAAGCAGCCAATCTCTGCCGTAAAGCTTCATCAACTGTGGTCGCAGTTATGAGACCTGGACTCTCGCTCACTGGTTCCGGAGGCGCTTCTGTCAATTATTTCATTATATCATAGTAAATAAACACAGCAAAAAAACACACAATATACACAAAAAAATATACGTACGGAGCCCAGAAGTCGCTTTCTTCATGTCCTTCTTTTTACTTGGCATAAATAACTTTTACGGGAGCGACTGTCGTCTGCTCTAGATTTGAGAGGAAACTTACGCCGGACCGCCGTAAGTTCCGGCGGCATTGCTTTACAGGATGAGTTGAATTGATGAGACTGCACACACCCCTGGTGAAGCCCCTGGTATTGTATACGTCCATAGGCCACGGTAACCACTTTCCAACAGGTGGCCCGTATGCCTGTCGGGCCGAACAGCACAGTTTTATTTCTACAAATATAAATTCTTACCAGCAGATGTTTGTGTCTCCCCCTCTGTCTTTTGTGAACTAAACGCGATGGCTATCATCTGTGGCGTGGGCAGTTCGTTCAGATCCATCTCTTGACCGGCTTTGTATGCGTCGACCACCATGTCGAACTGTTTGACCACCTTGAGGTACTCCAGGGCCAGAACTTTGTCACCAACGCGCTTCGCCGACAGAGCAGCTGCTTTGAATTCTTGTTGACGCCCTTGAAAAAGTAGAATGAAATGTGTTAAACATAAAGTAAAACTTTTGAGGATTATTATTAATTTAGCACAACATGAAAACCGCGGTAGCCTAGTGGTATGGATAATAGACTGCTGAGACGAGGTCTCGGGTTCGATCCCAGGTTTTCCCATGGCCACACCAATGATTTTTCGATGCTTTTTGAAATTATGTGTGCATTTATCGCAGGTTTATAAGTGCCCGGTTAATGGCAATATTACATTGGGACCTAAACATAAACTGATGAAATGTGGTGCTAGCACCTCTGCCTACCGTTTCGGGGATATAGGCCTGAGTTTATGCTATGTTATAAACCAACCAGGAGACCACTCTGTAACATCAGTATGAGGAGAAGGAGGGGACGTAGTCTTCCCGAAGAGCGAGACCTATGCTCGGGCTCTCACCGTGAGTAGTGGCGTTGCCGTGAAACAAATTACATATTCAAAATAATGGCAATTCCAAAATGCCGTCAATTCGACAGAAGAAGATTCATCATTTCAGCCATAAGACTTCCACTGCTGAACATAAGCCTGCCCTATCGACCTCCAATCCGACCGGTTGGAGGCGGTCTCGGGTTTGGGGGAGGGGTGGAGGTTCGACCGTGCCAGAGCCTCGTTCGTAGATCGGCAGAGGGCAGCACGGGTAGGTGCGGTTGGCATGGGTCGCCAAGATTGTGGAGGGCACCTCTCCGGTGTAGCATTTCGCGCCAGCAGCGGTGGAAACCCTCGTTTCCTTTGGTTTGAATATGCGATGCGTAGGGATAATAATAATAAGTAATGTCAATAGGTAGGTAGTAACTGTGGAAGTAGATGAAGGGGGGAGGACGATCTAAGAGGAGATGGATGGATTGTGTGAGATATGATATGACCAGGAAGGGAGTGAACGTTGAGATGACCGCAACCACAGATGAATGGAAAATACATACATATTGCGCCGACCCCAAATAAATATGGGATGGGGGCAGGAGGATGATGAGCGGTGGAAACCCTGGGGTAAGCGTTATTGAGGAAATTGGACAGAGGCTTATCGAGGTGACCGGTGGTGACACAAACTCTGGATAGTTCCTGGTGAAAAGGCTGGACATCACCATTCAGTGTGGAAACGCAGCAAGACTGATGGGCACTTTTGCACCAGGATCGATCAGGGGTTGGTTGTTTGATTAGTACAGTACCCTTTGTTGTATGGACTTGTGCATTGTTCATTGTACAATTTAGCCAAGGGTTAAATGATAAACTTACTTAAAATAATTTGTAATCCCTCCTGTTTCTCATCACTTATCGCTTCAGTTGGGGCAGCCGGAGGTGGTTGAGTAGGTTCCGGAGGACTAGGCTCAGGAGGACTCGGTTCTGGGGGCCCCAAGTCTATCAAGGGCTGTTCTGCTTCTGGCTCCGGTTCAGGACGAGCAGCAGGTGGCTGTGGTGCATCTCCTGCCTTTTTCACAACCACTAGCGGAGGAATATCATCTTCGTTGATATGATTCCCATTTTTAGCTTGTTGCAGGAGGCCATTTAGAGTTTTTAGGCCTCGGTTAAATCTGAAAAAAAAGAAACCATTGTATTAAACACTTAGGTGGCAAACAAGCACACGGACCACCTGATGGAAAGTGGTTAATGTGGTCAATTGCAGCCCCAGGGGCCACGCTTTCGTGCTGCTGATCCTGTAGAGGGGAGGGGAAAGGGAAGGGAAGGTTAAGAGTTTCTCTGCCGTTAATGCAGAAGACAACAGGTTTCCTTACTTTTACTTAGGTGGCAGACAAGCACGCGGCCCACCTGGTAGAAAGTGGTTACCGTGGCCTTTGGACGTTTGCAACACCAGGGGCGTTACATTTGTGCTGCCGACCATATAGAGAAGAGTGAGGAAGGGGAACGGGTGAGGGGAGAAGGTTGAGAGTGTCTGTGCATGTGTTTCTCGGTCTTCATTTCATTTCATTACATCGGATAAAAGTGTCAACTTAAGCTCTCGGTCTTTCATCAGTCAAGACAAAACCTCTCAGTGAGGTTTGACTACCCTACTCACCGCCGGCCGGGAACACAACACAAGATTATTATTAGCTGCGATATTGTCTGTACTTCCCATCAGACTGCTCAGTTAGGACGGGAGGTCCTACCTCCTTTAGAACCCATATTTAAAGATTGTGTCATATTGTACACTTTTCCAGTATCATTTGTGCTAAGACAAACATACAACCTACAATATACATTACATCACCGAGTAAATTGGTCCCTCTCAGTAAATCCGCAGTTGTATATAATCATGTCGTTAATGCATTACAAACAGTTAAATTAATGTTACCTTGCATTACAACCTACATAATTTACTTGCTCTGATAAATATGATTAAATAGACCACTTCTTCCTTTTATCTTAATTAATCAAGGACCCATAGACGGCGTGCGTTTTAGTCGGTTCGAGTCCGACATAATCACCTCTACTGGTTTTGGCGGAGGTGGTATCTGTGGGGATTTTGCGCACAGTACATACACAGGGGGGGACAGTACATTTAATTGTTTCGGTATAGGCACGAAAAATAAATGAAAAAATATTCTAGGGCAATCTACATAACGCCAGACCCATGGTAACCATAGTTTAACTAGCTTGTGTTATGTTTTCTAGAATGCGGATATTCATTCACACAAATATTCGCACTGAGCGGGAATCGAACCCGCGTCTCCTGAGTAGCACGGAGCTCAAATCTACCAATTATACATTTTATCGAAAAAAGCTCGCGCATCAGGGCCTCCTTTTTGTCACGACTTAGGTTCAGGAACCGTGCCGAAAGGTATACCTGAAGTATACTGTCCTATCCTCAAACAGTCCCCGGTCCTATAAGCAGGGTGTGAAAAAACATTTGATGAGGTCGTCAAGCTAAACGCCACCATTATAACCCTGTACTTGTTTGTAATGTTCCTTAGACTTTGCCTTCAGCTCACTATCCAGCGTGGTGAAGTCAATTTGACGTGCTCCAAATAAAAAAAAAAGCTACTTGAGAACATTACCTTCTAGCCTTGCTGCTTTCTCCACTAGCCTTAGCATTCTTTTCAGCAGCTGTGTAATTGATGATCCTATCTTGCAAGAAACTGACTATACTGCTATCAGTGCTGACCGAGGCTCCAGGGGGCGGGGGCGCAGGGCGAGAGGCGCGAGCGGGAGGCGTCGGCGGCACGTCGTCATCTGGGGCTAGATCTTTCAGCTCATTTAATAGATCCGGGTCATCATCATCATCTCCTGAAATAAGCAGTAAAGAGTAAATTATCATTTTCTATTCATTGTGTGTACTGCTAAGGAAATCCGAGCCTATATCTTCAAATGGAAAATTTTAGAACCTTTCTGTTTCGAGTCAATGCAATGCATTGTGGTGGGTCATTGTGTATATCTCTCGACCTATGCAGGTGGGGAATGAGAGCTCCGGGCTTAACCTCATGTGACTGTGGTGCCTCCGTGCAGTCCATGATTCACTTAGTTTCGTTCCATGCCCTGCCTTCTTCACTAAAGACGACCTGAATGGAGCAACTGATGGAGGGTCCACATGACAAGGTTTTACTCTGAAATAGTGTAAGCATTAGTGGATCATTGACACGAAAGAAGAAGAAGAATGCAATGCAGATGCAAACCATTGCCTCGTGACGCTTTTCTGGGCTTGTCTAAAAAGACAAGAGTTTACAATTGTCGTCCATATTACAACTTACCAGCAGATGAATTGTTGGTCAAATGAAAAGGAGTGTGAGGTGGAACGTTTTGCTAGTTTATGCTTCCTTTCTTCTTCAGTCCTGGGTCCTTTAAGTGTGACGTGATATAACATCTTTTGAGGCCGGCAAAGTAGGGACTGCCATTCTAGGGAAAACATCTACAATGGCGGTCAGTATACTCTAGACCAAGCTTACCATCAGACAGAGTGTGGTCATTCAACAGCCTACTACTAATTCATGTGGAGATGCAATTGACTAGACATCCCTTCTGTATGAGCCATTTTTTCCCCAATAACAAATGCCTTTAGAGTTCCTATGACAACCGGGACCAACAGCTTAACATGCTCTCCAAGGCACGATCAGACCAATGCAAGCTAGCTTGTAGATATTAAAAAAATTAGAAGCTCACCAGAAGCATCTTCATCCGATGGTATGTCTTTTAAACTCTCTGCAATCATAGCATCAAGGTTAGCTGCGGGTGCTGGTGCACGTTTTTTGGGCTTCTGGCGTTTAGATCCACCACTGATGGCTGCCAACTCTGCTTCAAGATCCATGTCGTCATCTGATAGATCCACTGCATCATCATTGTCATCCAAATCTGGCATGTCTATCAGACCAAACTGTAAAGTGCAAAATACAAAATCAGGGTTTATCTCAACACTGTAATGTTTGTTTTTTTTCTAGGAAAATCTACACAATGCCACCGCATGGTGCTTATTGGGAAGCTAGGATGATTTAGTATTTCAGGTTATCAGTACACCATTAGGGTTCTATTACTGCACAATGAATAGTATCGATGGCCAATGGTATTTGAGTGGCTAGTAGGTGTATACTTTCATGGATTAGAAATATTGCAGTACTAATATTTGCTTTAACTTTTTTCATTGCAATTTGTCCAGGTCATGGTCTAACTTTATGTCAAATTTTAGTCACATCTATTCAGCCTTTTTAGCATGAAAGACAAAATAAACTATTACAATTCTAACAATAGCAGGAAGGGGATGTTCTGTCTAGGTTGCTTGCAATAGTTGGAATCTTATAAGAATACATTTATTTCATTGATCTAATGTAGCTAAAATCGTAGCTATTTACATGATACTCAAACATAAAAAAATAGCTACAAAATTAAAAAAGTTATTGTAAAAAAATCAGTCAATTGAAAACATGACGAAAGATTAGTCATAGTTTACTAGTCTTTGTATGTTGTTACAATCCTATGAGAAAATATTGTGAGTAACAATAAGTACAAATTATTCACATGTCTATGTTATATCTGTGTGAATATGAAGGGTCATTCACATTGACAGGACAACAAAGGAATAAGGATTGTACCACATGCTTCCATACTGTAATAACTTATAATGTTACAATTATCAATGTTATAAATCACTCAATCAGATCAGTAAGCCCTTGACTACATTACAATCACTTGACTGAGTCTTGTTGAATGAATAAGGTGGATATTTAATAAAAATTAACCTCTGAACAAAAGAAGGATAGTAATACTGTATAAGTGTATTATTCTAAATTGTTCTAACAAAGTGAAAGTGTTTAATACATGAAAATAAAGAGAGAACTCATGGTTAAGTCATAAATCAACAATCAACAACACACATTGGTCCTTTGTTTACAAAGTCGCAAACAGCTGATAACGAACTTTTAGGCTAACTACGAAATGAGATTAACGGAAGGTTATACATACTATTGTTAACAATGATTTGCTTCTATAAATAAACTTACATTACTGTACATTAGAACCGGATGAGATCTTTAGAGCAAATATGATTATTATGACTCACCTGCGACAAATTGGTTTTCTTACCCGAGCCCGGCTTTCTAAACATTTTGAATTATCTATGTTAAATTTCACTAAATGTAATACACAGCATTTGAATAGGAGAAAAATTTCTTATTATAAAATTTATCCTATTCTTCGAAATATTCCATCCATGAATGACAATGATTACAAAATATTGATAAATGACAGTTGAATGGAAGTACGGAAAGTACGATGTTCACGGTGCCATTGTCAAAATAATAGAGTCGATAAAATGAGTAACATTAACAAAAAAGTAACAAGTTATTTCCTAGCAAAGAAAAATCAAAATAAGGTAAAAAAATTTTTTTTTCGATAATGGGATATATTCCAGTAGGAAAAAAATAAATTTGAAAAATATTTTTAGTCGATCTCGTATACGCAATGAGCTTATAAGTTGGTATTACCATACAAATAAATTAACCGTCAAACTAATTTAGAAATGTATTTTTGGGTTATTTCAGCTATTTTTGTAAAATAAAATGATGTTTTTATAAAGTCTAGCTCAATAAAGTATCAAATGTCTTAAATTTATAAATTTAAATTAAGATAATAATCTTATGAAAATTAAATTTCTAACAGTATAAATGGTTTTATTACTCATAGCAACTCATATATCATCGCGAGAGTGACGTATGAACGGCAGAAGAGACGAAAACGAAAGAAAAGCCTTTCTGTGCCGTTGTTATCTTCTATCGTCCCTGAAGAATGGAGACAAACGGCCAGGCTAATGGGCTTAAATCAAAAAAGAAAGAAAAGGAAGACGCCAAGGACAACTTATGGTAACAGTTCACTGTTAATTTTACGGGTAACATGCACTCCCCATATAGGGATCCAATGTGTCACACCTACATGATGTCAAGCTATGAAGCTGAGAAATATGTGACCTAGCTGAGTTGTCTTACCTTTGTATGTAAAGTATCAGCGAAACTTTGTCTCACGGCGACAAATCACATATTTGTGTACACTTTCCCGTCATAGTGACAACCTCATACCATTGATGACAACGAATACTGTATGCTCATAAAATTTACAGGTCTTCAATATTAGAAGAAGTCCAAAACCAAGGGAACACAAAACTACCTTCAAACAAAAATGTTTTAGTTTTGGGTGACAATGAGACTGGTAAAACTACACTGATAGCGAAATTACAAGGTGTTGAAGACCCTAAGAAAGGGTCAGCCCTCGAATATGCATATATAGACGTTAGAGATGAATATCGAGATGGTGAGTACAAGATACTACATTTTCTTAGCTTATAAATGACAATAAACAAAGTTCAAAGGTTCAAGAAAAATTTAACCTACATTTACCAAACATAAATTGTTTAGACTGACATTGATATTGATACGCAATTATTATGAACCAAACAAATAACAATGAAATGATTGATATACTAATAGATCCTCAGTAGTGTCATTATATTGAAAAAATATTCCAATAGGAATCTTCTATGACTGATTTTTAATAATATTGATAGTGTAATCATTATTTAGGTTTGTTATTAGTTACATTACAAATAATGACAGTGATTCTCATTTAATAATATTGATTGTATTAAAAATCTAGATTCAAATTAGAATACTTCTTAACTGTATGCTTGGGCCATATCAGAAGAGTTAGAAGCCTAAAACATTTGTTTAAATGATAATTTCTTTAATCATTACTTTCCAATTCAATCCTTTCATTAATTGATTGAGAGGGTCCATAAGTATTGACATATTAGGTGTTCCATAGCTGTCTTCTCTCACACAATCTGCCCAACTCCCCCTGTTTCTCGCCAGCCTCTGACACTGAGGGCCAGTGGCATTTCTCAGGTCTTCTCTGCTTGGTACTGTGCCAAGGTATTCTGTGACATTCCTAGATCACTTTGGCTTTTATCTTCTGAACGGGTGTCCTGTCCATCTCCATTTTAGTTTTCTGGTTCTTGATTTAGTGATGTTTATAAGATCTGCGGCCCTTTTCCGATCATTTCTTGTGTAACCCAGTATATATGCATTACTACTAATTATATTAACAGGAAAGTAAGTAACTGAATTGATTTATTATTATGTTTAAGTAATGTATATTAGATTTACATGGTTTTTATAAACTTTTTGTATGATTATTGCCTATGATAACTCAAATATAAGGGATTGTGAATACCACTTATCTATATTCAATCAATTAGCCTATTACAGTCTCTTTCTACTGAATGTAGGCCCCTTGGAACACCATAAAAAGAATGTCCACAGATAAATACATAATATATATTTCAATATTGTTGGTCATGTAAAAATTTACTGGTAAAATATATACTTTCTTTCTGTCTCCGTTCTTTTGAAACCTTTTTCTATTGTTTACATAATGTAAATATGGATTGGTCGTTACTAAATAAAACAACATTGATATTCTATACATATGCATACATCTTTGTTGCAAATTTTTAATATTATTTATTGAAAATGAGCAATGGTGCATATTGGGAAGGCCTAAAGGGTTATACAATCATGGTATCTAGCAAAAAATGAGCAATGGTGCATATTGGGAAGGCCTAAAGGGTTATACAATCATGGTATCTAGCAAAAAATGAGCAATGGTGCATATTTTGAAGGCCTAAAGGGTTATACAATCATGGTATCTAGCAAAAAATGAGCAATGGTGCATATTGGGAAGGCCTAAAGGGTTATAACAATCATGGTATCTAGCAAATAAATGTATTTCAATCATAAAAGTAGCCCAATTTTGTTAAACACTATTGATCTATAGTAGACGAGCCCCGTTTCCGACGTTTTAGTTTTTGAGAATGTTCCCCTAAAACCCTGATTAAACTTTTTGTATATAGTTAACTTTTTAAAAGTTTCAGGATAATTTGGGAACTCCAGTTCTGACTCAGAAAATCTGATATCTGAATTTCTACTATGACATAAAATTATTGTCATTTTTTTTTATCTTTTGATTGTATGATATGACTAGCTGTTCCCCGCGGTTTCACCCTCGCTGCTAAGCACCTGTTGGTCGTAGCGTGATGTTATATAGCCTATAGCCTTCCTCAAGAAATGGACTATCCAACACTAAAAGAATTTTCCAATTCCAATTAGTAGTCCCTGAGATTAGCGCGTTCAAACAAACAAACAAACAAACTCTTCAGCTTTATAATATTAGTATAGATTTTATACGTATAAGGATATGGCAGTTTATATCTAAATATTTTGAATTAGTTGGATAATAATTAATTTTAGGTTTAGTTATTTTAATACATACTTACAAAAGGTACACCCAGTTTTCAGCAATTGTTTTTGTTTCCACCAATAAGCTCAAACAAGTGTATTGACTAATAACCAAAACCACTTTAACTTGATTAAAAAATCGAACCTCGAAACTCAATGACTGTTACAATCATCATTAATCACCATTCTCTTACCTTTTTTCCAACTCAGTTGGAGTCGACTTTCTAGTTTAAGATGGGCCTAAACTTTGATGATTTCTGTGTAGCGCCTGCCATCTGTTTTCTACAACTTTTTAACGATATCTAAGTTCTGTAGTTAGACTAGTCGGACTTTTTAAGAACATACATTACAATAACCAATTTCAATTTACTCCCAACAGATCAAACTCGTCTCAGTGTATGGGTACTGGATGGCGATCCAGGTCACACAAACCTGCTCAAATTCGCCCTCAGCGAGGAGACATTCCCGCACACAATGGTCATCCTCACGGTTGCCATGACGACGCCCTGGGGTGTACTAGACCAGTTACAGAGCTGGGCCTCAGTGCTCGGCGACCACATAGACAAATTAGATCTCACACCTGGTAAGTACTTTTTTTTTAATTATTTGATAGGAGACTCAAACCTTTTAGGCTAGGTTCTAAATATAAAGTAGGTTTTAGGTCGCGGGTATCATACCTAGAACACTAGTAAGGTTGAAAATTTTAACATAAAATAGGTTAAAAAACATCTCTTACTGTAGTAAATACATTTATTTGTTTAATTTGTTGGAATTTACATTTGTCTTACAAGATACAATACACAAACAGGCCGTCAAGCTGAGTGCCACCATTGTAACACTTTACGTGTTTATTATGGTTACCCTCGTTCCTGAGATTTTGCCTTAAGCCTACCATCAGGCGGGGTGACGTCAAATTGACGTGTCCTAAATAAAAAAAAATTAAAAAATATCTATGGTTGACAAAAGGAACGTCCGAGTCCAAATCACAATATCAAAATAAAGAAAGTATTATATATTAATATAACTAATAATACTTTTAAAAGATGGTTTTGGGACTCCTGGCGACTTTATTTAGTATGTTATGGTATGGTATGGTGAGCTGGTTTCCGCAACTCCATGTCACGGCGCGGGTTTTGCTTGAGGGTGGGTAAACTCAAACTATATTAGAAAAAATATAACAAACTTTCCAAGAGTTTGTGGTATGCATAACCTAAGTACCACACACAAAAATAATCTCGCTAAACATTTGAACATTTTGAATGTAAGTACATAACAAATTACTGTTATATTACAGGATACATTTCTTTAAAAGTTTTCAACTCCTACAGTGATAAAAAGTTACTTATAAAATTACTTGTGCTTTACATATTTTAATTAATTATATAAAAACTAGTAATGTAGGTCAGTGTTCGTATCCTCCATAATGGTTTTAACTAAACTAAACATAAGATAACTTAATATAAGAAGTTTGTTCATGGATGGTGGATCAGTGATAGTTTTGTGTTGTCAGTGGGAATACCGAGAAACCTTTCTTCTTCTGCACTGACAGCGCAGACTCTCTTAACCTTCTCCCCTACCCCAGTCCCCCTTCCCCTTCCCCCTCTTCTCTATATGGTCGGTTGCAATCGTAGGCCACGGAAACCACTGCCACCTAAGAGGTATAAAACACTTTGAAATGTCTATCTATTACTGCCTACCCAGTCTTAAAAATTCAGTGCACGCCACTACAAATGTTTATCCGCTTATACCTTTGAGAATGTACACGGCGTTAGTTAAAGAAATCGGTAAGGAACTTGGCGAGAACCGTCAGCGCATCTGAGACGATTTTTGGGTCTCTTTTTGCGGTAAAGCAGACATGATTCAAAATAAATGATGGCATTCTGGTGAATGTATAGAATAATGACAAGCACTTTTTGTGTCTCTAAGTGTACGATGCGCGAACTTACCCCAACTAGTACAAAACCTTGCCAAGTTAGATGCCGTGCACTATACCATATTGTATAAGAAAGACTTATATTTAAATGTCAGGCATGCCTGTGCATATTTTATAGACTGCATTATTTAGACTTTCACCGAGATAGTAATATTTTACGACTATTTTATACAAAGCGACAATATACTTCGTTTAGTCTATCGACTATCATTAAATAAATATGATGAGTATAAATATTTATGTTACTAAAGTGGTAAACAAGCAAAACTATCCATTCGCATCGTTTTTAACGCAAAGGCTGGTCATCAAAATCAAAATCAAAATCAAAATCAAAATCAAAATCAAAATCAAAATCAAAATCAAAATCAAAATCAAAAATCATTTATTCTGATTAGACCAGTAAACGGCACTTACAAAACGTCAATATAAACAATATTTTATCAAATGCAAATGGACCACCGGCACCGGTTCGAAACGCGGCCCCGACCTGAGAAGACTCCGGCTAGAAACTCAGCGGGCTTCGTATCGTAATCCAGTCAGGTATTTCGGCGAGTAATAGGTAGGTAGACATTTCAAAGTGCTTACCTTATCTCATTTGGGTAGGGTGTGCAGTGCCTATATGTCTCTATATAGAAATAATATGTAGGTACTGTGCCGAAAATTACTAAAAACCGGTATTAACCCATGCTGCACTATACGCATTTAAAGAAATTTAGACTTTATAGTCTTCTTGTTGAGGGTATTCCCCATCTTGCTCTATTTTATATCATCATCATCATCATCATCGTCCCAGTGCCAATACATTTTACATCTAAAGCTTGCACTTTGACGCCTATAGACTGCCCTCTTACTTACCCCCTTTCTTCATGGATTGGTTTATCATAGCTTTTACGGAGTCGAATGCCTTCTCACCTGCCAACCCTGACAGGTTGGCTTGAGTTCTTGCTCATTTTGCTCCATTCCATAATCTCTTTGACGACCCTTGTGGATAATATAACGATTGATCGTTTGACAGCTATACCAGATGTCGGAGATTCGGTTCCCGCTTAATAGAACTTTTTGTATGCGTGAATATGTGTATTTGAATGGGTCTGGGGTGTTTTTATACGCACGCGCTCAAGCTGTGGAATGAGCTCCCTGCCGTGGTTTTCCAAAGCGACTACAATATGGGGTTCTTCAAGAAGGGCATTAGGAGGTTTCTACAGGGTAGGCAGCACGTGTGTGACGCCTCTGGTGTTGCAAACTTCCATAGGCCATCAGGTGGGCCGTGTGCTTGTCTGCCACCTAAGTGGTATAAAAAAACATAAATGTTCTCAGTTCGTATCATATTTAAGTTTTCAATGTTGCGACAGCTATTTGGTACAATTGATATGCGCTTACGTCTAATGCCAATATTGACTTGTTTGATTGGACAATTGATCGGCCATGACATACACAACGCTATTGAACCAGTAGGTTTTTATACAGTGGCCAATGAGCTTTTTCCCATTCATCAGATTTTGAGTCTACATACGAAATGACTGAACTTTGATATTTCCATGAAGCAACTGCTACCTGACCTCATCTACCCACTAGCGATAAGGTTTATATTGGGGCAATTGTCATAGAAAGGAATGCTAAGTCGCACCCCTTAAAGCAAGTAAAAGATTTCTTACCCGAGGAGATATGATTTCGGATACAACTGTAACTGGCACAGATGTTCGTATGGCAACAGAGTCTGACGGCTTAACGCGTTGTCCGAGGACTTTTTATAGTTCCCAATGTCGTGCATTTCTAAGTGAAAATGAGTTCCAAAATCTGTTATATTTAAATCAAGAAACGTCTCGAGGCATGTCGTTAAACTCTTGCAAGACTAGTCACGTCACCCGATGGCGACGTCGACGGTAATTCTGTGAACGGAGCAAGAATTAAATCGATACAAAAATCGTCATCATTCATTGTAACAATTACTTCAACATGTCGGAATGGCGGGAAACTCGTGTATTCCGACCCTCTTCTTCTTGGGGTGCCATCTTTTTTACACAGTACAGTAGCTCTGAAGGGAGAACTGGTGTTCTTGTTGTACCATTAGCATCGAGAATCTCGGTTGAGTCTTAACCACCATCCACAAAACTGTCATATGCAATGTTGTTCTTGAACGGAACACGTAACACATTTGGGTCTTAATGAAAGTTTTTTGCGATTACAGGATGTGAATGTCATGCCAAGCCTTTTTAATTACTTCGTTTACAAAAAAAAAAGAAATTACGATCTGAAACTTTTTAATCATATTTTTTATGTAATAAAAATAAATTGCAATTTATGATACTTACATCTGTTAAGTACCCACCAGACTAAGTTACGAGTAATTTTGATTTTCTACGTCATCGCGTCACTTTTAAATGACTTCCTTTGAGTAAACGTCTATCATAGTATGAACTCGAATTAAACAGATCGGTACTGGAAGTTGACTGCGATTATTATTTTTTAATCTTTATTTTGAAAGAGAGAGCGGAACCCGCCATCTTGCTGATACTTTTTGAGAGCTGATGATTGGTTCTTAAGATCAGGGACCGGACGAGTACTCGTTGAAAGGGTTTTCGGAGGGGTTTTTTAAGCGCTATATCAAGAAACCCTATGAAACGGGTTTTACCCTTTCAAACAGGTGTCAAAAACCCATTCCGAAGGGGTTAACCTTTCAAAACCCAGTAACACTCTAACTCATGTTGCGGGCGCAACTACAGTTTAGCATTTCAGGACTCGGATTCACACTAGTCACGTAAACTCACAACTGTGTTGGCCTAGTGTATGTAAATCTAGTTTCTAATCGAGGCAACTGCAGTTGTCAACTCGAGTTTTGTTTGAGTTGCCTAATGTAAGAAGAGCCTTAAACAAAACAAGATTAACCTTTCTAATTTGAACCCTTTGCATTAACAAACTCTCTCGTATTCCCTTCATAGTATTCAAGGTCTGAAGATGTAGTCATAAGAACTCCTAAACTAGGTATTACTTCCTCAGTTTACTTTATGTATCTATGTCTTAGTGAATCATAAAATAGTTTTAGTATGAAAAAATGGCGTAAAAGTGATAGTATTTCTTTTATCAAACCTCCATGATACGTTGAATTAGGGTTGCCACCTTTTTTTGAAGAAAATATTAATATTTTTTTCCAATCATAAAAAATATATTAGTTTTGGGAATTTTGATAAAAATATCGTGCACATTAGATGTCACCCGCATACAGTGCGGCATATTCTAATAAGAACTAAGCGGTTCGGTCTTCCTACAGTCCCGGGTCCTGGGTTCTTTAAGCAGGGCGTGAAAAAGCATCTGATGACACCGCCAAGCTAACTGCCACCATTGTAAAACTTTACGTGTTTGTAATGGCGACCCTCTTTCCTGAGACTTTGCCTTCAGCTTACCATCAGGGTTAATCGGGGTTATCTATCTATCTATCATCGGGGTTAAGTCAAATTGACGTGTCCTAAATAAAAAAAGAAAAAAAAAACAATACTACAGGTGACAACCCTACGTTGAGTTGTGTTGTCTTGCCGAAAATTCACCGTTTTACTTAAGTGCGCGCCCACTTACTAGTCACACTACGGGCAGACACACTTGTTCTCACTCAAACAGTCTCACGCAGGGCTCAACTGTCTTAACTGCTGTATAATTATGAGATATTTAGCATATAAATTGTAATTTAATATGTAAATTTAAATCTCGTAGACGTGCAAACAATTATATTATCCAAGGAAATTAGGTACTAATCTAATTTATTTTTTAAGAATATTTGTAAGCGAAATAATTGCTAATTTTCTTAGTAACCTCTTTGACTAAGCTAATGGCTTGTGTTAGAAATGGGTTCACGTCGGTAGCGTAATGGCCAGGATTAGAACCCTTATTTTATATATCGATGTCGAAATCAAATCAAAATTCAAACCGGCGGAAAAGTCTTACCTCTTATAGAAGGACCACAGCATAAATTTTAACTTCTGTATCACGGCTTCTCTTTGTAGAGGAAGTCGGTAAACCCCTCGCCATGCTTACGAGTGATTCGATATATTGTTTCTAGAATCGAGGCAATCTATACAAACGTATTCCATCGTCGACCACATCATAATCAAGCGATTACAATATGGGGTTCTTCAAGAAGGGCATTAGAAGGTTTCTACAGGGTAGGCAGCACGTGTGTGACGCCTCTGGTGTTGCAAACGTCCATAGGCCACGGTGACCGCTTCCCATCAGGTGGGCCGTGTGCTTGTCTGCCACCTAAGTGGTATAAAAAAAAATCGCTGTGAGGTGAGATAGTAGTCGAACGTTGGCCTATCAATGATAAAAAAAGCCTACAAACAGAGGAGATCGATAAAAAACATTATGAAATACTAGCTGATGCCCACGGCTTCGCCCGCGTGGAATTTTGTTCCCGTTCCCGCAACCCCTGGGAACCTTTTCCCGGGATAAAAAGTAGCCTATGTGTTATTCCAGGTTCTAATCTACCCCTGTACCAAATTTCAACCAAATCAGTCCAGCCGTTTATGCGTGAAAGAGGAACAAACATCCATCCATCCATCCAAACAAACTTTCGCCTTTATAATATTAGTAGGATAGGATAATAACTTAATATTCAAGGCCCGCATCTATGTCTTTGATACTTTTAAGTTAAGCGCGTATTGGATTGGTAGGTAGGTACCTTATGATATCACTACAGTGACTCATCATATTATATCGCCATTCATCGTCAAACACAACATTTTCGAGGTATTCCAATGGATCCAAATAAAATTATTTACAAACAACGTTATATTCCTCTGATTCTGTAACTTCTAATTCATTAGACATAATTGTCTACATACTAATGCATACAACTGGAGTTTGATAGTTTACAGCTGTTGTAATAGATCGCTTATTACCTCTATCTTGCTCTATGATCGCTCACACTTCAATACAATGACACAGATTGGTGGAAGGAGAACAGGATAACGAAAAACTGGAATATCGATGTAATTATTCTTCTCTTATTTAAAGAACTTCTCTAATTTTGGCACTCCTGCAAATTCAAATATAAAACCTATTTTAATGACAAATACAAAGTAAGTACAATTTAGTCAATAAATAAAAAAAAAATACAATTCGAATAAGCCACCTCTGATCGCTCCTGGTGTAAAGGTGGCCATCACACTTGCCGCGTTTCCACGCTGGATTGCGAAGACCAGCCGGCGAAATCAAATTGATTATCTCTGTAGATTTTTATACCTACAAACACACGAATAACTTCATATAGCTTCAACGAAAATACTCCGTCATATATTTCATCTTGAAATTCTGCCAGCGACAGCCAAAGAATGTGCCTAAAAACTTAATGTGTCCTGGTGTGTAAACAGCTGTCGCCCCTTCCAAGGTTTGTACGCGGCAACGACGACGTATCGATCGCACAGTGTTGGTAGTACCTACGCGTAACCTGTATCGATGTAGAATCTCTTAGGAATTGAGATGACTTGTAATTTGAGGTTCATAAGGTTGATGAGGTTTATGAGATGATAACCCCCTAATTCGCCAACCAAGTAATCTATGGAGCTACTGAATATCGACATAAAATAGCAGTAAGCATACAATTTTCAAGGTTTCCCACTCCCCAATTGTTGATCTTGTGATTATGTGTCATCGTTGTCTATAGACTCCTTTGACGGCAAGGATGTCCCTTGTATATTACTGTCTTTGTAAACACCTTTCAGATGACCATTCAAGAAATAGAGCTTCTGCAAAAGTACCTAAGTACCTACTTTCTGGGGTTTTAGAAGCTGAGAGAGTACTTTTGCTTACAACAATGCCTTAAGTTATATCTGTTCGAATCCGAAATCTACTAATCCAAACTTCAATATAATTTTCGTGCTTGGGACACTGATTCTCATTCCCTAAATAACTGTAATAGTGACCAGCAGAAAACTCAGTACAGACCACCATCAGCAATACAACGGTCCATTAATATATTAATAAGATTTAACGATAAAAAGTTCAAGTTCGTGTCGATGAGAATCTCTATAACGAAATGGTATCCCCGTAAGTCTATTCTCAATCGTGACTCAGTCGTTACGTCACACAGATGTCTCATGAACTCACATTGAATACATAATAACATGGCAAGTGGTTTACCAGGTCCGTGCTGTATCCGTTAAACTTTATTATGTATACAAGATGTTTTTCTCAATGTTTTGTCGGCACCTGCCAACAGGTTTGTTAGGCTTGTAACTTGACGGTATCGTTCCTGGTATTGCGAATTTTATTTTTGATAACTAGTATATAGTGGGCAGGGATGCTAGCACCCACATTTCGCCAGTTTATGTTTAAGTCCCAATAGATGGCGAACCTATTGCCATTAACCGGGAACTTATAAACCTGCGATAAATACACACATAACTTCGAAAAGCATGGAAGTCATTGGTGTGTGCTATGGTAAAACCTGGGATCGAATCCGAGTTCTTGTCTCCCATTACCACTAGGCTACCTCAGTTTATACTGTATAGACAGAAATGGTCCCGACCTGAGAAGATTCCGGCAATAAACTCAACGGACTTTTGTTTTTTTTTGTCTATCAAGTAGAGTGAACAGCTCATTTCCAGGTTTTTATGAAGTCGACTGGTTGAGTTAGTTCTTCACAGACGATACCTCTTATGTCTAATAAGTAGTCAGTGAAGATTGTCAGAAATGGACATATATAAATCATATCAAGTCAAATTTTGATATACTTTAGCGAATTTGTAGTCTTCCTTATTAATTATTCAGGAGCGACACCACGGCCGAAGCCTATTATAGATTAACATCGTCTCAGATAAACAAAAGGATGTTACACGATACCTAGTATCCGCCACATTTGTTTTGTCCCCCTAAGACATCCTGTCACAGTGTCTTACTCGCCCTTCGTCCTCGTCATGTTAAAATAGAAAAAAAAAGAAGTGATAATTATGACGTTAACAATATAAGGATACGATTTTTGGCAAATAAGTTTACGGCTTACCTTGGAAAATGGTTAACGTGGCCTATGGATATTTGCAACACCAGGGGCGTTTACACTCATGCTTGCGTCCATGAATAAGGGGCAGAGGGCAAAGAATTTCTGTGCTATCAGTGTAGAAGATAACATATAGTTGCTTGGTCTTCCCACTGACAACACAAAACCTTTCCAGTCAGCTCTGGTTACCCTACTCACCGCCGGAAACACAACACATATTTTTAGCCACGGTATTCAGTTGGATGCAGGTACTTCCCTAGTGGGACTGCGCAATTAGGACGGAGATACCATCATATCCTACCTCCGGTTGTGGGAAAACTCCTTACATTACTTTAAAACCCAAAACAGTAGTTGTTAATCTTATGAGACGACCTGTCAGTTATCTGACCATTATGTCACATTCACCTTTTGCTCACACTTATAGTTTATTGACTCATATTAATCAGCAATTAATGAAATATATACAAATTGGTACGATGATGCCAGTGATATTTATAATTAGCCAAGCTTCATACGAATAAACTTCGTTACGTGACGGGTAAAACCCCATTGTAATGTCATTGATTTAATCGGTAATTATTTTATACCTATAAACCCTTGCGGAAGTGCAAACAGTAAAGCGCGATTCACACAAAGCGCGGGTGCGGGTCGGGCGCGGGTGTTTTTGCCATCCATCGCTGTTTACAGTATAAAGTAAAATAATACTTAATTAAGAAAACGGCGATGGATGGCAAAAACGCCCGCGACCGACCCGCACCCGCGCTATGTCTGAATCGTACTTTACACACTTTATGTTTCCATCACTGTTATTGAACCTTTCATGCAATCCCGCCCAGGTTTTAAGTTTATATTACGAGTATTGTAATAATTTGCTAAAAGTGGGATTATCTGATAAAACGCTAAATATATTATTGAGTTTAATTAGCATATAAGAAAGATTAAATGTTTATTGGATTAATGTAGATAAGACATTCACATTAATTGACATTATTGCGGTAAGTATAACAAGTACATTTCATTAAAGTTAATCAGTTATTTAAAATTTCTCATGTAAATTGCAATTCATTCCTTAAAAGATCCGTTAAAGATCTTCCAAAAATAACGGATAGATTTTTTTACGTCAAGTATCCGCGGATGCGGATATCCGGCACGTCGGCATGGTGATACCATAATATCTTAGCAAGTTTGGTATTTGAATCGTGCATGCCCTAACGCATAATGCTAGTACACTGACGGACTCATAAACTGCATCAAAGTTCAGGTTTACTCTAAAAGGATTTTTCATAATAAGTATGCAAACTTTTTAGATTAAATTATATAAATATGGAAAGACTGGCTCTTAATCTTAAAAAAAAATTAAATTTAAAAATAGAACTGCAGTAAAACAAATGAATATAGCCGGGAAAAGAAAATTTACTTGTAGTATCAGATTTGCGTGTTATTTATAGCAAAGTTTTAAATTGATTCTCATTGATTTTTTTTGTTTTGTCATTTGATTTATTGTTACCAGCATAATTGTTGGGTTAGTTTTTTAACACATCGAGAGTTTTTGAACCATAATATGGATACTTCGTCCGAACAAGCGGCACAAATTGTAGCATTGGTGCGGGAGGGCTTGGATCAACGAACGATTGGTAGAAATTTAAATTTAAACCAGTCTACGGTTTCTAGAATATACAGAAGGTTTGTAGAGACAGGTTCTTACAGGAGGAGACGTGGTACAGGCAGAACTCGAGCAACCACAGGTCGTGATGACCGATTTATTGTTATAACTTCCCTGCGAAATCGTTTCCTCACGTCAGTTAACATCAAAACCGAGCTTAATGAAGTGCGTGGAGTAAACGTGTGTGCACGAACAATAAGAAGAAGGTTAAAGGAAGCGGATATCACCCCTTTTAGACCAGCAAATGGTCCAAATATGTCTACAGCTCACAGACAAGCTCACTTAAGATTTGCGCGTCATCACCTGAATTGGACAGAAGAGCAGTGGGCCTCTGTATTGTTCACGGACGAGTGTAGGACATGTTTATATGGTGCAGATGGTCGCAGAAGAGTCTATCGTCGACGTGGGGAGCGATATGCTCAAAGTTGCATTGAGGAGCGTGTTCCTTTTGGAGGCGGTTCATGTATGGTCTGGGGTGGCATATCGATGAACGGGCGAACAGAACTTGTGTTCATAGACATGGTCCGTCAAAACGGTAATAGAGGGGGTTTGACAGCACATCGCTACATAACAGAGATATTAGAAGATCACGTGGTGCCTTACATGGGATTCATAGGCGAAAATTTTACTTTAATGCAGGATAATGCCCGGCCGCATGCAGCTGCACAAGTTCAACATTATTGCGAAGAGGTTGGGATACGTACAATGAATTGGCCAGCACGCAGCCCGGATCTTAATCCCATCGAGCATGTTTGGGACAATTTAAAAAGAGCTGTATATGCGAGAAACCCTTCGCCCACGACAGTGGCAGCACTAAGAACAGCACTTTCAGAAGAATGGGACAATATTCCGCAAGATCTTTTAAAAACCCTTATAAAATCTATGCGGAACCGATTAGAATCCGTAATAAGGGCACGTGGGGGTAATACACCTTATTAAAACACAAATAAACCCTAGCATAAAGTTTGTGTCTATTGTTAAAACCAATTTTTTAATTAAACCAATTTTTCTTAAATTTCTGTTTTTTCTTCAAAAAAAGTCTTAAGGTCCTTTCCAGTACATAAACTTAAACTTAAAGATATGACCCTACGCTGTTTTAAAGTTCACGAACCAATCTAGAGGTTTCAATTTAAATCTGTATAGAAAGTATGCATACTTGGTTAAAATATTTATTTCAAAGTCGTCTATTACTTTGATGCAGTTTATGAGTCCGTCAGTGTAGTTATGTGTTAACATGGTAACCCCATGTTAAAATAAGGTAAAATGTGAATGTGTGAAGCGCAGTCGGTAAATTGTACAGATCCTTGCGTTAGTACCTATCGCATACGTCACTTCTAAGGGACAATGGCGGACATAATTTCTGCAGTACACTCTATTACTCTCATAAATGTAGCTTAGTGGTTAAGCAGTCGGCCTTACGATCAAGAGGTGCCAGATTCGAATTCTGGTCATTACACTACCGACGCGACGATGTGAGGGGTTACAGTTGTAGTTTCGGTTGCTAATATTTTTATTAAGAAATACACGGTGATTTTATAGTGGTTTTGGAAAAAGAATATTTTGTTTCACACACAGTTTCGGAAGCAAAATCGACTGGAAGTTTTAATTTTGAAAAAAAAAATTACTTCATGTATGGAAATAATGTACAGGTGAACAGAAAAATGTATGGGAAGTGTAAAAAAAAAAAAGTATTTTCGCCAAATTAGGACTTCCTTACGATTTTACTATCGAAATTGTGGCCAAAATCTTTTTTTCCAAAACCACTATAAAATCAACCGGTATATATAAATAAGTAGGTATACCGGTATCGAAAATCTCTACAATTAGATCTAATTTACCAATAATTTTACTAATAAAACTATGAAATATGAAATAAAACTACATTACGATCATATCTCATTTAAAACTATAGTTGTAATGAAAACGGAAGAAAATGCCGAAATATAATCCGGCGGTTCATTGCTCCCAACAAAAGATCTACACGGCAATTGCGTACGCGCGTCTCAAGCAAACATTGTTGTTTTAATTGCACGGAATACCGTTCTTCTCAAACAGTTTGGTTAATCGAATGTGTTCGTATTGAATCTTAGAAATATTTAGTGAAAGAAAACCACGCAAAATCTTTTATCCCCCGCTGGTTCTCATCAAATCATTCTTTCATTTATCATTGGGTAATGATCAAAAACACTTGTGTCGTGTGTATAAAAGCTGCTTAATTTGTATTATTGTATACGTCATTTAACGGTGAAATGAGCAATTAATGCTAATGTTATTCTTACGACTTAATTTCTGTAGTTTGCGAAGACCGATTTAGGTTAACTTTTTTAATAAATCTACAATTTAGTTAAATACTTTTTAGAAACATTTGAACCAATATTACCAGATCAAATTACTTATAGCTCTGTACGTGCAGGACTTGTTTACAAACAACAAACAAAGGAGGCTGATGGTGAATGATTATACGTAACGTCGTAATGACGTAAGTCCATCATTCCGTCATATCATATTCATCACCGTAACATTCAACACTAAAGATATACGGTAAAGAAGTAGGCGTTACCTGGTGGAATCCTCACAAGAAAATTATTTATTTAGGTATATTTTCTTGGGGGAAAGAAAGGAACCCACTTCTGACCCACGCTTTAACAATTCCAATGATAACAATATCAAATTATTACTAATTGTCATAGAAATGAATGTCAACCCTCCCCCACAAAACAAGTAAAAAGATTTGTTACCCGAGGAGAGCTGTTGTTGTATGTGCAATATTCCGCAAGTGCGAAGAACAAACCTCTCTCCCCCAATATATATACAATATTGAGAACTCACAATACGTATGTCCACGAAACATACAGAAATAAGTACAGCCGGCAACGAAAGTTAAAAGAATAAAATATTCAAAAAGCCTGTGGACACACATGAATAATGAATGAATAATGTTTTAGAATTGTCTAAATTCTAAACGTACAAGGTTAATTGGTTCCGTGTTCTGTTATTTAATGGTAGTTTTTAGAGCTTTAGCTACGTACTTTCGTTGCTGACAGTACATTCACCTATCTACTCAACTTTTAATGGTGGTAGGACTTGACAGTATCCCCCAACCTAATTGAATACCGTAGCTAATAATAACCTTGTGTTATGTTTCCGGCGGTGAGTAGGGTTGGTAGGGTAAGTTGCTGCTGTCAGTGGGAAGTCCGAAAAACCCTGCTTTGTCTTCTGCACTGACAGCTCAGAAACTCTTTTAAACTTTACCACTCCTACTCCCTTCTACATAGTCTGTAGCACGGGTGTGATGCCCTTGGTATAGCAAACGTCCATAGGCCACGGTAACCACTCTCAATCAGGTGCGGCGTGTGCTTGTCTGAAGTTCATAAACAATGGATCTATATTTTTTCATTCCAGTACTTTTAACTATAATAATAGCAATAATATAATGATATTATACTATCACGTAGTTTTTTTAGGATTCCGGTATCGGGTAATAGTATTGGAACAATACTTTGCGTTCGCTACTTTCGTTATAGAGAAACAAATTAAGAACCGAATGAAGATAACGAGAAAATCATAACCGTTTCTTGGCAATCGGTTAAAAATAAAAGACAGGATGGATAACCTCCCGGGACAGCCGGGGTGCGAGAGATATGTCTTGTATAATATCACCTCCGGCAATCAAAGGCCCATAGACAGTGTGCTTTTTAGTCGGGTCGAGTCCGACATAACCTCTCTTACCGGCTTCGGCGGGATTGGTATTCGTGTAGATTTCGCACACGAAAAAAAGAATAGATAACCTAACAGTCTCAATTTTATACAACTAAGTGTTTATCTCTAGTTTCTCTGCATTCTAGAACCCATATCACAAGCTAGTTAAACTATGCTTACAATAGATCTAAGTGACGTTGTGTAGATTATCCTAGAATATTTATTTATTTACATGCCTAAAACTTGTATTCAAATCACGATATCAATTGTTTCAGAACAAAGGTTACAAAGTAAAAAGCAACAAGTACAGAAATGGCAGAGGTATACGGAGCCAGGGGACGAGATGGAGCCTACAGCGTCGTCTCCCATGAAGAGGTCCTCGAGGAACCTGTCGGATGACCTGGAGAATGGCGACGACGACGACTGTCCCCTGCCCGAGGCCGTACTTACTACTAATCTAGGACTTGATATTGTGGTTGTTGCAACTAAGGTGAGAGCTTCCTAAAAATGTAGGTATCAACATAACATAAACTCACGCCTATATGTAAACGCATGTGAAAGAGGTGCTAGCACCCACATTTCGACAGTTTATGTTTAGGTTCCAATGTAATATATTGCGACGGTATTGCCATTAACCGGGCACTTATAAACCTGCAATAAATACACACACAACTTCGAGAAGCATCGATCGTCCCAGCAGTCCATTACTCATACCACTAGGCTACTACTAGGTTTTATGTACGTTTTATGCGTATGAGTGAAATATATACAAGCGGAGCTATATATATTAGCGGAGTATTCAGTACTGCAATTTCAGCACTTGAATACTTACCAAAAAATTGCAATATCCATGGTAGCGTATTTCATAGATGTTTTTTTTAAATATTACATTTTTTGAAAAGCAATTAGTATGCTGACTTTTTAAATCAAATTCAGATAGGATCTTTCCCTATCCCTGTAAGGGAAAAATCGCGAGTTCGAATCCCATCGAAGCATTCACTTTTTCCCATCTAAATTTAGTATCAAAATGTCCTATTTTAGTAATAATCGATTTGTTTATTTGCAATAATGAAGTCATAAAGCAAATGCCCAGCATCATCACACATTAATTCTCCCACAGACCGACTACACGACCACTCTAACCTCATCCCACATTAATTCTTCCCCAGACCGACTACATGACCACTCTAGAGAAAGAACACGACTACCGCGATGAGCACTTCGATTTCATGCAGCAGTGGATCAGGCGGTTCTGCCTCCAGTACGGCGCGGCGCTCTTCTACACGAGCGCCAAGGAGGACAAGAACTGTGACCTTCTGTACAAATATCTCACGCATAGGATATATGGCTTGCCGTTCAGGACGCCAGCTTTGATCGTGGAGAAAGACGCAGTATTGATGTAAGTGGAATTTTAATTATATCAGTTCGGCACACGCATTATATATTATACTAGCTGACCCGCGCAACTTCGTCTGCGTCACCCCGTTTTTGCAACATTTTTCATTCCTACTGCATGATGTTATATACATATAAACCTTCCTCTTTAACCGCATTTGCATAGATTTGAAGATTTAAGCATACAAAGGGACAAGAAAAATAGGGACAGAGAACGCGACTTTATTTTATACTATGTAGTGATGGTTCGGTCAGACATTAACTCTTCGGACACGTCTTTATCTCCTCTCCCTGTAAAATCTTCTTTCATGGATGCAGTGTCCGACTATGGACGTGACACATAGGAACGAGGTTGAGAGTGGGTTTGGCGCCCGACTGAGTTTGGCTTCGTAGAGCGTTCTCTTCCACTCTCCCTCTCTCTCTCTCTCTCTCTCTCTCTCTCTCTCTCTCTCTCTCTCTCTCCCCCTCTCTCTCTCTCTCTCTCTCTCCCTCTCTCTCTCTCCCTCTCTCTCTCTCTCTCTCTCTCTCTCTCTCTCTCTCTCTCTCTCTCTCTCTCTCTCTCTCTCCCTCTCTCTTTCTCTCTCTCTCTCTCTCTCTCGCCTTACCTCGTTCTCGCTCTTTCTACAACTACACTACTTTATAGAGTGGTTAAATCCTAAGCTATCTTTTTAATAAGTGTTCTATAAAACTATGAAACTGTCAGTCCATACTCGACCTGCAACAAACAATGGGAGTGAATTGAGCTTTATCTCTCTGGAATAATGAATCGTTTGGTTTCAGACCCGCTGGTTGGGATAGCATGAAGAAAATTAGTATATTATACGAGAACATGCAATCGTGTAAACCAGACGATTACTATAGAGATGTTATTGTACAACCGGTTATACGGAAAGTGAGTATGATTTAACGATTTTTTAAATTGATTTCAAATTGGATAAAGTGAATGTGTCAAATTGATTCTCAATTAGGTGGTTGACGCATATTTGCGTCACAACTGAACCATCAAAAGCATATGGGATACAGAATACTTTATATACAGTGTTGAACATAATGAAGTCAATTCCTGTACGGCCATGTATTTTAAGAAAATTAGATCTAAGTCAGAGATTAAAAACATTTTAAAATTCAATAATCCACCAATCTTAGTGACCAGTGGTAGTAATTTGTAATAAATTATATGGGCAAAATCGATTATATTCATGTGGTCACAATATCACGTCAAATTATTTTTCTTTTAATAAAGTACTAATAAGTTTAAATTAATATCGCATAATGGTGTAAAAATACTATTATAAAATACGTAAATATATATAATATATAATATAGTAATATATGTAAAAATACTATTATATTGAACCTATTGATATCGCCTGTTAAACGTGCGATAAATTTATTAATCTTGAATTAATCATAAATTTCACAAAATATATTACTAAACTTGATCGGTTTCTCGTCACAGTATTTTCTAAATTTTCAATTTGAACCTGTATAAAAACGTCTATATGTATCTCTTTAGATCGGAAAAAAATAATTAAACTTGTTGCAAAGAGTTGATCAGAGCGTTTCCCTTGTAAGGGACTGGTTGTGGTACACGTGTACCGTCCTGAGCAGTCACTTTTTCAAAATGATTCGATTTGTAAGTTCTAGCCTATGTGTAGTTTAATAACGACGATTTTTCACACACAGAGCGGGGCGAATCGCGAGGCTGAAGTACAGGCCGAGGACGAGCAGGCGTTCCTGCAGAGACAGCTGGCCGCGCTACAGGCCGGCGCGCCCGCACCTCGCGCCGACTCGCCCCTGCGCGCTACACAGCGGGCCACTGCACAGGTGCGTATAGTAACCGCTTCCCACGGCGTGACAGCCATCCAGAAACTATGTCACTTTTTGACTCTTGGAACACGCTAGCTTAATAGTAACCTGTAATCTGGTCATCTAGACTTGAAGACTCCCAGGTTATAGTTTTCTGGATTTTGCTCACTGAAATACCTACTTTAGGTATGTCGGACTCGAAAAAACTAAAACCGCACGAAGTTTCTCATCTGCAAGTGTAATTGGAGAGCCACGTGTATTCTAGAGAGAATATTCCTGAGATTCCAAACGGTAGCTGCTGACATGAATTCATTTTTAGGGAACAATTTCCCCCTACCTACAGAGATGTACGCGTAGGCGTACCACCTTTGCCTATTTCTACCTTTCATACTTCATTTTACTAATTATGAAGTCCGTTAAAATATCCATCGTCAGTAAATTCGGCACATTCGCTTGCAGCTGGACGGCACCAAAATCAGCATGGGCCCCGGCACGCCGGGCAACGAGGGCGTGCTGGCCAACTTCTTCAACTCGCTGCTGTACAAGAAGACGGGCTCGCCGGCGGGCGGCCGCCCCGACGCGTCGCCCGCCGCCGCCGCCGCGCGCTCCGACGCCGCCGCCGAGCTCGACCGCCTCACGCGCGCCAAGGCCCGGCCCGCCGCGCCGCCGCCGCTCGACCTCAACTCCTCCTCCGAGTGCTAGCCGGGAGCGGCCGCACGCTAGGTAACACACGCTCTGTGCTCGGTCTGCTTACTTGACTGACGCGTCACCTAACATACATATATGCGTAATCTGGACGATGACGCATATATGCGGCAGAACGTTATTGACTTTGCCGATGACGCATATATGCGTCTAAACGTAGCTATTAAAAATGCGTTTTTGATCTAGTTTCTTAACTGACTCGTGAACAATGATGCAAATATGTGTCAAAAATCTTAATCCAACACGTATATCCATCACAAAAGTACCATCGAAAATCACTTAAGATATATAAGCGGTTCTAGTTGATTATGTATTCTTTGGTTTAGTCCCGTGACAGATTTTTCTTCAATTAGATTTCATAATATAAAGTATGATCACCAAGAGATATCGTCAATGTTAAGGCACCTTGCCACGGTTCGCAATTTCACGCACGGTGCGCGTTAGCTTACTTTTTAGAAGAAAGTGTACACTACCGAGAAAAAAAATTTTGCTACACTAATTTTACCGTTACCAGTTAAATTTTTATATCATGTTCAAATTAAGAACTCTGCCATTAAACTATTCCAGGTACAATGTAATGCGGCGCGCATACGAACGCATTCGCCCGTTCGGGGACTACGCTTGCGCGAACACGATCGTTCACACTCTCTCTCACACCTTGCTGGCTTGTACTTGTGTTGACGCGCTCGCACCGACCGACTGTTCAGACATTACATACAAGGCTCGGCCTTCTGTATTCGGTCGTAATTTCATAAAATGGCGACATATTAGTTCGTCTGACGGTTCTTTGAAAGATTGGCTGTCACGAAATTATAGTATGACTTTTCATAATAATAGTATAAGCTAACAGGAGAATTTTTATTGGAATGTTGCGCGATGTTGTATAATGTTTTTTCTGTTCGAAGTGTAAAACTAATATTATGATACCTGTTAATGTAACAGTTTCACTGACACCAACTTGGCACAGCATGTATAATTATAATAGTGCCTTTCATGGCAGCTTTCCTTACTCAGTCAGTCTTTCAAATAACCTTTTATACGTCGAGGGGATGCTTAAATATTTGATTATCGATACAGCTTCTAAATAAACTATTATCTGCAAAAATATCTGTAATAAATTTACTTAAAAAATAAACTTAAAATGGTGAAATTATAGGTTTAGGAGTTATATGCACTTACGGTGTTCCCTCGGCGAAATGCCGCGGCATTTTCAAACGCCACATTTCAACTCGGCGAACAGTGATTGTATTATGTAACGACAATTTAGATTTTATAATTAAATGTAAAATTAACTCGAAAGGGCGGGGGCATTTTAGGTTAACTGCTGTTAAAGAATAGTTGTTTTTCTAAAGAATTTATTAATGTACTACTGGTAGAATGTTAGTATTTGAGTATAGTATATTATTTCACAAATACCAAGTAGACTTCGGAATATAAAAATATGTTTCACATTTTGACGCATGGCCTAGTTAAAATACCTTACTGACATTACGAGCCTTTGTGCACTTCTAAAATATTTCTTATATAAAATTTTACAATACATACATTGAGAGTTTCGTTGTGAAGGGTAATATCAACTAAAAACCCGCATGAATTAAACATATATATTGAACAAATATAGATTTGTTGTAAATAGTATATTTTTTCTACAATATATAACCGAAAATGCCCCGCCCCATGGGATAGGAACAACATATTTAATACATTTCCATTACTATCGAAACTGAATGCGAATTTGAAGTACTTTTGCTATTAAAACGCAAACGTTTATTTGTAATAATTGTTTATGATATTAAAATAAGTATTTATTTAGATAGATGTGTCTGGGATATGTGCTGGAACACACGAAATCTTTGAAAACATACAAACATACATTTCATTGCTATAATATTTTGAAAAAAACATTTGCGCGCATGTGGAAAATATGGATTTATTTGAATTCACTAACAATACATCTAGCAGTCCTTTTCTTAATTGACATATTTTTGCAAATTGACGAAAGGCGAACAGGACATTCCTTATTGCTCAATAAAGATGTTTTCTGTTTGACAGAATGTCGACGAATTTGATTAAAGATTGAGTAAAGGATTGGTTTACTTTTTTGAATTACACCTACAACTTATCATTGTTAGGCCGCCTTTCCACGGTCCGCGAACTCACGAACGCGTGCATGTCAACACACCGTGGAATGGGGCTCGTCTGTGACATTGCAGTTACGTTTAGCTAACACCGTGGAAAGCCGGTGTTAAGGTCGTACTATAACTTTAACCCTCTTATTTCGTGTTTTCCAGCACTTTTTAAATAAGAAACATAACCGTAGCGAATGGTTTTGTTATCACCTGAGATTACGAAGTTCCATAATATGTGATCTTCTATGAAGACTGGCGTGCAGTGATACATGGTTTTATGCACAATCAAGTCACTATTTGTACAAACCATTTACAGTGTATGAGTGAAGAATTTATCGCTAAATGTTTTTTTGCTCATTTGGTAAGATTCGCTACAAAAACACGAGTCTAATGGTGGCCTTTATTGTGTTAACAGAATTTATTTATTATTGAAATATAACAATTATTTGGAAATATTTTTTTTTACTATCCCAACCCGTATATTGTTTTTAGTATTTACGTTGTGACTGTATTAGAATCGATTTTGTTTACATGTGGTGCAATACTGAACATTCCAAACCCAGTTTGGTGCTTATTGTAATAGTAAAATTATTATTAATAATGATGTAGTTTCATTTAACGTCTCTTGCCTAAGCTCTCTTCTTATTATTTCAATCTGTAGCATTAAAGGTCACTGTTATTCCAATCAAAGTTCCAATTCAAACCAAAAATACACGTTATATATTTTAACAAGTACGAAATCATATCTTAGAGTACTTAACTTTTGAAAATACCTACAAGATAATAATAAAAAACAACAATATACAGAAAGCATGGCTTTTCCTAAACTTAAATAAGTATTTATATCGATAAAAAATATCTTCAACTTATAACTTATTAACATGATTAGCTTAGGTATTAATTAATTTTAGCAACGTGCTTTTTGACAAACTTATTTTCATCCACGTATGGGCTAATCGTAAGGGTATTGGCAGCTAAGAATAAAATATAATATGCTATTTTACCCTAAAGATTATGTCGTGTCAGAGCCCCATCATAGAACGATTACAAACATTTTTTTTTATTTCTGCAAATTATTTTATGAACTATTTTGTCTTATTAGTATGAAATGTCACAATTTTCAGTATAACCGTGCACAATTATTACCAAGTAAGTTTGTCAAAGACACGTGTATAATGTTATGATAATAAAACTCATTTGTATAATAAATGATAACGGAGAAGTATTGGCAAGTTTTGATATGAAATATTTGTACAAGTTATTGATGTGGTTTGGAGCTAAAAAGGCTGGATTATTGTCTATTTTTATAAAGGGGATAAAATGTTAGGTGGCTAAAATGCATAATTTTAATAAATATAGATGTATTGTGGATGTCGGTGTTTCTCCAACCAGCGTTAACTTGGCACTTTGCGTACATGTTAACCCTATGCCTAGTTGCGTGGTCGTGGTCGTCTGTTTATACGTATAATATTTATTATGGATAGTAATCAAGTATTTTTATATAATTGAATTGTAACCCTATGCAACTGAATCTAACACTTTGAAATTTTTGTGTACCATGTTATCGGTGAAAATTTTTGGATGCAGATAATTTTTTTTTTGCTCATTTATTTTTTTCTATTTTAACATGTATGTACTAGTCAAAGTATCATTTGATTTTTTTTTATTGATTAATGACTACCTACATCTCTTTCTGTGATATATTTTTGTATGTAGAACAAAATAATTTCCCTGTATGATGTATTAGCCACATAACATCCTCATATAGGCATAGATTTTTTTTTCACGCTCAACTGTTACGATAAAGACGAATTCCTTTTTTTTTCATTTTGTTGATTTTTGTTTAGTTTATAATGAAAAAGTCGTAACATAACATAGTTTACCCATTCTTCCGAACTAAATTTAAAATATTTATTTAAAAATAGAATTTAAATAGTTGGCTGTTTGAAATAAACAATGCCATTTTGGTTGTAATGATTAATGATACAGTTGAAGCTAAGGCTTAGTGATTAGTTAGATTCTCAAAAGATAGTTTTGTTACGCTTCGCAATAGTATAGATTCCAATATTTAATAGCGAAAACATTTTAGTTTAAATATGTTATTTAAAGAAAAAAAAATACTAATCTATAAGCGATGCGCGATGGTCGTACGGCGATGTACGACCGATTTAATTGTATTGAGTGCATAAAAGTATTTATGATAATATGGAATTTTAAAAACGCAATAAAAGACAGACAGTGGACATCCATATGTACTGGTGACATTTTCGTTATGTTTTCCATCTCACTATTTGGGTGTAATTTCATTGTACAAACAGGGGGTTTATGGACCAAAGAATTATTGCTTTCACCTATGAAATTATCATAATGCCGCGTGTCGGTTAAGTGCACTTGTGTGAAAAGAGAAAGTAATATTTTAGTAATCAGTGAACTGTCGTGCGAGTTTGTAAACTGTTCTGGTATATGCGACTGGCGTCGTAATTTTATATGATACGAGTCGGCCTTACGATCGAAAGGTCCCGGGTTCGAATCCTGGCCATTACAGTGCCGATGTGAACGCACTCCTAACACAAGCCATTGAGCTTAGCTGGAGGGGTTAGATGGAATGTTAGTAATCCCGTAATATTCTTTTAAAAAAAATAGATATTCCTTTTCTATGATAATCTAGCGAAGGATCTTACCTTTTTCGCGACAACGAACCATATTAAAACATACAGGGTGTAAGGGGAACACTCCCGAAGCCGAAGGCCACTCGTAGTGGCCATTGGCATAAAAACAATTACAATTTGGCAATTTCTTTCCGCATTATTTACTCGTACATCGTATCAGTAAAGCTAAATGAAACGCTATTTTCATAAGAACGTGTGCACAAATGTAACGTCCCTGCCGTTACTAGCATCTATAGGCCACGGTAACCACTTTCCATCAGGTGGGTCGTATGCTTGTCTGTCACCTATTTTCACTGGAAAAATCTGACATTGACAGGCCGTCGTATAGAGTGAATTCCGTTACATACTTTCGTTACCGTGGTCTATGTGAACGTTTATACTGAAACGAATCTTTGGTCCATAAATATCTTGTTTGTAATATCACACTCATCTCTGTAATTAGTTTCTTTACAGAGTTAATGCAGTGACCATACACACAACAATTGTAATGTAGCGGCGATTATCTAAATGTAAGCTTATAGGCGATATAACTGTACATAATTTGAATAAATTAGCACGGGAACTGTTCTGATCAATCTTGCGTTTTATTTCTGTGGGCGAATGAATACCCTAATGTCGTTAACAAACAGAATTGGGCCTAATTGAGGTCCCTGTGGAACTCCAGATTTAGCTAGGTAAGTATTTGATGCATCCCACATACCACAACGGTAAGAGGTTTACATACTATGGAAACATGATTAGAACCAGTGTAATTGATGTCACCTACCACAAAATAACAAAGCTTTTGCAGAACTATCTCATGATATACCTTATCAAAGGAACTGCTGAAATCAGTAAAAAATAACATCCACCTGTAATCGTTTGTCCATTTAACACAGGTTAGACGAATAATGTAAGGTTACGGTTTGATTCAAGTGAAATTAACTTCGACGAACACGAAAGGATTGAGATTGGGCGAATCACTTTCATAGCCCTTCTTTTAGATTGTGGTAAAAATAAATAAAATGCCAATCAATTTCACGAATAATGGATGTTAGGTGTAAGGATATAATCATACAATCAATGGTGTAATTAGGGCCTACACCCTCAAGGATAGGTTATACCAGTGTATACTAGTCAGTTACTGGGGTGCTGTCACTCGCACCATGTGACTGCATCATACGAGTTACTGTCATATGCGAGTGGGACAGTTGTCTGCGTCCGAGTTTATTTTTTCATTTAATCACCACTATTCTTCGCCTACCACGCCACTAGCATCGGCTAACTCACCACTCGGCCATCAACTCGCACGATACTTTCCATGGTATGACCGAGCGAATCGACTCCAGCTACTGTCAGCGCGTACAATAGTTGCCTACTATCGCTTCAGTTTCTCGCACTGTAGGTAGAAAAATGTAACAAAAATAGTAAAAAGTGTCCGGAAAGAGAGAGGAGAGTAAGTAGAACATTTTGAAGGATGAACCTGATACCCTCTCCCTAGTCCTCTGATAACCGTTAAATTATGTCTTCACCCAGTCAAAATAGCAGTAAATGAATATAATTATTATCCAATATCATCATTCACTGTACAGAATACTTATAATTACTTACGTATGATAGCATGTCAATATTCCGTTGGGATATAAGTGTTCTGTAGTCAATATCGGCAGAAGTGCGATTATTGACGATAATAATATAATCGTCTATATAGGCCATTTGATTTCACTGAGTGTGAGCGGGTCAGTCACTCTTTCATTCACTCATATTTTTATTCTGTGCTGTGTTCTGCATGTCACTTTGTCATTGTCTGTCTGACTTAAGTTTGACATATTCATTGTAGCGATTTTCTTGATGACGGCGAGTTGTATTGTTTGTCTTGGCGTTAAAAATAATGCCCGTAATAATTTTACAAATTGAAGAGAACTTTTTAGTAGGTAGTAAAACAACAGGTCAATTATCCTAATACAGTTAATTTCGTGCTCGTGTTCAATCACAGTGCTAGTGAATAACGTAAGGATCTAATAATAGTTTTTTTTCTGTAAATAAATGAAGTGAAATTTTGAATTGCTGTTGTTATGCTGAACATATAACTTCGAAGTGGCGGGTGACGATATGGGGCAAAGTCCGAGCTCCGTCTGGAGCAAAAGTGGCCGCAGGAGTTCTTTTCGTAGGTTCGTGAGACGGAGTAAATTGAACAAATCTAATTTGAGTCACACATTCAATTTGCCGCCTTCAGAAGATTACCCTGAGCTGATGAACGTGAATACAGCTACGGAGGAACAGCTGATGACGCTGCCGGGGGTGAACAGGCAGCTAGCGCGGGAGATAGTGCGGCATCGCCAAATGATTGGGCGATTTAAGCGAGTGGATGACCTCGCACTCGTATCAGGTAAATATCTTGATAACCTAGAAAGTCATGTAATTTGGCGACAATTTTTAATATCAGTAAGCACAATTAACAATGCTCCGATAATTACGGTTATTTTTT
This sequence comes from Pelosia muscerda, assembly GCA_963691645.1. Classification (NCBI taxonomy): domain Eukaryota; kingdom Metazoa; phylum Arthropoda; class Insecta; order Lepidoptera; family Erebidae; genus Pelosia; species Pelosia muscerda. Next base: position 3,070,737 of record OY829100.1, read on the forward strand.
TACTTATTTATGTATGTGTAAGGATTAATTAAAAAGTTCTTATGCTCTAATATATTACCTATGAGAAACTACCATTAGAAAATTACCACCTTTAGAATTGACTTTCCCCGAAACGATTCCTTAGTTGGTATTAATACCCAAGGAAATAATCCTGTAGGGAGCTTTAATAACATAAACGCTGTCTTATATTTGCTGATAAGATGGTACACAGAACTATGCGCAACAAAAATTTTGGAAGATTACATTTATGGGTTAAGTCAAGCCTAAATAATTGGGACAAGGGCAGCTAGAAGCTGATTTCCTAAATTAATTGACATTACAGACAAGATAATGTTATTGTGTACTTATAAGATTAAATGCCCTAATCAGTAATCATGTTAGAAACATACTTAATTAAAATGGAATCCCAAATTGTGAACTAAGTGGTTTGGCATTGCCAATTCATTATTAAATAATCAATTATTACTGAAATAACATCTTCCATTAACACAGTAACAAATTTTTGATGAAATAACTTTCCAATAAGAATTATTAATGAAATTCAAAAAACCCCAGAATCATCACTTCATTGCATGTTCTATTTTCTTTTTGAAACTCTCAGTTACCAGTGAGAATGAAAAAGAATTAAAAAAACACCTTTATGAAATTGTAATAAATGTAAAAATCCAAACATCGCTCAAAAATTACATGTTAAAATGATGAAAAACAAAAGTAGGAAAGTTATTTAATGGTCCAGTAAAACTCATTTTAAAATTTTGTCTTCCATTTATTTATTTTTCTTTCAGGTATAGGTGCTGAAAAACTAGAATTACTTCGACCAGAAATATGCACAAATATTAGAAAGCAGATTTCCAGAGCAAGCTCGTGTACACAATCGTTGGACAGTGTACGTGTATCTTCTGAAAGTAAACTATGCTCAGTGAATTCCTCTAGTGTGTTCCAATTACAGTGTGTACCAGGCCTTAACCAAGAAATCGCAGCAAATATAGTAGACTATCGAAATAAAAGGGGACCTTTTAAATCGTTGGACGATCTAATCAAAGTGCGTGGTATTGATATTGTTAGACTAAGTGCTATAAAACCTCATTTAAGTTTGGAACCAAGAAAATGTGAAAGTGTTCAAATTTTAACAAACGGTCATGTGAACGGTTGGGGGACGGACTTGCCTTCAACACCCAATGGGATTACGAGTACACCAAAAACAACGCCTCATCGGAAAAGTCTGTCTATGCCAACTAATACCAAATTCCAAATGACATTGCCAAATGGTTTTGCCACAGTGCCAGTGAATGATATCCTAGATTTACTGTCTGCCTACTCCCATAGGCCGATTGTGGAAGAAGTGTTCACCTATGAAAGAGATGGAGCGAAGTGCTGTAGAGTCGCTTCATGGAACTTGCATCAGCTTAGTGTAGAAAAGATAACGAATCCAGGGGTACGAGAAGTTGTCTGCCGGACTATTTTGGAAAATAAGTAAGTTATTTTTTTAATTATTATCCTAGAAAGTTATTATTTTCGTATTTTCGGTCTTTTCAAATTTTTTTTTTTTTATACTATCACGCCTATATCCCCGAAGGGGTAGGCAGAGGTGCAAGCACCCACATTTCGCCAGTGTATATTTAGGTCCCAATGTAATAGGTGGCGAGCCTATTGCCATCAACCGGGCACTTATAAACCTGCGATAAATACACACATAACTTCGAAAAGCATCGCAGTCATTGGTGTGTGCCATGGTAAACCTGGGATCGAACCCGAGACCTCGTCTCAGCAGTTCAACACCCATACCACTAGGCTACCGCGGTTATTGTATATATATAAAATACTTTGCTTCTAAGTATATTTACGAATAAGAAAAATCTAGAAATAAAATAAATAAAATTGCAGAGACCACTTATCTAAACTAGAATTATAAAAAGTAAAAATTTGTATTCACCCACGGGCGGAGCCGCGGGCAACACCTAGCTCCTTAATAAAAGAATCCACTAAAACTTCTTTCAAAAGCCACGTATGATGACTTGGTTGAAGTTGATCGGAGATGTTTATAGTAGGTGTGGGGAATGCGATTGTTTGCATATCAATATTGTGTCAATATCATTAATCATCATTCTCTGAGCCTTTCTAGTCTAATTAAGATGCGGCTGAACGTTGATATTTTCCGTGAAGCGACTGCCATCGGACCTCCACAACCAAATTGGCGATATCGAAGTTTACAGAACTTCGATATCGCCAATTTGGTGCTTGTTGTTAGTCTAGTCGGACTTTTGAGTGCTACAACTACCCGTAACGATTGCCATAGATGTTCGTATGGCAATCGGAATCGACGGTTTAACGTACTTTCCGAGTCACTACCAGACCAGTGCAAATAGTCATATTCATACAAATATTTGCACTGAACGGAGATCGAACCTGCGCCTCCTGCGTAGCAGTCGCGTTCTCTACCGGTACGCCACTGAGGTCGTCGGCAAAATTCCCTCGCATATAGGTATAAGCACGAGTTATAGCCCCACAATGTTCGCAAAATGCACTCTGTACGCGCAATGCGCATTTCTGTGCTGTCTTTTGAGGATAGCACGGGGTGTGTCAATGGGTGACGAGATCAAATCTACCAATCATATACCGGTATAACGGGGTGAATAGAGATGCAAGGGTGAATAGGGACAAAATGGTCAATGGAATATTTTACATAATTTCTTTTACTAGATCTCAAATAAGCCTCTTATCAGATACTTGATGATTCTGTTGTTACAATGAACTAGTCCAAAATTACGGTTGAAAGAAAATAACTACAGCATTTAGCTGACAATTTAATCCCTATTCACCCTTGGATCCCTATTCACCCCATTTTACGGTACACATATTATATCAAAACAATCTGCACAAGGGCCTTGTTGTACTCGTGACTTCAGAAGATCCGTGCCGATAGGTATACCACCCCCACCGGAAACAGGCAAATCAACACATTTCATACTGACTGTGTGTAGTCTATACTTGTATATACAAGGTAAAGTGCCCGCTATAGACGCAATAGCCTCGCGCTCGCCCCCTACTATATTCGTAAAAACTCATAAATGTTGAGATTCTCAACGTTCCTCGTTTATCTATGATCTCTAAAGAGTATGTATGTTTATCGACACTGGTCATTGGCAAAGGCTTGAACATTTTAAAAAGAGAAACTACCAAGGTGTAGGTACTGCTGTAATCACAGAATAATTCGAATAATACTGATGTACAGAATAATTTGAACATGGAAATTGCTTGCATCAAGGTCAAAACAATATCAACTGACCATCACGGACTTGATAGACAAAAAATCACATGGGAATTGCGCGTACGCATCTACGTTGTATTTTTACATAATCATTTGTCATTGTCGTCATCGCCATCCTTGTATTAATTTTGGTCGCATCGGGAGCTGTCCCCTCTCATCCGGGGTCCACTTTTTACAGTACATAACTGCGACGCGGCTGAACTACGATATCTTCCATGAAGCGACTGCTATTTGACTTCCACAACCTATAGTTATAAGCGATATCGAAGTACAGCGGTTAGCAGCTCTTGAACTTTTCGCCAACTACCCGTAACGACTCGACTGCCATATATGTTCGTATACCAACCGAGACCGACGGCTTATCCTGCACTCCTAGGCAAATATCCAAAGTCATGAACCCACGCCCCCTGCGTAGTAGTCTAGTGTACTACCGCCTCACCGGCAAGGGTAGGTTTAAGCACTCCACTATGTGACATTCACGCCTTTTAAGATACGTTCTAGCTGCTCATATAGTTATGTATTTATATGCGCATATATATCTCACAACTTACTGTTTTGATCATCTATTTTAAATGGCAACCCCAGGGTATAGTCTTATATATACTATCTTTAGCTTGAATATGTCCCAAGAGAACGCTACAGGTTATATGTAGACAGCTAGGTACTCAATCGTGTTCATATTCGTGTACAGGTGTAATATGGAGTTTCACATTGGCACCATAAATAATTAAATGGCGTGTAGGTACTTATAATTACTAGGTAGGTATGCTGTTACACATTTCTATTGATCGTCGTATTTTTCATTTGATACCAATATTATGACTATGAATGAGGACTGTTGACGATTATGTGTACCGCGAAAATCTTTCGAATTCGTAATGTAAAGTTATCGAGGGAGTGGAGCACAGATTCACGGTAGGCTGACTGACAATCGTAATGTTACCGATACCGATGTATGATTCGATAGATTTTCGTGAAAAGGGCGCAGTTTTTAGGTGCCTGACCATTCCCTTATTTAACAATCGCCGGGATATTTACCATGTTTTTGGTTGTTTCGACTTTATTGTGAGTTTGGTGAGAGGCGAGGGGAGAGAATAGATCGATACGGTCTCCCTAATAACAACTCACTCGGCGGTTCTTCAGTACGTCCGTTTTCATGACGCTTGTAACCGTGCCGAAATATCGGCTTCTCAAAACAACGAAATTTTTTGGTAAACATCCCAGCGAGTGTTTAACCACACTTATAAAAATGACCATGTCACAATCAAATCGTACTTTGCCTAACTTGCCAACATTCAGTTAAACGATGAAACTGGTGATCTTGAATGTTTTCTGTGAAGCGATTACCAGCTAACCTAAACATTCCACTGGCGATATCGAAGTGTGTTCTTTTCCGTACCACTGATAATGTTTGTGATGAAAAATGTAATGATGATTGGCGGAGATTTTCAACATCGTCATTTTTTAAAGCATGGCTACCGGTGGACTATCTACTTCAGAAATTTTCAACCAGAAAATATATAATATATTTTTTATTAAATCTCATTGTCCCACTGTAATGGTTTTCCATTAAATGTGCTGTATAGTCGTAGAAAAAAGTAAGATTATACTTTTTTTTTCTATACATATTTATTTATATATCTCTACATCTTACTATCTATCCTAACAGACTTACCTAATACAATTAGTGTGGTCCTTAAATATTATAACATATTATATACAGTGCAATTTTTGTAAACTCGCTCAGAATCATTTAATCTTGAACTATCCTCGATGCTGTACCAATTTCTTGTCTGCATATCATTCTGTAGCTGTAGTGGTTTGTTTGCATGATCGTAGATTTTGTCCATTGTTCTTATATTGTTTCCTTTTCAGTGTTTAACGACTTTACTTCCATTGTCTTATTGAGCAATTCATTTGTAACGCTTCCATTAGCAGTCAAACATTTTGTTTGGGTGGGCACATCCATTTGGTTTTAAATATATATTTACCTAAGTCTTTTCTCTAGTTAGACAAAATTATCTTGTAGGTTTTCTTCACGCTCACTGGCTTTGACTGGATTAGATATAGCGAACATTTGGCCAAACACGTCATTTCACAGTTGCTCGAAGACAGTACCTGTCTCATTGCAGGTCTTATGCAAATGTTTACTCAGACCACTGAAACTATCTACCTAAAAGTTTTTACTAATTTCGTCTTTGAGGATATTTACCCAAACGTAATAGGCCCAAAGGTTATTTTCCAATTTAGGTTTAATTTCGAGTATTCCATCCCTCGCAGTGATTAATCGGTGAGATTTAAAATTAAGGTTGTGTTTGGACCTCTGCGCTGCCTGTAACTTTTATGAAAAGTCCAATGTTATTATTGTTGCCAATTTAATATAAGAAATTGAGTCAACTGCGCATGTCCTGTTTTGCATCTGCTTAATAAATATGTCTATAAATGCGGCCAAGAAAGAACCCTTCCTTATCACCTCATTACGTATCCAAACATTACGTAACTCAACTATACTATTTCATTTGCACTCCCAATTTAATTTTCTATGTACAGTAAGCATTGTTCTCAGAAATAATGGAGAATTGTGTTATGTTGTTATTTGCAATATAGGTGATCGTAATCAACAGTTAAATGACAATCGCGTTAATTGCATTTTTATAATTATTTCATCAGAAGAACGCTATCACCAACACGTTATTTCAAAATTTTTAATGCGTCGTCTAAAATCGTAAAAGGAAAATTGATTACATTTAATCTGACACGATTAAGATATTACGATTGGTTATGTACTTACTACAGAGCGAATACGCATGGGGGCAAACGAAGTGCTGTAAGAAAAAGTATAGCCCATCATCATGATCTTAGCATAGTTCCCGATTCATATTTCCTGCTCCACTTCACCTTTCGTTTTGACTTATAACTATGTTTATGAAAGTGGTCATCGTCAGACCGCCCAATCCCAAGAAGAAAGCCTTCCGCAGAGGCGTCAAAATAGTATATCGGTTGCTTTATCAATCGGTCTAAGGCCGACTGTTATCCACGTCACTGGGATTTTATTATAATACATAGTAATTTCAAACGAATAGTGTAGAGGCTGTTCAACATCGGGCTTTTGTTGTCCATTTTTAAAAAGACCTTGTACACAAAATAACCTGTAATTTTCTTTTGCACTTATATTTTTAAGGTAAACCACTGAACATTTTTTGCTTATAAACGATTGGGCGTGTATGTAGCAATTACACACCGGATAGTCGCGACATGACTCCGTGTCATACCAAGTATTTCATTACTTCTTTCCCTTTTCTTTCACTAGTGAATTGCAAATCCGTTACCTACCTTTTTTTCGCAAAATACCCACGGATACCACCCCACCATAAGTCGGTGGAGGTCATTATGTCGGACTCCAACCGACTAATTCGCCGTCTATGAACCAGCCTGAATCTAAAAAATTAAATGCGTCAAGTACAGAACTGTAATTACTTATTCACATAATATAGTCACACATTCCTGAGACAACAGCCCGCCATCTGCTACTGTCGTTAAAATTTTAAATGGTTGCCCCACGAAAACTTATTCTACTAATCCAAATAATATTTGATTAATGTTAAACTTTAGATAATTGTTTGTTATTCATGTATGTAGAAACGGCTGTACGAATTTAAGTGCAATTTGGAATATAGTTAAGTTATATTCCGGAAATAAAAAAGGTTGCTAGGATAAAATAAAAAATCAAACTAGTTTAAAAATAGAGGATTGTCTGCGTTTTCCAAGACAAGCTCCACTCTGCATTATTTTCTTTTTTTAGATAATTTAAATTCATGAAATGCTTTCAATTGATAAGACTGATTAATAAAATGTTCACTATCATTTAGGTGTTCGTTTGGAATATCAGTCATTCATCTGTTTGCCATCGTTATTTATCAAGTCAATTTTATTCGTTTATTTCACACTATAAACTTTATGAGAATCAGCGGGACTTTTATCAGTATCTAGCGTATTTAGCGTATGAGTTTCTCCGATATTTCTGCCCGTTATAGTAATGACCATGTCAATCTAAAATCGTACATTTTTAAATTAGCTAATGGCAGTGGCACCGCCCGTATGGATGTCGGTTATCTTGACTTTTAGTGATTTCCTGGATTCTGTTCACCCAATTGCGATCAAATACGTAAGATATCGTGTGTGACCAAAACTTTTCTGATGAAAAAGTTGTATCAAAATCCTTTTAGTAGTTTTTACATCGATTGCGAACTTATAGGGAGACAAAATCAAAACCTATTTATAATTAGCGGAATTCGGTTATTATCACGATCATATGATGAATACATGTTGCCCTAGCCTTAGTCACAAGTTGACTGGAGTATACGCTGTCACGACTCTGAGGGTTGCGGGCAGAGTGACGTTTCTACTTCTACATCCACACTGCGAAAATGCGAATGCATAGACCATTTACATGAACTTACAAAACGTTAGAAAATTTATGTAACCGTTTTTCCACCAGGTTATCATTAATAGCCGTGCAAGATGTGCTTGAGGAGGCTGCCCTCAAGATTATATGCGACGAGCTCAACTCTCCAGTGTTGAGGCGTATGCGGGAGTGGAAATGCAACAGCCAACGGTGGGAGTACTGCCTCTCCGAAAGAATAGAAAGGTCAGTAGCTGCAGTTTGATTTTGAGGGCTGCTGTCCACGGCCTGCGAGTTAACTGACGTGATTTCGCGACTCTCTATGGAAAGAAACTCGTCGTTGATATTGCAGACATGTTTGTCATAGTAAATGCGTCCGTGTCTTCGTCTGCATTCTTGAAACCTCGCGCCGTGGAAACCCAGCGTAAAACTTTTATGACTTCGCCAGAGAAATTCTGATTGGCACAATCAGCAATGGAAGTGGTTTGAGACATTCCAATTCTTCTTTCTTAAACTTTTTATCGAAAACTGAAAAACAATTTGGAATACCTACTAACTGATGTCCGCAGCTGTATCTGTGTGGACAGCGGATATCGCAGCTTTTGTTTTTATGTTCTGTTCTACATTCCAGAAGATTCTAACTATAAGATTTTGCCAACTTTCTTTCGGTCCTAAGTAATGGTGGGCGAGCCTATATTAAAATCCTATTTCCACGACCTTTAGATAGCGAAAAGATATTCCAACCTCATTTGAAATTATTTCAATTTTATCACCTGATAGTAAAAAAACCATTGTGTGTAAGCACGAACATACTTCTTAAATGGGTTAAAAACATGAAATGAGTAAGTTATTCTAATATATAATAGTTTAATCTAATCTGACATTCGCCGATTGCACGATGACGTCAGAAATGAATCATTTAGCTTCTGTCAAGTGATTACGGTATGTAAATCAAAACTTGGCATTTATTTGGATAATGTACCTATTTGAGAACAGCAATTTTCATCAATAATGATAACCGCGAACAAGTCAAGCTCGGCTTTATCACCGTGATTAGTGGTTGCCCTCATGAAATAAAGATCTTGTACCTGGGACAGAAATCCGAGAACTGTGGCTTATTTGGTACACACACTATTCTCTTTCGTTCAGTTGTTCTAGGTATGACTGATCATCAGAAATCCGTAATAGAATATCCACCGCGAGGTTTCCGGCAGAATTTGGGTCACCCCATCTCTTTCCATGTGGGATCGTACAAGGCGACTGAAGGATTTAACATCAGATAAATATATGCAGCCCAAACTCGCCAAAGATGTATTTCTCAAGTTAACAATAGTGCCCGGAATACGGCAATAGGCTCACCGGTACTTGGGACCGAATACAATGATTGGTGAAATGTGGGTGTTAATTCACCTTTATGAGTAAATAGGCGTGAGCATTTATGTTTGACAGTTGAATTAATAGGATTCCTGTAACATTTATTCATTTATTTATTTTTCATTTATTTAACATACTCACAGCCAAGGTGATAAGTATACAGCTTCAAAATAAAAGTGTATTCTTACTCTTTTCTTCTTACCTCATTGTTCGTGCGTACGTCAACATGAAGTATGAACCCTCCCGTGAGTAGAAACATGATGTAACCAAGTACTTCATGGTAATCGATTTTTATTTTTTATCCTCTTTCCATTATCCGATTAGCGTGATACTGGACACCTGTAGTGGCGAGGACAGATATTGTTTGTACAAACATTAATTGTCATTCGTAGTATTGTTTTAGTAGACGAATTTAACAGTGGCGACCTTTATTCAAGGCCTTTATTGTATAATGGAGCGTAAACTTTTTAATTTTATTTATCGTATATTTTTTACGATTAATTTTATTTCTTAGTCCAAGGTTATTTTGTAAATTTAAACTTGGGTACTTCGTCTTACTCGGGGTGAATCCCTGACTTTTTTATTGGTACGTAGATATTAATGAAATTATCCAAATTCATTTACGATAAAAAATGGAACCACTCGGAACTTTTTTACTGATGGTCCTTTATATGTATATTTTTTATTAGTTTTTCTGTCATTACCAGAAATAAGGCAAAATCTGAATTAAAACAGAAAATAAAAAAGGAAAATTATCTCTTACAAATTCATAAAAATCATTCACAAATCACACTGCCTGTATAGATTTAGAATAGAATATTATGTCAAAGGACAGTCGGGAGTGTGCCAGGATGAGTGGAGGATGGCCCACACTTCCCCATCCTTTCTGGTGTAGTGACGTATTTAGAGCGCATGCAAATGTAACTGTGCAATGCACTTTCTTTTAATGTAATAAATTTTCAAATAAACTTGTCCCCCAAATTAGTAGAAAGAACCGTTATGGTTTTCAGCCTCTCTTTGACTTTCCTGGTTTTACAATATCAGCTATGAAGTTTTTTCCTTCCACTAAATTAAAAAAGAAATTAAAAATCGATCGTGATATCCATAACTAAGTGGTTTGAATATTTATTCAGAAAAGCAATGCTATTGAAGCACGTGTTTGGTGATAAAAGTCAATCACGAGTAAGATTATACGGAACAATTCATCAAGTGTTCCGATTAGATAGTCAATTACATTTGCAATGGAACAGATGTTTGTGTTGCAAACAATAGTGAGACAAAGAATATCATGACGGGTAGAATGGAACTTTGACAGAAATAGATATTGCAGTGACACGATATTAAAGTAGGCATTACGTAGGTTAACAATGCCAACGATAGCTATAACAAAAAATCGCTAACTGTCATAGAAAGAAATGGAAAACGGCACACCCCTCAAAACAAGTAAACAGAGCTCTACCAGGTAGCTTTTGAAGATGCCTCGTGTAGAATCGAAATGCGTGTTGACATTTGTTCTTCGCACTTACAAAATACCTATTGAACATACGATGTCATATCTCATCGGGTAAGAATTATTTTTACTTGCAGTGATGACGGTGATGGGTAATGGACTGCTGAGAACCCCGCGGTAGCCTAGTGGTATGGGTAGTGGACTGCTGAGACGAGGTCTCGGATTCGATCCCAGGTTTTACTATCGCACACACCAATGACTTTTTGATGCTTTTCGAAGTTATGTGTGTATTTATCGCAGGTTTATAAGTGCCCGGTTACTTAATGGCCATAGGCTCGCACACACATTGGGACGTAAACATAAGCTGGCGAAATGTGGGTGCTAGCACCTTTGCCTACCCCTCCAGGGATAAAGGCGTGAGTTTATGTTATGTTATGTCTACTGTGATGAACGAACTAAAATATGCCAATCATAGATTTTATCAAAACATTAAGCGCGCGTCATGGCTTATTTTTCTCGTGACTTAGCACCTCGCCAATCAGTATACCAGTAACTAAATTAGCCACGAGCCCCTCGAGAAAGACCTATACCCAGATTACGGCAATTCCTTTAATAATAGTAATTGACATCATAATAACAAGTAACGCGAATATTTCAAAGTTATTTATTTACAGAAACCTATTTTTACTAATAAATAGTAGGTATGTGTTATGCAACATCACAATGCTACAAGAGCGAACGAATTAAAGTCACATGTTCGACCACGTTAGATGATTCAATTGTACGCTTGCAGATTTTATAGCTCTGTCGGCAGCTCACTTCTCCTTTTTTAACCTTGAGTTTACAAACAACAATTGTGTCTACTATAACGTGTGGTTTTTATATTTAAATAAATTTAAAAGTCTCGTAATTTGCTGGTGAGATGAAATTTTAAGACCGGCAAATAATTACCGTAGACGTAGTAAGACTTTACGAAGAGCGAAACCTATGCTCGGGCCCTCTCCGTGAGTAGAGGTGCTGCCGTGAAACAAATTACTACAACACGGTGGCAACTCAATAATGCCGTCGATTCGACAGAAGAAGATTACCGTTAATAACCCCCTTAGTGATGAAATTACACCTCCTTCCTTAGCAGGTACCTTTTATATAGAACTAGCGATTCAGAAGCTATGCCAGGATACCTTTTATATTGCCCTACCGGTTTATCTGATCGAACTTATCCTGACATAGCTCTTATACTGTTAGGGCAATATAAAAGGCATCGAGAAAGGAAGGAGTTGTGGTAATTTCGCCACCAAGGGGGTAAAATTAGTAATTTTCTCGTGATAAACTGGGACGCTCCTAGTATAAATAATAACCCTGTATTTAATAGGGCCCGCGTGTGTTAAATGGTCTAGTACAATGGAATACACAATTTAAAATAATTGTCTCGGGATATTTTAATCCTTCAATGGTAAATATGTATGCAAGGAATTGGTAATGACTTACTTGTAAGTAACAAAATATTCGTTAGTTCATATTCTGTCAGGACATAATAATAAAAAATAATATTCTTCTACATTTAATTTCTTTTTCTTTAATAACTGAATTACACACTTATTGCAAAAACTTTGGAATAGGAATCTTAAAATAAAACATAAACTTAGGTCCTTAAATTACATTTTGTTATTAACAATTTGGTATTAAATTATTGTTTACTAGCTGACCCGCGCAACTTCGTCTGCGTCACCCCGTTGTTGCAACATTTCTCATTCTTCCTCCGCATCGGTTGGTCGTAGCATGATGTTATATACATATAAACCTTCCTCTTTAACCATTCTATCTGTTAAAAAACCGCATCAAAATCCGTTGTGTAGTTTTAAAGATTTAAGCATACAAAGGGACATAGGGACAGAGAACGCGACTTTGTTTTATACTATGTAGTGATAAAAATTGAATAAATGCAGAATATGCCTAGACTTTGGTGATGTGTGTATTGTTCGAAGTCAATGGTCTTCAACCAGCAGCACCTGTCGGCGTCCACGTGTCCATCTGATAAGATAACAGTCGTTCGTCACGGTATTCGGACTTCATCGGACAGGTCGTTACGAACACACATACAATATAATGAACACTATCTGCCTATATCTATACTATTATATAATTGTAAAAAGTTTATGTTTGTTCGCGAATCGCAATGGACGCAAAAACTACTGAACGGATTTCGAATCGCTTTTTTTTGTTTTTGGTTGGTTCAACTTAAAATCTTACGTTTGTTTGATCGCAATCGGTTAAGTAGAACCAGAGTTATGATTAATTAGTAATATGCAATTTACGTTGCACAGATGGCGCTTAGGTCGCGATAACCGACAGCCACGCGGGCGAAGCCGCAGGCATAGGCTAGTCTTAATAATATAAAAACTACATGTCACTGTGTCGTACACACTAATCTCCAAAACCGCCGAACCGATTTCAATGAACTATTGTCAATGTGTATGGTTAGTTCTAGTTTGAAAGATAAGATAGGCGGTATTGTTGTTAGGTTGTTCTGTGTACTGTTTAGCTTGAAATAAAAAAGGTAATACTGGTGGTCGCAATACTCGCAATTCGTATCTATGTGAACGTCAAATTACGTCACATTTATTTTATTTTATTTATGGCACGACAATTTGACTTCATCTCGCCTGATGGTATGCTGAAGACAAAGTCTCAGGAAAAGAGGGTCACCATTATAAACACGTAAAGTGTTACAATGGTGGCGGTCAGCTTGACGGTCTCATGAGATGCTTTTTCACACCCCGCTTAAAGGATCCGGGACTGTAGGAAGAAGGAAACACGTGAGCTGGTAAAGAATTCCAAGACTTAATGGAGGCAAAGGAAAGAATCACCGAACGGCTTGGTTCCTGATGGAATATTCTGCACCATATGCGGGTGACTACTAAGCACTTTTTTTTGTTTTTTACCGTACGCAACATCCCCTCGGATACCGCTCCCACCAATGTCGGCGGAGGTGATTATGTCGGACTTGAACCAACTAAAACGCACGCCGTCTATGGGTCTTAGATTGCCGGAGGTGAGATTATACTAGACATATCTCTCGCACTTGGGCATCTCTATAAGATGACCCCCCGGATATGGGAACCCCACGGATATGGCGACATCTAAGCTTTGCACGTGTTGTCCCGTGTAGGTAGGGAGAGGGTGGGACTAATTGGAACAGCTCATCACAACGGTAAATACTGCCGGCCCTAAAATGTGTACAACTTAATAACACGAGCCTTATGTAATACGGCTAATGTCATGATTACACTCGTTAGATAACAATATTTTCAATAAGATCGCTTATCTGTGTTATCAGACTATTTTTGTCTACTCAAAGTTTGTAGAAATATATTTTTTGTCCACTTATGTACGAGACTATATTACATTTTTGCCAAAATGAACCTTTTTTTTCATAATTGTGTTTTGATAGACTCGGTGGCGTATATATTAGTATTTAAGTTGGACCAAACGCCTTCAAACAAAAAAAAACCGCATTGAAATCTGTTCAGTAGTTTTTGCGCTTTTAAACTATTTACAGTTATATAATAGTATAGATAATCGTCGTTATAACTATCAATTCATAACAGCATCACAATTAATAATATTTAGCACTTTGACACCAATAAGAATAATATCAGGAGCTGAACGTTCTGATAAATATAAACGGTGTAACTATACCACTAATGTTATTGTAATGTGTCATGTTAATTGTCTATAATTGAAAACATAATCGTATAATGTAAGCAAAGGTCTCGGTTTCATTTCATTATAATTATAAGATAAGATAAACAAATTCGGTGGTTCGCGAACTCCGGGCGTGATATCAATGTCAATGTCGTTTCGTTTTACATAGAGATCGTTACATTAGCTCACTCCATTCCATTATTATTTGTTTTAATTTGTATGTATGTATGTATTTACAACTACGTGGCAGTCGTTACGGGTAGTTGGAGCCCTCTAAAGTCCAACTAGCCTAACTACAGAACTTCGATATCACCAATTTCGTTGTGGAGCTCTCACACTGTGGGAGCTCTCACACATCCTATGGAAGATGGAAGCGCACCTCTTTCGGATGATGACATTAAAACCACTTAGGGTTTGGCTAGTATTGCAGTCTGATCAAGCTTTTAACCTCGAGTGCAAATACCGGGAAAAACAGCTGGTTCACCGGTTTTAAACTGAAGCTGGTTCAACCTCTTTTTTCCCACGGATACCTCACTTCTATCGAAATTAGCGAGGGAGATATTGTGGAGTCTCATACAGTCCAAGCATTGTAACACATAATTAAAAGTTTAAATGAAAACTTTTTAAAGATGTTTAAAACTTCTATAATAATGACTTCAATAATTTTGCACCCGTCCCGTCGGTGTCGGAGTTCTAAAAATACACTTGTGTTTGCAGATTCTTTTTAATATCCGTAATTAGATATAACTACATTACCCCTTGTTTAATGGCACGGTAGACTCATGCCTTATGAATCTTTTTAACTATTCTAATGAGTTATTTTAATCACATCCCGTCCATATCACTCACTATATTCTTTTTGGTTTTTCTTGAGACTTGGCTCAATTAGGGTAATGTTAAGACAGTCATATACCTACATACAAGCAGCAAAATGCGATAACTATAACTAAATAATATCGTTACCTATGCAAATAAAAGAGGTCATTAGTTTAGCAATAGCAGATGTTATAATTATATTGAAACGTAAAACAAAATGGACGGTGTCATAAATTCTTAGCCTAGATCTCACTAGTAGATGTTTAATTACTATTACATACATATGCTCTCTCACTCAATGGTGTATACAGACTATATGTTTGAAATCCTCACATATTACGACCGGAACTTGCTGCTGTGGTTTTTAAAAGCGACTACAATATGGGGTTCTTCATGAAGGGCATGGTTGGTAGCACGAGTGTGACGTCTCTGGTGTTACAAACGTCCATAGGCCCCGGTGACCAATTTCCATCAGGTTGGCCGTGCTTGTTTGTCACCTAAGTAGTATATAAAATTCTATCCCATTTGCGATACATCTATCGTTAATCCTACTTTCGAAATTGTTTTAATACTTGCTCACCGGTTTCATTTACTCTTGATATAACCACAATGGTAAAAATTTAGACAATTGTTTAGACAGCGTTCGTTACTTTTATAGCCATATTGCCTATACTAAAATATTTCTCCTTAATTGCACGGTGTTATGTCATAAATCTTATTGTTTTACTGTCTTCGGACCTTTATGTACTTAAGATAAAGATTTTTTATTGTTATATACTTCCGCAATAGGCATGACACCATCACGAAATAAAGATATCGAAGTTCAGACTGCGTCGCAGTTAGACTGCATAAAACCGGGATTATCGCTAGAAGTATAATCAGCAGCATATTAAGTGGTGTAGAAATGTAATTGAGCCTCTGACTGCCTCAATTATAATTTATCATGAAAATACCATTATTAAATTACACAGACGTGTTTTTAGAGCACAATAATTTCCTTTTTCAAATGACTACTCAACCTGGCATCACTTCAAAAGAGTTCTGGTTCCTGGGTCTGAGACTTAAAACCCTTATGCGTCTGCAGCAAGTCAAGTGATAAATATGAGGAAGTTTTACCCGCCCTGCCACCAGTTATACATTGTATGACGGCGTCTACCCCAGAAATAATGTTGTTTAATAAATTTTAATTGATAAAGAGTATTCCCATTAAAAAGGGACTGGAGGCAGATTCAAGTTCGGTCTTGGATGTTGATTTTTCCGATTTAATAATAATAATAATAATATTCTAGGACAATCTACACAACGTCACCTAGACCCATGGTAAGCATAGCTTAACTAGCTTGTGTTACGGGTTCTAGAATGCGGATAAACATACTTAAATACATTTTTTTTTGTAAATACATACATATTATACATAGAAACACCCAGACCAATGCAGATATTCATGTTTCATGCACACAAATATTTGCACTGAGCGGGAATCGAACCCGCACCTCCTGCGTAGCAGTCGCGTTCACTACCGCCACGCCACTACTAAAAACTAAAATATTATTTTTCGCGTTCACTACTTTTTTTTTTTACTTCTACTCTTTATTTGAATTAATATACTAAATACTAATTGCTTCAAGAAGTTCATCAAATATGTAATGCTATTATTTATTCGGTGGTCATAGTAACATGAATTCCAATACGTTTCCTCAACTTGCTTCCGACTGAATTGTCGTGTTCGACACTAATCAATAACCGCTTAATTATGCATTGACGATAATTGTTTTCATTTGTAGGCAGGCTTTATTAACTGATCGTTTTCAAGTTCACGGGTTGTTCTATGTGGAATGGGACTGGTTGTGGCAAGTGGTAGATATATTTTTATCAGAAAAGTTTATTTACCGCCAAATATCGGATACTTGCCGATAAGTATGGCAAATTTGTCTTAAGATATGGCAGTTCTGTTGTCAAATATGGCGGATCTGCTGTCAAATATGGCGGATCTGCTGTCAAATATGGCAGATCTGCTGTCAAATATGGCAGTCTTGCTGTCAAATATGACGGATCTGCTGTCAAGTATGATAGCTCTGCCGCTAAATATACCACTTTGTCCGCTTAATATGACACGCGGCTGAACTCGGATAGATATGGGTTAGGGGAGATTGTTCTTCGTATGATCTCTTCGTGTTACCTGACAAAGAAATAGAAATTCCCTAGTTCTAGTCTATCATTATTGATATATATGTATATGATGAATATTGTGTAACAATAAGGGTCGCCAAAAGCCATCAATAACAGTATAAATAATTTGTAGTCGCTAATTCCTATCCCTGTACAAAATTTCATCCGATTCATCAGTCATTTCATTCATATTAGGTGAGAATGGTACATTTCTTTCATAACTCTCATTCCCACTCAGTTGCGCTGTTAAAACATACCCACCAGACCCACCTTGTTGAATAATACTTGATTTTAACAATAGGCTTGTTATGTTTAACCGAATAGCTCTTTCAAATTTAGTTTTTATTTGTTGCAGCCGACAGCTGGGCTTCATATACGACTCAGTGAACAAGGGCATTCTCATCGAAGATATAGACTTAGACCAAGTGTGCCTTCTGACGGAGTCGATCGAGGCTCGGCAGCTAGTCAGCGAGCTTACTGCGTTGTCTAGCGAACGTTTTATTGCTGCACCTCAAGGTAAGACCTTTTCAATTTTTATATAAAAAGCGACACTTGTAAAATTGGTATATAGGTTAAGAAAGTCACTAACACGAATATTTACAAACTTCTTTGATCTTTTTCTTTGTTAGTAAGCCTGATATCTATCTTAATAATCATTGGATAAGGTAATCGGGTTAAGTTATCTCTGTTCTGCTTACAGTGCATTTAGGTAACGTTTCATTACCCTCAGAACCTTTTCTTAACTCAGTTGAACGGATGCCACAGAAGGGTGTTTGTTGAATGGCAACTGGACCGACGATTTAACCTAATTACGAAGAAAATTAAGAGACTTTCTGTGCTGTCATTGCAGAAGACAAAGTTTCTAGGTCTACTCACTGTCAACACAAAACCTCTCCAGTGAGCTGTAGCTAGCTACCTTACTCACCGCCAGAAATACTACACAAACACACAGGTACTGCCTAGTCGGACTGCTCAATTAGTCCTAATTTCCTTCCAGGAGATACCGTTATGTCCTACCTTCGTTTCTACCTTCGTAACGTGAAGTTTCAATACATCACAGTTATCATTATATTCAAACTAAAATCAGTGACGTCAGAAATATAAAAAGGCGTGAATTCAGTACGAATATTATTTGGTTTTCCATCATTAGTAAAAGTGTGGTAAAAGGGAGAATGGTCGGGTTGAGGGGGAAGGAGGCAGCGGGGGTATTTTGATGGCTGAGTGAACCTAATGACATATTTGTTTGTATTTTTGTCCATTATTGATGTGGCTTAACTGGCTATCCATCACTCACTTGTCAATTAGCACCTAGTTTGTTTACGTAGGCATAAAACTACGTGGCAAAGTGAGTTATCACGGAATGAATCCATATAAATGCAAAAGTAACTATTTCTGTTACCTTTTAAAGATTCGACTGCTAAACAGATGTTTTTAGAATTTGGTATAGATATAGTTTATAGCCTGTAGAAGGAAGGGCAGAGGTAATTTTAGGGACTGAACCTCACCGTTATATATACTTCGTCAATTCGCAATGCTGGTCTCACAAGCGTTCAAAGATATCTTGCAATATCGTAAAAAATCATCAGAAATTACCCTCTGTTGTTGATAAATGTGGTGCGTAGGTAGAGATTCGTGTGGTGGTAAAAAATGTCATCACCCCGCCTCGGGGGCGGCGACTAACGGAAAAATATGCAAACGATATCACTGCGAGAGAAGAAAAACTCGAAATGAAACCCTGTACCAACCCGTCTGGCAAGCGTGGAAACAGTAGACCAAAGCCTCTCAAGATTGCGAGTGACCTGTGTCCAACAGTGGACTGCGATAAACTACTTGTCTATTGGTCCTTGATTGCCGGAGGTGAGATTATACAAGACATATCTCTCGCACTCCGACAGACCAGAGGACATCTCTTTTGAAATGACCCCCTTCTCCTAATGTCGGGAGTATGTAGTCCTCATCTAGCCCTTGGGTATGGGAGACGCAATTAGCGCTGGCGCCGAAGCTTGAGCTGCCGCCGCGGCCTGTTACTGAGACTTCTTCTATCAGAGTGGCAGAATTGGTTTTGAGTTACCATCGTGGTGTAGTATTTTGTTTCACGACAGCGCCGCTACTCACGGAAAGGGCTCGAGCATAAAGTTTCGCTCTTCGAGGAGGTTTACTACGTCCCCTCCTCTTTCTGCGTTCTTTTCACTCATTCAGTTCACGAGGCAAGTAAAGTCATAATGACGTATTCTATTAATAAAAAAAATTTACGGATGTGTAGGCCTTCCTTTAAAGTCAATGTTTTTCTGACCTTTGTTATGATGTGTGGTTTCTGGCCTTTGATGTGAGTTCACACAGCTGTTCGTATCATCACCCAGTATCAAATTAGTCATAATCTCGGCAAACACTTGTATTCGTGACAAAGTAATACTCATACTCTTTGTGCCTTTTAATCGGGTACTAAGTCCAGTGACTTGTTTACACACAATTGAGACAATGTTACGTTTTATATCCTGCCACTAAGTTATAGATAATATACCTCTTGTATCAAGGTCAATAGCTGGACTCGTATCAACTGATATAGATGTATAATATCAGTTATAAAATCTTAGTAGTAATTTGATTGTACGAAAAACTTATTCGAATTAATTTTGAATACACATCTGAGTGGGCAGAATTTAAAAAAAAGAAAGCTCTGATGGTTTTTGTGCTGTCAGTGGGAAGACCAAAGCTATTTTCTGCGCTGGCGGCATAGACACTCTTTTAACTTTGTTCATTTCCCACCACAAGGTCTTCAAATAGGGTATTAGAAGGTTTCTATAATAATGTCAGCAGCACGAGTGTGACGCCTCTGGTGTTGCAAACGTCCATAGGTCACGGTAACCGCTTTTCATCAGGTGAGTGCTTGCACCAAAGTTGTTTAAAAAAATTGCTAAGAGGATAAGATGGTAAAGACGGTAAATGGTTCCCATTTATTTACTACAGGTGGGAAATGTGGAGAAAAATCCACTTTCTCCCTTTTCCCCCAGTAGGAAAGCCCAATTGAAAAAGGTTAAATTTTGTAGTTCATGACTATATTGAAAGCATATGAACCAGTTTATAATTTAATAACAACGTCTATCAAGCTATAGTCTTTCAAATTCCAAGCAAAACACATTTGTTTGTCATTTTTCATGCGATTGTTTAATTGATTGAACCGGTGTAGCCGTGTAAACATGTCTGCTTGTACGCACACATACTCGTAACTATGTAGTAGGTACAGCTCGAATTTACGGAAACGCTCATAATTCTGACAATGTATATATCGCGTGTGTACGCTCTCTTTATTATTTACTTTCAATTCACAAAGATTAGGAGGACTGAACAGGTGTTAAAAATATCTATATCTTATGGACAATTCTCGTAATTTAAACCTATCACAGAACTAAAAGTTATAGAATTGTGAACTGACTGAAAATGGTCATCATCATCATATGACGTCCACTGTTAAACATAGGCCTCCGCCATCGACCTCCATCGGTTGGAGGCGGTCTACGTTCTGCTGAACATAGGCCTTCCCCATCGACTGCCGATTGGTCCGGTTGGAGGCGGCCTGCATCCAACGAGTACCCACAACTTTGACTATGTCATCCGTCTTTCTCGCAGGAGGACAAGAGGCCGTCCTACGCTTCATCTACCAGTACGTGGTCTCCATTCGAGAACCTTTCGGCTCCAACGGCCATCTGTTCTTCTTGCTCTGCCCGGGCGGGGCGGTGGACTATGTCGTCAACTTTCGTTCGTCTACGGATCTCCTCAATTCTCATTCGATCTCGCAGAGAAATGCCGAGCATAGCCTCTCTAACTCGCTGTGTGACTTTGAGCGTTCTTATGATGTCCATAGTGAGCGCATCGGTGCCATAAGTCATCACTGGCAACACGCACTGATTAAAGACTGACTGAAAATGGTATAATGCTTATAATAAATAAATAAATAACTATTCAAACGTCACCTAGACCCCTGGTAAGCATAGCTTAACTAGCTTGTGTGAAGTATGTTTACCCGTAGTAAACATACTTCATTTTTTTTTGTAAATACTTACATACTATACATAGAAACACCCTGACCAATGCAGATATTCATGATCAAGCACACAAATATTTGCACTGAGCGGGAATCGAACCCGTGCCTCCTCCGTAGCAATCGCGTTCACTACCGCCACGCCACGTTAACACGCCAGGTCGTCGAAATAAAGTCCATACCTATAGTCCACAATGATCTAATTTCAATGTAGACTACATCATTTCAACCACATCGCATAATAATGTCAATTTTGACAAACAGACTAATACTCAACACCCACCGATTCTTGCAAGTAAACACAGGCAATGAAGACTAATAAGTATCTACAGTGGGTCAGGGATGTCACGGTCACGCTTGACCGAGCATTGAACTTAGCAGGGCATGTTTAATGGTTGAGTGACATGCAAAGAAATAATTTAATTAGAGAATATTTATGACATTGAAAACGTAACAAATTAACTTCCCTGTTCCATAAACTATGCGAATTCGTTGAAAAAAAAAACAAAGTAAATTTTTTTTTTGTATTGGTCCTCTTATGAAGAAAGAACGTACTGGTAATATGGCTGTTTAATGTCAGTAAAGTATGGGTATATATATTTTTATAGAAAATGTTTATTTTGACCTTGAGCCAGGCTTATCTTCAGAGGGATAGAGTTATTAAGTTCGGGATATCTTTTTCTCTTCTGAGATACGAACCCCCATTGCACGTTGATAATGCATCTAATTAAACTACTAACCGTGGCCATGACACTCTTTCACCCACCCTAAATCCGCCTTTGTCGCCCGTTCTATAATTAATTATGTATTTTAATAGATACCTACTTACTAAAAAACAATTGAATGTTTTCTGAATCCAGCTCATATCACTTAAGCCCTTCTTACACTAGGCAACTAGAGCAAAACTGAATTCGTCAACTTAAATATCGAATAAGCCACCTTGCCGATACCTTTTAAGAGCTACTGATTGGTTGTTGAGACGTCAAATTTCAGTTGTGCCAACTCGAATTATGTTTCAATTGCCTAACGTAAGAAGGGGTTAGCTATGTTATAATCGTTCGCTGGTCACGACTAAAGATATAATACAAAATAGCAACTACAACACGACAGTTTACATCAGTTTGTTACTTCATCACGAAGAAACGGCTGAACAAATTACAATGAACCGTTGTTGTTGCCAAGGCAACAGAGTAATAGCAAGTTATTTCGATCGGTTGTGTAAATTGAAAGATGTCAGACGTAGGTCATTATTAAGGAAACCATTCTTACTGGGTACTGGATTGCATTATGTGCACTGAAAAAATATTACTTCATGTTGAAGGCTTTTTTTAACAATATACTTAACACTTTTAGTTTATGTTATTTATCTTGGACCCAGACAATGTGATCTATTCTGTTATCGTTAAGTAATAGAATTTCTGATGGAGCTCGATAGGATAGACCTATGGCCGGTGATCGTCCTATGACTGAAATAATGATGATGATGAATAGATTTGGTATTAACGCTAGTGTATATGTTCAGTAATGTATGGAAATCAAAATAAAATCGGAAAAATGCAAAGCAAAAATCGCGGGTTCGAATCTCGTCGTAGCATTCATTTATTTCGATCTAAATTTCATTTGATTAGTTAGCAATCGACCCACTATCAAATGTCATGTTTCGTACGACACGTTTATAAATTGTTAAGACATCCCCAACAGACTCAGGAAAAGGCTTAGAGGATGACTCCTTGCAACGATCTGCAAATTACATCTCTGGTGTTGCACAAGCAATAATTTAGAATTTAAAAACTAGAATTAAGAACGTTTTAATTTTTTAAATTTGCTCTAAATTGCATGAGCTGATTGAATGCATAAGAATGAATCAAGGAGCCAATACGAAATCCTTCGCCCACGGCTAATTGAGCATCAATTCACGTGACCTTATAAAGAGCATTCCTCGTCCCGCCATGACATGACAGTTGAATTTGCATAAACGACACAATTTGTATATTGAGCGTATGTTTTTGTTATTGTCACAAACATCAACTTTGTATTCATTTTATAAAGAAACTGCTTACAAATATTGTGCTACTGTTTTAAGAACCATTTTCTTGCAATTTCTACTGGTATTTGAAAACATTGAGTTCGATGTATCAGCGTTTTGTAGATTGTTTGTCAAACAATTTATTCTATGGCACACCAGGTCATTGAATTTAAAAGAAATGGCGTAGCACCATCTGTGGTTGAACTAGAAACCGTATTGTTAACTGGAAGAGTTTGTTGCAATCAAAATTCTGACTAATATTACGAAAATAAGAAAATGAATTGTTGTTCATCGCTCAATCAATTTAATCAATAAGCCTATCGCAGTCCACTGCTGGACAAAGGCCTCTCCAAATGTGCGCCATTTCTCCTGATCTTCGTCCTTTCACATCCAGTCTATCCTAGCCACCCTTTTCAAGTCGTCAGTCCATCTGGCTTTGAAGCGGCCTTCTTGCACATAAGTACGCACATTCCTTTAGCCCAAAAATAATTTCCTACAGGTCACGTGTTCGGCGGCGGCGAGTATAGGTATAGGCACAAGTTGTAGACCGTAAATGTGTTCAAAGTGCAATATAGAGTGCCTACGCGTCTTTGGACTGATGGACGAGTTCAAATCACAACAATCCGCTCGCGCTAGGACCTCATGTCTTTCGCGACTTGGGTTCAAGATACGTGTCGATAGATAATATATGTGATTAGTTTACACTCTTCAGCTGCAGTGTTCTCCTAAAAGTAAAACTGTCTCTGTATAACAACGTTGGGAAAATAACATCTTAAATTTATGCACCATTATACCTGATTCTGTAGTCATGTGCATATACTACAGGAATCGTCTTCAATCTCAAATTGACGTGCCATCTGTCAATCAGAATGAATAAATCTTAACAATTGTACCTACTTTATGACAGTTTAAAACGTAAAAGATAAGATACCTCTAGTGATAATGCAGTGAAAATAAATTTTCCATTGTTATATAAACAAATTTTGAATTAGAGTTATCTCAAAGTAATTGAACTGTAATGAATTTGTTGGTGTTACTATTTACGCAAAATAAGCTCATTGTGTCGTTAAGTTTTGCTGTATTTTGCATTTTATTAGGTACATACATACATACATACATACCTGTGCTCACGTCCGTAAACCCTGAAGGGGTAGGCAGAGGTGTAATAAACACTCACACTTCGCAAACTATGATTTTCGCTCCCACGTAATATGGGGAGAGCCTATTGCCGAAAATGTTGCAGCTAAACAAATTTGGAAAAATAAAATTGACCTGATTCCTAGCTATGCAGTGTAAATAGCAAGGAATTAATTACATGCTTATCCGCACACACACTACCAATTAACGTCTTGAAGAGTATCAAACGGTTTTTCTTAGGTGTAAGTGAATAACTGGGTCCCAGGCTGGGAATCCGCTCCAAATATCTTCCCTATTAAAATTTGGGTGATTTTTTAATTTTTAATTTCAATAGCCTTGTGGATCATTGTAGGAACATGGCTACTGAAAAATAACCGAAACTACGAGTAAAAAAATACCAAATAACAAAAGAATTCGTAAAAAGTGATTTCATTTCCACGAACGACATGTATGTTCAATAACATAACATAAAATCACGCCTTTTCCCCGAAGGGGCAAGCAGAGGTGCTAGCACCCACATTTCGCCAGTTTATGTTTAGGTCCCATTGTAATAGATGGCGAGCCTAACATAACTTCGAAAAGTTATTGGTGTGTGCCATGGTAAACCTGCGATCGAACTCGAGACCTCGTCTCAGCAGTCCATTACCCATACCACTAGGCTACCGCGGTTTTTTTTCATGTTCAATAAAAACGAATAAATCACATTATTTCGTCAATATTTGATGGAATTGCAACATTGCTAATTATGCGAAATGATTATACACTGACGGACTCATAAACTGCATCAAAGTTCAGGTTTACTCTAAAAGGATTTTTTATAATAAGTATGCAAACTTTTTAGATTAAATTATATAAATATGGAAAGACTGGCTCTTAATCTTAAAAAAAAAATTAAATTTAAAAATAGAACTGCAGTAAAACAAATGAATATAGCCGGGAAAAGAAAATTTACTTGTAGTATCAGATTTGCGTGTTATTTATAGCAAAGTTTTAAATTGATTCTCATTGATATTTTTTGTTTTGTCAATTGAATTATTGTTACCAGCATAATTGTTGGGTTAGTTTTTTAACACATCGAGAGTTTTTGAACCATAATATGGATACTTCGTCAGAACAAGCGGCACAAATTGTAGCATTGGTGCGGGAGGGCTTGGATCAACGAACGATTGATAGAAATTTAAATTTAAACCAGTCTACGGTTTCTAGAATATACAGAAGGTTTGTAGAGACAGGTTCTTACAGGAGGAGACGTGGTACAGGCAGAACTCGAGCAACCACAGGTCGTGATGACCGATTTATTGTTATAACTTCCCTGCGAAATCGTTTCCTCACGTCAGTTAACATCAAAACCGAGCTTAATGAAGTGCGTGGAGTAAACGTGTGTGCACGAACAATAAGAAGAAGGTTAAAGGAAGCGGATATCACCCCTTTTAGACCAGCAAATGGTCCAAAGTTGTCTATAGCTCACAGACAAGCTCGCTTAAGATTTGCGCGTCATCACCTGAATTGGACAGAAGAGCAGTGGGCCTCTGTATTGTTCACGGACGAGTGTAGGACATGTTTATATGGTGCAGATGGTCGCAGAAGAGTCTATCGTCGACGTGGGGAGCGATATGCTCAAAGTTGCATTGAGGAGCGTGTTCCTTTTGGAGGCGGTTCATGTATGGTCTGGGGTGGCATATCGATGAACGGGCGAACAGAACTTGTGTTCATAGACATGGTCCGTCAAAACGGTAATAGAGGGGGTTTGACAGCACATCGCTACATAACAGAGATATTAGAAGATCACGTGGTGCCTTACATGGGATTCATAGGCGAAAATTTTACTTTAATGCAGGATAATGCCCGGCCGCATGCAGCTGCACAAGTTCAACATTATTGCGAAGAGGTTGGGATACGTACAATGAATTGGCCAGCACGCAGCCCGGATCTTAATCCCATCGAGCATGTTTGGGACAATTTAAAAAGAGCTGTATATGCAAGAAACCCTTCGCCCACGACAGTGGCAGCACTAAGAACAGCACTTTCAGAAGAATGGGACAATATTCCGCAAGATCTTTTAAAAACCGTTATAAAATCTATGCGGAACCGATTAGAATCCGTAATAAGGGCACGTGGGGGTAATACACCTTATTAAAACACAAATAAACCCTTGCATAAAGTTTGTGTCTATTGTTAAAACCAATTTTTTAATTAAACCAATTTTTCTTAAATTTCTGTTTTTTCTTCAAAAAAAGTCTTAAGGTCCTTTCCAGTACATAAACTTAAACTTAAAGATATGACCCTACGCTGTTTTAAAGTTCACGAACCAATCTAGAGGTTTCAATTTAAATCTGTATAGAAAGTATGCATACTTGGTTAAAATATTTATTTCAAAGTCGTCTATTACTTTGATGCAGTTTATGAGTCCGTCAGTGTATAATGCAATCCTAAAACAGTGTTAATTACGAATGAATATCTCTTTGTTTACCACACTCGCTGACTCACCATTCACCGCAAATATTGCAATCTCATTTAAGTACACATAAGTACTATGTACAAGTACAAATAGTCGAAGCATTAACTCTGCATTTACCTACGTAAGTTAGATAGTAGCTGCCTTAGTTACGTCATATTTTAAATTGTATAGACGTTTGATAAAAATATGGCGTGTTAATTTCCAATGTTTTTATGTAATTAACATAAAAAGTGGCTAACTACAAAAAATAAATATTTAAGTTATCTGCGATTACGCTTATTATCAACATAATGTATAGGTCTCATTAAAATAAAGTAAGCAAGCCTTAAGTCGAGGTTTGCTGATAACACTTTGAAGAGTTTCACTATTTTGACCCCACTATATGTTACATCATGAGATTAGGACCTCAATTCTACGAATTGTTAACCATTGTCAAACCAATGAGATTACAAAAACTGGCATGTAATTTTCATCTTAAATACATAGGGTTAAAGTTCAAAATTAAATATAAAAAGATTTTGTTACATCATTTCCTTCTGCATTTATTTTAGACTTTAACTAGCACGAAGTCCAAAATTTAAAATGTCATTTTTTGCAATCTCAGTGGTTTCACAAAGGTGAACGATTAATAAAATCGGGGCCCATCTCGATACTGTCAAATCAGTATATTATTGCCATCCGGATATTAATGCAAAGGTTCAAATCGATATGACATAATCGAGTTGATAAAACGATTATAAAAATATGCTTTTCAAATCTGTGTTTCGTTGATAACGTTTAGATCCGTAGTATAATTTTAAGCCTTAAAGTTATTAGTAATACTTAGAGAGACAGAGACTGCGAGTGACATACATATCCTTACACCTAAACCTACCAGTGTGAAAAAGTGACAAAGTTTTATATGAACTGTGAAACGTTTTTTTTATAAACTTATCAACTTGTCAGATGCTGGTTGTCAAAAATGCGCACATTGAAATTTATTTGACATTTTAAATTTGATTTATGAGGATACTATTGCTCTATTTACACTAGTAATTATAACTTTATGGGGTTCAAATCGATATGACATATTCAAGTTGAATGATGAAAAAATATATTATTGCTTTTTAAATCCGTGCATAGTTCCTTTTAGACCTGTAAGTAACACAAGTTTAAGCTTATTTCAGAGTGCTATCATAAAGTCCTTGGGTTCTATTCCTGATCGAGCATTGTGCTATTGCGTTGTTGTGTGCCTGTGGTGTAGCTAATGAAATGAGTATAATTATGGCTTCTGTAACAGCCTGTCCTCTGACTACCAGGACACAAGTGGATGAGTTACTACATCATAATTAATAATTATAATCATTTAATCCAATGCTGATTAAAGAATCACGTCATAATAGCATCACAAATCTGGCAGTTATCTTCGTAAGTTAATGTTTCAGCTAATTCTATCACCTTCCAAACCTGTGATCTGTGATTACGATATATTTTCGACTCGATATTTCGGAAGGGATACCCATCACCACTCACCAACTGTTGAAAAATATCCACGATAGTAATAGCAAAATAAAAGCGCTCCTGAAGATGCCTTGTGTAGAGGCGAAACACATGTCGAGGTTTGCGGAATATTGCACATACGACAACATCAGCTCTCCTCGGATAAGAAGTTTTTTTATTTGTTTTAAGGAGTACGGGTGGCATTGCTTCCTTTGCTAGTTTTGTGATCGTTAAACCGTGGATGAATGGTGGGTTGCCTTCTCTCCCCCAATATATTTTCTTATAAAGAATTTCCGGCATGTAACACTTACTTCTATATCTTATCTCAGTAGCGCCTACACTATTTTCAACATTTTACAATCTCTATACCACAAGTATCAGCGGTTCAATATTGTCATCATGGAAAACAAAAGAGTGGAAGTGTTATGTAGTTAGTGCACGCGTGTCATTGGTGTGCGTATTAACGCAACCAATTATAAATTCTATACAAATATGTACCTTTATGTAAGAATACGTCTAAACTCTTCAATCCAAAGTATGAAACGCCATAAATACTTTTTTTACCTACAGCAAAGTAATCGCCATTTTGAACGGTTGAAAAAAAAGGTGGTGGCATTATAGTTACCGCCTTAAAAAAGGGTTAAGTGTGTTTACATTTTCTAGTACGTATGATTTGAGCTAATATGGCATTAAAAGTAGTAGTAAATTCCACCACTGAAAGCAACTATTCACTAGTAAGCCACGGTATTATTAACGGTTGTATGTGTGAGTTTGGCGACATTGGTTTCATTACTGAAACTACCTATCGTGTCGCATTTCTACTAGTTTTTTTCTATTCTGTGCCTGTCATCAACTTAAACTTTTATTAGTGGCTTTTGTGGCAAACCACCACAATTTCGCCAATGTCAATTGTGTCAGAAAGACAAACTGTCAAAATATGAATAGTTTTCTCGGAACTCAAACAAAATAAACTTCAGTATAGATAACTCCAATTTGAGAAGATTATTTGGTGAGGTATGTTATCTTCTAGCTAAACCACCTCACCTTGATCGTTATACGACGTTTATCACTTAAAGAGACAAACACAGTTAGTGCAAGTGTACTTGATCTAAACTTGTGCTTAGTGCATTGTCATTTGTACATTTAACTTTTTACTGACACATTAAACTGCCTTCACACTGGCGTTTATCCAGCGTAGGCGTTCGATGAACGTATATAATATCGAACGCCTACGCTGGATATTCGCCAGTGTGAAGG
Organism: Pelosia muscerda; assembly: GCA_963691645.1. Lineage (NCBI taxonomy): Eukaryota > Metazoa > Arthropoda > Insecta > Lepidoptera > Erebidae > Pelosia > Pelosia muscerda. The sequence continues at coordinate 3,100,317 of OY829100.1, forward strand.
CAGCCTTATTCCGAGTGACGTCAAGTATCAAAAGCAGTCGTAAAGTGCAAAGACAGTGGAAAAAATGACGTAACAGTATACCAATTTAAATGTGTCCGTTTTTACGAAGGAGTGTAGAAACGATTTGTCACTTAGAATAAGGGGTGGGATTCGAACAAAAATATTGTTGAAAAATATTTAAAAATCGAACTTCTTTTGTGGGGTGCTGTGCTGATGCCATTGCAGAAAATAACATCGCAACAGTGTTACATTTTCTAAGATTGGTGTTAATTTAAATTTTTACGTGTAAAATTTGTGGATTTTTAGACATAACGTCTTGGAAAACGCGCACAATATTAAGAAAGTAGCATATTGATGTCAATTGTGATTTTCTTGGGATGCTTTCAAAACTCTATAGAAGCCTCTAGTAAAGCCTCCACCACTTTACTGGGACTAGGACTTTGACTTAACTATGACAGACATAACTTGATTTTGACTGTGACTAAATATCGAAAACACTGCAGAATATATATGTATATTTCTGTCCCTATATCCGTATGTCCTTATGTCCCTTTGTATACCTACTTAAATCTTTAAAACTACGCAACGGATTTTAATGCGGTTTTTATTAGATAGAATGATTGAAGAGGAAGGTTTATATGTACCTATATACCTAACATCTGGCTACAACCAACTGGTGCGGAGCAAAAGTGAAAAATGTTGCAATGCAAAAAAGGGGTGACGCAGACGAAGTTGCGCGGGTCAGCTAGTTATCTATATAATATATCAAATAACTTAACACTGGCAAATATTCTAAGAGTGAACCATTTTGAAGAAAAGAAATAACAACTTTCACAATCACAAGCGAAAATTCTAACGGTACCTAGAGGCCACGACAGTTTGGTAATATAGGTCAAATGGGAGTGGGGATTACCATGACCCCACCCCAAGGGTTAGAAATGTCATAGTGTTTATAATAACATCGTACGATTTACATTTGGCCCAGTTTCCAATGTTAAACTTTTTAAAGTTAGTTTGTGTATGTGTGAACTGAGGGCCCATTTTTTTTTTGCGGATTTTTGCAGTTTAACTAACAATAGTCCTTAGTAAAAGTTGTGGAAATATTTGTGAAATTATACATATATATGTCGCCTTTATTCCTCGGAGGGTAAGGCAAAGATGAATTTTCCGCATATTACACCGCTCATTGTATTCAATCCTACGTAATAGGGGGAGAGCGTATTGCCGTGTTCCGGGCACTATTGTTAACTTGAGCCATGCATCTGAGACTATATATCTGTCTGTAGTTAAACAGCCTGCAATAATGATAATACTTATTCATTCATATTCATTTATTTCTCGAGCAATGTTACATTGTATTGAAAATCTTAATCTAAAACAACAAAGCTAATAACAATATAACATTTATTTAATTTATTTATTTATTTAGCACACACGGACAGACACTACCTTTACAGGGGACCCCTAATACGGTAGTGCCGTAACCCAAACTTAACACAATATTAATCTTAACCTAAATACAATTTAATAATACTCCGATAATTGACAATACGCGGCCTTTGTGAATTCACTCAGATTACAAGTATATAAATCGACTAACATCATCCAAACAATATGTAAATATATATACAAAGAGACTGACAAAGATTAAATAAATGAAATAATTAATGTATCAAAATTGCACGTTCAAAGAAAAATTCCCAAAAGATGTTAAGATTACAATAAATTTTAATACATAAGTAATAAGATGCATTGCTGAATTGCAGTTGGAAGAATCATGATTCTATCACCATAAGGAATTCGAAAATAATGAGAAAAATAAACCAATATATTACCGCTACTCTTCTTGCTAAATAAACAGTTTAGTTAAAATAAAATTTAATGCATTCCTGCAACAGCATACTGTCCCAAAATAGATTTCTTCGCAAGATAAAATAAATGCAAATTAATTGGGCTAGTAATACAAAGTGGTCCAAGTTAGTCCAGTACTAAACATGTCTTCTATATTTAGTACCTATTGTGTATTGAAGGCTAATTGTTAGGAAAACCAAGTCTATTATTAGATTTTCCTGTTCAGTAAAATATACGGGTTTATGCAAAGGTGTTTGAAGGTTACACAATACATTAGGTTCTATGCGATTGAGCAATTGCATCACCCCACAGGCTATTTTCAGATCTTCACTCCTGAATAAACAGGCTGTAAAGCTTTTATTGCTTCATATTTTTTTATTGTGTCATCATCATTCACTGAACCTTTTCCCAACTCAGTTGGGGTCGGCTTTGCAGTCTAACTGTGATGCGGCTGAACTTCGATATTTGCCGTGAAGCTACTGCCATCTGACCTCCACAACCAATTGTCCAATGACCAATGTTGGACTTTTGAGGACTCCAACTACCCGTAACGACTGCCATAGATGTTCGTATGGCAACCGGGACCGACGGCTTGACGTGCTCTCCGAGGTAAGACCAGACCAGTGCATGCAGCCATATTCATGCATACAACTTTTTGCACTGAGCGGGGATCGAACCCGCGCCCCGTGCATGGCAGTCGCGTGCACTACCGCCACGCCACGGAGGTGTATATAGGTATAAAGATAGGCTTTAGGATACTTTCGTCATTATCCTCGTTGCGATTTTTCCTTTGCGTTTAGAGTTTACCTTGTTAGGTTATTGTTTTAATTAGTTTTTCGGCTTCTCCGACTGCCGTTGACCTTCCAAACCTTAACTTATGCCAGAGCGTCGCCTGTTTCTTCGCAGGTGCGTCGATTAGCAGGTTAGGTTGACGTGGCTTCGAAGGTGTTGATTTTTTGTTCGAACCCTGTACACCCTGGATTTTAGACTGTGTCTTCAATGGCAAAGGTGGCTTTAAAACTAAAATAGACAATTCGTTTTTGACAACGACGAAGAACTTACTTGTCTTCTCTTATCAATAATCATCGAGCTTATTCATTCAGGCGATCTGTTCTACTTCAAAGAAGGTGATCAGTTGTCCCAGGGAGGCGTCGGTATTGTAGGTATATAAATATTTGCACTGAGTGGGAATCGAATCCGCATCTCCTGCGTAGCGGTTTCCACTATCGCCCACACACATTACTTCCCTTAATGTTTTCTTTCATTAGGTAAATCGTCTTTGCCCCCTTTCGGCTGGGTAAATAAAACATCAATTCGATCGAGTATTTCAATTAACCTAATTCACTGTTATTTCACTGCTACAGTTTTTATTCCTAATTCAATGAATAAGTAGGTCATGATCCTTTAGTAGGCCTAGGTATGAAAAAGTGTCGCTTATTACTGAGCGATCAATCAACAACATGTAAATCACCGAATAGGGAGTGGGTTTGCGCCCGCGCTAAATTTCTAATATAGAATCTCAAGGCCTGTGCATACAAATCGAACGGCCTAGATAAGCCATTGTTTATGCGATATCTGGGTAAGCATCCCTGCCAACCGTGTATAGGTATAGGCATGCATTTTGTACCAGAAATATGCTCAAAAATGCTTTAGTATGAGATTTATTTTTCTTTTGAGGATAGTATGAAGTGTGACGGTGGTCGACAAGCTCAAATCTACCAATCATAGGTTATATCAAATTAATCCACGCTCGCCTGGCCAATTAGATAATCTGTGAACTGGCATCGTTTCTTTCGCGCCTTTGGTCCAAGATTCGTGCAGATAGGTTGTGATGCAGTTAATTGGTCTCGTAATTATTACCCTACATCGATCGAACATAAATGGGCCACCATCTCGGCATATACGCTTCGCACACCATGGTATACGAAGCGCTGGTTTTCAGAAAGGTGTATAGTAAGTACTTGAAACGTACTTGTATAGGTAACGTTTCATTCATTGCTGTTACCTTTATCACGCGTCGCGATTACTTATCAATTTAAAACGAGTTGAAGTAGATACACGTGATTGATTATACCATTCCGTATGAATAATATCAATTACATATCATTTCTATAATTATTTAAAAAATTACACCTTGATTTTATGACATGAGGAGCAGACATTTTGATTAATGTATTAGTCAGTATTAGTATATTATTGACTCCAGGGGCTAGATGGGAACACCATGGTTCCATCATGGGTCCATTGGATCTGTAAGAGGTGTCCCCGGGTCTGCCGAGATGCGAGAGATATGTCTTGTATAATCTCACCTCCAGCAATCAAAGATCCATAGACGGCGTGCGTTTTACTCGGTTAGAGTCCGACATAACGTCTCTCACCTGTTTCGGTGGGATTGATATCCGTGGGGATTTCGGGCACGGATAAAATAAGTATATTAATTATATTATCGACTGATTAGGTGACATCTATCAGGAATGTGTGGAAAATAATGATATATTGGTATAACTCCAAATTAAACATGTCGACTACAAATCTATACTTATACATAACTTAAAATTAATCCCGAAATATTTTACTAAGCGCAAAACTCGAAGACGGCTGGACCAATTCCAGTAATTATTTTTTTATTTGTTCCTTGAACTCTACGGAAGATTTTTATGGAGCAGCGCGAATGGGATTAAAAGTACACGCTGAATGAACTGTAGACTTAACTTCACTAGATAGGAAAATTAATTGTATGTTTGTTATTTCATCAGGCTATAACGGCTCAACGCAATTCTCAATACTTTTACTCAAAAAAACCTCAAGTAAGAATTCGCTATTTGCAATATACACTTAGTCAACAAAAGCAAAGCAATCAAATATTCAACTAGTGGTAAGCGAAATTAATGTACTACTAATACGACCTATTGGTTCTAGTCAGTTGGGTAGCGAGTCCATCACGTCACTTGCCTGTTGCTTAGACACGCTAATGTGCATGTCCACAGCATTTATATCCGGCGATTTAGGTAAACACGACCTTGTAAACATGTAGCAGAGGGCTTTTTTTTCATTACTTTTCTTATGATGTAGGTACTTGTAATCTTTGGACTTTCTTAGAACATCCTGAATCATTTAATAAGTGCAATTCTCAAAAGACACCCAAAGAACGGGTAATGCGCTTATAGCGTACCTTAACCTGCGATAAATACACACATAACTTCGAAAAACATCGAAAAGTCACTGGTGTGTGCCATGGTAAAACCTGGGATCAAACCCGAGACCTCGTCTCAGCAGTCCATTACCCATACCACTAGGCTACCGCGGTCTTTTTTAATTTTTGTAATAATTTTCTTTCTATGAATTCATATCCAGAATTAACACCTACTAAAAATTTCGATAGATGCCGTTCGTGAACTAAAATTGATGCTATTCAATTGGACTACCTACAACATTTAATGGAAAATGAAATATGACTCGTCACATCAAATACAAACACGGTTCAAATTCAATTTCACGTTAAAAATATGTTACGAGTAGTTACAAAAAGGTATGAAACATATTTTAGATTCTACCTAGTGCATTGATGTCATACTTCTCTGTTTCAATTAATCTCCTTGACATTTTTAGTTCATTCGAACGTAATTGATTGATATACCCACAGAACAATGAAGTATTAATTAAGTATTTATGCCGTGGATATACCAACCTGAATGTTCATTATCATTCTCTGAACCTTTGCCCAACTCAGTTGGGGTCGGCTTTCCAGTCCAACTGTGATGCGGCTGAAATTCGATATTTTCCGTGAAGCGACTGCCATATGACCTTCACAACCAATGGTCCAATAACCAATGGCGATATCGAAGTTCCAAGTTAGACTGGTTGGACTTTTGAGGGTTCCAACTACCCGTAACGACTGCCATAGATGTTTGTATGGCAACCGGGACCGAGACGGCTTAACGTGCTCTCCGAGGCACGACCAGACCAGTGCAAACAGCCATATTCATGCATACAACTTTTTGCACTGAGCGGGGATCGAACCCGCGTCCCGTGCGTAGTAGTCGCGTGCACTACCGCCACGCCACGGAGGTTGTTCATCATCATCCGTGCGTTAATCCTCATCGCTTCTGAAGCTGTCACCTCTGAGGCTAACGTCTGCATTTTTTCTAGTCTAACTGCGTTGCGGCAGAACTTCGATACTCTCCGTGAAGCGATGCTAGCCTAGATATTTCTATTTTTCATTCTATCTGATAGATAGATTTGATTAGATACTTTCATCTGAGAGGCTCCTTCCTGTCTTATAGTATAGATTTCTTTTATTTTATGTATCTCTGTTGTTTTGTGTTTCATTCTTTTTGAAATAAATAGAATAGATAACACACAAAATTATTGCAGGTCATGCTTATCTGTCACTCGTCACTGTCATCACTATATGATAATAATTGTTTTTTTAGTACGCTAACTATCTAATGTACTTCACATAAAAAAAATTAATGACCAAAATGGGAATTAAAACTGGAACCTGTGAAATAAGATCTTATAAACCATATTTATCAGCTTTGACAGAAATAGATATTGCAGTGACCTCAATGTTTCTACACTAAAATTCACAAGTGACTGCCAATGACCTTTTAAATTCAGAAAGTTTGTTGGTCTGTTATCTGTCTATGGTTGAAATACTCTAGTACTGAATAGGTACATACTCTATGATCCTTCTATAACATCTTTATAGATTGCCTAACATATAATAACTTGATTAGAAATTATCTACTGTAATCATTTTATCATTTCAATACGTTAATATTATCACTGTAAAGATAGTCCACAAGACAGATTGTGCCTGCCTATAATGAAGTAAAAAGTATTTTATAACAAAATATACCTGTTACTCACTTAAAAAATAACGGTATTATGTATTAATATTCAGCAGTAAAATATGCCAACACCTGGTCTCGCTAAGAACCAGCTTTCGTTTCTATATCGTAGTTACATCTATCTTTATGATAATGACGAAGGGAAAAGGAAGTACATAAGCCGATTAATAAAGGAATCAACACGAATCGTGATCGTTTCGTTCCCGTCGCGGCTAAATATCAATGCTAATTACCTTTTTCTTTTACTTGCCTTATTCAGTGTGTCGACATTCAAATCACTACACAGTGGCGATGCAGGTCATGTGCATTCAACCTTATGGTCAAATGATTAGAGGTCAGTTCTGCGTGCCTACGCTGACGTCATAAGGTGGCGGTCTTCAGCCATATTCGTCGAGGATTCAGTGAACTGTGCCGTTAGAACTGTTATGCATAGATAATTTGTTAATGGTTGATATTGTTTTAAATTTATATATAAACCAACGGTTTCGTGGATAATTTGTTTATGGTTGATATTGTTTTTTTTAATTTATAGATTAGACAAAGTAGATGGCTGAAATCAGAATGCAAAGGTGCAGGTTTTTATTGCACATCATAGACAATTTAGGTTATAGATTTAACAATATTGAAGGGACATGGTCTCCATCCTTCAGTTCACGGGATTGTTTGTTTGACTATAATTATGTCCTAATGCTTAAGCTGAACAGAATTTGATGGCCCAGTAGGGAAGGCTACTAGCTATTGTGCTATTTTAAAATCACGTTATGACCATTAGGAACAGAGCAGTAATAAAAAAAAAATAAAGAAAAACTAAAAACCCGTCTGCGTAAAAACTAATTTCAAAAATTACGTGAAAAAAAAGAAAAAAAAAAACAAGCCCAGTAGTTTAGAATTCTGTTAAGTAATACTAAATTACTACACAATTGAAATAGTTTTATAATGGATACAGACAAATCATAAATTGTAATGCAGAACAGAACGACTCCCAGTCGGGGCCCCTTGGGAAGATTTGATTGGTAAAATTTGAATGGGCCCCGACTGTGAGTCGTTCTGTACTGCATTACAATTTATGATTTGTTTTATGTGTCTGTCTAGGTGGGCCCTAAGAACATGGTCCACCTGACGGGAAGCGGTTACCATAGCCTAAAGACCTGTAACACGAGTGGCATTAACACTCGTGCTGCCGACGACGACGCCGCTGTAAGAAATTTTTGATGCTCTTCTAGAAGAACTCCATATTGTAGTAGCTTGGTAGTTTTTACAGCACTTATAACTTCAAAATATGAAGTCTGATTCTAAACCTAAACGTGAAATGTGGATGTCAGTGACCGACCTTGATATTGTACCAAATAAATGGGCAACATTAACATGTCGTCGCTGTATAAATTGACTGCAAATGTTGTAGAGCGTTTAAACTTCAAGTTTAAACAAGCTATTAGCGCTTATTATTAGGTAATATGTTTTTTTGTAAATATACCTACATACATACATGCATACATATGCTCACGCCCGTAATTCCCGAAGGGGTAGGCAGAGGTGTATTAAATATCCACATTTCGCCAAACTATGATTTTCGGGCCCACGTAATAGGGGGCGAGCAATCGGGCACTTTGAAAAAGAAATGAATATTCTGAAAACAAATTTTTAACTGAAAGGTGCACCCTTGGGGGTCGCCTTGGTGTGCGAACTTCTATACTACACTATAGGTTACTGTGTGTTCGGTCTCTTAGTATTTAATAAAAAAAAACTAAGTACTCAACCTGACTTAATTACGTGACTTAACAGTACGAAATAATAATTCGAAATTTAAATGTCACATTCGTTCGTGAATGACATTGAGCTTGACCTTGCTAGTAGGTACATTCATCAATCATACATTCAGTAATTCACCATGTTTTACGTTCAGACTGGTTCAGACGGATTTTTTTTATTTATCTGTGTCAGATATATGTCAGTTATCAGACATGCAATTTTGTAACATTCCTTAACACCAGTGTGAACCCATTCTTGAACACATGCAATTATGGCTACAATGAGATAGTAGCCAACATATCCCTCGCACTCCGTCTGACCCGGGGCCTTCTCTTTCGAGATGACAACCTTCTGGTGTAAGGAACACGGTATCACCGTCTAGCACCCGTATATGGGGAAGCGTATTTTGCACCGCCCGCCGCGCCGTGGCGTCGCGGCTGCTTCTGCTAGGGTGAAACACCACTAGCAATACCGGTTGCTGACATCGCTGGCAATTAATTTTAAAAAACAACCTGATCTGACGTTTAGTTTAGACTCTAGACACAATTCCGGTTTATAACTTTTGAAGGCGGAGCAATAACTTCCGCGTAGGTATGCATCTAAATATATATTAATCAATGTTGTTCTATTTCTAAATTATTATTTTTTAAAGCACTTGAAAGAACACAGTAACTACTGGTCAGCGCGTGCGTCGGTATTTCAAGGTCAAAAATACAGCATGCTCTACTTTTGAATATACACGTATATCGTAAACTTTCCTCGACCTTTGAATGATAAAGCCAATATAATTACGTTCCGGTAATAAATTGTTTATTTGGACGAGACCGTGAAGTATTGAAACGGTTATATGGTACGAGTAGCTATCATGTATTGCGCATTGTGTATAACCTGGTCCATATTTGTAACACGAACCACGAACGGAACTGCGATCATGCATTGGTATAGGACATGCCGAGTGTGGACGGATAAGATCGTGGCCAGATTAGCATAAATTAGAGTTCTGCTGAGACCACCGAGTCGATCATTGGTTTCATTTAAGGTCTTCTAAAATTCGGCCACATTATCGGACTGACACGCGTTCCTGATATCTACTGTCACGGTAAAATGTTACGTATGTGCACCCGGCATAAGATATGGTCATGGGGAGTTATTATTGTCAGAGGGATGGTGTAGACTGTACATAGTCGGTTTTCTCTAGATAATGATACAAATGAATTATATACGTGTATTGACCTAATTCACAAAGTAGTTTCCTTATATACAACATGTATCATGAAGAGGTTTCTATCTCTGGAGCCCTGTTGATCGATTCTATCAGGGTACTTACTATTATTTATATTTTTAAATTGTTCCATGTGCTCTGTAAACACACAGATAATATCGTCACGTAATCACACTCTTAAATACTCTACAATATGGAGCATGAACTAACAAAACCACCTATTGCATCTGTGGTGAAGAAGCAGGGGACTGAGGAGTAAATGTATGGAGGAAAACATCTCCAGAAACGGCATATTACAAAATACATTTAAATATTAGTTTTACAATCCCTTGATGTTTTTTTTTTCCTTTTTCCAGCGTTCCTACTATGCAGTCGACCGCTCATCGTGGTGAACATGCTGTGTAAGGAGACCCTGGATGCCGAAGACTGTTCCGTTCTGAGAAGTATAGCAGACCTAGCAGAGAGAAGCCAGATTGAATTCGTATTTATTGGGGAGTTTAGGCATAGGAGCAATGTGCAATGTGAGTAATTTTAAAAAAAAATATTTATCGTTAAACGGGGTTAATAGGGATAAATGGTCAGCTAAATTCTGTTGTTATTTTCTTTCAAGCGAAACTTTGGACTAGTTCATTGTAATAACAGACTTGTAAAATATCTGATAACAGGCTTATTTGGAATCTAGGGAAAGAAATTATTTAAAATATTCCATTGACCATTTTATCCCTATTCACCACTGCACCCATATTCACCCCGGTTTACTGTACTGGTTGTAAGGCCAATTACAGAAGTTTTTTTTTTATAAATTATCCTTAGAGTAACAAAATGTGCGATTGTCATACGTATCTTTACACAAAACCTAGGCGTGAGAAAGTGACATAAAATACGAACCGTGAAACGTTTTTTATAAACCATTATCAACTTTGACAGAAATAGACATTGCCGTGACGTCAATGTTTCTACACTCAAAGTCACAAGTCATTGCCACTGACATTTAAAAATCTGTAATGCGGTAATGAAAAATCTGTGGTTCTATTTATTCGTTTTTCACGAATTTACTCATCACAGTGTTGTAAACTTGTGTCTTTATGACATCTGAGACCTTCACATGGAAACCCGGGGTCCGCTTTCCGACTTTTCCTACACCACTTTCGCACAGTATTGAGAATTTTGACTACCACGAGTAAATGATATTTAATCAATAATTAGTAAAGTTTAATTCACCTTCATCGCGGTTCCTATTAGTAACAAATTCAATCCATGTTCACAACCAGTTCTAACGTTAAACAAAAAGAAACTGATTTTACTTAACAGTTCAGGACCAATTACAGTATTGTCTCATTTGATTGAACACAAATTGGACATCTTATTTGGACTTATTTCAGGCCAAAGTCCATGTTTTATTTGCTATATTGACATGGTCACAGCCACAGCCGGTCATTGAGCGCATTTGAATAAATATCTAATTCTCGAGTTGGGGTGATGTGATGTTATTCAATAGACCCCAAGTGATCGTTTCATAAGCTATGTATTTTGAATAGGTAATTTATTTTGTTTTGAAAACGTTTTTGGCATATTGCTACACTTTATTTACAGTAGTGTGATATTGAATCAGAAATTGTGTATAGTGGAAACTGGGGACACTTGATCCCTATGGGAAACAAAGGCGTGCACACACACATATAGCTAATTCGCTCAGTAATTCAAAAAATATTAATTTTGAATTCCTAAGCGTATGACACTATTTTTTAATGTGGTAACACTAAGTTAACATTGTTGCCAATTGACAGAAAAAACACTTGTCAATAATTCATTCCTTTTGCAAATGGCGCCAAAATGTTGTTTACGAGCACATGAAACCAATAATAGTAAGATTTTGATTGACATTACCTTAGTGAGGGGTATTATAAATTGTCAGCTACTGTGACGTGGCGGTAGTGAACGTGACTGCTACGTAGGAGGCGCGAGTTCGATCCCCGCTCAGTCCAAATATTTGTATGTATGAATATGACTGGCATTGGTCTGGTTATGAATGGAAGAGCGCGTTATGCCGTCAGTCCCGATTGTCATATGAACATCTATGGTTGTCGTTAAGGTTGTTGAAGCCCTAAATAGCCCAACAACTAGTCTAACTACAGTACTTTGATGTTGCCTATAGGTACCCGTAGATTGTAGAAGTCAGATGGTAGTCACTTCACAGAAAATATCGTAGTTCACCCGCGACGCAGTTAGACTTTTTTTATATTACGCGGCCTGCTACTGCTTGAGTGACAGGCAGCCACCCGTCACCCCCAGGCCCGACGCAGTTACACTGGAAAAAGGGGACACCGAACTCTGAGATGACAACTTCGAATGCGATCGGGATTAACTCAAGAATGGCGATGTTGGGGGGTATTAATAAACTATATATCTGAATTAACTACATTGCCTATAAAGCGTGATCAGGCAATACTTTTGTTGTGAACTCGGCCTAATTTAGCCCTTGTATTTCAATTATTAATTCTGTACTACAATTACCGCATGACGTAGAAAAAGAAAACAATCGTCCCCGAGGTCATGCGATGTTTTCATAGCAATCAGAATCAAATATTAATATGGACGGACAAGGCCTACATAGAATAAAGCATGAGTTAGAGGTGACAAAAGAAGCAATTTGGACTAATGACGTCACTAATGGGCGCCACAAATCTCATTATAATTCACATAACAATTTTAATCTTATTTTTATAGTATTTTTTTTGTCTTGAGACCAAGTTTTTCGTTACCAGAACGCGCGGAGATTAGTATTGTAGTATTATTCGACTATAAATTATGAAATGCCGTATATAGTTAAGTGCAATTTGACAGATGGCCTAAGCCATAAAAGTTAACTTGGCACGATTTGAACGAAACACGTATGATCATTCACTGAGCCTATTCCCAATTCAGTTGGGGTCGGCTTTCCAGTGTAAATAAAATGCGGCTGAACTATTTTCCGTGGAGTGGCAGCCATCGGACATCCACAACCAAATTGGCGATATCGAAGTTCGGTAGTTACCCTAGTCGGTCCCTTAAGGGCTCCAACTACCCGCAACGACTGCACTAGATGTTAGTATGGCAACCGGGGCTGACGGCTTAACGTGCTCTCCAAGGCACGATCAGACCAGTACTAATAACCATTTTCATGCATACAGATATTTGTACTGTATAGTGGATAGTGATAGGCCTAGCCGATAGTGGAGCTCAGGTGTCTGAAAATGAATCTTTCTACAACCTGCTACCCTAGACTCTAGCTTAATCAACTTGCCGTTAAATCTAACCTTTCGGTCCGTTAGGTTGAATTTTCAAAATACTATTCCTTTAAGCTGCTTTCAATCTATGTAGTGAAACCAATCCTACAACGTTCACTTTAACGATATATCCACTTAAACCATTGCATTCAAACCTCCCAAAGATTTACCAGCATGAGTCAGTAATTCAATACAATAAAAATCAAATATCATAATCAATATTCAATACAGTGCAGATAATATAACAGATAAACCACCGTACTACTTATCTATGCCTCCATCTTGTCCTTACCGACAGCTATACATTGTAGCTACCATAGATAAACGCAAGAAGGATGTAGATATAGCAGCAGTGACAGTTATCGTTCATTGCAAATTGTTTCTGATATTACGAAGGTCGCAGTCGCTTGGAGATGGAAGCAGTGTTTTGACTGATATCATGGAGGACTATCTTATTAACAGATTGAGAATAGATTTCGCTCCCCTCCCCCCCTTTTAAAGCGAAACTCCCGTCGGATATCCCTTCTGCCGCCTGGTGGTTATGTCAGACCAGAACTGACTGAAATCGCGAGCCGTCTTGAGTGTTTAGATTTAGGTTTCAGATTGCCTAATCCCTCGTTTTCTCCAAAAAAGTTTTCAAACAAATTTCATTAACGTATAACTTACGTTAATGAAATTTGTTTGAAAACTAAACAGAACACAGTTACTATTTTATACATGTTTTATTGAGGCTGTCTCATACATTCTTTTGTTTACGCTGTGTTGCCAACAAGTCTAGAACACATTTGTTTTTACACTGAAGTCTGACATGCCAAATACATGTTTTAAACCTTAGTGAAAACAAGGTCAACACAACATATCCTGCGCACCTCGTTTCAGGACCTTTCGACTTCAAGGTGACCCACTCCTATCAAAAAAGGGCGAAAAAAAGTGTATTCGGATGCTGGTGGGATTAGCGATCCAAAATGCAATCAGAGCATAGAAAGTGACTTTTGATTTATTTTTGTTTCAGCATTCAAGACATGTCAGTCGATCCTGAACGAGGAGATAATTACTACAGTAGACGTCACAGCTACAGGCCAAAGCAGTATCCTCTGTCCCGGAATGTTAGATAGTACCAAATTCAACGGCCACTCCGGTGCCATTAAAACAGGGTTGAGCCATCTAGCCATACCCCGAGGGTGGTCTTGGGGAGGCCCTGCTTCTCCATTCTGCCCAATATGGGCTGAACTCAAAGTTCCAGATTGACGAAAACAATCCAAACTGTATGGTAATAAACAAAATCTATCTAATTTTCTTTACGCGGCCGTTATTCTCCTATTACAATGTCTTCTTGTCTTTTTATTGCAATTTTATTCAAATTAAGAGACGGCCATTTTGAAAGAAACGTCAAATTTCACGCACATTAATTATTTATTCGTTCACTTATTAATCGTTTATATATTGTAAGTAATCAGTGAAATTATCCTATTACTTTGAGTTGTCACATTTTAATCGGTATTAAGGATAATTTTAGTAAATTTTGTGTATTCAAGCAGTATTGTGAACCAAAATTTGCGGTATTACTTTGTTTATTTATTCATTAAAACTTCCTACAGGTGCAAAGTCGTCAAACATAGATCGTATAAATATTACAAATTATGTGCAAGATCATGTTTGTTTTTAATATACCTGACAGTTGTATTTTCTCTTAATGAAGGTACTTAGGTAATTTATGAAAATAGGGAATGTTGATTATTTTATTATTTGACAAATATATTGTTTATTTTTTAACATTGATTGCGTACTTATATGGTTATTTCGGGTCACAATGAAATATATATAGTCTATAATACCAATGAATCGATTACGCTATGTAAAGTGTTTAATTATGTTTAGTTATTTTCTCCAGGGCTTGAAACCGGTTTAGAAAATACCGGTTAATAAAGGTTAAACCCGATTTTCAGTAAAGGTTTCAATCGGAGCGAAACCAGAATGGGAACCATACTAAAACCTTAATAAACCGGTTTAATCCAGAGTGACTCGCGCCCGCGTCGGCATCGCTTGAAGTTTGTTTTGTTTGAACTGCATGCATTTATTTAAACGATTGCGAACTTCGAGTAGGCAAAGTTATTGGTAATTTCGCAGCTTTGCATCTACTTATTTTACGATTTTCAAGTGAAGCATGGGTCGTAAGAGAATGGTGGGGAGGGCGCGGGGTGACCCGCCGAGCAGGGAGACCCGTAGAAACTGTGGCGCCGCGGGCCGCTCGCGGCATAGTACAGGGGCCCGACTGGGGTTCGTCGTGCCAGTTGGTGACCGGACGTGGGAACCCGGTGACCATATTTGGGGGAGGGGGGTGCTTCGGTTCGGCGCGTCGGGTCTCGCCATGCCTCACAACCATAAATAAAACCAATCTCTCGCGCTTTATCACGCGGTGCTTTTCGACGACAATCACCTTTTTTTCACAACTTCTCTTACCCTCTACCATGGCAGTACATATCAGAGATTATGGCAACACAGCGGCTCTTCATTCTCTCACTAGCTCGCTTTTTGAGGTGGAATCCACTAACATCTGTAGGCTCCATTATGCAAACCTCATCGCCGTCCACCAACAACTAGAGACGGCGAAACCAGCCATGCTCTTCTGCTATACCCCGGCTATGTTCCTAAGGAAAATTTCCGTGCCAAAGCCGGGGTGTGCGTGTTTGTTGTCGCTGTTTGCGCTGCCTTGAGGACCCATCTTTTTCTGTCATGTGGGTACACATAGACCATAGCTGTACGAGACAAATCTCTGTGTGCCTTTATCGTTCCTATACCGGAGATGCCGAGATAACTTCACTCTTTAAATATTTGAGTCAGGCGGCAGGTAAGGCGAAGGTGCGGTTTCCGAACGCTGAATTGGTATTTTTGGTGGACTTTAACGTGCACCACGAGATCTGGTTGGCTCCACCAAAACAGACCATGCGGGAAGAGCTGCCCACGCGTTTGCTCTGGCTCGCAGCCTGACTCAAATGGTACACGAGGTCACTAGAATACCAAGAGGGTCGGGCCTAGTACCTTCAGCTGACGAGCCACCCAGACTAGTACAATATTTCGGTGCGAGCCGCCTTAGGCAACTCCGACCATTGTCTGGTCTGTTCCAAGGTACCTATCCTAGCGCCCCCACGACCATCAGGGAAATCGGCGTCTCTGGCACTACTGGTCAGCAGATTGGAATGGACTGCGTGACTATTTTGCGTCCATCCCTTGGGTTGAGCGCTGCTTTGAAGGTAAAGACCCAGAGCGGATGGCCAGCTCATAGCACAGGTAACCGACTTCCCTAAATTTTAAGTACAGTGCCAACTGCGTGGAAATAGACGAATGTACATCCGATTCCCAAGAAGGGAGATCGCTCAGACCCAGCCAACTATCGACCCATAGCCGTCACCTCATGCGTCACCACAAAGCTCATGCGTCACCTAGAGGATCACTCCCTAATTAATGACCGGCAATAAGGTTTCAGGCCGAAACGGCCAACGGGTGATCTTCTGGCGTATATAAACCATCTTTGGGGTGAGGCTATGGATAAGCATGGTGAGTCACTGGCTATTAGCCTGGACATCGCCAAAGCTTTCGATTGAGTCTGGCACAAATCGCTTCTGTGCAAACTACTAGCCTTCGGTTTGCCTCCAAGATTGTGCAATTGCACCATTGGGTTGCTAGCTTCCTGCATGGGCGTAGTATTCGCGTTCTTTGTGATGGACGAGCTTCGGAGTTACTGCAGGTAAATGCTGGCGTGCCGCAGGGGTCCGTCTTATCACCCACTCTCTTTCTTCTGCATATCAATGACATGCTGTCCACCGGCAGCGTCCATTGCTACGTAGACGATAGTGCTGTACACGAGAGTTACCACGGACATCCTGTGACCAAGCAGTCTGATATAGCCAAAAAAGGCAGCTTCTCGTCACTGGGCTTGACTGGATCCTCAATCACATTTCCCAATGGGGATCTGAGAACCTGGTCGAGTTCAATGCCAAGAAGACGCAGGTATGTGCGTATACAGGAAAGACATCTCCTTTCCTTCCTCATCCCACTCTTCAGAGCACGCCACTGCCATTACAGGATAACCTCAATATACTCGGAATGGATGTTCGCTGCAAACTGAACAACAAGAACTATTTCGAGAGCATCATCAAAATAGCTTCTCGTAAATTCGGAGTCCTGAACAGAGTGAGACGTTTTTTCACGTCGGAGCAACGGTGTCTTCTTTACAAGACACAAATTCGCTCCTGCGTGGAATACCTACTGCTCGCATCTCTGGAATGGCTCCGCAAAGTACTTATTAGATGCTTTCGACAAGTTGCAGCGACGCGCGCATTGCTCACGGCGATGGTACGATGCGCAAACGCTTGGGCTGCCGGCGCCTCCTTCTGCGAGCAGGTGCAATGCTCGAATGCTCGA
This sequence comes from Pelosia muscerda, assembly GCA_963691645.1. Lineage (NCBI taxonomy): Eukaryota > Metazoa > Arthropoda > Insecta > Lepidoptera > Erebidae > Pelosia > Pelosia muscerda. Next base: position 3,117,680 of record OY829100.1, read on the forward strand.
GAAGGAGACGGCGGCACAACCCGCGATGAGCGGAGGCGACTCGGACGTCGGAGGTCGCAGAATGACCTCCGTCCTCCATGAGCGCGGGCCTGGGGGTGACGGGTGGAGCTGCCTGTCACTCTAGCAGAAGCGCGCAAAGTACGCCTCCCCATACCCGGGGCTAGTTGGGGACACCGTGGTCCCTACACCCGGCGGGGGTCATCTCGAAGAGCCCCGGGTCTGCCGGGGTGCGAGGGATATGTTGGCTACTACCTCACCTCCGGCAACTGAAGACCCAAAGACGGCGTGCGTTTTAGTCGGTTCGAGTCCGACATAACCTACCCAACCGGCTCCGGGGGGGGAGGGGGTATCCGTGGGGATTTTTCGCACGATAAAAAAAAAATAAAGGTTGCAGCGACACGCGATCTGCATTATTGGGAGTCTTATTTTTATTTAATAATTACAGAAGTTGTGATTTAGTTATGTTTATTATATTTGATTGATTATTATATTTTTACAATTAAAATGAAAAAAATACTAAAAACATTGTATTCATTTGAAAATGGACTACGCATTAAGTTCACGCGACCGAAGCACGCACGACACTTTAGTGACTCCCTTTAGTACTCCTTTAAAAGTATCTCGAAGCACATTAGCCCTGCGCTTGAAAATTGAAATTTTGTACTAGTAGATTACACATGTAGTCCGCGCGAATTGAATACGAATGGTGACGACGATGTTGTCGGTAAGAGTGAAATCAAAACCTTTATTAACCGGTAAATTGAACCAAACCTATATAATTTCGCTCTTTAAGAAAAGAGGTTTTTTAGCGGTTAAGGTAGAGTCAAACCTAAATGAAACGCTCCCATGTACTTGCACTGAAACCGGTTTGATACATTAACCGGTAAACAAGCCCTGATTTTCTCATCTAATGCGATCCATTATTTATTAAAAAAAATATTTAATAAAATAAATTTATGAGAATCAAAATAATGTGCTTCCAGTGCATCTCAAATACTTAAATAAAGTTTTGCATTTATGTTGAATTCTTTCCATTCAAGTAAATGCGACCATTACACTATAAGATCCTAAATTATATTTATATGCGGTTTGAATTATATTTATCCTTCATATATACAGGGTGTTGGGCAACGTTTCCGAAAACGTAAACACTTTACCGGCGATTTTGAACAAAATAGAGCTACTTTTTTTACAACACTTTTTTGGTAGGTACCAAATTATTTTTTTCACCATTTTTATTAGCATAATTCACGCAATAATACTGTTTTAAGGGTTAAAAAATAATGGTACCTACCGAAAAAAGGATTGCAAATAAAAAAACTAGCATAATTTTGTTAAACTGGTCAGTAAGTAGTAAATATCCCCTATATTCGTTATCGAGAGCGTTCCCCTAACACCCTGTATAGTTTTCCTTTGTGTTAAATAAGGTATAAGTATAATGTACCTGAACCATTTTTCCTTGGTCAAGGTTACCGTATAAAAATGTATTTGGCTGCATTGTGATCTATTTTTAATACTAGATATAGCTATAAAGGTGATTAACGAACGAGACTGGCGCTGGCTTTCCTCTTAGGGTTGGGAGGTTAGACAGTGGTCACTTCCGCAGTAGTCAAATAAAGAGTAAGAGGTCCCTAGGTTCCCAATACAAGTTTTAGGTGCAACCGGGACTCGCTGTGATGATCATGATAGTGGATATAAATTAATCTTATGAAATTATTATATTTAATATCAAAAATGAAATGCCAACGTGAAGTGTGTAGCATCTGATTAAATTGTGATCAATTTTGTATGTAGTAAGTCATAAAAGTAACGAAAATATATCATTAATTTGATAAAATACGCTATAAATAATGCCTGTCCTTCGACATCTTGCGACAAATATTATGCTAAATAGTTACTTGCTTGATAAGTAAAAAAGTATGGCTACAGTACTAAAAAGAACTATATGAAATGTATATAAAATCTATTTAAATATTTTTGTATTAAAAGTGAGTTTGATCTCGTTACAGAAAAAAAAATATTTCTTCCATAAATTTTTTGAACTTCGAATTTAGGTGAAATATTATTATTCCTTATTTTTTTCTTCCTGTCTCCTGTACTATTTGAATAAGACTGTAGGCAGGTGGGTAGTGCCTATTTTTCAACATGGTAATATTATAATATGGTATGTAATTCAACGTTTATGTTATTTTTTGTGTATTTATGGGGTCCACAACCAATGTTATTCTATCAGAGATTCCACGATTATTCTAATGTTATCGATTATGTGATATAAATAATTGTTTGTTTTAGTGGTTTTATCTGCATAGTAACAAATGTTTATTACTCGGTGTAAATTATTGATGAATTTTAAAATAAATTATTTAAATTATGAAGTTTTGTTTTTATTGTTACGAAACTAAACGTAGGTATGTAATTTTGAGAGCTTAACCAACCGATTTTCTGACTTTATTGAAGTACCTATTTCTGCGATTATGCACATAAACGCGAACGCGATATCGCGTACTGCAAGCCGTCCGTGTTTGTCATGGTAAATATTTCATCCGTGCGTCCGTTCGCGTCCGGGAACCCACGCACCGTGGAAATCCAGCGTAACAATAACTCAATGTCATAATACCAATGATATTTTATAAATATATGTTACGTTCACCACGCCCACTAAGATCCATTACAAAAATCCATTGATGGATCTTTTTACACTTTTATGTCCACTTTAATCCTCGATCCTGGAATATTTACAAAATGGATTTTTTAGAACCAACGTGTGTATTAAAATCTATTATAAAAGTAAAGCGGTGACACATGCAATTTTCTTTATCAACTTTAACTTCACTGGCTGAATCATTCAAACAACTATGTATTATTGTCGCTGTCAATAAAATTGTCATAGCTCAATTGCAACAAAACAAAATAATTATTTATTTTCATTTTTCGTCATGGAACCATCCGATTTTCAATCATTACAGCTCTTCATGTCTCAGCACTGATTTCCCTTATCTGAGACCAGGATTATTTTTTGTTTTGTTATAATAATTATGATGACCTCCGTGGCGTAGCGATAGTGAACGCGACTGCTACGCAGGAGGTGCGGGTTCGATTCCCGCTCAGTGCAAATATTTGTGTGCTTGAATATGAATATCTGCATTGGTCTGGGTGTTCCTATGTATAATATGTATGTATTTACAAAAAAAAAATGTATCTATGTATGTTTATCCGCATTCTAGAACCCGTAACACAAGCTAGTTAAACTATGCTTACCATGGGTCTAGGTGACGTGTAGATTGTACTAGAATATTAAATAAAAAAAAAAAAATAAGTATAGAGGTTATAGATACCTACTTAGTTCAAATTTGTTGAATATAAACTTTATTATTTATATTATTTGTTCATTTATTGAAAATGGCTACTGTACATGTGGCTTTATAATAGATTTTAATACACACGTTGGTTCTAAAAAATCCATTTTGTAAATATTCTAGGATCGAGGATTAAAGTGGACATAAAAGTGTAAAAAGATCCATCAATGGATTTTTGTAATGGATCTTAGTGGACATGGTGGTTACGTTCATATTGACTGACTCCACAAATCTGATTCAACTCTATCTATACAAATCTATAAAGTGCTCAACAGTTGACAATTAGTGTTAAAGTAGTGCGAAAGATGGGATAAGCACATGAGATTTTTTACTTTTTTAGGTATATATAATATCATTGCATAATACCACCGTGTTCAATCATGTGTTTTGTGTGTTCATATAATAAGCCCAGATCGATGTGTTTGTTCGATTACATTATAGTTCACTTTCTGACGAGCCAAACGTACGCTCTTTGTGTGTTACGACAGAAAATATCTAAAGCCGTAGGACATATAAAAATGCGTATAGTTGTAGAATGGTTCAAGAAGCCCTTTTCGAGAGTCAACACTGTTGAGACAACCGCGCCCGACCACCCCTGACGTTTTATTTTGTCAAAAATGACATCGGAGCTTTGCAGCAGCGACAACGGTGTCAAATAGAGTTGAAGTCAATAAATAAATAAATTGTATTAACCCGTTTTGTATGAATTTAATTTTTAGCTTAAACATATGTAGGGGTTAATAATATAAATACCCGTTTACCGTAATTATATTACAAATTCTTAAGTTTCGATTTCGAAAACACGAAAATCTATCGCATTCGTAATGTAATGGTATCGAGAGCGTAACTTCGTGATAGGTAGTCCATCTATTGGGAACCTGTGTGTGTGAAGTCCGCCAATCGTAATCCGCTCTCTCGATACCTTTACGTTTCGATTTTGATAACTTTCATGCTTCTGGTACAGGACTCCAGACTTGGCCTAGTCGCGATATATTCAAGTGATAGTAAGTTGAATGAAGACCACGTACCGATAGACGAAGAGACGTAGTATTGCATAGTAGTAGGTACATATAAAACCTCATTGGTCTTCAGCAAATAAAAAAAAGTACAACGGTGACATTTTGCGCTTGCAAATGTCATTTGTGTCATAATTGATATTCGTGTACAGCGGTGATAATTTTATAGGCTATTTTAGTCGTTTTGCTTTTATATTAATTATTCAATTCAAAATGATAAAAAGCGGAGACACTTTCCGATATGAGTCCATGTTATTCAACGAAGGAACCACCGTTAAAGAGGACTACCGTTTTGGTGACGTAAAATCTCCTGGCCCTCCAACTGTTTATAAGCCAAAGAAACGATGCATGAGGATTCGACCTCCTCCCTTGAAAGATATTCATACTCTCACTGATTGGAACACTCGGTGTCAGTATGTGCCTTTTTATCTTTATCATAAGCCCAAAGATACTGTCACCACAAATCCGAGAGATGTCCAGAAGAGCTTTGTAAGTATTATGCCGCGTCTACATTTACATAACATTGTCTGTCACGTATTTCAGCTGCATGATATAGCTTAAATGTAACCATCGATCGACGTGTGACCGTGTCAGCACAACTCTTGTTTGTGTGCTCATGTGCTATAAGTTGTTACGTCCACACTCAACGTTATGTATTGATGCCACGCTGTCCGGTTCGGTCCGGGCGGAGCCGCGGGCATAGGCTAGTTTTTATATCTTTACGAACTTTACTAACAGTTAATCACATAAAATTGAAATTAGTTCGAGCCTCCGGACACAGGCAAAGACAACGCAATAAAGACACGTCCACGGCTAGTGATGACCCCGGCGGTCAGTATGGACGACATCGAGGACCGTAAGGCCAGAGACCTCCTTATCGACGATATGTATACAAGCGACATGACTAAAGGCCTGAAGGAGGCGATCAGACCATACTTCAAGGTCCAAGCGCCATTCCCAGGACTTCCAGCTAATGCTAATCCGGTAAGTTTGCAAATCTACTGTGGATGTAGACGGGGTCTGAAAATTTGTTCCATTTCTGCATCTTACTTGTTTTGTGAAAAAAAATTAAGAAGGCAGCACGCGACATGCTGGATTTCTTTGGATTTCCTTCTTAATTTACACCACTTTCAAAATTCGATACGTATAGGACGATTCAAGTGTAGTAACTAGAAATACCATTTTTAATGACAGTCAGGATTTGATGACACACACCAATGACTTTTCGCATCGCATCGCATCGCAGGTTTATAAGTACCCGGTTAACGGCAACAGGCTCTCCACCTATTACATTGGGACCTAAACATAAACTGGCGAAATGTGGGTGCTAGCATCCTGCTACCCCTTCAGGGATGCAGGCATGAGTTTATGTTTATGTTAATAACTACTTTACGAGCTCTGCAAAGTGCAAAGCATTGAGCTACGTTACTTGTGCGGTCACCTATTTTCCGGTTGTGGAATAATATTGCTATCCATTTAATTCTCACTGTCACGGATCCCTTAGTTACCACGTAGATGTTTTTGAAAAGTCCAACTTTTCAAATTAGAATTATACCTACTTAGTTTAAGTTATAGGTTGATACCATCATAATTCTCAGATAACGCTGCCAAAGATTTTGCCGCCATATGTGTCCCCTGAGTGGCGAATGGAAACGGTTACGTGGGATCAGAAACAACTCAGGTCGTACTGCGACGCTACCAGGGACTTTTGGTTAGCTAGGAAACTGCGCCCGTAAGTATTGGGGAATCAATACCTTTCATTTTTTGTAAATACTTTATCTCAGAATATTAAATCAAATGCTATTTTGACTTACGCATGAAGCGAGCTTCCATCCTACCTACCTTTTTAATTGGACATTATTAAGGAAGGCGCATGACGGAACCAGGAGATAGAACCATAAGAGAATTATAATCTAAAGAGTTAATAATTTATATGTAGGGTACATTTGAAATCTGGTAAACGAGGCTAAGGACGGTCCCCGTGAGATGGACGATCGACATAGTCTCAGTCGCGGATGGCAGTTCGATGCAGACCGCCTCCGACCTATCGGATTGGACGCCGATGGGGTAGTCCTATGTTCAACAGTAAACGTCCTATGGCTAATAATCTGATGATGACATTTGAAATCCCTGCTCATAACTATGCCCCTTTTTTCGTGTTGGCAATCTTCGGACATACTCAAGATACACATTTCTTTTTTACCTATCTATGTAGCTATTCAATATTTAAATATTTTTATTTACATTTTACAATAGGTGTACGTTTTGCGAGCAGACGAAACAAGTTGAAGAACAGAGAAAGATTATGTGCCAGTTAAAACCTGGCAAACCTCTGAAACGTTAACATTTCGTATACCTAATAACAATAATGGACGCTTGGCTACAGTATTTGAAGATGGTAATAGGAGATAGCAGAAGGGCTTGCTAAAGATACCAGCTCTTTGGTTTTTTGTTTTGTGCAAGAATCCAACAAAAAGCTACTGGTTTAAAACGTGTTTTCATTCTTAAATACTCCGGGTTTTTCATACGTTTGTCCAATTCCTGCAATGCATTGTCGTATCATAGAGCGTTGAACTCGTCTACGAATTATGCGTAGGACATAGCCTAAAACTGACGCTTCGATTAGTGAATTTGCACTGCTTATAGGATAGGCTATTCTCTACGTCGAAATCATCGTAGAGCTCAACGCCTTATGCTTAGATGTTTTGTTATGTCTGTTGAAGACTGTGTTAGAAAACAATAACGTTGTGCGCCTAAGTAGTTTCTTCGAATTAATATGTATTGATAAACGTAACAAAACACCGGAGTTCACCGATTTACATATTTATGTTATCAATTATGTATTCTGTTTATTTAGATTTTATTTCCTCTTATAGATAGATAATATAGATTCTATTGAATAAGTTCTTTTATTTTGTGTTGGATATGATGCTGGGAGTTGGTTAATTTTGTTTTCTTTCATAGATAGATAACGTAATTTGTATTGTCTTTTATTGCATTTAGTTTCATCGATATTTCATATTCGGAACAAAAATTATTAAACTTCGCCTTGATAAATATTAATACAGCAGGTAATATGCAAACACTCAAGACATCATACGGTGTTGGGTTGGATGTTGGATGTTGGATGTTGGATGTTGGATGCTGGATGCTGGAGTCCGTTAATTTTAATACCAACATCCATTTATCTTCATATATAGGTATCTGTTGATTTACTTTATATAATTTAACTTTGTAATTTGTATTACATTTGTTCATAATTCAAATTTAGTTTTATTTTTAGGAGAGTAGGTACACCTCAGATTACAGAGTCATGTACCTATTGTATCGTTGTTATTATACAGGTAAACCTTTGCTTTGAAAAAACTTAAATATTGTAATGCGGTATATAACCTGATAATTCAATTATACCTGATCTCGATACACTTGGCTCTATAATCTAACGTGTTTTAACAACTGGAATAATATTTTTAATCTAGTCACCCTAACCCATCGCACATGCGCAGTAGCAGCACGTTCTGTAATGTCATCATTGAAGCTAACAATACTAGTGTTATGAATAAGCTAACAATAATGAGTAAATCAAATATAAGACCAGTTATAAAATATCTTGTCAAAAAGAATATGCTTACGTTCGAGATAATACAAGAATTAGGCACCACTTTGGGACCGAAAGCACCTTCGAAGTCGACTATAAAGAGATGGGTAAAGTTCTTTAAACAGCGGCGAGAAATAAGAAACCAGTATAAAAAACAAGAAGAGCGTTTACAAATGAGGTTAAGCGCTAAAATCTATAAAATGTTCGTAATGATTCTAAATGACAATTCGTTAACATGTCGAGAAATTGCCACATCCCTGCATATGACCGAAAAAAAGGTATCCGCTGTTATAGAATCAATTTTGGAAAGGAAGAGATTTTGTTCAAGATGGGTTCCGTCCGAACTCTCAAAGGAGCAGACAGTAACGCGGGTTCTTTACGCAGAGAAAAATGTGAAGCTTTTCAACAAGGATCCTAAAGATTTTCTGGATAGATTTGTAACTAGTGATCAAACTTGGATACCTTATAGAAGTAGGCCATGCGATGAACACTTCGAAGAGGACGAAACTAGTCAACCAAAGAAACCAATGAATGACAAATTGTTGGTGTCAGTATTCTGGGACTCTAAAGGAATTATTTTAATAGAATATTTTGAAAAGCCGCTTACAGATGAACAATACGTTAATTCACTTAATAAATTATCCGAGCAACTGTGTGAGAAGCGTCCTAATATCGGCAAAAATATAATTTTGCATCAAAGTAACACACAATTTCAAAAATATCCTATCAGAATCGCGAAAGCCGTTGAGCTTGGCTTTGAACTATTCGATCATCCACCTTACTCACCTGATTTGGCACCTTCAGACTACTATTTATTCCCTACACTCAGAGCAAGTTTGAAAGGTTTACCATTAACTTCAAAAGATGAAGTGATTACGTACATTGAAAAATTTGTAAGCGAACTACATACTGAGGCCGCGAAAAAGGCACTTGTCAATTTGAAATTACGATGGAAAAAATGTTTGGAATTAAACGGTGAATATATAGGAACTTATACCAGATGTGATTCAAGTCAGGTACCCAGTGAATCAGAGGAACGTGAAGAGACCGACGATTCCGAAGAATGTGACGATTCCGGGGAATCGGGAGAATCGACAGAATACGAAGGATCCGAAGAATGTGAAGACTAATCCAGTGTTTGCCAAGCGTTTAAAATACGTAATTTTAAAACAAAATTCATTCTGAAACGTCAATATCTCAATTTAGGGGTACTATCCAACAAAGGGTTTATATTGGGGGAGGGAGGATTTGGCCCACCGCTCACCCGCGGTTCAACACTCCAACAATATATATTGGAATGTCAAACCACCCACTTCAAAGTAAGAAAAACAAAATCTTACCAGAGAGTGATGTTTTACCATTGCAGTATTCCGCTAATGCGAAGGACTTACACTTCGACACGTGTTTCGCCTCTACACGAGGCATCTTCAGGAGCGCAGGAGCGAATGAGCTGAGCTGCGAGTGTCTGGCGCTTTTATGTTATTTCGTCGCTACCCCCACCGTTCGATGAAACATCAGATGTTGTGTGTTGCCGGTATGAAAATAATTTTAGTAATGGGGACGAATGAAACTGCGTCTGTTCATTCAGCAGTATATCGGTATTATTTTTTATTATTTCTAAATTTTCTAACACTGTTAATTTAATACTTTTATCGCAACAATGTAGTATTTCGAACGTGTGGCCATCATTTAAACTATGTCCCGTCTCTAATAGATGTTTTGCGAAGTGCGACTTGTCTGGGTGGCCATTTCTAAATGCTGCCAGGTGTTCTTTATACCTAGTCTCGAAAGAACGACCAGTTTGATCTGATGTTTCATCGAACGGTGGGGGTAGCGACGAAATAACATAAAAGCGCCAGACACTCGCAGCTCAGCTCATTCGCTCCTGCGCTCCTGAAGATGCCTCGTGTAGAGGCGAAACACGTGTCGAAGTGTAAGTCCTTCGCATTAGCGGAATACTGCAATGGTAAAACATCACTCTCTGGTAAGATTTTGTTTTTCTTACTTTGAAGTGGGTGGTTTGACATTCCAATATATATTGTTGGACTGTCATACTGAATTTCGAAGCTCAAAATAACGATGAACTGTAGCCCTAAAGAACAGAAACGCGACTCACGGTAGTGCGAAAGTGCGCCACATCGATACCCATAATTTCGAATGTTTTCTACCGCGAAGCACGGTAGTGCGAAAGTATTCCACATCGATTCACACATTGTCGAAAGTATTGTAGCGCGATACACGTCAGTGCTAAATTCTACTAAATGCGAAGGCATGACACATCCTATTTTCTGCTAGCTCGACGGCTACAATTGTGAACTCCAGATAAAATTTTAGTTCATTTAGTGCGTACACTTAGAATATAATGAAAAACTCTTTTTTTAACCCCAGTTAGATACATTTTGTTACATTTAATTATAAATAACCTAATCTAATTCGTAACTTTTACTTGAAATAATTCTGGGAAACAATAAAACTCTACCTGATGCATTACGCTTAGCATTTTTTTTCGCGGTGCAGTTAACGGCAAATAGGTAGTCATTTCGTAATTACACTTTCGGTATGATTGTTTAAAATATAATTATTGCCTATTTATTACTACTCACTTATAAATAAATGGTATACTGTATCCTTTTTTTTATTGTTCCACTTTTGACACTCAAATAAAGACTGACGTTGTTCTGATATTACTTCAAGTTCCAGTAAATCAATATATAACTTAACACACTCACACAAAACATCGATTCGTCAATCATCGATTTACAGCAAACATTTCTGTGTAATGCAAGAAGTAGCATGCCCTTTACTAGACTTTCGCACAGACGTGCATCGCGCTGCAATACATTCGACAATGTGTGAATCGATGTAGAATACTTTCGCACTACCGTGCTTCGCGGTGGAAAACATTCGAAATTATGGGTATCGATGTGGCGCACTTTCGCACTACCGTGAGTCGCGTTTCTGTTCTTTAGGGCTACAGTTCATCGCTATTTTGAGCTTCGAAATTCAGTATGACAGTCATATTGTTGGAGTGTTGAACCGCGGGTGAGCGGTGGGCCAAATCCTCCCTCCCCCAATATAAACCCTTTGTAATGGATTTCCGCCAGGTAACGCCTGCATCTATATCGTACTATCCAACAAAAAATACGATGGAAATTTTTTTTTTCACCTTTTAAATTAACTAGAGATCTAAGTACAAATACGGTGGCGGTTAACGTAATATAGGAATGGAAGCGTAAGGAAATATGGAGATAGGTAGATCTAAATAAGTGTATAAAATATAATAATTATAGTATTATAGTAGTTATAGTAATTTTCAATATACCTATTTCTCAATATCCAGGACACTTCTGTGTATTTTTGTGAATCTTGACGAATTTTAATTTTAATAAAGATGACATATTATAGTAATTCTAATCAATATTTTGCAGTGTTTTAATTTATCCTGGCCTAAAATAATTATTTACGGGTAAGAATTACATATCTAGAATCTGCGCATCTTTCCCGGCAAAATGGAATTTGGGCCACATCATCTTCTCCCATGCGGTGTCGTACAAAACGATGGATAAGGGCTATTTAGCAACAGACAGATAGAACCGGAGATCAAATTGTGATTATATGTGGAATCTGTAAGAATTCGGAGGTGGCAGTGCACAGCCAATGACTACCATTATTATCTAAGGTTATAGTAAAGTTAAAATGTAAGTACATGATTTATATTGATAGCACACTTGTACTTCTCCACTGTATTTATTTTTGTCTCGCCTTGCAGCATTCTAAAAGGTTTACATTGAAAGTTATGAGCATTCTAATCCCCAAATCTGGGGAAAAAGTTTAGGGCTGGTATGTTTAATTTTAGTACTACCCACATATGAAAAATTGTTAACCAGTGTAATGTTTAGGAATTAGAATGCTCATAATTATCAATGTAAACCTTTGAGAACGCCACAAGGCGAAACCGGTTAGGTATAAAAATAAATACAGTGTAGAAGTACAAGTGTGTTATCAATATCAATCACGTATAACAAAAAGTTCCACCAAGTGTCATCAATCAACAGTATAAATAATTTAAAATGTAAGTAAATGCCTAAGTTAATACTTCAAAATATAACGGTTTACCGTTTGTACCTACGTGTGCCATGATAACCGATTACTATCAGATATAGACTTATTTAGATACTACCTAAATGTATAAAAAACTCACATACCAGTTATCCAACAAAGGGTTGTTGTCATAAAACTTGACAGGGAATTGAACTGCTGTGCATATCTTTTCGAGGCGATAGTGATTTGAGACCAAATATCATGTCCCCACCCAAGCACATGTCTCGGAGTATATGTGTACATAACCCTGGGCACACGTCTGTCCCTCTCCACCTGCAGAAGTGTCGCGTAAGCGCTTGCTGAATATCTACATCTGCCGAACATATCATGCGGAAACTGGAAACGCGGAACTTGCTTCAGTGGAAACGCGGCTTTATACTTGCTTTGCTAATCCAAAAATAACCAAGCTTTATTTTTTAATTATTCTTCACGATTCTTCTCTAGAACTGACATAAAGGATGTGACATTCAAACATAGCTTCGTTTGGGAAGCTTTTACATTAACTTTTATATATTTTTTTATTTTACTTTTGATAATTTATTATATTTTTCGAAGCCAACTATACAGTTAAACAACTGTAAAGCAATGCGCCGTTACGAGAACATGTTATTCAATTTACAAACTACCTCAAGAGAAGACTACCGAGTCAGTGATCTAAAAACATATCCTCCGACGATTTATAAGCCCAAAGAAAAGTCCTTGAAAGTCAAACATCCTATACTGAAAGACACGCAAACTTTAGCTGATTTCAAATATACAATTCCATTTACTCTTTTTATTAAAAGAAAAGAAATTATCCAAACTGATCCAAGAACTATTCAGGAACGCTACGTAAGTAAGGCCTTAGCATTTTTAATGTTAAACTGGTCTAATGACCTTGCAAGCGGTTCGGTTCTTCAGTTCTTGGCACACGATATGATAATTGGCACACGGTATCAATTGTACGATCATCAGCATCTGAAATTAAGACCCATACCTATCTTGGAGTCCACCCTAGTTTCTTACCATACAGGGTGTGCAGTTAATACATAGATGGACGAAACATTGAAAATAGTTATAATAACTTTAAATACTCCTGTGGTTTTCCCAACCGCTATCAATATGTGGTTCTTCAAGACAGGCATTTGAAGGTTTCTTCATGCCCCGCCCTGCTATTGCAAACGTCCATAGACCAAGGTAACCACTTTTCATCAGGTGGGCCGTGTGCTTGTCAGCCACTGTGGTATAAAAGTGTATGATACAAAAAAAATATATACGTACATCGGTTGATGTCGTTGATGGTACAATTTCAATATTCAACTACAGTACTGTTGCATATTAAGGCTGCCCCCACACTAACGTTTATCCAGCGTAGGCGTTGTTCGATGAACGTATGCGTAGCGTAGACCTAGCTAGTAGTTGTCGCGGCGTCTCTGCTGGTACATATGTGTGAAGGCAGTCTAAACTATGAAGAAAATTATAACAAATACTTACAGAAAGAACTGGAAGACCAAGAACGTGAAGCTGTTCAGAAGACACGTCCTCGCGTCGCTATGGTACCAGCGTTCAACTTGGATGACATCGAGGAACCGTATGCATTCTCTTGAATTCTGTTATACCTAATCACCCAGAGTGTTTGCGATTGGACCGTGAAATTTGCGTTCTAAATGACTTATGATTGCAAATAGTAGCATATTTTATATTCCATCATGGGTACTGTATTGATTGGAACACCCAAACCCAGGAGTTAGTTACAGACTAAACAAAAACATCTCTAAAATCTCTAAATTCGAAATTTCATCGTCATCCTCCCTGAGTTATCCCTGTCACATCGGGAACTTTTCACCTGTCCAGGATCCGCATTTTTTAGTTTAACTGCGCGCGTTAAATGTTTTTTTTGTCTATCTGACCTCTACAATGTTTGAATATTCAGGGCTCGACAAGTGTTGGTGGATGACATGTACTCGACATCGACGAACTCGGTGCTAAAAGACGGCGCAGCGAAGACATTAGCTCGAGCCAAAATGGACAAAGCACCTCTATTAGATGTCTACGCACCGGCAGATGTGGTATATAAAATAAATGTTAAAATCTTCTTCTTCCTATCTTCTTTAGCCGTTTCCTAACTTAGAATCGGATTTCAATATAAACACGAAACGGTCAAGCTTCGATGTTTACTGTGAAGCTACTGTCTCTGACCTTCTAACTTCGATGGTAAAACCTGCATCAGGTCCCGAGGACCAGAACTTTAGTTAGGGCTCCAAAAACTCAATAGGTACACATACCTAACAACGGTGCATCTTACAACGAATAGGCCACATTTCCACAAGGTTTCCTCGCGGCCAGGGTGTCACTTGACTGTGACACCCTGGCCTGATGAATGAATGCTATCAAAAGGAGGTGAAAGATTAGACAAGCTTGGAGGGGTAAAACGGAAGTGCTAGGTGATGACCTGATTTTCATGATGTATGATTTTTTAAAGTACTAAATGGAAAGATTCTACCCTCGTGTTTCCTTGTTAGATGAAATTGCCTCGGATCCTCAACGAACAAGTCGTGTCTCCGGAGTGGCGAATGGAATCAGTATCGTGGGATAGACGGCAGATGCATGCTTACGTGGGCGCCACCAAAATTTTCTGGGCTGGCCAGAATTCCACGTGGGTAAATATTGTATGATGGTCCGAATGACTTAATCAAAAACTGCTGTACCTTTAAAAAAAACATAACCGTAGATATTATTTGTAAAGTAATACTAATACCACTTAGGTGGCGACCATGACGACCTACATAGGTGGCAGACAAGCACACGGCCCAGCAGATAGAAAATAATCACTGTGGCCTAGGGACTAGTGCAACACCAGGGGCTACAAACTCGTGCTGCCGAACACGTAGGAACCCTAAAAGTCCTTTTTGAAGAACCTCACATTTTGATAGCTTGGAAAAACTACAGCAGGGAGAGTTCATTCACAGTTTGAGCGTTCGTAGAGAAGTTCCTTTAGTTAGTATCATAAATATATTTTTCTATTTAGCTGTCTAGAATGCAAGGATACCGCAGCTCGAAAACTACAGAAAGATTTATCAAGACGGTGTTGATTTCAACATAGCTTTATTGTCAAACTTAGTATAGACATAACATTATCCAAACTATATTAGCAAGTACACACAGGTGCAGAGGTGACCGACCAGGGCATGAGAACTGAGGTAACTTTGACATGTATTAAACATTAGACAAACATCAATTCGTTTGTAAATTTCGCGCCACTAAAGAAGTTTCGCGGTAAAACTCATAACTATGCCGCCATATTTGTCGTTGATTGGTACCGGGCTTGACAGATATGGTTTAGAGTGGCCAGAACATTTTTTGTTGTACTAGTGAGAATCATAGTTCAGAATTATGAGCAGAATATCTTTTTTTGTCCAATATGCAATTTATTTGCAATTCCAAAGGAGACGGAAATCGGTGGGCCCAAAATGGAATAAGTTGAGATATGATCTAAAAAATCAGTCATATTTTTGTGTCTTAGAATATGAAAAATCACCTCAATTCTCAGTCTGGAAGCGGAGAAATATGAGAAAATAGTTTTCGGTAGATTATCGATTAAGTAATCGATTACACATTTGCAGTAAATAATTAACTCAAAGTAATTAAATGCACTATAATATACTTACATGCAATATAGTGCATATAATTACAGTCATATTATTAAACCAAATATCAATTAATTACTGAAAAAGCAATGTTAAAGATTATCGATTTAATATCGATTCAAATCTCTCTTATATTTTTAGGCTGTCACTGGCATGACAGTAAAAAAATAAAAATATAATAATAGCATTGACACTGACAGTTGCCGTTTTGTTTGCTCATTCGTTTCGTGTAGAGATGGGTTAGTACCGATATTCGTTGGTATTAGCTAATCTTAATATATTAGTTTCATGATATTATAATATCTTAACTAATATTTGAATATTAGTAATATTTTACCGACAACCAATCGTCAAATACCGCGGTGATATATGATCGTATTAATATTGACATATTATTGCACTAATAAATATAGGTCAATCTTCTTGCGCTGAATAGACTGATTAGGTAGGTACCTATTATTATCGCTGAAGATATGAAAGATTGGTATATTTTTAATAATGATTTTGATTTATGTATGATAGTAGGTACAGCATACTTTAACACATCGTGATTGAGGACTGGAATAATAATAATAATAACAAACATAGTTACAGTACCTACTTGAAGTCGGTGGCACATTTTTCTTATATTTTAAATACAGATATAGGTAGGTTAGGACCAGTTGTGTTTCTTTTTGTAAGTAAGTAAATTAGTTTCTAGTAGTTGTTGCCCTCGGCTTCCAATATAAGACTTGCTTGATACTCAGAATACAAGTTGTCTGTGTATAAGAATAGTCTAACCAACATGGTTTGCGATGGCAAGTTTCAAATTATTGTTTATAAAAATGGTACCAAGTAATGAATATTTATTCTCAGTCAGCAACCAATCAACAACGAAGTTAATACGATCCGAGCAAATACATCACACACTAATCCATTCCATAGACTAATACCACCAATCGAAAACAGAATGATATTACACGACCATGTCAGATAGTAAACAAGATCTGAAATATTACTGATATCAGCAATATTACCATATCATAGTCGGTCGGATTACTAATACCTGAATCTTGAAAGTAATCTTTTAACTAATATTAATATATTCACTTCATCTCTAGTTTCGTATTTTCCAATGCGTTTTGATTGCTTTCCCGATTATTTGTAATTTTTTACGACCACTGCTTTGTATTTTACGGATTCTGACCGCAGGGTCACCTTATACTACGTTGGACACCGAAGATCGCTCACACATTTGACTTGATTTAATTTTGATTGTTATTTTGGATTTTACCGCCGGCTTGTGAATTGGATATTATTGAAACTATGGATTTCTGTGTGAATTGTGGGATATCCACTGCTCATTGCAATACACTGGGTAGACCACCCTTACACGATGAAACAATTCTGTCAGTGATCCGGCAATGGCTTGCACAGTTGCACCTCAGTCTGTGAGTAAATATAACCTTCATCTAACCAGCTACCATCCTGGCAGGTGTAAAATACATACATATATATTTAGAAGGCCTATGGAGATTGTTTACAGTTATGGCAAAGAATTATTTATTTATCAAACAATGTTTTATTACCCTATTACGGAACAGTTAATTATGTATTGTTTAATGTAGCTGAAGATTAATAAAACTTATTTTATTAATATTTTAGTCGACGGCTCTCGTAGAAGAAGGGAGGCTATAGTAATGCGTTACTGGTACTGCAATTTTATTGTATTGTAGGGAAACGACCTATAGGCTGCTGCGCTCATATTCTAGACGACATTTTAATTATAATATAAGGCGAATAAAACACTATATTAAATGATTTTTTATTTTATTTTAGACATCCTTTCCCTATCTTTTCACCTGTTACCTACCTATAGCTTGAAGTTCATATGATTTTTCAAACATTTTCTAGTAAATATAATAATTATGAGTGCAAAAGAACACATTTTGCACTTCAGGAATCAGCTGTTGGTCAAAGATTGTAACATAATGTCACTTTTACATAATCTCTTATATCTCTGTTCTCAGACTGACAAAATCCGCAGAATATTCAGTAAAAGGTTGATAATATATATAAGCTATTAATTGACACCACTTTCATCTTCTTACACCCTGGGCCCAAGATTGTATGAAATCATTTCTGTCTCCTTTAATTACATTGCGATTGGCAATTATCGAGTTCAGGCCTAAGGTCTCGTAGCGTATCGGTTCAAAAAGATCTGCAGTTCTACTACTTTCACATTTTTATCTGGTGAAAAACTGATGTAATAAAAAGATGATACTGGCAACACTATAAGTCGCGATAGCCACGCCGCATCTGTGGTACTTCTTTCATGGCGCGAAATAAGAATAGAATAACCAACGTATGATATTGACATTACATTTATGACAGTCGTAAACACTATAATAACTGTGAAATGCCACTTGTTTAGACCGCTGGTAATGCAAACCTGATTCTATAGTACGACACTGTTACAGGAAAAGCGACAGGAAAAGTGTCTCTTGGGTCTTTTCAACCAATGAAAGTATAAATAATCTAGGACAGCGCCATCTACCAGACGTTGACAATGAAATAAAAAAAAATCCAAAAAGGAATAACGTTCACAAAATTCATTCGTCCAAAAATAATAATGTCATAAAAGAATAATGTCCAAATGTTAACCCTTATATCGGGCCTACATTTTTAATTTATAACAATATATTAAATAAATAAAACAAGAACTTTTTTATACTTCTTTAAAAGAAAAACTTTTTATTTTGGTACATTATTTGTGTGGATATTTTTTTGTAGTTGGACATTTTTATTGACATTAGCCTACCAAACCCATGGTTAGGTTTCTAGAATTGAGATACATTTATAAAGATTGATCTGATGTTTTGACGCGTTATATAATCTTCTTATGTCGAGTCGACGGCATTTTCTTGAGTTGCCATCGTTATATAATACGCATCAAATATAATTCTTATAAGTTTTCGTGTCGGTAGATGGCGCTGCCTGTTGGGTTGTAAGATTGAAAAAATATTCTCGGGATTACCCGTATTCACGAAACAATTCAGTGCTATTTCATTGGTTGAAATGACTCAAGAGAGGTTATCTTCGGTGTTATACTACAGATGCTGTTTGTTCATTTATTTGTGCATTATTATTGTTCTTTCCCTTTAGGGAGTCAAAATAAAGAACAATAAATACATCCAAAAAGGGAATTGTAATCCAAACCTTGTTCAAAGTTAACCATATTTGAAAATACCCTGGTTGTGATTACAATTCTGGTTTTAAACGAACGATATACGCTGAACTTCACTATTAATCATTCATTCACAAGTCACGTTATAAACAAACTGAACTTCTCAACTGAAAAGTCGTCGCACTAAACCGGATCATTTGTGAAATCCAATGAAAACCATTCAGTAAAACGTACTTTAAAATAATAATCTCGATTACTTTCTGGTGAAATCCGCTCTTAGGCATTCAAGCATAATTATAGTAGGTAATTACATTAACAGAATGGGATGGATTACAATGTATTTGTTGTATAATGTATTTGTACAATGCTCTCTGCTGAAGTTATATTATGCCGGGTCCACATTTACGTAACATTTTACCGTGACCGTATCAGAAACGCGTGTCAGTTCGATAAAGCGGACGTTTTTAGCCGTGTGATAGCAGAGCATGAATGAAATCATATCGATCGACTCGTCGTGTCAGTATAACTCTACTCTGATACGGCCACGAGTTGGGCCATCCAACGTCATATTCTTTACCGATGATAGCGGTCCGGTCGATTGTTCGTGTCACAAATACGGACCCGCCTTTAAAACACTATTAAGCGATTATTGAACATGGTGATTTTTAAAAAAGGTATACATATGAAAAATCGAGAATACTGTACTATCTAAACAGTATTCTTTTGTCAACACCAATATCACTATTTAATATCTAATTGCTAACACTATTCCCGATTATAAAACGTGAAAATATTTTTTGGTTTTATATTTTATTTTTATAAGGCGTTTTTTTTATTATTTATAAATGCATATTCTTTTTTCTATTTATACATGTTTATTTAAATAAAAAATGATTATAATATTTTGTTGATTTTTTTTTTGCAATTTATCGAATATCATTAATCACAAATAATATAATATTTTTTAACAAATAATAAATTTCAGTATTCAAGACAATAGCGATGATGACAAGATCGTCTGATTCTACCCAATACAGCTTAATTTCTTAGTCTTTGCCGTAAAATATGGATTGTTAAATAAATTATTGACTAAGTAAACTGAAACGATGACATTTCATTTAAACTATCAAATTAAACTATCAAATTGAATTAACAATTTCATTTAAACTCTCTAATTATTTAATACATAATTCAGTTTCAATAAATAAAAAGTATTCATGAGTAGTGAATTTGACAGTAAACTTCAAGATGGCTAATATTATTACCAATATATAGAATTATGGATCAAATTAATATTTAATAGATTCTTTATTGATTTTCACACTTTTATAATTTCACTTTTTCAGTTCATTATATTGTTATAAACTGGTTATTTTTTGAGAATAAAACAAGTCATCATCCCTATTGATGATTGATCTTACACTATAAGCAAGTAATAATTAATAAAACTAAAATATCTAAATAAACCAATATCACATTACTTAAAACTGACTATAGCTTGTCTAAACTGAACTGATTGATTGACTGACTGACTGACTGAGTGAAATGGGGTGAATAGGAATCCAGGGGTGAATATGGATAAAATGGTCAATGGAATATTATAAATAATTTCTTTGACAATTTGAATTAAGCCCATTAAAGGTCCAAAGCGAAGCTGGAAAGAAAATAACTACAGAATTTATCTGACAATTTTATTTCTATTCACACTTGAATCCCTATTCACCCCGTCATACCGGTACTTTACTTTGTCTATGTAATAGCATCAATTGTTTCGCGAACTATGGCATGTAGAGTAAATTGCAATGGAAGCCATACACGTTCAAGTATAATAGCGCAAGTTTAGGCTTGTGCAAATACCATTCCTCTTAATAATGTCAAATCGTAGTAAAATGAATCGCGAAATATGTTGCTAAGCGTATAATTCGAAGACGGTTGGACCAATTCGAGTTTTTTTTATATATTCTTTGAACTATAAGGAAGTTTTTTATGTAATAATGGGAACAGGATTAGAAATCCACGCAAGTGGAGACGCAGACAACGGTTGCATTTTAATAAAACGGTACGCAATTACCAGTGACAACCGTAGTTCCTACTCACACGTCATTAATTTGCTTGTTTGCAAATCTGGCCTTGCGCAAATATATTTGAACATGTATAGATACCATAAGGGAGGTGGTAGTTCATTTCATTTGTGCCTAAACAAGCTCTAAATTTTTGATTGAATAAATTTCTTATATGTGTATAAACATATTCTTAAAGATTCTAATGTTTAAATTATATTTAAAAAGTTGATAACTTAGTGAATGTTAACCACAAAAATATAAACAAGTTTATTAATTGCAAATAAAATTATACACCAATAATATCGCAAATATACAAAACTTCTTTCTTTTAAATTTTTTTTAATTGTTTTTTTTTTATTCAGTCTATCATTTCAAATTCCATAACGAATACATTTAACAAAGAGATTACTACTAAAGCATTTAGGTATAATAAAATTGATTATAACTTAAAAATACATTAATGACACTTCACCAATATTTACTTAATTAATTAACTGGTAGTTCATTGAAATGAAAAAGTTATTAATGTGTCTAAACTATTATTGAGGACGAGAACCCACACAATATGAAACCTATTCCTCATTGCCTATATTACATACTATCAGTTATATCAACAGCAACAGCCTATATTGTGTTTCTTAAAATTGGAAAAAGAAAATGCTCAGACGGGACTTAAACCCATGAGCAGTCCCTTATAGTTGGAATGCTCTCACAATTGAGCGTTTTAAAAACCTCCCTGCTATACAACTGTCCGTCCGTCTTAACATTTGTTTTTTCCAATCTAAATTTGATAGCATAATAATTTCTTCAAATCTTTTAAATAGCAAACTATGTAATTACTTTTCTGAGCCGTTTTCAATTAGGGAACCAAAATGAAAATTTCACGAAGATTATATAAAAATAATGATTAAAAGGTAATAAATAGTTTTAAACTCTCTGTAGGTAATAACAAAAGCCTCAATAATCCTCAAGAAAAAAACAGCTGGCGATGAATAAAACATACCGCAAATTTTTGCTTATATGTAGTGTAGAGGTGCCTTTTCGGTTTCGGGAGCGTTTTTTTTTATACAACTTAGGTCGCAAACAAGCACGCGGCCCACCTGATGGTAAGTGGTTACCGTGGCCTATGGGCGAGTGTAACACCAGAGGAATAACACTCGTGCCGCAAGATCTATAAGAACAGAGACATTCTGTGTCGTCAGCGAAAAAGATGTAGGATAAGCCTTTGGTTTTCCTACTGACAACACAAAACCTCTCTAGTGAGCTCTGTTTTACCTAACATAACAGTTCCCTAGTAACACACAGTTATATTTCACCGATTTTATGCGTAATTAATGGTACAATTTCTGTATGAGCACACACCTCTCCCCCTCGATACTGACCACTATCGCCGGTCATCCATCGGCTTCTACCAAACATATGTTCGCAAGCGCCATTGCCGCATTTTGGCGCACCTGCAAAAAGTAGTACAAATTGCTTAAGGATTCAACGCAAACTTACGTCATACCAATCAAGTTCGTGGTACATACATGATTTTAAAAAGGTTGCTTCATTTCTATTTTCAATCTATCGGACAGTAATCACATTCAAATCAAAATGTAGGTACTTAGATAATATAAATTTACTGTGTTACAATTAATTATGGAATTTAATATAATTCTATTAATGATTTTTAAATGAAGAAATAAAATTTTGTTATTTACAATATTTCTAATCTGTGGGAGTACTAAAACGCGAATCACGTTGCGTGACGTTATACGTGAGCAATCAATGATTTTAAGGCAAGCTTGAATTCTTTATTGCCTTTCTTAATGAAATTCATATTGTAGTACCACAGAAAAACACATAAAATGTATTAAATGTGCCCTCTAAGGTTAAGGGTCTGGCCCCCATAGTTCTAATCTCGAGACCAGTAGCACTAGCATAACTCCTATCGAATTCGTAATGTAAAGGTTTCGAGAGAACAGAGCATTGTGATTGGCAGTCTGCCTTTTGTGAACCTGTGTGCGTGTGTAGCCCACCAATCGCAATGCTCCGTTCTGTCGATACCTTTACATTACGAATTCGATAGTATGTCGTGCTAAGGCTACTGAGGTAATATATATCCTACCTTACCTGTGCGTTAGGATCCTTGACCAACTGTAACAGCCTAGTGCTGGCTGTGCGGGTGATATCAGGATCTAGATCTGTCTCCTCGGGCATCTTGGATTGGAGACGGTGGAGTTCAGCGTACAGAAGACCTGAGAAATAGGACATATATATAGCATCATCATCATCATTCTCTGAACATATTCTCAACCTTTTGTAACCTTGTTACACCCAGTAGTACACCAGTGGTACTACGGTTACTTTTTCATTACCGTGGTACAAACAGTGGATTGGTTGTACTAAGATTGGGGTCGGCTTTCTAGTCACTGCCATTGGACCACCACATCTAAATTGGCGATATCGAAGTTCTGTAGTTAGGATAGTCGTACTTTTGAGAGCTCCAATTATCCGTAGCGACTGCCATAGATATTTGTATGGCAACCGGAACCGAGGACGGCTTATCGTCCTCTGCGAGGCACGACCAGACCAGCGCAAATAGCAATATTCCACGCCAAAGTGGCCATAGAGCATTTTATATTTTAACACAGTATAGTGTATGTGTTTTCGTAGTTTCCTTGATTTTTGGTTTGACGTTTTCGGCGGTGACTACCGCCTGACACCCAAAGGAAAGTCAGTGCTAAAGCTTCGCCCGTTATTCAGCAGGTGCACCCAGTTTGCAGGTTAGGTTGGCTTGGATTCTGAAGATCTTGGTGGTGCCAAGACCGTGTGAAACGGAGAAGAAAAAGTCGGAAACCCAGAACGATAAGGTGAAAGGCTCTGATGCGACTCGGACCAACGTAACGACGATGATTACCAGAATTACCTACAACAATGCTATGACCAGTAGCAGTAGCATGAACTCCTATCGAATTCGTAATGTAAAGGTATCGACAGAACGGAGCATTGTGATTGGCAGACTGCCTCTTGTAAACCTGTGTGCGTGTGTAGCCCGCCAATCGCAATGCTCCGTTCTGTCGATACCTTTACATTACGAATTCGATAGTATTTCGTGCTAAGGCTACAGGTGAGAAGGGGTCATACCTAGTAGTAATGGAGGGTGAGGCTTCAGCTCCTCCCTGGCGCAATGCAGGTAGTTGACGGCGGACTGCAGGCACTTGGTGACGGCGCCCGGCAGCTCGTCCGCCAGCTGCCGCAACAGTGCTGACAGGAACTCGTCCAGGTACAGCCGACCCTCGTCCAGGAGATGGGTTTGGACGAAGTCGTTGGACTTCTTCACGTTGAAGGTCTTGAAGATTTGCTTTAGAGTGAATTTGCTGGCCTGTTAAATGTGGATTCATGTGACAACTGAACACAAACTATGTATAGTTAAGCACAAGTTTTACACCCTAACAGGCTAATAATAAACATTGATTACAGCAAGATTACAGTCCAAGACATGGAATAAGAAGGGAGAAAACTAATACGAGCCTAATCCTAGATTAAAAGTTATTCCTAGTCGCCACATGGTTTAACGAAGGAGTAAGCCTTAGTAGTTTGCCGTAGTTTAAAGATTATCATTATTTTTTTAAATTAGTAGTATTTAAGATGGATAGGGATTTTTTTATTGATGATATAAGGCTAATAAATGGATTTAATGAAATTGATGAAATAGAAAATCAGACTACGTTAGAGAGATATAGTTACTAACATACCACTATTTTTTATGCTAATATATAGTGTCGAGAACATATGTAGAAGAAATAAATGAATTTGAATAAATACTCACTCTAACAACAGCAGGATTATTATCACACAGGTGCAGCAGAAAACAAGGCAGGGAACAGACCGCTTGTTCCACCAACGCATCAGATTTTATCCTCCCAGCTATTATACCGAACAGTTTGATAGAGTTCTCTCTCAGTTGGGCACAGTCCGTGTTCATGAACGGACGTATCTTCTGTGATATGGAGACCAGCTCGCGGTCGTATTCTTTGTCGAGATGGTCTAGTTCGGTTAGAAGGCGGCTTAGACCTTGGATTGCGGCGAGTGGGACGTTGTCTGTTGGTGACCTGAAATTAAGATAAATGTTGATGGGAGATACAAGAGGTAGAAATTTATAAAAAACAAGTATGTGTCTACCAAGCGTGAGAGAGCTTTGTGTCTCAAAACATATAAATTCAAATTAATTAGAATGGCTGCTCATTAGACGTGTTATGAGCTAGATCACCTATCGAATTTACTATAATATCATCGTAATTCAAGAGTAAGACTACTGACGACCTCCGTGGCGTGGCGGTAGTAAATAAGACTGCTACGCAGGAGGCGCGGGTTCGATTCCCGCTCTGTCCAAATATTTGTGTGCTTGAATATGAATATCTGCATTGGTCTGGGTACAAGTAAGTATTTACAAAAAAAACGTATCTATGTGTTTATCCGCACTCTAAAACTCGTCTTAAACTCGCTCATGGAGGACGGAGGTAATTCTGCGACCTCCGACGCCCGAACCGCCTTCGCTCATCGCGGGCCGCACGGGCTCGAAGTCTTCTCCGAACCCGTTCCGCCAACTCCTTCTCGAGCATTCTTTGCTCACAGAAAGTGTCGGCGGCAGCCCAAGCACTCGCGCATCATACTATCGCCGCGAGCAAGGCTATCTTGACCGCCTGGATTATTGCTATGAGGACAGTGATGAGAAGTCGTTGATAGTTTTAATAACGTACGTGGTCTTCTGCGCGTCGACGCCCTGGCTGAGCGCGGCGAGTGCGCTGGGCAGTGCGCCGGCGCGGTGCTGTGCGCGGAGCTGCGCGATGTTGGCGGCGCCGCGCAGGCAGGTGGCGCGCACTCGCGCGTGCTGGTCCTTCCAGCCCGAGCACAGCGCCGCCAGCACCGTGTCGATCAGCACCGCGTTGTCGTTACATCTACACAAACCTCATTGGTAAAAACTGTGGCGATACCACATGTACCCAGCGCCATCTAGCGACAGCACAAGTAACTACTACGTAACTACGACGTCACTACTACGTCACTACGGATCCTGCATAGCGAAAATGAATATCTCGCGCTGGTACGACATATATACAACAACCCAACGACAACCGTTGGGCCGCGGCCCGCCAGGCGCGATCACCTTGCCTGGTCGGAGGATCCTCCCTTTGTGTTGGAGGGACATCACATCCCGTTCCTCCACAAAACCACCAACCAAAACATTTACCCAAGTATGGGTTGAAGCGTGCATTCCATAGAGTCAAAAAGACGGTGCATAGCCCTACTCGTATCAAATAAACCTTAACTTATACTCCATTTGTTTAGGTACTTAATTAAAGGTAAACGATCTTGTGGCAACTTTTTATAAAAACACACGTTAAACAAATAAACTAGGCGAACTAAAGAGTAGAGGGGTGGAGAGGGGAGATGGGGGACAGGTTAAAGGTTAAGAGAGTTTGTGTGCTGTCCGTACAGAAGACGAAGCAGGGCTTCATACCACAACAGAGCAGGGCTTCCCACTGGAAACATAAAACCTCTTCAGTGAAGTATTCACCGCCGGAAACACAACACAAGGTTATTATTAGTCGCAGTATTCTTAAGGGCGGAGCACTTCCTTAGTCGGACTGCTCACACTGTTGCGAAATAATTCTAAATGTAAATAAAGAAAAAAGAAATATTCCACCATCCACTAGGCCACCAAACACAGACTACTTTTGTATCTTACCTGTAGTTGAGCAGATCAGCTAACAGAGCAAGAGCGGCACATCGCTGAGGCGGCAGCGGACAGCGCGCGTACTGAGCGATACGAGACACGAGCCGCGACAGTTGAGCGGGACAGGACCGGCTGAGCGCGCCGCTCAGTATCGGGGCTAGCTCCAGTAGCGTTGTGGACGAATCCCCATGTTCTATGCTCAGACATAATGAGCACGCTTCGCTTACCTAGATACATGAACATTATACAGAGATGTAAAAAAGTATTGGTCCCAAATATGACCCCTGTGAAAGCCTTGAACGGGACAAGACTTAACACAACGCAGCGGTCAGTGTCGAACTAAAATCAGTAAGGTTGTGGATGAGTCATCATAATTCATTCATTTAGATAGTTAGCTAAAATCAAATAATTGGTCCCAGGTATGAACCCTGTGGAACCCGCATGGCGTTCCCCAAGGGTTACATCTTGGACCATTCTTTTGTATCAACTGTTGATAGCTTTCTTTGTTTGCTTAGCGTTGTAATAACTATTTATTTTACACTTACAATCATATGTCTAAATATACAATTTTTATTTGAAACTTACCTTTTGACAATCAGCTTGCTCTAGGAATGCATTGAACGTCTGCACTGTAATCTTAGCAGGCGACAGTTTAATAGCATCTCTGTTCGGAACAAAGCCGAATCTCTCTTGATTCTTATTGACTGGAGGCGCGTAGGCAGGCGCTTCCGCATCAATGTAGCAAGCTAAAGTAGTGTACAGTACAGAGAACAAATCGGCGAACTTAGCTGTGCAGATAGGTTTCATTGAATCTTCTTGGAGCATCTCTCCTAGAGCGCTTATTAACTGAAAATTGAAATTTATATTAAGTATCTCATAACTTAAGTAAGCATTGGAAAGATCTAGTCATTTTCAACCAGTCGATTCCATTATTAGGTCTATTTTATTTGTTGATTTATTTGCAGAAGGTATTTGTGTAAGAACTCCTAAAATTGAATATATTTCAATATTATCTTGCTTTAAATACCCGGAATTCTCCTTTAGCTCCATCAAATCTTGGATTAAAAAGCAATCTTCAAAAAACTTAAAGTTACTTACAGTTAAGGGCTGGAGAGCAGCTATGTGATGGTCGGTTATATGATAAGGATCCTCATAAAGTTCTATCGACGTCATGAGCCTCAAGAAATTGTCCGTTATTGTTCCAGCAAGGCTTTCGTCACGAGAAAGAGACCGCCAGCATAAAACCACGCTCCTAAAAACGTGACATCAACAGTAGAAGATTTATTTAAATTTAAGTAATGTCATATCATCATAAGGCTATTGAATGCTAGAACACTTACGGTCTTAACGGTAACCTCTGTGCTAACAAAACTGCAGTCACAGCATTCGAATGATGACATGTCAACGACGTCAAAGGCTTCATCAATTTCAACTTTGCTTCGTTCCCAACTGCATCCATTGTCACCAATATAACTTCAACAATTCTCTCTATACTTTGATACAAATCTTGTCCCTTATTGACGAAATACGCGTTTAATATCGAACTGATGCCCACACTTCTAAGCTCCTGGTCGTCATAACCTTCGAGCAAACTTTCAATAAACTGCATGTTATGTAGGTGAGGTATTTTTGCAGATATCGTGTCGCATAAAGCTGTGCAATAATCACTGATCATATTCAAATCATTTGTCAATATATTGTTCTGAAGTTGCCCTAGGTTTGACATGCACTCATCACCAGGTTCAATTGTATGACCTTCATATAGATCCTGTATCTGGATAATCAGTTTCACACAATCCACAGTTGATAGTCTTACGGGGAAATTTGTATCCGCGATTCCTGGTATTATAAGTCCCAATAAAAAGCCCATCTGACTAAATTTACTAGGAGTTTCATAATTTAATTTCACATGCTTAATGTAAGTATCGAAGATAACTTGAAGGATCATCACTGAAGCTGTTCGAATCTCATCGTTTTCATGTCGTAGCCATTCGATTAGTAAAGTGATTAGATCATCAATAGTGCTTAAGCAAGTAGATTGAATAATCAGTTCTTTGATCAACTGGTGAAGTAAAGATAAACTGTCATTTAGTGTTTTAGCTAACATATCATTTTTGTCTCCATTACCTTCAATCTCATACTTCTTTTTAAACGAAGATAGTTCGCCAAAAATACTATTGAACAGAACTCTTAATATCGTATTTCTTTCTTCTGGTAAAATTCCCTTTTGCAACTTTGTTAAGGCTTTTGAAGCTTTTACTATGATGGGGTATAATTCCACGTTACGTCTTTCTAAGTTAGAGTTATATATCTGTTCAAGAACAGCATTGAGCAACTGCCAACGGTTTCTTAAAACCACATTGTGATGTGGGGCAGGGTGTAAAGCTTTACTAATGTCGTATAAAGTTGTTACGCTAGCTTTGCACAGATCAAATGGGGGGTTTGATTTTAAAATATCGTACAAAATAGAAGTGACATTATCACCCAATCTAGCCAAGACATGAACATCCAAACAGTCTATGGCTACTTTACCGTAGCATGTTATTACTGTGAATCGAACAATAGCTAGTTCTGATTCGCTTTTAGAATTTCTTGAAGTCAGAAAATTTAAAATCTTACTGCTCCTTTTAGATTCATTTTCTTTGTAAATAGCGTCAAGTTCATTAAGAATGAATTCTCCGTGTTGTCTCGATGCTATACCTACAGCTTTGCTGACATAGTCACTGCTTTCTAATGGAATTGATTTCAAAGACAGAAGAATTATCTTCAAGATCTTTTCCACTACTGCAGCATTGGACATGTGACACGATAGTACTGCTAGATATTGTAAAGATACTCCTTTGATCATTGGAGTCATTTTCTTTGATAGAATCTGTTGTGATATTAAAGTTGCAATAAATTCCACCCATTTGTTACTATTTACTTGCTCCACAGCAGAAACCAAAAGATCTAACAGCATACTATGCCACTGTTCCTTAGATTCACAATTGTCTACAAACTTCAGTAGCCTCTGTATTTCCACAGTCCATGAATTCTTCAGATTCTTATGAATATCTCCTGAATATTCTTCAAGAAATATCAGAATGTTCTTGTTCCTTTCAACCTGATGTGGTTCAACTACATGCGTTATACACCTAACGAAAACTAAATCTGGAGAGCATTTAAGTTCAATCTCCTTATCTGATTGAGCGCTTTCTGCGATGACGTCAGAGTTATTCTGTAGGAGTGACGTCAGGCAATGACAGATTGTTGCCATCGAAGCAGTGAATTCTTCACCAGTTAACGCGAACAAGAGAAGGTTTCGTAATTGCGATCTTATGCTGGTTACAGTATTACACATCAAGATCATAGAACTTTTGCAAGTATCGTGCAAGTCTGAAATCTCTTGTTTAGATATAGTGGGACCTCCTTCATAGCCACAGTGCTTAATTATGAACTCTACCATAGTAAAATCTTCAGGAGTAGTTATACAGTTTCTATATACGAGTCCTACTATAGCTTTTACAAGCAGTTTCTTCATCTTTACAGCCTGCTCCATCGTTGTCATGACCTTTAGTAGTGATATGAATTTGACAGCAAAATTTTCAACGAAAACTTGCGAAGACGTCGTCAAATGTGTTAGGATTATTACAGCTTTCATTCTGTCTTTCTCCTGGTTATTCTTGCATTGATGTAAAAGACTTTCTATAGTTTGATCTGGAAACTGTCCAGCCATATGATCGAAACAACGAAGTATTTCAAAATGATTCTTTACAGTGTGAGGTTGATCATAATCAGGTTCTAATACTACTAGATTAAATAGCACATGGTTTATAGAATTTATAGTAGTGTCATTCAAACTTAGTTTCGGGTTCAGAGGCGACGGTGAAAGTAAGTACGATATACATTGGCTTATGTAGTAGTAATTGATTGCTGGTTTACGATACAAAGACAACAATGATAGTACGAATTTGTTTACGGTTTCGTTGAACTGTCTTTCTGATATCAGCCTCGTAATAGGTCCGAGGGCTTCGAGTACAGATTCTGAGACTTTGGGTTCGTATGATGGTAACCATTGGTTGTACAAAACGCCAAATATTATGGAGAATTCTGTGACAAAATTGTCTTTTATAGATGTTATATTGTCGTTTTCAACGTTGTCGCCTATTTGCTCAGAAACGGCTACGGCAAAGTGACCGAAAGCTGCAAAGAAAAACAAAATACTATTATATATTTATTGCAATAATCTTCAGTAAATATTTTTTATTTTTTAAAGTAATTTAGGTCACTACCATCATCATCTTCCTGCCCTTGTCCCAATTATTTGGGGTCGGCGCAACATGTCATTCTCTTCCATACATTCCTATCGGATGTCATTTCCTCAGTCACTCCCTTCCTTTCCATATCATCTTTCACACAGTCCATCCATCTTTTTTTGGGCCGACCTCTGGTTGTAAAGCCCTCTACACTAATACTTTGGACTTTTTTTACAATGTTGCTATCATCTCTTCTCATAGTATGTCCATACCACGCCAGACGTTCACTTCTCAATTTTTCATCTACAGGTGCTACCTTCA
This sequence comes from Pelosia muscerda, assembly GCA_963691645.1. Lineage (NCBI taxonomy): Eukaryota > Metazoa > Arthropoda > Insecta > Lepidoptera > Erebidae > Pelosia > Pelosia muscerda. Next base: position 3,148,884 of record OY829100.1, read on the forward strand.
AACGTTCTCTAATATACTCACTACCATCAAGATAATTAAAATAATACGGGTAATTATTAATTTATTACTCATAATATTAGGTAATTAATTCTGAAATTTGTTTAAGGTAAAATTAACAGATCATGTTCTGACACTCCTGTATATATGAGGCTGGTCGATTACATGATGTCATGTACGTAATTAGTTAGTAACACACACTAATTACTTAGTTAGGTATAGGTCAGTATTAAATAATCACATAATATTTTTCGCTAACTTTGAAACAACAATCTATCAATTAGCCTATCGCTCTCCACAGGTGGACATAGGCCTCTTCCGAAGATTTGGCCTACTGTTTCCACGCTGGCCAGATGGGATAATACAGGTTCGAGTTTTCCTTCTCTCGCAGTGATATTGTCAGCGTATTTTTCCGTTTGTCGCCTTACGAAACAGTCGTATCAAAACGGCCATCATAGCGTGCCGGAACTATAATGTAACCCAGCGAATGAATATATCAGCGCTTAGTGGTATACGACCGTTAATGTTCCTGCGTCTCCAGACAACTGAAGTCAAAGGAAATACAGTTCTAGGCCCTAGTTAACCGACGTAAGACGATTATGCTCCTTATAAGGAGGTAGTATTTATTATACAAATCAATAGGTACCTATTTCGCTCTGTTAGGTACGTCTGTTACGAACATCTTAACAACTGTTTCCACTGTAAAATGTTTGCAAGAATAGTATATATAAATCGTTTAAGTACTTATAATTGCAAAAAAAAAAACGACAATTTAGCAACATATTACAAAAAGTATAAAAACATAAATAGGTATAGGTGTACTCATATCGTTGTTTGCATTGTTAAAATGTGTTGCTAGTACGATTGATAAATATTGAATTTAGATAATACCGCACATCTGGTTTTTTCAACAGACAGTGTATTATGAATTGTACCTACACAGTTAGGTATTAGTCATACCTAGTATGTGTATATTTACAGTATATATGATTATCGTTCCGCGCTGCTACACAACGTCTTAAATTGAACGTAATCGTGAAAGGCTTAATAACAAGCGTAAGCTAGAAAGAAGATTTTATAGAGCGTCTGAAAGTATTGCATGGTATTATGAATTAAAATTCGTGTTTTGTACATGTGTAAGCTTTTGAATGCAGTTTCACCTGCATGGATTTTTTATTGTATAGGTACTTGGCTTTCGTCACAGTCATCATAATCTTAGCAAACAATTTTGTCAGTGATTACGTAAATTGTTTTACGAGAATACAGTTTTTAACATTTGAGAATTTTGAACAGATTTTATCATCATAATTAGCCCTCAGGACGAAAACTTTAATTGCGCGATGCAGGACCTAAGATACGTAGTCCCGTAGTAATTCGCTAGATGGCGTTCCTTACATGTAATATCGCCAGTAGTGGGTAGTTCACAAAAAAATAGGAATAACATAACCATACCCATACATGTATAATACAATAACATTAATTACCGTATGCAAAAGCCTGTTTTAATCCATCGCTTTTGACCATTGTCAGTAGTGGCAACATTTTGCTCAGAATCTCCTTAATATGAGGTACAACACCATGCGTGTTCACTGCAGCCAATGTGCCCAAGGTATGTGCTACTGTGTAGTGAGGTACAGATGCTGGTGACAGTTGGTTGATTAGAGAACGTAGCACCTAAAACAATGGTTACAAAAGATAAAGAATGATTTTAAAAAAAGAGTAACACAAAATAGCCTTTTTTTATTGCGCACTAAATCCCCACAATTACCACCTCCGCCAAAATCGGTGGTGATGAATATGTCGGATTCAAACCGACTAAAACGAACACTGTTAATGGATCCTTGGTTGACAGAGGTGAGATTTTACAAGACATGTTTCTCGCACCACAGCACACCTGGGGACATCTCTTTTGAGATGAGCCCCTTCCCCTAATTTAGGGACCACGGTCTCCCCTTCTAGCCCGTGTTCTTGCAATAACCCCTTTCAAAACTTTCACCTCGAATTAGTTACGTTAGTTTTTTTGGAGTAAGTTGAAGTAAATATTTACCAGGTCTAAATTTTCATGTCCAATAGCCACAAGTACAGCTGAGGCGCCCATCTGCACTAAAGGTTCGTATGCTACGTTCTCCATCATGGCACGGAGCATGGCTGTCACTAGCTTGTTGGCCACAGTCGGCTCCAATCTCTTCACTTGATTTACACATGTCTGTTCTAGCACCCTACAAAAAATCATAGTCACAATGTTGTCATGGTTTTGGGGGACAAAGATTTAATAAGTTTAGTATTTATCACAAGTGCCCAGTTAATGGTAAATGGCTCGCCACCTATTACATTGGGTCCCAAACATAAACTGGCGAAATGTGGGTACTAGCACCTCTGCCTACCCCTTTGGGGATATAGGTGTGAGTTTATGTTATGTTATGTAAGAAAGAACTATAATTTGCAGTCTCCTCATTCTATTTTCATATAGATCAAAATTCCTTTATTAAGATTCATACAATTCTGATTTGCAGATACAATGTTCTTAAATATAGTTTTAGTTTATACATCTGACTAAGGAGCAAAACTGGGGGCTATGACTGAACCATCTATGGTTTAGTTTTTATATATCACTTAGGTGGCAGACAAGCACACAGCCCACCTGACGGAACCACACTTATATTTATAAAATATGTATTCCTGAAACTATTGACATTGATGTGATAAAAAAAAAGTTTATACCATCAGAATTTGAATAAGATTCTAATTAGACAACATATCGTCGATCGGCATTCATTACCGCGAATGTGAAAAAAATACTTTTTTTTTTTATTTGTCTATTCTATAATACTCAATCAAATACGCAATCGTGTATATAAATTATGGCCAAAAAGGCCCGCAATATCAATTAAATGTGCTTTAAGTATTACCGCGAACGTGACAATGCCTGTCTCGCTCGTGCATTACCGCGATCGCGCCGGTGCCGCCATAGTCGCCGAAGGAGTAAGGTGCGTGCCAAGTTTGAATGTAAGTTTTTTATACGATATTTCGTTACTTTTTCAATAAAATTATGAGTTTTAGATGCTTTAAAGTATGTAGATTTATGAGGTAGTTTTGTTTTTTACTACATTACAATAACAATTCCGTAATATGGACTTAAATACTCGATGCAACAATCGCGGTTTTGAATTTGACCATTTTCTGTTTCTAGTATTGTACCTTCGCGGCTTTTACATTTGCGGTGAACTGCTTCTGAGGGTATTTCGATACTTTAGGTAATATTTAAGTATCTAATTATTATTTTTTTTTTTTTGTTTATTTATGGCACGTCAATTTGACTTCACCTCGCCTGATGTTAAGCTGAAGGCAAAGTCTCATGAAAGAGGGTCACCATTGCAAACATGGTCAGTGCTATAATGGTGGCGCTCAGCTTGACGGCTTCATCAGATGCTTTTTCACGCCCCGCTTAAAGGACCCGAGACTGTAGGAAGAAGGAAACACGTGCGCCGGTAAGGAATTCCAGGACTTGATGGTGCGGCGGAGAAAAGACTCACCGAACCGCTTGGTTCTTGATGGAATATTCTGTACCGTATGCGAGTGACACCTAAACACTGCACGTGTTGTCCTGTGTAGGAAAGGGGAGGGTGAATGTTCTGATGAGCTCTTCCAATTAATCATTGGAAGAGCTCATCAGAACATTCACCATGGTAGAGACGGTAAAATACTGCTTTACGGTACGGGACGGTAAAATAATAATCATTTGCTATAGAAACATGGAAAATCTGACCTAATCTTCTTCAGATGAGGAATTTATAAGGGAAATGGGATTTAGTAGGTTGTTAGATAGGGCCCGTCTAAAAAATCCACGAACCCACAAATTACTGTCTATGTTGGACCTACCTGTTTCAACCGCCACTGTTTCAAGACCCCTAAAACGAAATGTACGCGTGGTTGAGGACTTTAATAGTGACGTTGCCGATTATTATTTACCGTCATATTCTAATCAAGAACATTTACCAGAGTTACAAAATCTTGAAAACTACGTCTCCGGTGATCCAAGTTTTTCTCAATCTTTCCTAGAATCCTTACCCGGTTGTAACGATGTCACAGCAGAACCTCTGCCTTACGTCACGATGATTTGAGCACTAATACTGACAATATCCCAGAACCCATACCACCGATTTTAGAAGATTGTCTAAACCCAGAACAAGGTTCGGGAAATTTAATTCTTCTAACATCAGGCCTTGAAAGTACACCGTCACACTATGATGATTGCAGAACCCCAGATTTACCCAATGCTACTGACGTTAATGCTGATGTTGCTGTAGATATCCCATTCCCATCTATGATAGACGTTAAGTTATAATATTTAATATTTTTATGTAATATTTTACTCATAAATTTTTGATAAACGGAAGGACAATTCCAATTTAATGAGTTTTTTTTATTTCATATAATTTCAGTCAAAACAGCCAATATCACCTTAAAATGACTAAATTTACCAATCAGAAACCGCGATTGTAACACTTTTGACTAAATCTATAAGGTTAATACCGCTAATGTGTCATAAATGTAAATGTAGCATCCTATTATCTTATTTTCTACAATTTGCAACAAATTGAGGCATTCATAATAAACAATATTAACTAAATACTGCATAATAATCCATATTTTTCATTTAAATAGATTTTTTGCCTCTCCTGAAAAGTGACCGAAATTTACATTCGCGGTAATGAATGCCGAACGACGATATGTGAGTAGACATTGGTCTACATTAACACATTTAATCATACCTGGATATACTTTCATCATAATTTATAGGGTAATCCGACACTGGATACCCTACGATTAATGATTAAAGATACAGATATACAACAAAGTACAAGAATCTTTGATTATCTTATACCGATGTTATAAACAATGACAATAGCAAAACAATAACACCTATTGTTTAATACAAATCCTGACCACTCACTTCACAATGTTTCCCAACTGCACAGGATTCCATTTAGCGGTGTTGGTATAAAATTCACAAAATATATCGATCACTTCATTTGGGTACGCATTGGCTATTTTTGTTAGTGATTTAATTACGACGTTATTTACGGCATTTTCACTATCACCTGCGGCGTTTATAAGCACTGTCACAGTATCTGCAAATAATTCTAGGGTTGAGATAACGTTTCAAAAGCCATAACAAATATCTAATATAATTATGTTTTGTACCTTTAAGAGATTCGATTTTTGTTGAAGACATCTTATCTTCACATATCTGATATCAGCAATATGTTAAATTGAAATGCTAATGTGATACCAAATCTAAATTTCATGTATCACAATGATAGTCTTATAAAAAAACAGTAAGTAACGAAAACAGCGAAAACATGACACAGCTGTGCGAGCCTGCCCAAGTCGTCACTGTGACATTTGTGACATTTAAAAACTTGGGTTGCTATTGTAAGTTTACGTAAAACTTACATTTACTTTAAAACTAATTATTTAACTTATTGTATTGCTTATATGAGTTAGTTAGTATCTACATTCATTATAAAGTCCTGCAAATTTTGGGTTATTTCTTTCAAAACCACGACAGCCAGTTATTGGAAGAATTTTATCATAAATGATTAAATATTGATATAACACCTCATAAATATGTGGCAATTTTTGGTTGTACGACTAAACATTATAGTGCAATTAGTTGAGCACTTCTATAGGAAAATATGATTATTTAAATAATTTTTACATCTTCATCATTATTATTCTCATATACAAACAATTCTACCATATTAGTACATATTTTGAGAGATTTTCGTCTATGGTCATCACAAATTTATAAAGGTCTTTATACACTATACAGTTATCTAAAACAATAAATTATTCAAAAAGTGAGACGAAAATAACAAATATCAGAGGAAAAACACTATCTAGCTATTAAAAATATCTTTGGATTATTTGAAGATTTATTTGTACTCTACTGTTTGCTATAAATGTCAAGAAGTAAAATCTTCTTTGCATTATGAATGTTACGAAAACTTATAACTGGCTATGACTAACTGGTCTGACATGACCCTGAGTTATTTTGATTTATTCAACGTGCATCTAAGTGTCAATTATATTATTATTATGTTGATGAACATACCAGTGGAAAACTACCTTTATCGATGACATTAAATTAGAATATTGCCCTATTAGAAAATTACCAAAAATAAAGTTTTTAGTCAAAGACTATTTATAAGTAGGCAGACATGATGTATTATGCGATATACAATGTATACTGTTCGTACCAAGCCTTGTTGTACTGCCTCAGGTACTGCTGCTAAGTGTCTTACTCTTGAATTTTACATGATTTTAATTTCATGTATTATTGTACTAAGTGTATGCCCCCTCTTAATCTAAAAAAAATAATCATCCATATCTGTCTTGTTCATAAAATTGATTATTCTTTTTTGAATTCTTATCACGCACGCTGTGTGTACCTACCTACCGTTTTGAAATTTTGGTGTATTTGTTTGTTTGCTCGCGATGGATACAATAGTATAGCAGAAGTTCCAGCAAGCCAATTTAGCCAAAAATAAGTAAAGTAACATAGATAGCGTTAATGAAATAACCACTGGAGCAAAGTATTTTTCTATCGTTTCAGACGGTCGATAAAAACGCGTACTCATAGACAGAAAACGAGTAGGGTGCACTACAACATTATCATGAAGTTATTACATACACTTATTCAGCATTTCACCAGATTACTTGGAACTCAGACAAATATTAAAATTATGGTGAGCGAAGTAAGTAGATACATACGTCCCTGTAAGGCATATCCCACAGGGCTTAATCAAACGCCGTGTCGCATCTGTTTATCTATGTCCAAGCTACTCTATGTTCTTCCTGTTCGTCGTTCGACGGGCGTGCGAAGAGAGAATCGTGTAGGTATTCGACTTCTCGCAAATCGTGGATATCGCGGACGTGCGATCTCTTTCTACGAAGGGGATATTTCCCTTATAAACGAAATTTAACTGGTATCACACCATTTTCCTCACATTCGCGTATTACCGCATAAAAAGTAAAACGACTTTCACCGGATACATCGATAATTTGATTAACGAAAGCAAAGGGGGCTCGCAAATTATCCCACATAACATTGAACTTATAACAATGTATCCGTGCGTTTGGTCTGTTACCGATATATCTGTGTGATGTACTGTGTTATTCGTTTAAGTGACAAAGCAAAAGTGTTGGCTCCCATTCGAGACTATTATCCTATTCGTGATTACGTTGAAACGGGAACTGGCCACTTGGTTTAGTCGCCGCGGGGACTCCAAAGCGGTAAATACGGAGGCGCAGATCCTGCTTCGCATCATTTATCGTCAGGATTGCGGTGAGTACGGTGCCGACGCGCTCCGGTCACCTTTTCATAGAATTATTCCGAGTAGACATCGTAGCGAGTTTCGAATTTTCGTACTTGGCATCTGACATTGAAGCTAGTCTGATCAGGTGCCCGTAAGTCTTAAAATAGCTATAAAATGTCAAGTCTGGCCTGGCACTGTAGCAATCAGCTGATCTGAAGCGTTTTAATTATAACGAATTAGGTAACTAATTGTTTCATAGTCTACACAAGATATTGTTATCGGCGTAAGCACAATCGCTGGATTATTTTAATGTTGATAGTATTATCTGCCAGATAGACTCTGTTACATATTCAGTCTTGACACATTTCCACTCCAGTGATTTAAACTGTGCCCTTTCATTTCAGATTTAAAAATGGTGCAGCAAGATTTGACTTAGATAAGTCAGACTCATATAAGTGGTAGTCAGTAATGGCTCGGGGTGGCTCACGGGTGTGAGCTCCGGGTGAGCTACGGACACTGGTCGAGTCAAGTGTAGTGTTGTGCAGTGTCTAGTCATAGTGTGTGTGTGTGAGACAGTGGATCCGGAATGCCCTCCGTGATGTTGTCGGCGGTGCTTGAAGAGGATCCCGACTTGTATGAGGCGTTTCCACCTCATGTAGACCCCACCGGAATAACTATCCTCACCGATAGTCCGCCAGGTAAGAACTTATACAATATAACAATTCATTTTGATTTAAAATCTTACGTTTGGATTTGATACTATGTTTTAATTTCTTATTATATTACTTAATTCTTTTCAAACAATGTATGTAAATTGTTTCATCTATTATAAACAAGTTATATAACAATTGTTGTCTTTTGGTATCATGTTTTCTTACTATAAGGCTGGTTAAGTACACATTCTGTTTATTTTATATTTCCTTATTATTTCCTAGCACCTCTGCCTACCCCTTCAGGGTGTGAGTTTATGTTTATGTTTCATATTATAAATTGATCTGATCTAGATTACTGTTAGCCGTAAAAGAACTCCTTATGAAACTAATATTCTGATAATCATTTGTTTCATTCACTGAAACAAAGTTCAAAAGAAACTTTGAATTCTGTAAGAAATCCTACCTAACCCCTTTCATTCACCGAGAAACAAATTGTGTATAAATACATGTCTGATACAAAACTTATGAAGACTTGTTGAAGACATGTCAAAACAGAATTACTTTTTTATACATGTTTTGTTGAGACTGTCACATACATTTTTTTGCCAACACTATGTGACCAACAAATATTTATACAAGTATAAAACTTGTATAAGACACATCTGGATTTACACTGAAGTCTGTGACTTGTCAAATACATGTTTTAAACCTTGGTGAAAATGAGAGATAAATGTATATTTATATTCAGAAAACGATATCAAATTGTTTATGATAGCTTGATGTTCCTTTTGCATAACTGTGAGAATTTATATTGTCTGTAACTATCTATAAAATTGTGGCCTTGTCCTTTAGTTAGCTGAAATCATCTTTATCAGTCTTTAATGCCTCAGATATTAAAAAACTGATTCAAGAGAAGATCCAAAAAATATATTTATTTGATTACTCAAATAAATTTTTTAGTATAATATGTAGGCCCAACAACTAAACTATAACATACTGTGTGAGTGGAACTGCAGTAGAAATATAGTTATTGTTACATACTTCTGGTTGAGTACATTCTCAATCAGATTTGCACACTTTAAGTATGTAATTATTTGCACAATTTCTCTTATCACAATATAAAAACAATGCTATTTTATTATTGTGACTCATATAATATTATGCACATATGTGTTGACGAAAATAGCCTTCCTTGACTTTAAAGTACATTAATTTTTATTTTTGTGGCCAATTGGTTTGACATGGAAATTGAAGAATAAAAGGTTTTAATGGTATTAATGATGGTTGCAGACCGGTATAAAACAAAAATGATTATGACCTGTTAATATATGTTTTGCAATAATTAATGCCCTTTGCGTCATTTGGAAATTTCACCGGCAAAACACCATAAAGTACTTATATGGAATCGAACTCCCTAATACCAATTTTCTATACAATTCTGCTGGCAGTGAATCATAACCGACAAACGAGTGGATGCTCTCGCTAATTTACTACAGAGGTAATCTTCTCGTAATTCCTCTTTTCGTAATTTCACGTGGATATGTAGTGAAACAAGTATTTTGCCATAACTGCCGCCGTTTCCTACTGCGAGCAAGTAATGCTCGAGAAGGAGACGGTGTACCGGGATCGGAGGAGATTCTTGGCCCGCGATGAGCGGAGGCGACTCGGGCATCGGAGGTTGCAGAATGAACTCCGTCCTTCATGACGCGTGGTCGGAGCCGCCTGTCACCCTAGCCAAAGCAAACTTCGGTGCAATGCGTGTCTTCCTTACCAAGAGGCTAGGCGATGATACCGTGGTCCCCACGGTAAGGGATATGTAACTAACTATCTTACCTCTGACAACCTAAGACGGCGTGCGTTTTAGTCGGTTCACTCGGATAACCCTCTCCGGCCGCGGTGGAATTGGTATCCGTGAGTATTTTGCGCATGAAATAAAGTAATTTACTGTAAGAAGTTACATCCACCTTGCAAAAATTGTAAAGAGAAACTGCTGTAGCTATTGAGAAATTTCTATTAATATCGATAGGTATAGGCTAGATAGGTATCGAATGCTTGACGTCATCCGTAGACCGGAATCCCCCTAATATGCTTAAAAATAAATTGTGTCAGCATATTTTATTAACTCGCGGTCCACCGTGTCGAAGTAGGTACCTATAACAGGGAAACGTGGAAAGATGCCAAGTAAACCTGGCGCTGACCCTGAAATCAGGCACTTTACTGTTAACCATCTCACGATCACTATTTCTATATTAGCCTCGTAGTGTTTCGTGTTAAACTACAATCATTAGGTTCAGCAATGGTAAAATTCCAAGAAAGGACCAGATACATTTTATCGTGGTCTGTTTAAGCATCATTAATGCTATTCTGTAACACCACAAATTCGGAGTCGGGACTCAAGTAGACGAGAGAACTCAATTCGGGGTTTTTTCGGAGAGGTCGCTAATTGGTGGGTGTAGTTACAGCACGTTATCGACCAAAATTAGGCACGAACGGTGTTGGTTATGGTTATTTGCCGAATTATGCTGCACTATTTATGGTATCAGCGCAATACCTACCTATTTCGCACTGGTATACTCGAAGGAAGTCTCTCGTCTAAATGAGACTCGACATCAAATTTGTAATATCATAGAAAAATCACATCACGAAGTAACCCATAACTAGATAGTTACTGGTAGAAGTAATTAATAAACCACGTAATCTTCCATCTGAATTTTTATTATTACGTGAGGTGTGCGCATTAAGTAGATATCTAATTACGTATGTTTGTAAAATTATGTGATGACATTCGTAATACATTTCAAAACTTGATGAATCTATATTGATCAACATGACGTGATGTTAAGCGGAAACGCCGTCTGTCTAGCGATCCAAAGGATGCAAATTTTAACCTCATTCCTAACACAATACTTTAGAGGGGTTCCAGATATACTGAAACTGCGCGAGAGATATGTCTTGTATAATCTCACCTCCGACAACCAAGAACTCATAGATGGCGTGCGTATCAGTTGCTTCGAGTCTGACTTAATAACTCCACCAATTTTGGAGGAGGTGGTATCCGTAGGGATAATATATGGATATAAAAAAGAAAGATTACTGAAACTGGCTACTCAGGTCCATCTTATTTCGAAAAACCAATCTATCTTGCGATAATTTCTGACCTGAAAGAAAGAATCGCATATGAATTACACATTACATGTACGAATTGTCGATCTTATATTTTATTTACAATTTTAAATTATGGCTTATAGAGAAGTCGTTCTACTCTTTGGATGACTACTTTAATGATTAAATTTATTTTTAGGGACATAATATTTATTGACATTGTGGACATTATTACTATTATTTATTAGGTATATTAACTTTGGACATTGTAAATTATCTTGGACAATGACTATTTTATTGTTGCCATGTTGACATTCTATTATTACCTACTATTACTATGTTGACATTTTATTATTTTATATTGACATTTTATTATGACTGTGACTTTTTATTTGAATATTTTTTTTTAATGTAATGATATTATTCATATTGCTATAATGCTCATTGTAACTCATTTTTTTTTTTTTACCAGGCGTTGATATTATGCCCTAACTTAATATTTGGGTACACCTCATATAGTAGAACTTTTTAAGTAATAATTTTATATTGCATAACAACTAATAGCATAAACCTCTTTTCGCAGAATATCGTTTGGCATAAACTCATTTTGCATACATTGAAACCCATAATTTTGTTTGTCAGAATCATCTGTACGCATAATTTTTGTATCCATAATAATCACAATGTATAACCATCACATCGCAGAAAGTTCAAAACCAGATTCATCTTTTGGTAAAAATTTCTTATCCATAACTATTTAAAAGTAGAACCATCATTTAGCATAATGTTTACAGCAAGAATCATCTTTTATGATTATTGCAACACTCCGAGTCGGGATACTCTGTGTCGGGGTGTTAACAACTATGTATTCTGGCGCTTCGCCGGCCGCTACCGCGGCACGCTCGCTTCGCTCGCTCGGCTCGCGCTGTTGGGGTCACAGTTCTAACCTAACCTAACCTATCCGAGTCGGGGTACTCTGTGTCGGGGTGTTAACAACTATCTATTCTGGCGCTTCGCCGGCCGCTACCGCGGCACGCTCGCTTCGCTCGCTCGGCTCGCGCTGTTGGGGTCACAGTTCTAACCTAACCTAACCTATCCGAGTCGGGGTACTCTGTGTCGGGGTGTAAACAACTATCTATTCTGACTACTTCTTGGTCACAGTTCTAACCTAACCTAACCTACTCATTTTCAAAGAAGAAAGTAACCCCATCTATATTATTCTAATTGAAATTCTATGCTCTTTATATTATGCTTAGTCAAATTATTCCAAATAATCTGTACTCTAAATGAACGTTATGCTAAATGAAGTTATACAAAATTTTAACTATGCCAAAGGTAATTATGCCAAATAAAATTCTACTATCTTAAATGTATGCCATTCTAAATTCGGTCATAAGCACATTATGCCTAAAAATATTTATGTCAAATATTTTTTATGCCTAATAAATGATCGATTAAAGAAGTTTCTGCGAAGTGAGTTATCCCAAATAGGTTTCGGAGTATCAAGTTTCTACCAAATAGACGGCACCCTTAATATTTGCATGCCTTTGAATGGTAGATGTGTTTGAACTATATTATATTTTGTGTATAACACCTTGGAAAACCACATTACTGCAAATAAATGATTATTATTATTATTTCCTTTATTTATTTTTAAGACATATAGATTACATTTTTAAATACATTTATAAAAAAAAAAATCTAAATATATTTAAAAATATAAAAAATAGTAGCCCACCGGCATCGGGTACAGGGACCAAGCTACCGGTGGTTAGGGCTCCAGAGAAAGGAACTTCCTCACAATGCGTGCCGTGTCGAGGAGTACCGCCTTTTGTTACGAATTATATATAATATTACCTTACTGGCTGTACGCGACTCGGGTTGAAAAAAATTGCCAGTCTGTTTAATTACCGTCCTTATCCATGTTATTGGTATTTAAATGCTTTTTAAATATCAATAACATGGATAAGGGCGGTTTCAATTTAAGATGATTTTTTTTTTCTTTTTTGGCTCAATTACTTCTGCAGTAACTATAACATCCATCGTCATGTTTGTGCGGAGATCAATATTCTGTATGATTAATGTATCCTTTGCTACCTCGTTATGGCAGCCTATGGGGGAGCATAGTGGCACATGAGATTTGATTTATATCCATCCTAGTTATAGTTTGCTCTTGAAATAACATCGCTAGTTGCCGATTTTATGCTCTGATTTACGTTTTGGATGTTATGAGTTGGCAGAAATGGTTATAATTGAGAAAAGTTTAGGGATAAAAGTCTAGTTCTTCTTCACACCATGCGTATGTTCATTGACTTCATGTTTTTGTACAGTCGGCGAGTTTCCTTGAATGAGTGTAATGTCTCTGAGCATTGTTTGTGAAACAGAGTCTTGTTGTGGATCGCGCTGTCTAAACACTCTTAGCGTAACAATAGACTTAACATTTACGAATGGAGTTCATGGTAACTAACGGACAGTTTTGTATTGTAAAGACATTTTGTATTAATACTGTGAGTGAATTTTGTCCACGGCGGCACTTAAATGTTACTAATTTTATTGAAGAGAAACAAACGTACATCAGTTTATGTTCCGTATAATAGCTGAAAACGAAATCCTACAAATATTATTGTGAAAGTTTGCGAAGTTGTTTGTTATTCAATCACACTCAAATGGCTGAAAAGATGTGGCTTAAATATGGCACAGTAATAGATTAAAGTCTGGAGTTACACATAGGCAAGTTATGGAATCACCCATCACCCATCGGTTGCGGGATTAGAATTGCAGGCAAGCGGAGCCTTGGACAACGGCTAGTTGAAATATAATTCAATTATTAATTACTACGACGATTTTTTATGAATTCTCTTTTTTGAAATACCTCCACTATTTTGGTATTCGTCTGCCAAAAGTTTGTCAACTAGTTTTGACTTTTAACGCCAATTGCGTGCGTCGTTGCTCATGTATTGAAAACACGCGCAACATATTCAATTGGAATAATTTGGAATCAACTCATGCTCAAATGATCAATTAGTCAAGTATTTTAGGATATTAGTAAACCAATGAGTTATTAATATATACTATACTGGACAATTTCTAGGATATTTGGAATTGTTGCCTGTGGCTTCATCTAAGTGGAATGGGAACCTATTCCCCCAAATTGTACCCTGCAATGCCCTGTACTGCAGCTAAATCCGTTCTGCAGCTAAACCGTGCTTATGTTATAAACATACAAACAACCATCCAAATATCCTCACACTTCCTGAATATCTGAATTGGCTTTGCTGTAGTTAGTTAATATTAGGTTGATTTCTCTAAAGCAGAAGTTAACATGGATAAATAGACAGCATTAATCGTATCTAGTTCAGCAGAAAATACGTACGTACTATAAATAAGTCTTGAATAGTTTTACCGACCAGCTGTGTAGTTATACTGTTCAGAAAAATAAAACTAACCGTGCGCCGGCGCGTCGTCAGCAACTGTGATAGTAGATCAATTTATTGGTTGGTAGATCGGTGTTCTCGCCCGCATTCCCATTAATATAACTCCTATACGCCAGGATCAACAGTACTGTCTAGAATCCGCATCGCATATAATCAGTAATATTTATTTATTTATTTATTAAATATAAACATAGGTACAATGTTCAGTTCAATATAGTAATTTGAAGCCACATAAACTCATTCGAGTTTTTCCCTCCCTCAGTTTCATCGACATAATTATACATAATAAATAATAAATATAGGAGTTTAGGTAATATAAATAGGAACTCTAAATTGTTCTTTTTCTTAATCCTAGCATTATTCCTGGTCGCATCCGAAGCTTTCACCTCGAAGTCCAGGTTCTACATTTGCCAGTCTAACTGCGGGATTGGCTGAATTTCGATATTTTCCGTGAAGCAACTGCTAGTGACCTCCACAAGCCATTGGCGATACCGATGCATTGCAGTTCATTCGAACTCTAAATTATCCTTTAAATTATCAAAATGTCTTCCAAATGTACAAATTGGCGACAGTGATACTGAGAATAAATTGTTCCTAACAGATTTCTACTGTCTTGTTATTATATTATATTTCATAATTGTTAGTATATTACCGGTTTTTACGATAAGTGTTGAGTTATGACATCCGTCCTCCTAGAGCGAGGGCCTGGGGGTGACAGGTGGCGGTCGCGCAAAGTGCGCCTCTCCATATCCAGAGGCTAGATGTGAACACCATAGTTCCCACACTAGGGGAAGGGGGGTCATCTGTAAGAGATGTCCCCAGGTCTGCCGAAGTCTTGTATAATCTCACCTCTGGCAATCAAAGATGACGGCGTGCGCTTTAGTCGGTTCGAGTCCGATATAACCTCTCTCACCGGTTTCGGTGGGATTGGTATCCGTGGGGATTTCGTGGATGGAAAAAAAGGGTTGAGTCATTCCGAAACGGCAATACGTTGGCCAAGAGGCAGTGAGGAGAATATGTTAAAAACATGCGGGGCAGTATTAGAGGATTGCCGATAGATGTGAAGACTAAGTAATAACTTGTGAATTGTGTCGTCATAAGTGTCGTGACGTCAGTCTCGTATCAGGGAGCGTTAGATGACGATGACGGTACTTTCATGATTTTTGTTCACCTAAAATGTGTTCGCCTGGGCACAGTTGACACTCACCTAGTTCTTCCAGCTGTTGCCATCTCGATACGGATTGATGCTAAAATCATTAACATAAATCTTCGGAAGAAAACGCAAGGGGAACAATTTCCGCTCGGATCATTTTTGTTAAAAGCTTCCCGTCGCCATCAAGGGAAATGATACATTATAATAATTTTGGACAAAAAGCATTTACCTTCGCGTTTCCCATCATGTTCTAAAGTGATAAGGAACAAATGTAATTATTTACATCGTTTATTTTACATATTATGGTACTGTTCTATCAATTCTTTTCTACTTAACTAAGTACTTACATTGTTTACCTTTGTTCTTTGTTGTTCCTTGTTTTCAAATAGCCCGAGAGCCCACGACCAAAACCATGTCTCATAGCAATACGGCAAAAATCCTATAAAATCGTTAGATTGTATGATTCTGAACCCGACTAGGTGTGTAGTAACGGTCGAAAGTGTAGCAACTGCGTGGGAGGCCATTTCTGCTGTATCAAAAAAAAAAGACAGTCGGTATTATAGCAATACGTCTGATAGTGAAAATGTACATAGATTTTATAATTGTATTACGAAAAAGTTTGTTTTCAGACATTTTGCGCGTAGCATATAGCCTGAGCGCATTTTTGAAAATGTCAACAAATTTAGCCGACCTGTATCATAGCAATACGGATAATTTTTTTTTTCAACTTTTCGTATTGCTGCCATGATTACCAAAAACCTGTTTTCAGACACTTTAAGCGTAGCATATACTCCCAAAAACGAAAATAACGTTTAACGTTTCGACGACGATTCCGAATCCGACAGCGATTGAATACGAGAATATTTTGTAACTTTGAATAAACCGTTTTTTTTTCAACTTCATCCCAGTTTCCTTTTGTGCGATTTATTTCAGTTCTTCAAGTTCAATGTTACGGTTTCGGGTAAATTCTTTGTTAATTATCATCTAATAAATTCAGGGTCGCAACGTATTCATTGGTTTGTAACAGAAAATTCAAGATGCCTCAATACGATTTTTAAATGATATCTGAGTATCGCAAAGTTGTCTGATAGAGAAGGTGCTACACTTAATTTGTCTGATATAATTTTTTTGCACATGTGGACAACTTATTTTATCATGTCCAACAATTTTCAGACATATTGCTATGATACCGATCGGTAAAATTTGTTAACATATTCAAAACGGTCTACAAATTTATTGCGTTCACATTTCCGTCTGAAAATTGTTCTGTTCGCATCAAATAAACAAAATTTACTAATAAAAAAAATTTTCAGACGTATTGCTATGAGACATTTTTTTTGTCTCATTTTTAATTTTTTTAAGTGATTTTACGGGTTTGCGCTACACCACTAACGTCTGAAAAATATGTTTCCGGTATCTCAGAACTATCATTCAACTACAGTCTGCAAATCAGACATATTGCTATGATGCAGTTCGGTAAAATTCTTTGACAATTTTGAAAATTCGGTCAGATCAAACGCTACGCAGAAAATGTCTGATATTGGTATTTTCGAGTTCAGAATAATCGTATCTATCGATTTGATGCGGTTTTGGCCGTATTGCTATGAGACAAAAATTTTGGTCGTGGGCTCTCGTACTAAAAACACTTCTTATCATACACCTTTTTCATTGCATCGCTCAGCGCTATCACATTATAGTCCATAGTCGTAATTATATTATTCAGGAACCCTTTGGAGGTATTAACCCATAACTCATCAGGGGGAGTTGATGATGGGTAAAGTAAATGAGTTACTATCCTGCTTCGTATTATGTCACCCTTACGGGTTTGGTAGTTGATTGTTTTCCGAAAATCTCCTAGATTGGCGCAAACTGGTATCATAACATTAGAAACAACTCTGCTTCGCAAAATTGTACGCAAACTTCTATTTGCATTTCACACTCATATATACCTGTCGGCACGGAGCTTGGACCTAAGTCGCTCTAGAAACGAGGCCCTGGCGCGTTCCTATTGTTTTGGTATAATGTATGATTGGTAGATTTGAGCCGTTGTGGTTCAGTATGTAAACTCCCAAAACACTCTCAAAATGTCAACTTCCCATAATATCCCTTTCCCAAAATGTCGCTTTATAAAAACGGGTGCTTTAAAAAGAATAACCACGAAAGGGATGGCGGTGTCTGTGTCCCGCCCTCCCCTTCTAACCTAACCTGTCCGAGTCGGGGTACCCTAAAGTAAACTACCCTCAAAAGATAGCCCAAAAATAGGAAGAACACGTAAAGAGCGCAATTTGAATTGATTACACATAGTCTACAATTCGCGCCTATAACTATACCTACATGAGACATGTGTGAGAATAGAAAGTCTTTTTAATGATTATAAAATGTAAAAACACCGTAATTTATTCTCGCCTCAGACAGATGAAATTGTTTTGTATCTATTATTATCTGTACTGCCAATTTTAAGAATAGGAACCTGATTGTTATACTGTACAATTGAGTCTATTCCATCATCATCATCGCCCTAGCAATAATCTCGGATACTTCCAAAACTTGCACTTTGGGACCTGGGGTCCGCACCTGATTTGGGTTATATGTAATTTTCGCGAGCGAATGCCATCTGACCTTGTGTTTGTTCATCAGCAGGTGTTCCGGCTCAGAGATGAGGTTATCTTGAGCTCCGAAAATCTTGTGAGGGTTCTACGACCAAATCAGCATTCTCAAAACCTTCTTCCAACTCAGTTAGGATCGACTTTCTAGTTCCGTTCAAGAGACTGCCATCTGATTCCCACAACCAATTAGCGATATCGAAGTTCTGTAGTTAGATAAGTTGAACTTTTGAGCGCTCTAACTACTTACTCATAACTACTGCCAAAATTTAGTATAGCAACCGGGATCAATGGCTTAACGTATTCTCCGAGGCCCTCCAGACCAAAGCAATTATATATGTATTCATGCATGTAAATTATATATTTGCACTGAGCGGGAATCGAACTCTGCATAAAACTCGCGTTCACTACCGCCAAGCCACAGAGGCTTATTCCACACAGAGCCTATTATGGTGTGTATGGAGCGATACACCCAAATGTTTCAAATCTATTTCTGTATAAAATCCTATCATTTGTATTATCATTCTACTCCGACGTAATCGCCTCACCGTATAATAGAATTATACCCTCGGGCCCGGCAAAAAATGGAGATGTGAGTTGCACTGAATCTGTAATTTGCTGTTGAAGATTTGTTGGCAGGTGGCGAAAAAACAACTAGCAATCGGATCGTTTTATTTTTTTAATAGTTTTCTATACTTGAGCCAAATTCAATAAATATGTTCAGCTAGCATATTATATGATACAAAAATATACGCAGAGCGGCATAGTTTTGATTTCACATTGTCACTACGTAGTTTAAAACAAAATCGCGTTCTCTGTCCCTATTTTTCATGTCTTTATGTCCCTTTGTATGTTTAAATCTTTAAAACTACGCAACGGATTTTGATGCGGTTTTTTCAATAGATCGAATGGTATATAACATCATGCTACGACCAACAGGTGCGGAGCAGGAATGAAAAATGTTGCAAATACGGGGTGACGCAGACGAAGTTGCGCGGGTCAGCTAGTATTTTATAAATATTACCTAGCGGTACCGAAGGTAGGACATGACAGAATCCTAATTGATCAGTCCGACTGGAGTATCTCTTTCCTACAGAATACCGCGTCTAATAATAACCTTGTGTTGTGTTTCTGTGGAGCAGCATAGCCAGAGCTCACTGAAGAGGTCATTACAGTCTTTAACAGCACAGAAACTCTTAATCTTCACCCTCCCCCTCTCTCTCTATCTACAGCGTCGGCAGCAGGAGTGTGACGCCCCTGGTGTTGTCCAAACGTCCATAGACCACGGTAACCACTATCCATCAAGTGAGCCGTGTGCTTATCCTTCACCGAAGTGGTATAAAATAGTCATCATTTTCGTGGCAATTGCCCAGTTGTATCCATAGTCTGTGTACTTTGGAGCCCAAAGCTCGGCTTGCGATTTTTTTCCTGTCGATCTTGGTATATTTTTGCCGACAGTTGCCGTACTGGGTAAATGACATCCGAATTTCGGATATTACAGCTTAGGTGACTGACAAGCTCCATCTGTTGGGAAGTAGTTACATCGGCCTATGGACGTGGATAGCACCAGGAGCATCACATTTTGTTCTGCCGACCCTTTAAGAACCTGATGCTTTTCTTGCTTCATATACTACAGGGTGATCATTCCACAGCTTAAGCGTGATTTGACTGTCTGAAGTCAAAACACGCTTAAGCCGAAAAGAAGGCAAAAATTGATAACATTCGATTACGTATGTTAGTATTATATAGTTCCTGTGATTACCTCAGATCAGATAATGTGCAATACCCTGCGCTTTCAATAAGCAACCCAACTATAAGTGTTTTAAGATTGAAAATGTATTATTCGTTATAGATATTTATATATATTTTGATATTATGTAACAAATCATCATCAATCATTTGTCCGATATCTATTAGAATCAATACCCTTCACATGTCATAATTGGAATCTGTTGGGAGTAGATTAGATTGGGATTGGGCTGTCAAATTAAGAATAGATTTACTTATTTTTTTTAAAAGCGGAGTTAGCTGAAGCTTTGTACGGGCCAACCACAATTACCCAAATACGGATTGGCTGATTAGATAGACTGATGTATCGTATACCTCTGCCTATTATTTCCATAGTAACTATTAATTTATCTATTCTGTGCAACCACTTAGGCGATTTACACGATTGAATATCTGATTGAATAGTTGAAGTCCGCTTGGAACACTGAATGATACTCGCGAGCTACAAAAATTTAATGTAATCTATCTTTGTGCCTAATTTCAGCCAAATCTGTTCAGACGATCTGGCGTGTTTGAATAACAAGCACCTATCTATACTTTGGCATGTGTAAATAGTAGTAATATGTTGTTTCTACATTAGCATATAATAACAAGCTCTCCGAAGCAAATGCATCTAATTAATATTCTCTTGAGATACGTCTGTATTGAATACTACTAGAATATTCTGTGAACAATGTAATACAAGTATAGGAGTCAGCATTCCAGTATCTAGGTCATAACACGATGTTTGTTATCAATGCAGTACACAAACAATTCTCATCTCGTTAATATGGTTTATCGAGAAATCTTGCGTGATAACGCTACTATCTCAAACGCAACTGATAACCGAACTGAGAATTTATAAGTTTTCTTAAGTAGGCTTTATCGTTATCATGTGGTACCCTCGTTGTTTGGACGATAAATTAAGATTTGTTGGTAGTTGAGGGATTCTTTTCTTAGCTGGATTGCGAATAATCTGCCCGCGGGTTAGCCGAAATTTGCTACCGGAATAAAAGTCATCTTTGGCTGCTAAATGAATCGGAATCATATAATATAAAGACATGCACTTAAATCGATAATAATATTCGAGAATATAAATTTTCTCTTGTAATACCACTTCTAGAATACGAAGTACAACGAAACGAAATAATCACTACATAGTTCAACAATACGGTTCCGTGATTATGTGATGGTCCGATGTTCATGGGTAAGCGCAGGTCGGTGGTAGGGGAGAGTGGGGGTAACACGCCACCTAGCGAAAGTACACACCCTAATTTACGTTTAACTGCTACATTCATATAATCTTGTGAAATGATTGCAATAGAATTATTTGCCAGAACGAGTTACTCGTGAATAAATATAGCTTGCTTGCCAATTTTGAAGGCGATACCATTTTTTTTTGTTACTAGCACGTTAATTTGGCACCAGCGCTCTTGTTGATATTTATCAGTTTAATGTTTTAGTTTTGTATGATTTGAGTATTTATGTAGTTTTCTGTTGTATAGGTTTTGAGTTACCTGTGTAAGCATGACTAGAATTAATATTTCATTCATTTATAATTTTTATTCATACTTGTGAACCTTTTTTTAGTGCGGAAATGGCCATTGTCTGACATAATCTCCCCCTCCCACTGCCCTGTGGATCAGATTATGTCGGACTTCAACCGACTAAAACAGCAGACCGTCTCACGTCTTCAGATGCCGGGATGTAAGATTGCGTTAAGACATATCACTTGCACCCCGCCTGACCCTGGGCTATCTCTGGTTTCGAGATTGCTCCTTAAGACTTACAAACTATATGTGATAACAAATTATTTTGTTGTTGGTTAAACACATTATTCGACATTCAAGATTTGTTTACATTCTTGCATAGTTAGTTACAGGTGAAGTTAATAAAAGCGTGGTAAAAAAACAAGAAACAAGTGTTACGTCATTACTGTTATCTAATTGGTTGGATCTGGCAACTGTACTCGCTAGGGATTAGTGTTGCTAATAGTTTTGTTTTTGTTATATTCTGATGTATTTATTTTTTATTTAATTACGCCTGTTTATACGTGAAGTGGAGACCGCGAATCGGCAATTGAAAGGGGTACCTTCTTTGCATAGGCGACGACCGACGATGACGAATTGGGAGAGGTTTATGTCCAGTCATAGACTGTTTTTATACCACTTCGGTGGACACAAGCACATGACCCACCTGATGTAAAGTGGTCACCTTGGTCTATGGACGTTTGCTACACCAGAGGCATCACACTGGCCCTGCCGATTTTATTTCATTGAGTACTTAACCTGTGAATACAGTTTAGTTTGAATAGAACAAAATTTTGTATTCCATTCAATACCATTTTTTAGAACGAATATGATAACAAGTTGTTATAACATTAGGTAGTCAGTGGAAATGCTTTTTGGCTAATAGTTTGGACACCCAGAAGGGGTATAAGAGGGGGTTTCCCGACGTGACAAAAGAAATTACTGGGAACCCTTACATAGCGTGAGTGAAATCTGCATTGTGGTAACCCTATCCTTCAGTAAGCGACACTACACTGACCCCAATATGCTTGAGAATGCAGAAGTCAGAAAGATAATATCTGTACATACCGCTATCTGATCCGATAAGAAATGTTAATGTTATGACTAATATAGCGTGACGACCCGTTTGGCATGGCGGCTGAGCGTCAGGCCTCGCGGATTCGATTCCCTACTGTACATAATTGTATGTATATTTTTTACATCGCTCTGATGGCTTACATGCCTATATATTCTCCAAGTCTTAAGAGGTAGGCAGAGGTGTATTACTCCCAAACGAAGCTTGCATCCACCGTGCACTTTTTCATGGACATGTTTACTTTAGGCGAACAACAGCCCAGGATAAGGTATTTACGAGTACAATGTGTACTGTGTACATATATAAAAATGTATTTAAAGAGATAAAAATAGTAGCTCCAGTTAGGACTCCAGGGACAGGAACTCCCTCACTATGCGTGTCGTGTAGAACCGCCCTCTGTATCAAGCCCTAGAGCCAGCTTAAGTTGTTGGTCGAAGCTCTTGGCGATGAATCTGTAGACTGAAATGGTTTTTAATATTATGGCGCGTCTATACTGTTCATGGCCTGTGATCATTACATCATTATAATTAGCTCTTTGCATTATGCGAGTGTGTCATGCAGTTAACCTCTAAAGTCACTTGCAGTTGAGTTAAAAATAAATCTTCGATCGTATGTATCCAACTAATGACAAGTTACGTCATCAAATCTAGATGTGGCTGTGGGCGTGACTCGTGAGAAGTTGATAGGTTTTGTTTACTGGTTTACGTTAAAATTATACGATGATGCGTTAAGAATCTTTATTTTACTATTCAACCGATTTAAAAAAGGATTTATATTCCACTTAGGTGGCAGATAAGCACACGGCCCACCGTGGCCTATGGACGTTTGCAACACCAGAGGCGCCACACTCGTGCTGCCGACTATGTAGATGGAAGGAGATAGGGGAGGGGGTGAAGGGTGAAGGTTAAGAGAACCTTCTCAGATTGTATTTTATAAGTAAGTGTATAACATAATGTACAGTATTATGATGATATAATAAGTTGTGCTTGTGCTGTCCTTGAAACAGCTATGAAATATTGGACAAACTCATACCCAAACAAACATGGCAAAAATCCTGTTGATTCTCATAAAGTTTATAGTGATGACCATGTCAATCTCAAATCATACAAGAATATGGCTTACTGCAATAATCATCATCGTCATCTTATCTAATTATCTCGTGAGTCATGATGCATAGAATACAAACAAATTAGTTAAACCGTTCCTAAACTGCAAATAGACATAAAGTAACTAAACGTCTTTCATCAACCAGGTTTGAATAACTAAAAAGAAATCTAACTTCTTAGAACAGGTTAAAGTCAAAACACTACAACTTAGAATTATAACGTGCATTTATGTTAACCCTCCGCGGTCTTTTCTTTTCTCTCCTATTATTTTGAGGACCACAGTCCAGGTGCAAAAACGAATAATACTGCGAAGTTGCACCTGGTAAATGTTCTACCCCTCATAACACTGACCTACTTTCGTAGAAAGCTAATTTTGTAGATGCATTACCTCTCCAACCACACTACTAAATCTATCTTCTTTTTGCATGTAATTCTTGTTTTGCCTAAGTTTTATTTACTGTTTGTGGTTGACGTTCACAAGTGTACAACTTATTTCAGACAAAAGTATAATACCATACTTGCGTAAAAAATGGTATAAAACTTCAGTCTGTCTAAAGGGAAAACCTAATCCGATACGATGTTAAATTTGTAAATAGTTGAACTTTCCATCCAGACCACTATGTTGAAGAATTCAACACAAGTGTTTACAAGTATGCTTCAAGGTTTGCATGAAACTTGCATTATATTTGGTGTACAAGGGGTTACACTAAGCTTACGAACTTGCTGACTCAATACTGTTTGGATATACATAGTTCCACGCTACATGGGCAATTCAGCATTTGCGACTGTTTTGATCATCCTATCCATCAGAACCTTTTGTATCGGCACAGACGATAAAATAAAACTTATCGACAACATCAGATATCAAATAAAGTGCAGGGTAAAAGCTCGCAGAATCAACAATGGTAAATTTATTCGTTCAAGCTTATCATCAGAATGTTACGTATTCAGCAATTGAATAGAAAGTATAATATTAAATATTCCCATGGAAATGCTGACGCAACTTATGAGTTTTGCGATGTAATGCGTGGGAAAAAAGAGGTTCTATGTATTGCACAATCTGATGCAAGACACCATGGTAAAATAAGGGTTGATGTAGCCTACCCGTAAATATGGTATTATTCATGTTACAGTACTTATTAATACATTTCACATTTATTTTATACATTTGTAAATGTATTACTATCTAGGTTTTTTTAGCACGATTGTATAAAACAGAGTCACAATCCACAATCAGCTTAGTCACGGCTCACTACTCCTTATATGTAGTGCTTTTGGTTCTTGTGGTATATTCAGTTTATTAGTTATTTGTTCAGTCAGTTAGTGATTTAAATAGTGACCTTGTTGACCTTGGGATTAGTGTTATAAAACAAAATAAGTCGTTGCTCAAGTGAAATGATAAGTGTGTTTTATGATCGATTTGCGAAACAGAAATATATATTGCATGCTCATTAACTTACATTCATGGTATAAGAAAGTACAATGTAATATTTTTATACCATTCTTTTATAATGTCAGCGGTTAAAATATACAATTCAGCTTACGCGATAAAGAGGGTCCGGTGGCCAAAAAGTAAGTTGATATTTTCATAATTAATGTTGTATAGACTTTGTCTATCTGGGCACACAAGACTTTAAAGGCCCTTTTGGAAGATTTAGATTTCTCTTAAGTTGATATGCGAGAAATTGCCCCCCTCCCCCTCCTGAAACGGTGGGCCCTGAACACGTGCCTTGAGTGCCCCTATGGTAATGACGGCATTGTCTATCCTAATATCGATCTAGTCATCCTCATTATCATCTTAGCGATAATCCCTGTCGCAATTAAGTGCCATGGTTTGATATATACAGGGTATAAGGGGAACACTCCCGAAGCCTTCCCTGGTAGTACTACTGGTACACAACATATTGGCATTAAAAAAAATAAGTAACGACAAAAACAAAAATTCATGTTATTTACTCTCCATCGTATCAGTAAAGCTAAATAAAACGATTTTTTCTTATAAAAAAACGTCACTGCAAAAAAAAACATGTGGCGCCATCTTGCGAGTTCATGTTTTTTCATGAATTTTTGTTTCATTTAGCTTCACTAACATAATGGAGAGTGAATAACGCAAATTATAAGGTAAAAATAAATTAAAAAAATCCGTCTCATCCATCTTAAATCTCCTAAAGTTAGTTATTTAATTGTCTATGATTCACAAACGTTGAGAATAAAGACAACGCATGATATTACAGAATAGCAACATAAAAATTAACTAGATGTAGGGACAAGCAGTGGATTAATTTTGTTTAATCTGAATCATCTTTCAGAGATTTGGCATCTTCAATTCTCTGAAATCAAAACAATTAGTAAGAGAAGATCACTACTGACCAGGCGTGTTGCAATCAATTTTCATTCTGTTTTCCGTCGCATCCGAATAGGCATTCCGAGTATGCGCGTGAGTCGTTCTTCGCGATGAGTTTTGGACGCTTTTCAAAATGTTATTATTATTATACTTCCTTCCTGAATTCCGAGATATGAAACATATTTTCCTCAAAATAATTGTACCGTTTTCTGTTAGCTTTTTTTTCTAATTTTATTTAAATGACGTAAACATTTCGCGTTATTGTTGGAATTAATACTCGTACTTACTTCACAAGAAAATATTTTAATAACTTTTTCATGTTTCTATTGTAAGAAATTTCTGTTTAATATCTGAGGTTTATTGTAACCATATCGGATAGCCTCGTTTTTACACGGGAAATCACTTATAGAATACTTAAAAAAAAGATGAATCATGGTTTTCTCAGATCGAACGCATTTCAACTAGGGAAATACCACCATCAGATTTAATATTGACTTTAAGTGCAATATCTGTTGTCTTTCATACAATTTTGGTTTCTCATCCCAAAAAAGTTCTTCGAGAAGGTTTCTACAGGGTACAGTAGACAGCACAAGTGTGACGCCTCTCGGCAGCACGACGGTGACCACTTTCCATCAAGTGAGCCGTATGCTTGTCTGCCATCTAAATGGTATAAAAAAAAATTAAATTTACCTTTGGGGGTGGGTGATGGATTTATTAAAAAATACTCAAAAGCCAAAAACTACAATTACAACAATTACATCATTCACAGTCACGCACTGTCCATTGGTATTCGGTATTATCAATAATCGCTTACCGATGGACAGTGTGTTAGATTATCGATTCAATATAAAAATTATAATTAAGCAACAGCTATATTTAGACAGCTTGAGTAGACTGACTCATTCTATTTAATATCGCCTTTTCCTGTCTCTTATCATTGAATGATACTTCAAATTAATAGTATTATTTACGTTTCGCGATCGTCATACCCAGAGAGAGTATTATGAAATCTTATCTGTTCGAGATTTGAATGTGACGTTTATACTTTTTTAGTATGACGATAGCACGCGACGCACGTACACACTTTTTTATGAGGTGTACTTGTTTGTTACCTGCCTCACAAGTACCACAAAGGAGTACTAGTACTGACTGAGGGTATCCTCGTGTAACAATGCTTTGTAAGACATCTGGCTTTACAACGCTTTTTTCATGTTTTCCTTTGTCTGTTTGAGTAGTACGTGCTTCATTCCACGTACACAGACACGCAAAAACGACAGCTTTGTCAACATATACGATTGACATAACATGTACTATAACATTTAGTAAAGCGATGTTGCGCCAGTCAACTCGAAGATGAGTAAAGGTTTACAAGAGCATCAATATTGTGATATAATTTGACGTTTTGATAGGCTCATTCTATTAGATGATTCATAGATTTGTATCTACGCCTCTACGGGTATTGCCAAAAATGATAAGCAAATAGATCAAAGATGATGACGAGACGGAAGTTCGATCGATACTTGAATGATGCCTTCACATTTAGATAAATGTTTATAAAGGTTGGGAAAGCACTTGCGTTTGGAAGCCGGCTTACGCATTGACTCAACGCTCGCTAATATTGTCCACAGAATTTCTATCTCCAATGATATTATACATAAAAATAATAGAGTTGTAGTATTTAAATTATTTGTATCATAAGTGTGCGACATTTCTGGTCTGTTCATGGACTGATTTTATAAGCGCCATTTAGATATCTACGTCTTAATAATATAAGACAATGTGTACAACGATAAGTTTGCGCAGATGGCGGTTGTTCAATATTCCGATAGTAAGTAAGCAGTTAGTATATTAACTATTCAAAACGATTTAGATCGGAAGAAATAAATGCGCCGTCAGGACTTAAACCCGCGGCCCCAATGCCCCAAGCTAGTTGTGTTGAAGAATTTCGAATGCTGAAGATGTGGCTCCGTAGCTCGGTGGTCAGATCATTTCTCATGTAAGGTGTTCCCCAGATAGAGATATAATAGGTGATAATAATTAAAATTATCAGTATTATTACACATTGTTTTACTTTGACCCAACGTGTATAACCATCATAATACGGATTGAATAAAGTCAACGAATATAGATCAATAAACATATAAGTTTTGTAACTAGTGCTATCTGTCAGTGTTGCCAAGAAAACATGTGGTAGATTTAATTGCTCTGAATCGTGTCTGACCTCTGTGTAAGCCAATTGCGTGTTGCCTGAACCGGTCGTATGTATCTGGTTGTACACTATAGAAACAATTAGTTGAACCACGCGCCTCTTGAACTCTTGGAAATATTACCGTTTTTCCTAAATAAAAAGAGACACGAGAAAGTGAGAAACGAAACGTATCGTATTCTTTAATGCTATAAGTGTAAAAAGGTAACGGACTGAGTTACTTATGGTAGCATAATGACTAGAGTTTAGTCTACGTTTTTGCTCTCGAAAAATTAACGCTTTAAATAATAATATAATGAACTGGCAAAGTGAACGACAAATAGTTTCCAATTCAATGTCCCGTAAACGCTCTATACAAAATCGGATGATCTAGTCAATATCTCTATTACCTATGATATGAGGTTGCAAGTTCAAACTCAGTATCCACAAATGTGAAATTTACCTTAAAATCACATTTAAGCAATTGCCTTGGCCCCGTGTCCCCAAAAAGCGGGAATCGATACGCTTCGTGTTTATTTTTTAACTCCATTGGCTATGGAT
Source organism: Pelosia muscerda (assembly GCA_963691645.1). NCBI lineage: Eukaryota > Metazoa > Arthropoda > Insecta > Lepidoptera > Erebidae > Pelosia > Pelosia muscerda. The sequence continues at coordinate 3,177,715 of OY829100.1, forward strand.
GGCATTCCAGTTCAGTTCTTGTCAAACAAGCGTTAACACGTTTGAATTGAGAGCTACGCGTACTCCCGAAAGGTACGGAGACACGTGTCAAAACCCACCTTGTACCCACTAAATCTACTATCGAAAGTACTATCTCAGTCCACAGCTGGACGTAGGCCTCTACCAATGTTAGTAGGCTTTAGCCAGGTGGTGATATCGTCTGCAATTTCCATTAGCAGCCTTTTACGATACTCTGTCGGCTGAGACGGGATGGTGACTATTCTTTCTCCACCACCACACGCATAATGTAGTTTTTTCGGTACACTGCAAAAGACTTCTTATTTCGTGGGCACGTTTTTTTTATTTTTTATTATAAAACTTAGGTCGCAGACAAGCACGCGGCCCACCTGATGGTAAGTGGTTACCGTGGCCTATGGGCGAGTGTCACACCAGAGGAATAACACTCGTGCCGCAACCCCTGTAAGAACCGAGACATTCTGTGTCGTCAGCGCAAAAGATGTAGGATAAGCCTTTGGTTTTCCCACGGACAACACAAAACCTCTCTAGTGAGCTCTGGCTACCCTACTCACCACCGAAAACACAACACAAGGTTATTAAACGGCGTAATTCTGTAGGGTGGAGGTACTTCCCCAGTCGGACTGCTCTATTGGGACGGATATACCGTCGTGTCCTACCTCCTACAAAACTTTTTTCCCATGGATATATTTTCTCTTAAATAAAGAATTTGATGGAAACTTCATTGGCTGTATACTTTCTATTCATTGAAGAATTTCGTGAACAGTATATTTTCTGTAGTCTTACACACAATGTAGTCGCCTTGTGTGACATCCTTAGGAGATGCTAGGAGCCCTGTCGGATTTAAATAGGAAGGAGTTGTAAACATAATGGTGATTTGTTATACATTATTAAATTGTATTACAACATAAAACAATACGAGAGTTGCCAAGTTTGTTAATAAATTAACACGTTCTATGCGCAAGCGCTTTTGTGCATGATACTTCGACGCATTTCTGACGTATCGAGGTCGAAACTGGTGTAGTAATTTCAATAATAACTATATTAATGCCAATACATAGATGACCACGCTCCGTATACGCATAGGAGAAGACAGTCAATGAATCTCTTAATATGATTCTTACTTACATACCTACCTTATCTCCATTTCATACATTAAAAGGTTAAATGCATGAACAGGAAGGAAATAATCTATTTGATTAGTAAATATTCTTCTAGTCAGCATACATAATGTACTTCTTTAGTCTTATCCTATTTAATCCAATTTGACTTTGCTTTGGGTGCCTTTTTTTTAACTCTCTGAACTGCATGCCAGCATATGTCAACAGCAAAGCTGTTATTATAAGCAATTTTCCTTGATATCCTACTGTACGAACCCAACAATGTATTCGCATAGAGACAAATGTCATAAAATTGGTACAAGCACAAGAACATTGTATGTATTTCAATATGTAGACGACAATATTTACTATGGCAGTTGGGTTTTATGAGTAAAATTGAATGTTTGTTTCGGTAATTGCCGTGTAATGACTTGAACTATGAATTTATTATTTTAACTATGTGCTCATCACTCGTAGGGAAGAGCCTACATCATTTATATTCAACAAGCTGATTATTTTTTGGTGATATAACACAAGTATGATGATTGGCAACTAGTGGTTCATGATAATATTCGAACTACTTCGGACAAACTCCAATGTTTTTGGGACATAACGCCTTTCCCTCGGCGATTCGTGAATCATCCTTAACTTCGCTCTAATAATTATCTGCAGAAAAGGTATCACTAATTCAATACTATTCGTCATATGGTTTCAAGTGCCAGGGATTGAACGAGAATAACACTAAAAATGCTATGTACAGTATGATCTAATTCTCCAAACTATCGCTTGATTCGAGCAATAGTTTTGCGGCATCACGTCCACACAAAGTATCTTTGATAAATCTGGCGTGGGTTTGAGAATGCATCACTAGAGTTTTTGGCATAGTTGGCATCAAAAATGATAGCCTTTAATCTTTGGACTTCACTCATTGCTTTTCACGAAGCGGAATGAAGTCAATAAGACGTGACATGAATGTTCGGGTCGATGAGTTCAGTTTCATTACTATCTTTTCGGTATTAGTAAATCAATAACTACACACTATCAATAATTTTGTCGATAAGCGTGCCTACACACATAGATTTCCTATCACCTGTACACCATTATGTATATCCTCGTAGGCAGAGCCATGCCTCGTAGGCAACCTGTGGGAACTAATACCGAGCTCCACAATTCCCAATCTAAATATGTTTTTGATACAACAGTTTTTTTGCGAATATCACCAATTTTTAAACGCGTTGTACGAGAGTTACGAGAAAAGATGGGCTCTCTCAGGTGACTCTTGTATTTGCCGGAAACCATTAAAAAAATATATTAGGGAAGGGAGGCGAACCCACCACTCACTGTTCCACCAATATAGTTTCTTGTAAAGGTTTTCCACCATGTAATGCCTGCTTCAATATTTTATCGTAATCCATTAATTCATTCTCCAAACATAAAGTTGGTTAATAATAGCTACTAACAGCGCCATCTTTTGAATCTAATAAAACATTATTATCTCGATATATAATATGTTTTATTTTAAACAGTTAAACTAGAACCAGACGCATGTATACTCTTTGCTAATTCCGAATAACTAGTTAAACGGTTGTAAACAGATACACAGATGTGTTTGCACAATTTTCCTAAGATAAAAATACACGATTGATCGTCAAGTATATTACTTCGTGCCCGGCAACAAACCGTCGATTGAATCATACAGTTTACTTATAGTTGAATCATTTGAAACGTTATGTGTTTGTTGAGACCCGTATACGCTTGTTTGTGTTTTGTGAGGCTAGAAATAAAAGTAGGTATATTATCTCGATACGTTATGAACCAAACCGATGAATGATGAATACATAAAGTTATTATCACTAGTGTAAAAACAGTCTCTTCATTACCGCATTACAAAATTAAAGATTTAAATACCTATTAAAATTAATTTAAATGTACACTTTTATGACAACAGGGTATGTCTAACAAGTCGATAGATTTATAAAACGGTTCATAAATTCTGTAACTTTCTCACGCCTAGGATTTGTGTAAAGATATGTTCCTATCACTTGCTTCACAGACCCTCTAAGTAATTTTATGGATGAATGTTAACATGAAGTAATGTTACATGACTACCTGAGTACAACATTTCGTTGATTGCTTCGAAGGTATGGGAGTAAACAGTAAAGCTCCTACATAATAATAAAATGTATGTTTGGAGGTTATTTTCTTACTCGAATCAAGTGCTGAGACCTTTTGGCTGAACGTAGATACTCTTGAGTTGAATATTAGATTAGATATTTCTGTAAAAAGCCTCCAATTCCTATAAGAAACAAACGATCAACAACTCAAACTCGGGTCCATATTGACTCACCTAAAGTTCTTTATCCGAAATTGTTCTTCCTAACGATTTGTAATCCGAATGATCACTCCTCCTAAAATTTTTCATCCTAAAGTTTTTATTCATACTATTTTTAGTGCTACAGTCGATGTTCATAACACTCATGTTTCCGAAAATTGTTATCAATAAAATCGTTAACATACAATATTAAAGCTCCTACTGTTTTTTATCCTAACGTTTTTATCCCTAAACATAATTACCACAATATTGTCACTCATACTTAGAAAGAAACATTTATCTACCAAATGTAATATATGTCGGTAGAATTATATTTTATTTATAGTTTTAATTCGAGGGTATGATTTTTATTTTGGGTTAAAACAACTTTTTACATTTAGCAATTTTTTTTGGTTATTTGTTGTTACATACTTATTACTATTAATTAGAAAACTGTTTAGAATGATTAAAGGTTGTTTCACAGATTTTTTGGCTTAAATGAATGAAAATCATAAAATACGACTGATTTACGGTTATGTTTATGATCTTTTTCGTTTTCGATTCGTTTCTGGCACTTCGCCGGCCGCTACCGCGGCACGCTCGCTTCGCTCGCTCGGCTCGTGCGTTGTGTGGTCACAATTCTAACCTAACCTAAACCAAGAACTATAAATATGACCGATTAGTTTCTGGAACTTGGCTGAATGACCGCAGCGAGATTTCGCTCGCTTGTAAATGAAAACATGTACACTGACGGACTCATAAACTGCATCAAAGTTCAGGTTTACTCTAAAAGGATTTTTTATAATAAGTATGCAAACTTTTTAGATTAAATTATATAAATATGGAAAGACTGGCTCTTAATCTTAAAAAAAATTTAAATTTAAAAATAGAACTGCAGTAAAACAAATGAATATAGCCGGGAAAAGAAAATTTACTTGTAGTATCAGATTTGCGTGTTATTTATAGCAAAGTTTTAAATTGATTCTCATTGATTTTTTTTGTTTTGTCAATTGAATTATTGTTACCAGCATAATTGTTGGGTTAGTTTTTTAACACATCGAGAGTTTTTGAACCATAATATGGATACTTCGTCCGAACAAGCGGCACAAATTGTAGCATTGGTGCGGGAGGGCTTGGATCAACGAACGATTGGTAGAAATTTAAATTTAAACCAGTCTACGGTTTCTAGAATATACAGAAGGTTTGTAGAGACAGGTTCTTACAGGAGGAGACGTGGTACAGGCAGAACTCGAGCAACCACAGGTCGTGATGACCGATTTATTGTTATAACTTCCCTGCGAAATCGTTTCCTCACGTCAGTTAACATCAAAACCGAGCTTAATGAAGTGCGTGGAGTAAACGTGTGTGCACGAACAATAAGAAGAAGGTTAAAGGAAGCGGATATCACCCCTTTTAGACCAGCAAATGGTCCAAAGTTGTCTACAGCTCACAGACAAGCTCGCTTAAGATTTGCGCGTCATCACCTGAATTGGACAGAAGAGCAGTGGGCCTCTGTATTGTTCACGGACGAGTGTAGGACATGTTTATATGGTGCAGATGGTCGCAGAAGAGTCTATCGTCGACGTGGGGAGCGATATGCTCAAAGTTGCATTGAGGAGCGTGTTCCTTTTGGAGGCGGTTCATGTATGGTCTGGGGTGGCATATCGATGAACGGGCGAACAGAACTTGTGTTCATAGACATGGTCCGTCAAAACGGTAATAGAGGGGGTTTGACAGCACATCGCTACATAACAGAGATATTAGAAGATCACGTGGTGCCTTACATGGGATTCATAGGCGAAATTTTTCTTTAATGCAGGATAATGCCCGGCCGCATGCAGCTGCACAAGTTCAACATTATTGCGAAGAGGTTGGGATACGTACAATGAATTGGCCAGCACGCAGCCCGGATCTTAATCCCATCGAGCATGTTTGGGACAATTTAAAAAGAGCTGTATATGCGAGAAACCCTTCGCCCACGACAGTGGCAGCACTAAGAACAGCACTTTCAGAAGAATGGGACAATATTCCGCAAGATCTTTTAAAAACCCTTATAAAATCTATGCGGAACCGATTAGAATCCGTAATAAGGGCACGTGGGGGTAATACACCTTATTAAAACACAAATAAACCCTTGCATAAAGTTTGTGTCTATTGTTAAAACCAATTTTTTAATTAAACCAATTTTTCTTAAATTTCTGTTTTTTCTTCAAAGAAAGTTTAAGGTCCTTTCCAGTACATAAACTTAAACTTAAAGATATGACCCTACGCTGTTTTAAAGTTCACGAACCAATCTAGAGGTTTCAATTTAAATCTGTATAGAAAGTATGCATACTTGGTTAAAATATTTATTTCAAAGTCGTCTATTACTTTGATGCAGTTTATGAGTCCGTCAGTGTATTTAACTACTTGTATACCAGGGTAGTGGTATTCTTATTTCTTATCATGTTATGTGTAAATAACTAAAACTGTAAAAATTACGCAAAATTAATGTAAATAATACTGATTATTATTAATAAAAATAAATCTAAACAAAAAAGGTATGACTTTCAATAATAGTGTAAAAGATGCTTATGTTGACAAAATATAAGAAAAGAAATAATAGTATAATAGATGTTTATTGCTACCGACATTATGAAGTTGAATGATTCGGAATTAAAACATTAGAGACAGAGTAGTTAGGAATTGTGATTGTTAGGATGAAAAATGTTAGGAAGAACATTTTCGGAGTTCCAATTTTCGGAGTTGAAAATTTAGGTGAACTTTGGCGCACCCCTCAAACTCAAACTCAACCTGAAGTTAACACGAATATACCTAGCTGTAGGTTGAATATAGACATAAAATATACTTTGATACTATATTTGCTATTTATACAAAAATATATCTTGATTTGAATAATAGCCCAAAAAACATATGACGCTGTTTTTAATCTGGGCTTCGCGTCGACCGGTGTTGCCCGCAACTAGCTAGCTAGTGTCAATTTAACAATTTCGAAGTTAAAACTGATGGAATCAGGTTATTCTTTTCTTTTGTTTCACTGAAATAGAGTTGTGGTGAAGTCAAAATCAGATCCAAATACATTTAGTACCAGTATAACAGTAGTATCGAAATCGCTAGTGAAACTATTCTCAGCAATATTATCAACACAGCAATAATATTCAATATCCATAATAGTTTCTGCGCGCTATTATTTACAGTATCGCTGCTACAAGTTTATTTAACTGCGCAATTTGTACTCAAATGAAAAGCAGCGATAAACCTTTTTAAATGAGATCCAAAATAGCTTTGATAACCTACGTAAAGAGTTAATTCACGTGGAGCATTATAATTTGTTTAAATAATGAAGTCTTTTTGCGTAGCGATAGGCAGATAGTATTCTCGTACTTACGTTTCATGTATGGAATGTCGAAATATCACTATTATTTATATTGAAGTACTCGTATTAAACTGCGTTGTGATAATTAATTATCATTAATCTCAACGGACGGGTGATCAGCCCTACTATATGGGCCAATTCACCCATTTACTCTGTATCGACTGCCATAGATGTTCTTATGACAACCAGAACCGACCGCTTAACGTGCTTACCAAGACCAGACCAATGCAAACATTCATATTCATGCATACAAATATTTGCACTGAGTGGGGATCGAACCCGCGATTCCTGCCTAGCACTCGCGTTCACTACCGCCACGCCGTTTGTCTATTTGTTTAACAAAATGGTCACCTGATATTGACACTTACAAGTGCCTATTGAAGAAAAATACCGTAACCTGATCTGAAACCGATAAGCTACGGAAGATTGATAAATAATCTTGTCTTTATATGTGACTGCCACTGTAAGTGTCTCTAGTCTTATCAGGGATTACCGTTACCATATCCATCGATCATAGTTTATAGAATAGTAATGGGAAAAGAAAGGTGTGGCATGGCGTGCGTAGACGCAGATTGTGTGCAGCTAAAATATGTTACAATTCGTTTAAGTAAACTGGATTTTCTCGTTTTCTCTATGAAGTTCACTAAGTAATGGTCATTAGGTAAAGCTTTACTTTTCACTCGGGCGTGGCCATGGTTAACAAGTGCCCTCAGCACGAAAAACTATCGAATTCGTAATGTAAAGATATCGAGAGAGAGTATCGGAACATTATAGCTAACCTAACCTGTATTTTTTCATTTATTTAGGGCACGTTAATTGGACTTCAACTCACTTCACTTGAAGTTTTCCGATTTGATTATTTCCGCCCGTTCAATATTTTAACATACATAAATTATTATATTTCTATCTATTACTGAAATGAACCACGGTAGCCTAGTGATATGGGTAATGGACTGCTGAGACGAGGTCTCGGGTTCGATCCCAGGTTTACCATGGCGCACACCAATGACTTTTCGATGCTTTTCGAAGTTATGTGTGTATTTATAATGGCAAAAGGCTCGCGATCTATTACATTGGGACCTAAACATAAACTGCCGAAAAGGGGGTGCTAGCACCTCTGCCTACCCCTTCGGGGATAAAGGCGTGAGTTTATGTTATGTTATGTTATGAAACGAACAGAACAGTCTATCAATTCCATTTCACATACAATTAACCCTTCTGTGGGTTTTCCAAGCGAATGCAATATGGAGTTCTTCAAGAAGAGCATTAGAAGGTTTCTTTATGGTCGGCAGCACGAGTGTGGCGCCCCTGGTGTTGCAAACTTCCATAGCTCACGGCCACTTTCTATCAGGCAGACCGTGTACTTGTTTGCCACCTGATTGGTATAAAATAACAATAATATCTTTTATCTATTAATACCGCCTTTCTCTTTATAAACACAACTAAGTAAATATACATACTATTATGTTAAGGAGTTTACATGTTAGCGCATGTTTATCAATGTTTCGTAACACAGTAACGATAATGTATGTTGCGGTTCGCGTCACCAATTTGCATAAACATATATTTACATGCCATGACCAGTTTGCGAAGTGACTTGGATAGTAACCTAATCATATTTTATAGTAGTCAGTCATTTGGTATCGTTTTCCGGTGCTGTCTGTAACGCAAAAACAATCATCATCATCACACAGTCCCGGTCGCATTCGAGACTTTTGAGTCTGATGTGCTCTTAATTATGATTGGCTTGGTTTTTTCTGCCATATTGGGATCTGTCACCGTTTGACGTCTTAGCCTGAATTATGGCTAGTGCAGAAGATTAATAAGGGTTACTCGGTCTCCCCGATAACCTCTAAACCTCTCTGGCTACCCTACTAACCGCCGGAAACACAACACAAGGTTATTATTAAGCTTTGGTATTCTGTAAGGCCGAGGCACTTCCCCAGTCGAACTGCTCAATTATTATCAAACTGTGAACGTACTTGGCATATAGGTGCAACAGTAACCCTTGCGTCTACTTGGGCTCATCTTGGTGAATTAGAATACGGTCCCTATTTCTACCTATGGATGTCGTAAAATCATCGTGTCATGGACATACAGCTCATGAAATAACCTTCTCCCCCCATTACTCCTTCATTTACATTTACGCCCCCAAGTCGATTACAACCCCCCTTGCTATACTACTTATGACTTGCGATTTCCGATTTTTGCTTTCAAGCTGTCAGCAGCAGTAAATATTGACTATCGATATATCGTATTCCTGTGTACATATATTTGACATATTCACGATATGTTTAATGTGGCGTGGGAATAGATACCACACGCAAACATCAACACAATGTGTACCTAAGGAAATCTCTTGATTTTCTGTCACGCAAATTAAAATTATCTCCGAAAATTTCATCAAAAATTTAAAATAAGTTCGATCAGATATGTGGTATCTATAAATTATCTTCTGCCTCTTCTGTCTAATCGACGTAATTTTTAAATTGCCATCGTGGTATAGTAATCAGTTTCACGGCAGCGCTGCTACTCACGGAGAGGGCTCGAGCATAGGTTACGCTCTTTGGCAAGGCTTACTACGTCCCCTCCATTGTATGTATGTATTGGTAAAAAAATCGTCGTTATCATTTTTACACCAATAATTCTCCAAACTATAGCTTGATTCTAGCAATAGTTTCGCGGCATCACGTCCACACAAAGTATCTTTGATAAATCTGGCGTGGGTTTAAGAATGCATCACTCGAGTTTTTAGCATAGTTGGCATCAAAAATGATAGCCTTTAAATCTTTGGACTTCACTCATTGCTTTTCACGAAGCGGAATGAAGTCAATAAGACGTGACATGAATGCTCGGGTCGATAGGTCCAGTTTCATCACTATCTTTTCGGTATTAGTAAATCAATAACTACACACTATCAATAAATTTGTCGATAAGCGTGCCTACACACGTAGATTTCCTATCACCTGTGCCATTATGTATATCCTCGTAGGCAGAGCCATGCCTCGTAGGCAATCTGTGGGAACTAATACCGAGCTCCACAATTCGCAATCTAAATATGTTTTTGACACAACAGTATTTTTGCGATAATCCCCCACTTTTAAACGCGTTGTACGACAGTTACGAGAAGAGATCTCTCTCTCAGGTGACTCTTGTATTTGCCGGAAACCATTAAAAATTATATTAGGGAAGGGAGGCGAACCCACCACTCACTGTTTCCCCAATATAGGTTCTTGTAATGGATTTCCACCATGTAACGCGTACTTCAATATCTTATCGGAAACCATTAATTCATTCTCCAAACATAAAGTTGGTTAATAATAACTACTAACAGCGCCATCTCTTGAATCTAATAAAACATTATTATCTCGATATATAATATGTTTTATTTTAAACAGTTAAACTAGAACCAGACGCATGTATACTCTTTGCTAATTCCGAATAACTAGTTAAACGGTTGTAAACAGATACACAGATGTGTTTGCACAATTTTCCTAAGATAAAAATACACGATTGATCGTCAAGTATATTACTTCGTGCCCGGCAACAAACCGTCGATTGAATCATACAGTTTACTTATAGTTGAATCATTTGAAACGTTATGTGTTTGTTGAGACCCGTATACGCTTGTTTGTGTTTTGTGAGGCTAGAAATAAAAGTAGGTATATTATCTCGATACGTTATGAACCAAACCGATGAATGATGAATACATAAAGTTATTATCACTAGTGTAAAAACAGTCTCTTCATTACCGCATTACAAAATTAAAGATTTAAATACCTATTAAAATTAATTTAAATGTACACTTTTATGACAACAGGGTATGTCTAACAAGTCGATAGATTTATAAAACGGTTCATAAATTCTGTAACTTTCTCACGCCTAGGATTTGTGTAAAGATATGTTCCTATCACTTGCTTCACAGACCCTCTAAGTAATTTTATGGATGAATGTTAACATGAAGTAATGTTACATGACTACCTGAGTACAACATTTCGTTGATTGCTTCGAAGGTATGGGAGTAAACAGTAAAGCTCCTACATAATAATAAAATGTATGTTTGGAGGTTATTTTCTTACTCGAATCAAGTTACGCCAATCAACCTTTTGACTGAACGTAGATAGGTACTCTTGAGTTGAATATTATATATTTCACAACCTGAAAATAACATGAATGGTTGAATATAGACATAAAATATACTTTGATACTATATTTGCTATTTATACAAAAAAATATATCTAGATTTGAATAATAGCCCGAAAAATATCACGTTGTTTCTAATCTGGACTTCGCGTCGACCGGTGTTGCCCACAACTAGCTAGTTAGTGTCAATTTAACGAATTTAAAATTAAAACTTATAGGAATCAGGTTATTTTTCTCTTTTGTTTCACTGCAAAAGAGTTGTATCAGTAATTACATGTAGTATCAGTACACAGTAGTATCGAAAGCACTAGTGAAACTATTCTCAGCAATATTATCAACACAGCAATAATATTCAATATCCATAATAGTTTCTGCACGCTATTATTTATTTAACTGCGCAATTTGTACTCAAATGAAAAGCAGCGATAAACCTTTTTAAATGAGATCCAAAATAGCTTTGATAACCTACGTAAAGAGTAAATTCACTTAGAGAATTATAATTTGTTTAAATAATGAAGTCTTTTTGCGTGGCGATAAGCAGATAGTATTCTCGTACTTACGTTTCATGTGTGGAATGTCGAAATATCACTATTATTTATATTAAAGTACTCGTATTAAACTGCGTTGGGATAATTAATTTTCATTAATTTCAACGGACGGGTGATCAGCCCTACTATATGGGCCAATTCACCCATTTACTCTGTATCGACTGCCATAGATGTTCTTATGACAACCAGAACCGACCGCTTAACGTGCTTACCAAGACCAGACCAATGCAAACATTCATATTCATGCATACAAATATTTGCACTGAGTGGGGATCGAACCCGCGATTCCTGCCTAGCACTCGCGTTCACTACCGCCACGCCACAGAGGTTGTCTACAACGACAAGTAACTACACGGTTTGTCTATTTGTTTAACAAAATGGTCACCTGATATTGACACTTACAAGTGCCTATTGAAGAAAAATACCGTAACCTGATCTGAAACCGATAAGCTACGGAAGATTGATAAATAATCTTGTCTTTATATGTGACTGCCACTGTAAGTGTCTCTAGTCTTATCAGGGATTACCGTTACCATATCCATCGATCATAGTTTATAGAATAGTAATGGGAAAAGAAAGGTGTGGCGTGGCGTGCGTAGACGCAGATTGTGTGCAGCTAAAATATATGTTACAATTCGTTTAAGTAAACTGGATTTTCTCGTTTTCTCTATGAAGTTCACTAAGTAATGGTCACTAGGTAAAGCTTTACTTTTCACTCGGGCGTGGCCATGGTTAACAAGTGCCCTCAGCACGAAAAACTATCGAAATCGTAATGTGGAGATATCAAGAGAGAGTATCGGAACATTATAGCCAACCTAACCTGTATTTTTTTCATTTATTTAGGGCACGTTAATTGGACTTCAACTCACTTCACTTGAAGTTTTCAGATTTAATTATTTCCGCTCGTTCAATATTTTAACACATATAAATCATAATATTTTTATCTATTACTGAAACGAACCGCGGTAGCCTAGTGGTTTGGGTAATGGACTGCTGAGACGAAGATTTGGATGATAAACAAGCCTGGAAATGAGCTGTTCACTCCACTTGCTACTCAGCTACATTTTGTATCTAGACTAAGTAAACTATTGTAAATAGACCAAAAAAAAGAAAAGCCCACTGAGTTTCTTGCCGGAGTCTTCTCAGGTCGGGGCCGCGTTTCGAACCGGCGGTGGTCCATTTGCATTTGATAAAATATTGTTGATATTGACGTTTTGTAGTGCCGTTTACTGGTCTATGCAGAATAAATGATTTTTGATTTTGAGGTTCCGGGTTAGATCCCAGGTTTACCATATACAGGAAGTTATGTGTGTATTTATCGCAGGTTTATAATGGCAATAGGCTCGCCCATCTATTACATTGGGACCTAAACATAAACTGCCGAAAAGGGGGTGCTAGCACCTCTGCCTACCCCTTCGGGGATAAAGGCGTGAGTTTATGTTATGTTATGTTATGAAACGAACAGAACAGTCTATCAATTCCATTTCACATACAATTAACCCTTCTGTGGGTTTTCCAAGCGAATGCAATATGGAGTTCTTCAAGAAGAGCATTAGAAGGTTTCTTTATGGTCGGCAGCACGAGTGTGGCGCCCCTGGTGTTGCAAACTTCCATAGGTCACGGTCACTTTCTATCAGGTAGAATGTGTACTTGTTTGCCACCTGAGTGGTATAAAATAACAAAAATATCTTTTATCTATTAATACCGCCTTTCTCTTTATAAACACAACTAAGTAAATATACATACTATTATGTTAAGGAGTTTACATGTTAGCGCATGTTTATCAATGTTTCGTAACACAGTAACGATAATGTACGAGTATGTTGCGGTTCGCGTCACCAATTTGCATAAACATATATTTACATGCCATGACCAGTTTGCGAAATGACTTGGATAGTAACCTAATCAATTTTTATAGTAGTCAGTCATTTGGTAATGTTTTCCGGTGCTGTAACGCAAAAACAATCATCATCATTACTTACTCCCGGTCGCATTCGAGACTTTTGAATCTGATGTCTTCTTAAATATGATAGGCTTGGTTTTTTCTGCCATATTGGGATCTGTCACCGTTTGACGTCTCAGCCTGAATTATGGCTAGTGCAGAAGATAAATAAGGGATACTCGGTCTCCCCGCTAGCCTCTAAACCTCTCCAGCTCACCGCCGGGAACACAACACAAGGTTATTATTAAGCTTTGGTATTCTGTGAGGCCGAGGCACTTCCCCAATCGAACTGCTCAATTATTATCAAATTGTGAACGTACTTGGCCACGAGCGTTTCGTAACTTAAAATCTAAGTGCATCCTTGTGTTCTACTTGAGATCATCTTGATGAATTAGAATACGGTCCCCTTCTACCTATGGATGTCGTAAAATCGTCGTCTCATGAACATACAGCTCATGAAGTAACCTCCTTCCCCCATTACTCCTTCATTTACATTTACGCCCCCAAGTCGATTACAACCCCCTTGCTATACTACTTATGACTTGCGATTTCCGATTTTTGCTTTCAAGCTGTCAGCAGCAGTAAATATTGACTATCGATATATCGTATTCCTTTGTACATATATTTGACATATTCACGATATGTTTAATGTGGCGTGGGAATAGATACCACACGCAAACATCAACACAATGTGTACCTAAGGAAATGTCTGTCACGCAAATTAAAATTATCTCCGAAAATTTCATCAAAAATAGAAAATAAGTTTGATCCGAAAAGTGGTATCTATAAATTATGTTCTGCCTCTTCTGTCTAATCGACGGAATTTTTGAATTGCCATCGTGGTGTAGTAATTTGTTCCTCGGCAGCGCCGCTACTCACGGAGAGGCCTCGAGCGTAGGTTTCGCTCTTTGGCAAGGCTTACTACGTCCCCTCCATTGTATGTATGTATTGGTAAAAAAAATCGTCGTTATCATTTTTACACCAATTAGGTGGCAGCTTCTCTTTTCTCTTTCTTCTTTATCTTTTATTCTTCTACATCAATATCTTACCTTTGTTCCTAGCTGCACCAGTGACTTTCACCTCCTTTTAATTTTGGCCATTACGGCTTTTGTAATAGAGGATTAAAATCTAAAGACAGGTTTTGCTGGGATTTAAAACGGTCACAAAACTCTTCTCTCAATATAAGAGTAGACAAAAGCCTTAAAAGTTATAAATAAGATAAAACTTCTTCAAGAGTATTTGTGAACCTGCTTGTCTGCAGACGCTGTACTTAGTCCTATTATATGGTAAAACTCGTCATCATAAAAAATATCTTATGTATTTAAACCTCTTTGGAAAATGAACGTGCAAATATTCTCTAGATCGTTGAGCCGGCTTGATTGAAAATTCAGTCAACTCGACAGTGATTGAAAGATTTTAGCTTAGTACGCTCTGTGGCTTCCAATATTTTTTTGTTAATCATAAAAATAGGTGGGTGTAAATTCACAGTATTTCTTAAGAAAAAGTACCTATTTCGATATTTATTTATTTTTACTCTAACTGACATAGCGAACTTCGTACCGTCAAAAAGAATTATTCAGTTTGGTACAGTCCTTCGGAAGTTCTGCGCGTACATGCATATGGGGAGGTCTCATTTTTATTCATACGTATTATAAAAATTATACCTACCATTCGAACTTAAGGTCTACTCCTTACCCACTTAGCTACCAACGCTTTTGCTATATTTCTTTATTCCCGTAGTTCTGTGCTGCTGTGTTGGTAGACTAATTTTACTATCGCTAGTTCTGTACACAGCTACTATAGTACCAATGTTTTATGTGCCAAATATGAAAATCATAGATAAGATAAGATGATATCGGATGTCAATATTCAATAGAAAACTTGAAGTAACTGTCAACAGTATGAACACGCTCTATACATATAAACCGCACTGATAAATCTCTTCAGCATTCTAGATTAATGAGTCCTGATAGTGGTGACTATTGAAAATGTAACTACCTTTTACTACCGGGTTATTATTTATTTAGCTATGAAATTACTCACTAACTAATTTGTAAATGTAAATAGTAGATACCTTGTGAATAACATTTACATATCGCAATTGTTTTCACAAAGGATAGAATACAAAAGAAAAAAATGTTTCATTGACTTGTGATTACCATAACGTATCCTTAGTTTTTGTTTATTTATAAATAACTAAGAATTTCAGCGTGTTACTTATGCATGTGCGCACACGCACATGTCACACTTAAGTTACCCAAACGTGAGACATAACTTGTGTGTGTCAATCGCAGCGCTCGGCCGCCGACTGCAGCCGTGATAACCTCGTCTTATCATACTTGTTTACTTAACACTAACTTGGTGGACGTGAGGTATGACAGACCCAAGAAGATTTGCAGTTTAAAAGAATTTGTACTTCAATCTGTCTTTGTTATCCATATTAACATAAACAATTTGGATTTGCTAAGGATAAGGAGTTAAGACCAGTAAAGTAGTTAACATTCTGTTTTGAAAAGAAAAAGAAGGTTAATTAGATAATTATTCTTATTCCGTGTTGACGATCCACTTATCACTGTTAGTGGCTTTATTCAGGTCTTTTAGTGTAGTAGGTAGGGTGTGCAAAAACGAGTGCGTCATGCACTGCACGGGGACACCGCAGTCACATGCTGTAAATTTGTTAATAAATTAATTGCTTTGGGATGGTGGATGGGCGATCGCGCCCAGGAGCCAATTTTTCCTGAGCAAGTAGGAAGTCTTAGGTTATTGGTAGTTCCTCTCTCCATAGGGACATTCTCATCGCAGCAGGAGGTTCGTGTTCGGCGTTCGTGTTTCTGATAAAACTCTCATCAAGCGGGCTCTATGTATTTGTGGGCTCTAAGTAGTTAATTCAAGCCATAGAATTAAGTACCCATGTCCAGTGACAAGTCTTCATAATAGTTAGTTCAGATCAAGTCTTTTCGTTAGTTCAGGTGAAGGTCATATTCAGTGATATGACTTTATGTTATCTCTTTAGATCTAATTTTTGTGGCATTTTGCGTTTCGTCTTTACGTTTTGAAACATTTTTTTAAACTCTAGAGAATATTTCTATTCATGTTAACACTTCCATAATAAATATAATATGTAATACATATTTATACTCGGAACTATTGAATCACCCACAGATTAATAAACAAGTTTGTAGTTCTTGCAACATTGGTTGCTTGCTATTTTCTTTTATTACCAGACTAATTACCACCTGAAACAACATGATGTGACCTTCAGAGCTCCTCGTGGAGTCTCTGTGACACATGTTTTAGCAGCAGAAAAAGTCTACTTCATGCGGATTAAATTAAAACAATTGTCTTTGTTCATTAATACAAATGGAGAAAGTACAAAGCCACAATTCTCCTAGGATGAAAACGGAATATTTTTTTGCAAATGGAATGATATTTATCCAATTTGTGGGTTAAAACGAAAACGCCCGAAGTGAACGCCGAAAGAGTAAAAACAGAACTTTTCTTTACTTTGACGTCATTTAGAGTTGGATATAGATTTTGGGATATTGAAACTATAGCATATAAAAATTTTCAATTGTTTTAGATGTCACTACAATTGTATCATAATTTAAACAAAGAAATAATATTTTCCCGCATAATAACACCTAAATAATACACATTGATTTCAATGCCATTGCTCGTATAACAACTTGCATGTACGAATAATAGTTTTTTTAACTTTAATTTCCAATCATTAGGGTGTCCATACGATATTGCTTTATGTATGGCCTTGCATCACATGTCTGTTTATGTCAACAAGTCCCAATACCATTACATTACAAGTACTCACATCTGTCTTTAATTCTAAATGGAATGTTAGTTCAGACATCTTGAAACATTTTATTCTGTTTTTGCTTTGAAACGATTTAACCCACGATTACGTATGCAATACGAAAATTTCGTTTTATTGGCTCGCCGCCAAGGCATTGCGTTTTGCTTTGATTTTGATACTATTTATATAACTGCTCATGCTATTATCGTGTGATATCTCCGTGTTGTTTACTTTACGTATGTACTTAGGTTTACAAAAAAGAATCTAGCATTATATCCTAAGGTGATAAATTAAGTTTAGGCACCTCGTAAACAAATTACTCGGTTGTTGGTTTACGTCAGGCTACAATAAATTACGTAATTGACTATTTTTGTATTTTAATAGCCTCTTAATATATCACATATCATATAAAAATATTTCAATGATTTTAAGTAAGGTTCAAGTTGGGACTGGTGACCGGTCAGTTCGACCCAGGTATGCGTCATACGGTCAAATAAACAATCGAAGTGTGACAGTGTTGGGGCGCGCTATCGCATTTTCCTGAGGCTGGCGAGCTTGCGTTGTGGCGGGCGGCAGTGCCACCGGCGCGCGCGCACCGAAAGCATGTGCCCCGCGCCAACAGTGCGATGTACATAGAACCTGCCGCGTTCCGCGCACCCAGCGCGGAGTCCCTCGCGGTCTCCGATCCTTCAACAGCTATCTGGACACAGTGCTTACCCTCTCCGTTATTCGCAGGCAAAAAAGCGCCACTCAAAACATACGAAGAGATCCAGCCGCTCATCCAACAGGCTCGTAAGCGGGAGCTGAAGCTACTCATCAGAGAGAACTCGTGGCCAATTAACAGCCCGGTCCGCGCCTCGCTCTGGCCGGCTCTCTGCCGGCAGCATCAACATGGAAAGTCTATGCTCGACGGATTCTACTGGGACATGGTTACACAGGTCAGTGATCTTTCAAATTACGCAATGCGACAGCAGTGATAGGTTTTTTTCCCAAGGTGTACGAGTAACTCGTTTGGAACATAAAGAAATTGCTTTTGAGCTCGCAAGGTGACGTTACAGAGAGCGTTATCTCGCGAAACCGGCGAATATTTAACATTCCCAAGGTCATGTCTATTTACTTTACACAATATCGCCTAAATGTTTGTTAGACATAGTGCCCCCAGATAAGAATCCGATGTCCCCGCCAAGGTTTCACTGTTTTTGGTCCCTCTTCATTCAAGTGCTCTCATTAGATTTAGCAACAAGTCAGCGAAACGCGTTTAAAATTCATGTCACGTGACTGTTTGTTGACTACCAACGCACACAAACAAACGCATTTGTCCTTGAGGTCGAAATGTGTGTGTAAAGTTGTCGATAAATAACCAATCGCGTTTGAGAATCAATATTGGATGCATGTGGGATCTGCACATACACTTATGTCGAACGAAACTTCGTTTTAGTTGACTTGTCGCGTCACTCAGTCAGCGGGTCCTTGTGTACGACATCAACGTGCTCGCGCGCATCCTCGCGTCACAATGGGAGCGGCTCGCGCATCTTAATTAACCGCCGATACACTAACAATGGCAGAGTAATTATACGACAGGTGGCTGTAGCTAATGAATACAAGTACCGTGAATTTAAGAGTTTATTCTTACAACTTGTTGCTACTTTTTATTATGCAAAGTTTGTATTTACATAGGTAAATAAATGTGTCATGATGTAAATTTGAATTAGTTTTTAGGGGAAAATTTGGTGTGATATTTGTGTACGAAATGTATAAACGGTCGTTATCGTGCGTAAGAGATTGGCACGGTATCAACGCGGCTCGCTCACCTTCGCTGCGCTCGCGCGCAATCCCTAACCCACATATGCACAATGCGCAGATATGGACGCACTTAATGCATTGTAAGAATTTTCTAGATATCTTGACAGTTTGATTTCTAATTTAATTGAGATTGCGTTCTTTTCTCTCTCGTTCTATAAAATTTTAAAGGAGTGTCTTTCTTAATCTACATTGCGGCTAGACGTTATCGTTTTTATCTCTGTAATACAAATGAGAGGATGGCGGCATTGCGCTCTATCTGAGCAAGTAATAACTCCGTATTGACATTTTGTAATCTGATTAGGAATATCCGGTCATCGACCTACCAAAACGCGCTTAGATACCTATTGTAAAAGTACCCAACAAACTGTATCGAAATACTGTCTGGTATTTATTACGGAGCAATAAAATCTTGAGCGATAAATAGTAACATTTCTATTTAATTACCTTCCTTTGTCATCAAAGGCTAAGAATAACTCAAGTATATAATAGGTACGTCAATGAGTAATTGTTCTGTGTTAACGGAAAATCTAAGTACTTAACTGCATTATACGCTTTAGAAGATGTTCTTGTTTACGTCTTAGCGAGACCCACAATCGTACCGAATTATTACTTTGATCAATTCACTACCACGACATCCTAATCAATCGTGGTCGTTCGAAGTATGGACAAAATGTTCACGTCGAATGTAGGTCAATAAATTCAATAATGTTCGTTGTCGGCTCTCATTGGTCTACAATTTTTATAAAGTTAATGATGCCAATGGAATTTTCTTTTAGGACTACACAAGTGTGGGTAACTAATTCTACGAAGATGCTAAGAGTTCGTTTTAGTACTAAAAGGCACGCTGTTGCACCTTTTTATGATTTTCTCCTAACAATTTGAACCTGTTTAGTCAAAACAATATCTCCATGAGAAAATCTCACACCATTTACGTAAAACTGGCATCTTAATTTCTATTACAAATATCATTATTATTTTACAGTGAATTTCTATCGTATAACACTCGATTCACCCTGTAACATTTCTAATATTAAAATAGGAAAAGGAAACGAATATCACTGATGAATATTATATTCCCCGAAACAATTATAATAACTCCCTTTATAACATTTTTGATCCAGTGACAAGTGTGTAATGTCAGTGAAATGCCTTTCAAATGTGGTTAGCTGTGAGTCACTGGGACAAGGCACGTGCCATCCAAGGTCGTGAAGACATGGAGCCAAATTATTCCGGTTTTCTCAGAAGTAACCGGGACGGAATTCCTTTCCAATTACTGACATTCTGCATATTGTTTTCTCATTCGAAATGTGATTGACTTTTGAGATTACTCATTTGTTCTAAATTTAATCACTTTAGTTTGTTGTTGTTATATCGTTTATAATCATCAATTTTAGAGTAGGTAGTACGAGTAAGAAAGGTTTATTATCTTGTACTTATGTACTGTACGTTATGTAGTATGTTATTTCAATGTCATGATCGGAGATATAGTATATAGGCTTGATGCAAAATCTTATAGGTACTTGTATTATTTCAATTGATCTTAGCGTACTACATACCTTCAAGCTGTACGAGATGGTATCTGAGTTTATTCTGAGGCATTATTGTCATGCCCAGGTACTATCGTTTATAATCATATTTCATAGGTGATTTATCGAGGTATATGGATCATACATATGAGTAACGTACTATGTACTAAAAACTCATTGCAAGATAATTTAGATTCTTGGATCATTACTATGTATTATTCGTCATAAATTCACTTTAAGTACAATAGAATGAGTCTATAACTAAACAATGTCAGCCTAAACGGCCTGCGGTTTCGTTACCGTTACGGTACAATACTACGACCACAAACGGCCCTGTGTGCTGCCCTTAACTAGCGTCAGCAAAACAAACCCATATATCTCGCAAACTTTTGCATTGAACTGAATTTTATCAATGAAAATCCGTTAAAGTAAAGTGGGTTCTTATTATACGCATATTTTACACTATGAATTACTAACATAATATGGAAATGTGTATTGTTTGAGGGGAAAAAGCGCTCTTATACTACTACTGTCAGACAGATGATCAGCC
The DNA here is from genome assembly GCA_963691645.1 of Pelosia muscerda. Taxonomy (NCBI): domain Eukaryota; kingdom Metazoa; phylum Arthropoda; class Insecta; order Lepidoptera; family Erebidae; genus Pelosia; species Pelosia muscerda. The sequence goes on from OY829100.1 coordinate 3,198,837, forward strand.
ATTCTGTATGAGTTATTTCACCCAAAAAGAAGCGATCCTAAGTGCAAGCTTTAATTGTAACAGTTGGATGCTCAGAATGAAAAATAACAAATTTGGGATACGGGCACGCATGTTACGAATTCTTTTTTCCACGCGGGCCGAACCGCAGACAACAGCTAGTCTTAGCACAAAGCTAAAACAAAACTAACGATGCTAACACTAGATATATTTAAATGCCGTCCCTTTTCACGCGTTAGACATCCGTGAAATGTGCGCGAGGGTCGTATATAGGAACTCGTGTAGTGAACCCTGGTGCAATGCCAACGACATCGCGCCTTGACCTCGCGATCCGTTCCACGCTGTCACTCACCGATAACGGTGGATTCTACACTATACAGCATGTTGTCATATGTGAGTAGGACGGGGAAAGCTGACGAAAGTGTTATCCGACGGCTTTGGATGTGGAGTACCGGGCCTAGACATTGTGATGACGCGATTCGAGGTTTTTTATACAGACCTTTATAGGGTTCGTGTCTATTTTGCTTTATTCTTTGAATTCCTATTTTTACCTAGGAGGGTACTAGATCTCTAGGGTTAATATGACGAAATATATTGTGGTTTTAGGTGATGCTCAAAGGGGTCTGTACGTAAAAAATGGAGAGAATTGGATTGGTGATATTTTCAACTCTTTTTTCACGATATTCGCGGGTTGCAAAGCATCTTAAACCGTTTTAAGGTGAATATTGTGAGAAAAATATTTTAACAATTCTAGCACTAGCGCGGCGAGACCATTGTTATAAAACGACCACAAAAGGATCACGTAAATGGGATAAAGATTAAGATTTATTAGCGCAATAATGGTTAGATAAGAGAGATGTTCCTTTGACTGGCTTTTGCCGACGTGTTTCTACTCATGACGGGCTCATTTTAAAATTTTTAGATGGCTGAATTGGCTGGTACTAGTAAGTTTTCGAAATCTCTCCAATACATTTTGTGATGAAACTCACAACACAAATTGATTTTAAATTTGAATTAAGAGTTACCTAGGGCTGGTTTCCGTGAGAAAGTGGGCAACTAAACAGCGAAAATATACATTACTAAAAACGATTTGATCGAACACTGAATAAAGGCTATATAAAATGTCAGTAATTCCAATATGGCACCCTCTCGCTGCCATAAAGTACTGTGTAAAAATAAAATTTGAGTTAAATATGTCTTCTTCTCGTTCGCGATATTCGCTTTGTAACGGTAAACTTATTGTATAACAGCGAAGACGTTTATTCCGTTCCACAATAATAATTTGTCTCTTTGTATATTAATGACCCTTGGACGTTTTGTTCGCTAAGTGCCTATTTAACAAATTAAATTCTACTTGTGGAATCGTCAAGCTAGCAGGAGCACTCTAAATATAAGTGTACTCAGACGTCCCGCGTCATTCAGTAATCTCATTATATGAAATCCGATTACGAGGAATAAATGTCACTCAGCTATTTATACTCGAATACAATCGTATATTCTTTCGGGATATTCTCATGAACAGTGAAATAAACTATTATAGGATTATAAGGATTCAACTTGGTTTATTGTCAGTAGATTTCAAATACAAACCAAGCAAGTTCCAACTTAAGAAGTTATCTAGTAACTCCAAGACCAGCTCGAGGTATCAAATTAGAGTCTTGTTACCCTGTAATCGATATGTCAATTTAAAATCACGTTACTTCCTCCATTGGGAGAGTCCTATGTTCAGCAGTGGACTGATACCTTACACCTATAAAGTTTTAAACCGGCGCGATTACCACATTACTTCATTTCCTCACGCAAAAACTGCTCTATGACATGAAGTTGCGGAAAACAGTCCACCATACAATATAATAGATGTTGGTTACACCTATATGATTTCGAAGAGTTTTTATGACAATAGTATAGTATACACCGTGATTTTGTAGTCGTTTTGGACCCGAAAGGGGGTTATTCGGAATAATGCATGGTACCTTTTTGTGAGGTCCCAATTACTGTACTGGTTATAATAAAAACGTTGACATTAATGTAATCTTTGTCACTTGTCCCAGTTGAAAAGTTAGTAGCGCTCCGATAATTCATTGACAATTTTGAATGAATGTAATGTAGCGCGCGTATTTCGACTCGTGAATTGATGCCGCGCGCTCGCCGGTACGGCGCCGCCCGCCGCGCCGCGTCGGCCGCGCGCCGGCGCCCCGAACTTCGCGAAACCATGACGAAACATATGACTTGCTTGATAAGGGAACACTGACCGCAGAGAATTAAACTATGAAACTCATCTACTTTGAAATCAAGTACTCCAATTTTTCCTTCATTCTTTATACGGGCTCAGGACCGTATTTCATTAGAATATTAAGTAGGTATTCGACGATTAAACTTTAAAACACAATAACAACGGACTGCGAGTAGGTAGGTATTTCAGGCGTGTTTAAAAAATTGGAGCTACATACGAGTATTTACAAAATAATCAACTTACATAGGTACCTATTTATAGTTTATTTACGTATCCCTGAGCCGAAGTAACTGCTCGATATGGAGTCCATTGCTTTCGATACACAAAACGTTTTAAGCTATTGTCTCTCAGTTTATTTTATGATGTGTCTCCGTCACTTTTCACTGTTCCGAAAGCGTCCACTATCGCACTACGTAAGTCATCACGAGATTCATATTCCTAGGAGTAAAGTAGTCGTTTTATTTCTAACCACAAATAAAAATTCCTCGGTGGCCAAGACACGGGGCCACCAAGGCCTATTCAGCGTTCACCAAACTCTTGTCTAAATAGGTAATCACGCACTGCTCGAGCATAATGAGTCGACATCCATCGTGGTGGTAGGTAGGCATGTCTCGTAGGTACGCTGACGACACATTCTCCAGTAATTCCGATTTCACTGTACGTATGATATTCCATTACGAGATACGAACTTCCAGTTAAGATGGCCGGGTCCAGTTTACTTGGGAATCATTAGTACCGCGTTGCCGTAATCCAACCAGGTGCTCCGACTGGGATTATAACCGCCTAGCCTCTTCTAAATTGAAGCCAGCAACGGCTGTACAGCTGTACAGCTGCACCATTGCCAAGTACTTCCACATTAGAATATTCACGATAACGATACATTTTTGCAACTTGTCGCGTGCAAGTCTTTGACGTAATGGGCGTTCGTTGGCCCGCGTTGGCGCCTTGCGGGCGCGCAACAACGGCGCGGCGGTGCGGCGGCGGCGGGCGGCGCGCGGCTGCGTCGCGCTAGCTCGGTCTCCCTCGCTGAGAGGCATCTGATTGGCGGAGAATCGTGGCCGCGCGAGATGCTTTCTGATTGGTGGATGCTGTACCATCGCGCAGGCGCAGACATCTCGTCTTTTGTTTACATACCGCATTCGTAAAATCGTGAATGAAATCATAGTAGTAAAACGTAATTAGTGTATTACGTCAAAGTTAAGGGAGTTACCACGAGTTCTTATTTGCTGTCTACTGACGTCATCAATCTCGTCGTTTCTATGAAAAAAATATGTTTTGTTTTTCAAATTAATACTTCCAGTCCATTATGTTATCGTAACTATACCCAAATTTCTTTTTTCCAAAACCACTACAAACTCACGTTGTATAGTTAATATGTTAGGCAACGCTCATAAAAGCGTGTTAAATTAAAAGGCACAATATATGATACTTCCCGAGGTTTACGCGAATGTCACACATTTAAAAGAAACCACGTTTCACGGTCGCGATTTATTTGATATCATTTACTTTTAGTGACACATTTCGGCTACTTTTCAGCAGCCATGTTCGCAGAGTTGAAGTGCAAGTTATCTCAAAGTACCCGAAATATGATGACTTGTTACTTGAGTCACAATATAGGTATAAAAAAGTATTTAAAGTTTTGAGTTATATAGTAAATAAAAAAAACATACACACATACGGATTAACATACTTACACATATTTTAACATATCAACGAATACTTAGCAGATAAAATCTACGATGATGTGTATTACATTATCTGAACATCGTTATGACTCCATATCAATGTAAGTAAAGAGATTAAAGAACTTGACTTGGCAATTAGCGCCATTTAATCTCCCAAAGATTAGACTGCATTATTATTAAACTGATATTCGGATGACCCAATCAATGGAAGTAATTTTACAATAATGTTAGCGGTAGTTCTGATAAAGCTAATTATTGGGTGCGCCCGCGCAAGCCTAACACAACATCGTGATCACTGCACTCGAGTAGAATGAAGCGGTAGATTAATGACTGCTGATAACACGAAAGAGGTGTGTCTAAACCATTAGTTTACTACGTATATTTGTGTCCTACACCGTGAAGTTATATTGCACGACAATATACCAGCTCTGCAATAAACATAACTCAAAACACGCTTATCTTACTAATATTTGCTAAAACAGATAAAAAATTTATTTGCGGCTTTCGTAAATATTCTATCGCTTAGCAGAAATATTGCGAAGTTTTTTTTTTATTTGTTATACTACAGTGATAGCCGACATGGGTCGTTAAAATTCCAATCTTTGATTTAATGTGACATAAAAATCATATCATCTGGATAATAATTGATAAACTTACATAGGTAAAGCGGTGAGCGCGATGGCGTCCAGCCAAATCTTAAAATAGACAAGCACCATTCTGTTTTTCTCACCTTCTGCTACTTGCATTGTGGTCACGTGAATGAAACATCAATATTTCACTCGGACTCGATATAACTGACGTATTTTAAATGTGAGCTCACGTTTTATAAGAATATGGAATTGGGACGGAAGTATTCTTTATACAAATACACATACATGAGCAAAGGGTTCCGGAAACTGACTTTGTTGTGACCAATATTGATATCGTTGGGTACACACATATTCACGCCTGTTAATCTAGGAGCGGCTGGCAGTTGATCATGGTTTTGGTTCCTCGTAACATTAGGCGATTTTCTGTACTGTACTGTAAGCCAACCATTTTCTGTTTTAACTGTCGAACGGAGAATAGTCATATAGCTTTTTAGCAGGTTATAAAAAGTAACAGAAAATGTGTTTATTATATTTACTGAAGCACCGACATTTACTATGAGGGTAAGGGATCCCAACCACCATCTTCATCATCGAACATGGCTCTAGCTACCCACTAACCCACTCTGGACCAGTGTGATGAGGACGTGTTGATGATGATATCTAGCGCCTGCACTATAAATTGTAAATCACATCTAGTTGAACAACGAAGAACTAATCTAACACAGTAAACTATTTCTCCTGAATATTTCCTCAATTCACCAACATCACGGAAACGAATCGTCTCATTATCTAAAAAGTAAACACATTGATGCAGCAAAAACGGTATCAAAACATGTGACATTTTAAATTACATTACACGCTCCGACAGTCACGTCCTTGTGGGCCCAGCTGATCTGATCGCCGGGCAGTTAAACACTGGTTATGATCAAATCGAGTAACGTTAACCACAGGAAATAATACTGCCAGACAGATAGTGTCTATTTCCTGCACTTACAAGACTTTGTATGCGCGAAAAGACCTTGAATTTTGATATCCAACACCTTGTTATGTTGTTGTTGTTGAACCTTTTGTCATATTAATAGGAGATATGCGCTTGTTAATTTTCCAGACTGTAAAAAAAGATTAAGAAAGTATATTATTAGATATAGATACCGGCGATGCCTGTCGTCATTTCTGTACTCTATAAGCGTTGTACTCGTTTTTTGAATATCTTTTGTTTAGAGGATAGCAGGGAGTCATAGCAAATCTACCAATCATAGATTACCTATATCAAAACAATGTGTACACGGTACAATGGGGCTAAGTTATATTCCGGTAACTATACCTTCTACATAGTGGGCCAAGGCAGAAGTTGTTTTGAAGCAGACAACTTTCTATATATACTTTTTTTTTTAATTTCCTAATAGCGACCAACTATCAGGTCCTAAACTATTCCAAGCTGGCCGCTGAAGCCCTATACATTCACTAACATTAGTGGTAATATTGGGCGTCCCATTAAGATCTTCTTCAGCTGCTTGTTGGTACACGTTCAAAATATATAAAACTCACACCTTTATCCCCGAAGGGGTAGGCAGAGGTGCTAGCACCCACATTTCGCCAGTTTATGTTTAAGTCCCAATGTAATAGGTGGCGAGCCTATTGCCATTAACCGGGCACTTATAAACCTGCGATAAATACACACGTAACTTCGAAAAGCATCAAAATGTCATTGGTGTGTGCTATAGTAACCATGTAACGTTCAAAACCAATGAAAATAATTTATTGCTGACCAAATGACCTTTTACGTTCACGCTTATTTCCCTCCGGAGTAAACAGAGGTGAATTAGCACCCACATGCCACCTACCATTATATTTTATCTAAATATAGTTTAAATTTAAATTTATTCATTATAACTGTTAATATAAATGACATAATTGAGAAGTAAATTTAAAATTTAAAGTCTTCTCATTTATGCAGGCAGAAATTAAACCAGTTTTGACGTACGTTGGAAACTTCCGAACTGCCTAACTAGTTTTAAACCTACTGGGACGACGGACTAGGTATGACATGACGCTGTCAAAAACAAGAGCTTAACCAATATGCCTAATTACATATTCCCTGCACGACGCAAGCTCGTTTCGACCTTGAAAATCAAGTTATTATACTGACCCTCCCTCCACATCATAGATCAAGCTCGAATAGTGAATAATTTTGCGGTTCGTTGACTAAGTTTACGAGATACGCGTCCAGTGTTGCAATTAAAAAAAACCTATTTTTTATTTTTGTTTATTATATTGTTATGTAGATATGTACTATGTATTAGAGAAACTTCCTTGGACAAAATTCACGATACTTTACGGTTGTTAGAGCAAATTAAGGTACGTATAGCGTTGAAATAAATCAGACAAGTAACTGAAGATGCTCCAAAATCACTAATTGGACGTTGATTCAATATCTTATATCGATTTTTACGAATATATCTAGTCCAATATTAGACTAAGAATTCCCTCAAAACCTACAATTTACCTCAAATTCTTTATAAGTGATTACTAGAGCACTTATTTTATAAGTGATTACTAGAGCACTTGAGCAGTTTGTCCATATTTGTACCAATATTGGAACAGAACGGAAACACCATTTAATTAGCAGTTAAAGAGTGCAGGACCACATCGATCGACATGATTCTTATGCGCCAAACCGCAGCCCGTTCTGAGTCTAATCGAGTTTGCGCAATTGCGACCAATTTATAACTGAGAACATTCACATGAACTTTTAATTGGGTTAGCAAGTCTTAAGTTTTTAGATTAGATTTTAGTGTAATGTGTGCGATTTTGATCATATTTAATGTGTTAAATGTGGTTCTTGACTTGTGCTGGGAAGCTGAACTTTTGTAACAGGTTATCAATTGTGAGATCTAAGATCCTACTGAGAGACATAATTATATGCGTTGCTATTTACCTACCTGCACCAGAAAGACCGCTATGTTTTTTGAGGGTATGGGGGAGGGTATGTTTTATATGGTATAGATTTTCTTTTGGTTTTTGATTTGCTAATGGGTACCGCCTTCTAATAAATTTGTTTCCCTTATTCGCATAATATTAAATTCTCAAAATATTAGATTCATAAAATATTAGATTATCAAAATAGCAGATTCTCAATATAACCGAAATAAGACATTCAACGTGAAAAATTAATTTCATTTATTACTAAATGGCGACGAACCTACCCATCCGGAATAAAACTTGTCACATGCGTAGGTGTCCATTCGTCTCCTAACAGGAGACCAGTTAAAATAATTTATTAAGTTACAGCGTATAGACTCAATTAATTCGATCCGTATCACTGCTATATTCTTATTACTATCACTCCTATTCAGAACACGTGCAAGCTTGAAGCGTCACCTTCATACGGTAGAAATAATTCCATCTTGGACCAAGCGGTTCGGTACCTCTTTTCTTTGTTGTGCCATAAAGACTTGGAATTCTATACCAACACACGTGTTCCGTTTCTCCTACAATCCTGATTCTATTGATTCTATAAGCGACGCATGAACAGAAATCTGATGAGGTCGTAAAACTGAAGGCCACCATTGTATTATTGGTATCTAAAATGGTAACCCTCATTTTTGTGTACCATGCCTTTAGGCGAGGTGAAATAGATTTACCTAAATAAAACAAAAACAGTAAACTAATCTCCTAAATATTTGCTTGTTTTCCTAAGCATTTCATGTAATTTATGCGACAAAATTAGATTTCACCTTTCTGCGCACAAAAACATGTAACTGACACGTGTTCAGGAATATTTATTTTGTTCGTCGCACGTAAAAGGGGTAATGTTGTTACCATCTCCGTCTGCTGTCAAAGACATATTTCCAGACTACGTGATGTTATTTAAAATTTCGTAAGAAAAAAGCCAATAGCATTTTACCGCGAAACGAATCTAGTACCCTATCTCGAATAAAACATAACGGAAACCTATAGCGAATAAGATTTAAAGTTCCAATTTTCTATATTCACTTTTAAACTTAGTTGGTTATATATGGTTAGCGAAAATCAAGGGATAAAATTATTGTATTTACCATTATATAATTGCGTTCATACCCGGATTTCGCTAACTATAGAATTCCATTTATTGTTACTGGATCTCATATTACACTGTAAAAACATGTTGTCTTTTATTTGTCGTTTCTTTAACAACAAAGCCCTTCTTCAGGGAATCGAATTCAGGTCAGCCTTGTAAGATAACAACTCCATGAAATGTCATCATTACTACAAAACATGTTACAGTATGGAACTATTAAAAGAGTTCATTATAAGATGACATTAATTCTTAATCTTGTAAGATTTCGAAATCCATCAGATCTCTATAATGCCTGACATTGATTTGACATATTTGTTTGATTTACGTAATTACTTGCTGAGTGTTGAAGGATTGTGTTGATCTGGAAAATCCGATAATCCCGCAGGTGTGATATCATTACTACGGACCGGATCCGGTAAATAAATAAATCCGAAATCATGAGACGAATTTCTTAGGAAGTTGTTGCGTATTTAAATGCCTATGTGACAACGATCCAAGAGATTTCAACTTCGCACATGCCCCATAATGCAAATGTTTCTGGATTTATATTCTTGGGAAACCCATAACACATATATTATATTATATGGCAAGAAATATACGAAAAGTAATTACACTGAGATAGTTGCTGGTATTTTTACACATTTTTGGCTATCGTTTTAGTGCTTATATTTAGTGTATCTATAATCCAATTCTGTGGAACCCTTGAATGTAATCTATGTTCAACCATGAGAACTTGTACTTTCCCAAATTTATCTTAATAGTTTCAGCTACCACGGCGCCGAACCTATCCGTATCCTGCACCCAGTGGTCCCTTAGGCGGTAATTTATTTTTAAAACATTACCTGAAAGCACGGTGAATATGATCCTCAAGCTCGTTCTCGTTACAGCTATAATTCTAATAAGGGCCTAGTGAATGTAAATGATGATGATAATCATCTCACATAAATACACTTGTCGCCTTCAAGTCTAGTGCAATAATGGGGATTGCCAAATCTGTATCATCTTTCAACAGATACGGATTTGTTGTGTAGGTGTGAAAGCTTTTTAGCTACGTATGTATTAAATCATAAAGGTCATTGTATTGTATATTAATACATAATTATTGTTATAGTACTACTTATGAAAGAAGCATAGAAGACAAATGTTGAATTGATGAATGATTTTTCATGGACGCATCAAAATTTTCTATCCTATCTTATCTTGTTTTGGGGTTGCATGCTCTGAAGCTATCGCGGACACTTCGACCCTGTTGGATTCTATGTATAGACCCCAACCTTGCCCCTACGTTTGAGGATAGCCTTCTATCCTATCCATTTAGATTTGAAATGAAAAATCGATTTTAATGATTCATGGTACATTTATAACAGCTAAACACGTGTTCTGATAGACTGAGGTAACCATCATGCACGTCTACCCAACAGCCATCCTCAAATCAACAGCTTTAAAATAACTATTACAATTTTTGTCTATCAAAATCGCAATCTTACAAATTCAACGGCATAAATACTAATCAGATATACTCGTATCTCTATAACGGAAATTGTTAATCATCGTTCATCATTCACTTCTCCCGAAATTAGTGTCTTTATTTGCCGCTTCTAAATCACGTTCAACATTAACGCTAAAAGTAATTAATTGACACTCCACGGTCCAGAATAGTCTCTTCATTATGACCGTCAATTTAAAATCCATTACGCTAACCGACGGGCAACTAATTCAATGAGCTATTCAATATATTCTTGACTAGCTTTTAAGAGCGCCTTCAGTAAAGATTAAAAGAATCAATTTCATTTATTCACTTTAGAAGAAGACTAAAGGAATAAAGGCAGCCATTGACGATACGTCCAACGATCCAAATGGAGTGGACGTCTTCCAAAATCGTTTCGTATGTGATAAATGTATGCCAATGAAATAGAGTTTTTCCAGCTTTGGATTTCCAAACGTATTGAAATCCATGCATCCAATCCAAATGGCTGACGCATCATCAAAGGCTACCTTAAGATAGGGGAAACGTACAGAGGTTTTAATCGACCGGAGGCAGAATTAGTGAGTGATGCCACCTAAAGTAATACTAAAGTAGTACCATTTCGCTCGTAGCCATTCTAAGCGTGCCGAAGACGAAAAGTGCGTTACTTCACTCGCTTGTTTTGTACATTCATCACACGACATCATATGAATGACAAAACTACAAAATTATATGTCAAAAACATTTAATAAGGTAATGTAAAAACCATTTTGAAAATGATTCTTGCGTTACTTATCAGGAAGATCTTTCTTTCTTTTTAAATTTAGTTTTATTTACAATTTACATTGTGTGAGAGCAATGTTATGCGTTCTCCTTCAGTAGAGAAAACGCTCAATAGGGAAATAAGCTCCATTGTTCAAATCACAAGCTGATTAGCAGATATCACCTTTTAGCGTTTTACTAGTTGTTTTCCAATTTTGCACTTGAGTGCTCGCGTCTGCTTATCATTTTTGATTGGTATGTCGGCTTTTCTGTCGTCTAGAGGCTGTCGTTCTAAACCCCGAAAGAAAGTCTGGGGATCTTTTTGTATTATTTAAACTGAATATAGGCTTCCTCGATACAGGCTTTGCCTAGTGAGGGAACCGTCAGATAGTTAAACCTTACCAAATCTAGTCTGCAACATTCATGCATACTGTCTTACATAAACTAATGATAAACCTATTATACCTTGTAAGTCTTCTAGTTAATAAGTGTGATTTTTGGAATTTCAATGTGTATTGCTGCAGTAATAAATAATTTTTCATTTTCATACCTCGTCCGTTATTTAGCAGGTGTACCGACTAGCTGGTAAGGTTGGTTGGGACTCTGAAGGTATGGTAGGTCCTTGCAGTCTAAATTCTATTACATAAAGTTGTGGCCGACCTCATAAAATATTATAACTTTTGTTTAGGCACTTCAATGTACTTTCATCCCGCCTGATAGTAAGCAAAAAGCAAAGTCTCAGGAGAGAGTCACCATTACAATGGTGGCACTCAGCGTGACGGCCTCATAAAATGCTTTTTCACGCCTTGTTTAAAAGACCCGGGGCTATAGAAACACGTGAACTCAATGGTCCGACAGAGGAAAGACTCACCGAACCACGAGGTTCTTGATAAGTATGCGGGACTTTTGACCCTGCCTGGAGGGACAAAGGCATGAGGATATGTATATATACATGTACATTAGGTACTAAATGACCTAGCCCAATAGTGTATGTCTAGAGGCACGTATGAATGTGCTTTATCGCTTCGTTATCGCCTTTGTTCGTCATCCATGACTATTTAACTACTATTTAAATCGTAGTCTTGTATCCATTATGCAATTTTGTTGTATTTTATATAGATTAATTTTATTTACCTTTTGAATTTAATTGAAATGTAGCTCTTAGAGCGCCAATCCTGGTTGTTATCCAAGCTTGTATTTGCACAGTTGATGCAGAGAAATCGATTAATAACCTTATTTAAGTGTGTTGTGTTGTTAGGTACTTTCGAAAAACCATCACACAAGTTAACCCATGTTGATTATAGCGTTATATCTACTATGTTCAAAACTCAAGTCTTCACAGTCAACACTTGCATAAATTTATGATAACAAATAAATTATTTGAATCGAACTTTGTACGCCCTGCGACAATATCGGTCTCGGCTGTCACCAAGATGTTTACTGCATTAATTAATAAATTAAGCGTATCGAGCCCTATCGGGTCTCCGAACCCGGCACATGTCACTATATTTTGAATTTTATCAAAGAGTTATGTGCAGCAGACGTTGGTTATATTTCGCAGATAAAGCTAATTAAATTATATGTCTATAAATACATCCAATTATAAATTTACTAGTTGTAGCCCGTTTCGTATACGCATTAAGTACTGATGCAGTTCTCGCCATTATGGAACCTATTCGCTGCATAATTCGCTCTATAGCCTTCTGTTATTTCATATTTGTCTACATTTGCACTGGACACAGTTCAACCTATTTTGCAGGAATAACAAACATCCACGCAAACAACACAATCTAAAGTTATATCTAATATGTCCATCCACACAAACTTTCACATTCACATAATAGGTATTACTCCGAGAAAGAATCTTAATATCGCGTGAATTTTATGATTATCTTACTAAATATACTATTGCACTGCTTTACTGGACACCTCTCATATAAAAAATAACTGTACAGATTATTTTGTTCGTCACTTGGCAAGTGTATTGTGTATTTTGTCTGACTCATAGACAAAAAAGTTGGTAAAGTGTGTTTGGAGAATTCTATTGTTTTTTAAAGTGCACTATTGTTTTTAATAAAAAAAGTAAGTAACATTAAGTCTATCCCAGCCACCCTTTTCAGGTAGTCAGTATCAGTCCATTATTTATATTAGTATGATTAGAATTCTTCTTTTTAAAGCTTGCACATTTTTTGTAAATGAATGATAAAAATAAAACATCTTGTATTTTCTTAATACAGGGGTTATTATTTAATATTATGTAATTTAGCTTCCTTCCTGTGAGATAAGTAAAAATATTAATGAAGATCTTCTAATCAAACTAACCTCTTTTGATTACACTGACCCTTTATGTGAAATACGTCATAGAGATTAGTTTAATGTATAAAATCAAAGGATTTATGGGTAACACGAATTGTTGTGAAGTAGCAGTTAGTAAGTGAAGAGTCATCTAGTAATATTTTATTGTACATGTAGGTACTTAATTTTTGACTTGACTGTCGGCGTCCAACTCCGAGGAGAAATTTCACGCAAGAGCCTCGTCTATTTATCAATAGATGTACCTGCTCGTAAGGTTGGCTAAAGATCTTTTTTGGTATAATAGAGATTTCTAGAATTCAAATTCAAAAATACTAACGGAAAGTTGTTCAAAGTATCTTAGGAGATAACATTTCCCAAATCATATTTCTAGAAACGAAAACGCTTACACGCTTAGTAAACATTCAGCAGGTGCAGTGACAATCAACGACTTATTCTAATGGGGTATATTGTGCAATATTGGCCACATTCACGTCCGCATCGGAATAAGAGCAGAGCAAATATTGCGCAATAGTGCCTGGTGCCTGCCGCACAGTCGTTTCCTATTTATTAGGTCGATCTATTTCAGTTATCGGAGACTATTGCCAATATTTATATCATACTGTGCAAAAGTTACAAATTGTGAATTTTAATTGTGGGGTACCACAGGGTTTCCTTCTCCGTTATCCATGTAATGAGTTCCAGTTATGTCCGAAGTTTGCAAAATATGTAGACCGGGGTCCGTTTATTGCTTTGAATTGATATGTCTTCTTTTTCCCCTTCTTTCCATCACCGAAAGGAAAGATGGCTCTACATCTGTTGTTTAACAAATGTAACAACTAGCAGGTGATGTGGAGTAAAAAAAATATTAATTCATTTCGGGTAAATGTTTTTTTGGAACAGGTGAACTTAACTTCTAACATATTCTTTTCGTAGTTGGCATTTAGTAAATTTCCGATCCGCAAGCAACGCTCACCTTGTAAAGTTTATTTGTTTTGCTATACCAAATAGTCTACGTCTGTTATTTCAGCGTACGTTTAATTCGCTAAACACTCCGTGAAACATTTACAGCCCATTCTGATCTGATTACACCACTTTCCTACAACCTCAATCCTAGCAGCTTAGGTATATGAAATCCTAGACAAGATTCTTAAATTATCTCGTTCAGTTCAAAAATATTTTTTGTTATCGTCAAACACATTAACGTTGACATTTGTTTCAACTTATTTTGACTCAGAATATTATCACGATAATGATCGTCATTGAAAAGGTTATCAGGATTACCCTCAGAATCTTTTCACTGCTCAATCAAACTAAAAATACAATGTAGGTAAACACAATTGACCTATGATAAATGTTAAAACATTTTCTGACAACATTGAGTGTTATATTCTCCTGATAACCCGAGGTCATAGTTGGTATCACGTTATCAATCAAGCTAGGTACTGCAAACAAGCTTGGACTAGAGGTTATCATATTAAGTATTTACAGCCAAGCTAGATACGGAAACTGTTTTCTCTTATAATTATTACTTAATTGAGTATATTATGTAGTTGTGCTATGTACCGAAATGGGACAGTGGAAATTGCCAACCCGCTTTTACGTGTATTGTCGGCTATCAAATTATATTTAAAATTTTGACGTTTTATAAGTTTCGTTTAATAGTCTATACAGAATAAATGATTTTTGAATTTTGCAGTGAAATGTTTTTAACTTATCCATGATATTTAATAATAAGCTGTACCTATTGAGCATTTATTTTAATTTTTATACACTTTCACGAGATTCTGACACAAATGTCCACAAATGTGATATGGAGAGGTCAATTTGAACATAGTCTTCTATTTTATCCAACATAAATCATTCGAATGTCACGGGCCTGCTGCAGTTGCGCGAATTTTAGTCTGTTATGTGTGATTAATAGACTCACAGCCGTGCCGGTCTTATATCTCGATATTTTGGTTTTTAATTCAACAGTTATTTCTCCACGATGTTTTCTTAAAGTAAAGTGTTCAAGGTGTCATAGCTCACATCTAATATCTAGTTCAGTAGATAACTTCTTCAATCAACTTATGGCCAAGAAATATTTACAACACTGCGATGTTTAAACACAAAGTTATTTCCGATGGAATCCGCCTTGTGGATTTGCTCCGCCGAAAATAGTATCATCGATCTTATTCGCAACGGAGAATAACAACTGCCTCGTATTTATTTATACATCGAGATATAGGAAAACTTCAGCCTTATTCTCCGAATTCCCCGCCAGGCCGAATGTCTGATTATTTATTTTATCGTTTTTCTTTATTTTCAAGTAGACTTAGAAAGATTTCTCTCAAACGTTGTTGTCAAAGCTTGTGTCAAGTTTGCGATTTGGTTTGTCGGTCCACTTTATTCAATTAGGCGTTGATTGTCGGTGGCAAGAGGTCGCGTCGGGGTTGTGTCTGTACTAATTAGGACCTTAACGCTTCGTCCACGCGCGTACCTACTGATGACATGTACTTATAATATATGTCGTGATACTCCACGAGTTGTACACCTCATGATATTCGTGTCATGCGAACAATTGTCCAATTGCTCCACTCAATCAACCACGCGACGGAAATTAAGTTTTGACTGGTAGATGTACATAAATAAATCCATATCTGTAGTGCTGGCTTCCATTTTATCTACTGGCTTATTGTTATTGAGTGGTATACAACAAATGTAATATCAGTGTTGAAAAACAACACTTCATACCAAGCTTTAGATTGGTAGACATAATCAGTGGGTACGTACATTGAAAGTAAGCACTCAATTATTCATTACATTATTTATGTCAAACATCAAGGCTGAATGCAAATGTGAATGTTGAAACTCAGCATAAATGATATCCACACACACGGGATTCTAATGGATTTGTACTATCGTTAGATCGGCTCTAGTCTGAACAGACCCAGACCACGTGCCACCGACCTTAATATCGTTATTGCATTGGCAATACATTAATATTCTGTTTATATTTGCCTTTTATTGTTAGGATTTCACGCCCGTAACTAAATGCCAAGAAATACTAGAGTGGTCAGCTTATTCTTTCTGCGATTAGATTGGTCTACAGATTATTAATGGAGACAATATCAGCCATTAGTTTTCTCAGTTTAAAAGTATATTTTTCATGTACCATCATTGACGTTTTACAGAAAAAGTAGTTCATCCACATTGCGATTCATTTGTGTAAATGAATTGTCCCAGTATTTTTTATGGGATGAAAGATCACGTGTATAAGGTTGACAAACCTGTTTCGAGTGTTCGTTTATCAACAAGAGGCTGGAATCAGGTTTTAGCGCGATCGTTCTAACGTGTGGGCGGCCTTGACTGAGCGAAGGACGGCCGGCGCGCGGTTCGTACTGCGCGCGCGTCGGGGGCGTGGTCCGCACGCGAACACTAGATAATCGTTGCTTTTTCTTTGCACTTGCAACTTTTTCTTCGTTGTAAGAAAAGTAAACAACATGAACAAGTATCACATTAATAATACACTTATGTGGCTCCTCCGTGGCTCAGTGTGCGTAGTATGCGCCGGCTGTACACGAGGTTATGGGTTCGATCCCCACACAGGACAAAAATTTGTGTGATCCACAAATAGTTGTTCTGAGTCTGGGTGTACTTTGTGTCCGTTAGTTATATGTATGTAAAGTCCCCCGCGATACAGGGATTGTTCCCTAGTGCGGGAGTTGTCTTTAAAAAAAAAAGATTGGGGCTGCTGTGTATATTTTCAAGCAGTGTGCAGAGTTGGAAGAGGAACATATGAGGGTAATAGGCCTTTAACGTAACGTAAAACTGAAAACACAGTTGGTAAATGGAATTATGTTAGTGGGTACTATGCTATTTAGATCCTAGCTCCATTATCAAATCACCTCATTATACCTCTTATCAAGTTCTGTAGGATAGTTCGATTATTTATATTCGACTACCGAGACTTGTTTACAGGTAATAGTCACCTACAGATGTACTTGATAACAGGGTGTTTCAAATATATTTACAAGATATAACACAGATTTTGTACATGTCACTCCTGTATATAATAGGAAAAGGGTTCCACTCACCGCACCTATCAGCTTAAGGTTTGTACCCAAAATGTTCTCGATATGCGTAGAACCTGATTTTTAGGCGATTTTCGAAGATAGCACGGGGTCCTACGGCAGTGGACAATACAATCTCAAATTCGCCAATCATCATAGTTTATATCAAAACAATCAGTGCGTGTCTCTCGCGACTTGGGTTTAAGATATATGTACCGATTAGTATACCATATATCTTCACGAGTGTTTAACATCATTATGGCGTAATAAATTGCGGTCTAACCAACACATTCAACAAAAAAAATGGCAGTCGCTTGCAGTACGCTATTCATTATTCACGACTCCCGGACGTGGGGTACGCGACAGAAATAATAAATAGAGCATTCATTCGTTACGGCCTTTTCAGAAACTTCCATTGTGCAATAAAAAGTAGACAGAAAATATGACTTCACGAAGCATTATTATTTTCAGCAGATGCTAACTTACTCTCTAGAGTAGACTCTAGACCTCTAGTCATGCAAGGGTCTATCTGTAGATATGTTTTCGTAGGCTACCTCATATGACAATGGCACACGCATGCAGCAGTTACAGCGTAGGTACTGTAAAATTGCAAGGAATTAACACAATAAAATTTATTGTGTTAATTCCTTGCGGGTGCTCAATGGTGTAGTTTATCCGTATCGAGGTTTAACAAGTAATGTATGTAAGAAAATAGCAGTAAGTATATATATAGATAGACAAAATAACGGATTGCGAGACTGACATTCTTTTATTTCCATAGTCAATATGTGTGGTCGGTTGACGTGTCGTACATTACTTGTTTAACTTTGAAACAGATAAACGGCACCATTGAGAAACCGCAATGAATTAAAACAATAAACAATTATTATCACATTCATATCTATATCACGGTACACTGTATGTGCTGCTGCTGTCCGCGGTTGGCTTCAGATTCATTCCTTTAATACAAGGAATACCATTGTATGGAGAGGGATTTCCAAAAATCATCAAATCAAATCATGTATTTCGAACGGCTACCCTTTACATGTGCAGTAAAAACACGTCATGCAAGATTAGTGTTCGTGATGTTTCTTTGTGGTTTTGGTCGATTCGATTCTGTCATATTTGTCTGCTTCAGCGTTACCCTCGATGTGGCATGGGGCCTCACACTGCGCCAAGAATAACAATACAGGAAAATATATGTTTCGCTCATACAAAATTATCATAATACATTTTTTTTATATAAAAAGATTGTATTATAGCTTAAAAACTGAATAACATGTTTGTTATCAATTAATGTAATCTATATGTAATGGTGGTATCTGACTCGTTAAACATATTAAATATGTTTTATTTGAGGAATTCATTAATAACCGTTTAGAAATGCCCCTATCCACATTCTGTATCCCTTAATCAGATCAGCTCGATGGAGTCAGTATTGTCATCTGCATATCATTAATTAATTCGCATTCTTATATTTATTCACATATACATGCAGCTACTGAAAGCGTTTTAATTATTAAAAAAATAAACGTAATTATGAAACTTAATAAGAATGCTCTAAAATTATCGCCGTCTGGTACGCCACAATATTTTTCCTACGATAAGCGAATGCGAATATTACTTTGGCGTCCTTTGTTGATATCTAAAATTAGTTTATATGTTGGTCAGTTGATGTCACACCGCCGGGCCCGGCTGTCGTCCCCGTCAGAAATGTATATTTATTTCATCGTGAGCGTCAGATTTACAAACATCGGGTTCGTTGGCTTCATGAAATTTACGTAATGTTTCAGACCCACTTCTTTTTCTTACCTTATATTTATGACTACCATATCGTTCAGCGAACCTGTGCTTTGTTTTATGCATTTGTCCTAGCTTTGTTTATCTGATCACAGGCCTGCGTTTGATCACTATCTCACTTGTTGGTAAGAGCACGCCTGTCTAAAAGCAAGGTAATCGTTCTATCTTGATGAATCAGGCAGGGCATTCCACTCCATATCAGTACGCATAAAATCCGCTGCAAGTAAAACATATCAAAATGAAGCTATGTTAAGCAGTTGCAAGTGCTTTTGCGATTGCGGAGCCACATTCCAGTCCACATTTAGGGCATAGGGCAACCGACAACGCTGTGGCCATAGGTCAGTACGTGGCCGATGTAATTTAATGAAAAAACTGGAATCGAAAAAGCTATTGACTTGCAAGATGAAGAGTCCCGTTCAGCGGTTTGATAAAAATATCTGATAATTTTAAAGTTTGGGTATTGCCCCATTTTACATGGTTTAGATTCAGGAAAAAGTATTATGATTTCGTAGTCGAATATTCTAGTATTGACGTTTGTCCTTTGCAAAATTTGTTACGTCCTTTACAAAACTATATGAAATGAACACCTACTGAATCTCCATTTTTACATCTGTCAAGGTTTTACGAATTCATCATTTATTTATGATGCTAATTATTTTTATCTGCTATAACAAAAATATTGATTCAAGAGACTTTGGACAAGTCGTGATAACGGTGTCACATACTGACATACCTACTGTTGTGTTTATAATTAACCAGTCAGTCACCCAACGTGACATAGGTATTATAATACTGATTAAGGAAACGTTAAAGACAAGTAAGCGAGGAAGTTATTAAAACTGAAGTAATTGAATAATCCGAGTTAGCAAATCTATTTACATTACAATTTCAGAGGTGTTTAGAAGACACTTCGAATGTACACCATGAATAGTATTCACTTTTAAACTTTCGCATTGCATGATAAATGGTTAAGGAGACCCGGATATTAAAAAAAAACTTGACTTGACTTGTGTCCATTAAAACAACAGTGATGCCAGTTTTTATCAAATGCTTCTTATGGTAGTACTGTTTCAGAAATTTATTAATGAGTGCGTTCTTTAGGCTATCTTTAGAAATTGTGAAGCGAAACGTGCCCAAATGAAAAGAAAACTTTCGAACCAGATAGTACTTGAAACCAATCGAGAGGGTGCCCTTTACAATAAATTTAATTACAATTAGCCTCATTTAGATTTTAAGGAAAATCTTGGTATTTTCGGGAGCCTTAACTTTTACGCAACGCATTTAATGTTATTAAGTAAAATCAGTTAGTTATTCTTAGTTATCCTTTCAGCTTCAAAGATTTTATTTATATAATTGTCCTTTTAGCATTTTTCTAACGCTTACGCAGTGAAATTATAATCCTATCAACTCTTCTAAAGCCCTGGTCTGATAATCTGAGAGGATTTCTAGCGTCCATTTCTCGCTTCTGCATCAGAAGTGAGTTTGTTTGCGATCTTTTGCATGAAAGCAATACTTATCCAATTGAATGGTCACTGGTTGATGTGTTCGTGTATTTACATATTCTTCTGAAGAAACATAACTTTTAATGGTTACTCTAAGTAAAATTATAAATTGTTGTTTCTCATTCTGTACCTTCAAATTATTATGACCGTCATATCATTCACGATACTGCATCTGATTAAATGCGGTATATAATTTGTACTCCATCTAGTCATTGCCATAAAGTGGATAATCACGTCTTCTATCCATCTCAACCAGATTGAATAACAGCTACGTGTAGATACAATTATTCACTACATTCAAATTTTTTAAAACATCCTGACTATGCAGTTGTTTGACATTAGTAATATCTCGAAACGTGTAATACGATTTAGACCCAAACTAATTGTGTGTTACGTTTGTTGAACATAACATTGTGTGTTAACAGTTTTTGTCATCGCACTTCGTATTTTTATTTGTGTTTCGAATTTCCATTTTGTCTGTTTAGACTAGTGGTTATTACTCTCTGAAGGATCTGCTATAATAAAAAATGTGTATTACAAATCATGTTCAAACTCTCGACACGTAATTGTATGGACTTTCAACTTATAACAAGTTGAATAAACTCTTATAGGTATATAATTTTTTTACAGCCATCATATTTTGGTAATATGAATATCTTAAAACCATTATAATCATATATTTACATCACACTTAGGCATGACCTTCGATTAAAATAAAATTATCCCTTCCTTTGCAAATTGCAACAGACCATGAATAGTGGGAATCATCGGAAATATGTGCCCATATTCATTCAGCAGTTAACATATCAGGTATAATCTGCAGTTTTCAGAAACCTTGATCATCAAAATGAAAAGCAAAAGCGACTGAGTCGTGGAAAAGTTTTCTAACCTACCTTACCTTCAATACCATTTCATTATTGTACCACTGATTTCTTATAATGTTTTTCTATTGTTGACCGACAGCAATTACGTAGTATTAAACTCTAATACAAATAGATGGTTTTATAATAACATTTCGCAGTATTCTCACATTGTAGAATTATTTGTTGAAACTACCAATTGCCATAGAGTCGTTGAAAAATCTATAAATAGTAACGTGCAGCATTATTGAACAACTGCCAGCATTATTGAACAACAATTTTTTTGTTCCATATCCATCTTTTGATATGCTTTTGCGTAAAGTTGTGTGTTTCAATGTGTTTGATATTTTTTTTTGTCACGTCAATTTGACTTCACCTCGCCTGATGTTAAGCTGAATGCAAAGTCTCATAAAAGAGGGTCATCATTGTATCACATACAGTGATACAACGGCGGCGCTCAGCTTGACGGCCTCATCAGATACTTTTTCACGCCTTGCTTAAAGGACCCGGGACTGCAGGAAGTAGGAAACACGTGCGCCGGCAAGGAATACCGAGACTTAATGGTGCGGCAGAGGTAAGACTCACGGAACCGCTAGGTTCTCGATGGAATATTCTGCACCGTATGCAGGTGACATCTAAGCTCTGCACGTGTTGTCCTGTGTAGGAAAGGAGTCTGTTTGGGGGTTCAATTAAATAATTTAAATCAAGTTCCTTTCTTCTAGAAGTAATTTCCAAAAGCAATATAGAGTCTGAAAGCAACGCCCTTTAGACGACAATTTGTAATCAATAAGCTAAAAAGATTTATTCTTCAACAGGTGTTCGGTACAGTGGAGTTGCCGGACAAGCCGATCATGCTGCCGCCCTTTGTGGAGGCGACGCACTGCCTCGGCTACCATCTGACTCGCAAAGGTCGGGCGGTGGCCGACCGGGTCGTCTCCGTGCTCGGGTATGCTTGCCCGGACATCACCTACAGTCCCAGTCTTTACCCCATCACTGCTGCGTTGCTGCACTTCATGCCCGGTAAGTGATCTTTCTCTTTTATCATTTTGCAATTCGAATATAACTTATTTTGTACCCACGGGTTATAACCCGTGTGCTTGTCTGCCACCTAAGTGGTATAAAAAAAAATAAAAAAAATAAATAAAAAAAAAAAAAAAAATTATCAACCAATCATAAAGTATATCATAAAATACATATCCCAGATACGTTTTCAGTGTGCCTTCATACCTAAATTATCCATAGATTCTGGCACTGGTTCAAATGTTTAACTATGGGAGATAAGGGAGTCATTATTGTTATGATAATGAAGAATGATTTTGATATTTTTTAAATCTTCACTGGATAAAATTTATGAGCAAAATTAATCTTACTTAGAAAGTAGTTCTCCAAGTTTCTGAAGATGTAGATTCTCAACATGATTAAATATACATTCTCATAATCAACATTACAGATTAAGTTATAAATATCACAAACCAATAGTTTCACTTTTAATTTGATGGCTGTTAATTGAAATATACTTCGGTTTTGTTAAAACCTGTTCACAATCGCCTTCATACTCAATTGCTATTCCCTTGACTGATTATATTCGGAAATGCTAATGCAAAGGCTTCATTGAATACT
Source organism: Pelosia muscerda (assembly GCA_963691645.1). Taxonomy (NCBI): domain Eukaryota; kingdom Metazoa; phylum Arthropoda; class Insecta; order Lepidoptera; family Erebidae; genus Pelosia; species Pelosia muscerda. Next base: position 3,221,758 of record OY829100.1, read on the forward strand.
ATCGCCTAATAGAATATTGAGTTATCTTCTAAAAGCTCTATTTCCTAGTTAGATATGACAACGTTTTTATTAACAAAAAGATATAACGTTATATCGTCTGCCTCAACGAGTGTTAATTTTATTGCTTCGACGCTAGCTTTATGAACGCTTCGGTTTATTGATTGTCATTATTTTATTAGTATTGTATCAAAAAATTTAATGCCGTAATATGAAATCAGTCACCTGCGGTTTATTGAAATCGCATTAGTTCAATGAACTGGAAACCTCTAGAGTTAGTATTAAGTAATTTAGATTTAGCATTTGTTATTACGTTTTCACCATTATCTATTAATACTATTTGCTGAACGTGTCTTTTATTAGTTTGCTTTACTACAAGATAATGATCATCATCATCATCATCATCATCATCACCCTGCCCTAGTCCCAATTATTTGAGGTCGGCGCAACATGTCTTCCTGTCAGATGTAATTTCCTCGGTCACTCCCTCCTTTGCCGTATCTTCTTTCACACAATCCATCCAACTTTTTTGGGCCGACCTGTGCTCCTAAAGCCACATTCATGCAAGATAAATAATGTTATTGACTTTATAAAGATTATAAAGACTTTATAAAGACTTTATAAAATCATTCATTTCTTTCAACTGAATCAAAATACTCATTTTCACTCTTCATCGTGTACTGACACATTCCAAAGTGTACTTAAACATTATCTTTTACAAGTTGTTTCTTTGATAGCGTTCATTGAGGTCAGGTAACAACCAGTTACATAAAGTACTCTCAATTCTAGAGCAGAGGCGTCACAAAATTTACAGTCGCTCTCGCCTTAATTCAGTAATGAGTGCGGGGGGCGATAATTGAACTCAGCAATAGGCAAATTGCTGGACCAGTCTGCCCCGTTTATATCTTGATTACTCTTCCCTACACCAAAATTGAATGTGCACTATAATGCCCTCTGATAAGAACTATTATTGTTCAACTCTAGTTCTACTCTCTGACTATTCTTATCGACATCTAAATTGAGCTCTCGTGCTTAGTAACAGGGTCTTTTATCTATTTGATACATATCTTACCGGGCTGACGTGATCAAAACGATAAATGGATGTTGCCGGCCCGCCACAGATTTGCAGTCCTCTGTACTGTCAGTTTCATACGTCTCACTTCCTCTTCACGTATACGTGTAAATTGGCTGGAATGCGTACAAATAGGTTGACAATCGATATGGGATGTACTTGTTTTCTCATCAAATATTCTAACATAATTTGACTAATTCGAACACCATAATACCTATGCATGTGTAATAATCGACTTTTCGTTCATCAAAGTAAAATCGGAATGAAAAAATACATACGTATAACGACAGGAGATAAAGGCAGTCTTGGCCTATTATATACATGTAGGTGAAACTAAGTGTGGTCAATTTAGTGCTGGACAGCTCCAAAATTTAATTTCCTCCTCTCATCTCACGTATTAACACACTTTATTACATCAAAAATACTGTTGAGAAATATGACCACATCGATCACATTATATTTTTCAAATGGTTCTTGGAACAATACAGTTTCTCTGGGACCACTTTGTGTGGCAAAGTTCGGCCTCCTGGGATTACCAATAAGTACTGTGTGTGGTGTATATTAATTATTAAACTGAAATAGTTCATGACGTATATTTCCTTACACGTGCTTCTCCAATATACGAATCAGTTTGGTCGTGTCCAACGAAGTTTTTATTGTTGTCCCTCGCCACTTGTGTCAATGCCGTTCATATTATTAATTTCGAACGCATAGTTGTAACGTCCATGACACTGGCAGTTTGGGCGTTATCACTACCTATGTCTCCACCATCATTATTGATCCAACTATTCGTTTTTCCACTTATAAATGTAATGACCGTTTGTACGTAGTTCACTGTGAACTCTGTTGGGTAGCCAACTGTTAAAATCTTCTATGTTTTAGTGTTTGGCTCCCCGCCAGTGCCTGCGCCCCATGTATTGATCTAAAAACTAGTAAAGTTTACCTCCCGTCGACCGACGAACAATGTTACCATTAGGGACTCTTGTTGCGAAGTCCATTCTCTTATCTTTATGTATTCACTTTATCAATATACACTTTAAGATAACCGTGTTTACCGCGACGGTTTCAAAATGAAGTGTCACTTCCAGCGAAAGTGTTTACTAGCCGGCTACACAATTTAATGATCATTGTAACCCAATTTAGTAGTCTATAAAGCCAAATCAAAGGTCGGAAGGCATGCACAAAAAGCTTGAATCAAACTCTCATTATATGTTGTTTGTTCGATTCTGTAAGCATTCGATGCTTAGCGATGCGAGGAGGGACTTCCTGTTCCTTTCTCGCACTTCACAAACGTTTTAATATCTCGAGATGTGTTTATAGGAGTTTATAAACTTCTCTTACTGCTGTTAAGAGGAACACAAAGTTAGTCGAACGTCGACTTTGGGAACAATTTGTTCTGACTTTCTGGAAGACTAAAAGTTTAGATACATTATGTTTCTAGTTTGACTTGGGCTCTTTGATAAATTTTAATATCAAACTTGATATAATGAGTTCTCTTTGCCTGAGAGTTTACTTGCAATATAACTACCTGCAAATTTTTATGAACCCATTTTCATATAAGCTTCTTTCATCTTTGTTTGTTATTATATTTTAAACACGAGAGGAAAAATTGAAAGCTTAAAACATGTATAATATGTTTTTCACTGTTCGATTAGGATTGTTCAAAGAAATCAGCTATCTACATTTAGCTCAGTATGAAAATTGTTTTAATTATGTATATTACCTACATACAGTATTTTTGAAGTGTAATCTTCTTTAGAGGCATCTTGTTGAATACTATATCATTTTAATACAGACTGTATTCTCTTCAGGTCGGCACTGCAGCAGTTTTTTTTACTGATTTATTGTCTAGGTGGTCTATGAAATAACAATAAAGTTAAATGTGATATTATTTTCGAAACTATTTATAGCAATTTTATTGCCAATGGTACTGCTAGTATTTTTGTTTTATAACAAGATATGTTGCGTGAGATCTAATCGTAAACGTAATGGCCTACCAAGGCCGTACTGATTTCCATATGAGAGTCCACACAATGTCACTGTTAGTCATACGATTGATATCATTGCAATGCAACAGAGTTGGAAATATTTAGAATATAGATTTAGCAACTACCCACATGCCAAAATTATTTCATGCAATCGCTGCCAAATTCCATTCAATTTGGTATGAAGCTATACCAAATCCATGCAGACTATTGTTTAATTTTGCACCGGCAAATTTATGCTTTATTTAAGTAATAGCCGTATGTTTTATTGCTGTAATAATAAAGATCTCATTAAATAAGTATGTCGTAAACATTACGTGCGTGGTACGGTCGTAACGCGAGGGTTCGATCTGTGCGTTGGTGTCAGCCACTTGCGAATAATGGCTCGTACTTCTGGCATCGATATCCTTATATTTCAGTCCAAGTACACTTTTGACATGGTATTGTTCCGTGTTTTGATGCTCGATTTAGATAGGTAAACCTACGCGCTTTTATCTATCAATTATGTATAAACATAGTATTTATACATACCTGCCTCTTTTTTGACCGATATGAAAACTAACAATTAGTTTCACAAAAGACTATCATGTTACATCAATGCGTCGTTGGGATTACGGATTTATAAAGTTACTATCTTTGTACATTTATATGCATTATATAAATAATTTAATAAATTAGTATTATTCCTCATGAACGGTGCAAATGCATTCCACAAAAGAATAGCATGAGATGCCAAATCTTCGTGCTCATATATCGGCATTATAAAGCTTAGATTCTCCTTCGACCTATATGAACCTTGATGTGTGTTTGCTATATATTACTTATCGATACTGTTATCTTATACATGTTTATCGCTAACTGGTTACAACACTGGTACTGAAAGATTATTCCCATAATAGCGTTTCTTAGTAAGCCGATTTCTATTCCCAGGCTGGTTTTATCAGTTGACGAACATTGCTACCCATTCATCTGTTTGTAATCTCTTAGCATCTTTGAAATAATCTCGCACTTCTTCACGATGAATGGGCCTACGACCTATTCACGAGCATGTAGTATATATTTGTGGGCTTACAGAGAGTATTAAGATAATACTTGTTATTTATATACTAACCATTCGTACTTTATACTTGTCGCTATACAAAGGCTCAGTTGAATATTAAGCTAGAATAAGACGGTATCCGTCTTTTGAAACTTGTGCACACCTATTATAAATTAATTTGCGTTCATAAATATTTAGCATTATGTGTTTATACGAGGTTTTATATTTTGATCCGACTAAATATTTTCGAATTCTTAAAAATCTCATATATTTGCAAAATTATATTTATTCTATATTTGTTTTGTCCTGTCTTCTTTTGTGTGGGCTGTGTGTTGACTATTTGTTATGACTGATGTTCCATCCGTTTTACCTCATTTATATCTTCGAAATCAATTTTTGTAGGTACGCTCAATAAAATGGTTGCTCCAACTACATTGTCTACTACTATTATTACTACACCACGGTAGCAACTCCAAAGCAATTTTGCCACTTTGAAAACTAAAAATGATTTTTGGAAGTCAGTACTAGTAATTAAGATATCCATTTTAAATTATTAAGCACAAAGTTTTTTGATATCAGAAACGTATCAATTTATTGCCTAATTTTGCGCAACCTTTACCTATCAAATGACGTACATTTTCTGGTAATTCCAATCTGGAATCGAATCTCAAATCAATATTAATTTCCCCACATTTTCTACGTGATCCGAAAATTTTGTACACCTAAATTCATTTTGATCTTACTTTTTCGTGTTTGGCTGAAATTCCTTTTTTTTTGTTTTGTGCCCCTGAAGCTATTTGAATTGGGATTTGTCTCTGGAGGATTTCTTACTTGAACAGTCGAGCGTTCGTTCTCTTTGCGGGAATGTAGGTCAAGTTATTTTGCAGACGTACGGCCTTTACAGATTTTCACAGCGAGCTAGTCTTGAATAACGTTGTACTTCCTTTACATAGGCGTGCAGATATGACTTAATTACTTTTTAGGTTTTGTATTCGATAGGTAAACTACAGAACTCTTTTTTATGCCACTTAATTGGCAGACAAGCACACGGTCCATCTGATAGAAAGTGGGTAACGTGGCCAATGGACGTGCTACCGCCCATGTAGAGGGTGGGGGAAGGGATGAAGGTTTAGAGAGCAGGCGATTGAGCAGGGATTCTCGGTCATCCCACTTACAACACAACCTCTCCAGTGAGCTCTGGCTACCCACTAACGAAACACAACACAAGATACTAGCCGCGGTATTCTGTAGGGTGGAGGTGTTTACCCAGTCGGACTGCTCAATTAGGACGGGAGATTACTGGGACTCTCTGATAAGATTTTGCTGTCCGTCTTCCTATCAGCGAGCTGCATCTCATAACTGGAATTGTTAGACACCTGAAATTTCGACAGTCTGTGTATTCCATTTTGTTAAAATTCTAAGAAAATAAAAACATAAGGAAAAAGCAAATGGTCCTCTGTATGAAATTCATTCTTGGGACGAGCCTCCCTTCTTCCCTTGTTGTGAATTGTTGAAAACTAGGTCAAACATCTATTCCAACTACGGCTATTAAACGCCTTCTCTAGTTTCCACTTATCTACTCAAGAACATTCGCAAAATTACTAGACGAGTATATTAGCATTCGACATTTTTTACTATTCCTAAATTATTGCAAGTGGTCACCCAATACCGTGAATGAAACATGCTTCTGGCTATTTCTGCATAGTTTTTATTACTTTTTTATTTTTATGACCACTTCATAATAATTCCTGTTTTAATAACTTTTATCCGCTTTCATTTAAATATAGGACAGCCCACAAAGTATCCTTCAGTTTTTTCGCGTAAATGGTGACCCCAATCCACGAACAGCCTCGTTAAATGAATATAGGTCACGCCGTAGAAAACCTTTCTGGGTTGTATTCTGTGAATAGCATATTCTGTGGTTACAAGTTTTTTTTGGTTTGCTAAATACGGGATAGCCATCTTCATTTGCCAGCATGTATTCATTCGTTTGAGCTGATTGAGAGACGAGACGAGGTCTCTGGCTCAGGTTTTCCAACAAAATGAAGATAAACGAATAATAGAGTAGCAAATAATTTATATATATATATTTATATCACTCGCAATAAAATAATTGCTAACAAATTGTACAATTTCTTCGCCCGTTGTATTTAAAAAAAAATATATATATTCTGATGTAGTTTATTTGAACATAGATAATTTATATCGTTCACATAAAATTTGATATGATTGATGGCGGGATGTTGGCATCATAGAATACTTTCCTTCGCGGTCTTGGCTTGAACTGATATAAAAGAATAGTTTGATAGTTTTGATTTATATTCTGAACAGTTAATAACATGAAAGTAAAGTCGGTAAAATCGGTTTTTTCAACTACGGGGTTATAAAAGTCATATTTTATGACCACCACGAGAATAGACTGTTGAACGGAGAACAGACCATATCCCTTAATCGTCTAAGGGATATGATCTGTTCTTCGTTCAATTGTCTACTCTTGTGGTGGTCATATCCCTTAGACGTCTAAGTGATATAGGGTGAGTTGACGGCAATAGTTAACAGTGTTACCTACTTTTACCTTCACTTCGAGAATATATCAGCGTGTGCTACTTAAATAAAATTTGGGACATACGCACGCAGCATTTAAAATGAATATTAATTACGCGTACTGTCATCTACTCACTACTACATGTTTTATAATGTTTACAATATTTTAGGTCTCACTACAAAATGCTAACACAGTTGAAAAACTAATTGCATGGAAAAATATTACCCGCGTGGTAGGTATTACAAACACTCAAACAGCAATTTCTTAAGGTAAACAGAATATGCGCCTTCTGACGTCTCGCCACCCATAGTATATCTAACTTATATTTTACGAGCATCGTTCGAGCCGCCAATGCGACCACGCTCGCCACGTGTAGGTACTGAAATTTCACTCGTAAAATTACCCACGTATAGTATTAAATAGTAGGTAGACAGACTGTGTGGCGTGGCGGAAGGCGCAGGTTCGATCCCCGGTCCTTAAAAATATTTGAATGCATGAAGTTGCTATTTGCGTTGATCTGGTCGTGTTTCGGTAAGCACATGGAGTCGTCGGTCCCGGTGTTCGTGGCTGTCGTTACGGGGTGGTTGGAGCCTTAAAAAATCTAACTGCAGGACTCCGATATTTCCTATGTCTATAGGTTGTGGAGGCCAGATGACTGTCGCTACACGGAAAATATCGAAGTTTCAGTCGCGACGCATTTAACTGGAATAATGATTATGAAATACTAGGTATTATTTTAATAGATGGTTCTTTCCGAACCATGTTTTGTTCATTCCTTTCCCCCTCACTGTTTGAAAAATATATTTTTGAGCTGAATGTACACTTCAGATAATATGAAACCAATTTTTACAAATATTTCCTAGCACAATGAAGAACAGTAACTATGAAAAAAAGGCAACATGGCGTTCACTAACAGCGACAGCATCTAATTAAAAGTTTCTGAACTTTTTGATGAGTTGAGAGTATTATATATTATGGGTGAACTATGGGAGAGTGGCTTCAGTTGAACTAAAAATAGCCTGTCGTATCGATCAGTTCGAAAATAAATACAGTGATTTGTGTTACGTAATGTAGGCTATCCGGAAACTATCGATAATAAAAAAAAGTTTGCAGACTACTTTTACTGCTATAAAGGTGCGGTTAAGTGGTCGCTTACTATGAATATTTTTTTTAAATTTAATATTCGTAAATTTCCTAAAATTTTGTAAAATTGAATTTTAAATCCACAATTTTTAGATTTCAAAAAAGGAGGCGGTTCTCAATTCTCTGGATATTTTTTTGTATACCATCTTTCAACTACTTGGCTTATTGAGACCGTCCATTCATACTGGGATTTTTATCTAATAATAGAAAATTAATGATCAGATTGAAAATATATTCTAATTGTTTTAACTGTGATTCTAAATAAATGGGTTGTAGAAAACATCCCGTTTACGGCAAATGGGATATCAAAAACGTCATCGTATTAAAATTCCGTCATTGGCATAGGCGGTTGTATAAGCATTTTACGATAAATTGCTAGCTTACTTACTAATTATAATTATTATAGCAGGTTGTTATTGTTGTAGGTGGCTTATAAGAAATTACTTTTAGTGATAATGCTACTATTTGCACATAATATTTATGTTAATCGTGTATTCTATATGTATATTCATATTAGTGTAAAATGACGTAATTTATTTCTATTCGAATAACTTTTGTAAATAATAGTAAGCAAAAGTAATATACATGATTAATAACACACTTGTACTTCTCCATTTACACAGTGGAGAAGTACAAGTGTGTTATTATAATGTTATTATAATTATGTATAACAATAAATTCCTGCAAGTGCCATCAATACACAGTATAAATAAGTAAAAGTAATAGTAACATAAATTTTTACTTTTTTTGTTTCTCTTCATTTGGTATCTTTCAGACCAGTTATTAATTATATAAGAATTATTATAGTGAGTGAGTCATAGAAACACATGTGATATGTGGAATGGAATCGAAGGTGGTTGGCCTCTAACACACACGCCAGTAATAGCACAGTAATAGTGCAAGGATTGTTTCATGTAATATCTGTTGTTTATTATTATTTAATGGCTGCTACGTATAATTGTGTCAATGCTAATATGTTTCTTTTGTCGTATGATATCATTGCGTGTTGGACTATTGGTCTTTGGTTTTTTTTAATTACTGGTTGGTCAATTATATCCTTGCAAGTTAATAATAATCGTATCAGTACACAAATTATGTGGAATTGTATAAAGTCATGGAAATGGATTGTAGAAATAGTAAAAAATCACAATGCTTTATTTATTTAAAAAAGCTTCATAATTTTAAACTCAAACTTAACTATGTAAATAAAAAAATTGGTTGCCTGTAAAGTCGGTATACGGGCGAAAGTTTTACGTGACAACGACTTCTGTCTCTCTCGCTCTTAGGCGGGCTAACTGTGCTCGAGTGGAAGGGACGCGTGCCTTTCACTTTTTATGTCTGTCTCTCTCGCTCTTAGGCGGGCTAACCATGCCCGAGTGGAAGGGACGCGTGCCTCTCACTCGCTCTCATTGTGAGCGCATAACGTGAGCGGAGCGTAACGCAGTTTCTTGAAGTGTCACCCGGCAAGCCAATTTATAAGACGTTGTCACGTCAATAAAATGCAAAATCTGTTACATAATGTTACATAATAACTATGTAATACATATGTAATACCTACATTGTCAGTTAATATCTGATTTAAATCTTATTTTGTACACATGAATTATCTAACTTATATGAATTTAAATTGTTAACCCATTTCAATTAGTATTGTTATAATTAAAAAAAATGTAGCAATAAATATGTACCTAAATATTTCTTTATTTAATTTAGTTTTAAATCTTATTAATTTACATTGAATTTCACCAATCATATCGATCGACTATGATTGGTGAAATTCAGCTGCGTTAACACATTTTACCAATGAAGTTCTTACAATGAATCGAAAGTGTATCGTCTCGTATTTGATTCCGTCTGGCCAAATTGTGTCCCATGTTGCTAAAATCTCATTAGAAAAAGATCAGAAGAAAACGGTTCATAGCCAATTTTAAAGCTATGGCATGTATGATGACAGTGCTCAGGTGAACTCTAAATGGAAACGGATATGAATAACATTAGTGTCTATTATTAAATTAGGCCAACTCTCAATGTCCAATCTAGGCTATTATTCTGAATTGGTAAATTGCATGACCATTCAACAAAAGAATTTTAAACGAACATTTATCATTACCTTGTTTTATTCAGCAGAGTACCTATTAGCCTTTTTTATTGCAATTCATATCAACGTATTATTTGATTATGATGTAGGTATTTTTTTTTGATAAAAAGAGCTAAGCTATTGGAACTCAAATGAAAATATGATAAACTTTAGAAAAATCAAAATCGAAAAAAAAATAACTTTTAACTTCCATGACTGCCAATGAACTGAACGAACTCGCATTCGAAACTACGGACCCGCGTGAAACACGAGCGATTGTGGAATAAATGCGTTTCGTGATCCAAACATTCGATACTTCGATCAGTAACTTCGTGTCTTTGCTCCATTGTAGTTTCTGGTGTAAGTCAATTTTTTGCTCGCGAGTATAAATAGTTTGTATGCGGTCTTAGCTTAGCTAATGAACAACGACACACTGCACAGTGCACACCCTTTTGAATAATATTCTAGTTATTTCGACTTCCACAGGAAACTAAAATACTGAGCAACAAGTGATATGAAAGTCACAGAAATCCTTTTCGATATTACTCATTCCATCATTCTCTGACTCGATTCCCAACTCTGTTGGGGTCGGCTTTCTATTCTAAGATGCGGTTGAACTACGATATTTTTCAACCGAAGCGACTGCCATGGGACCCCCACAACCAAATTGGCGATACCGTTCAATAGGATTAGATATTACTATGCATGAATAGGCTCATTCCATTGACTACTGGTTATTTCAGACGTACAAACCTTCGTTCTTTTCCAGCAGTTAGCGGATTGTGCAAACTTAGCCCACTTTAGTATGATAATAGCAAAAATACACAGCGTAAACATTATAGCTGTGTTCGTCCAACTTGCAGGTCATTCACACGAGACAAAACGATTGTCATCGCCTCTGACAGATGTCAATGTTAGATGTGAGCAGATTTGAGCGTGTTCGTGGCGCAAACTTACATTTCATTGTAGAGATTATACAGGATGACTTGGAACAGATTTTTATCAATGAGAGGAACCGATATCAATTAAAACTAAACTGCGTTATCATGCTTAATTCAATGATTTTAATTATTACGTGCAACGCGAGTACCCAAATAGTTGTGCTGGTGATATTCTGGTCTTTGAGTTGGTTTTGGTTGGTTGGTATATTTAGGTAGCAGAGGCCTCTAAGTAGGTACACTGGCTAATTTGACTTTCAATTCTCTAGCTCAAGTTTCCCCCCTCTTAGATTAGGGGTCAAATGGCACGGGAGTTGCTCGAAGATTAGTTCTTAAAACCCAATAATAGTAATCGTTTGGGAAATTGGGTATTACTTTCCTAGATGTAAACGCTCTATCACTTAATTCTATATTGAGTAGATGCTCATGATATTCATTCGTTTTGTGGAAATATCCATCTCATTTTCCCTAGCATTTCCCACTGCGAGTAGCCATGTGTAGGCGCCTCCTGTGATGTTGTTCACTGGACACAATTTACGCTTACGGTCTGGTTGACGTTTATCGTTGGTACTGGCCTGAATAGTGTTTTGACGTTGCGGTGTACTTACATACTTTTAATGTAATGAGATATAGTGGTAAGTGTATGAGAGGCGACTAACTGAAAACTCAGACGATATCAGTGCGAGAGAAGGCAAACTCCTTTTTTTTTATATATCACGTAGATGGCAGACAAGCACACGGCCCACCTGATGGAAAGCGGGGAAAACTGTTAATAAAACCCTGTAATAACCCGTCTGGCCAGCGTGAAAACATTAGACCAATCCCTCCCAACATTGGCAGTGGTTTATATCCAGCAATGGACTGCGATAGACTAATTGATGATTTGAATGAAAAAGTTAACCATTTAACATCTCACACAGAATGGTCATAGGTCATGAGCATTGAGCCCTAATTTTTTGAAATATCAGTTACACTTGAGTGATCACTCGAACATCCTTTTACCTATGATCAAGAGTTACGCAGCTTTAGTTTTGGTGGTATGTATTGTTAAGTATACCTTGCTGTAAAACTTAGTTATCTGTGTGTGTTAATGAAACTCCAAAACCACTGAGACGATGTTATTCTTCTCTTAGTTTACACATGGAACATTTATGAATTAAACTAGAACAGAGTGTGAGTGAAGCCGGCCTATAAAAGTTATTTATAGTTGTTTTTCTATTCCTCGTGTGGACTGACGTGGATTTTCAGATAAGGGCACGTCCATAGAGTTGTGGCTCAGAATGTCAACTTCCCAAATGGTCCACATTTTTTTTATCGTGCGCAAAGTCCCCACGGATACCACCTCCACCAAAACCGATGGAGGTGATTATGTCGGACTCGAACCGACCAAAACGCACGCCGTCCATGGGTCCTTGATTGCCGGAGGTGAGATTATACAAGACATATCTCTCACACCCCGGCAGACCCGGGGACATCTCTGTTGAGATGACCCTCTTCCCTCCCAAATGGTCCCCTGGTACTAAAATGTCAACTTCCCATAATGTCCCTTTCCCAATTTCTTTTATAAACCACCCACATAAAGTGACATTTTGTTAAAGGGACATTATGGGAGAGCGATATTTTGGTAAAGGGACATTGTGGAAAGTTGACATTTTGGTACAAGTGCGGTCTATAGTACCCAACCTTCGTATTATTTTTGGTTTTACCTATTCTACCTATTGTATAAAACCGAGTTTTAAAGCGAGCTTGAATAAGAAGAAGGTCGATTTATTAGATTAAAGTTCTACGAAAGGTCCAATGGATAAAGACATGAGTTAATACTATTAAAAACATTGTAAAAATGTAAGGTGACACTTATGTTGAATATGATTAATAAATTACCTATTCATGAAGTTCGCTAGTCTTTACTTTGAATTTAAGTGAAGTCTAATGTTTACCTAGCGTGTACCATGTCCATACTTAGTGTGTAAGTATTTACACAGTAATGTTCTTGTTAAGCGAACAAACATGGGAGAGTACACACGTGCTAAAGGCTTTTTGTAGGTGCTAGTGTAAATTAATCTCAATTAATACAGTGTTTCGTTGAGGTATAGTGAGGAAGCGGAGCTGTGAATAGAACTTTTTTTTCCAACCACTGATATAAGAAAGAAAGCAAGGAAGAAAGAAAACGTTTATTCGATTGGCTTCAATATTGCATGATGCAAAATATGTATTGAACCCGAGATTAATGGATCTGTAAAGCGTAGTCGAGCATAAATATATATACCTATAGCTGCTATTTCGTATTATCACTACATAGTATGAAACAAAGTCACTTTATCCCTATGTATGCTTAAATGTACGCAACAGATAAAACTACGCAACAGATTTTGATGCGGTTTTTTTAATAGATAGAGTAATTGAAGAGGAAGATTTATATGTATATAACATCATGCTACAACCAGTAACGGAGCAGAAGGGAAAAATGTTGCAAAAACGGGGTGACGCAGACGAAGTTGCACGGGTCAGCTAGTTATTGATAAAATGACTCGATTAGCACTTGAGAAATTGTACAATTCTGGCGTATAATATAAGTAGATAAGCTTTTTTATTGACCGAGCGCACGAAACAAACGAGTATCCGTTTCAACATGGAGGCTGATTTTACTTTTGTCCCTGTATATCTGTGCGTGCGTCAGTTTCGATAAGTTTCCGATTTTCACCAAATTTAGCACACGTGTTCTTTGATTTAAAACACAATTTTTGTCGAGAGCTTTTATGGTAGGAGTCAAGATATGGGAAAAGAGCGTCAAGTTTGCCGGCGCGTTCTTTATGAACGGATCTAGATGATTTTTGGAAGAAACATCAAGGACATGATAATTCACAGGTTGGCGAGAAAAACAAGTGCTCACGAGTTCTAATGTTCACAGTAGTATTAGTTATTTATGAAAATCTAGTGAAAACATGACTCGTAAGTGTTATGTATAAAACATTATACGATTACACACATGGACGTGAATAATTACATCACTTTTGTTGTAACTTATACTTTAATTTACTTACTACTTACTAGGAAAACCACAATAGCTAATTTATCATCTGAATAATTTACGGTTATTATACCTATTTTAACTAGGATACACTTGGCATACACGTATACCTAATGTTTTCGTTATAAGTCATAGTTGCGACCGTCTATTAGTTATTCAATGGTGTCGCTAATAAAATACTACAGACAATGGAATAAAGGTATTCACACACGGCTGTCATGTGTTTATTTATTATGTATTTTTATATGTATGATTGTATTACGTGCGGAAGAAGTCACATTAATTAACCGACTTCCAAAAGGGGGAACGTTCTCAATTTGTTTAAATATTATTTTTTATGTATGTTCTTCGATATTTCTGTAGTTCATGAATCGATTATAAAAATCTTTTTATCTTTTCTTTGATTTTTTTTAAATACTAAACAAATGTTGGCTCAAGATTCACCCTTCAATTTTGCTCATCCGGTCTACAATATAAATTAACATAGGTACTCAAGCTTCGTGTTAATGAGATTTCAAGTTCAATCAAGACGTTTAATTCCGCTCCACGTAGCACGTTAACAGCCTCACAACTCGGGATTTGATAGACGTTATTCCAAAGTTCGTGTTCGGAGTTGAGGCATTGTTCTGGAATGTGATATAACGTTCCTCTGGCACAAAGGACTGCCTTCGTGGTTCAGTGGGCGTAATATGCGCCGGCTGTGCACGAGGTTATGGGTTCGATCCACACAGGACAAAAATGTGTGTGATCCATGAATAGTTGTTCTGAGTCTAGGTGGTGTACTTTGTGTCTGTTAGTTGTATGTTTGTAAAGTCCCCCGCGATACAGGGCCTGTTCCCTAGTGCGGGAGTTGTCTTTAAAAAAAGGAGGAACTTCCAGAGAGGAAATCAATATATTTTTATAGGCGTAAAACAGTTTTTGCTCCGTACAAAATGGTAATATTGAAGGAATTTCGCTTTCTTACTTAGCAAATTGATTCTTTATATCGATAATAACATATCCATCCATAAAACCTATCTGGATTTTAGTCACGTAAATACAAGAGGTAAACCAAAATAACTTCTTTACTCGCGGCGTACCGAAATAAGATAAGCATTATACATATTTTAATATGCCGTTAAAACTGGAATAGTAGGTGGAAGATTATTTTTAGTTACTGGTGACGGTGTTGGTACGCTGGATATGTTTTGGCATGATGAACTGTTTGTACCATTGTGATTGCTTTTCAGCAGCCATGGTTAAGGAAATACAAATATTGTTGTCGTCCCACATCTCCAATGATTGATTTGGATATTTCTATGTATGTATAATATTTACAAAAAAGGGGCAAATATCGACATATTGGAAGCTATGTGTAAGAAATATCCCAGGATATTGATCAACATTCAAAATACGTTTCTCCATTATCCAGGGGCTATATAGGGACACCATGGTTCCCACATTAGGCGAAGGGCGTCTTTCAAAAAGATGTCCCCGGGTCTGCCGGGGTGCGAGAGATGTGTCTTGTATAACCTCACCTCCGGCAATCAAGACCCATTGACGGAATGCGTTTTATTCGGTTCGAGTCCGACATAATCATCACCGACTGTGGCAGAGGTGGTATTCACGGGAATTTTGCGTACGATAAATAAATATATTGATTAACATTGAAGTGTAAATTTACTAATCTAATGATACTTTTTTGTTACAGGTAAGCTTTTTTGACGTTTCTACTTCGATTGAATCTATAATGTGGTAAGTTTAGTATTTTATCCCCTTTTGGGATGAAAAGAAACATCCAAGTAGGTATTCTTGGTTTATGTTCTGCATAAATATTCTCAATGCATTTTTTTATTTTGTCTATCTCTCGATTGACGCTAAAACTACAGAACGTATTTTGATGCGGTTTCTATTAGAAAGTTCTGAAGGTATAACTAATTAATAATATTATTCATTACCAAGACGAACCCTAAAATTTAATAACCAAAAGGGATATAAATCCCAATTAAGTTTCTCCATCAAATATATAACCCAGAGCCTTCATAATCTAATTGAATTTTCAATTAACTCTTCCCCTAAAGCTATAGATCAAAGGTTCTACGCCGGCCGGTCTCTTGACATTATCCCAACCCTTTAAAAGGGTCTTCTTGTCATCGCCACTGGTGTCCTGTGCTGACATTTTTGCAAACCTTGTTGACAGGCGTTTTATGATATAGCAAGTGATCCGTAAATTTCATCTGGTCATTTGACAACCAATTTTGGAATTTTAATAGCCTAATAATTAAATTCTCTATTATCAATACGTTTATTATGTTTATACCAAAACATAACATAACATATGTGCCAGAGGAACATGTTATGTTTAAACTAATTAATTAGTCCGTCCCTAACCGCTCCCGGTGGAAAAGTGCCTATCACACTTGCCTCGTTGAAACTATATCGTGTGAACTATATCGGACAGATATGAGAACTTCATGATGGTACATATACATTAATTAGTATATATGTACATTGTACAGACGGCAAAGGAAATAAGTACATAAAACTTTATTAAAAAAAAGTGTATACTTATTTTCTTCCGTCTGTTCATCATTATCATCATTAGCCCGCGACAGTCCACTGCTGGATATAGGCCTCTTCCATAACACGCCATCGTTCTTACTTGTAAAGATGTGCCAATTAACATCTCAAACTTTAACAATATTATTTCACTAAATAAACGGAAGAATTTTCTTGTAATTTCATCCTGTATCGTTCAAAATTGCCAATTACAATTTATTGAACCAAGCGCAATAGAATTTAATCTAGTTATCTAAAGGATTCGATTAAGTGAGAGGACGCTGTTAGGAGGGTACCCCTCTAACAGAGATAAATACATCCGTCGGGGTGTGGTTTGTCGATTGGATCCTGTTTGTCTATGACTAGAAGCGAGATTTCCGCTCGATTAGTTAGTCTTAGATAAAGATATGGAAGCTGATATCCGTCTGATACTGAAAACCACAAAGATGAAGAAAAATAGGTACACCTATCGGCAGGGATCTTGAACCCGAGTGAAACGTGTACTGCCCATATAGAGCGCCCTCTGAGCACGTTTTGGGTTCACAGTTTGTGCCTATACCTATACCTACAAACATTTTCTTAAGCCCGGAAGTCCTGGAATACGTTCATGTTACCTACTTTATATATTTCCGTCTATAATACGCATATAATTGGCACTTATTTTTTTCCTCTAAGCCTGCGAGCACATAACTCCATATTAGGTTCGTGCCAGCTTATTTTTTCGTACGTTTTTCATTTCTCATACAAGTATTAAAAGGATCAAAAGTAACACTGATAAACTGTTGTGCGGCATAATGTGTTTACTACACAAAATTCTGTATCCACGTTGATAAAAAGATGTTGTAATAAAATGTAATACGTGTAGTGTTGTTTTGGCATGCTGCAGTCTTTATTACTTGATAAGATTTTCCAGTATATAATTATGTTAATTTATTTTTTGTAAATTAAATGGTCATAATTTTCCCTTCAGAAACTTAAACATGTTACATTATATTTGCCGTCTACAGAGTAGGTTTCTAAATTGTTACTGAAAATTGAATTTTTTTTTACTTAAACTGCGGGGTGACCTTCTGAAAATCGATTCACAATCGTAAGTAAACATGACCATCTTCAAACTTATACGACTAGATCAACAACGCAGTCTTCCATGAAATTCAAATATAGTCACGAAACTCAACATACCAAAATATTGACTAAAGAATGTCTAAACATTCTATACGTACCTACCTAGTCAGTATTTATGTATCTAAAAATGTGCTAACAAATTACAGCGGTCGCTTTATTCTATTTTTAATATTTTTGCATAACACATGAACATTTGCATAGGTTACCTTATACAGAAAAGTAAATTGTATGTGTGCGTCCATATTTATATTTACTTCAGTAAAATATAGGCACCCATTTCAGCACGCCTTTCCATATAGGTTATTTAGAGACAACAAAATGTTTTAGATGATCCATTACCTTTTACGACAGCGTTCGGATAATACGGGGTAGTAATATTGACTCGCCGTCACCAGAAACATAAAAATACTGGTAGAAATCTGTTCGACAGATTCGCAGGGAAATTTATTCTAGGAAAGTAATTTACTTAAAACTTTCATAATAAACTCATAACATAAACTCACGCCTGTATCCCCAAAGGGGTAGGCAGAGGTGCTAGCACCCATATTTCGCCAGTTTATGTTTAGGTCCCAATGTAATAGGTGGCGAGCCTATTGCCACTAACCGAGCAATTATAAACCTGCAATAAATACACACATAACTTCAAAAAGCATCGAAAAGTTATTGGTGTGTGCCATGGTAAAACCTGGGATCGAACCCCACCTACTTACTCTTACTCTATCTTATTTTTATTTTTGCGTTTCCGCCGCCATACGGCACATTCTTAGATGTTCTGATTGCTATAATTTCTCTATCTTTTTATCTTTCACTTTATCAATAGCGGTAATCTCTTGTATTGTTTATCTCTTACACGCCGTGTCAGTAGTCAGACATATGTTTCCTGCCACCATTACATGGTAGCTCACTCTAAAATCTTCGACTAATAAAATATCTCGTTTTAGCGTCGTGACAAATTTTACTACAATTACATTGATAGTCTCATGAGTTTATTACAGTATCTTCCTGAGGTGGTAAGTCAAAGTTACATTGAAATTCAGGAATCTCTTGTGCGTGTCCTCGCACGTGCGTTTCAAGGTTTGCAGTTCCAAAGATTCCTATAATACTTCTAATTTCCATGTAGACAAATATAATACCCTAAAGAGTAGCTTCACAATATATAACATTAAACTACATGACGTGAATACCTAATTAACATACACACGACACATTTGTTGTTAACATAAAAATATTTATTACATTGTATTAGCAAACATTGGAACTAGCACGAATATTTACGTTACAATATTCGATAATTGAAGAGTATTGTTATTTGGTGGTAAAGTTATTCGGGACTTGATATCTCAAGACCCGAATAATTCAGGGGAAGTTATGGCCAAAATATTAGTTCGCTGGAACAAAGTATTGAGAGGAAAATTGTATAACCTTCACATTCAATTCACATCAATTGTATACCCCCAAAAATTATATCTACTCTTGAAAGCGATGATAGATACTAGCTTAATAGTGAAGCTACGACCTAGCCTCATTCTACTGCACATTTATAAAAATATCTACGTCATGTTGACGTTTAGTCATACAAAACATATATTATAATCAATCTGCTCATCAAATAAAGTAATCCTGTAAAGCTATTCTTAGTCAGAAGCGAACCTATGCTTTCATACATACTGTGATGTATAGTGTACCTACACAATAGTAGATATGCATAATTTTAATATATAATCGATTTTTTCGGTAGCCTAATATAGATTGCTAAAGCGCCTCCAATAATAAAATATTTACAACCCAATTTGCAGTGCTGTCTACAAACGCAATGAAAGAATATATTATTCTCTTTGGAATCATAAATTACATTTACTGCATTGATACCGTTTATCTATTGGAATTACCATCAGAGTTAAAGATTGTGTAACTTATTATTGTCTTTTGTCTTTTTTTAAATTTTTAACAATATCACTTGTTCTGTTTTCGAGCCAATCTGGATTACATCTAAAGTTTGCACTTCAGAGCTCAGGGTCTGCTCTCATTCAATCAACTACCCTATAGCAGTCCACAGCTGGACATAGGCCCCTCCCAATGTTGTGATGCTTTGGCCTACTGTTTCCACACTGGCCAGACAGATTGGCATCGGTTCGCAATGATATCTTTGCGTATTTATCCGTATGTCGCCTCCTACGAAGGCTATCAGTGATTACTATCTCCCCTCAACCCCAAGAGTAAAGCCTGTATCAAGGTTTCGGCCGGCAATCACTAGGTAGGTATAGAATAAGCACGTTATAATTTTATTTTAAAAAAAATACCAGTTTGCAGATGAGATTGGCTTGGATCTTGAAAAGTTAGCTTAGTGGGGCTTCATATACCCAATGTAAAACTAAGCAAACTATTTATTGGTCAACATCTAATTTTAGATCTACCCCTACCTACTATGTCAACAAAATGTCTCACATGTCTCCATGTTCCAATACCGTCTGCATGTGACAACCAAGGCTATTGAGCACCAGCCATATTCAGAGGAAAATCGATTTTCGCTCTAAAGACAGTCGTCACATAATACATTGCACGTACTACATACTATATATTCACTTCTGTAAATGCCCAAAGAGCTATGTATAGGGATATTAACGCCCAAATATCGTCCATCGGTCCCACGTATTTGTGGGCGGGCCTACTGTAGTCAAGCTGGCACTTTGTTATGGATAGATAGCAACAATTTTTTTTATTTAGGGCACGTCAATTTAATGTCGCCTGATGGTAAGCTAAAGGCAAAATCTCAAGAAAGAAGGTCACATTACAAACACGTAGAGTGTTAGAATGATGGCGCTCAGCCTGACGGCCTCATCAGATGCTTTTTCACGTTCCGCTTAAAGGACCCAGGACTGTAGGAAGAGTCAAACACGTGAGCTGGTGAGAAATTCCTAGACTTAATGGTGCGACAGAAGAAAGATTCACCGAACCGCTTGGTTCTTGATGGAATAATTCACATCGTATGCGGGTTACATCTAAGCCCTGCACGTGTTGTCCTGTGTAGGCAAGAAGAGGGTAGGATAAACTTTCTATGACACCCACGGTAAGAGATGAGGTTTAGATTACCTTACTTTAGAAAAAATAGCAATTCTTCTTCTTCTTCTGTCGAATCGATGGAATTTTTGAGTTGCCATCGCGGTGTAGTAATTTGTTTCACGGCAGCGCCGCTAGTCACGAAGAGAGCCCGAGCACAAATTTCGCTTTTCGGGAAGGGTTACTAGTTCCCCTATGATCTCTAGAATATCGAAACACGTACTTTTCCTCTTAAGCAACAGTACTTCAAATCAATATGATTATCTAACTATATAAACAAATATCAATAACCTTCGGTAGCGTGCGTGCTGCAACACAGCGTTAGATAACAATAATCCTAACGATTCGAATACAATAAAAAATATCATTTATAGATTGTTAATTGCCATTGACTTTGAAATGTATACTGGCATTGATAGTGTGGTTGATTCAATCGGTTAATCTCGAAGTAAACAGTCTTCTTCCTTTTTTTTAAAGTAAAGTCTTAGTATTTTAGACATTTTCATAAAAAAAATTAGGTGCACTAAATCATGAATTTGGTATCACTATCGCGTAACGTAATGAGTTCAGCTAAACAGTCTTTATTTCTTTCTTTTTTTAAGTAAATCCTTTAGTACAGAGTTGGGCAGTGTTCATAGAAAATTTTGAGTGAACACAAATAATGAAACTCCCGTCATTGTCCCCGCACGTAACGTACGAAGTCGTCGAAACGAATTCACGACTACAATTCACAAGTTACTTAGTATTTTTTTATTCTAAACTGCTAGTGTTCTTTAGGCGTGTTGAGCAATTTAATCAGAAATAAATACTTTATATGCAGACTGTTTTCACGTCTGTGACAGCACTCCAGAAGTTTTTTTATACTAACGTTATATAAGTGTAATATATTATATAGTATCTTCTGTTTATTATTCTCAATCATAGTTGCACGAATTTATCTGAAATTAAGCACATAGATGACAATTCGCATATAGACTGATACTGACATATAGATCGAAAACCACTGGTTCTTTAGAGATTTTTCCTTCAATTAAAAGTAACCTTATCACGACACAAACTTCTAAAATAATTGTTTTGTCCAATCATTTTATAAAACACTTGCGTGTGCTATTCTGAAATAGATTAAAAGCGAATAACCTTTTAACATAGAACGTTAAAATTTAATAAACCTCGCTGTAAAGGCTGCTACGGACTAAATTGGTGTCACCCATGTTGGTAGGTATGCGTTAACAACATTTACGCTCATTAAATGTATAATTAACTGTATTTGTCACCGTAATAACAGTGCTTTGTGATTTATTATGATATTATGTATATGAAATTAATGAAGTTATTATATTATATTTATGTTAGTATTACAGCGGCGTTAAAGTTATTACTGCATTACTGTAACAGAGAGACGTATGTTGCGGTTTACTTGCAACAGTCTCGCTATTATAGCTATAACCGTGAAATTTTTTGGGATGATTATTTGAAGTGGTCCCCAAAAGAACGGATAGGACGTTCCGAAAGGCTTTTTAAACACGTTGTTCCTGAGATATTTAGTAGTAGGTAGTAGTAGTAGCTTAGTGGTTAAGGAGTTGGCCTTGCTATCGGGAGGACCCGATCGAATTCTGGCCGTTACACTAACAATGTGAACTCACTCCTAATCATGTCACCATTGAGTTTACCTTAGGTGGGTCAGACAGAATATTATTAATTTCGGTTACTAATATTCTTAAAAAAAATCGTTAAAAAGACAATAATTAGTTCTATATGGTATGGTTCTATATTAGTCTGTTCTACAAATACTTGGCAAATAAAATTGTGATAATTTGAAACCTTTTGTGAAAACCAAGTGAAAACTTTTTTAGCCTCGTTGAACACATTTTTGTGAAGTAAATACTATTAACTTTTTATACAGACTGCGGTCATTGCAGGTTTTGCCGCAGTACCTACCATTTTTTTTCAAACATTTGATTTTTGTTTTCGTACAATATTACTACAAACTTAAATATTTAATGGAAACATATTTAGCATATTTGTTCTCATAGGTAGCTTTATAATTTAGGTAGGTGGTGTAGTTGGTGGACGGGATTGTTAGAAGATTATATCACTCTCATGTCCGTGTCAAAGTCAATATTACCGGGAAGCCTGCACCCTAGGAAGGAAATCGTTAGGACTCTCACCGACTTCGATCGTCGGCGTTTGGCGCCTCTGAATGTAAAATGATTGTGGTTTCCTCATTAATATATTACAACCAGTAATAAAAATGCATTTAGATTATTATGTCGCCAACAGATATAGTATGTAAAAATAGACTTTAAATTAAAAGACTATCAGTATATTTTCCAAAGTTGTAAAAAGGATCCAGATAAACTCTTGACAAAGTAATGTTGACAGCAATTTTCATAACATACATTTTAAACATGCTTTATACCTAAGATAAGACGTAACTTCAGTCAATACTAGCTGTTGCCCGCGGCTCCGCCCGCGTGACTGTCGATTATCGCGTTGTACGACTCTACTCGATTATCTGCTTGCCTCTATACTACTTTTCCTTGCTGTCGACTTTAGCGCTAATGTATAGAAATTGACCGAATCGATTGAGATTTATGATTATTACTCCGCTCCCTTGAATGGTAGCGTGATGATATATAGCCTATGCTATGTTAGATATTGTAGCTTTTTAAAGGTGAAAGAATTATTAAAATCGGTCCAGCAGTTTCGGAGCCTATTCCTTACAAACAAACAAATCTATCCTCTTTATAATATTAGTATAGATGAGCGCTTCTGTTACTTGTTACAAAAGCTATCCGCCAGTAAAGTGTTCGTAGCATATAGGCAATATAGGTCTATATGTACTTGTGAAACTGTGATACAGGCTATCTAGGTTAATCATCTTACTCCCCTTTATATACTGCTTTTTCTGATGAGAGAGATAGCTCACGTAGTGCAAGAATCGTCTCATTATTATTCTTGGTTGATCTAGCGATTATAATTTTTCGTAGGTTTGTTGACTTGTACGAGAGACTTCCTTTCAATACTGTAATCGAAAACAATCACAGTGAAACATTTAATACAATGAGGCAAATATATTCTTTCTATCGAATCCCCCTATATTACCGGAGCCGGTGAGAGAGGTTATGTCGGACTCGAACCGACTAGAACGCACGGTTTTGGGTCTTTTGTTTCGGAGATAGTAGCGAACTTATCCCTCGCACCCCGGCAGACCCTCTCTTTCGAGGTGGTGTTGTGAATATTTGGGTTTTGGAGAAATGTTTAAGTAAACCTTGAACAATTACCGTAATTGTACCTCATTTACTTGTCCACGGGAACTCCATTATATGAAATTGCTTCATTAGAGCAGAACACAGACATTTAATAAAATTTAATAAAATAGTTCATAGTATATCTAGGCAAATTGTTTTTTTTTTAATTTCCTCTGAGTCAATCATTATTATAATTTTAGTATTGTCGGGAATGCTCTCACCTCGGAATCGGACTCCTTGATTTGGTTTATTGAACTTTTATTGAAACTACTTTACTGACATCCCACCATACCGGGAGGGCAGCCTACGTCAAAACCTTACCCGCTAATCAGTAGTGGTACCGGCTAGCATACGAACTTGAGCTTGGATCCCGAAGAGTTTAATATGGCTCCAAACACCTGTTTCAGTGAAATAATCAATTTATATAAATTGTTATGAAGCACTTAATGTTTCTCTAACATAGGTTAGGTTGAAGGACAAACTTAACTGTAAAATAATGTTTTTATACATCGACCTACATCGCGGCCAATGCTCCAACAACAAAGTAGAAGTTTTGTAACAAACGAAACTAGCATAATTTTATGTGTGAATATTTTTTTGATGTCGTATCTGACAGTTTCGCACTATTTCATGATTCTAAGTCCACGGTCCATACTACCCACTACTTATCCACAGTTTAACAATCTCAACTGTTATCGTATTGCAGAATATCACTGATTGTCATAGAAAAAAATGCCAAACCGCACCCCTCAAAACAAATAAAAAGACTTCTTACCCGAGGGGATAAATGATCTTCGTATGCGCAATATTCCCCAAGTGCGTAGAATCTACCTCGACACGTGTTTCAACCTCTACACAAGGCATCTTCAGTAGAGCTACCGGTTTTGGTGTTACCGGTTCCCGGTTCTCGTTTGCGTCCAAGACTTTCACCTCAGGGCCCAGTGTTGGCATACGTCTTCTCCTTTTGGCCCATCTTGCTTTATGGGAACACCTGCAGGTCCTCTAACATCCGGAGCCTAAAAGAGAAGCCTGTTAAAAGCAGATGAACTAAGAAGATTCTTCTTTTTGAAGATGATTTTTATGAATCAGTTTGTAAGAAAAGAAAAAAAATATTGTGCATAGTTAAATACCTATCTTCTTACAACTGTCTTCAAAACGCTTTCCTTATTTTATGCCAAAACTGCACAAGAAGGAAGTGTTATTTCGGCATCAAAATTAACATTTTCTCTCAAACTTTTCGTGGAGCGAACTTGGAAGAAATTTTCATAAAATAAATTTGCCGCAGCGGCTCTTGAATATTCAAAGTTTTTTCAACATTTCCTTGTTCTGAAGTTTTCGCATTATGTTTGTATATATGAATATATTAAACAAACATATTTCTTTAGCAGGTGTATTAAAAAAACTTTACACGTTCTAAGAGCCTCTTGTCGATTTGATGCTACGATTTGCACCGTTAAAACAAATTAGTATGATGTGGGTTGGTTCTATGTATATAAGATGTATATTATATTATGTATTTTCATTGTCATCGATGCCAGTGAGGATTGTATTATAATACATTCTCGACAGGATACACCTACGTATGTTTTACGACTTAATAGATGCGATAATGAAGGTTGCATACCTACATAAAATGACATTTACGCCCTTTAATGATATGATAGTGATCTCTTCTACCTCTAATGGATTATTGGAATCAAATAAAAATTGTCAGTTGCGTTTGACAAATAGTTGACAGCTCTTGACAGTTGCGTTTGACAAATAAAATCTTTTCATTTCCGGCGCTAACCGCAAGCACTATACCTACTTGCCGATCACAAGTTATCAATGATAAAAACACATAATCTTACGTGATTGTCGTCTCTTTAATAACAGTTGTAATAATATAACAGCAGACGTCACTCATATAAAATACGTAATGTATGACAGATTATGTTGACTGTGACAAAATCCTAACACATTTTACGCATTTTATTACTATGTACAATTTTGTTTCTACAATAGAATGATTGTGTGACGAAACTGTGTGAAGAAGATAAGACACGAATCTATTGTTTTATATCGAAATATTGGTTATAAGACATGTCCATGTGCTGATATGATAGGAACAGCGATTACTTAAAACAAATTTGCAACACTATCAAGTCTTGGTTCAGGAGTTTCGGAGGTGCGAGGCCCGAAACCACGCGGTCTACCTTGGACAACGGAGACGACAGTGTCTCACTCCAGCTCGATGGTCTACGTCTATATAAATATGTTACAGTAATTTAACTGAAAATAAATTCGCACTTGTATCTAACACATGTAAAAGAACTAGACCACTATATCAATAAACGGTTATAGGGAAGTGTCTTCTGAGTTCACTCCAGTCACGGAGACAGTTTACATCGTAAATCGTAAGGCATAATGTAGGTCTATAAGTGTATTCTCGTATAGTGTCAATGTATGATAGTTTGCAAAGCCTTTCAATACAGTTATTCACCCTGTCGATAGAAAACAATAAATTTAAGGTAAGGTGCAGGTGTCCTGTACAATATTGGAGAATTAAGTGTCTGTCCCGATGTTTTTGGCTATGTTTGCGTACGGTCGTGAGGTCCTGTGTCATTGGGTTTTCCTGTTAAGGACTTCTGAGTAGCCGCACGATGCGTAGTGTAGACAGTAATGCCGAGCACCCTATTACGTGTAATTGATAAATATAGCGGTTTTATTGGGGCTAAAAGCACCCCTATGTTACCCCTTCGTGGAAATACGAAAATGGATAGGTTTATGGATAACTGGTTTAGCTCGCTTTCTCAATAATGTCAGACTTTGTAGCGTGGCGGTAGTGACAGTCGACTGCGTTGCAGGTGGCGTGGGTTTCGATCTCCGCTCAGTGCAAATATTTATATGCATGAATATGGCTATTTGCCCTGATCTGGTCGTGCCTTGGAGATCACCTTAAGCCGTCGGTCCCAGTTATGAAACGAATATCTATGGTAGTCGTTACAGGTATTGAAGACCTAAAAAGTGCCAAGAACTGGCCTAACTGCAGTGTTTCGATATCGCCTGTGGAGGCCAGATGTGCCAGATGACAGTCTTTTTGCGAAAAATATCGAAGTTCAGCTGCAACGCAGTTAGACTGGAAAAAGTGGTCCCCGAACTCAGATGTTACAGATCCGAATGCAAGGATGATGATGATAATACGATAATATCCCTGATAAATTAAATAAAATCTAATACTCGTTAAGAAGATGCAGTCTGTTACTATGTATTACATTAAATTTTAAAGTACCTATATGTTTATTTATTATCTTTTTAATATTTTATAATATTTTAAAAGCATAAATAAATAATATTTTATTAATTAACAACTTATATTACACCAGTCATTATCTGGCGTTAACGTGTTAAATTAACATTATATTATTTACTTACCGACATTATTTTCTTAAGATTATTTACAGAAACCATATGTCTACACTTTGTAAGTAAGTACTCAGTTAAGTGCACAATTATAATGTATGTAATGACGCTAAATCGCACTTGGTTAGCGTAGTATTATGTTTTAGTGTTCTTTATATATTTACTTGACCCGTAAATATTTATAGCTGTGACATTTACTCGCGGTGAAATTTCCATTCATAAAACGCAGAAAATAGAGAGTTAAATATGTACAATAAAAAGTTCTAACGAAAAGGTTCTGGTACAAGCTTTTGTTTTGAAATTGAGAGGTTAGACCGTCCGTCGTGGCTCCCGGAGACGAACATCTGTGGCAGTTGTTACGGGTAGTTGGAGTCCTCAAAATTCCGACTAGACTAACTACAGAACTTCGATATCACCAATTTGATTGTGGAGGTCCGATAGCAATCGCTTCACGGAAAGTATAGTAGTTCAGCCGCATCTTAGTGAGATCTGAAAGCCAACCCCAACAAAGTTAAGAATGATGATATTTTCTTACCTAACTAACACATTCGACCTTTTCTGCAAGCCTAACACTTTTGATGGGGCCATATTACTACGCATTACAGTCTATACAAAAGCTTCTCAATCCATACTGTGACGAAATACCTATTCTTATGCAGGGGCTGCTCCATTATTTTTAGAGAGGATCTCAAAACCCATATATTTCTACCCGCAGTAACCACCTCTATCCAAGCATAGATAAAAGAATAAAAGAAATAGTGCGGAGTTTTATAGGGGCGTTAACATTTTACGAGTGTCATGAAATCGAGCAATACATGTGAGGCCACCCGTTAGCACAACTCTATTTTGTTGTCGGCCAATGCCTAGAAAAATTTATCTAAAAGTGAACTAGAAAATGTTAAAGATAATAAAATAAGACCACCACTGATTAGGGACCTTGTGACACCCGCATTTCTTTTAAAGCAACCGGTTATTCCATCAAGAACGAATCTCTTTATTAGAACTAACTTAAGTTTACAAAAGTACAACAAATTGTTTAGTTATAGTATGTATCTTCAAATATTCAGTGAATTAACCGTAATATAGCTGAGGATCGGGAGCAATGGCGCACATTGAGAGAATTCTATGTCCAGCAGTGGACTAGATAGGCTAATTCATATAATATAGGAAATTACATTGAATTTATTGCAGCGAAGTAAGCATGTAAATTATTTTTAAGAGGACAGCGAAGGATGAATTGTTCATTCAAATGTAATACAACATTTTTATTCGCAATGGAACTGCAGTCAAGTAGTATAGGTAGCTATATTTTTCTTTTTTTTTAAATTTTCTTGTTCATATTTTCAGTCCATCAGGCTAAGTGACATCCCGTGCCACTTTACGACTGTAGGACGTAATAATATATGAAAGAGCTTTAAGAGATAACATTATTTATCATAAGCACTTTATTTTAATCTGTATCTCACCATGGATACTTTAGAAATCGACATGGACATGAACCGAGCCCCTATTACTAGTAAATGTGCTGTACCAAGGTATTTGTTTATTATCAAAAGTACGAGTTTCCTTACGATGTTTTCCTTCATCGTTCGAAGCTGGTGATAAATCTAATTTTAAACTGTAGCGTGCACATACTGTTTCAATAACACGCTGAAATGTCGGTTCGAAATAACCATGTATGTTTTTATAATGAAAATAAAATTATAAATGTAAAAGTTTATATATACAAGTTTCTTATTTAAACACTATTGAATGATTATTTGCGCGAGCGCTGGCAAATAAATTAAATTAATAGACTGGTACTTTTACATCAATGGAAAAATTCACAATTTCTGAGGATGAAGCAAACCGTTCGTACAGAGGCCTCTCCGCCACCTCTTAAAAGTAAAATTATTTCATTCTTACTTTACTGAGAGTAGTGTGATTCAGGTTCGGACCGTTCACGTCCATCCATATTTGTTTTCTGTACATGTAATTTATTTGATTTGGGTAGAGTTCATTGGTTTCTATGAAATGCACGCTCTTAGTTAACCCGCTCAACTTCGTCTGCGTCATCCCGTTTTTGCAACATTTTTCACGTTGGTTGTAGCATGATGTTATATGCGTATAAACCTTCCTCTTCAATCACTATCTATTAAAAGTCCCGCATCAAAGTCCTTTGCGTAGTTTTAAAGATTCAAGCATACATAGGGACAGAGAAAGCGACGTGCTCTGGAGCTTTCGCGGACACTTCGACCCTATTGGATCTCTTGTGTCGACACCACCCTGGCCCCTAACTTAGAGTAGGGATAGTCCTCTATCTCCTCCTCTATCAACACACAATCCTCTGGTTATGGTAGCCCCTCCCGAGTAGATCCATTCGATGTCTTCCCAGGGCGTGGCACTCGCACAGTATGTGTTTCATCGTTTTAATGTCTTCCTTGCAGTGTCTGCATATCGTTCATGATATCAATCTTGCTCGAACTGTATTTTGTGCAGTAGTGGCCTGTCGCGTAGATAAATGACACTGATACGGAAAGCCTGTTTCGCGATGGTTATAGGATTTTTCTTCGAACTTGTTCCAAGGTAAAGCCAATAACCAGACCGCTATAATAATATATATTTTTTACTTTACTATTCACACGTATATACTAAACGACAAATTTATTCAGGTGTAAGTAGGGTAGGCAGTTTGACTTGCTATATTGCAAATGTAGGCTTTCCAATATATTTTGTTTCGTATGCGTGCCTCGTATATTTGGTTAGGGTTAGGGGTCGATTGCAAAAAAGGTAAATTTATATGTATAAGGGGTATGTTGCGAAATGGATAGTCTTGTTTATATTTAGGTGGTTAAATTGACTGCACATCGCCTGATAGTAAGTAATGGTGCAGTCTAAAGGCGGTGACTGCTGTCCATGAAACGATGTAATGAACTCTTTTTCATTGAATTTTGAACTATAATATATTTTGATAAAGCCCAAGATTCAATGGCAGTTTTTGTAATCCCAGTGGTATGACAATGGTTAATAATAATTAGTAGAATCGAGGTCCTTTACTCATTTCATGATGTAAGAGAATGATTTATATATTTCATCATTTCCACGTATCGCTTAGCCGCGTAAAGTCAATAACTTAACTGTCAATAGATTCACTATATCTTTAGAATATACATACTATGAAAAACACCGAATCATTCTGCCAACATCTTAAATGAATTCAAATCACTACTGAAATACCTTATAAGTATAGGTTTGAGTTTATAATTCTTTACGCTATAACCACGGTTCGTTTCATCATCATTTTTTTTAGTTGTTATGAGATGACTTGCAAAATGAATCAGGTACTAATAGAGTAAGGTAGGAGGTATTATTGGCTTTGCAATTATTAAGAAATACTCTCGTGGTCAGTAAAGTAAATCGTTATATCGTCAAAATATACCTATGAAGTACTGTAAAATGAGGTGAAAAGGGATCCAGGGGTAGATAGCTAGAATATCATTTCTTAATTAATTTCTTTTGCTATTTAAAATAAATCTATCATCAGATACTTGATGATTCTGATATCACAAAGTTTCGCTTGACAGAAAATAAGTACAGAATTTAGCTGACCATTTTATTTCTATTCTCCCTTTGATCTATACCTACACATACATACACTATACATATATTATGTGCTGTTAAGATTTAGTTACCTACGATCTCTGTCGTAGCAGTATGTCGGCTTTTCCATGCCTCACATATTCATATTCATGTATATCAAGAGAACATACTGCTTTAATGGTTAAGCAGCTCCCGGTGTTTGATGGTAAGGTTAACTACCAGGAGTTATAAAGCAATTGAAACACTTGACAAACCGCCTTTCCACGCCCTGCGATTTCACGGATGCGTGCGCCATTGCACGAAATGAGGCTCGTCTGTGATGGTGCAGACATGTTAGTTATAGTAAATGCGTCCGTGGTCGCGTTCGCATCTGTGAAATGAAGTCTTGTAATGTGGAAACTCGATGTCAATGTGGAAACTCGATGTCACATGTTACCGGAGTGACATGGCAATAGCTTCGTACAAAATGAATGAAGCCGTTCATAGCATATTGTATCCACCGCTCTTCTATTGCCACCGTTCCTTTCCGTTTCCGCTGTTCTCCAGTGTCAGTTGAGTTTCCTTTGACCAATGGAATAGCTGAAAAAAGGTGTCAGTTTAATTTGCAGTCATTTCAATGGTCGAAGCGAACTCTACAGATATTTCTATGTGACCATGCTGAGGCAACACGACTATACGTAGGTTATATTTATTGTACGTCTCAATTTTACATAAACATTCACGCAGGTTGCTGTACAATATTGCGTTTCAGAGCTATGGACTGTATGACGTATTTTCTTAAATGAAGGAAATTATTATGAACATTGTTCTGAAGCTGTGTTTTTCTAAACAATGAGAGGTACTTCGTATGAAACCATTATGTGTAATGTGAAACTGAAGATTAGAATACAGTTTGAAGAACCATAATTGGCATACGATTTAAATTTATGAAGGTGATTAAAGGTTTTTCACTTTTGGGTTACCTAATTTTAAATTGTTATGGTAGTATTTTGAAATCAATGTATATAAATACTTGTCCGCTATATCATTAGTACTAAATTTGTTATCCATGTTACTTAACGGAGATCTTCACAGATAGTGTCTCAGTAGACAAATTCTGGACCCAGATAACTTGAATTCCATAAATTCACTTTATATAAAGTGTTTGGAAATGTGCTATTAAAAACTTTTCGGATTTCCAGACTAGGTCATGAGAACGTCATTCCTTCACCCGTCAAACTTCCAATAAATTATTCGTTTCGTTCGTTCAATATAATTTAGAAGCAAGCACTCATCGATAGACAAAATTATCGGACTTGCCAATGAAAACTTACTTACTTACGAGCGAAGGCAGCTCGGACGTCGGAGATCGCAGAATGACTTCTATTCTCTATGAGCGCTCTGGGGTTGACAGGTGTAGCCCCTGTCACCCTAGTAGGAGCAGGCCGGGATGGAAGCGCCATGCGTCACCTTCTCTATCCGTGGAAAGATAGGGACACCGTAGATCCACATCCGAGAGTGTCTCGGAAGGCCCTGAGTCAACCAGGGCGTAAGAAATAAGCAGAGGCTACCTCAGTCTCGGTAATATATCATATCCTTACTCGCTGCCGTCGGCGGGGGATATTTGCGTACGTAATAGAAAAATGTATTTAGCTTTTGACTTGAAAACTGATAAGAACTTTTAGCTCTGTCCATCACTGATTATCGATTTACATTATTTACTCGAAAATCACTGCTTGGTCAAGAGACACAATCATTGCATGACAGGATTTCTATGATAGTAACATATTATATGTTCAAATAGTTATAGTAATGCGCTTTAAATGTGCCGTCCAACACTGTGTCAATAAATATATTTTTATATAGGTACATCTTAGGGTGAGCAATAAGTGGGCTTGGGCGTCGTAAACACCCAGCTGTGTAATATTCCTCAATGAACACAATAAGATACCATTTTATGTGGCCAATATAACGTTTATTGTTTCTTACGCGCTTATTGCACTTGTGCGTAAACAATAAAAATGTGGCTTTTGCGGCAGGTGGCGCTATTAAAAAGATATCTATAGAAACTGTTATTCTAAATTCTTCTGACTGTTCTAGCAGCTTTTTTTATATGAGACACATGAATATTACTTCATTTCGGTTGATGGTAATAGAAAACGGGTCACCATTAACCAATCACCGAACTTAATATATTGGGGTTTCAACGAGTCCCAGAAAAGATGTTGGTGTCCGGATTTTGATGGTTGTAAGAGATATGTCTTATATTATCTCTCCTCCACTCCACCGGCTTTGGCGGGGGTGGTATAAAAATGTGTGTTTTATTCCCGCCAAAATTTGGAAACATCATAGGTGTCAATCAGTCATGCTTTACCTTGCTATTGTCCCCAAAGCGCTAAAATAAACTCTAGCAATCTTATTCAGCATCGAGAACCCATAACTAGGCAAGCACGTACTTATAAACGTATAACGGTTTTTTGTAATGTAGTTGTAAAAGCACTCTGAAAGAGTAAAATTACAACTGTAGTACAATGTTGACATTGTGTATTTGAATACATTGAATGTATGAAAGGAAAGAATAGCTAATTGATCAATCAGTCAAAAGTCACGTTTCAGTTTTACAACTGTGCTGTAGTCATGTGTATTGAGATAGGGATATATGAATAATTGGATATAAAAAAAATGTTAAAATATAAAACTGCGTGTTTGTAAAATCGTGCTTTAATAGGCCAGAGATTAAGGCGTGCTCGTTCTTCGGGTTAGAAGGAAGGCTTACTCCCTCCTACAAAAAGAAAAGGGATAAAACTTTGCTACAGCTTTTTCCCTTTAGAGTTTGGAGGTTAGACGGCAGTCGCTCTATATTAGTAATAGTAATTTAATAAAGTTGAAACAATTTAAATGGCATGGGATTGGCAATAACAATGACCATTAAATGTCCAACATATAACAAATTATTAATTGGTGATGATAATGAATAAGACAATATTCTTTTGAGTTATTCGAGGGTCAGTTCTTTACATGATAATCATAAAATCTACATATCATTTCACACCTTACATATTTTCCTAATACTTTTTAAAACTAATTCTATCTAGTTAACTTAAGTAATTAGTTTCAAAGTTCAAAAGTCATAAAAATAAGATACGATGACGTCACTTTGACTCACAGTGCTGATTTATTTACGTAAATATAACATATACTTGCGAAATGGCGTTCGTTATTAGGACCTCTGGTTGCAAGTTGCGATGGGCACGGCACAGTCATGACTACGCTCAAACTTAACCAAAAAAACAAAACGAGAGAGTACAATAATGTTTGAAGTCCGGTCGAAAACATAAAGATGTAACAATTTTCGTTTTTCGTTGGGTGCACATTAGGAGAGGCCTTATCAATCAGTAGACGGTCCGTAGATAAATTCTATTGATTAAAGTAAAGGCTCAAATTCGGTAAGAGTATATGTATATACAACGAATAGTCATCGAGCAAACATAGTAAAGCTATAATGACGTAGCCGACCGCATACGCCAACTGCAGACGCATGTAGCAGATACAGCGTACCGTGAAATTGACTTCATTATGTTAATATTGTTTGTTTTAATTCTTTGTGGCTTCTCAATGACGTCGTTTATACATAAAAAGGTTTGACAAATAATGTATACTTAATAATAATTTATATTGCATACCTACAGACAAATGAGCGTATTGCTGAACTGATATTCTATTATTTCTATGGATAATCTGTGCGGTCGGATGTGATGTCGTGCATTAGTTGTTATACTTCGATATGGATAAATCATTGAGAAGCTGCAATGAATGATAATAATAAATAAAATTATCACATTCATACCTGTATCACGGTACGCTCTGTATCTATACTGCTGCGGTCTGCGGTTGGCAGCGGAATCATACCTTAATTGCGGCAAAATAGATTTTTCTCTATCAAAACCTCAAATAAGTTCTTACTAAGTTCATGTTTTTGCACACGGCTTACGCTAAAAGTAGGCGACTCACTCGAAATAAAGAAGGAGAAAAATCTGTGAAAACATTCTGCCACTGACATTGATATATTCCTGCTCTGAACATTCCACCGGTAAACAAGTAAAAGCGGTAAATGTCGGTAAACATGTTTAGTAAAGTGGTAATGTATTCGATATGTAATGATTTGTGTCAGAAATGCATGCTCGTTCATCCTTTGAGAGAAAAAAAAGAAGGTTAGGTTGGTCTTCCCACTGATAACACTTACACTCTCCAGTGAGCAACATAAAAAAAACACAACACACAACACTAACGCTAAAACACAACATAAGGTTATTATTAGCCGCGGTATTCTGTAGGGCGGAGGTACTTCCCCAGTCGGACTGCTCAATTGAGACAGGTGGTACCGTAATGCCCTACTTCCATATTGTATTTTTTTGTATTCTTGCATTTTGGCAAACTCGCAAATAGCTCCAACGATTTGGGTCAAATTTTGAAATGAGATAAGGTTTTGCTTTAAAAAAAACAAAGAATCTCAGTCGCATAGGTAACTACTCTAAATCATTACCACCGCCTGTATCCGATCACCTACGAATGTTAGTTTATATACATGTATATAGGTCAGCTCTAGACACTTTTATGATAATATGCTTTCTGACACAATAGTAAACAGAAAAATTGTAATGTGGTGATTGAAAAATAGATATATTGACGTAAATGGTGGAATGTCTGAGGTTCGAGGCAGCAATCTATTCAGTAAGTCAGACGCTTCGCCGACTTATTTATAGCTTGTGAAACCTTACTGGGACGGAAGTTTATATTCTATTTAGTTCATAAACTATTATTGTTTCTCGATCGCCTGTACTACAAAAGAAAGACTGATTGTTTCTATCTGTTTAAGAATTCCTGAGAAAAGTTTTTTTTCTTATACCAATTAGGTGGCAGACATGCACACGACCCACCTGATGGAAGGTGCCGACCCTGTAGAGGTGAGGTGAGACGTAGGTCGGTTAAAAGATGTGTTATGGGGTCTAGAATGCGGATAAACATACTTAGATCCTGTTTTTTTGTAAATACATACGTATTATACACAGTAACACCCAGATCAATGTAAATATTCACATTAATGCACACAAATATTTGCAGTGAGCGGGAATCGAACCCACGCCTCCTACGTAGCAGTCGCGTTCACTACCGCCACGCCACGGAGGTTGTCAAAACTAAGTTTTAATGGTAGTTCTAAACTAAGTTTTATACATAACAAGACCCCACAATCTTTTCTGTTTTATGGCGTTTATGGTCACTTCTATGAGTCATAGTGTAATGATGTATAATTGTTTAACCTTCATTCAAACTGAATATCTACCGAAACAAAACAACGCACTCAATTACTTGCCACTAACAGCAAATTTACCAACAATTCGTATTATAGAACTTTTATTACCAAACTTATTTTGAGTGACAAACCGTTTCGTAATTACGCGCCTTCGCAAAACCCGACCCATTTAAGTAGGTCTAGTTTTACACGAGTTCTCTCTTCTATGTTAACCTATTGTAATCCACTGTCTTCTCACGTTACGACTGCGTTTAAACTTGATGTCATTCAGAATAATGCCCCAGTTTTGTTTTGTTAACACAGTTAGCGGTGAATGCTATGAAACTGGACGAGTCACTACCCTTTACTGTTCAGTTATTCATGAACGTGCCTCGCAGAGAAATCGATACTTAGGGTAGCTTAGCCAGTGCCTAGTAATGTTTGCTTAATGTATAAAATGGCACCCATACTGACGGTCTAACTGAAGTACTTTTGTTTGTTTATTCTTCTAAATTGACAGGAAAATTACGGGGAAGTTTGCGTTGGTTGAACAAACTTAATTTAGCTTCATAGTAATAGCAACTGCAGTCAGCAAATATCTTTTATAGTAGAGGAGCCCTAGAAGGGATTTTTGAAGTTACTCGAGGATACCTTAATATTGATAAGTACTTTCAGAAGGTCATAAAGCCTAAAAAAATTTTTCATCGGTTTTACATGTAGGTACGCGTCAGATAAGGGGGGTGGGTTATTAACTAACAAAAATCGATTTTGCTTCTCTCACGATTCAAGTGTAATCTAAGAGCGTTAGCATAATATGGATAGGTATAGAATGCCCTGAGGCAACCTAAAATCTCATCTTTTTTTATACGACTTAAGTTGCAAAGAAGCTCTCGGCCCACTTGATGGGAAGCGGTAACTGTAGCCTATGGACTTTTCAACACCAGGGGCGTTATTCTTTACCTTCTAATACCGTCCTTGAAGAACCCCATATTTTAATAGCTTATCTTTTTGTAAAGAATCTTTATATCGTAAAGAAGAAGTTTACGATAAGATGAGCTTTTGGGTTGTCTAGCTACCTAACTATCTGCCAACTACTCTACGTAATAATATTTCTTTACAATCATAAACTTAATGGGGAAACCTTTCATACCAAATTAAATTACCTTAATTCAGCTATCATATACATTTGCGTGAACAAATTATCTTAATAGCATACTGTAATTAAAACATATTTTATTAAGAAGCCCTTTTTTAACACCGTATCATAATAATGATCTACTCGCGCGTTTATTAATTTAGGCTTCGCATGATATATTCCAAAGGTCAGACCTTTCGGGGTCTAATAATTAATGTACAGTAGAACTCAAAAGTGCAGTAGCAATCCTACGCAACTATAGCGTCAACTATAGTATTGCATAGTAACATTACACACACATATAAGCGCGCCGGCCGCACGCTAAACCATTTTGAGCCTTGATGTGCTACTGCACTTATGAGCTCTGACTGTACATCAACATAACACATACTGGTGAAAGTGGAGACTTAATTTTTAAAAGATCGTCAATATATTTAAACATTTTCACGCCTATTTCTCTCCTTTTTTTAATTTAGTACACGTCAATTTAATTTTACCTAATAGTAAGCTGAAGGCAAAGTCATAGGAAATAGGGTAACCATTACAAACACGTACAGTGTTACAATGGTGACGCTCAGCTTAACCGCCTCATCAGATGCTTTTTCACGCAACCGCTAAAAGGACCTGGTACTGTAGGATCAAGGAACTGGTAAGAAATTCCAAGACTTAATGCTGCGGCAAAGCAAATACAGACTAAAGCGCTTGGTTCTTGATGGAATATTCTGCATCTAATCAAAACTGTTATGTGCAGCACGAAATACTATCGAATTCGTAACGCAAAGGTATAGATTGAATGGAGCAATGCGATTGGTGGCCTACACACTTGCACATGTTCACAAGAGACAAACTGCCAATCGCAATGCTCCGTTCTCTCGATACCTTTATATTAAGAACTCGATAGTTTTGTCGTGCTAAGGGCACTGAATGATTAATAGATATATTATGTAATATGAGCGTAAACAGTTACGTGAGTAATTAATTAAGTAGGTAGGAACAAATTTGTGATTGTGGAAATAGTCACAGGTGGAAGAGATTAGCTCGTATTAACGTGATAAATTCGTATCACGTAATTGATATACCTACATATATAAACTAGTCTAACTCTCACTCGGTGACAGCACAAAATAAGATCAAAATTATTCAGTTAGCAAGCTTAAGATTGGTAGGCATATCGAAGATCGAGCCGTGCCATTATCAGGTTCCTTTTGACCAAGTGGACTAAAAATATAAAATATTTATATCGAATTCAACTCTATCCGTCTTTATTAATAAACATAAACGCCAAGGCCTAGCTTGACCTAGTCATTTTTCGTATTAATAAAACGCCGCTCTAGGCCAATACCAAGCTACTCCTGGCGCCGCGCCGTGTAACAATATCATTAGCATTGTTTTAGCGTAGGAGTAAGTAGTGGACAATTCACGTTCAGTTATGTTTATTATGTAAGTATTTACAAAAAGATGAGTCCACCCTTAAATACATTTTCGTCGTTTATTATGAAGCTCCAATATTCTGAAGTGCTCAGAACCCTTAACGAAACGGCACTATAGTTTAGTTCTGATACTTGACGTATATTTCTTATAACTGTATTCTTCACAAAAATAATATTTATGCCATAAATACACACACAATGAATTGTGTATGAATTTGATCAATATTTCGCAAATAATATAGACTCTTAGACACCAATATAACATGTCAATTGACTCTCAATTGCTGACAGATGGTTAACTTTGTAGACTTTGTCTGAGTTCGCAAATATTCCACCAACTACTATCAATAACAATTTATGTATTTTATTTGATTTCTTTCAGAAATAGTAGTATGTGAAGTATTTGTACGATCAGATGGTAGGTGTATAATTGAAAAGTAGGTAGGTGATATAATAATGCCGTCCATGGGCCACGGTAACCACTTTCCGTCAGGTGGGCCGTGTATTTGTTTGCCGTCGAAATGGTATAAAAGATATAAACAAAAAAAAATGTTTTCGTCTACCCATGCAAATATACTTACAGCGTTAACGTTACACAATTATACATCGAAATCGGGCTCGCCATTTAGTAGGCAAATAGGCACGGACAGATTAAGCACATAAATCTCCTTTTTTACGTAAAAATGGGTAGCAGCCGTTCTAAAAGTAGACATTTCATCATTTTAATACCTACGCATGTCGTTCTCCCTTTCGTAACCAAATTACTAAAACTACATTTTCGGCTAAAACTACTAATACATTTATACCCCAGTCGTCACTTAGGGGTCGAGACGGTAGAACATTTAATTACGTTACCCGGTAGGATATTAAAAGCTTTCTTGTGTAGGCTAAGTAAGGCTTTCACTTGTCAACCTTTTCTTTATAAAGATATAATAATAATAATAATAATAAATAATAATAATAATAAATATTCTAGGACAATCTACACAACTATCTATTATATATCACTTTGTGGTATAGCGAATGGGATATTGTTATAGACTTCATTAAATTTCTCACGGCCAGCTCGCCACCTTATTCGCGAGCTTATTCTACTGTTATTAAATTTCCAAATAGACCCCGATTAAAATATCAATTTGATAAGTGTATATGCCGTTATAATTTGATTAATTTTTTATCTGCCTCATGCCTCATCCAGAGATCAATATTCAGCAATTCTTTGAGGAATTCGGTAAAATGTAAAAGTAATAATATCCCTTCGCTAAAGTCTATCGTATCACGAAACAATGTTCATACCAATGAAAACAAAAAACGTAAAAATACAACATTCTGGCTTAAATTATTGCGCATAAGTACTTAATTAAATTAATTGTCCCAGCTATTAGCAACACCTGTGTAAACCTTAATGATATAATGCCAGAAATCTTTATTAACAACATGGTGTGTTTGTTCGTGTCGCTTTCACACTTATTTAAATACATCGTCATTACCTGAAATGATAATTCTGCAACAGTTTCCACCTCGAAATATACAACCAAGAAACAGAAGCGGGACAGTTTCTGTTTCTTGGTTGTATATTTCGAGGTGGAAACTGTCGGTGTCGTTTACTAAATGACCTTTATTTTTAATAACGACTTCTTTATGTTTAGGTTGCAACTAGAGCCCAATATCTCGTAGGTGTCCAGATTTTATATCCCGTGATTAATACTACCTATTATATATCACCGACTATAATATGTATAACATTTTCGTAAAACGAGTCTACAGAGTTTACCTCAAAAACAAAAATGATAAACAAATCGCTTCGCCAAATCAGATATCGGAAACAGATCCGTGTCTCGCGAGTGCTCGTGTAATATATTCCAGACTCGTTTGCAAATTGGCAGACTCACTCTCATTTGTCATGTTCAAGCTAGCGTTAAGTGAGGCTCTAGTGAATACCAGAGTGACATCCCGGTAGATCGTTTTAAACAAGTCTGGAAATTGAAATTTATCCAATACCGAATTTTAGGAATATTGAATTTCATGGTTGTAGATAATGTGTGATTTCCGGATTATACATTATGTGATATCATTGATTTGATGATAGATTGCTGATGAATCATGTAACTGTTCAAAGGTTCCTAGTAAACCTGGACCAGGATATTATTTTTTGTTTTTTAATACACCTCATAACCTATTCGTAAGTAGCGTGTTTTTTTAACTACCTATAGTAGATGATTCATTTTATGTCGAACTAAAATATGAAGACCAGTTATAAAATCATGCTGTACCTATTTTATAATATGAATCAATTAGCCAATCGTTGTCCACTGCTAGACATAACCATGTTGGAAGGCTTTGACATACTGTTTCCAAGCTAGACGGGTTAGTACAGGGTTTTATTTCGAGTTCTCATAAAAAGGTTCCTTTAATTTCTTTTGCCTTAATACTCTCACTTCGCACATAAAAATTTGATTTGTCCTTCTTATTTTAATTCAATTTCATTTCCACTCAATCCCTATTACAAAGCAATTTTCGGAGACCCTTTTTATTATTTCATTTCAAATATTCACGGATCCCCGAATAGTACATCACTACAGTCATATCCCAGAGGGATTGCAAGGGTAGGCTTTATTTTATTTTAATTTGGTTATATTGAAGCGACGGACGGCAGTGTTATGAATGGGATTGTAGTTAGTTTTTGTCCTTTGTAGTGCTGGGATCATGCATGGTTATCATTTCCAATACATACTGTCATACATATTTTATTACTGTTTTGACTTGACAAGGATAGTTGGGATAGTCTGACATACGTAACTTTTTCAATCTGACCAAAACCTTTCTAATATAAAAAACCACATCAAAATCCGTTCAGTCGTTTTTACGTCGATAAATATTGTGGTGATCAGAATCGTTAATTTAAAGATTTTCGATTATATATGTGCCATGCTCAGACACGACTAAATTACAATTTTATAATCTAGTAATTATCTACAGTCTGGCTAGGAGCTATGAAAGCGTCGAATAACATATTATCTACCACTTGCGTATTTTTGTGTGCCGACAAATGGTTAGTAGATCAAGACTTCATTACTTTCGATATTTTTCATTCAAATAACCATTTTGATAGTTTTATTTTTCAGAGAAAATCTTGTTTATTCTTGGATTGGATTATTTTGAACATTGCGTTTAAAGAATGAGCTGAGCAGTGTTTATATCTTTTCTTTTCCGTCCGTTTAACCTCCGTATAGCAATCGTTTAAAGAATGAGCTGAGCAGTGTTTATATCTTTTGTTTTCCGTCCGTTTAACCTCCGTATAGCAATCGTTTAAAGAATGAGCTGAGCAGTGTTTATATCTTTTGTTTTCCGTCCATTTAACCTCCGTATAGCAATCGTTTAAAGAATGAGCTGAGCAGCGTTTATATCTTTTGTTTTCCGTCCGTTTAACCTCCGTATAGCAATTACACGTGTACTGTATTATGTTTATTCTTTTTGTCAACTACTAATTTGGCAAACAAGTAAGGCTCCTTTGATGATAAGGGGTTACCGTAACCTACAGGCATTGAAATCGACCAATTAGTTTTTTTTTTTACAGACTATATTTTCTACATGAATAAATTGTAGTAACAAAAGTAATTCCAATTTGAAGTCTCCCTTTTGCAATATATTACAATTATTTCTATTAGTTGATCCGTACATCCACTTAATGCTATCTTATCATACTCTGATAAGCTCCACTACAGATCAAGGCTGAGCTTATTTACGAGCTAGAAATAGCAAGGAAGTGAACATACAAAACCTTCTGATGCAATTGCAACTTACCAA
The DNA here is from genome assembly GCA_963691645.1 of Pelosia muscerda. NCBI lineage: Eukaryota > Metazoa > Arthropoda > Insecta > Lepidoptera > Erebidae > Pelosia > Pelosia muscerda. The sequence continues at coordinate 3,264,175 of OY829100.1, forward strand.
TAGACCTCATATATCATATCCTATACCTGCCGTCTCTGATCGTCATCTGCTGGAGGCGAGTTTACTCTAGCATATGTCTAATGCCCCAGCTTACCAAGAGCCACTGAAGGCAACCTCGTATATGAGACCATGGTGTCCCCACCTTTCCCTGAGTAGGGGCGACTGCCTATTCCAATAAAGATTTATTCATTTATTATTTATCAGTCTCGTAGAGACGCGTGCGACGAGGTGTCACATTTGTACCTATCTAAGGTATCCTATTCCAATCTGCTCTTCTCTTAAAAACTGTTCTATCTAAGTGTCCCTAGAGATTACTAAGAATGTATCTAGTTGTACTCTCAATTCAGGAAAATACTATTCCCGTAGTCCTCGGGAATGGTATTTGCCTGAGTTGAGACTTTAACTAGATACTAAATCCAGGTAAACTAAATTGCGTTGATAGCACAATAATTTCCAATATTCAAAGCCGGTACTTCCCGATCATAAGTTCTTAAATACTAAACTACGGATGCTTCTTTTACCATAAATGACGTTAAGTTTATCTTGTCCACAGAGGAAGAATGCTACCACTGCATGGCGAGCTTGGTGGCGTCCAAGGAGAAAATGTTCATCACACAAACGAAATTACTCAACGAAGTCACATGGAAGACTGTTATGCAGATAGCTAAGAAACATGCCGTAAGTGCTAAGTACACTTTATAACTTTGAAGGGTGTTTGGGGACCTCACCATAACCTCTAGACTCTAGTTAACCTTGCCTGTAAGCTGGTAAACAAAGCTCTGGAGCCGGATTTCCTCGGTAGTGCTCCTGAAGATGTCTCATGCAGAGGCGAGACACATGTCGAGGTTTGTGCGCATCGTTTCTGGTCGTAATATTTGAGAATTAACTCCCTGCTTGTCTCGAGCAAGGCGATGATAGAAAATAGACGTGGGCATCATGTCGAATTCTTCTGAACACAGACCATTATAAAGGCGGTAAAACACACACAATGAGGTAAAGTTCTATTTTATAAACCTAATTTAGACTGATTTAAAGTATTAATGGCTAATTAATGCGAAGAAAACTTGAACGTCCTGTAACAATGGTCGCGTGCCAACGGTTTATAATCAAGAGAATAAATCTACCTTAGCCCTAATACCCCTACATACCTTTCACTGCGGCGCGTGGAGCTTTTTATATAAATATTGTAATGAGCTGTTTCATCGTTTTGTTGGTTAAATACAATATTTACTAGGTTCTATTTTAGAACGTACAGTCTGCAAAAAAATAAAAAGTATTTTTGTTTTTGCTAGCGCAATTAGCAATATAACTCATAAAGTGGTATACCTATCGGCACGGATCTTGGATCTAAGTAGCAAAAGAAACAAAGCTCAGACGCGTTTTTCTCCAGGGTAGAAAAAAAAGCCCGCTATTTTGCTCTATCCTTACATACTTTACGATTTTCGGTAACTTCTTTGCCTGTCCTTTTTTTGAAACCTTATTAATTTATATCTTTATAAAAGAGCCCGATACGCGGACAGCGCCTATAGGGCGCATTTGCACCACATTTTCAGTCCAGATCTCGTACCTATACCTTATACACTATCCACCAACCCTTACTTTAAGCACATCCCACTTGACAACCCCTAAACATTCGAGGAAATTGTTCAAACCCCTCTGTCGTCCTACCGATATATAAATTCCCCCGTGGTTTGGTACGATACACCTTTATGTAACAGCGGTTAGTTCTGTGTGTCTCAAAGTAGCGGTTGGGGGAAATTTTTTAATTTTTGACTTTTTCCATTTGATTTTTTTTAACGTGAACAAAAATCTTTACAACAAAATATATACGCGGGGGCAGGGGGGGGGGGGGGGGTTTATAGAATGGAATGCCAAACCGCACCTCTCAAAGTAAATACAAAGACATACCCGAGGTTATAGGAATTCGTATGTGCAGTATTCCGCAAGTGCGGATTTTACGCACGAAAAAAAAATTAAAAAAAAGTATTCAGCAAGTGCGAAGAACAAATATTTACATCATTTATTTTTAATCCTCATCCTCATCCTCATTTGCACTTTTACACATTATCTCTTATATTTTCTGAGGCGTGAAAGGGTGAAACTTTAAATTTGAGAAACCATGACTACATTAAAGATCGCGTGCCACTCGCTCCAAGTGACTACACATTACCTATCCTATAACCCTGCGACACGCGAGCAGGCGGCTTATTTCTTTTGTTTCAACGTAGCCGCGTTGTATAACTCAAAACTGTTACAAAGTTTACACATTAGGTACATTGATATAATTGTCGAGAAAAATTCAAACAGTTGTGTACTTAGTTGTAGCGGTCCTTACTACCATCCGTATTCATCATCAGGCCAGTTACATGTTTGTTACATATTTATATATTGGTATACTAGCCATATGCCCTAAGCGCCATCTATGCAACTTAAATTTTATATCACTAATCATAACTCTGGTTCTACTTAACCGATTGCAATCAAACAAACAACGTAAGAGTTTAAGTTGGACCAAACACCTTCAAACAAAAAAATCGCATCGAAATCCGTTCAGTAGTTTTTGCATCCATTGCGGACAAACATAAACTTACTACAATTATATAATAGTATAGATAAATACACACAATTCAAAATTGTCTAGGGATATTTTAATCTTTACGACGTCTCCACGGGCCAGCAAGTGTTGAGTCCCAGACGTGAGGGGCCGTCCGCCAACAGGTGGGTACTGGGGCGCCTGGACCGGGAGGCGCTGGAGCTAGCGTCCATCGTCCAGTCATGGGCGACTCCTCCGGCGGAAGTAGGAGTCGAGGCGGAGGCTGAATGGTTTAGGAACGCAGCGTCTCAAATCTGCGACGCGTGCATGCCTCGGGCCAAGCCTCGACCTCCAAACCGGAAGGTGTACTGGTGGACGCCGGAGATCGCTGAACTGCGATCTCTGTGCGTCGCAAAACGTCGCCGGTACACCCGGTACCGCCGCAGGGCGCGGCGGGTGCCGGAGGAGGAGGCACAGCTTTACGCCGACTACCGGTCGTGCGCTCAGTCCCTCGGGGTGGCAATAGGAGACACGAAGGAGGCTGCGAGAGCGGCTCTATTAGCCACCCTTGACCGGGACCCCTGGGGGCGGCCCTACAAGACGGTCAGGGCTAAGCTCCGCCCATGGGTACCTCCGATTACGGAGTGCCTGGAGCCGAGAGTGCTGGGGGGGATTATCTCCTCCCTATTTCCACAACAGGAGGAGGATTTCGTCCCCCCAGTGATGGCTCCGGCGCGCAGAGAGGAAGTCGTAACGGAGGTGCCGGAGATCACAGCGGCGGAGCTGGCAGTGGCCGTCAAGCGGGCCCAGGAGAAAGGTGTGAAGGCCCCTGGGCCCGATGGAGTTCCCGGACGTGTTTTGGTGGTGGCGCTCCGGGAACTCGAGGGGCGGTTCTGCGGGCTGATGAGTGCGTGCCTGCAAACCGGGCAATACCCGGTCCGGTGGAAGACGGGCAGGCTCGTCCTCATCAAGAAAGAGGGACGGCCTGCGGAATCGCCCTCGGCGTACCGACCGATAGTGCTGCTGGACGAAGCGGGCAAGCTCTTTGAGAGAGTGCTGTTTGCTCGCATCGCCCGGCATCTCGAGAATGGAGGTCGCGGCCTGTCCGACTACCAATATGGTTTTCGGCCACGTCGTTCGACCGTCGACGCCGTTCTTCGAGTGAAGGCGCTGGCGCAAGAGGAGATCCGCAGAGGCGGGGTGTTATTGGCGGTGTCTCTGGACATCGCCAATGCGTTCAATACCCTGCCCTGGGAGTGTATACGGGAGGCGCTCAAATACCATGACGTGCCTCCCTACCTCCGCAAGATCGTCGGCGCCTACCTATCGGAGCGGTACGTGGAGTACCCAGGAAAAGATGGCAGCCTTCACAGGTGGGCCATGTGCCGCGGTGTTCCACAGGGGTCAGTGTTGGGGCCCCTCTTGTGGAACATCGGGTACGACTGGGTACTCATTTTGACCGCCTGGGACCCCGTCTACTCGGCACGACCGCCGCCCTTCGGCGGTTGATGCCGAACCTGGGGGGACCTCAGACGAGCAGCCGCCTCCTTTATTTGGGAGTGGTAAGGTCCATGGCCCTATACGGGGCCCCCGTATGGGTCGACGCCCTGACGGCGAAAAACGTCGCCTTGCTGCGACGTCCGCAGCAGGTGATGGCCGCCGGGGCGGTAAGAGCTTACCGCTCCATCTCATTCGAGGCGGCTTGCGTTATGGCGGGCTCCCCTCCGTGGGAGCTGGAGGCCCGTGTCCTCGCGTCAGTGTATCATTGGCGCGAGGAGGCCCGGGGCCGGGGCGAGTTCCCGGCACCCTCGGAGGTGAGAGAGCGGAGGCTCCAGGCGAGACGGTCCTTGCTTCTGGAGTGGGAGCGGCGGCTGGCCAATCCCACGTTTGGAAGAGGGACCGTCGAGGCGATCCGTCCGGTCCTCAGAGACTGGATGGACAGATCGCGAGGGTCGGTGACGTTCCGAATGGCGCAGGTCCTCTCGGGGCATGGATGCTTCGGGAAATACCTGTGCCGACTGGGACGGGAGCCGACCAGTGGGTGCCACCACTGTGGCGGCGATGATGACACGGCGCAGCACACCCTAGAGGAGTGCCCCGCGTGGGCTGGGGAGCGCCGTGCTCTCATCACCGAAGTGGGGACGGACCTCTCGCTGCCGGCCGTAGTTCTGTCTATGGTCGGCAGCGATGAGGCGTGGGCGGCGGTTCAAACCTTCTGCGAGACCGTTATCTCGCAGAAGGAGGCGGCGGAGAGGGGGAGGGAAAAAGACCCACTTTCCCTCCCACAGCGCCGCAAGCGAACCGGGGTCCGGAGGAGGCGGTACCACCAACTCCTCCCCCCCTAACTGTAGGCCGGGCAGTAGACGCGGGGGCGTCTGCTGCCCTTACATAGGCCTCGAGGTTGAAGGCGCACGTCGTGTCGCGTGTGCCTTGCCTAGGCGGGCGGCAGAAGGACTCCTCTTCTGCCGCACCAGAGACGGGCCTGCCACTGAGTAGTGGCGGGCGACTCGCACGGCGATGGCGGAAGATGTTGTTCCCGCCATCGTCGATATGCGATGACGACGGACACCGTGGTGGTTTAGTGGGTAGTCTGATTTCCGGTAGAGGTCAGGAGTCCCACACAAAGCTCGCCCCCGCCCCTGTAGGGGGTGAGCGAAGTGCGTAAATGCATTCCACCACGTAAAAAAAAAAAAAAAAAAAAAAAAAAAGGGATATTTTAATCTCTCAAATATAACTAAAAATTTGCAAACAACTCGTAATGACTTACTTGTGACAAAATGTACGTTAGTTCATATTATATCAGGACATGTAATAAAAACTTATATTCTTCTACATTTCGCTTTCTTTTTGCAAAAACTTTAAATTGTGAATCGGTCCTCAAAATAAAACCAAACTTAGGTAGGGATCTAAAATTACATTATTGAAACGAAAAAATGTAAAATGCCATCAACAATTTCGTATTCAATGTTGTTAATCAAAAAATGGATTTTCTTAAATTATACCTATATATGTAAAATATCCCTAGACTTTGTTCAAATGTGTAGATAAAAGTACAAAACCGAATGTACCTACCTGTAAACGAATAGGTACCTTAAAAATTAATTATTTTTTACTGGGATCCTACTAATTGATTTAATTATAGTTGGCGAAATGTGGGTGTTTAATACACCTCTGCCTACCCCTTCGGGGATTACGGGCGTGACCATATGTATGTATGTATGATGTATGAACCTGCAAAGGTGATTGATTAGTCTACTACATTTATTCGGGAGGACGAATTTTACGAGATGACAACATTTGACGTGGATAGTTTAGCTTGAAAGACCCGTAGAAAAAAGATGTACCTAACACGAAAAGGTGAATGACTCATCAAATCGAATTATTAAGCAAATAAAAATCTTGTAACAACCACGTTTCTTATGAATCACCGACTTTATCTAAACGACTACATTATGCAAGGAACAATAATAATTATTGTACTCACATAACTTGTCGCCTGCGAACGTGATCTAACAATAATATCGATAATCGTAAGGACCGAGGTTGCAGCACTATTATCGATTTAATAAACAGTGAGGTGAACGGCCTCCATTGTAAAATCGATACTTGAACTCTAGAATTGTGTTTCAGTTACATATATAGTTTTTGATAACTCCAGTTATGACTTTGACTGATCTCGTCGTCTTATTTATTGTAACGTAAATGTACACCTACCAATCATCATCATTAGTTTTGCGTTAAAAAAGTTTAACAGTTTTTTGTAACAGTTCATTAAATGTCTGAATCTCTAACTTAATAAGCGACTACCCAACCCTATGTGGTTCTTCAAGAAGGGCAATGGAAGGTTTCTACAGGGTAGGCAGCACGAGTGCTGCGCCCCTAGTGTTGCAATTGTCCATAAGCCATAGAGACCACATTCCATTAGGAGGATACGGCCCTCCTTGTCTTGTCTGCTACCTAAATGTTATAAAAAAACATCCCGCAAAGGAAAACTCAGATAGGAATCAGAAATTAAATAGATTTCGAATAAACTTTCATCTATTGTGAGATGATTCGTTCCGACTTCGCCCTTAACATACTTCGAAACTTCGTCGCATTTTATTAATTTTCAAATAATGTATGAAAATCTGCCGGATTTGTTGATATTTATGATTACCGCTCCGCTCCGTTGAGTAGCCTAATATAATATAGCCTTGAACCAGTAGATCTTTTTTTTTAATCGTGCTAAAACACACACTGTTATTGAGTCTTCAGGAGATGATATAGTACCCAACATATCTCTCACATCCTGGCAGACCCGAGGCTATATCTTTCGTGACGGTCTCCGCCGGATTTGGGGCCCGTGGTCCATTAAGTTCCTGAGATTAGCGCGTTCAACCAAAGAATCAACAAAATCAATCAAACAAACATTTCAGCTTTGTAATATAAATTGTAACTGTACCTATTCTCACAAAATGTAGAAATGTGAAAAACATTTTATTTTTGCTCTACGTAAGTTTTTGTATTACCTAAATGGCTGTCCGTCGACAGTTCGTCACACTTATACAAGTGCAATACATTCTGGGCAAAAGTGATTCACTGCTCGTAACTTTCTGTTCATATGCAGCCTGCTATAAATAAAACAATAAAAATATTATCAGTGTATTGAACTCCTAAATTGTGGTATTTTTCGATATGAATAACACAACATTTATTTTTCACATCACGGCGAATGTATGACCATTGAAGTACCTATACTTCAATCAATCAATCAATTAGCCAATTGCAGTCCAGGGCTGGACATTGAAGCCTATGTCCAGCTCACTGCTTCCTATCCTCCGCCCGCTTTTTTCAGCTCATCAGTCCATCTGGCTAGGGGTCACCTATACTTACATCGAGAAAAACAAAGCTATGATCATTCTCAAATTATCCTCGTATAATTTTCTTGCGATGTTATGCAGTTGCTAATGACTGCTGCGTGAAGGTGACCGGCTCTAAAAAAGTTATAAATATAAAGAAAAAGAAAATCGAAAATTACCCTTCAGCTAGAACGCACCTTTTTGAGTGCATTTCATTATATCTCATTTTAGCCAAAAATCAGTCTTGATTACACGGATAGAACGTAATTGCGTGCTTTTTAGCGCTGCCTCGAGCGGTTCTAAAACCATGTAAGCAACACAAAGTGAATTAATGAGTCGTTCCTAAGTGTCACAGCTGCGACAGTAGGTACGGAATCTCTGCTCTCAAAGATTATAGAAACCTCAGTCCATTATAAGCGGTAGTAGCACTACAGACAGAAGTGTGCAAGTTTAAATCAAGGTTCAGTAAGAATAACCTTCTAAAATTAAGAAATTAAAAAGAACCCTAATTCTGTTGCACAAGTCTCATGACTGATTACAAAAAACAAACGAATATTCAACTGAAATAGGTGAGACTACGAGTATAAGCGTATCCTGGTTAAGGCTTTATGTTTTTCCTCTTTTTCTTTTAACCAGTAAACTCATCTTCACCGGATGTTTATATATAAGTTATATACCGTACAGTTTCCGTACACTGTCTAAACATGTTTGCAGAAGTCGGCAGCCCAGCATCTCTCTCGGCTATCGGGCGCCATCGGTCCAGAGAGGATCTACGCCGACTGGCAATGGTGGATCCTGGCCGCACTCCCCTTCCCGCACCTCGTCCGAGTACTTGACTGTTTCTTCCATGAGGGGATCAAGGTGAGAACTATTCATTTCGAAACTCATTAAACTAGTCAGTTTTTACATCTCTCCAGCTTTACATAGAAGTCATCCAGAATCGGGTGCCACTGACCAGACCTTTTATGAAACGTACCACTTTTCATATACCTATGATCATTAACATGACATTTTGTATGCAGGTGTTTTACAGGGTGGCACTAGCGATCCTCATCCTCTTTAACAAGCATGCATCGAACCAGAACTCTGAGTGGTACGCCGAGGCGACCAAGAACGGAGTCGACCACGCCATAGACAAGTTCTGTAGAAATATGCCCGCATCGCCCACCAAACTACTCAGAACAGCTTTTAGCATTAGGGCTTTAAGGTAAGCTTTCTCAAAAATCAATAGCTTTCAGTTAAGATCTTTCCAGCAGATCAGACATGAACAACGCTTGCAAGGAAAGTCACTTCCTCTATTGGACACTTTTTCTGCGTAGAAACCTCCGGTTGCATCTCTCCGAACCTTGAACTGACTAAACTCCACGTCTGACATCAGACTATTGCCGACGTGACGGTATGCCCGCAGAGCGATGTGCAATCCAGCCTTCGGCAGGTTTTGTCCACCATACTGCTGATCCCGTCCTTTTGGAGGAGAGAACACCCTCCTTGAGGACGTAAACCGAGCACGCTGCCGTCTCCTTTCACCCGATAATCGGGTGACGATCTGCCGCGCCCATCATCACCAAACCATCAGGGTAATTTTTAATAGAGGCTTTTTCTTCGCAACTTCTGAAAGTCAAGATTCCACCGCTTCAGGTGATTCAGAGGCGGAGAACTCGAAACGTTTTTCACTGAACTCTATGGTAATCAGAGAAACCGAGTAATTCAAAACGTGGATCTTTTCCAGGACGTTTGACCGAAACATATACTTCTCCTCCAAAAAAATAGAGATGTTGATCATTTTCTCGCATCAGATACTGCCAAATTGCTTCTTTAGATTAGATTTGCTCTGTACTATGTACATTAGATACAATGATAATGATAATAGTAAATTGTATATATCTTAAAATGGTTTTTTAAAATTATTGGTTCATTTAAACAATATCTTAAAGCACTATTCCTTTGAACCTTTTCTCTCTAACCGTGGCTAAACCAATTATGAGAAGTTCAAACTTCAAAGGTTCGAAATAAATTATAATACACAAACTATGAACTTTATAAATTACTTAGTTTGAAGATTATGTAATCAAGAATACTTTGTTAATAGAAAATAGACCGAAACTTCTTTGATCTTCAAACAAATTTGAAATTACAATTTTCAGAGCGTTAAAGATATAATTCCCGCGCCAAATTGGTTCGTTAAGGCTCATTCGCTGGTGTCTGAGAGTTGAATACATAATTAATTCTTCTGTAGGGCTACCATGAAAAATACAAACACAGGCGAAGTTTCGAGCCATAATTTTCAATAATTTTGTAGATACTGGACGCGACTCCTGACTCTCCGTTCGCCTTAAATCGAATCACCAAGCTTAAAAAAATCCGTAACTTCGTGATATTTTCATACTATATCTTTCGTTAGAATTTCGAGTGACTACGAACTTTCGTGTGAAGTTTCATAGTAACCCTCCAAATGCTAAACATGTAAATTAATTTGTATTGACGATATAAGCGGGATTAGATTTTATATGGAAATGCCGTTCATAACCAAGTTGAGAATGTTTATCATGCTAATTTCATAATTTATATCAGTGTGTTTGAGCAATGTTTGTTTGTTTCGGAGCCCTTCACAATGACAAAATTTATTGTACATTTCGATTTGTATTGTTATTCAGCCTCTGTGGCGTGGTGGTAGTGCTACGCAGGAGGAGGAGGAGGAGCGCGGGTTCGATTCCCGCTCAGTGCAAATATTTATGTACTTTAATATGAATATTTTGCGTTGTTGTGGGTGTTAACAAAAATATCGACATATGACGTGCATTAGAATGTTTCTACCGGGTAGGCAGCACAGGGGTGTCCAATTGCAATCGTCCATAGGCCTCGATGCTCACTTTACAACAGATGGGCCGTGTGCTTGTCTGCCACCTAAGCGGTTTAAGAAAAAAACAATATGGCTAATATAACTCTTTCTATACAGTTCACAGTACATATCCCGGGTATTCATCAAGACAGAAATGACGCTGAAGTCAAAAGCTGTGATCACTGGAACGAGACTAGTTCGATCAAGATCATCAGACAACCTGCCCACCAGCCAGTCACAAGTCAACATCCAGATGATGTCACACACACTCACCATACGCGAGGTTAGTTGTGATGAGTTTGATCAATACTTATGAAAGTGGTTTATTTTGATCACATCGCTCAATGTGGGAATACTTTGTGGGTTGTATGTAGTTATAGTTTAAGATACAGAAGGTAAATTAGAGGCTGTGAATTTGATAGAATATATGCAAAAATACATAAGAATTAACTTTTTTTAAACAAACAAAATTATTAATTACATCGGTCCTATATTTCAATTTATGAAAAAAAAATATAAACAGGACATTATTAATGTTACATTTATATTTATAAATAAGATATTATTGATCTTACATTTAGATATATTTATAAACGAAATTTAAAAATACAGTATTGATCTTATAAATATCTATATATGAACACAATTGAAATAGGATATTATTGATCTTATATTTATATTTAATGTACTAATACAGTATCATATATTTTTTATAACTTTGCAGCCATTGTCTCCAAAATATTGATGACTTTTTTTTGTTGAGCCACATACAGGTTGTTGTTCGCTTAAGGGGTAGCTTACATGCTAACAGTCACGATGATTATATTATATTCTAACTACACAATGCACAGCCACAAATATATAAAAAGGATATATTTGTATATCGGTTTATTTTACTTGGTTCGCAGAGAATGTCTGAGGAAACGTGCAAACAGATGGTATCGTACTCGACGACATTAGGCGTGGCTTTGGCTTTTATTTCATCATTAAATTCATTCGATTGCAACCCTAACAAGACTAACTTTTAAAAATCGAATTCTTATACATATTCGATAGTCCAGTCTAATATTTTTTTTTTAAATGTAAAATATATGTTCTTTCGTTTTGTCCAAATCACCGTTATGTTATGTTCAGTCTGTGTGCGACAGTCTGTGAATGAGTTACGTTGTTGTGTCCATCGATGTGTTCATACGACTTCGTGTTATCTCTCATTAGTAGTAGATATTTTGACGATACGAATGAAGGATATCCAACGTTCATATATCATTTGCTTTGATTGTCTGATTTATTCATGTATCTCTCATTGTTTTAAGTGTGTTCCTCATCTTTGTAATTTTTTTTCTTTCTACAATATTGAACATATGTCAACTCGTTTGATAATTGGCATGTGTGTGTTTATTGTTATTGACAAAAAATTTGAAAACAAAATGTAAAAAATTGGCATAACAAATGGATTTAGCTTGAAAAATTAACTGATGTTCAGAGAATATCGATAATAGTGATGTAAAGGTCGCATGTAATCGATTGTTTTGTGTGAGTGCTAACTGTGTGTCGATTTTCCTGGTAGGGCTCACATTCGCCCGGCCCGCGCGCCCTATCGATGGGCGTTTACCCAATCCAAGCGCTCAGGTCGCAGATAACAGACCAGACCGAAGTAAGATACAAGTATTCAGTCACCAAATATAAGTGTCGCCCTATTGAAAGCTTGCGACATTATCGATGTTTAGACGCACCGCTTGTCACTAGGTGTTTTATTTATTTCGTTCTTTTGAAGCAATAATGATGCTTTAGTAGGAGAATCTACAATAGACAATCCAGCTTGTTTTGATTACAATTTTTATTTTGCGTTTCATGGTAAGTACATATAGTGAAACTTAAGCTAGTGTGCATGACGGCTACACATTACGTATGTATGTTGATGTATGTTACATTTTGTACAGTGCCAAAACAATAACTTCTTGATATATATTTATATTAATAACAACTCCGCGTAATATTGTATCGATCAACCTACATGTCTAGATCATTACGATCATAACGGATCGCTCTGATCAGAAATATCGTACGATCATTCTGATCACAAGTCCATGATTCGCAGAGCCCACGATCCTCCCACCTGGCCATCTGGTTCCCATTCCCTAACGCCGTATTCAAGGACCAACGTCACCACGCATCAGATCTGAGACAGAAGGTTGGACAGAGTATTCTGTTGACTATTTCATCACAATTAACCGGGGTCCATAGTTGTCGTGGTGGCACTTGTAAACAAACCAGTAGACTAATTTATTTGAGCACATTTTTCAGTTAGTAGTTCGTTCAGTAATATTTGATGGGTTCCGTAGGTTAGTTGTACGTTCATATATAACTTAAGTATACTAATATCAAAAGATATGATTGAGGTGGTTAAGTTACTGGTAATATACAAAACGTTGGGTATTTGGGTGCTGTGTAGATTGAAGAAAGGTCATTAAACTATCTTCTAAGCCCATCTGCAGTTGGTTGCCAAACTTACGGAACCCTTGCATGCATATTTAAGCTCCACTGTATACTATTTGCACTAAAACCGTGCCCCAGTGCACGAAATAAATATTACAATTCGTAGATTAAACACATAATATAATATTGTGTGTGTCGACGAAGTATTGTTTAGTTTATAATAAATGAAATTTTAAACTGATGGGATAGACTTGAAGGTTTAAATATAAATAATTTGATTATATCACATAATATTTTCGTTGTTATAAAACCCAGATATGTCCAGACCATAGTTATTTTCGAAAAAATATACCTTACTCTATGGATCAATTGTTGGTAGAACATAATAGTGTATATTTTCTAAATTTTCGTCTTGTTAGCCATTATAGTTATTTTATCATTTAGTCAAATTTAAATTCAAATTCATTAATAGTGTTTATAAGTATTCATCGGTAAACATGACGAATGGTTCAACAGACTATAGCAATATGTATTTTTATATGTATAGACAGGGTTTAACTACAGAAATATCGCCAATTTGGCTGTGGACGTCCGATGGCAGTCGCTTCACGGAAAATATCGAAGTTCAGCCGCGTCTTCGTTAGATTAGAAAGCTGACCCCAACTGAGTTGGTAATAGGCTCAGAGAATGATGATGATGAGTTTAGATAGGACCATTATGAAACTATATACCTAGTACTGTAATAATGTAATGTAGTAATGCAACCATTCACGTTTGTAGTAAATAAAAATAGTTTAGTTTCTGTTTTCTGTAGTCGTTGTTTAGGGCGTATGGACTTCGCTCAGGGCTCAGACTCTACTAATTGTCAACCATTGACAAACCACAGAGATTACAAAAGAACGCATTAATTTTAGCCTTTAACAACTTTAGCCGTATCTAATTTTGGACTTAACGGTTATGTTGTTATAGATTAAAATAAAATCGTGTCGAATGAAACGATGTAATGATCTCTTTCATTCAATTTTGAACTTTAAGTGTATTTGATTTGATGAAGTTTTTGTAATCTCAGTGGTTTTACAATGGTTAACAATTAGTAGAATCGGGGCCCAAGTAGGCAATCAATCTAAAAACACCACAACGTTGCTTCTATAAGCTTGAACTTTTTTATTAAAGTTTGTTTGGTAGTAATCGACCTGAAAAATCCTATTAAGCATCACTTATTCATATATAGAATAGGTAACAGAATTCGATTATGTTACAATAATAACGACCATATCAAATCATAATTGAAATTGCCAACACACATAATATTATACAGGCCATTCAGTACTGTGCGCACTGTGAACAACGACGGCGACGTTTCAATCGCAACGCGAAAGGAGACAAAATTCGATATTTTTACTAATTTTCGACCTAGCCCCTGATTCTACTATTTGTGTACCATTGTCAAACCACTGAGATTACAAAAAATAGAATAAAATAGAGATAAAATAGATAAATAAAATAGACTTAACTAGGATGCTGCTAAGGCGAAAAATTAAATGACACCGGGTAGTGTGAATGTAGCAAGGTAAGAAACGAAGGTGACGGTGTCTTTCCTCTGTCGCCGTCCAAGCATCTGCTGAGGCCGTCAAGCTGAGCGCCGCCATTGTAACACTGTACGTGTTTGTTATGGTGAACCTCTTTCCTGAGACTTTGCCTACGGCTTACCTTCAAGTGAGGTGAAGTCAAATTCGCATGCTATAAATAAAAGTTTTTGTAATCTCAGTGGCATGACAATGGTTAAAAATTAGTAGAATCCGAGTCCTGTAATGTTAAATGTAGGACTGCGGCAAGTTAGTATACCTACTGCAGAAGATTAGGGACTCTGGACTGGGTAGCTTGTAATATCTAGTCTATTCGAAGTCTGTGGAATAATAAACTTTGTTTTGTCTATCCTATTCCATAGCCAGTAGTTTAGGTTCTGCATGTAATGTGAGTTTTATCCTTAAGTATATAGAGTTCTTATTATTCTACATGTAAATATAAACTTCACATATCAATTATGTATATACTTTGCTTTTGATCATATCTGTTGTCAAAACTAGGTCTTAACTACGCAACTTACCTACTATTTAAATACTCTGTGGTGCATGTCATGTCGGTATTATCTATTTATGTTGGTCATGCAATATTTCTTATTGCAAGTGAATAAGGTTCAAAATCGGAATAGATATTGACTAGCCAGATTATAAATTGTCGTCATTAAAACTTGAAATTTAACTCTGTACCAACCCGTCTGGCCAGCGTGGAGACAGAGAAACAGTAGACCAAAAGCTTCCCAACATTTTGAGGACCTATGTTCAGCATTGGACTGTGGTTGGCTGATTGATTGATACTGAAGTATAAAAACTTTCTACGCACATAGTTATATTTATAATCACTAATAGATGCATTATTGTCTCAACCTGATTGAATGAAAAAAAATACATAAAATTCTACTATGTCAAAAATTGGATGTGAATGAACTATGGTCATTCTTTTCGATTTCAGTATTGCCAGTAAAGAAAGTTTGTTATAATAGTAGTTTAATCGACAAACTAGTTTCTTTAATTACTGTAACAAAACTTATACAGAAATGCATTATTCCTAAATAATATTTTAGAGGAACTCATCTGTGCTATCAGCTAGGAACTTTGTCATGGGTTGAATATTTATTATTGGGTGGACAACTCTAAACCTTAGTCGTTATTCACCACACCCACATAAAGAGATGAGGTATCCCTTGAATTCTTTTTTTAATGCCTAATTCTCAAATAGGGAGCCTTATTTACTAAGTTTATAGTAATATTGCACCACCATCGCTAATATAATAGTTCTGTACGTGTGTATATTGTTGTATCCACGCACAATACGCACTCTCACTTGTACACGTCTACTAATAACCACCACTAACTGTAAGCCTGTTCTTATATTAGGCAACTAGAAAAAAAAAACTCAATTTGAATTTCGAACAATTCGCTGAATACGCCATCTTGCTGATAGTTTTTAAGAGGTCTTGATTGGTTGTCGAAACGTCAAACTCAATCAACGGGTCACTCGCGTTACGTATACCTACGTGCCTAATGTAAGAACGGGCTAACGTTTATGTGTTGTCAACTATAAAAATGTTTTAACAGATCTGTAAAAAAATAAATACAGTTTTAGTTAGTTTTCGACAGAATACTATTTAATATGAATTAATTTTGTAATGGAAATTTTAATTATGACGTCGAATTCTTCTTGTTTTTTTATGTCGTATCACACTTTTATGCAACCAATAAGAAACGATCTTTTATTATTATATCATTATTTCAAAAAATAATTTCTGTAGTATCTGTGATGTTATTTGAATATTTGTAATGTATAGCAACCCCATAACTAGTTTTAAAAAAATAGTAGTTTATTTTAGTAGATGTTGCCACCATCCATGTTAGATTAGCTACCAATCGTATTCTACCAAAGGTTTACCTCTAATTCGTGTTCCTATATTTCAGCTTTTCACACTATGGTCGTGGTTACCAGTGCGGATTACTATGTACCAGCCAGTCTTGTTATATACCACAGAGGAGCATGGTTGCTCGCTGACCACATTCTACGTGCGGGTTGAGCATCATGAACCGACATTACTCATGATCAAGACTTGTAATAACGAGGTGAGTCCATTATTTGTTGATCTTTTTACTTTACTTTAGTAATGTTAATGGATCCGGAACAGATATACTAGAGGAAATAGTTTAGCTCCTGAAAAAACATCATTCAAATTCCAGGCGGTCTTAACACCCCAGGCATTCTCTACCAGTCAACGTCATAAGTAGTGCAGAGAATAACCAAGTAGGTGCATTATAAAAGGCAAAAAGATTTACGAAGTCTTTTGCAGAAGGGTAGCTATAGGGTGGCATTTTATTTACATTAAAGTTGCGGTACGCTACAATGGGTACCATACCTGAGGCGTCACACTCGTGCTACCGACCCAATAGAAACCTTCTAGTACCCTTCTTGAAGAGGTAATGGGAGGCGAGGGGATTTGTAGGATAAAAAAGTTTTGTACCGACAGCATATGAGACAAATTGGTCTTCCCATTTACAGTGCAAATACTCTCCAGTTAGCTCGGGCAACCCTATTCTCCGCCATATTTTATATAATATTTCGAAATAATGAACGATATCCGGGAAGAAAAGAAAGGATTTCAATTTGAAATGTAGTTTTTAATATTATACTGATTACTAATACAGTTAGTGGTTGTAATTGCAGGTGTTCGGTGCATACTGTTCCACGCGATGGTTCGAGCGTAATCAGAAAGACGAGCGCGGGAACCGGCAGGCTTACTTCGGGACGGGGGAGACATTCCTCTTTAGGTAAGATAAGTTTAATTTCATCAAAAATTACTTTCACACTTAACCAATTCAACAGAAATATTGACTGTGTTGCTCAATTTCTGACATGTAATATAAAGTGTTGACAATATTTTTTTAAGTATCCTATTAAGGTATATATATTTGTTGTTATTATGGTAATTAATGAAATTTTTGAGTCATTAATACGTT
Source organism: Pelosia muscerda (assembly GCA_963691645.1). Classification (NCBI taxonomy): domain Eukaryota; kingdom Metazoa; phylum Arthropoda; class Insecta; order Lepidoptera; family Erebidae; genus Pelosia; species Pelosia muscerda. The sequence continues at coordinate 3,281,386 of OY829100.1, forward strand.
AACTTTTTCAAATAGCTACAGTTCATGTGGTCAGAGCGTTCTCCCTTTAAGGAATTGGTAGCAAGTCTCATCTAGACATTCTCTTTTTCCAATTTGAATTTGATTTGAAAAAGTCATATCTCAATATTTAAAAAAAAAATTGCGGAGTAGTAAAATTGTTTTACGAAACATTATTTAATAGATGTAGATGATAGTATGATGAAAGCGAAGTTAGCAATGGGAATGAAAATGTCTTTCTGTCAGTTATTAACTCATTTGAAACGCATAGTAGTAGAGTTTATTTTTATTTTTGGTCTACCTAACTATAGTTGTATCTACAATTTCCAACTATAATTTCTTAATTGCTTTATTAATTTTTCGATAATCGTATGTAGGTGGTTATAAATAATAGTATGGCTTTTAGGTGAACTAGATTTTTAGTTTTATTATGTATTTGATTTAATATAGAATGTTATGTTAACATTCATATAATTATTGATGGTTCCTCTTCGGGTAATAGCTAAAACACATAGTCGTATTAACACACATGTATGAGTTTACCCTAATACTAACAATTTCAATGATTGGTATTACTGTTGACTTTGTACGTGCATGTTTTTGAATGTTGTTAATATTGTTTGTAATACTACTAAATAATATGGGATAGACAATTTTTAATAATGTTTTGTTATGTCTAAATGTTTTTAAAGTATAGCACTTTTTTTTAAATCGAGTTACATTTAGGTATACGTAGGTATAAAGCATCAGTAGGTACTGTATGTTTGTGAAGGCAAAACTCGAAAATTAGTCAATGGGTGGACTTGAAATTTCGATCAGAGATTCTTAGATGCATACTTTGTTTCCCCAAATTTCCCACAGGAACGAGAAACATAACCACAGTGAAACGTTGTCAGGTTTAGCTAGTTTTTAGTTAAAGTTATTCTGTAAGATTAAAATGAATTGAAATAAAGCCACTTTTTACATATTCTATCGCGATATATTTCTGATATTAATTAGTTTTAGTACAACGTTTCGGCTATTTTCCAGTAGCCATTAGTTATTCTGTCGGCATGCTCTACATTACATTTAAAATTATCTTCCTTTACTCTAATATCTTAAATTTAATTGCCCCCAAACATCAGAAATTATTTTTTCAATGTGACCATTTGTTCTGCATGAAAATGCATAGGGCATTTGAAACTGCATGGAATTACGTGTCGTATTTGATTTACTAAACGTGTTCACATGAAATTCCTAAAATAATAACAATTCGTATTCAACCTAACTCCATCTCAAAGGTATTGTCAAACTACCCTCAAAGTGTCACCGCATTATAATCTCACACCATGTATAGTCACAGCATGTTGCATCATCCCCACAGCCTTTACCCGGAGCGTGCCAAGTACCCGTGGGTGGGTGTCACGTCTGGGAACGACGGGAAGGGCGAGGAACGAGTAGCGCATGGCTCCGAACTCTTCATGGCCGCGGATTCCAAGATGATAACCATTGGAGGAGGGTCAGTAATGTATTATATACTATATATTTCAGTTTGCATCCCCAACGGGCCAAGTACCCGTGGGTAGGGTGCTTGGAGGATGAGAAGGAGGGCGAAATGGATGCGAGGACCCCACATGCGAATTCACTGTTCATGGCGGCTGATAATACTATGGTTACCATTGGTGGAGGGTATGTAGGGTTGTTCGTTTGACTGAATGTTGCCGTTTGGTGTGATAAATGGTTTTTTTTTTGGTTTGTTTTGCAGCAGATCGTTTGAATACTGTTTTACCAAATGATTTTTGTTTGATGTTTACCATAAGGATATTGTTTATGCCAAGCCCCATCATACCGTGTTTATTTTTTTGCCATGTGAATTGCAAAAGCTTGCAGCCTAAATATTGTATAGTGCCCGGCGGTCCGGCTATAATCGGCTTGCTTTGATTTTGTAAAGCGTTTTTTGTGTACACCCTCGTTATTATAACTTCAGTTCACCTAATGGTAAAATGAAGGCAGATGCAGGAACTATAGGAAGAGGCTCACCATTAAAGATAACTACAATATTTCAATGGTGGTCTTCAGCTTCGCGGTCTCATCATGCTTTGTCACGCCTCGCTTAAAGGACCCGGGACTGTAGGAAGCAGGAAACACGTGAACTGGTAAACAATTTCAGTTCTACTATGGCACTTTGATGCCTTTATAGAGTAGTTAAAACCGCGTGTATTTATGCAATATTTTGAGTATAAGTTCTGTTTTAACTATTTAAAAAAAGAGTTCTTAGATATGCGGACAGCGCATGTCTTGAGAACTGTCTATCTGATTAAGAAAACGCTTTAAAAAAATCAAAATAAGCCGATTTTAGTCGGCTATCACTTCTTTTTCCGACGTTAACCTTTCAAATCCAAAGCCGGGCACTATCTTTATTTTTACGTAGGTACTGTATGATGACAATCCTGTACAGACACAGTCTAATTATATTCGCTGAGTCCCTATTGACATACACTTAAAACGCCCAAACAATCCAGACACTCAAAATCCCAATTTTTTTTACAATAATATCCTTGTATAGCAAAGTGTATGTTGTGTTAAAAAAAATCTACTGATCGCAATCACTTCTTCGTTGAAATGTTCTATAATATATTTATTTCTGTACAACAGTGACGGCCAAGCCATTTGGATGGACGAGAACATAAGGTTCGGCAAGACTGACCGCTGCTCGACGTTCAACAACCCGCCGCTGTGCCCCAGCGGGGACTTCGAGATCCGAGTCCTCGAGGTGTACGGCTTCTCCGGCGCGTAGAGGACTCCAATCTCATCATTACTTCAAATTTAAATGTACCCCTTTTCCCTTTCGCCCGCGCTTGCGTTAAGACAGAAATACACATATCGGTCGCTTGCTGGCATGTGTGTATTTCCAGCTTATGTGTGCGTGCCGCTCGCGGTTATTGATAAATCCCTAATTTTAAGTCTGCCCATATCCCATATCTATCCTTCCACATTATCTTGATACCTCCCGAACATCCCTGATCTCCTCCCCCCGAAATTTTGTCAACAAAATCCTCGTTGAGATGTATTGATCACCCTTTGCTTTATAACAGACTGTGTAGACGTATTCCTAATTATTCTACAATAATCTCTGTGTGGCCCCCGTAACTATCCTATACGATTCGAGCTGTCCGTTCAAGACAACGAAACGGGGAATGTAGGTTGTTAAAATATTTACTCGTGTTTAGATTGTGTAAGTACAAAAAGTTTTGAATGTATCGGTACCTACTCTCGATGGATTGAATACGCTTATTATGAAAGCAATATGTTTTTGGGCTCAGCCGTGCGGTGGTCGGTCAGTAACTTTGTGTCGATGCGAACATTCCAGTGATTTGACTTCATAGGACTCGAAAGCGGTCATTGTGAGTGACTTTTGTTTGTACGACACGATCGTTCGGTCCAAGCAACAGTATTTCGGTAGTACGTTCATAATCATGTAAGGTTTATAACTCAGTTTTGTCATTGCTCACAAATATGTACCAAAGAATTTATCGTAGTTGACTTGTTGCTCGATGCTATGAATTATAGAAGTTTAGTGATACCATGTATTACTGGATTCTGTGATCTTAGCGTCGCGATAACTAAAAATATACCTATTAATGTATCAACGATTTAAAAAGGCACCAATTGCCGCACAATTTTGGCTCCAACTATCTCGGAGAAACGATTTAACCCAACACTGCCATCGTTCGCAGTGAAAATAGTATTATTTATTACGTATTTCGAAGTATGTGCCAAAATCGGACCATATGCGAATTGGCTTTCTGGACTCCGGACAAAACGCGGACTTGATTGTTTTCTACATAAAATTATGTAAAGTATTTTACAATTGTATTTTGTATTGACGAAATGTAAGTGAATTAGTGAATAAAGAAGTTGGATTGTGTCGAAATTATTTGTTATCGTTGATTTATATAACGGACGCATAATGTAACGGGTTGTGTATGTATGTTTGTCTGTTCCTAGTTCCGTTATAAAAAGGTATATGCCTAGCGAAGCTTGATATTGATATTAAATTTAGAAAATAAACTTAGTTTTTATATAATGAACAGAATTCAAAACGTGATGTGTGTTTCTATATACATACCATACATACATTGTCTATGGAATAATAGAATTAAAAATCGGCATCGGATGCGTCCGTTCATATCGGCAGATAGACATCGAGTGATCGTGATGTAATGGAGACGTGTAGGTACAGTCCGCGACGTCACAATGTATACTATATACATATCCCTGTTGGTACAAAGACTTACAACTGCGCTCGTATCACCCGCGGCTTTTTCCGCTACGATTTATTTGTAAATATATTTTTTTATGCAGTCGCTTAACTATCTGACCATTTTCTATAACTACCCACATTTACAATTCAATTTGAAAGCCGCACACATACATCTGAGGCTAAAAACGGAAAGTTATGTAAAAATGTTCACATGTACCTGAGTAATGTGTTTATATATTATGTAAAGTTGTGAATGTCGTTAAGTATTGTAGCCCATACACATATATTATGTATCGTTCGGTTTATATATTTTGACATTCTAACTTATAAATATTTATAAGGTATTTGATTTTCGAGTGACGTTAGTTTAAGATAAGCGTTATGAACAATCGTGAATGTTACATGTACAATGTACATTTATCGATTGATAAATTTGTTGTTGCCTCACATTTTTTTTTTAGATTTATTATAAATGGTCACAGTTGAATTGTAGACGTGGTGAAGTAACATGGTCGCTATTTATCCGACTCCACGTAGCGAAATAGGGGTTTGTCATGGTACTACAAACTATTATTATGTTATTCAAAAGCCTAAGACTCGTTTTTAAATTCAAATTATTTATGTAACTTATTGCGTAGGTAACATGTAACGTTATATATATGTATGTTAATAGGCGCCTGTATGCGGGCGACAAATATTGCTACGTGTTTGTTTCTTGTTCAGTCAGCTGAATAATGAACTAAATTAACTATTTTATAATGAATTTAATTCATAAATCAGTCAATACAAGGACTTATAAAGTGTTTTGTTGTTTAAGTGAGTCTACAAGCGACTGGCGCCTGTATACCGGTTGATTTTAAAGTCGTTTCGGAAAAAAAGATTTTGGCCACAATTTCGATAGTAAAATCGTAAGTCTTGGCGAAAAAAAAACTTTTTTTACACGTCCCATACATTTTTCTGTTCACCTGTAGGTACACTATTGCCATACATATAGTATTTTTTTCTTCAAAATTAAAACTTCAAGTCGATTTTGCAACCAAAACTGTGTGAAACAAAATATTATTTTTCCGAAACAACCATAAAATCACCGTGTATATGTTATGTTGTGAGTTGCGCCCGCACTCGGTCGTGTCGCGATATGTTGCTGTTAGCCAATTTGTCGTTAATCAGTGTAAAGTCTAGTCTTTATCCTGTTTTTATTATCTCTTACGATATATTATGTAAACTATATACAAATTGATATTTAAAAAGAATAAATTTCATGCGTTTTTGCCTCGATAGTGGGCGTGTAGGCTCGTGGTTAGTTAGTTATAAGTACATTAATATATGTAAATTTATTAATCTCCTTTTTCCTTTTCAGTATTGTGTCGTAAGTTTTTTTTTATGTGAGGAGCATATCATATTAAGTGAGTTGTTTGCGTGACGCGTGGTCTAGTGATTGTTTTGTTACTGTTACATTCGAATAGTTTTAGCCCGCCTCTGCGGCGATGGTGTAAAACTTATCTATGGTAATGTAAATGTTGCTTCATAATGTGTAAAAAAATATATAATCCTATATACATATTGTAGTTTTCTTTGTTCATTTATACCCTTGAACAATTTGAATTGTATTTGTACATTCATCTCTTATACATCGAGACTAAAATAAAAGAGGAAAAATTTGTATTTTTGTGTGTATGTTTGTAATGAATACACTCTAAAAACTAGTGTACCGATTTCAAAATTCTTTCACCGTTGGAAAGCTACATTCACCTTGAACAACATAGGCTAAGTATATTTCACCGCGTGATAATCGATATCCACGAAGACGGAGCCGCGGGCAACAGCTAGTCTATTATATAATTGTAAAGTGATTGTCTGAACATAGGAGGTATTTAAAAAAAATACCTACTGTAGTTATGTTATATTAACGGTACCTACAGAACACGACTTTTTTGTAATTCTGGTCTTTTCGAATTTTGTCCGCGATGAACGCAAAAACTACTGTCCACATTTTGAAGCGTTTTTTTTTGTTTGAAACGTCTTGGTCATAATTATGAGATTCATCCCGCGCACGCTCAAGCTGTGGAATGAGCTCCCTGTCGTGGTTTTCCCAAGCGACTACAATATAGGGTTCTTCAAGAAGGGCATCAGAAGGTTTCTACAGGGTAGGCAGCACGTGTGTACGCCTCTGGTGTTGCAAACGTCCATAGGCCACGGTGACCGCTTCCCATCAGGTGGGCCGTGTGCTTGTCTGCCACCTAAGTGGTATAAAAAAAAGCGGGTCTTGTTCGAACCATAAGTAAAATGTGTATATCTACCCCGATGTTACGAATAAATTCTGGTCTGTCATAATTATATATAAGGCAATGAAATGAAACTTTACGCACCAAGCTATATATTCAGCTCAGTTAGGGTCGATTGTCTAATCTAAAATGCGGCTGAACTTCGATATTTTCTGTGAAGCGACTGCCATCGGACCTCCACAAGCAAATTGGTGATATCGAAGCTCTATAGTTAGACTAGTCGGACTTTTGAGGGCTCCAACTAATACTATAAGGAATATACTAGTTAACAGTTGAACTAATCGGAATATTTTTTGTTGTTTGTTTGAAAGAGGATAATTATTATGGTAAGTTTGATTCAGCCAACATTTGAAAGGCAACAGCTTATTTCTTAATAAGTTGAATTATCTTTTCAAAATTATCATAGCTGCTTAAAACACAAATCTCTATAGTACTGTGGTCATTGGCAAGTTCGACTGTCGAACTACTGGTAGGACTAGATAAAATAAAGGAAATCAACCTGCCTCTCGCCATATATAAATATTAAATTAAATTGAAAAACATTGTGTCAACCCCAATATAATTAGAACAATGATGGTAATGCTGATGATGATGAATAAAACAAGTACAATACAAATACAATATTTATTATGAATCATTTGTTTCTTCCAACCTTGTTCTATAAGCGTTTGTTTTGTTAAAAACAATCTCTTGCAGTTTTTTATCCTTAACTAGATTTATAATTACTTCATAATCATCACCTATGGCATCTAATACTTGCAGTAAGTTTTCATTTGAACATTTTGTTATGTAATTACAAATTAATCCACTTAATAGAGGTTTGATATTTTCAGAAAACTGTTCTAGCTCCTCTATATCATTATCTTCAAAGGAAGATCCATTCTCATCTGATTTTGCTATTGAACTAATCGTTTTCCACATGCTGTATGTTGGTTGCAGATATTTTGATGGCTCACATGTGTCATTAACAGGCAATATGTTGACGATAGTTGTTATTGACTCGACTATATCAAATAAATCCAAATCCATCTCTTTATTAAAGTTTAATTTGTTTTCATAATAAAGCAGTATAATGTTAATCATATTGAGTGCATCTTCAGTACTATTATTGTAAATCTCTGCTGATTTGTCGAAGCCTAATAAATTTAATACTATTTGAAGACTTATAACAAATACTCTTTCCAATTCTTCTTTTTCACATACATCACGGTGATTATTTGATATTTCACTCAATGCTGTAGTCAATGAGTCCAATGCAGTTGGTGTTACAAATTGAGTGAAAAATTTAGCTCGGAATTTCTCCGAGTTACAATATGAACACACAGTATTGAAATTCTCTAATGTAATAACCAGGAGATCTTTATGTGAGGAATTCTTCAATATAAAGTAAAGTGCACTTGAATATTCAATATTTGAAAACAAATTCATCCAAATACTAAGTTCTTCATCGCTTGCTACAAACAAACAGGAACTAATCAGCCTCATTAGCTGTACTAAGACTAAACTATCATCATTATTGCTAATATAATTGATTAAGATATCCAAAAGACCTTCCATCTTCATTAAGACATTCACTACCTCTTTCCGACAACACATATTAGCGATAATACCGACGATTATTTCTATTATTCTCGGCATATCTATTACCGGTAGGGCGAAATTGAACAGTTTGAGGACATCATGTTTTTGTAAAAATAATACAACATCTCTCTCTGAAGTCATGTCCCATAAAATGCAGAGATCATCTTCGAATGATTTTTCTTTGATTTCATCTTTAAGTGTGTCCAAATTAGCCAGTTTTAGTAAAATCTTGAGGACAAAGCGTTCACTGTAGGCTGTGTCGCCGATCACGTCTCCAGCTACTGGAATCGGCTCTTCAACATCTGCGGCCACAGTAACTATTTCGGGTTTCATTTTGTATCATATACTTAAGTTGCTGTTATTATTTTAACACATAAAACTTCATACATAGTCAATAATAAGCACAAAGAAATTTAAGAATGGTAGTTAAGGTAGATAGCTATTTTTGACACTTTTGACCATCTGTTGACAGCTTGTTCGCGGAGTACGTTTTTAGTATATCCCTTATACATCAATGATATCACCGCAGTACAAAAAGGAATTTTTTATGCACGCTATTTATTTGATTAGATCGGGCCATTGGGTAGGGCTCACTGGCTCACTTACACTCACTTACAATGTGTACATGATGCGACACACATGTACCGACTTTATCGTTTATTTGTTTTAACTTATTGCAGCCTGACTCTGACAAGACATAATATCATCAATCTGCAAAAGGTGTAAATGTAATCTATTTGTGAATGCATGACGAATGATGTGATGACTAAGTTTGGAATGAAATGAATCACATTAATCATTGCAGAACGGTCCCACAAATGCGCTTTTTTGTTCACACTCGTGCGTACAGCAGCTTGATCTTAGATGATTTGTACTTTGCACCCTAAGAGTGACACAAAACAAGCCCACGTGCTGTTGTCATGAATGGATGAGATTAATAAAATTGGAAGAACTCTCAAAGAGAAAACACAGCCGTTAAATTATTATTATAGAGTCAACGTCACTGCACAAGTCATCCACCAAATCAGCGATTTTTAATTCACCCCTGAAAGTACCACACTACATAGCCAGGTGGTCCCTGCATCATCAGGGTTTCGCGGATTTAAAAACGGAAGATCCTCACCGGTTGTTTAATTGATACGTACTACTTGAAACATGGTATCATCTTCACTTACGGGTCACACAGTATCTCCTTTTGTTGCTTTAGCATTAGACACGTTACGCCGAGTTCACATTTACGTAACATTTTACCTATGCATGTGCCGATGGTTGCAGTCCGCTCCGAAGTGTACTTCCGCCCAATGTGGAACTCGTCCGAAATGATATAGGTAATGTGTGTAAATGGAAATGGTATAGATAAGTGGCCAGAAGGGTTGATTGTGTCTGTCACAAATGTAGACCCGCCTTTACACTACAGTTCATCCTAATGAATCCTACTGATTCCAGTATCTTTTAGAATGGCATACTCATGTGAAAGAAATTACTAGTATGTATTGGCCTTACGGCGGGATAATAGCCAGGATTCGAACCCTAAACGTCGAGTTTGTACTACAGCCAGGCAATATTTTTCGGCAATCAGCAGTAATGATAGTGAAACATCTTTTCTTATGTAGAATAGAGATAGAGATAGGGAAATAATATTTACAAACTATTTTAAAAGATCAATTTTAATAATCAAATGTACTATAACAAAAAAAATCTTGTTATTACTTATAACAGTACTAAATACTTATATTAAGGATTAACTTCAATAATATTGCTTACATTAAGCAAATATGACGTCGTACGATCTATGAAAAAGCCCTGGGCCCTTGATAAACTTAAATCTAACTTTCTTCAGCCTTGACTTTCTTCGGAGGTCCATCATCATGCTGATCATGTTTCCTCTTATTCGAGTAATGTTTGTTGCCGCCCTTCCTGCCCTTATTCTTCCCGAAGGCTTTATGTTGCTTTCGTCTTTTAGACATCTCTTCAATAGTTTTATCCAGGTAAGTCTTTTCTGCATCCTCTTCTAAGACTTTGAACACAACATCGGCATCGGTAATCTTTACTTTACCATCTGTCATCTTCTCGGCTAGGTCTTTAGCTGTGTTTTCTTTGGCAAGGCGCACCCATCCTTCTTTGTCTCCTACTTTATAATCTATATATGCTACATCCGCACCTGAAGAAGAAATTTATTGTTATTATTTTTTCTTATTACTTATTATTTAGTAAATAACACAGAACAGTTGTGGTGGAAGCATGCATCTAGGTTACTTCTTCTATGGAGCTAGCAAGGGCTTACAAGAGACATGTTATGACAACAATGTTCCTTGCCTTATGCCTGTGTCTAAGCCAAAAAAAAAGTATGTATGTTTGTGTGTGTGTGTGTATGTGCCTTATTGTTAATAATGATTTATTCAGCCAACCTGAACATTCATTTGCTCATTATATTTATGATTTGAATTCAGAAGATTGAGGTATGAGATGATAGATGACATAGATGATAAGATTGAATAACAGTGAATATGCATGTATGTTTTTAAATAATTAGTTTCATGAATAAACTTATAAATATTAAAAAGAATGAGGCCAATAACCTAAGGCTGTGAGTGCATCCTTAATATCTTCCCTCTTCATGGTGTCCGTTCCCTCACTGAAGTGCAGCACCGTGCCAGTGGGTAGTTTGAAATCTTCTTTTTCAGTGATCTGCAAAGTATATATGAATAAATTTTTCCAGTCAAGTCAAAAGTAAAGACCTGGGTCTCTGGACAAAATGACATTGTATTGCGAGAATCGCGTCAAAGGGAACTGTTTTTAATTTGCTATCAATGGATTACTTGACACTGCAGTGATTATAGTAATAAAAATATGTGAAATAAATTTTTCGAGTCACTAAGATCAAAATTTCATAAAAATTTTGTACTCAGATTTATGAAAATCCTATACTTTTTTAAGTGATTCCAGATCCAACTGAGTCCAGAGTCCAAGATTCAAGCTATGTTCTAAGTCAAGTTTGTTGATGAGCTCGATCATATACATGATTAGAGAATTAATAGTGAGAAGTCCAGAAACAATATAAGAAGGATTGTAATGTTGGTTACTTACTTCCTTTTCTTTTTCCTTTATCTTCTTTTCCTTCTGTTCTTTTTTGCTGGCATACTCATCTTGTTTCTGTTGAACGTAGTCAGTTTGCCAGAGGACTATTAAGTCATTATCTTTGTATTTGACATCTTTAGTGTTTATGAATGCTTCGGCCTGGAATGGTTAAAGATTTTTATATATTAGATACTTTAAAAAAATTAATGGAGTAAAAAAGAAAAAGTGGGATAATTATGAGGGGTTCCCTAGGAAAATCACAAAAGATGTTAAACCACCTAGGAACCACAGAGAACTGGGTTATCTCGAGATTTTTTTTATTTTCGTTTAAAATTAAAAATTCTCAAAACGAGAGTATTTCTGGAGATTAGCAAGTTTAAACAAACTAATGCTTTAGCTTTATCTGTAGTACATACTTATCATTCTTTGAGCTTATTCCCAACCTGCGTCAGCTTTCTAGTCTAATTAAGATGTGCCAGAATTTCGACATTCTTCGTGAAGCGAAAGTCATTGGACATACAAATATGCACGGAGCGGGGATCCAACCCACCCCTTTCCTGCGTAGCAGTCGCGTTCACCATTATCACCCAGGCTGTCTACAACTGTACTATTAGTAAATACTATAATAGTATGTGTTTAGTTTAACTCTTTACCTGTTCTCTAGTTTTGAATGTGGCAAAAACGGATCCCTTGAATAAACGTTTCTTTGTGGCTTTATCGTCATATTTTCTCATAATAACATTTTCAACTTCTTCATACTGTGCGAAGTATTTCAATAGATCATCGATTACTAAGTCTTTGGGGAACCCTTTAGCATAAATGGTGCGAGCTGTGCATTCCTTCCTCCGTTCCTCATTCATCTCAGGCACTGGCTTTTCTGGGTTTCTTCGCACTTTCTTGTTGTCTTCAGAGACCTGGGGAAAGGGAAATTATATTTTTTAGCCTACAAAGAAAATTATTTACCTTATAAATAGGTAAATTAGGAGAACTAAATTTTTTTAGATAAGCATACAGCCCCACCTGATTAAAAGGGGTCACTATGGCCTGTAGACATTTATAACACTAGAGAAGTGACACTAGTGCTGCCGTCCCTTCTAATGCCCTTCTAGAAGAATCGCATATTATAGTCACTTGAAAATCACAGCTCATGACATTTATTATCTCCCAAAAGTTATGGTCAGTAATATTGAATAACACTTCCCATGAGTGTAACTTTAGACCAAGAATTATGGGTCTACATTTAGGTACAGGCACAGGACACAGTCCATGTAGTAACAACAATTTTATACAATATTTCAAATCCAGTTTTGTACAAGAAATAAATAACTTGGGTTTAATGTGTGATGGGTTCAGTCTGTGCTGTCTCATTCAAGCTCAGATAGGGCTAGACGACTATAGACTAGATGTTATTTGGTTAGATTGGCCAGAAGTTTGCAACAGGTAGGTGATATCATGGAAATGTATCGGGCTCCAGCCAGGGTATAAAACGGCCTTGAACCAGGTTTAGGTTCTGAGGGTACCTATGCTGTTTTTGTTCATTTAAATTACTTAATATTGTTTTAAGGTATAACGTAATGGATAACTTTATGTAATAAAAAAAATCTGTTTATAACTTACCTCTAACAGTCCAGCTGTTGCTTTTTTGAGTGCGTTGGCAATAACATCTATATCTTTCGATAACTTAGCAAGACGGTTGAACCTGATGAGGATTTCTATAGGCACCCATCCGTCATCTAACTGCACATGTTCACGTAAGAACTTGTCTCGAGTCAGATTTACATCGCCTGAAAGTAACATTTTTGTTTTTATTATTTCAAATAGACATATGAAAACTTGACAAAAGCATACATGGGTTTGACATGGAGGGTACAATGTGTACCAACAGTCTCACTACAATGTACAACCAAGATAGTGCAAAGTGGAGGAGAAAAAGCAGGAGGGTGGACAACAGTCAGATCCCTCGGTAACAAGAGCCCTAGGATATCATTGAAATATGGATCAACGTCATCCCAAAATCATTCTTTTCTCCCATTTATTAAGTACTAAACTAAATATAAAGAACCTTGATGTGTTCTTTTAGTATGTTTTATCAATATTTTCCAGTTTAGAAACTCATTTTAAAGACTAACAACGCTATGAAATCACAAGTTGGTCAGTTAGTTAACCAAGTTTATTCATATAACAAGTGTTTTTAAGTCTCATCAAGATTGTTTATCTTTCATTAAGTACTTAATTAAATGCAGTATACCTACATACAAATATAATTGCAAACCTTTCACATTCATATGTGCTCTTTAAGTGCCTAAACTGAATATACGAAATTGATTCTTGTGGAGTTCAATATTCGCACATGGTAATTAAAAATAATATTAAAATCTCACGAAAAATTGCTTAACCCTCACATCTTTGTATAAAGAAGCTACACTAAAATAAAAATAACTTAATCAGCCTGTGTGACTTAGATACAACTTTTTAAGACTATCAGCATGAATCTTGGAACAAAGTTGTTTGATGTAATCTATGATTTGATTACATCCACATCCACTACTATTGCATTTGAAAAGATTGCACATTATGGAGATGCATTATGGGTTCATTTCTCGTGCCTATCCCCATATCTGGTTTTGGAATATGTTTGCATTTATTATTTTTAAATAGTTTCTCCCCATTGTTTGTTGCAATAACAGGCATTGATCACATTTTCTTCACATATCAAGAACAATTCTACATTAAAAAATATATGTATATTCTAGATAGAAATCAGATGATTGACACAAACACAAGAAATTTGAATTTTGTAAACAATAATAATGTCCATGTGTGATTTTTATTTTTGAGCAAAGTCATGTGTTTTTTTAGGGAGTTTCACTTACAATTTCGTGAGTTATATCCTGCCATTTTGCAGATAATATCTATTCTGGAGTATTGATATTGCAACACATGGTGCAAGACCTTGATTTTTGTTTAGACAAATGATTCCTCTAAATATATTTAGTCGGATAAGCGTCATCAACGTACTGAAATATACATTTTAACATAGGTACATACCGAAATAATACGTCACTTGGCGAATAATCGCACTTTCCAGCTCAGTTTCTTCTGCACCATTGTCTCCGTTCTTTTTATTCTCCTGTCCATTTTTCTCAGCAATCACTTCATTAGCTTCAGTCATCTTTATGATTCTGCAAAATTATTATATTTTAAAAACACATTGTAATATGATTGCCATATGGGTGGTGTTATATTTGGTTAATATACTCACCAATATGTACGATATGCTTCGTCAAAGTTTCGTGTTTCAATAATATCGAAGAGATAAATGATTATGTGTTTAAATAAACAAAATTGAATGCAAAACACGTGTTTTAATTTTACCACACGCGGCCGGCAACTTGACTTGAAGTTTGATTGAAGAGCGGAGCGCAGAGCGCACAGCACACAGCACAGAGTATACTACTAGTAAAGTAATTAATATACTATACTACCACAGAGTAAGTAAGTGTACTAATTTACTAGTACAAGTACTACACTACGGGACGCGGGAAACGAGAAAGAAGGGCGGAGAAAGTTGTCTATGGCTGGAGTTGCCAATGACCACGTTTTGAATTCCCGACAAACCAGACTGAAAATCCCCAATTTTGGGGGTTCGTAAAACAAAGCTTCCCACACTTTCCCCGCGTATTTAATTAGGGTAAAGTATAAATTGTACCTATTTAAAGAAAAATTATTTAAAAACGTACATTTTCTTGAATATCTTGGGTAATATACCTCAAATATTACAGCCTGTTGGATAAAATATGATACTGCTGGATTTGTTTTGACCATTTGTTAAAAAATGACAAAATGGTGAATTATAGACACTAAATTGCAAGTCGTTACATGTTTGTGCGTACTTTAACAGAAAAAAAACAGTACCTTTATTATTTCGTTGTCCGTCTGTCTGACTATCTGTTAAAATAATGTGTGGAGTGCGTGGAGATATCAAGTTTAAATTAATGCTGTATACCTACTTTGTAGCTCTAACAAGCAGCTGTGAAAAAATGCAATTTTTATTTTACTGCCATAAAAATATATACTTAGAGAGCCGTGGGCCGTTTGTGAACTCGTGACTGCATCACAATGACATTCAAGAGAATGAAGACCTATAGAAAATTCCTCATTGGGTTAAAATACATTTCTAAATGTTTCTCACCACTCCCGATATTTATTGAGGCTATTTGTGTCAAATATCTCTGCCTGACTGCCTCTGTTGCTTTGCCATAAGGACTGCCAGGTTTTTGCGTTTAAATAAAATAATGAACTCAATTAAGTCTACTTACAGTTTCATTAGGTGTAAATGTATTAATTTCTAAATTTCCCGCATTTTTGCCACATAGGTGCAATCCAATCGTATTATAAAACCCCATGATTTGGGGAAGTCTCCACGTATTGGCAACCCTGGTCAATGGTTAATTATGTCTTTTTAAGGTCGTTCAGAAGCAGTATGGTATACACAGAACACTTATATGGTATATAGGGAAGATCCGATAGCACTAACGTATATTAATACTATCGGATTTTTTATCCAAATATCGTAACAATATTCAGGGACAATAATTTTGCTAGGATAAAAGTCAAAAGTAGAGTAATTAATGAACAATTTTTTCACGGACTATAGAACAAATTTAACGTGGAGGATGAACTGTTTTGGAGACAATCCACTTCTGTCACGAGATACGATACAATTACATCGCCCCTTTCGTCGCATCTGATTAAATTCAATACCTACCGTGTAATTTTGTTTCGATACAGAGTAAATATTGCAAAGTGATTATTGATCCTATTAGTACCGAAACAAAAGTATTGAGTACTTACTCGTATTTACTGGTAAGGTATTGGAATTATTCGGAATGTCCCAAATAATTCCAATATATACATGTATACATTCTAATCAATTATAAACAATACGCCACGGTAACGATTTTTGACACGGTATCGAAGCACAAAGCTCCAACAATGGACTGGCTTTTTAAAGAATTTTTCTGCAGTACACTCAATATTGGCCTAAAGGTCTCGTGGTCATGTCAAAATTAATTTCAAGTCAATTCAATTCAATTCTTGAGAGTTTTGGCGGGAACGCGAAAAGTGTCACAACGCTCCTGTGTTTCATTTTCTAATATTGATGTAAATTCGAGTTTTTATGTGTAAATATGGTGGAGTTTTAGACATAACGGCTTAGACAAAGTGCACAAGTGTACGAAAGTGGAATATTGTGGTGAATTGTGATTTTTCGTGTTGGTGTCAAATCTCCCTTAGGAAAGCTTCTAGTAAAGTCTCCACTACTTTACTGGGGCAACTATCATCCGTCATCGTCATCAGCATCATCAAGAATCATTCCAACTAGATTAGTGAATAAAGTGTTATAAAATAAAATAAGACTTGACATAAAGGTCCTAGTTACCATGTCATAAAATCCCTTAAAAAAAATAAAATCAATTCTTTTGAATGGCTTCTGTGTGTTGCCACAACTTGCCAATGTCAGGGTAATTTCAAGTCAACTTCATTCTTCAAATTTTTCAACATTGCTAGAAGACAAAACATGTCAATAACAAAAAATATAGTGAAACATAGCCTCAAAACCACAGATTAATAGTTATGTACATACCCATGCGACTCACCTACATTTTTTTTTTAAATTTTATTTCATGACATACAGCGGCATCTGGGTTCAGGGCGCGAACTATATTTCAATTTTTTAATTTTTTTACTTTTAATTTATTTATTTTACGGCCATGGATACATGTCATTATAAACTTTTTTTTAAATTGATTTTGTCAATGTTGTCATTATACAATAAAAAAATGTATGGTAGTAAAATTAGCACCATATCCATTAAATTATAATATTTAATATGTGATATTTAATTAACGATATCATCATTTAAATTTCTGGGATCCAAAAATATTGTTTCTATGCATATTTTGTCAGAATTCATTATGATAATGTGAAACAATAGTAGAATCCAAAGTCATAGTGTCACTTTCGTCAAAGTCAAAGAAAAAAAAATTAAAATTTTCACCATAAAAGAAAATGGCTGCCGGTACATTTGAATTAAATTCGAATTTAGTTGTACTTTTTCATGTTCATTTCTTGAATTCATCTAATATTTACGTTGAGTTCACCTTGCCGCTCCATGTCATAGATAAATCTAACGAATAAAAACATCGAAAAGTAATCCCTGTGGTTTGACGTGATCCTCCTACATTGGAGTTTAGACCAAGGTACTTACCCTGAATTTAAAAGATTAAAATGTCTAGAAATAAGTGTTGTGTGTGTCCCTGGCTGTCTAGTGACGAAAGATGATGGTAAGTTTTTTTAATTTATTTCGCAAACAGAATGTGCCGCTGTGCTCTTACCTAGGTCTAATAATGGTTTTAACAACATAAAGTATCCTACGATCTTCCAGTACCAAAACAGTGGCTTAATCATTTCGGAGGAGTTCGATAACCAAGACTGCGACGTAAAATGTTTATATATTAGTGAATAAAAAAATATATTTGTATAAAAATTTTCACCTTATAAGAAAATGGCTGCTGGTACATTTGAATTATATTCGAATGTATTTGCACTTTTTCACTTTTTATTAATTCCTATCAACAGTATCTACTCCTTCGGGGCTTTGAATATGTATGTACCTATATACAGTAGGCCTTTAAAAGTCTGGACAGTTCGTACAAAATTTTTATGAAGTGATGCCACTACACAACTACTATATAGTCTTGAAAACTCCTGGATAATAGATCTACATATTAATATAACTAAGTTTGGGATACTACTTGCATGAGAGTTTGATTAGTAGTTAGTTTATAGTTATAGTTTAGTAATAAGGTAAAAAAGTAAAAAAATATATATTGATGGTGGGAGGGGAACCCACAACTCATCCCCGGTTTAACAATCCCAACAATAGCAATAGTTTCTTCTAAAGAAACAAGACATTGATCTAGTATATTTTATTAATGCCACATAACTATACTACTTTTGGTTCAATTAGACTTAAGACTGTCAAAGGATTATAGATCTTAAGGTGTCCAGGAACTAGTGAGGTCCACTGTAATTGAACATATATTTATTTATAGTTTATATATATATTTTTATAATAGTAGGTACTACTAAGTAGTTATCGTAGTGTACTTTAGAATGCCATTTTAATATAAGAGTAACCATAACGTAATATAAGAGTAATGTTGATTGTAGTACCCCGGGTGAGTGAGGCGGAATCTTGCTGATTACTCCCCGGAGAAAGGAGGTGAGTCATTGGTGCTTCAAAGCTGAACCCTCAGTGCATGCCACAGTGACATAATACTAACTCAGCATACGGAATGACTCTAGGCCACTACATATCTTTGCAAGTAGCTTTAAACTGCTTTGTTTAACTGCTCCATAATAAAAATGTCAAACCTTCTTTTAGGTGTTGAGTTATTTCATTTAAATGTTATTTCTTCTCATTTTAGGTGTTACTCTTCACCGTTTACTTAATTTTACATTGAATCCTGAACGTTATATCACATGGATTTCCCATATTGATGATAATATACATCAACTGGATACAAATCATGTTTACAACAATCTAAGAGTATGCCGCAAGCACTTCAGGGCTCTTTATTTGTACCCAAAGAATCTTGTTTGTAAATTAGCTGTACCAGAACTACTACTACCAGGTAAATCATTATTTTCTTTTACTGAGCTCACTGTAGTGTTGTCATTAATAAATTAATTTTTCAATCAATTAATCATTTTTCTTAATTATCTCCATCAGGACATATTCAGAACAAATTTAAAATAACCCTGTAGGTTTAATATGAGAAAATTAAACTATCTATTGCAAACCAATACAAGATACACTTTTTGATACCACTTAGGTGGTAGACATGCGCGACCCGCCTGTTGGAAAATGGTTACTGTGGCATATGAATGTTTGCAATAGCATGGCAGCAGGGGCGTCACATTCGAGCTGCTGACCGTATAGAGGGGAGGGAAGACCGTAAAGAGAGCCTCTGTGCTGTCAGTGCAGAAGACAAAGAAGAGTTTCTCGGTCTTCCCTCTGACAACAAACAGCCTCTCCAGTGAGCTCATCGCTAGAAACAACCAGTTTATTATTAGCCGCGGCATTCTCTATGGTGGAGGTACTTCCCCAGCTCAATTAGGACGGGAGATAATGTCATGTCCTAGCACCTTTTTTATACCACTAAAGTGGCAGACAAGTACCTACACCCACCTGATAGAAAGTGTGGAACTGACGTTTGCAACATCAGAGGCATCACATTCGAGTTACCGACCTTGTAGAAACCTTCTAATGCCCTTGAATAACCCCACATTGTAGTCACTTCGAAAAACCACAGTAGCGGGAAGTTCCACAACTTGAGCGTGCTATCCCTTCTTAGTTCCTTTCATACTATCCGATGTACACAGTTTCCGGTCGTAATGTGTGAGAATGAACTCCCTGTCTGTGGTGAGCAGTGCAATAAAATCTAACATTTCCTGCAAGTATGGAATTGTAGACGATCCTCAGCGCCCATCTATGTAACTCTCTTCTACTAACTACCTACTACTCTTGACTCTTATTAGCATTAGCTACTACTCTTGACTCTTAGTGCACCCATTTGATGCCATTATTAGTTACTTATGGAATTAATTTTTTTATCTTCAGGTCATGACCAGCAAGAAAAGGAGGCTTATTTTCCTTCTACATCTACACCGCTCGCTGTGACTCTCCTTCTTTCAATATCTGCAGCGCAGCATCACTTGGAATGCCCTGTTGCAGGAGCCGAAGTTAAGAGAATTCGGTTAGAACACAATTATTCAGGTAAAGGTCTTTTCTGTTCTATTTATTATTATTTTTTAAACCACTCGGGTAGCATACATGCGTACGGCCCACCTTATTGAAAGTGGTCTCCGTGGCCTATGGACGGTTGCAACACCAGGGGCATCACACTGTAGAAATGTTGTAAAACAAATTAATGTTTGTCATTTTGTATTATAAGTAACAGTTCCAGTGACATACACTCTCAAATAACAAAAAAAAATTATGGCTCCTCAATTTGACTTCACCTCGCCTGATGGTAAGCTGAAGGCAAGTCTCAGGCAAGAAGGTCACCATTACAAACACATAGAACTGTAATGGTGGCGTTCCGTTTGACGGCCTAATCAGATGCTTTTTCACGCTTCACTTCAAGTACGAGTGTCATAGTAGCTTAGAATGGATTACGGTCACCTTTGCAGACATCAATAATACTAAAACATTGTGATCCAGCTTCAGTATCAGAGTACTTTTATAGGTCAGAAAATATGTTAAATGTACATCCGAAAACCGATTGAGGTGCGAGTGCTAATCAAAGTTAAAATTAAGTAATTTACTTTTGCAATCAGATATGGCCGCCGTAAGAATTTTTATAACTTAATATTTTTTTTATCTTCAGGTTATGAACACCAAATAACCGAGGAAAATGTTCCTTCTACTTCAACACCAGGCTTTGAGACTACATCCGTATGCAGGAATATGGTGCCACTAGGAAAAAAACCAAGAATTCCTGAGACTCTCCTTCCTTCGACATCTGCAGCACAGCATCAATGGGAAAGCAATGTTGCAGGAGTCGAAGTTATGAGAGATCAATTACCACAAGCTGATTCAGGTACAGTTCCGTTTAGACCCATTCTTCGGTCGAATCGACGGCATTTTCGACTTGCCATCATGGTGTAGTAATTGGTTTCACGGCAGTGCCGCTACTCACGGAGAGGACCCGAGTATAGGCTGCGCTCTACGAGAAGGCTTACAACGACCCATTAATTCATTCTGTTTTTTATCACTTTGATGGTACACAAGCACACGGCCCACCTCATGGAAAGTAGTTACCGTGACCTATGAATGTTTGCATCCCCCGGGGTTCTCATGCTACCTGTGAAGAGAGATGCTATGCTGTCAGTTCAGAAGACAAATTAGTGTTTCAAACCATCACATAGTCGTATCAATTAAACTTGGTCTTCCCACTGACAATAAAAACTCTCCAGTTAGTTTTGGCTACCCTACTCACTCACACACTACGTATCACAAGTTTGTTAGTTGCTGTGATATTCTATAGGCCTTATTTTGCAGACATTTTGACACAGCACATATCGAGGTAGAGAGAAGCTTTAATTTAGATGACAAACTATTGGCACTGTCTATATATAAGAAAATCCCTGAGGGATACTAACGCCAAGTACTCTACCTCAAAGTGATGGGGAAATGAGTTTGATGCATACTTATAAAGAAATTATAAAATAAAATAATTTAGGCCTTTCTGATCTTAAAGCATACTTCCGTCCGGCCAAACCATAATCCTTATCTTACGGACAAGAATAGTAGCACTTCGGGAATGCGAGGAATCTTGAAATGAAATCCTAATAAAAAATAACAAAATAAACGAATTACTTTGTTGTTTAAAATAATATTACCTCTGCCACCCCAGAGTGAATATATGTATAATATTGTTAAAATATTGTTTCTTCTATTTTCAGAGGAAAGGAAGAAAAACAACTGGTTCCAGACAAATATCGTGATACAGCTGATGTTTTATTATTGTTTGATCTGTTCAGCCTTTTGACTCCATAAGTGAAACGATCATATAAAACACAAAATTTACAAAATGAAATTTAATATGGAAGAAAGTGGTGTCACAATGAGAATACACAGGTAACATATTTTATTAATACAATGGCATTTGTGGTTTATGGCGCACAACAATGACTTTTCGATGCTTTTCGAAGTTATGTGTGTATTTATCGTCGGTTAATGGCAATAGGTTGGCCACCTATTACATTGGGACCTAAACATAAACTGGCGAAATGTGGGTGCATGCATCTCCGCCTACCCCTTCGGGGATATATTATTATTATTATTATATAAACAGGCAGGCAGTCGAAACAACTGATAATGCCCGTATCCTGCTTATGCCCACTAGTGTTTACTTTTTTTGGTTCAGGTGTTGGTCCAATCTATTTTTGAATTGGTTTATGTTCTGGACTGTCACAACAACATATAGGCGTGAGCTTATGTTATGTTAAAAGACTGCTATGCAGAGAACTCTTGTTCGATGTCTATTTGATCTAAGTGTTTCCGTGCCTCAAAGAGCATGATAAACTTTTAGTTACTGTTGTCATACGAACTACGAACATCATTATGGGTGTTAAGAGTCCTCAAAAGAAGAACTAGTCTACTACAGATCCAGGATATCGATAATTGATTGAGGAGGTCAGATGCCAGTCATTTTTACCTTCCTTTTATACTGCTAAAGTGGTAGACAAGTACACGGTACGCCTGATGGTAAACGGTTACCATGGCCTATAGACATGTGCAACACCAGGAATGTCACGGGACATCACCAGAAAGCTGACACAACTGAGTAGGGGAAAGACTAAGAATGTTTTAATACTTATTCCAACGGAATTCGTTGTAGAAAATAAATATAAATTCCTACATACATATATTCCACATCAACTGTTTATCATTACATTAATGTTAATTGAATTGAAATTAATTTTATTAACATTATATAATGATATTAGTAGTATATTCAGGCAACCACTCCTCTACTTATTCTTAATGTTTCACACACTTTATAATGCTTTACAAATATTTTTCTTTTATTTTCCAGAAATATTGTGACACAACATAATTTTTAATTATTGTTTGTTCTACTTTGAACTGAAGCTGGAAAATAATCTGAATATTGATCAACCTAACAACTACACAACAGAGCTACATTCTACACCTGCGCTTTCTTTCTACTGTGTGATATTTGATAAAACTTTGTCAAATTTACTCTCGTTTACCATTGTCATGTTAACTATATTAGCGCCCATGTATTGGGAATCTACAGGATTTATTGAGATGAACATTGCTCCGCTCTCTTGCATGGTAGCATGATGATGATATGTTATGTTACTCAGAGTAAATGTAGCTTTGCAATGGTGAAAGAATTTTTGAAATCAGAACAGTACTTTTTGAGTTTATTCATTACTAACATACACACAAAAATACAAATTTTTGCTCTTTATAATATTATTAGATTTTTTTTTTCAAATATTTTTTATAATTTGACGAACTGTAAAAATGTACTATTATTATGACTAATGTTCAATTGATTCCTTTATGTTTTTAATTTTGTAATTTGCCATTTTTATCATTTCATTTTTAAATACTTATGACGAACTGTAATAATTGTACTTTATTCTATAAATTTAATGTATTCACAACAAAATCTATATGAATGTAATAGAATTTAATCAATGTAAATTTGCTGTTATATACAGCATGTAATCGCATTAGCATTGTACTGTAAGCTTATATTGCTAATTATGATTTAAAAATGAAACTTTGTAATAAGAAGCTATTATGTAGCGATAGGGCAAAAGCAAAAATATATTCCCTTCTTTTTGAAAATATGTACCTACAGTCTACATTACGGTCAGTACATAAAGTTGCATTATTATAAATAAATTGCTTTAACTAATTCTTAATGCAATGTTCATTTATACTTTAGAGAGTATAAAAATCTGCATGTTTGTCAAAAAAGCAAACGAGCCGTATAATAATAGTTTTAAAACTGGCAATAAGGATAAATTAGTAGAAACGCATGATAAATAACACGTATGTTGCCTACTTTTGTAATACTTTTACAGTATAATTATTTATAGGAATATATTATTATTATAATGTTTTATGTATTGTTTGCTATTTAAATCTACCCTGTGAATCTGGAAAAATGTACAAACAGTAGATTTAACTTATTTCTATCGTTCATAAATGTATTGCTTTGTGACTTGTAAATTAAGAATTTCGAATTTTCTAATAAAACTTATAGTCATAATGATTGTTTTTGCAATGTTCCAACTTGTTGAGTAAGATTAATTAATAAGTATTCTATTTACTCTCTAATTTTAGTTAATTTTTTATATATTAGTTTTATTCTATTTTTCATTACATTAATGAATAAATAGGTCATTACTAACTTATATCAATCAATCAATCAATTAACCTATCGCAGTCCACTGCTGGACATAGGTCTCTCCTAATGACTTATATACGTAATAAAATTATTTGGTTAAATTATTGTAATCCCTATCAATTGGGTAGTAAGTGTGATAGTAAATATGATTTAATTTATTTTTGATGTTCATACGTGCATCATCATTGTTATTGTCAGTTGTTAATGCATACTGTATTCACCTATAATTAGTTATGCAATTAGCTGTAAACAACGAATCTGTGAAACTTATGAATTGTAATATTGCATATAAATTGTTTATAAACTGTTGGTGAATCTAATAAAATAAATAAATTATTTGATATAAATCTAATACAACGAATTTTGACCTATTTTCTAACTTAGTTCATAAACACGAATCACATCTACTTGCTTATCCCTTAATTTTAGATTAGTTTTACTCGTAGTAGTAATTAGTGTTATTAGGGTATTATCATGTATTTAGTGTTAAGATTACATAAAATCATACTAAATGTAATGTAAATATAATTATTTTTATTTTGCAGTTATTGTTATCCCTAAGATATATTTATAGCTGTATTATTTGATTATTTTTTACGTTCATGAATAAATGTGTGACACATTTAGTGACATTTGTGATTTTTTTTATATAAAATTATCTATAAAAATGATTATTGTTTGAAATTTTCTATTTAGATTTCTTCTAATTATCTTTCTTAAGTATTTATAAGTTCTAATGATTTCAGATACTTTTGTATTAAATTAATTACTAAATAAGATCATAAATATTTTTATTTGTATTTTGAAGTTATTGTTTTAATATACATATTTTTAATGTTAACAGTGGTATTTTTTGAGGCCTCCACCACCCCTCTGAGAAGGCCATGATGTACGATTGCATTTTTGTAACTTTGGATATGAACATTATTTTTTTAGGAAATTTGTGTAACTGTTTTCCTGTAATTAATATTGTTGTGAACAAAAATAATATTGTGCTGCTGAAAATAGTTACATTTCTTTCTAAAAAAAAAGGTGCATTACCTGCGGTTACCAAGAAAGTAATCGACATCTATACGCCAATATAAAAAGTACCCACGTACATATACTACTAGCTAGTTCGTCGGGCTGTGACCTAGATGGCGTAGGTTTCTTTATATAGTTTCTGAAACTCGACTTGCCCATCTATCTCTACTATATATATTAATCTATGGTTATGTACTTCAAAACAGTAAGAAGGCATCGTTTAAAAATTATTATTTTGTAAATATGGGCGTCCGAGGTTTGACTACTTACATAAATTACAACGAGAATGCATTTTTACAAGATTTCTTGCTTCATGACTGTTGTTTGGTCATAGATGGGCACAGTCTCTGTGCTCAACTCTACCGGTTGCTGAACTGTTTCTCTGCCTTTGGTGGAGATTACGACAAATTGGCAAACTATGTCCGTAACTTCTTCAAGAGTCTACGGAAATGTAACGTGACCCCGTACGTCTTGTTTGATGGGAGTTACGAGCGGAGGAAGCTGAAGACAGCATATTCCCGCTTGAGATCCAAGATATTTGGCGCTTCGAAGCTAGACCCGGTCACACAAAGCAGTATTCAGATATTTCCTTTACTACTTCGTGATTTATTCAAAGAAGCCCTATCGGATATGAATGTGCCATACACTGTTTGTGAATTTGAGGCTGATGATGAGATTGCAGCTATGGCTAGACAGTTAAACTGTCCTGTACTGAGCTATGATTCAGATTTCTTTATTTATAATGTTTTGTATATACCTTTCAACACTCTAGATTTCAAACCGAGACCTATAGCTATTGACGGTACTAAAACGTTGGTGATGGAATGTAAAATTTACCGAGTTGAACACATGCTTTCCAACTTTGGCGGTTTGAAAGAAGAATTGCTTCCGTTGCTTGCTACATTACTTGGTAATGATTTTGTGAAGAAAAGAGTTTTTAACAAATTCTTTTCTCAACTCAAACTCCCTAAGTTTAAAAAGAAAGCTAATGATCAGCAAAGATGTATCCATGGTTTATTTAAATGGCTTCAGAATGAAAGCTTGGATTCTGCTATCTCTAAAATATTAGGCAGATTAAAGAAAAAACAGAAAGATAAAGTTCTTTATATCATTAAAAGAAGTATAGATGGATATAATAGTAAACATTGTCGATCACTTAAGTATTTTAATATAGCGGCAGACGAAACTCCCAAATCTGATTGGCAGCCACCTGAAAATATTGATGAGCGAGTAGGCTCCTCAGATGAAGAAGATGAAAATGACCATCAGTCCTCTGAAGATGAAGTTTCCTCTTCAGAAGAAATTGAAGGTACAGAAACTGATTTAGAAAGTGAACAGACTGTCTTAGGCTTACCAGAATGGTTCGCTGAGGGTATTCGGCAAAACTATATACCACAACCGTTTATTAATTTGTATACACATCATCTACATTTCTGCTCACCCCAAGCTGAAGATTATTGTGATGAAGATTCTTTTCTATGTTGCTTACCAATCTTGAGATATGCATTTGATTTATTAACAGATTTTTCTCAAGACTATTGCATATATGTCAGTAGAGAAAAGAATAATGGCTATAAAAGAATTTATGTCAATAAAGAACTGAGTATCAATAGGCCTTATGATATCCCATTTAGTGATCTTTCAGAGGAACAACTGGAGTTTTGTTTCACACATTTTATAAAGGAACAAATGCCTAAACTAAATATAACAGCAATGGATATATTGCCACCAAATTTTCAAATATTTTTCTTAGCTATACTGTGGTGGGTTGCTAAGTGTGAAGTACCTTTAGGCAATGTACACAGTTTAATAATATGTTACACAATGTTAGAGGCCATAGATGAGAAAACTGGCATGTTCAGAGGTCATAGACAATTTGAAAATCAGCATTCCAAAAAGGTTGAAGAATTAAAAAGAAATCCGATCCCATTAATCTATGATAAAGATGATTTGTTTTTAAATAAGAATAAGATTCAATATGAAGATAGTTTAGTGGCAGCCAGTGTTCTTTTAAAACATTTTGAATTAGATGAGAAGCTTATGAAGAAGCCAAAAACTTATGATAGAAAAAAAATGCAGTCATTTGCACAATTTCAATGTTGTTTAATGCAGCTTAATTGCTTGAATACATTATGTCGTAACCCATATGCATCTACGAAGTACTCGAAATCCTTTAATGGTACTTTTGTGTACAATATGTCAGTAAAATTAGAGAATCAGGCAGATCCTAAGAATTTTTTTGACCAGTATCTTAAAGGAGCTACTACTGTTTTGATGTTTTATAAAAGTTTATGTAGTATTTATGAAAAACATGCTGAAGAAATGGAGTTGAATACGTCCACATGGACTGGCAAAAAGGGAAGGAGAAAAAAGCAAAATAAGGATGAGGAGGAAATCAATTTTATTGTGAAAGGTTTTGAATCAGAGGTTATTATATGAATAAAATATTTATGTTATAATTAAATCATACATTTTTATTAACATTTGTACATTTATTTTTAATTTAATTACATTCCTATATTGAAGACCTAAAATCTGTAATGTTCTGTGTGAAAGATAACAGCCAGGATAGGAAAATATATTTTTTAAATTTTTTACATATTTGTCGGATCTTTTTATTTTTTCTGGGTAATCTTTGAAATGATGAAATGGTGGTTGATCAAATTTTTACTGTAAATAGCTGATAAAAATAGATTAACATTATAATGGATATAATAGTTAATTAACATATACACCTTATAACTAAGTGTAACTTAATGTGTTTCATAAGATTAAAGTACCCATTGTTTTAGAAAAAATATTAGGGTTCTGTGCAATTCAAACCCAGATAGAAGTCCAAACGTACGAAATCGCGAGCACAGTTAGTAAATACAATACAATACTATAGAATACAATATTCTTTATTGTATACCAAATGCATCAAAATACAAAAAAAAAATAAGAAATACAGACAGGTATATTTGTTCGATTGTATAGTTTTCTAGAAACTCCTGTTTCTGATCTTGGTCCAAAATTTACAACTACCCACCTGCGATTGATATAGTATCAGCTCAATGAGCTGATACTATATCAATCGTAACGCAAGAAGTGAAACAACTAGATTACAAACATATATATTAATCAACGCGACGTTTCTTTGCGTACGATACCTTAATATTCAAAGACGATAACCTATCTAATTTCTCACCTAATACATAAAAACCTACACCTATTATAAAACTAGAGGAAAAATACAAGAGTTTCATTGGCCAAGTGAATACATTTAAGAATGGGTATACCCATATGCCAGTCGAAAGATATACAGCGTGAAGCCATAGCACATATACCATATTAAAAGTTAAAGCTACAGTAACACCTAATATTCGGGACGGGTAATTTCTGTTTGAGAGAAATAATTCTATTAATATAAATGGAACTATAAGAGTGTGCATTACATGGTTGATCCAACTTGGAAATCTTGATTCGATTTCTTCCGGCATTATTAAGTCTTTATTTACAATGTATAAACCCCAAAATGCCGCGGCTACATAAATCGCCACAGTGAAAGCTAGACTGAACATTGTGTCTTTGATTTTTCGAATCAATGGGGGTTTTTTGGGAGCAGTTGCGTTGGTTCCGAAGATGTCGTTAAGCAGAGCAATTGTAAAGTACACTGTTTGGAGTACCTGGAACAAATGATACAGAAGTTAATAAGCTGTTATTTAAGTAGTGGTGTATAGTTTCCGGCATATATCTTGACCCCAAAGACAGTACAAAATGTAGGCAGGTACTTTTTATGAGTAGTAGGTACGTAATTTTTGAATGTCTTTTGAGGATAGCACGGGGTCCACAAGACCGGAGGCTGTCAAATTCACGAAGGCCGCTGCCGATCCGACTCAAACTAAGTGTAGCAGTGTTGAGGGTGAAAATTTTCAGGCCTCACTGCCATACTTATATGTTAAAGACCGTGCGAAGAGACGTAGTAAAATTCAGAAAGTGGATTATTGTCTCGGTGAAAGCTTAATCTCCTTGCTATGTGCCCCGCCCATTGCTACTTCAGTTTGCTAACCCTGTGAGCTATGTCAGCAACTTTCGTTCGTCTATGAATCTCCTCATTTCTGATTCGATCTCGCAGAGAAATTCCGAGCATAGCCTTTTTCCATAGCTCGCTGTGTGATCTTGAGCTTTCTTATGAGGCCCATAGTGAGGATCCATCTCAACACCATAAGTCATCATTGGCAATACGCACTGATTAAAGACTTTTGTCTAGTTTATTGTAGGTAAAAAAATAAGTTCGTAACTATTTTTCTACATAATTATATGCCGACATTGATAACATAATTTTCATACAATGTATCGATGACCTTAACCAATCAGAAAGACCTTAATGTCGCATTAGATATATAACTAGACTGAGCTGGTACCACGTTACGGTGACGGGTGTTGACCTAGGAATTTAATGAATGACTTGTATTGTTGTTTTTACTTCAATAAAAAACCGACGAAGTGCGAGTTGGACTCGCTTACGATGCAACATTTTGTTTTTTTTTCTGTGTTAGCACTCGTGAGTATTTGTTGTTATAGCCACAACAGAAATAAATATACCTATTATCTGTATCTCGGACCACTAGATATAGACAGACAGAAGGAGTCGAGTATTAGTTATAGGACTCCGTTTTTACCCTCTGTTTATATTATGCTGTAGGTATAATATGCAAGTCTAAAAAAAAAATTGTTCGCATCTTTAAATGTAGCCGTCTTAATTCTGTAGACATAAATTACAGGTCCTTAATATATGAACTAGCTGTTTCCTAAATTAAATACTCGCACTATTTAAATGAGGTTAATTTTTTGTGACTCTTTTATTCGCAGAACACATTGAATCATTGTTTCATGTGCACTGAATGTGCTCACAAGGGCCATACGGTGACATGGGATATGAGTAGGTATCTACACTTGAGGGACTCGAAATTACTGTTATTTTTTTATTCTAATTATTATTATTATTTGTGTTGTGTATTTTTAGGTAATTGCGTAAGTGGGTGTGCATTTCAATCTAAATTATTTTTATTTTTAATGACTTTGTTTGCTATGTTAAATACTTCTTTAATTTATAATACTTCACTATCGTATTGGCCTGTCTATAATGGTAGTCTAAGGTATGTAATTAAATAAATAAATATTTTGACAGCTTCCGTAGCGTACCTAGTGGTAGAGCGTTCGACTGCTACATCAGAGGTTGCGGGTTCTACTTCCGCTCAGTGCTATTATTAGCATGAATTAGTCTGGGTGTTTCTATGTAGGTCGGAAAGGACATCCACTAGTGCGTAATCGCGAGTAAATGTCCATTATATTACGATGATGCGCAAAACCAGTCTCTAGCATGTTTATCGATACTGTATAATCAGATGATGATGGCATATTTTTAGCGTCACGGCACTGAGCTGCATAATTAGGTACTTATGTATCCCATGATACTTACATTATGATTGATCTCTGAGTTTTCCTTTGTAGGTATAAAAAAGTTTTATGCTTATTACCTAGTCATAATAATAGTACATTTTAAGGAGCGTTGGTAGGAGTGGTGGAGACATACTCTGTGACGTAGTACAGGGCGCGGGTTCGATCCCCATTCAATGCAAATATTGTAGACATGAATAAACTCTGAAACGGTTAACCAACAGTCGATCGGTCCATGAACCGTTGGTCAAAATTCACAAAAATGGCTATTTTCACAAATTTCTGTGAGGAATGCTCGAAAAGGAGGGGGGCGGAGCGGGATCCAGTGAAGACTCCGGGCCCGCACTGCCCGCGATGAGCGAAGGCTACTCAGACGTCAGAGGTCGCAGAATGACCTGCAACCCCTATGTGCGCAGGTCTGGGAGTAACGGGTGGAGCCACTTGTCACCCTAGCAGAAGCCTCTACATACCCAGGGGCTAGACGGGGACACCGTGGTCTCTACACCCGAAGCGGGTCATTTTGAAAGAGAGGGCCCCGGGTCTGGGGTGCTAGTGATATGTTGTGTACTATCTCACCTCCGGCAACTAAAGACCCAAAGACGGCGTTTTAGTCGGTTCGAATCCGGCATAACCTCCCCAACCGGCTCCAGCAAGGGAGGCTTCCGTGGGGATTTTACGCACGATAAAAAAAGAGGGTGTAGCCAGAGCTCACTGAAGAGGTTTTGTGTTGTAGGAGGGAAAAATTGATAGTTATATGTGATTATGGAACCCTGCTTTGTCTTCTGCACTGACAGCACTGAAACTCTTTTAATCTTCAACTTTTCCCCACTCCTTTCTCCCCTCTACAGAATCGGCGACGAATGCCACGCCCCTGTTGTTGCATTACGTCGATAGGCCACGGTACTCACTTTCCATCAGGTGGACCTTTGTCTGCCACCTCAGTGGTATAAAACAAAACTATTGGATGGTATGAAACACGGAATAAATAGTAAAATATTTAATGGATACATCACGTCCGCGTCAATGCCATTATAAATAATTTACTTGTATAAAATAATTATTCTTCATGAACAATTGCTATTGATATTATACTATTATTACATTCTGATTGATCTCAAAGTATAATATTATTATCGTTATAAATTCCACTATTCTAAAACATAACATTTAATAACTATTACGATGACAAACTTTGGAATGTCATTGTCCTTCTTTAATTAATTACTAGCTGTTGCCCGCGGCTCCGCCCGCGTGAACTTCTGATCCCGTTCTCACTACATAGTATAAAATAAAGTTGCGTTCTCTGTCCCTATGTTCCTATGTATGCTTAAATCTTTAAAACTACGCAACGGATTTTGATGCGGTTGTTTTAATAGATAGAATGGTTAAAGAGGAAGGTTTATAATGTTTATATGTATATAACATCATGCTACGACCAACAGGTACGGAGCAGGAATGAAAAATGTTGCAAAAACGGGGTGACGCAGACGAAGTTGCGCGAGTCAGCTAGTTTTTATATAAATATAGAAGATTTAATATTGTGCCTTTCTGACACTCGTATACATCAGAAAGGGTAAATAAAGGGGTACCACATAATATCGTCCTTTATTATAACGCTCACATCAATACTTCGGCTGATGGTAAGCTAAAGGAATGAGAGTTACCATTGTACATTAGCACCAATAACGGTTGACGGCCTCATCAGATGCTTTTCCAAACTCATTTTAGAGGATTCGGGACTGTGGGTATAAGGTGGTCTATACAAGTGGTAATTCAAAGGTGATGCAAGTTTGTAACAAAACTAGCTGTTATCATACATTGTACGACCTTTTATAGCACAAAGAATCAGCAATAAAGTTACTTTCGATTAGGCTTAACTGGCTTAACGATCGACCTTATGCGTGCATTTCGATAGAAAGTATTTCCTTTTAAAATTATTTGTTGCCCGTCTTGATTGCTTTACATTACAAAAATAATAAACACTAGCTGACCCGCGCAACTTCGTTTGCGTCACCCCGTTTTGCAACATTTTCCATTCCTGCTCCGCACCTGTTGGTCGTAGCATAATGTTATATACATATAAACCTTCCTCTTTAACCATTCTATCTATGAAAACAAACCGCATCAAAATCCGTTGCATAGTTTTGAAGATTTAAGCATACAACGGGACAAGAAAAATAGGGACAGAGAACGCGACTTCATTTTATACTATGTAGTGATGATGATAGTGATAATCTAATCGTTACAATTATGATCCCAATGTCCTAAATACGTATACATTGATTTGTTACATACCTACTTATCTACACAAGATTATCTAATACTGATACTCTCCAAGACGTTAATTGGTAGCTAGCGGCTAAGCACGTAATTATTTCCTTGCGATTTACACCGCATAGCAAGGAATCGAATACGTATTTTTTCCAAATTTATTTAGCTGCAACATTTTCGGTTAATAATTTATTTTAAGCATACTGACCCATTTTTTACAAATTACCTGATTGGCGGCAATACGCTCGACGCTCGGTCCCTATTACGTGGGACCGAAAATCATAGTTGGCGAAATGTGCTTTATATTTTTTGTTTTAATACTCATTTTATTTTGTATTTTTGTGACAGTGTTGTAAAAATTAGTAAGTTTTAAGTAAAGCACGTGTAGCCTAGTGTGGGGCCACTGCTGGATATGATCATCATCATTCTCTGAACCTTTTCCCAACTCAGTTGGGGTCGGCTTTCCAGTCTAACTGTGATGCGGCTGAACTTCGATATTTTCCGTGAAGCGACTGCCATCTGACCTCCACAACCAATGGTCTAATGACCAATGGCGATATCGTACCAACTACCCGTAACGACTGCCATAGATGTTTGTATGGCAACCGGGACCGACGGCTTAACCTGCTCTCCGAGGCACTTAATCCTGCGATAACTACACACATAACTTCGAAAAGCATCGAAAAGTCATTGGCGTGAGCCATGGTAAACCTGGGATCGAACTCGAGACCTCGTCTCAGCAGTCCATTACCCATACCACTAGGCTACCGCGGTTATGGATATGATCTTGTTTATAATTAATTCATTTATTTTATGGAAATAAATAAATTTTTATATATATATTTATTATATATTAGAACATGACGAGTTTACCGAAAAATATTATTGTAATAAATATGAATTTGGCGATTTTGTTAACGATATTCGTAACGATTCACGGTCTGATTGCCAAGAGCCTCGACCAAGTTCACAAGAGACTCTCGTTAGGCAGCTGGGTCAAGGACTCGATGATTCTTTATCTAGCATGTATTGTAAGACTCCTCTTTCTTGGAGCCCTAATAACAGCTAGTGGGATCCTTTTTAATACCACTTAGGTGACAGTCAAGCTTAGCTCGAGGCTTAGCTTAGCTTAGTTCGAGGAGTTAGAGTGAATATAGCATTTTCGTTTGCTAGCATTCTTAAAAAAAAATTATAACAACTCTTTGTCCCTTAAGGCAGCTATTGACGATATGTCCAACGATCCAAATGTCTTTCAAAATCGTTTCGTGAATGTGAAAAATGTTTATAAAATGGACATCTTCCAGTTTTGGATTTCCAAACGTATTGAAATCGATGCATCCAATCCAAATGGCTGACGTATCATCAATGCCTACCTTTTGTCGCTGGGTACGACACCACAAACGAGATATATATTTAATCTACACTAATATTATAAATATTTGTTTATTTTTGTATGTTTGTAACGAATAGGCTCCGAAACTAACGGACCGATTTCAATCATTCTTTCACCTATAAAAAGCTACGAATATACTATACGCGCTCGCATGAAGCGAAATCTAGAAGTAGCATAGGCTATATCATCACGCTACATACATCTCAATAGATCCGGTAGATTTCTATACATTAGCGCTAATATCGCCAATTATTACTGTTGTCATGACAGCAAGAAGAAGTAGTAGAGGTAAGTAGAGAATCGAGTAGAGTTGTACAACGCGATAATCGAGGTCCACGCGGGCGGAGTCGCGGGCAATAGCTAGTCGGTATTATAATCATAAAGCTGAAGGATTGTTTGTTTAAAAATGTAAATCTTGAACTACATATATGTGCAATTAAAAACAATATTTTTTGTATTTGATAACCGAATTGCTGGCGAAGGTTAATTACTATTATATAATTAAGATCACGATATGATACTTGGGTGGCGCTGGCGAGCAATACGAAAAAAGGCGCGATAGACATGAAGTGCTACGAGGTGGACGAAAACCAAGTTCCTTTATCCACGAAGGGGTAGGTAGAAGTGCTAGCACCCACATTTCGCCAGTTTATGTTTAGGTCCCAATGTAATAGGTGGCGAGCATATTGCCATTAACCGGGCACTTATAAACCTGCGATAAATACACACATAACTTCGAAAAGCATCGAAAAGTTATTGGTGTGTGCCATGGTAAACCTGGGATCGAACTCTAGACCTCGTCTCAGCAGTCCATTACCCAAACCACTAGGCTACCATGGCTAGACACGATCAATTTTATGTAAAATTTTAGAAAATACTTGAAAAATCGTTGAAAGTTCGCGAGGGTAAAGGAGAAGAGGAGTCTTCCAGGCAAACCGGGAGGGTTGGCAACCCTAACCATGGGGTAAAAAATAATAAAAATCACAAAAAAACACTTACCAAGCACCAAAACGTAAGGAAAATCAGCCTTGCTTTATATGGCATTTTAGCGAAATCCTCCGTAGGGAGCGGTAACTCCACATATTCTTGATCGTACCATATTGCATAACAGTTCAATGCCATTACAAACGAATGAAATAAAAACAACATGTTTGCTGCACCCTCTATTTTTTACAGTCGGCTAATTAATAATACATCTGCACTAGCCGATGACTCTAACCACACTGATAGTATTTATCTCGTGTCAATTATGAAACTTTTATGTAATCTTGAATCACATATTTTAATCGATGCTTTGAGTTATTATTTTTATACAGGACGCGTCAATATGCATTCACGCCATCTGATGGTAAGAAGCTGTAGTTTAAAGAATGAGTGCTAAGAGGGAACGGATTTCAATACCGCAGTAGGGTCTTTAACGCGAAGCGGCGCGCGGCTCGGGGCTCTGGGACTCGGGATCCCTATGCCCGGGAACCATCCGGGACCATCTCTTTCAAGATGGTCCCGGTTCTGCCGGGGTGCAAGATATATTTCGGCTACAATGTCACGGATGTCATCTCTGGCAACTAAAGACCCAATGACGGCGTGCCTTTTAGTCGGTTCGAGTCCGACATAACCTTTTCAACCGGCACTTAGGTAAGTATCTGTGGGGATTTTTCGCACAAAGGGTCATTAACGTTAGTAGTCGGGGCCCGGCCGAGGTCTCAGGGATTTGTTTTCTGGGGTACCAACACTTAATTTCGTATGCCATCTTCTTGGCAGACGCGAAAGGCACCATGCGGTTCTAGTCGGTCCAAGTTCACTATATTTCTTTTTCCGTTAGCATTATTAATGTGAAGTCTGAAGGGGTTTCTTTTGTTATTATAAAAATTGTGGTCTTTCTTCAATTCTTCGATGTGCAGGCTTCTATGTACACATCGGTCAAAGGATCCAGGATTGCAATATGCTGATACCAGCAGAATAACATAAGCCATCAGGTGCAACCATGAAGGCTATTCTGTGATAAAATGCTGATGGACAGAACGTCTAATACCACATTGAACAGGTACGAAAGGATCCTTGGTGTACCTGCTATGTGATGGGGAAAGTAGGAAAAGCAGTTCAGTGGTGGACATAGGCCTCTTCCAATATGCGCCATTGCTACCGATCTTACACATTGTAATATTAAATCTCTTTATTGCATATATAAATGTATGCAGTTCAGTTGGTATAATATAGTACATATTCAATTAGTAGTCGTTTCACAGAAGGCAATCTCTTACAGGCAACAATTGGTCAATCTCTTCCAGGCAACCATTTTGAAATCTCTTTCAGGCAACCATTTATCACCATGACCAACATTTTATTATTGTGTTTTTAATACTTAACACGTAGGAATGTAGTGGAACAAAATTTTACAAAGTAATTTGTTTGTTGTTGTGTTTGTAAAATTTTGTTGCCATACAATATGTATTTTAGAGGTTACAACGGTTCAAGACGATAAGCAACGATTAGGTGTAATATAAGCCATCCGGTTGGTTTATGGGGTACAATGACTATTATCACTTCGAAACATGTTCTTAGTCATTAATATTTTAATTAAGTGGTAAAATTTTCTAACTCCTAATTTTAATGTCAGCGTTAAGCCCATTACTTAGTCATGGTTGATTAATTTTTAGTTTATTTATGTTATGCCTAGTGGTATGGGTAATGGACTGCTGAGACGAGGTCTCGGGTTCGATCCCAGGTTTTACCATGGCACACTCCACACATTATGTGTGTTTTTATCGCAGGTTTATAAGTGACCAGTTAATGGCAATGGGCTCGCCACCTATTACATTGGGACCTAAACATAAACTGGCGAAATGTGGGTGTTAGCTTCTCTGCCTACCCCTTCGGGGATATAGGCGTGAGTTTATCTTATGTTATGTTTATTTATATTAATAGGTTGGATTGGGTGTAGCCAGGTTCGTTTGGGTTAACTCGGGACATATGGTAAAACCAATTGGGATTTAGAATTTTAAATCGGGACAAATAAAAAATGACCATTTAAAAAACAGAAAAGATGATTGCAAACGAACACAATAAATAAATAAAAATCGTGATGAGAAATTATCGAAATACAATGGAATTATGTAGATATAATAACTATTGAATGGTACGAGTGTCTTGACATCGGATATTCCAAAAATGTCAACCATATATTATTAATGTAAATGATCATGTCAACCTCAAATTATACAGGGCTTGTCTTTACCCTGGAATGAGCTCGTGACCTTCAAGGTCATGTAAATCCTGTTAGTGGTCTCCGCCCTGCAATGATTGGGTGGCAGTCAAACTTTCTGATAAGTTATCATTGCTCCGTTATCGTAGAGGTCAGACGGGGGAGCCAGATTGTCGATGAATCGCCGTCCATTTATCAATAATTGACTTCTACAATTTTTACGATTTCGATATTATGAAACAACTGTCTGTCTGGCTGTCTGTCAACTATCATCAGGCTGGATCACATGATTCGAGATGAGAAGTTCAATTATCCACTTGATCTAATTTTGGCCTCTTCATGTTTTTTTAGTTCACACGGTATTACATTAAAATGCAATAGTTGAACTTAAGTGCACATGTAGCTCAAAATATAATGTTTTGTACATTTATTTATTGGGAGCATCTGTAACCAAAATAAGTAGGAACTTGTATCTCAAAATTTTATTTAGTCGTGGGGTGACAGAGAAAGAATATTCTAATCTCAATCTCATCCGAAGGGTGTCGTAAGAGGGGACAAACAAAAATAAAACGCAGAAGATATCATTGCGAGAGAAGGATAACTCGAAATATAACACTATACCAACCCGTCTGGCCAATAAGGAAACTGTAGGTCAAAGGCTCCCAACATTAGGAGAGGCATATGTCCAAGAGTACGGTAGGTTAACTAAAGACCCAAGCAAAGACGGCATGAGTTTTAGTTGGTTCGAGCCCTCTCACCAGCAAAAAACATTACGGTAGATTAATTGAAAATTTTATTTAACAGTTCAAATAGGTGAAAAATTTCACGATTCATGATAACAAATAAGGGGAGAATCTTACGCAAATCTTAACAAATTGTAATATGTAACCAATATTACATAAATAAGAATATAAAACATGCAATGTGGCATATTTAGACCATCAGGTAGCACCATTGGTCAGAGAATTCTTTCTCCCTCGTAACTATCAAGGGTGGACGGTCCTATTCTAGATATGACGAGAGTGACGTCACGGATGTCAAACTGCTCGGTCGTTGACCTCTTAAATCTAGTTTCCAAAAATATTAACAGTGGCCAATTACTGTATAACTAAACCATAGAAGTGTATTCGAGTGTTCTGTGAGCGTCATATATTGTTTGCAAGTACTTTTATACGTCGCGAATACGTAAAAACTTTAAATATAAATCGGCGAAGACGATAACTTTAATTATCTACCCCACAAACTGTATTTGTGAAGTGACTATTATACTTCTGTGTATTTAAAACAGTATATTCTCCTGGTTCTCCATTGTGAGTGCGCCCTTACGGGACTCGCGCATCTTTTGTGGCTATAGTTTATGCAACACCTTACAAAGACACCATAAAATTTATTTATACCAACGCCATCTAGCGACAAATATGTCAAAGTGTAACGCGTGCGGAAGATTCCTTTCGCCGGCAGATGCCGCTAAATGTTCCAAATGTATCACTACATACCATAGAAAATGCGTTGTCTTGCCTGTGTCTGGAACTATATCATCTTCTTGGATATGTCCGGAATGCAAGAGGAATATGGCCACTGATAACGGGGCCGAGTCTCCGGTCAGGGGTGTCGCAGTGCAACAGCGGACTAACTCCGATGAGACGGCCGTATTGACAACCGATATAGCAACAGAACTGAAACTTTTCAGAGACAACCTTCGTTCGATTAACGAAATGCTTCGGCAATACAAGGAGGAGATGTCAGATATCGTTGTGTCTTTGAGGGAATGCAATGCCAGGGTTGAAAGGGTGGAGCAGCGACTGTGTGTTCTCGAGAAACAACAACCCCACGACCAGGCTATAGATAATGATATCATAGGGCAACTCAGGCAAGACCTGAATGACCGTGACCAGGAGCTATTGAGTAACGACATCGAGATCTCCAATTTGATGGAATCCAGTGGTGAGAACCCAGTTCACACGGTTATTCAGGTTGCTGTGAAGCTGGGAATGAAGTTGGAGGAACGCGATATAGTCAGCGCAGAGCGTGTCGGGCCTCGTTACTTGCAGTCAACCGACTCGCAGGGCCCTGAGCGCCGCCCCCGCCCCCTCGCCGTACGCCTCGCGCGCCGAGATGTGCGCGAGGAACTGTTATCATGCGCGCGCGTGCGTCGCGGTGCAACGTCTGCAGACCTGGGACTGGTAGGCCCGGCACGCCGGTTTTATGTGAACGAGCGTCT
Source organism: Pelosia muscerda (assembly GCA_963691645.1). Lineage (NCBI taxonomy): Eukaryota > Metazoa > Arthropoda > Insecta > Lepidoptera > Erebidae > Pelosia > Pelosia muscerda. The sequence goes on from OY829100.1 coordinate 3,321,141, forward strand.
CACCAAGATGAACCGCCAGTTATTTCGAAGGGTGCGAGATGCCGGGCGGAACTGTGGTTGGAAGTTTGTGTGGTATAAACGAGGGCGTATCCTCGCACGTAACAAACCTGGCGATAATGCTGTACATATTCGATCCGACTCAGATATTGAAAAATTTATTGCCCGCCATCAGTAATTGCTGTATAAGTATTGTAGAATCGATTTGCTTTCTGTATTTTTTAGGCCTGTCTATGTTCTGCGGCTGTCCTCTGTGTATTTGTGAAACTGATATTTATGACTTCCAGCAATATCAATCCAGTATGTATTGTTTTTTAAAATTGAACTGTATTCCGTTTTTCATACTTATATTATGCCCGACATATTTATTGTGTCAAATTTTCGTATGCAGTATTCACCATTATTATTATTATTATTATTGTCACACAACAAATTATTTCGTATCAGAAAGCATTGTAATTGGCTTATATACAATTTATAATAATTTTCAGAATTGCAGTTGTAATGGGTTTGTTATATTGTATGTATACGAGTATAACGGCGTGTTTACTGTGGGCTTATTTGCAGCGTATTATTACATTTTGTTTTTGTTTATATTATCGCCGTCGAATGTATGTTGTTTTGAAACACTGTTTACACAACACTTGTATTTTAACCTGCTTATTATAGTATATCTAAACTATTTTTACCACAAATCTAACACTTTCATTACACAATTAACAATAATACCAAAAAAATCACGAATCTTTAATTTAATCTATTTTAAGCTCTTTTTACATCATGTAGTACATACTACAACAATTATGTATGTGCGGATGTATGTGGTACTGATACGACAGTCAATACTTGTTTGCCACTATTGTTTGACTCCCCTATGAACCACGCCATCAACGCTTATTTTCTATATTAACTTTATAAATATTATCAATGATTGTTGAAAAATTTTTAAGGGTTGGTTTCCATAATGCGGGCTCTTTGGGTACGCATCATGACGATTTCATTGCCTTGTTCGATAAGCACCGTGTTGACGTGATGGCAATTAACGAGACTTGGTTGCGTCCGGGCGAGGAAGGCCGTGCGCCTGTCGTGCCTGGCTATCGGCTGCGGCACATACCCCGACCGTCCACCGTTTGCAACGGTAGAGGTGGGGGTGTCGGATTTTATGTCAGACGTGGGTTCAATGTGCGTACATGGAGTCACCCTGTAGATCCAAGATACGGTTCTGTCGAACAAATGTGGTTGACATCTACTATAAATGGGAAAAGGCTCACTATTGGTACCGCTTATCGGCCACCCAGGCAAGACCTGCAGTTGTTTCTCGACGCTATTACTGACACTATTGCAACCCTGGGTCAGTGTGATCACTGCATATTACTAGGGGATTTTAATTCAGATATGTTTGTGACGAGCGATAAGTCTAAAAGGGTGACTGAATTCTTAAACAGCCTCAGTCTTAAACAGTTCGTCACTACAGCTACTCACTTTACGGACACCAGTGCCACCCTGATAGATCTTGTATGTTCTGACCTTCGCGCGAGGCATACTTATGTTGAACCGTTTCGGGAAGTCAACGGACACTCGGTTATCACGTGTGAATTCAATATTAAAAAAGAAAAATGTAAGCCTTTCTTCATCAAATTTAGACCTTTGAAGGATGTGTGTCGGGATAGTATCATTTACGACTTGGCTGCATCTGATTGGAGTGACTTCGTCGGTACGAGCTCTATAGACACCATGGTTACTAAATTCAACCAAAACATGTTAACTGTCTTTGACACACATGCCCCCGTTAGAACATGTCTTATTAGGGAGCCATCGTACCCGTGGATCACGGATAACATAAGGCTCATGATGAAGTTGAGGGATGAGGCTTTAGCAAAATATCGCCGCACTAGATCTGAATCCGGGAAGGAATATTATAAACAATTAAAATCGTTAGTCACCACCTCTTTGTATTATGAAAAAGCAGCCTATTATAAACACCACATCAATAAACATATTAATAATTCGAAGCTACTTTGGCGAAATTTAAAAAATACTGTATTTCGTTTTAAACAGAACAAGGAACTTCCATCCCACTTTACTGATCCCACATTAATTAACAACAATTTTCTGGACGTACCCGGGAACTCTTCGGCTAGTATTTCTCTTATGACTTACTTTGAGTTTCATAAGTTCGTTGAAGCCTCTTTTACTATTACACCGGTTTCACCAAACGTTGTGGCGTCAACCATAGCCGAATTGAGGTCAAATGCGGAGGGATGTGATGGGATGTCTTTGGATATGCTTACGTTAACGCTACCTTTTACATTGCCATACATTACTGGCTTAGTCAACCGTTCCATTGAGACATCCACGTTCCCCGATATTTGGAAGATTGCGACAGTTAGGCCCATACCAAAGACAGCGAATCCTACCATAGTTAAAGATCTCCGTCCCATTAGTATTTTACCTTGTCTCTCAAAAGTTATGGAGAAAATTGTGTGTAAACAACTTTCTGAATATGCAGAAAAATATAATATTTTACCAGAGTTGCAGTCGGGTTTTAGAAAGAGACGTGGCACTGCCACGGCTCTGATTGACGTTACAGACAATATCCTGGTCGCGCAAGATAAGGGGTTGTGCACGGTGTTGGTTCTCCTGGATTTTTCTCGTGCATTCGATGGGATACATACAGGATTGCTTTTGTCTAAACTTAGGTATTATGGTGTAGATCATAAGACACTCTCATGGTTCCACAGTTATCTTGATGGTCGCAGGCAGATGGTGGCACTGAAAATGAGTGATGGAAATGACGTCACTTCGTCACTTGCACCCATCAGAAGAGGTGTTCCCCAGGGCTCCATTCTCGGGCCTATTTTGTTTAGTTTGTATTGTGCGGATATTACAGACTGCCTTAAGAACTGTCAGTACCACATATATGCCGATGATGTTCAGGTTTACCTATCGTTCAGCCCCGGAGAACATCAAGCGGCGGTTACAAAGTTAGATGGTGACCTCAAGCGCTTGACATTGTGGGCAGAGAGTAATTGCTTGGTATTGAACCCTCATAAGACCAAATATATGCTGTTTGGTACCAAGAGTCAGATTGGTCGGGTTCCTACCAATCTGAACCTGAGTCTCATGGGGGAGCCGATAGATAGGGTTGCCGGAGCTCGTAACTTGGGACTGTATATGGATCCTTGCCTTAGATTTGAACAGCATATCGCGGAGTCAGTTCAAAACTGTTTCTACCGTTTAAAGGTCCTATATAAAATGAAGCCGCATCTATCTGAGGAACTCAGGATTCGTGTTACTGAGTCTTTGGTGCTATCTAAGCTCAACTATGCCGATGTAGTCTACGGCCCACGTCTATTGGCTCGTACGGAGAGACTAATTCAGCGCGTTCAAAATGCCTGTGACCGTTTCTGCTTCGCGATACCGACTAGAAGTCATGTCACACCTTATTTGAGTAACAATTTTCTATTAAAGATGAAAACCAGAAGAAAGATGCATGTGGCATGTCTTCTGTTCGGTGTCATCAAGTATGGGGAGCCACGGTATTTGTTCAACAAACTTGGCTGGGTTACTGGCAGAAGATTGTGTGCCAGAAGGCAGTGCTCTCAGCAGTTGTCTGTACAGCGGCATCGATCCGCATCATTTAGGGGTAGCTTTCGTTATTCGGCCTCCAAAATATGGAACAATATCCCACCACCGTTACGATGCCTCAAAACGAGAACTACTTTCGGGAAACGTTTACGGTTGTTTCTTTTGGAAGCTCAAAGGAGGCTGGATAACGTTAATGCAAACATATCCTTGATTTAGGTATTTTAGACACGTATATCGTATGGTGACCGGTGCTTATTTATTTTAGCTAATATTATACTTACATATGTATTGCATATATCTATATATATATATACTTAGTTTATTAAATCTACACACTTTCGCGGACTACACAACACACCTCACTACTTAATTAACTCATGACTTCGACGCGCGGTGGGGCATCCTTGTGTCACTGGCCGGATGGGCCCCAGTTGAAAACCAGCGCCAGGTTTGTACCCGGCACATGCTGAACTGGGCACCCATTTGGCGCATCTGTGTGCCACAATTTTAGGTCTTTCTTGGGGACTAGAAGAAATACTCTTCTAGTCTCCACGCAACGGAATTTTTGTGTACTTATGTTGTTTGTGACCACTTTTGTGCCAAATAAATTTTTCTTTCTTTCTTTCTTTCTTTCTTTCATATGTTTCCTATTAAATTTTATTACCAACGCAGAATATCATCAGTCATCATCATCAGTGTAGAGAAATAGGCTCCCGTCAGTCTGCATGTCTCATTACCTTTTAGGTTCAACTTTGTACAAAAATTATCTATGTATGTCGCAACTATTAGTACATATACTATTTGCAAAATTATCTTAGAATAAGTTTCAAACATTTTGTAACCGTGCTTAAATTATAGTTGGCAAGCGCCTAGCACCATCGCCATAGCACTATTTCTATTGTATTCTTTAATCTATGGTACGGTGTACAGCTAAAGGTAAGTTTTCATTAGGTTATGAAACCTTTAGAATTGCTTTACATGTTTGATTACAATTCGATTTTAAACACTTTACAATTTGATTTCGTCTCACTCAAATATTATGACTGTTTTGAACGTTATTGAGATAAGTTGCACCTCCGGTTGGCGGATAAATAGTTCAACATGTCAATGATAACGTATTGGGATTCTGCGATAGTATAGGCGGATGTCTGGCTGCCGGACCTCGAACCGGTACTAGGTACATAATCTTTTAGCTAGTTTGTAACTTTGACGAATTCAAGCAAGAATTAAATAAGAATTATATATTGTAGGAGAAGGGCAACAGCTGACAGCCTCTATGACGTAAAGTGCATGAAGGTGAGGACAGTTTTTGTGCTGTCAGAGCAGTAGACAAAACAGGGTTTCAAAACACCACACAGCAGGGTCAACTTAAGCCCTCGGTCTTCCCACTGACAATACAAAAACTCTTCAGTGAGCCCCTGGCTACTTCTCATTGTCGGACACAAGGTTCTTATTAACTTCTGCTCAATTGGGATGGGGTAATTTCTAGTCTAACTAAGATCCGGCTGAACTTCGATATTATCCGTGGAAGCGACTGCCATCGGACCTCCACAACTAAATTGGCGAAATCGAAATGCAGACATATATTATGATGGGAAAAAATATAAAATATAGGCTAAGCTTAGTCGCCATACGGGTGGAAAGGTGACGTTGCGGACAATAGCTAATACTAAATATTTAAGAGGGAAATGATTTAAGTAGAGTGACAACACTGACAGTACCACTACTGGCGCGAAAATGTGGATAAACGCTGCAAGTGACGTCACATATCATTCTCGTTTCCTTTCCTTTCTTTACCTTTCATTCTAGTAATTACCATTCAATGAAATATTGACTTGTTTTATCACTCGCTCTATTGTATCTATTGACGTGTTATCCCATCAATGTTTCCGTAAATTCGCACACAAGGTCGAATATCTTTCTTAATTATAATAAGTGAACATAAAATAATAATTAAAATGTAACAACCAAATCTTATCTATCAAAACGATAAGATGTTTTATTGAAGAACGAATATTGAATAATCAATATTATTTTTCAATACAGTTTTATATTGCAAACACATACATACATATAATATGTTCACGCGTTTTCCCCTTTCGGAGTACATAGAGGTCACTAACTTCCGTCCCACGTAAAATAGTGTGAGCCTATTGCCGTATTCCGGGAACTATTGTTGACTCAAGTCATGTATCTCAGGCTGAGTCTGTGCTGTATATATCTAGTTGATGTTAAACAGCTCTATCATAGAGGGTTATGAGTCTGAGAGTCTGAGAGTCTGAGAGAGACTAATATAGGGAGGGATAATTTTCATGTTGTACGACACAATGGGAACAGATGGGGTGGCCCAAATCACAGATTAATAAATAGTTACTACCCCAATTGCTGATTGTAGGGTCCCCCAAAACGAGGGAGGAGTTGCCATTGCCCGTGATGCTGAGATGGTGACGATGACGGTGTCTCTCATCCTAATTGAGCAGTCCGTCTGGGGAAGTTCCGTCCAGATCCACTTTAGAGGTTTTGTTTGTCGACCTATGTGGTGTGGTGGCAGTGAACGAGACAGCTACGCAGGAGTCACGGGTTTGATTCCCACTCTTTGGATCTTTAGTTGTCGGAAGTAAGACAAAATATTCCTCGCACCCTGGCAGACTCGAGGCCCTCTCTTTAGAGATGACCCCTGTCGGGTGTAGGGACCACGGAATCCCCGACATCCGAGTAGCCTCCGCTAGTCGCGGGCTGTGCGGGTCCAGAGTCTTCTCCGAACTCGTTCCGCCGTCTCCTCCTCGAGCATAACTTGCTCGCAGAAGGAGGCTCCGGCAGCCCAGAATAGAGCATGCTAAAGTGGTTTGAGCACGTATAGCAAATGATACATATAAGGCTCAGGTGAATGGGCGGGTTAACCGGGGACAACCTCACAGTACCCACATTACCAAATTTAAAAAAAATAAAAAAGCCATAAATTAAAAGTTTTGTGACTGTGAAGTATGCATAAAAAGAGCAAAAACGGCGCTGTTATCTCTGCCTATTCCAGAGAGAAATAAGCATCAGCGCATGTAATGTATAGTTGTCTTATATATACAATATATTTTATGTTTGCTATGTGGTCCCACTGAATCAGAAATCCAATATAAACAAGCGTAAAAAAATATATTGCCAATATGTATTTGGACAAGATTTATTTGCTTATATTCTCCGGTGAAATCGGTCGATATTTAATTTGAAAGAAAAGTAATCTTTGAACCGACATATTCGTTAGGTCCAGTGTTGTCAGCACACGGGTTTATCTTGAGCCCACACGGTACGCTAAGCCGGGTGCATCTCGGCTCAGCACGACACTGTATGGTGTCCAACTATTTGGGACTTAAGAGGACTTTTTGACGTAGTTTTTTCTGTATTAGTATATCAGTTATCAAATATAAATATACTTAAGTCCCTTACGTATGTCCCTAAGAAGTCCACGTTCAGATACATGGCAATTTTTCAGTTACTTCTTGACCGCAAATTGAAGGTCTGTTAGTAGTAAACAAACTAAATTGTGGAACGGGGAAGGAGAGTGAGCCCTAGACTATCGCTTATATCTTCATTAAAAGAGTACCTATTTATTAAAAAAAGTATACATGATTCTTATGAATATGTGACACTGACTATCGCAGGTCATTGCTGGACATAGGCCTCTCCTAATGTTAAGAGGGCTTGATCCATATGGAAACAGTTATCCAGATGGGTGTGGAGATGAAGTAAGAATGTCTGTACCCCAGAGGTGACAAACGGAAAAATACACAGACGATATCACTGTGAGAGAAGGAAAACCCGAAATAGAACAAAAAAAAATAAGAGACTGGTCTTGGGTTCAGGGCCCATCTGGACATTCACTTTATCCAATTTTTAATCAATTTAATCAGGGTTGAAAATAAGTTCTATTCATATGAAACATAAATGAAAGCAATTTAACATGTCGACTGCATGAGCTAAAGCTTTTCCTGTAAAAATCCTAACTACTTCAACAATATGGACACCCTACAATCTGCTTAACTGAAGCTAAGAAAATAAAGGTATTAAGTTTTCTATTAACCCTGCGACCACCGCGTATTATTGCCAATAATGTCGATCCCGGATTTGGTATCGTGTATTTACAAGATACCAAATTCGCTACCGAAAATCTCTTAGGCAGGAATATTTTGTGGTATTATCTTTTTACAACCGTTTTTTATACCGTGGTATATGTTTCCTGCTGTTTCACACCTTGTAATCGGTTCGAGTCTGGGAGAGGAAGTTTCAGTGGGGATTTAACATACAATAAAAAAAGAGTTAAGTACGCCATGAGAATTGGGTATGCGGAAGATCATTGTAACAAGAATAAAATAATATAATTATCAGCTCATTAAAGACAATTTTAGTGAATTAAGATTTTCAATACATAAAAAATGATTGATGCCAAGACTTTTGTCACAAAATTATCTATTTGCTGACGTAATTATGTTTAATTGTGTCAGAGATAAAAAAAATGTAGATAGGTACATATTTAACATATTAATAAAAATATAAAACCTACAAGGATGTTGTATATTAATATGTACTTAATTATATGTCGTGGAAATGGGGTAATTATATAAATGAAATTTAAATGTCTGTTTATAATTTTTAAGGATTACATCTTATTTGGACACCGTCTCGTTTCGTAACCGCCATTAAATACCTGCAGGGCAGGGCAATGCCGTTAGCGCCATGGGCACCTTTGCCCCTGGTACGGTTGGGGGCGGGTTAATTGATCAATAACGACAACTTATTTGAATTTAGTATCACTATAATTAAAGGTGACAAATAAAACCGAAATTTTTAAAAAAGAATTTAATAGTTAGAGCTATTAAATAGATTATTTATTAGGTTACCAAAATATTAAGGTGAATATTTTGAACTTTATGACCAAATGAAAAGTAATGTAAATTTGCTTTTCGATTTTAAGGTCTTGGGTTCAATTCCTCCTTTCTATAATTTTTTTTTTCTCTAGGAAAAATTTCTGTAGCATTAGGTACTGTCAACTAGATTAAGACTAAAAAATTAAAATATCGAAATATACAACCAGCTACAGCCAGCCACCAATGAAGCAATAATACTCGTCATAGGTATTATGCAACAAATGGCTCAAAATTTATACTCACATGATAACATTTTTCGTCGTTTTATAATAGGTATCATAAAACCTTATCATTTTCACAAACAAGGCCTCATATACAACAGATATTTAATACGATTTGCTGATATAAGAAAAAGCTCCTAGATTTCCCCTGGGTGGACCTTACATTCCGAATATAGCATTTTTTATGATCTCCTCAAAGTATTAAGTTGATGTATCGTAGCTACGAGCCATAGATATAGAACATGATAGATTATACGTGCGCTTACAATTTATTATCATACCTAGCAGTTGTATTTTAAAAAAAAAGGAACGTATTTACCTGGCAGAGTAGAATTTGGGCCACCCGATTTCTTCGCACAAGGCGATTAAAGGATAGGGCGGTTTAACATCAGACAGATATATATAGCCCAGTCTCAAATGCACAATTCGAATCAACAATAGTGCCCGAAATACGACAATACTACCCATCACGTGAGACCAAATGTGGGTGTTAATTCACATCTACCTACCCTGGATGGAATTAGGTGAGACCGTATGTATTTATATATGTGAGCGGGGCGACGCAGGCCAAGTTGCACGGGTCAGATATTATACTAAATTATAGTACAATGTCTAGTCCAAATACATTACGCCATGAAATTAGCATGCAAACAGATGCAAAACAATATCTCCTTATCAATTAAAAATATTACAGTCACAACAAAAAGCGCAGCATCTATCACAATTTATTCCAACTACCCGTAAAGAATGCCACAGGTGCTTGTAAAGTTATCGAGACCGACTGCGACGGCTTAACGTGCTCTCCGAGGCACAAAGGTGTCTCGATGTGTTACGAATGTTCATCTAAAATTTACTTGGTTATATTTTGCTTGCTAAGCCTGGCAATGTGTTAGTTACTTAGTCTGTTACTACCACGGGCTCAAATCGGTGCATGTGTGTGTCAGCAATAGCTATCTAATCCATTCTAAATCTATGTCCACCTACTATTTATTTGTCTATCTAGAAAAACATCTACTGAAGTAATGAAATTTCATACCCTATTATTTTTGAATGATTTTTGTACATAACTAAAGTGGTAAACAAGTATTCGACGCAATTGATTGTGAGCGGTTGCTATAATCTGTGGATATTTGAGACAATGGTGTATGGGGTCTATCACTGAGTGTGGTAGCTAGAGCTCACTGAAGAGTTGTCAGTGGGAAAACCGAGAAATTTTGCTTTGTCTTCTGTGCTGACGGCACATCTCTTAACTTTAACCATCGTTAATAATATAATAATAATGAATCTTAACCATCGTTAAACTGCGCTGCGGATGCACTTTGATATTTTCCGTGAAGCGACTGTCATCTGGCCTCCACAACCTATAGATACAGACGTTATCGAAGTCCCGTAGTTAGACCAGTTGTTAGATTTTTAAGATAGGTCTCTAAGTACCAGCCACGACTAACATGTTATATGATTACCGAGACCGACGGTATAAGGTGCTCCGGGAGGCACGAAAATACTAATGCAAGTAGCTATACTGTTATGTTTTTATTATAACATGAATCTGTGCAACATGTCCATTGAGGTGGTTTGGAAGTAATCGCGCCTAGTGATCAGACCGCCGATTGTACTACCACTTTTTATTTATTTTTCTGTATATTGATGCATTTGGTGTACAATAAAGAATATTATAGTATTGTATTTGTGTATATGCATAAGAATATATATATTTGCACTGAGGGGAGGATCAAGCCAAGCCACAGCTGTTGTCAAGTGCAGGCAACGTAAAGCGACTTCATTTTATACTATGTATAACGCAAAAGGATTCTGTAACGCAAAATGATTCTGTAAAAGCTAGGTACAAGTGGCGAGCTATTTCCATCGTCCACATCATTCACAATGAAGGAGTTTCCACATTTTATTTAGCGCTCGTCGCCGACCTTTTTCGAGCAGAAAATAGCACTTTGCAGGGATTTTTTTGTACACCATTTTTTGTTTGCTAAACTATAATTAGAATGTGTAACCGAAATAGATATTTTTGATCAGTTAATATTTGTGACAACAATATAGTCCAATCTTGGTTGGGTTGTTAAATTAATACTTTTGAGATTCCCTCCGAGAGAGTCCAGAAAACCTTTCGAAATTCAAATATTCGATTAATTTTAAAATGCAGCTCCAGCCGCTACTGGGTCCCGGTAAGAGAGGTGAACCCAAGAAGTGCTTGGCGTCGTAGAAGATGACATGCGTGCCTATGGGCTCACCATCATGGATGCTCAAGATCATGCTAAGTGGAAGAGAAAAAGTCGGAAAGCGGACCCCGAACTTCTAAGGTGAAAGTTTCGGATGCGACCGGGACTATCGCAAGGATGATGATGATGATGAAGATCATAACTATCGGTAGTATATTCTTTGTTTGTAACTCAATAACGGCTAACCGATATTTGGTTGTATTTTTAAGCACGGATAGAGCAAGACCGGGAAAAGGATGAATGCTATTTTTGTCCCCAACTCGTTTGGTTTTTTTTGTTAGTAATAGCATTCAGCAACTTCTATTGGTGACTGTACATTCATCACACATAAAATTATTATTATTACCGTAAATATAGTCATCATCATTCTCTGAACCTATTCCCAACTCAGTTGGGGTCAGCTTTCTAGTCTAACTAAGATGCGGCTAAACTGCGATATTTTCAGTGAAGCGACTGCCATTGGACCTTAACGAATTGGCGATATCGAAGTTCTGTGGTTAGGCTAGTCGGACTTTTTGAGGGCTTCAATTACTCGTAACGACTGCCGTAGATGTTCGTATGGCAACCGGGACCGACGGCTTAACGTGCACTCCGAGATACGACCAGAGCAGTGCAATGGATACAAATATTTGCACTGAGCGGAGATCAAACTCACGGCTTCTGGGTAGCAGTCGCGTTTACTGCCGTCACACCACAGAGGCTGTCCGTGGTATATACTCATTACCATGTTACTGAATTTAAAATGTCAAATGATTTTAAAAATAATGAATATAAAAATAAGTACTTACTTCCAAGTTATAGCTGTCTGGAAACAAAGATTCAGGCAGGGCGTTCCACTCTTTGGCTGTATATTTGATGAACGTATCAATCGATTGGTATCTAAGAGTGGAATGTCCACCATTTACCGATTAATAACTTATATGCGATAATTATAGGTTTACTTATGCCTTTATGCCACTAAACACCATATACCTACAAACGCAAGTAGTATATTATTGGGAACTCTACCCCACCTTCGTTCGGCCTGCCAGCCAGGCCTCACTCTGTGAGGTATCGTTCCCAATAATATACAACGTTTACAACAGATGAATCGAACGCTACGGTATTCAACGCTTCAGTCCGTTAAACGCGTTTATGGGTTTCCGTTCAACGATCTATGTTTCTGACCTGTCGCTCGGCGATCTCAACTGATTGTATCCATCGCATAGCGGTTTGCTTGAAAATGAAAACATCGTTCGGCTAGGCCTCCGGCCCGGCCTCACTCTGTGAGGTATCGTTCCCAATAATATACTTGAGACATTAGACAGTGTTTGCTTATGCGCGCCCACAGTTGTAGCACAGCCAACTAACAACTGATTGTATCCATCGCATAGCATGAGACCAAGAGACATTAGGCAGTGTTTGCTTATGCGCGCCCACAGTTGTAGCACAGCCAACTAACAACTGATTGTATCCATCGCATAGCGGTTTGTTTAAAAATGAAAACATCGTTCGGCTAGGCTTCCAGCCCGGCCTCACTCTGTGAGGTATCGTTCCCAATAATATACTTGAGACATTAGGCAGTGTTTGCTTATGCGCGCCCACAGTTGTAGCACAGCCAACTAACAACTGATTGTATCCATCGCATAGCATGAGACCAAGAGACATTAGGCAGTGTTTGCTTATGCGCGCCCACAGTTGTAGCACAGCCAACTAACAACTGATTGTATCCATCGCATAGCGGTTTGTTTAAAAATGAAAACATCGTTCGGCTAGGCTTCCAGCCCGGCCTCACTCTGTGAGGTATCGTTCCCAATAATATACTTGAGACATTAGACAGTGTTTGCTTATGCGCGCCCACAGTTGTAGCACAGCCAACTAACAACTGATTGTATCCATCGCATAGCATGAGACCAAGAGACATTAGGCAGTGTTTGCTTATGCGCGCCCACAGTTGTAGCACAGCCAACTAACAACTGATTGTATCCATCGCATAGCGGTTTGTTTAAAAATGAAAACATCGTTCGGCTAGGCTTCCAGCCCGGCCTCACTCTGTGAGGTATCGTTCCCAATAATATACTTGAGACATTAGGCAGTGTTTGCTTATGCGCGCCCACAGTTGTAGCACAGCCAACTAACAACTGATTGTATCCATCGCATAGCATGAGACCAAGAGACATTAGGCAGTGTTTGCTTATGCGCGCCCACAGTTGTAGCACAGCCAACTAACAACTGATTGTATCCATCGCATAGCGGTTTGTTTAAAAATGAAAACATCGTTCGGCTAGGCTTCCAGCCCGGCCTCACTCTGTGAGGTATCGTTCCCAATAATATACTTGAGACATTAGACAGTGTTTGCTTATGCGCGCCCACAGTTGTAGCACAGCCAACTAACAACTGATTGTATCCATCGCATAGCATGAGACCAAGAGACATTAGGCAGTGTTTGCTTATGCGCGCCCACAGTTGTAGCACAGCCAACTAACAACTGATTGTATCCATCGCATAGCATGAGACCAAGAGACATTAGGCAGTGTTTGCTTATGCGCGCCCACAGTTGTAGCACAGCCAACTAACAACTGATTGTATCCATCGCATAGCGGTTTGTTTAAAAATGAAAACATCGTTCGGCTAGGCTTCCAGCCCGGCCTCACTCTGTGAGGTATCGTTCCCAATAATATACTTGAGACATTAGGCAGTGTTTGCTTATGCGCGCCCACAGTTGTAGCACAGCCAACTAACAACTGATTGTATCCATCGCATAGCATGAGACCAAGAGACATTAGGCAGTGTTTGCTTATGCGCGCCCACAGTTGTAGCACAGCCAACTAACAACTGATTGTATCCATCGCATAGCGAGTTGCTTAAAAATAAAAACAACTCAATTACTGAAGCATATGATTATTTATTTTATTTATTTAACATTAAGAGCTATAATATCTAGGTGCTTGCTCTTCAAACACCTGGTCAAGGGACTCCACGAAGTTTTGAAGTTTACGCCACTGCGTGCTGTCGTCGTCGGTCTGGAACTTGATGCGCACCAGTGCTTTCTTCCAAAGTTCCGTCGACTCCGTTGTGCGAACGTCGCTGGTGGCGTAAACTTTTAAGTCTACATGATAGTGACCAACGGTGTTTGCTGTTCGCCGCTCCGTTCCGTTGGCCACTCTGTTCACGAAGTAAGACGGCACAGCTGATGTCGATGCTGATGAATCGGAGTCCGCGTTCCGACGACTGACTCCGAACACATCGGAAGTCTTTGGGGTATTGCTTCTGAAACAATATTTAATTACCTTAAGGATTGTTAAATCACATTGATGACGTCATATAGACGATCGTCCGTCATCGACACGTTATAATATTAAGCTATACCTGTGCCTATACCTAATATAAGTACTCCTGACCAAGTCAACCTCATCTGCTAGTCGATACACCTGTTGATTGACAATCGAAGTTGAGAGTACACCGTCAACCGACAGTCGCTCTCATAAAAGTTAACAACGACGGTCCAATGCTAAGATAATACATAATTATTTAGTTTAAAACCAAGTAAATTACCTCATAGTAGCGGAAGGTTTTTTTGCAGCTGTTTTGCGTTTCTTGCTACTCTTTACTGCAGCTGAGCTGTGAAGCGGATGATCAATTTCGGAGTCGGACCTGAAACATTTAAATTAAATATTAAAAAAAAAACACAAAGAATTCGTGGCTATGTTTAAAATCAACGTTTATACGTAAATCGCTGCTTACACATATACGCTGATTTTAACTTCACCAAGAAGTTGCTATCGATTCAAGTCGTGGTTGTATAGACTTAGCTCGATGGATGGCTATCTAAAATAGATACACACACACAAACCAAAACAAAGAAACAAATCGTAGAAAAATGGTAATAAATTAATTTGTTTAATACTCACATCTTAGACGAAAGTCTCGAACACTGTTTTCCCACTAGGTAGGTAGGTACTGTTACGAGTATTCAAACGTTGGTTACTTCTGGGTGATGTATAAAACATTAACAAAAACCAAGTAAATTATATACCGTATTACGGGTATTATGCGGTTATATTAAATATGACCTGACAACATTAGTATATAACGATAAAATGACAATTCTTTTTGTAAGTATTATATTAATTGAATCGCATTAATTCATTGGCACGTGTCCTAAGTCAGCATAATCGGAAGCATGCAATCTTGTTAATGCTTCATAAATGCTTAGGGCTGACACGCTAGTAATACGTAATTTGCATACAATGACAATTACTTTAAGTACCTTAATGCGAATGCATATCAACCCTATCGAAAATTGATGAATTGCTGACTGTGAAAAAATGCTGTTTCGAAACAAAATTGTAATTCAAGTAATTTAAATTACATGTATTCATTTACACAGAATAAGCACTAGGTTTAACACGAGAAAGAAATTTGATATTTATTATTATTATTATTTTTTCTAAAAAAATTACTATTAAATTAACGTATTGTTTGAGTTTAATAAACCATTTAATTGGAACATATACCTACAGGTAATTTTTCACATTTTTTAGTCTAAAATATTTTTTATAATTCTATATTAGGGATACATACGTTATAATTTTTTAATTATGTTAATATTTTAGGAGTGTTATTATTACACTAAGCTGCGAAGGAAGTGTCGATGCTTATATTAGCAAATTAAATAGCAAACGCTAGTAATCGATCTTTGAAGATCGTGGTTTATCTGAGGACATCAAGTTTACATTTTCAGGTAATTTTATGTTTTATGTCATTATTTTATCTCTAAAGTTAATTAGTATTTTATTTTTATTCATGTAATAAATATTATGTATAGTGCTGAGTAAAATGTTGGGAATATTTATTTATTATTGTTATTTTTTTTTTATTTGTTTTAGGATCCGCATCTTGATCGAAAGCAAATACATGAGACCTGATACAAGGACACTTAGTGAAGATATCACCAAACGTACCAGCAAGTACCTACTTCAAACGTTCAAAGTAACCAGCGTGTATCTGTTTACCAGTATATATTCTTTTACAATTGGTAGTTATGTATTAGTATATTTAGAGGGTTTAGCAGAGGTTTATTTATAGAACAAATTCATTAATTTTCTAGAAAGAAGTACCTAGAGCTTATTATTGTCGGAGGTACTCGCACTTATTCCACAAAATATTGTTAACTTGAGCCACGCAGCTGGAGACTGTTTTAAAGTAGATACTTTCAATCTAAATTTACTCTCGATCTTATACATTATACCTACCAACTTCATAATGCCTCACTGTACGGGTTGTAAAATGTTCGTAGCTAATCGTCAATGGGCTGGGCATTTACGAAGTAATTCTCATAAAAATAATAGCACCATTTCGATGACTGATAACGTTCAAATGATTAAGTCTTCTTTTAAAGAGCGAATCGTAAGCTATCGGATCATTGCAACTAACGAACAAATACATAATTTCCCGGATATTTTTCTTTATGCTATTAGAGATCAAGTTGAAAATTTAATAGATCACACGTTAAAAAAACACACGTCCGTCAAGATCAATTTTGAACAGTTTTCTTTTTTTGTTATATACAAAAGTGATCAACAAGAGTTAAAATCATTTGCTACAAAAAACTATATCATACATTTGCACCATAATTTTGATTTGATTTATAAGACAGCAGTGGAGTTCCTCAAAAACAAAATTGAAGATTTTCAAGAAAAAGACAGCGGCTGGGCATTTTTGTCTAATTCTCATATAGAAATTAACATTAATAAATACCAACCTTTGGGTGGTTCTAGATTTATCTCCTTACCAAAAATTATAGCAAATAAAAAAGCATGTCTAAATATTATGAATAAAGATAATTATTGTTTTTTATGGAGCATAGTCGCGGCATTGTACCCTGCCAGGAAACATTCTGAAAGAGTTACTTCATATCCTCATTTTCGAAATGTTTTGAATATAAATGATTTATCATTTCCAATTACGTTATCCGATATAGCTATATTTGAGAAAAATAACCCATCCTTAAATATTTTTGTTTATGGGTTACGAAATAACAAAACAATAATTGGCCCCTTGTATACTACAAGGAATAGAAAATCAAAAAGCATCCATCTATTATTTTTAGAAAACAGCACGCATTCTCATTTTTGTCTTATCAAAGATTTACCGCGTTTAGTTCGAAGACAATTGACTAAACACCATGGAAAACTATACTTCTGTGAAACATGCTTATTATTTTTTAGAACTTTAATTGAATTCGAAAATCATCTGTGTGGAGGGGTGGTTACAGTTCTACCGGAAGAAGGTTCTGTCTTAAAATTTAAAAATTACGAGAGAAAACAAGATATTCCCTTTGTCATATACGCAGATTTTGAAACATTACTCAACCCGATTTCCGGCGTGAAATTTGAAAGTGCTAATACATCATGTTTACAACGACACGTTCCAGTAGCATTCGCATATAACATAGTGTCAGCATTTTCTACTGCAGTAGAAGGCTATAGAAGTTATCGGGGCCAAAACTGTGTTTCAAAATTTATTGATTTCTTAATAAAGGATGTAACCGCAATTCATAAAATTCTGACTAAATCTGAAACTATGTTATTTACCGAAAAAGATGCGTGTGATTTTAAACATGCGACAATATGTCACATATGTGGCAATTTGTTATGGAATAATAAGGTTAGGGACCACTGTCATATTTCAGGAAAATATCGCGGCGCAGCTCATTCTATTTGTAATTTGCAATATAAAATACCTAAGTTTATTCCCATATTTTTTCATAATTTGTCTGGATACGATTGCCATTTATTTATTAAAAAATTAGGAGAAATTCCTGGTCAAATAAAAATTATAGCTAAAACTAAGGAAAAATATATTACTTTTACAAAATTTATTCCCATTTCAAAAAATGAGTATATACAATTAAGATTTTTGGACTCCTTTAACTTTTTAGGAACAAGTTTAGACAAACTCGCTAAAACAATGAGAGTAGAAGATTTTATAAATCTCCGCTCTCAATATCCTGATGAAAGACAATTCAGTTTACTCACAAGAAAAGGAGTATATCCGTATGATTATATGTCGGATTGGAAATTTTATGAGGAAAAATCGTTACCACCTAAATCTTGTTTTCATAACTCTTTGACCAATGATGACATCAGCGATGAAGATTATTTTCACGCTCAAACTGTTTGGAAAGAATTCGATATTAGCAACTTAGGCGAATATACAGACCTGTATCTGAAAACTGATGTGCTATTATTAACGGATATATTTCAAAATTTTCGAAATACTTGTAAACAGCATTATAGTCTGGACCCCGCGTTTTACGTAACCGCTCCTAGTTTGTCATTCGACGCAATGTTGCTTAAAACAAATGTTCAGTTAGAGCTCATATCGGATTTATCTATTATTCGTATGATTCAAAATGGTATACGGGGTGGTTTGTGTATGTGCTCCCATCGATATGCAAAAGCCAATCATAAATATATGCCAGAATATGATTCTTCGAAACCTGATTGCTTTATAGTATATCTAGACTGTAACAATCTTTATGGGTACAGCATGTGTCAGTATTTACCTTATTCTAGTTTTCGATTTTTAAGCCAAAATGAAATAGATAATTTACACATTAGAGACATTGAGGATGACGCCGAGTGGGGTTTCATATTAGAAGTTGATCTCTTTTATCCGAATCATTTGCACTCTCTCCATAACGATTTACCTTTTTGTCCCGAGAAATGTTTACCTCCAGGGGGTAAAACAAAAAAACTAGTAGCTAATTTGTATAACAAGTATGGATACGTCATTCATTATATTCATTTAAAAAAATGTTTAGATCATGGTTTAGTATTACGCAAAATTCATAGAGTGATAACTTTCAAACAAAGTCCATATTTAAAACAATATATAGATTTGAATACACAATTAAGACAAAAAGCAAAAAGTTCTTTTGAACAAGATTTTTTTAAGCTATTAAACAACAGCGTCTTTGGTAAGACACTAGAAAATACTGAGAATCGAGTAAATGTTCATTTAGTTAATAAATGGTGTGACAATTTTAATCGTACAAAAAAATATATATCCGCTGAGAGACTTGTAGCTAGCCCATATTTCCATAGCGCATCTATTCTCACTGAAAACTTAGTTGCAATACAAATGAAAGCCGATCAAATTATTTTAAATAAACCTATTTATATTGGTTTCACTGTATTAGAACTTTCTAAGTCTCACATGTACGACTTTCATTACAATACCGTGAAACCTTTTTACAAAGATCGAGTGAAGTTGTGTTATACAGATACAGATTCTTTTATCTATAAAATTTACACTAATGACTTTTATCAAGATTTAAAATATGAATTTTTACACTATTTTGATAGCAGTAATTATGATGTGCAAAATCAATACAACATTCCAATAAAAAACAAGAAAGTTCCTGGTCTGTTTAAGGATGAAATGGGAGGTCAATACATTTGTGATTTCGTGGGTTTGAGATCTAAACTTTATTGTTTAAGAACTCCCGATAAAGTTATTAAAAAGGCAAAAGGCGTGAAATCTTGTGTAGTCAGAGGTATTAGTATGAATGAGTATAAAGATGTTTTATTTAAAGATATTGTTATTCGTAAAAAGAACATTATATTTAAATCGATCAAGCACGAAATTTTTACTCAGAGTGTTGACAAAATAGCCTTGTCCAATAATGACGACAAGCGTTCACTCTCCGTAGATAAAATATCAACTCGAGCCTGGGGTCATTCCTGTATTTTTAAGAACAACTAATTAAAATAGCAGCCCTCTATCACACATAACATCACTATTCCACTTTTTATCAAAACATTCATACGAACAGAGCTACGGTCATAGGCTAGTTAATGTACAATTATTGATTTCATTTCTTATTAAAATATAATGGTAAGGAATAAATAAATAAATAAATATTCTAGAACATTCTACACTACGCTATCTAGACCCAAAGTAAGCATAGCTTTACTAGCGTGTATTATGGTAACTTCTCTGCCTAGCCCTTTGGTGACATATCAACATGAATACGTAATATTTCGCGATAGTAGAACGTATGATGTATTGCATAATAATTGTTTAGCGGCTCGCGTTTCATTGCGCCCAGGTATTATATTACAACATTGTCTCTTATTAAAATGCTTATTTTATAAAAATTTACCCAACGAGTTAAGTGGTTGATTATAATTTATTTTTAATCAAAAGTATGTCAGTTCAAATTCATAAACTAGGTACTTTTTTGCTATAAACATGGTAACGTTGACGTGGCTCTCTCATGTGTAAGTACGGTTAACCGTAAGTACGTGTACTAAAATACGAGAACATAGTCCTGTAGTATCAGTACTTTATTGTCTTATTTATAGATACTAAATGTTCGCTGTTACATTATTGTACATTTTTTTTTTTTTTTTTACTTTATTTTTGTTGTATAGTACTTATAATATAAATTGATACTTAATATACTTGGATGTTTTATTTTACTAATTATTATTTCCACTTTCCGATCATCGCCTGTCAGCGGGTGCAAAACCCTCAGTCATTGCAATACATAATTATTATACATCCAGACGAGCGGATCTGCGAGCATATGCTAGTAGAACGTTATGATGTATTGCATAATAATTGTTTAGCGGTTCGCAGTTCATTGCGCCCAGGTATTATATTATTTTGTTTGTGATTCGAGTAAGCACTAATATCAACTTACGTTCAACATTCATATTATAATGAAAACAGCTTAACATAGCAAATTTATGTGACCGTAGTATAGTGGATAATTTTATCGAAAGGATATCAGTTCAAATCTATAATGTAATATTAGATACTTAATCATAGTGCAGTTAATTGTGTTCTGTAGGTACTGTATGTAGGCTGTTCTGTGTAAACACTAAATACATTTTATATATTTTTACAAAAATTTGGAATACTTATATTATTTTATTTTTACTTTATTTTTGTTTTATAGTATTATATAAATTGATACTTAATATACTTGAAAGTTTTATTTTGGTTTGGTGTAGGTAGCGCGGAACCCTAAACTTCAACCTAAATAAATATTTCGTATAAAAAGGTGTAAGTGTCAATAACATAAACATAATTTGTTGCATCCGTAGCAAGAAACACATCGTACCTACCTACTCGTAATAATATAATTAGTAAATTAATTTGAGCAAGTCATTAATAAATCAATAAATTATTCGCTACATAATGTCGACGGTGAGTAAATAATAAAATATTATCTACGCTATTATTTTTTTTTAGAAAAGTATTGATTCAGTTTTAAGGATTTGTAATAGCGAATTATGTAATTACAGATATGAATATAATATGTATGTATGTACGTATGTATGTTACAGCAGGGTTGATAATATCCGTTTTTAAAAATTGTTACAGTTTTCGGAGCCAGACGTGGTATTCAGCCAGTACGCACAGGATCCTTATGAGGAATATCATGAAATGATGCGACAAGCAGCTACAGAAAGCCCTGCTCCTCTCAACAATACCAACACCAAGAAATCCAAGCGTCGTAGAGAGGCCAAGGCGAGGAAACAAGTGAATGAATCCTTCGTCATGAGCAAGGCTCAGAGACGAGGGCTTAAATTGATAAAAATAAGCGTGATAGACCTATGCAACAACCCTCAGTCCAGTGATAGTGATAGTGACACTGACAATATAATTATTAGAGCGCAATATATCGTGAAAGACGCGTTAGACTCAATTATGGACGATACAGAGTGTTTAGTAAAAAAAATTTCCAAATCATTAATAGAAAGTGACTTATGAGAACAGTTCAATTCAATTCAATAAATATGAAAGTGTTTAATTTTAAGTATTAATGTATCTTTTTTTCAATACTTCGAACAGTAAATTAAATTTAACTTCAAATTATTTAGTAAAATCTTATATTGATTTTCAATTATGTATTTTTTTTATATTTGTAAATAATTTTTTGACACTTACTTGTAAATATTAGGTTTAATTTACTTCATTTTAGGGTAATTAATTATATAATAAAGAAACTTTTTTTATTCTACAAAATTTGTTTATTTATTTGAAACTTTTAAGCTAAAATACATTTTCATCCTCTAAATAACTTTTTATACATAACACATTTTTAAGGGCACATTGTTTTGAATGTTTAAAACAATTAAAATTAATTTCACTGTCTGTACATTTTGTATGTAACACAGATATATTTAGGCATTTGTCTTGATCAAGCTCCGATACTATACAATTCTTGCAAAGGTCCTTAATCCACTTAACTTTCTCTAAACCTTTTACAATAATTTTCTTATTTTCTAGGTATGGAATAATTATACGATGGAATTCTCTATAATCGATATAGCCCTCATTCCAGTAAATCCCTCTGTTTTTTTCCAACCACACAACTTGTTTCTTTTCATCAGCAGTTAAATATTTAAATAAATATGGAGGCTTTACTAAGAACGTTTGAGTATAATGACGAGTAGCCAAAGCTAATTCTTTAACTATAAAGTTATTATAAAGGTCTTTAAATCCTTGAACATCAACTATAATAGTATTCGGGTTCATGATATCTTTCTAACAGTACTGCTTAGAGGTTTATACTCAATTATGCAATCATTCAGTATAAGACAGTATGCCGAAGTTTGATCTGGTATGTCAAAATGACTTTCGATTTCAACCCTTACATCAACAACGGGACCTGTTTTCAGATTATCAGCTTGTCTAGAACAGTCAACGACAAAGAGCGGCGCTAAGTCCTTAAATTGTTTTTCACTTAGCAACGGCTCCGAGCGACGTCCATAATACGACTGCTGAAATCTAGTGTACTGTTCATATAATATAGCAATTCTATTATTTTTAAAGTTTACATTCAAATTTTCATATGGGAAGTATGTAGAATTGAGGTATACTTTAACATCGCGAATATGACAGTGATCGAACTGGGACATATCAGCACTTGCATTATTTTTTCTGTTTGTTTGTAGACCCATGATAACAAAGCGTGGTTTTTCTATTTGAGACGAAGTTTTAATAGACCACGTATGTTTTGTAGTTTTAGGTAACGCAGGATATTCATATAAATCCCAGTTCCTGAATATCATTTGGAGAGGTCTGTCTTTTTCTAACAGTTTCAACATACTTATTTTTTCCCTGTCTGATACCTTAACATGTGGTACGCGCCATATGATTTTATCAATAAGGACGTCTTCGACAACTTCACCGGTGTTGAGCCGAACCGCGTTTAAATTAGTGTTGCTTCGTAATAATATCAACTCATGTCTACTATTTATAACAACTTTCTTGAAATCTTCTGCAAAACCGAGTATATTACAAAGCGGTATAGATGCAGAAAATCTGCCATTGTTAGTATTTTTTATGCCATCGATATTCCAGCTCCAGGCGTTGGACATTTTCGATTCACTTTCATTCATTGAAATTAATGACTTCATCGTAGTGGTTATACCAGCATTTTTTATTTTATCAATTTCCACACCATTGAGCTCATACCTTATATCTTGAAACAGGAAAAGTAAAGCATTATTCGTAAAATGAACGCTACTAGCGATTTCTTTTAAATCGCTCTTTTTTACTACAATAGTTCCTTCCAAATACAGAGTGCTGGCTGACGGTAGAACATACAAGTCCTGTTGGTTGATAGGTATGCGTATCTCATCATTCCTATTAAAACTTGTGACGTATGGCTTATAAGAATGATACTCGATTCCTTCAACAGTATTATCATAGGTTGGTGCGGATACAATATCTAAGATATTCATTTTAGTAAGCCGATCGCTTTAAGGAATGCTTTATTTTCTCTAGTTAATTTCGTTTTCTTTTTTGAGATAGCTCTTTGATGCTTGGGAGCTTGTGTTGAACTGCTACTTTTTTTCGGTTGATGTACATATTTATTGTAATCAATCATTTTTTCTTCTGAGATGTAAATACAGCTGTACTTCTTCACCGCGTAGATTTATTAAACGATTGTTTATATCTAATAACCGTATATGTATGCAGCTTATGTTGTTTTGATTAATGGGGAAGTATATTGAGTTTGTAGGAATTTCTATAATTCTGTATCCAGGAGGAACGTTGAGTGCAAATTCATGTATTATATGGCTAGGTAATCCGTTTATATACGACCCACTCACAATATCACATTCAATCCTGATCACGGTCGTAGGTAGAATGTTTACTGGAAACTCAGAGACATGCCATTTATTTCCTTCTAAAATCTGCTTATTAAAGCCTAATAAACTTCTAAGTGTGTCTTCTTTGGTAAAATTTATATTTTTTGTACAGTGTATAGTCGTTTTTAAAGTATTATTGTTGCACAGTAGTTTGATTGAAGCATTTTTTATTTCTGACTTTAAATAATCACTAATATCTTGTAATTCATAGGTACCTTCGGGTATTTCAATAACTTCATCTGTGTCATAATATATCTTATTGTTCGTTTTATCAATGTTTGGAATAGAATTAAACGTTGAGAAATGTAATAAAGCACACTCATATTGACCGTCTAATTGTAGTGTGTCAGGATAGTAGGTAAATAAATCTGATGAGTTGCCAGTTATCGACAAAGTGAGAGACATCTTGAGAATGAATAAAATAAAAGAAAGACCTTAATTTTATATTAAAATTTTTATTTTATTTTGTATCCAAAAGTTCCGTAAATATTTTAAACATAAGTGTCCACAATTAACTTTATTGAATTTCTGATATCTCGTATAGTTATAGGAAACATTACAGTTTTTAAAATACTTCATCAATTCTAATGGTGGTTTCAAATCGCCAAAACTATCAAAATATTCACAATAATTATTTACTTTAACATACGCTACCCAATGCGTGCCTTTATTTTTTGAATTATCCAAGTTGACGATAGCACATTCAATCAGTTTTGGTGTTCTTGGTAACTGATCTTTCATGTATACACCTCTAAAGTGAGGTAAGTCGCAAGCATATTTTTCTATGTCTAAATTAGATAAAGGTCGATTAGGTAGCTTATTCAGTTTTTTGATGATTTTATAAACAAACCTTTACCATTTTTATGGGGCTTTATATACAAGCCCTTGCCCAAAGCCAAAGCCTCCATAGTCTTATTGTGTCGTTCGGTTTCTTGCATTTTTTTCTGAACCGCTTTATAATCGTTAACAGTTTTAGCAATGCCTGCGGCACCACCTGCTAAAGAGCCTAACGCAGACAACCCAGCGAATATTGGGATTAAAGGTAGAAAGCCACCAGTCTTTGGTATTGGTATGACTCGAGGTACTCGTATATTCGCAACGCATGGAAATAATTTTTGTGCAGCTAAGTAAGCTGCGTTGATGAGAGTCTTACTATCCTTAGATTTCAGTTTCTTAATTTTTGACCTTATTTTCGATACAAAAGTATTAAACGTTTTAATCCCTGCACCAGATTTTAGTTTCGCTTTCATCACTTTGCTCACTAACCATGAGCTAAGTTTTTCTCCCTTGCTGGCGTCTTTTGATCTAAGCCTTTGTTTGGCCATGTTTAAAAGCTGTATATCCGCTTTACGACGATTTAATAAATCGGCGTGATTTTGATAAGCAATATCGTGATGCATACAAGCTTCGTCCAACTCGTTTACACCTCGATCGCCTCTAAGTAATCGTTTCTCAAGTTTTGTACCAGGCCCGCAATAGTTGTAACCAGGCAAATGAAGTTCGAATGGTAAATTATTAATTAGATTGTTAACTAGTCCACCGCCTTGCATTCCTCAAAGTTAAATGAACCAAATATAACAACGTAAATGGTTTATAAGGATTAATTCATATATCAATTTATTATTGCAGTTTTGTTAATCCAGCTGTTCTCTTCAGTACTTAAACCCAACCATTTTACAAACAGTTTGTTTCCTTTTCTTTTTAAAACCTTTTCAATCAAATAAACATCAGGGTGGTAAGATTTCTGAAGCTCTTCTTCATAAAAACATCCTAAAATGTTCTGTTTTCGCTGATCTTCTATATGATATGTTATTGGTACAGTATCATTAACCTTTTTTATGATAAATAATTCCGTTGACCAATTAGGAGTGTAGCCCTTTTTAAAAATATGTTTGTATTTACTAATGCGAACATTATCACCGACTTTGAATTTTGGTCTACGCCGAACAGATGGACGTTTATGGGAATTTTGAATATTGGCTTTTATTATTAACTCATTACGTGTATTTACTTCTATTGGTTTAAATTTAATAGTGCGATGTTTTGTGTTGTTATAGGTATTTAGGGTATCTTCCAATACCGATCCAAACCATTTATAGTTTCCATTTAGACTGAAACATTTATATAAGTTATTTTTGATAGTTTTTATCAGTCGCTCTACAATTGATGCCTTCTTTGTTGAAAATGTTGAGTAGTGGTTAATATTATACTTCTTCGTGAACTTTTGAAAAGTTGTGTTATAAAACTCTGTACCAGAATCAGTTTGCAAATTAACTGGTACACGTTGGCTGGCTGTAAAAATATGTTGAAAAGCACGAGTAACATCAAGTTTATTTTTTGTTTTTAGAGGTTCTGCCCAAACAAACTTGGAAAAGCAATCTATCACAATTAAGATATAATTATGTCCGCCATTGAATTTTCTCAAAGCTTGCATATCTATGAGATCGGCCTGCCATAAGTCATCGATTCCTTTTAAAATTACAGCACGCCTGGTAAAATTTTTTCGCGCTGCTTTGTGTATTTCACTAACAATTTGCAATTTTGACATTATGAAGACTTTTTAAGTACTAGTAATTTGTTTATATCCGTCTTAGTGTAAAAGTTGTTCTCTAAGTGAGTGACAGCCTCAGATAACACAGTTTTTATGGTAATTTCAACAGTGTTTTGCACATCTTTAGTGATTTGAGTACGTAGTGTATCAATAATTTTATGCAAATCTTTATCCAAATCCTGTTTCATTGTCCTTGTCACTTGATCCATATATTCCTTATTTACTGCATCGTCTGCTTCTACTGGAGATCTGATTCCTCTAAGCCTTACTGTCTTCAAATCGAAATCACCGCTTTCTGATTTTTGCAATGCATTATTATTGAATTCAAGTAATTCCGATAAACGCATTCTCTTATGAATATGATGTCCGAATTTGTCTACATTCATAGTTAAGGTGTAATGTATTGAAAGGTTTAGAATAAAATGAAAAGTGAACTACTGATAACATATTATTTATTAATAATATTATTTTCACGTAACTCTTCAATTATGGATAATATTTCATTGTCCAACCCAGTGTTACCAGCATCTCGAGATGCGTATAATAACTTTAACCTATCCACCAGTTCGTTAGGATCGTCCCAATAAATAAAATCTACATTCTTTTTCCAAATTTTAGTCACAGGTAAACCTTTTCCCGTCGAGTGACTGGAACTTTGACTCGCTAGTGTGAAAAGAGGTTTAATAACTTGCAAATATTTTTGACCTTTATTACTTTTAATTGGTTTACTTGGATCGAAATCTCGACGATGTGCATTTGTAATAAGTAACATGGACTTGTAATGTTGCATGTCACTGTCCGTAACCAAACTTAAATCGATGTCTTTGTTTAGTAACAATTGTCTCAAACCAGGCGTACTGCGGTATTTATTTTCCCCTACAGTTATGTATTCATCTCCAAAGGTTATGGTAGCAGAACCAAACATCAATTTTCCTCGATCTCTTCGAACACCAAACGGCACCTCATGCAACACCTCTAAAGATAGCGACCAAGATGATGCGTCATGCTCTTGTTTGTTATCAACCAATGATTGATATGAAGCATCACTATCAATATTAGATTCATCACTATTGTCTTCAGCATCTGCTGTTAGTGACTCTTCTTTCTGCAATGTTTGATTTAACAACGGAATGTTGGTTTCATCATTCACGGTGCTATGAGAAGGAAGAGTTTGCTTGTTAGTGTTGGTTAATAAGTTAAACGAATCCGTCATAGGCTTAAAAACTGTCTCCAGAGCTTGCTTATTGTCAATCTCAATATTCCTCATGTTACGAACTTTTTTCTTTACAGCTTCTGCTGCTATGACAATTTGTCTTTTTAATGACTGATCCATATTGATAATAAAAAAGGTCCGTAATCTATTAAGGATAGTAAAGAATAATGGCATCGCAGTGGCGTAGGGTCTTAAATACAAGAGTTCTTAATCAAATACTACAAAAGTGTCAAATTTATTTCTATAACATCCATTGTTTTTAGAACATTCCTTATTAATTACTACATAATTAAAAGGCTCACTCCATATTTTTGAACACATTTCACGAAATTCGAGCCACGTGATATCTGTGTTTACATGCTCATCGTAAATATGTTTCAAATTAATTTCATCTTGTTTAAACAGTATTATTAAGTTTGCATTATCTCTAACCAACTGTTTGGGAATTTTACTATACGTCTGATTTAGATAAAAACAATCAATGTATTTGTGTCGACCCATAGCAAAGTAATCTCGCATGTTATTTTGATTTTCACAAGCAACATCGTCAAATATAATAACAGAGTTAGGTTTAGCATCTTGTACACTCAATACATCCTCGTTTCCCGTATATTTCTGAAATGAAATCGGAACCCGTTGCAAAACTTTTTCCAGAAATATATACTTGGGCTGGTGTAATGTTTTTGAATAGACATAAACGTTTTGAAACTTCAATCCGTTTTTGTGTATTAGAAGACCGACAAGTAAATTTGTTTTACCGCAATTTGACGGTCCGCAAATGATGCATCGTATTACGTTAGGTAATAATTTGCTATGACGAACACGAGACTTAGGCAAATCATCGCAGATTGTGTTAACGTGCAACGATTGCGACTGTTTAACAAATTTCATGATCAGTGCGTTAAAGTTGAACGTAGAATGAGAGAACGCATACCCGACATTATCATTTAAAGAAGATCAATCGAGTAAAGCCCGACTGAAGTGAACAAGGTCTTTAAACGGAAAACGAAGATCGTTGAACGGAAACCCATAAACGCGTTAAACGGAATGAAGCGTTGAATGTCATAGCGTTCGTTTTATCTGTTGTAAATATATATTATTGGATACCCCACAGAGTGAGACCTAGCCGTAGTATATTATTGGGAACGATACCTCACAGAGTGAGGCCTGGCTGGCAGGCCGAACGAAGGTGGGGTAGAGTTCCCAATAATATACTACTAACGCAATCATTGTTATAATTACAGTCCTCTAAATACCTATAAATCCTACCAAATCTTACCTGCAAAGCCTCATTATCTTAAACTCTACGAATTATTATTTACCTACGGTAAAAAAGCATGTGTAATTAGTTTGTATTAACTTCTGAATAAATATTCACCCCTCATTCGGGTGACCATAATGAAGAAAAAACAAATCCATATGTAATAAACTGTATAGTTAATTGTTAAAGAAAAAGTAATCAAGGGCTAAATGGTTGACATAATAGAAATTGTATTAAAAAGACTAGCTGCTACCTACGGCTTCACACGTATGCAATATTTATCCCATTCTTGACACAAGGAGATACTTTTCTGAATTTCAGGTATAAAAAGCTAAACCAGTATTTTATGTGTCATTCCAGACTATACAGTATGTAGTAAAAAGTCTGTTTGTACTTAATACCGAATAGATGGTTTAGTGAAATTCAAGGTTTTTAATATGTAACACATAAAATCGTTTGTGCTGAAAAATACCCCGATAAAAAGAAATTAATCCAAGGCATGCATTAATAAATGGGTTAGCGAAGTCTGATTCCATATTTATAGGTCCTTGATGGCTTGTTTTATGTCTGTATATCAATCAATTTGCTAATCACGGTCCACTGCTGGACATAGCCCATTCCCAATGTCGAAGGAGTGGTCAGACAGGTTGGTGCAGGGTTTTATTTCGAGTTTTCCTTGAGATGAGATGCGATCCGATGAGATGGGGTGGAGATACTTGTATTATTTCTCTGTACTTAAATTCTTTATCGTAATTAAATGATAACACCTATCAGATTAAATGGCAAAAATAGGAACTATAGTGGTCAATATCAAACGCAGAGACCAAAGACTAAACCCATACAAATCAAAGACAATTTAGTATGATTTGACATTTTTGAATCTATAGTGGCGGCTTCCTTTAGTTCACAATTTATTTTTACAATAGCTCCTTCTCTCTTACCCGGAAAAACAGTCCGAAACAAACCCGTTGTTTTTTTTTTTTTTTTTTTTTTATACTACGTAGGTGGCAGACAAGCACACGGCCCACCTGATGGAAAGCGGCCACCGTGGCCTATGAACGTGTGCAACACTAAGGGTGTCACACACGCGCTGCCCACCCTGAAGGGAAAGGGGGAGAGTTGGGAAGGGGTGGGGAGGCTAGGAAGGGGAGGGGAAGGAGGGGTATAGTGAGCTCTGGCTACCCTACTTACCGGCGGGAACACAACACGATGGTTATTATGACTGCGGTCTTCTGTAGGGCGGAGGTACTTCCCCAGTTGGACAGCTCATTTCGGACGGGAGATACCGTCGTGTCCTACCTCCGTCAAACACAATAGTTATATAAAAAATATCTACAAAAAAGCGTTGTCATTCAGGACAAAAGATTCCATAAAACAATTATCATGGTGACCCTACTATTTACTCTAACGTTCGTCTTTTAGCGAAAGCTACGCATTTCTTTGGGAGGTACGGCTACGGTACGGGAGGAGGTAGGCTACGCTTTTTTACTAAAAGGCGTCATTAAAGCCGGGTTAATGAGAGGAATTTCTATTTGTGGGCAAATTTGCATCTCTCCCTTTGGAACATTAATAATGAGGGTTTAGGGGCCAGCCGGCCGGGATTACGATTGTCTCAAGGCAACAGCGGTATAATATAACTTAGGAAAGAACCGAATCCAATTATCCAGCTCAATTCTACATGAAATTCTTGTATAACTTGCCGTGATTCGTTGGAATTTCGATAGATGGCGCTCAAGTTAGCTAATACAAATTTTCAATGAGGAAGGTTTGACTCAACTAAATTGACAAAGTTGGTGTGAGATTGTAGTGGTTTGAAATGCCATACAGTCAAATTCAGACTTACAAAATAGTGATTATTTGTATTGGACATAATCAATGTTGTCTATTCTGTGACATAATACAGTATTATAGGATATCTTATATATAAAATTCTCGTGTCACAATGTTCGTTCCCGTACTCCTCCGAAACGGCGTGACCGATTCTCATGAAGTGAGATCCTCATGAGTAGGTCTGAGAATCGGCCAACAACTATTTTTCATATACCTACCTTAGTGATAAGGGATGTCCACCCTTAAAATTTATAAGGCAAAACAACGTTTGCTGGGTCAGCTAGTAATACTGTATTTTTGATAGAGGTACGACATGACAGTATCTCCCGTCTTATTGAGCAGTTCAACTGTAGAATCACCTCTGTCCTACAGAACACCACGGCGAATAATAACATTGTGTTGTGTTTTTGACGGTGAATAGGGTAGCCAGAGCTCACTGGAGAGGTTTTGTGTCGCCAGTGGGAAGACCGAAAAACCCTGCATTGTCTTCTGCACTGACAGCACAGAAACTGTCTTAATCTTCACCCTCCCTTCTCTCCTCCCCTCTACATGGTCAGCAGCACGGGTATAATGCGCCTGGTCTTGTAAACGTCCATAGGCCAAAGTACCCACTTTTTCCCAGTTGGGCCAATGGTTTGCCACCTTAGTGGTATAAAGTTATATATACAACCTTATATGACATATCATACTCGTAGCTGTAAATCTTCATAAAAAGGTTAAGTATGTAAGTATATTTAATCGGGATATCCATCACTGACTATTAACAGGAATTACTTCATAATTAAAATTTAATGAGATCAATTACTCTTTAGATCAAACGCCAAAAGAATAATTAAACACGTGTTAATTACTGACCAATTAGTTCTACCTTTATTTCTAAAGCGTTTTAATATCTATCGTGGTCTTTTCTAGGAATAGATGCCCGTAAAAGTGGCAATATATTTGTAGAATTACTTTGATAATGATTGGATAGGGATCCTAAATGGAATACTAAACGTACCTATGTATTATACAACATAGCATAAACTCACGCCTATATCCCCGAAGGGGTAGGCAGAGGTGCTAGCACTCACTTTTCGCCAGTTTATGTTTAGGTCCCAATGTAATAGGTGGCGAGCCTATGGCCATTAATCGAGCACTTATAAACCTTCGATAAATACACACATAGCTTCGAAAAGCATCGAAAAGTTATTGGTGCATGCCATGGTAAAACCTGCGATTGAACCCGAGACCTCGTCTCAGCAGTCCATTACCTATACCACTAGGCTTCCTTTCCATAGTATTCCATAGCAGGTTTCCTTTCAATAGTTATGTAAACTGAAATTTCTAAACGATTTTTAATAATTAAGATGAAAGTTAATTGTTTTACCTCAAAAGTAAATCGTTACTGTTATTATCCATTGAGGTAACGATGCCTAACATTACATCATGCAGTACATTAACTTCAGCTACAGGGCGCTTTGGTTACCTTAATCTATTATTAATAGCTTAATTACCACAATTTAAGGTTTCAAGGGTGATAGCTGTAAAATGTATTTGTAATGGGTATAATCTATACCTAGCTGTTCTAATTACAAACTTTTCGTAGAAGATGGCGGTATGAGTTGAATTACTATTGAGATCGAGGGTTCGTATACTGGGCCCTTAGCAACAAATACTATTGAATTCTTAATATAAAGGTATCAAAAGAGCGGAGCATTACGAAAGGCAGCCTGCCTACTGTGAATCTGTGTGTGTGTGTAAAGCCCGCCTCGATAGCTTTCAATGCTAAAGGCACTGCTCAATGCTAATGTGTGACTTTTATACCACTTAAATACGGCCCATCACCCACTTTTACGTTACCTTCCGTCCTAATTGAGAAGTACCTACGCCCTACAGAATACCGCTACTAATAATAACCTTGTGTTGTGATTCCGGCGGTGAGTAGAGCTCACTGGAAAGGTTTTGTGTTGTCAGTGGGAAGACCGAGAAACCTTTCTTTGTCTTCTGAACTTTTTCATACTTTGTATGTGAACATGACCCACTTAATGGAAAGTGGTTACTGTGGCCTATTATGGACGTATGTCACTATAGGATCGAACCTGTAGAAACCTTCTAATGCCCTTCTTGAGGATTCACTTTTTGTAGTCGCTTGGAAAATCTCATCTCATTTAGTTATATCAACAACAACATCAAACTACTCGAAGTCAGTCAACCCCAAACTACTATTACACACAAAACATTACGGTTCCCACATTGCCCACTATCCCGTTAACCCTCAACAAACCATGGCCTGATTAGTTGGAGTCAGTAAACGGCCGTGTCTTTACCTTCACCGAGCTGAAGAAAGGTACTCCCCATTCACAAAACGATTACCGGCTTAAGGCTGTATTCTCATGAGACGGTTTCAACATGGTTCGGATTTTTAATTATTTAAAATTCGAAATTAAAGACACGTCAATATTGCTTTGTTTCTTACCAAGATTATCGCGGTGCAAACCACCTTCCTTGCAAGACTTTACACCTCGTATTGGGACTCCTTTATCCGCATCTAGCCTCCCTTTTTGGCCATTGTGCGTTGTGTCTTTACAACTGCTAATGGACAAATGAGGATCGAACGTAGTGTTACCTACTGGGCGGGGTTGGTGAAAGTGACTGGACCAAAAAATAAAATTAATGAAATTGCGTATACAGCGGACGGATACCAAAGGAATGAAAACTACTTTATAAGTATACTATATTGTCAACAATAATTAATACAGAACAGAAAAGTTCTCGAATGGAGACTACGTACTGTGCCCCAATTCTACTAATTGGTAACAATTGTCAAACCACTGAGATTACAAAAAATGGTATTGAATTTCATACATTACTGTTTACTGCGCCATGGTATCGTGTAGAGTGAATGAAACGAAACAATGAATAAATAAATAAATAAATATTCTAGGACAATCTACACAACGACACCTAGACCCATGGTAAGCATAGTTTAACAAGCTAGCTAGGGTGAACTCTCTTTCATTTGATTTTGAGCTTTAATTCTATGCTGATACAGAATTCAATGACAGTTTCTTTAAACTCACTTGATAATAATTAGTAAAATTAGTGGAATCGAGGTCCTGGTAGACGAGGTGCAGAACGAATGACGTGGAATCAGAGTGGCGGGTACGCATTGGATGCAGACCGCCTCCAACCGGTCGGATTAGAGGTCGACGTCCTATAGCTGAAATGATGATGATGATGATGGTTTTACAGCGTACCATAGTGTCCCAGAGCTAGTTTCCTACCAGCGGCTACGTGAAAATGCTTCTATTAATGCGTCATGCGAGATCATAATATACGGTAAGACGAGATTAGCCCCGACGAGATTACGTCTAGTGAAAACACAGCCTAAGAGCTCCAAACTTCGACCGCGTTCGGGTGCGGTTAATCTAGTGGAATGCTAATAATTGGGATGTACCTCTATTAATATAAACTTTAGGATATCTTCAATTTGATAACAATTTGCATGGGCTCTTATGAGTTAGTACGGTTGAAGATAGCATTTCCGATCTTCCTATTGTGCTGACTGAATGTTGATTTAATCAAATTCTGACACATTTCAAAAGATTATTCATCGAATGCATCTCTGAATGATTTTTACTATTATTGTTGTGTTAAATGTTTTAAATGGTTCATTTGTTGTTATTAATTAGCGATGTGGTTTTTAAAAATAAAGGAATCTGTAGGTCTATATTTAAAAAGCGTTCTATATAAATGTAATTGACTGTTAGTTTTTATATAAAAAAAATGGAGACGCAGACTTGCCTTGCAAGTTAGCACAATATATGTGCAAGGTTTTTCAAATCAAAGCTCAAGCCTTTTAAAAAGTAAAAATAGAAACTGTCGGTTGAAGCCAGGACTACTTCACCGGCTATAACTTTCCCTGTCCTCATCCCAGGGGACGCTGCTATGATGCTCTTTGATTTGTAAGGCTGCGGTGTTTGCGGTTGTCGAGAAATGTAACGTAATGTTTTCTAAAATGGCTGACTGACTGAAGTAGGAAAGAAAATACTAATGATGGCATGAAAAAGAAGATCATCTGCCTTTGTTGTTGAAAGTTCTTTCAACTGGAATCTATATAATCTATATTCCTAATGTAGCGTTGTTTCTGCTTCGAAATGTATTGCATGCTGTGTGTACTGTTTAGGTTCACATTCTAGGTCAAAAACATTATTATAGATCTAAGTTGCTGTACTATGATTGTGAACTGTTTGTACACCTAATAAAATAAATAAATTAATAAATTTCATTTATTTACAATCTGGTTCCACCACCCTAACAGGGTTATTTCCAAGACAGTAATGGAATTACACTTACAACACACTTAAAACATTAAAATATTGTAAAGAGAAAAAAAATTATATTCTCGTGTGTGTGTATGTTTGTAATCAATAAACTCAAAGACTACTATGCAGATTTAAAAAACTCTTTCACCATGGAATTCTACATTCACCCTTAGTAGCCCTACAGAATACCGCGGCTAATAATAACCTTGTGTTGTGTTTGCTACTGAAGAATGTTGTTCCCTGTTATATCTGAAACTGTTATCTTCTAGCCCGAGGTCGGATAACTTTTTTCATTTTATTAGGATTATAGGACTTTTACGGGATGCAATGATTTGTGTTAAGAATTGTTTAAATATGATGTCCACTTTCTATCATCGCTCGCTACAGTCAGGGAATTAATCATGATGTACATATTACGACATGGAAGGAACTTCATTCCGCGTACGCTCAAGTTGAGGAATGAACTCCCCGGCTGCGGTTTTGAATCCGGGTCATTTTAGTACAAAAGTGAACCAACTCTTAATACAAACAATTTAGGTTAACTTGAGGAGTTAACGGGAATATTAGGATTTTTGGGGATTTTTTTTTAATGTAAATCTTGGTAAGGTATACCCTAGATTGTAGTTTTATAATTCAAGAGTGAAATCTTTTAATTTTTTATTATTCTACGTAGGTGGCAGACAAGCACACGGCCCACCTGATGGAAAGCGGCCACCACGGCCTATGAACGTGTGCAACACTAAGGGTGTCACACACGCGCTGCCCATCCTGAAGGGCAAGGGGGAGAGCTGGGAAGGGGTAGGGAGGCTAGGAAGGGGAGGGGAAGGAGGGGTACAGTGAGCTCTGACTACCCTACTTACCGGCGGGAACACAACACGATGGTTATTATGACCGCGGTCTTCTGTAGGGCGGAGGTACTTCCCCAGTTGGACAGCTCATTTCGGACGGGAGATTTGTCCTACCTCCGTAAAACGTAAATTTGCCGTAATATAAACCTGCATGTTCTATCAATGTTGAAGTACTTACCTATAAGTTTCCGAAATTGCAAAATAAATAAATACAGTTATGTTGAACACCCGAGTTTATTAGGAAGAGGTTGAAAATATATAGGATGCTGGCGCTAAGCGAACATAAAGGGAACTATGTAGTCTCGTCTTCACCTATGTACCTATTTGCATCGCGCCTCAAGTTATAGAGTACTGAGCAGATTCAGAGAGAGGGAAGCTAACTGAAGACTTTTCTTTGTACTGCTTTTAGTAATACATGTAATAATGATTTTTAAAAATGGAATATTATTGCTGGTTTATACTGCTGAAAACTTAACTTAACGTTGTTCATAGTTTCATCTTGGAGCTCGAGAGTCAAGTTGCATACCAGACTGGCCTGCTGCTACGTATTCTCCATTCTTCTGTACGGCGTTGGAGCGTGGACGTTCACGGACGCCATGTGCAAAAATGTGAAAGCGTTTCAGATGTGGCTAAAAAGGAGAATGTTAGAGATATCCTGGAGAAATAAAATAAGAAACGTAGTGGTGCTAGGAAGGACTATGGTCTAGAAGTATTACAGTCAGTGAAAGTTAGGGTATTGTAATATTTCGGACACTTCATAAGAAATTCCAAATATTAGTTTTTAAAGCTCATAATTCAATAAAAGATATAAGCTAAACACAGTGTTGGGAGAAGAACATCGTGGCTAAGGAACCAACGCCAACGGTACAACAAGAGCACTCATTTTTCTCATCAGAGCTGTTGTGTAAAAGGTCCAAATGATCGTCGAGCTTAAGAAGATGGCACCCAAGAAGAAGAATTATATAAAAAGGGAGTAAAGCATGCAGATTTTTCATTTTTATTTTTTATTTATGGCATGTCAATTTGAGTTCACCTCGCCTGATGTTAAGCTGAAGGCAAAATCTCATGAAAGAGGGTCACCATTGCAAACACGTTCAGTGCTACAATGGTGGCGCTCAGCTTGACGGCCTCATCAGATGCTTTTTTACGCCCCGCTTGAAGGACCCAAGGAACCAAGGAAGAAAGGTTAATACAATTGATATACCCCCGGGTGTAGGTGCTTCTGTTAGGGTGAAAGGCGGTTCCACCAAGGACCTCCAACATCTAAATCGCATCCGTCTATAAATCATCGAAACACAGATCCGTGGTCTGATACTGAAATAACAAGAGTATCTTATACATTCAATAGCCTACTTTATCATGTACTCTATCGTGCACTACTCTGTGTCATAAGAAGGCCCCAGTAACGAGGTATTCAGAGGCTGCCTTTCTGTCGCTTTGAATATCGACAAGCCGTAGCACTCGAACATAATCACTACAACACGTGTAGGTTGAGCGTGGCGAATATAATTGAAGGATATCGTGGTGAGGGGTTTTGTTTTGTTATTATCTTGTTCCAGGATATTATTACTTCGGACTGGTGGATTACGTAGATTGTTATTATAGGGACGTACGGTTAGGGAGCGATCTGTGTGAAATAAATGTTAAAGGTTTTTATTGTTTTTTTGATGAGGATTTAGTATTATTATTATTTTATTTATTATTTGACGACCTCCGTGGCGTAGCGGTAGTGAACGCGACTGCTACGCAGGAGGCGCGGGTTCGATTCCCGCTCAGTGCAAATATTTGTGTGCTTAAATATGAATATCTGCATTGGTCTGGGTGTTTATATGTATAATATGTATGTATTTAAAAAAAAAATGTATCTATGTATGTTTATCCGCATTCTAGAACCTGTAACACAAGCTAGTTAAACTATGCTTACCATGGGTCTAGGTGACGTTGTGTAGATTGTCCTACAATATTTTTTTATTATTATTATTTATTTATTTAGTAGGTTCATTACTCAGATTTTGGTGTACACGGTGTAAGGGGAACGCTCCCGAAGCCAAAGACCCCTGGTAGTACTCTTGGTACACAACATATTGGCAATAAAAATTACGATTTGGATTATTTTTTTAAATTTTATACCGTTTAACTATCTCAATTCACTCTCCATGGTGTTAGTAAAGCTAAATGAAACAAAAATTTCATGGAAAAACATGAACTCGTATTATGGCGCCATTTGCTTTTTGACGATATCGAAGTTCTGTAGATAGGCGAGTCGAACTTTTGTGGGCTCCGCCTACCCGTAACGAATGCCTTAGATGTTCATATGGCAACCGGGCTTCACGTACTCTCCGAGGCACGACCATACTAGTACAAATAGCCATATTCATGCATATAATTATTTGCACTGAGCGGTGATCGAACCAGCGGCGCCTCCTACGTAACAATCGCGTTAACTACCGCCACGCCTCAGAGTAAATACCCTATTATTGTGAATAAACACCCAGACCAATACCCAACCCGTATTCATACCCACAAGTATTGCAAAGCCAAAATTCTAGCAAACCACACAAGTCGTCAACTTCCCTAATGTTATAAAGACTGGGAACTGGGATAACTATTCCCAGTGTTTGGGAAGCGCACTCGCTGTCCGATCAATCACTCCCCACTCAAGCGATGTTCTGACGTTGATGTATCTGTCCGTAGTTTTGTTAAACTAAATTATTTAAGGCAGTAAGTCAGTACCGCGGTAGCCTAGTGGTATGGGTAATGGACTGCTGAGACGAGGTCTCGGGTTCGATCCCAGGTTTTACCATGGCACACACCAATGACTCGATGCTTTTCGAAGTTATGTGTGTATTTATCGCAGGTTTATAAGTGCCCGGTTAATGGCAATAGGCTCGCCACCTATTACATTGGGACCTAAAACATATACTGGCGAAATGTGGGTGCTAGCACCTCTGCCTACCCCTTCGGGGATATAGGCGTGATATTATAAAAAATAAAAAAAAAGTCAGTTTCCTGTCTTTTATACAGAGTGAGGTGGGACGAAATGGAATTTAAGTGTTATGGCCTGTAAGTCTGGTGTATGGTCTGTGAGTAATGATGAATATTGACTTTCCGGTCTTTTGGAATTAAAG
Organism: Pelosia muscerda; assembly: GCA_963691645.1. Lineage (NCBI taxonomy): Eukaryota > Metazoa > Arthropoda > Insecta > Lepidoptera > Erebidae > Pelosia > Pelosia muscerda. Next base: position 3,360,395 of record OY829100.1, read on the forward strand.
TTTATTGATTACTAATAGTTTCTGGATTTATTGTATGGAACAAAGTCAAATGCAATTTTTATCGTTTTCTGTTATTTAGATAAGAGAGTAGAGATAAGAGAGTAACATAGGGCAAATTGGAATTGAAGTTTAATATCTTATGATTTTTTTCTTAGTAAACATTTATTTATACACGAAATAAACAATAATACATGAAATTAACAAGCAACTAAAACTATTATATAAAAATAAAAAAATGGTCTAATTTTTTTTTATTTATGATTTTTTAATTTGACTCCACCCCGCCTGATGGTAAACTCAAGGCGAAGTCTCAGGAAAGAGGGTCACCATTACAAACACATAAATTGTTACAATGGTGGCGCTCAGCTTGACGGCCTCATCAGATGCTTTTTCACGCCCCGCTTAAAGGACCCGGGATAATTAAGGTTTTATAGCATTCTAATTTCAATTGTTTCATTGAATATAATTATAATTTTATTTGAATGAATCTGCTAACAAGTCTTCCTCGTATCTGTTTGTAAAAATAAATACGAAACGTTCTCATTTAAGTAAGTCTAAAGCAACATAATAAAATTTTCTTTTGTACACTAGGTATTCAGTAGCATCACTCTTCCGAACATAGCCCCGAGCATTGCAGAATGATACTACAACTAAGTAAAAAAAATGCTTGTACTTTTAAACGTTGTTCTGTTCCGATGTTGCCAGTTGTAAAAAATAAGACTACTGTTTGTAAGTCATTTATGTTTGCTTGGAGCTGAAAGCTGTAATTGTTTTAAAAATATTCGTTTTAATTATACGTTTTCGCTTATTGCGAACTAGTTAGTATATCTATACTTCATAACTAACTTAAACCTACCCGTGGCTTCGTTCGCACGGCAGTTTGATCCCCGTTCTTACAAATACGAATTTATTCTTGGGATAAAAAGTGTATGTGTTATTCCAGACTATTTAATCTATTCCTGTATATTCAATTTATATTCAATAAAATATCTTCACAAACTTGGGTAGGATAGCAAAATAGTTAAATAAATCACTACATAGTATAAAATAAAGTCGCGTTCTCTGTCACCATGTCCCTTTGTAAGCTTAAATCATCAAAACTACGCAACGGATTTTGATGCGGTTTATTTTTATAGATAGTATGGTTAAAGAGGAAGGCTTATATGTATATAACATCATGATACGACCAAGAGGAGAGCAGGAATGAAAAATGTTGCAAAAACGGGATGACGATTGATGATGGGTTAGCTAGTTAATAAATAAATTAAAAACAGACCTTATCAATAAAGTTGTCATGCACCCAATATCAATAACTCACACTTGGCACTTGGTAAATATAGTGAATGCGAATTGCCCGCATAAATTGATGGCAAGCCCAATATTTGGTGCAACACGAAACTGCGCTTCCGACTTATTTGCACTGGCAACAGACTGCTATGAACGATGGTGGCGCTATTGTGCTAAGTGTCGAGTAGTTGTAGTTAGTAGTAGTAGTTTATGAAAAGATAACCAGCTTGAAATGAAAAAATGAAATTATGATTTTGATATGACAATTATTAAAAACCTTGAATCTGATTGGCACTCTTGTGAAATATTTGTTACATTATATATAACGAACTAGTTACGATAAAAATATGAAATTCAAATAAAATACTTCCATACCATAACAATTATCGCGAATGTGACACATTGTATTAAAACCAGTTCTTACGGATTCCGCGCAGGGCTTGAAACCGGTTTAGAAAATACCGGTTAATAAAGGTTAAACCCGGTTTTCAGTAAAGGTTTCATTCGGAGCGAAACCAGAATGGGAACCATACTAAAACCTTAATAAACCGGTTTAATCCAGAGCGACACGCGCCCGCGTCGGAATCGCTTGAAGTTTGTTTTGTTTGAACTAAGCACGTCACAACTTTAGAGATTGATGCATTTATTTAAACGATTGCGAACTGTGGGCAAAGTTATTGGTAATTTCGCAGCTTTGGTCCTACTTATTTTACGTTTTTCAAGTGAAGCATGGGTCGTAAGGGAAAGGACAAAATCGATTGATTGAAAAAGAAAGAAATGTGTAATCGAAAGATGCGGCGTAATATACGTTATACTGGTGGTAGAAATTTGATGGCACAAATTTGTCATAAATTTCGACCGGGTGGCTACCACCGTGCACATGTGCGTAGAACGCTTCATAGTAATTCAACCTCGGTTGCATCATAAGTGGGACCAGTGGGTCTTGGCGTAGTCTGGTGGGGAGAGCCCCGGGTGACCCGCCGAGCAGGGAGACCCGTAGAAACTGTGGTGCCGCGGGCCGCTTGCGGCATAGTACAGGGGCCCAACTGGGGCTAACCACCCTGGGAGGCTGCCAGGCCATGCATAATCCTGATATGGTTCGTCGTGCCAGTTAGTGACCGGACGTGGGAACCCGGTGACTATATTCGGGGGAGGGGGGGAGGGGGGGGGCTGGCTTCGGTTCGGCGCGTCGGGTCTCGCCATGCCTCACAACCATAAATAAAACCAATCTCCCGCGCTTTGTCACGCGGTGCATTTCGGCGACAATCACCTTTTTTTTCACAACTTCTCTTACCCCCTACCATGGCAGTACATATCACAGATTATGGCAACACAGCGGCTCTTCATTCTCCCACTAGCTCGCTTTTGGAGGTGGAGTCCACTAACATCTGTAGGCCCCATCATGCAAACCTCATCGCCGTCCACCAACAACTAGAGACGGTGAAACCAGCCATGCTCTTTCTGACGGAGACACAAATATGCCGCATTACGTCACGACCTACCTGCTCTACCCCGTCTATGTTCCTAAGGAAAATTTCCGTGCCAAAGCCGGGGTGTGTTTGTTGTCGCCGTTTGCGCTGCCATGAGGACCCATCTTTTTCTGTCATGTGGGTACACATAGACCATACCTGTACGAGACAAATCTCTGTGTGCCTTTACCGTTTCCATACCGAAGATGCCGAGATAACTCGACTCTTTGAATATCTGAGTCAGGCGGCAGGTAAGGCGAAGGAGCGGTTTCCGAACGCTGAATTGGTATTTTTGGGGGACTTTAACGCGCACGACGATATCTGGTTGGCTGAAGCCAACCAGATATCGTCGTGCGCGTTAACCAAAATGGTCTGTTTTGGTGAACCAAAACAGACCATGCGGGAAGAGCTGCCCATGCGTTTGCTCTGGCTCACAGCCTGACTCATCTGGTACACGAGGTCACTAGAATACTAAGAGGGTCGGGCCTAGCACCTTCAGCTGACGAGCTACCCAGACCAGTACAATGTTTCGGTGCAAGCCGCCTTAGGCAACTCCGACCATTGTCTAGTCTGTTCCAAGGTGCACGACCAGTGCAGGAAAATCAGCGTCTCTGGCACTACTGGTCAGCAGACTGGAATGGACTGCGTGACTGTTTTGCGTCCATCCCTCCGACCCAGAGCGGATGCCCAGCTCATAGCACAGGTTGGTCAAGAACTAGTGGCGCATCACACGGGCAGCCGTAGCTACTGGCTACTAGCTAAAGCCGTGCAAGCTAACTTCTGCCAGCCTTCGCTATTATATATTCGTATCAGGCAAAGCAACGTCCGTGCAGTACTGTAGTCACTCGATGTCCAGAAAGCCAGTGTTCCGGATGATATCCCAGCGGTGGTTCTTCAAAAATGTGCTGAACCGACTCTCCTACATTTCAAGTACAGTGCCAACTGCGTGGAAAGAGGCGAATGTACATCTGATTCCCAAGAAGGGAGATCGCTCAGACCCAGCCAACTATCGACCCATAGCCGTCACCTCATGGGTCACCACACAGCTCATGCGTCACCTAGAGGATCACTCCCTAATTAATGACCGGCAATAAGGTTTCAGGCCGAAGCGGTCAACAGGTGATCTTCTGGCGTATATAACCCATCTTTGGGCTATTGGCCTGGACATCGCCAAAGCTTTCGATAGAGTCTGGCACAAATCGCTTCTTTGCAAATTACCAGCCTTCGGTCTGCCTCCAAGATTGTGCAATTGGGTTGCTAGCATGGGCGCCGTATTCGCGTTCTTTGTGAAGCTGAGCTGAGATTCGGAGTTACTGCAGGTAAATGCTGGCGTGCCGCAGGGGTCCGTCTTATCAACCACTCTCTTTCTTCTGCATATCAATGACATGCTGTCCACCGGCAGCGTCCATTGCTATGCAGACGATAGTGCTGTATACGAGAGTTACCACGGACATCCTGCGACCAAGCAGTCTGATATAGCCGAAAAAAGGCAGCTTCTTGTCACTGGGCTTGACCGGATCCTCAATCACATTTCCCAATGGGGATCTAAGAACCTGGTTGAGTTCAATGCCAAGAAGACGCAGGCATGTGCGTATACAGCAAAGATATCTCCTTTCCTTCCTCATCCCACTCTTCAGAGCACGCCACTGCCATTACAGGATAACCTCAATATACTCGGAATGGATGTTCGCTGCAAACTGAACAACAAGAACTATTTCGATAGCATCATCAAAATAGCTTCGCGTAAACTCGGAGTCCTGAACAGAGTGAGACGTTTTTTCACGCCGGAGCAACGGTGTCTTCTTTACAAGACACAAATTCGCTCCTGCGTGGAATACTGCTCGCATCTCTGGAATAGCTCCGCAAAGTACTTATTAGATGCTCTCGACAGGTTGCAGCGACGCGCGCATTGCTCACGGCGATGGTACGATGCGCAAACGCTTGGGCTGCCGGTGCCTCCTTCTGCGAGCAGGTAATGCTCGAGAAGGAGATGGCGGAACGACCCGCACAGCCCGCGATGAGCGGAGGCGATTCGGACGTCGGAGGTCGCAAAATGACCTCCGTCCTCCATGAGCGCGGGCCTGGGGGTGACGGGTGGAGCCGCCTGTCACTCTAGCAGAAGCGCGCAAAGTGCGCCTCCCCATACCCGGAGGCTAGTTGGGGACACCGTGGTCCCTACACCCGGCGGGGGTCATCTCGACGAGAAGGCCCCGGGTCTGCCGGGGTGCGAGGGGGGGAATTTTCGCACGATAAAAAAAATAAAGGTTGCAGCGACACGCGATCTGCATTATTGGCAGTCTTATTTTTATTTAATAATTACAGAAGTTGTGATTTAGTTATGTTCATTATATTTGCTTGATAAAACTGTTCTTATTATATTTTTATAATAAAAAAAAAAGAATATTAAAAAAATTGTATTCAATTGAAAATGGGCTACGCATTAAGTTCACGCGACCGAAGCACGCACGACACTTTAGTGACTCCCTTCAGTACTCCTTTAAAAGTATCTCGAAGCAAAGCAAAAAAATTCAAGCCCTGCGCTTGAAAATTGAAATTTTGTACTAGTAGTTTACACATGTAGTCCGCGCGAATTGAATACGAATGGTGACGACGATGTTGTCGGTAAGAGTGAAATCAAAACCTTTATTAACCGGTAAATTGATCCAAACCTATATAATTTCGCTCTTTAAGAAAAGAGGTTTTTTAGCGGTTAAGGTAGAGTCAAACCTAAATGAAACGCTCCCATGTACTTGCACTGAAACCGGTTTGATACATTAACCGGTAAACAAGCCCTGATTCCGCGATATATTTGGTAAATGATATGAATCTGATGATGATAGAAGGGCTAGAGAAAGCACTCGCAGGAAAGATTTTATAAGACGGCGTGCGTTTTGGTCGGTTCAAGTCCGACATAACCTCTCCAACCGGCTTCGGGGGGGAAGGGTAGCCGTGGGGATTTTTCGCACGAAAAAAAAAGTCCTAGTTACTCCGCGAATATAGCTGCTGAGAAGGAGAAGGGAAAAGAAAAAATGGTGTGGTGGAACATTTTAATATGTTACAACTGACACCTGTCACTCCTCGATCTGCGTGCATGGTCAGGCGACCTTTGACATCTGCGTCGTCAAATGGCTAAGTACGCATAACCAGCAAAACGGTCGTATTGAGGAAGTATTCACTTATGATTATTACAGAAATACCTATTTTCTTTAATGGTTAATGGATATTTTACGAGTTCCAACTCGTTATCGAACTTATTGGTTGGTTACACGCATCGTTATTGTACTTAAACACGCTATTTACGGTCTGAAGTTTGAGAAAACGGTCTCGAATTGCAGTAATGTAATGATTTTTATACGGCCTTCCCAAAAATGAGTGGTAAGTGTTTAGCAAAAATTGTTCTTCTTTCAAACATTGAAATGCTTCAATGATTTTGGATGTATTTCCATATGCATGTAATCTCACATTATCAGGGCTTTTTATCGTGCGCTAAATCCGCACAGACAAAGCCGATGGAGGTGGTTATGTCGGACTCGAACCAACTAAAACGTACGCTGTTTTTGGATCTTTGATTGCCGGAGGTGAGATAACATAAGCCATCTCCCTTATGTTCCTCTGGTCTAGGAACCACGGTGTCCCCGTCTATCCCCGAGGCGGCTCTACCTTTCACCAGGCCTGCTCTCATGGCACGACCTCAAACGTCCGAATCGCCTCTACTTAACATCATTTCGTCTGCCCTAAAACCAAAACCCAGTAGTATTTCGAGAAACGTCCACCACCGAGAAACCTTCAAGTGCGTTGTGCCTTCAAAAGTTCCTGTACAATTTGAAACTCAAGTTGTATGAAATAATGCCACTACACAACTACTAGTCTTACAATCTATTGGATAATAGATGTATTATACTAGTAATTAAGTTTAGGACACTACTTGCATGAGTTTATTTATTTTAATAAAAGACGTCGATCTAGTATAATTTATCAAGGCTATCTGTGTTACTTTTGATTGAATTATGCTTAGGCTAACAATGGATTATAGGTATTAAGGAGTTCACTGTACATCGTTTTCTATAATAAGTATAATATAAAACGCTTTAAACATTCAATATTATCCGATTGTAATATAGGATTATTGAAGAGCAACAAGCATTTGTCGCAAGAATATAAAGTTTAGTCGGGACAAACGATTCTAGCAGCTACAACAGGTGTTATATTAAAAAATTTTGCTCATTACGAATACGTACCTTATTGCGTATGGGTTTAAGTTGTGGGTTGTGTGTAGGTACATAAACATCCATTGTTTTTTTTTTCAGACCATAGCTTTGTTTTTTTTTTCTTTTAATATAGTACGAATTAAGTCTAAGTTTTTTGGAAAGCCTCTTATTGATACGATTTTTTATTATTTTTCTATTACTTTTTAACAGTTTTTGTGAGACGTAAAATAATGCAATTTTAAGATTAGTTCAGTAATTGCCTAAGGAGACTATCAGGAGTAGGATTCATGATCAATTACTGTGTGTTAATTTCAATACAAACGGAACGTTGGGTGCGGTTTCAAATTATAGAAATCTATGCCTCCGTGTTACAGTACAAGATTAAACGATTCAATAATTAAAAAAATATATATTGGCGGAGGGATATATATTATTGTTATCGTTGGAGTGTTGAACCGCGGGTGAGTGGTCGGCCCCCCTTCCTCCTCCAATATGTATTTTTTGTAATGGATTTCCGCCAGGTAACGCCTACATCTATATCGTAGATTCAATTATTGTTATACTAGCTGTTGCACGCGGCTCTCTTCAGGTGTCGGTTATCGCGCAGTGAAATATAGCTTATATTACTCAGGGTGAATGTAGCTTTCTAATGGTGAAAGAATTTCTGAAATTGCCACAATAGTTTTTGAGTTTATCATTACAAACGTACATTTTTTTTCTCTCTATAATATTTAGTGTAGTAGAGTTTTCAATAAATGTGGTTTTAATTTCTTTCATAGCAAATGCTGTATCAGTCTTTCCTTCAGGACTTTTATTAAGGTATAATATCTTCATTCCCACACTACCATAGCAGCTGGTGTATCTGTGATGTTTAAAATTATAATCTATGACGGAACTCAGCAAGATATATAGGGTGTTCATGAATTATTCAACAGGTTGGGCTGCTTCCGGTTTGTACGAAGCAGACGCCGGAACTACGGACATCTTGCGATAGCATTTGGTGCTTGTGTTCAGAAGAAATATTGTCATTCTAATAGATTCATTGACACTGGTTAGGTAAGTAAAAACTGAATGTTTTTTAAACAAGTAAGTAGTTACGGATTAGATTTTGGATACATAAATGGTTTTGCGGCAATAGTAATTTGTTTCTGAAGTTTCGGTTTATTTTTAATCGGTCACGTTAGGTACGTTACAATTTATACAATAATGATAACACTTGTATTTCTTCACGATATTTATTACTCATCATGACCGGGTTCGCCTTGCGGCATTCTCAAAGGTTTACATTAACAGTTATAAACATTCCAACTTCTAAACATTACAGTATTTAGCCATATTTATATGTGGGTAGTTGAAAATGCCGCAAGGCGAAACCGGTTAGGTGCAATAATAAATGTCCTGAAGAAGTACAAGTGTGGTATTAATTTGTATAACAATAAGTTCCACCAAGTCCCATCAATCAACCGTATAATAGTGTTATTAACACCTCTTCACCACTGGATAAAAATATTTTTTTTAAATTAATTACCTTTCTCTTTCTTCTGTCTTTTTTAATTTCTTTATTATCCTAAGAAATCTTTAAAAGCGAATCCCTCTTAAAAGTAAGCGTAACAAATTGCAGGTGTTTACAAAGTATTAAACAGGCAATCAAACTAATTGCTCAAACGGTGTCTATGTAATTATATTTATGGAACTTTTTAGTAGCTTCGTATCCCCTACTATAGGTAGCTTGTAGCTGTACCTATACTAAAATGTCGATAGTAACTATATTGTGTATATTTCGAATTTCAAAATTCAAAAATGATTTATACTGTATAGATCGTTAAACAGTTTATCTGATTATGAATCTAATGCTGCTATTACAAAGTCGAATTCTGGCGTATTAGCCATTTGACCTTTTGGTCATTTTTATGTCGTGGTCATTTAGAGTGTTGGTTATTTCACGATTATGTTTATCGGCGTACGTTAAAACGAAAGCGCCACTGGAATAATTTATATAGAATAATATTATTGTATAATTATTAGTTTTTTTAGAAGAAATTACGTCATTATGTATACTTACTTTAATTCTATTTTCAAACATTCACTAAGCATTTTTTTAATTCTGAATTAGATTCGAAAAAAGAAAAAGTTAGCAATTTTTTTTTGCGTAGGTTCCGTGAACTACAATAGAAATACCGTGATAGGTGAATATGAATGGTCGTTTGGCACAACAACCCTTTAATGTCCGAAGTTTTGGATTAATTACGTGATACAATTTATTTTAGTGTTTATTACCTGGTTTTATAGTCTGTTCTTATTCAGTGACTACAATACAAAATTTCAGTCATCTTCCATTTACAACCTGTGTTAAAATAATGAACAAAGGCGAATTTAGGTATTTTCTATTAGTGAATATTATGTTACGACCAATTAATAGAGATATTATTACGGTATATAATTTGACCATAGAATCCATGCTCGCTTTCGTCTCATTTCTGTGGTCTATTGTGTCGATGGTAAACAGTTTTTTTTAGATATAATATCGATCAATATCGATTGTATAGCGCACCTTATGATGACGTTTCACACGTTACCGAAAAGATCGATAGTTGAAATTATAAAATTCATATCATTGATTTGGTTTAATAATCAATTTTCGTCATCATCATCATCATCATCATCATCATCATTACTATGTTAATTCCAGTGTAATCCAAAGAACCAAAAGTCTGCACTCTTACACCTCTTATTCTCCAAATTATCTTCGCTTTTATGAAAACGACTGATAGACTACCTTATTGATAGAATACACGTAAGGAGATAAAATATCTCAAGATATTAAAACACCGTTTATAAGCGCAATCTTGTTCAGACGCAAGTTTGAAGAATACTCAATTTCACTGTGTGCTCAACGGAAGCGTAAAACTCTAGATCCATTCGCATATATTTTTTGCTTTTGCATTTTACGCAAGCTCCTGTTTTTAATCCTTATTTAGTGTGGTCTAAGATATGAAATTATATTCTTACGTCTAGTAATTGATAAATGTGATAGTTGATGAAATAGTCGTGGTAGCCTAGTGGTATGGGTAATAGACTGCTGAGACGAGGTCTCGGGTTCGATCCCAGGTTTTACCATGGCACCCACTAATGACTTCGATGCTTTTCGAAGTTATGTGTGTATTTATCTCAGGTTTATAAGTGCCCGGTTAATGGCAATAGGCTCGCCACCTCATATTGGGACCTAAACATAAACTGGCGAAATATGGGTGCTAGCACCTCTGCCTACCCCTTCGGGATACAGGCGAGACTTTATGTTATGTTATGATAGTTGATGAAGCTGTTTATCTGTGTAGAAGCGGAGAAAGAATATCAACACCCCACCTCATTCAAATAGGGTCGTAGGAGGCGACTAATGGAAAAATACGCAGACGATATCACTGCGAGAGAAGGAAAGCTTGAAATAAAAACCTGCACCAACCCGTCTGGAAACGGTTGACAAAAAGTTTCCTAACCTTGAGATAGGCCTATGTCCAGCATTATATTGGGCTATGGGCTAATTCATTGTTGAAGATGTTTGTTATATTATCAAGTTCAAATTGTTAGGTTATACAGGTAGATTATTGTCTAGAATAAAGACTTCCATTTGTGGGAACGAATCAGGAGAAACCCAGGAATGAGTTGATATATAGGTAAGGTTTATGAAATTTAAAATCAATGTTTGCTATGTTTCAATATGGTGTGTTAATAATATCATTGGACTTCAAAACGCAAAGAAAAATATTCTTCTTGCTTACAAATAACTTGAGTAATTAATAATTTTCTTATATTTTTCTTAAGTAAATTCTTTTAAAGCGTTTCGTTATTTTTAACGTTGTATTTCTGCCTGATATGTTTATAAAGCTTGTCACTGGCAATGACAACTCAAAAGCAGTTCTTAATTTTCTATTTATTCGTCCATAATTAGAAATTTCTTTTCTGGCATCCCGCCTGACATTGTCTCGAGTCACCTAGATTCTTCTCGGTCTCAGTGCAAATATTTTTGCATGCATATGACTAAATATTTGTATGGATCTGGTCGTGACTCGGAGAGCACGTAAGCCGTCGGTCCCGGTTGTTATTCGAACGTCTATGATAGTAGTTACGAGTGCTTGTAGCCCTAAAAGTTCAACAACTAAGTAATCTAACTGCAATGTTTCGATATCACCAATTGGTTGTGGACGTCAAACCAAAACCGTGAAACCAAACCCGCCGCGTTTAGTGGTGGAATATTTTTTTTGAAAAGGTAACGAGTGTAGTCAAAAGAACTAGTCTTCTAGTATAAGAAGTCAGTCAATGAATCAATCAGCCTATCGCAGTCCACTGCTGGACATAGGCCTCTCCTAATATTGAGAGGTTTTGTCCTTCTGTTTTAAGGCTGGCCGAATGGATTGGGACAGGGTTTTATTTTGAGCTTTCCTTCTCTCGCAGTGGTATCATCTGCGTATTTTTCCATCGTCTCTTACGAAACCCTTCCGATGAGATGGCGTTGTGATATTCTTTCTCCGTTACGAGAAGGGCTGGCCAAATAATCAAAGGTTAAAGATTATTAAATCACAATACAAGATAATCTTGTTTATCACATTTTCTTATAACTTAGTCCACAGAGTTATTTAAAAGGCACGCAAGGAGAAAAATTTGATTCGCTTGGCTGAGCCGACCCACTTTTCTTCTCATTAAAAAGGCTCTAAGCTGCGCCTTAATTTCACAAATGGTGTCACATTTTTATGGTTAAAACATGAGAGGAAATATCCTTATTTTTATTACATGTTTTCACACAAGAGTCAACAAAAACATGGCTGATAAGAAAATGCTAAAATATGCATTTCGATGGAAAAGTTCGTGAACATGCTTGGATGTTTGTTACTCAATAACACTTTTACGTTACAAATTCGATGGTATTTCGTGTTAAGGGCACTGGATCAAATTTTGGTATAGGAATAGAAAACAGTCTTTTTATTTTTTCGTTCGGAAATTCCCATGGATACCCAACGCCGAAGTCAACGAAGGTGGACCAAAACCGCACAACCGTCTTGGGCTATCAGTTGCCTACGGTGAGGTAGCTTCTCTGGCATATCCCTCATACCCCGACTGACCCAGGGCCAGTGTGGAACTACTACATATAGGGTGATCATGCATCACACCGCAGTCCCGGATTTAACGTGGGGCGATCCGGTGACTGGACTGGACTCCGCACGGCAGCTTCAGTGGGGCACCGAATTTGGAGTGATTCGGTGCAAGTCCGATATAACCACCCCGGCTACCCCCACAGAGAGGGAAATTCGGTATTTTAAAATAGAAAGGGGGCGGCCCATTCAAACTTTGGAGACCTTTGGAAATCGGAAAACTGGGAATAGGGGCGACATTTTGCAGTTTTTGCCCCGCCTTAAAAAATCCTAGATCCGGATCTACTACTGGTTGTCACACTGCCACCGCCGGCTCCTGCTAGGGTGACAGGCAGCTACACCTGTCACCCCCAGGCTCATGGACGATGGAGGTCATTTCGCGATCTCCGACTCCCGAGTCGCTTCCGCTATGGATCACCGCAATTCCATACGAATTGAATAATAATGCGTAACTATACTACGTTTTTTTTAACATTAGAAATTGTGTAAACAAGGAAGCAGTGGTAGTAAACCATTTTCTACAAACAATTTATAACAAAAGAGTGATATTGTTTTCAGTGCAAGTTGAAGTTATATGAAATTATCACTAGCTAGTAGGCGTGGCTCTGCCCGCGTGGAATTCGCATTATCGCCAGGCGGTAGAGCCTTTGCTCCGGGCTCGTCTGAGTGGGTGCGACCGCATTACCTATTAATTCCGCCGCCATAACATCACTGCCTAGTATCGTTGTGTTCCGGATGGAAGGGTAAGGTAGGCCGTGTAGTTACTGTAGTCTCAAGGCTTAAGATCCCTAGTCCTTGAAGTGTGAAGGCGCCATCGTGTTGTTAGGAGCTTACTTTCAAAAGTAAACTGGCCGAAATATTGAGTGTACTAACTCAAAAGAGTGTTCAACATGGAGGTTTCATGCAATTTGCGATAACCTTATTTTAAACTATTTTTTTTACTCCACCCTCGCAGTATGGATATTAAAAAAACAAAATAGGTTCAATTTGAATCGGATGAATCTCCTACATTTATAACAAATTTTTCGACAGTACCTATTGTCTATTGACTTGTCTAAACTAAGCATTTTTTCTTCTTCTGACGCTGAAATTTTTGAAAAGGCTTCTGGTACAATTTTTTTAATTGTATCCGAATAATGTTTGCGAATATACCCTTTCACTTGCGGCCAAATTAGTTCAATTGGATTAAGTTCACAGTGATATGGTGAAAAATAACCTATTTTAGAACGTATTTCAACATTGACATACTCTTTTTCATTTGGTCATATGATATATGATCTTTTTTGGGTTATGTGATAGATGATAAACTAATAACGTTTTTTTGTTTGCAACCACTGCTTCTTTAGGTCTTTTATAGTGTCAACTTTTCATGACGTTTAGTTTATTTGTATTAATTTATTATTTTTGTTGTAAAAATTTAAACTATAGTATTTTATTATTAAAAATACGTATAAACTGTCACATTAATATGTATTTAGAATTTAAAGTCATAAATTAAATATTATATTATCTTTTATTAATATATTTTGCTTGCCACACAGTACATAACGTGTCTAATAAAAAACCCAAATTTTGTTCTTTCTAATGCTAAAAAAAACAGACTAGGTATATATTGACACAATAGTTTAACTATACATAGTTTTCAGCTTAATATTAGGCGAGGTGAAGTCAAATTACCGTGCCATAAATAAATAAAAAAATACCTATGCTATAATAATATCTTCTGTATAACAATACGGCTATATATTAATACGTGTGGAGGAAGGTGATCACACCTGGTGGCCTAATGGCTGTCGTTGGGTTATTATTACTATATTGTTGTGTGTTTTCACGATTCAGGATTCGTAGTGACGTTGTAGTTCGGCATGCTGTCGCTAGATGGCACTGGGTACAAGTAGCATCGTCACATATGTAGGTAATAGCTAGTTAACGGTAAAATGAAGATCAGCTTAGTAAACAAACGAAATTTAGTCTAATATGCTTGGTAGCCGACTGCATTTGACATTAAATTTCAAGTAGATTAAGGCACCACAGTCTGTTACCACAGACGTAGAACAAAGTGTCCATAAAGTAAATCCTCTTACAACTAGAATCTCAACGGACAGACACCACCACACACCGTGTCACACAAAGGGAAATGACCACAAAAGTCTGCGGCGCTGCAGTCAAAGTTAAATTGACCACAGTTTGCACAATCGGATAGTTGGAATACCGTCGGAGCATTTGCACAGAACTTGGGTATTTACTGATCCGCTGAGACCACGATGTTTAAAACTATTTAACATATAGCGATGAACACTACTTGTTAATAAGTAGATTTAGTAAATGTGTAAATTACTATTATAAAGTTATAGTTTGCTTGTTTGGTTGTACGCGCTAATTTCAAAAACTACTATTCCGAATTGAGAAATTCTTTTCGTGTTGAATAGTTCCATTGTCAATGGCCTGTTTGTACCGTAGCCTTGGGGTACTAGAGAGTTATCCATGTGGTGACATAGAAAGAATACCACCACCTCATCCCATCTGAAGGATGACATTAGAGGCGACGAACGGAAAAAACTTAGACAATATCAAGAATCAAGAATCAAGAATCAATTTCGTTTATTCAGTTTAGGCACATAAAGAGCACTTATGAATGTCAAAGTTTTACAATAATTATGTACCTACATTTGTCAAAAAATATTATAATTTATATAAATAAAATACTTAGTAAATAAATAATTTGAAAATGATTCTTTCGCTGGTTCGGTAATTAAATCTCCTGAGAAGAGACCAGCAGGAAACTCAGGTAGATTATCGTTATCCTTTATTTTCGTTTTAATTAGTTCTGTTTGTTTATAATATTAATAAGTTATGGGTGCAAGAGCTAGAGATTATTATGACGACTACTACCAGAGAAGGATTGGGAGAGGCGTATATCCAGCAGTGGTCTGTGATAAGCCGAATATTTGATTTATTGACACGTGAATGATGCTGTTATCATTCATGTCAACAATTCCAAGAGATTCCCATTTGTTATTAATAAATTAATTAATTTGCACCGCGGTAGCCTAGTGGTATTGGTAATGAACTGCTGAGTGAAGGTCTCGGATTGGATTCCAGGTTTACCATGGCACACACCAATGACTTTTCGATGCTTTTCGAAGATATGTGTGTATTTATCGCAGGTTTATAAGTGCCCGGTTAATGGCAATAGGCTCGCCACCTGTTACATTGGGGCCTAAACATAAACTGGCGAAATGTGGGTACTAGCACCTCTGCCTACACCTTCGGGGATACAGGCGTGAGTTTATGCTATGTTATGTTATGTTAATTAATTTGCTGGTATATTACGAAAAAAAATAAAAAGCTGCCTGGGTTACAAGGTCTTGATTGGGTTCCATACACAGTCGCGTTCAAAATTCGTCTAATATACATAATTTAACCGATTCGACCTTTTTGAGAAGGGTTACGAATGATTACGTACTTATATGATTAGTGTCAAGTAAATAGTAACAAGGGTATGCGAGGTCTCATTAGGTTCGGTTCACAGGTTTTACACATGAAAAGATAACAAACAGAATAATTCTGTATTTACTCCATTATTATTTTATACCGATGGTTTCGTTTGCATTAGTGAAAACCTGTGTGAAGCGTCTGCATTTTACAATCTATAACACATAGTTAAACTCCTCCATACACAGCCCTCGTGGTGTGGCTCAGTGCGAAAAGTTGTATGCATAAATATGGCTGTTTGCACTGGTCTGGTCGTGCCTCGGAGAGCACGTTAAGCCGTCGGTCCCGGTTGCCATAGAAACATCTATGGCTGTACCTACTACTACATCAGTATTGGTTGTGGAGGGCAGATGGCAGTCGCTTCACGTAAAATATTGAAGTTCAGCCGCATCACAGTTAGACTAGAAAGCAAACCCCAATTGAGTTGGGAAAAGGTTCAGAGAATGATGAACACATAGTTGAACTACTTTGAGCCTAGATTGTGTTGTGTAAATTGTTATAGAAAGGAGATTTTACACACAGCTAATTTAGACTCTAGATTATTTGCATTACGACACGATATTATATAACATTACTCATACTTTGTAGGAAAAAGACAGTCTCCCCAAAAAAAGTAAGTTAAACCAAATTGTAGTAAGGATAAGGATCTATCCATTTGGTCTCTACATATGCGCAAAGTCTTAGCAATCTAATAAACAAACTCACTTCGTAACTATCTATTATAATCCAATTAACAAAAAACTTTCCATAAAACAGTAAAAGATGGCAACTAACATCAGACAAATCAAAAATAATGTCCTAAGTACGACAATAGGCTCACCCACTATTACGTGGGACTGAATACAATGGTGAATGAAATTCATTCAATGAATTCGCAAATTCGCTCATTACGGTGGGCACTGACCCTTAAAATATAGGCTTGAGCCTAGTTTAGTGGTCAGAGTTATTGATACTTGCACATAGGAAAAAGAAATTAACAATCTGTAAATGTGGGTGTTCATCTCTGCTTACCCCAGAGGGACATAGCCGTGAGCATATAATTTTATTTTTCAGTTTACCTCTAGTGACCTCTAAGGTGTATCTAACGTTACCAGCAAACTTAAAAACAAAGGCATCAGAATATTATTCATATTCACTAACAAAAATAAAACGCTAACAAGAGTGTTCGCGATAAATAATGAAAAAAAAGTCGTTGAAGAATAACCTCTGGTTAACGCGAGAGGCCTTTACCCTCTTACCCTCTAATAAAGCTTCTAAACATAGAGCCTTGAAAATAATGGATAAGATTTAAAAAAAAAATTGTTAATAACTTCCGTAGAGAATCGTATTAATTCCTTAACCATAGGTCAAAAAATCAAATCAAAATCAAAAATCATTTATTCTGCATAGACCAGTAAACGGCACTTACAAAACGTCAATATCAACAATATTTTATGAAATGCAAATGGACCACCGGTTCGAAACGCGGCCCCGACCTGAGAAGACTCCGGCAAGAAACTCAGCGGGCTTTTCTTCTTTTTTTTTGGTCTATTTACAATAATTTACTTAGTCTAGATACAAAATTTAGCTGAGTGGCAAATAGAGTGAACAGCTCATTTCCAGGCTTGTTTATCATCCAAATAATCCTGGATTTCATAATAAGGTAGGGAGTTCATCCTCAGACATTATGACCTGGAATTGTGCGCACTGCGCGGTATAAAAGTTTCGTAATCCCGCGCACACTTATGCTTTGAAACGAGTGTGAGAGATATCTCTTGTATAATCTCACCTCCGGCAATGAAGGACTCTTGGACGGCGTGCATTTTGGTCGGTTCGAGTCCGACATAACCACCTCAGCCGACTTTTTGGTGGGGGTGGTATCCGTGGGGATTTTGTGCAAGGAAAGAAAAAGGTTTGCTATGGTTTTCCCAAGTGAACACATATAGGGTTCTCCAAGAAGGGCATTAGAAGGTTTCTATATGATTGGCAGCACGGGGTGATATCCCTGGTATCGCATAAGTCCATAGGGCATGGTAATATCATGCCATCATGTGCAGTATGACACTTATGGTAGTGGTATAATAATACTTTTTCTATGTATACATTTTTGCGTTACTAAGCAGTTTCGCAGTGTGAGTTGGCAACATTACACTTAATGGCCGCCGTGTCTCCCAAGTGACGTCACAGAAATGTCAAATGAATGACATAATATACGAGATGTTGACTTTGATTTGTTGCTTTTTTGTTAAACACGAGTGAGTTTATAAATATGCTATGATGCTATAAAATGCTATGATGAGATTTAGAGTGTTAGGATAGGTTAGTAGATAGTTAGTAGACACAGAACATCTGCATTTGCATTGGCATATTATGCTCTAATGCTGGGCAGCGGGAGTGTTCCTCAGAAGAAAAAGAAGGCTGCTCAGAGGCTCTTTGAGTGCACTTCTACCGAAACCCAAGCAGAGAGCACAAGAGAGAGTAGATTGAGTAATCTTACACCTCAGTCACAAGGACCGCGGTAGCCTAGTGCTGGTAATGGAATGCTGAGACGAGGTCTCTGGTCGATCCCAGGTTTTACCATGGCACAGACCAATGGCCTTTCGATGCTTTTCGAAGTTACGTGTGTATTTATCGTAGGTTTATAAGTGTCCGGTTAATGGCTATAGGCTCGCGACCTATTACATTGGGACCTAAACATAAACTGGCGAAATGTGGGTGCTAGCACCTCTGCCTACCCCTTCGAGGATATAAGCGTGAGGTTATGTTATGTTACACCTCAGTATTTGAGACCCACGGCGACGTGATCATTAAGATCACGTACCTTGACTCTTCACGTAACTTTTTTATAGTGCAAGCAATTCAATTCATCTCTGCACTGTTTCGTAGCTCCTGGTACGATGTTAGCCACTACTTTTAACACCACTTATGTTCGCGGCACAGAGCTCTTATCAAAAGATGGTGAACTTTAGTTTTTCAACACTCTTCATTTGCAATAACGGTTCAAACTTATGAAGAATATTCTTTATGGTTAATTTATTGAAAGAACGAAAGCATTAGATTTTCTGAAATAAGAGCAATTAAGTACAAAGAGATGATTTAGGGTACTTTTTTATTAATAAAAAACTAATTATACAAAAATTGAGTGTCAAAAACGACCGAAATGTCCCAATTAATTACAAAAACTGATTTTAAACAAAGAACATAAATTATGCAATTGGCATTTTCATCGCACTGCCGACCGCACTCAACAAAGTTGGAATTACTTGACTATTTAAAATTCGAACCTCATTCGATTGGCCGAAGAGTGAAATGTGGCCTGAATCACGGCCAATTGCAATTAGCTAATGGAACTGAACTGAGGCCAATTGAGTGCGGGTTATCTGGTGACATTGGTTTTTAAAATTCGAACGTCTTTTGATTCTTTTTGTGAATTCGAAAAGGTTATCTACTCGTAGGTACATCGATTTTTTAAATTTATCCTGTCTCACCGAAACAACTAATTCAGCTAGGGAAAATAATGTTTTTGATTTGATCTATAAAATTCATTGTAAATTAGGATTTTGCCGTAAGTATGCATATAAATTTGGCGCTGCAAATGAAGTAGGAACTCAGTTCAGAAACTATATACCTACATTTTCATTTTAAATCACTCACAGTGCTAAGTATCTTTCTTAGATTTTAAATTGAATTTTTACTATTTTTGACAACGGGATATTTAGCATATTTTTTTTTGAGTTTACTCTATATTTCGATGCTGTTGTTCATCATTTATCGTTCAGATCACAACAATTATATAAACTTTTCATAACTTTCCCACACACCCTTTCATTAACTTTTTACCAATTTGTCTTATTTATTACTAGATTTTTGATGAAAATTTATATCAATATCTCATTGACTTTTCAAACAATAATAATCTATCCTAGAATCACTCACTAGACTCATGATTCAATTCAAGACTATTTCACTAACTCCTTATTAAAAATTACTAACTGTAGCAACTAAAATTCTCACGTCTTAGTACTGAAAGTGACCAACTATAAAACTTCATAATTGACCGGGAATAAAAGCTAGTACTAGCACCAAGCGTGCATTCATATTTTCATAAAGTTTAACTGCCTTTTTACTTTAGTATTAGTATTGAAAATTGCCGCGAAGTTTACTAGTCTCTGAGGTGCAATCATATAGAACTGAAACGGAACATTATAAATCGCTTAACATTGTTGATTACCATTATTATAATACTGAGGGATGTACCAGAGGCTACGTTTTAGCTACGAGATGGCTACGACGTCGTGCGGTTTTAGTAGGTCCGACATAAGCACCCTCGCTGATTTCGGCGGGATATATCCGTGGGGATTCCCCCACGCAAAAATGAAAAGGTAGGTTTCAATTTAATTTTCTGGGTAAAAAATTATGTAATTAATAGTCTGTTCTTAACTTGTTTTATTTAAAAACTCAGAATTAAAGTAATTTGCTGCTTCGAAACGCATTTTAAAGACTAATTACTGGTATCGAACCACTAGTTAGACAGTTAGTTATCCTAGTTTATTTGTTTAATATGTGTTTTATAAAAAGTTGCCGCAAGATTGTTTACCTTTATTTAAGTACTTAAACAAATGGAGCATAGATAAACTGTCTAAAAAAAAAACTTTTTCGCGATTCGTGGTTGATACTGGTAATGTATTTATGTGTACCTGATTATTTTAACAGAATTTTTCTTGCAAATAAAATGAAAGAATTCTTACGCAAGAACAAGAGGTCTCAGGACTACATCCAGCCCTACTACTAACTTGAACCCATGTAGCATGTAGCATACCTGGAGGGTTATATTGGTAATTTCTGTAACTAGTATTAATTAAAAAAGGTTAATTTAAAAGGCCATAAACTTTCATCTTAATTATATTTACACGAATCCAAAAGAAAATAATCCTTTGGCACGTTTAAAACTCATTGCAGTTTAAAAAAGTAACACCAACCTCGCCAATTATATCGCAAAAATGCGCAAACTGTTTAATCCGGACAATACACGACAGTTGGCAACACTAAGGCTGCGCTAACCGCATGCTAGTTCATGAATGTGGCTAGTAAATTGACGGCTACCGCGTTTGCGCACAGGGTTGCCATCACACTGATTTTTGACTTATTTTGAGGAACAGTGACTGACAGGATTAAATTGTTGAACAGGTGGTAGATGGGAGTTGAAATGACTCATGGTTGTTTATTTTATATTTTTAGCTGCCAACATCACTTCACTATCATCACTATCACTACATAGTATAAAATAAAGTAGCGTTTTCTGTCCCTATTTTTCTTGTCCCTTTGTATGCTTAAATCTTTAGCACTACGCAACGGATTTTGATGCGGTTTGTTTCAATATATAGAATGGTTAAAGAGGAAGGTTTATATGTATATAACATCATGCTACGACTAACACGTGCGGAGCAGGAATGAAAAATGTTACAAAAACGGGGTGACGCAGACGAAGTCGCACGGGTCAGCTAGTTACTGATATAATAGTCATTTTAAATTTGGTTAGGTAATAATTTAAAATGTAGTTTTATTTTTAGATACTAATTATTACTTTATAGGTTAAATTGCTCAGCTGGTTGAATGTGAACGGGAATGAGAATGTAGGAATGTGAAGAGTGAACGGGACGGGACTTATTTAAATTACCGACATTGTTAAGAACAGTAATAAATAAAGACTATGACTATGACAATGCGAAGTAAGTGGGTTCACGATAGCTGATTGTATATCACTATCGTGAACACACTTACTTTAAGTCAAGTCTAAACAGGAATCAAATGATTTACACTCCTAAAGGTGTGGAAAATGACAGCCCTAGTGGCAGCTAACTCAATCTGTGGCCTTCTGTATCACATTTCTCTTTCATCTATGCTGTATGAATTTCTCAGTACGTACGGTGTCGTGTCGAACAGTTATTTCGCCAGCGTACCCGAAAGCAATTTAAGCGCTTAGTTAATAATAACGAGAATGTGTTTGACAACTAATGCTGAATTTGCAGAGATTACACGAATTCCTTTGAATTTGGGATACATTAATAAATGTATCAAATTATTTCAAAGATCTCAATTCGATTTTCAAATCAAGAAAATTAAATTTGAAGGCAATTTTTTATAAAACTGTTGTTCAGTGTGAAAAAAAATTGTGTAGGAAAACCAATGCTTACCCATTTGAGGAGATACAGGCGTCAATATACCAGTATACCTACTTATCGTCGGTAGCTTAATGATTAAGGAGTTAACCTTTAAAGGAGAGGTCCCGGGTTCGAATTCTGGCGGTTAGATTACCGACGAGTACCCACTCATAACTCAAAGTCAATGAGACTTTTTTTTTTTTTTATTTATGGGACGTCGATTTGACTTCACCTTAGGGGCCTGATGATAAGCTGAAGGCAAAGTCTCAGGAAAGAGGGTCACCATTACAAACACGACTCAGCTCGTGCTCGGCTTGCCGGCCTCATCAGATGCTTTGTAAAACGGTGAAGGCGTTACGAAATGTGATGAGCTTATTTCCGAAGTAAATGTATACGAACCTTTCTCCCTATTCAATAAGCAAAAGAAACATATTATGAATAAATATTTAAGGACCGACATATAACTCTCTTGTGGAGAATAATAGTCAACGCGTGCAATTTCCTACTGTATTTGGTTGCGCAAATGCGAGTGAAAATCTCGTGAAGTTGTGGAGGTCGCAACGAGTGAGAATGCAGAATACCAACTGCAGTTTGTTTTTTTTTGATAGAATTGTGCCAGACCCGGCTATATAATTATGTGTTATATGTACTGAAAATTTTGAAAAGCAATAAGTAGACTGACTGTTCCAATCAAATTTAAATAGATAGATATATCGATTACTCTTTATTGTACACCAAAAACTAAACAAAAAATAAATACAAGAAAACACCAAGGACAAGTAGTGTGAGTTACAGTTATCCTAATGTACAATGGGCGGCCTTATCGATCTCTTCCAGGCAACCATGCTGTCGGGAGCCATGCTCCGGATGACAGAGGCGAGACAAAAGCGCATACAGGAATAAGTAAATGCTTCGTGGGGATTCCAATCCGCGATCTTCCCCTCATAGGGGAAGACTTCGAATCCCGTCGAATCATTCACTTGTTTAGTTATAGTTGTCAACCCAGACAGAGAGGAGCGTATACATCAATAATTTGTAATTTGAAATATGAAATCGCATATTATTTTGGCTAAAAATACTAAAAAGATATACCACCTAGTTCTAGTATCACTGCTGTCAGAAATAGTCCTTTTGACTAACACTGCATGATGTCTCTGTTGAGTTTATCTCTCAATTCCGAAATGAAAGCATAATATAGAGTCCAATATAGCCCTTCTAACCTTCTGGTAGAAGAGTAGATTGTTATAGTAAACCGTTTTCGAATTTTGATTCAGCGAGCATAATGCGGTTGTCACCCGCTCGTTTCTTATGATAGGCTGTAGTGCTATCACTCTCCCACCTCGCGATCTCTCTCTCTTCTGTAATGTACTAGCGACCCCCGGAAACGACCGATGGCGTCCGATATCGCGCGATGCTCGCGCGCGTTACTATTGCTAATCCTTTCACAAAGTTTACCGCGCGAGTGTTTGTGCGCCACCTTGTAGAACATTGCGTTTATTCTACTGTGAACAAAAAATTATGTAATACTCATTTGTGCTTACTCTAAATGAGGACCTGCTATCCCATATTGTATTTTTTCAGTTATACTTCTGCTTAAATTTCTTTCTGTTGTCACAGCAACGCCTCTGTCACCCGGAGCATGGCTTCCGATTATAAGCCTGAGCTCTCGCATTTTCGATTTTTCATGTTTTAAACGATGTTAAATTGAAGCGTTCGGGACTGACTATTAGGTTCCGCATGAATTTTGGTTGCAATTGCTTTAAGTAGCTCATGAGTGAAATGACACATTTACGTAATGGAAACCAATCTGAGCTTATAGACGGTAATATACTCACAACACGAAGGAAGCAAGAAATTAAGACTACACACAGCCGCTTAAGACATATTGCAAAGTTGTGATGTTATGTTGAGGATCCTTCGATTAGGGCAAGAGATGACATCAGTTGAGCTGGTTTGGTGAGTTTTATATATACTATTCAGCGCGTGAACTTTACTTTCGCGATGCAGGATTTGTAGTTATTCATTGAAGTAGTTCAACTTTCTGTCACAAGATGGTGCTAGGTGTATGTAGTATCCACACAGAGCAAAGCGATCTCTACATAATTCAAATGCCAATTTGAGTTGCTTCCTAATCCTGATTTTTAGGTTTACGCTCTTCTACTTTATATGATTTTGTATCGTTGCTTTAAGGCTAACGTTGCCATTTGCAACTCAACTCTTAGAATACCTAGAGCTTGTAGGTCTTGTCCGTCATTCAGCAGGAATACAGACTCGCCGTTGAAATTGACTTACGCCTCGAGGATCTTATTATGTACCCGTAAGTCTTACAGAGGCTATAGACACCAATATATGATATATTGGTAAAGTCGCCCGTCTCTAGTTCAATTCTCTCACGTACCTCCAGAATGCCGAGCTTGGCAATATAACGCGACCGCTTCGTACTGCACTGACCGCTTTATAAATAAGAAATGCGATCGGACTCTGCTCTTAATAGTAGATCGTACTAAGTATTGAAAATGCAAAAACTCTGTAAAATTTTCCATATTATGTATTGAGATATAAATCCTTGTCAATAGCAAAAACTCTATTATTGCTTAAATTGTACACAGAATATTTAATTGTGGTTAGAAATTTATGAAATGACCCATCTCATTCAACCTTTTCCCAACTCAGTTGGGGTCGGCTTTCCAGTCTAACTGTGATGCGGCTGAACCTCGATATTTTCCATGAAGCGACTGCCATCTGACCTTCACAACCAACGATATCGAAGTTCCAAGTTAGACTGATTGGACTTTTGAAGGCTCCAACTACCCATAACAACCGCCATAGATGTTTGTATGGCAACCGGGACCGACGGCTTAACGTGCTCTCTGAAGCATTTATGAAATTATTTATGAAATCACCGTTTATATAATAACTAGCTGACCCGCGCGACTTCGTCTGCGTCACCCTGTTTTTGCAACATTTTTCATTCCTGCTCCGCACTTATTAGTCGTAGCATGATGTTATATACATATAAACCTTCCTCTTTAACCATTCTATCTATTGAAACAAACCGCATCAAAATCCGTTGCGTAGTTCTAAAGATTTAAGCATACAAAGGGACAAGAAAAATAGGGCTAGAAAACGCGACTTTATTTCATACTATGTAGTGATAGTGATGATAGTAATAAGCAAGGTTATTTTCTGCAATAATATGGAGAAGCGAAGTTGGAAAGAAAGAATGGAAATCACGCTATTAAACTGGAAATCATCATTCAAATAGAATGGCTTTTGAGTGAACTATATGGCCGTCTAGCCAATCTCCTGATTCAGTTTTCATTCACGCATTTATTGTTATAACAGGGGCGAACCCTGTCATTCCCGCGGGACCCCATTCATTCCGCAATCTGATCGAAACAAAATGTTTTAATAAAACATACTGTATTCGGGGACTGTGTTTGAAGAATGTAGGTATATGTGACTTACTTTTTTCGGCGTAAGTCTAGAAGATGTATGGAACCGTCATCAAGTTCGCAGGGGACCTAGCTAATTTCTCTAGCAAGCCGGTAGGTACACCTGATAATTACGAATGAAACTGTTGGTTCTAGTGCAAAATTATTTGATGGGGTTTAATCTGCAAGAGTTATGTACGATGTACAATATTTCGTTCCTAATTTTTGGTGCTTCGGAGAGTATGTTAAGCCGTCGGTCCCGGTTGCCATACAAACATCAATGGCAGTCGTTACGGGTAACTTTAGACCCCTATAAAGTCCAACAGCTGATCTACAATTCTTCTATATCGCCTGTGGGTTGTGGAGGTCAGTGCAGTCTCTTCTAGGAGAATATTGAAATTTAGTCAAATACACAGTTAAACTGGAGAGTTTGGACCGCAGACTCCTACCTGAAAGCTACGGATACAACTGGGATACTGGGATTAACACTAGAATGAAGAAGAATAAATTCGTAAATTTACATATTTATTTTCTGAGCAAAAAATATATTTTACACTTTGTATTAAGTACATGTAGGTATGCACATCTCAAATAATAAATTAATATTTCATACAATTACTACAGTACCAGTGACGTCATATCCGGATATCGTCGGAAGTGGCACCATCTGCAGACAGCTGTTGACATCGAGCCAAATGCATTGTAAGTGCTAACATTGTGTGGCATATAAAATATTCAGTCGTATTATTATGGAGGGATATCACAGGGTAGAATGATAAACGGTATGAAAATAGAATAGGTTTTGAAGATCTGAATAGCAAAACTGTTTTTTTTTATGAATATTTCGTGAATGCAGTGGGTATGAGTTAGTTATGTTATAACCTATCAACATTTTTGGAGAAGTCCGCGGAATTGCATTTCCGCACGTAAATGTTACATGCTGAAATTCGATTCCGCGGATTTCTGCTATTATGCGAACTACGAGTACTTACTACTACTTTTTAGATTTCATCTCAGATAGTTCTTCGTTCGTTCGTTCGTAGCTTCGATCCCAGGTTTACCATGGCACACACCAATGACTGCGATGATTTTCGAAGTTATGTGTGTATTTATCGTAGATTTATACGTGCCCGGTTATTGGCAATAGGCTCGCCACCATTACACATTATACATTGGGACCTAATTATAACCTTGCGAAATGTGGGTGCTAGCACCTCTGCCTACCCCTTCAGAGATATAGGCGTGATATTATAAGAAAAAAATCTCAGATAGCTATAACCTATAAAAATAAGTTTAGGTAGGGAGTACGAGTGTAACGCCCTGGTGTTGCAAACGTCCATAGGTCACGGTGACCACTTTCCACCAGATGGGCCGTGTGCTTGTCTGCCACCTAAGTGGTATAAACAAAAAAAAAAGAAATGAATCGCGAAATACATAACTAACAGACGGTTGGACCAATTAGCGTATTTTTTTATGTATTCCTTGAACTCTAAGGAAGGTTTTATGTAGCTACGGGAACGGGATCAGAAATTCACGTGAACGGAGCCACTGGCAATATTTAGTATTACATTAAACTACACCCATCAGCTGAACTCCAAAATTACCTTTTTTAAAATTAAAATTAATTCATTACCAAAATAAGACTTCGAGACGACAGTAACGTATACCTACTCCTAAAGGGACGTCTAACGGAACTTAGCTTTCCGTACATTTTAGCGAGCCTTAATGGACGGTATTCCAGGGTACATACATCCAGTTGACAAGAATAGCACATCACTACCGTAGGTTCAGGAAAATAACATACTCTTTCTTGTGTCAATTAATGGATGGAAATATAAGTAGAGAAAGATAACTTGATATCTTTTTCTGGGGATGCAACCACCAAAGCAACGTGCAGTAAGCAGTTGCTACGTAAATGTTGTGTGATTTGCTGTGTGTTTATTGCACGCTGCATTTATGTGTATGGCCCCCCTATACGTATTACTTTCTTCCTACTGAACACTTCAAATGATGTTCGAAAAACTGCATCTGATGGGGGCTTCAAACTAAGGGCATTATTCCTCGTTCCATTCTAAAATATCTTCTTAGAGTTTCTATTTAAGTACTTCTTCATCTCATTTTGCACTCAATTTAACATTTATATGCTTAATTTAACAAACATAATGTTATGCCAAACAGCTACGCCACACCGTAGAGGGTCTACGCTGTTTAGTAGAGGTGATATGATTACGATTTTAATAAAGGCAAGACTTTATGTCCACAAATATTTTTTTGTCTAATAAAGAGAATGAATTGAATTCTAAGTTTGTTTTATTTTATGTAAGTTTGTTCTATTATTTACTTAAACATGGGGTACACTAATAGTTTTGCACTTCTATCTAATCTAATCTAAGAACTATTTGAATTTCGAATGTTATATTTTTTAAACGTTGCAACCTTTTTAGTTATAAAAAAACAATTGGCGGGAAAACATTTGTCAATTGTTTTTTATCGCACAATATTAAAGTTCTGCGTACGCAACGAATTAATCAATAAGAAAGTTACAGTACTTTGAAGAACAAAAAAAGAATCTCAAACATTACCTCTTGTAGGTACCTCAATAACCTCAAATATATCAAACATCATGAAAACAAAACATTAACATTAAAAAGCGTTTCTAGATTATCGGTAATCACCTCTACTTAACTCGGCAGGCCCTTTGCGTCAACTCTGTTTAGCCCATAACCTTCATCATTTTTATACACGTAATTTTACATACTTATATTAATTTACCAAATATGCGTATATAAAGGAAATTACAGCGTGATTAATAGACGTTTAATTTGAATGTAATTATGTAGTGGACTCGTTACATTACAAAGATTACAATCGAGATTGTAATCAAACGACATTATGGCTTGGGTTAGGACACGCATAAAATTAATGTGACGTGTATTAAATAGTTAAAATCTGGTACACAAATGTGTATTGTACTAGGAATAAATTTCGTTAGAAATATAAATATAGTGTGTAACGTGTAATGGCGTAAATACAAGAGTACAGACACCCTATTAATATAAAAAAATTAATAACTTTGTTTAGTTAAAGTTAAACATGTTTTTAAAAAACGGTCTCTTCTTACTCTTCGGTTTCACCTAGTCACAAGTTGTAATCATGTTTGTTACAAAACTGGTTGAAGATTTGTCAAAAATATGTAGAAGTTTTGTCAGAAAATAATTACTTGTCAAACAGGCTTAAAAACATTGAAATGAAATTTGTGAAATTTACAGTTTTTACCACTATTTGTGATCTTTCTTTAGGTTTATAAGTTTCCTTCCATTTTTTACTAACGATTGGCTTATGAATTATGTTTAATGTTCGTGTTATATTCTATTATTTTGAGTAAATACATGTGGTCCCTCAGGGACCACATGTAAACGTTTGTAATTTTTATTATCTATTCACATTAAGTTTTTTAATGTTGTATAGATGTTTATTCATGTTTTACTAAGAGTCTATAACCAAAATTTGTTGGTGAACTCATTATTTATCTAGATTCGAGAGCTTACGTGTGTGAACTGAGGGACCAACTTAAAGCGATATATCTTTTGAATGAGGTCTTTACAAATTCTAATATTCATTTTACAAATATTTCCACATCTTTTACTAAGGAATATTGTTAGTTTAACTGCAAAAATATGCAAAAATAAAAAGGGGCTCTCAGTCCACACATACACAATTATTTGCGTTCACACTGAAGTTTGCGTCATATTGCAACTTGTCAAATTTAATACAATATGTTATCAAACATGGTTTAGATTATATTAGATGTTATGAAACATGCATTTGACAAGTTGCAATGCAAACGAAATACAGCGGACTAAACTACTTGGGTACTTTATAAGTACTTCAAAGAATGTTGGTTTTTAATATCACTTCAAGCACACAGCCGTTCTGGCTATCCTACTCACCGCCGGAAATACAACACAAGGTTATTATTAGCCGCGGTATTCTGTATTTTATCCTATTTTCTTACAGATAAAAACTTGTAATGAAAAAAAATATTTCAGAAGTATAATAAGTGGGCGATAATGGCGTGGGTTTGATCGATGAATATGGCTATTTCTATTAATCTGGTCGTGCCTCGAAGAGCACGTTAAACCATCAGTCCTGACTGTCATACAAGCATCTATGGTAGCCTCTACGAGTTCTAAAAAATCCAATTACTGGTCTAATTGCAGTACTTCAATATCGACTATGCCTGTACTTATAGGTTACGGAGGCTAGAGAGCTTGCTTTACGGAAAATGTCGAAGTTCAGTCGCGACGCAGTGGGACTGAAAAAAAACAGCCCCGGACTCCGAGGTGACAACTTTGAATGTGACCGGGACTATCGCAAGGATAAATACCTTTATAAACAAGGAATATACTAAAAAAGAGGCCTTGTTTGACACCGATACCATATACTTTTACACGCCTGCTTGAAGTATCCAGGATTACATCCTGCACCTATAACATCATTGCACACAAATCTCAATCGCAATACCATTAATCCACAAATGACAAAATAAAACACCCTATCTACAGAACAGAGTAAACAAAACAACGGTTTTAATTTAGATCGCTGCATGTACAGCCTGCAAAAAAGTTTAAAACCTCTCTAGGTAACAAACATACTGGATGTTGACCATAAAGTTTGTGCTTATCTTCTGTTACACAACTTCATGTCTAGATTGCCACTTTACTGGGTTTGCTGACGGTTCCACGGTGGAAACTCGCTTTACAAGTTTTGATGAAGGCAAAATGTAGCTGAAGGGAGTGGTTATCTGCAATGTTTGTGAAGTTACATCATATTAACATAATATTCTAAATGTCTCAGTATAGTTTATTTCCCTAGCAGAAGCAGGCCATGGCGATGGCGCAAAGTGCCACACCATACACAGGGGCTAGATGGTGACACCATGGTCCCTAAATTGGGGGAAGAGGGTCATCTCAACAGAGATGTCCTCGGGTATGCCGGGGTGCGAGAGATATGTCTTGTATAATTTCACCTCCGGCAATCAAGGACCCATGGACGGCGTGCGTTTTGGTCGGTTCGAGTCCGACATAATCACCTCCACCGGTTTTGGTGGAGGTGGTACCCGTGGGGATTCTGCGCACGATAAAAAAAGTATAGTTTATTTATATTGATGATTGATGGCAATTGGTGGAACTCACTGTTATACATAATTGGTAACACACTTGTAAAGGCGAAACTGGTTGGGTATATTAATGAATGCCCCTTCAGTACAAGTGTGTTATCAAATTATGTCTTAGTATAGTGTCTGAGGAATGTAACCTTACTTTTTTAGTTCGAATACTGGTGGAACTACTGATAAGTTTACTACTTACACAAGCAATATTGTTTAGGTGGAGAAGTTCACGGGATTTTTTGAAATTTTGGTTCAATTGTCTTTTTTGGGAGAATTGCTATCTTCCTAGTGGTCTGTTTAAGAGCCTCATCTGTCAAGCAGCAGCAGACTTGGGTGGCGTAGATTTTAGTGTATTTAGTCACTAGTTTAATACTGGTTTTAGATAGAATCCCTAGTTTTTCTTCTTCTGTCGAATCGACGGCATTTTGTGTTGCCATTGTAGTGTAGTAATTTGTTTTGGCCGCTACTCACGGAGAGGGCCCGATCATTGGTTTCGCTCTTCAGGAAGACTGACTACATACCCTTAACACCTAGTTTTCACTAAATGCCGTTGATGACCGTTTAAAATTCATTCGTATAAGACAAAACGCTTTTTCCTAAACATTCTGACATTCAACAACATTCATATAAAACCTTCTGTTCAACTTTAAGTAATTATGAAAACAAATAGCCGAATCGTAGCGCTTGACAACCTTCTTTTTATATATTCCTATAGTGTATATATATAAGCATATATCTGGATAATTAAGTGATTATACGCATCTCCAGAGACACATATGAATTAATCGCTGTCTTTTTGTCACCGTCCGGCTAAATAAATGGTATTTCTGGAGATAGTAATTAGTTCTAGAACAGCCCTCGAATAATTTGTTATCTGTCACGTACATTTTCGGGGTCCCTATATTGTGATACAGAAAATGCAGCTGTACTTTTTGTTAGCGGGCAAAGTTATCTTTTTATACGAAATGGAGAAGTGAAAGTCGGAAAGCGGATGCGGGTTCCGAGGTAAGAATTAACCGGGAGTCAACACTTAAATACTCAGTAATATGAGTTATGTTTTTGTTATAATTTGTGACAAAAATGGATGTGTAATGAGGCGATGAAAGGGTCAACTACTATGCCAGAGGTTGCCAGCATGTCCCGCTCTGTCCAAATATTCTCTTTAAGTGTGATCCCATAATTAGGTACCTATGATTTTTTTGACAGGTTTGACACGAACGATACAATATGTATATACTCCTAGATATTGTAGCTTTTTAGAGGAGAAAGAAATATTGAAAACGGTCCAGTAGTTTCGGAGCCTATTCGTTACAAACAAACAAACAAACAAATCTTTTCTCTTTATAATATTAGTATAGATTAAAGTACCTTGAATATTCTCTAGGTTTCACCATTCACCATTAGACCATTCGCTAGACTTATTTGTCATTATTTTATAGGACGTAAAATGGCAATTTTCGAGAAATTTTGAGTTAATTAACAGGCTTATCTGAGGTGCATCCATATTTCACAGTGCAGGTGGGCGTATATCGTGAATCGTGGCGCAGATTTTTTCTTTCTAGCGCATAGTTAATGCTCGGCCGTCTTTTACACAGAAACGTAACATATGGCAGTAACTTTTTACTATAGTAGAGAATGAATTTATTCGCACGGATTACAGTACAACAAGGTTTGTAAATTCGCTATGTTTTAACTAGTTTATACAGGGTGTAAGGGGAACGCTCCCGAAGCCGAAATAAAAAAAAAATTGCTTTGGCGTAATTTTTTCTCATGCCAATATGTTGGATACCATGAATACTACCAGGGGTCTTCGGCTTCGGGAGCGTTCCCCTTACGCCCTGTATTTTAGTAGTGGCGATTGTGATTAACGAAAGGGTAATGATGATTTTCCTACTTGGTATGACCAGGTTTTCTGGCGCCGCCAGGTGGATAAACAAAATGTGCGGTCATGCCCATCGGGTTTTGGTAAGACAGGCTTGCCACAAAAGTACTGGTATTTTTTATTTGTAAAATACAATAATAAATACGTGGACACTACTCCTAATAATTGATCGAGCAGTCGAAGCCATCGTGAATCTTTATTTCGGCAAGGTGAATTTTGCAATGTGGAGATCTGTGGGTATCAGGATGGAGGTCTTGAGGCCGCATTTCTTAACCGATTTTCATCAAACTTGGTGCGCGTATTCTTTGAACAAAAATATTACCTGTGTAAACAGCTTTTCTTGATGGGAGAAATTACCGGAATGAGGGAGTTTGTTTTCGCCTTATTTATGAATAGATCTTAATGAGTTATGGTTCCAACATTAAGGATATGATTTTCACGAGTGTACTTTGTCCATAAACCCAAAAGCAGAATTATCCATCCTCGCCAGGTTCACAAAACAGTACACACCATTCTTTGAACCTTTTCCCAACTCACTTGGGGTCGGCTTTCCAGTCTAACTGTGTGATGAACTTCGATATTTTCTGTAAAGCGACTACAATCTGACCTTCACAACCAATGGTCCCATGACCAATGGCGATATCAAAGTTCCAAGTTAGACTGGTTAAACTTTTTGAGGGCTCCAACGACTGCCATAGATGTTTGTATGAGCACGTTAAGCCGTCTGTCCCGGTTGACCGACGGCTTAACGTGCTCTCCGAGGCACCACCAGACCAGTGCATACAGCCATATTCATGCATACAACTTCTGTATACAATTACGCAACGGTGTCACTGGCATCCATTTTTAATCCGGCCCAATTTACGCGCTTGTGGCAATCGCGCCCGCTTATTAATTCAGTGTTTGCAACTGCGCCAACACATAGCGCGACAAAATAAGCCAATGCAACTAACTTATCGCATTTCTGTGGAATATTTTGTCGAGATTCCGCCATTAAGCTTCGAGAACACGTTCTACATTTATACCAGTTCTTTTTTCAAATTCAGTTTATTACCAACCAATGTTGGAATATTATTGTGTGTTCTTTACCAATGTAGGTTTTGATTTATTAACTCTGTATTTATAATGAGTATTCATATTAATGACTAGCTTATGCCCGCGACTCCGCCTGTGAGGTTGTCGGTTATCGAGACGTAAGCGCCATCTGTGCAACTTAAATTCTATATTACTAATCATAACTCTGGTTCTACTTAACCGATTGCAATCAAAAAAACGTACGATTTTAAGTTGGACCAAACCCCTTCAAATAAAAAAACTCCGATCGAAATCCGTTCAGTAGTTTTTGCGTCCGCCGCGGACAAACATAAACTTTTTACAATTATATAATAGTATAGATAGGCGTGTAAAGTGGGTGATAGACGTGCGAGTAAGTTCACGAACTTGGGTTCGATGACCTTTTTCGCTAGTGTGTCACCTTACTAAGTTACTTTAAAACCACCGAGTAAGTTCGTTATGCTCTCTTTGTGCAGAGTGAGTAAGCTTCACGCGTGACACCGAAGTCGAGCCGAGTTAGTTCGTGATCCTAAAATCCGCGTACTTTAAGTTCGTTGTCTATCACCCACTTTAGACATTAAGCCTATTGGTGTCTAGTTGGCATTCTATTGCTAAACACAGTGCGGTTACTGTGGTAACGGTCATTCTGCAAACTCCGACGCCTAAGCAGCCTCTGCTCGTAGCGAGCTGTGTGGACCCGCGAGGGATATATTGGTTACAATCTCACCTCTGGACAACTAAGGACCCAAAGACGGCGTGCGTTTTGGTCGGTTCGAATCCGACATAACCTCCTACTCTAGCGGGGATTTTTCGCACTATAAAAAAATCGAGCTGTGTGGACCCGGAGTCTATGATGCAGGTGAGTCAGAGATATTGTCATCTGACCTCCACAACCAATTAGCGAAATACAGAAAGCACTTCTCATCGGTTGGTGTCTCATCAGTAGGTAGCAAATAGGTAGCAATTATTGAAGCAAAAACAATACTGTTTAGTTTACTTAAACTAAGCGCTGACCAGCCATTCTGACGTCAGAATGGCTGGTGACATTGTTATTTCTTTTATTTTCAAAATTGATGAGGTAGCAATTATTTAATTGGAGGTAGCAAATAGTAGCAATTAGGTAGCAATTTTTGATCACTGTCTCGATGCTAAATGAGGCAGACAACCAGCCATTCTGACGGACACATCAGTTAGACTAGTTGAACTTTTTAATATATTCATTGTAATCAAGCAATGTTTCTTGGCGTGTTTGTCTCTTTGTATTGTATTGTATTCTGTAGTTAGCCCTTAAAACCGTATCAACACCCGCCCTTAATGTTATTTTAGATTGCTAAACGCTACACATATTCCCCGAAGGTGGTTGGCAGGGTAGTCATATCGCAAGTTAAATTGATGTCATTATTAATTCATTGACGTTTATACTGTCGTCAAAATGGCGTTGTTTAAAACTATGTTACCGCACGTGGTTCATATGGTTGTAGATTATTCATTTCATTAATTTAAATAGCGTTGGTACGTTAAAAAAGTTTGTAATATTTTATCTACACGTTTTGGCATAATTAGCTTAGAGTATCTGATGTAGTATCTTTGAGTAAAAGTATTATATTTTCTCAAATTATTGAATTTATAAGTTTAGACTTTGTGGATTTCTTATTTAAGTTATCACGTTTGTTAGATAGATTTCCATATGATTGACCCTAGCGATTGATGATTGGTAGTGGAGGTCAAATGGCAGTCGCTTCACGGAAAATATCGAAGTTCGGACGCATCACAGTTGAACTGGCAAGCCGACCCCAACTGAGTTGGGAAAAGGTTCAGAGAATGAGATAACCCTAGCGATTGATTGTATCGAAGTACCTACAGAACAATATAGTTCTAATTTTACTACAGAAACTTTTAAAATTAAACATCAATCTCCAATTTAACCACCGCCATCCTAGTCGGTGCAGGTGATTATATCGAACTCGAACCGACTAAACATCGACACATCGTCTATCTGCGATGTTCCCTAAAACATTTTTCTTCATTTCCAACTTATTTCTAATCGATAAAGATTAATAACACAACACGAATTTCTTCCTACAGTGATTAATGAAGTAAACCTAATCACATTACCGTTCAAAGCTAAAGATTTCAACTGACAGGAAATGAAGCGCTATAGACGCCATTTTTACTGTTAATCAGAAAAGTGCTCCATTAGAAATGAAACCGATGTTAATCAAATTGTCATCAATCAAAAAATTGTCCTTGCCCTCGGGAAAAAGTTATATCCGGTGAGGAAATCAAGTAAGTTATCAGTGGTCGATTACCAGGATGTATGGAGTAAGTTAGGGACTAGAGATATTCACAGTAGGTACTGAAGATGTACCGTAAAAATGTTTATGTAGGACCAATTCATGGATCCGGCTCGAAGGACCAATAATAATAATTCTTAATCTAAAAAAGACAAAAACATGAAAACAAGCAAGAAATATAATATTTCTGTTGTACCACTTAGGTGGCAGACAAGCACGCGGTCCACTTGATGGAAAGTGGTTACCGAGACCATTGATACTAAAAAAATAAAAATATTAATATAAGCAAGGAGAAGAAAGTAGTTGCCGAGCCTAAAAAAACACGAAAATAAACCTCTCTTGCTAATCTAAATTTATTTTACTAGGAACGTATTAGGTAGTAGGATTCGAACCCAATTCCTTTAAGTAGGTTAATAGAGTCTCTGTGCTGTCAGTGCAGAAAACAAAGAAGTAGTCTTCTTCACTGACAACACAACATCTCTTCAGGGCGTTAGATGAAAACAGATGAAAACAGAAAAAAGACGCAGAAATATATTATATATTCACTTACAGATAATATAAAAAGAAATGCTATGTTTGGTCGAGATAACTGAAATTCAAATGAGTCGGGACACTAGCAATAGCTATGCGACATAAATGTATTTCGAACCCTTTTGCGTTTCTAACTTGGACCCATTTACGAATATAGTAACAGAAGGAAATGAAAGTGCGATTCTACGGTACAATCGATCTACGAACCATAGTTCGTACATAAAGGTCCTAGTTACCATGTCATAAAATCCCTTAAAAAAATTATAGCATTGACAATAAAGAGGACATGACGTCATAACGTCATGTCCTCTTTATACCATACCATATTGCCACACTGGCTAGACGGATTGGTATAGAGTTTTATTTCGAGTTATTTAGGACACCTTACGAATTTATCTTTCTTCGCAACTAATAAGATGCATTTCATGCACTGATGCCTTCAGAGAAACAAATCATATTTTAATCAATATATTTTTGTAATTACAACAAAAACAAGCATCTGAAGGTCTTCCTGCTCCATTAAAATTTCAACTGCTTTGTCAACATGAATTTGGTTTCCGGCACCTGTATTAAGTTTGGATGTCCCTTGCGCTCATATGTCATTTTACTGTTCATCAGAGTAATCATTTTCAACAGATCTAATTCTCTGTGATACTTCGATATGATGAGACAGAGGGTTTGTATCATCCAGCAGCGCCATGACACATAATCTGAAATTGACGATATATTATTTAATATGTATTATTGAAATTAGGGTTTTCAGTACTCTTAACAGTAAGGTATAAATATGTATATTTCATATTTGCGACTCTGTCCCATTTTGTTAGGCTCAATTATTCACACCGGGACCGGGACGGCAGCGGCCGGCAGCGACGCGACGAGCACTTTCAGCGTGAAACAATTTTAAACTTTATCTTCCTGCTTATAAATATTAGTATCGTTTGAAAAGTACGAAAAGGACGCGCGGCCGCCCGCGACGCCGCGAGCTCCCGCGCGGCCTCGAGCGACTGCGGTTTTCAAACGATACTAATATTTATAAGCATGAAGATAAAGTTTTAAATTGTTTCACGCTAAAAGTGCTCGTCGCGTCGCTGCCGGCCGCTGCTGTCTCGGTGTGAATTGAGCCTAACAAAATGGGACAGAGTCGCAAATATGAAATATACATATTTATATCCGACAATGACCAATGAAGTAGTATTATTTTTTTTTATACCACTTAGATGGCAGACAAGTACAGTGGGCCACAAAAGTTCCTGGAAATAGAAACTTTTAGAGCTCACTTATGTCATTTTATCGAAAGTAACATAGTAGCGTTAATAAAATAAAGAAGATCACTTCATACAATTTTCGTGTCGAACTGTCTAGGAATTTTTGAGGCCCACTGTACAACAATCATCATTCCCTGAACCTTTTTCCCAACTCAGTTGGGGTCGGCTTTCCAGTCTAACTGTGATGCGGCTGAACTTCGATATTTTCCGCGAAGCGACTGCCATCTGACCTCCACAACCAATGGTCTAATGACCAATGGCGATATCGAAGTTCCAAGTTAGGCTGGTTGGACTTTTGAGGGCTCCAACTACCCGTAACGACTGCCATAGATGTTTGTATGGCAACCGGGACCGACGGCTTAACGTGCTCTCCGAGGCACTTATAAACCTGCGATAAATACACACATAACTTCGAAAAGCATCGAAAAGTCATTGGTGTGTGCCATGGTAAACCTGGGATCGAACTCGAGACCTCGTCTCAGCAGTCCATTACCCATACCACTAGGCTACCGCGGCCCACTGTACAACAATATCAATGGGAAATTACCAGTCAGTCAGGCAAGCTTAAAGGTATTATGTTATACCATGAACCTTTTAACTCCCGGTAACATTAGGTACAGTAGCACTAGCACGAACCTATATCGAATTCGTAATGTAAAGTTTTCGAGAGAACGGAGCATTGTGATTGGCAGTCTAACTCTTGTGAACCTGTGTGCGTGTGTAGCCCGCCAATCGCAATGCTCTGTAACCTTTACATTACGAATTCGATAGTATTTCATGCTAGGGCTATTGTGTGCTCAGCCTTAGTACTTTAACTGATATTACTTTCAACAGTCGCGCGAAGTATAAGAAAGTCAGCGTATGTAGGTACAGTTTCTCTCGGAGTTTCACCGTCCACTTTTACACCAGGATTTTCTTCGCTGCCTCTGCATGCCTGAAAGTAGAATACAGTTTACAATTTTAAATAATAAACAACCATTATTCTATATCAAAGAGTACCTACCGAAAATTACTAGTATTTCCGCTAACCTTTTGTCAAAAGTTAAATCATTTCTGTAAGGAAGAGGTTCACTTTGTGTAGTGTTAATGACCACGATTCGAACCCGAGATCTTTCGATTGTAAGCTTTTACTACTGGCTAACAACGCCTACATTCAATCGTAATTATTATTCAACCATAATCCACTCCAGGAATTATGGCGTCTAACTCCAAGCAAGACACATTTAGTTGCTGTTTTCAGTTAGGTGGAAATACAGGTAGAATTTTTTTTACAATATATTACAGCAACATAACTTAACATAACATAAACTCACGCCTGTATCCGGTAGGCAGAGGTGCTAGCACCCACATTTTAAATAGTTAATGTTTTAGGTCCCAATAGGTAGCGAGCCTATTGCCATCAACCGGGCATTTATATACCTGCGACAAATACACACATAACTTCGAAAAGCGTCGAAAAATCATTGGTGTGTGCCATGGTAAAACCTGGGAGCGAACCCGACACCTCATCTCAGCAGTTAATTACTCATACCACTAGGCTACCACTACAGCTAGGCTACAATATATTACACTGGTCAAAATTGACTCACATTTTTTTTGCAAAATCGGCGACGACTAAGATATACTATCTGTTTTGCAACCGTTCATGAGTCATTGTCTCTTTATCGCAGTTCATCTGATAGTAGATAATGACATAATCCAGGTCATTTGTTACAGACTACTGTAAACATTATAATTACTTCATTCATCATCATTCCCTGAACCTTTTCCCAACTCAGTTGGGGTCGGCTTTCCAGTCTAATTGTGATGCGGCTGAACTTCGATATTTTCCGTGAAGCGACTGCCATCTGACCTCCACAACCAATGGTCTAATGACCAATGGCGATATCGAAGTTCCAAGTTAGACTGGTTGGACTTTTGAGGGCTCCAACTACCCGTAACGACTGCCGTAGATGTTTGTATGGCAACCGGGACCGACGGCTTAACGTGTTCTCCGAGGCACGACCAGACCAGTGCAAACAGCCATATTCATGCATACAACTTTTTGCACTACATTATAATAACTTCATTACCAAAAGGAAAATTATGATCATACACTTGAAATTTATGTCATCCTCTTGCGGTCTATCAGGCTGCGGCAGTGAACTCAAGCACAGGCGGCGCGGTAACACTAGCGGCACAGCAAGTCAATGAGAGAAAGAGAATGACTTTACACCCACTATCTTTCTCTGGATGTCCCGCCCCGCTTGCCGCTAGCTTTGCAACTGCAGTCAAGCCGTATTATAACTCACTATGAAGATGCACATTTTGGTTGCCAGCTTTAAGTTATAACCTTCTTAGTGATAGGGATATTAAAAATAACATAACATAACATAACATAAACTCACGCCTTTATCCCCGAAGGGTTAGGCAGAGGTGCTAGCACCCACATTTCGCCAGTTTATGTTCAGGTCCCAATGTAATAGGTGGCGAGCCTATTGCCATTAACCGGGCACTTATAAACCTGCGATAAATACACACATAACTTCGAAAAGCATCGAATAGTCATTGGTGTGTGCCATGGTAAGCTGGGATCGAACTCGAGACCTCGCCTCAGCAGTCCATTACCCATACCACTAGGCTACCGCGGTCTTTATTTTATTATATTAAAATTTTTAAATATTTATTTTTATTTATTAAAAACGGATATTAAAAATATAAAAAAAAATTACCTGTACAAAAAACAATTTCGGTTTGTTGACGAGATCTGGCCGGTTTTTAAATTTACTGAGTACATCGCGGAGGTAAAATGGACGATCAAATGCACATAGCAGACCCTTTTGGTGCCCATGAGTAAGAATTGCGATACAGATACAAGAAGTCCTGGTGTGATTTCTTGATGCAACTAAAATTGTTCCAAAATCAAATATATGTAATGATAATATATGTACCACGGTGCGAGCTTTCATGGACGTGGACGCGGTCATGGGCTCGCTCATGGAGTAT
The DNA here is from genome assembly GCA_963691645.1 of Pelosia muscerda. NCBI lineage: Eukaryota > Metazoa > Arthropoda > Insecta > Lepidoptera > Erebidae > Pelosia > Pelosia muscerda. The sequence goes on from OY829100.1 coordinate 3,400,755, forward strand.
GAACTATATTATTGTTGTATGACCAAATCATTTAGAGGGCCATACACCGATAAATGTCTCAATTTCAAAAATTATTTCCGCCTACATTACGCACAGAAATTATTCTAGACTGCTGTGGAGTTGAGATTTGGGGCTAAGTGTGTGTATAGCTTACTAGATGACGACAATTTCTGCGTTCTGATCTTCTCCAGAGGTTTCCAAATAGGGGCCTGAAAATGCGGCGAAATGGTTACAGTAAAGAATGGTACGGCAGTGTTTGCTTCGCGCTCGAATATCTAAGTGTAATATCTTCGTCATCTAATCATTTATATATTCTGTCTACGTATGTAATCGTGCAAGACGTAAGAGCTTTATTCGTTACAGAATCTTAAACTTACCCTCTTCCACAGTTTTCATAATTGCATCAGCTGTCAAGTCATTATGCACTTTGACTTTGAATCCGAGGCCTTCGAATACTGAATACAGCTCTCTTACATCACGCTCGGTACCAACTCTCGTAGAAGGTGGTATTCTGAAAACACGCGATAGCATAAACCACGATGATTAGTGAAATGTTTATGTGAGTTCTTGATGCAACTAAAACTGTTCCAAAGTCAAATATGTGTAATAAAATATGCTATGCGTGTGGGTGAGCTTTCATGGACGCGGACGCAGTCATGGACGCACTCATGGAGTGATGAACTATGTATTGTTGTTGTGTTAAAATGTTTATGTTAATTCGTCTCTGTCTAACCCTCCGTGGATGAAGGCGTGATTATATATAGGTATTTAAAACAATATTAAAACCGATAAAGCCTTATACTGACTTGTAGTATTTGGTCTGCTTGTAGGTATGGTGGTTCAAAATCACGAGGAATTTGTCACCGCTCATATCGTAGTACCACGAAGCAGGGTTTTCATCTTCGGGTTCCCTAAAATAAATGGAGAACTTATTAAGTAAAGAGTTTATGTGTCCTATTGCTCACTAGTTATTGCCCGCGGTTCGGTCGGTTAATGTTTCAGAGATAAAAGTAGCCTGTGCGTCTTTTCCGAATTTAATCTAACCCGGTATGTAAATCAATCCGAACTGCTCAATAGTTTGAGCGTTACAAACATTGAAATATCATTTTTATCGTTTTAGACTGAAACCCCCGAGCAGTCATCTGAAGTCCCGCCTGCACGTTTTTTACTCTTAAATCGATAGTTTGCTTCAAAATTTCATGAAATCTAAACATGTTTACAATCTCTCACTTTTACAATATTAGTAGGATAGGATTTGTAAAGGCCTTCGCCTAATAGTGAGACCAAAAGAACTAGATAGTCTTTGTATATGCTATTTACAGTTAAAAAAGATATAAAATAAATATGTGAAAAAGTAGAAATGAAAAAAATATAGATACAGTCAGTTATATATTTTTAGCTGTCTTCAGACTTTCAAGTTTCAAATTGTTCAAAATGCAATGGTTCAAAGTGGAAACTTTGAACTGAATCATTACTTACGATGTATTTTCAGGACTCAAGTTAAAAATTCGCACATCGGGTGAATTTTCCACCAAATTCATATTGTGATCACTTTCTTCCATTTTGTACACATAACATTGAAAATAAGTATTACTCAATTAGGATTTTTTAACTAAAATATTTAAAAAAAGCAGCACACAATCACGCGTCCGTTTTGGTTAGTCGTGTAAATGCAATTGAATGCAATCTGATGTACTTCAATACAAGAAAGAGTTCTGATAAAAATAGATAATATGGCGTCGTTCGATATATTATCTGTGTAAATAAAGACACGCCTGTCGATATTATTTATTTCAAATAGTAAAATTGACATAAGAAAGGGAACTGCATTTGAATTTTCGTCTTTATCAGCATATACCTACTTAAAATTCAATTTAATTAATTCTTTCCACTGTTTCGTTCACTTTACACGATGCCATTTAATTTAACTAACAATAAATAGAATCAGGACTTTCGCCGAAAGGTTCTCGAATGGAGACCGCGTACCGGTAGACGAAGCGTTGGACGGCCTCCAGTGAGGTGGACGGACGACATAGTCAAAGTCACGGGTACCCATTGAATGAGATCGCCTGTAACCGGTCGGATTAGAAGTCCTTGGGGGAGGTCCATGCTCAGCAGTCAACGTCTTATGGCTGAAATGATGATGATGATGATGATTATGAAGACCCTGGTTAACCGGAAGATTCCCTTTCTTTGTATGATTTCAACATATACATGGTGATTTTGTACTTGTTTCGGAAAAAGAATATTTTGTTTCACACACAGTTGCGATAGCAAAATCGACTGGAAGTTTTAATTTTGAAAAAAAAAAAAATATGTATGGTAACAATGTGCAGGTGAACAGAAAAATGTATGGGACGTGTAAAAAAAAATTTGTTTTTCGCCAAATTAGGACTTCCTTACGATTTTACTATCGAAATTGTGGCCAAAATCTTTTTTTCCGTTACGACTATAAAATCAACCGGTATATGTCTACGTATAACATAATCGTACAATATCATATCTAGTGATATCAAAATGTTTGCTTTCTATATCTTACTTTTCAGTTATCGCACATATAAGTACCTACCGTACTCCGTACACTTGCCACTCGTATACCGTTCGAATCATTTTTATTATATAGTTTTTATTTAACTTTACCAACTGACTTACAGTTTTTCTGTGTTAAAGTGTACATAATGGAAGATACAGACCATTCTATGAATGAGGAGGAGACTTCTCCAGATGTGTTCGGCTTTCGCTATAACTGGAGGCCTTGGAAAACATCGTAAGTAACGATTCAGTTTGATTGTTTTCGTTTGTTTGCACTGGGTTTATAAAGACGTGATGTGGCGTTTCTTTGGCTTCCATGCATCCTCTACACTTAGGGCTGTCGGTTACACCTATGGTAAACAGATGCTTGTTTAGTGTGCTTGTTTGTGTCATAACACATTCCGGAATTTGCATGCCACATACTGTGGCTAAACATGTTGTGCTGTAATATAATTTTAAGATCTACCTATTGTACCATGTCTATGAGCAAATAAATTCTTTCTTTCTTTCTTAGAGGACAGTAGCCCGTAACGATGCCTATGATCTTACGTATGTTGTAATTCTTTAAGGTTGCCGGCAAACCTTTTGGGTGCTTCGGTAACCGATTGTTTAGTTTGCCTGCAACCTTCACCGAACCATTCAGTTTATTATAAGTAGGTATAACAATTATTATTGATTTTCAAATAAATGAGAATTGAATCAAATAACCACCTCTTACTTTCTGAAGGGTATCGTAAGAGGTGACAAACGGAAAACGCAGACGAAACCGTCTACTCCCACCTGTTCTGTTGAAACTACTGCGAGAGAAGAAAAACTCGAAATAACACCTAGGACCAATCCGTATGGGTAGCATGGAAATAGTAACGGCCAAACCTTCCCAACAGTCCCAACACTGGAAGAGGCCTATGTCCGGCAGTGGACTGCGATAGGCCAATGATTGAATGATTGATACTCTCCAAGACGTTAATTGGTAGTGCTTGTACGGCTAAGCACGTAATTCATTTCCATGCTGTTTACACCGCACAGCAAGGAATAGGGTCAATTTTTTTTCAGATTTATTTAGCTGCAATATTTTCGGTTAGGAATTTATTTCGATTGGTGGCAATAGGCTCGCCCCCCCATTACGTGGGACCGAAAATTATAGTTGGCAAAATGTGGGTGTTTAATGCACCTCTTCTCTCACCCCTTCGGGGATTACGGGCGTGAGCATATATATCTATGTATGTTAGTCGCCTTCTCTTCTTGTAATCAACTAAATTAAAACTAACATGAAAAAGAAAACAAAAAAGAAGACCTAAATTAAGAAACGTCATGGAATTCCTCCGTATCGCATGCCTCTTGTGGTAACTTAACTTATTTGAATTGTGCATTTATTTCAGTAAAATAAAACCTGATGAGGCAGCTGTACAATTTGATCCAACTGCTTGGCACTACGACTTGAGCGGGGAGAAATTACTAGTGATCTTAAACCACCATACATTCAAGAAGACCAAAACCTTCGCGTCAGTATAAAATTACATTTTTACCGCGACCGAATGAAGGCCGCGGTAGTCTAGTGGTATGCGTACTGCTGAAATGAGGTTTTGGGTTCGATCCCAGGTTTCACCATGGCAGCGGGTCCTAGTGACAGCCCTAGGGGTGGGAGTTGTTTCACTCGCCACCTTGCTCTCGGCGATGGTACGATGCGCGAGTGCTTAGGCAGCCGCCGCCTCCTTCTGCGAGCAAGTAATGCTCGAAAAGGAGGAGGCGGAGTGGGTCCAGAGAAGACTCCGGGCCCGCACTGTATGCGATGAGCGGAGGCGACTCGGACCTCGGAGGTCGCAGAATGACCTCCGTCCCCCATGAGCGCGGGCCTGGGGGTGACGGGTGGAGCCGCCGGTCACCCTAGCAGAAGCAAGCCACGGCGATGGCACACAATGCCACGCCATACCCAGGGGCTATATGGGGACAACATGGTCCCCACATTTAGGGACGAGGGTCTTCTCAACAGAGATGTACCCGGGTCTGCCGGGGTGCGAGAGATATGTCTTGTATAATCTCACCTCCGGCAATCAAGGACCCATGGATGGTCATGCGTTTTGGTCGGTTCGAGTCCGACATAATCACCTCCATCGGCTTTGGTGGAGGTAGTATCCGTGGGGATTTTGCGCACGAAAAAAAAAAAAAGGTTTCACCATGGCACACACCAATGACCTTTCGATGCTCGCCACCTATTATGTTGGGACCTAAACATAAACTAGCGAAATGTGGGTGCTAGCACCTCTGCCTACCCCTTCGGGGATATAGGCGTGCATTTATGTTATGTGATGTTAATTAATACATACGGCTTCTGAGCAGGGGATCGGCCGGGGTGTGAGGGATATGTCACCTCCGGTAACCGAAGACCCGAAGATGGCGTGTGTTTTAGTCGGTTCGAGTCCGACATAACCACTCTCATCGTTCCGGTGACAATAGTATACATGGGGATTACGCCCCTAAAAAAATATTGTATTACTTGGAATGCTTTTAGATAGAATGCTTGTATCCGTAAATTGTTGAACCGTAAAATGTTGAATTTTCAGTAACAAACAGCCAGTTACAAGAACTGGTACGGACAGTGATGTAAAGAATCTCATAGCACTGTTCGAAGGTCTCGGGTTCAAAGTTGAGAATCACAAAGATTTGGTGTATGACAAAATAATGAAAACTCTGAGAGAAGGTAAGTTTAACATACATTCTTTGTTTGATTTAAATTTGGAAAACGTCTTGGAAATTTGGAAAAGGCCCGCGACCCAGTTTAAAGGATTGTCGGTAGATGGCTCTAACGTCGCACCCTAAGATGTAAAGAGAATTTCGAATACTCTGGATGTAGTCTAGTTGCTCTAGTAGTCGGAATATTCTTTCTGTAAGCAACTGGCTTGAGTCTAGACATTCACCTTTTCCAATTTAAAAAGGATTTGAAAAATTTTGCATTTCAAATTTGTAACTTGTAAGTTGTATTACTAAAACTCGATTATAAATCTATCTGTATGTGTATCTCTCTATTCGGTTGTCGATGTAATACGAAACCTAAATACAGAACATAAATTAGGGAGTTCCCATAAAATAGACGTGATTTTAAGTGGGGGGAAGTGGATAGATAATTTCTTGGAACCTTTCGTGCAAAATTCCGACTTGCATTCTTTAGTTTTATTTTTAATATATAACTTTATTCCAGTCGCATCAAGAAACCACACAAGAACTTCTTGTGTCTGTATCACCATTCTCACTCATGCAGATGAAGTCGGAGTACTATATGCAGCTAACCGGAACTATTTGCTAAGCGATATCCTCACAATATTTGAGAAACAACCTCAACTCGTCAACAAACCGAAACTGTTGTTGATACAGGTAAAATTTGATAAAATTATCTTGTCATTCTTATAATTCAGGATCTAGGACAAAGATCTTTTACTAAAATTCTGAGATTCTCGTTAAAGAAAATATCCTTTCAGATTTAAAATATTTTTAATTATCCTCTGTATATTTCTTCCCAGGCCAGCAAAGTCAAATTTATAGAAGATAATCCAAAAACAGTACATAAAGACGGTGAACGTGAGGTCACGGTACCTACACACACAGACTTCCTTATACTGCACTCACCTGTTGAAGGTAACATCAGTTTTAAAGTAGAAAATACTTGAAATCTTCGCAGAGGAATTAGGAACAAGATGGAACACACGGATGCAGGTTGACCAAAGCAACGAAAATACCTAAATGTGTCCACTTGCCTTGTGTATGGTGTTAATCCATGCCTGAGGCATTAAGTACAACTGTGCACATATATGTGCATGAAACTTTAATAACAAATTAAAAAAAATATTGATATGGACCAGCCAATATGAGCCTCTAATATAGGAGGGGAGCGCGCAGAAAAATTGTTCAATGAATATATACGTAGTTACCAACTACCTTATCTGTTCTTCTTCTTCTGTCGAATCGACGGCATTTTTGAGATGCCATCGTGGTGTAGTAATTTGTTTCACGGCAGCCTCTTACTAACTAACTAAATAACTTAACTAAAAAAAAAAACTAATAACTAGGTAACTAACTAACAAGTTCTAATTTTGCTTATCTCACGATTCGAGCGTTGGTAGCTTTTGCTTCACTTACGACCGAGAGATTCCGGTTCGAAACATGGCCACTACATTCCCTATGTAAACCCACTTCTAAAATTGAGCTTATTTTTGCCATTGTGCTTAGCTGGAGGGGTTATAGGGAATATTAACGATTTCGGTTGCTAATATTCTTTTTATTAAGAAAAAAACTAAATTTAAGGGCGTGCAAAGGTAGCAAAGTTATATCCTTTTAGAATTAATCATATTAAAATAACTGAGAAAATATAAGTATATAAGTAATAATAATTTTATTTCCCTAGCAACTGAAAATTTAAATATTATAGCACTTTTAATCTACCTATCATCTAATCTATCAATTCTAATAGATTTCCACGACGCTCGAGTAACTACAAGTTTTACTTATTCACCTCCCCTTTTTTTTTTTTTTTTTTTATCGTGCGCAAAATCCCCACGGATACCACCCCCACCAAAACCGATGGAGGTGATTATGTCGGACTCGAACCGACCAAAACGCACGCCGTCCATGGATCCTCGATTGCCGGAGGTGAGATTATACAAGACATATCTCTCGCACCCCGGCAGACCCGGGGACATCTCTGTTGAGATGACCCTCTTCCCTAAAAGTAGGGACCATGGCGTCCCCATCTAGACCCTGGGTATGGTGTGGCATTATGTGCCATCGCCGTGGCCTGCTTCTGCTAGGGTGACAGGCGGCTCCACCTCCTCCGTCTCCCACGCCGGGCATTCGGTCAACGTGTGCAGCCCCGAGTCCTCGCTCGCATCACAGTGATGGCACTCGGACGTTGGCTCCTTCTGAATCCGACGCAGGTAATCCCCGAAGCACCCGTGCCCGGTGATCACCTGAGTCAGCCGGTACGAGAGGCTACCGTGTGGCCTCTCTAGCCAGTCCCCCATGATGGGTCTTACCGCCGCTAATACAGCGTGCCCTGCGCGTGATTGCCCAAGTCGTCGTTCCCACTCGGATACCATGTCCCCGTGGAGCTGGGACTTCACGGCCCGGAGCTCACCAGGCTCGGGTTCATGTCCCCGCTCCCGCGCCTCCTTTCGATACCGATATAGCACCGAAAGGGCTCTCGCATCCAGGATCCATGGTATCGATCCGGCGAGGAGACTCGCTGCGTCGAAGGATATCGTACGGTACCCCCTGATGACCCTGATGGCCATCGTGCGCTGCGGGGCGTGCAGTTTCTGCACATGTCTGGCCTTCAGGGTCTCCGCCCATACTGGGCACCCATATAGGGCCATGGACCGTACGATTCCCGCGTAGAGTCTCCTACAGGAGTCATCCGGCCCCCTCATGTTGGGCAGCAGCCGTGCCAGAGCATTAGCTGTGCTCTTCAATTTGGGGGCCAGACTTCGGAGGTGTTCCCCGAAGTCCCACCGGCCGTCCAGCACGAGCCCCAGATACTTCATCTGGGGCTTGATGCCGATGGGGATGTCTCCTACTGTAAGGCTGGATCCCTCTGGTGGCGCGCGCCGAGGCCCATGAAAGAACATGGCCTCGGTTTTATGTAGGGCCACCTCGAGACCCAACCGCCGGATCCGTTCCACGACTTGGGCAACCGCGGTCGTGGCCTTCAAGGCCGCTTCGCGATGTGTAGCACCGCTTGCCGTCACTAATGTGTCATCCGCATAACACGTGACGGCAGCACCGTCCTCGAGCTCACCGCGAAGCGCCCAGTCGTATCCGATGTTCCACAGGAGCGGCCCCAAGACCGATCCCTGTGGAACACCGCACGACATGTCTCGCCGACCGAGACCGGTCGCAGTTGGGTAGATGACAGCTCTCTCTGTCAAGTACGCCCCGACTATGCGGCGAAGGTAGAGAGGCACTTCGTGATACATGAGCGCCTCCCTAATGCAACTCCAGGGCAAGGTGTTAAACGCATTAGCGATGTCCAAGGACACCGCCAACATCACCTCGCCCCGAGCAACCGCATCCTCCGCCAGAGTCCTCACGCGCATGATGGCATCCACCGTGGAGCGCCTTTGGCGAAAGCCGTATTGGCCATCCGCCAGGTCCGGCCCCACTCTGGAGAGGTGCTCGACGAGGCGCTTCGCGATAACTCTTTCAAAGAGTTTGCATACCTCGTCGAGCAACACTATAGGCCGGTAGGCGGACGGCGAGTCGGCCGGGCGCCCCGCCTTTCGGATGAGAACCAGTTTCCCCGTCTTCCATAAATTTGGAAACTGGCCCCGCTCCAGACATGCGCTGAGGAGCCCTCTCAGTCGGGGCTCGAGAGCCTCGTCGTCACCTAGAGCAAGGACCCACGCTCGGCCTGGAATACCGTCGGGTCCTGGGGCGGTGTTCTTGGCCTTAAGCCTACGCACCGCCAGCTCTAGTTCTACCCAAGTGACCTCGGGCACGTCGTCGTCATCCACGCTGGGTGTCATAAGCGACCTAAGTGGCGGAGTCATTTGCGGTGGAACATGTTCCACCGCTCGTGCTGGGAACAGGGCGCTAACAACTCCTCCGAGCAGCTCCGGCTGTAGACACTGGGTCAACGGTGGGGCCTGGGGGCGAAGCTTGTTTCTTACCATAAGGTAAGGCCGCCCCCATGGATCCCGCTCCAGCGTCTCCAGCAGCTCTTTGTAAGCCGCGGCTTTGGCCCGCTTTATTGCCACTCGGAGGGCCTTTCTGGCCACCCTGTATTGCTCACAAAGCTCCGCCACTCGATGCTCCGTATCTGCTCGGCGGCTACGTCTCCTGCGGAATCTGGTCCACCGGCGGAAAGCGATCATGGAAGCCTGCCGCAACCTCGCGATCTCTGCCGACCACCAGTAGACCTGACGCCTCGGACTATAGGGCGGGGCCCTGGGCATAGCCGCGTCGCAGACACGCGTCATAGCCTCCCGGAACCACACCGCCTCGTCATCTACGTTGGCAGGCCTGTTCGGCGCATAGGCCCAGGCTTGTAGGGCGGCGGCTTCCAGGAGGCGATCCTTATCCAGTCGCTTAAGCACCCAGCGCGGTTCGCGTGGGTTCCGTATGACCGGCGCGTCGCCCGTGGGGGCGGAGATGTCAAACCGAATGTATCGGTGATCCGACGCAGTCTCCTCCTCCACAACGACACGCCAGTTCTGCACACGCCGCGACAGCGGGGCGCTCGCGAACGAAACGTCCACAATTGAGCTGCCCCTCGCTGTCGCAAACGTGGCGACGGTCCCGCGATTCAAGAGAACTAGACCGAGTCCTTCGGCCCAGCTCTCCAGCGCCCTGCCTCGCCCGTTCGTGCGTCGGGAACCCCAGGCCACAGACCAGGCGTTAAAGTCCCCGAGCACAAGAACCGGGTAAGGATAGCAGGCATTGACGACAACGGCTAGCTGATCCAGCGAACGCTGGTAATCAGCTATGTCTCGGTTCGGCGAGAAGTATGCGGCCACGACCGCTATTTCCCCCACGAGTGCCGCCACGCAGCCATGCCCTCTTGCAACAACGGCAAGAGGGGGGCTGCCTGCGGCGGCGTTGTGCACCAGTGCCGCCGACCCATCCAGGTCGGTTTCCCAGGCAGGTCCGAGAAACCGGTGGGTGTAAGGGTCGGCGACAGCGGCGACATTAATGGACCACTGTGCCATGCTCTGGAGCAGAAGTGCCTGAGCATCGGCACCGTGGCCCACGTTCACCTGCAGAATGCGGAGTTGAGGATCCATTATGGAGCCCCCACCCCCGCATCCCGTCGCGAACTAGAGGCGGAACGCTGGCCTCGCGGCTTCGGCTCCCCTCCGGTGCAGGCCTTGCTGCCAACCCTATGGTCGGCCGGCTTACCCTCCGCCGCGCATCTGAAACAGTGTGGCGGAGCTTCGCAAGTACCGGCCATGTGACCGGGTTGGCCACAGCGGAAGCAACGGTCACCAACTGTTACCCCCGCCGTGCACTGCACCCCTACGTGCCCCACCGACAGGCACCTAAAGCACCTGGCCGGTCGGGCCTGCAGGAGCCGTACCTGCACCTTCACCCAGCCTCCAACCGCGAGGCTTCGCCGGTCGGCAGCCTTTTGGGCTGCTGCGATGGGGCAGCCGACAACTGCTACCCCCTGTCCACGACGGCCGAAGCGTATCGCTCCGACCTTAACTGTGTCGGGGGGACAGCCCCCGGCTTCCGCCACTGCGAGCCTGATTTCCTCGGCTGTGACGGAGTCGTCCATGCCCGAAATGCGCAACTCTGCGCACTTGCTGGGCCTGGACACCCGGACGTCGGCTGCATCCAGCGTCTCCCTCAGCCTCGCTGCTAGGGCGTCGGCTTTGGGGCCGCTGTCAGCACCGGGGACCTCGAACAGTCGGGCTCCCGTTCGTGTCTCCCTGCACACGAGCGGTCCCGAGATGCCGAGGTCCCTCAAGTCTATTGCAGCCCTTGCCTGCTGCACGACCTGAACATACTTCAGGCCCCTCTCCGACGCGTTTGCCGTCATCGCAACGACGACGGCCGTCGTGCGAGGGGCGTGAAGTCTTCTCGGCGCTGATGCCATCGCGGCAGCCTTGGCCCTTCTGGCCTTTTTGGCTGCCTTCTTGCGTGCGTTCCGCCTCTTCTTATTTTCTCCAGCAACCTCCCAGCCCCCCTCCCGTGGGGAGCTAGTGGAGGCAGCTGGAGCCGGGTCCAGGGTCGAGACTGAGGCCCGGACTGGGGCTGGGGCTGATTTCAGGGACGTCTTCCCTTTGCCCTTCCCCTTCCCTTTGCCCTTGACCTGGGCCTGAGCTCCCGCATCTGGAGTGGATCGTAGACCACGATTCAATACCGGCGTTGATGAGATCGCCGTCGCCGTCAGACGGTTAGAGCCCTTCTTGACTGCAGCGGCGTACCCCGACTGTGATGGTGCAAGAGGCGGACGGTGGATAGAGCCCATTATGGACTCGATCCAGCTCCTCATTCGTTCCTCTTGCGCCACCATTCGCTTCTCCAAGGCCGCCACCGCCGCCATACAGGCCACCCAGGGCTCCATTTCTTCTGGCTGCGACGGCTGCACCGGTAGCGCGGGTTGCGCCGCATGTATCGGTGGCGTTGTTTGCACCGGCCTTTCTGGCTGTGCCATTTGCGCCGCCTGCGCCTTTCGCGCCGATGAGCGCGTCAGTCGTCCCTCCGCCGGCGCCGAGTCTCCCATCATCCTCTTAAGGGACTCGTTTTCGGCGGACAGTCGGGCTATCTCCAGTAGCAGCGCCTCAGTCCTGTCCGCCGAGGTGGAGGGTCTCGACGGCTCTGCCGCTTGCTCCGAGGTTGGAAACCAGGGGGAGGGGTCTCGAGACGGGGCAGCCCTTCTGCCACCGCGTGTTAACCACCTCCCCTAGTACTATAATTTCGAGTACCATTTCATAAAATATATTCATCTATTTCAGACTATATTGAAAAGGAAGAAGAAATCGGGTCCTGGATGATTCAAGCTCTCTGCCGCATCATAGCGAAGTATCATACAAAATTAGATCTGCTACAAATGATTACATTGATGAACAGGGAACTGGTGAACACTCCAAGTGATCAAGAGATGCCGGAAACTACGTTCACGCTGACGAAGCAGTTGAAATTTTAAATGAATCGTGTTGAATATTTTGAATTTAAATTGTATTGACAAGAAATACATCCATGATAAAAATACTTACTTATTTACTTACGTCGGAGTCTCGTCCATCAACGTAGGTGTGCTGACTTGGAAGTGAAGTTGGCAAATGTCTTGAAATGTATACCTCATAATCTGAAACACCTCTGGTACATAGGCTACTTTTTATCCCAGCACTAGGTGTCTATGGGTCGTTACTACAATAGTTTAAGAAAACATTAAAAGCGTCAAAAAAGAGAACAGTCGATAAAATCAAATCTAGATAGGAAAAAGTGAATGCTTCGACGGGATTCAAACCCGCGATCTTTCCCTTACAATTTGAACAGTCAGAAAACTAGTTGCTTTTCAAACTTGACTGTACAGTGGACAAGCTGTTTATGATACAAATTTGTGTTACGGTTCTTAGGTGAAGTAGGATTGAATTCCAATATGAAATGGGACACGGAAACCGCTCGAAGATAGATAAGATAGATAGATAGATAGTATATATCGACGGGTGCAAAGTAAATAAAGTCAACTACAAATTCACGATATTTTTTTTATTGCATTTTCGTACTAATGAAATAAGACTCCACAACCTGGCATATTTGGTTTTGGAGATTTCATTATATTTCAATAAATTTTTAAAAGTATAAAAAGTAAACACTCAATCTTGCAAATAGTACGAAGGTAATGCGATCAAGTAACGTTGGTCGTTTTTGCGCGGGGCTCGGAGCGGACTCCGAGCGTACACAAAATGTCATCAGGCACTTGACTTACTTGTCACCAGCGCGCATACGTTCTAAGTTTTTAAAAGCTTTAATGTATATCGGCAACTATTTCAAGGTGTGCTTTTAATTTCTATTTGCAGTACTCTTTAAAATTCCTCAAAATGAATAAAGAACGGCGCAAATTATTGGTATAATCAGGAAAAACTACAAAACAACTAGACATTAAGGAATCGGAAGATCTTTTAAAATATCGAAATATAATAGCTGTGACACTGAGGCTGGTATTTATTACTATAATTTAATTTTTTAAAGTGGTATAATCAACATATTTTAGTTATATTGTTTGTAAAGTTTTGCAGGCTACTTTCGTAAAGTACCGACGCATTAACGACCATCTGCCAGTTGACTCTTTCTACTTCGCGGTCAATTAAATTTACGTCGGTTAACTTTATAAAAAGTATTTATCACGTAGTAGAATTCTCTGTTTAATAAACGACCTTATAAAAAAGAAACTGAGAGTATTGTAACTGCAATTATATTCGCATGATGATTTTGGGCTACTAAGCCAATTAACAAAATGTTGTTATGAAAGTACGAAGCATAAAAAGTTATCTGCACAATTACGTTCAGTAGTGGATATTTTATAAATATATATTTATTTATAAGTGGCCTGAGAACAATTGAGATCAGTAAAACAAAAAAAAAACTATTTATACACGATATTTAAAGTCCCGAGCATATACGACCAGCTGGTAGTTGGCTCAGTTAGCGTTTTATAAAGTTCGGTGTAAAAACGGCTATCTACAAAATCTCCTAAATTATTAATAAATTAGCTTAATTAACTTAATATAAAAATAAATAAGAGTATAAATAAATTATGATAAAATTTTAAGAAATATTGGCCCATTCCTTAAGAAAGGTTTAAAGTTGCTATTATGCAGATGCCTCTTTTTACTTTGCACCCATCGATATACAGAATGTTAGGGAAACGCTCCCGAAGCCTAACTCACCCGGTTGTACTCCGGGTATACCTACTACATTTTGGCAGCTCTTCCAATTAATTCCCACCCTCTCCTTTCCTACACAGGACAACACGTGCAGGGCTTAAAGGTCACCCGTATACGGTGCAGAATATTCCATCAAGAACCAAGCGGTTCGGCGAGTCTTTCCTCTACTATGGCCATGGCCGTATTGTCATATCATGAGGGTACTAACTTACGTCTCTCGACAATCGTATTTTTTATACCAATATACTTATATAGTCTACCCTTAGTACTACCATGTTCCCTGGGCTTTGGCAGCGTTTCCCTAACACGCTGTATATATATTATACATAAAATTCATTAGGCTTTTATTACACGTCGGGGGTTCAAAATTACCACGATTGCTCATGTCCTAAAAGAAACAACTCATATTTATACCACATTATATTCATAATCAACACAGTTCACATTCTTTCATCTTCTCTATGAAAATTTCAACTGCTTCGTCAAAGTGAATCTAGTTTCCGGCATCTGTTTCTTATTACTCATTGCTACATTCGACGGCGTGTATGTCAAACGCTCGTATGCCACTTTTCTGTTCATGAGGATGATCATATGCAGTATATCTAACTCTTTGTGATGCTTCGATATGACGTGACAAAGAGCTTGGATCATCCAGGACCCGTTGGCGTCTCGGTACGAGAGGTAATCTGAAAATGATGTTTGATTTAAAGCTGCGTGTACGTAAGATGAGACCAGCTCGTGCCTAAAAAAAGCATAAATTCGTGTGTCGTACCCACATACTAACTAGTAAAGAATGGCACCGATCCAACTCATCCGAAGGGTTATCGTTAGAGATAACAAACAGACGATAAAAAATATGCAGACGATATCACTGCGAGAGAAGGAGAATTCGAAATAAAAACAGGCCAGCGTTGCCCCCAACATTTGGGAGGGGTGGGGAAGCTATGTAGGCTGTGACAGGCGCTAATTGAGTGATTGGTTGAGACACTTAAAACTGAAGACCTAAATTAGGTACCTATACCTACAGATTTTTGAAACACTAAAATTGTAACCCAAATTTCTAGAAAATTCTGAGGAAGTCAGTTCTGGCAATTCAAGTTGAATACGCAAATTGCTAGGATCGAGTACTCAGGGGCTAGTTGGGGACACCGTGGTCCCTACACCTGACGGAGGTCATCTCGAAGAGAAGAATCAAAGAATCAAAGAATCAATTTCAAAGAATCAATTTCATTTATTCAGTTTAGGCACATAAAGAGCACTTATGAATGTCAAAGTTTTACAATAATTATGTACCTACATTTGTCAAAAATATTATAATTCATAATAAATTAGGATACTTAGTAAATAAATCATTAGAAAATGATTCTTTCGCTGGTTCGGTAGTTAAATCTCCTGAGAAGAGACCAGCAAGAAACTCAGGTAGATTATCGTTATTCTTTTTAATATTTAGTTGTTTATTTATAATAACTGGGTGCAAGAGCAAGAGATTCTTATGACCACGCATTTTTATCATCAAGATATTCGTCTACTTTATAATAGCTTTTTTTAATTAAAAATCTTTTCAATTCTATTTTAAACTTATCAAGTGGCAGGTCAGCCAAATCCTGAGGAATTTTATTATATATTTTTATACATTTGCCCACAAACGAATTACTGACTTTATGAAGCCTTAGTTTCGGTATCGCCAGTTTATTTTTATTTCGCGTATTCAAGTTGTGAAAGTCTGATTTTTTTTGGAAGAGGTCTAGGTTCTTCCTTACATATAAGGCGTTGTCGTAAATATATTGTGAGGCAACTGTTAAAATATTAATTTCTTTAAACAGTTCTTTCAGCGAGTCACGGGGTCCGAGGCAATAGATTGCTCGTATAGCTCGTTTCTGTAATATAAATATAGTTGCAATATCGGCAGCTGAGCCCCACAGCAGCAGACCATATGACATAACGCTATGAAAGTAACTGAAATAAACTAATCGTGCCGTTTTCTCGTCAGTTAGTGACCTTATCTTTCTAACCGCATAGGCAGCTGAGCTAAGTCTTCCTGCTAAGGCTGTGATATGAGAACCCCATTGTAGTTTATTATCTAGTGTGATGCCAAGAAAAACTGTGGTATTGACTATTTCCACAGTTTCATTATTCATTATAATGTTTGAGTCTATATGTCTTACATTTGGCATCGTAAATTTTACACATTTTGTTTTTTTGGCATTAAGTAGCAGGTTATTACTCGTGAACCAATGCAATATTACAGAAAGGGTATTATTCACATCGTCAAGTATTACTTTTTGTCTGTCAGTTTTAAAAATTAATGAAGTGTCATCAGCAAATAATACTATTTCACAAAGATTTTCAATGAAGTATGGAAGGTCGTTTACATATATCAGGAACAAAAGGGGTCCTAATATCGAGCCTTGGGGTACTCCCATGACTAGCGGGGCGCCAGAAGAATCGGTGCCATTAACGTTTACTTTTTGTACTCTGCCAGTGAGGTAAGACCTAAGTAAGCTAAGTGAGCTATTCGAGACACCATAATAATCTAACTTTAATAACAAGGTCTCATGATCAACACAATCGAAAGCCTTTGATAAGTCACAAAAAATACCAATGGCATCCTGCTTCTCCTCCCATGCATCAAATATATGTTTAACTAGTGCGACTCCTGCATCTGTTGTATTCTTGCCTTTAGTAAAACCAAACTGTTTTTTATGAAGTAAATCATTGGCTGCAAAATGTGAAAGCAGTTGATTAAATATTATTTTTTCAAAAATTTTACTTAGCGCTGGTAATATAGAGATGGGACGAAAATTGGATGGGTCACTTTTGTCCCCTGCTTTGAATAACGGAATGATTTTACTGTACTTCATAAGATTTGGAAATTCTTTTTCATCTATACATTTATTGAATATGAATGCAAGGTAGGGCGCAATAGTGGGCATTATTGAATTTATTATATTGGTTGAAATGCCCCAGAGATCTTCAGTCTTTTTTATATTTAATTGTTTAAATGTTTTAAGTATTGTTTCAGTGTCTATATACTGAAAATTAAAGATCACATTACATTTAGGAACACAAGATTTAAGAAGGGAATCGGCTACGTTTTGCGACGAATTTAATTCACTCGTAGTAGTAATTGCAATATTTGTGAAAAAAGATTCAAAAGCATGGGCCACTGCAGAATCAGTGGTAATGTATTGATCATCTATTTTTAAGTCGAAGGATCGATCACGTGACCTTGTTTTACAGGTTTCTTTGTTAATGACATTCCATGTTGCCTTAATTTTATTATCAGATTTTTCTATTGTAGCCCGTATATGATTAGATTTGGCGATTAAACATACTTTCTTGAATAATTTCGAGTATATTTTAATATTTTCAATTACCTGTGGCTCACTAGTAGATGCCTTTATATCGTATAATTCATATAATTTCTTCCTACTTTTGTATATTCCAGGTGTAGCCCAATCACTAAGAAGGCCCCGGGTCTGCCGGGGTGCGAGGGATATGTTGGCTACAACCTCACCTCCGGCAACTGAAGACTCAAAGACGGCGTGCGTTTTAGTCGGTTCGAGTCCGACATAACCTTCCCAACCGGCTCCGGAGGGGATTTTTCGCACGATAAAAAAAAAAAAAAAAAAAGGATCGAGTACTCACGACTCACACTATATGGCTTTGAAGAAGTTTAGGGTTGATCCTTCTATATTTCCCAATAGGAAATATGACAAGTGTGCTTGTTTGTCGTTATTTGGGTATTACAAATAATTACTGATGTTACCTTCAACAGTGGAACGTAGTATAAGGAAGTCAGCGTGTGTAGGTACAGTGAGAACGGCTTCACTGTCCAGATGTACAGTATTGCCAGCATCCATTTTATCCCCTCTGCATGCCTGATAATAAAAATACAAAAAGTAATTTAAACTGTCAAACATTACTCTAGTATTCATTCATACACACATACATAAAATCACGCCTGTTTACCAAAGGGACAGGGGGTAGGTCACGTATCTCAATTTGCTACGATCCCGACGTACTACTCACGCTTCATTCACTCTTCTTCATACATGCTCGTCAGTTTAGGGTACTGCCTAGGGTACTACCTGCCCCTTTTCTAAAAGTTCCCCGATTTGGTCTAGTTATGTGCGCTTAGGTTTTCCTCGTCCGAGATAATAGCGTGCTGAACTTCAAATCTCATCTTATATGCTAAACTTGAAGATCATTATTATAATTGGAACATCAGGGAATTCTACCCAATTGTACCTGTATAAAAAACAGTTTTGGCTTGTTGACGAGTTCTGGTTGATTCTCAAATATGTTAAGGATATCACTGAGCAGGTAAGGGCGGTCTGCTGCATTCAACTCGCCGCCTTTGTCACCATGAGTGAGAACAGTGACACAGATACAAGACGTCTTAGTATGATTCCTTGTAGCAACTGGAATAAGATTTTAAAGAAAAAAATAAACTTAGTGATTTAATTCTTTTGTCATGTGACATTGAGGATTTAACATAACATAACATAAACTCACGCCCACTAGGGTAGCACTCACATTTCGCCAGTTTATGTTTAAGTCCCAATGTAATAGGTGGCGAGTCTATTGACATTAACTGAGCACGTATAACCTGCGATAAATACACACATAACTTCGAAAAGCATCGAAAAGTCATTGGTGTGTGCCATGGTAAAACCTGGGATCGAACCCGAGACCTCGTCTTAGCAGTCCATTACCCCTACCACTAGACTACCGCGGTTTATATTTGCGGTCTGGAGGATTTGTAGTGAGCAATCGCTTTAAGTAATCCTACTGTTCTCTGTCCGTTTTCCATCCTATCTGCAGAGCGTAATTCCCTTCCTATCTGCATGGACCGTCTAGTTGGGTACCATATAAGATTGACGGCATTGGGAATCCATATTTACTAGACTTCACAATAAGGATCAATCTTTTGATAGATTGAATATAACAAAAATGTTTTTAACATCTGTTTTTACTGTGGGTCATGTCAAGTCATTTGTTAAGGTTTTCTGCACATATTTCTTAACTTTACTTTCCGTTAGAAGTTGTATCAAAGTAATAGAAAACTTAAATGGACGAATTCTTCTACGTCACAGAAATTTAAACTTACACTGTCTCAGATTTTTCATAATTTCATCGTAAACTAAGTCCCTATGCACCTCAACTTTGAAACCAAAATCTTGGAACAGCGATTTAAGAGCCTTTACGTCATTGTCCGTACCATTTCTCGTCGAAGGTTGTCGATTCCTGAAAGAAACAATCATATTCATAAAAATAAGGCTAGTTGTATACTTTATTAACTTCTTCATCTTCATCGCACTAGACTTTGTCTCATTTTTTGGGATTGGCCTAGTCCTAGTCTTCATTTTCCATTGACTAAGGTCTTGTACTTCGTTTGTGTTGAGCTGAGCATCATATAGGTTACTTAGCACCATATTCTGCAACGTAGAGGGTAATCTTTGCGTGGTGGTGGAAAAAGGTAGTTGGAGCAGACTGGAAGCCAGTGGATCGGAGACTATAGCTAGCATTGGGAGAGCCCTATGTCCTGCAGTGGATTGCAATAGGCAAATGCTAATTGATTAATTGATATACATTATACTAACTTGAAATAGATAGTTTTCTTGAAGATGTGTTGGTTCAAAATCACGAGATATTTGTCACCGCTCATGTCGTAGTACAACGAAGCAGGGTCAAATTTTAATGCTTCATCATCAGGTTTTATTACAGGTTTACTGAAATAAACACAGAGTGAAATTTAATTTTTTGAGAATATTAACATAATTTTGTAACGACTGGTTCACTTGATTATAATATAAAGAAAAGTTTATTGCAGATATACCATTATATTTCAAATTAATATTTCCAGATAATTTATCCAAGCGATTTGATGATTTGAGTATGGTGGGGAAGAAAGAATATCATCACTCCATTTAACGGCAACCATTCGCAGACGATATTACTGCGAGAGAAGGACAACTCGAAATGAAACATTGTACCAAATTATTTGGTCAGGCTAAAGCCTCCATACATCAGGAGAAGCCTATATCCAGCATTGATTGATTGAGACGATTTTGCTGTTGAAACTGTGCCCAAAATCTTTCGCTCAAGGCGACTATTAAATCAGTCGGTATAACGACACCAAATATTATTATGACAGTAAGATAAAGCTAGGTATCCATTATGTACGCGAACTTTTTGGTCTGATAGAGACGGTACGCGCATCTCCTTAGAAACACGCATGTTCCACAGTACTTTACGAACACTGAGTGAACATGTCGTCACTATTAGTGGCTAAATAGAGCATCATATATTTTATTTAATTATTTTCTCAAATACTATAGAAGCCCTCCGCGCTTTTGAGAATCTTACATTTACCAGAAAAGAGTTCCGAACTCATTGGCGTTATTGCTCAAATCTTAGTAATTAAATGGGTATCTTGCTCGCGTCCACGAACATACTGAGCTACCCTTTATACTACTTGTGTTACTACTACTGTACTTGTGTTTGTTAATGTGTAGGTACTATCATTCTGGTACAGGTAAATTTGTAACGCTGTTATAATGATAAACAAAATATTGATACTGATTCCTTACTTACGATGTATTCGAAGATTTCAAATTAAATCCTAGCACATCGGGCGACGTTTCTGCCTCACTCATATTATAGTCTGTTTCTGCCATCCTGTATATTTCACACACAAAACAACTGGAACTTAATTATATTATTAAAAAAATTTAGAAGCAGTTAAATTTCATACGTGCTATTGTTATGTGAATAGAAATAACAATGTTTCAAAACTGACATAAAATACAAAAGTTATGATAACGATAGATTACGATACCGTTCGATAACGTTATCTATATCGAAATGTATCCTTAGATACAGACATATAGACGGCTAGATGAGTGCTGATATATGTGTCCCATCGGAAAGTTGATAAGATTATAATTTCCTGTAACGAATCAGAAAAAGAAAGAAAGTAACTTAATTTTTATATTCTTAACTAGCTGACTCGCGCAACTTCGTCTGCGTCACCCCGTTTTTGCAACATTTTTCATTCCTGCTCCGTACCTGTTTGTTGTAGCATGGTGTTATATACATATAAACCTTGCTCTTTAACCATTCTATCTATTGAAACAAACCGCATCAAAATCTGTTGCATAGTTTTGAAGACTTAAGCATACAAAGGGACAAGAAAAATAGGGACAGAGAACGCGACTTTATTTTATACTATGTAGTGATTGAAAGAGTTTTGTTGTTAGAGCAATTATGTGGCCCATATTAAGGAGGCAACCATAAAATTACCTAACTAAATAAAAATATATGAACAGAAATACATTTACTGAAATGAAAAAGTAAATCACTGAAAAGTATAAGGCAAGAGAATATCAAGGATAACAGTGGTCGTATGACACCTTTCCCTAGAATGTATAGTTTTGTTAAAGTAAAGTTGAACGCAGACTTGACCGCACCATCGCTTTTGTTAATGACACCGCACATCTGCAGCAATGTAAAGGTTTCGATAGCACGGAGTATTGTGATTGGCAGTTTGCCTCTTGTGAACCTGGGTGCGTGTGTAGCCCGCCAATCGCAATGCTCCGTTCTGTCGATACTTTTACCTTACGAATTCGTTTCGAATTCGTGCTAAGGCTACTGTCCGTGCCGCAGTCACCGCAGTCGTTCCCATCCCCGCAGACAACTCACTAATTTTTTTATATGAAGTTCTATGCAAAACCTGGGCGGTTCGGACGCATCAGACGCAGACCTACGTCACAGGACGGAGTGACGTCATCAGCTGCGGTTTGCGGAATTCCGCCGCTTCAGGTACTGCGGCGCGTGTAGGTATGCGAGGTTGCATAGAACTTCATATAAAGAATTCAGAATGCGGGTACTGCGGTGCGTGCGGTGCGGCCAAGTCTGCGTTCACCTTAAGTGATATACAACCACGTATATCTTTGACATTTTCATGTTTAATACATTTTAGAATGTGATTTTTCAGGTTTTAGTTTTTAACGCCAGAAATTTTTAATCGGATTGTTCCTGATCCAAAGCATGGCTTGGTATGATGGGCACTTTAGCACTGTGAACGATCAGGGGCGGGCTTTTTAGTGGACGAAATATATTGTATTTTGATATGGTATTTGTATTTAGTGTTTAAGTTAACTACATTGTACATTTCGACATTTAATAAATAAATTTATTATGGTAAATTTAAGATGTTTTTAACTTATCGTCGGCCATTCTAAGTATTTACGTTTAGTCATCACTGCTTTATTCAAATATTAGAAAAGATTAAGTACCTAATATTATCGTCTCATACACAGAGATTTTTCAATTTATTTGACTATATAGCTACTTCTATATTGAATATATATTTTTTTTCTTTCTTCATTGTTTTATTTAAATGTTTAAAATAATACAATTAATACATGTCAAAACTAAAAGAAAAATACACAAAAACCATCAGTGCTATGCCGTGTCGAATAACCCACACGGTATCATTTCCGGCCCAAAGGTGCCAATAATGCTGGTCACGTTGCCTCATGGAATCATAATGACCATCCTTGCAGTCATCCTCCAGCTTTGGTCGTGCACACCTCTTTGTGTCCGACCCTCAACTGCCCTTAGTTTCCACTGCATTGGGCACAAAATAATATTGTGGCTCCATTGCGATGTATTTTGCCCTTTTCGGCTACCCACGTCTTTTTTCGAGGCGTTGATGATACGACTGATGATGCCATATAACATGTAACATAACATAAACTCAGGCTTATATCCCCGAAGGGGTAGGCAGAGGTGGTAGCGCCTTCATTTCACCAGTTTATGTTTAGGTCCCAATGTAATAAGTGGCGAGCCTATTGCCATTAACCGGGCACTTATAAATCTGGAATTAATACACACATAACTTCGAAAAGCATCGAAAAGTCATTGGTGTGTGCCATGGTAAAACTTGGGGTCGAACCCGAGACCTCGTTTCAGCAGTTCAATATGTCATATAGTACCTATATACTTTGTATCTAAAGCTAACCCAGAATTCGTAGTACAAGCAATACAAAAATGTATAATATCATCATTCATCATCATTCCCTGAACCTTTTTCCCAACTCAGTTGGGGTCGGCTTTCCAGTCTAACTGTGATGCGGCTGAACTTCGATATTTTCCGTGAAGCGACTGCCATCTGACCTCCACAACAAAAATGTATAATAATTAACCTGAATATTAATTAAACGTAAACCTATCAAAAAATTATACATATTTTGTGTCCTAAAAACATTCCCACATTAGGGTGAATAATATTTCAGTAAACGGTTCACTGAAATAATATTCACCCTAATCAGTTGCTGTTCAGGTGTAAAAGCCGGGTATAATTACTGCAGTGTTGTACACACCACCCGGTCTCCGGCTCATTTGACAGGTGATTCGGATATCCGGCTGCCATTACAGACCGTTCCAGAGACCCCACACGGTAAACCACCCGTAAAACCCGGTAAATTACTCGAAAATAATTCTCCTGTCTATAACAGTTCACGTTGGTTTGTTATAGATTGAACTAGCTGACCCGCGCAACTTCGTCTGCGTCACCCCGATTTTGCAACATTTATTCATTCCTGCTCCGCACCTGTTTGTTGTAGCATGATGTTATATACATATAAACCTTCCTCTTTAACCATTTTATCTATTAAAACAAACCGAATCAAAATCCGTTGCATAGTTTTGAAGATTTAAGCATACAAAGGGACAAGAAAAATAAGGACAGAGAACGCGACTTTATTTTATACTATGTAGTGATAGTGATAATGCAGGATAAACTGTGTACTGTGGCTTGGTCGTAGAATGTTCGACTGTAATGCAGGGGGCGCGGGTATGATTTCCGTTCAATGTAAATGTTTGAAACCCCCAAACCTACATATTTGTACACACAAATATGTAGGTTTGGGTGTTACTATGTGTATTCAGACGAAACGGATAAGTATTTATTTTTGATTCTAGTTTAGGTATTTGAAACTGATAATAGTATACTTACTTTATGATAAGAAATAAAGGCAAACAGAACTTAGCCTCTATATTTTATCATATTATAGAACTTCGTAGCAGCTAGGTCGCAGAATGACCTGCGTCCTCCATGAGCGCGGGCCTGGAGATGATCGATGGAGCCGCCTGTCATTCTAGCAGAAGCAGGCCGTAGGCTCACCGTGGTCCCTAACCCGGAGGTTATCTCGAAAGAGAGGGCTCCGTGTCTGCCGGGTTGCGGGGGATATGTTTACTACTATTCCCTCACCTCCGGCAACTAAATACCCAAAGACGGCGTGCGTTTTTATTGCTTCGAGTCGACATAATCTTTCCACTGGTCGATTGGTATTCATGGGGATTCGAGTACGGATAAAAAAAGATAGATAGCACTGAGTAGATTGACGTTTTGTCTATACAGAATGAAAGATTTTTGAATTTAGAATTTAGAATTTTGAATGTGGCAGAGTATTGTAGAATATAGACTGAGTTTGTTGAGAAGTGTTTATTGTAAATGGCTATATTTTTTGAATGAAAGGTTTAGTTTAAAGGTTTACTGATTCGTATAGTATGTAAGTACAGAAGCAAATTGTAGCATGTGTCCTCTTTGCATATCCCGGAGGGAAAAAGTTATGAATGTATGTAGGTGTTGGTTTTTAAAATCTGTTTTCATTAAGAGGAAACACTAAGGGCGAGAGAATTGAAAAATAGGTATTTGTAAAATCTATTGCTGTCGCGCAGTGCCCGAACAACCGAGCTATCAATGTGTGAGTGGCACTGTCAATGTGTGCGTGGTATGCCGCACCCACGTCCCGCGCCCTCCTGTGCCTGTGCGCACTGCGCTCGCCACCAAGTCTTTCTTTCACTGTCCGGACGAATGCTCTAATCACCGAGCCAAGGAATCGTTACAAGAAGGGTCGAATTTATCCAATACCTACCTCTTACGCGCTGTATAGCCAGCCTTTATTTCATCAATGTGAAGACATTACCAACCTCACACGCAATGCAATGTCTTCCCAGATCTTTGACAATCGATGAAGATGAAATAATTGCTATTTATCCTATTACTTTTACTTTTTTGCATTCACAATTTATTTGAACAGTGAACAAAAGTAAACGATCGTGGGTTCGAATTCTATCAGAGCTAGGTGTGACACAGGTCGTTTTTTATCAATACTTAAATTTCAATGATAAAAATTACATTGTGAAATTTATTCACTCTTTACGTCCATTTTGCATAATAATAAGTAGTCTAGCTATTATAGTCTCACTAGTACCTATCTATATATATAGTATGCTAAGTCCAGTGTTTTTAATAAAATAATAAATAAATCTATTATTTCTACAGTGATGAAAACAAAGATAATTCAAGTATTTTATCGCAAATGCGTGAAGTGCTAATGGAGGTAGGACATGACGGTATCTCCCGCCCTAATTGAGCAGTCCGACTGGGGAAGTACCTCCGCCCTGCAGAAAACCGCGGCTAATAATAACCTTGTGTTGTGTTTCCGGCGGTAAGTAGGGTAGCCAGAGCTCACTGGGGAGGTTTTGTGTTGTCAGCGGGAAGACTAAAGGCTGACTTGTGCGAGCGTGAAATGTTGACGTGGTGGTCAGGGAGACCCGGTGAAACGGTTAACCGCTGGCCGCCCGCAGGCTGTACGGTTCCCGAACCTGGGGATTACTTAATCTCCGCCCCAGGAGGCTGAACCAGCAGCCTGTGTAAAGTTCCCGGTGCTGTAGTCGTGCCGGAGAAGGAGACCGGAGTGGACCCGGCTGCAGTACCCGGGAGGGGACCGGGGGCCCTTCCGCCCGTCGCGCCAGCCAGTCACATAACCCTAATATGTCAGCGGTGGCGCAAAGCCTTGCCTTTGTCTCATGCGCTGCCAGCACAGAGGCTCCCTTCACCTTCACCCCCCCCCCCCCACTCCTTCACAAAAATGGTCAAATCAATAAAGAGAAACGTTCCTCCAGCTGTTAACTCCACTATGTAAGTGGACTTTTGCAACATCAGGGTTCTACACTCTAACCTACACGAGGTCCACCACCATCTAGAGGCCGCGAAACCGACGTTGCTCTTTCTGACGGAGACTCAAATATCATGCCCTGCCGATACGTGATATCTAATGTACCCTGGCTACAAACTCGAGCACAATTTCTTGAGTAAAGCCGGGGCGTGCAAACATCCCTCGCTCTGAGGTGGAGGAAAGTCGCGAACAACTTGTGTCTGAAATCGAGACTACTCTCACCAGAGTATCCGACTGGGGACGACTAAACCTGGTCCAATTCAACCCCACTAAGACACAAGTATGTGCATTCACCGCTAAGAAAACCCCATTTATTGTGGCGCCCTAATTCCTGAACACACCGCTCACCATCTCCTCGAGTATCGGGATCCTTGATGTCGATATCTCCAGCGATGTCCAGTTCCGCAGTCACTTGGAGGACAAGGTTAGGCTGGCAACAAAGAAACTAGGAGTACTTCACTGCGTAGCAAAGACTCCTTCTTTATAAGGCACAGATTCGGCCCCACATGGAGTACTGCTGTCACCTCTTTGCCGGGACGCCTGCATGCCAGCTTGACCCATTTGACTCGGTACAACGGCGGGCGCTGAGGATCGTCGACAATCCCATACTCTCAGGTGGTGTGGAACCTTTGAACATCAGAAGGGACTTCGCCTCACTGTGTGTGTTCTACCGCCTGTATAATGGCCTGTGTTCAGAAGAATTGTTTGACATGATGCCCACACCTACTTTTTATCATCGCACCGCTCGCCATAGAGAGGGAGTTCATCTTCACACACTACAACCGGAAACGGTGCGCACTGTGCGGTATGAAAGGAGTTTCATCCCGCGCACGCTCAAGCTATGGAATGAGCTCCCTGCCGTGGTTTTCCCAAGCGACTACAATATGGGGTTCTTCAAGAAGGGCATTAGACGCTTTCTTCAGTGTAGGCAGCACGTGTGTGACGCCTCTGGTGTTGCAAACGTCCATAGGCCAAGGTGACCGCTTCCCATCAGGTGGGCCGTGTGCTTGTCTGCCACCTAAGTGGTATAAAAAAAAGCTTCCAAGAAAAATCGAGAATTATTTAAGGAAATGCAAGCACATCTTCAGAGTCTGATTTTGATCTTTTTTTTTTTATTTATTTATTTATTTACACACTATCTAACAATTTGTGATGCTGATGATAACAATAGTGGTGAAATCGTTCAGGATGACCATTGGTCTTGCACTACGTGCATCTAGCAGACTTTTGATTTAACTACAATTCTTATTAGTGTAATTTTAATATATTGATAAAAAATTATCAAGAAAAAGTTCATCAGTTACTTATTACCTTTCAACAATAGAACAACAATATCGATATCGATGAACAACACTAAGATATCGATAAAATTATCGACTAAGCTTCACGTCACAAGAGTGTTTGTATATGTATTAGTCCGCGCGTCCCCAACCTCAACCCTTCCTCCGCAGAGTGCGATAGAGACAACTGCAGCTTGGACCGAAAATACCTATTAAAAGTGCGTGAAATCAACGTTTCGTACTCCCCTGATTTCTTCTCCAAAACTTAACCGATTCAGCTACTTCTATCATTAAAAATTAAAGAAAGGCTTTGGGCGTGTTCCTATGTTTTCCTTTTTTTATAAAATCTATTTGAATTTGTTTACTGAATGTTTGAACACAGCGGAAAATCTGGCCAATTTTTTAGGTATTTGAAGGTTCATAACTCTTTTAATAAATAATTTATGAAAAAAATGAAAACATAGGAACATGATAATAGTGGCCATAGATTTTTAGAAAAAAAAAATATTGCTCTACTAGTATTATCCAGGGAGAAAACAGGGGACTACGTTTGTATGGGAAATCAGCCCTAGTGTTTCCTCTTAAATATGAACGCACTTTGTGTCCACATTTTTTTCTGGCATTGGCATTTCAATCAACCTCAGTCACTGAGGTGTCAAAATCAATTGACAATTCCTTTTTAAAAGAACTGCCGTTGCTACTATCTTTGTGAAAATATTATCTCTTGTCATTATCATCAGATTAAATGTAATTATTGTAAATATATTGTGATAACCAATTACAAAGACACTGATGACTTATTTAGTGGTGAATTAACGCGCAGTTAGTGATCAGCGATTAGAAGATTTGGAAGGGTATGTGCCAAAACATCGAGTCAACAAAGAAGCCATAATCCTTGTAAGTGCCAATAACCTCCTTGTTTCCTCATTAAAAATAACACAATGTCATCTATTTCAGTTCTTATCTTCATTTGTTAAAAAATAGGCACACTAGCACAGTCCACTTGACATAAAACTTCCAACTATGCATGTTTGAAATTTTATAGCTCCGCTCGCGTGAACTTCTGATCCCGTTCCCGTTGTCGAGCATTTTCATATTTATTCACCTTTTAAACCTTCTCTGAACTTACACAAATAATTCAAGACCATAATTAGCCAAATCGGTCCAGACGTTCTCGACTTTTAGCGAGACTAACGAACAGCAATTCATTTTTATATACCTACTAGCTGATGCCCACGGCTTCGCCCGCGTGGAATTTTGTTCCCGTTCCCGCAACCCTTGGGAACCTTTTCCCGGGATAAAAAGTAGCCTTTGTGTTATTCCAGGTTCTAATCTACCCCTGTACCAAATTTCAACCAAATCAGTCCAGCCGTTTATGCGTGAAAGAGGAACAAACATCCATCCATCCAAACAAACTTTCGCCTTTATAATATTAGTAGGATATAGATTATATTCGCAAGAAAGCGAGTCTCATCTGAAATATTCAACCGACTATAAACCACTTTATTTCCGTCACATAAGTGAGAATATAACGTAATGAGGTCACCCATCCAATGACCGAGTTATGAATGGCTAACTTACCTAAATATACATCATCAATCAAACTCGCGGAGGTCAGGAAACCAAAACATGTTCAGATAATGTTTAGGCCATCAATCATCGGACCTTATACCTAAGGGATCACATTTTGTTTGAGAGATCTAGCTCTATGTAATATTAATTAGAAAGGTAACGGATGTAATGGGTACAAGGTTCTATATAAGATGAGATAAATAAGATGTAAGACTATATAAAGGGTGTTAGTAGTAGTAGTAGTTACTACTATTTTTTTTTTTTTTTTTTTTATCGTGCGCAAAATCCCCACGGATACCACCTCCACCAAAACCGATGGAGGGGATTATGTCGGACTCGAACCGACCAAAACGCACGCCGTCCATGGGTCCTTGATTGCCGGAGGTGAGATTATACAAGACATATCTCTCGCACCCCGGCAGACCCGGGGGTAGTAGTTACTCCTGGTACAGTCACCTGCAATAATATATATAGACCTCCGTGGCGTAGCGGTAGTGAACGCGACTGCTATGCAGGAGGCGTGGGTTCGATTCCCGCTCAATGCAAATATTTGTGTACATGAATATGAATATTTGCATTGGTCTGGGTGTTTTATGTATAATATGTATGTATTTACAAAAAAAAAATCTAAGTATGTTTATCCGCATTCTAGAACCCATAATACAAGCTAGTTAAATTAAACTTACCATGGGTCTAGGTGGTGTTGTGTAGATTGTCCTAGAATATTTATTTATTTATTTATGTATACGTTTTAGAAATTTTTCACATTAAACTTGTCGAAGTATACCGTTTCATGTCATAATGTTGACTTGTCATTTATTATTGTGACAAGGTTCCAAACTGTATACATATTATTGCAGGTGACTGTACACAACATATTCGCATAAAAATAATTAAGATATATAATTTTTTATGGCTTATTTATCTTTTTGTTTTATTAATATGATATTTTCCGTGAAGTAACTGCCATCGGACTTCCACAACCTACTGGTGATATTGAAGGGCTTTTTAGGGCTACAACTCCACGCAACGAGGCAACGCATCTGAGGCAGCATCTGGGCTGTATATATCTGCAGAAGTTAAACAGCCTTTAGCACAGAGGTAATGATGTTAATTCGATTCAATCAGGTTTTTAGTCTTCAAAATGCGTTACTAAGTAGAAAAATATTTTTATACTGAGTTTTTAAACAAATCATATTAAAAAGACAAGAAGATTGTTTATGTTTTTAAGTACCTAAACAAATTTGAAGCGGCGGTAGCTTAGTGGTTAAGGAATCGGCCTTACGATCGAGAGGTCCCGGGTTCGAATCCTGGTCATTACACTACCGACGTGAACCCACTCCTAACACAAGTCTTTGAGCTTAGCTGGAGGGGTTAACGGGAATATTAGTAACTTCGGTTGCTAATATTCAATTAAAAAAAAAAAAAAAATGGTCTACCTTTAGTTTAAAACTTTACCAATAACCCGCTCCGTGTACTGTAGGCTGCAAAAGTGCATGGACATTACAAAAACTAAATCGTTTGCGCCGGTATACAACCCCATCTGTTGACGAAGTAGTAAGGTTCATAAATATCTCACTAGATAGCGCCGCGCTTCTTTTCAAATGTAAGAAAAACTATCAAAGTAGTTAATTATATACGAAACATCATTTTCACTTCTTTTTGTATATTATCAATTTATACAAACACAAATTATTCATGCATTGAAATAGAATATTACTAGATTTTTTTAGTTTAACTTTATGTTTTAGGCTTAGAGGATGAACTTAATTTATAATTAAATGAACTACGTGGGTAGTTCAGTTTATTTAATAGCTGCTTAAACTCAGTGACTTGCTAGTTTGTTCGTTCGCTAACATCATTCCTATTTCTATTATCCTTGATCTGAGTTAACCAAATAATTTTTGCTACTACTTACCACTAATACGCTTATAGCTAGTAAAACCACTGGCGCCATCTAGTTTATTTATTTATAAACTGGGGTTTGAAAGTTCATAGGATTATCGATCTTAAGCTATCCATGCACTTTTGCAGCTTACCGTACAAACTTATCTATTTTACCTTTAATTAACTGAACGCTGTGCATTGTTGGTAGGTAGTAGGTATAGTGGTTTTTCGCTATACTATAGGTATATACCTCCTAACTATGCCCATGTACTTCCACACGATGGTTGTGTAACCAGCCCTTTTGCCCTGTAGGTACCTAGTTCATGTCAAACAGCACTAAAAATAAATTAAATCCGAATGTGATGTAAAAACTAAAGCCATTATACATATTGGATTGGTATTTAAGAAGCTCTACGGGCCTACTAACAGCTGAACTTTGCGAAAACAGAAAACTAGTTGAATAAGTTGTTAAACATAACATAACAATAGAATATTTCCAGGTTCTGATTAGGATTCAGAATCAAAAATGTTATCTGTTAATATAGGTATTTATATTTATAGTAAAACTAGCTGTTGCCCGCGGCTCTGCCCGACTAGATGTCGATTAGCGCGTTATTACGACTATACTTGATTCTCTGCTTGCCTCTCTATACTAATTCTCCTTAATGTCATGACAAGGGAAATAGCGATATTAGCGCCAATGTATATCTCAGTGTACCTAAATCTACAGGATCTATTGAGATTTATGATTATTGGTCTGCTCCCTTGGATGGTAGGCAATGTTACTCCAAGATATTGTAGCTGTTTATAGGTGATAATGATTGAAATCAGCCCAGTAGTTTCGGAGCCTATCAAACAATCAAAAACAACATATCTTTCCTCTTTATAATGTTAGTAAGTATAGACTATTGTAGATCTATAAAAGTTATTCCGTGTAATGTATTGTGTGTGTGTTGTTGTCGAAGACCTAAATTGTGTATATTATCTGTGTGTGTATATTTAACATATCAGCCATTTTTTAAATTGTATATTTTAAATATTTTTTTAT
Source organism: Pelosia muscerda (assembly GCA_963691645.1). Classification (NCBI taxonomy): domain Eukaryota; kingdom Metazoa; phylum Arthropoda; class Insecta; order Lepidoptera; family Erebidae; genus Pelosia; species Pelosia muscerda. Next base: position 3,432,490 of record OY829100.1, read on the forward strand.
ATAATATCACGCCTATATCCGTGAAGGAGTAGGCAGCGGTGCTAGCACCCACATTTCACCAGTTTATATTTAGGTCCCTATGTAATAGGTGGCGAGCTTATTGCCATTAACCGGGCACTTATAAACCTGCGATAAATAAACACATAACTTCGAAAAGCATCGCAGTCATTAGTGTGTGCCATGGTAAACCTGGGATCGAACCCGAGACCTCATCTCAGCAGTCCACTACCCATACCACTAGGGTACTACATAGGTATTTATCAATTTTCAACGTTTATAATACATATACATTATACATATCATGTCAAAACGAATTAAACAGCCCGTCCCTGATCGCTCCCGGTGGAAAAGTGGCCATCACACTCACCACTTTTCCTCGCCGGATTGCGATGGCCAGCCTTTGAACCAGGAACGAGCAGGATGGATAGTCCTCTATTGTCCTATTGAGTCTTTCTCCTAGTTCTTTCACAAAGACTTTAGCCTCCTTGCCACAACTTAGTCTTTTTTTTTTTTTTTTTTTTTTTTATACCACTTAGGTGGCAGACAAGCGCACGGCCCACCTGGTGGAAAGCGGTCACCTTGGCCTATGGACGTTTGCAACACCAGAGGCGTCACACACGTGCTGCCTACCCTGTAGAAACCTTCTAATGCCCTTCTTGAAGAACCCCATATTGTAGTCGCCTGGGAAAACCACGGCAGGGAGCTCATTCCACAGCTTGAGCGTGCGCGGGATGAAACTCCTTTCATACCGCACAGTGCGCACCGTTTCCGGTCGTAGTGTGTGAGGATGAACTCCCTCTCTATGGCGAGCGGTGCGATGATAGAAAGTAGGTGTGGGCATCATGTCAAACAATTCTTCTGAACACAGGCCATTATACAGGCGGTAGAACACACACAGTGAGGCGAAGTCCCTCCTGATGTTCAGTGGTTCCACACCGCCTGAGAGTATGGGATTGTCGACGATCCTCAGCGCTCGCCGTTGTACCGAGTCAAAGGGGTCAAGCTGGCATGCAGGCGCCCCGGCAAAGAGGTGACAGCAGTACTCCATGTGGGGCCGAATCTGTGCCTTATAAAGAAGGAGTCTTTGCTCCGCAGTGAAGTACTGCTTCGCCCTGTTGAGCACTCCTAGTTTCTTTGATGCCAGCCTAACCTTGTCCTCCAAGTGACTGCGGAACTGGACATCGCTGGAGATATCGACACCAAGGATCCCGATACTCGAGGAGATGGTGAGCGGTGTGTTCAGGAATTGGGGCGCTACAATAAATGGGGTTTTCTTAGCGGTGAATGCACATACTTGTGTCTTAGTGGGGTTGAATTGGACCAGGTTTAGTCGTCCCCAATCGGATACTCTGGTGAGAGTAGTCTCGATTTCAGACAGTATGAAAAAGAAAGTATGAAAAAGAGTCTAATGAGGAATAATGTTTTAAAGCCCTAGAAAAAACACCTAACCGCGGTAGCCTAGTGGTATGGGTAATGGACTGCTGAGACGAGGTCTCGGGTTCGATCCCAGGTTTACCATGGCACACACCAATGACTGCGATGCTTTTCGAAGTTATGTGTGTATTTATCGCAGGTCTGTAAGTGCCCGGTTAATGGCAATGGGCTCGCCACCTATTACATTAGGACCTAAATATAAACTGGCGAAATGTGGGTGCTAGCACTTCTGCCTACCCCTTCGGGGATATAGGCGTGATATTATAAAAAAAACACCTACTTGCATAATGGTGACATCATCCATCACGATTCCAGTTTCAGATATTATTTCAGGCACGTAACCCTTAAACCCCACACGTTCTTATTTTTATCAACAACCAACACCATTAATAACTTATTTCATTGCTGTTAAATAAATTATACGAAGTGACACCATTTTTATGTTTTAAATTTTCAGTTGATGAGGGTTGACAGGTACAATATGAAATATTTTTTCGCTTGGATGTTGTTCAAACTTTTACATATTATTTTTTTTAATTACTGAAAAATGTTTTTACCAACTTTTGTTAATACTTCACACCCGTACTCGCTAGGGACGTTCCTAATTTCGTTGATTTGTTTTGTTTGTAACTTATTTTTATTAGATCTAGTGTCAAAACGCATTAATACCTAATACAATAACGTGTGATATTAAAATAAGAATACCAATAAACTTTTTGCAGTAAAGTTTAAAACGTAAATAAATATAAAAATATTCGGAATGGAGCAGTGGGAACGGGTACAGAAGTCCATGCGGGCGGAGCCGCGGGCTACAGCTAGCTCACTAGAGAGGTTTTGTGTTGTCAGTGGGAAAACCAAAGGCTTATCCTACATCTTTTGCGCTGACGACACAGAATGTCTCTGTTCTTACAGGGGTTGCGGCACGAGTGTTATTCCTCTGGTGTTACACTCGCTCATGGGCCACGGTAACCACTTACCATCAGGTGGGCCGCGTGCTTGTCTGCGACCTAAGTTGTATAAAAAAAAAGTAATCAATAAATTCTGTTTACGATTTATATGACTCAAAATCATTTTCATTGGACATGAATGTCATTGTTTGCTATTACCTATATCTTGACATAATTTATTTATTGTAATTGTGCATGTATTTCTTTAATTTTTAATTTTATAATTTGCAATTTAGACTTGAAAATTTTGTGTACCGTTGACGGGACATAGTGCAGTGCAGCTGTACTATATTATCTTTATACCATTAATCCTGTAATATATGTTTCACAAAATAATTTGAATTTAAATATTTCTTAATATTGCGCAGTCGGGTTTTTTTTTAAATTGTTTATTTTTATTACATTCCAATAGAGATTGGTGTCTAACAGATACCCACGCGGTCACAACCAATGGCTATTTAAGCGAATTAACTTATTCCTGACGTCATTCCTTTTTCCACAGCTTAAATTTCCGTTTTACTAAAAATGCTCCTTGAAGATTTCACACTTATGGTTTGAAGCGCTACAAAGGTGTTAAGGTATAAGGGCCCTCTGACTGAAGGGCTTCGAAAGGTTAAGTGAAACGGAGGAAGCTGAAGGACTATTGTTCACTAAGTTCTTCATAACAATGACTTGAGTTATAGAAGGACGATCGTTGATAGTCAATTTTGTAAAGAGATTTTTACATATTAGTATAGTTACCAGCGGTATTCTTTCGTTTTCCATAAATTCATTTGTACTAATTTCGTTTGCCATAATCATCCCCGGTCATAATATTTACTTGCGCTATTATCATTTATACTAATAACGTTTGATATAACAACTCAACAGTCATAACGTTTATTTGCCATAAAATCACTTTCTATAACAACATATATCATAATAATTAGTTTCCATAAGTAACACATCTCATAATCGACTCTTGACATAATCAAAATTTTATATAATTATGAAAATAATACATAATATTGTTAGGTCAAAATTAATTATTATCGTTAACACCCCGACTCAGTGCAATCGGACTCGGATATGTAAGGTTAGAAGACTAAGGCGGGAGCGAAGCGAAGCGGAGCTCTCGTCTTAGTCTTCGTGGTTTTTTTTTTAAACCACCCAGAAGTAGGAGCCCGCGAAGCGGGCTCCGTCGATCTTATTTAGTAGACGTCATATGAGGTTTAGTTTCAGGTTTAATTGTGAATAAAAATTCTGTGTCGTATAATTGACATTATTGAAAACGAAAGTTATGGCAAATACATTTATGGATTTTAATTATTATGACACTTGATCGATTATGACTAATAAAATTAGTGAAAGTGATTTTACGTCATTTCACGATTATGGCATCTGAAACGTTATTTCTAAAGAAATTATGGCAACTACCAGTATGGCATATAAAATTATGGCAAACATTAGTAAACCGTTACTAGCTGATCCGCGCAACTTCGTCTGCATTACCCCGGTTTTGCAACATTTTTGACTTCTTCTCAACATCTTTGCACAAGTTGGTTGTAGCATAATGTCATATACATATAAACCTTCCTCTTCAATCACTCTATCTATTAAAAAAACCGCATCAAAATCCGTTGCGTATATATTATCGGTGTGTGTATATTTAACATATCAAAGGAACATAAGGACATTGGGATATAGGGACAGAAAACGCAACTTTGTTTTATACTATGTAGTAATACGCCTGTAACTCTCTGCTATGGTTTTCCCATGCGACTACAATATGGGGTTCTTCAAGAAGGGCATTAGAACGTTTCTACAAGGTCGGTAGTATGAGTGTAACGCCCCTGAAGTTGCAAACGTCCATAGGCCACTGTGGCACTTTCCATCAGGTGGGCCGTGTACTTGCCTGGTAGACGGAGGTGTATTAATGCGAAATTGACCGACTGCGTTTTAGGTACTCAGCGACTAAAGGTATATACATATACCCACATTCCGTCAACTATGACTTTCAGTACTGTGTAAGAGAGAGAAAGTGTATTGCTGTCTAGTGGGAACACTGTCATGGGCTGTATGTTTGTTTGTCGGATCAATCCTATTGCTTAATCGCCTTTTACAACACCTACTGGAAGGTATGGTGACTTTTATTGTAGAGGAATTGACGTCACTGCAATATTTAATTCTGTCAAAATTGATAACGGTTTATTATTTATAGAAGTAACGTCGAGTTGCACGCTTGTGTTTATTTCCCTAGTACTAATGGGATAAATCAGTACCATTTATACCGCCAATGGTACAGTCTAATGGTACTGGTGGTCCGGCGGGGAAAACGATTCATGGTTCGTATCTTCTGTCACTTTCTCACACCTAGGTTTCTTGTCACACACTTAGTTCCTTTAACGGTAACTTTATGCTCTAAACAGAATTCTCATAGACATCGTAATTGTTTTTGATATTGGAGTAAGGATATTAGAGAGCTTCGAGATTAAACCAAGCCTGAATTTAGAAAAGTTTTTTTTCTTTTATACCACTTACGTGACAGACAAGCAGGTGGCACACGTAATGTAAAGTGTTTACCGTGGCCTATGGACGTTAACAACACTAGGGGCGTCACACTCGTGCTGCCGACCCTATAGAGAAGAGAGGGAAGGGGAGGAGGGGAGAAGGTTAAGAGACTCTCTGTGCTGTCAGTGGAGAAGTCTGAGAATCGGCTATCAGGTCGTATTCATTAAATAAAACTTCAATGTTCAATGATGATTTTTATTCTAATTAAATTTAAGTGGAAACATGAATTCTTATAACACGAATCTAAAGAAGGAAACACTATTATATTCTTAATTACGAAATACTTATTAAATTAACAAATTGTCTTTCATTTTGTCATCGTTCAAATTATAATACAACACAATAATTGTGACGACTATGTAATTTTAGGCAGCCATTATGTATGGCACAATATTATGGTACCGACAATGACAACACTAATCAATTAGTAAAAAAAAAAACAACTACAAAAAATATGCAAAATAATAAAAATCACAACATGTTTTTTTTGCAAAAATTGTGCCGAAAACGAGCTTAGTAATATAGAGGACAGCAGTTTGCAAATAAAATGGCATTTTACGTATAATTGATTATTATACTACAATACAATTCAATCCGTTTTTAAATTACTTCTAAATTATTACATCGCATTGTTATTAAATGGTAAATATGGCAATTTCGTTTTTTATCATTCAAGTGGTAGTTAAGTACACGACCCACATGAATGAGAATGGGTACCGTGTCCTAAGGACGTATGCAACTCAGTTGAAATTTTATAAAATGATTTTTAATTATTATCCTACTAAAAAAATATTTGCTGTCCTCCTACAATTTACTAATGAAAGCTCATCAGTGCCAAATGTAACACTACTTATTTCAAAAGTGTAACAATTATTATGTAACTGTAATAAAAACATACTTTTACAATTTTATCTTTATTTTTTACCATTATTTTGAGAAGGCACATGAAAATTTTCTTATAAATAAATGAATCGACTTTGCGCCAAAAAATTTTTTTCGTTTTCAACTGATTCTATTTTTCACTAAAAAGCGAAGATAAATTAATAATTTTATTTCAAGACTGGGATCATGAAAAATCGTTAATTTTCAAAAAATCGCATCACCAGCCTTTTTCCAAGCTCAATTATCGTTCTGTAATTATTGAACGCTAACATAATATATATAAACGGGTCTTACACACTATTTAAAAATACAACAATATTTTTTGGAGAAATTTATTTGACAGGTTGATTATTCGTTGACACATTTCGTATGCTTTCAATATAGATTTTGAAGTATTTGCATGCCTAACTAAAGAACTTCGATATCGCCAATTTGGTTGTGTAGGTCCGAGGTCCGGTTCACAGAAAATAGCGAGGTTCAGCCGCATCTTAGACTAGAAAGCCGTCCCCTACTGAGTTGGTAATACGCTCAGAGAATGATTCTGAAGTCAGTATTTGCATGCCATTTTTCACTAGGAACGGTCGAAAAACATGTTTCTCTAATCTATGATTTGTCATTATCAGAAGAAAATACAAAACAATCTAACGTCTGTAACAAATAAAGTAGTGAAAGAATTTTGTCTCTGTCAAAGTATTTTATGTCAGGTTAACAAAACTAACTGAATGTAATAACATTTGTAATGTAATGTAAAAAAATTGTAATGTAACGTATGTAATGTAATGTAATGAAACATTGAATACTATGTTTTCGATTCATGTATATGATTTAATTTATTGCCAATAAGCCAACAACCGTTTATTCATTAGAAATAATTGTATGATAATGTGCCATACGTCTAATCAGCAAGTCAAATAACCTTCAGTGGTACCTAGATGATATGCCACGGACAATAATTATCTTATTTGTACACACTACCGTATATATACTGTTCTATAAATATATTATATAAAAATTAAACTTCGAATATTTGGATTATTAAACTAAAAACAGAGGTATTTTGTTCGACTTGATTTTTTTATATAATTTGTAGAGATGTATGTTTTTAAAAATTGTTTATGCCCAAACTGCTAACGATTGTCAAAATAACGCCAGGATTGAAATTAAAGCAGAATAACAGCGTATGTACATGTTCAGCAGATGTTTATTTATCGATAAGAAAATAAATCGATGATTTGGAATAATTATCACATAAAAAATTTACATTGATTCATTGATAATATTCATGATAATAAAAATCAAATGAATTCTTTTATACCTCTTGTAGATAAAAGTAGAAGATCACAATTCTTCTCTAGAGGCATAAATATTAGATCTCTACAGCTTTTTCACATTCATATTTTATTAGATCAATGTCTGTCCTACAATTCAAATAAAATGTATATCCAATGAATCACAAATAATGATACAATAATGTATTCCAAAACAGTCGAAACGAAAGATAATAACAAAACAATGTATCTATATAGCATGCTAACACTACGTCTAGAAGTAAGAAAAATATATATATTTTTTTAACTAATTTTATAAAAGCTCGTGAGAATAATATATAATATTATGTTATACGTTGTTTTATGTGTGCGATGTTTTTTATTCAAGATCTAAAGCATTTCTGTAGACCGTCTATCTCAATTCAAAGTTGTTTCTTTTTCCCTACTACCTAAGAAAACAATGTTGTTGTTAACAAAAAATGCGTAGATTCTGTTTATAAAAAAATAAAATAAAAAACATCGCACACTTAAACGTAAGTGTCAAAAAAATGTCTTTTACATTTTAATACTACAATACACTAATAAATATAAACGACAATAAACGACCCCGCATAAGTACTAAAACAATCCAATTTTGAAAAAAGAAAACAACTGGAAATGGTAAGAGCGTATACAGACTGGAAGAATCTCAAAACTTTTTGGTTGAGGCTCCACTTTTGCGATCCAATTTGTAACAAATTAAATTTATACCAGTAAAAAAAGAAATTAAAAAAAATAAATTTAATTTATCTTGCTCTGCTTGGTAGCGACAATGCAAAGCAAACGCACAAGTGGAGGTTCACCCTTAGGTACAGTTTAAAAGAGACTAAAATTTCAGAACTGTATGCGCCCTTTCACTTAATGCTACACACTCGAAAACTTAAAAAGAAAAAACAAACGATTTTACATGTCTTTAGATACTGCTGCTTTGAACTGACTCCGGAAATTCCCCACACCGTCTTTAATGTATAGTCATGTTTAAAATAAAACCGTTTCAAAAGCTGTCTTTTTTGATGGTTGAACAAAATTACAGACATTTTAAATGCATATCACAACTGGCCTCTAATGTCAGCAATGAAGTAAATAACTACTTTCTCCTGATGTATGTAAAGTACAAAATTTTATGTTTCCTTTATCTCCGAATATTTTAAAACACTACTTCAAAACTATGGAAGCCAAAAGTGACGGTATTGCTAAAAACACCGTCTACAAATGCGACATAATATTTTTATTGTTATTTTATTTACTTATGCATTTATTGTAAACGTACGCATCTAATAATAATATAGAGATAGCTTTTCTATTGAACAGTGGTCCTATTTATACATTTTTCAAGACATTATGAAAATATAGCAGTGGTCCAAGATTCGATTGAAGTAGAATTGAAACAAGCGACATTTTATTAATTAATAAAGTTTCGAGACGTGATTTAGTCGACTTAATCTCATTTAAACTACCTGGAAAGTGTTTTGTGAAGTTTAAAATTAATAAAATGTCACTTGTATAAGTATGCATTCGCCTACGTACCGTCGTAAGATTAGAAGAGCTATCCCATCAAATGTTCCTTTTCCCTTTTAAAAATGATTATCATTTTAATATAATTCATTATGATTGTGGTTCTGACCCTGCCTCGTTTAAGCGATATAAACTATTTAATGGTACATATTACAAATTGTTACATTTCCCTTACAATAACTACGTCACTAAAAAAAGCTGACCAATTTTTTTTAGGCCGATAGGAACTGAACTGACAAAATGAATATAATCTAAAAAAGTTATAAAATCCCTACGTATGGAGAACAATTTAAAAGTGCTCTAAAGTCGTCTAAAAGATATTTGAAAAATTATTTGATTGAAAACTGTTGAGTTTCAACGCTGGTAAAATAATTGTGCCTTAAATCTAACTCTCACTTATGTTAATTACAAAACTTACCTTAGAGCACTGTAGAAGTAACAGCCAAGTTAGTAATTTTATTCTGGGCGCCTCGCGATTTCATTTAAATAATATTATTGTTATTATTTGCAAAAGTAATAGCTGATTCCTTTATTAGCAGGGATTGCCAAATTGCTGTACAATTGTTAAAGTGCTCGGAGACACTTTTCACAACTTGTGAAGTTAGTAATCTAATTGTAATTTATTTGTCATTGTGAAGTAATAATTCTAGACAGTTAAACAAACAGCTTTATAACATTTTTGTTATTAAATAAAATACTATATTGTAAAGTTTTTTGCAAACGTGTTTTTTGTGCTTGCAAAATATAATAATTTGCAAAAAAAATTGCAAACGCTTACATAATATTAAAACACAATATTAAGTTTCGAAGTCAGAAGATATTAACACTTTATTTATTTTTGCTACATTAAAAATTTAATTATTTAGATGGATTATATCGGATTTAAAAAATGTTTTACCACATTTGAAGCTTATGGTCCCACTACGATCGCAAAGTCGGGTAAAGTAAAAAGTAAAAATATTTTCGTTATAATCCATCTAAACAGGTTGAATACATTCTTATGTTTTCCTTTTATTGGTTTAAAGACAATTTGGTGGCGAGGCGCTTCCTCAATGGTGTCAATTCCTGTAACTATGAATTATCTGGTTCTTCCCACTCAACGTTCGCCCATTGTGGCAGCTCCGTCTCGTATTCCCAGCCGGGGCCCTGTGAATAAAAGAGTTTTTGTTAAAATAGTTTTCATTTTGATCTATTAATTAGTTAACGAAATTACTTCCAGCATTATAGGAAGAATTCATTTCATTCATTTATTCTTTCTGATACTCTCCAAGACGTTAATTGGTAGTGCTTGTGCGGCCGAGCACGTAATTAATTTCCTTGCGATTTACACCGCATGGCAAGGAATCGGCAGAAAACAATTTTTTTCCAAATTTAGGTATTTAAGTGCAACATTTTCGGTTAGGAATTTATTATCGGCATACCTATTTTTTTACACAGTGCCCGATTGGCGGCATTAGGCTCACCCTCTATAACGTGGGACCGAAAATCATAGTTGACGAAATGTGTATGTTTAATACACCTCTGCGGGGGGATTACGGGCGTAAGATGTATGTATGTATATATATATTTTTTTTTTTTATGTTATCACGCCTATATCCCCGAAGGGGTAGGCAGAGGTGCTAGCACCCACATTTCGCCAGTGTATATTTAGGTCCCAATGTAATAGGGGGCGAGCCTATTGCCATCAACCGAGCACTTATAAACCTGCGATAAATACACACATAACTTCGAAAAGCATCGTAGTCATTGGTGTGTGCTATGGTAAACCTGGGATCGAACCCGAGACCTCGTCTCAGCAGTCCACCACCCATAATATGAATATATTATAGGAAGAAATAGTGAAGTAAATATGGTATCGTTACCTTGTACTTCCACGCGTGTAGGTACATGACAAGGTCCCGTGGGCGCGGGTCCCGGTAGCGCACGCGGCACTCGTAGCAGTGCGGGTCGGTGGCCAGCGCGTCGCCCGACGGGCCCGCGCCGCCCGCGCCGACCGCGCCCACCGCGCCCGCCGGCCTGGGGACCGCCGGCGTGCAGCCCGTCTGTGTCGCCACCGTTACCTTGTCCGACTGGGTACAGGGAAAATTCACGTGTTTTAAATATTTAGCTCGATATAATGCCTGCTTGCAAGTTTAGTCGATTGGATTTTTTTTTGCTACGGAAAATAGCCTAAGAAAAATATTAAATAGTTCTGCCTGGTGTCTGTAATATTTTATAGTACTACTCGCGATTAATCGTTAGCTCTAATATTGATAAAAAATATCGTGAACAGTAATTAAAACTAAAAAACAATATACCTACAGGATATAAGGGGAACAGGGGCCTTCGGCTTCGGGAGAAGCCGAAGGCCCCTAGTAGTACTCATGGTACTCAACATATTGGCACTTGCGTTATTCACTCTCGATAGTGTTAGTATAGCTGAATGAAACAAATTTTTTATGAAAAAGCATAAACTCGCAAGATGGCGCTACTTGTTCTTTTTGCAGTGACGTTTCTTTATGAAATTTTCGTTTTATTTAGCTTTACTGATATGATGGAGAGTAAACAACAAGTTGCTGCTTTAATAAGTATCTAAATACGGACAGTTGCAACGCCCACTCGACAGCGTCCTAAATCTATACGTGCAGTTGCAACAACCACTCGAAAACCTCCATAATTGACATAAAAAAACACATAATTTTCATACGTAACATCACAATAGTTTCCAAGTATTTGGCATTATTACCTTAGCATCATTGGAGTCATCGTTGAGCGCCTGAAGTGCGGGTGAGGCAAGCGGAGAGGGCGCCAGAGTACCACCGCATTGAACTGGGGAGCGCTCCTCCACGGGCGCTTCTGCTGCGCTCGAGGGGCTCGGTAGTGTTGCTGTTGGAAACATTATTAATGATAATACACTCGAGTAACATTTGCTATCAAATATGTCAGTTCTTAACCTTCCCACATATACGAACAATAGACCATCCACCTGGTAACCGACGTCCCTATTAAGGACCCTCACACATATAAAATTATATCATTACCTACATGTGATAACTTTTCTGTATTTGTGTGTTCTGTCTTTTTATATATACTCGTAGGTACAGTCAATGTGACTTCAGTTCATCTGACTAAGGGAATGTGCCATTGAATGAGAGTGACGGAATGTACAAGGTGCGCCTCCCCATATTGACGCATGTGCGGCTAGACGGGGACACGTCCCTACACCCGATGGTGGTAATCTCGAAAGAGATGGCCCCGGGTCTGCTGGGGTGCGAGGAATATGTTGGCTACTATTTCATATGCAGCAACTACATGCGTGGGGATTTTTCACATGATTAAAATGGAATGAAACGAATAGTGATCATCACTTTTATAGATATCAATAATGTTGAATACAAGGCCATCAACTTGACGCCCAGTCGCACTCACTGCGACTGTCATGAAGAATACTGTCTAAAATCTGGTACACATGTAGCTACTCTCTACTACAACATACTCGTACACATTTTTACTACTACATATATAAGTATAACTAATTATGATAGATTCGAAACATGACGTAATTATTGAATAAATTGATCCAGTTGCTAGATACTTACGCGTCATAATAGTAGAAGGTGTTACACCTGGTGCTGGTGACTCCAGTCTCGGCGATGACTCCCTGGACGCAGGTCCAGTGTCGCAGTCATCTTCACCAACTGATAAAATTGGAATAAGCAATTCATATATTGCAGATTTAGATAGATGGATATTCTTTATAACACACAACTGACGATACAGACGATGAAAAAGATACGAAAGTCAATAATTATTGTACAAATGGCGGTGATATTGTAACTATAGCAGATCGATAAAATCGACAAAAATAGTGTCTAAATAAAGACAGCGGAGTAATGACACTGATAAATAAGTTCAATAATTTTCTATATAATTATCTTAAATTTAATATTGCATAATTCTATTAATTAATTGTCGAATTTGATATTTGTCTTTAAAATTTAATAAATAAATTTCCCATTTTGACATATTAATTTAGATTTTTACTATGTGACCTTACTTTTATTCCTCTATTTTGACATTTAAGATTACAAACAATACAATAATAAATTACAAACAAATAGTCAATGCTAATTTTTACTGACATATTATTAAGTGGTATATAGATAGAGATATGGATTCGTTTTTGTCCAAATTGTTGTTGCAACATTTTTCCTAACTCCTGTATGACCTGCATTGCAAAAACTGGGTAGTTTGTTATACATATTATTCGAATATAATAAAGAAATCTGTATAATTCTCACCTTTATCTTCTGAAACTGGTTTGGAGAATAGTAAGTCGTCATCAGCAGCGTCAACTCCTAGCCAGTTCTCAGCGTTGTGTATGGCTATGAGATCTCTGACCAGTTGTTCATCAGACTTGCCACCGGTATCGCCACCCTTACCACGAATTGGGCCGAAAACCGGGTGGTTGTATAGTGGATCGTTCACTACTGGGTAGCCTATTATGGATTGAAAAATGTTCAAGGTTAAAATAGACAAACATATTGCTCTAAATAGACAAGAACGAGTATTTACAAAGCATAACCCTATTAATATTAACTACAACTCTCACAAAACTATTATATTCCTGATGTAGGCAGAAAAGCATCAGATAAAATCTCAATTTTACTCAATTCCCAAGCCGATACAAACCCAAATGTTTACATACGGTTTGCTAAAATGAAACGTGTTTTCCTTATCGACAGGGAACTTGATTAAATGTGTGTACGATTTCCCTATTTTATTTATTGTTATATCCATTTAAAGGGAAATTAGCCATTAAGTGTTCGATTTAGATTCGTGTCTACGTTGAGATGGAATTTTTCTCCGCAATATTAAATCAATCTAAACAGAAATTACCCTTTTGATACAATTATGTCCCGTTCTTATTTGTATTTGAAATATATTTTTGTTTTTTTACTCTTTAAATACTGAAAAAAGACTTTGAAACTAGACTTCACGTCTGAAATTTCTAATGGAATGTAACGTAAAAATAGGTAACCTAACTTTTACAAGTCTGTTAGTTTTAGGACTAACTCAATCGTAACTTACCCAAGTACTGTAAATGCACTCTTATTTGGTGCATCCTTCCTGTCTTCGGTTTGCAAAGCACAACGCTTGTATTATTGTTAGTATTGAAGCCCAGCCTCTTGAACACAGTCGAACAGTCCTTGCCCTTAGGAGATACCTTGCACACACCTATTTTATAACTCACAACTTCTATTGGTTCTTGACATTCAATTTCATCTCTGAAATTTTAAAATCATTCAAACAATTCACTGACCATATTATAGGAATGTGAATAAAAGTAGTAATGAATTAGGTAGCTAGAGCAGTACAACTGTTGTGGATAGTTGAGAAGTGACGTTTAATAAAAAAAATTTGCGAAATATATGAACAAATAAATAAATAGATGAAAAAATATATAAAGCAAAAGAAAAAGGATAGATAACTTGAAGACTGGAATGAATGGAAGAGAATCTTAGTGACCAAAACACCGAATGACCTAAGAGTATTAATAATAACAAAAAAAAACTCACTCAGGGAATTCTCCATCTACCCTGCAAACGTATTCCTTTTGCACTTGTCTATTTCTGATTTGATGTTCCATCTGTCTCGCCTTCTTTGGACTCCGCCCGAATAGAAGAAGACCTAGTTTGTATTAGATATTTATAAATTTAATAGATGTCAGTTTTAATATGAAAATGGAATCTAGTTAATTAATCAGTGATATGATCAAAACAAAACAAAAATATTTAAAGGTATTCCAACTTTACCAAAATGCAACTTAAAACTCCATAGTTTAAAACCATCTTACCTGACGTTAGCCTGTCGAGTCTGTGAATTGTCCGCAAATTTTTCAAGTTGTACTCTTTTGCGAGTATAAAAACGACCGTGTTGTGGCGATATCTTCCGCAGGGATGTACCTAATAACATATTTTACATTACAATTAATTCAAATAAGAATATAAAAAAAATAGAATAGGCAAATTCATGAAATTTGCTGAACAATAAAATTATTTCGCATCTTTGTAATGTACGCATCCTAAAAATGTGAAAATGTTCCGCTGAGAAACCAAAAAAACATCTTGCGTATTTGCTGCCGCGTACCATATCAGTTAACATTTAGCTAGACATTTATTTAGTCACCATTCGAAGTTACTACAGACATCATAAATTAGTAATGATAAAGCAACAGTGACGAAGCAAGCGATTGATAATGAAGATGAGCTGTAAGATCATCTGCACACATAATATGATGAGACACGTCTGTGCCTACATAAACGATAGAAGTAAATTAAAGAAAACCACTCTAAATTAAGTAACATGCAATAGATATAAAAATAGTATAGTAGGTACAATAGTCTTATGGCGAGCACCGAGTTCTAAATAGATATCATTTTAGAAAATTGAATCGCATCTACACGTCTGAAAATTAATGTGGTTTCAAAAACAGATTTGCATTTCAACTAATTTATTCCACAGAATTTTCATGCCAATACATAATATTTCATAGTGTCCCTAAAATTCTGTTGTTATTGCAAATATTTATATTACATTTGCAAAGATTGGACCCATTGAGCCGATAAATAAGATATTTTCCCATATTTTCACTCTCAAACATTATTCGCTTCAACATTCACAGGCATGTATGAAACGCTAACTTGCCCAAAATTTCGCTGTAAACATGATTACAGATTAGAGGAAACATTTCAGAACTGGCAAGAAGGGCGTACGTCAAACTCCTAATTTAATCGACGTAAGCTTGTGCAACTCAATTTGCCAAAATGTTAGAGAAAAAAATATTTGGTAAGTTATTTTTCAAATAAGAATAATTGGATCAAGTGGAAATATTTGTATAACACGGTACTCGCCTTGGAAGATGTGAAATAAAATGGGAAGTACTCGGGACTCGCAATCCTTCAGTTCGGGGACCACTTCCAAGTGGTATTTTTGACGAGACCGCACATTTTCAGCTCTGTTTGCAGTATAATGTTTCAAACTTTTGTGCAGATCACAATCTCTAGTCAGACTCTGACAGCGTACTTTGTTTGGACCGAGAAAAAAATTCCTTAAAACCTACCGAATTCCCTCGTCCTATCTCTTAGATTTATTTTCTTTTTTACGTATTGTACATTCAGCGGTTTCTTTTTACGTTCAATCCTTTTGGCCCGCATAAATAAATCTTTTTATCATCTAAAATTATAACGTAACCAAAAAAAGATATTAGAAACATTTAGTATTTGAAAGCAAAAGTTTTTCAAAAAGCTCGAGCGTGTAAATATTTGATTGTGCCATTTCAAAGGTAGCCTGAAGTTATTCGTGATGTTCTTAGAAATCTGAAGTGAGACGATTCATACAGACAGCTATCAGAGTCGACAATTGATGATGACAAAACGGTCCCAACGCATGACTCACCGGTAGCGAGCAAGGCTTGTCTAGCACGAGTAGCTCTTCATCCACGTGTATGAGGCGCAAAGGACTAGCGAGCACTGGAGTCTCGTGCCTGGCCCACCACGGACACAACATTGTTTCATTACGGACTTTTCCTAGTCTTATGATGTTGCAATTGCTACTAAGGCCTCAAACTTAATATCCGCAACTAAGCCCCTCGGTTTTGGTAAAAGTATTTTGAGGACATACCAAGCAATGTAAAAGTTCGTATTTTATAAAAATACTTTGTCGTTAGTCACTGAATTTTCCACATAACAGAGTCTTATAAAGAATTTAATAATGCAAAAAATTCGCTCCATACATAAATCTTTCGATCAAGTATGTTCACTATACAGGTTATTTAATAATGGTCGCTATGCTAGCACAAGTAGAGCCGTGATAAAAAAATTAGATAAAATTAAGACCAGGTATGATGTTTTCTTAAGAGAAATATTCTTTCAAGGAATCCTTCGTATAAAGCGTCTTCACAAATTTTAAATAATTTGTAATTTTACCTAATTCTAAAACACTTCGTAATGTACAACAAAGAAGCTGTCCATGTACAAGCGACACAGCCAGGATTTTAATGCCTTATTTTAATATGGACAGAGGGGAGGGGCTATTAAAATTAATGAGAAACTCAAAGTGCATCACAACATCATAGACAATATAAATACTTAATACATTGGGCACACAGCAGACATAATTATACATATAAGATCCTAGTTTTTTGTGCATAACGTTACTACTATGATTTGTGACTGTTTCCCAAATGATTTATATACAATACTATAAAATCTTTTATCAACTTCTGATGAGTGTGCCTATATTAATTAACTTCTTTTATGGAAATAGTTAATTACTAAAAAGAAGCATTCATCATTTGGATGTGTTATTGATTTTTTTATTGATGAATGAACCTGTGATCGGAAATATTTTCCGAATATATTTCCAGTACAAATGAGATCACCAAAAAAACATCAAACAAACTAGGACCTTACATAAGCATCAATGTTTAGCTGTGAGCATGTCAAGTTATTTATGACTTTCTAAAGGCACTAATCCCGGTCGATTTCATTGTGGGATACTGATATCTAACACATATACTAAAGTTGGAGAGTGGGTCGGGCTTGTGTTGATGTAACTTTTGTGCCGAAGACAAAAACGTAGTTATTCACGTTTGTATATATTCTGAACAACGATATATTGTGCTTTGTATATATTGATTATAATATAAGCAGTAATACCGGTGTAGTTTTATGTGAACACTTTACAGTTGTGCAAAACTTATTTATTATTGTTAATTTAGTTATGTTAGGTGAAAAGGTGAATTAGTACTAAAAGCAAATATAGAGAAAAAATATTAGATAGAAAGAGATCATAATATTAATGAAAACATACTATTGAAAGAAATACATTTCATGATATAATTGTAACGATTTATGAGACTACCGCAACACTTTAAGGGCATAGTACATGAACTTATCGAATTATTCATAAAGATATTAATTGGCAAGAAGCACACAATTTGCAAGGCAGATTGTGGTGAGCTGAATGTGCATGGCAACAGTTTGGATCTGATTCCTCAGAGAGTTTGTGGGTTTCAATGGTCAGCTATCTTTTATTAGCTAATGATCTCCCAAGAGCGTAACAAATTTCTCAACTTTGGCTTGCTTTAATTGGCTGGTTAAAAGGAGATAGGGTCGAGCTTTATACACAGGGGCGAAGGGGGATATCTAAGGGAATCTGGATTATCGTTTTATACAAGCCTTATAATAGGCTAGCTTTTGCTTGGTCATGCAAAGGTCATCTTGTTAGTTCATGAGTTCAATCTGCAAAACATTATTACATTTGTCCCAGAAGTCACTAATAAATCTAGTCAATTTAGCTTCCAATTATACAGGCCAATGTTTTCATTTCCATAAATCACAATATTAGGTGCGTATTGATTCCTGTACGTTTATAGTGCTGGCATGAATTGTATAACAAGTATACCATTCCAGACTAAATTAAAATTCTACATAGGCCTTTGGGCGTTCAAACTATATGGGTCCGTGAACATTTCCTAGAACCAGGTATCTTGTAAACTAAAAGTAAAGCATTTATAATATGACAAGATAAATACTTTTTGCAAGAACTTCACAAAACGATTGAAGTTTTCAATGAATGAAAGAAAAAAAAATGGTTCATATTATAGAAGAACAGAAGCAAAAAGCAAGTATTAAATGCTATATTTTATTTAGCGCCACTTAGTTTTGAGATCCTACATTCAAGTGTAATATCAATCACTGTGATAGGGCGGCTCGATCATTTGGACCCTTCTACATTGGGACTGGCAAAATATTTCTTTTCTACGTCATCCGCCTAACAATTACAATGGTCTAATCTAATATAGATTTACTTCTTCCTCTACCATGGAAATTTATTAGCGTCTTGAGTTTTGGGTCGACAATATTTTAAACCTTTTTCGCTTCATTGCTTTCTTTGGTATGTTACTGAGAATATTGCCTGAGCTAATAAATAACACTTTAGTAATGCTTCGAAATTAGACTTTACTATATTTATTTCCTAAAGTTGTATTAAAATACCTGACATTGAATTCCTAACATAAGCCTAAACTGTAACTGTCTAACAAAAATAACTAAATAGCTGAAAGCTGTTAAGATATGTAGATCCTTTAAATATGACAATTTTATAAATATATGCCAATATCAATTTATAGAATTCCACTCTGATATTTGAAGCAATATAGTTATATCGGATATCAGTTTAATATATTTTATATCAGGTGATATAAGGTGTTTGAAATTATGTAAGGATAAAATAGAATCAAACGATATGATCGGTATGAAATTTCCAATTCGTAAACATGACAGAGTACGTGAGAAGACTGCTGAAAAAGGTATTGGTGCTAAATTCACATGGCAAGATTGTGTTTAAAATGACAGCTGGAGCTTATGACTTCTTAAGGATTAAGGATTACTCGGGATGCATTCGTGTTAATTTTGTTTTTGTGAAAGATATAAGAAGGAAAATATATTAAGATATTTTGGAGGTGAAGAGAGAAGAGGCTAACGTAATGTTTAGTAAATTTAAAATTCAAGCTAAGTCTAATAGGATTGATTATTATGAAACAATTTATGGTAAAGTTGCTTTATTTGATTAAGATCATACTTTCAATAGTTCTTTTGGCATTTGCGTGAGAAGTAATGACAGTACCACAAAGTTAACACAAACTTATATCATATTAAAAAAAATCTACGAGTACAATAAACAATGTAAATAAACGTATGCCAGGAGTTTAACCTATAGGATATACGGATAAATATTTAGATATTTATCTGCTGAAACATATTCACAACAATGTTATGTCGCGTGGTTTCCCGGTACTTATAGTTAGTAGATCTTTATAAGCGGCTAAATAATATCTACAGTTTGTAGTAATAATATTTAACAAGTAAAGATATACGGATTGCTGAAAAATAAGAAGTCATGTAAATACTTCTAAAGAGTAAGAAGGTAAGGTTAAACTTATAATTCAAGCTTGGAATACAAAATCAGGTACTATTTTCGAGACTACTTTCATCCTTATTAAAATGAAGCCTTACGGCTTCATTTTAATTCAAACATCGTTTTAATAGAAGCAAGGAATTCAAACGGCTAACAAAAAGCAATTTTACTGAAGCAAAAAAACAATTCAAGCATGGCTTCTCATTCAGAGGTAAAGTCAACACGAATAACAATAATAGCCTTTAAACATAACATAATACAGGATGACGTTTTGTACTGTACCAACGAGAACAACAGGAGGAAAATTACGATAAGATTATATTATATACTTAATAAATTAAATAATCGGAGAGAGATCAGTATGGAAAGGTATATGGAAGTTTGAGTGAAGAAAAAAATGGAATGAAATAAAAAGACTATTTAGTGCAAGCGGATACTGGAAAACATAATAAAAAGAGTCCAGATTGACGTCGCCTTTGTTGTCTACTTTACATGCAAATTCCTGCTCCTACCTTTTAGTTTCCTGTTTTACTTCATAAAAGTAGATATGAAAGTGCGCCATAAAATTAAGTGTCTTCCATCACGTAGCGTTGCAGAGTGTTTCTTGCAAAGGAACCGCTTTACGTAAAGGATTTTCAAATTTGTTGATTTTTTGGGGAAACTTAAGCTGGTTTCAGAGTAAACTTATAATATTATGATACCGTATAAACTGAAATCTCCGGACGATTTATTGTAAATATTACAGTATTGCAAGCAATTTATTGTGTCTAGGTAAACTTCGCTCTTATTTATTAGTTTGTTTGAATTGCCACTGACTTACAGACAAAGCCAAACAAACCCTTTGAGTAATTTCCAATTTTAGTTGCTGAAGTATTTTGCCCAAAGAATATTTGCAGCACTATCATAGTCTACGTTTAATATACCGCATGCACCAGAAAAGGATAACATACAAGTTTGATGTATGATAAGCATCACATAACATGGCTGTCTCATTGGCCACTTACGGGGATAGATGCCGGTTTGTTGACAACCACAATGTCCTCGTCGATATGAACGAGGGTGATGGGTTGGCTGGTGACCGGTACTTCGTGCCTGCAACGATACACACGTCAGGCTAACGGCTTCTGAACAACAGACTCGGAACAATGGAATTTGTATACTTTAATCACGCTACAATATATAGATTCGATTTTCAAACTCACAAGCAAAAAATATATTTTTGATCTACAATTATTGTTACTTATATTTTTATACAAATAATTGTTCCCAGTTCGTTTAAATAGTGGTTCTCGTGACATATGAAAGATAGATTAAGACGAGAACGAAACAACGAATGAACATGCGTGAGTAAATTTGAATGTACAATGTGAAATGCACACCTCTCTCAACAAGACACCGTGTTGTGATTGCTAACTGGTTGACATAAAAGATACAAATCAACTACAAGTACTAGTGTCTTTGTTGGAAAACATTCAAAATACACTTGCATGCTCATTCGGTGCTCAAGATTTCGTTATTGAAGATTATATTTGTGTTACAGTGGACTAAATACAAATTAGACCTGAAATACAAACAAGCTGGTCGACGCACGTCACAATTATATTATAGTTAGAGTAATTGTGATAGTATAAACACATAGTAAATAAATACATATAGGTAAGGATAGAAAAATACAGTTAATATTTACAATACTGAAAATTATAAGGTTTGTAGAGTGTACCGTGTCGAACGGAGACTGGGGTTCGTGTACTAAAGTGCTGTGACTATTTTAAGCAGCCTACATTACTGCATTGATTCAAAGAAATATTGACTCAATACCTATGGACAACGTTCGCCAGGAGATCGTTGTGCTTTAGTCTGTAGTCTGGGTCCACTCTATCGTAGTTGACGGTGAGGGTGCCAGCCCTGATGCATCGTTCATATTCTGCTGCGGGGTGAGCCCTGAACTCTCTGGCAAAAACGTCAAGAATCTTCTCACCAACCCATCTTCCTTTGGTGAAAGTTGTGAACGTGAAGTAGTAGGGGTAGACTTTTCTGAGGCCTGTAATATGCAATCAAATGTAAGTTGCTTTTTCACAATGGTTGTTTAACCAAAAATATCATAATTGGTGTTTAAATAGATCAAGATATTCAACTTAAATTAAATATGTTATCAAATAGCAGAAATATAGATTCAGAAGGCGATTATGCCACGTGTTGGCAAGCCACCCAATCATAAATTTTCACTAAACCCAGGTGCACAATTCATAAGTCGTTAGCTAAAACATCTGCATAGCCGTAAACTGCCATGAAAGAAAGCGGCAATGCGGGTAGATGACTAAGGCCATTAGATCATAATGGGGCATTTCTGACATTAGCTTTATTGAAAACTAGCGTGGTTGCTGTTTCATCCACTTAATGTCAACATGTCAGATTACAGCGTAATGTACCTTAGTTGATTTATTTCCTTACGTTAGTAACAAATTCAAATGCAAGAGGAATAATCTAAAAGATATTATTATCTTAATACCAAAATCATGTCATTTAACATTGAAAATAAATGTATCTCACTTATCCATACTTGTTGCCCTAACATCAAATATTTATAAATCCATCGATTTTGGCTCTGTGTTCATGAATAAGTCAGATATAGAATACAGTTTTCAAAACCGACCACATCCCAAACAACAAATGAATTTAATAAATGAATTTGAATGCGCAGATCTCACAATAAGCATCGCAGCAAATACTGGGAATGAAAGAAAAATGATGAAAATAACAATAAGAGTTGATATAATGACAAGAAAAAAATTAAGGAATGGATTCGTTATCGAAGATAGGAATTCATGTAATCCAATATCATTAGAGGTTTACAAAGATGTGTTTAGGGAAAAAAACAAGATATTTTCGCTTGAAACGCTCGCGGTGGTCTTGTTGGAAGATTGAAACAGAGATATTTATAGGAGCATCATATTGGTTTCTTAGTTAATAATCTTGATTTATTATGGCTTCATTGATTTTCTTTGTTTTGTATTCGAGACTAATGTGTATTATTCCGTTTGAAGAATGATTGAGGACGATATTAATATCTCATTTATTTGTGAGAGCATCCCCTAGGGGAGCCATTAGGGGATTTATGTCGAATACATCTGGTGATTATTTTTTTAATCAGCATTGGGTGAATCTCAATCTTTTGGACTGGATTGGTTTAAAAAGAAACATGTTTAGGCAATATAAATACAAAACATTGCACAATTTAGCGGATAATCTTTGTGACAAGCCGAATTTATTGAAATAGAAAAGCTTTTGTTTGTATAATTATATTTTTTTAAGAACCTGTCTTTTATTATACTATAACAATAATTAAGATCTAAAAATAAATATGATTTCACTCACCATTTTCGATATAATAAGACGTCTCGTTGTAGCGGTCATCCGTGAAGCCAGGCCTTTTAGCTTTCAACGCTTTTGTTTCCAACTTCGCCTGTAACAAAGGCGATAGCATAAAAAAACCATTGTGTTCAGTGGGCCTTTATAAAGTTGCGCGAAATATCAGAGATAGGATGTGTGAGTGAATGTTCAGTTGAATTCTTATTTTTGGTTATTTACTTACTTATTTATAATATAAAGTTTGCAACTGCTAAAATGTTTGTGTGTTATATTATTGCATGGTGTGTAAACAATTTATTATTGCTTTTTCTGACGTTATCCATTTGGTAACGAGTATTCTTTGCTGCGCTCAGAATTTTTAGGACTTTCTGATAACAAGTTTTCAGTACAGTATGGTGTTGATACCATGCTCGATTTATCGGTAATAGTCTCGTCCCTATTACATGAAAGTGAGACATGAGGGAAGACAAATACGTCTATTCCTATCGATATAACAAAAATATCTTTCGTTATGTGTGTTTTATGTGTGGCAATAGGCTCGCCACCATTGGGACCTAAATATAAACTGGCGAAATGTGGGTGGTGCTAGCACCCACATTTCTGCCTACCCCTTCGGGGATATAGGCGTGATATTATATAAAAGATATCTTTAACAAGGTCCATTAATTAATGTATCCTTTATTCTCAATAAAATATAAAATAATTAAATTTTTCTTTGCTTCTTTGATCGTGATCAAAGAAGCCCTGTTTATATTTTCAACTTCTAAGGTAATTTCGAATGGGTAAAACACTGTTTAAATACCAAACAAGACAATTTTTTCATGATATTACCTAAATTGTTAGAATTTATATATTCTTACAGATGAAAGAAAAGCAGCTTTTTTATAAGATAACTAGCAAACCCGGCGAACTCCGTTTCGTCACCGCTACAAAAAATGATTTTCCCGCTTTTCTTTGAAAAATTTCTTGAATTTTCTTTGCTATAAACCTCAAGGAGCCCGAGACCTTTCCAACGAATGCAAAACCGTGGAATGCGGTTCGTGCGTTCTGGAGTTATAGCGTCAGGAAGGAAAACCCGACTTATTTTTACCTGCAAGCAATTAACACTTATTGATAACATATTTAGCTTTCCATCAGGTGGGCTGTGTGCTTGTCAGCCACCTAAGTGGTATAAAAAAAAATTCAATGAAAAAGAAGCTCTGTATGTTCATCTGTAATGTATTTCCACAGAACCATTGAACTAAAGGAACATAAATAAACAAAATAGTTAGCCCAGGATTCAAGTACATCGCTGGAAGTGGAATACAAAAGTTATATCGAATTCGATCCCATTAAAATCATACGGCGCCTCAAACATCGAAGTTATTACTGAGAGTGGAGCGGTACAAAGTGTTGGCAACAAACATTGGACCCAATGACTGGTGCCAAGTGCCAACACATAACACAAAACTTGTGTCAACAGGGTAGTGACAATAAATGAGAAAATTAGAAAAGTTTTCTTTTTAAGACTTAAACAATCGACTTTGTTATAACCCTTTATTGATTCTTATGTAACATTAGGTATATTATATTACCTTATGAGTTATAAAGTTGGGAGAAATATAACGTTCTATAGACATTTGAAGACTTATATTTTCAGAAAACTTTGGAAATAGGATTCCAATTTGAATGTATTATTCAAATTTCACTCAAATAATGTGAAGGGATTGATGACTCAAATGATATTGGAACAGTAGGTCAATGCCTCCCAACATCAGGAGAGGTCTATGTCCAGCAGTGGGATGCGATAGCCTAATTGATTGAAACATAATATATACAGTAGACTTTGCATAATAGCGAACAGTGCTGTGGGTTATATAGGCTTGATTAATTCATTGAATATGAAAGGCTAAGGAATGTATTTCACACTCGTTTAACTAAAAGTATGATATAAGATATTGAATTAGGCGTTACGTGACGAAAATCCATTACAAGAAAATTTATTGGGAGAAGGAGGGGAACCCATCACACCTGAAGATGCCTTGTGTAGAGGTGAAATACTTTCGGAATATTACACATACGATATCTCCTCGGGGAAGAAGCGTTTTTACTTTAAAGGGTGCGGTTTGATATTACTTTCTATGACATTCATTCTCTGAGCCTATTACCAACTCAATTGGGGTCGGCTAACTAAGATGCAGCTGAACTACAATATTTTCCGTGAAGCGATTGCCCCCACAACCAAATTGGCGATATCGAAGTTCTGTAGTTAGGTTAGTTGGACTTTTGAGAGCTCCAACTACCCGTAACGACTGCCATAAATGTCCGTATGTACATTCCTTTCTATGGCAATTACAGATTTATTGCTATTGCTATCGTTGTGATAGTTAAATCGTGGGTGAGTGGTGGGCTCCCCTCCCTCCCCCTTTTATCTTGTAAAGTATGATATAAATTCATATTTGATTCAAGGGAACATATTTCCGCTCATGATATCAGTTAGAATACAGAAAAAAATTATAAACAACGAATATTAACTCAAGTATTTATTCACATATACAGGGAAAAATAAAAGCCGCGGTAGCCTAGTGGTATGGGTAATGGACTGCTGAGACGAGGTCTCGAGTTCGATCCCAGGTTACCATGGCACACACCAATGACTTTTCGATGCTTTTCGAAGTTATGTGTGTATTTATCGCAGGTTTATAAGTGCCTCGGAGAGCACGTTAAGCCGTCGGTCCCGGTTGCCATACAAACATCTATGGCAGTCGTTACGGGTAGTTGGAGCCCTCAAAAGTCCAACCAGCCTAACTTGGAACTTCGATATCGCCATTGGTCATTAGACCATTGGTTGTGGAGGTCAGATGGCAGTCGCTTCACAGAAAATATCGAAGTTCAGCCGCATCACAGTTAGACTGGAAAGCCGACCCCAACTGAGTTGGGAAAAAGGTTCAGGGAATGATGACAGGGAAAAATAATTGTAATTTTAAAATATGACACTCAGATTTCAATTGTGATAACTACGGACCTGGCACTCTGGTACGATTAAAATTGTTTGTACAACAGATGGGGCAGGCTTAGCACTGATTGGTTGACCAATTTCGATGATATAACAACACTGGATCACTACCAAATACATTTTAAAGGACTACTAAAGACAAATAGCAGTTATTAATTTATTATAAATTGGACATTTAATGGTCAATGTTATTGTTGCCGAGCCCATGCCATTTACATACATACATACACGGTGTAAGATAAACACCAAGAAGCTCAAAGCGGTCGGTTATCGGTACGGGTACACCTTGTGGAAAAGTTGAAGTTGACCAAGTTGACATCTCCCCAGTCTCGGAGACTGCAATCAAGGTCAAGTTCATCTTTCAACCATGGCCACTCTGAGCGTCCAGATCTCATCTATGCTGGCCCGCGGACTAAGGTGATATGCAACAAGAGAAGTGTGGCAGAGAGTACCGACCCCTGAGGGACCCCAGCTTTTATTTGTATATGGTCCGACGAGCTGTCTTGAAAGACAACTTCTAGTAACACCTAATAGCCCTACATAAAACCCTGCCCTGCCTAATACCCATACATTTAATTAACATACATGATTGAAGAGCATTGCCCACACAATATGAATCAAAACAATAATAATTACTTGATAGAACATTACAATTCTGTAAATTATTTCCATATTTAGTCAAAATATTTTATCAAAATGATACAACCAAATTCAACCAACATTTATGTACTCTAAAACACACATAACTTTGTTGTTTGGTTTGATTTATGTAAGCGCCAACTCCAAACAGATATGGTAATCCACGATTAGCATTCAGTGTTTCTATTGAAAGTTTCAATTTATTACCCACTAGATTCTGCACATAAGTTCTAAACGCTGCTGCACATTATGTGTGTATATTGTTATGAATAAACTCAAAAAATACTGAGCCCATTTCAAAAATTATTGCATCATTGGAAAGGAACATTATCAACTATATATTTATTAGTAGAAAAGATAAGGTATAGGTATAGGTAAGGTAATCCTAGGATAAGGGTAACGTAAGCCAAGGTGAAAAAATTGCCCTTAAACGTCATTATTTGCATGAGCTGTAGAAACTATTGATGATAAAACAAAAGTTTGCAGAGTGGAGAGGCGAGTAGAAAAGCGTGTAGAGTAATAAAATTTACTATACAGCGCGATGGTCGACATACACGCGGGCGGAGCCGCAGGCAGAAGCTAGTTATTTACAATTTAGTATCATTAGTTGAGTCGTTACATTGAACTTTAAATAATTTCAATTCAGTGTTTTAAGTCAGTTCCTTCATAATAATATGAGGTGTGTGGCATTTTCAGTAGCCTATGTTCAGCAGAACAGATAGGAAGAAGAACAGATGACCGTTGGAGCCGAAAGGTTCTCGAACGGAGACCGCGTACCGGTAGACGAGGCGTGGGACGGCCCCCGGCGAGTTGGACGGACGACATAGTCAAATTCGCATGTGTTCGTTAGATGCAAACCGTCTCCAAACAGTCGGATTGGAGGTCAATGAGGGAGGTCTATGATCAACAGTGGACGTCCTATGGCTGAAATGATGATAATCTATATATATGAAAATAAATCCCGATTTATGTTGGTAAGCGAAGACAGCTGGACCAATTCGAGTAATTCTTTTTTTTATTTGTTCCTTGAACATTACAGAAAGTTTTTATGGAGCAACGGGAACGGGATTAGAAGTCCAAGCAGCAGAAACGGGATCAGAAGTCCATGCGGGCAGATCCGCTGGCAACAGTTAGTGGTATATAATAGATGTGAAAGTATAGTCCATAGAAAATAAGGGCGAGACTCGTAAAAACATCCACTCTACCACAATCCAAGCTTATTACAAGCTACAGCAAATATTTAGTACACTCAGCAATAGAAATTACAAGCTGTAAAAGAAACAAAACTGACCTACTTACAACCGAAATAGCCTCGCAAATCTTCATCTGGCAGCCAGACGAATGAATTAAGTGGAAATTTCAGTCTGTTACAAGTCCAATTATTGTCTCTTAGTGCGACCACAACAACTATGTCCTTCAGAACGAGTAATGTATTTAAATTAGGGTCGAGTGCACTGGCTGTCGTAAATCCGCAGCTCCCGGCTACCCCCTACCGGTCGCTCTAGTGAGATAATGAAAACAAAATGACCCCAACTTGTGAAGCACGGTAGCACGAAAGCTTCGAGTTAAGGAAACTTTTTGTTCGGAAATTTTCAAGTTTTTATGGGTGAAAGTTGTTAGGGTACTTGAATTAAAATTCTTGTTTTGATAGGTTGGGAATAGCTTTTTGTTTATAATCTTCGTTTATATCATACATGACTCAAAATTAATTTTCTGAATAGGAAATGAGGCAGGCAGCAGTTTATTAAACTCACCATCATCCTTGCGATAATCCTGGTCGTATTCGAAGCTGTGCCCTCAGACGGGGTCTGCTTTTTCCATTCTAACTCCACAAAGTATTAGCGATATCGAAGTACTGCAGTTAAACAAGTTATTGGACTGGTTAGGGTTATAGATGTTCGTATGGCAACCGAATATGGCAAAAAATAAAATACTTAACTCCGTGATGTAACCCACTTCAAATTAATTTTTGAAGGCTACTTCTAGTACTTAAATCTCGGGTATTCTACACGAGATTTTCATTTTCTAGAGGCAATTGAATAGTCTCGTAATTTTTTTACTTTTTTCGCAACTATGATCAACATCCTTCTAACTTTAAATATTCAAGAACTCCAAACATCAGTGCAGTAGCATGTAGCAGGATAGTTTTAAAAACAAATTTCAGCGTTACACCAATAAAACTAGACGAAGATACACGAACGTACCACGAAAACGTGGTCAGTCATTTGCGAACATAAAACCGTGGTACATTCGTGGTCACATAGTCGAAACTCCACACTTATCGTGCCGATCTTTATGGCCCACTCGACGTAATACCGTCGACTACGGTCGCGTGATCGAAGTTATTTTCTTTCGATGTCTGTAATGCCTTCTTTACTCCTGTAATGTCTTTATTTATACACATCAATTTGAAGCAAGTGTCGTTGGTGTTTAGTTATGTATAGTATATAACGGGGGTGCGCATTTTCTCACATAAATATCCAAGTAAAACAAAAAAGAAACAAAGAATTCTGGCTATCTCTTCCTAGAAAGTGAGATAATTATCTGTTATACAGTAACAACATTATTAGTTAAAGCAATATGATCATTGAATGTTATAAACAAAAATTATAAATAAAAGAATTAATATAATTTGAAACTGATCTTGGCGGTGTCAGTATAAATAAAAATAATATGGTCACTAACGGTTATGAGCTCCGTTAGCAGAATAACAATGTATGAATAAAAAGGTATGATAGAAAAAAATATGAAGAGTGATTATTATGAGCACAGATTGGTAGTCAGACAAAGTATGGAATTTAGAATTTTACGAGAGCCATTATGTACCCATATAACGGTCACATTGATTGTGTATAATATACAGGGTACGAGTATTAGGGACACGCTCCCGAAGCCGAAGGTACAGTGGGCCTCGAAAGTTCCTGGACAATTTGAAACAAAAATTGTATGAAGTGATGCCACTACACAACTACTAGATTTGAAGCTACTGGATAATATATATATTTATTAACGTAATTAAGTACATGTTCACTTGCTGAGTCACTTATTTTCTTATAAAGAAACAAGACATCGATCTGCTTTATTTTATTAATGTTATCAATGTTAATTTTGGTTAAATTGGCTCAAGCTGTCATAGAATGATAGATCTTTAGGCATCCAGGAACTTTTGAGGTTAACTGTACATGGTAGTGCAACGGGTACACTACATATTGATATAAAAAAATACGATTGATGTTGTCACTTCAGGTCGGTATTGTGCCACCATATTGTATTATTCGCACGCTATTATAGGGGTAACTATACGGTGTGCTAGGGAAACGCTCCCGAAGCCGAAGAACCATTACCATGTATATAGAAATTAATGACTATATATTTGTAGTGTACTGCGGCATTGTTTTGTTACGTTAGGTAACATGAGTTTAATTTTACCTCACCACTTAACACGGCCTTTACGTTGCTTAAAGATTCATGAGTTCGTTATTCCTGTAATTTAATAGCTATTTCCATTATTTATATTTTGTTTGAAAGTTGATTTCAAGATTTTACAATCTGTATTAAATTTTCTTTTTATTGGACATTGTCTCATGCATACGTAAAAAATCATAAAATTTGGATTTGTCATTCCAAAAAAAATGCAAAAATGTTAGAATTGAAAATTGGAGTTCCTTTAACTTCTTCGTACAAATCGGCAATTTCTTATGTAACGAACTAATATATACGTACAGTACTAATCTATTATATAAAAATAAGTTGGGTTTTCCTTCCCTGACGCTATAACTCAGAACGCACGAACCGATTTCCACGGTTTTGCATTCGTCGGAAAGGTCTCGGGCTCCGTGAGGTTTATAGCAAAGAAAATTCAGGAAAAAGTTGTGTATAAAAAATCTACTAATAACTTATATCGCCATGAAGAACATCAACAATGGTCGAATCAACGTCACTGTGACGTCACTATGACGTTTTATGGCGTACCCTCCCACTCTTTCTCAATCATAGTTTTCAACAACTTTACTATTAACTAAGATATACTATCAATCAATCCTTCACCAGTGTAGAACTACTTGGTAAATATAATTAAATCTACTGGAAGTATACACAATACAATAGTCAAGATATTTAGTAGAGAAAACACGTTGATTGAAATCAAACAGGGTATATAATTCATGGCTTCTATAATTTCTTTTTAAACAACAATTACTTTAGAAAATACTTGACAGCTTTCGTGGCGTGGCAGTTGTGCACGCGGCTGCTACTCACGGGGCGCGGGTTCGATCCCCGCTCAGTGCAAAAAGTTGTATGCATGAATATGACTGTTTGCACTGGTCTGGTCGTGCCTCGGAGAGCACGTTAACGTTGCCATACAAACACCTACGGCAGTCGTTACGGGTAGTTGGAGTCTTCAAAAGTCCAACCAGTCTAACTTGGAATTTCGATATCGCCATTGGTCATTGGCCCATTGTTTGGGGAGGTCAGATAGCAGTCGCTTCACGCAAAATATCGAAATTCAGCCGCATCACAGTAAGACTGGAAAGGCGACCCCAACTGAGTTGGGAAAAGGTTCAGAGAATTGATCTTGAAATCAAATCAAATCAAATTTATTTCATAATAATCATTGTACAATATTTTACATAGTCCTTAATCTATCGTGCGTTGTTACATTGTGCATGAGTAGTTATCTTATATAAGTAATATTTATTAGGTATGTATATAATAATGTTTGTGCAGTTAAGTGTCTTACATAGGTCTTTGCTTAGGGATAATTTATTAGTTGTGCCTGAACTAGGTAATCCTGTGTTGTGAACATATATGCTTTGTACTGGTGATATTTATTACATAGTAACCGGCACCCGCATACGGTGCAGAATATTCCATCAAGAACCAAGCGGTGAGTCTTTCCTGTGCCGCACCATTAAATCTTGGATTGGAATTCCTTGCCGGCGCACGTGTTTCCTTCTTCCTACAGTCCCGGGTCCTTTAAACGGGGCGTGAAAAAGCATCTGATGAGGCCGTTAAGCTGAGTGCCATCATTGTAGCACTGTACGTGTTGGCAATGGTTGACCCTCTTTTATGAGACTTTGCCTTCAGCTTAACATCAGTCGAGGTGAAGTCAAATTGACGTGCCATAAATAAGAATAAAAAAAATATCGGCACTCTATGTACATCCGTAGTAACTTTTTTCAAAAAGAATATTACCAACCAAAATTTCTTATATTCCCTCTAACCTGATCGTTGCTCTAAACCCTCCAGCTAAGCTCAATGGCTTGTATTAGGAGTGGGTTCACATTGTTAGTGTAATGACCTGAATTCAAACCGAGACCCTTAGATCGTAAGGCCACCCTAAACTTGACGACGAATAAATTGCATTGTTTTTTGGATCCTCTATTATTGCGGCGGAGGAACTCAAATCCACTAATCATAGATTCCATCATATCGAATCGTTATATACATACAAACTTCATCAGATGCTTTTTCACGCTTCGTTTAAAGGATCCGAGTCTATAGGAATGAGGAAACACGTGAGCTGGTAAGTAATTTCAAGACTTAATTTATTTGTTATTCAAGCATGTAATTTTGGATTCGGTTATACCACTTAAATAGTAGGACGTAGGTAAGCACACGTCCCATCTGATGAAAATATCATGCCTTCAGCTCAGTCGGATACCAAGAAGTGATCGAAAAATGGTTTGAAAATTTTCACCGAAAAGTTTTAACTCCGAAATCTTGTGAATATTGTGAAAATCATGAAAATTTAAACAAGTATCAAATATACCTATGTCACCGGTTAAAAGTTTCATGGTTCTTTTACGTTTTTATAAAAATGTTTAGCTGCTGAAACATGTAAATATTGCAGCGGTTCGCGGACCTTTCAGCTTGTGAATTCAGGAACTAGAATTTTAAATTCAACATGGTCGTAAATTATTTCGCGTTGGGACGGATTCCTGGTGTATTTTTCTTTTTAGATGTGCATGTATTGTGTGCAAAGCTATCTGTTGGTATAAAACTATTTTCAACGGATTTTATTGTTATTTTATTATTTACAGGTATAGTTTTAGTTGCTTTTCAGCAGCAATAGTCATGGACCTGTAACTTTGTTTTGCTAATGCACTTTTCAAATAATTATTTTAATTTATCACTTCATCTTCATTCATGTAAAACTTTTGGGAGCGAGAGATAATATCACCTTCGACAAATAGAGACCCAAAGACAGCATGCGTTTTAGTCGGTTCGAGACCGATATGCCCAACATCTACGGGGATTTATCGACCATAAAAAAAGAAAAATATTAAGGATCGGTTAAAAGAGGTGACAGTAAGGAACGCATTATATTATAAATTTAATATTTGAGACGAAGAAAGATACATCAACATGTTTTGTAAAAAAACCCATGCATTTTGTTTACCATTACATTTATAAGTTAATTTATTTTGCTCTTCACCTAAAATTGTAGCCTTTTTGGTCTTCATAGCTGTATTGGGCCAAACTTTGACTACAAATTACGAGAGTTTACAAACTAAGAGTAATTTGAAATCAGGCCACTGCTTGGAAGTTCATCTCAAAGGATATGATGTCAAGATGACTTTATAAGTAACCAGACACAAACACAAAAATATATACTTCGCCTCAGATTTTACGCATGTGGTTATGGTATATACGAGTAGGTGATTTATTTTATTTTGTGTAATTCCTGCCTTGTTGATTCTCGGTGCAGCAGAATGGGCCCCATCTCTTCTCGTGAGTGTCGTATTAAAGGCGACTAAGAGCCCTATGGCTCTCTGTTCGACAGTAAATATAACAAACGCTTGACGTGAATATTTTTGTCTGTGATTCCTTAAATAAATTGAGGATAACTGTTGATAACGTCAAGTCACTCATTGTCGCTGCGTGGGTCAATTGGCGAGCAAATGTCTATTGTCATATTCGCTCTCAAAATGTCAATCAGATTGAAAGAGCAGGACGAGACAACCATCATTAGGCCTGACCTCTTATATCACGAAGATGAGGATGCTGTGATGGATGAGCACGCTGACCAGACGGCGGTCAATGCAATATATGCAGTTTATTTTAACTCAATCTAGACCCATGGTAAACATAACTTAACTAGCTTGTGTTACGGGTTCTACAATGCGAATAAACATACTTAGATACATTTTTCACATACATATTATACATAGAAACACCCAGACCAATGCAGATATTCATATTCATGCACACAAATATTTGCACTGAGCAGGAATCGAACCCGCGCCTCCT
The DNA here is from genome assembly GCA_963691645.1 of Pelosia muscerda. Taxonomy (NCBI): domain Eukaryota; kingdom Metazoa; phylum Arthropoda; class Insecta; order Lepidoptera; family Erebidae; genus Pelosia; species Pelosia muscerda. Next base: position 3,466,341 of record OY829100.1, read on the forward strand.
GCGTAGCAATTGCGTGCACTACCACCACGCTACGGAGGTAGTTGAAAGTGCTATTGCGTTCTTTTAATGATTCAAGGTGAAGCTTACCTTTTTCAAGTCTTTATTGATATCTGTGTCATCAGCTTTCCGCTTTTCACAGGCGAGTATGCTGAGGTTCTTTCCGTTGTCTTTTTCACCCTGTAACCAAAGAACAACTGATGTAAACAATAGGGCGAGGAGTTTTCAGTTTATAGGCTTATATAGTTGCTCCAGCTACCTGTTAAAGTTAAGGTTTCTGTCAAATTTAACAGTAAAAGTAACAATGATTCTAATGGTTTTGCTAAATGTGTTGCACCAGTGTATTTAGTAGCTCTTTATAGTTATCTTTTTAATCGAATTTGACGTTTGAGCCTGGCCGGTTACAGTTTAGAGTCAAGTTATGAAATGATTATAACAATCGTCAAATGGTGGAACCTGTTTTATACCTGACCTGATCTGGGATTACATAACGTAGTTTTGAATTAATATGTTTATTATTTATAAATTTATTCAGTAGTAGTATAGTTTTTGACATTTGGGTCATTAAGGTTATACCGGAACTGAATTTTTCAAAAGGTTTTTGGTGGGAATTGACCCTCACCGAAAGTTGTTCTTTTAATTTGCATAAACTGACTTGTCACTCATGACTCTGGAAACTTTAAAAGTTTTCAATAACTTTGATATGCCATTAATTTTTACAGTTAGGTCCTTTAGCATAGATGATTTTAGATTGACATGGTCATTTACATATTCACTGTTAAATCAATCGGGATATTTACCATGTTTGCTGATTTTTTGCGTAACTGTATCTAAACATCTATAGATGTTCATAGTCCCACAAAAGTAAACGTAAAAATGAAAGACGGTGTATGCCAGGAATGCAGAATGGCCCAGCGTCCGAGGGACAGGAATAAACCGGAATGTTATATTAATGCAGTATACCGTACTACGTTATAATTAAATTTTTCTACCTTTTGTATAGGTGAAAGAATTTTAGGAGTTTATTTTTCAAATATCGTACTAATATTCTCACAGAAAGTAATTTATAAATATAATAAATATGTTGCAATAGTTCTCATAACGCTATCAAAATTCATAATAGATATAAATAGCATCTTATTCTTAGAGCCTATTTCCAACTCCGTTGGGGTCGGCTTTCTAGTCTAACTAAGATGCAGCTGAACTGCGATATTTTCCGTGAAGCGACTGCTATCGGTCTTCAACAACCTAGTCAAACTGTCAAACTTTTGAGATGTCCAACAACCCGTAACGACTGCTATAGATGTTCGTAAGGCAACCGGGACTGACGGTTTAACGTGCTCGCCGAGGCACGACCAGATCATTGCAAATAGTTATATTCATGCATACAAATATTTGTACTGAACGGGATCGAACCCGGGCCTCCTGCGTAGCAGTCGCGTTCACTACCGCCACGTCAAAGAGGTGTGAGGCTGTAATATACATACAAATATAATTATGTATACTGATAATAAATATTTAATTAATTTGATTGATTGATGATCCGATTACGTCCTAAGTGTTGACTTTACCAATTTAATTTTGTAGAAAACGTTTGCATGGCAACTGCATAAAATTTGAAGTACACCAGTGTAATTCACTTATTAAAGAACAATTTGTTGTAAAATTGTCCGGATATCCGACAAAGCCAATCGGAATCAGTAATGAAAATGTATCAATCGGAAATCCATTTGTGTTGTGAGAGCGAAGGATTAACAATAAAATACTTGTGAACAAAATTCACTACTAAATTTAAAGTTAATTGAATTTTGAGCTACTTTTTTATTATTAATAATTTTTTATTATAAATAAATTTAGTAGTCCGTTTGATTGTTTGCCTCCAAACAATCAAACGGACTACTTGATGGTATGTGGTTATCAGTTTCCAAATCACATTTTACGCCCTTTTTTTCCCCAGAAAAGTGGTCAAGTCCGAGTAAGCCTAGCGCACTTAGGGTCCCGTATAAAATTAGATTTAGGGACAAATACATGCTACATAAACAGCAATATATTTTAATTGCAGTTTTATTTTAAGGACAATACATTATGAGTATGTGCTTTAAATTTCAACTTGATACTACCACGCATTCTTGAGGAACAGGTCTTGACAGACTTACATACATACAGACAAAGAGTGATTCTATAAGGGTTCCGTTCTTTTTTTTTGCGGTACGGTAACCCAAAAGTTTTTACATTATATCAATTCATCATTTATATCGGTAGCGTGATGGTCAGGATTCAAACCTGTGACCTCTTAATCGTACCACCAACGCTTATATGCCCACTACACTACACTTATTCGAAGGACCAAGTTGTACAAGTTTTTATGAAAACGAAACGGCAAAATGGCGGCCTACATTCTATTGTCCAAAATATATGTCACGACTAATGACAGTGTTGCCAACCTTGTGGCTTTAACAGAGCATCCACACGCGTCTACAATTAGCGTACTATACAAACGGATTGTTAGACAGTCGGAGGTTGATTGCGAAACGTGTCAACTGCTGTTGCGCCGTTGCGGTGTATGAGTGGAAAGGTGAACACTTCTATATTCCAGAATTGTATATTGAAACGCGTGTTATAGATAATGGAGACAATTTCTGCTTTGAATTACTAGACCGCGGTAGCCTAGTGGTATGCGTAATGGACTGCTGAGACGAGGTCTCGGGTTCGATCCCAGGTTTACCATGGCACACACCAATGACTGCGATGCTTTTCGAAGTTATGTGTGTATCTATCGCAGGTTTATAAGTGCCCGGTTAATGGCAATAGGCTCACCACCTATTACATTGGGACCTAAAATATAAACTGGCGAAATGTGGGTGCTAGCACCTCTGCATACCCCTTTTGGGATATAGGCGTGATATTATAAGAAAAAATTAATTAATTAGATTTTTTTATACACATCATTTAGGTGGCAGACAAGGTTACGATGAAAGTAGCTGGGTGTGCACCCTGGCAACACCATGGGCAGCACACTCGGGTTATCAAACCTGTAAAAATAGCCCTATTAAGAAGAACAGGTTAGAAAATGGTTCTCTCAAAACCGGAGATAAATCGGTTAGCAGGTAAGTAGAGGTAGGACACGACGGTATATTCGCCCCAATCGAGCACTCCGACATGGGAAGTACCTCCACCCTACAGAATATCGCCGTTTAATAACCTTGTGTTGTGTTTTCGTTGGTGAGTAGAGTAGCCAGAGCTCACTAGAGAGGTTTTGTGTTGTCAGTGGGAAAACCAAAGGCTTATCCTACATCTATTGCGCTGACGACACAGAATGTCTCTGTTCTTACAGGGTTGTAGCACGAGTGTAATTCCTATGATGTTACACTCGCCCGTGTATAGGCCACGGTAACCACTTACCATCAGGTGCGCCGCGTGCTTGTCTGCGACCTAAGTTGTATAAAAAAAAGCAACTTGGGTCCCAAACTTAGGCCTTATACGCCCAAAGTGCACCATAGGGCTACCGTGATCTGTAAACTGGAATAACGCCACTTTAGTCACTGACTGTACAGTGTGAGTCATTGTAATATTTACGACAAGTGGGTGCGTGTCTAGCGGTGTCTAGTAGGGTGTGGATATACCCTTATGGCGTCATTAAATACTTCATAACACAATGCTCTAGTTTTAATTTAATAACTTAATATTTGCGTTACATTTTATACTCTTATATTGAACTTTTCGTATAGGTCAGCATTGTCCAAACTAGATAGGATCCATATTATAAAAGTAAAATACAGGTACCTATCATTGTTTTATTATGTAATGTTTCATTGATTTTTCTTTTACAATTCTGTCAAAATCAACCTCAATATCAGTAGTAGCTAGACTAGAATTTCGTCACAAGGAAAAATAATTTGCTCATTAATTTATTTAAGCAAAGAAGCTGATGTAAAAGATTCCGCGGGCCACATGCGGGCCGCGGGTCGTGGTTTGGACGGCCCTGGTATGGGTACTAAATAAACACCTAAAATAAGTGATCGTCATATTCAAGAATGAATATCAATGTATAAGGTTGACATTCGATCACGCCCGTCATAAACGTTTAAATACGTGGCTATCCCATACATTGAAAATTCTATTATAATAATCCATTCTACGAAACAACAACCAACGACTTGCCACTTGTTTCAGGGCAGGACTACTTCAAAATTAACAAAAAAGATACGGGAGAAAAGAGATACCAAATTTACATACAACAATATATGAAAAAGTGGTACCGTATTTCTTTCGTCGACTGTACATATAATACACTGGAGGGTTTATAACGAATACTGGTTATTCCGATTACTAGAATACTAAAAATATACCTGTTATGTAATCAATTAGCCCATCGCAAGCCCCTGCTAAACTTAGGCCTCTCCCAATGAAGACCTCCGTGGCGTGGCGGTAGTGAACGCGACTGCTACGCAGGAGGCGTGGGTTCGATTCCCGCTCAATGCAAATATTTGTGTACATGAATATGAATATTTGCATTGGTAATTGGTAAAAACAAGTATCTAAGTATGTTTATCCGCATTCTAGAACCCATAATACAAGCTAGTTAAACTATGCTTGCCATGGGTTTAGGTGGCATTGTGTAGATTGCCCTACAATATTTTTTTATTTATTTATTTATTTAATGTAGTGAGGTTTTGGTCTACTATAACGATACTGGCCAGAAAGATTTATTTCGAGTTTTCCATCTCGAGTTTTATTACAATGTTACAAATATGTGTAAACACTCGATACTGGACTTCACTTTTTCGGTGACAAACATTCATGCGTGATGAATATACAAAGAGTTTTTGTAGTAACTTGTATACGTCACTATTTATATAAGAAACACAATGGTAGCAATATGAAATGGACAACATTACCATATTGTCAAGTTTATGGGACTTGAAAAATGTCCAAACATATACAATTTATTAGTAGCTTCATTTTCAAGAAGTGCTTTGTCCTTTCACCATAAAAGGTCTCTCTACTAGGCTCGTTAAGGTAGCTTGCCCCGGTGCGTTAGTTTGCAGATTTTAATACGCACGAAAGATTATCACATACTACTATGTATCACGTAGCGTGTCAATCTGTTGCTAAGTAACAGTTCTGAAGCACTGCTACGGACTTGACTATGCTTCCGAATCACACGTAGGACACAATTTTTTAAAGAAGTAAATGAAAGTGCGCCCGACAGTACGCACATGCTCCTCAATCAATCAATCTCCCGACCCAATTGTGCAGTTCAACTGAAAATACGGCGGTTAATGATACCCTTGTGTTAAGTTCCCGGTAGTGACTAGGGTAACCAGAGCTGAGTTTTTGTGCTATCAGTGGGAAGGTCAATTTATCTCCTGAGCTGTGGAGACAGCAACTCTTTTAATCTTCATGTCCCTTTTCTACAAATTTTCCAAGAATGACATGGTATAAAAAATCACGAACCGTGAAAAGCCGCATTTAGATATATCAAACAGATATCATATTTCACGTCAACAAACAACTCAAACGAACAACTATGTTGGAAGGCAGTATCCATCCATCAAGCTCTTGTTAGGCCAAAAATACAATACGTGGGTCAGCGAAATTGTCATGTTTTATCGCCACGCACGTCTCGAACATTTCTTATAATTTTATTTGGCTCGGCGACGTATGATTACGAATGGGAATATTTGTTAGTATTAGCTGTTTATTCTGTATTCTGCTTATTGGTTTCGTTATATGAACTATGTCATGATTTTGTATTAGGCTTTTTACTTGTGGGTACTTCGTGTTATTTTTTTAACGTTTTATATCATAAAATTTTTATACAGAGGACTCTATTAATAATATTATAAATACAAGAGTAACCCAGTTAGATTTTTATAGGATCCAAACTCTTTGTTTTTCATAAATTTATAACTCGTAACCAAAAATTATAATTCTATAGAACATGATGATTCAACAAACAGTTCCATGCAATAAAATAATTGAAAATTTTGAAGACGAATTGAAATGTCTTTTCAAAGATGAATTGTTAACAATACAGCAAAATGAACATCAGAAAAATATAAACGAAATTTCATACATACGTAATAATTGTTAAAAGCTTAGGATCGCGGCCGCGTGTTGGGGCTGCTACGATCAATACGCTACGAGCCGCCCTACGTGTTCGCTACGGCCGTAGACAGTGCTACGGTAAACAGCTGTTGTTATGGACGAATACAGGTGTAAAATGATGGATGGATAGCGTTGAGATAAAATATTATACAGTGTGTGTTATTATATAGTATAGTACAAAACTAAATGTTATACTATATTATCACTATACATAGTCACTACATAGTATAAAATAAAGTCGCGTTTTCTGTCCTTATTTTTCTTGTCCCTTTGTATGCTTAAATCTTTAGAACTACGCAACGGATTTTGATGCGGTTTGTTTCAATAGATAGAATGGTTAAAGATGAAGGTTTATATGTATATAACATCATGCTACAACTAACAGGTGCGGAGCAGGAATGAAAAATGTTGCAAAAACGGGGTGACGCAGACGAAGTCGCGCGGGTCAGCTAGTATTTTTATATATTATTACAGACTAGTAGTAATACTACTATTTTAGACAATTTCTAAGGTAAATTGTTATTTCTTTTTTTATGTGTAAGGCAATTCTTTGTAGCGAAATGGAGTCTCACAAAAGGCATCAAAATAAAGGGTATAAAGATTTATGTCATATGATTCTCAATGATTTATTTTTGCCATTGTATATTATAATAGTCATTGTGAAAATTTCGAAATCGTGATTCAGAATTCCAATTGACGTGTGTACTGATGTGAACTCAACATTCTACTATGCAGCTAGGTACTATAAATACCTGTTGCAAGTTGGCATATTCTCGGATGCCAACACTTATAGAATTTTCCATTCAACACTACTTTAAAGGTCTTCTAGAAATGATTTTAAAAGACATATTTTAAGAGGGCAAGCAAGTATTAAACTTGTTAAAATACGTTTATGCAAAACCAGGTTATAGCTACCAGATACCAGAACTCTGGCCCCCGGGAAGGGGCTCGCTGTCGGGGGAGTTACTGAACCAACTAAAACCACACGCCGTCTCTGGTTTTCAGATGCCGAGGTATATGGTGGGGGATAAAACTCCCCCCCTCCCTCTGTCGGGGCAGTTATCGAACCAACTAAAACCACACGCCGTCAGTCGTCTTCAAATGCCAATAAGGTGGGGGTAAAAAATATTTCTCGAGTCCCCAAGCTCTCAAAGTACGAGGATACTTTTGATCCGACTGCAATTGCCAAAAATCGTTTCATTAAGAAATGATACTTTATATCACGAATTAAACTTTGAGAAACATCCTTTATATGCAATTACAACGAAGAGGGAATACACAAATAAAACTTTGAGCAACAGTGACTTTTCACTCTTGATATAGACAAATGGGCACTGAAGTGAACAAGTAAAAGTCTTTAAAGGTCGAAATGTTTGTTTGACTTGATTAATTTGAGCTACAACACAACGCATTTTTATTTAGATGGGCGCCTTTCAAAATTCACATTCGTTGTTAAGAAGTATTGCTCGTATAAAAATGACAGGCGTTTTGTTGGAACTTCCCTTACATTTTTCCCTATACCGAAAGTAATATGACAGGGTATCATTGTGTGAATTGTGGATAAGAATTATATCTTTTTTGTACCACTTAGGTGGCAGATAAGCACGCGACGCATCTGATGGAATGTGGTTACCGTGGCCTATGGACGTTTGCAACATCAGGAGCGTCACATTCGTGGTGCCGGTGTATGTAGAAGGGAGGAGGGAGGGGGGAAGGTTGAAGGTTAAGCTCATTTATGTGTTGTGCTGTTCTCGGTCGTCCCACTGACAACACGAAACCTCTCCAGTGAGCTCTGGCTACCGTACTCGCCACTGGATACACAACGCAAGGTAATATAAGCGTCGCTAGCTTAGTGGATAATGAGTCGACTTTACGATCGAGAGGACCCGGGTTCGAATCCTGGCCATTACACAACCGACTTGAACCCACTTCTAACAAAGCCAAAGAGCTAAACTGGAGGGGTTAGACGGAATTTTAATAATTTCAATTGCTATCACAAAAGTGTATAAATTCATTTGACATGTTAAATTCAGTAACGCGGTAATGAGGAGACTGTTCCTCTATTTACGCTGGTAATAATAACTTTATGAGTAGAATAGTGTCCTATATAAATTCCAGCTTTGGCTACCGGGCTTAACGAACGAATAATAATGATGAATGTCCTATTTACTTTGTTCAACAGTGGACTATGATAACCTAAATAATATAACAAATATAATCTATCAATCACACGTTGTGCTCGTCCCATAACAAAAACGTAATACTAATACTACTGCTACCACTAATTATGCCTCCGGCATTGTACCCCCGCGAAAGTACCACTGGCTGCATTGCCTCTCTGGATGGCAATAGCCAGCCTTTACACCAAGTATGATCCAGCGTGAGGATCACCCGACCTCTCGCTAATTCTGCGCCCGATGTCCTCCGCAAACCTTTTTGCTTTCGCACTCCGGCAGCCTAACGTCTCCACCTATATCTAATAGGTATACAGGGTGTAAGGGGAACGCTCCCGAAGCCGAAAACCCCTGGTAGTACTCATGGTACACAACATATTGGCATGAGAATTTTTTTAAATATTGCGAGTTCATGTTTTTTCATAAAATTTTTGTTTCATTCAGCTATACTAACACGATCAAGTTAAACGGTTTAAATAAAAAACAAAATAAAAAAGAATTGCTTTGCCGTAATTTTTAATAGTCCCAATAGGTATGTTGTGTACCATGAGTAGGTACTACCAGGGGCCTTCGGCTTCGGTAGCGTTCTCCTTACACCCTGTGTTCCTAATTGATTAATATGGTCGTATCCTTCCAGTTTGAGGCAACGACTGTCAACTTTCAATGTAATATGATATCTTTGAAGGCACAACTTTGTATTCCTATAGCTGCATCATAAAACTGTCTAGTTGTCCATTGCGCAGTTCTTACGATCTTTTATCGCCTGCTAGTAAGTGTCAACTCGACTGATATTAAATTAGGCTATAAAATCGAGGAGTACGGTTCGAATATTGATAGGTAAAACACATAATAAATATATATATTATAATAATATATAACTATATAAGTTAGCTTACTCTTAGTATCGAAATTATAATATGTAAATATTGAATATAGGAAATGAAATATGAAATATAGCTGACCCGCGCAACTTCGTCTGCGTCATTCCGTTTTTGCAACCTTTTTCATTCCTGCCCCGCACCTGTTGGTCGTAGCATGATGTTATATACATATAAACCTTCCTCTTTAACCATTCTATCTATAAAAACAAACCGCATCAAAATCCGTTGCGTAGTTTTAAAAATTTAAGCATACAAAGGGACGAAGAACGCGACTTTGTTTTATACTATGCAGTGATGAAATTATTCTTATTATAAGAATGACTTATTTACATCCCACCATTATGGTGTGCAAATATTTAAATGATCGAATTACATTTTTTGAGCGATGTCTGCCAGGTAACCTTTTCATATTATAAATATATAAATAATAATGGCAAGATATCTACGCGATATTGCATCTGATAACTAGACTCTTGCGCAGGGCGCATTGGAATTTGTCATTATTTATAGATCTATTCGTGCACTCATATAGACGAGTTATTTTGCAAAACGGCTTTATCATACCTAATGTTGTCCCTGCCTATCCCAATAGGTAAGAGACGTGGCTGTATAAATATTACCCGTCAGATACATCAACATTACTACGTACAACTATTTCCATTACATAACTATAATTACACATCTCATCTCGTTTGTAATGAAACCACATTTCAAAATAATTTGCAGACAACTTTACATTTAATTAAACACTTAAGCCCCTTATTATGAAAAGTTGCGAGGAATATTACGGAAAGGTTGGGTGTATAAGACACGTCCTTTATGGGGACAGCCGGGGCAATAGGGGTAGGATTAAAGGAACCTTTCTAATTTATAGCCCCGCAGTGAAATGTTGTTACGAAAAAACGGGGCTAAATTGTCGTTTAGCCCCGGCTTAAGTAGTGTTCTAATTACTTGATGTTTTGTTTTGTAGGTATTTTGGGTTAACAGATCTTTTAAAATAAATGTACTATTAATATTCACACCACTCCTATTAGGTACATTATATTACCATGGATGCAATATCGTCTAGGTAATATGAATTCAAGAACTGTAAGGTCTTCATATTCATCATTGTACTAGTTGAAAAATGTGAGAGAATCTAAAGGCATTATTCAACATGATAATCTTTATATTTATTGTACTGTACAGTACTCATAGGTAAACACATTTTCATAATAAACTTGTAAGTATGTAAAAAAGTTTAAGGATCTCATTTGTCGACTGTACAGGACGAAGTTAAAGCAAGGGTTTCCTAATACGAAACACAGAAACACTACATGACACGACAATCTACCTGAAAACTACCATACAGGTAGTCTGTATCGATACTAAAATTAATAACAAGAAGTATCTTCTTCTGACTGTTACGCTTTTACGCGTGAATACATTGAATGAATTTTGATGGAATTTCGTACAGTGATAGATTAGACCTTGGGAAAAGACTTGATCACGATAAACAGCATCAATCTGGGCTGAGCCGCAGACAACAGCTAGTACAAAATATTTATTTCCATTCGTAGACATTCTAAAAATACTCTTTCTAGGAGCACCAACAATTCAGTCGTGAATCGGTAATAAATCTGCCAAAAAAACCTCGGAGCCGATCGTAAAACGTTTATTGATAGAAAGAGACAGTTATATTTCAACTATATCGCAAGATATCAACAAGTCGGCTGGGCAAGGGCGACGACGCGACGGTAGCCAAAAATAACAATAGTTTTTGTCTACAATGACAGAACTGAATCGTTCAGAAATGTTTCGCTAATCAGATAATGCCATACTTTGCGATCTGTATTTTTTTACTAGAACTGACTTCATTTTAGACTCAATAGTAGGTATACTTTACTAGTAGTACTGACGAGTACCTAATAGACGTCGGGAGCATATTTTTTTTGAAGTAATGTTCTAAATGAAAGAACACGTGTGCTAAATGAGGTGAAAATCGGTTGAACGATGCGTTCTCTAGACAAAAACTGACACACACACAAAATTCGCCACCTTGGCGAAACGGAGACTTCATCGCACTTGGTTATTCTTCAAGTTCTTTCACGACAAGTAATCAGTTTGAACAGTTAGCATATTAATTGCTCCAAAAATATTATATTCCTTATTATTGTTATACCTATAGCAAATATTATGTTTTCAGTTTAATTATTTATGGATATTGAGGAAAATATTAGCAGATGATGATATTACATAGAATAATATTACTTACTGAAATTGGGTACAGTGATTAGATTATAACCTACTATCTACTATAACACATCTGACACGTTTTATAGCCTAAACTTAATTACATTAATACGCAGATGCATTTATCCAATAGCTTCTAAGACTAGTAGTTGTGTAGTAGCGTTACTCGTCTCAACTATCGTTCTATCTCGCTGGCTACAGTATTAGCTAAAGTTTTAGATAGCTTATTAGAATCGCACCTAAATGAATATTTAGATCTACATATTACACATAGCGATTTACAAAGGAAAACACATAATTTTAGCACGAAAATCAAACTCGTTCCCACTTAACAGTCAAATACTATGCCACACTATACTTTATATTCATTTTGGTGTACACTAAGTATTTTTTTAAATATTTCACTTATAAGTGACAAACTAGTGGTATGGGTAATGGACTGCTGAAGACGAGGTCTCGAGTTCGATCCCAGGTTTACCATGGCACACACCAATGACTTTTCGATGCTTTTCAAAGTTATGTGTGTATTTATCGCAGGTTTATAAGTGCCTCGGAGAGCACGTTAAGCCGTCGGTCCCGGTTGCCATACAAACATTTATGGCAGTCGTTACGGGTAGTTGGATGCCTCAAAAGTCCAACCAGCCTAACTTGGAACTTCAATATCGCCATTGGTCATTAGACCATTGGTTGTGGAGGTCAGATGGCAGTCGCTTCACGGAAAATATCGAAGTTCAGCCGCATCACAGTTAGACTGGAAAGCCGACCCCAACTGAGTTGGGAAAAAGGTTCAGGGAATGATGATGAAGTGACAAACTATTACATGCCAGTTCGTTATTTTTAAACATAACTGATTAATTTTTAAAACTTCACGATGCTTCCAGAATTTATCCCTTCCCATCATCACATAGGCATATAGTTAATCTCCTATAGTAGAATGACAATTCGAAAAAAACTTTTGAAACAAAGACGCATTATTAGAACAATGAACTTTTTATAGCGAAATCCGTGGCTATAAAAAAACCATACATAATGGTCAATAATTTAGTAGATGACAAGTCAAGGACTGCTGTCGGATGCCAACAGCTGTTTCGCCGTGTAATGGCCTCTCCACGGTTTATATAAACAATTCTTTACTATGCCGCTATTAATTAGAGTGTGCATCAAAAAAAGACGGGGAATTTTAATTTGGGATTTTATTCTATTTACTTATAACGCCTTTCTTATCGTGTATGACAACTAGTTGTTCAGTTTCGCTGGTCGGAGCGGAAAAATAACTATAGATACCAACCTGCGAGAGCCGATTAAGGTGGTTATGTCGAACTGCAAGCGAATAAAATGCACGTTATCATTGAGTCTTTGATTCCCGGAGCTGATATAATACAAGATAAATCTCTTGCAACCCGGCAGACCCATAGTCATCTCTTTCAAGATGGTCCCTTTTGAGTGTGGGGACTAGGGTAACCCCATCTAGCCTCCGGGTGCGTTTTGTTTCTGCCAGGGTTATAGGCGACTCCATCCGTCACGATACTAATCACGATACTAAACGAATAATAGATTTCAAAGTGGACACAACCGGGAAACAACCATTTTTTGGACACAATCAGGAACCAAACCTACTAATAAATAAACAAAACTACTTACCAAATACTAGGTTAATGAACCGCATTGGATAAATATTCTAAAATAAGTGAGAAGAATATCCATAGTATAGAGAAAAATTTTAAAACAGTTTTATCGGACCCGATGGTCAAAAACGGGATCTGATACAAATAGTTGAACACCTAATCGCTGTGCCATTGCGGTGCAAAAAAACTAATAAAACCGAAATAAATAGGTATATTTAATTGACAACAGCCGTGTGATTGAAATATTTGTAGCATTTCTTAAAGAATCGGCTCCAAAAATAATTTAAATTCATCATAACGATATCTGGAAGTTGACATTTTATTGTCAATAAATCAGTTTAGAATGATCATTAGGTGATGATGTGTGATTAGCACACATTCTTCTAAAAGAATAGATCATGATTATAAGAAACGTAGGGATGTATATTTGAAATAAATATTATAAAGAGGAAAGATTTGTACCTATTTTTGTATGTTTGTATGTTTGTAATGAATAAAAAAGTACTGGGCTCAAAAAGTACTGGGCCGATTTAAAAAATTCTTTCACCTCTAAAAGGCTACAATATCTAGGAGTAACATAGGCTTAGGATATATATATCATCACGCTACCATACAAGGGAGCGGAGTAATAAATCATAAATCTCAAATGATCCGGTAAATTTCTATACATTGGCGCTAATACCGACTGCAAGGAAAAGTAGTATAGAGAGGCAAGTAGTAAATCGAGTAGAGTCGTACAACGCGATAATCGACATCCACGCGGGCGGAGCCGCGGGCAACAGCTAGTTTGAAATAATTTGAATGTATTACTTACGTCACTGTCTATTCTAATTTTAAACTTTTTTTTATTTATGGTACGTCAATTTGACTTCACCTCGCCTGATGTTAAGCTGAAAATATACATTCTAATTTAGAATTTAAATTCCCACCAAACGTAACTCCACTCTCACACACACGTTGCGTTCTTTTGATCATACCGTCGATGCCGTCAAGGTAAGTACTAACAGTTGTTTAGAATTGATAACATCTGGAATGTAGGCCTGAACTTTTAAGACTTCCTTTTAGCTTGTCATGAGGCAGTATACAGTAAAAAGTCTCTATCTTACATGCGGAAACTCCGTCGGATTGTGTGACCGAAATTTATGGCGCCCTAGAAAGGATATCTCAGGGCATCGAATGTGTATCACTAAATACAGCTAAAAATACTGTCAGAAGAAAATCCAGCCATGTGTGACACACCTGGCGCTATGATTATTACAGGTATTGTTATTTGCCACTTTAGTGCTATGAAAACACCGGTCCCTTTGAACCAATGCAACATATTAAATTCACTTCTATACAATGTATGTTTCGATGTAAGAAAAACAATTTCTCTAGCAAATTAAATTTAACTGTACGATAAAATTTTATGTTGAACTTGTGAACTTGTAACAATATTAGTAAATCAGAATATGATAGATTTCATTCACGTAGGTACCAGTATTATTAAAAAAAAATCGTGACCGCCAACATTTTCTCATTTTGGTCACGCTTTTTATTTCAGCTACATAAAGAAATGAGGTAAATCCAGATGTTTATGAAAATAATAATATGTTGTCTGAATTAACCATAAAGTCTGTTAGTCATAGAGTAACGATTAAAGACATCGGTGAAGAAGTTAAAGATCTAATACAAACACAAGCCGAACAGGATGCACGTTTGATAGAACATGGTAAAAACACAGTAATTACATCGTTAAATGATACATAACTTAGGGTCATTGATCGAGATTGTGTCAATGTACCTTCACTTCAGAAGATTGTTCTTATCGTTATTAAAATAAAACTGGTAACTGGTTAGAAGACATCTTGATTTTAACATTGACATTCACAAATCATTGCGTTACATATTAATAGCAGTAAAAGAATCAAATTTGTAAGGAAAAGAGGAAACCACCGGACTCTCAAAGTGTGAGTTTTGAAAACTATAGCAAGAAAAATAAATTGGCATCAATATTGACGCAAAAATGAAGACTGGAATTTACAACCCTGGGGTCCGAGGTCCACGATTATGGTTGACTCATCACAGGTAATATCAGAAGGAAACTTAATGTACACAAAGAACATTGTTCTGAAGGCATTATAAAGTCTAAAGGTCAAACTAGCCAATGTTCTAGCAAATATTAAATTTAGCACAAGGATCGTACCTTAAATGAACGCTTCGCTAAGTAAAGGCAACACTTGAGTATGTGAACACGATACTATAAGTTTTGTAGGTCAAGAACTTTGAACAAGAACGGGTAAAATACCGTACAACTTTATACACGATTCGGCTTTTATTATATACGAGTGACGGTTATTTGTTTGAAGGAAACACAGCTATAATGACAAATATTTTGCACATTAAATTGTGGTTTGTGATTTATCAATTTATTCAAGAATATTCACAGTACTGTAATAACACCACCGAATCTGCTAAGGTTGATATTAGATACTTCATTTGATGGTTAAAATCCTGATATAGATAGACAGATAGTTATTCATCTGAATTAGAAGTATTATAAGTTTGAGCGACACTTCTTTTAAATTAATCGTATGCATCGACTATGATTATTTAGTTTGTGTTTTTTTGGGGCAAGTATTGCTATAAACTTTTGGATTTTCCACCATAATCGTATTCACGATGAAAAGGGATAGAAGAAGTGAGCTTCAAAGGCCCATCTCGTTATTAACTATGCTTCAATATCATCAACACATACTATCAAAACCGTCCTTTAGGTAAAATAACTTGATTCGTAGCCTGTTATTTTATAAAACGAAGGTAGAAATGTCTCAATTTTGAGTTAGAACTAGCTCTCATCGCTAATATTCCAGTCGTAACTTTTATCCGAAGTAAATATGGATGAACATGTTTGTGCACCGGTCTAAAGACACCTGATCACACAAAGTCGCGTGACTTCATACCTGTATGCAGACTTGTAGAGATATCAATGAACTGAAGCGTGGTGCAAGTTATGAGGTAATGGAGGGTTAAAAATTAAATTGTGAAATTGCAATAAAAAGAGTTTATGAATGTTGTACATATAAATAAAGCATTTGTTTATTATTATAACTGGTTTTATTATATTTAATCAATCAATAAAGAATAGCAAATTCACGGCGCACCGGGAGAGAGATCCCTTACGTAAAGTAATAAACAATATAATAGATATCATAAACTCATCAGGCGTTCACACACTAACAATGAACAATGAAAAAGCAATTTAAATCACACTACTGAAAAAGTCTTGTAAATTAAATTGATTGTGAGTAGCTCTATGGTTTACAAGTATTGATTTTTAACATAACGAAGACGACTCTATGCTAATAAAATAAATTATAAGTACTCGTATTAAAAGACTTGTAAAAAATCAAGCGAAATTGTAAAACATTTGACAGTGGCTTGGGGAAACTGACAGATTATACTTATAAGCGTTTAGCTCTACAGCAGTCACCTTAATAAATATCAATAAATTTCGTATTGTAAGGATTTCGGTCTAATGTATGTAAATTTACGTGTAGTTATTGTTGTTGTAAGTACATTAGATAACGAAATAAAGAACATTGAGACTGGCTCTGCTGGAGAGCATTCTTGCTGGCATAGCCAATTAGAACACGCACTGTTGACGATACTTCGTTAATATTTAAAATTAAAAGACAGTTACACAATTAATACTGTTTATTGTGTCCGTGGTGTAGAATATCGTAATGAAGGTATGTTTTAATTCTTCTCAGTATATTGTTATTGTAATTTAGGAGAAAGTAACCAAAATTTTATTTTAAACTCGTTATTTTCGGTGCCTTGGACCAAAAATCATATACGCCGTGATGCACGCTCATTAAATACAGAAAGAGGCAATTCCAACATCCGATGTGCGCAATTTTGGACGCGTAATACAACAAGCAGCTATACAGAACAAATTGGAATTATTCCTATAAACAAGGCGACACATTCGATGGCGGACATTTTTATTTTCATTTGCTATTAAAAGTTTTATGTTTTCGTATATACCTACATAGGCGATAACAGGCTCGCCTTTCGTGATTGAGACAGTTTTTTTAATCCCGTCAGAATTTGTGGAACAAGTTTTTTATAGTTTCCATCAACAGCCCTTTATTGCAGAATCATTTATCCAATAAGGTGATGTCTAAATAAGTGAGGCAGTTGGAGTCCTAAACAGTACTATATGTATGTATACAGTATGTATAGTGTTGGTGTGTGTGTATAATAAATTGTTCTTTCTTTTTTCTTTCTTTACTACAACCTGGAGTCCTGGAATGTGGAGATGACTGCAACCAGTGATGAATGAAAAAGCATACATGTTGCACTGACCCCAAATAAATATGGAATAAGGGTAAGAGGATGATGTATAACAGATACATTTCTACTAATTCAAGTACATAAACATTTCCGAAAAGGAATTCCAACTTAATCAATCATGATAAATAAAGCTATTGACCTAAATCCATCGCACTCCTTTGTCACGAACCCCATAATATAATTTTATATCCCGTGTTTAGATACTGATCCAACGCTTCACTGTATAATTTTACATTACTTAATGTCCATCAATGAACACTCATAGCAATCTTTGAGTAATTAAATTTGATGTGTTCGTGTCGCTGACTTGTATAATGATAAGGTTTATGCTGAGATATTGATATTATCTTAAGTCTGCCCATCTGATGGAAAGTGGTCACTGTGGCCTATGGACGTTTGCAAAACCGCGGTAGCCTAGCGGTATGGGTAATGGACTGCTGAGATGAGGTCTCGGGTTCGATCGATCCCAGGTTTTACCATGGCACACACGCATAGGAAAACTACCAGGGGCCTTTGGCGTCGGAAACGTTTCCCTACGTCTTCATAAACTCACGCCTATATCCCCGAAGGGGTATGCAGAGGTGCTAGCACCCACATTTCGCCACTTTATGTTTAGGTCCCAATGTGGCGAGCCTATTGCCATTAACCGGACACTTATAAACCTGCGATAAATACACACATAACATCGAAAAGCATCGAAAAGTCATTGGTGTGTGCCATGGTAAACCTGAGATCGAACTCGAGGCCTCGTCTCAGCAGTCCATTACCCATACCACTAGGCTACCGCGCGGTGCAAATTTTTATGTGCATGAATATAAATATTTGCATTGGTCTGGGTGTTTCTATATATAATATGTATGTATTTACAAAAAAAAAGTATCTAAGTATGTTTATTCGCATTCTAGAACCCATAACACAAGCTAGTTAAACTATGCTTACCATGGGTCTAGGTGGTGTAGATTGTACTAGAACATTTATTTATTATTGAGATGGTATAAAAAGACCAACTGCTCTACTAGATTAGACACACAAAGAGTCTTTGCGGATACCACGGATATTTCAGCGAACGATTAACATTAGATAAGGTTGCTTCCTCAATAGCGTATAAGCCATCAATCAGGCATGCGGCTGGCTTGGCTCCAAGCCGATAGGTCAGTACAACTTGTTTATCTGTCTACCTTCGTTAGAATTAGAAATGGCACGCATACCTGACTTTTACGATTGTGTTTGTCCCCACTACTTGAATTTTACTGTGTAATTTAATAGCACCGTTTTGCTCTCATATTTTATTGGTAGTTGAGCTGGTATCAATAAACTACAGAACTATGCTGGAAACTTAGAAGTATAACAGTAGAAGTATTGTGAGTTTACTGGGAATATTACATATTGATAGTAGATTAATATTAGCGCGGTAGCGACAACCGCGGTAGCTTAGTGGTATGGGTAATGGACTGCTGAGACGAGGTCTCGGGTTCGATCCCAGGTTTACCATGGCACACACCAATGACTGCGATGCTTTTCGAAGTTATGTGTGTATTTATCGCAGGTTTATAAGTGCCCGGTTAATGGCTATAGGCTCGCCACCTATTACATTGGGACCTAAATATAACTGGCGAAATGTGGGTGCTAGCACCTCTGCCTACCCCTTCGGGGATATAGGCGTGATCCTATAAAAAAAAATTATTATAGGTTATTGTTATTTATTTTATAGATGCCTGCGCTGCCTTTTGCACTGACAGCTCAGAAACTCT
The DNA here is from genome assembly GCA_963691645.1 of Pelosia muscerda. Classification (NCBI taxonomy): domain Eukaryota; kingdom Metazoa; phylum Arthropoda; class Insecta; order Lepidoptera; family Erebidae; genus Pelosia; species Pelosia muscerda. The sequence continues at coordinate 3,485,450 of OY829100.1, forward strand.
CATAACCTTCAAGCTTCCTCCATCCTCTCTACATAGTCGGCAGCACGAGTGTGATGTCCCTACTTTTGCAAACGTCCATACACTACGGTATCTACTTTCCATCAGGTGGGTTGTGTGCTTGGCTGGCAAAAATATAGCGATATTATTTCTGAATGTGCTGCTGTAGTGGCAGTGGCTGCCCATATTTAATATATCTATCTATCGAAAGATCGATGACATTGGAGCAAGTGATTATGTCGAACTCGAACCTATTAAAATGCACGCCATCTCCATAGACGGCGTGCGTTCTCTCTACTTAAAAAATATAATCTCACTGTCGGCAATCAAAGACTTTGATTTCCGGAGGTGAGATTATACAAGACATAGGTATCTCTCGCACCCCGGCAGACCCGGGAGGTTGGAACAGACTGGGTATCGACCTGCATTCACCATCATAAGTTATTTGTATAATATTCTGTTCTAACCCGTTGTTCGCTTCACAGTCTAAATAGGATGCACTGCGTCAGTTTGGTACCAATATAAAAGATATATTTATCTACCACTTAACTGTACTATAAATCTCGATTACTTCTGTTGAATCTGTAGTTACCTGTAACAGAAAGAGAGAATTAATACGAGGAAAAGAGACAAAATATTTAATCGAACACAGTTTCAAAACTTATTACACAATTTTACATTGGCCACCGAAATTATGTGAGTTATTGGGTTTATGAATTCATGCCTAAATAAGTAAACTACACACTTTGACTATATATAACTATATAGACACAGTATTGCAAACAAAATGCATGGTAAACTAGAAATACGCGTAATGTTTGAGTGAGCTAATGGTAATGTTGTCCTCTAAAATGTCATTGTGTGCATTTATGAGTTGAAATGTATGTGTATAGTATATGACAACTTGTATCAAAGTATTCTCTAGATTTTACACCGCGTTGTCATCGCTGCGTCTATAGTGTTCATGAGTAGTCTAAGGGAAGAAAAAGATAAAATCGATTTATCTATTTAAGATTACAACAAAATTTAACCAATGTATCAGGATGCGTGGTTAGATCTCAAGAGGAAATTTTTGCTCTAGAACTATTTAGGTTATCTAGTAATATGATATAGTAGAAGACAATCAATATGTCAAGAAACATATCGTATCTTTCTACACAATTTATCATTTACATTGAGAAATATAAAATTAATAACGTATCAAAAAATCAAGAAACAATAATTTATTTACATCATAATATATTCAATACAACAAAACTGTTTGTGTAAGAAAAAAACTCCGCCGTAGAATTGTTTAAAACCTATTTAAATGACTACCCACGTCGCTCTGTAAAGATGACGATTACGAGAAGCGATAAATCGGAATCAAAGCGCATGCGCGCGTGTAAAATAAGAGGTAATGATGAGGCAATTAACGGAGGGAAGGCGCAGGCGATCGTATTTATTTGAAGAACTAGCTTTTAGTCGCGTTCAGCTTGTGTAGTGATATTTTTAATTTCTATCATCTAATTATTACACCATTCGTAGGACTGTCGGCAGATGGGTCTTACGTTACACCCTAAAAGGTGAAGTTGGATTCCGAATGGTCGAGACATGATAGTTCGCGGGGATAAAGGCATCATTTGTATGTATGGTCGTCATAATCCTCATATCGACCTGTGTTGCCGGCGAATGGAATAGAATAAATTGATCAATGATTGGCAATGATATTCGTTCGCATTGAAGCTGTGGAATGAAATCCCTGATGTGACCACCCAATTCTATTCTATTCAGATATTCTAAAGACTGTATCCCAATAATAGATTTAGGTGACGCCGACGTATTGTTGAGTGTCAACATCCGTCACTGTTGACCCCTTTACATATTTTATACTTTTCTGAGTCCCATCTAAGATTTAAATTCATTCAAAGATTGAGTGTGGCATCACTATTTGTGTATTGTAATGTTTTACATAACATTTCCATCCCATCTCATTTGAAGGATGTCGTAAGAGGCGACAAACGTAAAAATATGCAGACGATATCACTGCGTGAGAAGGAAATTTCGAAATAAAACCGAGTACTAAGCTGTCTGGCTAGCGTGGAAACAGTAACCTCCTTTTTTCCGTGCGCAAAATCCCCACGAATACCACCCCCACCAAAGTTGGTGGAGGCGATTATGTCGGATTTGAACCGACTAAAACGCACGCCGTCTATGAGTCTTTGATTGCCGGAGGTGAGATTATACAACACTTATCTCTCGGCAGACCCGGGGACATCTCTTTGAGATAACCCCCTTCCACTAATGTGGGAACCATGGTATCCCCATCTAGCCCCCGTATATGGGGAGGCGCACTTCTGCTAGGGTGACAGACAGCTCCACCCGTCACCCCCAGGAGCCAAAGCCTCCTAAAGCTAGGAGAGGCCTATGTCCAGTTGTGAACTGCGATAGGTCAATATTATTCTTGGTGAACGGTAAATTTTCTATGCTATTCTGTTTTCACCCTCTCAACTACACTTCCCACTAGTAACGAACAAAAATGTAACTAAAACGAAAAGTATTCCAAACTATTCACTTATGCATGCTCGACCTAATTGTGCAGCACAACGGTTTGCAAGTTATAAAAACGGAATTTCGCATGCAAAACGTTGCTGGTTACAAAAAAATACAGTTTTTTGTAGTAGTGTCCTACCTGACAAATAACAAAATCGTTTATGAAAGAGAAAATTTCAGTGTTTTTTTTCCATTTAGGTGGCAGACAAGCATACGGCACACCTGATGGAAAGTGGTCACCGTGGTTTATGGACGTTTGTAACACCAGAGGCGTCACACTCGTGCTGCCTACCATGTAGAAACCTTCTAATGCCCTTCTTGAAGAACCCCGTATTGTAGTCGCTTGAGAGAACCACAGCAGGGAGTTTGAGCGTGCGCGGGATGAAACTCCTTTCATGCCGCACAGTGCGCACCTATTCCGGTCGTAGTGTGTGAGGATGAATTCCCTCTCTATGGTGAGCGGTGCGATGACGGAAAGTTTTTTATTTATTTTTTCATATTAACTTAATTTTTCAGTTACTTAGTTCGACTCGGGCGTCGGAGGTCACAGATGACGGGTGGAGCCACCTATCACCGTAGCAGAAGCAGTCCGCGTCGGCGCAAAGTGCACTCCCTATATCCGGGGGCTAAATGGGGACACCATTAAATAGATCCAGTTTTATCGTACATCAACATAAGTTGTATTTTGAGTTGATTGTGAGTTGTATATTTACCAAATTTTGACCACTTTTAAATGTTTGATTAATTATATTTAATTAACTCTGTTCAAAAGATCATACATACATACATACATATACGGGTACGCAGAAATAATAGCCCGCAATCAATCTTTCAGACAAGCCCACTGGTTTTGAATGCATCTGACCTACACTTCTCAATATATCGGAAGGTCGACTCCGGTTGGCCTGCCCTTTCACTTCTACATAACATACCGCTAGGCTACCGCGGTCATCATTACTAAAATTCAGATATAAAACCTTGATTTATCCAATAAACTGCATTATCGGGTTTCCAAAAATAAACAGGCGGTTTTTTCATGGTTTACAGCGCAATCGTAATATTTGTGGTATTTTAAAATATCCACTACACCACACTCCACACACACTTTGTAGACAAGGTATATGAATGAAAGTTGCGGTTTCAAACGACTACAATAGAGGGTGCGAGGAGGGTGCTTCATGAGGGCTCTAGTGTTACAAACGTCCATAGGCCACGATGACCACTCTCCATCAGGTGGGCCATGCACTTGTCTGCCACTGAAGTGGTATAAACAAATATTGAAAGTTCACGGGGGACAAGAAATATGGAAAATCACAACTACGCGACTTTGAGCTAAGAATATAAAACAGGTAGAAACCATGAATATATTAATAAGAAAAAGAAAATAGCGACATTTTGAGAGTAAAGATAGTAGTAGGAAAAAAGTTCAATAACATCAGTTCATTGATTCTATATATAGAAAACTCTTAACATAATTCGCAAGTCTATTTCCACTGTAAATGAGAAAACTAAACCCCTTTGAGACCTTTCCTAGCTTCTGAGAAGGAAACCGAATCAAACGTATCCAATTTAACAAAGTTAGGAAGTGTTGGAATTACTCGGGGCCCTGTTTGTCTCGTAATGGAAGGTGTGAAGGTGGAAGCGTATAGTATAATGTGTGGTCTTGACGCCCAAGTAAGGTCAAATTGACGACGGTTGTAAGGTTCGGTCTAAAGGAAGGCGATAAGCGAGTTAAAATTCGATGGTACAAATTGATAGTGTGATAATGCTACTCAGTGTGCTTATATAGAAGGAGAAAAGTTACATAACAGGGGTTTGTCAACATTCGTAATAGATTTTTAATAACCAGCTACGAATATGGCATGATTTTTTTTGTATGCATTTCATATTTTGACTGAATGTTTGAAATATTTTGAACTGACTTCAAAACATTTTATGCGCATTTTCATATTTGAGGGAAGTATTATCTGTAATTAACTTACTTTTTATTTTTCACACTAGTCAAAGCTTTTCACTCTTTATCTGGATTTGGCTTTTACTGACTTTTACGAGAGCGATAATTATATATTATTTATTATTTTTATGTTTCGGGAACAGAGTAATACTTTATTCCATATTTTTTCTTCTGAACCAACCATTCCTAAAGTAACGGAAATTACTAATATTCCTTGTAACCACTCCAGCTAAGCTCAGTGGTTAGTGTTAGGAGTGGTTTACGTCGGTAGTGACCGTAGGCTTTTCGGTAGTTACTACTTAGTACTTCAGTAGTACTCAGGCTTCGAACTCGGGACTGGGTAGGTGTAGGTACTAAATTGCCGGTCCTTTTTTCAAATTCACCGCGAATAATTTCCTAAGTTTTTTTTATTGAAAGAAAATGAACGATGGGTGTAGCTAGTAATATTCACCGAAATAAAATTGTGTAAAGAATTACTAATAACAATACAAAATACATTTTGATCTCTTTCCTTTCAACACTTGGGTCATAAGATTTTTTACGAGTTATGGGTTCCGAGTCTTCTGGTAAAGGAACAATGTGATATTAAACAAAAATCATTATTTCCTTTGCGGTTCACTCTTGAATATTGGAACAATGGCTTTTTGGCCATAGACGCTACCATTGGTATTCGATTTCTTTTCATATTAGTTAATTTTTTAATTGAAATAGGTGGCATTATTAGTACAATTGAAAAAAAATCTAATACCAGCCAGTACCTACCTACCAATAAATTGTTTTTTTTTTAATATACTCCTGCTCATTTATCTCTGTAACATTTGAACTTCCTTATGGACTACTAAGTAATCCGATGTATCTCTTTGAATCCGAAAGATAATCAAACGTTACAGGGCGGAGGTCCCTTATGAGATAGTAGTTAAATAATAGTTAAGTTTGTCGAGCCTCATAAACGTAAAAAGTTTAGTCTATTGAACTTTAGACCTTACGTCCAACGCACATCGCTCAAAATGCAATACTGCTCGTAACATAAACACAGGTCAGCGTTTTGAAAACGCGAAGCATTTTTTAGTGTGAAGTTTCAATAAACTATTTTATTAACGCGCCGTTTCCAGCGCCCGTGTCAATTGGCTCTTACATCATTCATCAGGAGTAAAGTGTAAACCTAAGGTATATCATTCACTTATTTAAGTGCGAGTAACTTTAGAGTGAGAAATGATGGTAGGGCCCAACAGACAAAAGACGATAATTTTAAAGAAACGAAGAAATCTTTCGTTTAGCAGGAAAGGCTTATGACGTAACAAAACCTGTGTTTTATGGCCTCTACCACACGTCCTTTTGGTCGTGAGGTCCTATAACACGGCGTTACAGTGAATATTTATAGATTTTTACTGCTTAGTTTAAAAAATAAGTTAAAACGGGTCAGGTTTGAGCAGGACTCGCTCTTGTAAGTTTCCGTACTAGGTAGATATGGCACTATTTTTAGGAAATAAGATGTGTGTAGTAATGTTTAACAACAATGTGCGGCAAAACCTACACCTACCCAGCGCCATCTTGGGGCAGATAATTACAACATCACTAAGAAACCTGCATCGCGAAAGTGAAGTTCCTGCGTTGGTACAACATACATACAACAACCCAATGACAATCGTTGGGCCACAGCCCACCAGGTGTGATCATCTTGCCTGCTCTGAGGGTCCTCCCTTTGGGTCGGAGGATATTTACTCATTACTCAACAAATGTATTTTATTTTGGTTTCCAAACAATTCTTAAGAAATGGAGGAATAATAGACGGATTCCAAAGTGCAAGCTTTGGATGTGAACGAGAATATTTATGAACTCTATATACTCTGTGCCGTCTCCAGTCTCCATTTTGTTTTCTTTTTGCTTTTTTGCAGATGATAATCCATAAACAATACCATTGATGTTGCAAGCGTTCATCTTCATAGGCCTTTATAACCGCTTTCCATCAGTTAGCTATATGAGCTAGCTTGTTGGATACTTTAAAAAAATATATGTTAAAAAATCTTAATAAACTATTACAGAAATCAACTTTTTGAAATAAAAATTAGTTAATATAAGTAATTTATTCAATTCTAGACATAATATTATTGTACAGAAGCTTCAATTTTGTATCCAATACCTTCAAGATTTAAAACAACAGATACACGCCATTCCTTTTTTAAAGCACAACTTTCGCACAATACACGTCCTCGAAAATCAAATAAAAAAGGTACTAACAAAGGGGGAGCGAAAAAATCGAAATAAACGAGACGGTTATCCGATACCAAAAGCCGACATCGAGGAATCGAACAAAAAATCGTAAAAGACGAATTTTTGGCTAACGACTTCGAAGAGAACGAAAAAAGTCAAGAATCTTAGTGTGACGGCGAAGACTTAAAATAAACGAATGTGGTTCTGCGAATGTACGTGTCACTGATTCTGATAGGGAATACGGTTTTTTGTATAACGTAACATAAACTCACGCCTATATCCCCGAACGGGTAGGCAGAGGTGCTAGCACCCACATTTCGCCAGTTTATGTTTAGGTCCCAATGTAATAGGTTGCAAGCCTATTGCCATTAACCGGGCACTTATGAACCTGCGATAAATACACACATAACTTCGAAAAGCATCGAAAAGTCATTAGTGCGTGCCAAGGTAAACCTGGGATCGAACCCGAGGCCTCATCTCAGCATTCCATTACCCATACTACTATGCTACCGCGGTCTTCTTTGTTGCGGTTGTATAATGAATCGGTAAATAAATTAACCTTAACACCTTGAGTGTACTTATTATAGCCAAAAACAAAAGTTGCCAAACAGAAAAAAATCGCTCAGCGATAAGGTCTCCAATCCAATGATTTTTTAAATATAAACCTAGGCATATTAAAATTTTAAATTACATTCTCTTCAAAAGGAACAGAACCAAGTTAAAACTCTGAATTTTCACTTAAAAGATCTTATATAAGATAAGTCTTTCTCTATAAGTGGCAAGGGAAACATTCCTCTGATGATAGTAACAGTAACTCTTAGTACCACCAAAACTACAAAACCGACGACGATAATTCGGAATCACATTTTCGTGTTCGCGTTTTGAAAACTAAAAGTAAGATGTTCCATAAGATAGGTGCAATCTTCGCTAGTTCTACTAGTTCCACCCCACTTGGTCGTAATGACCCTAAACGCGTTTCACGGTTGTTTACGCCAGTTGGTGAGCTAACTTTGCTACCCAAGTTTTCCACTTATATTATGGTTTAATTTATCTCATGTTAGCAACTCTAATCTCAAGGGACATATTACCCTTTAACGAATTTTTGACTTTATGGCAATAGGCTTAGGTTTTAGATTTGATATCTCTCATATCGGTAGGTCGTGTATATGCAATAATACAAAATTAATTATTAACACAACAACATAATAATAAACTAGTATTTAATAAACCGTAATGGATTTGAAGGGATATGTATCTCTGAAGAAACCCTTACCTTAGAGACCCCCATTACAAAAGTTATGGAAATTATTTTTTGATTTTCATGATAGTTATTTACACTTCATTTTCGCTTTACTAAATTTTCCACTGCGATCCGTTTTTATATCGACAGCAGATAATTACACTCATACGGTACCATATGTTTAAGTATGTACTTAGGTAACTAATGAAACCAATGATATTCAGAAAAAAATTACATCAAGATAAAACATTTCAATAATATTTACGAATAAAATAAGTAGAAATTCAATGGACATTCGAGTAGGAAGCATATGAAACAAACGGTCGAGGAACGGTAGATATATTGAATTTTATTTGATTACGATCCTATGAAACAATCCAGTAGGAAGAATTCAATTTGAAATTATTGAATGCGTTATTCGAAATTGATCAGAGAGTTCGAGAAGGCTCGAGGAAGTAATGAAAAAGGAAATGATACAAGTGCATCGCTCTCGTATTAGTTACACTATTGGTTTTGTAGTGTATGATATAGATATTAATAAAATTAAATCGCGAAATGCTTTGCGCAAAACTTGAGAACGGCTTGACCAAATAGATTGAATGACAATTTTTATTTGATCTGCTCGCAATTATCAGGCTATAGATAGTTAGGAATAACCCTAAAACCCTGATGACGCCTGGGTCGTCGCAGCTATTTCATATAAAAGTCAATTAGTTTTGATATTGAAATCACAATGAAATTTAAATTAGGCTTACGTTATTTAGAAGCATTAAAAATACAACAGCCTTTTACAATTGTAAATACTGTTCAAATAGGCGAAACAATAGGCGAAAGCTTTTAAATATAGAAGTTTATTAATAGCAATTTTACCATGTTGTTCATTCACTCAATTGTTGTTTAGTCTGTAAGCCTTTTTCAATAAATAATAATAAAAAATCTTTTTAAATTCCAAAAAATAATTCTGAAGACTTCGGTCGATGATATTTAGAAAATAACTAAATGCTTCTAGTGGAAGTTTTTACGAGGTAAATGTAAAAAATCTATATAAAACTGAGAAAGATTTACGCGAACCACTAGTTGTGAAGAGAAACGGCTACAGTTATTTGTATTTTCTTCTGGAATATGCAAAACTTGTGGCAATAGCTGGCGAGTAAAATCAGATAAGCAATAACATTGTGAGTATAGTTTGCGATAAAGTTAAATTTTCCCTCGAGTGAGCTTACTTTTATCTCGAAGAAAAATATTCTTACGTTTATTGTATCCGATGTTCCACAGTAGTGGCCCCAGAACCGATCCCTGCAGAACACCACACAACATCTACCGTGAACACAAAACAATAGCGAAGAGATTTTTGTATTATTAAGATAGCAAACCGTTAAAATTGCAATACCCGTTGAAAGGCTGGTACTATGAGATAGTGGTAAACGAAAGCCTTTACGTGCAATGCAACCCCAAGTTTCGGTAGTTATAATAATAGCAGTTATTATAACAAATATCAAATAATCAATCACTCTAGTCAGTTCTATAGATATATATAAAGTTAAATTTAATTAGCTCTAAATACAGCATCGAATAAAATCACGTATCCATTCACTGCCAACGCGGCGACATAGTGGAGAGACGAGTCGACAAAAAGATCGATTCGAACGAAAGAGAATCGGCTAATTGCCGCCGGACAAATTAATCGAATTATGAGTGGTATACGAATAATTCGCAGCACAAAGGCTAGAGTGGAGTCGTTTGGCTAAAGTTTTTACTTTGAATTTTTCAACTGCATTAAAAGTTGGAAGTATTTTTTTTTAGTTTTATGCACGAAATATGTCTATACTAATATAATAAAGCTGAAGATTTTGTTTTAATGACTGTTTGTTTGATTAATTGGCTATACTGTCGCTACTGTCCTAGTAAAATTAAACATGTGAAAGCAAAGATGGATAGACCCAATGTTTAGTTTTCTCCAATATGTAGCCATATATCAATTGAACTTTATAAGATCTACCTAGGAGAACCGAACATGATTCACCTAGGAGAACTTAACATGGCCTACAGTTATATTCAATGTGTTTGAGAGAAAAACAAAACAAAATTGCCCAAGCCGAATTTCGAGAAAAAACTATATTCAATAGTAATAAATTATTCCATACAGAATATAATAAGCATGGCAATTATTGGGGAATCACTCGCTGTCTTTGTTGACGAAGGTTGGTTTATCGATATTGTGGGTTTAGGTTTATTCGGATAATTGGTCCGACGGTTGTACGGATTTTTCCGGATTATTTAAGCTTTTATGGTTTCCGATACAGTGTATATTGAACCTTCTGGAATAGTAATATTTGAGCCTTCCAATTAGGTTACATCAATCTTTATTTTAGAAGTAGATAAGTGAGAAAGAAAATTCATATTGTCTGCTTAGCTGTTTATTTAGTGATGAAAGATTTTCGTATCATTTTCAATTGTGTCATATTCTGTTTTATTTCAAGATCAGGTATTCCCTCGATAGCGCTTACGAAGATGCCTCGTGTAAAGGTGAAACACGTGTCGACGTTTCCACATACGACAATATCTCTTCTTGGGTAAGAAATCTTTTTACCTACTTTGAGGGGACGGGTGAGGTTTTACATTCCTTTTTTACGACAATTAGTAATATTTTGCTATTGCTATCGTTGAGATTGTTAAACCGTGGGTGAGTGATATGTTCCCCCCCACCTCCCTCCCCAATATATTTTCAAAACCTCATATCACATCATATCACATAATCTGATCCAGAACATTTTGTTTAGCTTATTAAGTGCAACCACACGAACATGTTAATTTATTTTAAAACTATTCATTGGTTTTAATATGTAAACGAGAGTAAGCGAAAATTGCAAATATCGAAAAAAGTAGTTTTAATTTAAACCTTTACATTGCTGCTTCAAAAAATAAACAAAGATTGATACAGCTTTCAACTTCAATTAACATTTTCTGCCGGTAACTTGTTAATATTTGAAGTAACACAATCCAACAGAAATAACCAATTGCAAATTAATTTCACTAAAATCAAACGATAGCTTCTGTTCTGAATGTCGGATTCCCGCCAAAACTTTGTGGCCGCCATTTTGACGAAAGCAAAAACACGAATTGCATTTCTATAGAAATTCATGGTCCTTTTGATCCATTATGCGGGCGTGCTCGAATTTTTTTTTTGTTGGAGGAAACGTACCTTTGGTGACCTTTTGAACTATATAACATCATATGTAAGAACTTTAATCGCTCATAAAAACTGTCTACGGGCCTTTATGATGGACACAAAAACAAAGCTGGCGTTTCGGAAATACTGGCTGTTCTCACAAGCCTATTTATGTCATAAAAAATGTAAGCTTTTAACGAAAACACGTTAAAGGGTGTAGGTATCGGACGATCCTTATCGGAAAGAATGCTAATTTTACAAGCATAGTACGAAAAACTTTTTAATTTGAAAACAAAGAGGGAAATTAATTTTTGAAAATACCTATGTCGGCGGTTCCCGCGAAAGTTGACGACAGCAGTAAATGGATGTTGGAAACTTTTTTAAGCGCGTAACAACATGGCGACCGAAGAAATCCGCGACTCGAGGATTTTTAACAAAGAGATTTGAGAAAAAAATACTAAAGGGCGTATCGGTTGACCCTTATCGGAGACGGCGTCTCATTGTCGTGAGGAGGTTGTGGTAGTTTTTTAACCAGTTTTCAAAAGAGAAATGTGTTTTTTTTGTGAGAATCAATGTGCGATTTATTTTATTTATATCTTAATATAGCTTCATTAGCATAATGGTGGGTAGAGCATGAATAATAAAACATTTTTTTTTAAGTAAAGTACAATTAGCTAAAACCTACATTAATTAGTATACTAAAAGTCATTTTATTATTATTAGTTCTTTGTAGGAAGTAGATACTCGAAGGAAAAGGTGATACAACATCATCATTTCACTTTTGAAGAAGAATCTTGCTCATACATTATGATCACGATTATTTCCCTCTGAGAAGAGAAGAGAAGCAGAGGTGAATTAACACCTACATTTAACCAATCAATGTATAAGGGCCAACGTAATAGGGGATAAGTCTTTTGCCGTATTCCGGGCACTATTGTTATCGAGTCATACATCTGAGACTGAGTTTGGGGTGTACACAGTATATTCATCGTGTTAGTAAAGCTAAATGTAACAAAAATTTCATGAGAAAACATGAACTCGCAAGATGGTGCGACATGTTTTTTTTTTGGAGTGTGGTTTTTTAGAGATTTAAGTTTTCGTTTCATTAGCTTTAGTACCTAATACGATGAAGAGTAAATAATGCGAAAAAAAATAAACAAAAATGAAAATAAAATTGCATTGCCGTAATTTTTTTAATGCCAATATGTTGTGTAACAGGAGTAGTACCAGAAGTCTTCGGCTTCAGGAGTGTTTTCCTTACACCCTGTATATGTGTTTGATATTAAACAGCCTTATCTTTTAGTCGCCGTATACGAAACCGCTTCCAAATTCTACTCTGCCGGGAACTGCGTAATAAATTAAAATATGTATAAATTTTTTTTAAGACTTTTCATGTCATGCCAAGACAGGCTCCTAGTACTATAATAAAAACAAACAAACTGTTATTTTAAAACCACAATCTTACTTTTAAATATGTGGGTGTTGAAATTGATAGTGCTAACAAAGGGTTCCCGCCGGACGAGATGTATTGGATGATCAAAGGGGCAAATTGGCTATCTCGTATGTATGGGCTATATCGAACACGTTTTATAAATTGCCCTTCGTTCAAAGTGAATTCATTTGAGTAGTTTTTTTTAGACCGCGGTAGCTTAGTGGTATGGGTTTGACTGCTGAGACGAAGTGTCGGGTTCGATCCCAGGTTTTACCATGGCACACACCAATGACTTTTCGATGCTGTGTGTATTTATCGCAGGTTTATAATTGCCCGATTGGCAATAGGCTCACTACCTATTACATTGGGACCTAAACATAAACTGGCGAAATGTGACATTATAATTGTTTTTTATATTGGTGAGATTTGAGATTAGACCGAGCCTCAATTTATAATAGGTTTATTTTCTGAGAATCGGCTATCATGTCGTATTCATTAAATAAAATTTCTATGTGCAACGATATTTTTTATTATTTATTATTCTACGATGGCGACACAGGAGATCTGTATCTGTTCACGAAGGAACGCCACATAAGGCTTTGTAATTATGTATAGCAAATTACTATAATAAAATTATCATTTTATGCTTAAGTACGCACTTGCCATAACTTACTAAGGTTACTGATGAAAGAATGCTGTATGCACGCGAGATACGAATGTTAATATGAAATGAATATATAATGTTGTAAGATTGGAAAGATTAGCAATGAATACGTACATCAGAAGAAGTTGTCATTTTTTTATACCACTTAGTTGGCAGACAAGCACAGTTGATGGCAAGCGGTCACCGTGGCCTATGGACGTTTGCAACACCAGAGGCGTCACACATGTGCTGCCTACCCTAACATTATTATGAATTATTTAATATATTTTTAAGGTTCCATATTTCAAGAGAACGAAAATTTTCAAATAAAATCATCAATTTGATTTGAATCTCGAATCATTTTGATATCTTTTACCCCTTGCTATAAGTTTCACTCTTTTAGTTTCTCTAAACTCATAGTAAATTTAAGTAAACACATTCACCATAATTGCAGCGCTTGAAGCAGTCTTCAATTCGCCGTCTTGTAAAACACCGTACCACCAACTCTTATTTAAATCTTACGTTACTTAACTCATAGTGTGATTCAGATTCGGGCCCTTATCATCCGTCGCTATTTGTGTACTGTATCTTGTAAGACAAGTTTAAAATCTAACAAATTAAACAATTGAATGTATCCACTATAGTAAGAGATAGTGTTTGATCCATTTTAATATGTAACACTAGTATCCTAAGTATACGACGGACAACGACGGGTCGACGAATCACACTCTGAGAATAAAGTAAGATTTGAAATAATATTTATTTTAAGAGTGGTGGTAAGACCCCGATCAACCCTTACGTACCGGCTTTAAAAAGTTGCATGTTTTGCCTAACAGGGACGATAAATCCAACATCAAGGTACCCACTGAAGAGCGCCACTTACATTTCAATATGAAAGGGAACAGGAAATTGGTTTCCAAGCACATGACTCCCATGAATGGTTCCCGCGATTTGTATCAATGGACCGCGATAAACATGCAGCTACATTAAAAAGACCTCCATACAATATTGACTTTTATCACAATAGAAATAAAACCTTTTGTTGTTTGTACAATAAGATTTTATGACGGAAATAGAAAATAGTCGGTGCAGGATGGGTTAGGCACTTCCACGCGATATAATGACAGATTACTAATATTTTATTGAAAAAGCTATCAAGCATATAAATGTACGGAAACGATTTGTGTTTTGATATAAATGTAAAATGTTATTTTCTAAACAGAAATTTATAAAATCTCTGTATTTGAATGAGTGCCAGCTACTCCAATGAATACAATGCTTGGCTCTCGAAATGAAAACCGGTACTCAATACCAGGCATGACGAATTGAAATGTTATTACATTTCTTTCATACAATATTTTGTATTGATATTGTACATATGAAGGTATACACATGTAAACATCATCTGTGGCGTGGCAGTAGCGAACGCGACTGTTCCGCAGGAATTGCAGGTTTGATTACTGTTCAGTGTTAGTATTTCTATGCATGAATATGGTTATTTGCTTTGGTCGTACCTCGGAGGGCACGTTAAACCATCGATTCTGGCTGCCATACGAGCGTATTTAGTAGTCGTTACGGGTAGTTGCTATGAGCTCTGAAATATTCAATATCTGGTCTAACTGGAATACTTTGATATCGCCAATAGATTATAGAGGATCGATGGCAGTCGCTTCACGAAAAATATCGAAGTTCGTGAAAAGCGAAATTCAGATTCTATGATCTTCAAATGCAACCGGGATTATAGTAAGTTTGATGGACACACGTGAGACATACCTACTGTTTAGAAACAATAGGCATTTTATTAATGGGTGTACAAGATTTCATCAAGGTCTTCGGGCTCTTCAACCTCATTTGCAAGTTGTGTATACCTGTTGATTGATAAACAAGGGTCTGCTAAAGCTTGTTTCTAGGGAATTGGGAGTCAGACTACAGTAACCCGCTAAAGTAAAGAGTTAAGAAAACGGTTCGGGCTCCAAAGTGCAACTTTCGACTATGGAGACTTTACTTTTATTGCTAAAAGTAAAAAAGCGGACCACAGGCTGCATGGTGAAGATTTGAGCTCAATTGCATGAAACGGTGTAGAATGATGATGATGTTTTTGTTTTTACTGCTATATGTTGTTTTTATTGCTATATTTTGTTTTTGTTGCTATATTTTTTATTGCTTTATTTTGTTTTTATTACTATACTTTATTTTTATTTGCTATATTTTGTTTTCAATCATTGCTATATACCTATATTTTGCTTTTATTGCTATGATTACTTTACCATTTAGTGGAATATAAAGGTATTCGACTGAATAATAGTGGCTTCATATTTCATAGAACTCATTAAACGTTGGCAGTTGAAGAAAAAAAAGAATAAAATAGTAGTCTATGCAATTTTAATGCGGCAGTGTTGACTGCAGTGAAATTGGGTTTTTTCTTCACTATCATAGTGTTCCAATTTACTATAGGTATTTGACTTAACCTGATTATATACAGATCACGATGTATCCAAAAAACGTATGAAAGTTTAAATTAAGTAGCTACTACATACTACTATCGAAGGTTTATAAGTGCCCGGTTAATGGTAATAGGCTCGCCACCTATTACATTGGGATCTAAACATAAACTGGCGAAATGTAGGTGCTAGCACCTCTGCCTACCCCTTCAGGAATACAGGCGTGAGTTTATGTTTATATGCAATAAAAAAATATGTTTATTATTTCACAAAAACTCGATCAATATAATTAAATACTGAATACTTTGATCGTAAAATATTCGAAAATCGAGAATCGTATTGTCTCTAATTAAACATGGATTCGCACAAATTAGATTGTGTGTCGACCGATTAACGATTATTGAACAATCGTTTCGACACTCGATTCTCGCAACGCTTGTTAACCTGTCGTTCGCGAACGTGAAGCGAATTTTAAATAGCAGCCTGTATAATCCAATTTCAAATTCAAAATATTGTTATTGATTTTTGTATTTAAATATGGAATCTTATGATGTTCTGTATTTAAATAGAAAGTAGAAATGGCGCTATCTGCTTTAAATTCTATTGGCCGTATACCTACTAGACGTTCTCGAAAGTATGTATGTTTATAGTTAAGTACTAGTTATGACTCTAGGTAGGCTAAATCCCTATTAGATGGTAAAGTCCATGTTTAGTACGTAATAAGATTAGTTTTATGAAAACAGTTAAACTTTGCCTGGGAATTGCTGAAAGCCGTCGTTTTGTTTGTAAATTCTGTTGTATAACGCTGGTAGGTTAAGCGTGTTTGCAGTATCTGTGGCGATAATTTTAAGGTTCATATAAAGCACATTTTATGTGGATAAAATGTTTACCTTATATAATATTATGTAGACTTATTACAGTGCAAATAAATAGGAATGTAGAATGTAAAAATAAATATGACGACATGGTATTAAAATTGTTATATTTATATTGTAATTTTTACAAATTATAGTGCTTTATATGCTACAATGCACCATAATTTATGTGTGTGTGTGTGTGATATCTTTTACCTGGTGTAAATAAACAGCGAGCTTTTGGTTCTTATTGCCAGATTATTTTCTTACAGACTTTACCTAATACTTAGCAAATATGGTCGTAAATATAGAAGCATTAATTTTTACGGTCATAGGTGTTTACTTTGTTTCACTCAATAAATAAACCTATTCTATTTCCTGAATGTCTACAAAATAGCAAGTGCAAGTCATAAAAGAAAAGAGCTTTAAAAGTAATTTTATAATACATATTTATCGTAAATAAAATGGAACTAAATAGTAATCGTAAATATTTTACAATATGAAGTGTTTCGTACCTTGTTATTTCATACAAGTTCCTACAAAAGTGATCGTTTTGACGTTTTTAACAAAAGTAAAATGAGTTGGACATGACACGCAACACCCGTATCGCTTCTATTTGTAAACATTTAACAATTCCTACTTGTATTATTTTCTACATTCCTGTTTAAGTTTAGCGTCCGCCGTGAAGGGTTAAATAAAATTAATTATGTAGGACTTCAAATTAAAAAAAGTATTTATTATAAGTTAGGTTGATTTATTTGTTTGATACTGCTATATTTGATAATATTTTTATTTCATAAAGTTAGTAATGCCTATGTTTTCATTATTAATTTTATTCTTTGTCTGTTTTTTATTGGTAGATACGTAGAGTCATTTTTTCAACAATTAAAGTCACTTATGTATACAGCTCATCAAAAAGTGATTTGTCGACGACATGACATCAAAAATTAACATTATTGATTGTAGATAACATCTCTGCCTATCCCTTTGGAGATATACACACGTATAATATGATATGCAACAAAGGTACTTTTCGATAGATAGATACTTTATGTTTTTCAAAATAAAATATTAATTATACCTGTTATACATTGTTGCTGTATACCTAGTATTCAAAAGCCGGTTCTCATTAATGATTATGAAAAAAAGGCGGTGAAAATCAATGAAGCAATTAATAATCCACACGCGATGTCCTAGACGCTAACGTATTGAGGTAGGTATATACTTAGTGTACTCGATCACCAGTATTTAATATACCAATAAAACTGAGAGAAAAATATCATTACTATTTCTACACGACAAGCAATAATTTGTCTTATGCCTTGTTCATTAAAAGCGTTAATTCTATTGAAGCGTTGCGTGAAAAATATAAACATATTCGAGTGCACACTGAGAATTTAAGTGTTCATTTTTATAGTATAGGGGAATTAAACGGTTTAAAATGTGGATTAATTTAATAAACTCATAACGTCAATACAGCCTTAAGTGACCGCTTTTTTAATACTAGCGTACGCCAGTATTATGATGTGATGATCTAGCTACTCAACACCGAAAACGCAATACAGGGTTATTAAACGGCGATATTCTGTAGGGTGGAGGTACTTCCCCAGTCGGACTGCTCGATTGGGACGGATATACCGTCGTGTCCTACTTCCTCTGAGCTGTGAGCCGTGTGCTTATCTCCCACCTAAGTGGTATAAAAATAGAATAGAATCTTGGGGTAGGGTTGTTTGTCATCGCATTTGTAACAGCCAAAATAAACCAACTAAAAACTAAAAACTAAAAAAAAAAAAAAAAAAAAAAAAAAAAAAAAAAAAAAAAAAAAAAAAAAAAAAAAACTTATGGCAAAAAAGGGCTAGTAAATTTCTTCAAAGTATCCTTGGATACAACTGGGTTTGCACTCGCATGTAGAAAAAGGGGACAACTGAAGGTATAACTGCAAAAGGCAAGATGAGCACGTATCCACTTGTGCGTTTGCGTTACTCGTCGCAACGGAGCAGGATCATTTGAAGAAATTCATAAGCAGTTACCTCGTGGTACAACTCTAATTGGTTATAAATCTCTAAGAATGAGGGCTCCATTACGATGATGCAACACAAACGAGCAAGGAGCCTTAGGCATCTCACACGCCCTTGTGTGACCGTCATGCGGTCGTACATTCATTCGAAGTTCGTTCATTCGATTTTTTTTGTAGACTTATTGCATGGGTAAACACAAATTGAAGTTATCTTCAAAGAGGCTTAAGTGACGAAACATTGAAGTTTGATAATGTATTAGTTTTTATAGGGTATAAAGTGTAAATTACTATGGAGTTAATACAAATTTTTGGATAATTAGGTCCGATCAAAGTAACTATATGTACTCGGATTGTACCTTTCCATTAGGGTAAATAGAGGCCGTACGACTTACTACTCGCGCTTCAATGTTTTGTTTACTTTTTTTTTCATACATGCATTGCAAATTTTTTGACATAGTATGCCTCATAAATCTGTTTGTCAAAATTTTCTTATAGTCTTAATTAATTGTAAATTTGCAGAAAACGTAATAGTGTAGAACTGTGGACAACCTCGACCTATGTATGGGTCATAGGACATTAAACCAAGCGTACATTCACCTTAATAAAATGCATCTGCAAGTCGTTTTCGAGATATAGTAAACGCATATTTTTATACTTTACATAATTCGTCTATAAAATGACAGACGTAGAGTAAACCTATGGCTTGCCCTCAGGCATATGGCTGCATATTATGGTAAAAGACTAGAGTTCAGTTCAGGCTAGAATCTCCAGCAATTATAGGAATATTCTAATTAGTTCTGAACCAGTTCTTGGATACGTTAAGAGTTACGATAGCAAATTACAACGCTTTTAAATTATTGCCAGCCGGCGGCTCTAGTCGAGTAGGATATCTACTTATCCCGTTTCTGCGACCTATAGGAACTATTCCTTGAATCAATGGAATTGATCATATTCCTGGTTATATTTTTTTTCTCTAAATATTAAACCAGCCAAAGTTACTAATATTCCCTCTAAAACATCCAGCTATGTTAAATTATGAGAGGTTCAGGATTCAAATCCGGGACCAATCGATCTTAAGGCCCTAACTACGAAACTATCGACGCAAAATTGACCGAGTGCATAATTTCAAAATTCGCAACTAAAGAACGATTAAATGAAGTTTTCATTCAATCGTTCTTTAGTTGCGAATGCAATCTTTAAAAGCGTACGCCATATTTAAAATATGAAAATTTGTGCAACATAATTTTGTTCTAACCTAATCGATCGATCAAACGTTGTAATCGCATCGGTAGATGTAATCTTGTAGATATGTATAGAGCATAATTAAAATTAAAGTTCGATAGCACATTTCACTTAATAAATATCATTCAGTAAAAAGTAAGAATGTATTTTCCGTGGCAAAATGCTGTACAGTCAATTATTCATTTTGTAAAACGTGATAACTTAGTTTAATTTCTATTGATCTCAGTTTGTAGCAGAGGTATATAATAGGTGAAACACGTTCATAAAATCAATCTAGAATACTATGTTCTCTCTGCTCGCAACAAGACATTAATGGCGAGTTCAGACTGAATTAGTCGATAAACGGGCTTAATTAACCTGTGTGTGAACGAAACACTTATGTCTGCATCTTATGTCAGTGAACATACAAGAAACTTTTCCTGAAGCAAAATCTTTTGCGGTTTGCCTATCAATCTCTATAGTAATCCAGTTCAGATAGTACCCCACATTAGGCGAAGAGGGTCATCTCAAAGGGATGTCCCCGGGTCTGCCGGGGTGCGCGAGATAAGTCTTGTTTTATCTCCTCACCTCCGGCAATCAAAGACCCATAGACAGCGTCCGTTTAAGTCGGTTCAAGTCCGACATAATCACTTCCACCGACTTTGATGAAGGTGGTATCCGTGGAGATTACGCGCACTATAAAAAAAGCGTTCAGATAGTGTACCTAGTTTAGAATAATTAATGTCTATACTATAAAGCTGAAGGATTTATTTGTTTGTTGGTAGAACGCGCTAATCTCATGAAATATTGCTTCGAAATGAAAGCCGCGGGGCACTGCTGGTTAATTGAGTTGAGTTTTTTGACCATTCAGATGCTAAATTTATAGTATCATAAATTCTTATTCAACTACATCATCTTGATAATAAAATTTCAAATAAGATTATTATTGTTTGAACAATTCTAAGACGATCTTAGAAATTTATGTGACTAGGGTTTCCAGCCTGTAGGGAATGCCCAGGAGACATCGGGAATATTGTTCAATCTAATCCCGTTTGCTCGGAAGAATTTCAATGATATAAAAAGTATGGTTGTTTACGTTACGGTCAATCAATCAGTCAATTAGCCTATCGGAGCCTGTGGCTGACATAGGCCTGTCCCAATGTTGGAAGGCTTTGGCCTATTGTTTCCACGCTGGCCAGACAGATTAGTACAAGGCTTTTATTTAGTCATATCGTCAGCGTATATTTCCGTTTATTGCCTTCAGATGAGATGGTGTAGTAATATTCATTCTCCGTTACTAAACGGATATCACACCGTGTAGCCAATTAAAAACGCCCCAAGTAGGTTCCTGCGTTGTGGGGTGGCTATGTCGGTCGGACTCAAACCGACTGAAGCAGTACGACATTTGGTAAAAACTCTCCCTCGCGCTCCGGCAGACTTAAGAGTTAATAGCCCTAGGGGCAGTGTAATAATATATATCTACACACATAATTATTATAGAAGTCATGTTAGCAATCCAACTGATTTCGCATACGGCAAAGGTTGATCAATCCTATTAGAGGAATATGATTCCTTAAACATTGCCGTGTTAAGGCTAAAGTGGATAAATGTGGGTGTAATGACATTTCTGCCTACAATTCTTAAATATTCATTAAATTAAAGTAGATACAGCAAAACTCATGTAAAATTTATTTATATAACTTAACTACTCTCTATTTACAGAGGCAGCTGGTCAATTACTGTCGTCTGAACTCGCCCTAACCTAAAAAAGACTAGACTTCAAGTTCATAATACAAAGAAAGGTGACATTTACTTTAAAAAATCAATAGTCTAATAGTGAAGACGAAAGATAAATATTTTTTTAAAACTTCTAGATAGCTTTTTCTTTTTGTTAGGAATAATATCAAATCATTGAAAAGACGTATATAAAATAATAGAGATTACACTGCATCAAACAAATTTGTTATAATTACAGTAAAGTGACGATGAAGTACATCTTGCTGAATAATTATCTTGAGTTAACCAGAGCCTCAAAATAATTATTCGTCCATGTGTGGAGGTTGAAACTACAAATTTAGGATTCGTATATCTTCCTCATGGATTCCATTGTCATAATTCAGCAGAGGTGGACCTATGCTAAGTGGTCTAACAAAAAAGTACCTAAGTATCACATTCAGAGCACGAGTCAGGTACGAAATTAACAGCCTTATAAGACTAAAATATTTCCTAATTGAAAGCTTTCTCCTTATTTTCAGTCAATTAAAAAGAAGGATTTACTAAAAAAGAACTCATGTTGATACAATAAGGATTCGTTAAATTTTATGTACAAGAAACTCACCCGAACCTTTTTAAATCGCCCTTAATGGGGTAAAAAATTACAAGCAATGTTTCTCTCTGCACGTTATCACACGGTAAAGTACACAATTTTTCACATTTGCATAATTGGCAACATCGATTCCTTTTTTGAAATGTGGAAAAAAAACTTTGCAGTTTGTGCGGAATCCACAGTGCGCGAACTTACATTTGACAGTCCCTTTTTTAAATGGAGATGGAAGATCAAGGATTTTTTATTGATTGTGGATGTAGCTTTTACTAGATATACTTACTAAAACATCTTCCTACTGAGAATATTTAGTAGTAGGGTGATTATAAATCCATAGATCATACCAAGTTAATTCATCTCTTACGTGAAATTTCGTTGAATGGTAAAGATCATTGACTTTAGTGTTTCTTTGGGTGTAATATAGCAAAAAATGTAAAGTCACAAGGGCCTATAGTCGCTAAAAGAGAATTTGTGTATTACCAAAAATCTTTGCTTTTGTCGGTGACAAAATTTTTAGTAACAATACTAGGCTTTGAATTTATTACAAGTCGAGCCCAATTATTTCATCCACATAATTCATTCACATTTACTGGAACAAAATTTCGTTCTTGTCATTAAAAAGGGTATATTTCTCGTAATTAGGACTCCGTATCTGGACATTTCATCTCACGATCATTGGGTACCTAATTAATAGTCGTGTTATTTTTAGACTTAAGACCTACAGACATGGCGGTAAATGAAATGGATGGCTTTATGCTAAATTAAATCATACACATGCTTAACTTTTCGTTTTACTTTGACATGTAAAGGCGACTTTAATTACTGGATGAAATATTTGCTTGGTTGATTTCTGTCTCTTATCATAATGTAATGAATCATTCTGACACAGGTGGCTTTTGCATTTTATAATAATGAATTCAAAATGAAGAATATCTAGAACATTGAATCCTCATTAATTATTTATATTTTAAGATGATCAATATTAAACCGCACGGAAGTGCCGCAAAGAAGTGAATAAGCCCGTTGGTATTACTATCTTAAAGTAAAGAGTGTCTTGAGGGATTTTTTTATTTTTTATTTTTTATGTCACGTCAATCTGAAAGAGAGTCATCATTGCAAGACGTTCAGTGCTACAATGTCGGCGCTCAGTTTGACGGCCTCATCAGATGCTTTATCACGCCCCGCTTAAAGGATCCGGGACTGTAGGAAGAAGGAAACACGTGCGCCGGTAAGGAATTCTAGGACTTAATGGTGCGGCAGAGAAAAGACTCACTAAACTGCTTGGTTCTTGATGGAATATTCTGCACCGTACGCGGTCGTGATTGGAAATAGTGCCCAGTCCAGCATATACTAAACGGACACTCTGCTCTATATAGGTATCAACCATGCCTGTTAGTTCTGCTCAGTGGATGTATATGCAGTTTTATCCTCTCCTCCACACACAAGAAGATAAATTCATTAAGTGAAACAGTAAATAAATTGGGTATACTTAATTAAAATACATATTTTATAAACCCATATTTTGACGTCATCTGATAATGAACTTAAATTTATTTGCAACCACCTCCCATAAAATTTTGGCCTGTCTAATTTCATACTGCACGAATATTATACTGGAAGGAGTTTTTTTGATGGGCAGTGTGTTGCTGTCTTCAGATTTACAAGCTCATTTTTCGACATCAATTTTGTTCATTTTTTAGTACACCATAATACAAGTAATTTCATTCTTTAATAATGCATAAACCCTTTGTCTGGCAACAAGTTTTAATTTTACATTATAATGAAGCGACTCGAGCACGATAGGGTTTATTGGTGAATTAAGATAAATTTGATACGGTAACTATCAAGATTGCTTTATTTTTTTTATTAATTTACCTGTATTTATTAAAAAAGCACAGTATCCAATTGCCCGGTATTACGCGGCGCCATATTTCCAATTGTGCCCAATGACTGCCGAAGCAAAGAGAATCTTTATTTCCTTTTACAACGTACAATAAAAACTATGGCGGTTAAAACATTACACATGAGTGCAAAGAAAGTGGCCGCTATTTATTTGCAAGTGAGTTGGCTAATGACCGTAGCTGGGCCCTACGGTGGCAATTACACCATGATTTATGACATAAACACCACGGTTATTACAGTGAATGCCAACTGATCCAGTAACATTTTAATTTTAGAGCTATTTCTAATGGGGATCGCGCATTGCAGTTTTAACATAGAATAAGATATGATTCTAGAGATTACTTCGTCTTTATAACACGGTGTTATTATCGCCGATGGGTTGTGGAGGTCATATGATAGTAGTTTCATGGAAATATTGAATGGTGTTTGCCGGAATTACGACACTTGGCATACCGTGGTACTTCAGTTTTTTAATTTATTAATACGGAGTTTAACATCATCATCATTCTTGCGTTAGTCCCGGTCGCATCTGAAGCTTTCCGGCTTTATAGTACAAAGTTTTACGACACCGTCAATGTGCAGGTGTTCTTACAATATATTAAAAAAACTAAGAAAATATTGACTAAACTGTTGGTCTTTTTTTATTAATATTACTAATGACAACTAGGCGTTCTAACTGTACAAGACGAGATGCTACTCGCTCAAGTGCTATTGAGCGCTACACTTAATTTCTTGATCTCTTTTATGTATAAAAAATTATCAAGTCAAGAGTTTTCTACAAATGAACAAAATGGTTTAAAAAATCGAGGATGGAGGGGAAGCCACCACTCACCTACGGTTTAACAATCTCAACGATGGCAATAGCAAAATATCACTAATTGTTATAGAAATGAAAACTGCTGTCAAACCGCAACCCTCAACGCAAGTAAAAGGCCTGCTACAATAGCTTATCAAGCTGAGGTCATGTAGGCAAATATGACACGCTCAGTGTTCATACAACTGAATGCACAAGCTCTATTCTACCCTAAATTCATGATCCAACGCTCGATAACAATATAATACACGAACCAAAACAAAACGACACCATTAACGAAAGCGAACAGAAGTATTACAATCAAACAGTAAAGTTTTCCTCGCACTTACCGACCAAGAAAGCGACGCACCGAATTTATTCTGTCAACAATGTACTGCCATTAAGGCTTTCACAATAGAGTCTTGGCTGAGCTGGGGGAGGCTGTATACAGGCATAGTTAATCCGATGACACGATACCAGGACTATTAAACGCCTTACATAGGCTGGACTTAAACCAATTACTTATTGTTTGGTGTGATTCATGGCAGGCCGCGATTTAATGATTATTTATAATTTTGTTTAATAGTTTTTGCTTACGTTTAATAATTAAAATTTTCTTTTAAACTATCGCGGCGTTTACTCATAGTGTTTATGAATTTCGGGACTTCACGCGATATATTTTTTGAAAACTTACTTTGGTCGACGTTTCGGGTGCGTTGCAGCACCCGTGGTCACGACTTGACTGGCCTGCGAGCGTCGCGCGGTGTGCAGGAAACATTTTTTCTATTTGTATAATGTGTAAAATTTTCTATTTGTAACACTGAACCTTTATTTTATTAATGTCAGTAATTAAAAATATAATTTTTGTACGCTTGTATGGGTAAAATATGTTGGCACTTATAATAAGCAGCATTGAACAACATCCCTGTAACACATCTTGTTTACTCGTATACAAATAAAAATAATCTTGAATTTTGCATCTTTATACATAATATTAACGTGGTTTAATATGACATAGGTTATTTTGAATTTCGTCAAGCTTTGTGGCGTGGCGGCAGTGGTTCAATTCCTACTCAGTGCAAATATTAGTGTGCATGAGTATAAATAATTGCATTGGTCTGGGTTACTACATATTCCACTAGCGTCACTATTGTATTAAGTTTCATATGTACCTGTTATGATAGTGTAAACGTTATAAATAAATATATAATATGTATTCATTTACAAAAGAAAACTAAGTATGTTTATCCACATTCTAGAACTCATAACACAAGCTATTTAAATAGAGTACTCAACTGACTGAGACCCATTGTTCTAAAAAAGTACATTTGCAGACGCACGTACAATTAATTAACAAAGTGGCGTTTTGCTTATTAAGTTTCATTTTAAACTCTCTAAATCGCCTTTCGCTTATACTTCAACCCAAGCTGATTTCCTTACAAGTTATACTAGTCCCACAGATAATAATAGCAAACATGACACCAATGGACGACTGGGACAGACAGTGAAATGAAAGGGAAGATGGCGCCTGTACTACTGGAGAAACACGAGAGTACATTCCATGCGTATCTATTTTAATATAAACTGTACTCTTAATAGATGTCACGAAAATATACGACTTCAGTCAAAACCGAGCGCTAGTTTCAGTTGCATTCAATATTTGCAATTTGAATAGCCGTTTAACGACAACAGGTTCGCCCATTATTATGTTGGAATGAAAATCATAATTGGCGAAATGTGGGTGTTAATATAGCTTACTCTTTCGGGTAGGCGTGAATGTATTTATCTATGTCCAGTACCAACTTCTCCTTTTCATCATTGGAAATCTAAGGCTCCTTTTTCGTGGATCTAGTTTGTAGATATTTTTCAATTCAAAGCAGCTAGACCATTGCAAATACACAAATTAGGTAGGGATCAAACGTCCAACTAATAAGTCTAAGGCTTAGTTGCTGCAACAACCGGTTAAAGTTAAGGTTTCCGTCAAATTTAACAGTAACATTGATTTTAGTGGTTTGGCTAAATGTGTTGCATGTTGTAGCTCTGTTATAGTTATCTTTTTGATAGAATTTGACGTATGAGCGTGGCCGGTTACGGTTAGCGTTAAGTTAGGACGTGATTTTAACAATTGTTAAATGGTGCAATCTGTTTTATACCTGACCGGTACTACGGAAAATAGATGTTAAAGTACGATCGTGCAACCCAAGTTAATAGTTCACCAAATAACCGTGACATAAACAATTTTAGACCATAAACTATAATAGTAAAAAAACAATACACAATAGAGAATGAATTCAAGGTCAAATGTTAAAAGACCTAACAAGCCCATTACCGCAAAATTACTCATAAAACAAAAAGGTCACAGATAACAAAGAATATGCCGACAAATAATTGTTTAAATCATCTTAATCACAATTATTTATATTTCATTCATAGATTTAATTTGTCTTACATACATATCCGTGTCCAAAGTATAATCGCTAACTACGCACCCCTGTGCATTATAAAAAAGGGCAATTTAAGAAAACCAAACGTTTATAAATTGGCCCACACATTTTTTGTATTCATGACATCATCTCAATTAAATTATAAAATAATTAGTTAAAACAATTTTCGTAAACGCGTAAAATCGTTAACGTTATAAAATTGATATTTAAGTTTAAATACCAATGCTACTGCCAAATTTAGTAATATTTTTAAATGTTAAGCCAGAGCTCCGTGGAAAGGACTTCTGTTAATGGGAAGACTAATAAATTTTGCTTCGTCTTCTGACAGCACAGAAACTATCTTGACCTTCAAAGTGACAAGAATGTTGACACTGCGTACCCTGATTCAACCAAAAGCTCGGAGCTATTTAGCCTTACCTCTTGTGCTTGCCTTGATTGGCCGACCATGAGTGTGGAGTCACAAGACCGGAATATATGCTCCAGATTTGAAGTGTAAAATGACATAACACTGGGGACATGCTGACGAGCATACCGTGCTCTTGCACTCCGCAGTCTCACATCTAGACAACCTTAGCCGCTCATAAGGACTGTTACTCCATGGTCATTAAGATGGCTATTTTAATGTAGCCCATGCAATAAGTTGGCAAGTCAGTACCTAATATTTAAAATCAAGATTATTGCTGTCCTAATTCTGTATTTAAATCGCTTATAACACCTAATTGACGACGCCGTTAAACTACCCATACGCACCAATAAATTAAACAACTGAAGTACAATTATTATACAATCACCACAGTATGCCAAGTCTTGCAATTCGGGCAAATACCATTTGGTTTTACTCTCATTATATCAATGTCCGACAAATTTGAGTTGATGACAATATTGTTAATAAAGTCGTAAGTGACTGTATTTTATTTGCCTGTTATTAATAATGCTAAAACGAGCACCTGAAATAATTGTAGACATGAGTAAGTTATTCTAGACTTGCTGCTTGCTAGTTTATGTTTAGGTCCCAATGTAAAAGGTCGCGAGCCTATTGCAATTAACCGGGCACTTATAAACCTGCGATAAATACACACATAACTTCGAAAAGCATCGAAAAGTTATTGGTGTGTGCCATGTGAAAACCTGGGATCGAACCAGAGATCGTCTCAGCAGTCCATTACCCATAAGGCTACCGCGGTATTTTCAATCATACATATTCAATCTTTCAATTAGCCTTTTGCAGTAAACTAAATATACCTAGACCTCACCCAATGTGTTCCGATGCTCCCGATCCTTCGCCCTTCCCATACATATTGTCCATAGGCCACGGTAAGCACTTTACATCAGGTAGGCTTGTCCGCCGCTTGAGTGTTATAAAAACCTCCGTGGCGTGGCGGTAGTGAACGCGACTGCTACGCAGAAGGCGTGGGTTCGATTCCCGCTCAATGCAAATATTTGTGTACATGAATATGAATATTTGCATTGGTCTGGGTGTTTCTATGTATAATATGTATGCATTTACTAAAAAAAAAATATCTAAGTATGTTTATCCGCATTCTAGAACCCATAATACAAGCTAGTTAAACTATGCTTACCATGGGTCTAGGTGGCGTTGTGTAGATTGTCCTAGAATATTATTATTAGAATATTAAAAAAGAAATCTGCTATTATAATATTAATGTTCTTTTCACAAAAAGGCGATACAAATACAAGGAATGCGGCATTCCTTTTACAGAATACTGGGCTGCCATAAATTACCTTATTGAAAGCTGATCGAAGCTGATTGATCAGATCAAGTGACTTGCAATTTGATCAAATTGCTTTGGCAGTTAGCTACCCTAAATGATTGCTGTCATTACTCACTGTATAGGTGTATTTGATGTGTACTGCAGAGTACACGCTTAGGGTATTTTTTAAACGTGTTATTTTTTAGTCGTCTTCCAAATTCGAAATATTTTAGCTTTTGTTGATTGAATTTCAACTCTTGAATATTAATATTTTTATTTATGTATATGACTAGCCGCGGTAGCCTAGTGGTATGGGTAATGGACTGCTGAGACGAGGTCTCGGGTTCGATACCAGGTGTTACCATGGCACACACCAATGACTTTTCGATGCTTTTCGAAGTTTTGTGTGTATTTATCGCAGGTTTATTAGTGCCCGGTTAATGCAATAGGCTCGCCTCCTTGGGACATAAACATAAACTGGCGAAACGTGGGTGCTAGCACCTCTGCCTACCCCTTCGGAGACATGAGCGTGAGTTTATGTATGTATGTATGTAAAATCCCGAGGCTTTCACCCAAATCGCGAAAAAGCGTTTAAATGGACAGGCAAATTGACGTTCGTTGTTATAGCATTATTGGCAAATGAAGTTTCCCTATAAATTCGGAAAACTTTACATTCGGAACGCGACTTGAACCCAGGCCAGTCTCTATCTAGAGTCAAAACGTGGTCAACAGAGCTACCCAAAAATTATACCTATTAACAGAATCAAGAATAACCGAGATCAAAATGTAAGCTGATAAATTGAAATCGTTTATTCGGGCGCACAATTTTCTTAATAAATGTACGAACATTTATTTCATTTTCCTAGAAGAAAATAAACGAATTTTTCCTTTGAAAAGGGCATGTGGGCTTGTGCAAGAAGGATTTAGATCTTAAAGGTGATTTAGCTTTTTCTTTCGGTCGACTAGTTAGTTGGTAAGTGAGCTTTTTGCTATGATCATTATGGAGTAAAAATGTTTGCGTGTTCTTGCTTCGGAAAGCAAATTCAAAATAAATATGGCATTAACCGGGTAATGGCGTTTTTAGGAGCCTGCTTATAATATGTTTTTATAATTTAATGCTAGTCTAGTTATGTTTTATTTGTGATTAGCCTATACTCGGCTCCGTTCGTGTAGAATGCTAAGCTTTTTAATCGTGCGAAAAATCAACAAAGATTTTTCGCACAATTCAAAAAACGAACGGTTGGGGAAGTTATGTTGGACTCGAATCGACTAAAATGCACGAGGCCTTTGGGTCTTTAGTTGCGGGAGGCGAGATAGTAGCCAACATATCCCTCGCACCCCGGCTGACTCGGGGCCCTCTCTTTTGAGATGACCTCCATCGGGTGCAGGGAGCACGATGTCCTCGTCTAGTCCCCGGGTATGGGGAGGCGCACTTTGCGCGCCGCCTGGGTGTAGAACATTAGGCCTGTGCCCATGAGAGATCCAGATCCATTCTGAGGATAAAAACTAAGTCCGTAATATTATATTCCCAGATTATGTATTTCTAAGTTACCAACCATATCTGCAAAGGAAATACTTTTTCGCATTTATAATACTTGTTAGGAGTCAGTCACAGTCAATGAGGGTTTCAAAACTCTTAACCGTTGAACCAAGTTTCTCATAGATAGAGGTGGGTAGTGAATGTGATTGCTCGGTGTGAGGTTTTAGATGTCATTCCCGGATGGGACGAGTCTTTATTAGATTTCGAGTATCTTTCTCCTAGAAATAATCTTAGAAGCAACAAAAGTCAGATAAAAGTGCCTATTGATGACAACATGACTATAGTATACCTACTCACCTTTAGTACAACGTACGACCGAAAATATAGCATTCCTTTGCTTAATCCTAAGAAAGTATGCATAAAAAAAAATCAAAACTTCACAATTATTTGACTAATGTTTTAAATTGTCAAAATTTTTCAAAACATATAAACAACTCCGCGAAGCCTGTGAAGTCCCCAGTAAGCTTCTGCGTTTCTGGGCGGAGCTGGGCTGGCTGCTCTAGCCAGTAACCCTGCCCGCACAATGGCCCAAAAAGGGAGGCTAGGTGTGGAAAAAGGAATCCCAATACAATAGACAATAAACAAAATATAAAACCTGTACCTTTCTCCCAGGTTGCTGATGAGGCAACGGCGGCGGCGCAATTAACCTCAGTGGAGGCGGCGCTGGCGGCAGGGCAGCCAACAACGGGGGTACAAGCGGCACAACACCCCCCATAGGGAGGGCCACCGCAAATTTCTGCATCCCCATCGTCCCCATTGTCCAGGGCAGAAACCAGCCCCCGCCCGCCTGCATCGCCCCCCCTCCGGGACCGTACCACGCCAGCGCGATCAGCTACCTTCACCCCACATGAACACTACACTATTATCGTTGAGAGGTTGTGAACATGGAATTTAATTGACACTTCACTTATACCTGTGGACAAAGAAAAAAAATTTGTTAGAAAGTTTGAGGGTAGAAGCAAAAAAAAACAAAAAGTATAGGTTTGCCTATTTTTTTTGTTTTTTTTTGTCTGTACTACAGTATTGTAAATCGTTCGTTCCTATACATTGGAGATATTATATAAAAAAACTTAGGTTGGATTATATTGACTACTGATCACATAAAAAATTATAGCACTGCGACGACTTCAAATGAATGAAGTGAAAACTCAAAACCTTATGAAACCGCGCATCAAGAAGTTTTCACTTTGAAATATTTCTGGTATTACTGTATATTCGTGATAGACCAAAACTTATTTAGTATACTTTCGAGGCAAAATGGTTTTAGTAGACTTCAAAACTGTCAGAGTTACGACACAATTTCATCAAGATTGCACGAGCTAAGTCGCGGTCTACAGCTAGTATATTATAAGTTTATGCAGGTAAGCTGTAAGCACTCGTTCTGAGATTAAAACTTTTACGTAAGTGCCAATAACAATGAAATGTATTAGGCGGAGCTGTGAGAAAAGAGCCGTACGGAGTATTCTGATAAAATTGTACATCTCAGCGCTACGGGACGCTGGGGCACACAAAGGTTTATTATTAATTTCAACCCAAAACCATAAAAAATCAGCTTGTTTTTACATACATAATATACCTACTCTTCTCCATTTTTTTCTGTAAGGTACAGGACTACATGCAAAAGATGATGAAAATATATAATAAAATTTGTAGCATTTACATTCTAACATAGCATAAACTCACGCCTATATCTTGAAAGAGGTAGACAGAGGTGCTTGCACCCACATTTCGCCGGTTTATGTTTAGGTCTCAATGTAACAGGTGGCGAGCCCATTGCCATTAACCGGGCACTTATAAACCTGCGATAAATACACAAATAACTTTGAAAAGCATCGAAAAGTCATTGGTGTGTGCCATGGTAAAACCTGGGATCGAATCCGACACCTCGTATCAGCAGTACATTGCCCATACCACTAGGCTACCGCGGTTTTTTATAAGACAAGGGGTAGGTAATCGTTTTGTATAATGGAATAGAATAGATTGATCAAAGTATGGGATTGATATTCGCTCACGCCTGTCACAATTGTCATAAACGTCAAAATACGTGTCAATCTCATACATTGAATATTATTTTCTTTTCCATTTTACAAAACGACTACCAACGAATTGCCACACCTTGTCAGCCTCCCTTGTCAGCTGCACGCGTAGTCAGTTGTCAATGTCATCAGCTACGGAATCATACCTTTAGACATTAATTTTTTAAAAGATTCCGTTCTTAATCCATAGGTCTACGGTAGAGGTTTTTTTCTGATTTGAACTCAGAGATCTATCTGTTTTAACTTTTTTTTTCGTCACACTTATGTACACCAACTTTATACAAGACATACAAAAACCATTAATTTTCACACATACCCCACTATAATACACACAAGCACCGTTTGTGCAATCCTTTATTCCTTATTTACAAACATTTTTCCATAAAAGAAAATAAGTCCAAGTAGTATTGCGACAGACATGAGTTATGTGCGCGTCGACATGCCGTGTTAGACCTACATGTTCCTAAATAGAAAGCAGGTTTAACCACTAAAATAGACGGTTACGGCTCGTTGAACGAGTTTACAACACATCGAACTGCAATGACTTTCTTAACTAGTCCTCATATGGCAGAAAATAATAAGGTTTCTGTATAAATAAATGTTCTGTTACCAAGCCTCATATGGCTTGATGAATCTATTATATGGGCAACACAGGTTGAAGAATGTAATGAAGTTTTAAAGCATTTAGTAATGCTAACTGTTAGAAATTATTACTTATTTGTAATCGTGACACTCGTTTTTAAGACTTTGCCTTGAGCTTACCATTAGGCAGGGTGAAATAAAATTGACGTGTCCTAAATAAAAAAGAAAAAAAAGAAATCAATTTAGATTCGAAATAGTGAATTCTCCGACAGTACTCGAACCCCGCGCCATAATCGCCTCAAGATGATTGTGTATTATTATGGTTGATAGGAGAATTTCAAATAGTCAACATGTGGCTGTAAATGAGAATCGAATCCAGAACTACATACGTAGTAGCACTCACTATCAACACCCTATCCAGAACACAAAACCAAAGGCAAATTAAATTTACCACTACACCTGACAAGCATATATGATCCCGTATCTAAAATTCTAAAAAAAGACGAGCCAATTCCATTTGTTTCTTGTACATCGGAAACGTCTCTCCACATAGATCAAAGGGATCCCGTCTGTCTGTGTGTGCGATTATTGGGGCGTAAAACCGAAAGAAAATGCCTGAAATAACACACGTCAAGTAGAGTAGTTTATTTCAATGGAACAGATACGACAGAATTAAAATTTTAGTTTACTCTGTGGATAAGGTGAAAAATTGGTGATATTTCAAGGACACAAGTTCGTTTCTACAGTGGGCACGATTTTTATAGACCTATAAATGACACACCAATTTCTGCTTACTCTGGAGTGTCATTTCATTATCCTTGTGTTAATTCCGGTTGCATCCCAATCTGTTATCTCGGAGTTCCAGATCCGTTTTTTCTAGTCTAACTGCGTTAAGGCTAAACTTCAATATTTTACGTGAAGCGACTGCCTTCGGGGCCTTGAAAACCTATTGGTGATATCTAAGTACTGCAATTAAAGCAGTTGTTGGACTTTTCAGGGCTCTATCTACCTGTAACGACTGAATAGTTGTTCGTATGACAAGGCGACGGCTTACAGTACCGAGGCACGACCACTATTTCTACTATTACCACTGTTTTCACTGGTCTGGTCATCGAAATAGCCATATTCATGCATAAAAATATTTGCACTGAGCGGGAATCAAAACCCCACCTCCTGAGTAGCAGCATGTATGTATGTATGTGCGATGTATGAGTATATTTGCATGTATGTAGATGTATGAAGGTGATCATGAATTACGTCTAGAAGCTCAAGTATAAATAAACCTAAGTCAAAAATCACAGAAAAGTGAAATATAGCTGAAATACAGATTTAATTGTGAACAGAAAAGTGCGTCAGTATATTCTGTTCAATTCCGTGCCTATGGAAACATTTAGAAGAATGAAAGAATTAAATCCCTTATTGCAAAGAAAATCTAATTCATTTTCTGAACTATATACCGTTCACTTTTTTAATTGCCTGTAGATTTTAATTTCATAATCTGCAGTTTTTCATTAGCTTAAATCCTCAGTTTTTTCAAGTATGTAAATAAATCCTGTACAAAGTTCAACTACTTCTGTTATTTTAGCACAATGTTAGCACAGCTTGTCTCACCTCCTAACTCGTGAAATTGAAAGGGTCCCCAATTAGCAGTGTGGCAGCACCTTTTTAATTTATTTGACATGGCCTCTTTGTGCTGTATAGCCAGTTCTGAAACTATGTGGATGATAAAGCATATTTTACCGTAGGCGTTTACTTCATAAAGTGTTCGTAACTTTTTTGCTATGCCCGACTTTTATTTAGGAAATCTGGCAGAAATGTTACGAAAGTAGCGTAATCGTTGAAAAGACACCATTAGGCGGCAGGCATGTGCTTCGTCCTAGCGCATCCGCCAGTTGCATCCGAATCATCCTAACTGAGCAGTCCGACTGGGGAAGTACCTCCGCCCTACAGAAAACCGCGGCTAATAATAACCTTGTGTTATGTTTATTTATGGCAACACGATGTTTGTGACACCATTTTTAATTATATTTTATATGGCAATGTTTTTCCTTTCAGTGTGTAGAATGTATAGGTAAAAAGTTGATGATGTATGGTTCGCCACAATAAAGGTCCCGTGAATAGTGGTCGTCTTGGTGATTTTAGAAAACCCAGTTCCTATAACCTACAGTCCACTACAAGAACGCTACATTCCCAGTGGTGAATAGGGTAGCCAGAGCTCACTGGAGAGGTTGTGTTATCAGTGCGAAGATCGAGGACGATGAAGTTGACACTGCTAAGTGATGTTATGAAACCATGCTTTGTTTTTTGCACTGACAGCACTGCATCTCTCTTTACCCTTAACCTTTACCCTCTCTTCCCGCTCCTCTTTACAGGGTTGGCAGCACTTGTGATTGCAACTGGAATTGGGCTTGACTTTGAAGAATATACCGATGTATAAAATTTGAATTTGAATTGATCCACATTATTCAAGTTATTCAATTCAGTGTATTGCAGTCCACTGCTGGACATAAGCCTTAATGTTGAGAGGCTTAATTTATTCTACAAATTTCAAGTAAACCTATTGATGATTCTAATATTATAATGAACTAGTCCGAAGACTCGCTTGAAAAAAAAACTACACAATTTAGGTGAAAATTTAATTTCAATTCACCCTTTGATCTCTATTCACCCTGTTTTACCCGGTATACAGTTGTTACCCTGGACTATTTAACAAAAGAACATCACTATTCAAATTTCAAAATTTGAATGCATTTCCATCGGACGTCGATTGCTCAATGTTCTCGTACCATTCATAAATTACCATCTTGGATTCTTATCACGTCATAACTGGATCATCATCAACAGAGCCCTTAACTTCCTGCAAAAAGAATTTCGAGTCCGATTTAAACATTCTGTGAATCAATCCTCTGAGACCGCTCCACAAATTTCATAGTCCGTATTTCAATAGAATACGAATCCTCTTATATTGGCAATGAGCTTATTTTTTTAAATGAATGAACAGATCTTCGTCTTCGATTCCTTTCTAAGAATCTACCAAAGAAAATTATACGTAGGGGGAGTTTGCGTATTACGTAAGCAGGCTTAGAGGGTGGGTTTTATATGTTTTCGTTGTGTGTTTTCAAAAGATAATTATAATTATGATTTGAATTATTTTTATTATTTTATGTTATCCGCAGATCAATTTTCTTTATTATATCTGTTAATGAAATTGAATAAGTTTACCACGAATTGTTAATATAACTGTATACAGTAAAACAGTCAAAAATAAAATGTTTACATTGCCATCTTCTCTCTTTAAAATTTAGACTAATTTAATTATAATTTTACATTTAAGTATGCACCGCTAACTAGAAGAGTAGGCACCACGAGTGTAGCGCCACTGGTATTGCAAACGTCCATAAGCCACAGTGACTCCTCTCCATCAGGTGGGTGTGCTTGTCTGCCACCTAAGTGGTATAAAAAAAATAACTTTGAACACGTTACGTGTTGTTGTTCTGTGAATCACAAAATGTTAAGTTATATGACCTATATCGCTCAATGTCCTCACCTACCGCTATAAATTATAAAAAAGCTATGTCGGTACTGCAGGGCACACAAATCAAAATATTTGTTTCACAGAACCACACATAAATTGTTATTGATTTATGGCCTTACATTATTCTATTAGTGTTTTTGTGAGAAAATAAACTTATGAGGTTTTTACGGTAGCAATTGTTTGACAGCCAGTCACTGTCAAGTTGTAAATGTCATGGAACGTGCATGAATTGCGTCTGACTGGTTTATGGCTGCAAAAACAATTTGGGGGGCTTTTTTTGGTACGTGTGATGCATGTTTAAACTAAAAATATTATGTCTTACCATAGACATACAACGCACAACTGATCGATATGATCAGTAGACTATATCCTGTGAAGATAAGCCTACCTTATTTTGAATGAGTTAATCTCATGTCTATTTCCCTAACGCAATACAGTTTTGTTTAATAGCAGTTGGAATTCACCTCGATTTTTTATATCACAAGTAATCCATACTACCTTTTATAAATTGAGGGAAAATCGGTTCACAAAGAAGAGAAAACGGTACGTTTGCATTCTATAAAACATTTTTTTAAATCGTTGTACGTTTTTATTTTAATACGTCAAGAATTTGTTTTCGAATGGTCTCAAATTAATAGACTTCTGTCGAACAAAAATGAGATACTTATCGTTATTTCAATAAAGTGAACAAAGGCATAATCATAAATTCAGTAAAGTTGTAGGTTATCCAAAGAGATGATATTAAATTCATACAATGAATTATTCATTTTCTTTTGCTATGAGACTTATTGTAAATATCTGGGCCTAGTATATTTATCAAATCTGTCATATTAATGCCATACGATAAGAATATCGATATTATGATTTATATTAAATTCAGTCACCGATATATAATATACAATCATTTTCAATATTAGCAAAGATAACCTTATAATCTCTTCATACACAGATGAATAAGCCTCCGTCAGAATTTTAGTCATTTAAGAGATCATACTTCTGAATGAATAATGACTCGTATAAACAAATAAGTCACTTTTCCACAAAAATTAATGGTCCAAACAGTATTTTTACGGTTGAGATATTCAGTCATTGTTGTCATATAAAATCAAAAAATTTCCACTTAGTTACAGCTGGTGTGAGTGAGTCGTTGTGGCGGTCATGGTTCAATTGGCCAATCGATGAATTATTACCATAACAATAGACGGTTTGTGGCCAGCCTGGACATCACATCGAACTGATAATAGAGATGGGCGTGGATACACCATATGAATGGCAAATAAAGTAACGAGTTAAAATCGATAATAATGAATCGATTCAGGTTTTGTAAAAAACATCAATTGTATGTCAATTGTGTCAATCGTTCAGAATGTTATTTAACGGTATTTAAGTTCTAGAATTTTATTATGTAGTGATGATAAAATGATGATATTATGTATAAATATTGATACCACATGAATATTTATACTGATATTCTAAATGTAAAAGTAACTTTGTAAGTGTGATGGTTTTTTTCACCGTGTTGAATACCCTCACCGAAATCAGTGAGGGTTGTTATGTCGGTCCCGAACCGATCAAAACCGCACGGTCATCTTAGACCATCAGCTGCCGAAAGTGCCAGCGAGGGCCCTCTCGGGTGTGGGACCACTGTGTCCACATTTTTCCCCGGAAAAAGAGGAACGTCAGTCATGTCCATTACGCTTTTAAGACAAAACCAATGAATCGATTTTTATACAATTTGGTCTAAAAATAGAGCTTGAAAAAAGCCATAAGCTATGTTTGGTGGCGATAATCGACATCCCTATGTACAGACATCAGATTTATGGCAACCATATAGTAAGCAGTACCACTTATGGGCTGACTTCACCAATGATAAGCACAGTTATTCAATCAAAATAATCTGCGTTATCATTTAAGTAAGTGAGTAAGTTAAACTCGAGTTCAACCTTCGAAAGAATATCCGCAAGGGAATTAATTAGGTTAAGATACAAAGTTCAGATAATAAAACTTCAAAGTCCATTCGAACTATTTTTCTGGTTGAAACAAATTTTAGAAGAAATATATTTCAATTCTTTGTGTGAAATTTGTATCATTGTTGAAAGAATCACGTTCAAAAGCACTCGTAATTCCGTTAAAATATTACTATCCGCTGTATAACATCAAAAATTTCTAACCATTGCTTTATACCTTAAGAAAGATATTTTAGTAAAGGAATATTTGAAATAAATTCACAAACATTCCTTTGTCCAAATAAACGTACCTCGTAACTTTCATAGTTCGATGTAATTATAGAATTTCATAAATTCCATTCAGTTGTGGTCTTCACCGCTGCTGTATGGAGAACAATAAGTATTATTGACGGGAATCAAAACTGCTACCAATTACCAGACATCATATTTCACATGCCTGATTGGATCCTTTGACTACAGTATGATGATGATGCACCAAAAATTTTGGATTCGATACTCCGATTGCTCGGGATCGAATACAATTCGATATTCGTAATTATCGATTGTTTGGCATCGTATTGTTACCGTCACTATAGTGTGGACCTGTTTTGTTGCGTGATATCAATTTTATCCAGTTATTTGTGTTTACAAATATATAGTACGTTATATATATAGTATAGTATATATATTTTATATAAACTTACTAGCTGCACAGGTATAATGAGTACAATTGCAAAGTTTCATTCTCAAATCAGAAAAGTGTTTATTGATATTTATTGTTTATTGATTATTTAGTGTTTATTGATTATTGATTTCAAGCGAAAAATAGGCTCAGTTTACATCAATAGGATCACTCTTAAATACTTGGGAACTCTAAATTTAAAATATATAATTAATTTTAAAACTGTCGGAATAAACTTTCTTATTCTTTCTCTCTAATTTACAAAATTTGTATGTAAGATAAGATATACCTAACTCACAAGCCTAGAAGATTTCCGTAACATTCTGTTTATAGTATCTTTTGTTATAGCGGCAACAGAAAACATTATTGTGAAAATTCCCAATAGTGATAGATAGACATAGAAGTCGTAGTAATAGGGGTTCCGTTATCACTCTTTAGGTATGGAATCCTAAAATAAAATTGTATTTAATCAGTAATTGGTACAAAACAATTGTATTTAATCAGAAATTGGTACAAAACAATTGTATATAATTAGTCCTAGATACAAAACAATTGTATTTAATTAATCCTAGATACAAAACAATTGCATTTAATTAGTCCTTGATACAAAAATATTGTATTTAATTAGTCCTAGATACAAAACAATTGTATTTAATTAGTCCTAGGTACAAAACAATTGTATTTAATCACCGCTACAAAACAATGACTATATAACCAGGTTCTTGTTCTACGATAAACACAACAGCTAGTTTACAGTTGAGCGCTGCCTTTGTCGTGGGCGCCAGCATGGTACATTCACAGCACAATGTGTTTAGTTTACGAATATTGGATATCGGACAGGTGTGTTTACGTACGTGATTTGTTTATTAAACACACACCTCAAAATCGTCTGGGGATATTTAACGTTTTGGTGTATTTTGAGCGTGTAGTACCGCTGTCAATGCATGATCAATGACTTGGATGTGTTTATAATTTTCGGGACTGCACGCGACTCACTTCACTCACTCACTCAAACTCACTTCTTCAACTCAAAAAAGACTCACTTCAAAAATATATCGCGTGAAATCCCGTAAATTATAAACACTACGAGTAAACGCCGCGATAGTTTAAAAGTTACAATGACTTGGATGGTTTTAAGGTCCGTATTCTAGTCTTCAACGAAGCTGAATCTCAATTTTTCTGAGGACAATTTTTATGAGGTATAGAATTTTTCTGATTTATTGGCTAACCCAGACATTCAATTTCTGTGGTTAGGGTTATAAAGTCTACTATAGACATACTGACGTATTTGAAAGTTTATTATCTGACAGATTATCTATACAATCTGTCGTCGCATTAATCGGGATTCAGTTGAGTGGCATTCCAGAATATAGATCTATGTTTCTCATTTCAGATTCCTTTATTTATTGGGAGCGATATATAAAACAAAAATTACGAATAGTAAAATCATTGTTTTGTTCTAGTTTGGTTTCTCGTTTCTCATTGTTGTATTGTTTCAAGCAATAGTTGGTAGATTTATAGCTGTCTCTATTTTAGATATTTTTTAGTTTTTAAGTAGGACATGTCAATTTAAATTCCCCTAACCTGGTAGTAACTTGAAAGCAAATTTTCAGGAAAGAAGGTCACCATTACAGATACCTACGATGTTACAATGGTGACACTCAGCTTGACGGTCTCATCAGATTCTTTATTTACACAATTTCAATGATTCAATTATGTTTAAGCTGCTAAAGTCTATTAAAGTAACAAATGCGATTCATATCCAGTCTAAACGTATCGTACCACGCCTTAGCGATTCATATAAACGATCTGTATATCGATTACAAAATTCAACTAATCGATAACAAATAGGGCGCAGTCATTATTCGGTTGGAATTTATGAGTCGGGCCCTCCCATATAACAACAATGTAGGTTACGTTTTTACATGTGATGGGAACAGAACCCATTAGCTGTTTAACTATTTTTTTTTAGTTTATTCCATTTTATGATGATTCTTTGAAACATTTAAAGGTAATTTGGTAACGATTTTATTACCGGTTATGAATATTAGGTATAAATCGAGATTTATAACTAATATTCGGAATTAGTTGGAACGAATGGTGGTAAGTGATTACCAACACCATATATTATGGAACACACACACAACTCATAAGGGAAGCCTAGACACTAAAGCATTATGTAGCTAGCAAATTGCTAAGAAAAATGCTTCTTGTTTATATATGTCTAAATGTAGGTT
Organism: Pelosia muscerda; assembly: GCA_963691645.1. Taxonomy (NCBI): domain Eukaryota; kingdom Metazoa; phylum Arthropoda; class Insecta; order Lepidoptera; family Erebidae; genus Pelosia; species Pelosia muscerda. Next base: position 3,526,893 of record OY829100.1, read on the forward strand.
ATACGCAAAATATAGTACCGAAGACACGAATAAGTACGACGATGATTAAGAAGTTCAGTCTAACAATTACTTAATAACGGTATTCCCCATCTTAATTGAGTAGTCCGACTGGGGAAGTGTCTGCGCCCCACAGAATATCGCAACTGATAATAATAAGCTTGTGTTGCGTTTCCGGGGGTGAGTAGGCTAGCCAGAGTTCATGGAGAGGTTTTGTGTTGTCAGTGGGAAGACCCAGTAACCCTGTTTTATCTTCCACACTGCCAGCACAGAGATTCTCTTTTGACAGAGAGAGCTGTCATCTACCCAACTGCGACCGGTCTCGGTCGGCGAGAAATGTCGTGCGGTGTTCCGCAGGGATCGGTCTTGGGGCCGCTCCTGTGGAACATCGGATACGACTGGGCGCTTCGCGGTGAACTCGGGGACGGTGCCGCCGTCACGTGTTATGCAGATGACACGTTAGTGACGGCGAGCGGTGCTACTCATCGCGAAGCGGCCTTGAAGGCCACGACCGCGGTTGCCCAAGTCGTGGAACGGATCCGGCGGCTGGGTCTCGAGGTGGCTCTACATAAAACCGAGGCCATGTTCTTTCATGGGCCTCGGCGCGCGCCACCAGAGGGATCCAGCCTTACAATAGGAGACATCCCCATCGGCATCAAGCCCCAGATGAAGTATCTGGGGCTCGTGTTGGACGGCCGGTGGGACTTCGGGGAGCACCTCCGAAGTCTGGCCCCCAAATTGAAGAGCACAGCTAATGCTCTGGCACGGCTGCTGCCCAACATGAGGGGGCCGGATGACTCCTGTAGGAGACTCTACGCGGGAATCGTACGGTCCATGGCCCTATATGGGTGCCCAGTATGGGCGGAGACCCTGAAGGCCAGACACGTGCAGAAGCTGCATGCCCCGCAGCGCACGATGGCCATCAGGGTCATCAGGGGATACCGTACGATATCCTTCGACGCAGCGAGTCTCCTCGCCGGATCGATACCATGGATCCTGGATGCGAGAGCCCTTTCGGTGCTATATCAGTATCGAAAGGAGGCGCGGGAGCGGGGACATGAACCCGAGCCTAGTGAGCTCCGAGCTGTGAAGTCCCAGCTCCACGGGGACATGGTAGCCGAGTGGGAACGACGACTTGGGCAATCACGCGCAGGGCACGCTGTAGTAGCGGCGGTGAGACCCATCATGGGGGACTGGCTAGAGAGGCCACACGGTAGCCTCTCGTACCGGCTGACGCAGGTGATCACCGGGCACGGGTGCTTCGGGGATTACCTGCGTCGGATCCAGAAGGAGCCAACGTCCGAGTGCCATCACTGTGATGCGAGCGAGGACTCGGGGCTGCACACGCTGACCGAGTGCCCGGCGTGGGAGACGCCAAGGCGGGTCCTAGTGACAGCCCTAGGGGTGGGAGTTGTCTCGCTCGCCACCTTGCTCACGGTGATGGTACGATGCGCGAGTGCTTGGGCAGCCGCCGCCTCCTTCTGCGAGCAAGTAATGCTCGAAAAGGAGGAGGCGGAGCGGGTCCGGAGAAGACTCCGGGCCCGCACTGCCCGCGATGAGCGGAGGCGACTCGGACGTCGGAGGTCGCAGAATGACCTCCGTCCCCCATGAGCGCGGGCCTGGGGGTGACGGGTGGAGCCGCCGGTCACCCTAGCAGAAGCAGGCCACGGCGATGGCGCAAAATGCCACCCCATACCCAGGGGCTAGATGGGGACACAATGGTCCCCACATTGGGGGAAGAGGGTCATCTCAACAGAGATGTCCCCGGGTCTGCCGGGGTGCGAGAGATATGTCTTGTATAATCTCACCTCCGGCAATCAAGGACCCATGGACGGCGTGCGTTTTGGTCGGTTCGAGTCCGACATAATCACCTCCATCGCTTTTGGTGGAGGTGGTATCCGTGGGGATTTTGCGCACGATAAAAAAAAAAAAAAAAAAAAGCACAGAGATTCTCTTAACCTTCACCCTTGCCCCCTCCTCCCCTCTACATGGTCGGCAGCAGTAGCGTGACGCCCCTGGTGTTGTTAACATCCACAATCCACGGTAACCATCAGGTGGATCGTGTGTTTCTCTGCCACCTAAGTAGTATAAAAACAACTGCCCTAATAATATTACGTAACGAAAATCCTCTTTATCTTTTCGCTCTATGGTCGAAGTAACTTATTAACCAAGGCCATGAAATCCCACTATAACTATGGTCTCGTAAACGTCAAACGACAAAGGAATCGTCTGTTCACTGACGCGTGAAGCCTTATAACATTAGTTAGAGCCGGAACACGTCATCATGATGCATCAATCTATAGTGGGGTCGTATGTGTATTCAAACAAGAATGCGTAAGGAGTGTTAATAGTTTAATTAGCTTAAAATTTAAGTTTTTTCATCTAGGTCTACCATTTCTATACAGGACAATACATAATAGGCTTAGATGTCATCCGCATAAAATGCAAACAATGTTATCAAGGACCAAGTTGTTCGTTTTATATTCTTCCAGAAATTGTAAGATAAAATTGACAACATGCGTTATACTACTTAGGTGGCATAGTAGCACTTGGCCCTGGTACAAAGTGGTTAGACAGAGAGTCACTATTACAAACACGTAGAGTGTTCCATAATAACCGCGGTAGCCTAGTGGTATGGGTAATGGACTGCTGAGACGAGGTCTCGGGTTCGATCCCAGGTTACCATGGCACACACTAATGACTTTTCGATGCTTTTCGAAGTTATGTGTGTATTTATCGCAGGTTTATAAGTGCCCGGTTAATGGTAATAGGCTCGCCACCCATTGGGACCTAAATATAAACTGGCGAAATGTGGGTGCTAGCACCTCTGCCTACCTCTTCGGGGATATGGGCGTGAGTTTATGTTATGTTATGTAGAGTGTTCCAATAGTGGCGCTTAGCTTGATGGCCTCATCAGATACCTTTACACGCCTCGCTTAAAGAACCCGGGACTCTAGGAAGAAGGAAACACGTGCGTTGGTAAGGAATTCCAAGACTTAATGGTGCGGTAAAAACTTTCTAACAGTGTCTTTTTGTTTCTACTTTTTTACTTTTATTGGGTACCTACTGATTTGAATTTTTTCGCAATCTTAACTTTTTATCTTGTCTATCAAAATTTATGACATTATCTCAAACCTTTAGAATTTTTGCCTTAAAACCATAAAAATATTAATTTCTTTGATAACATTTTTTCTTAACAAAGTTAGATTAACTTTTCTTTTGGTCATAAAATGTGATAAATTTACTGCTAGTAAAACAGATAGTATCTAGTACCTAGTAAATGCTACCCTATTTCCTTTATCGTAGGTCATTTATCGTTTGATAGGGTTTATAGGTCATGTTCGTATTCCTAGAGCATGACGGTCTTTTCGAAATGTCAGAATTTTTATTTACCTTCTATGTTTCAGTGCTTTTTTAGTTTTGTTCTGTTTTTTGCTGTTTAGTCATGTCTACTTCTACACTAATTATTATAAAGAAAAAACAAATAGCATTTTTGTATGTATGTATTTTAAAAATTCCGTGACTATTGGAAAGCTACATTCCTTCTGAAGAACATAGGCTATATTGAGTTGCGTGATTACGCCTAATCGGGTTAAACCGCGGTCAACGTCTAGTAAAGTATATAAATACCTATATATACACTTTTGAAGTAATGTTGTATCATATCATATAACATCTTTACATCCTTTGTCGACTGTACAACGAAGAAATGATACACATTACACTGTTAAAAAAACATTCAAATATAGAAGGTAGCTAGAATTCGCAACCAAAGCTAAGAAAAAAACAAAAAAATACTTTTTAAATTGCATTATAAAACCTCATTGTGCCAACAAATGGCGACTTATTAATCCCTACGCCTTTTACCCAGCTTATTAAGTAACACAATGGCTTAAAAAAATACACACAAAAAAATGTTTAGCATCGTAAATCGAGACCGGGTGATGCATAATGTTTGCAAATTGCGATTCGGCCGCCGACTTTTTGCTTACAAACTTATTTCGCATACAATAAATTATGATACGGTTGCTTTTTGAGATAAATTTAAGGTTTGACATTTACTTTTGGTGGTATTGTGGAGCTTATACAATGCTAGCGGGTGGTTGCGTGTTTTGTACGTATCTGTTAACGGGGAGAATAGAATTCGGAGACGAAGGGCGGTGTTAGACGATCTGAGTTCGATCTGGGTCCATATTGGCTCGCATAAAGTTCCTTATACGAAATTGTTCTTCCTAAAGATTTCTAATACGAATGATCACTCGTGTAAAATTTTTCATCCTAAAGTTTTCATTCATACTACCTATTAGTGGTGCTACCGGTGATGTTAATAACCCTAATGTTTCCGAAAATTTATTTACCTACTGGCTAGCAAGGTGATAGGATTTTCGCTCAAAAAAGGAACTAATACTTTTGAAAACATTCTATTTTCAATCTATATTAACAAGTATAAACAACAGTCTTAGAAGACAAATTGATTATAAGGATTTAAAAGTAGGGCAAGGAATGGGCAGAATGCAGTAAGAGCCACAAAAAAAGTTAGTATTATATAATTGAATGTTTGCTAGTTATAATACGTAGTACTATTACCTATTTATTCTGTGGTTATACTGTAAACGACTTGACAGATCAAGGTTATATTCATACAGCGTATTTGTTTGTTGCATAAAGACGCTGCTGTTTATATTTATGTTGCGATATAAATATTAACAAGTTATATACGTAATTTATGAATCAAAATGAGTCACGTTCGTTATATATCGCAAGCAAGAACTAAAATCTCACACGTGGAGGAAATATACATAGGTACACGTGCATAGAGGATGATACTTTCTCGTTAATTAACATTCGTGTGTTAATCCTAGTCGCATTCGAAGCTGTTACCTCGGAATCCGGGATCCCTTTTTTCCAGTCTAACTGCGTTGCGGCTGAACTTCGATATTTTTCGTGAAACGCTTACCATGTGGCCTCCTCAATATAAAGGTATAGGTGATATCGAAGAATTGCAGATAGACTTCTTGTTGAACTTTTTAGGGCTCCAACTACCCATAACGACTGCCATAGCTGTTTGTATGACAACCGGAACTGACGGCTTAACATGCTCTCCGAGGGCATGACCAGACCAGTGCAAATAGCCATATTTATGCATATAAACACGTACCTATTTGCTCTGAATGGGGATCATACTCGTGACTCCTGCGTAGCAGTTCTGTTCACTACCACCACACCACAGAGGCTGTCTTTTCTCCACTTTCTCATTCAGGTAGGTAAAATAAATGATGAAGTTATGTTATAAATGGGAGAAGCTTTTTGCGATATTGTATATAATATCTCATTTTTGGGATATTATATATACTTGATATCATATTTTTATTACCTACCTATATTTTTATTACCCATCTATAGATGGGTAATAAAAATATCGTACTTCATGTAGTTACAAGAAATATTATGGATCTAACTAATATACGTAATCAAACTTTTCAAAGACCAATATTAAAATTCAAAGAAACGTCGAGTTTATGAGCAATATAATATAATATTACTTCAATTATTATCGTCATCATTTCGAAGCCTTTATAATAATGATATCCAACCAAACCCAAACGTGAAAAATAAAGTTTGAAATTTGTTGAAATAAACTCAAATAAAGATCAAAATTATAATTCAAACTTTTCACAAAATACACCGAAAACTCGCAAACAGGAAAGTGTATCGCAGCGTGTCGGGCCACCTTATGGAAAGTCTCTCCAACACGACAAACTTCGGAACAACGACCATTAAGAAGGGTTCTGATTAGAAGAGCATAAATTTTAAACTTGCTTTGGTGAAAACATGTTCATTTGTATTTTTTTCATTCACGAACGATGAATAAATATTATTTTATTCAAATGAATATTTAGAGCAGGGTATGAGTTAAGTTTATCCTCATTAAGTTGATATTTTGAGTTTGTGATTTGTGATTTAGTTTAGTTTAGTTTTGTGAAGAATATGTAATTCGTAAGTACTATTCAAATGGGATCCATTACCGGGATAATTAGTGTTATTAAAAAATATAATTTTTAATCGGATTCGTTCAGCTGTTGGAGCGTCAATGATAAACAAACATCTTCAAAAACTATTACAATATTAGTAGGATAGTATAAGATATAATGTATTCGTATCTACAATATGCTGAATTTACACTATACGATATACGTATTCCTATGCAGTTAACCGCTTTGATAATAATTTGAATAAAAATAGTGAGGAATAAGACATTCAACTCATGTATGTAGGTATATATATTTGTATAAACTACTCTAGTACTTACACACAAAAGGAGTGATCAGCCGCAGCATTACCATAGAGACCAAAAGTAGGTGGAAGGTCGGGGTTGGACTGATACAGTCGAAAATCTTCATCAAAAGTATTCACTAAAAGAAGACGAGCCAAATCATGAGACTCACAAGAGGGAACAAGAGACTCGAAGTATAAGTAATCACAGGATACTGTCGACTAAACAAACACCTGACAGTAATAAAAATATAAACCGACATTTTGTTTTTTTTTTGTCTTAATTTATAGCACATCAATTTGACTTCACCTCGCCTGATGTTAAACTGAAGGCAAAGTCTCATGAAAGAGGGTCACCATTGCAAACACGTACAGTGCTACAATGGTGCCGCTCAGCTTGATGGCCTCATCAGATACTTTTTCACGCCCCGCTTAAGGACCCGAGTTCTTGATGGAATATTCTGTACCGCATATAAATATAAATATACTTTAATAAACTTAAACAAATGTTCTATTTGATCTCCTATAGATAATATTAATAATTAACATATTATCTTTAGGTAATATTAGTAGGTGGCGTTAAAATTATTTGTAGAACATGTTTTAAGTGGATTTACAAGTAATCAGTGATGTTAACAATATTATAGGGAACTATAATATTACATGCATATACACAATTGTATGTATATATAAAAATATATGTTTTACAACTGCGAATCGTCAGGATCTTTAAAAACAAAGACATTCTATTGGAAAATTAAACTGTTAATGTTAATAACTGGAAAATTGAAAAATGTTCCAAAAATGGGGTAACGCTGACGAAGTTGCACGGGTCAGCTAGTAATCAATAAAACTTGTAAGATTATACAAACCAAATCCGAACCAACAGATACAAAAATATTATTAACCTAATCACAGTCATTCAGGACAGGGTGAACGTTTATACTGTCGTCTGTGTATTCAATTATATGCGACACTGACGCAGTAATGAGGTGCAATCACCGTCTCATGACGTCACTAGCCTGGTAAATGTGTGGGTTTCGGAAAAATTATACCTTTATGTTTTGTTTCATATCCAGAACGTTTTGTTCGAGGGTATTATATTTGGCTAATATGATTAAGTTTTTGGTTAAAGAGGTAAAGGGGCGTCACATTATTCGTTTGTCAACTAACATTTCCAACTCTGTAAATTTGCCGCCATTAGGCTTTTGGAAGATATGCGCATTACTTTTTGCTGCCAGTTATATTCATAAATCAAATTTTCCAAAATCACAGCTTAGTTTATATTTTATTCAGTCTTGTAAGGAACCTTGCAAATTCGAATTGTATTTAACCGGTTTTATTGTGCTACGTGAGCAAAAAAAATGGTTATTAAATAATACCACACAACAATGACCACGTGATCACTATTGTGTGCTAAAATGTCATTTAGATTCAGCGTGGGAGACACCATTTGCATTGCAAACAAAAATAATAATTCATACAATTATTTTAAACCATCATTAAGATATAATTATTTAAGCATACAACCGCTGTACGTTCATGACTGCGGTTATAATTACTAAATATAGTAAATACTATAATATATAGTTATGGTTTTTCCATTAAAATTTGGAGACGTTTTGAACAGTATCAACTGGTTACAGTGAATATTTTTTACATACAAATCCATATTATTATTATCATTTTGACAGTAGGTTTGGAAGGAAGAAAGAAAATAATGTAATATTCCATACCATTTTTTCCGACGCACGTGTTTCCTTCTTCCTACAGTCCCGGGTCCTTTGAGCGGGGCGTGAAAAAGCATCTGTTGAGGCCGTCAAGTTGAGCGCCACCATTGTAGCACTGAACGTGTTTGTAATGGTGACCCTCTTTCATGAGACTTTAGCTTAACATCAGGCGAGGTGAAGTCAAATTGACGTGCCATAAATAAAAAAAAAAGACATGGAAAAGAATATGACAAAACGGCATTTATTGTGGAATCTAAAAAAACATGTAATAAAATTATTACATCCCATCCTGTGGCCTTCAAATGAGTCATAGGCAGCTATTATAAACATCCTTCCGACCCAATACTTACAACATCACGCAAGCTACACAACACAAAACACATTACTTATAATGACAGCACAAATCTTATATCATAGTCGTGATCAAAACACACGCTTCTCTATTACAAGCTGTTGATTTATATCGGGGGCTTCATGGACCCGGATGATACGACTATTAGTGTTGTTAATTGATGTGTGGACCGTCAATTGTAACATCTACCTTAGTTTTGAAGGTTTCGTACCTCAAGAGGAAAAAAAACTAAACCCTTATAGGATCCCTCTTCCTGCAGTCCCGGGTCCTTTAAGCGGGGCGTGAAAAAGCAGGCTGTCAAGCTGAGTGCCACCAGCACTTTACGTGTTTGCAATTGTGACCCTCCTTTATGAGACTTTGCCTTCAGCTTAACAACAGGCGAGGTGAAGTCAATTGACGTGCCATAAAAAAACTTTGTCCATCTGTCCGTCTATTTGTCAAGACCTCTTTCTCGGGTATGCGTATCAAGTTGAAATCAGCAGTCCGACTGGGGGAGTACCTCCGCCCTACAGAATACCGCGGCTAATAATAACCTTGTGTTGTGATTTTAGGGGTGAGTAGGGTAGCTAGAGCTCACTGGAGATGTTTTGTGTTCTTAGTGGGAAGATTGAGAAGCCCTTCTTTGTCTTCTCCCCTCCCCCCTACCCCTTCCCCCGTCTTCTCTATATTATCGGCAGCACGAATGTGACGCCTTTGGTGTTTCAAATGTCCATATCCACGGTAACCACTTTCCATCATGTGGACCGCGTGCTTGCCTGTCACCTAAGTGGTATAAAAAAAGGCATATGGACATGCAGCACATTCCAGCAGGTGAGATATGTCTATTCGTGTTAATTAATTCTCATCAAGTTCGTGCAATCCTACATTATTCCCACTAAGCATTAATTATAATCAAAATAATCAGTGTCTATAATCATCTTGTTTTACAACAATATTACAAAATCGTTATGAACAAGAAAATTGTTTACAAACACCAGAATGTCAAGAATATCTTGATTTTTAAACACCATATTATATACCGGCTACATAGCGTGTGATTTGTAATTCATGTGAATTAGCGATGCTTCAAGTATGATTCCGCCTCGCAAAGTGCCGAGGACTAGACGGGGACACCGTAGTCCCTACACGAGGGTAAACTCGAGAGAGCCCCCGGTCTGCTGGGGTGCGAGGGGTATGTTCGTTACTATCTCACCTCCTGCAACTAAAGATCCAAGGAGTGCGTGCGTTTTATTCAGGTCGAGTCCGACATAACCTCTGTCACCGGCACCGGTGAGATTATTATCCGTGGGGATTACGCGCATAAAAAATAAAAATGAATTACAATATTTTCCTTTTCCTCATAAAGTATTTAGACCCCTGTATAAAAGGTATCCTATAATAAATGAACAGGAACTCTATGTCATCATTTGCGGTCTATGAGTAAAACTGGTGATATACATATGACCACAACTGATATTCAAAAATCACGCGAACGGAATCACGGCCTTAGTTTTAATATAAATCTAAGGACACGTAATGATCTCATCGTAATGAAGTTTTAACTTACGAGTACATAAATGTATGGTACTTCATGATGTACGTCCTCATGTAGTTATAGTAATAAATAAACGTTTATTATCTATAGAGTTACGTACACCGCCAGTTATTTACTATACAGGTGCAATATTTATGAATTATTAATAATAAATTATAAGTAAGATTGCATCCGTGAAGCATTCATCATCTAGTATAAGAGACGAATAAATTATGGTAGCTACTTATCTAACTTATCTATAGTTTTTCAGCTAAGACCTAGCAAACTGGCACTACATAGTAGAAACATGGAATTCTTCACCAATACATTTTGTTTATTCATCCTACTCAGGTGACAATAAAGTACATGGCCCACCTGATGAAAGGTGGTCACCGTGGCCTATGAACTTTTGCAATACCAGAGACGTCCTTAGACTACACTCGTGCTGCCGACCCTGTAGAAACCTTCTAATGCCCTTCTTGAAGAACGCCATAATGTAGTTGCTTGGAAAAACCACAGCAGGGAGTTTATTAGATAGCATACGAGCATATATTACATACTAGCGTGCGCGGGATGAAGTTGTTTTCATACCTAAGAAGACCTGAAATTGCGTCTCCTGAGGCTGTCGACCTGAAGGTCACCATTGTAGCTTACTGCTCACAGCAATAATTGTGTCTATTACTATACCTAACCTTTATTCCTTCGACTTCATAGTCAAGCTAAAGCTTAACATCAGGTAAGAAGAAGTCACAAGTTTTATACATCTATCTATACTATTATAAAATTGAAAAAAGTTTATGTTTGTCCGCGATGGACGCAAAAACTACTAAACGGAACTCGATGCGGTTTTTTTGCTTGAAGGGATTTGGTCTAACTTATAATCATACGTTTGTTTGTTTGAAATCGGTTAAGTAGAACCAGAGTTATGATTAGTGATATATAAGCAGAGTTAAAGATTTACAAGGATAGGATAGGCAGGTTAGGTAATTTAAAATTATCCAAACACGCCACAGTTTATATGGTTTTGGTTTCACTATGAGTTATCGATCACCCCATGTCAGGAAAAACTATTCCCCGGCTGAGAAATTGTGTTCGCTGATAAGAAATAGGGAGGCCATTTAACATTCATGTTCTTTGAGAAAAAATGAGGATATGATTGAGTTCAATATTTTAAGGCATGATAAAATAATCTAGGACATGTTACAAAGCGATTTCTAGACCTAGACAAATAGAGAATAGACAAACCGTCTTGTATATTATCATGATAATTACCAAATGCGAAAACTTGTAATTGGCCATTTTATATTACAATTGTACCTAAATTGTGTTCTAGCTGTAAGTTTTTCTGAAACAATAAAATAAAATAAAATAAATAAAAATGAAATGCGGTGTAAATTGCAAGAAAATTAATTACGCGCTTAGCCGCACAAGCACTACCAATTACCGTCTTCGAGAGTATCAGACGGGGAATTTTAGAGACAAAAATAAGGTATTATGATAGTTTGCGCTCACACAGGACCTTAATATCCCACGAAAAAAGGCACGAATGAAATTGCTGGACGCACTACCTAACATATTTTAATAGTAAAGAACCTTATTCAAATAAATTCGATAGAACCTTTCATAAAGATATTCCACTCTGAAAGCACCAGAGTATGTTCCAGTCTTTATGAAGGGTAAGTTCTGCAGCCGGAAGGGTGTTAAATAAATAGACATTTTTTATTACTCCGAGAAGGGACCTCTTGCCAATTTTACCAACACATAAAATTGGGGGCGGCTATAACATCAGCTAAAATACATTTCACTAACATATTTCTTAAATAGGTTTTCATAAAGTACAGTCACCGACAAAACTGACACGCCTTGGGATCGGATAAATTTGTTAGTTGAACAGTAACAAATTATGAGTGACATGACGTAGGTAAGCAGTTTTACCTTTTCTTTTTTGCAAAAAAATAAAAAGATAGAGTTATGATATTTCATATTGTGGTTGTCATTGGCACTACTTTTTAAATCCCGTGTGGATGCTATTATTAGAATCAACATACCCAGTTAAAATCTTTGTACCTAAATTATTACCGATCCATTAGTTTAGGCGTGAAAGCGTAAAAGACAGCTTTATAGAGTTACTTTTGCATTTATAATATTATTACACATTGTTTTAGAGTAATCTATCATCACTGGTTAAAGTAATCAATTACTTGGATACTTAAGCCGTTTAATAAACGCGACAGGAGTGAACGGGTTTGAAACTTATGGCGGCGATCTAGCAGAGACATTCGCTATACCGTTCGTAGGCCGCGATTGCGAACTCAGTGGTCAGTGGTGAGGCGGTGCAAGTGGTAAGATAAATCAATGAGTGCGAAAGACAGGTGAGCGGCAGTCACTCTCTTTCACTCTAGATAATGCAAAAAGAGTTTTTCTTCAGTCATTTTATTGGATTGGCTTCAATGAGGAACTTAAGAGTCCAATTATACTGCCTAGTTTAAGAAAGCAACAGGGACATATCTATCATGTGCATGGAACATAATTATAAATTACTCATCATTCCCTGAACCTTTTTCCCAACTCAGTTGGGGTCGGCTTTCCAGTCTAACTGTGATGCGGCTGAACTTCGATATTTTCCGTGAAGCGACTGCCATCTGACCTCCACAACCAATGGTCTAATGACCAATGGCGATATCGAAGTTCCAAGTTAGGCTGGTTGGACTTTTGACGGCTCCAACTACCCGTAACGACTGCCATAGATGTTTGTATGGCAACCGGGACCGACGGCTTAACGTGCTCTCCGAGGCACTTATAAACCTGCGATAAATACACACATAACTTCGAAAAGCATCGAAAAGTCATTGGTGTGTGCCATGGTAAACCTGGGATCGAACTCGAGACCTCGTCTCAGCAGTCCATTACCCATACCACTAGGCTACCGCGGCTTTGTATTTTTTGTATTTATTTGTATAAATTACTATTTGTAAATAAATAAATGACCATTGAATAAATGACCAATGTAAGTAGACAATACTTATGCGTTCAGATTTTTTTACTTAGCGGAAGTTAAATTCGCGACGTCAATAGTACACTCTATCTATATTATACTACTATATTATATGAATTGCTAAATAGGTTTGTAAGAGCAAACTCGAAGACGGCTGGACCAATTCGAGTAATCCTTTTTTCATTTCTTCCTTGAACTGTACGGATTTTTTTATGGAGCAGCGGGAACGGGATCAGAAGTCGAAGCAGAGGGAACGGGCTCAGAAGTCCACGCGGGTAGAGCCGCTGGCAACAGCTAGTTTACCATATAAGTCAATTTAATATCTAAAACCAACTTTGTCCGTGACTGTACTTACATATTTTATAACCACGGTACATATTAGTTCCACCAGTTTGCCACAGAAAGGAAATAGCCAATAATATGTCATTATTTTGATTTTGTTTGTAAGATTGGGTAAACAGCAATTTGCAATATGCAATAATAGATACCATTGAGCAATATTTGTATGTTCAATGAAATTTTGAAGCATTCTGTCTATTCAAATTCAATATTTGAAAAAGTTAATACCCAGACCGTATTTGAACGAATAAGACGTAAAGAGAAAATTAAATTGCATCAAACGAGGCCTGGTAGCTCAGTTGGTTAGAGTACTCCCTCTGAAGGGATTAGGCGCGGGTTCAAGTCCCGTCTGAGCATTGACTTTTTCTAATCTTTAATCGATTTGAATATTTGTATACTTTCGGGCACATATCTTGAACTCAAGTAGTGAGAGAAGCGAGGCCGAAATTGATTATTCTATTCTATGAATATTAACGATTGTGTAGCTTTTCTAGAGAGTGTGTATTCATTAATATAAATTCTATCGTTAACTTTGACTAACCGTCAAGTGACGACCATCATTTTTTATTGTCAAATCATTTTTTGTAGTAGAAAATGAATCTCTGCCTACACCCTATAGGATATACAGGCATAAGTATACATAAAAACGTACGTCATTAATCCTTACGACGAAGTCATCAGAATACGGAATCCTTACGAAGTTGAAACTGGATTGGATCTGAACCTTTGACGGATCGTATTACCACAAGAGCCTGATTTCACCTATTTAACCTTCGTAACACAGTTAAGTGTGAAGGTTAAGTCGATAATCGTGATAACTTGTTGTACTTACTTATTAATACTTATAAACATAAACTCACGCCTATAACCCCGAAGGGATAGGCAGAGGTGCTAGCACCCACATTTCGCCAGTTTATGTTTAGTTCCCAATGTAATCAATAAATAGGTGGCGAGACTATAATACTTATGCAAAATGTTAATGTATTATTAATGACGCTATCTAACCTTCTTGATAACTCTTTAAGACAGTTGTAGAGCATTCGACTGCTAAATTAGAGGTCACGGGTTCGATTCCTGTTCAGTCAAAAAGTAATTTATTCTGTGTAAACATTAAACGGCACTTATAATACGTCAAAATTCAAACAATTTAATAGTTTAGATTAGGATATGAACCACCGATTTAAAACGCGACCCCATCCTGAGAAGACTTCAGCAATAGCTCAGCGGGCTTTTTTGGTCTATTTACAAATATTTACTTAGCCTAGATACAATAATTTGCTTGAGTAGCAAGTTGAGCAAACAGCTAATTTCCAAGCTTGTTTACCATCTAAATAATCTGGAATTTTACAATACTCGTTTTGGCATAATTTTCTTTTAAACCAATACCAATAATTGTCTGCATAAATATATTAGAATCGATATGATCTAGATATTTTTTTTCTTCTTATGGTTACTCTATCACTTATGGACCTATGTATTTATATGGTTGCCTGTAAGAGATTGCCACAGAGCGATAAGGCCGCCCATTGTATCTGCCTAATAATCTGCATTTCCATATCATGATGTAATTCTTTGGTGTACAATAAAGACATATATTATTATTTTTATTTTATTCATGTATTCATGGTAAGCGTAAGCGCAATTTGTAATATGATACGCGACGCGCAAAACCATTGAATTATTACTTTACAAGCCTTTAAAAGGCCATAATTAAAGACATTGGCGCAAGAAAATCTAATTAATAACTCGTATACCGGTAATATGAGCTAAGTATATACTTTACAAATAGTTATACACAGTTTTTTCGTACCCTCAGCTCAATATAGTAATAAGCAGTACTTCAATTGAATTAAGTAATTACAATTTTTTGCTTCGTATCTTTTCAACCAATGGATTATTTTTTACAATTACAAACTACTATTAATTCTGAATCGATCCTCTACTTTTCATAAATATAGTGCAGCAAATTCATAGAACACTAACATTTGTTAGTACATGCATAAGTACCATTTTTCTATACACCTTTCGTAATTATATGCATAGTTTTTTTATCCTGGTGTAAATATGTGTTTGATGCTAAGTTTAATTTGATTTACTTCTTACAAAAAACGTTGAGCTTTTGTTATTTAATTAGATCAAATTGTACGCATGATTAGTAAAAAGTGAGATAGTGGGATGTTAGAGAACAGGGCCTTACCATCATGTCATAAAAGTAAAATATATAGCCGCGGTGGCCTAGTGGTATGGGTAATGGACTGCTGAAACGATGTCTCGGGGTTACCATGGGCACACACAAATGACTTTTCGATGCTTTTCGAAGTTATGTGTGTATTTATCGCAGGCTTACAAGTGCCCGGTTAATGGCAATAGGCTCGCCACCTATTACATTGGGACCTAAATATGGCGAAATGTGGGTGTTAGCACCTCTGCCTACCCCTTCAGGTATATAGGCGTGATTCGTAAAAGAAAAAATTAAAAATAAAAGTAATATTATTCCAATTTTACTTTACTTTTAGTGTGATTCGGGTTCGGGCCATTGTCATTCATCAATAAATTTGTATACCTGTTGTATCTTGTAAGACATGTCTAAAAGATCTGGTCCGGATGATGATGGTCCAAATCAAAGTATGAAACAATCATTGTCACTATTATTAGTATTAGAATCAAGGCTAGCAGTTCAGGTTGGCACTGAAAATGTTGATACTTGAACATAACATAAACTCACGCCTTTTTCCCCGAAGGGGTAGGCAGAGGTGCTAGCTCTCACATTTCGCTAGTTTATGTTTAGGTCCCAATGTAATAGGTGGCGAGCCTATTGCCATTAACCGGGCACAAATAAACCTGCGATAAATACACACATAACTTCGAAAAGTCATTAGTGTGTGCCATGGTAAAACCTGGGATCGAACCCGAGACCTCGTCTCAGCAGTCGATTACCCATACCACTAGGCTACCGGAGCTGCTTGATACTTGAAAACCACCATGAAATCTGTGCATTTTCCTTTCTTGAAGTAGCTTAGTAAAATAGACCACTTTAGTATTGTAATAAGGCGTACTTACGCTTATCCAAACGCAGTAAGTATTGAAATGTTCGATATCTTACCTGAAAATCAAAAAAGTAATAATTAATATACATTGTTCAGAAATAAAATTATTCCTTATAAATGAAAAATCAAACAATTCTTGTAATATTGCTCCAATCAATCGAACAGTCACCATCAGTTGTGGCAACTTTTGATGGCGACTGTACCTAAATGATATAGCGATCGGACACAAGGGAGATAGTGGTAAAACGTGAACACAATGGGGAAGTACCTATTTTAAAATACGCGGCTAGTCAAATCAGATTTTTAGTACCTATCCAAAAATACCATCTAGTTTTATATATTCAACATACCTAGCTATATCGAAACAATACAAATTTAATTAACTAACGAACCGTAACTAAAACTTAATTGTGAATTCAAATGCGGGCTAAACTATTGTGCATATTCTGATAAACCTTCAACTTAGTATTGAAATAGGATACTACACAAACATTTCGATATAACATCATGAGTTCGTGAAATTATACTTTACTAGCTAACCCACGCAACTTTGTCTGCCTCACCCCATTTTTGTAACATTTTCCATTTCCGCTCCGCACCAGTTAGTTGTAGCATGATGTCATATACATACCTATAAACCTTGAGTGGTATAAAACGAGATTGTATTTTAAAATTTTAATATATTCTTTAAATAAATATGCAAAAGAATTCAAGATTCGAAAAATATATTCTTGTATTTTTTTTTTTCGAAATATACAGGGGTCTTTCTTTCAAACTATATAATGATTTTTCATTACCGTCCGCGTCCGTGCAAAGTCACGAAAATGTTTTAAAAATCTAAAGTAGTGGCGTAAAGTATGAGCCTGTCTGTTGGTAACCGGTTACCTGGTAACCGAGTGGTATAACCAGGGAAGTGACTCACGTATTTTATTGCTGTTTTAATTGCCCTCGCTACAGTCTTTCAGGACAACTTTGTTGATAATAATAATACTTCCAGAGCTCAAAACACGCTTGTTAGCAAATGTGATGTATGGTTCGTTTCAACAAAAGTAATTAATGCCCTGTTGAGATGGGTTAGCTTTCATTTGCAATTGACTCAGTAAAATTTTGCTGAAAGTAGGTAGGAATGAAAAATCCTTCAATTCATGATTGCATACCACTCGCATACCACTGCTGGACATATGTAGACCTCTCCCAATGTGGAGAGGCTTTGGCCTACTATTTCCACGCTGGCCAGACGGGTTGGTACAGTTAGAGTTTTTCTTCTCTCATAGTGATATTATCTGCGTTTTTTTTCTTACGGAACCTTCGGTGGGTCAGTCTGACTCGCAGTTGACCGGCATTTTATGGGAGTGACTGCCATCTGACTTCTGAACCTCAGAGTAAAGTCTGTCAAAGTCAAAGTGGTGTAATGGCGTACATGTAAAGTTAACTTAGCTACTAGTATTTTTGCCCAGTTTGGTACAAGTTTCAAACAAATTGTTGAAACCTTGTAAGTCGCATTATGATTATTTTCTCTAGACATTTTTTGAACAAATTATTCTTTTGAGTAGTCTAACTGAACTACAAAATACATCACAGCTCATTCATCATTAGCAGAACATGTAAAAGAGCCGCTAATTCGCTTTAGACATATAAAACTACTTAAAATGACTTCCTGCTATTTCATTATCATGTTTACGATGTCAGTGAGTTCATAGACGCCATTTGTTAAAAAGAAATCATTTTACGCAATAAAACACATTGCTTCTTTTTGGGGTGTCATCTTCTTTTCTTCTTTTTATTTATGGCACGTCAATTTGACTTCACCTCGCCTGATGGTAAGCTCAGGAAAGAGGGTCACCATTACAAACACGTACAGTATTATAATGGTGGCGCTCAGTTTTATTTTAGTTTAGTTTCATTTTTATTTATGTTATATTATCAGACACTTTCTGTCAACATTATTTTCACCAGACATTTCAAAATGCACAAGAACATGAATATTCGCTTCAATTAACTTTACTATAATTTACAGATATTAATATTATACAGAATAATATTATAGTCATTTTACTGTAAATAAGAAGCGATGTTATCTATCGTATTGGTGTAATAAAATTCTGTATGTTAAGAGACTATAATATATATTTATGTAAGCAAAACTATTTATTAATACAGCTATTACTTTTTATTGCATTTGAGTCATAGAAGTTTACATTATTTGAAATGAGCTAAGAAATTACGAATGAAATTTTATAAAGAGATTATAGCTTTATCGATAAACGTATGAATAGTGTATCTCGAAATAACATAGTATATAAGCATTCACATTTTTTACCGTTCGGTCGCCAGATGAGGTGTATGTGTAGCTAGGCATCTATTTCTAACCTTACATACCTCATGAGGATTCTCTGCTAAAATACCTTTGTGATTGTCACAAAAAAAACGGATAAATTGATAGATAATCTCTCTAATATACCTACTCCAAGAATAAAATATGGATGATATAAACCAGCTACTATATGGATAAATACAATTGATAGCATTGTCACACTGTGGCAATCTCTTCCAGGCAACTTATTATGAGTATTTATTATTGTCACATTGCATTGCACACATTATATAATGTATTTTGTACCATCCCAATACCTGTATTATGCTAATAAATGATTGAACTGAATTGAATTGAACCATTTATAAAAGTAAGATTTAAAATATTTAAAATATTTGAAAACATTACATTTCTTTGCAGGCAGTGATGTAATCATAAAGCTTTTAATATTATTTGTAGTAATAATGTTTTAAGCGTTATAGCACATACAAATATTACTTTGATTATTACTTCGTGAAATAACATTTTATGGTGAAAACGAATAAAAATTCATATTTTTTTTAATATACCTCCCGCCACAAGAGGCTAAATAATGGCAACTAAGGGTTACGTTTTTATTTTTACATTAACATTAAAAATATGATTAAAATGAAGAAATTCAAAATTAATTCCTAAAATGATAAAATGCTTTTATTTCTTTTTTGTTCCATCAGTCGTATCACGATTATATTTAAACAATGTCTTTGTAGTTGTAACCAATTTGTCCCACGTGTAATCGGTTTATTTTTGCTTATTGGTCCGTGGCCGCCATTACAAATGGCTTGTCGCCCAACCCTTGAACTCTCTACAGCGTACATAATGCGACCAATTTTTTGTTGCTATAAAATTTAATAGCACTTATTCCAAACATAACGTCCAAGAACAGAAAGCAAGTCCAAATTACGACCATGTATTGATGTGTTTGTGTGTGACTGCGATTTATCCACGCGTTTAATTTGAAGGGTTAAACTGAGGACAGGTATTAGGTACTTTTTACTTAGCCCTGTCTAGATTATAAAAAAAATATATATTATCACTAATAACGGTTACAGCATTTTATATAGGTAGTTTAGTAAATAAGTTCATGGATTACAATAGCAATGAAGTGGGTGGCCAGCTACTTTCCTAGATAGGCTACAAACAGCCTGTGTTAAGGATAAGCACTATAAGTAATCCCCTTACCCCTAATATTGTAGGCAGATGTATTAAGTGAAGGGCTGAAACAAAACTGGTGAAGCTCACACTCGCTGTCAGGCAACTTACAAATGATAGATACATGTTAGGCTTAGTTGCACCACCTACCTATTAAAGTTAAGGTTTCCGTCAAATTTTACAGTAACAGTAACATTGTTTCTAATGGTTTGGAAGTATTTAGTAGCTCGGTTAAAGCTATTTTTTGATAGAATTTGACGTTTGAGCGTGGCCGGTTACAGTTAACGTCAAGTTATGACGTCATTTTAACAATTGTCAAATGGTAATTTTATACCTGACCGGTACTTTAACTGCACTGTTAATGTTAAAGTAAGAACTTGCAACACAGGCTTAGTAGTTCAAAATAAAAATAAATAAACGTATCAAAGAGGTGGGTTTCCCCATTAACGTGTCTAATCTTGATTTAAATCGTCTTATTTGACGCGTGATATTTATCTGACATAACCTGAGATTTGAACTTGGCCTAACTTTCAGTAACAACAAACAATGATTTAAACTTTATTTATAACCTCAACATACATCATTTTTCAGTCTTCACCATTTTATCTTGATGATCTAAGTGAACACAATGCTAGCTATTTATCATTAAGCATAACAAAGTGAGAGATAATACCACTACAAAAGAAATATCCTTGAAAATGAACGAATACACAAATACATTGGATTTAGATGCATATCGCCAAAGGGCATTAAGTATTGTGTTGTAAAACTGTGAACACGAAAACGCGACTTGTCTTTGTGTTTTTTACGACGTGTGTAGCAGAAACATTGAGTTAACTGTTTGACTTTGAATAAAACGAACTATATGTTCTTATTTTCTTATTTTAAGGAGATTTTTTTCCAATAATTTATTGCAATGATGTTGAATAACCTATATTTACATATTGCATCACTACTTAGTATAAAACAAAATCGCGTTCTCTGTCCCTATATCCTTATGTCCCTTTGTAAGCTTAAATATTTAAAACTACGCAACGGATTTTGATGCGGTTTTTTTTAATAAATAGAGTGATTGTAGAAGAAGGTTTATATAACATCATGCTATAACGACGCAGTGACAAGTGACGCAGACGAAGTTGCGCGCTGTTAGCTAGTTTATAATATACATTTACAAGTAGCTAGTGTTATACTGGGTGACGCAAAAGTACTGGCACTAAAGAAAATACCTTTATTTTTGTTATATGACATTTTCTGAACAAGTAAAATAGTGTAGTGTGTAGTGAACAAATGTAAAATACACTGAAAATAAACATGGACCGTTTTACTCCCCAAGAACGTGGAATAATTGTGTCAATGTTCTTACGGAATAATTCATTAGTGATAAGAACACAACGTGAATTTCGTCGACGATTTCCCCACCGTCCGGCACCGATTGGTCGCACAATTCGACGCTTTGCCACACGCCTTGAAGCAACTGGCTCAACATTGGATAGACCTAAGTCTGGGAGACCAAGAACAGGCCGTTCAGCTGAAAATATCGATGCTGTGCGCGAAGATGTGGAAGAGTGTCCAGAAACATCAACGAGGCGACGTGCCACGCAATTGGGCATTTCCAGACGGACCCTGCAGCGTATTTTGGTGAAAGACTTAAAGATGTTCCCGTATAAAACTCAAATGACTCATCAGCTGCTGCCTGCTGACCACCGAGCTCGTCTAGATTACTGCCAGCGCGTCATAAACCTCAACCTTGAAGAGGATGATTTTCCTTCAAAATTGGTTATGAGTGACGAAGCGCATTTCCATCTCTCAGGGCATGTCAATAAGCAGAATACTCGGTTCTGGGGCACTGATAATCCGCGCATTATTCAAGAAACACCTCTACACCCACTAAAAGTTACTGTATGGTGTGGCATCTGTGTTGACAGAGTGATCGGACCCTATTTTTTCGAAGACGCTGGAGGCAATGCGATAACTGTCACTGGAGAACGCTACAGAACCATGTTACGTGAGTTTTTGATACCCAGTTTGGACGAATTGGGGCTGGAGCACATCTGGTTTCAACAAGACGGCGCTACGGCACACACAGCGCGCGACACTATGGACTTAGTGAGGGACGCTTTTCCAGGCCGAGTTATCTCTCGTTTTGGCGATTTGCCTTGGCCTGCAAGATCACCCGATCTGACCAGTCCAGACTTCTTTCTTTGGGGTTTTTTGAAATCTCGGGTGTATGTGAACAAGCCACAGACTCTCGCAGCTCTAAAAGAAAACATTCGTCAAGAAATAACGAACATATCGCAGGAAGTGTTACGGCAAGTTATGCAAAATGTCATAAATAGGGCTTAAATGTGTATCAACTCTGGAGGTCACCATTTAAAAGACATCATCTTTAAATCCTAATGGTACGAAATTTAATGGTACAAATATACATTTAAAAAAACCTAAATCTAGTTTTCTAATTAAGAAAAAATGTTATAGCCGAACCAAATAGGGTCTTTACTTTTGCGCCACCCAGTATTAGCAAGCGGTATACAGGCGTTATATTTAATTGATTTTAACGTAACTCTTTTTTCATGAATACATATAAAATATACACTGAATCGTCCAAGACTCAAACTGGTGCATAATCTAAATAAGCAATAAGTAAAAACTGACAAATAACAACAGAAATATTTTCCATAATGCAATGCGAAGGACAAAACATTTAAATTTAAAATTACGTTGAGATATTTTAAGAATAATTAGTTCGAATCTTTTTATTTTTCTTTTATTTTTGTGTTTTTCTATATTATCCAAGTTACAATTGTTTCAGCATGGAGGAATTAATGTGAACCACTTTTTTGTATTGATTTAAAGCTGTGATAATAATATCTATGCCAGTCTATGTTTGCGTAAAAGTAAAATCCATCTATGGCAGTTGTTACGGGTAATTGGAACCCACAAAAGTCCAACCAGTCTAACTTCGATATCGCCATTGGTCATTGGATCATTGGTTGTGGAGGTCAGATGGCAGTCGCTTCACGGAAAATATCGAAGTTCAGCCGCATCACAGTTAGACTGGAAGCCGACCCCAACTGTGTTGGGAAAAAGGTTCAGAGAATGATGAGTTGCTTTTTGCAATAGATTCACACTAGACCATGCCAATTATATTTATATCCAAGTTCAACAAATCATTGTCCGACTAGAAATACATAACTAAAACGTAACGTCTAGCCACTGAACCAAGCGACGCAGTCATTTGCATAATAAAAATTGATAATTTCCTGTGCAGGTTGTTAACACCGTATTCGAATATATATTACAATTATCATAACATAAACTCAAAATATCATTTATTTCTTATATCATTTAACATCATTAGTTTTAAATATAATTGCGAGAGTCGGACAATTTTCTAATGTTAAAAGTAAAAATGATAATAATAAAATACATTACTGTAAATTTTTAGCTTTCGTAATAAACTATAGGTATATTATACCCACACTCTCCTCCCTTCATAATTCTCTGAGCCTATTCCCGACTCCGTTGGGGTCGACTTTCTTGTCTAAGTTGCGGCTGAACTTAGATATTTGCGATACCAAACCAAATTGGCGATATCGAAGTTCTGTTGTAAAGCTAGTCGGACTTACGTAACGACGACTGCTATAAATGTTCGTATGGTAACCGGGACCAATGGCTTGACGTTCTCTCCGAGGCACGACCAGACCAGTGTAAATAGCCATATTCATGCATACAAATACTTGCACTGAGCGGAGATCGAACCCGCGCCTCCTGCATAGCAGTCGTGTTCGCTATAGAGGCTTTCACTTTCCTTCCTTCAGGTTATGAAAATCACCTATTAGATTTTCACAATATTCTTCACACTATGTACGTTTTTACTTTCTACAAGACCTTCCTTGTCTCAACAAAAAAAAATCATTTAAATTATTTATATATAGGTATATTATTTCAATTAGTCAAATCCTTCTCGAGAGTTTCGCTTCAAAACACATTAAGCGATTAACTTTTATTAGTATCGATGATAACGACTTCAAAAATTGAAGAAACAGCTATTCTACCAATCGTTATAGAAATCGTTTCGCTGCTCAATTCGCTAAGATTTATCCTTAGTCGTAGCTATTATGTCGCACAAGCAGAGGGTGCCTGGTAGGCTCCCCTTCCCAAATTATTATTTGACAAAACACGCTCAACTCCAAACTGGTTCTTATTGTAACATTTAAATAATGTATAACAATATAAGGATCTCTTCTTATGTAAATGTGATGGAGTGGTAAAACATTGACTTTGGTTACATTATTTGGTAAATTTCTTTTATTGTGTGTTTTATGGATACACTGTTTTGTAGTGTGAGGTACACTATGGTTGCGCCTTTATAATATAGTACCTTATTCTTTGTCATTATTGTAAAGACTTGGAATTATAGTTACGCAAAAAACACTACATATTACGCCTTTTTACAATACTCAATTGTTTAAGAGAGCACTCAAGATTAAATTAGTAAGCTCTGTCTCTTAGATGTCATTTAAAAATGTCATCATCATGCTATAACTTCGGAAAATCGAATCCACGCCTTCTGCGCACCAGTAAATTTAACTACGACATTTAAAAAGCATCGCTTGTGATAATTTGTAAAATTATTCGATTAGAACATAATAATGATGATCAATGTATGAGATTGACGTGTACGACTGTCCTAACGTAATTATATGTCAAATTCATACCTGGTAAATTCTATTCTATAACCATTGTGGCAGTTGTCTAAACTAGCTATAATTTAAAATTCGAAACGAAAATAAATTAGAAAAAAAAACTTTCAAGTAATTGAATTTCGAAGCTTTATTTCATTCGTCAGTCAATGCACTAGCTGCATTTACAATGTTATTACTAGATACTAGTTAAGACTAAGTATCTCAGTAATAATTATACCGAGAATAAACTAGAAATACAAGTATCCAAGGCTGAACATGTGCAGCCTATTACTGTCGTATCCGTTTGTTTGTTCGTCAATCGTGTTGCGCTGCGCACAAACACTCAGATTTCAAATGTTTACTTTTAGAATCTAAAGCTAGATCTTGGCATAGATAATAGGATCAATGTTATACGTAACATTTTACGGCCTATGCACTAATCTGTACGAGGCTAGCGCATCAGAATTACAATTTATGGAAATCCTACTGGGTTAAAATAATATTAATTTAAAACGAAAACAAAATTTAAAATATACACAGTATATTTTGTGTGCAGGTAGACGTGCTCCTTCCACAGTTTAGCTCAGCTAGAGGAGTTTGTGAAAAAAAATGGTTTTTCACTTACCAATATTCTTAATAAAATGAGTAGCATGAAAAAACATGACTAGATCTCCAATTCAAATCAATTTTAGGCTCGTTCGAACCAAATTTCAGACTATTAAATGAAAATCTTCGTACGACCTCATTTTATCTTGGACCCTAAATGTCAAATGGTGTGAGACTTCATTTTAAGTATACTGGACCTACAAAAATATGTAATCGGTCGATCAATGTTCTTTTAGTAAGGCAAATGTTTTCATAGCACATTACACCCTCACACACCCTCTTTTTGTTCAACTGGGAGGTCGAACGTAGCCAAAATTTCTCAACCGCAACCAAATTTTTCTAATGGCCAAAAATTTTCTAATTGCTGGCAAGCGATGGAAATTTTTGGTAGTAAAAAAACGGTTTAATTGGTACCTAGTAAAAAACATTATTGCATATTTTCACTGATAGACTTTCATTAAAAACAAATCACACTATCTCCAAAGTAGACGAATCAAAATATTTCACACTATTTCCAAAGTAAACGAATCAAAATATTCAAAAACTTATTCACCTAGTTCACAAAATCGTTATCAACACGAATGTCAGGGCACATTATGTAAATGTGATTTTTCCATGGAAACGAAACATCGCTCACGACCCAGGAAGAATTGATCTAAACTTTTACATTATTTTACGTAAATTATTTCAGAGAATATTATATAACTAAATAACAATATTTGACTGAAAATCATAAAATATTTTCAGGATTTAAGGAAAGAAACAGGACAACGCGTGCAGGGCTTAGGTGTCACTCGCATACGGTACAGAATATTCCATCAAGAACCAAGCGGTTCGGTGAATCTTTTCTCTGCCGTACCATTAAGTCCTGGAATTCCTTGCCGGCGCACGTGTTTCCTTCTTCCTACAGTCCCGGGTCCTTTAAGCGGGGCGTGAAAAAGCATCTGATGAGGCCGTCAAGCTGAGCGCCACCATTGTAGCACTGAACGTGTTTGCAATGGTGACCCTCTTTCATGGGACTTTGCTTTCAGCTTAACATCAGGCGAGGTGAAGTCAAATTGACGTGCCATAGATAAAAAAAAAAAAAAAAAATGCGTTGTTTCTAGGCCTAACTTTTTAGGCCACGAACTACCTAACGAACACCGCACACATACCCGGGAGACTGATGGGTACACCGTCATCCCCACATCTGAATTGGGCCATTTCGAGTCTGCCGGGGTTCAAAAGATATGTCTTACACATCTCAGTTCCGGCGATCAATGTCCAAGGACAGCGTGCATTTGAGTCGATTCCAGTCCGACATAACCACCTCTACCATCCCTTGCAAGGTCAGGATGACGCGCGCTATAAAAAAAGATCCTTGATTATGTTAATTTTTTGATTTAAAGATAATTTATTAGTGATTATAAATAAAATAAATAAATATTCTAGGACAATTCTTTTATATAAACATCTTCATGGTCCCACCATTGCCCCAAAGATGGTTGTATCGGAGAATTTAAAATATTTAGACGAGCTTCTTGTATTTTCGTATGGCAACCGAGCCGCTTAACGTTTCCTTAAGGTAAAACGCCGGAGTGTCATGCTGTGGCTAGAATATTCACACGTTCTGAGACTTCTCTAGCAAATGTTTTAATCCATCTACCCATATGCTACAGATGTTCGTACAGCTACCGTTACCGACATCTCATCATGTTCTGCAAGACACTAATGGGTCTCATGCTAATATTGGTCAATCTCACAATGTGCTAACCTCACAGTTACTTAGCCAAGAACCCCTTAATGTTTCAGTGTCCTCGTATCAGTTCCTCTATAAACATCACGCACTCTTAAAAGGTAATCTGAAGAGTCTATTTATAAGATAAATGGCTTGTGACCTCAACAACACCGAGACAATTTTATTGTTTGCACCGAGTTCGCTCAATTGCTCAATTGGCCAATAACGCTGATAATGTCTGACACGCCGAGATTTTGAATGAGTTGTTACGAAGTTATCATTTGAGTTTCAAATATTTTTTATACCATTTGTGTTTGAGTGAGATTTGATCCTTTATATTATTTTTCCAGATTTTTGCTGGTTCGATTACCGAGTTAGGTTATGAAATTCCTTTATTGAAATGAAACCACTTTTAGTCTGAATTTTCGGCTATTTTTCGGTGGTCATGTTTGCGGAGTGACCAAGAATGGTAGTTGTTACACAGTTTGAAATGCAAGTTATCTTAAAGTATTCATAAAATTGCCCGTATCCAATATTTAGAGTATTTTTTGTCTAGGTAGAGTTCAAAAATTCCTCCCTGTATATTAAGGTATCCTTCCCTCGTCCCCGTTTATCTCTTCCCAATCCAAAGAGTTCAGATGACCCCACTAATCACCGGAAACGCAGCAGTCTCCCTTGTGTTTCTTCGTATTAGTGAGTTCAATAAACGCCCAATAAATGTTTTATTATTAATAATAATAGGACAGGTTTTAGCGGTTTCCGAACATGACTATAATAGGTCGTTAAACCGTCTTTCAAATGATATTGAGATGTAGATTAGAATATTAAAAGATTATTTTTGTGAGCAATAAAACAGCTCTGGATTGAATTTGAGGAACAAATTCTTTGAGGTGTTTTCACTAGTAATCATATATCCGTCACAAGAGTAACAGAACAACATCTATACAAATATAAAAATAAATACTTTTTTTATAATATCACGCCTATATCCCCGAAGGGGTAGGCAGAGGTGCTAGCACCCACATTTCGCCAGTTTTATATTTAGGTCCCAATGTAATATGTGGCGAGCCTATTGCCATTACCGGGCTCTTATAAACCTGCGATAAATACACACATAACTTGGAAAAGCATCGCAGTCATTGGTGTGTGCCATGGTAAACCGGGGATCGAACCCGAGACCTCGTCTCAGCAGTCCATTACCCATACCACTAGGCTACCGCGGTTTTTTATATAAATTTAAATACAAGCTTTAAATACATATATAGATATAAATGCAATTGAATTATATAGAAGAAGAAGATATAAATACAATTGAATCATTTGTTTGTTTGTTTTCTGAAACAAGATTTGCCCGAATGTCCAGCAGCGGACGGCTATAGGCTAATTGACTGCAGGCTAGCGGCGATAGGCTAATTGACTGACTGATTCTGACAAGACTCTGACACCAAACTCAGATTGCCTAGGACATATTCCTCGCATCGTTGCTACCCTGGGGCTATCTCTGGTTGCGAAATAGTTCCATCGGGATAGGTGACTCGAAGTACTACTACAGTTTTGCACTTAGTACTACAGAAAATATTTATTCTAACAGTTTTCCGCCGTCAACAAATCCATGAGCGTGTCGGACTTCAAACGACATTTAATTATTTAACTCGTGACTGCATGCACGATGATAAAAATTTATTTATTACAACGGTGCTTTGAATAATGAGGGACTAGAAAAATATTGTAATATCAATGTAAAAATACTTAGGCACACATGACACCTTGACATATGAACTGAACAATAAATTAACGTTACAATAACGAGCATATTACAAGTAGATACGGTTGTAGACTAGAAACTCTTCGGAGACTTAAAGTTGCCTAGTTAAAATTTATATTAAAGCTACATTATGTATACGCTATACAAACGCTATTGACGCAGTGGTGGCCACTACAACGCAGCGTAAAAAATAGTTACTACTTTGGTATAAGTTAACATATACATACATACATACATTCCAGGATATGTACGCATTGACAGTTTATAGAACAAAATTGACATTAGCTTACTTACACACGCATTTCTAGGTGTTTCTTGCAATACAGTTTGTTAGCAATAGTTTGTCCATAAAGTTGTATAATAGTAGGTAAATAAATAATAAATTCATACAATAGTAGCATAGCACCGCGGTAAGAACCCGCTTACATATGATGTCTTGATCCAGTAAGAATGTCGAGAAAAAAGAGCCTGAGGTACTAAAATAGCTTTCTAGTGTTATTAGTATTAGTAGTAGTTATTTACGTTGATTCGGTAGTTTCAAAGATTTTTTTATCACACCAAACTTCTTTATCTTATGCATTTAGTTCAAATGTGTTAAAATATTCTCGATTTCATTAAAAGTATCGACTGAATAACTAAAATAATACAAAACGATACCCACAAAAATAGGTACACAATGTTGCCCGTCTGTAAAATTTTAAAACAAAAAGTAGGCAACCATTTTACGAACGACAGGATGTTGCTGTACTCCGATAACGATGATCAAGTATTTGCAGTTAATTGTACGCATATTTGCTCATATTAACCCACAGAGTACTCACGGAGGTACCTACCTATAGGCAGACAAGCAAATTCATTGTTTTTATTATTTCTTTGCAACACTGTCTGCAAGCAATATATTTTTTTCTTGACTCTGAAGCCTAATCAACATTCATATACAGTTGACTATTTATAATAAATTTAAAAGCAACTGTTCGTTTGTAGAATGCAATAATGCTGTCCCACTAAAATGTTGCCAAACTTAAAAAGACGCAGGTTTGGAATTGCTTGTATGAGTAGCAAATACACTAAAACTGTGGGTATTATTATTATTATACAAAACATAACATATCATAAACTCATGTCTATATCACCGAAGGGGTAGGCAGAGGTGCTAGCACCCACATTTTGCCGTTTATATTTAGGTCCTAATCTAATAGGAGGCGAGCCTATTGCCATTAACCGGGCACTTGTAAACCTGCGATACATACACACATAACTTTGAAAAGCATCAAAAAGGTGCCATGGTAAAACCTGGGATCGAACCCGAGACCTCGTCTCAGCAGTCCATTACCCATACCACTAGGCTACCTATGTATACATAAGTCATGCTGTGGTATCATTCGAAATAGTGAATAATAAAATATTTCTTCCATTAATTTTTGTTACATCCCCATTAATTAATGTAATATTTAATAACAGATAGCTTTTAATTTACATTCGTACACAATGGTAATTAATACTTCTGACAATATTTAATTTTGATTATTATTTTAAGTGTAATACTCTGCTTCATTGGTTGCATGAAATAAAATTAAAATATGTTTTCAGTTCGGATATTCTTTGAAGTAGCCCGAAGTAGATATACCTACTTATATTCACGGCTGTGAGTCCTCGAAGGGGTAGGCATAGGTGTATTAAGATGCCTGATAAACGACAGCTAAATTACCGCCTAAAAAAGCCGCGGTAGCCTAGTGGTATGGGTAACGGACTACTGAGTCGGCTTCGATTCCAGGTTTAACCATGGCAAACACCACCTTTTCGATGCTTTTCAAAGTTATTTATGCGTGTATTAATCGCAGGTTTATAAGGGCCCAGTTAATGGCAATAGGCTCGAACCCTATTTTATTGGGACCTACAACTACACCTACACCTAAATGTGGGTGCTAGCAACTCTGCCTACCCCTTCGGGGATACAGGCGTCAGTTAATGTTATGTTACGTTACGTTAAATTGCCTCCCTATAAGGTAGAATCAAAAATTTTATTGAGTATCGCCTCGGAATATATAGCTCAGTGGCTAAGACCGACAAGACCCACTCACACACTAACACAAGTAAATCAGCTTAGCCAGGGGGTCACACCGCTTAGCGCGACGGGTGGAGCCACCTATCATTTCACCTCCGGCAATCAAAGACCCACAGACGATGTGCGTTTTAGTCGGTCGGTTGCCAAAAGCGGTGGAGTTCGACCTCCACGTTCGAGGTTTATAAGTGCCCGGTTAATGGCAATAGGCACGCTACCTATTACATTGGGGTCTAAACATAAACTGGCAAAATGTGGGTGCTAGCACCTCTGTTATGTTTATAAATAAAAACAATGTTTGCTCAAATTGGGTAGATGTCCATAAAATCTGGCTGTGAATCACTGGTCTATTCACAAACCGTGATCACTTTCAACCTCACTGCAGTTCATTAAAACGTTTACTTTAATGAATGGACGCCAATGTTTAAACTTTGATATTTAAATCAGTTTATATTCATGGAGGGAGCCATCCGCGAGTGCACGAAGAGGGAATACTTAATCCCTTTAGCAACGCACATAATACCCCTACCATCGTCTTAATTTCAAATTATAAGAATTATAGATTCGGTCCAATAAATCTGTGTGGTCACGATACCTTTATAAATGTTGAATTATGTAAAAGACAGGTAAATATAAATGGAAAGCTTATACGGGGTGCTAAGGGAACGCCCCAGTAAACGACTACTAACCAATTTACCGAAATTGGGCTACTTTATGAATGCAGTTATTTTTTTTTAAGAATAAGAATCTTAATTTTCAAGAATCATCATCATTCCCTGAACCTTTTTCCCAACTCAGTTGGGGTCGGCTTTCCAGTCTAACTGTGATGTGGCTGAACTTCGATATTTTCCGTGAAGCGACTGCCACCTGACCTCCACAACTCTAGTGACCAATGGCGATATAGAAGTTCCAAGTTAGGCTGGTTGAGCTTTTGAGGGCTCCAACTACCCGTAACGACTGCCATAGATGTTTGTATGGCAACCGGGACCGACGGCTTAGCGTGCTCTCCGAGGCACTTTTAAACCTGCGATAAATACACACATAACTTCGAAAACCATCGAAAAGTTATTGGTGTGTGCCATGGTAAACCTGGGATCGAACTCGAGACCTCGTCTCAGCAGTCCATTACCCATACCACTAGGCTACCGCGGCTAATTTTCAAGAATATGGCTAGTCATATTCTGCCATTTAAGGCATTATTTAATGTCAAAAAAAGTATATACCTACCTAAATAGAAAGAATAGAATTCACACACCAGGTAGGTACCATGATTAGAATAGTATAATTGTGTGAATTATACTAGTAAAAAAGTATAAAAATCATGGTTGCTACCAAAAAGTAATGCGGTGAAAAAAAAAAAACAATTTTATTAAAATGGTCTGCAGTATCCCCTATTTTTCAGGAGCGGTCTCTTTATAAGAAAATAAAATATTTTTTCATCTGCGCCATGCATGTAATGCTGTTTTCAATTCGAATTTCACCAGTCATAAAAATCGCAATCAATGCAAAATTAAAAACTAAAATTTAATAAACAAAATTACATTTCATATCACGTGCAATCTATTTCGTTGAACCAATTTTCACCAGCGAATTCACGAATTCCCAAGTGAGTTTTCTATTAATAAAACGAGTATTAAGGGGTTTTTTACTCACATTTTTTTATATAATTGCATACGTTGATATTTTAGAATTTTTGACATTAACTTAACATCTAAAAACTACATAGAGCGAATCATACCAGCTACAAGACCCGAACTCAGCCCAAGCTTGAGCTTAAGCTAAGCTGGGTCTTCACCTTATGCTAAAGCAAAACACAAGGTCCCAGCCGTAACCGAATGCAATTATTACTTGGTTTCACTTGGAATGGTCTAAACATTAGTTGATTGTTGACACGAAAGAAGAAGAATTAGTTGGTTACTGGATTTTTTAATATATTTAGGTCATCAAATTGACTGCTCTTCGTCTAATTGTAAGCAGAGGTTCGAAAGTACGGGTGCTGTCCCTGGAACGACGGTCCCCACCCTGACGACCTCGACGCTTATTTTTTCACGCCTCGTTTCAATCTTACTAAATATGAGTTAAATTTCAATGTTTCTTGCGTTAGTAATTGCACTTATTGTAAACATAATAGTATCCACAACTGCTCCGTAGAGTAGGGCATTCAAGAATTTCGTCAAGCATCTTTCGCTTCAATGAAAGCGCAAATCTCAGAGGTTTTTATACGCTACTCGTTATCACCACAATGAAATGCCGGATATCGTTACAGAATTTGCTGAGAGGAAAATCGAAGTTATACATAATTCATCTGCCGATATTTTATTGATGAAGGCAGCACTGTATTTCTGATTTTATATCAAGTTGACAAAAAGATAATTTGGTTAAATTATATTATTTTGGATCTGTATCTTTTATACCAAAAATATACTATGTTTTAAGATATCGTAGTAGGTGTTAAATAATGGAAAATTTATTACAAGAAAATATACTTGGGAAGCGAAAGGGGGGGGGGGGGGTACCTACCACTAACCCAGTTTAACAATTCCAACGATAGCAATAGTAAAATATTACTGATTTTCATTGGAGGGGACGTAGTAAGCCTTCCTGAATAGCGAACGTTATGCTCGGGCCCTCTCTGTGAGTAGCGGCGCTGCCGTGAAACAAATTACTACACCACGATGGCAACTCATAAATGCCGTCGATTCGATAGAAGAATAAGACTGATTGTAGAAAGGAATTATTTTACTTGCATAGAGAGGAACCCTTCAATGTAATAATTGCAAGTGCAAAGAATAAACCTCGACACGTGTTTCGCCTCTACACGAGGCATCTTCAGGGCCATTGTTCGTCTATAGGTATGTATTTTATGGTGATAAAAGATCAACTTGATTTTATTTTTCATGCCCCGTGATGACTTAGTAGATAATAGAATGACGTTACTCCTAAAGAATGTCTTTAACAAAAGAATTCCGATATTCTTTTATTTACAGAAGATTTAAGTAAATTATTATTACTATTCAAAAAGTAAGATGAAAAAGTTTTTTTACCAAAATCTGTTTTGGAATAGTCTCGTTATTAGTTTATCAAAATGTCTTATTGTATTCGAAATAAAAGTCTAAAAGAATCTTTTACAGCTTTGAATACAAGTTTCCCTTTGGCCTCTATAAAAACTTTTCTTTTTATGAGTTTCTTGTCCGCCTTGATTTTAACAACAGATAACTTTGAATTTCATATTTCTGAACGGGCTTATTTAAATATAGAATACATTTTAATGACTTGTTTACTATACACATTATACAAGCAGATCATTAAATTTTGGACGTGCCTTATAGCATAAAATTACTTAACATAACATAAACTCACGCCTATATCCCCGAAGTGGTAGGCAGAGGTAATAGCACCCACATTTCGCCAGTTTATGTTTAGGTCCCAATGTAATAGGTGGCAAGCCTATTGCTATTGATCGGGCACTTATAAACCTGCGATGCATACACACATAACTTCGAAAAGCATCGAAAAGCCATTGGTGTGTGCCATGGTAATACCTGGGACCGAACCCGAGACCTCGTCTCAGCAGTCCACTAGCCTAGGCTACCGCTACATGAAATTAGTATTTGTATAACCTTAAGGTTGAATGAACTATCCTTCATTATAACTAACTTGCAAAATGGTTCTTTAGAACATCACGTATTTCGTTGGCCGTTTGATTCCAGAGTTGAGTTTGGGCCATACCATCTCTTCCCATGTGGTGTCGTACAAGACGATTATGAGATAGGGCTGTTTAACATTAGACAGTTGTATACAGCCCAGAGTCAGCCTCAGAGTCGAATCAACAATAGTGCCTGAAATACGGCATTAGGCTCACCCCTATTCAAGTAATAGGACCGAATACAATGGTTGTTAATTCACCTCTGATTACCCCGGAAGGGTAATAGGCTTTGGTGTATGTATGTATGTTTCAATTAGATTTAATTTTCATATTATGAATAATTTTGTTTAGCTGCGCCTATTTTCACATCAATGAATGACAAAAAAAAGCATATTATGTATTGTACCCACTAGCAGAGGTATAACAGTCAGAATAATGTATTTTTCTAGCACAAATGAGTTTCTCTAAATTATAAAGTTAGACTAAACTCATGCGTAGACAATAATTATGTTTGTAATTGAAGATAAATCTATGATAAATTAAATACGAGGCTTTAACTTGGAACAAAACATAAACCATATTATAATCTTAAACACCGATAATTTCTAATCTATTTATAAAATAACCGGATATCCAGATATCTTGAAGGATCAAATTTAAAACGTCACAAAAAAACAAGGTATGTATTTCTCATCACGGAGCAATAACCTACATACTCAATTGAACATAATAAATTAACAATAAATCGTTGGAAGCAAAAACTGATTGTAACGATGCTAAATTGAATGCAACAGACGCTAATTCAAGTTCCGATGTCCGTGACCCGATATTATATTGAATAGCATTATACTTGTTATATAATTGCTTTGCATATAAAGGATACAGTCTCGTCATTACTGACATGACGTACAATTTGTAAGTAAATGTCTGCGATTATCAACATTCATTGGCGATGCTAAGCAAAATCATGCTAATAAGTAGTCTGTACTAATCTATCTATCTATCTGACTCAAGCAAATTAATATGGATTCCTCGATGCGAATTGAATGAGTAAAATTGTATGGATTTTTCGTAACGCGTTCTATGCATTTCGCAATTGATACCGGTAATTAGAACGAGTATGAATCTCTTGAAGTTAGAATGTAACACAATTAATTTGTTCGTTCAAATTTAGAACTTCCTTTTCCATTTTTGAATTATTCGAAGATTCACACTGACACTATTATAAATAGGTCATTATCATTATAGCCAAATATTTTCTAGGTTATATTTTTCGCGGCATTTTTATATCAAGTTCATGAATGTTAAAATATTTTTAAAAATCCGAAGTGTTATTTTTATGTGTTTGAATGTATAATTTAATACACACTTATTTTTTTTCTTCTTCTGAGGGTCAAGGCACACTGAATTCAAAGTCAAATTCAAGTGTAAGTGCATCGAAGCGGCACAATAAAAATATACATAAATGCTAATATTATGCATTAATATGTCTATTAGCAATAATCTGAGTGTATCTATGAATGAATTTAAATAAAATTTACGATAGTATGTTTATCTGAATTTACCCATGTTACGAGTCATAGATAATATAGTTTTTGAGTTAATAGGTAATCAGATAAACATTTTGAAATTTCTAATAGTACATAGTCATACTTATCAATTCTGATGGTAAAAAGTGAATGCACCAACGGGATTCCAGCCCGCGATCTTTTTTACAGATAAATATTATCTACTATCCTCCGTGGCGTAGCGGTAGTGCACGCAACTGCTACACACGGGGCGCGGGTTCGATCCCCACTCAGTGTAAAAAATTGTATGCATGAATATGGCTGTTTGCACTGGTCTGGTCGTGCCTCGGAGTGCACGTTAAGCCGTCGGTCCCGGTTACCATACAAACATCTATGGCAGACACACAAGTTTAACCCGATATCACCAAACTGGAACTTCGATATCACCATTGGTTATTGGACCATTGGTTGTGGAGGTCAGACGGCAGTCGCTTCACGGAAAATATCGAAGTTCAGCCGCATCACAGTTAGACTGAAAAGCCGACCCCTACTGAGTTGGGAAAAAGTTCAGAGAATGATGAAACATATCTACTATACATAGAAGCACCCAATAATTTGAATATGCCAAGATCTAGAGTACCTATGAGTATCTATTCTAGAGAATCGTCCTTCGTTTACGATCTACAATAATATATTTTTTTTGTTGCAACTAAAACTTTAATTATGCTACTTTAATTGCTTCAAATTTATAAGATAAGTACATTAAGAAAGGATAAATTAAACGGAAATTAAGTACCTGTTTGAATTTATACCTGGCTATAAAGTGGTATCCAAGTTCATTATTCGTTTTAATCTTTCGTTTTATTTCGTATTTATTGATAAAAACATTTAATTGCACATAAAGGAGATATTAATAATATTATTACCTATAAAAAAAAGGAAATAGCGATTACATTTTCGATTTGTTTATTTTTTGACGATGTTTCCTTGTATTCAAAAAGCTAAGAGATATTGACATGAAGAATACCTTACCGACTCGTCACACCAAATTATCACACCAGTATGACAAACGGTAATTTTATTAATAACAGAATATACCTATATTTTAGTATTATGATTTAATGTTACATTTTCTGTATTTTTTTACGACACTTTTTTTTTATACAACTTAGGTCGCAGACAAGCACGCGGCCCACCTGATGGTAAGTGGTTATCGTGGCCTATGGGCGAGTGTAACACCAGAGGAATAACACTCGTACCGCAGCCCCTGTAAGAACAGAGACATTCTTTTCTATGATATTCACACTTACACTTACACTACACACTTACGGCCCCCATACCCAAACAAACACTTTCGGCTGAATGGCTCCTTTTCAATTTATATCTTTATTTAAGTCTTGGAATTCCTTACCAGCTCACGTGTTTTCTCCTTTTTACAGACCCGGGCCCTTTAAGCGGGGCGTGAAAATGCTTCTGATGAGGCCGTGAAGCTGAGCGCCATCATTGTAACACTGTAAGTGTTCGTAATGGTGAATCGCTATCCTGAGACTTTGTCTTCAGTTTACTATCAGCGAGGTAGAGTCAAATTGACGAGTACTAGATAAAAAAAACGTAACGTCACGTCCGAAACCTCGCGGTAAATATACCAACACTGACTTACAGTTTCACGCCCAAATCCCGTTCTGTTATAAATATTACAGAAAAAGGTTTTGACATTTGATAAACATTGGACAATCAAAACACAAGAGGTACGGGAACCCTTAGCCTTCGTAGGTTTTGTATACGATTAATATCGTCATCAATAATTACGCGATAAATGTTTTTATCACGTATATATTATAATGGTGCTATCCTCCACTTGTGGTCATGACCAATTAAATGTTAAATCCAATTGGTCAAGTACGCTATAACGTCTTTATACTGTTACGGAGGAGGTCACTGGGACTATAATTAACAGTTTTATTTACATTTTTACATAGTTTGGGCTAAAACTAACCTATACATATTAAATGTAATAGACGAGTGCGAATTGAACGTGATTTTATTACACATTTATTAAGGAATTTATTGTTTAAATAGCTTGTTTAAATAGCTTCACTGTTTAAACAGTTATCCTACCAATAAGGTAGAATAATTATTTTGTTTGTTAACTACACTGATATCCTACATAAGAAATTTAACAGAAAGTTTATTTTTATTTCTAAATTCAAATTTAAAGTGCCATTTGGAGGATACCAATGACCTGATGGAAAAGTTTAAAGTTTTATACTATTTCTTTGAATAAAATGACAATACGCATTTCTTCATATGAAAAATTCATAGGTTGCGTCTTTTAAAACATATTTAAATACAATTAAGTAAAAACTGCTAAATAAAAAATAAATAGGCAAACGTTGAAAACATATGTAGCGGCGTTGCGTCGTAGACGCGACGTCAGCAAATTCCTTGTCGGGCAGCGACGGAGCGCCCGCGCTCTGTAAAGCCAGTTCATACGGTAGGCTCGCTACAGTCGGCCACATATAAACTCGCTCCACTTATAGATGTTCTAGGTTAATATCAAGTGTTCTAGTTACTAGATTATAAGTCCTACATATTGTGAGACATATTGTGTGATCAGTAATAAACGTTATAAGTGTATGCCACCTTTTACTGAAGTACTCCCACGTGACCCATAGGCATAGCCTTCAAAGTGGTGACCCCGAACGTGAACGTGGGAGTTTGTAGGTTATATAACCTATAACCTCGTGATTTTTTTGTGAACTTTTGAATGTTAGGCACTCGTGTGTAAACATTAGCGTAACGAAATGGCAAATGACGGCAGTGCGCCCATAGTGAAATCCGAAGAGCAGGTGATCACGAGCATCGCGGTTACGACGCGTATTCCAGACTTCTGGTGCGACGAGCCCGAGCTGTGGTTTATCCAGGCTGAAGCAGTATTGAACCCGCAAAAGGCGTCGGATGAATCAAGGTACCAGATAATCGTATCGAAATTAGGCAAAGATGTTCTGACGCAGGTCACGGACATTCTCAGAGACCCCCCGCAAACAGACAAGTACTCTACGCTAAAAAAGCGATTGTGCGAAATCTATGCGAGGACCAAGGAGCAACAGGTACACAGACTCATGAACGAGATGGAATTAGGAGACCAGAGGCCATCGCAATTACTAAGGAAAATGCGTGATATTGCACGTGGCAAGATTGAGGACGAAACCCTCCTCATACTGTGGCTTAACCTGTTGCCAAGCACAGTAAGAGGGATTTTGGCAGCTACGGAGACGAAGGACCTTAGTAGCTTAGGAAACATAGCGGACAAGGTCATAGAATCCGTATCACAGAGAGAGACAGTCAGCAAAATAGATGTAGCTTCAGGAAGCGAAGCCACAACCATAATAGCAGAAATCAAGAACCTGACAGAGAGGATAAGAGGACTAGAAAGCAGGCAGCCCAGACCCAGTTTCACCGGCAGAGGTAGAGGCAGGTTCGGACGCTTTGGAGCCAGATCAACGAGTCGCAGCCCATCCCGCAGGCTAACCCCAGCAGACCGTGATTGGTTATGCGAGTACCACTACCGGTTCCGGCATCGGGCGAACAAATGTGCGGAACCGTGCAACTGGAATAAGAATAAGCCGGAAAACTAACAGCGGTGCATGAAATGGGCGAGTCATGCAGGCCGCAAGTAAACCATCGTCTCAGCATCATGGACCAGCACACAGGGCGCAGTATTGCGACACCGGACGCGCTATGTAAACACAGGTGCGGCGTCCGAGCGTGCGAGTCAGCAAAAATCGCACGGAGACCGTATGCGATGTATAGTTTAAGAACTTTGTAATGATGTACTGTTTTGATGAAACTTTTTGTTAGTTATAGATAACTTTTCCCTAAAAAATTTTTATAAAAAATTTTTTTTCAAATAAGGGGGGAATACTGTAGCGGCGTTGCGTCGTAGACGCGACGTCAGCAAATTCCTTGTCGGGCAGCGACGGAGCGCCCGCGCTCTGTAAAGCCAGTTCATACGGTAGGCTCGCTACAGTCGGCCACATATAAACTCGCTCCACTTATAGATGTTCTAGGTTAATATCAAGTGTTCTAGTTACTAGATTATAAGTCCTACATATTGTGAGACATATTGTGTGATCAGTAATAAACGTTATAAGTGTATGCCACCTTTTACTGAAGTACTCCCACGTGACCCATAGGCATAGCCTTCAAAACATATATAATTATATCAATTCCTTTTAATAAACTAAAAATATAATATATTAAACTAAATATATTAAACTCCTAAATATGTAACATAATTAAAGTCTAAACATTACCTACCGTCTTCAAACTATTAATATTAATTGAACGAAACTCTGAGCACCTTTGGGTGTATGAAATTGCCAACCATTTTGCTCCCAAACTAATAATTTGTAACTATCTCAAGCGACCACAATACCGGGGACCGTAAAATCTGCCTGGGTACTTAGCAGATAACCTCTGCTTACCAATTTAACGTTTCTTAAGTATAGAAGCATGATGGTCATTACGGGCAATTTGGAAGGAGGTCGAAAACTTAGGACTCGTTTGGACCAAGATAATGCTTTGTGGTATTTTTTACGGCACAAATCATATTAGAAATTTTTCGGAAGATTTGTTCTGTTATTTTTTTTGAGACCTCAATAATAGGAATAAAAAGTAAATAGTAGTATTTAAAACATGCTTTATAATAATAACAAATCTCTTTGCTGTAGATAGAATATAAATTTTACAGATTAGAGATACAGTTTAATGTGGTAGTTACAATTGGCGGGCTTATCTTCTTACTGAGGAAATCACGCAGTAATGGAAAATCATACTAAAAAGTATAAAATAATAATTGTGAATGAGTGAGATTAGAAAATAGTATAGTAAAATATTCATTTTATTATTATAACCCACGCTTATAATGGTCCTTGAGCTAAACCCTCCACAAAAGTAACTTATGAATTAGTCTTATATTCAAAACGAATGCTTATTGATAATATATAATATATATATATATACTGGCAAACAAATACCTATAATAATGACACATTTTCACCGTCATTCCGCAGATTACACAACTAGTGCGATAAAGCCCTTATATCGTTAAAATTAGCACCCAAGGGTGAACGCGCGATATTATTTTAGCAATGGAAAATGTACAAACTGGTTCACTCATAGTATTTAAGTGCTAAATATGGTAGATGTACTAAACATTACTCGTTATAACTCTTAAGTTATAAGTATGCCTTTGGACCCTAATTTATTTGAAATTACGGCCACAAAAATTTGTGCTTATTTTTTTAATTCGTTCAAAACTTTAATGTTTTCGTTTCGTTTAAATTTTTTGTTGGTCCTTATCAAGCGCATGCTTATGCAATATTTTATCATCAATAGCATTTGAACAAGTTCAATCATTCTAATTTGGAACCACACACACATATATACAAAAGTCTAAATCATCGTCTTCCTCAAAGTCAATTTCAATTGGTATAATTTTCTCTGCATTCCCATTCATTGCTACTCAATTGGTATGATTTATAACAAGTTCAGCGCATCACATAAAGTCTACATAAAACATATATGCCTCACCAAATTAACGCCAGAGCATCTAAAATATCTTTTTTACCCTTAACGACCTACCCTTAGTTTTCATCATGGTTTAAAACATGTATTTGATAAGTTAC
This sequence comes from Pelosia muscerda, assembly GCA_963691645.1. Taxonomy (NCBI): domain Eukaryota; kingdom Metazoa; phylum Arthropoda; class Insecta; order Lepidoptera; family Erebidae; genus Pelosia; species Pelosia muscerda. The sequence continues at coordinate 3,568,323 of OY829100.1, forward strand.
AATATGTCACAAATTTCAATGTTAACGCAAATGTATTGTGTTTAAACCTGTTTAACAACATGTTTCAGACAGACCTAATACATGTATAAAACAAGTTATTGTATTCTGACGACAGGTCTTCTACAAGTTGTTGACACATATTCAGTCAGTTGTATTTCAGACATGTCTAACGATGGGTTAGGTTCATTGATTCCTGCAATATAATATTCAGCCGTCTACAATAGGCCAAATGCAATATGGCTTTGTTTTTAAATATACAAGTTTGAAATTTGACTCGTTCGTATTTCAAAAGTATTATATTTTCCTACCTCGTTTTCCTGATGCTTCTGGTACACAAATAGATCCAAATTCAAATATATTTTTCCTTCAAATAAAATTTGTCTACCTGCTTTGTGTTTTTTTTTATTCACAGCCTTATCACCAAGGCAATAGGTAACATGCAAGGCAAAAAACCTTGACAATAAAAATTCCCAGCTATCTTTTAATTGCTACCCTATACATTTTGACTATATCCCTTAGCTGGTATCGGGGTCAAAATTGACCCCAAGAGCTCACATTTTTAATCACAACTTTGCAGTCTAAGTAGCAACACTCTCGCGCATCTAGGTATTCTCATTACGTCGCGGGGTGCGGCGGGTGACGGACGCGCGGCACTTAATTTCTACTAGGAACGAAGGTATGTACATCGCTGGGGTCAAAACTGACCCCGATACCGCAAGTGTGTATTTTATTGTTAGATTTATTTTGTAATATTTTATTGTTTTTTAGGACATAATCATAGCAATGGCAGGTTATTAACGTGATAACGATATCGCAGGCCTTTTAGAAGATGTAGACGAAGAATCTGGCTTTGAAATTACGAATGATGCCGCAATTGCTGCCTGAGACCAAGAGATTATCAGTGATTGTGAAGAAGCGGACATACTTAGCTGTTCTGAAGACAGTGTTATAATTAGGGATACCGATCTCTCGAGTTCAAGCAGCGAAGGAGAAGAACAGGATGAGGACGAAATCCCGCAAACTTCTGGCTTTTATAGAGGAAAAAATCCGCCTAGCTCATCCCGTGTAAGACAACATAACATCATTACACATCATTTTTGTTTTTTTTGGAGATTAGTTTTAGTTCGTCATTTTTTTTATTACGAGTGATCTTGGAAGAAGTTCCTAATTTTTGTTAAATTGATTGTATAAGAAAACGATCTCAAGATAGCTTATTACATTTTTTATAGTTTTTTATATAAGTAAGAGTACTTAAAGTACAGTTAAAGAAAATAAGAAAGTATTAGGTATATTTTGAAATAAACACGTGATACCTTGTTAAAATATGTCAAAATATGTCAAAATTTAATTAATGTTTACATTATAAGTACTATTTTCGTAAATAAAAAGAAAAATTTATATTTACTTTTCTATTTTTTTTTATTCCTATATACAAAAATAATGGGGTCACTTTTGACCCCCCATACCACTTACGTCGCTCTTTCTAGCGATACCAGCTAAGGGATATACATGCATATGTCAATTTGTACCAAAGTAGCACTTATATTCATGTTGTAGTTACCATCACAACCAATATAGAGTTTATATTATTATAAGTCTAAGTGTATAAACTTACCTACAATAAATCCGAAGATTTATTTGTTTGTTTAGCGCGTTTAACCCCAAATGAATAAGTGCTATTATAATAAAACATTAATATAATTATTTCAATCCTCACTGAAAGAAATAAAATCTTGTCTTTTTAACTTCATTTAAAAGTTTCATTAACGATGTTTATTTACTTAACCAGCCTACAAACGTTTACCATTAACAATAGACTTTATAACTTTTTATACTGATACTAAGGAGTAATTACTGATGGTCTATCATTGTAAATTATACTCTTAATAATAGAATTATGTACTGTAAAACAATATATAAAAAAAGAATATATAGAATTAACTAGAGTAATTAAGGTTTTAATAGTTACAGTAAAATTATAAATAACGACGGTTAATCGATATAAGGGTTATCACTTTAAGATTTAGAATAGCCAGAGCTCACTGGAGAGGTTTTATGTTATCAGATAGAAGACTGAGAGGTCCTTATTTCTCTTCTGTACTAACAGCATAGAAACTCACTTAACCTTCTTCCCTCCTCTCGCCCTTCCTCTTCTCTTCTATCCAGCAGCACGAAGGTATCGCTTCTGGTGTTGCAAAAGTCCATAGTTCACGGTAACCACTTTCCATCAAGTTGATTGCGTGTTTTTCTGCCATCTAAGCGGTATAAAAGATACTAATGTCTGTTAAACCAGATGGACACATCTGGTTTAACAGACATTGGTATTTTTAGCTAGTGAAGAAATTACCAGAACCCCAATATTGACCTTGGTCATGGTCACCCGTATTTTATAATCTCTAGAGCAGAAAGTGAAAATATTTCTAATCCCATTCCTCGATAAAACCGTCCTTGAAGATAAAAGATTTAAAAAAATAAGATTACTCGAATTAATAATAAATTTTGGTATAGCAAGTATCTTCAATATTTGCGCTTAGCAACATTTATTTCGCGAAAAATTTTCATTAATATACATTTAGTAAAAGTAAAAAAAAATAGTTCATAAGCAACTTAGCATTTATTAAAGTGCTTTTCTCGTTTCCCGTAATAAAATCTTTTAAAAATCTAAAAAAATAAAAAAACCAAATCCTTATGCGAAGTAAAACAAAAATTAATCTAGCAACCCTAACGAAGTGCAGAGTATTTGCAACAAGTAGCTAGAAATATAAAGCAGACTGTCGTGAACGTTTTAACTGTGATAAATCAATTTGGGACCGGTTCTCAGTAAGTAATATATATTACGTGAGGTTGCTCTCGTCAAATGCTACTTAAGGAGATGGGAGAATAGGGCACTTGTGGCAATGGGGTCCGGCGTCCCCTTTGTGGCGTTCATGACTTTGAGTGTTCACTAACGTTTGTTATTATTTCCAGATGGCTTGCTGATGTATGTTAATAGTTTCGTTTTATCATTATAATGGTTCCTTGTTATTGAAGTATTACAAAATATTAAGGATTTTTTTACGAACAATAGTCATCTCAAAGAGATGTCCCCGGATCTGCCGGGGTGCGAGAGATAATGTCTTGTATAATCTCACATCTGATAATCAAAGACCCATAGACGACATAATCACCTCCACCGACTGCGCACGGAAAAAAATTGCATAACTGTTATTTTATTTTTCAACTATCGCGGTATTTTATTTGTTATTAAGAATATTATAAATCGAAATTACTGAAATTCTCTGTAACCCCTCCAGCTAAGCTCAATGGCTTGAGTTAGGAGTGGGTTCACGTTGGTAGTGTAAAGGCTAGGATTCGAACCGAAGACCTCTCAATCGTAAGGCCGACTTCTTAACCACCAAGCTACCGACGCTACGACTAGTATATAGGTACTCATATTTTATATCTATTCGGGACTTTCCCAAATAGATGAAAAACCATCTACATAACGCAAGGAATTAACGAACATAAAATACAACAGGCATGATATTAACATAAACATACTGGTTGTAACAGGTGCTCCATTCGTACGTAAACAAGTTCTAGCCAGTTGATAGCTGTTCGTACTGGACTTACCTGAAATAAAAAAAAAATACATGAGACTAGTACACACACGCATAACTAGTTGTAGAAAAAAGGTGTAAATCCGTAAGCGTAAAGAAATGTATCAACATATTTTACGTCGGCCGTAAAACATTCTAAAAATACGTCTATTTACAGAATAATAATAATAATATATGTCTTTATTGTACACCAAGTATAAAAAGATACAGATCAAATACAAAGCAACAATGGTAAATACAATTGACGGCCTTATCGCTCTGCGGCAATCTCTTCTTACAGGCAACCATAGGATGGAGAGAAAAGCAGGAGAAAAGTGTTAGAACTTAATACGTATCGTAATTTGTAAATAATATATGTGATGGAATTATTCATAATGAATAAATGGACACCATACACGTATTTTAAGAATCACGCGTCAGCTCATTGGAGAGGTTTTGTTTTGTCAGTGGAAAGACCGATCAACTTTGCTGTGTCTTCGGCATTGGCAGCAAAAAACTCTCTTAACCTTCACCCTTCCCCTCCCTCTTCCCCTGTACATGGTCAGCAGTACGAGTGAGAGCGCATATGGTGTTGCAAACGTCCATAGGCCACAGTAAACATTTAAGTGGTATAAAAGAAAAAAAAAAATGAAGTTAAAACCCCATTTCTCTTCTTACTCGTAGGTAGATAGAATTTCAGGAAGTCGCTGAATAACGTAACTTTTAATTATGTAAAAAATTGAATTTACAAACTTTATGTATTTCACGGAAAAAAATAATTGTGGGCTCCAATATCCTTTGAAGCATTGAATTTCAAAGGACACAGACCCAGATGCATGGCTCGAGTTAACAACTGTGCCCGGAATATGGTAAAACGCTCACCCCCTATTACCTGCCTTCCCTGGGAGGGAAATAGGCGTGAGCATATGTATGTAAAAGTTATCCTAATACTAGTAATTATTGTAACTTAATCTAAACAATGTTGGATATAATCAGAATATTTCTTTTATTAAAGATAGGCTTACGTTTGACCACTACCTCACCTGATGGTAAGTGACGATGTGGTCTACGATGAATCACACTTGCCTAGAAGGATCCTATTCACTCGTGACTTGAATATTCCCACTTTCAACAGAACGTACATTTATATTTCCTAGCATTTACTTTCTCTCTTACCCGCTTGACACATTCCCACAGCGATGGTATTCAGTCAATGTATTCAATGGTGAACAGTGCCTTCATTCCTCGCGTGTCCTTATAAGACGGCTTTAAAAGGAATCAATTAAAAACCAGTAGTCGATAAATACGCGGCTTGTGAGGTAGTATTACCAACGCGATGATGCTTACTCTAACCTGTTATACAATAACTTGAAGATTCTTTTCCAATCCGTCAATCAGGCGTTTACTATGTTTTATTTCGTCTTACATAATATATAATAATAATATCTTCACCCGCATTTTAGAACCTATAACATGAGCTAGTTGAAGACTATGTATATTTTGGATCTATGTAGAATCATCATTTCAGCCTAGGACTATGTCGTCGGTCCACCTCGCAGGAGGCCTCCACGTTTCGTCTACCGGTACGCGGTCTCCATTCGAGAACTTTTCGGCTCCAACGGCCATATTATGTTCTTCTTGCTATGTAGAATATAGTAGAATATAATTTACCTACTATTCATATTTCAGGAAAGAAACAAAATGCACATTGTAGTAAGTCTAAATATGTTTTTTAGAGTTCTTAAGTGACGGACAAGTACACGGCCCACGTGGTGGGAAGTGGGTACCTATGGCCCTGTAATATACTTCTTGATGAATCCCATATTGTAATTCGTTGAAAAAATCACAGCAAGTAGTTCATTAACCCAGATGACCCGACCAGGTGTTATAACACCGCTCAAATAGGTTGAAACTTATCCTAAAATTTATTATTTAAGAATTTATATTTGTATCAATTTTCCGTAGTTATCTCATTACATGCCTATGGTAGCTGGTTATGATTCAGTTGTAGTAAACAAATCGCAATTATTTTTCAGTGTAAAACGTATTTTGTAGAGGCAGTTTCATTTACATATATTACATCAGAAACAAGGTGACTTATTATAATCAATAATGTATTTTGCTATTATATTGACATATTTTTATTTATAGTATAACTGTAAGGTACCCAAATTAAATAAAATAATAGTATCTTTGCAATATTATTGTATGTTTTGTCTTTGCGAATAGCACAGGTGTTATAACACCTGGTAGGTATATCCACGTCTATCATATTTTGTTTGTAATTTTAGGTTACTATCAAAGAAAGCTTTGTAGCTTACCGAAATAATAGTGGAATTGGAGTAAGCTAGTGATGATAATACTTTGCCTAGTGCTACCGCTCTTTTACCGCCAGAAAATGCTAGTGCTAACGTAACAGATAAGGATTCGGGTGACGCAAATATTGTGAACTTACACAATCATCCAGAATCGCAGCCAAGAGTTTATGTTGACAACGATTAGAGCGAGTCTCTTTCAGATTGAGTGGATAATATTTACGGAGTATACGGTTCTTCCCGAGAGGAACTCTAGCATCTAGGCAGCCTTCATGTCCGTGACATGACGACGGCTAAAACGCATTTCGTTGGCGCGGCCATGTTACGTGGGTAACAATTATCTGGCGATGCCACTTTGGTCCACTACAACTTGCTGAACGTTATAAGTGATGACATACAAGCCAATGATCTTACTACCACAGATGCCTACTCAAGACAACTCAAAGTGGAGCACTAAAAGCCGGAAAGCGGTCCCCGAAGTCCAAGGTTCTCGGATGCGACCCGGTCTAAATATAATGATGATTATAAGCGTGAAATTTCCCCCATGCCCACGATTCATAGGGTTTTGGATTTGGCAGGCTTGGTCGATTTCTTCGAATTTAACGAAAAACAATTAATTTGCAAATTGTACAATAGAAAAGTAATACTGAAAAAAAAATAGTATGAATTTTCATATGTAAGAAGTGTGTTTTTTATTCACATCCGAAGAATTGTTTTTGACCTAAAATATTATATTAGTCAAACTAACTATTTCATCCTATTTACATTTTTTTTCCAATACTAGTGTACTTCAGAGTACCTACTATACTTACATGGAATAGTAGTGCATAATAGAATAGAAGTGCTTACTAACATAGGTCGTTATTTACTAACAAGTTTTGTAATATATTTCTATGTATTCTTAGTTTTAAGGTATATATCTATGGGCCGTAGAATAAGTTTATAACAACTGTAACTTTTCTCATGTTGCCTGAAATAAATGATTATTATTATTATTACTATTTATTCGTTATTATTATTATTTTCTTTATTTCATTTATATACATATAGATTATATTTTTAAATATATAAAAAAGAACAAAATTAAACATATTTAAAAATATAAAAAATAGTAGCCCACCGGTATCGGGCACAGGGACCAAGCTACCGGAGGTTAGGGCTCCAGAGAGAGGAACCTCCTCACAATACGTGCCGTGTCGAGGAGTACTGCCTTCTGCATCAAGCCCTTGACCCAACTGCCTAACGCGAGCCTCTTGAGATGTTGGTCGAGGCTCTTGGCAATCAGTCCGTGAACCGATACGACAATCGGCACAATAATTGCTGAATCAACATCCCACATGTCGACAACCTCGTGAGCCAAGTCCAAATATTTTATTTGTTTATCTTTTTCGGCTTTCACGAGATTATCGTCATGGGGAATGGTAACATCAACAATTATTGCGAGACGCTCTGATCGGTCAATCACCACTATATCAGGCTTATTGGCTACAATAGTCCTGTCAGTGGTGATTGATCGATCCCAGTACAATGTGGCACGGCCATTTTCAAGAACTGGGTCGGGCACATATCTGTAATACGGCACCTCCAAATCTACAAGATTGTACTTCAGAGCAAGTTGCTGATGAACGATCCTGGCCACTTGGTTGTGTCTATGCAAATACTCACCGTTGGCAAGACGAGAACAACCAGAAACAATATGCCTGAGGGATTCTCCGGGACGATGACATGCCCGACAGATGTCAACCGTACCATCCTTCAGGATGAATCTCCGATAGTTGTTCGTCATTACAACTTCGTCAGTAATTGCACAGACAAAACCTTCAGTTTCTCCAAAAAGGTCACCGAATCGTAACCAGGATACCGATGCTGTTAAATCTATATCGGGCCCATATAAAGCCCGGTAAAATCGTCCATGCAGCTCCTTGCTCCTCCATACCTCCTTGCGATCATCAATGCTGAGTATTGCAGGTTTGCGCCAGTTCTCTTTCGCAAGAGCGAGCGGTGTAAGCCCATGGTCCACAGTTACTACATCTCGATGCACATCCACGTCAACATTGAGAAAGTATTCTCTAAGATTGCATATCTCGCGGTTGTGTAGAGTCTTAATGTTTAAAAAACCACGACCCCCACACTTCCGCGGGATATACAATCTCATTACTGAAGAACGTGGATGGTGCATTCGATATGAAGTAAGCAGTGTACGGACTCTTCTATCCAGGGCGTCCAGTTCAGTCTGAGTCCATCTGAGTATACCAAAGGAGTAGGTAAGGACGGGTATGACCCAATCATTGTAGGCTCGCACCTTGTTACCGCCTGACAAAAGACTTTTCAGTACTTTTTTCAGGCGGCCAAAGAAGCGTTCCCCCAAGGACTGTTTCATACCCGACTCATTAATGCCTAACCCCTGTGACATACCCAGATACTTGTAGGTATCGTTTGCAGTAAGGGATCTAAGTTTTGTGGAATCTGAAAGTTCTATTCCTTCAGATTCCACAATTCTACCTCTTTTCACATGCATGACCGCACATTTGTCCACACCAAACTCCATCCTGATGGAGTTACTAAAAGTTTCAGTTACCTTAAGTAACGCCATCAGATGGAGGTCGTTGGGGGCAAATAATTTGAGATCATCCATATAAAAGAGGTGTGAAATAACCTGACCACCTCTCCGCAAACAATAGCCTAACCCTGAATCCTCTAATATAGTACTTAGAGGATTCAGAGCCAGACAGAACCACAAGGGACTCAAACTGTCACCCTGAAATATACCCCGCTCAATCTTTACAAGTTCACCATCATCCTGAATGTGTCGACACCCTGGATAGCAAAGCACCGTTTTCCATTGCCCCATACATGCCTTCAAGAAGGTGCAAAGAGTCGCATCAATTTTGTACAACTCAAGCACCCTCATGAGCCATGTATGCGGCACGGAGTCATAGGCTTTTTTATAATCTATCCAGCATGTCGCCAAATCCTTTCGATTACGGCGAACCTGCTGATTGATGGCCATGTCAATAATAAGGAGCTCTTTAGTGCCACGAGCCCCACTTCTACATCCATTCTGAGAGTAAGAGAGAATAGAATTTTCAATAATATGACTAGTTATTTTAATTCTCAGAATAGATGTAAGAAGTTTGTAAACTGTAGGCAGACATGTGATCGGCCTATAGTTCTTGGGGTCCATGGCACTACCAGACTTAAAGAGCAGGTGGGTGACACCTGTAGTCATAAAACTTGGAAGCGATCCTGATTCTAAAGCTGACTGGAATTGAAAAGCCAAACATGCGTGTGAACTTCGGAGCCATTTTAACCAAAAGTTGTGTAGTCCGTCCGGTCCGGCAGCTTTCCAATTCGGTAACGAACGGACTACACAAGCAATGTCATCTTCTGTGATTGACACAGGCTCCATTGTTGGTATCGCTTCACACAAATGTTCGACTTTTTGCATGCAATCACCCTCTGTGTGAGTGACGGGAACCGACCAAATGTTGCGCCAAAACGTGTTTGTGGCAGCAACATCCGGCAAGCACGCGTCACCCACAAGATCAGGCCGCTCCCAATTTCTATACACCCACCTTTCGTCCCTTTGGAATGTGCAATTCAGTGTATATCGGTCACATCTTTTTTTATATCGCTTTATCCGGTTTGCCCATGCATAAAATTTCTGCTTCAGGAAGTCGATGCGCTCTGTGACTCGGAATTCATAATCATGAGGACTGATGTCAGTACCCGAAAATGCCCGATTCACAAAGCGCATGACTTTCGGGCGTGTGTTGCCCGACCTGAAGCAGATAAGCTTGCCAATGAATACCCTGGCCTCAGTGATACGACGCTCAATTCTACACTGCCACATTGGCTTTCCAAAACTTGGTCGAGTAGCGGTCTTACTTTCTGGGAATTTAATACCAGCTACTCGACATGCTGCAATGGCTGCACAGTATAAAATTGAGTGTGTATCAGTGAGATTTTCACTATTATCTAAATAAATAGGTAATAGTGAATCCAAGGCACACACTAGCGCTATATTACGTTTATGTACAGGCAAACGCGGTAAGCGAGGTCTAATATTATAGTTCATGTACCGATAATCACGAATGGCACACTCCAAGGCATTCCTTATTTGATCATTGTACTGAGTACTTACGGAAAAAGCAACATTATCCAACCCATCATCAACATGGTCATGATGTGTTATCTGGGAGATCACTTCCACCGCTGCTGGTTGTGATGGAGGAGGGATAACATCACTGTTCTGCAAGTCAGAACGTAGCCTCTCAAGTACAGAACTATCCAGTAACTGACATCGCTGGATAGCCCGCACCTGATCCGACAGTCGCTGTGCCGAAACGTTTACAGTTGGTTCAAGATCCTGAAACACAGAAAGCATGCGATCACGGTACGCAGTAAGATTGGTTCCTCCCGCTGTAGCCGCAAAATATGCCCGCATGACGTTTTCGTTCATAGACGTCGTCCATCGCATGCGGCGCACATTACCACCGGTAGCGGGGGCCCTATTCGAGGCCGGTGGGCCTCGGGACCCCAAGCAGGTCGGTGGCCGGCCTCTCCCTCGCCGGCGCGCAGGTATTGGTGTCGTCGGTGGGGAGAAATACTCGCCACTGGAGCTTGAGCTCGACACCCCAGGAGTTTCCACTGTGGTTGGCTGTGGGGTGGAGCTATGTGGCGAGTCCGGAGATCTTAGGCGTGCTGCTTTCAACTGGGCTCTCGTGATCATCTTGCTGTTTGTCTATTATTTTTATGCATTATATCATATTTTTATGATTGCTTTGACAGACGGTGTCATGTCAGCATATGATTTGTGGTACTATTTGTTGTAGATTTCATTTTATTTCATTTTATTTTACAGTTATTGCGTATATTTTCTTTTTGGGATGTAATATAAAATACTATTGCTGGGTGATTTTGTTAATATAAATAAATTTTATTTTAGACAAAAATGTCGACAAGTTGATTCCAGTGTTGCCAGTTATTATTATAATCCTACCAGGTGTTATAACACCGCCCATTTTCCAGCTTTCCCAGGTGCTTCCGAATTTTTTTTTTTTTTTCTGTAACTTTAGGTCCCAAAATAAAACATATTAAAATATTATAAATTTCTGTGACGAAAAATAGTTTCAGGATTATCTGGGTTAAACAGCTAGAGCGTGCGCCGAATAAAGTTTCCTTATCTTATTGTAAGTTGCAACTTGTGAGCATGAATTTCGTCTATGGCAAGTACGATGAAAAAATAAATAGTTCTTTTTATTTTAACATCATAAAAAACTATTCAAGCCAGAAAATAGTTTTCACACAATAATAATCGTAACTAGGAACAACCAGTAATTATAACCATTAAAATAATAGTGTCGTTCTGTATGTGTCGTCGGTGTAATAATAATAATATGTATTTACTATAACACTGGACGGTAGCCATTAACAAAACAAAGTACATTATTATTGTAATTGGATAAGTGTTGGATAATATCCATGCGCGTGAGTCTTGCATCGTGAGGATTGGGCACCAGTCGTCTCAAGGCGACACCATTATACAAATTATATATTTTTTTAATTTTACGCCGTTGTACAATTCATACATGCATTTTACTTATAATAAGGTATGATGGACAGTCAATATTTCTCACGATATTTCTCTAAAAACATCGTGATCCTTGTGATTCTGTCAATATAAATATAACATTGAATGGATCCTATTGATGTGCAAACAAACAAACAGGTAAGAGGGAAGTTTAATTATTTACGTTGCTAATATTCTTTAAAAAAAAAGAGACACGTAATGGGCCCCACACACCGGATCACCATTAGATATAAATCACTCTTATACACCGCACCTCTTCCCGGGGTAGGCAAAAACAAAAACTCGATATCAGTACAAGGGCGTTCCGGATAGACACTTGAAGAACCTCGGTATTGAGGCTTCGTGATGGGAGGAAGTCGCTGCCAGCTGTGCAAAATGACGCTACCTCGTCCACGTGAAATTGAACGAGTTTAAACTAGAACGCTAAGTTAATCTTGGTCCAAACGGGATTATCTCAAATCCCGATCACCTGCCGCAAGTCTATACATATAACTACAGAGGCGGTGCGCTGATATAAACCCAGTGTGGACACACATTTACAGCCAAAATTTGGTACATAAGCCACTGGAAAGCCTATCAGCGAGTCAACTAGCCCAACTTGTTTACAAAAGCTATACCCAAAAACGGCTTTGAAACATCACTGTTTAAACCTTTCAAACAAACCCGCCGCACCGGTTGTGAATGCCTTACAATTACAGTAAGTATTCAATTTATGATAGCTTTTACGGTTCAATTACGATTCGAACAACCGAACCGTCCTTGTGACGGTTCACAAACCGTATAGTAACATTATGTTTATCGGCTAGATCATTCGGTACGTTGAAGACTAATAGTGGTCGTTCACGCAAGCCGAGAAATTAATCGTTATGTTTCGATGACCAGATTTATGGCTCACTTTAGTTATTTTACAAATAGTCTGATTTCGACACAATACAAAAAATAAGGGCCGCGAAAAAATACTATGCAAAAAACCTATAAATACGTTTGAAATCCTTGCTATATAATAGTAATAGTACTGAAAAACATCAATCTATCAACCTATCACAGTCCACTGCTGAACATAGGCCTATTCCAATAATGGGAAGCTTTGGCCTACTGTTTCCATGCTGGCCAGACGGGTTGATTTAACTTTAAGCATAAAATGCTAACTCGAAAGCAAACCGCAAATGCATAAACCACCTACTTATAACACCTACCTAACCGCAACAAATATGAAACTATAAAAACCGTCTCATATTTTTTTAAACCAAATTATGCGATTGCATTCACGGATGTTAAAATATAGGTATGTAATGGTAGATTTCCACGGGGCGTGGCTCTGCAAAAGGACGCGAATTCGTCATCTGTGGAAGCACAGACTAACGTCATCATTACACGCACAATGAGGCACGTACTTAACTGTTCAACATTCATTCGCAGTTTTGTACTTTATTTCCCTAGAAGAAGAATGTCATAAGAATATGGCAAATCCGATATCTTATCTCCTTTAAATAGGCACTATTTTTCCACCTCTTAAAAAACCACTGCACAAATGAACGATCTATTTCCTATTAAGTTTCCCATTAATTTCATACCGGCAAATTCTCGTTATTTCTCGAACTATAGTCTTACTGTACATAGAGCTATCCAGAATTAATAATTATGATAAAGTTAATATCGATAAGTTTTACTTCTAATGAACTTGTCTAAACTCACAATAATAGGTCATGATATTTTTTTAATGGCAGACAAGTACACCTAATGGGAAGTGGTTATTGTAGTCTATGGTCGTGTGCAATACCAGGGGCATCCCACTCGCAACTACCGACCCTGAAAGAACCTTCTAACGCCCTTTTTGAAGAACCCCACATTGTAAACGTTTGGGAAAACCGCATCAGGGAGGTTATGCCACATCTTGAGCATACATGGGTACATATTTCCGTTCATTAGGTACGTTTATTTCAGAATAGTTTTTTACGCCATGCATTGGGACATAACCTAGTAATGTCTGATATTACAATTGTTAGTCATTGTATTCTTAACTCGAACAATGACACAAGTAAATAAATAACTATTGCACAATGATAACCAGTGGTACTAATATCTAGATTACAGACACTTTAGATTATATTGAATTAAACCCATACTTAAAACATAACGATAACTATATAAATTCAATATCCGTTATCGCTCCTTTCATTTTCAGTCGAAGATAAAATATATCTTGAGTTACTTGAGAAATATCTAGAGTAACTAGTTGTATTAACCGTAAATGAAATTGTAGACGGTTTCGGTATTCAATTGTATGTAATATAAGTGCGTATTTTTAAATCAAAAGACCAGTATTTGATCATTGTATCACCTGTGGGTAAGTAAAGACGTGGTCAATGATTGTAGCAACTATGAATTATTAGATATCATAAATCGTAAGGATAGTTTCAGATTTGTAGAATATTTCATAGCAAGGTGTAATGCAGTTAGAGCATCCAGATGAAAGAATAGCAATTACGCAATTAGGATCTAGGCTACCTTCACGAAGAGAATGTATATCATTTTCTTCATAATGCTTTGAAGGTCTGTAAGGTGCTACAGTCTGCCCAGGAAGGATAGACGCCTAGTCAACTCAACGGACACCCTGAAAAAGGTGGCTGGAACTGTGCGGGAGCAATGACACACATTAGGGGAGGCCTATGTTCAGCCTTAATGCAAGTCAGTATTATTCAAATGATTATCAAAGTGTATAAATCTCTACGTATATTTAGTAAGAAATCTTAGGTACTAGGTATATTTTGTCAACAGGGTCTGTGAAACATCAAATTCCCTAGCAGTGACGTAATTTAGCGAAACCTATGCTCGGGCCCCCTCCGTGAATAGCGGCGCAACTCCGTGAAACAAATTACTACACCACGATGGCAACTCAAAAATGCCGTCGATTCACAGAAGAACTAGCAGTGATTAACATTAGGATTTTGCTAACAATTGTTTATGAGTAATCTTTTTCTAAGAAATATAATAAAGAGACTACGTCGATTAAATGAAGACATTGCCCATAATGATTAAAGCGAAGCGGTTTAATCATGATTACTGCATTTATGAGCCACCGTGAAACAAGTTCTGGTTATTACTTACAATTATTTCGCTATGAGACAATTACAATATAATAAGCTGAACAAAGTTCACACGATGAGAGTAGCCCCAAGGAAGGATGAAAGGAGTGTGGTGAAGATGATATAGCTAGTAAGAGTGTAGTTCCACAGCTGTCTGATGTAGTAGTCCGTAATCATTCTGTGAGCCTATTCCCAACTCAGTGGGGTCGGCTTTTTAGTCTAACTGAGATGCGGCTGAACTTCGATATTTATCGTGAAGCGGCTGCTATCGGATCTCCACTACTAAATTGGCGATATCGAAGTTCTGTAGTTTGGCTATTCGGACTTTAGTAGGCTTAAACTGTCCGTAACGACTGCCATAGATGTTCGTATGGTAACTGAGACCGACGGTTTAACGTGCTCTCCGAGGTACGATTAGACCAGTGCATATAGCCATATTCATGCATACAAATACTTGGACTGAGCGGAGATCGAACCCGCGCCTTCTGCGTAGCAGTCGCGTTCACTACCGTTACGCCACAGAGGCTGTCATTGTAGTAATCCGTAATAGACATAGGAATTCTCCAAATATTCGAAGAGCTAAGACGAGCCTTATGTGAAATATTGTATTTTGTTCATTATTGATAACTCACTTGTACTTTTCCACTGTATTTATTATTGTACCTAACCGGTTCCGCCTTGCGGCATTCTCAAAGGTTTTGTTTTTGTCTCAATTGACAGTGGAAGAGAGTTATTAATAATGTATAAAAATAAATTCCACCAAGTGCCATCAATCAACAGTATAAATAATATTGTATTTTGCTTAGCTCCAAAAATACACAATAAGATATCTAAAAGTTGGAAATATTAAAGTATTAACATGTTTAAAATTAATTCAAAAAATATTCTGTATGATAAATGTTATTATAATATTGAGGAATTTTTGAATTATACGTTCTAATGTTGACATGGATTATTTGAATCTGTATTGCATGTATTGATAATTAATTAGTACCGGTAGAATATGCGATCTGACATAATAATGTAAACATCACTTTTGTACCAAATTCAACAAATAAACAAGACAGGACATGACAGAAATACGCGGTTATTTTATATTCGTTTCGGAAAAAATGATTTTGGACACAGATAGCAAAATCGTCTGAAAATAATTATTGTTCTAATGTACAATGGGCAGCCTTATCGCTAGAAGCGATCTCTTCCAGGCAACCTTGAACGCCTTTTTAAAACATTGAACCACTATTTATGAGTTAAAGATGTTTATTGTATCATTCCTGTGCAGGCTCCAGAATGAGAAAAAACACAAATGAGGTCAGTTGCTTATCTTGCGTTTACTACCTAGCCACAGAGGCTGTCAACTATATTATAAGGCAATTAAGTAAATAATTAAATAATTTTATGAAATTAAATTAGGTTACTAAAAATTTCCTTAATATAAACATTAAAGAAGGAAATATGCATCAAATGTAATACGGCAGTGAAGACTTAAAATATCAAAACACAATTGTTTACTTCATAATATTGCACTTTCATTCACTATAACGTCGAGAAGACTGGTTTTCCAAGGCTAATATATTCGAAGACGATCAAAGGATTATGGAGTTGTGAAGCTGTCTTAGCAATAGACCTGTTCTTGAATAAAATTAGTAGTAATTATTTTTTGCTCGCAATTTTGCACTGCAATGGTGAATTTTCTCAAGAGTGACTTGTATAAGCATGGTAATTTTAGATAGAGCAAGTTATTATTACAGTTGGACCCATAAAAATTTATTAAGGTGCTAATGAAAGAATTTAACGGTGGGAATCGTCGTCCACTTAATGCAGAAAATTCATGCTTGCCTTGCAGTTAGTAGCTTCGAACCGGTTGATAATGCACTTAGACGTAAATGCAAATGTAGTGAGCAAAAAAGCGAATTTGCGGGAGTATTTACCGAATAGTCGAGCGCATTGATCAGACATTTAATCTTATTATACGGTTTTGGAGTGGAAACCGCTATAGAACGTCCTCCCAGTCAAGTAGACTGAAGATCTCATAAAACTATGAAAGAATAGATGTTGAGGGATGAGGTGAAGTCAATTTGACTTCTGAAAGCAAAGTCTCAGGAAAGAGGGTGACCATTACAAACACGTACAGTGTTATAAAGGTGACGCTTAGCTTGAAGTCCTCATCAGATGCTTTTTCACGCACCGCTTAAAGAACCCTAATTAACAAAACAAAATGTCGGATCACCGATAACTCATTAATTGTTATATGATAATCTTCAGTTAATTGGTAGATAGCGCTGCAATGGTATTTCTTTACGGTATTCAATAAATAAACTTTATAATTGCGATTATACAATTTTATTGACTAGTCATCGTCACTAACTGAATTGCTATAAATAATCATAGAATATGATAAACATTATGATAATCTTAATCGTTTCATTGAGGCATTAAACCAGAATTAGAATTTTTCATGTCAGCATGTATGTTTATCTTTTTTTATTTGTTTGATGATAAAGGGATAGAATGTGGTAAGCAGATGAATCATAATTGGAAAATAATCTAAATAGTACTCTTTTTATTTCAGACAGATATTTCAGTACTTCTTAAAAATCTTATAATGACTATTGTGAACCAAGAAGTGACTAATTACTAATCAGATTAAAATGAAGATGTTGGGCACTTGAACATATACTATGTAATTAATATTCAACTTGATGACTCAACGCACGACTGTGTTTAGTAAAATACTCGAGTATTTTAAATAAAATATCCATTCACCCTAAGTTAGAAACATCATGAGTTCGATTCAATGTTAAAACGAAAACACACACGTTGAATAATTCATTAATTATACACGGGATTTCAAGGTTCAAGGTCTTAGTATTATCTCCCAGTAAAAGGTTTGACTTGTTTCATTTGTTTTAGATTTAAGGACTTTTCATCTGTCATTTGATACGTGTATTGTTGTTATTTGTATATATTTTTGGATGTTTTAGATTATACGATACTACAAGAAGTAGGTAGATTATTAACTAGGTATAAATAGTGATTCTGTAGATTTATACAGAGTTAAACCTTGGCCAGAAGACAACGTATAAAATGTTCATCCAAGTATGGCCGCGAAGGCGGTCCGATCTGAAGACAATTCAAAGATTGAAATTAGATCGACACTGAACAATGAATAGATTTTTATCCTGAGAATTGACCTTCAGATTCATGTTTGTATGTGAAGCCACTGAGTAATTCAATTATATAAGTTAACAAAAGAATCATAGATCGTTCAACTGTTCGAAAAAATTGTTCCGCGTCCACTAGGAGCATTCAGAGATGTGACCTTTGATCAAAATGTAAACACAAATTAACAACCTTGATAATCTGATTATGAAACAAAATACGCGCTGTGGAGATTGTTATACATAAGTATATAATGTGAAAATTATACAAAGACGCTGTACAGGATACATTATTGTGACTCATATATGTGCTCTTAATGAAAACAGTCATCTGAGGGGTCACCCACTAAAGCTATGTACAATACGATCCAGACTCGAACCCTGGAAACACTACCTAACCGTGTTGTTAGAGAGTGGAACAGACTACCAAAGGACGTTGTTTTGGCACCTAGTGTGAATGTCTTCAAAAACCGACTCGACAAAATCTCCAGATCACACGACATACGCTTCAGCTCAATAGCTGCTAGTGTGTTTTACATAAATAATAATAATGCTGAAGTAGCAGTGGGCTGGTCACATCTGCCGAAGGAACGATGGCCGCTGTAGTAAACAAGTACTTGAGTGGAGACCGTGAGAAGGTAAACGGAAAGTGGGACGCCCCTTAGCCAGGTGGACTGACAACCTGAAAAAGGTGGCTTGGGCAGACTGGATGCGGAGGGCGGAGGTACGTTTATGAAAAGAATATGGCTTCTCACTAAAAGCAGTCAACTGTAGGCAATTTCCTGAGATAAATTATTAAAGTATAATATATCTGCTATAAATACATTACATCAAATCCGAAGTCATAAAGAAATGAAAGCATTTATCAGAAAAAACCTTTCTAAGTATCAGGTTGGCAATCTACTCTAATATTATGAAGAGAAAATATTTGTTTGTTTGATCGTAACGAATAGGCTCCGAAATTACTGCACCGATTTCAATAATTCTTCCACCAATTGAAAGCTACAATATCTAGGAGTAACATAGGCTATATATCATCACGCTACCATCCAAGGGAGATTAGATTTCTATATATTGGTGCTAATATCGCTAACAATTTCCGTTGTCATGACAAGAATTGGGTAACACTAAAAATGACAGTTATTGTCAGAGGCGAACGCCAATATTTCGACATCCACGCGGGCGGAGCCGCGGGCAACGGCTAGTAGATGATATTTATGTTGTAAAACCTTACATGTTTTTTCCAATTTCAATACAACATTATGAGCTAAATTTGAATATGTTAGACGTCAGGTGTACCATATATGAGGTCGGATGGCGATTACTGCGTGATGGGCTAATGTTGGATCCTTCATATCGACTTTTACGAGCAACGGCTTTGTTTTGTTCGTCTGATTTAGTCAATTTAGCTTTTAGGAGTCTGTTTTTATTGGGTTTATTGTTTGTTTGGCACGAATGTAATTGACGACGTTATCGTTATTTTGAGGGTATAAGTTATTGGTAGTATTGACGCTTTCACATGTATTAGGTTTCCAATTACTATTAGCTTTATATTACTTATTGTTATGACTTTCTTAAAATCTGTTTGCTCTTTTAATTTTTAATCTTACTTTTATTTTGTTGTTTGTTTTTGGTTGTTCCTTTGATGTATGTACAATATAACACAAAAGTGTCTTGGCATTTTGAAGATTTACAGCCAGAAGTCAACAAAACAAATAGCAATAAAAAAAATTGAAAGTAAATTGTGAATAATGCAGGTAAAGTAATCAAATTAACATTCGCTATACACATGAATTACTCAAAAGATTTCTAGACCATGTCTATAACGCTGTTAGACTTAACCTGATTTACTTTTCCATTTTGCCATGATGATAATCATAAAAATGATACCAAAAGATTAAATATATATAAAAATTTAACAAATAGAAGAATATTTAAATATGTTCATTGTAAAGAAAAATATTATTGATGCAGGTTTTACACTAGAAGCTAAAAAGGAATAAGGCATCAAGTGCCAGTCTTGAAATCATTCTCTACGTCAGTATATGCCAGTAATTATAATAAATTCAGATCAATAGGTCAAACAAGAAGGCGATAAACTACAATTTTGGGGTGTAACTGCAATGAACGCAAAAATGATGAAGATAATGAATCACCGTGATGATAATGGCAAAATTCCAATTGGTTTTACTTTTAACTCTTCGCTGCCATTAATATCGTTGTTCGGTTACTATTCTGTAGCGACGTATAGTTGGCATAATACCAACTTTTTTATTCAAGAAGTTTCTGTCATCTAATGTTCCTAACACAAAAGTAATAACTTTAGTCCATTTACTAGAATATTTAATGCTACCGACTCATGTCAAATATTACGGTTTTGTATGAGAATTGTTCCAACGCCTTTATTTGATCTCCAAGTTTTGGAGCAGCGTATTTTATACGTGTGGAAACCCCCATTCATACCACCTCCTGAAATGCTCTAGTGAATAAGCTACCTATACCAGTAAACTAATTAAAACTATGAGCTGTTCTGTCACTGGATCTGTTGCTGAGAACCTGAATGTGAGTTCAGAAATCTTCAGTAGCTTCGATAAACCTTGCCCGTCTTACCGCAAGACGTTTCCACATGGTGAGTAGGAAGCTTTGCTCTCTTTGCTGTAGTAGCTCTTTTTTCCGTAGGACCAAAGTTAAGGAAACGTGGTTGCATTTTGTAAATAGGGCCTGTGTAAATATTTTTTGTTGCACGATAAAATACCAAGGAGTTCCTTAACCAGACTTCGTGCAGCTACTGTGAGGTCTGAAAGCTTACTAACGGCAAAACATTTTGTGCAACTATATTGAATAATTCATCTTCAGCTAATAATAAGACACCTAACAAAATCATGACAACGAATGAATGAATTACGGTAAATAAATTGACAAGTATAGATGACACAACATTAATAGAATATTATCTCATGTCTGCAACGAAATAGAATCCAGTTTTGAATAGAGCCTGTTCTTTGCAGCTGTATAATAAAATTTATGTACAGTCTCACATTTTACAAGCAAGACTAGTTGATTATAACACATGACTACTGACCGTGGATAATGGATTCAACATGCATTGCTTATAGCGTACTATGTTCAACAGATGTTTGGTCTAAAGCTGATCGCATGAAAAGTAAATTGTTTTGTTTATGCCCAGTTTGAAAGGATTAATCATCAGATTATTATGTTCCATTAAACTAATTTACAGATTTTATCTATTAGTGTTTACAATTATAAAATGACACGCGAGGTGAACAACATAAGGAAATGCAATGCGATAATATATTTATAGCCCAGCGGAGCCACCGTATCGTACATAAATTGCTTCAAATGATGCTGTCAGAAGTTAAGGGAATATCATTTGGAGGTAGCACATGACGGTATCCCCTGTCCTAATTGAACAGTCCGACAGGATAAGCACCTCCGCCCTACAGAATACCGCGGCTTATAATAACCTTGGGTTGTATTTCCGGCGGTAAGTAGGATAGCCAGAGCTCACTGGGGATGTTTTATGTTGTCAGTGTTGGAAGGCCGAGAAACCCTGTACAAGCAATATAGAAACTCTTTTAACCTTCACCCTTACTTCCTTT
Source organism: Pelosia muscerda (assembly GCA_963691645.1). NCBI lineage: Eukaryota > Metazoa > Arthropoda > Insecta > Lepidoptera > Erebidae > Pelosia > Pelosia muscerda. The sequence continues at coordinate 3,589,676 of OY829100.1, forward strand.
TCCCTACTCTCTACGTGGCTGGCAACACGAATTTGAAGCCCTTGTTATTGCCAAAGTCCATAGGCCTGGAGATGCCCTTCGAAATAAAGTCACTTTTTAGCGGATTCCATTCGGATTCAGCTACTTTTTAACAGCCAGTGACACGAGACCTTAGAATTAGCCGTAAATCTTAATTTGTAAATTTCAATAACTTGTCGTTGACCTAATAAGCACAGGTCAACAACCTGCAATGATTATACACGTACAGTTCCAATCGCTGAAGTTTTATTTTATAAAAATCTTCGACACGTAGACACAACATGTGAAGCTCTATTAGGTACATATACCATAAAGATTTTTGAAGTCTTACTACACGTGTTTCCTTCCTACAAACCCAAATACGGCGTAAAAAAAGTATCTGACGAGGTCATCAAACTGAAGGTCACCATTTAAGCTTAGGTAATTATGAACTTAGTCCTTCGTCTGTTTTAGTTTATTATCGGGCGAAGTAAAGTCTGATTGACATGTCCTATATAAGAACGAAACGTAAGGTCTTGCTTTTGAAGATTTATTAATAACGTGATGTTATTATAAGTAAAACATGTGTGGTAGATAATTAATAATTTTAGACAGACATGTGTTAAAAATCATAAGTATTTTATAATTACATGTTATGTGTATTCGCTAACTTGTATTAACTCACAAATTTTGCTATGATCGTGGAGAGCTTGAACTAAATGTCAACTTGCCTCGACAGATATGACATTGAAATATATGAATGGACTCACAATATCTGTTTGAGATCGTTTGAATCTTCGCCCTGAGGTCTAACATTGGCAGTTAACTTGAAGCGTTCTTAACACGTACTTACTTATGTTAGTAGCTATTCATAGTATAATTTTAGAACATATATCTTCTTCATTGGTATTGTAGCGTGACAGTACAGCAAACGTCTAATCAGAGGTCGCTGGATCAATCCAGTCCAATACAAAGAACTGTTTCCGTTCATATATAACAGATCTACCCTGCCTGCTGCTGTTGCCTGGAAGAGATCGCTTCCAGGGATAAGGCCGCCCATTGTACATTAGGATAACTGTAACTCTCACTACTTGCCCTTGGTGTTTTCTTGTATTTATTTTTTGTTTTGTTTTTGGTTCACAATAAAAAGTAATCTATCTATCTATCCTAGTACGCTATGAAATCAGGTACAGCTAAGGACTGGAGTAGAGCCTTACTGCTTGTGTGATAAGTCTATGTATCCGGAAAGCTGCTAGATAGAGAAGCATAACCTGGGATTATAAGCTTGGAAAAGCAAACACTATTGCTTTGCTACAGTCCCGGGTCCTTTAAGCAGGTCGTTAAATAGCATCTGATGAGACCGTCAAGCTCAGCGCCACCATTATAACACTGTACGTGTTTGTAATGGTAACCCTCTTTCCTATCGGTTTTATATCAGGCGAGGTGAAGTCAAATTGATGTACCCTGAAAACATTTAATAAAACTACAATAAAGAACAATGAATATATGAAATGTTTGTCGCAATATGAAATACTGCAAATACCGCGCACATCTAGATCAAATCGCTTCAATACTTTAGCTAGAATATTCTTGAGCATCAAGAGCGTGCCAAGAATACAATCCAATTCAAGTATTTACCTAAATAAATTTGTGAACACTAGATAGTATGCCAGATTTTTACCTACTTCCTTGCCTGATCTTTTATTTAATACAATTGTTTTAAATATTAGCTCTTTTTACAAAAATTTGGCTGATTTGAATTCTTTAAGCGTGATCGTCTGCTTGCCAAATGAATTAATTAACCTTTCTCAGTCCACTGCTGGATAATGTTGGAAGGCTACGGCCTACTGTTCCCAGACGGTTGGTATGGTACAGGGCTTTATTTCGAGTTACGACTTTTCAGATACGGTGGTGATTATTACTTCTACTTTACTAAACGAAAGTTGCCAAATAGATAAGTTTCATTGTTATTATTAGTAGATATTTAAATGCATTATTGATAATTAAACTACGTATAAATGTAAGATGAAAATGATTGCGAAGATGTTTGGGTGTTTATTATTGAATCATATAATTGGTACAGGGATAGATTATAGTTCGGAACAACACATAACTTTTTATGCCGGAAATAGGCTTCCATGGGTTGCGGGATCGGGAACCACATCTTATAAGGGCGGAGCGGAGCAGTGAGCTTTAAGCAGTTTATTAGAAATCTATCTATAATATAAAATTCTAAGCGTTGAATTGTTCAAATTCTTATTAACTTTTAAACTTTCGCGTTCCATGATTATGATAATAAATGTAACCGGGAATTAACGCGATCATGGTATAGGTATATACATACCTTTTGCCTGACGTTTCGACCAGGTTACACCGGCCGTGGTCACAGGCTGACTGGCTCAGCTGCGCACGCCCTCCGTCGTCGATTCCGTGAGGTAGCCGGTTGTTCACCTACCCGCACATTTTCGACATTTTGTAGATTATTTCTTCGCCAGGTACCGTCACATACCACACTCACAGGGTCCCTATTCTCTAAGCAAACGGCTCGGTGTCTATCCGACGGCGCAGAAAAGCGAGGTAGCAGGTTTTTTATCACTGGATTCCATGTCGCAGATAACTTGAAACCGTCTTCCCGATTGAAATTATTGTACTTCTTAATTTCAATAGCTTCACGTACAGCTCTTGAATAGAAGTGACGTTCGGTGGAGAGGACTTGCGTATTGTGGAATTCAATCCAGTGATTCGTGCCCGCTTCTAAAAGGTGTTCTGCAATCGCGTTAATTCCCGGTTACATTTATTATCATGTTCAAATTCTTAATTCAAAATCATTGAATTATTAAAAAAATTATTACAAAAGCGTTGAATTGTTAAAATTCTTAATTTAAAAGCATGGAATTATTAAAAAAATAAATACAAAATCGTTGAATTGTTGGAATTCTTATTTCAAAAGCACTGAATTATTAAAATTCTTAATTCAAAAGTGTTGAATTGTTGAAATTCTTGATTCAAAAGTATTTCATTTGTATTTTAATAAAGGTTCTATAGAAACTAGCTGATCCGTCCCTATATCATTTTTATGACGCAATTGCAGCGTCACGTACTAACCCAATAAAATATGGTACAGCCATAAATTTAGTACAAGTGCAGGCTATAAGTTGACATAGTTTTACTTGTGGATACACCCTGGAATATCAATACGTACCTTCTCTTATACGTGAAGATACTTGCAATATGTTACTTGATATATTTTACTATCATCATTGACGTCTTGTAAGTTACGTTTAGTGGTCTATACAGAACAAATATTTTTTTAATTTTGAATTGAATTACGAATCATCATCAAGAAGACGTATTTTCCTTATCGCATTAGATCTTAGTGAACTTGGAACTTAGAGTACGCTTTTGAGCTTTTCTTGCCGAGAGCCTTTATTGCCAGATTTTTTTCTTACAGACTTTACCTTGCCCTGTATATCTGGCAGTAAATGTAAATATAGAAGCAATAAACCTGACGTTAATGGGGCGAAATATGACGTCAAAATATCAACAAAATTTATTTGACATGGCAATGACTAAGTACCCTATTATTTACATTTGCTACAAAATATATGACAGAATGTCAACTAACTAGTCCCTAATTAATATTCTTCAAGTGGATTCGTTCGAAAATCAAGAAAAGATTCGCTACTTTTGAATTCCGAACGTAATACAAACCGGGCCAATGTCAGCTGTCACCGATTACGTAACGTTACGCAAACCTGCGCGTACACATGCGATGAGAAAAGTGGGGGTAGGCTCGCGACTCGCGACCTCGTGCAACACTTTCGCTGGGTTATGTTATAGAGGTACTGGAAGTGACATCTTGGCATGTACTTTTTTTTAAGAGAAGCAGAGATAGGAAGAGTATTATTTATTATTCTTGTACTTTTTGCTAAGCTATTTCAAGACATGTGGTGTGCATGTTTTTGATGTGCAACACCTAATGCGATTATCTGAGATGTTTCGCATTAATTTTAATTCTTACTCTAAGAAATAAATATTTTGCTTTTATCTCTATGATTATGTGAAGTTTATATTTTTTAGGTAAGTACTTAATATAACATACGCTTGTATGTAATATAAATACTTAAAAAAACTTCTTTTAACGATAAATATATTTGAAATAAATATTCCATAACATTGCGTAAATCGAATTAATAAAAGTAATTGTTGCAAATAACGTGCCATGCCACTTTTAGCGTCCCTATGGCAATCGATGGCTAAATAACTTTTCTAGTGAGATACAAAGGGCTTATTCTTAATTAGCAGAATAGTACTGATCTATATTATTTGAATACATGATAGCTATTCAAAACGACTGAGCCGCTGGCAACAACTAGTTATATTATAAATGTCAAAATTTATGGAGATTTTTGAATGCTTATATGTTTGTTATTCAATCTCGCTAAAATGGCTGAACAGATCTGAATAATATGTGGTACAGGAATTGCTTATAGTCCGGAGTAACATATAGGTCACTTTATATCCCGGGAATAGTTTCCCATTGATTGTGGGTATGGGATTCAAATTCAACTCAAACGAAGCCGCGAGTATCACTTAGAAAATAATCGACAGTAACTGAACACTAGCTAAACCTACAACCCATATTTGGTCATTAAGATAAATAATGTCAAGCATGGACGGTATTAGAATTGATTAATATTTATTAAGAATCTAGTTCAATCTATGAGTTAATACGAAGTGACAGGTGGTCAACACATAGTCTGACCCCGCAATCGAAGCAACACTGACCTCCAAAATGACCAGACTGTTACGTATTACGGACATCAGATGTGTTTATCATCTTTTTATTAATATTACGTATATAGACAACGTTTTATAATACTTTTGTAAATATATTCTCCAAGTGCATGGTAGAAATGTCTTTTATACAATTACGCCTTTTTCAGGTCATCAGTCTATCTAGCTAGGAGGCGTCCTACCTTCTGTTTTCCTGGCAGTTAAGGATTCGTTTGCTCCAGCGGCCATCGGTTTTTTGGTAAGTGTGGTCAGACCACTGCCACTTCAGCTTGGTTATTTCAGTAACTTTAGTTCTTTGTCAGATGACCTCATTGCAAATTTTATCCTCCAAAAATACTCCAAGCACAGCTCGCTCCATGGCCCTGGATAGTAGAAATAAGAAGTAGGATACATTTACCATGTATACAAGCAAAGTGAAAAAGAAATGTGTTGAAAAACACTAATTAGTAAATTTTTTGCTGCAATTTCGGATAGATGAACCGCAGCAGCAACGAAAACCAACCGCTTCAAACCACATAGACGTGAGTTTTGAAATAAAATGTAACTCTGCACCTGCGGCGAATTGCGTACAAAATGTTCCCTGAGTTTGCAACTAAACTACCTTCATTTCGCAAGTTGCGATTTACATTTCTCCTAGTATTTTCAAGCAACATTTCCCAAGTCAATTGGGCACAGTTAGCAACTAGTTAACTCAGTTAAAAACTTTGAAAATATAGCTTATCATGTTCTTTGATCCTCTTGCGAGGAAGGTACAAAAATTTATGGCTTGCGCAAGGTTTTTGTGAATTAAACGATTACTGTTTAAATAAAGTTACAAAGTTAAATCTAAATTTGATTAATATGAACGATTGTCGTAGCTGTGTGGGAAGATATTTTTGCACAGAATTCCTCTAGGATATTGCTTCGAACGATGAGATGGGTATAACAGACCCTGTCGAACTAAAATGGTCATGTTCAGTTACATCCACCGAAGTATCCAGGGAATCTGGTGTATAATCTCACCTCTGGCAATCAAATACCCATAGACAACGTGCCTTTAATTGATTCGAGTCCGACAAAGTCACCTCCACCGATTTTGGCGGAGGTGGTATTCGTGGGGATTATGCACACGATAATAAATCAGGGAATCTAGTGTGTCCTGGAAAGGTATTTTTGAGAACCAGTTTATAGCCAACAGCATAGGTGATGTTGGGGATCAAAAGCTCTCCTCCTGTATAGAGAGGTGCCTGCGAAGACACGACGTAGTACGTTTGTTGGTAATAGCACCAGATATAATGATTCTCTGAGTCCTCGACCATTACATGACCTAAATGCATGATTAGAATAATACAACGTTAATATATTTTACGACAAAGATATTCTAATCTACGTAAATTGTTTTATGACTTCGACGGTCACGATATCGTTTTATTATTTTATGTTTAACGACATTGTATGGATAAGTTATAAGTTGTTTGATACGATTTCGAGTTTACTTCCTAGGATATATTAGATTCTCAGCGGTATAAAATCTAACACTGAAAATTGAGCAGTACTTGACTTTTGATTTGTAACTTTGGGAGAAATTGCTCAATTTCGTTATCAGCAAGGCCAGCATGGCGATGGAAATGTCGACATTATGCAGTTTTAGTCACGGCCTTTTTCAGCGATTACATCAAAGACATATCTCGATTTTGTGTATAAGTCCGCCATGCTGATACTGCTTATTGTTAAGAAATTCGATTGAACTCAAGAATGACAGTCCATTCGGAATTCTGGTTTCATCCAACGATGTACGAGTATAGAGAAAATAAAATGATGTTTAATTTTATTTCAATTCGTTTCCACCGCGTAAACGTAAGTTTTAAGAGAAAAGGAAGCACACCCCACAAGATAAAGTGAAAAGGTGAACCGTCTGATATTTAACGTAAAGCGCATGTTTGCATTTTGTATTGAGTAGTTAAAACCGATTTCTTAAGAAAAAAGGTTTAAGCTACTCTATAAAGTTATCGGACCGTCTTTTATGTTTCTGAATAAAACATAAAATGAGCGAATCGCAACCATATTTTTCTAAAGGTGTCGAAACGCAAACTTATAAATTCAGATTGTGTGAATCAACCTTCATGTCGATAAACCAACATGAAAATGTAATGTGTGAATGTATACTAAAATGCTAAAAATGAAGAGCCAAAACGGATATTCAAACATCTATTCAAATGATAAAAGCGAACTAAATCCTCCTTGAATAGATGGCAGCCATTCATATTTTGCTGAATGTACTAGAACTAATATATGAGTATTAAGTAGTTACGTCGAATCCAAATCGATATTCACATCATGAGAGGTTTTCCCATTCATTTGAATGTGTAAATACAGTACCTATGTTTAATAAAACTACTTATATTACATTTTATGTAGATATTGTAATTACTAGATTAATTATGTGTACCTAGTTAATAAATTTTCGTGCTATGGGCACACAGTAGGTATTATTAAAAAAGATAAAATAATATTCCGCACGAAGAGATATCGAATTGTAAATGCTGTAAGATTATAGCCTAACAGCGGTTTCATTAATGGGTATATTAACCGCTAATGGACTAAATTTATTTCCCATGGGTTTCTCGTTATTTGTATTACAATCAGTATTCTAAAAGGATTAAACGTTGCCTTTGAATGCTTTTTATACGTTAAATCGTTTTTGAGATAGAGTTATTTTTTTTATTAAGTTTTAATTAATTAAAATCTAGACCAAATTTTTCAGACAACTCCATTGGTAGATGTTAATTTACTACGGACACTTGCAACACCAGGGGCGTCACATTCATGCTGCCGACTATATAGAGAAGAGGGGGGAAGGGCAAGGGGGAGAGGAGAAGGTTAAGAGTTTCTGTGCTCTCATTGCAGAAGACAAAGAAGGGTTTCTCGGTGTTCCCACTGATAACACTAAGTTCCAGGCTTTTGTACCTTAAGTTGAATGCAAATGGATGCTTAACCTTAATTTGTTTACGAGAATCACGAGTCGTAATCTCAATGCCTGATTCACAATGCGTTACATATAACTGTGATTGTGACATAGTCAATGAAGCCTTGTTAGGTGGTCTATGGGTGGTCAATGGGGGGTCTTACTTATTAAACAAAACTCAGGGTACAGTTGAACATAACTAATTTCTTTGATGATATTACCTTTTCTTCAAGATCATATTATTTGGGTTAACAAAAGGTTACTTGGTTAAACTGACCTACTCGTATAAGAGAGATTTACTATGTCTCATTGATTTCATTGTAGCATTTATGGCTTTACTTGACATTTAAATGTCATGACATGTGTTACCGTGACATCTGAAGCATGTGTGATTCATTCAAATTTAAAAATAATGTAGGTATCTGCCATTGGTATTTTTCTACTTTCATACTATACCAGAGATAATGACGAGTACTTTAAATAAAATGTATCTGATATGAAAGATATAGATATGTAAAATCAATCATTTAGAAAAAATAGCCGAACAGAATCCAAAATATTCTTATAAGGTATTACCTATCTACTTGTTATATGTTTACATTCTCCATCCAAAGGAAGATTAGTGTCTCTGCCATAATTTGCAATAGATATAGAACTCTACACACATTTCTACTAACTACTTCCAGTGGGGACGATGCTGACCGGACTGGTGATCAGTCCTCATTTCCCCTGTAACGACTGCCATAGACGTTTCTATGACAACCGAGACCGACAGCTTAACGTGCTCTTCGAGGCACGACCAGACCAATGCATATTATATTCATATTCATACATAGAAAATTAAATATTTGCACTGAGCTAGTATAGAACCGGCGCCTCCTGCATAGCAGCCGCGGTCACTACCGCCACGCCCTAATTTTCACACATTCCTAATCCCGATAAAAGATTCATCTGGTAGTAGGTATTTGTTTTTCATTTACCTACTAATATCTATCCTTGACTTACGTTTAGTCTAAAAGATCGTAACGTATGTAGTATTTATAGATTGGACTGTTTAAATAAATAGATTTTTCTTTGATAGAACTAATTCAGACCGCCTCTAACCGGTCGGAATGGAGGTCGATGGGGAGGCCTATGTTCAGTAGTGGACGTCCTGAGGCTGAAACGAACAAATGAACAAAGTTTGAGAGTTATCATTGATGATTGTACAACTCCAAGTTTCAAAATCACTTGCCAACATTGCTACTGAGATAATGCTTGATTTAAACGGTCATAATAATTACCCACAATACTGTAATGACATTTTTTAAAGTAATTAGTATGCTAACTGCTCGCCGTTGGCTTCGTGGCTTAGCTGAAACAAATAAATATAAACGAGAAAAAAAATAACACAGCAATTAACATGTATGGTATGCGTCGCCCCCATAACCCGACCGAACCCCGATGGCGAGAGAGTCAGAGAGAGAGAGAGCGCGTTCCCTCTGGAAAGGAACGATCGCGAGTCTGAATCCCGTCGAAGCATTCTCTTTGATCGATGCAATATGTCATTCTATTCCATAATTTTCTGTCAGACTAGTCATTTCATTGTTGCCCTCTACAATCACAATTCGCCATTCTTTCGTCATTATACTAAGTCCTATCCAAAATTTAAATATCCGTAGATAATTCGCACGTCTCTAACTAACATCTAGAATATTATCAATTTGACAATAATTTACGGACGTCGCCAAGCTATTTGTTTGCCACAAAACATATCTATTCCCGTTGATCGTAAAACGTCCGATCTCCACTTGTGATGCACTACGAGATCGAGGCTACCAGTAATTGTTCGAGCAGTTTTATTACTCGCATTTGGACTTCAAAGCTTGATAATGGAGGATATTATTTTATCTTCGAAACTGCTTTTTGAATGTGGAGCAATACCAGCTCAATCTATTTTGGATTTCAGTTAGTGTGCTGCAGGTGTAGGCTTTAAACAGATGAGGAAATAACAACGGAATGAGTGTTCAGGGAATGATTATTTATAAAAACTAGTGTTCTGTTAGTCGTCGACTGTAATAAATTAAGTCTTTTCGTCTCCGTTCTGATATAGGACGGATTGAAACTAAACTAAATTACACCTCATTTCCCAGTCGCATAGCAAAGATGTGGAATTATTTGGAAGCACAAGTATTTCCTTCTTCTTATGATCTCGAGTTCTTCAAGTGGACCGTGAAAAAGCATCTGTCAAGTAAGGGATTGCAATTATTGGTTTCTAAAAACATTACAACACATTTTAGAATATCGTAATATAAACAATGGAGATAAATTTATTGATCACAACAAACTCTTTAATGGCGACCAAATTAAAGAGAAAATCGATTCCGAAGAGAATTTCTAATACATCTTATAACACATACTTCTAGCAGACTAAGCCTTAATGTTGTACAAAAAAATTAAAAACAAAATATGCAAGCTATTGAAGTATAAGTTGTAAAAGAACCGTAATTAAGTTTCAACTTAAAAGTTTAATTAATTACGGTCGAATTTCGACCGCCTAATGGAACATCAGTAATTATGAGTTTGTTGCACCTGTTTCATTTAATTAAACACCCCAAGGCCGACTTGTATGAAATGTGATATTTTCAATGCCGTTTTTGTGCAGATTTTAGACATGAGTTTATACAAATAAACAATATTTTATGGGGTGAACACTCGCGGTGCGAAAGCGGCAACACAGGTGTATATCTCATGGCTCATGGGTTTGGATTTGCGCTTTCCCGAGTTCCTATGTATGTATTGATTTTTAATTCCGCCACAAAATTATTTATTTTTAAAATGAACATATATACTGGCACCTCGTTCTCATATTACGTTTACATATACAGGGGATGTTTCTATATCACTTATTAAAAATGCAACATAAAAGCTAACTTAAAATTTTACCAAAAAGTTATACGAATATCACCAAAACGTTACAAGAAATAGTTAAGGCAGAGAACAATAACAGTAATGTACACGAAACAAAGCGAGTATAATTTTAGTTATTGACACGTCGCCTAATAGCTAGATTGCGTGTTGCGGACACAAAGGGAATTTTACAATGTATGGGATGTCAAAACTTTATGGTTAGACGAGCAATGGCATGACGCAGAGCGATGAAAAACTTGCTTGTAAGACGGTTTCGACGATTGAATGGTGGATATTATGTTTTGACATTGACATTGTTATTAAGTTGCGCGCGAAATTATAGGGTTATTGATCACGCATTCGTCTTCCCACCAATTTTGAATGTAGACATTAAAATGTTTATGTATTTTGACGTTCGGTTTATAAATACTTCGGCACGATCTCTTCATAATATCAGTTATTTACAAGTTTACACGAACATAGAAAATAATTATTATATATACAGGTTGTTTTCATAATTTTATGACCCGGTAATCCGGGACCGGACCGGTAATCTTGTTGCCAGGTCAAAAAGCGGTGTTACAAAAATTTTTAATTGGTCTCTAGTTACTCTTCTTTAACAATAAATAAATAAAGATTTAAAAATATATATCACAAAAAAGAATAATTTAACAATACATAGGTACAGCGTTTAGGATAAAAATTGCTCTCTCTATTCTCTCTTTCCTTTTAAATCATTTTACGTTAATGAATACGCTAATTAATACTCATTATGTTTTGTGTCGAGAGGGAATGAAGAAATAATTAATACCTTGACTCTAGCGAGCTTGGAGATAATTATTTACGAGAAATGATTGCGCATCGAACAAAAAAAATCCAAGTAGTTTTTTTATGGACAATGGTAGTATTTTGTTTCATTTATATTAGTCTACAACTCCATAGAAATTTATGTAGGTATTTAAAAAATATGCAGCTTTAAATTTTAATGAGAGAAATATCTCATCCTGTATATTTCACATGACATATGAGCGAGTATAAACTATCCCAGCTGTATTTCCCTCTGGCTCTCGTAGATCCGTCATTCGGATACAAAGCGACAGAACGGAATCTATTAAAAACCTATTCCTCAAATATCTTCCGCGTTTCATGTTAACTAAATCCGAAAAGTGGTGCTGTGGTTTGATTATTAATAAATATAGATGTATATGTATTGGGACATCTTCAGATTTATAATCAATTTGTTGAGATGATAGTTCCGCAAGTTATAACAAAAAGGTTCTCACACAAAAGGGGTCTATCTATATACGGACCTTTTTACCCTAATATTATATCATACACAACATGAAATTGTGATAATTACTACATTATAATCCAATAACATACAAAATTTGTTTATTCGTGGTAAAAAGGAACCTTTGATACTTTTCATGTTGTCTATAGGAGTAAAAAGGATTATTGTATGAATAATATTGTTAAATATTCAACCAATTATTCACGATATCTGTACAAAACATTCAAAAGGCATCTTTGCGCGTTTTCGTGTCACATCATTAATACATGCCACGTGGTCTCGGCGAAGCTCAAGGGCTTACCAATCCATACTCGTGGGCGTCGTGTAAAAGATGACTTAGAGGGCTTTCTCAATATACGTGAAAATGAGAATAAACAGTTTGAAAATCCATTTTTATGAACTATGGATGATGAATGAAATAACATACCTAATATTTCCTTCAAGTTTTAAATTTACTGTTAATTTTCATCATTTCATCCATTAATTATGTATTAATTATACTGGTATGGTCGATGTTTCTCGTGATCGGAAAGCTGGTCTCTTTTAGCGATAGAATAAGCATTGCCATACAAAGATGAAATGATTGGGGACGTTACCACAAGAGGCATGCGGTGCGGAGGAACTTTTACGTTTTAATTTATAACATAACATAATATAAACTCACGCCTATGTCCCGGAAGGGGTAGGCAAAGGTGTAAGCACCCACATTTTGCCAATTTATGTTTATGTCCCAATGTAATAGGTGGCGAGCCTATTGCCATTAACCGGTCACTTATAAACCTGCGATAAATACACACATAACTTCGAAAAGCGTCGAAAAGTCATTGGTGTGCCATGGTAAGACCTGGGATCGAACCCGAGACCTCGTCACAGCAGTCCATTATCCATACCACTAGACTACCGCGGCTTATTAATTTATACAATAGTTATTCGATTTTAGTTTTATCTACTAACTTGCTGTTACCCGCAACTACGCTTTTGTGGACTTCTGAAACCCGTTCTCGCTGCTACATATAAACTTCCTTATACTTTCTCAAGTATTATATAAAAAATATTACTCGAATTGATCCAGCAGTCTTCGAGTAATGCGCTTACCAAGATATTTCGCGATTCATTTTTACTTACATAGGTTGATTTGTGAATTATAGTTGTATCTATTAATAAATTAATACACATTAATTTGAATAATTCTTAAGTGAATTGTAAACTACAACTTCTGTCTTTCAATGATTGGTGATTTTTTTAATATACAAATAAAAATACGTTATATCTTCACAAGATATATTTTGTTCACGGTACCCGATAAAGTATTAGGCGTAATTGTAGCTGTGCTTAACGTAGATAATATCATCATATCTGTACTCTAATAAATTACGAGTAGGTACCTAAATACTTTTCATCAATACAAAAGTGTAACAAAAATATTGATACACATTTAACCGAACATAGCTTCGCAATAATGATATAGGACACTACTACATCAAAAGGTTCCGAATTTAAATATCTCATTGTGGAACATTTAAAACATAAAATTCTATTGTTGTTATGTTTTTGTGTTGAACGAAACATGTTAGACCATCGATTGTCGATGTAATAACTGGTTTTCTTTCGATTAATCCGTGATTGAGAAGCAACGGATATTAAAATATATCTTCAACAAAAGTTAAAAACAATTCGTTTGTATTTCTTTCTATACACAAAAGATTTGAATCTACTCTGTGTTGCCATTTATACTTTTTTTTTCTAATGTGTAGCATCCTTTAATAGTACCTAAATAGCGACTAAATAGCAACGCGCGGATAAAATAAATACATAGGATATCTCTAAATTTCACAGACCAAGATATCTGCCGAACCTTCAGTAGGTTAACTACCTTTGTATTGAAATAAATTGAGGGTAAATAATGCAAACCTATAACTAACATTTAGTACAAATTAAACTGAAATTCAGATTCATTTTATGCTCAAACTTTTGCATCTTTTATAAACGTATTTGTTTTTTATTTACGACACGTCAATTTGACTTCACCTCACCTAATAGTAAGCTAAAGGCAAAGTATCAATAAAGAGAGTCACCATTAAATACAGGTACAGTATTACAATGGTGGCTTTCAACTTGACGGCTTCATCACATGCCTAATCACGCCCCGCTAAAAAATAATGTTTGAATAATCACCTAATTTGCATTCGTGCAATAAATGACAGCTTTTTCCTGCGAGTTCGATTGTCAACCCTATTTATTTTCATTAATATAAAAAGGTCACTATTACGACAAAAAATCATACACTATTAACATCAGGGCAATATTCGCCATGTTTATTGAATTTAATAGTATTACTGTTAAACCAATGAACATCTAAATGTTAAACTAAAATAAAAAAAATGATTAGAAAAAAGTCATTGTTTTCGAAGAAGTGGTTTCAATTCTTAAAGACAAAAAGATTTTTTTAAATTTTCATGTTCAACTCTTACCAGCGATAGATAACATGAGTTAAAATAGGTTATCTTTTTTATTCATTGGGAGATAGATAACATGAGTTAAAATCGGTTTTCGCATTTTTTATTAGGGGGACACAACAATAAAATAATAAATACCATCCAGTATTGCCATGACGTTTATTACATACAATATCGTAAGAATAAGACAGAAGGACAGATTGAAATAATTCTCGTCGAGTAAAAAGTATAACACAATAATGTATTGATTGGCTACTCGCCAGTTACTGGACTAGTCTAAGAATATGTCGGAACCGCATTTCCATTCTAATTTAGGAATGAAAGAAATACATGTTTCTTGCTTCTTTAATTTAACGTTCAACCGGCCAAATGAAATAAATGTACAAATGGTTAAGGCATTTTTCGCACTATGTTCTGTTTTTGGCTGTAAAGAGAAAGAATTTGAATCACTTCGTAATGTAATAAACCAATAATAATAAGTGCATAAACCAATGATATTGGCTGAGTATGCTTCTTATGCTCAGCTGAAAATAGATAAAAATGATAACGTTACACAATCACGACTGACTAAACTTGTATTTTTTTATGAAATTGACTAAGATGAAGTTAAAACTAAAATTGTAAGAAGTGGTGCCACTACACAACTACTAGTCTTAGAAGCTACTGGATAACAAATCTACTTATTAATGTAATTAAGTTAAGGATACTGCTTGCATGAGTTTACTCATTTTCTTCTGAAGAAACCAGACATCGATCTAGTTTATTTAATTAACGCTATCCATGTTCTGTATCTGTCAAAGGATGGTGAACCTTATGGAGTCCAAGAACTTTTGGACCCCACTTTATAGGCGAAACATAAAAATAAATTTTACCCTCCAAACGAATATTTCACCAAGCGTTACCCCGAAAAAAATTAAAATTTAAGTTAATATTTGAACAAACGCACATAATCCTTGGTGGGACATGTTTGCGGATGCCTACAAAGAATTGTTTGCCCGAGTTAATTCGTATCAAAGGTTCAAATAAATAGAAAACAACAAAAAATTTACGGTTTTAATTGAAACACGAGTCGGACAAAATGTACCGTTTGCTTTTGAATGCAAATTGAGTTTCTAAAAAAAGAAAACATGAAAAGTTTGACCAAGAGGAATCTGTCAACATCATGAACGCGATACGCACGTATCGCTGCAAGGGCTAACAAACCTTTAAGCTACGGGGAAAACACAAAAGTTATCTAACTTTGTCAATTTGTACAACCCAAACACGATCAAGACTCGTTGTTTTAAATTAAAAGTAAGTTATGGTTGATAAACACCAGATACATGTATAGAAAGCAAACAGTCTTTAAATGAAAACGGCACAATACAGAAATTCATTTTTTTAAATTAGGCATTATTTTTGGTGAGGCCTCATACCTAATTATAATTTTCATATTTCGTATCTCATAATTTTTTTTTGTGCGCTGAATCCCCTTCGATTCCACCTCCACCGGAGCCGGTGAGAGTGGTTATATCAGACTTGAACTGGTCAAAACGCACGCCGTGTTCGGATCGCATCTCTTAATGGTATAGATCGACAGGAATAAATATTTAAGCTACGAGAAATATTATCATTTTGTGCCATTAGGACTAAACATTATTTACAAAATTGTATATATATTATTGTATTGACGTTAACAAGGTTTTATGATGTTATTCACAATAAGCTACATTAAAATATAATAACTCAACACAACGTAACCTGGTTGAATATTTTCTGACAGTTGTCATGTCTAATATACATATTTTATTTATAATGAATGATATTTTGTTCGGAAAAAATTGTGATGGTAAGTAGGTATTTCGATATTAATTATATGTTAAAATATAGTTCAAACTAGACTCTAATATAAATAGATATGATTAATCTGTTAGCACATACTCGTACTAAATATTCAACATTCCCAAGCTAAAAATCACATAGCAAAGTCAAACATCATAACATTTAATGTTATCAAGATATTTGAACGAACACAATTATCTTAAATAATACCTCATAGCAAAGATTTCAAAATATGAAAGTAGTACTATTATGATCGTCTATAAGTTAGAACGTTAAACGAAAAATCCGGGAACAATTCGTTGATTTTATTTGATTAGTAGAGTTTATAATCAATGAGATTTAGTTCCGTTTTAAGAGAACAGTATATCAACGCAACCGGTATAACTTGAATTTTTATCATAAAACGACGCAATAATGAAGAATAACTTACTACAATCATTTGTTTTATTTTGTTTTAGAATCTGGGTCCTGGAACGTCTTACGTCTCGAAGTCCCGCGTATTTTATAAATTTAGTTTACTTTGAAATTATCAGAAACACACCCTACCCAAATTACACTAAAACTCCTAATAAAGGACATGGGTCAGAACGTACCCAGTTTGTAGCAAGTTGAAATTGGTACCATTCGAAAGGTCTTTGAAAACTTAGATATTTTTTGTATTAGAGCAACTTTGTAACTTATGTAGGAAAAAAGATATTTGATGTTGAAAATACCGAAAATCCTTAGTAAAATCGACACACGCACATTCAATTTTTTTTTTGATTTTATCGGTTAGGTGGGTAGTTCGAACTATTTTGTGCTAGCGTTGGTGTGTCGTCAGTAGTTAGTACCTGTTAGGAACTGATTTTGAGCGCTCGCGCATATCTTAGTTTATTTTATTCTTACTTTTATTTACCACCTCGGCTTTCACAATGGACTTGTGTATTACTTAACGATTGGATTATTATTATTACTCATCTGCTTCAAAAAAAATGGAAGGTGAACGCGGTATATAATATTGATGGAGATTTGATTGATTTGATTTGATTTGCCGAGCATTTGCGAGGTGGAGATGGTATATATAATATTGAGGTATCTTCGAGCTGTAGCCCTAGAATGTAGCAGCATGGGCTAGTAAACGAAAACTGCTCGTTAATTAGAGGCCGCATATTATCGAGGCACGTGTCAAACACATATATTTTAATCAAGGTTAATGTCCAGGGCAGAGAAGCCATCGAAGCGTATCCATAAGCATAAGCTCCTGCATGACGGGTATGAGAACTCTTGGTGCTTGTGCCCATACTATTAGCATAATATGGTACTTAGGTGTTGGCAGGCACCTAGATAACTTCGTAGGTCCGGCAAGTGCCTGGGATGATATAATCATTGAAAGTAACAATACAATTTAATAAACTGTGCTATTTAAGATTGATAGTTCTTATTTAATATTTTTTCTGTACCAAAAACCAACGATAGGAAGCTATGTCGCTCTCTTAAGACAGAAAAAATGACTGGTTACCTATTTATTTAGTCCAAAAAGCAGAAAAAGTGCGATTATTGGCAATTAAAAATGTTACAAAGAAGTTATCATAACTTCGGTCTTTCATTCATTCATTCATTCGTTCACTTATTTTCGAGTTACTCAATTAGGCCTCTTCTAAATTACACCTAGTCTAAAATGCTACAAAGTGGGTACGGGTTCCATACAAAATTACCCATTGTTCTTTACAAATATTAACAGTCCGTCACACATCCTGTATTCTTTACGCCAAATAGTACATTAAGCAAACTCTAACGATCATACCACCATCTGGAATATCTAAAAACATGAGCTATTTTCATAATCAATGCATAAAAGCTCTCCGTTTTAAATAGATCTCGGTAAACCATTAGCAAAAAGTCAACATCCTAGGACCAGTTTATTGTGTCATGACTAAAACCGACGCAACTCAGCTGTCTCTCGAAAATAATCACAGACTTATTTGAATCAGCGAGATGTTAAATTTAAAATATAAGTCACCAGAAAATTACACAAATAAATAAATATTTTACTTGTGAAATGTGAATTTATAAAACCGCATTGCTCGATTTTGAATAGTTAATTCTGTGACATTTCTAGTGCGCTTGGTAATTTTAGAGATGTGATAATTCACACAGGAAAACTAGTCTATTTCCCCAATCAAGCGGAGAAAATATTAAACAAAAATAAAACTCTGGGAGTAGGTACTAACAGTAGTGAAAAGTTGGGTATTACAAAGGTATACAAAATACTGAGGGTACATGTGAATTATCATAAATTCGTGAGAAGAGGTGTCAAGACAAAGGTGTCGCGAATTCAATAGTTCTTTTAAATCTCAATAAAAGTTATTTTTATTTTTATTAAGATTTATTCCCAATACCAAAAAATATATCCATATACCCATTGAATTACAAACTCCGTCTGAACAATTTGAAATTTCCATTCGAATATCTTTGCAGCGTTCAAAACTACTTATGGGAACTTCTAAGAATTTCGAAACAATGCATGATTTAGAAAATGGTGTTTTGTTCTTAAGTTTTAGTTTAGCATTTCTTTATGTAGTATGAAGTTTAGAGCCTTGCCACGATCTCCAGGACCCAAGGCCATACACTGCTGTGAAGATTACCTATATTAGGATTACATACTAACATAAGAAACCTGTGCCGTCTCACATTGAGAAGATAATCTGTTATGTATAGATTTTATTATTTTGTCTGTGGAAACGCACGCCGCTGTCTAAACTGGATCTATAAAATAAACTAAACATGAATCCAAAAATATATTTTTCGAATAATAGGCATGTTATTTTTATTCACAAATAAAAATCTAACTCATTGTATACAAAAAGATTCTTAAAAAAAGGTTAACAATCTTGACCCCAATACACGTACCTACAACTAGTCCATTAGAGTTCTGTCGAAAAAATATGACAAAAATACAGCATGAGGCACATTAGGTGGGTGAACAATAAAGCGCACCCTGTGTCATCGTGGGGCTGCGCTACTGACCCAAATAGTGGCATAATGTCGCAAAATGGCCACGGCAAAGGTGTATAGCTTAATAGAAGAGGCAACTGTGTCTTCAAGGTGAAAAAAACTTATTGTACGAAGCATTTTAATATACATTTGAGTTTGTTCCTCACTGCACCAATCAAAATTTGAAAAAAAAATTTCATATATTTTTCGGAAAAATTTTTTTCGTATCTACCTAGTTTTTACAGTTCATTTTATTTTTCCTTTTCAAATCGTCATATTTATTAGCTATTTTACAGAAAGTTTACTGAAACAGGATTATTCCTGTCTCGCAGGTTACACCTCTAATTAGCGAACATTGTGTGGGAATCGAACGTGTTTGTTTTCTTTTTAACTGGCAGTTCACAGAATGTACGAGTAGTTACTGAATACGTAAACAGTGAGTATCAATAAACAGTGCCGTGTCAATATTAATTCGAAAGTGACATAAAGTGACATTTTTTTTTATTCAAGACACGTTAATTTGAATGCACCTCGCCTGACGATAAGCTGAAGGCTCTCAAGAAAGAGGGTCACCATTACAAACATGTACATTGTTACAACTGTGGCACCCAGCTTGACGGCATCATCAGATGCTTTTTCACGCCCCGCCTAAAGGACCTGGGACTGTAGGAAGAAGGAAACACGTGAGCTGGTAATAATGGTGCTGGGGTTCACCGAACGGCTTGGTTCTTGATGGAGTATTTTGCACCGTTTGCGGGTGACATCTCAGCCATGCACGTGTTATCCTGTGTAAGAAAGGTCACACACGCATATGTACAAAAATTACTGCTCAAGTTATATATCAATAATTTGGGACTTCATTACATAATTTTCTTGTCGGTAAAAAATATGTAAACTCTATTCTTTTTTTGCGTGTTTGTGCAAGTTTCTTCCAAAAAGTCAGTTAAAGTTTTAAAATTGTCGATTTACTTTTATCATCTGAGATTATAAAGGTTTTATGTTGATGGATTTGACAAATCGCTTAAACCTACTTTTTTCCAATAGCTAGTATTGATAATATTTCACGAAAATCAAACGCCTCTCCTAACGTAGAAGTCATTGTTTTCTACTGAATGAGTGAAAAGACGTGATATTTAAAAGCACTCTCCTAAATTGTTGGACAGTGATTTCTACATTCTCTTTAATTTATTATGATCGACATAGATTTTGATGAGCTATAGATAAACAACAATATATTTCTTTTTGTGATGTCCATTAGAAGATTACAAGCGTGGGATTATATTTTTATTGTAATATAACTAAGCTCTACGGCTTCACCCGCTATTCAGGCAGCCACCAATGTGTTTTTTTATTTACTTCCTGAGCATTGCTTCACGAAGTAGTCAGCGTTATTAGCAACTAACATGATAATTAACACTAACAAAAAAGACTTAAATTAAAAAGCGTAGTGGAATTCCTCCGCATCGCATGCCTCTTGTGGTAATGTTCCCAGAAGACTGGCAGCATCGCCACGTTGTATGGCAATGCTTATTCTCTGTCCTAAGAAGAGACGAAACTTCTGGTCACGAGAAGCGTCGACCATACGCTTCGCAATCTCTCTGAAGAGATTGCGGGCACTCGGACCCCGAACTTTTTTAAGGAACGATATTATTCCTGACTGTTATTACTGTTATAACAATAAATTATACCTTAGTATGGGATTATTATGTGCGTGTCTACAAATAATAAAAATAAGTATGTTAGCACTAAACTTTTTTAATGAAATCGGACGTAAAACGACAGTTTGTTTACAATAAAATGATAGATGTAATGTGACAAATGACTTACTGGTTGTAAAATACATGCATACATTAATTAAAATTTTAATAAAGCACAAACAAATACTTAAAACATAAAATTACATTACCATTTTATGTCCATGCAAATAAAAGGAAGCATAGAGACTATATTATTTATAATAGGAAAGATGGCAAGTTTTAAACCTGCTGCTATATTGAAATACGTAACCCCAAAACTATAACACAGATATAAATAAAACACTTCAGCTTGATTTACAAACAAAAGTGACAGCGGCGTCTGACTTTGTGTCGGGGCTTAAAGATCGATCCCCCATTGCGTGTTCTGAATACATTGCTCAACTTAAAGACACGGGGTGCTAAAACATACTATTTTTCGAACTTAATACCGTATATCATTATGCTGAACTAAGTTTTGAAAACACGCTTCCTGGACATGAATTTTTGGAATCCACCAATGATAGCCACCGTGGAAATTTTAAACTAAATGTTTTACTAAATGAACTTAATAGAGTAAATGCGAGAACCTGGTTTATTTAAATTTAAACATTATTTTGTTTCGTTGACCTTAGTTATTAAAGTTCAAGGTCGTGAGCGTTTTAAAAATACTATTATAACTAGTAGTCCTGTGAACATTTCGCAAAAGTAGATAATTTTGCTTTTGTCAGAGAGTTGTTTTTAAATTCGATTACTAACTGATTTTCACTAAAATTAGCTCATCGATGAGGAATTATATCCCCGTATAAAGGGGTAAATAGGCATATAAGGGTGGATAGGGATAAAATCAATGATCAATGGAATGCTTTAAACATTTAATTTTACTAGATTCCAAATAAGCCTGTTATCAGATATTTGATGATTTTGTTATTACAATGAACTAGTACAAAATTTCGCTTGAAAGATAATAACTACAGAATTTAGCTGACCATTTTATCCCTATCCACCCCTATATCCCTATTCACCCCGTTTTACGATTATTAATATTTCAGCCAAAAATCATCAAGATCCGTTCTTAAATAACGCGGCTTTAATCTTACCCCTTTTTCACCCCCATTTTTTTCCCTATCAAAAAAGTTCTTGCCAACAGTTGTATTATAATCAAAGAACACGTGTGCCAAATTTGATGAAAATCTGGTAAGAAAGGAGACCAGAACTGATCAACCCATACATAGAATATGGACAAAATCGGTCACCTTATCGAAACAGAGGCTCTCGCTAGCTTCGCTTTTCAGTCAATTAGTTGCAGTGGCGAAGGAAGACATCTTCCATAGTGTTCACACTGGGTTATTTATAAGTCTCGTAAGCGACACTAGGCCAGTCAGGTGGACAGCCCATCCCCCTTGTACTAAGGAGCCCTCGTTAGCAGGGTCAGTTCATGAAATGAAGGGGCTGTTATGCATAATAATTATGGAATTAATTATATGACTGTACGGAGTACAACTCTACTGTACGGATTTAGTACAATGAACTCTTTACCACTGTGATTTAAACGTTTCTATAAATGTTATATGTGTATCTAAGTTCATATCCTTTATAATTGTTTTCTTGCATGTCAAGTTGGTGTGAGAAATAGTATACATAGTAGTAGTGTAGTACTTAAAATCCTTACAAGCAAATTTGAACCTTATCAACCCTAAAGTTATGATAGTTAATTAACTTTGATAATAGTTATCCCTATAATGCAAATTGAAATCTGTTAATGTCCTTATACACTTCGTGAGCATTCTGAACTGATCTCTTACTGTAACGAACTAAAACAAACTGTACTGTATTTAAACAAAATAAACTAATAAATCTATCATATTTATTGGAGGAGCTCATCAGAACATTCACCATGGTAGAGACTACAATTAATCCCATCCTCTCCTTTCCTACACAGGACAACACGTGCAAGGCTTAGATCACACGCATACGGTGCAGAATATTCCATCAAGAACCAAGTGGTTCGGTGAGTCTTTCCTATGCCGCACCATTAAGTCTTGGAATTCCTTACCGGCGCACGTGATTTCTTCTTCCTACAGTCCCGGGTCCTTTAAGCGGGGCGTGAAAAAGCATTTGATGAGGCCGTCAAGCTGAGCGCCACCATTGTAGCACTGTAGGTACGTGTTTGCAATGGTGACTCTCTTTCATGAGACTTTGCCTTCAGCTTATCATCAGGCGAGGTAAAGTCGAATCATACTATGACAGTAAAGTAAGATTGAAATAATACTATTTTAAAAAGGCGGCAGAAAGGCTTTCGACGGCCATTATTTTTGCTAATTATAAATAGTGAATATTATTTAAATTCTCAGTTATTTTTAAGTGTGAATACATGTTTTCGTTTGCTATACGGTTTAATGTGTTTTTTTTTTTTTATAAATACATGGATTCCTAAAATAGTATCATTACGTAACAGGGCTAAAATAATAATGTTAAATTGTGACCTTTGGCACTGCATACTTGAAGAATTATTCTATGAGTATAATAAAGTATTATTTTTCTTCTATAAGGTATACAGATTATTAAATAATATCCGGTTTGAACAGTTGTTCTTGTATAGGTCAGTTTATTATTGGGGTAGACCTCCCAGCCTCTGTGGCGTGGCGGTACTGAACGCTTGTTTCTTGATGGAATAAGCCCTACACGTATTGTCTTGTGTAGGAAAGGAGAGGGTGGGATTAATTGGAGGAAATGTTTTTCCGCATTACAGAACTCATAACACAAGCTACTTAAACTATGCTCACCATGGTTCTAGATGGCATTGTGTTGAATATTTATTATTTATTTATCTTTATAAGTACCTAAGGCACAAATTATGTGCCCAGAATTTATTAAATGAATTGCAAGCATTGATAACTTAACCGTTTATTGCATGAAACGTTTACTAAGTAGGATTATAGGCTATACTTGAATGAACATGACGCACTCAACGATTGGTAAAGGTCGAAAATGAAATCCTTTGAAAATTATACCCATGACCGTTGCCCCTTTCAAATAATGATGCCGTTTCAAAGATAAGCGAAGGCCGAAATGGTTTTTTGTGTATTCATGTGTGAATGGTGATTACGATATTTTTCGTTCATAATTGAGGAAAAAATGTTTGTTTTTCTTGCTGACAAAAATTTTGTCAGTGTTGGAAGACATTGTAGTATTATATTCTAATAGCATTGATATCGATATCTCCTTAGTCAGGCTATGGTTTATCATTAGTCAATTATCGAGGCCTTCAGGGTGTACCGCCGCACTATGGGACCAAACAGCATTTTCCATCTCATAAATGGTTTTGACGAAAGTCGTAAATCCATAGATCCTTTCATGGTTTTATACTCTCAAAGGATGGAACTTGTAAAATAATTACACAAAAAATTTAATTGCTTAGGTCTACGTTTATAAATTGAACCTCAAACATTGGGCATAAATATTTTCATGAAAATTAAATTACCGTTAAGGAAGTTTAACACAAAATTATTCGGAAGTTTTCCAAGGAAGCATATTAGTTTTATACATCATTAGATAGCTTAGAATGTACACTTTGCAAATACGTTCAGCTTTTTTAAAAAAAAGGATCACTTTTATTTTTTTGGATTTTTTTTAGTGAAGTAGAGAAAAAATCGATTTTGTTTCTTTCAATTGGAGTTTTCTATTTTACCGAAAGCAGCCGGTGTTAAGTTAATCACTCTAATAATGACCTTACCTATTCAGTAATATGAGGAATAAAAAAACAGGTGCGCGTTTTTTGCGCCAGAGGTGATTTAGAAGCAATATGTCAATCGGGGGAAAAATCCCAAAATATACAGTTTTTCCTTTTTGCTATGAAATATTAAATTCAATTATTGTATTTTGATGTAATCATACAAAAACAAATAAATAGACTACAAGACTGTTCCCTTGGCACTTTTGTTACGCACCTTACCTTACGTACCTTAACCACAAGTATGATAAACTATATTACTACGGAAGTTCTATTTATCTGTTGTGGTAATTTATTACAATCGGTACTGATTTCACATATTTCGATGAGAACTATCATAATCAATTGTCCCACAGTTTTTGCACAAGGCACCAATATATTGGTCCTTTATATATCCGTGTTTTCATCATACAGTTCATCAAAGTGTTCAGATACTTCGTTTCAATATCAATTAACAGACAAAAAACATACAGTATCTAACAATGAGTGAATTCGTTTGTTTTCGACGCGATATTTGTGATCAAATAATAAAAGGAAAAAGTTCTTCAGACCTCAGACAATATTTGTTGAACAACTTTCAATTATCAGAAACTGACGTTAACACTGTAATAGAGAGTATTCAAAAAAATCTAACATCGATTTGCAACCAGAAATGGCAGAAAGCCCAAAGAAAGTCAGACAGGTTTGAGAGTCTATACTCAAATTGGTTAAACGGTGAGTTTAAAGTACCATTGAATTCTTGCAGTACCTCAACATCGGAAAATTCTGACTTGAATACTTCTGGTGATCGTGGCAGACCAACAAAACCATATGATGAGTGTTCGGAAAATACAAAAAAAACGAAAAAATATGGAACTGGTCCAGGAGTATGGAATGGGACATGTCCGTAACGCTTATGTGCAAGGTTTACGATCTGTGGGTGAAAATGACGAAGCGTCCATTGTGGCTATTATCAGAAATAAGGAAAAAGAAGAAAAACAAGTAATTTTACAAAACATAATCAATCCAGAGAATGCACTTTCTTTTACAAAAGAAGAGGCATTGAGTATGTGTGTTGAAACAGATCTAACCAAAGCCCAATATGCATACCTAAGAAAAAGGCTCGTTGATAAGAATTTAAGTTCTGTATTGCCTTCGTATCAAATACTAAGTGAAGCAAAAAAGGCTTGCTATCCGCCTGCATCTAGCATAACGGTGACAAATATAAGCGCAAAAATAAATCTGCAAGACCTCTTAGACCATACAGTCTGCCGTATTATAAAGACAAAGTCAGGATCAATAAACCACAATCGTCTGAAGCTGTTCACTAAATGGGGATGTGATGGATCCTCTGGGCAAAGTGAGTATAAGCAAACTCTACCGGAAGAAAATGAACAAATATCGGATGCTAATTTGTTTATAGTGTCCCTTGTACCACTGCGACTAGTAGACGAAGAAACTTCTGCAGTTATATGGCAGAACACTACATGCTCATCTGTTAGATATTGCAGACCAATTTCATTAGAATTTGCAAAAGAAACACCCGAAAAAACTACATCGGTTGTCAGTGAAATTGAGGCCAAAATTAATCAATTGATTTCAACTCTTGTGGCAATAGACGACAAAGTCATCGAAGTTAAACATGAACTGTTTATGACAATGATTGATGGGAAAGTTGCTCAAGTGTTAACGAACACAGCATCCAGTGCTACCTGCACTGTTTGTGGAGCAACCCCCAGACAAATGAATGATCTTTTAAAAGTTACAACAAGAGTTGAAAATGAAGATGCATTTAAATATGGATTATCGACACTACACGCATGGATAAGATTTATGGAGACAATTCTCCATATTTCTTACAATTTGGGTTTTGAGAAGTGGTCTGCAACAACTCCAGAAAACAAGCAACTTAAAGAAGACAAGAAAAAATATGTCCAAAAACGTTTTCGAGAAGTGCTTGGTTTGCACATTGATAAACCACGTCAAGGTTCCGGTAATAGCAATGACGGTAATACGGCAAGGAGATTTTTCCAAAACTACCAATGTTCTGCAGGGATAACCGGAATAGATGAAGAATTAATTAAGAGATTATATGTGATTCTTCAAACCATGTCATCGGGATTCCCTATAAACGCAGAAAAATTCGGCCAGTACACATTGATAACCGCGCAATTGTATGTAAGCAAATATAACTGGTACTACATGCCATCTTCGGTCCATAAAGTACTTATACATGGTGCTAAAATAATAGAGCATTATGCAGTTTTGCCTATAGGACAATTATCCGAAGATGAGGAAGCCCGAAATAAAGATTATAAGAAATATAGGTTACATCATGCTAGGAAGTGTTCTAGATCAGCAACAAACGAAGACGTTTTGCATATTTTGTTATATACATCTGATCCATATATATCTAGTTTAAATAAACCCAGTTTTTTAATATCCAAAGAATTATTTGACGAAGCTAAAGAATTGTTGGAAATTGAAAGTAATGAACAGGATACCTAAGCGCTAATTTGTTTTTAATTTTTATAATGTAATTTTTAGTAATAATAATAATAATAATAATTTAGTTTTAAGCTTATGTTAAGTAAAAGTGTAACATTTAATGCTATTTTATTCAAACATTATAATTTATGTATGTAATTTCGTATAACTTTATTTTTGACATTTTTTTACGAAAAATATATAATTCTTAAAATGATGATGTTTACTATTTTTTATTGCCTAGACATTCATTAATACGTGAAAAAAAATTCAAGGAGAAACACCTCAAAACAACAGAGTTATCGATTTTTGAGATGAAAAATGCCGATTCGTCCCATAGTGCGCCGTTGCAGGGACAGCACCTTTAACGGCGGCCACCATGTTCTGAACTGCGCCTCTGCTTACCATCAGGCGCGATCAATTTGACGACCCCAGCATAAAAAAGTTTAAAAACGACTTTATCACATTTTTTCAAGATTTCTAATATTTTGTAAAAGATTGTAAAGAAAAAAAGGTAATAATTAATTATAAAACCTCAGTAAATGTCTTGATTACATTTCACTATTCTGAGGACTGAACAGCCAGTAAATGATACACCATATTTATAATAATAATATCCTTTAAACAATGTTATTAAGGTAAATGTATTTTAATACGATTCCTTTGTCTATTTATTCCGCCAGCGGGCTGTATCACATCCATTGATTGTTTATTTTGATAGGAAAATCAACAAGTGACGTACGGGAAAACCTCGACGATTGTGTGTTGTATCAGTACACAGAAAAACCCGACCATATGCCATAAACTGCACCGGAAATTAGCAAACGGCGCCACCGGAACTTATATATCCCAAATGCGTATACCAAAAATGTATTTCACACATATCATAATGTATATTTTTATAGATAGATAGATAGATAGATTACTCTTTATTGTACACCAAAAACAAAACAAAAAAAAAATAAATACAAGAAAACACCAAGGACAAGTAGTGAGAGTTACAGTTGTTCTAATGTACAATGGGCGGCCTTATCGCTGGAAGCGATCTCTTCCAGGCAACCTTGGGATGGACAGTAGCGTGACATAACAATATGTTGATTGGTGTAGTTAACAGTTAATATAAAATAAGGCAAGACAATCAGTACAAGTAGTAAGAATTATACAAAACTATATTAGAAGTAGGAAACATAAAATAAATATTAACACAAAATAAACATTACCTATATGAGTATCGAGTATACATAAAATAAGTATTATATAGCACTAACCTCACTATCGGATATATACAGTTATAACATACAATACGTATATAAGATACAGAGTATAAATATAGAGAGTAGATATATATAAAGGCAACGAGTAACTAAGTATACAATTTGTGAAGCATCACAAAGCACACGTTGATAGGTAGTGGTCTTTAACCATATTTTTAAAGATATTGAGGGATTTAGCCCGTCTTATATTCACTGGTAATGCATTCCACAGGCGCACAGCCTTGATAGTGAATGATTTATCCGCAAAGTCTGTGGAATGCGTCGGCATTCTCAGCCTCAAATTCTCGGACGACCTCAAGCACTTCGCATGTGTGTCATGTAAGAACTGGAAGCGCTCTTTGAGATAAGAGGGAGTGGTGGGATTAAACAGTACATTATATAATAGTGTCAGAATATGAGCATTCCTACGAAGTCGAATTGGGAGCCACTTAAGCTGTTTACGAAAGTCTGAAACGTGATCATATTTGCGAAGACCAAATATGAATCGAATACAGAAATTTTGAAGTCGCTCAAGTTTCTCTAGTTGCTCCTCTGTGAGGTCGGGATAGCTGACATCGGCATAATCGAGCACAGGAAGAAGAAGCGATTGTGCGAGCGCAACTTTAGTATTTTTATTTCTGTAATGATATCGATTCCATAAGTAAAACAAATTGAATTAGGTTATAAGTAACTTGGTCTTGTTCCAGAATATTTATTTATTGAATCTATGATACTGGTATCTCTCGATTCTTCTCATAATTTGAATATGAAAATCCATAAACACACTGACAAAAACTAAAATATATGAAATAAAAAATAGAATAAATTAAGGGACCTACATATCCTCCATTGCACTAAATAACAAGAGATCTAAATTAGATTCTAATTCCGGTGACCATTATATTAGTCGAGAACGAAAATATATTTCTACTTTTTGAAGTTGGTGAAGAAAATAATTACCGTGCCAATATTTTAAAAAGACGTACTTACACTTATCCGAACGAAGTAGGTATAGAAACGATCGATATCTTACCTGGAAACAAAAAAAAACTAATTAAAATTTCTACCAGACAAAATATATTAGCTATTTGCTTAAAGAAACACGATTTCATCGTCATAAAAGTAAGACATTTTTCACCTAAATTGCTAATACACATCTACCAACTCCATCAGCATTCTAATTTCCATGTGATTGAAAATATATAAAATAACAACATTGAGTCCAATCATATCAAACAAACCGACATCTGGTGTCTGCGTCTGCGCACGTGACGTCATTGATTGAATTCAAATCAATCACGGCATCTATAGATCAGATAGCTAATTTCCCGTGTTTACATTCCTTTGATATTGAGTTTCTCTGTTTACTTTGAATTTTCTCGACATATTTTTTTAATCTTTGTGGATTTAACTTTATTTTGTGAAAGATTAGGTTGGTATGTTTATTTCTGAACGAGAAGCAAAGAAAAGGATAGTGGAAGAAGTGATTCTTTTGCCAATTTATCACGCCCTACAGCTTGAACGGCTTGATCAATTTTGACATGCGAGGTGTCATTTGATTGTTGTGATTGTGTGAGTGACATCTGGGTGTCATATTAAAATTTCCAGAAAAGCAAAATGCGCTAAAATTAACATCTCTATTTTTTTAATAATTTATATTATACAATTAAATATTATACAATTATTATACGATTAACAGATTATACAAATGTAAATCATATTATAGCTGAAAAGTATCTAGAATAAAAAACCTTGACTGCCGTTGAAAAGACCGAAACAAGTTTGAAAGCAGGCGGTACCCATTTGCAAATCGTTATACCGAATGAAAATCAATAGGTACCGCCGGCTATCAAACTTGTTTCGGTCTTTTCAACAGCAGTCAGGTCTTTTTTAATTTTTAATCACTATTTTGTTTTATATACCAATAAAACGATGAATCCTTACGAAGCTTACCATTACACAATCGTACACATACACATAATCAAATTCATGTCGGAAGGTTTCTCTTTTGATGGTAAGTATAATCACAAAGAGAAATCCTTTCCACAATGCAATGTTTTCTTTGTTTTGCTTACCGCACTTTAAACAATTGGGCGGGTGTGTATGAGTTTCGTACTTTGTCAACATGCTCGTACTTTGACACATCTTGTTTGACGACTTTTCAAATATGACAGTTATAAAGCCTGCATTTCGATTGCCTTCTTGTTGATTAAAAATATTAGTACTAACTTAGTGATGCGGACATAAGACACAGATAAGATAAAATAATAAAGATCCTTTTTTATAAATTTAGGTCGTCATAATTGCACCTCGCCTGATGTTAAAGAGCTGAGAGCTGTCGACGGTCCCCACGCTGATGGCCTCGACAGTTGTTATTTCAGGAAGAAGGAGAAACGTGTACTGGTAAAGAATTCTAAGACTTAATGGTGTGACAATGAAAAGAGTCGGCCAACCGCTTGGTTCTTGACGGACTTATTTTTTTTACTGTATGTGGATGATATCTAAGCCGTGCGCACGTTATCTTGTGTAGGAATGGAGAGGGTGGTCCTGTTACCGGGACCATACCTATTTATAAAAGTAACCTATTATCCTATTTTCAATCCCACTCTTTGAAAATACAAAATTCCGTCTAGCCCACCTTATAGAGAGGTATTTACCCAATTGAGTACCACACACATAGGGAAACTGATTTCGCATTGGACATATAATTTAGCTTGGCAAATAGGTATCAACATTTGAACATTTTCATGTTAAGGAAATAAGTATAGTTGTGCAAATTCTATTGTTCTACTGAAGAATAATACTGAAACTAATTGAATCCAATTGTTATCAAGTCCATATTGGTATACAAAATCTATAGCGACTAGAATAAATTGGATTACAAAATATCTGTAAAATAGATTTTTGATGCTCAAGAACCAATAAGCACCATATAATGAGCTTAATATAATAATAGCAAATATCGGTTAATTGCCCCTCTACGCTTACAATCAACCAGCCCATCTTAGTCCACTGCTGGACATAAGCCTCTCCGAATATACGTCAGTTCTCCCGATCCTCAGCCTGCCACAATTAGTCCACACCAGTCACCTTTTTCAGGTCGTCAGTGCATCTGACAGTTAGACGTCCCGTTCACCTCTCGTATACCTTCACGCGTTTGCTCCAATAGCCATCGGTCCTTCGATACTTCGCCACGCTCCAGTACCAGCTTGCACAATCAAGAATACAGTACTAATCAAATAGAAATAATTATATTTTAATCAGATACAGCTGTTGCAGCATCGGTTTTCTGTTGAGTGAAGAGAATTTTCGATGCTTTTTGAAGTTATGTGTATATTTATCGCAGGTTTATAAGTGCCCGGTTAATGGCAGTAGGCTCGCCACCTATTACATTGGGACCTAAACATAAACTGGCGAAATGTGGATGCTAGCTCATCTGTCTACCCTTTCGGGTATATAGGTGTGAGTTTATGTTATGTTATGTTACTTCTTCTAGTTGAAAATATAATATATAATCGTAATGTGGCTCCTATATACTACGATATATATAATATATTAACACCTACACAGCAGCTATAAGATAAGCTTAAACCCATCAATCAATTTGTTACATTTTCGCATAAAAAACGGTGTCTCATAACGATATAAACCTAAATGTTAAATTCAGCAAAACAAAATGTGAGCGTGTATTTTTGCTATGATTTATAGCGTGCAATATGAAGTAAAGCTGCGTTGACACTGTCAAAGTCTGCTTGGACCAAATAAATTTTGTGGAAATTTGACAAGAGTTGACACTATTGTTCTTCATGTGGATCATTTATTTCCAATCGACATAGGTACTTGCAACTCAAGCAAATTTCTGTATCTAGACTAAGTAAATGTTTTTAATAGACAAAAAAAATATAAAGCCCTCTGAGTTTCTTGCCGAAGTACCTATTAGCAGAGCGGGCCGCGCTTGGAACCGGTGGTCCATTTGCTCACAATTATAAAATATTGTTGAAGTGCCGTTAAGTGGTCTAAACAGAATAAAGGATTGTTGAATTTTAAATTTATTGAAAAAATCTAAAATTTTCAGGTTTACTACATCACATAGGTACTAACATAGCATTCGAATTTCACTGAACATAAGGGAATGTCTCGACTGGGATTTTCTTTGGTGACAATCTAGTAGGCAATTCCTACCGCAAGAACGTCAAGCTGAAGGTCACCATTGTAACATTGTAGATACATGTATTGGTTTCTATTCCTTGAGACTTACCTTCAGCTTACTCTCACACTATCATCATCATTCCCTGAACCTTTTTCCCAACTCAGTTGGGGTCGGCTTTCCAGTCTAACTGTGATGCGGCTGAACTTCGATATTTTCCGTGAAGCGACTGCCATCTGACCTCCACAACCAATGGTCTAATGACCAATGGTGATATCGAAGTTCCAAGTTAGGCTGGTTGGACTTTTGAGGGCTCCAACTACCCGTAATGACTGTCATAGATGTTTGTATGGCAACCGGGACCGACGGCTTAACGTGCTCTCCGAGGCACTTATAAACCTGCGATAAATACACACATAACTTCGAAAAGCATCGAAAAGTCATTGGTGTGTGCCATGGTAAACCTGGGATCGAACTCGAGACCTCGTCTCAGCAGTCCATTACCCATACCACTAGGCTACCGCGGCTTTTTTATTTCTTACTCTCACACTAGTTGAAGTTAAATTTATCACTTAAAAAGTCTGAATGAGTAGCTTCAAAAAGGTTTCGTGGCCCAAGTCTAACATGAATCAAAATCGATCGTCGATTTGCGCATTGATCGGTATTGTTACGATTAATATCCAAGTATTTAAATGTCAAACCTAGTTCGATCGTGTCAACTTGGCTTCTAGTGATTTATTCAGGTAACTAATCATTACAATCGTAATTGCCACACGTAGGGCTCAGGTGTTGGAACCAAGTTTGTTCAAAGTAAGTGTGACGAAAATTGGTTCCGTTCGTGATTAATATTCACGTATTTTACTACTATCGATTTCAATCATATCTATAGTAATTCTAGTAATACAAATACTTATACGTAGAAGCTCTGAATTACGGTACTATTCTTCACTACATAGTATAAAACAAAGTCGCGTTCTCTGTTCCTATTTTTCATGTCCTTATTGTCCCTTTGTATGCTCAAACCTTTTAAGCTACGCAACGGATTTCGATGCCGTTTTTTAATAGATAGAATGTTAAAAAGAGAAAGGTTTATATGTCTATCACATCATGCTAGGACCAACAGGTGCGGAGCAGGAATGAAAAATGTTGCAAAAACGGGGTGATGCAGACGGAGTTGCGGCGGTCAACTAGTAAAATATAAACCAAAATAAGAATTAATAATATTTGGGGGTAAGAAGAAGGCTTTCTATAGGATCGACAGCATGAGTATGAACGCCTTTGATGTTTCAAACGTCCATAGGCCACGGTGACCACTTTCTATCAGGTGAGTTGTGAGCTCGCCTGCCACCAACGCGATATAAAAAAAATAGAAGATGTTGTGCCGTTTGGAAATAGACGATGTTCTTGTTACTTTTGGCAAAGCTAAATCATATTATAAACATTATGAAGTTGTTGAACACTAATTACCTAAATATTACAAGATGATAATGATTAATGTATTTTAATCAATAGCTAATTAACCTATAACTATTTTTTTACTCCTGAGCACACAAGGTTATTTCATGTTAAGTTATATTAATGTTTTTATGCAGAGCTAGATCTGTACATTGAAATTTATGAAAATATTTCTGTTACTACTTGTACCGTAGATGTTTGACCTTTAAGCATGGCGTGAAAAACATCTGATGAGGCTGTGAAGCTGAGTGCCACCATTGTAACACTACGTGTTTGTAATGGTGACCTTCTTTCCTGAGACTTTGCCTTGAGCTTACCGCGGCGGGGTGAAGTCAAATTGACGTGTCCTAAATAAAAAAAAGATATTTTGAGCACGGTAGTAATGCTCAACAAATAACGGGTATCTTTCTATTGTAGGAACTAAAACTTATGTAGAATTTAGGTAGTCCTGTAGTTATCGAGTTTTTGGAGTTTGAAGTTTTCATCTTTAAGTGCGTTACGCTAAGTTAAAACTTTAGTTAAGTAAATATAAAACTTGCTGTTCTATATATTATTTACTAGCGGACCCGCGCGCATCTTCTTCTGCGTCACCCCGTTTTTGCTCCGCACCAGTTGGTTGTAACAGGATGTTATATACATGAAAACCATCCTTTTCAATCGCTCTATCTATTAAAAAAACCGCATCAAAATCCGTTGCATAGTTTTAAAGATTTAAGCATACAAAGGGATATAGGGAAATAGAAAGCGACTTTGTTTTATACTTGTAGTGATTTTTTTAGAATAAACTATTGACTGTTCATTAATTTCTTAATTCAGAGTGATACTGTATTTTTCATTTGTTTACTTAAATAACATGTTTAAAATACAATAATCTTAACGAATTCATTTTTTTTTACCTCAAAGAATATGAACTTCTTGTGTGCATACTACATCAGAACGCATGGTTTTTTCAAAAGTTTTTGTTTATCAATGTTTGTATGTTAGTTAGTGAAGGCCAAATATGGCGAGCCAATTAACACCACTTCCTCTTAGTGTTGATTTTTTACATGTCGGTTCATTTTCAATGACAATGCATTTTTATAGTAACCGACATTCAGAATTAACTTAGATAACTCTTCAATCGGTCGGTAAATTCAGTAAAAATAGCGTTTTAAAACTTCTTATTCCAAAATATATAAATAATAATTTCAAAATTTCGATTTACAATGAGGTTTATTAGCCTCACGAAGGAATAGTATTTTTTACATGTAACTTTCCAATCGAAATGAATTCATGCGTTTTGAATACGTAACTATAGAATATGACGTCAGTGCAGTTTTTATAAATGTTTTAAATAACCGTGAATTATATCAGCTGCAGCTGCTAGCATGAAAGGTTAGTAAAGATTCTTATGAGGTTTTAAGAATAGAAGCAAATCCGAGGCTATTGTCTCTGCCTACTACAGAGGCAAATAGGTGTATACTGTACAACTGTTCATAGTATCATTTGCAAATGTAAATAAATTATCCTACACCCAAAGCTCCAGATTAAAAGGCTGACTAAACCACATAAATAATAACAACATAGATTACGGAGCCATGTTTTAAATCACTGAAGATTCACAGCCGTATACAAAGAAACATATTCGTGAATATAAATCTGTCGATGACGTCACGCATAAACATGTGAGATTTGTCTAAAGGGAAATGTGATGTGTGATGGTTGTTTTATAGACAGTTTTAACGGCAGTCCGACTGACTTTATTATGCGTACTAGTTGAATACGTGTCTTGGTTGTTTGTTCTGGGTTATATTTTCATACCTACTCTTTTTCTATCATTATGATTTTTTTGGTTCAGATGTAAATTTGAGTTTACGTTTCAGATCGTGAGGTCTTCAGTTTCATTCCCGGGCAAAATATCCTTGAACTTTCATGTGAATAAATTCTCAGTAGACTTGCTACTTTTTAGGTGAGACTGTGTAATGTCTGGCGAAATATGGGTAGGTATACGACACTGGTTATATTCTTGTCGTGAATTACTACAATTTACGAAAGATTTATATACGAGTATATACCTTCAGCAGAACGTCTGTGAAATAAAGTTAGTGTATAATATTTGAGGGACTTGGTAGAAATGAAAATGTTAATGATTATTTTTACTATGTATACCCTAACCCTGTCTACCAAACAGGTTCCTAAATAATGAGCTGTTACTAAGAATTCCCTAATAGGAAAAGCAATCATCGCCTTGTCCGGAATACACGCAAGGCATGTGAGAAACGAGGTACAGTCGCCCACTGAACACCACCATTTTTTAATGATTTTTGAGATATTAGAGCTAAGATCTTCATTATCAACTTGCGTTAATTTTAGTCGCATCCGAACTATCTTAGAGTCTGAGAGCTGCAGTCTAACTGCGACTCTGCTGAATTCCGATATTTTCTGTAAAACCTCAGTCATCTGAGATCTCCATAACCTATTAGCGATATTGAAGTACTGCACTTAGATCAGTTGGTAGACTTCTTAGAGCTCTAACTTCTCGTAACGGCTTAGCGTGCTTTCTGATGCACGACCAGTCCAGTGCAAATAGCCACACTCATGCATACAAATATTTGCACTGAGAGGGACTTGAACCCGCGTCTTCTGCTTAATAGTTGCCTTCATTACGTTACAGTGGCGGTTAAAGCAAAGATGATCATTAACTTAAAATGTACTAGATATTGATGGCGACTGTACACGAGGCACTGAATTATACATATATTTAATTTGCATTTACAAGTCATGTTATTTAAACCAGACAAACTTTTTTTTATAAAAATACCCCCACATTGCAGTTATATTTTCAACTACAGACAAATGAACAAACATTAATCCGTGTCTATGTGGGTGACGTCAGATCTAGTGCAAAATATTTGCCTGCAGTGATACTGATCTCAAAATTTCACATATCCAATTAATTTATTTGTTGGAACAGATTACAAATAAAGATGGCGCCGCCTTACCGATCTGTCATTAGTTGTATGATAGTGGAACTTTATATCATTAGTTTTATATATAAATCACTCGTTTTAAACACTATGTTTAGTTATATTATTTTCAGGCCATGTTCTCGAATTCATCCTTCATCCTAGAAAGCACGCCACACTACAAGCTCAACACTACAAGTAAATATAAATATATACTTTCATCTGCTTCGCTACTTGATATCTATGTGGAACTTGCCCAACTACCTGTAGGCACAAGTGTGAATTTAGGCATAGGTTTATTTTTTTCACTCTAAATTCTTATCATTTTTGAGTCGCATGTTTTTCGAGTTACAATATTAGCTGTCTGCCTAACAGTTGCTCACAAGTTTCTCGGGATTCGCAAAACTAAGTTAACCAGAGTGCTGCCACTGCTGGATTCTTCTTCTAATTCTATAGTGACAGCATATTATTTGTCAGATTTTGTTTGCCCGCAGTGGCCTAGTGGTATGGGTATATATCGATTCCAGGTTTTACCATGGCACACACCAATGACTCGATACTTTTCGAAGTTATGTGTGTATTTATCGCAGGTATATAAGTGTCCGGTTCATGGCAATAGGCTCGCCACCTATTACACATTGGGACCTAAACTTATACTGGCGAAATGTAGGTGATAGCACCTCTGCCGTGCCTTCGGGAATACAGGCTTGAGTTTATGTATGAGTGAGTTTAGGTGAGTTTATGTGTCCTATATCGTAACCGTTGCTCACAAGTTTCCCAGGATTCACAAAACCAAGTTAACCAGAGTACCTACTGCTACTGCTAGATTCTTCTTCTCCGGTATGTGGACAGGTAGCATACATAAGCAGACTGTGAATTACTTTGAACTTATACACGAATAGTCAAACCATGTGAATCTTAGAAATTGTTGTTCCTGTTCTTCTACATATCGTGTTTGTACGTTTTTGCTAAGCCATTTAATTGGCTTACAAGTAACACGTAATGTATAAGAACAGTAAATCATGCCACATTTCTTTTGTCATTCCCACAGTAACGCAAGAGCTATTCCATTCGTATCCCACTGACTTGCTGTATATCACTAATCACTTGTTTATTATCCTTGTTGGCCGACCGTGACGCTATAGTTCCAGTCTCATTAATAATTAGGTGGCGGGATACGCCGCTTGTGATTCCCCAAAGAATAGATACACGCATTATTATAGAGCAACAGGTATCTTAAATGTACCTACCTACATTTAGTAACCTTACTATATATTATGAATTATATACCTACTAAGACATAAATATATAGTTCAATGCGTCGGTAGCTTAGTGGTTAAGTAGTCGGCCTTACGATCGAGAGGTCCCGGGTTCGAATCCTGGCCATTACACTACCGACGTGAACCCACTCATAACACAAGCCATTGAGCTTAGCTGGAGGGGTTAAAGGGAATATTAGTAACTTCACTTCGGTTGCTAATATTCTTTATTAAAAAAAAAAAATATATGTTTTGTGATCAAGTGCGTAATGTCAGCAAATGATTAGTCCTAAATAACCGCCCTCGCTGGTTTCGGCAGAGAGGACGGTGATGAGGGATGAGGATATCTGCACGGGAAAACAAGTGAGTTCGGTAAACTAGGTACGGTTGCAATTTGAATGGGTGACCGCTTAGTTGGTAGTTCAGTGGTAGGCAGTGTCCCCATTGTCTTGGAGACCACGTTAAATAATAGTAATAAATTCTATATTGCAGACTATTGTAGTTCAAATGAGGTTATTAAGTACCTAACATATAAACTTATTCTATTGTTAGTAATAACACACAAAGATAAACAAAAAAGAAAAGATAAGGCATGTAAGTATTAGTAAGTGTAAGTAAGTAAAGTTCGATTACATTTCATTGTCAATTGTTTTACATAGTGTGTCGTATTCGTAATAATAACATTCTCACACTCCCGTGCGTTTTTGTCTATCGAAGTAAGAGGCGTGTTGTAATGTAACTGTCAATTCGTAACTGATAAGTTATGAAGTATTCAAATCACAAGGAAATTGTTGCCGCGATGTTTTATTCAAAACGTCATGACATCGAATTTGTTTGAATATAGAATTATCATGTTACATTACAGTTTTTGTTACATGCTTCTTTAGATTATATGGGTTTTTTAAAGATGCAGTGTACCTGTCATTTTGAGAAAAATGCTAAATTATAGGCATCACCTGCGGGGTGAGGACGGACGAGAACGGGGACCGCATGAGGTGCGGGCGGTAATCAGGCTATAAAAGTACGATCGTTGACAAAACTTATTCAAGAAATATTTTGTTTCAGCAGTGGTCGTAACAAGTAAAGAGTATTCCATTATAGCAGCACTGAACCTACAAAAGGTGGTCGGTTGACGACAATAGGCAGAACAAAAGTTAAATATAACATCTACTTCACAAAAAGTACAAATTCAATTTGTGTTCACCCTTCCGTAGATAAAAAGCATGAGTTTAATTTAAAATCAAGTTTTCCATTTCTATAGTATCGTAAAAATAACTGCGATAAACGCATTTAATCCAAGATGGCGGGTCTATACATAGATAAAGGTGAGGCAATTAGTCAGAGGAATCACGCTATAATTAATGATTCGCATATCGTAAGGACATTGTATTGAACTTAAAAGAATATTTTATTACTTATTTTTACCTTCGTCTAGTGATGTACTTTGAACTTCGAAGTCACTACCGATACGACTATCGGAATAATGATCGTTGAATTCACGTCGAATTATTATAACTTATTTTATTAATTCATGAATAATAATCTTCTTAAAATTATTTGAATATCATATTATATATTATTTATTGCATATTTATAATGTTCATGATACCAATCTTGCTCAAAGTGTATTTTGTGCAGTAGTAGCCAGTAAACACTCTTATTTTTCGGATTCTGTCCCTGCTGAGATTATTAATTTTCTAACTCAGCCTTCCCAATTAATTGCTTATGAATTCATTCGAATGTGTTAGGCCTGGTTTGATCTTTCATTCCTTAAGCTGCCTATTTTTGGCCTGTTCTAGAATAGCTCTTTTCTGTCTGACTTTGGGGAGTCCAACAAATGGTTCGGGACATGTAAAGTAAAGTTCTAGTTCCAATCTACTATTTGAAAAGAAAAGTTTCTCATGATCTCGGACATACCTTTATTTGAAAAAGTAATAAATATTTTCACAAATAAAACTCATTTTTGTACTTAATGCACGTTTAACGACATCAAAACGTTATGCTAGTAAAAGCTATTTATAAGCTATAATAATATAATAAATTTTACTTCTATTGGTCCGAATATTGCACATTATGACAAGGCAGGGATAGGATAGCGTGACAGCTCTTTACGACTTCCGAGGTGCTAAACTTTAATGACTAGAAAGCTGTAAAAAGTTTAAAACGAATGAACTTAATTTATTGCTGAATGCAACATAGAATGTAATGATAATGCTGGGATGTCCGTCAAAGGAGAAATAAAATTAGCTGGGAATATCTGAGAACGATTCAGAAAATACGACGTGTTTATGTAAGTGGATTTATCCAGATATGTTCTTTTATTCTTTTACAATAAAATATAAATAATTTGGAGTACCTAGTCATTTCATCTTTTATTTATTATTGTTTCCGTACTTTATAAGACGACATTTAATGATAGGAGATCTTTATCTAATCAATACAATATCTATTTACTTTAAAACTATACTATACTA
The DNA here is from genome assembly GCA_963691645.1 of Pelosia muscerda. Classification (NCBI taxonomy): domain Eukaryota; kingdom Metazoa; phylum Arthropoda; class Insecta; order Lepidoptera; family Erebidae; genus Pelosia; species Pelosia muscerda. The sequence continues at coordinate 3,630,309 of OY829100.1, forward strand.
TACTATATAAATTTTGTTTTTCAGGAGTTCAGTTGACAGAGTATACCCTCTACGAGGAATGTAATTCTTGCAGCTTTGAGTCCCGTTCCGAATATAGACTATTGTCATTTAAAACAATAGAAGTTAACATACTAATTCTTTCAAAAACTTCATTAATATAATACAACATAAAAAAAAAATATTGTGTGGAAATTTTAGTTTTTCTGCCACTAACTTTGGTCCAAAATTCATTCTATTCTTACTATTTCAAAGATGCTAAAAATATTTAGAGACGATTTATTTTGTACTTGTAAGACGAATATCTTATGTTCGGCTTACCCGATTTTTGTCATATATATTTGCGGCGTTTTCTGGCGTATATTTTATTTACACACCTAGCTTTCTGTCCCTCTGCACCTGTCGAACTTGGGTTTGAAGACACAATCTGTATGATTTAGTAATCAGTTTTATACGAGTATGTTTAATCTTTTATGTTTTGTATTTTTTCGCAAATGGCAGTCGCTATTTAGATATATTTAAAATGGGAGTAGCTTCAGTGAAAATATCGAAGTTTGAAAGAAAATCGAGAAAATCGAAAATCGAACTCGATTGAGTTGGTACAAAGGGTCGGAGAATAATGATGAGTCTTATATAGTGCAATAATAAAAAGAAACACGTACACATTTAAGAAATAAATAAAATAAATAAATGCAATAATAGAAATAAATACGTACACATTTAAGACACAAATAAAGAATAAAAAAATAAACATAATAGAAGTCGATACGTAACTAATTATTAAAGGTACATCACTAATGGATATGGAATGCAACTAAGACTAATTAAACGAAGGAAATACCACCCAAGGTATTCCACAAAGCTGGATAAAATATTTCAAAATGTTCACCTGCATAAAGTATGGAATATTTCTTTAAACTCCTTATAAGTATTTTTGCATCAGAAATTAGGCTTAGTGCATACAAGCGAATATGCAAGCCAATGAACGGAATTGTCAGTTAAGCCACCTGCTTCTCCATAACTGGCTTTTCACACGACTTTATCCACTGAGAATATCGATGGAATAAAAATAGTCAATATTCTATTACAGAACTGGTTACCCGCTACTGCACTCAAGTTTGTTGAACAAAAAAATTGGAGAAAATAAACATAGCTAACTTTGAGTTTCTTATAAAATATGTTTTAAAATGGTTTGAACAAAAATTATTACCCGAAAATTATCGAGAAAGGTTTTAACATTTAGATATAGTCATAATTAACTTTTATAAAAAAAATATAACTGCAGATAGTGACTACACCCACAGAATCTCTTTGTTGCAGCCATTTGCAATTTTCAGAACTAAATAAAAGTATCCTATTTTCATCTTTACGTTTCACAATTTTAACATATACGATACCGACGACGCAGTTATCTACTTTCACATTTGATAGAATCATAAGGTTGGAAAAATAAGCAAAAAATTCACACAACCTATCTTAAACCAACATTTCATTTTTCACACTCAAAATTCAATACATATTAGGTAGAAAAGTAGTTAAACGCCCACATCCCAACAATGGGGAAACTATCAGGGTATATTTCAAGCTCAAAACTGCACTAAAACAAAACTATGCACTTGTTAAGACATGGACAAGACTGCCACAGACTTTTCTGTCGCAGTAGCTGGGTTGGGAGGTCAAACATCAGTCGCTCCCGAAAAAATCAACATACCAGGACATAACGTGACATACCACGTTTGAATCGACATAACTGCAAAATAAACCAAATTATACCAATTAAAACGATAATTTAATTAACTTATATTTTGATTATATCTAACTATATTATTGACTATATCTGACTATATTATTGAAAGAATTAAATGCATAATTCATTCACGTCAATATTTGTAAATTCTAGTCTATTCTTAACAATCAAAAGTAATAAATGGACCCCAGGATCCAAAGTGAAACATTTGGTCCTAACTGGGAAATCGGGAAGAAGATCATTGTGTGCAAGGGAATAAACCGCTCAAAAGTGTATAAATATTGCAAACAAAGTTGGTCTTTGTAATCCCTAAACCGGTTTAAAACGACTTTCGTTTTCGTTCTTGACATGTTTCGACTCAAAAATGAGATGCTTTTTACGGACTCGCAGAAAAGTCAACAACTTTTTAAATTAAAACCAATTATTAACCCTATAAAACACCGTTCAGCATACACATGACGGAATCAATTTAATTACAGAAATAAACGATCACCAGATGCAATTATAAAAAAAATTGTATATTCTATACGGTTTGTATACCAGTTTAAAATTTTACTTGTGTATCATTTTTATTATAAAATACATAACATAACATAAACTCACGCCTTTATCCCTGGTAGGCAGAGGTGCTAGCACCCACATTTCGCCAGTTTATGTTTAGGTCCCAATGTAATAGGTGGCGAGCCTTTTGCCATTAACCGGGCACTTAAAAGCCTGCGATAAATACACACATAACTTCGAAAAGCATCGAAAAGTCATTGGTGTGTACCATGGTAAAACCTGGGATCGAACCCGAGACCTCGTCTCAGCAGTCCATTACCCATACCACTAGGCTACCGCGGCTTTTTTATTTTATTACGGCGGTTATTATAAAATAACTTTGTACTAAAAATTTAAATTAACAAACTATTTTACTGACGGTCGGTCGTACTGAGCCAAGCATAGAACTTTTTAATCACGTAAGCTGTGAAACTAAAACTACTCATGTTGATGTTATTTTGAAGCGTATTTTTGGTTAAAACTGGGTAAGTATGAACAGAGTTCTAGGCAATCTAATTTGGATGGTAGTGATCTAGTTTTATATTTTGGTTAATACGTAGGTAATGCAATGAAAAAATCTGCCGTACCGAATGTAATGTATGAAATTCGTTACCTAATAAAATATAAGGGGTAATTAAATCTGAACTTGACTACTCCATGCCCAGTGAATATATTAAATTTACAATTTTACAAGTTTGCGTAAGTATTGAAATCACACGTTTTAGAAACTCTATAGAGTCAAATCAATTCATTGTAAATTTATAATCCGTATACCAAAATGATTACAATTTTTTTAATTAACTCCACCTCCAAAATATATTATAGTTCTTTTTTCTAACATGATCGTAAAAAATCCTCTTTTTTTCTAACGTGTTCGCATAGTGTTGGGATTTTTTTTTCATACTACGTAGGTGGCAAACAAGCACACGGCCCACCTGATGGAAAGCGGCTACCGTGGCCTATGAACGTGTGCAACACTAAGGGTGTCACACACGCGCTGCCCACCCTGAAGGGAAAGGGGGAGAGCTGGAAGGGGTGGGGAGGCTAGGAAGGGGAGCGGAAGGAGGGGTATAGTGGGCTCTGGCTACCCTACTTACCGGCGGGAACACAACACGATGGTTATTATGACCGCGGTCTTCTGTAGGGCGGAGGTACTTCCCCAGTTGGAAAGCTCATTTCGGACGGGAGATACCGTCGTGTCCTACCTCCTTACTTACTTACTTACAACAAACGCGGTAATAAATATCATTAAATACAATTATATACAACACCATTATTACATTAATTTGAACTGAAGATTCGAAGTTGTTAGTAACAAAATAGTTGACGTGAACATGTAACTACACAGTTAGTAGACCTTGAAAATGTTTATTAAATAATAATTTGTATAACGGATATAATGAGAGCTGTTCACTATAAATAAAGTGTGTAATATAATAATAGCAGGTTCGGTCGCACAGTGGTACAGTCTGTGTTGCATCCATGAAAATAATTTAATTAGGTTCGATTCCTGAGTCACAGACAATTCAATTTAATCAGAAGGTTAATTTTCTTAGTTATTCATTACATTATATTTTGGGATAAAATAAAAATTTCATTAAAATTAATTTTCAATCTAATCTTTGCATAAAAATGCAATAGTTATTTAACTAAAGTCGTTTTGTTTCAAATAACAAACTATCAAATAACACATACAACAATGCTTTGCATATTCGAATACTTTACACTCATTAACAAATAGCTCAAATAGCGTCTCTAAGTATACGATAATAGCCATAATTGAACTATAAATAAAAGCGCTAATGTGGCAGAACCTAACAAAATTACTGCCTGGAATAGAAGAAAGACGTTTAGAGAAAACCAATGTCTATTGAGATATTTCAACAACGCATTTACGTTCTACCTTTAAAACTATTAAGCCCGTTACAGACAAAGCTTTAATTGCCATTAGCCGGGCACTTATAAACTTGCGATAAATACACACACATAACTCCGAAAAACATCAAAAAGTCATTGGTGTGTGCCATGGTAAACCCTGTGAATAAACCCGAGACGTCGTCTCAGCAGTCCATCACCCATACCACTAGGCTACCACGGATAGTTAGTTGTATAAAATATCAGACTTATTTAGATAATACTGGGTCTCCATGTAGTTGCTACGTTTGTACCCTTACAACACACTTGTCAAGTTTGAAGTAGAATTATCTAATCCAATGATTTTACGGTTTTAACCGTAAAACAATGGTACACGGTTTCGAACATGCGTGCTAATATTTGCTAGTACAATAACAAGTTAACATCGCATGCATTAACCGGTTTCAATCTAGAAATATTGCTTCATAGACGTTGTATATGTTGATACGACACTTTTCTTTTTATGGCATCGTTTCACACGGATGGGTATTACAAATGTTATTAAATAGATAATACAAATAAAACATGTGTACAAAAATCTAATTTTATGAACAATATTTCACAAGAACTGCCAAAGGATCTGAATGGACTTTATGGGCCCGCCTGCCATAAACGTGATATCTACAAGGAAGTATAAAGTACAATTAATAATGTTATAAATCACGTCCTCTGCCTCTATCCATCAGGTGGGACATGTGCTTGTCTGCCACCTAAGTGGTATAAAAAAAAACAAATTTATCTAAATCATTATTCTTTGTATCTGTTACATTTACTTTAACTAAATATTATATTTTAGTACTTATAAAAAATCGGTTAACTTAAACAATTGAAGAAGCCTCTTAAGCAAGAACTAAGCAACTCTGATAGCTACCCATAATTAAGTTAATGGCCTGTATTGTAATACATTTGTTTGATCGGAAACCTGTCACCAACTTGAATAGAACCACTACATGGCACTATCCCTTACTAATGCGTTCGAAGAATAATAGCTAACATCCGCCGTTCATTTGCAGGGCAACAAAGAAAAATGGGCCAAGCTGGTAACAGTATTAAAAGGTGACCTAAAAAAACAATTCGAAGGATTTACTAATGCCTAGTTACTTGACGTTATAGATTTGGCTTAGATCAATTCTCGTAAAATGTACGGTTACAATTGAGTACTTATTTAATAACAGTTTAAAAAAATAATGTCATTAAAGGTATTCTTTCGCTATACTATTCTTTAGATGTAGAGGTCTAGAAGGTGACGAATCCATTGGTCTCCTAAAATTCATCTCCTGGAATAAACCACGCCAATAAGTCACCCCATCTCTTTACATAAGGTGACTAAGGCTGTTTAACATCAGACCGATATATACAGTGCGAACTCAGCCTCAGATGCAGCAATAGGCTTGGCTCACCCTTAATGAAATGTGAATGTTAATTCACCTCAATTCACATTCGTTCCCTAGTCCCTTATATAGGTATCCATTGGTTTCCTGGTAGAAGGTTCGTTACCTCTATCACACAAAGGATTGACAGTTTCATACTATATAAAATAGTTAGTAATACCCTTTGTTAATTAAACTATTATCTTCAGCTGCAGCAGACTGTGCATAACATTAATTTATTTCATATTCAAAAAGATAACATAGAATTAATGTTACTCACTGTTGAAACGTATTTATTTATTGCATCATTTCGTCTGATACTCCCCAAGACGGCAATTGGCAGTGCTTGTGCAGCTAAGCACATAATTAATTTCTTGCGATTTACACAGCATAGCGAGGAATCGGTCAATGTTTTTTTCCCAAATTTATTTAGCTGCAAGATTTTCAGTTAGGAATTTATTGTGTTAGACGTATGTGCCCGATTGGCGGCAATAGGCTCGCTCCTTCATTACGTGGGACCGAAAATCATAGTTGGCGAAATGAGGGTGGTTAACACACTACCTCTTCGGGGATTACGTATGTATGTATGTATGTTATTTCGCGCTTTGAAATTATATCTGTTTACATATTTATGGACTCAGTGGGATAGAGAAAACATATCAAAAGTACCATCCTATTGCCACTTACAGTCGATATCGAGAAGGTAGTGACTAGCCGGACCAAGTACCTACATAGATAACTTGTTGGTTGGCCAAATATAACTATTAGTTACCTATAAAACAGTACACATGCTGATAAAAACAGAAGTGATTATTCTAATAAATTATGTTATTCAGCGCTTTTTATCTTAAAAATGATTCTTACTCAAAAAGAAACATTTTTTGTAGAACATTGATTACGAAAATTATTCAGCAAAAAGTTTATCTACCGTTCTTGAGATGTTGAAATTAACCATAAATGGTATGTGGTATTCGTGACTTTAATTAGCACCAGTGACTTAGTGGTTAAATAGTCGGCTTTATAGTGGATAGCCCCAGGTTTCAAGTTGTGTTCATTCAGCTAGGGACAAAAACCATCTCATAACAGAATCGAGTTAGCTTATGTAACGGAATTATTAATACGTACTCTACAAATATTAATTTCGGTTATAAATATTCTTTAAAAAAAGCATATGTGAATAAGGGTAGCTACTCACTCAATCGAAAAGATAAGTGACAAAGTAATGTATTTAATGCAGTCCAGTCCAGCAAAGTTCTTCTGCAAGTCTACATCACTCGTCGTATGATGAGAACATCCGTGTGATGGCGGAGAATATCATCACCTCATCTCATCCAAAAGAGTCGTAAGAGGGGACAAACGGGAAAATATGCAGACGATATCACTGCAAGAGGAAGAAAACTCGAAACAAAACCCTGTAACAACCCGTTGGGCCAGTGTTTAAACTATAGGTCCAAAGCATTTCAATATTGGGAGAGTCCTATGTCCAGCAGTGAACAGTGAGACTAGTTATTTGACGCTTGTTGTAAGCTTAAATAATTACTATCTATTACTATTACATAATTGTAAAAAGTTCATGTTTGTCAGCGATGAACGCAAAAACTACTAAACGGATTTTGATTCCGTTTTTTTTTGTTGAAGGGGTTTGGTCCAACTTAAAATCTTACGTTTGTTTGATTGCAATCGGTTAAGTAGAACCAGAGTTATGATTAGTAATATAGAACTTGAGTTGCACAAATGACGCTTAGGTCGCGATAACCGACAGCTACGCGGGTGCAGCCGCGGGCATAGGCTAGTTAAGATTGTCTGTTAAGTCTGTTTGGTAATTTGCCTACATATAGAGTGCATGCTTATAAAATGGACGCATCATTAATTCGTAAATAATTATGTTTTTTAGTTGATGTGATGATCTCAAGGTTCCGTTAAGTCGAATTATGTGAGGATGAGTTTGCGTTATCATTCAAGGTAATGTGAAGTATGTATTTTGTGTTTTCATGCTTGTTTTATTACTCAATACACTTGCAAATTGTCGGGTACATAGGTAGATATTATTGGGTTCGCAAGCGCATACTGCAGTGACGGGTGGCGGTGTTTACATCACTGCAGTGTGTGCTTGACCTTATGCACCAATATTAAATTGAAATTTATCAAGTAACTAGCTGATGCACGTGACTTCGCTCGCATGGAGTTCTGATGCCATTCCCATAACACACATTAAAAGCAGATAAGATAATTTATCCTTGCGAATCGGATTCGCGCACAAAGGGTTCCTTACCGAATAAGATTTAGACACGAACTTAAGCCACATTTGATTGCATTGACTTACAAACTTGATTTTTTTTACAATTTTAATACGTTACAAGCCTGAGGTTTCGAATTTTATCGTGATAGCACCTTGCATTCCGAAGAGAAGAAGGCCTTGACAAAGAAACATACTTATTGACGGACGGGCAACTAAAAGTCGGATCACTAAGGTTTCAGTATTTCCTTTCGAGGTACGGAACTCTAAGGCTTAGTTGCTCCAACTATCTGTTAAAGTTAAAGTTTCCGTCAAATTGAACAGTAAGAGTAACATTGATTCTAATGGTTCGGCCAAATGTGTTGCACCAATGTATTTAGTAGCCCTGTTACAGTTATCTTTTTTATAGAATTTGACGTTTGAGCGTGGCCGGTTACAGTTAGCGTAAAGTTATGACGTGTTTTAACAATTGTCAAATGGTGCAACCTGTTTTATACCTGACCGGTACTTTAACAGCACTGTTAATGTTAACGTACGATCCTGTACGTACGACCCTGGCTAAAAAGTGAAGCTGTAAGGTTACGCACCCAATTCATAACTTTATATCTGGTTTATATCCGAATATCTGTTCTTATATCCGCCTTTGTACATTATTTATATATTATATGCAAAAATGTATAATCAAATAAAAATAAAAAACAACCTTTTATAGAAGTTGATAATAAATAATATGCATTAAGAACCAAATTTCCAGATAGCATGTTATCATTTCTTAAATAAGAACTTGAATGTCAAAAGTACCGTAACAGACACATTCTCATAAAATTAACTTAAGACAAGAAATACTGCGATCAAAGTTAATTCGTACATACAATTGTAAATTTATGCACAAAACAGGTAAAAACGATACTAAGGTCACATAAGGATATAAGATAGTAGTTGCAAATATAAACAGCTCAAAATAGTGACAGTATCACAAGGTAATACAATTATTTTAGTCAACAATGAACACTTTGAGATAAATTTAGCCTTCAAGACATATCTGTGGGTACTTATTTATTTTAATAATATTGTTATATTTACTGTTTGTATATCTATGACGTACTTGATCGAACTGTTACTACTTTGAGCACCTACCTTGACAAATATCTGCAGTTTACTTCTTATCTAGAAATTATTTTATAAAAGCTTTTGATTACCTAAACAAATATAAAAGCATATAAAAATTCAATTACAAACACATATAGGTTATATTTGATAAACAAATCTACGAAGGAAGCACTATATTAAATGTTATCTAACACAAGGAGGTATTATTTTATAAACAAAATGGAACAGAACTAGATATTATTTTATAAACATTTCAGCTATAGTACTCGCATGTGACGTGCGTTTATACGCGCCTGTAAATCTTTAAATACATAATAAACATTATACATCCAGCGCGTTGCTGTGATGTAAGATTTTACAATAGTTTTGTCATTATGACGTCATAAAGAATGTAAAACTGTTTAGAGTAATTTGGAAGTTAAAGAATAACAATATATCAAAAGAAATTAAGAGCCGATTAAATCATTAAGGTAAGTACAGTGAGCTCCAAAAGATTCTGGACACCTTAAAATAAAATATATTTTTTTTAAAGACAATTTCTGCACTAGGGAACAAGTCCTGTATCGCGGTGGACTTTAAGAACACGCAACAAACGGACAGAAATCACACCTGAACTCAAACAAAGAAGGATGCAGATATTAAACTTGCCGGTATAGCCTCGTAAATTAGCTTGTAAAGTACCACAATTTAAATTACATCTAATAAACAAACTTAGAAAGAAATCAGCTTAAAGAAAATAATATATTCATTTTGAATGAGAATCAAAATGATCGGCGGTAATCTCAGTGTGTGTGAGACGAAATTCATGAGTTAAACCACAAACCATATATTAAAATATCAACAGCAGAGTGACAGCTTAGTGCTAGCGATATCTATGTCAAATTTTGAATTAATCCCTCCATATAAATATGTTACGCTTACCAAATTTTCAATTTGAAGCTCAACTTTCGTGAAATAATGAATAAATTACGTAAAAAAAATTGTTAACCTTGTCCTTTGAGATTTATAAAAATAATTATTATCAATTACTTACTGATATCTGATATTTCAATGCCGCATATACCAATTACGTTCATGTATTTCAATGTTCGTTAAAACATAGTTTACAACTTTAGTGGCCGAGTGTAACAACTCAGTCTCCATACAAAGACGTGCCATGAAGATTGGGGTTGACACACTCATAACCGGTATTGAATTCAGCCTCAGGCAAAATTTTGCCTCCTTTTGTACATTCTATGAATTGTAATAACTTAAATTGATAGGACTTATTTGAGATAGTGCCAAGGGCTACTGGCTACCCTGATACTTATCATTTTCAGCCATAGGACGTCCACTGCTGAACATAGGCCTCCACCATCGACTACCCTGATACTGCCAACCGTAAATAGTTACGTACACAAATCTAAAGGTAGCTTATGAATTTAAAAAGTTTTAGCCTGAACTTTTTTTTCTTAAGAATATTAGCAATCAGAATTACTAATATTCCCTCTAACCTATGCATTAGGGGGAATATTAGCTAAGCTTATTGGCTTATGTTAGGAGTGGGTGTAATGACCAGAATTAGAACTGGGGACCTCTCAATCTTAACGCCGACTCCTTAACCACTAAGCCACTGATGGTTTAAGGATAGGTGATTATCCTTAACACGTTGGTACGCCTCCTTACCTCGAAGAGCCGTTGATCCCTCTTGCCATACGTACATACATAATGCCACACATTATATCTACCAGTAAAGAACCAGTAAAAAAGGATCCAATCTCCTGGAAGGACCTACAACTTGATCTAATAATTTAAATATTACCTAAAACAATGTGCCAGATTTAAGGTTGTTATTGATACTTTAAGAAATAATATTATAAATGTTATTTAATACTGGTGTATCGTAATCCAAAAACTAAACGTCAAAATCATTGATTAAAGGAAAATGCTCTTTAAATAATTTCATTTCAGTTATCATTCGCATTATTTGTAAATATTATGCTTGTTTATTAATATGAATATTTCCGTTTATTTACCTCTGTCGTAAAATATATTGGAACATAAATTTACAATGATGTTATTGTAGTAAAATTAATGAGATTATACAATATGATACGAGCTATGTTAGTTGGAACAGGAAAATTTAGCTTTATCCTCACTTTTGCCGTAAAATGTATATATTTATTGCATTTAGAGGTATGTATTTAAACTATCATGGTCATTATCATTAGTATTATAGACAATTTACCATGTGTTTATGTCTGTCTGTGAATATTGCACACTAAAACAACACTTCGTAATTATTCAGTTGCCTGCAATACTAATATTTATTGCACTTTAGGATTAGTTACCTACGATCTTCTTACGCATTTCATTGTAGGCAGAAACAAATTGTCCGCTGCGTGCTTCATCCACCCTCATTAAACCATAACTGCAGATGTGTATTATAATTCTTCTTTATGCCCTTTTCAGTATACAAAACAATCTCCCTTCGCTATTCCTGAATCACTAGTAGATAGTATTGTCTGCAGTTACAAATTTCAACCAAAGAATTATTTATTTTAGTAGAACATTTCATTCTCAAGAATTATGACAAACAAATACTTCGGAAATTGTGAAAAGAATAAATGAATGCGAGCGATTAAAATATGGTCGTTTACTCGTTAAAAAAAGTTAAATGATAGACCATTCACCTAAGCAAAACTGCGAAGAATCTGTCAAATTTATTTATAAATTTTGACTCCTGACATCGAGAGAAATGTTTTCATAATATTTTATTTCCAATTTGTCAAATACAAATGTCATGTGATTGTGAGAACATAAGTACTATCAGTAGTGATGGCCACCTTTTCAAGTTTTGAATCATAAATATCAGACCATAAATTGTGTTGGAATTATTCAATAAATTAGAGTAAGTTCAAAGAAAAACAAGACAAGAGTTTAAATACTAGGTGATGGCATTAAAACTAACCAATGTATTATTGAAGTATACTCTTATGTTATCAATTAGCACGAATTTAGAATTGAAGGTTCAATAAAAACAGCAATCATGAGTCATGACGACTATAAAATTTCAAATCATCAAATTAACCAAAATTCCACCTAAGTAAAAACACTATACATTACATCAAAGAAAAATTGCAGTTTGTTTACGTAATAAAGGTAACATCCGAAACAGTTTGGACCGTTTTCAATGATACATCAAAGTCTAAACTGGATACAAATGGAACGCCACCAAATTTTCGGACAAATATTTTGAATTCGCTACGTAGTTTTACGTTAAAATTATATTATATGAAACAATTATTGAAATGAATTGAGTTGGGAATTTAAAGAAAGAAGCAGTGATAAAACGTTTCTTATTATATTGTTTTTTTTTCTGATACTCGGGCGTGAGCAATTATGTATGTATTTTTTTGGGATAGGCACTTTAGATTTTGAGTATCATGTTTTTGATACTAATGTTTTTATAAAGATTTAATTCTTAAATTTATCAAGCACCTTTTATTAGCATATATTATCCAGGCAGGACAGGTCGTAGTATACTGACGATGTGTTAGAATTAAGATTGAAGAAATATGTGGTTTGACATTTATCTGCTATGTAAATGCAATTGAATAATATTCCACAGCATGGCGATAAGCTAAATTGTTCATTATATGTGTATTAGCAGCTTGAGCGGTTACGACATTCAAAACATCTTTATAAAATGTATTTTGGTCTCAAAACTTAATTTGTTGTAGAATTAGAAATGTAGCAATTAAAAGTTTTTCGTAGTTAACTGTCTGAATAATGTGCTTTTATATGTGAATTAATTATCACAACATGAAGAAAAGCGTTGAACAATCCAGAAAATTAGTGTTTCAGATAATAATGGAGGTAGCAGCTGTATACCTCACAAATTACATCGGTTATAAATCTTTCGAACAATTCTGAATTAACTATTGCTTGGCAACGTGGACGCATTTAAAAAAATCATATAGACCGATGCTGTAACAAAAGGTTTGAGGACAGAAGAATGTTTTTTTTTCTACGAAAATAAAATACTGAAAGTTCGTCGTCGGCCAACTATCTGTCGTGGTCTAGTCGGATGTGCGTCTAAAATAGCCCGAGTTTCTAGTTCGGCTTTACAAGTCAAAGCGACAATCGTTAGGTATGCATTAGTATTATTTAGATCGTCGTCTTGTCAGTCTGCTGGACGTGGAGCAATTGTTATTTATAGATAAGTCTAATGAATTGTATTGTACATGTGGTGTGCTCGCTCGCTCTGTACATTTCCGTCATCATTTTTTGCGTTTATCATAAGAAGTTAACAATGTATCTTAACTTCGGGATAATTGACGTCTGCCTTTTGCACTAAACCAATTAACAATTCGAATGCTCGAATTAGTATGGACTACGCCTGACTTCTGTGGAATTGCGATAAAATGTAAGACGTTACACGAATAATGTTTTTGATTAGGCAAAATCTTTGGTTAATTGTGTGAACAGATGACATAGAAAATTTATTCACTAAGAATTAAGTCAGACGAAATAAGTAATCTCGGCATTTTTCTGATATTAAATAGAGAATATAAAGTACAGACGAGAATAGACATGAAACACATGTGCAGAAAAATGATCTTTACACGTTGTTCATAATAAGACATTCATATGTGCGCAACTGTATTTTTTACGGAATGAGAACAGAAATATATTATTTGTCTAAAGACATTCTTAGTATTTTGTTCTTAGAATTGTACAACAATGTTTGATAGTCCCATTTGATTATTTGCAGTAGCACCTGGCGTCATCATTCAGTACTCGCTGTGTCTCTTAAATTTCATAGACGATTTGCTTTAATTTTATCGTCACACACGTCGGAAGTAACCGAGCATTATATTATTTTACAAGATTCGTATCAACAACATTTTAACTGAAAATAAATGTATTGTAGTAAAATATTTCGATTGTCATATCTTTCTATTATTTTAATGAAAAAAAAACTGCTATGAATAGGAAAAAATTTCATTTTTAAAACAATCACTTATTGTCTATTCTGTAGGTACTTTGAGTTTATGAGAAATTTGCAGTTGACTTGTAAGCAATCGTAAACGTTATCGCATTCTTATTGCTCTGGAAGAAGATAATAAAACAATTGCTTTAATGCTGGCACAAATAAAGTTTACTAATAAGTGTAACAGATAGTACATAATTAAAATAGCTAAGAATTATCTAAAAATAGTAGACTACAAACTCAGACAAAATTTTTATTCTTTTCGTCTGGGACAGAGAAGTAAATGAATAATATGAAAAGTGTGCTTTCAAATTTTCTTTTTAGTAACAATAATATTATACTCCATCGTGATAATGAGAGATAAAACAATAAAAGAATTCAAATAAATTATCTATCACTCATAATAAATGTATTTGAATTTGGAAACGGAATTGTAATAATGAAAATGAGAGCGCAACGAGATGGCGCCGTTGAAGTTTCGTATGACAATTAATTTGATTATTTGGAGACGTAGCGATTGTAAATCTTGGCTAAGGATATTCTACTATCTTTATTAAGTCTGGAGTACGTTGAACCGACCCTGCGGAGATGTAGCGTCAATATTTGATGAACTAAACTTTTGGGTTCACGGTTGAATTTTCTACCACTGTCATTATACATTGATGTATTTGGAAAAACGTAGCGAATCTATTATTGATTGTTGAGTTATAGTAACTAGTGCGCGTCCAGTCAAGAAAAAAAAATATTACTTTTGTCGAGATTTCCTTGGCCTATGTAGGTGTGTAACTATAAAAATAATATATGTATTAGAAAAACCATTTACTTACTTTGCAAAAAATCAACAAGAAAAAAAAATCCGAACAGCAGTTTCTCAGTGGCACTGAATTTTCTATAATCACAGTACAATTTCAACAGAATAATTAACGTAACACATCAACAGAACATTAACAATAACGAAATGCAATGTCCACCGTCTTTTCTCTTTTTTTTAAATTTGCAGATTTGCGTTTCAAACGTACGTAAAATTTTCGCGGGAAACTAAAGGCGCGCGACGACGTCCCACCCACGCGGCATTGGAAACACGACTGAGCAGAAATCAAGAGTTCACCTGCAATGCGTGCGCTCATCAGACACGTTAGAATGAGACAGATATATAACTGAATTTAGCAGATAGAGTAGGACACGCGATACACGTGCTTCCGTACCTACTGTGGGGGGTGAACCGTTTTTGAGGAAAGGGGCGCTTTAGTTCTAAAGCGAATGAATAGGGTGAATAGAACATATTTTGTGTTATGAAGGCTGGGACAGGACAATAGGTTGAATTATAACTTTTGTTCCCGGTGAAACTCGATGTGACATTTTCTTTAGTAATATCTCGTTACATTAATGAAGTTCAAGTTACAATGTTTAGCGAGAACGTACTGTTTTGTTTGATACTTATGTGGAATGAAAAGCGGTTATTATGAGATTGCCAATTTTTCACATCGTTCTACAACACTAAAATGGTAGTGAACTCTTTGTCACACTAAATAAGGTTTTGGTAAGGATATAGTTAATTACAATATGGCTTAAACAATGCAGAATATTCCATCAAGAACAAAGCGGTTCGGTGAGTCTTTCCTCTGTCGCACCATTAATTCCAATGAATTTTCTTCTTGCTACAGGGCGTAAAAAAGCATCTGATAAGACTGTCAAGCTGGGCGCCAAACTTGTAACAATGTATGAGTTTTAAATATTGACCCTCTTTCCTGACACTCTGCCTTCCGCTTACCATCAGGCGATAACGTAAAATGGACAAGCAATAAAAATATATCTAGTAATTAGAGAACATATTTACAAGGCATATATAGCCGCGGTAGCTTAGTGGTATGGGGCTGCTGAGACGAGGTCTCGGGTTCGATCCCAGGTTTTACCATGGCATACACCAATGACTTTTGGATTTATTTCGAAGTTATGTGTGTATTTATTGCAGGTTTTATAAGAGCCCGGTTAGTGGCAATAGGCTCGCCACCTATTATATTGGGACCTAAACATAAACTGAAACTGCATAACCCATTTTAATAATACCATTTTTCATAAATTGCTAATAAACATTTTTACAAGAATTAATTAAAAGTACACCATTCTGTAATAGACATACCAAGTTGAAATAATTCACTTAGACCGTCTCGCGTGGCGTTGTTGACATGCGGAACTAGGTGACAGACAGACGGTTTCATTTGCAGATAATATCGCAATGTTTGGGGGAGCCGCATTTCAGTAACTAAGGAACCAAATTGATTTGAGTGAGGCAACGCTTTGTGTAACTCTGATATTGCTCAGGAATTAATATACAGTATTTTATTTGTTGTTGTCAGAGAGGGAGGAGGGGACGTAGTAATATTACACGACGATGGCAACTCAAAATGCCGTCGATTCGACAGAAATAGAACCGAGATCAAACGTGTTAATTTTAAAGCACTTCATATACAAATAAGAATTATTTAGCAAGTTTATTAAATTGTTTTTTACGTCCTACAATGTCACAGGGTCCTTTATGCGGGATGTGTAAAATTCAGTTCACCATTTCAAGAACGATATGCGATTACATACACACATTCGGGATGTGGCTGAACCAGACGGGCTGCATTGAGTAGACCGACCTCCGCTCTAAGAATACCGTGGCTCACTGGAGAGGTTTTGTGTTACCAGTGAGAAGACTGAGGGTTTATGTTGATACTGACCCTACTTTGTCTACCGCACTGACAATATAGAAACTCTCTTACCGTTAAACCCTCTCCTCTACTCCTCTTCTCCTCTATAGGGTCGGCAGCAGAAGTAGGTATGTCACCCGTTGCATACGTCCATGGATACAGTAACTACTTTTCATCAAATGGGCTGTGTGCTTGTCTGTCCTAACCTAAGTGGTATAAAATAAGGGACGAATTTTCGGCGACGGCAGATGAGTCCAGCGTCACCCCATGACATATGCACATCCAGGATGTATCTATTCAGAAAGGTCAGTTGATCAGAGTATTACCCTATTTGCAGGGTTCAAATACCATCCTGGGTTTTCTCAAGCGACTACAATATGGGGTTCTTCAAGAAGGGCGTTAGAAGGTTTCTACAAGGTAGGCAGCACGTGTGTGACGCCTCTGGTGTTGCAAACGTCCATAGGCCACGGTGACCGCTTCCCATCAGGTGGGCCTGTGCTTGTCTGCCACCGAAGTGGTATAAAAAAAACCATCCTGGGTGCTGAATTTTTATGATTTAAGATATTAGTAAAAGGTACAATACAAATCGCTTCAAAACTTCTCGAATAAATTACGTGCGTTATTTAACTTTCATTGCAAAAGAACTCCCTTCTCATAATTCTGAACCACAGACGATTGTCGCACAAACGCGTGCGCCGAAGTAATGTTTCAATACTGACTTTGCACGCGTGTGTCACGTCGCGTTACGTGACGATGTCAACTAGAATAACGTTTCTTGCAGACTTTATTTTCATTCGAGATTTATCACACGTTTTGTTCTTTGGAGAGCATGTCAATCCCACTTTTCCACATTCATTATTTTACAAGGGGCCCTTGAACGGGGTTTAGCGTAACATTATAAGAAGAAGGAAACATGAAGGTATTGTATGAGGAGAGCATTCCAGGTCCTTATCTTACGACAAAGAAGTCAGTACCTACCAAACTATTTGGTTCGAGGCGGTATTGTTTGCACCGTATGAAGGTGACACTTCCTGTATGTAGTTATTGTTCGGGATAGGAAGGCAGGCGATGGAATTAATTGGAAGATTAATTGAAACTTTGCATAAACGATGTCAAGTGCACATTCAGATAGTGTTGACTATTCGCGTAGGTTAGCTAACAAAAAATACTGTTCTGAAAATTAGTTGATCTGATATTAGTTTGAGTATTTAAAACCTAAAAATCACAAACAAACAGACAAATGTGTAAACACTAAACAGTTCTTTTTTAAGACATACATACATAAACTCACGCCTATATCCCCGAAGGGGTAGGCAAACGTGCTAGCACCCACATTTCGGCAGTTTATGTTTAGGTCCCAATGTGGCGAGCCTATTGCCATTAACCGGGCACTTATAAATCTGCGATAATTTAAGACATCGGACATTAAAATATACAATTTTTACTCATAAAGTACCTACGAAATGATCTCTTTCTCAATACAAGAAACGCGTAATCATTCTCGATTTACTCAAAGCCCTCTTTAGATATTCACTTATCTGGCATCAGTATCGTTAGCACCAGGTAACACGACCACGGGTCAATGTCGACAAGACAAAAATAATGAATCACGACGCAACTCAACGGTTTCAAAGAACCATTACCGCATTATACTGCTGACCTAATGTATCATAAGGGCCGGCGCTGACTAGCAGCATAGTACAAAATTGATGGGACAAATACAAATAGATCTTAAAACAATGACGATAAAATTGGAATTTGAATGATTACTGTCGTGTTCTAAGTGGTCTGTGGTTAAAAACAGCTGCGGATATCAACTACTTGTACTGGCTGTTGACTGCCTCTGGCGTTTCCCACGTGTCTTCGTTTTTAATCATAAGACTATGTTCATAAACTAGTTTGTTACATGCAATATATGTATTGGAATCTCTCAATTGAATTGGTAACTATTTTCAGGTGTTGGAATTATTTTTAACTAAATGTTTTCCACGATATGTTGGTCACGCAGTCAGTGAGTGTCACGTAACAACTGGGAGATATTTTTTTCAAATGAATTCATCATCATCATTGAGTTAGTCCCGGTCGCATTCGAAGCATTCATCTTGGAGTCCGGAGTCCGCTGTTTTCCAATCTAAATGTAACGCATTTAGACTGGCTGATGTTCGATATTTTCCGGGAAGCGTCTGCCACCTGGCCTCCACAACCTATAGGTATATACGATATCGAAGTAGGTACTGCAGCTAGACTAGTAGTTGAACTTTTTTTTTTTTTTTTTTTTTTTTAATAATAATTTATTTATTCACATAAGTACAGGTTCAAAGCAATAAGACATAAACAATATACCATGAGTTGTACAAAGGCATAAAACAATTGTTCGAATCTCACCCATGGCAACGCCGCGACCAGGCCGCCCCGAGTAGGACCCCCGCTCCTTGCAATCGTGTTCTTTGTATAGAGTAAGACTGGTAAGACAATCCAGTCAGGGCGACCCGAGCGCGGAGCCCCACCGGTGAAACTCGCTCATTTCATGGACACACCAACCCCAAACTGAGACACGCTCGTATCTTGGGAGTTGGTGGCAACATATACACAACAAATACATAACAATGTACATCCTTAATGTCAATAAAGTTATTATTATTATAAAACATCTTTTGTATTTATATTATACTAATGTTCTTACACCGTTACTATATTTTATTATTAAATACATAACAACATGTAACAACATATACACAAAAAATACATAACAATGTACATCCTTAATGTCAATAAAGTTATTATTATTATAAAACATCTTTTGTATTTATATTATATTAATGTTCTTACACCGTTACTATATTCTGGACAGCAAGGGGAACTGTCGACTTAACGTATTCTCTAAGGCACTGAAGGGCCGAAAAGTGTTAAGTGCGATCATCCATTCTAAGAACGACTACTGTTGCTTAACCTGGCATGAAATTTTTTAACACTGCAATGTTAAGCAATAAGTGTGACGATACTATCAAATAGTGAAGTAGTTAATGAATTTAGGGGAAAATACATATAAAAAAGAATTAATACACGGATTTCTTTTTACTCAAACTTCAGTTTATTACTGATTTTTTTATTTACCTACCCACATTTCAGAACAGAATTTTAAAATCTATCATCATGACGATACTAACCTAATTGATCACCATTTGGCCATGAGATCCTCCAGTTCTATTACTTGACTTTATGTTCCGTGGTTATTATGATATCATTGATTCCATGTTTATAGGTTCCGAAGGTATGGGAAATAGTCAGTTTTGTATAAAGTATGACACGTATTCGTGCGTCATAATAACAATCGTATCAAATGTTGGTTGGGAAAATTGTATGCGTTGTTTGGTATTGTGCGTGCCTAACTAAGGATAATAATAGCTGCTATTCAGTAATTTCTATTATAATTCCTATGGGTGGTAATCATTTTTGAACTACAAATAAGGTGTTTGTAATTTACTCCAACGTTACAGAGGATTAAAGAGGTGAAACAACAACGTCTTCGTGTCGCGCGGCTATTTCTAACTACCCGCACTTACCCCCAGTTTCCAATGTAGGTCCCAGACACGACAACGCATGAAAAATTCATGCGTTGTCGTGTCGGGGGACTTCTTTCTGGTGAAGTATGTTAATTGACCTCGTGTCAATCAAACTAAACTATTTAAACAGGCTTCTAGCAACCCAATTGCTACTTGACAAGAGATTTAACAGCCGATTAGTTAAATTTAGCGTTGATCAGCTTTTCGGAAACTGGGGGTTTTTTAGTTCGCTAGTTAGGTTGACCATCATTTGACCGACACTAAACAATCACGATAACCATGAATTTTGAGCCAGAGCCTCGTATATCAATATGCAGGTTGTACCGACTTGTAACTGAGCTAGTCTTGGGCTCCGATACTATTGATAGCCTCTTAAAAACACAGTATACCTAATGTGCCTAATAGAAAAAATCATCAATATTCTGCATTCTTTTTGTATTTAGTCACCAATTAATCATCCAACTTCAAGTTGCCTACTATTCTTACGATAGTATGGAGATGTTTCAAATAGTATGCATATTAAAATCAAAACATTGAACACAATAGACAATTATGAGCTGACGTGATACCGTCATTGTTTGGGCTGCCAGGAAGTCGAAAGGAGTCGTGGTTCTTTGGTGTTGAAATGATGAGAATGACTCGTAATTAACTCAATAGGTATATTTGCTTTTTACACTGATACATTAATTAGTAGGTAGGAGACAATACAATGTATGTGCTACTGAGATGTTTGATAGCGAGTGGGGGGCCGATCGGTTACGTTGCCGCCGATGCGTGGCTACCCTTGTGTGCGTGTTTCTATTGTCGATGTGTTGCGTCGACATGCCGCCCCTCATTGAAGCCTTGCTTCAATCTTGCTGAGCTTGAGGTAAAGGACAAATCTTGGCAAAGGAACGTCGAATTATTCCTGAGTTCGTTTTAATGTCTGCTACTCGGGTTACTCCGTCGGTTCCAGGGTATATGGTTACGATACGTCCCAGCTGCCACTTCATGGGAGGCAGGTGATCGTCTTTGATGAGGACAAGGTCTCCTGTGCAGAGTGATCCCTGAGATTGCTTCCATTTAGTGCGAATTTGAAGTTCTGAGATGTATTCACGATGCCATCTGGACCAAAATTGCTGACGAAGTTGTTCAACTCTTTTATATCGATCAATACGATGAGATGGTATTTCGGCTAAATCTGGCTCTGGTATTGACGTTACTGGTTTGCCAATTAAGAAATGACCTGGAGTGAGGGGTAATAGGTCCTGTGAGTTAGAGGATAGAGGACTAAGAGGACGTGAGTTTAGTATCGCCTCAATTTGTGTCAGAACCGTGTATAAATGTTCAAATGTTAAATTTGAATTACCGATAGTACGTTTCAAATGATTTTTCATGG
This sequence comes from Pelosia muscerda, assembly GCA_963691645.1. NCBI lineage: Eukaryota > Metazoa > Arthropoda > Insecta > Lepidoptera > Erebidae > Pelosia > Pelosia muscerda. The sequence continues at coordinate 3,651,832 of OY829100.1, forward strand.
ATTTAACACCTATTTCGTGTAAACCACCAAAATGTGGGGATCGGGGTGGAGCGAAGCTAAACTTGATGGATTGCTGTGCAAAAATATCTACGATTTTATCTTCATCAGTAGAGATAATATTCTTTAATTCGTTGTTGGCTCCAACAAAATTAGAACCATTATCCGAGTAAATGTAAGACGGTTTGCCGCGGCGAGAAATGAACCGTTTCAAAGCTAAAATAAATTTTGTTGTAGTCATGTCGCTTACCAACTCGAGATGAATGGCTTTAGTGGCAAAGCAAACGAACACGCAAATATATGATTTAACTAACCGACATCCTCGCCCCTCCTTGTTAGCGACCATAACAGGACCGGCGTAATCTACGGCTGTGTACTGAAACGCGTAACCGGCATTAAACCTTTCTTTAGGTAAGTTACCCATAATAGGTGCTATTGTCTTTCCTCGGTAACGGCTACAAACGGTGCAGTTTCGATACAGAAACCTGGCCAAGTCTCGTCCACCGACCGTCCAATAATTTTGGCGAGTGGAGTATAGTAATTGTTGAGGGCCTGTGTGCATTAAAGCCCTATGTTCATTGTTAAATAAAAGTATTGTGAAATGATGATTTTTATGAAGTAAAAATGGATGTTTTTTATCATAATCGTATTGTGAATTATGGAGTCGCCCTCCTACTCTTATAACGTTTAACTTATGGTCAAAAAATGGATTGAGAGATAACAATGAATTAGTACCTTTCAATTTTTCATTAGCCTTTAACTGTTGATATTCTGTAGGAAATGATTGCTGTTGTGAGAAACTAATTAATTTGTACTCAGATAGTTGAAGTTCGGTAACTTGTAGATTACCTTTGATAATGTTTGTTTTGTTTTTCAAATTATGTATAAATCTAAGGACATAAGCTAAAGTTCTATGCATACGCGAATAAGTTGAGAATCTGGCAAAAGGAAATAAAGCTTCCCATGGTTGAGTGACCATGCAAACAACTTCCCTTTTTAATTCGGGTAAAGACTGATTATTATTTTTTAAATCAATAGTAGGCCACGATGACTCATCAGATTCAAGAAATTGTGGACCATACCACCATTGCTTACAGCTAATCAAAGTGTCGGCACTCATTTTACGCGTTAGATAGTCAGCTGGGTTTGCTTGTGTAGGAACATAACTCCAAGAGCTAATATTCATAGTGGACTGTATTTGTTGAATTTCTCCTACTCTGTTCCTAACGAATGTTTGCAATTTATTAACCGTAGTATTAAGCCAGCCTAAAACAATGGTCGAGTCAGTCCAGTAAAAAATTTCATTGACGGTGACTCGTAATGATTTAATAATTTTCGTACTTAATCTAGCTCCTAACAACGCTCCACAAAGCTCCAGGCGTGGAATAGTTTGTGGTTTTAGAGGACTCACCTTGTTTTTTGAACACAATAAATGAGTAAGTATGCCATTGTTTTTATCAATAGAACGTAAGTATGCACACGCTCCATAGGCTTCTTCAGAAGCGTCTGTAAATATATGTAATTGTAATTTATTATAATTTGTACTTATTGTGTGTCTAGGAATTCTTAAATGATTTAATTGTGATAATGAATTAATAAAAGTTAACCAAGCTCTTTGTGTTGCTTGGGGAACCTCGTTGTCCCATGAGAGTTTGCATAACCATAATTTTTGCATAGTTATTTTCGCTTCTAAAACAGCTGGAGTGACTAGTCCTAACGGATCAAATAGTTGCGAGATAGTGGACAAAATATTTCTTTTGGTTATTTTACCGTGGGTTTTTAAATTTATATCGAAGCATATTTTATCGGTTTTATGATCCCAATTAATCCCTAATGTTTTGGAAATATCATTGGGACACAAATCAAAACGATCATGAGACATGTTATCATCTTGTTTAAGTTGAGCCAGGACCCCTTGATCATTAGAACACCACTTTCTAAGAGGAAAGCAACCGCCTTTGAGTTGTTCGGTCACTGCGGAATAGACGTGGAGCGCTTGAGAGACATTACTAGCGCCGGTGATGAGGTCATCGACGTAGAAATCTCTTGAGATCACCTCTTGGATGAACGGATCACTACATTCGTCGGCTAACTGCTTCAAGCACCGTATCGCAAGATACGGAGCAGAAGCAGTGCCGTACGTCACGGTGTTCAGTTCGTAAGCCCTCAGAGGTTCACTCGGCTCGTCGCGCCACAGTATTTTTTGCAGACATCTTTGTGATTCGTTAATTTCAATTTGTCTATACATTTTAGTGACATCTGCAGTGAGTACTATGTTATGTTGGCGAAAGCGCAATAATATTGAAAAGAGGTCGTCTTGAATTACTGGCCCAACCATTTGCAGCTCATTGAACGAATAACCAGATGAGGTTTTTGCTGAGCAATCGAAAACCACCCTTAAAGACGTCGTCAAACTGCTAGCTCGTTCAACGCCATGGTGGGGAGCAAAGTATTGGATATGATCACTATGTTGATTTTTTGATAGTCTCATATGACCTAAATTAATATATTCTTGAATGAAATCTTTATATTGATTTTTTAGTTGTGTATTATTTTGTAATCTTTTCTCTAATTGTAAAAATCTTGTTTTAGCAATTCTGTAAGAATCACCTAAAACGTTTGGGTTAAACTTTAATGGAATTGTCACACAAAATCTGCCATTAGGTAGGCGAGACGTAGTGTTCACGAATGATTTTTCACATTCAATCTCTTCGGGGGACCACTCTAGTTGTTTATTCGTAGTTGTAACAATAGTATCTAGTTCCCAGAACTTCGCCAATTGGTTGGTGAGCACTTGAGAATCAGAAAAATTGCAAAGTGTTGATGAACTTAGTTGTAAAGATCCGGTGATAAACCAACCTAATTTAGACCTTTGTAAAATTATATTTTGATCATTTAATTTAACTTGTTCGGGTTCAATAAACTCCCACAGTGTTCCGTTGCCAATCAAAATATCAATATTTGAGGGTAAATAAAACTTAGGATCGGCCAATGAAAATTTCTTAGGAATTTTAAAAATATTTTTATCTATTGGGGAACTTGGCCAAGGATTGGTAATATCGGAAATAATTATGCATGTGATTGTTTTGCAATAATTCGAATGAAGAGATTGAATAATAATATCGCAACATTTTTTTGATACTGATACACTTTTGTTCAATCCATTAATAGTCGTAATCATATTTTTCGTAGGTAACCGAAGTTGTTTACAAAGTCGCTCCGTTATAAAGTTAGCAGTACTGCCCGAGTCTAACATGATGCGCACACGCTGACTATTATCTAAGGCGGTGCGCACACTCACGCAAGCTGTAGACAACAGTCCTACTGAGGACGCGGTAGCACACGTTAACACTACTTCGTCGCGCGAATCCTCATTGCGATCGCTCTCTGATAGCTTCGGACAGATTAAGCTATTATGTTTTTTATTACATTTTTTACAGGCTTTTAGTTGACACTTTTTTGTGGAATGTCCAGCCTTCAAACAATTCAAGCATAGATTTAATGAATTCGCTTTAATTTCTCGATCTTTATTGTTTAATTTTAAAAACGTTTTGCAATAATAAATAAAGTGATCAGCTGACTGACAGACGGGGCACTTTCTCTTTTCATCAGTGGATAAGAGGCTCGTTGCATTCCCTGGTGATTTAGTTGCTGTTTTGTTTTTGTTACTATGTTCTAATATTTCCAATAATTCAGATCTATTTTTTGTAAAGTGAATTAAATCTTCAAAGGTTAAATGCTGTTTGTCATTGATTAACGCTTTATATTTTTCCCATTCTATAAAAGTCTGTGAATCGAATTTACTAGCTAGCATATAAATCAACAAGGTGTCCCATTTATCGGTGGGCTCCCCTAATGTTTTCAAAGATCTCAAATTTTTAACGAAACTGTCAACTAAGCGTTTTAAATTAAATGATGTATCTTTCTGAATAGAATAAACTGTAAATAACGCCTTAACATGATTAGCGATAAGCATTTTTTTGTTGTCATATCGATCACAAATTAAATTCCAGGCTACTTCATAATTACTTGAAGAGAATTCAATTGATTTTATAACTAACAAAGCACTGCCTTCTAATGACGAACGCAGGTAATGGAACTTATTAATTGCGCTTAGGTCGGGGTTATCGTGAATTAATGAAAGGTAAGTGTCTCGAAACTCCAACCAGGAGCCATAAGCACCGTTGAATGTAGCAAGCTGTATGATAGGTAACTTGACACTAGCTCCGTGGCCCTTAGTACAATTTAATTCACAACTAAAATTGTGCGGTTGCTCGGCCACTGCGCCTAACTTCGACTTAGCAAGCGCCACGGCCTTAAAGTACATACTCTCAAAGAGGTCGCGCTCTTTTTCCTGTTCGGTGGCATTCGTAGTTATACCTTCTATTTCCTGCTGAATTTCGTTGTAACTATCAAATAATGGTTCCAATTTTGCTATTCGAGCTTCAATTTCCAACTTGAGTTCGTTGCTTAAATGTGCTGGTAAATTATTAATGTAGTTGGAAAATAAAGTCAAACGGCCCTTTAAGCTGCCTCGCTTTTTAACTAGAGCTTGTTCATCACTCATGGCAATAAAACGTATAGAATAATTTTAATGAAATAGGAAATAGTCACAATCACCACAGTCGTAAAAAGGGCGCACCGTAATCTAGTGCGCGGCCTACTATAGCTTGCGTTGAGGTATTCACGGATACCCGCTTGTTAACGTTTTGTATAAAAATGTTTGTAATGTAATTATTTTACTTAAATATAATGATTTTATTGCAGTAAGTAGGCATGCAACTAAACAAAGAGTATTTGTAATCAAACTTAGTGGTTGTATTATAAAAAGGAGTATCAATATCTACTTAATATTTTTATAGTTTTTAGGTATGTATGGTACCTATTTATTATACTTATTACAAAAATGTGTAAGTGTAAGTAAGTACTTGATTGATGATAAGTGAAATGAATGAAAGAACTTTTTTAAAGTATGAAACAAATCTACCAAATATTTATAGGAATTGATAGATTTATTTTTTAGAAATATTATGAAACGCCTACCGTGGTCGGTAAGATTTATATCGTGTATAGGTATGTACTTATTACAAAAATGTGTTAGTATGAATAAGTACTTGTGAAATTCATCTATTTTCTATTTTGTAGGTAGACGATAGATTTATATAATTAGTATGAATCTACCAAATATTTATAGGAATTGATAGATTATATTTAAGAAATTTTATGATATACCGTAGTTGGTAGGATTTTTATGGTTTATAGGTATGTACTTATTGCAAAGGTGTATAAGCATGGATAAGTACTTGTGAAATTAATCTATCTTCTATTTGTAGGTAGACGATAGATTTATATGATTTGTTTGAATCTACCAAATTTTTATAGGAATTGATAGATTTATGTTTTAGGAATCCGTGATCGGTATTATTTTGGCAATAGGAAGCCTGTTGATTAGCAATAGGTAGCTAAAGTATTGTTTTTAATGATTATTAAAAGTAAAGGGTACACTGGACTGACACAAATGACGAGGCGTGGTAGGTGTTATTAATGTTGGATGGATGAAGGAAATTGGCTGTATCTATATAGTCTAACCAGATCGCCACTTGCCTGTTCCCAATGTTGTCCAGAAAGTTTGATGATGAACGTGCACACTCCTTTGTCCGACTACAATATCGTCCCTGCTGGTTGCTTCGTAGGTCCGGGAGAAGGATCAATGTTTGGGCTGCCAGGAAGTCGAAAGGAGTCGTGGTTCTTTGGTGTTGAAATGATGAGAATGACTCGTAATTAACTCAATAGGTATATTTGCTTTTTACACTGATACATTAATTAGTAGGTAGGAGACAATACAATGTATGTGCTACTGAGATGTTTGATAGCGAGTGGGGGGCCGATCGGTTACGTTGCCGCCGATGCGTGGCTACCCTTGTGTGCGTGTTTCTATTGTCGATGTGTTGCGTCGACAGTCATGCAGGATGTTATTATTATAAAACTGTTATGTCCCATTATATTCTAATAAGGTAATAACTAAGCTCGTTAAACACATAACACTTATATTACTACGTTAAGCAAAAACCTAGGTAGTTACCAACTACTTGGATAGATTAGTTTGATATTTGACACAGTTAAATTTTGTAGGAGTGAAGAGACCAAAATATTGTTAATGTAATAGGTATTAGAATCAAAATTATTTAAAAACAGATAACCTATACGTGAATGATATTTTAAGGCAATGCCAAAACTGACCAAAACTTTGATACAATAATCAGTATAAGTGGGGTTTCTCGATGTGAGCGCGGAGTTACTCCACAGACTATTTTTTGTATTTTGTATTGTGCACAGAATTTCCACGGATATCACTTCCCGCCGAAATCAGTGGAGGTAAATATATCGGACTCGAACCTACCAAAACGCACGCAGTCTATGGGTCTTTGATTGCCGGATGTGAGATTGTACAAGACATATCTCTCACACTCCGGCAGACCCACTCCACAGACTATGCCCCATTTGCTGACTTGTGCTGCGTTCCTACTACACAGGAGGATCCTCAGAAAACATAATCCAGGTTGCAGCACACTCGGAAAACAAAATTTGACAATAAAAGGATTGTTGATTTGATAGAAAAGAAGATTGAATGATTTATCAACTTGAAAACATATTCAGGGGTGAAGGGGAACCCACCACCAACAAACACTAACCACGGAGTTTAACAATCCCAACAATAACAATACCAAAATTTCACAGAAAGCACCCCTCAAAGCAAGCAAAAAAGTTTTTTACCAGAGAAGATATGATATCGAAGGTGCAACATTCTGCAAGTATAAAGAACAAACCTCGACATGTGTTTAACCTCTACACGAGGCATCTTCAGGAGCGACCTCCCCTAATATCCTTTTGGCCACCATTGAAACCGAGATGTTTTCTTGTAATGGATTTCAATATATTACCAACCTGAGTTGCAGTCCACTCAAGTCAGTGGTGGGTCAGTCTTGTACTATACTGATAGTCTATTTTGACCTTTTCTCATTCCTATCAATAGGTTACATAATACAAATGCGTGTACCTATATCAGAGACATACATAAAACAAATTACTCCAGTAACACTACTTTAGTAAATTAAGTACACCATCCTTTCGTGTTGAATATTCTCGCAATAAAGTCGAAGGTACATTTACCCAATCCATCAAGTTTCCCGTCTCGCCGATAACATCGCTAAATTGTAAATTGGTTGAACATGCCTCAATGACCGCCCTCGCTTATGGAAAACTGTAACTGCGAGACACTTGGAGAAAACGACCATGCAGCCTTCAGATAGCACTTAGAGCGAATTGGATAGTGACTTCCTATTTCAATGCTTCAAATAACCAGGTCAAAAGTATTCGAAAAGGCTTGCACGAATGGTTTAACGTCAGTTGAAATTTATAAAGTATGTAAGGACAGTAGCCTGCTTACTACAAGAGATAAAGACGTGTGAGCATGAAAAATGAGAATTATTTGACTATTTTTGATATGTTTTTATCTTACGTGATAAACCCACAGATAATAACCCCGCTGAAGCCAATGGAGGTGGTTGGTTATATCGGACTCGAATCAAGTAAAACGCATGCCGTTCCCTGACAAGCGTCTCCATCTAGCCCCGGAGGAAGGGGAGGCGCGTTTTTTTCTACCACCGCGGCCTACTTCTGCAGGGCAACAGACAGCTCCACACGTTACCTTCAGGCTCCTTTCACGCTCATGGATAATGGAGCTCATTCTGCGACCTCGGACGGCCAAGTCACCAGTCACCACCAACCATCCAAGTCGGGTATCGCGAGTTGTGCGGGTCAAGAGTCTTCTCCGGCTTCGGTCCGCACTCTCCTTCACACCTATGTATGCCTGATGATACAGCGTTAAATAAGGAGTGTGACTAATGTGCCATAAGGGTTCGCACACACTTATTTTGTTTCAAGTAGCAACAAACTACAAGAAAGTTTATAGAGGTGTTATCTTCATTACTTTTCTCAATTTCATTCTCCTATTTACCTCTCCGTTCGACTTCTCCTTTTAGAATTCAGTATATTAGAGACAACAAAACTCACTTTGTCGTCCAAAACAAAAAACAATGATACTCATAATTGTATTCCATAAGGCAGCCCACTTTACAGTGCACTAATAGTGCTGTTAAAACAATTACATGCTTGAAACGGGTCAAGGTCCTCCATTGTGGTTGTCGTGAATATTTTTCCCATTAATTTTGGAGCTTCAAGGCCTTTGCGATTAATGAACGCTTAAAAAAAATATTGCAGTGTTTTGAAATTATGAATAACTATCAAAAGATTTTTAATTTACGTTTAGAGTATAAATATTTTGCGATAAATACGAATGCGTCATGAAACAGACATGAACTAACGAAGTGTATTTTATATACCTATTACTAGCTGACCCGCGCAACTTCATCTGCGTCACCCCGTTCTTGCAACATTTTTCATTCCTACTCCGCACCTGTTGGTCGTAGCATAATGTTGTATGCATATAAACATTCCTCTTTAACCATTCTATCTATTTAAAAAACTGTGTCAAAATCCGTTGCGTAGTTTAAAAGATTTAAGCACACAAAGGGCTATAAGGACATGAAAAATAGGGACAGAGAATGCGACTTTGTTTTATACTATGTAGTGATTAGATCATCACCTTCAATGCATATTATTTAATTTCCTTTTCTCATCTAGTGAATAATGTTTATACAATGTGATTCTGCTGAAATTATTTTAGCAGTAACTTACTTTTATTGTAAAAATTCTGACATATTTTAATTTGTTGTTCTTTTTTCAAACGTCATATTTAAGTTTGTTATTAAATTCAGAAGCGTTGATATATTATCTTGAGATTAAATTTAATATGATTATACATAGTTATTGTAATTAAAATTTTATTATTTTAATAAAAAAACCCTTGCTTTGTTAGGAATTAACCTTACTTGAAGGTTATTTGACAAAAAACAATGATTAATGCTGTTACAAACAAATTAAAAACTAAAGTTTACTATGTGAAAAATTCCCCAATTGTATTGTTGTCCAGTTTTATTATAATTTCAGTCGGAACACGCTCATCGTACGCAGTAGCTATGTTGGGACAAGTACTTTTAGTTTTGAGGTCAGAACTTGATGACCTATACTAAAGTTAATGAAGGTCGTCCAAATAATGATTTTATTTACACTGCAACATAAAGTTTTATCTACGTGCTTCATTTAAATCTTAATTGTATAGAGTGCGGTATTATACATCTCCCTGCACAGTGCCATCTAGAGAAAATGAGTTGAACTATTTTGTAACAATAGATTCTGCATCACGATATGAAAGTACTCATGGTGACTTTTCACATTTTAGATTGTGAGTTGGTCTGTGGAAGCATAGTACCTAATTGAATTCCAAAATCTAGAGTAGTCTGATATCAACAGATTTTAGTAATGACGTTGATTGTTGTTTTTAATTTACAAGCTGGAATTGGCTCGGCATTCCTATTTAAGTAGATTAAATTCATTAACGAAAGGACTTATTTACTTAGGATTACGAAATTTACCTTTAATTTATTAAAACTCACTAACCAAAACAACACATGCTACAAACTCCGCCAAATAAGCACATAACCTACCTGACTATAATAATAGTCTCTAAAATTTTATTGAATCTTGTTCTGTAAATAGAAAAATTACAGTCAAACCAAAGTTTATTTTTACTGTCTCTTTTTCTTGGTGACTGAAATGTTTGTATATTTTGTATTTCTGATAGCAAAAGCCAGCAAAACAGTCTTCAATAGAAAAATTAAAGCAAAGCAGTGTTTCTTCCATATTTTTTATTTTATAACACGAAAAATTTGTTTCTTTAGCGGAGTTTAAGGTGCTTATCGCGATTATTTAGGGATTACCCGATTATAGAACATACAGATTACTTATTCACAGATAAGTGGTAAGCCAAGTAATGATACACTACAAAGATAGTAGTTAAATGGTTAAAAATCAACCCTACGATTGAGACGTGCCGGGTTCGAATTCGAATTTTGCTATTTGAATATATGCCAGAGTCAATAATAATATTCTATAGCATTATACTGACAATTTAAAAAGTCAATATTGCTCTTATAGGATATACATGTTAGGCAAGTTTTATCAATTTGGTCGTATATTACTTCTATTCTGCTATTTGCCACTGCTTAATACTTTTAATAAGTTAATAGGTATGAGTACATTGAAATTCATATTTTGCCCCTAATCCAACCATTAACTGCCAAAAGTTACACTAATTCGCGTGCAGACTAAGTAGACACATTAGCCATTGAAACAAATTACTTAACTACATACACATTTCCTTCGCAAAAACACGCTATTTTGCTGCCAAAACTACCATACTAGTAACAATTTTGCTAGCGTAAAAACATATTTGTCGAAATATTTACATGCATGCATACATACATACAATATTTATATTCAATACTCGTATTATGTTTCCTCAATCCACAAGAATCCATCGCCACGATTCACCAATAATGAAACAAACTACACGTTTTGGTTTACCTACTGTGATCTCTGTAACAATATGTGTTGTAGCGGCGTCTGTGATAGCAGTAGTAAACGCGACTGTTACGCAGGAGATGCGGGTTCGATACCCTCACAGTTCAAATAGTAAATATGGTTATTTGAACTGGTCTGGTCGTGCCTCGGAGAACACCTTAGCCCTCGGTACCGGTTGTCATATGAACATCTATGGCAGTTGTTAAGGTTAGAAAGGTTCGCCTATATCTATAGTTGTGGAAGTCAGATGGCAGTTAGACTGGAAAAATGCGGACCCTGGAATCCGTACAGCTTTGAATGTGACCGGGATTAACGCATAAATGGTGATGATGATGATTTGTGGCTGACTGTCCATAAAATAAGAACAAACCTTCAATCAAAATTCAAGTTTAATTACTACTGCAACTAATTATTTCCTTTTCTAGCGAGACGAAGCTAGACGTTTTTATTGTGCTGTGATACAAATCTATTCTTAAAACAATGCAAGGACGGGTTTAAGGTTATCAGACGAAAACTCAGATTTTAGAGATCAACTATATTTATATTATACTGACCTGTAAAACTGCCCCTATTTAACCTTCTATTAAAGCGTGCGGATAGTTGAAGTCGTAAAAAGATCGACAACTGCTCTAACTACAGTACTTTTATATCGAAAATGGGCTGTGGAGGTCAGGTGGCAGTATTCGTCGAATTGGAATACATCGAAGGACTTTCGAGCTGTGACCGGGGGGAAGTTGGATACAGGGATGATGACTAAAAATTGTCATCCATGCTTGAAGTATTTTAAGTATTGTAAAACTCACTCAAACCGTACGAAGACGGTAGATTTCAAATTGTTGAACATAAAAAATAGGTTTGGTGGTAAACTAGACCTACTTAAATAAGTCGGTTATTACGAGCACGCGTAGTTATGAAACGGTTTGAAACTCAGAACAAGAAGCCAGGTACTAAATACAATAGCATATTACATTGATGAACAGTTCATTACTTTACTCGTACATCGTCCATCATTCATATTAGCATTAACATTCTAAAGACAGAACAGGCATGAGGCGTGCCTCACCAACCTTGTCGCCAGAACTTCAAAGCAAATGTTATTATAACAACGATATTTATAATCAGTTACGATGGTTATAAAGTTATAAAACTGATAAAAACGTATAAAACTGTCTCTGTAGCCGATAAACCAGACTTACCGTAAATCTTCTGATATCAAAGTAATTTCGGCTAATATTACTCGTATCTACAAACCCAAATAAATATTATTGTAGTTTTATTAGTTTAAATAGACAAAACAAAGTCCAGGTGTTTTAAGTGTACATCAAGTAATCAGCCCTATTTCTTTACTTTTGAGGTTAAATCCTAGATGTACTCAATTCTTGTAACTTAAGCTCGTCGTAGCTTTGAAATACTGCTATCTGTCCTTTCAACCAAGAGCTCTAGACTAAAGACTGAAGACCAGAGATTAATTGCTTTAAAATTTCACTAAACCGAGCCTCGTCCGTCAAATATCTGATTCACCGGTTTGGGGGTGACGCAGTCTAGTGTACCTTATATATCTGTAGCTATTTAGTACTTAACCCTAGAAAGATAAAGTGCGCCGCAGAGGCGTCCACTAAACAGTCATATCGCTATTTTTTTTTACTAACACGTATATGACCTTGTGTTTCTGCATGTGTAGGTGAAGGAACACAAAAGTGACCATACCATTCGATAGGTTTAATAGTTTTGTAATAATATAAAATAGACCAACCAGGACCTGCTATTTTTTTAATATGCCTTTGATGTTTGTTGATCATTTTCCAAGGATTTGTAAAAAAAAAACATTTTTTTTTTTAAATTGCACGAAAAAAGAAAATACGTGTAATATAAATATAATGACATATACTCGTATTTTATTTTGTTTATTCGTCAATAATGGATCATTTCATTACAGTAATAACTTAATTTGCAATAAAATCAGTTTGTAAATCGTGCGCCTCTAAGGCGCATGGTTATCTTGTAAGCACTATAAAATAAATGAGTGACTAGACGAGGTAACTGTCAATATTGGCAGTCAAGTGGATTGAAGTGAAGCGGTAGGAGATAATTAAGGTCCAGTCTAAACAGTGACCTGCGCACCAACAATTACGACGAGCAAATTTCACTCGCCTATTGACACGCTACTGACCAAGTAGAGTCAATCAAAAATTGCTGAGTTGTTTGCTTATAGAGATGTTTCATAAAACTACTAGCTATCATAACTCATGTAATACCAGTTCCATTACTGTTACAGCAACTGCAGAAAACTATTTTTAGACAAATGGGATAACGTGATAATCCAGACTGTTACATTTTTCTTTATCTCATCCATATCCGTTCATACACCCATGAATGCAAAGTAAATGTCATAAAAATTCAAATTATTTTCAGACTGCATCAGCAGAAACATTCATGTTAAAGTTTTAGTATGGATATGAATGGACCAGGCTGGCCTATTTAGTTCGCAATGACCCGTAGACATTATATTTATATAAAAACTAGGTGCGTGATCACTACATACAAATGAGAGTCAAGCACGCTCTTCTTTCATAAAGTTAATTTGTATGAACTTCACTGAAAGGTGGGCTTATAATTCAACGGGATTGCCCGTAATGCATATTAATGTTTAGTGCCTTTGATGATTTTGAACAGTAATGAAGAATTACAAGCGACTGAATATCGTTGAAGAATGATTTATGTGTAATCCTAATTTAGTTACTTCGGTAAAATATTTCAAATGAGCCCTAGTATCTAATTCTAATACCTTAAAAGCGTCGGTAATTTAGTTACTTTTGTAAAATGTAGCTACAAAACAGGTAAATAAGGTAGATGATTAGATTTAATTCGGGTAGGGATTTGAGCTGCCGCCGCCTCCTTCTGAGAACAAGTAATGTTCGAGAAGGAGGTGGCGGAACGGGTTCGGAGTAGACTACAGTTCCGCACGGCGCACAGCCCGCGATGAGTGAAACGCCTCGCAGAATGACCTCTGTTCTCCATGAGAGCGGGCCTGGTGAAGACGGGTGAAGTCGCCTGTCCTCTTGTATCTATATGGTCACTTTCTAATGAAAAAGGTGGTAGCAATGCCGTCTTTACTATAGCGGCACTCAGGGCACATGCCCAGGGCCCATTACCTCAGTGGGGCCCCTTCAAAAGAGAGATCAAAAACAATTGGAACAATTATAAATATTTAGTTTGTCGCACATCAGCTGCAGAAAAATCTAAAATTCTCAAGTTTCCTAATGGGCCTCTGAAATCTTGTGTGCCCAGGGTCCCTGCCATAGGTAAAGACTCTGGCTCTGCATGGAAGAACATGATATTCTAAAAATCAGTTTTCTCACACTTGTATGATGTAATACATTAAATAATAATAAAAAAAATAAATATTGTAGGACAATCTACACAACGACACCTAGACCCATGGTAAGCATAGTTTAACTAGCTTGTGTTATGGGTTCTAGAATGCGGATAAACATACTTAGATACTTTTTTTTTTGTAAATACATTCATATTATACATAGAAACATCCAGACCAATGCAAATATTCATATTCATGCACACAAATATTTGCACTGAGCGGGAATCGAACCCACGCCTCCTGCGTAGCAGTCGTGTTCACTACCGCCACGCCACGGAGGTCGTCATTTCTGGTTTTAAAATAAATAAATATACTTTATTCACACTATGATTTTTATAACATACTAGCTGTTGCCAGCGGCTCCGCCCGCGTGGACTTCTCATCCCGTTCCCACTGCTCCATAAAAGCTTCCAAAGAGTTCAAGGAACACATAAAAACAAGAATTACTCGAATTGGTGAAGCCGACTTCGAGTTATGTGCTTACCAACATATTTCGCGATTTTTTTATATATATAGATATTATGTTTTCTTAGTGATAACACAGAAGCTACGCCCCTCTGTTAAAAACTCGATTTTGTTAAAATGCACGCAATTTACTTTTCCTTGCGAAATGGTTTTTACAAAAAAACAAGACATGTTTTTTGAGTTTCAAAATGTAGTTAACATTATGACAAATCTAAGGCACCCATGGGTGTCGTAGATCTCTGTGTTTGTAGACCTCTAATTCTTGGTGTAATTTATGGCAACAAATGTATTCAAGATACAAATACAATAGGCATCCTTCATATACCTACTTACATTAATTTGTTGATTTTTGCTGCAAGAGCATTCCGTTAATATGTATTGTATTTTCACTCACCTGAAACAAACAAACGAAAAATTTTAATTAACGTCGTACACTTAAAAATGATATACATTAAAATAAATGATTTAAAAACTTTGAATATACCAATATACTTGAATATCACATTTTTTTTGAATATAATTTAAAATTGTGGTGTCTATTTGTAAGCATGTGGCATCTGTAATAATATCTATACTACGGAATAAATAGGCAATAGTACTGAAAGCAATCAAATCAATTAGCCTATTGCAGTCCACTGCTGGGCTTAGGCTTCTTCTAATGTTGGGAAGCTTTGGTCAACTGTTTCCACGTTACCCACATGGGTTAGACAAGAGTTTTATTTCGAGTTTTCCTTCTCTATATATATAGCATATAGCAAAGCTTAACTAATTTTTTTTTTCAATTATTTAAACGCTATATTGGCTTTTAAAGTCCATGATAATTTTGACCCAATTGCTGAGCTTAAGTAAAATACCACTTATTAGGTGGTCTGTAATTATTTTGAAACCGAAATCTACTGAAATTACTGAACTTCGCAGTAATAATAGCAGCCAAGCAATCCAATTAAAACGTCTATTTTTTTCATAAAAACGTTGCTTGTAAGAATAATTCCAAGATCCAAATTCAAATTTATATAAAAGATATCAAAATAAACAAAAATTCCGTGCTATAAAACGTATCATTAGCCTAAATTTTCTTGCAAACGAGCCCCTTTAATTTGCTAGGAGCACTGTAATGAGAGATCTTGTCAAATAGAATTCAGCTTTAATGAACACGAGATACTGTCGACAATCATTTGGAGCGTATTGAAGTGATGTTTGAATAGGGTGTGATTAGATTATGACAGGCATTGGTGTTACGCACTATGTTCCAGATGAAAGAAAAGACTTCAGATTAAGGGAATGTATTCGTTATATAAAGTTTAAGTTTAATGTCGTTATCATTATAATTAGTGCGTGTTGCTCGTGATGACTTATGGTGGTTTATGGTTGATGAGCTATAGAAAAGGCTATGTTCGGAATTTCTCAGCGAGATTGAATCAGAAATGACGAGATTCGTAGACGAACTAAAGTTGCCGAATTAGCCCAAAAGTTAGCAAGCTTGAATTGGAGGTCAATAGGGGAGGCACATGTTCAGCAGTGGAAGTCCTATGACTAAAAATGATGGTGATGATGATCACCAGTTATGAAACAAGGAAGAGGGGTGGAGCTATACACGCTATATTAGCTCTATCCCTGTTCTTCGTCTGCAAAGACAGGAACACGAACGCTTAAAATGTCATGTTAGAATTGCAGAAATGTGTAGAATTGCTAGAATGCTCTCCGGTTATAACGGCTGATATTTTTTGTAATGTTTTGAAGGATAAACCAGTTTTTCATGAATTTGCGTTTTAATAAAAACTCAATCGACTTATTATATAAATCATTAATTCAAAAATCTAAGGCTACACTCAATATTCTTATAAATATACCTATTGTTATTTTAGTATAGAAAACTTCTAGTACAACCTTCATCATACAGTAGAAAGATTAAAACTCATTTGGATAAGTTCTTCAGAACATCTGTTTATCTCAACAAACTTAAAACCAACTAACCCAGTACTAAATGTCTATTAACTAGAAATACGCACAAATGTTTACACTATACATCATAACTACAATCCAAATGATGTAAATACATCAGTTTATACAAATATTATAACCGTAATGAGGTCATCCGGTGAATAACTAAAGTTACCGACATAGTTCGTGGAATTAACTGAAGGCAATGGGTTGTTCAAATCTGTCGAAAGACCGATGCCCCTCAGAGCGAACCGCGATCTCGAATCGAGAAGCAAAAGATGGGATAGTCCCAGATAGATCCTATTTAAGTGGACTGATGTCTACCTAGAAAGGCAAAAGTGACAGAGCGGATGGAAGACCAAGTACCAAGTACTATGGTGCATATCAGAAAAGGTCTATATCCAGCAATAGACTAGGGCACGCCGTAGTAACTGCAGTAATACCCATCATGGAGAACTGGCTGGAGAGATCACGCGGTAGCCTCTCGTACCGGCTGATACAGATGATCACTGTGACACGAGCGAGGACTCGGGGGTCCTAGTCGCGGCTCTCCTAGGCGTGAAGAGTTCTCTCGCTCGCCGCCTTCCTCACGGCGGCGATGGTATGATGCGCGAGCGCTTGGGCGACCGCTGCTACCTTCTGTGAGCATGTGATGTTCGAGAAGTAGTCGGCCGGGGTCTGCCGTGGTGCGAGGGATATGTTGGTTACTATCGCACCTCCGACAACTAAGGACCCAAAGAAGGCGTGCGATTTAATCGGTTCGAGTTCAACATAACCTCCTCAACCTACTCTGCCGAGGGGTATCCGTGGGGATTTTGTGCACGATAAAAAAGGCGTTATAAACGTCAAAATGCGTTTCAATCTCATATATGCAATGCAAGATGCATATTGATTGATCCATATCCATTGATCTCTACCCACTGCTTCGCTAATCAAACCCCGCTAAAATAATTCTTGATAAAACTTCAAAGTCATTAACCAAGTAGAATCGCATCAATGTTCTCGTGGTATGAACGAGCCTCTCTTACAACTCTCAGGGCATCTTTGTTCCAACAGACGGGCTGTCAGTCAACCTATCTTTCAAACAAAACATTAATGTTCGACCAAAGAGAAAATTCATTTTTCATTCCGACGCGAAAACTCAATATTGACGCGGGAATCTGTGATGGTTACGCGTAACGCCAGTGGACCAACTGACGTCATCAATAATGTGAATAACATACGACGTATGAGTGAAGGACAGTGGCCAAATTAAGGATTTATTAAAACAAATTTTAATTATAAAAGCTCGTGTAAGTGACAGTACTGAGGAATTAATTGAAATCGGTAATTAATTATTTGAGTGGCTGATTTGTCCCGGCATCAGAGATTGAACCCGGCATCGAGAAACTTTGTGAATTCTGACCAGGAATATTTTTGGGGATACTGTAGCTCCTAATCCCTTTTTTTCATGCGAAAAATCCCCACGGATAACCCTCTTCTATGCCGGAGCCGGTTGGAGAGGTTATATCGAGATATGAGTAGACAATGGCGAATTAATATCCACATGTCAGCAATAATTGTATTCGGTCGTCACACGTAATAGGGGGTGGGCCTAATATCGTATTGCTGGATCTATACTGAGGCTAAATCTGGACTGATAAATGTGTCTGATGTTTAACACCCTGTCCCTTAGTCGCCTTGCAAGACACCGCATGGGGTAGCCTAAGTTCTGCTCTGTCGAGAACCACAATTATATTTTTTTTTCTATTGCCGCACCCATGAATACGATCCGTGTAATAATTTACAGAATACTTATACTCATTGGCATGATTTATATGCTAAGGGAGGTTATCGCTATCCAAATCATAAATTTAGCACATCGGAATGAGATAGCCATATGAAGTTTTATATGAAGAAAAGGGACAGGAAATCCAATTTTATCACACGAAAGGGAGTTATGGTAATAAGTACAATTTATTACGTAGGTGCAGGTTTTTATGGTGTTGTGTGTATTGTTTTGAAAAGAAAATTAGTTTTTCATTCGCTGTTTCACGCGGAACTACTTTTTTATATATAGGACACGTTAATTTGACTTCACCTCGCCTGATGATGAGTTCAGGAAAGAAAGCCACCATTACAATCAAGTACAATGTTACAATAGTGGCATTCAGCTTAACGGCCTCATCAGACGCCTTTTCACGACCTTTTAAAAGGACCTGGGACTGTAGGAAGAAGAAACCAAGTGAGCTCGTAAGGTAATTCCAAGACTTAATGATGTGACAAAGGAAAGACACACGGAACCGTACATTGCCGAATAAATATTGGTGGGCAATGGTCTGCGTTAGTGTACTGTGCGATCAAACTTAGTCAACAGTCCATTGCAGGCGTCTCTCCTAATGATAGGAGGCTTGGGCCTCATGTGTTCACGCTGCCGAAACGGGAAGGTACAGGGATTTATTTCGAGTTATCCTTCTTTCGCAGTGATATTGTCCGCCTCTATTTCCGTGTGGCGCCTATTACGACATCCTTCGGAAGAGATAGGGTGGTGATATTTTTTCTCTGTCATCCCATGAATATTTGTATGTATGTAATTATTGTAAGGTTCTTGCAAAAATCAAGAAATCTACACGGACAGACTAAATTTTAAAATGCAGAATTTTAATTTTTCAACTAACTCAACGAGTATTTCGGTATTCCACGTGGGTGAAGCTGGGACAACAGCTAGTGTAATATAAAAATGTCTGAATGCCATGTCCTTTTTTGATGCTCGATCATAAAGAATATATCAATAAACCTATTGCCGTTTACAGAATCGTAAAATATGGTTTGGTTGTAGAGTAATCCCTTTTTTAGTAGAAGATAGTAGAACATCGTCACGACGTCATCACGACGTCATCACCTGTCCGTGCTTCTTTTTTTTTGTCAGTTTTTTGCCTGGCTTGACAGGTTAACTGTTCCAGTCTACTAAAAATGGATGCACGTTTAAAGCACGTGCGTAGTGAATAAATAAGAGACGGTCGGTCATAAAATGTTTCTAGACGAGTGTAACTGCTAAGTTAGGGCTTGGAACTGGCAACACTTACGTCTAGATACTTTTCTATGTGAAATTTCTTCAACCGTGTGCACAAAGGCACTTTTCATAGAAAATTATTGTAATATTTGGGTGAGGGAAAAAATTCGAACTAGCATTGTTACCTAGCGTGCCGCGCGTAAAAAATGTACCCATTAAATTCTATATGGTAAGTAAGTATTTGACAAAATGAAATTGTGATAATTCATATATGTGACACCTCTTTGAAATTAATATTTTCAATCACGTTGAACACTTTTTTGAAATAGTCACAACACTTCAGGTCAGCGCTGCTGCAGTAGCACAATTTTATTTATTTTGCATTTTTTTCAAAATACTGGTCTTGTTCCTTAGCCTCTGGGAACCCAATTCAGTCGCAGGTAAAAATAAAGTTTTATAAAAGTATGATTTCACAACGAAATTAATTATATTTTTTATTTTGAAATACCATATATTATTATTTTTTGCCTTTATACTTTACCTTATTTCTATCTGGCTGTACGTAAGCATACATGCATTAATCTACTCGTGAGTAAACATTAATTTGTGCCCAAATAAATAATTTGATTTTGGTTTTGAGGGATGACGGCTTAAGCCAAGTAATCAGAGAGCTTTGGAAACTTCGCCACATGCCCGAGGCCTCACACAACCGTCGATCTCAACTGTCACGAACATCAGTGACATTTGGTACAAAAGCACCCTTAATTCCATAAAGATAATTACAGAACAACTATATTAATTAATATATACTTCACCCTAGACCTACGAGGATTCTTATGAATAGTAGTCCTGTGAACAGCCTCTGTGTTGAAAGTGTCTGTAGCGTGGCGGTAGTGAACACGATTCCAAAGCAGGAGGCGTGGGTTCCATCCCGTTCAGTGCAAATATTTATATGCATGACTATGGGTATAGTCAGTCATGCTTCGGTGAGCACGTTAAGCTGTCGGTCCTAGTCGTCATACGATCATCTATGGCAGTCGTTACAGGTAGTTGGAGCCCTAAAAAGGCCAACAACTGGTCTAACTGCAGTATCCGATATCGCCTGTCCATGTGTAGTGGAGGCCAGATGGCAGTCGCTTCACGAAAAATATCGAAGATCGACGAGGCAATTGAACTGGAAAAAAGGGGACCCCGGACTCCGAGGTGAGAGTTTTGAAAACGACCGGGATTAACGTATAAATGATGATAAGAGAAGAAGTACAACCGCGGTAGCCTATAGTGGTAGGTAATGGACTGCTAAAACGAGGTCTCGGGTTCGATCCCAGGCTTTCCCAGGGCACACACCAATGACTTTTCGATGCTTTTCGTAGTTATGTGTGTATTTATCGCAGGTTTATAAGTGTCCGGTTAATGGCAATAGGCTCGCCACCTATTTCAATAAACAGTTAACAGTAAGTTACCCACGCAGTTTTCACTTCTATCAGTAGACCTCAAAGACGCGTATACATTTTAAATAGAAGATTATGTTCGTAGAAAATTTTAAGTAAGTAAAAAAATCACACTCGCAGACTGTTTTCACTACAGGTCGGCACTGCTGCAGTGGCAATTTTTTTACAAACTATATTATCAAGTTACACGTATGCAACGATAACTTGAATACTTGTTTTAAGTTGAACAACATTGTATACTTATTTTTGTCCCCATGATTACAGTGCAGTAGAGCATCTTTATATGGAGAATGAAGGTTAGGCCAGTACGTGAAACAAATGAAAACGAGGCAGTAATTGTGGGCTAAGTAAAAACGATATCGTGAATACATAAATTAAAGCTAGAAAGAATGTAAAACCTGATAAATTAACACACAAATATGAGACTCGCTTTGACATAAGATATAGGTACAGTAGTTATGAAGGATACCATATTAGGAAAGGTAAGCAATAAAATGAAAATTTTATCAGATATCATACTTAGAATATACTTATAGTTCAAGTTTTTATTATAATAGCTATTATGGGGCTGTATTAAGTTCGTCCAGTCCAAGAGAAACCTCGCCGGTGAGTGACTCTTCTATTAGGGGAACGAGGCTTTTTGTGAACAAGTGAGTCTCGAAAAATTAAAAGCTCATTAATATATCGAAATCGACATTTATAGTAGACTGGTACCCGTGCTACCATTTGGTTTGGTTCGGTATAATAATATCAAGAAAATAAAAGAGTTTCAAAATAATTAAGTTAGAATATACTAACGTCCAAAAATAATATTGTCCAATAGTTAACTATTTGTTTCGAGCCTACATTTTTAATTCGTGACAACCTTCCATGCCGGGGAGCAGAATTAAATAGAACAATGTACATTTTTATTTTTGTACATAATTCTTATTGGTCATTTTTATTTGTAAATTATTCATATTGGGCTGTTTTATTTTTGAACATTATTATAATTGGTCATTTTTTTATTTTTGTACCTAATTGAACATTTTTATTTTTCGATTATAGTACATACACACATATGCTCACGCCCGTAATCCCCAAAGGGGTAGGCAGAGGCGTATCACACACCCACATTTCGCCAACTATGATTTTTGGTCCCACATAATAGGGGATTTTTTGTCCCATATAATAGCTTATTGCCAGCAATTGGGCACTTTGTAACAACTGGGTATGCCGAAACTAGATTCTTAATCGAACATATTATAGATACATAAATTTGAATAAAAAAATTGGAAAAAAAAATTGACCCGATTACTTGTTATGTGGTGTAAATCGCAACCAAATTAATTACGTGCCTAGCCGCACAAGCACTACCAATAAACCTCTTGGAGAGTATCAGACAGACGCACTATAGTAATTAAACATTTTTAATTTATGTCATTAGAAAACTTTATCCAATCTAAATTACAATTGAACTTTAGTTCGCAGGATAGACACGAGAATAGACCCTTTTTAATGTTCTATTTCAACACCGAGACCACATTTACGATGGCAGTGAACAAATAAATCGTCCGAATTCCTCTCAGGTGAAAACCTAGTATTTCGGAGCCATTGTCCAGCCCATAGTAAATCATAATGTTTTAAACGCGTCTAACCATAAATTTGTACTGCGTAACTCGGTTTAGTCGTAAACCTATGTTACCAATGTATACTGTTGAAAAAATGTTTGTGCTATTTGTAGTACTGTAAATATTTTTATGTAGATCTATTTATGTTTGTAAACCTACCTTCAACTAGGTACATAGAGGTATATTAACACCTATATTATGTCAAGAATGTTGGATTCTAGGTGAAAAACAGGTTCCGGCGATCTTATCGTGTACACGTACGTCAAGGTGCTCCGCGAATTTAAATCAAAAACAGTGCAAAAATCTCAATATAAATGACATTACAGCAAACCCCCATTAGTAAAAACAGTGAGGAATATAGTGGAAAGTGATTACAGTTGCAACATCAATCATTTGTGGTAAACAGTGCAAATATCTTTTTACGAAAAGTGTTATTCGCCATTTTCTAAATCAAAGACAATTGAGTGCTGTCAACAAAAATCTAAACCTACCCACACATTTTACAAAGTGACATCTACTGAACTGACACACTCTACTGACATTACAGTGTTGCCAGTCATAAATCTTAATTTCCCAATAAATCTGGAACTCTAGTGTTGCCATTACAAAGAACACCGTTACAAAAATGGATAAAAATATGGAGTTGCTATTATCCAAACTAGATGAAAAGCTAAATAATCAAGCCATAATCATAACTAACTCGGTAACAAAGAGCGTGATGGAAGCGTTGGACGAAAAAATTAAGATACTAACAGAGGAAAATATGTTCCTTAAAACGAAAGTTTCTACACTGGAACAGAAAATACATAACTTCGAAAAAGAGAAACGTAAATATAACTTGGTCTTCTTCGGAATGGAAGAGAGAGGAAAATCTGAAGCTGAGCTAGTTGATTACCTCAAGGATACCATACTAGAGTCAGGAACGCACCTAGACAGCCACGAAATCAGCAACTTATATAGAATTGGGCAACAGACCAAGAACAAGAACCGCCCCGTAGTCATCACAATCTCTTCTACATGGAAGAAACACTCAATATTGAAAAATAAATCAAAATTACCCCCAGGTGTGAATGTCAAAGAAGATTACCCTAGAGATGTGCTACTAAAAAGAAAACAGCTACAGGTACAAGTAGAAGAGGAGAGGAAGAAGGGAAATATTGCTTATATTAAATATGATAAACTAATAGTAAGGAAGCAGACCGATACAACTCGGGACAAAAGGAAAAGGGAGGAGTCAGGATCGCCCAATACGTCTACACAGAAGAGAGTTAACACAAAGACCAAACCAACGTCGTCATCTACTAAAGCTGTTATTAAAGAAACCATAAGACCCAGTATGCTAAACTTTGTTGAACGTGGAAGATCAGTTTCTCTGTCAGGAATTTCAAAAAACTAACGAACACTGATACTCGGAGCCGGAAAAACAACACAGATAACTCAAACAAAACCAAACCAACTTTTGAAGAAGTCACCCCAAGCCGGCTGGTCACCGTGGGGGAAGATGACCAATACCCTCCAACAAACCCACCCCAACAACTTTATCATACACCTCAGATAGCTGCAAACTGCCGAAACTACGCCACTACCTACCCTAGAATTGAAAGCGCCCAGATAGCTACAACCCTCAATCGTGGTAACTCGAAGGATAATCTCATTTACATTGCGACTTACAACACGTTGTCGTTAAGAACTAACGATAGTCTGCTTGAGCTGGAAATAGCACTAGAAGACATAAACTGGACAATAATTGGTTTGAGCGAAGTGCGGCGCCAGGGTGAAAAAATAGAAGACCACGGTAAATTTATTTTTTACCACAAGGGCGAAACACCTGGAAGTTATGGTGTTGGCTTCCTCATAAAAAATGAGAGGAGGAACGATATCCAAGAATTCCTTGGCATCTCAGAACGCATTGCAGTGCTGAACCTCGTATTGGCACCTAAAAATGAAATGTGGTCCATAGTGCAAGTTTACTCACCAACTGAACAAGCAACCGAAGTGGAAATAGACTCTTTTTACCAAAGCTTAAACAATACAATTAAGAACCATTGTCATAGAAACATAATAGTAATGGGGGACTTCAACGCACAACTAGGCAACAGAAGACAAGGAGAAAACATCGTACTTGGGCCATACTACAGCGGGACGAAAAGGACACGCAATGGGGCGAAATTATTAGAGTTAGCTTATGAAAACAACTTAAAGATATTAAACACAGATTTTAAAAACCGCCCTAAAAATAGATGGACCTGGATATCACCTAATGGATCAGTTAGGAACGAGATCGACTATATCCTCACAAACAAACGAAGACTATTCAACGACTGCAGAGTCATCAACAAAATTAACTTCAACAGCAATCATAGGATGGTTAGAGCGATACTGAACTTAGGTGGAAAAAGACAAAGACCCTTCAAAGCAAACAGGCACACCGTTGAAACCATACCTACTAGCGACTTCAACAATTTCCTACAAAACTTCACTGAATCAACAATAGGATTGGGCACACAGGAGAAATTCGACTACTTGTACCAACTGATAGATAGTCATACTGTACCCAAAAAACCAGAAAGAAAAGATCAGCTATCAGACATAACAAAGAGTCTACTACAGCAAAGAGCCGCATTATTATCTATTACTAACAAAAGAAAAGAGGTAAGACAAGAAATAGCAAAGCTGAGTAAGGAAATAAAAACTAATATGAGGAGGGACAGGCAACAACATAGACTTAAAACTTTCGAGGAACACATAGTAAAAACAGGGGGGATTAAGAAGGCCATAAAGGAGTTAACACATGTCAGAGAATGGATTCCTAATATATTGGACAAGAGGGGGGCAAGTATAAATCCAAGGCCTGAAATCATCACTATTGCCACAGACTTCTATCGCCAACTATATTCAACACAGACAATAATGGAACCAACTGACCTAACAGGCGACTCCGAGGTTCCAGATATATTACCCAGAGAAGTTGAGATAGCCATTGAAAGCCAGAAGAAAGATAAAGCACCCGGCCCCGATAAGATTAGCAATGAGTTCCTACTACATTGCAAGCACCATATTATTCCAGTACTAACCCCAATTTTCAATGAAGTCCTAAGGAATGAAGTAGTTCCAACACAGTGGACAAAATCAACCATAATATTGATACATAAAAAAGGCGATATGAACGATATTAATAACTACCGGCCCATCAGCCTTCTATCGAATGTATACAAGGTGTTTGCTAAAGTCTTACTGAACCGCTTAACAACACAACTAGATGAAAATCAACCAAAGGAACAAGCTGGATTCAGACATGGCTACTCAAGAATAGACCATATACATACGGTAAAGCAGATCGTCGAGAAGAGCAAAGAGTACAATACGCCTTTTTACTTTGGGTTTGTAGACTATTGCAAGGCTTTTGACTCCCTAGAGCATGGGAAGATCTGGAGTGCACTTAAAATCCAAGGTGTGGAGAACAAGTATATAAGAATCATGAGAAACATGTATGGAAAATCCACAGCAAAAGTGAGGTTGGAAAGAGAAGGGCAAGAAATAAAAATAGAAAGAGGAGTACGACAGGGGGACCCCCTATCACCCAAACTTTTTTCGGCAGTGCTTGAAGATGTCTTCCGAAGACTAAACTGGGAAAATTATGGTCTAAATATAAATGGCGTAAGACTCACGCATCTTCGGTTTGCGGATGACCTTATCATCTTCTCCAATACAAAGGAGGAATTGCAATGCATGCTTACAGATTTAGACACCGAAAGCCAAAAGGTGGGCCTAACCATGAACTCTCAAAAAACAAAAGCCATGACTAACAGCACGAAGGAACCTATAATAATAAATAATAACCAGATATCGTATGTGGAAGAGTACCAGTACTTAGGTCAAATCATATCATTCAATGATCTAACAACTAAAGAAATCGACACCAGAATTGGCAATGCATGGAAGAGATTTTGGACACTGAAGGAAATTATGAAAAACAGTGAAATAAGCATATACATGAAAACCAAACTCTTTAACACCTGCGTACTGCCTATACTTACTTATGGCTGCCAAACCTGGGCCACAACAAAAGCGCAATGCAGAAAGCTGGAAACCTGTCAGAAGGCAATGGAGAGAAGTATGCTGAGCTTGAAGTTAGCGGACAGAGTAAGGCATACACAAATAAGAGCAAAAACCAAACTGGAATGTGTAACATTTAAAATAAAAAAACTGAAGTGGAGATGGACGGGCCACACAATTAGAGGCAAAGACAAATGGAGCAAGGATATTATGCACTGGTACCCAAGGGGTAAGAAAAGAAAAAGGGGCCGCCCGTTCAAGAGATGGGAAGACGAATTAAAAGCCGCAGCAGGCCACTCTTGGTCGAGACTGGCCAGAGACAGGGAGAGGTGGAGAGCGTTGGAGGAGGCCTTTGTCAAAGGGCAAGCAGATGTTGCCAGAGAGACACCCTGGACTGGGGTCGATTGAGCTGAAACGTGAATAATGACGAAACTATGTATAACATCTGAAATAAAAGGCTATTATTATTATTATTATTATTATAAGTGAGGATCTCAGATCATTGCAATATGGCAGACTATTTTTCTAGCTTGGGATCCTAAGTTACGGAGTGTTAAATTTTCTAAGACGTATCCCTTCTGAATGAATCTGAAGAACCAAAATGGCGTGAGGATTTAGTCGTTTCGAGCCCGATGCAATTGGCATAATACTTGGATATTATAAAAAAACAATGAAAAAAATTGTGGCACTACGGCAGTACCGACTTAAAGCGAATTTTTTTTCAAGATATTGCTTGTACTGACCTATTCTCCTGCACAAGTATTATAATATGACTGGCGTATGCAGTTCGGCTAATTGAAAGTAAGTCACACGTAACTACTCCAATTCATTCGCCGCATTTTTTTGTGCTTCAACTGATGTTCTATGACAATCCATCAGTATTTTTTTCTAGCTCTATGACAAATGAGGTTAAATCCAAACGCAGACGTAGAAGTTATAGTTTCTGTTGACATACGAATTAAGTTAGTTACAGGTAACTTGGCCACTTTGTTGATTACAGATTAGTAGAACTTCATGTCGTAACTTTTCCTTGCAGTTCTTTCTTAAGCATAAGGAAATTGAATTCGAAAGGCTACGGAAATATATTAGTACATTGAATATCGGGCAAACATATTTAGAGACACGCACCATTTTTTATGCGGAAATCGCCACGGGTACCATCCCTGTTGGTCATCGAGGATGGTTATGTCAGTCTCGTACTGACTAATATCGCACACCATCTCGAATCTCAATTAACAGAATGTAAGATTCCCCATTCCCGCCTTGGCCAGAATTAGTAGGCTGCAGCGTCTCTTTCTGAGCTGAGAAGCGCTGTGGAATTGCCACATACTTTGGGTATTGAAACTTATGTTAATGATTATTTTTATTATTACCCGTATCTAGAACACAATACTAACTAGTGTACACATTGCCCAATTGCTAAACAGGAAAACAATTCCGAAAGACATTTACTATAAACACAGTAAATCCAGAATGTCTACCCAAGTAAACATTTTGACAGTTGTAATAGTCGCTTTGACAGGTTTGACTGTATGATTACTTACCACGATGTGTTGTGTCAACTAGCTGTCAATCAGGTAATAATAGGGAAATCGTTTTGCGCAAGTTGGTGATGATTCTGTTGGACGTATTACTTTCCTAAGCCTTTGACAGCCTCTGGCGTGGCTTCGATCCCCGCTCAGTGCAAATATTTGTGTTCATGAATATGTCTATTTGCACTGGTTTGGTCTTACCTCGGAAAGCACGTTAATCCGTCAGCCCAGGTTGCCATAGAAACATTTATGACAGTCGGTACGGGTAGTTGGAGCCCTCAAAAGTTCGATTCGCTTAACTACAGAACGTCGATACCGTCAAGTTGGCTGTGGAGCTACGATAGCAGTCGTCGTCACTAGACTAGAAAGCTAATCCCAACTGAGTTGGTAACAGGTTCAGAGAATGAAATCGTGCTTTAGAGAGCACGTTCAGCGTTCATGAAAACAAGATAAATGATTAATAATAAAATAATTCTCGTAGTGATATTTTAATCCAAATTAAGCATCAAGGTTAAAAACAATCGTGCTGTACTACATACGACTAAGAATTTTGCAAACAGATCTTGTTCGAACCAATTTTGTATGATAACGCTACTGAAAATAACCAATCAAAATTTCTTTGTTCTTCACACAAAAACCAGGTACTCCCAAAATATGTTCTATCAAAATATAGTACTCGTAAATGAAAAACAAAACAAAAATTCTTTAATTAAATTCAAAAACATAACACGTTCTTTACACAACGGTATCTTAATAAACCAGTGCGGGCACACATTCCCAGTATTCCCGCCGTAAAAGCATTTTGCATTAAGGAGATTGGCTACAAACACTGTTTGTGTGGCTTCTCTTTGTCTTTATATTTTGAGTTTTTTTTTTGGTTACATAATGCACTTCGTACTTTAACTCTGCACTGCATTGGGATAGATAATAAAAGTGGTAATTTTGTTTTAAACCACTTTGGTGGTAGACAAGCATGGCCTTACCTGATGGAACGTGGTTACCGTGGCCTATGGATGTTTGCAATACTGAGGGGCTCACAGTCGTGCTGCTGAGTCTGTAGAGGAGAGAGTGAGGGGAGGAGAGGTGAAGGTTAAGAGAGTTTCTGCGCTGTCTGTGCAGAAGACAAAGCAGGGTTGTGTCAACTGAAGTCTCGGTTTTCCTATTGACAACCCAGAACCTCTCCAGTAAACTCTGGCTACCCTACTCACCGCTAGAAACACAACATGGCATGTATTTGTGTATTTATCAGCGGTATTATATAGGATGGAGGTACTACCCTTATCGGACTGCTCAATTAAGACAAGAGATACCGTCCTTATGTTGAAATGAAACTATTTTCACATTCTTCGTCATATTTTGGTTGGAATTAATTGGCCAATGCCTCCTATTATCAATAACGGAGTGGTCGTTTAGTATCTAACGGTATAAGGCCATCTTAAAGTAGGTATCCAAAAGTAAATCTAATGAGTTGTTCAAATAAAACAGTGTCACTGTCACACAACGACAATATTATTCCATCAAAATTTGCCCAAAACGTCTCCTAATAATATTAAATTATAAAATACATATTACATAATATTTCACCCCTACAATAGATTTATCGAACACGAATTTTGATGAATAGCAAAAGATCCTACCTACTCATGTGCGAAATAATCTTCTGTAAACGACCAAGATGCTATGCAGCATTTACATACTTTAACCGTAAATCGGAGTGAATAGAAATCGAAGTGTCAATAAAGATCAAAGGGTGAATCTCTCTCTCTCTCTCGACAATATGTGTATCTCTGTACACTGATAATTATGTACTTTAGTATCGTATCGTATGATAGTACTGTCAACATGCAACAGCTCTTGTGTCTTGCCTGTCTATGTGTCGATTATCTTGCTTTTTCAGTAACGTCGTTTAATCCATTGACTTCAAAATCTTGTTCCATACTTTTTCAGCGTCGTTTTTGTCGTAGGTAGTTGTGTTTTGTTTTTTTATTATTATAATAAAGGTCTTAAAGAAGATTCAAATGAAATCGTGATGTCACCGTCTATTTATATTTATATATTTTATATTATATTTGCCAACAAAACGTACGAGTATAAACAATTATTTAGAACATCAAAGCATTCTTGGGAGAAAAGTGAGTGTAACAGAAAATCTTTATAGTATTTACTTTATCATCTGACAATGGCTCACGTCATTAACAACGCTTAGCTACAGAAAATTACATAACCAAGTATCTAAAGGTGAATCCACGTGAATCGTTTTTTTGTTCGACTATATGACATAAGCTGTCAAAAAGTCAAATAAACGCAATCTGAAAAAAATGCAATCGAAGTGTGGTTAGACGAAACGTGGAGGGTTACTACATCTATATTTGCTTTATTTGTATCTATAATCCATAAATACATTATAAAGTGGGCTCCTAGACAGTTTGAAACTTGAATTGTATTTATAAATTGATGTCACTACACGTCTTAGAAGCAACTGGATAATAGCCTACTTATAAATGTGATTAAGTTTAGAATACAACTTGCATGAGGAAAATTATTTTCTTAAAAAGAAACCAGACATTGATCTGGTAATTAAAACATGTTAGAGTGCTTTAGCAGTTATAGATCCAACGACAACGTGTGAATTATTTAATTTTCACTTTTTGGGGGTAATTTTATGTCGGGACGTATTAAATTTTTAATTTAATTTTTAACACTACCTATGTTTCTTTTTTTAAACTTAAGCTATCAAAGGATTATAGATCTTATCAAAGTAAATCAGGCCGCTAGTATCAGAGCAATGCAAGCATTAAGTATTATTGGCATATTAGCACTAAGTGTGAATGCAATATATTTATTCACTCTCATGACAAATATTATGGGTGCATACGAAATTCAAAATTCATAAATCACTTATCATGTCACCCTTAAACAAAACAAACCTTAAGTAAAAATTAAAAATATACTAGAGGTTAGTTTAGCGAATGAACCACCGGCACCGGTTCAAAAAGCGGTCCCAGCTTGTTAAGACTCCGCCAAGAACCCCAGGGTGCTTTTCTATTTTGGTCTATTTACAAACATTTACTTAGTTTAGATACAATAATTTGCTTGAGTGTCAAGTTGAGTGAACAGATCATTCTCAAGCTTGTTTATCATCTAAATAATCTTGGATTTTTTTGGTATAATTTAATTTTTATAACATTTTCAAATTTATTTACAGGTAAATCGTTAATTTCATAAAATAACTTGTTAAAGAAACGTTTACATATATAAAATATAATCTAATCACGTAATAAATAACTCATAAAGAGGTGTGGTTCCACCTTAATATAAATTATACGTGTGAAGATATCTGCTCCAATAAAAATGGTTGTTTTATTTTAAACTTCACTAAACTAATCTGAAAATCGCTTTGTCTTTTGGTTACAAACAAAGGTTGGCATTTTTAATACTGACTAATTTAGTTCGTTCCATTTCTTTGTACATCAAATATACGTACAAACAAGGGTTGGCATTTTTAATACTTTCTAATTTAGTTCGCTCTATTTCTCTGAAGTTTAACTAAAAGTAGACTAGACTAAAAATAGACAAACAGACAATTAAAGATAAATAATGTTGAGGAATCTGTTGCGTTAGTGATTTAATTTATTTTAATATATTATTTCTTCTGATTATTTCTATTCTTCAATTCATACACTTGTACAAACATTCTACCTTTGATCTCAATACGACGTAACTACGTCATACAGTACGTCATTTCACGCGGTCGTACCGTGTTATCCTCACGTGATCTATACGTGAATGTTGGAAGCGATCCATGGACGTAGAAAACGAATAAACGTTTTAAAATATCATAATTCAAAATCTTGGCTGTGACGTCAGCGCATCCATTCAGTAGTGTCGTACTACGGAAACTCGAATCTACAAGTACAAAGTGAGTTTAATAATGTGGTATAAGAAATCAATGAAACTTATGAAACTTATTTTGCAAATTACATTCTCGGATTGTTTTTAAACGTTTAACAATGTATCTATGCAAATGTTGTTTAAATTTTGTGCAACATTTACATTTTCACAGATAATTAGGCCGCGGTGGTGTTCGAATTGCAATTACACGATGCGGGTTTTAAACCTTCTGTATTGGTATACCGGAGGTATAGTGTGTGAGCATAATTGATTTCAATACTAACTAATGAAAATGATTAATCATAGTCTTTTTAATACAAGTCTCAAATTTAAGTCGTGAATACTAAATTAAATGTAGGTATATTTTTAATATGAATATGAGACACTAAAAATCTAATATAAAAAGTGTTCATTATCTTTGCTACCAAATTTATTTTTATGTAGTTGCGGGTTTTTCGTCTTCAGTTTACAAGTATATCTCTTACTACTAAGTATTTTGATTTTACACGTTAGAAGGTTTTATTTCTAGTAAAAAGTAAAAAGTATTATTTCGGGTGATTAAATAGTAAGTTTTTTATCATTTCATTGCACAATATATTATTATTATTGTTAAGTTTTTTCCCTTGCCTTTTTGTATTAAGAGTTGTATTCGAGAATCAATGGTACCTTGAATATTTTCATATTTATATTTATTATACAGACAGATATTGTTTACGCGTTTTATGTATTAGCTTTAGTGTATAAATGTGTTATTAATGTAATACATGTCGAAGTGAAATGGTTTCAATGTTTATTGCTCGTGAATGAAAAGATTTACTGGTTGATTCGACTTTCACAGTTATTTTTTTCCTGAAAGGGTTGACGGGAGTAATAAATATTTTATTGTTAGGTATTATTATTTTTTGAATAGGTATATAAATTTGAGAATTTCTCATCAGGAAAATTAATTCCGTATAGAATACGGGTTACGTATGGAAATAATATTCCCTTTAACACCTAAAGTTAAACTAAATCGTTTGTATTATGGAGTGGATTAGATAGGTAGAGTCGGTACTGTAATGGACAAGTTTCTAACATGGGAACTCCCAATTGTAAGACCGACTTTTCAATCACTCAGCTACCAACGATATTTTGCTTTAGTGGTACTGAAAACAGTGCATGAGTTCCCATATACTGCATCGCTTTTACTATCGCTACTGAATAATAATTTACATATATGTATATTTTCTGCGCTTATTTCCGGGATAAGCAGAGATGTATTGACGTCCATATTTCACCAACCAGTTTATTCAAAACATAAACTAACGCCTATATCACCAAAGGGGTAGGCACAGGTGCTAGCATCCACATGTTCTTCGAAAAGCATCGAAATGTCATTGGCGTGTGCCATGGTAAAACCTGGGATAACCCGGTACCTCGTCTCAGCAGTCCATTACCCATACCACTAGGCTACCAATTCATTCGATCACACATAACATGAGGTGAGCCTATTATCGTATTCCGGGCACTACTATTGACTCGAGTCATGTGTCTGAGGCTGAGTAAGGGTTTCAAATATCTATCTAATATCAAACAGCCCTACCAACTCGCCTTGTATAACACGGGAAGAGATAGGGTGGCCCAAATTCTACTCTGCCGGGAACCACGCGTCTAATACTTTATAGTACTACCTGAATAAGTTACCAACACAAACTTATGGTCAAATACCAAAATTCCCATGGGACAAGACCTTCTTAAGCCAGTGAGAATTCAACCCGACTTAAGTCAGTTAAGTCATTGCAAGCCCAAATATGTATATTTTTCATATGTATATTAACGATATGTATGAGTAGGTATATCCCTACAGGTGTAGATAGGGATATATCAAACTTGTAGTTAATAGTCATTTCATTCTCTGAACCTTTTTCCCAACTCAGTTGGGATCGTCTTTCCAGTCTAACTGAGATGCGGTTGAACTTCGATATTTTCCGTGTAGCGACTGCCATCTGACCTTCACAACCATGGTCCAATGACCAATGGCGATATCGAAGTTCCAAGATAGAGTGGTTGGACTTTTGAGTGCTCCAACTACCCGTAACGACTGCCATAGATGTTTATATGGCAACCGAGACCGACGGCTTAATGTGCTCTCCGAGGCACGACCAGACCAGTGCAATGCACTGAGCGGGGTTCGAACTCGCGCCCCGTGTGTAGCAGTCGCGTGCACTACCGCCACGCCACGGAGGCTGTCTTTGTCGTTAATAATATTATCAAAAATACTACACAGACTTAACAAACCCAACTTATGGCTTCTAGAATGTGGATAAAATTGACTAAAATGTAGCTTGCAGCTCCATTAGTGTAGTATTTCGATGCCGTTCATGTAACCGAACATATTCAGTGATAAAAAAGTACCTAGCCTATACAGGGTGTTAAAAAAACGCTCCTAAAGACACATGATAGTATTCCGCGTACGCTACATTTTGGCATAAAAATATTATTACCCTCCAAAGTATCAGTAAAGCTAAATAAAACGATGATTTCATAAAAAAAAAACATCACTAGGAACAGAAACAAATAATGTCATAATGCGATTTAATATTGTTCTATGAGCGTTTCCCTGTATGTCATTTTGGAAATAAATATATCAATGTACCAAATTTTGTGAAATGTCTTACGACTAGTTCCACTTTATAGTATAAAACAGCTAAATCGTCATGGGGTTGTTATTCATTCGATAAACCTTTCTGTGAAAAGTGCCTGATTGATAGCAATAGGCTCCTTCCCGTTCAAAAAATTGATGGCGAAATGTGAGTGTTCATTCAACTCAACCACGATTTACTAGCGGGAGTACATCAACAGTTAAAATGCAGAAGCGTCGTCGATGTGCAAAGGAAAACCAACCCAAAAAGCATTACAAATAAAAAAGATTTTCTTATCAACCGTTATTGTCAATTACAACCTCTAGCCTTACAAACGTAGATATGACGTATATATAGAAAAAAGAACAGCTACCTAATGATGGTATTACTTCTGTTCCCATACGAAATAAAACAATACAACAAGATGTTCACAAATAAAACAAACCTTTAAATAAAACAGAACGTGGTAACAGACATTTAAAATATCACATCGCACGAGACTGTAAAAAATCACACGACGTGCTGCCATTTGCCAAATGTAGGTCGGGACGAGCAACTAAATCCCCCTTTTAAACTCTGTTAATCCTCTAGCTTTTCAATTGTGAAACCTTTTCAGTAGTATTAAATGCCGCACAATGTGAGATCTTGAACAGAAGCTTTGTTTGAGTTTTAGGGTTCCATCTATACTAATATTATAAAGAGGAAAAATTTGTACCTATTTTTGTATGTTTGTATGTTTGTAATGAATAGGCTCAAAAAGTACTGGGCCGATTTGAACAATTCTTTCACCTCTAAAAGGCTACAATATCTAGGAGTAACATAGGCTATATATCATCACGCTACCATACAAGGGAGCGGAGTAATAATCATGAATCTCAATTAATCCGGTAAATTTCTATACATTGGCGCTAATCTAACAATTTCCGTTGTCATGACAGCAAGGAAAAGTAGTATAGAGAGGCAAGTAGTGAATCGAGTAGAGTCGTACAACGCGATAATCGACATCCACGCGGGCGGAGCCGCGGGCAACAGCTAGTAAATGATAAAACTAGAGATCTGTTACGTCGCAGAATTCGCCATCTACTTCATAGTGACAATGAAATTCTGCCTTTGTTCTTATGACTATGTCTAGCATATAGTTAATTAAGTACTAAGTCTTCATTATCACTACGTAGTAAAACGTTCTCTGTCCCTATATCTCTATGTCCTTATGTCCCTTTGTATGCTTAAATCTTTAAAACTACGCAACGGATTTTGATAGATACGAGTAGAGTGATTGAAGAGGAAGGTTTATATGTATATAACATCATGCTACAACCGACTGGTGCGGTGCAGAAGTGAAAATGTTGCAAAAACGGGGTGACGCAAACGAAGTTGCGCGGGTCAGCTAGTAATATATAAATATATTACACTTTTCAATCTCCTATATTCTCATTTTTATATCACTTCGGTGGCAGCCATGTGATACAATGGCCCGCCTGATGGTAAGCGGTCACCGTAGCTTATCGACGTATGCAACACCAGGAGCATTACACTCATGCTGCCGTTCCTTTTATCGTCGTCGTGTTGGTATGTTTCACTATTATATTATACATACACTAAAGTATATTATGGCCATGGACGTTTGCAATATTAGAGGCGTCACACTCTTGCGGCGGACCCATCAATAGCTGTTGCCCGCGACTCAGCCGGGTAAACTTTTGATCCTGTTCATGCTGTTCCATATGAACCTTTCTAAGGGTTTAAGGAAAAAATAAAAATAAAATACTCGTATTGGTCCAGCCGCCTTCGAATTCATTTTTATTTATACAGATAGAATATGTAGTATTTGTTTGTGAAATATTTTGCTCGATGCTCAGTTTTCCATTACGACACTGTATTGACAGATTGGATTTAACAAATTGGAATCTGATGGATTATGTTTCTTTTGTCAAGAAATGAGACTGTCCGAAAATCTATACTGAGGTTTCAATTTGCAGGAGCTTTCAAAGGATATTGAGTTAGATTTATGTGAATATTATTTCAGAAGTAGATATACACTAAAAGATTATCTGGATATTGAAAGGGAGCGCAAGGCGTTGGCTGTTTGGAGCAAACGTTGGCTGGTATATTTGTAAGTACTACATAAACATAACATAACATGAACTCACGCCTATATCCCCGAAGGGATAGCAGAGGTGCCGAAGGGATAGCATAAACTGGTGAAATGTGGGTGTTACCCACATTTCACCAGTTTATGTTTAGGTCCCAATGTAATAGGTGGCGAGCCTATTGCCATTAACCGGGCAGTTATAAACCTGCGATAAATTCACACATAACTTCGAAAAGCATCGAAAAGTCATTGGTGTGTGCCATGAAAAAACCTGGGATCGAACTCGACTCGTCGATCGTGCGTCGATTTATATTACTGTTAATTGTAGCAAATTAAACCCAGTTAATGTTATATGTATTACTAGCTGTTGCCCGCGGCTCCACCCGCGTGGATGTCGATTATCGCGTTGTACGACTCTACTTGATTCACTACTTGCCTCTCTATACTACTTTTCCTTGCTGTCATGACAACGGAAATTGTTAGCGATATTAGCGCCAATGTATAGAAATTTACCGGATCAATTGAGATTTATGATTATGACTCCGCTCCCTTGTATGGTAGCGTGATGATATATAGCCTATGTTACTCCTAGATATTGTAGCCTTTTAGAGGTGAAAGAATTGTTTAAATTGGCCCAGTACTTTTTGAGCTTATTCATTACAAACATACAAAAATAGGTACAAATCTTTCCTCTTTATAATATTAATATAGATATAGATAAGTATTCATGTAGTAGTCAGTATATTTTCTTTTAATTGAAGAAATTTCATTCAAAGTATGAATTTAGATTTATGATACATTATTAAATTTGTATACAATGGCCTCGGCAAAAAAACTGTTTGTATATAGAAACTAAATAAAGTCTAAGGATACTTAGAGTCACGGTTCTTTTATGAAGGTGGGAGATTGATGAAGGGAAACGTATGAGACCTTGACTACGTACTCACAGTGATGCATTGCAGCTGTACTTTGTTAGTGAATAATAGTTCCATGATGATAAAAAAATTGTGGCACCGCGGCACTGCTGACTTCGTCTAAACAAAATGCATTCGCTCCGAAACGAATTCAAAGCTACATACGCCACCGATTTGTGACACACACATGATACTCACATGACATTCATGACATTCCGACAACTAATGTCACTCCTATACATTTTCGACCTTTCTATTGACGAAGTAGTCAATAGAAATGCATTTTGTCTGGGTCCCCTGAAGTGAAAGCAGTCTGTATAATAATTATTCAACAAGAGTGAAAAAAAATTAAGAAACAGAACCCAGCATTTTGTAAAAAAATATAAAGATAATTTTGTCATCGCGGCAGTGTCGGAATTGTAATTATTACTTCAGAAACAAGTGTTCAATGAGATTAAAAAAAAATCACGTCAAAAGAGTCACGAGTGAATTATCTCAATTTTATCTGTCAAATACTTAAACTAAATGATATTTTTATCTTTTGGTCGTCCTGCGGCAGCCGATATCTGTTGGAGCGTGATGTGCCGTTATTGTCATTGTGAGATCGAGATTTTTTTCTCACCCAAAATTTTCTATGAAACGCGCCTAAAGAAGTTTTCACTTAAAACATTATGAGTTCTACACGACTTCTGTGGAGTAGCTGCTACATTTGAGTTTCACTCAGTGTAAATGTTTGTATAAATAAAAATGTTAATGGTTATTGAGACTGCTATGGCTTGGCTTGCCGTTGCGATTGATTTTATGCCTATGACTATATGATCATGGCTAAGTTTTTTCTTGCAGGAAACGCTCACAATGTTTTGAGTAAATAATGACAAAATACGTATCAGTCAACCTATCTTAAAATAAACAAGGTGATTTACTTCGACTTACACACAATTAAACCTTGTGACATAAAGTGGTCCCAAGGTATAATTTTACCTTGTTATTATAACCAACCGAAAAAACATCGCTTCAAAAGTAAATATTGCAAATATGAAGAACAAACAAAGTATCCCCATAGTATCAGTGTAAATAAAACATGCGAGACCGCTTTGAGGATTTATTTAAATTTGAAAATGTTTTTAAAAAAATAAAACGTAAATTTTAAAATTTCAATTTGGAACGGCCTCGGTGGAAGTTTACGCACAATTTGCTGAGTTCCAAGGGGTCGAGGAATTTGTTTTTAACTCGTTTGTTCGGGATACCGTCATGGTTGCTGCACATTTCATTGGGTGCTCGAAAATGTATGCTACCTTGTTATGTTGCAGTAGCTATAGGTATCAATATTCGATGTTTTATATACACACTAGCGGTGGTTTTCCCAAGCGACTACAATATGCGGTTATTCAAGAAGGGCATTAAAAGGTTTCTACATGGTACGCAACACGAGTGTGACGCCCCTGATGTTGCAAACGTCTATAGGCCACGGTGACAGCTTTCCATCAGGTGAGGCGTGTGCTTGTCTGCCACCTAAATGATATAAAGAAAAATCTCTGGCAGCTGTGTGGCTAGAGCGTAATCCACACAAGTAGTAATTTTTTTTTGCACACAGAAAGAACAAACATGGTCATTATCTGTACTTACTTACTTTGAATGAGTGACTTGATTTTGTCCCACAACCAAGTAGTCTTTCGATATTAAGTTACAAAGAGACTCACCTGAAACAAAACAAAATAATGGTTCAAACACAGCTACTGGAACCTTATTATTATTATCTACTTCACTATCATCTTCTACCAAAACTCAAAACTATTAATATCGGCGTAGTCTCGAAGATAAAATGCATCATCTGAGATACATATACGACACTTATTCTCTACCCCTGTATGAATATTTAAATGTACAGTGACCTCCACAAGTGCCTGGGTACCTTAAGGTTTATTCTCCGTTGGCTACCCAAGTATAGTTTATTTACTATATAACATTAATATATATACGAACACAAGTGGTGTTACTTCATACAATGTTAGTTTCAAATTGTCCAGGCAATTTTGGAGCCGTACCTAGATAATATTTCACGAGCTCCGAATGCAGTACTCGTAATTATTAGTGTTCGTGGTCTCGCTACTGTGGCGCTCACCAGCGGTGCTTAAATTTTATGCACCTGTTGCATCAACTTTCATGCATTCAAGTGTTATAGTTTTCTAGTTTGACCTTTTTGTTGATATATTGAGGTCAATAACACGAAGAGAGTTTAAAAAAGTATTTGTGTTTACGAGTGAGAGTTATTCTTTTTTTATACACCACTTAGGTGGCAGACAAGTAGACGGTCCACCTAATGGAAAGTGGTCACTGTGGCCTATGGCGTTTGCCCTGTAAAACCTTCTAATGCCCTTCTTGTAGAACCCCATATTGCAGTAGTTTGGGAAAACCACAGCTGCGATAATATGGAATCTAGGACAAAGGATTAATAAATGACTCTTCGTTTCTTCCTTCATGCGCTTATTCCAGGCGCGTACAAAGCACACACTTTGGCAATCAGTAGTCGTTCTTGTTTTCATTTTAATAATTTTATTTAATATGACGTTTATGGCACCGACTGTCAGCTCATGCCTACGCTCAGAAGATCTTGGAGCACGATGCAATATCTTTTATGTTTGGAGTACCTTTACTATTATTATAAGACTTGTATCAGGAAAAGTAATCGGCAAACAGTTACAAGTTTACACTTATTAGGTATCTGGAAATGAATGGAAAAAGTGATTGCCCAGACGAAATATCAACCCGTGTAAAGTTGACAACAGGGAAATACTCTGACCACTGAGCTACAGGGCTACATCTAGAGAATTCGAAATTATCCATTACATCTTAAAGGATTAACAACAAATAAAACAAATAAATGTATTCACTATAAGAGATACTGTTTGACCCATTTTAACTATGAAATACCTGTATGTGTGTACTGCCGGACGCTGACAGTCCGAATCTCAATATGGAAGTAAAGTAAGATTGAAATAATATTATTCTTAATAAGTTGTTGCAAGGCCTCTGTTCAAACCAGTACAGTTTAAAATAAAACATTGATGACCAAACAGCACCGACATTACCTATAAAATCTCTTTGAGGTCGGACGTCTTAATGATCGGCGATATAAATTAATATCGTTTTGTGGTAGCAGTTTTAAAGTTGACGTTGGATTCTAAATGGCAGTTTAACTGTTTTAAAAACATTTGTGCTCTGATTTTTATGTGTCTTACGGTAGTTAAACTATAAAACCGTCGGAGAAACTATCGACTTTTTTATTATCGGATAATGTTCATTCATTAATATCTCTATAATATAAACGAACACTTATTCTCACAAAAATGTATTTTTGTTTGTGTTTACGTGTATGTTTTCTATTTCATCAATCTAATAAGCATTCAATTCCATCAAGAACCAAGATATTACGCGTCTGTTTTCTTTGCCGCACCATAAAGACTTGAAATTCTTCACCAACATACAATACATGTTTTCTTCACAGGGTCCCGAATCCTCTAAGTAGGGTGAGAATTTCGGATGCTTCAGACGAGGCATCGTGGCTCAGCGGTTAGAAGAATCCCTGTAGGGAAGGATCGCGAGTTTGAATTTAAAATTCTTCACCAACACACGTGCCTTCTCCACAGAGTATCGAATCCTCTAAGTAGAAAGTGAAACCGCGAGACTGTCAAACTAAAAGTCATTCGTACGTGTAAGTGTGGTTCTCATCACTCTCACAGCTGTCTATCAGGCTAGGTGAACTCATATTGCTATGACCATTACATGAAAAAAGCATGACTTCTCGCAGACACGCGCCCCGAGCTTGCATGAAAGGTTTACTTACAAATGGTTGGCATGAAATAGTTCTTAAATACAAGGGTTCACCGGATTTGGTTAATTTAATTGCGTTGTAAACACTTGCGGACTAATTAATTAACCTAATTCCAAATATTTGGACTTCAGATCAAGATTAGATGTTGATATGGGTCTTGTAGATTTAGTTCGAATTTGTATTTAACAAACATTGGAAACAATACTTTTAAAAACTTTGTGAACTACTTTATTTATATTCATTATAAAGCAAAAGAAACGCAATTGGTCGCGCTGCGTCTATGGGTAAATATGACCCGACCAAGATATTCAGACCCACTCGACTTCACATGCATCTGCTGATTGATGGATTAGACTATGGCCTCCCAACTTCAAGAAGAACGTTCGAGGGGTTAGGAGACTAGACGACGGTGTTCCAAAATAGTTGGAAAAGGAAATATTCAGTTGAAAATGCGAATTCGGTTGCCATGATCAACATTGATTTCTACATAATACATTCATCACAACATAACAGATTAACACTACAGTTAAAATAAATACACTAGATTTTCCAGTTCCAAACTATTTTCTAGTAAATACGTTGGCGGATGACGTTTCTGAATTTCGACAGTCGACAAATGTTAACAAATGAACGCCGCGCTCTGACCAACAAAACGATACAGTCAAATATATCAGTCGATATTGAAAATGTTTCACTGAGCTTACCATCTGTTGAAGGTTACTACTACCATAGTAGTTTATGATGTGAAAATCATGTGAGTTTTTCAATCATCTGGAGTTGATAATTTGGAAGGTTCACCTGATCACGTAGTGCATCGATATGATTTTAGGGCTTCGTTTATCACTTAGCCTTAGTTGCACAAACTACCTGTTAAAGTAAGCGTTTACGTCAAACTTTACATTAACAGTAACATTGCTTCTAATGGTTTCTGCTAAATGTGTTGCAGTGTATTTAGTAGCCGTGGCCGGTTAGAGTATCAAGTTATGACGTCATTTTAACTATTGTCAAACGGTGCAACCTGTTTTATATCTGACCGTTACTTTAAGTGCACTGTTAATGTTTAAAGTATTAAGGTGCAAACCAGCCATAGAGTATCTCGGTGGCGAGGCAGTAGTGAACGCGACTGCTAGACAGGAGGCGCGGGCTTGACGCCCACGCAGTGCAAGTATTTGTGTCAATGAATATGGCTATTTGTACACTGGTTATGCCTCAAAAAGCACGTTGAGCCGTCGGTCCCGTTGTCACACAAACATCTATGACACATTAGGAATGACACACGCTCTACTACACGTCCATTCGCCGCCACAATGTTCGCCAACGTGTAGATAGGGCATTATCAA
Organism: Pelosia muscerda; assembly: GCA_963691645.1. NCBI lineage: Eukaryota > Metazoa > Arthropoda > Insecta > Lepidoptera > Erebidae > Pelosia > Pelosia muscerda. Next base: position 3,694,481 of record OY829100.1, read on the forward strand.
GAAGCTGGAATATAGATTCGATGAAGAAGCAGTAAAATGTTATGGTGCACAGTAGTAACCGTGACATCACGTAACAACCATAGTGTGGCGTCGCTTACGCTATTCACCTGCAATAAATAATATCTACGCAAGCAACTTCACGTCAATAACTATAGTAGCTCCCAGTAATACAATATGCTTTGATTTATGACATAGAGAGCGATTTCTCTTCGTTATGTTCGAGGGATTCGCCTGTTCGCGATACATGACTCGACCGTTTCCGTACACTGGCTAAGTCATATATTATTATCAAATTCTTTATTGGATACTGTCCAGATTCAGTTTAGAGAATAGTTTAGTTATTACAAAGTACATAAGTAATTGATTGATGAGGTTTTTTAACTGTTACAGAACTAAATTATTAAATTTTTAAAGCACTATGCTATGCTATAAACTATTTCGTATCAAATTTAAATCGGAAAAAGTGAATATTTCGACGGGGTTCGTACCCGCGATATTTCTTACAGGGAGAATGTTCTAACCAATGTCGGTAGATGGCTCCCAAGATGGCTGTATAGGAGAATTTCAAATGCTTCAGACGTTGTGACGTAGCCCAGCAGTTAGAGGAATCCCTGTAGGGAAAGATCGCGAGTTTCAGTTCGAGTCACGTTCGTTACAAAACTACTTACTAATCTGTGTTAAAATCAGTTTTTACTTTTTGAAAATCGGATAGGTATATTTCTAAATTAATAACAGCATAAGCGTCTATAAAACAAAATTAAAAACCTAGCTGGACTATATCTCCTTCCAATAAATACAAAAATATAAATCCGATCATATTCTTACCTATCTCACTAAATACAATCGATCGTCTAAATATAATCAGTGAAACTTCCCTAGTTGCCGAACAAAACAATTACGTTGTTAATTGATGTCTATCAAGCAAAGCTAGGGGACTACCCACTGCCCACGACTGCCCTCTGTATATTTTGTTGTGTACACAGAACGCGGCCAATATCCGCTCTGTACCGAGTTATGGATTGCTTACAGGTCGCTCAATCTGTGTTTTAGGCGTTGGTTCATTATGAAAGTAGGGGAATATGAAACTCATTAATTTGGATTACGTTTAAGCGAAATTTGGTATGAGGAGCTACTTCGGAAGTTGAGTAACTTCAAAGAACGATAAATTGGTTTGTGTATTCTTCAATAACTTTATAGTTTTTAATCAATTAGTTTATCGCAGTCCGCTGCTGAACAAAGACCTCTTCGAACGTTAAGAACTCCTGTTTCCACACAAGTAGGAATTTATTATCCAGTCTCGGGTCCTTCAAGCGAGGCGTGAAAAAGAATAACTGTCGAGGCCGTCAAGTTGGGGACCGCAGATGCAGGGACAGGCCATCATGTTCTCGACTGCGCCTCTGCTTACCATCAGGCGTGAGGCAGTAAATTTGACGCCCTAAGCATAGAAAAACATACCTACGTACAAAGTTGTCCTTACACTGCCCTTTTTATATCTCAAATCTATTTTAATAATGAAAAGATGAACTCATCTCACTTCCTTATATCCGGATAAGGATGGGATCGCCAGTCTTGGAGATAAGACGTCTCAATAGCTTCTCATAAAATTGTAACAAGGGTCGCTTTCCGAATCAATTTCTAACTAAACTGAAAAAGGTTTTATAAATTAGGATGGAACATGTTTAAGACCGCCACATTAACGGAAATTCAGTAAGGTTTTTCACAGGATAAATTGGTTTTCACGCTTCGTCTAGTTTTTCTCGATCGTGTGTCATTAAATGAAGAAAATAAAAACCATTGAATAAAAAGTTAGGCGCCTCTAATGAAACCGTGTCCATTATATCGCAGTAGCCTTTGTACATCGAAAATATATCTAAAGCCACGTCCACTCTCAGGGTAGCAAATGCCCTTTTTCAACGTTCTGAATGCAAGTCACGCGGGTATTATGTGTCCCCAAATCTCGGGAGACCTCATTCGCATGCAACATTCGTCTTATTTGCTTTTTGCGTGACAGCATCGGGTCTGCCGTTAAAGAAATTAAAAATATTATCTTACACAATTATCTCAGAGTGTTTGGCCAAGTCCCTTTTCTGTTAACGGCTGAAAAAATTAGGGTTAACTTTTTTACCTAATTAGGGACGAGCTTTTTATTTTCTTTCATTTTCAACCATTTATGTTTCAGTACCTACTTTTGCACTTGAATTTTTAGGTCTTGTTGGTTATTCAAAAGCTTTCTTGCCGTTATCTTATATGCTTAAGCAGGTTAAGATCGATCACTTCTTCTTTCATTGTTTATACTAATATTATAAAACTAGCTGTGGACCGCGGGTCCACCCACATGAATGTCGATTATTGCGTCCAGCATACTTGCTGAGTGCTTTGCCGTACCTAATCCATAAGTACTAAATTTAAATAGGTGATCTAAAAAAATGCCGAACTGTCACTGCCAATGCGAACCCCTTTTTCGCGAAAAGACAGAAACAGAACCTTCGTTTTATAGGGTCTTCACATAGACTCAGCCTTTCTTTTTAAAACATTCAAGTTTGAATACAATATGCCTGTATGCACAACAATTTTAAGACAATTTGCATGAAAAATGCTCCTGATCTACCCAAAATAATATAAGGGATTCTATATTCTTTATTTGCCCAGTTGTGAATAATATGGGATTGTACATAATACTAGAGGTACTTTAAGTTATAATTATACTGCAATTAAGTTCATCCACGACTATCTTTAACTACCTATTATCAATTTCTTTGTTTAGTATCGAGAAATTAATGGGTGTTTTATAAGATTTTATCACGATACAAAAGTAATGACGGCGAAATGGAATTTATATTTTTAGAACGGCGATAAAACGGTGTTTATGATGTTTGAATAAGATTCGTTTATTGTTACATTTGAAAAGAAAATACGCGTAAGCGCAAAGACGTTAAAGGTATAAGCTTATTTTTTTTATAAATATTATAGGACAATCTACACAACGCCATCTAGACCTGTGTAAACACAGCTTAACTAGGTTGTGTTGTGGATTCTAGATTCTAGATAAACATACTTAGAAGCGTTCTTTTTTGTAAAAAGGTACATACATATTATCCATAGAAATATATATAACGTAAACAGCGTAAATATAACTTAAATAAAATATAACAATCACTAGGTCGTTGTTACTAAAGGGACTTAGTGCAATGAGAATGATAAAGAAAATACCTAATTGAGAAAAAGTTTTTACTCCAACTTCCTCCAGTTGATATAGGTTGATATTTACTATATCTCTGCAGAACGTTATGCTTTTCATAATTTACTTATCTGCTTAGCTTATCTCAGCTCCCTATGAAAAAAGTAGAAGTAATTTCATTAATATTTCAGTTCGATTCATAACTGTAAATATTTTTAAACACGTTAAGCCGAGACGGTCCCAATTGTCATATCAATATCTATGGCAGTCGTTACGGGTACTTGGAGTCGATACGGGTTCGTCTATAGTTTGTGAATCAGATGGTAGTCGCTTCACGAAAAATATCGAAAATTAGCCGCGCTGGAAAAAGTGAATCCCGAGCTCCGAGGATTATCACAGCTTCGAATGCGATAGTGACTATCGCAAGGATGATGATGGTTTTATCACTGGGAGGACCATGATGATTTCAACTTTTTCCAATTCCCGTTTATTTCACGTGCAAAATTCCATATCAATGTGTTGTGGTTTATTTGACAAACTACCATTGAGATTAAAAGTTTTTTCATGTTAGTGTCAGACGAAACATTTTTCATCTGTTAAAAAACTACACGCAGGTTTGGTTAGAATTTCCAAACATTTTTAACAGACATGAAAACGTTACTTGCTCCGGGGTATGGCTCAACGAAATCCCGGAAGCGAAATTCAAATACAGAAGTTAAGCCGTGGGAAGTTTTTGATGGACTTGCATGATTTAGTGATCGAAAAAGTTTCGAGTTCGTGTTGTTAATGCAGGAGGCACAAATCGATTTTATATTTGAAGTACTTATACCTTATACTTATACCTATAAGTTATATAATACTGTATATAAGAATTCACGTTTTAACCTCGTGTATTGTTCAATAAATTGAGCTGTCCAACTGGAGAAGTACCTCCGCCCTACAGAAGACCGCGGTCATAATAACCACCGTGTTGTGTTCCCGCCGGTAAGTAGGGTAGCCAGAGCTCACTATACCCTTCCTTCCCCTCCCCTTCCTAGCCTCCCCACTCCTTCCCAGCTCTCCCCCTTTCCCTTCAGGGTGGGCAGCGCGTGTGTGACACCCTTAGTGTTGCACACGTTCATAGGCCACGGTGGCCGCTTTCCATCAGGTGGGCCGTGTGCTTGTCTGCTACCTACGTAGTATAAAAAAAAATACGCTACTATGAGCTGTATAAGCTTTTTTAACAAGCTCCCTAATGAAATTAAGGATTCACCTTTATATACATTAAAAAATTTAATTAAAAGAAGGTTATGCCAAAAAGGCTATTATAAAATCCAAGATAACTTGGATGATAAACAAGACTGTGAAAGAGCTGTTTACTCAATTTGCTATCCAAACAAATAATTGTGTTTAGACTACCTAAGTAAGGATTTGTAAATAGATCAAAAATATAAAAGCCCGCTGAGTTTTTTACCAGAGTCTTCTGAGGACAGGGCTGCGTTTTAAAACAGTGGCCAATTTTCTAATCTGACCTAATTCAAATATTTTTAATTTTTACGTTTTGTAAGTGCCATTTAGTCCCATCTATTGAAATTTGAACAATAATTGGTGGCTAATATTTCGGCAAAAAATGTTGTATGTAGCATAACCAATGTATTAGTAATATTTTTAAGAGGTACGGCCAAGATGGCACGAAACATTGATGTCGAGTTTAGTAGAAGCTATTTGCTCCAATAGTTAAGCCCTAGTTTGGCAGGTAACAAGTTATTGGTGCTGACAGTTTCAACAAACGAATTTAGTATCGTACAAGGTAGGTACTAAAGTTCTAAAGTTCCTGATCTTCACAAACTGTCACATTTACGATACTCAATCAATCAATCAATCAGCCTATCGTAGTCCACTGCTGGATATAGGCCTCTCCCAATATTGGAAGGTCTTGGCCTACTGTTTCCACGCTGGTCTGATGGGTTGGTCCAGGGTTATATTTCGGGTTATCCTTCTCTCACAGTGATATCATTTGCATATTCTTCAATTTGTTGCCTTCTGATAAGGTGGGGTGGTAATATTCTTTCGCCATCACCATACGAATAATCTAAATACACATTGTAATTTGTTCTAGCAATATCACAAATCTTATTTATGATATTATTAGAATGTATTTCAAATCTATTCACGAATCTATATTGTAATTAGTTTGCCTATTTAACGGAGTTAGGAAATGACAGCATGTCCCGTTATAATTGAGTAGTTCGACTGGGGAAGCACCTACCTCCGCCCTACAGAATATCGCGGCTAATAATAATTAGCCGCGATATTCCGTAGGGTATTAATAATATTTGTGTAGTTAATAATGGTCTTGTATTTCCGGCGGTGAGTAGGGTAGCCAGAGCTCAATGGAGAGGTTTTGTGCTGTCAGTGGAAAGATCAAGGAACGTTGCTTTGACTTCTACCCTGAAAACTCAGAAACTCTTCTAACATACACCTCCTCCCCTCCCCTCTACATGGTCGGTAGCACAAGTGTGGCATCTCTGGTGTTGCAACAATCCATTTGCCATAATTATAGTTTATAATAAACGTCAGTAATAAATATCCTTTCGTTTGCAGGTAACATTTTCTGATTAAAATCTATTTTGCGAGTAAAATGAAGAAAATACGGATCAAATATAAATTGTTTACAATAGTAAGATAAAGGAAAGCTATTATAACTTGAGTCCTGACTCCTGACACCGTCGTTCAGTGCAAAGTTTGCAGAATCAATCTCCAATACAGATTGAACTGGTGGAATATTCCATGGAAATTTTTCAACAAATACATTTTGTTTGAAACAATGGAAAACAAACTTTATTATTTTTTTACCTGAGGTTTTATCGAAATTTCTATCACTCTGTGAATCTTGTCTCTCATTTTCTTCACTTCTGTGCCCTACATATAACTTTTTACATTTTTAAGTTACGAAAACTTATAAAGAACATCATCCACGCCTCCGTACATGTATTTCTTAAATATATAGAGGATCAATATTGATAGTCCAACAGAATTGTATAAGGATTGTATCTATATAAATAAAAATGAATCGTGAAATATGTTGCTAAGCACATAACTCGAACACGGCTGGACCAATTCGAATATTTCTTTTGTATATATTCCTTGAACACTGAGGAAGGTTTTCATGTAGCGTAGTAGTAAATGTAGTGTGTGGGTCAGAAGTCCACGCGAGCGGAGCCGCGGGCAACAGCTAATATAAAAATCAACGGGTCAATATTTCGTTGCCGTATAACAGAAATATAAATGACCATATCAATCTTAAATTGATGAATCTTTGTAAGACAAGCTTTAAGGTTTTATTTGTATACACTGTCGCATTAGGTGTTTACCTGTAAGGATGGTGGTTTAAATAAATAAATCATGTAGGATTAGATATTTTACGATGGCCGGCACTTTCAATTACAGCAACGGCTTAGTAAATGGATAAAAACAAGATTAAGATCTGTCTGGTGTTAATTTTTATTGCAATTAAATACTAACTGTTGTTACAGTTTATTACGATGTATTTCATTCCTTTTAAATAAATCGTTTCGTTGATTACCAAGATTTTTCAACTCAAATAAAACTGAGGGCAGTGGTCTCTTCACTTTGACGCCATATTAAAAAATAAAAGAGGCATTATAAAAACTGTTTAGCTGCCTTCTGTTATCGTACGAAAACAAACTAGTACCACAATTCCTAAAGTAAATCGAACGAAAATTCGACTCAACAAAACATTTCGAACTATTCGATAGCGCCTATAATCAATATACCCCAAACTCAAAATAATCCCTACACAATTCTTGTAATCACAAAAGTTCGAAACATGCGTAAGCTGTTTAGTGAGGCCCTTACAAAAGTTGGCTAAAAGTTTCACTTGTATTTTATTTGGTTACTGGAGTCCGAACAAAAACTTGTAGCTTACGTACAGGCTACATAAGTATAAGTAGGGAAACATAAACTTAATATGTAAAGACTCCGTACAAGGGTAATACCTAACCCTTCGTTTATACCAAGGCTTAAAACATGTATTTAACAAGTTGCAATATGTCGCAAACTTCAGTGTGATCGCAATGTGTTTTAAACTTGTTTGAGACAGTCCTAATACATGTATAAAACAAGTAATAGTGTTCTGACAGCCTTTCTACAAGTTTTTAAAAAATCTTCAACCACTTTTGTGTCAAACATGTTTACAATTTATTTCTTGATGTAGGTAAACCCGGGGTAAGTTTGCAATTAAGGTACCTGAAGCTTGTTTGTGGACCATTTTGAATTAAAAAGAAAAAATCTTTCTCAATGGTATGGGAGTTACTGATATATTATAAATATCCGATTTAGAGTAAGAACGTTTATTTGCATTATTTTGGCATACAATACGGCATCCTTCTAGGATAGATGGATAACCGCGTTTTTTTAAGAAGAGTTTTCTATCTAAGATGAATCGCAAGTTGAAATCTGTTAAAGCATCTTGTGTCACCGACTGTCCATAACCTTCCCTACCCCTCCCTAAAATTATCACAGAATAGTGCCAGCCAAATTTTACCACAAAGTTTCTAAATTCCCGCCGTTAATTTCCATGAAGACAACGTCACCATTTGTGAACTTCAATACGAACTCTTTTACGGGAAACGGAGTGATGGAATTGTGCCAACACACAAAAACATAAGACTACGGGTAATGGAATATTCCTAGGTGAATGAGTTTCCACGAAACTTAATCTTCTTTGTACAGGCTTAGGAAACATTGTTTCTGTTAGGCTTAAAATGTTTTGATTGAATATTTCAAGATTAAATGCGTCGGAAAGAGTATCTGAAAGTTAGAGTTATAGGAATGGTTACCTTACTTATATTTACCTTACTCTGTCTATAGTACATCAATATTTGTTCGTATTTATTTTATACATGGTATAAACGATAGAGTGATTCATTCAATCATTCATTAATTTCTGCTACATTCCTAGCTGAATATACACCTCTCCCATCGACCTCCAATCCGACCGGTTGTCGAACGGTGCCCGCGACTTTGACTATGTCGTCCGTCCATTTAGGGCCGTCCTACGCCTCACTTACCAGTACATAATAGTAAGAGTAGTATATACACATATCATCATCTCCCTGCCCTTGTCCAATTACTTGGGGTCGGCGCAACATGTCATTCTATTCCATACATACCTATGAATCGTCATTTTCTCAGTCATCCCCCTCTTTGACATATCTTTTTTCACACCATTCATACATTTATGAGCCGACCTCTGCTCCTAAACTACTTTGGGCCTTTTTTACAAACTAATATCAGCTCTTCTCATAGTCAAATTGAAATTCAAATTCAAACAAGTACTTACAAATATTAAAATTAAACATAAATTCAATATAGCATTGTCACAAAAAATACCACAATAATTAGGAAATATATAATAATAATAATTACAAATAAAAAACAATAGTACCAAATTCAATGTCAAATACTAGATATCATTAATTTCCATACTTAAAAAACAAATTCAATATACCTAAGTAGATAGTCACCACGACAGACTCAAATTCACTTACGAATTTTTCATTTACTGGTGCCACTTTCAAATTTTCTCTAATATACACATTTATTATTCTATCCATTGTAGTTACACCATCTTGACATTCGCATTGCCGCTACATGCAGTTTTCTTTTTTCCATCGCCTTCAACGCCAAATATGATGATTCAAGCAATACGGCAGGCATATACACCTAATACATTTCAACCTTATCCAAGTCGTAATCAACAAGTACTTCCTCACAATTGTATTTCACTCAACATGATCATTTCAAAGCATAAAATTATTATTAGTAAACTTAGTGTTATAAAATTAATACCTACTGACACCTTCCGATGATAAAAGAACCGACATTTTAATTAATAAAAACAGAGTCAACTTATTATAATAATATTCATAAAACTGCATCTGTTATTTAAATAATTACCTTTGTCGATTATTTCCAAACCACTATACTTTACTCAACATAACATTGCCAAAGCAAAAAAAATTGTAAAATTATGGTAATAAAAATGAATACTGACACCATTTCGCGACATAAGAAAAGGTATTTTAATTCATAAAATAGAGCCCGAAAGTGTAATATTAATTTACTTTTCAGTAAAGCGATAAAAACTCGTCCGTTGACAACACAGACCACAATAATTGTGGATTAAAAGCTTTCTGGGGGAATAAAAAAGTTACGAGCGGACTAGAATTGTGTGCACTTAGAGGATCGTATCTGTAGGCCTACTATGAAACACCCGCAGGTGGGAATTGAAGTTTCGGACAATTACCAGGGAACACTTTCATTCCGAAATAGGACCAATAGACGGTATGTAATACATTGATTCAACTTTAAGGTTAATAAGAGTAGGCACCACCGTTCAACAGTTAAATAGTCAAAAAGAAAAGCCACCTAAAAAAAATATCATCATTCTCTGAACCTTTTTCCCAACTCAGTTGGGGTCGGCTTTACAGTCTAACTGTGATGCGGCTGAACTTCGATATTTTCCGTGAAACGATTGCCATATGACCTCCACAACCAATGGTCCAATGACCAAGTGGCGATATCGAAGTTCCAAGTTAGACTAGTTGGACTTTTGAAGGCTCCAACTACCCGTAACGACTGTCATAGATGTTTGTATGGCAACCGGGACCTACGGCTTAACGTTCCGAGGCACGACCAGACCTTAAAAAACGCTTAAAAAAATTATATATTTCTAAAACTTCGATTATCGATACACGATTCTTATTATCTAAGTCTTAAAATACTCCCTAAAACAATATCTTTTAACATTTAGTCGGATTACCGTAAGAAAACCAAAATGACTTCAGAGCTGAATGCTACAGATTCCGATTGTGTTTCGTGCGGTTTCGAAGTTCATGGTAGGCCTCCTGTTTATTAAAAGCATTGTCATCTGCGGGTCAGAATGTCTGGTCACTTATATTTTGCAATTGTGGTTTATAATGTCGTTGCTCCCAAAGGCTAAATTACAGATTAAACCATTATTCATTGTACTTATATAATGTTTTGTTTTTTCCGGTTTAGACACTTTTGAGCTTAAGAGACAGTGAAATTATTTCGGCTAACACCACCGTTATCTATGGTGTTCAAAGTCATTTTAATAAAATATACCATGTCGTCTCGTTTGTGAATAAACAAAAACCAAATTAAGGAAGGTCGCGACGCACGGTATCATAACTAACATAACGTCCCAATTGCGTAGTCCGACTAGGCATGTACCTACAGAATACCGCAGCTTGGCACAGAAGCTCTGGAAACCTTCACCCTCCCCCCTTCCCTTCACCACCACGCTTTCAGGAAGTGGCCTGGTGTTACAAACGACCAGGGTAACCACTTTTCGTTAGATGGATCGTGTGCTTGTCTGCCACCTAAGTAGTATAAAATAAAATAAATTAAAAATAGAGCCACCAAAATCAAAATCCAACAGCAAGTATCTATAAGGCTCCATTCACAATATCTTACTGAAATATTTGCAGATAAAATTAAACAAACGGTTGTCTACGCAGTAGCTCTACGAAGGCTGTGAGGAGAATTCTCGAAGATGTCGCGACCGCAACGGTATTGTTGATTGAACTTACTCGACTATGAATACCATGGTTTTGTGGATTTTTGGAAACCTACCTTGCTATAAAATTGAAATATCTACACTAAAATTATAAAGAGGAAAATTTGTATTTTTGTGTGCATATTTGTAAAGAATAAACTCAAAAAGTACTGCAACTATTTCAAAAAGTATTTCTCCATTGGAAAGCTACATTCACTCTGAGTAACATAGGCTATATTGCACCACGCGATAACTGACATTCTAGCGGGTGGAGTCGCGGACACCACTTATAGTATTAGATGAATATAGGAAACTATAAATAAATATTGAGATTTTGAAGCAAGATCTTTGGGTGATAATGGAACTGTTTATATTAATTTAAAATAGCTTTTAATGAGTTCATTCTCACCACCAAACCACGTGTTAGGTACTGAGAAAACATTGAAAAAGAGGAAAACGGAGAATAAAGGAATCTGCGTTTTCATTAAGGGGTACGAATTGTTGTGTAACAAATTAAAATTTCTATCAACTTAATTATAAGTAAGTACTTAATAAATAATTACATAGTAGGAAGTTCAAATAGTTCTTTTTTTTTAAATTACTCATTTCTGAAACTCACACCCCATAAACGTCCACTACTTTTAATTCTTCTAAACTTATGACGTCATAAATGTTGAATTCAGACCCAACATCTGGAACTGTAGATATTGAGCATAAAGTAAAGCGAATGTTCAAAATTGCTTTTATGATAGTGCATAAATATGGTAACTAGATTCACTTCATAGCCACCGAAATGAGAACTGCAAAGAAATTTATTGCCTCCTTGTTAACTCGTAATATCTAATGTTACTAAATCTTTTGGAATGAGGGTTTCAAGTCTACGCAAGTTTTAAAGTTAGTTAGTAGATCGTTTATGTTTCAAACTATTTGTTTAGTGGTTTCGTTTACACGAATTTTAAAGATAAAATTTAATTACTACCACATTAAACCTATTCCGAAAAATACGCTAACATCCTTCATCAATTTGATGGATCCAGAGTAACGGTGGCGCTTAAAAAAATACTTTATTTATACACATTAAGTCATGTTAGTTGTCTCCAATGCTCACGCGGCTGTACCGACTTTCCTACATTTCGGGTACAGTGCCGACGGCGTGGAAAGAGGCGAATGTACAGCCGATTCCCAAGAAGGGAGATCGCTCAGACCCAGCCAACTATCGGCCCATAGCCGTCACCTCAGTGCTGTGCAAGGTCTTCGAGCACCTTATCAACACACAGCTCATGCGCCACCTAGAGGATCACTCCCTAATTAATGACCGACAATATGGTTTTAGGCCGAAACGGTCAACGGGTGATCTTCTGGCGTATGTTACCCATCTTTGGGGTGAGGCTATGGACAAGCATGGTGAGTCACTGGCTATTAGCCTAGACATCGCCAAAGCGTTCGATAGAGTCTGGCACAAATCGCTTCTTTCCAAACTACCAGCCTTCGGTCTGCCTCTTAGACTGTGCAATTGGGTTGCTAGCTTCCTGCAGGGGCGCCGTATTCGCGTTCTCTGTGATGGACGAGCATCGGAGTTCCTGCAGGTAAATGCTGGTGTGCCGCAGGGGTCCGTCTTATCACCCACTCTCTTTCTTCTGCATATCAATGACATGCTGTCCACCGGCAGCATCCACTGCTATGCAGACGATAGCACTGTACACGGGAGCTACCACGGACATTCTGCGGCCAAGCAGTCCGATATAGCGGAAAAGAGGCGACTTCTTGTCACTGGGCTTGACCGGATCCTCAATCACGTTTCCCAATGGGGATCTGAGAACCTGGTCGAGTTCAATGCCAAGAAGACGCAGGCATGCGCGTTTTCAGCAAAGACATCTCCTTTCCTTCCTCCTCCCACTCTTCAGAGCACACCACTGCCATTACAGGATAACCTCAATATACTCGATATGGACGTGCGCTGCAAACTGAACAACAAGAACTATATCGAGAGCATCATCAAAACAGCTTCGCGTAAACTCGGAGTCCTGAACAGAGTGAGACGTTTTTTCACGCCGGAGCAGCGGTGTCTTCTTTATAAGACACAAATTCGCTCCTGCGTGGAATACTGCTCGCATCTCTGGGATGGCTCCGCAAAGTACTTATTAGATGCTCTCGACAGGTTGCAGCGACGTGCGGTCCGCATTATTGGGAGTCCTGAGGTCACAGAGTCCCTCGAGCCTTTGCATCTGCATCGTAGAGATGTTGCGTCCTTGGCAGTATTTTACCGTCTCTACCATGGTGAATGTTCTGATGAGCTCTTCCAACTAATCCCACCCTCCCCTTTCCTACACAGGACAACGCGTGCAGGGCTTAGGTGTCACTCGCATACGGTACAGAGTATTCCATCAAGAACCAAGCGGTTCGGTGAGTCTTTTCTCTGCCGTACCATTAAGTCCTGGAATTCCTTGCCGGCGCACGTGTTTCCTTCTTCCTACAGTCCCGGGTCCTTTAAGCGGGGCGTGAAAAAGCATCTGATGAGGCCGTCAAGCTGAGCGCCACCATTGTAGCACTGAACGTGTTAGCAATGGTGACCCTCTTTCATGGGACTTTGCCTTCAGCTTATCATCAGGCGAGGTGAAGTCAAATTGACGTGCCATAGATAAAAAAAAAAAAAAAAAAAAAAAAATGTTAACGTGCCACCGATATTCCTATAATAACTGAAATCAACGCCTTAACGTACTCTTTGAGGCACGTTAATACACAGACCAATGCAAATAGAGATATTCATGTACATAAATGTTTGCAGTGAGCGGAAATTGAACCAATGCCCCCTTTATAGCAATCGCGTTCACTACCGCCACGCCACAGATGCTTTCAGATTATCAAAAAGCTTTCTACTCAATGAAAATCAAATAATGCTTACAGTACCAAAGTTTGTTTACCAATATCGTTCGCAATCTAAGGAATCCATGCTTTATCGGTCTGAAGCGTATTCGAGCTACCTTGTTACACTAAATTCTGAAAACTTGTACCTAAATAATATAACAGAAGATATTGTACTGACACCTGATTATTTTAGACGTATATGTAGAAGCGTATACCCATATTTCGTCAATCACGTTCTTAAGACCCACATAATAGAGGTGTATAGAGCTCTACTGAGATATTCGGAGTCAAACCAACCACACTTTTATGCCGGTATGTATACTTGCTGATTGCCGGTTAAGAGATGGTAGTTACTTCCATAAAAACTATATAAGCCAAATCATAGAAGGAGGAGTGACAAAGCAGACCCCGGGCACCGAAATATAAGCCTTGGATGCAACCTTGCACAATGATAAGTCAACCGACAATTTCCCAGCCTAGCTCTAGAAGCTTCTATGGGAAAATTAAATCTACTCAAAAATTTCACCCTTCAACGAATATGGTAATTTTCACATAAAACTATGTTAATGTACTACAAAGTTCAAAGACAAACTGAACCTAATAGAGTTTCTATGGGCTGTGAAAACAATAACAAAACAAACTTGCACTGCGGTCAATCCTTAACCATACAGAATAAATACCGATATCTAACAAAATATACCTCTATATGAGGTATCTTGGACAGCCTCAGTAACGTGGTGGTAGTGAACGCGACCGCAGGAGGTGCGGTTTAGATCCCCACTCAGTAAAATTATTTGGCTATTTGCATTGGCCAGGGGCTCGTATGACTACCGGGACCAACGGCTTATCTTGCTCTTCGAGTCATGACCAGGGAGCCTAGACAAAATTCATTCATTCCGAATCTACATTCGTCATCGCTCTGAAAATGTATGGGAGAGACATTTGTTGTCGAATGTCATGTGATCCGATTCCGACAACAAATGTCACTCCCATACATTTTCAGAGCGATGACGAATGTAGATTCGGAACGAATGCATGTTAAGCCGTTGGTCCCTGTATTCATACGAACATCTATGGCAGACGTAACGGATAGTTAGAGCCTTAAAAAGTGCAACAACTAGTCTAACTACAGTACTCTGATATCGCCTATACCTTCGCTTCGCTTCTCGTTAAATACCGCGTTGTACCGCATCATAGATAGACTGAAAATCCGACCCCAACTGAGTTGTGAAAATGCTCAGGGAATGATAATAAAGATAATAAGTTCAGCTACGACAGCCCGGAAAAAACGGGTCCCGGACTCCGAGGTGATTTAGATATCACCGGGATTAACGTAATGATAATGATGATGATTTTATGGGGTAAATTTGAATAAATTACGTGAAAGATATGGACACAAGGATTTACCTTAATACACAATTGATAACACACTTGTACTTCTCCACTGTATTTATTATTGTACCTAACCGGTTTCGTCTTATGGCATTCTTAAAGGTTTACACTGTCAGTGTGTACAGTAAGTTCCACCAAGTGCCATCAATCAACGGTATAAATAATTTACTTTTATATTTTTTGAACTTATTTTACCTTTATATTATGGAGTAAGTTACTTCGACGTATAAAATGAAAACGTGTAGATATACACAAATGAGCAGAGATCATACGTTTGTTTGACTGTAATCGGTTAAGTAGAATCAGCTGCTGAATTTAAGCCGCACAGATGGCGCTTAGTTCGCGATTACCGACAGCCACGCGGGCGAAGTCGCGGGCCTATGTTAGTATTAAATATATTCATGGCAGTGTTATCTGCTCACACGCTTTCAAAATATTGCAATTGTTTTCATAATCGTACGTAACTGTTATAACAGGCTATAATTCATAATACGCTGATGTTAATCAGGATTAAGGTTAACACGTTCAATATTAACTAAAAGCCGCGGATTTAATATTCCATTCGCTTCATAATTATGTTTATAATACCAACAATATCAAAACATACCGGTATTTGCTTTTCCGAGCTCAAACAAGTATGGAATCGTGGTTCAATGAGTCGCAGATAAAGTGAACAAGCCGACATTTTACTTATTACCTAATTCTGAGCACTTGCAAATAGAAATTAACCTCCAATAATGTCCTAAGAAATTTAAGAAATTCTACATTCAAAAATGTTTTTAAAAGTATTTTATTTTTTTATTTATGTATTTGTGATAATAAAAATAACATTTAGACTCAGAAGTCTGAATTGCAATACAAAAATTTGTGTTAACAGCACAAACCAAGAACGATTAAACCTGAGTTATAACTATACAAAAGAATACCTCTTCATAGCGTTTTAAACTATTGCGTCCCATGATATACAATAATGTTAGTGGGAATGAAATTTATTCAGTAGTTACTTACGCAGTTGGGTTGGTTATAGAACGCGGTTATAGCAAAGAGATTTGTATGATAGGATCTGCGTACTCTGTATCTAATGTAGAAGGTAATTTGAGAAAACAAGTAAGGGGTATCCACTTTTTACGAGATCTATCGCTGTTTATTTGGCACTGTGTCGACGTTTGGGCTACCTTTCAGCAGTCATGGTCATGGGGGTGACTAAAGTTGGTCGTAAATTTAATAATATGTGAAATTTTTGTACCTTTACTTTTTTCTAAAATACCTAATAGTTTTACTTCTTTGTCTAATAAAACATCTTTCTCTCTTTGTTAACGTAGGTTCTGTAAAACCTTACAGTTAGGATTCAAGCTAAACACAGACAACGCACTTGAACTTTTGTCTGTTGGGTTTCTCACTGAAGAAATATAAATAAAACTCAATCACAAAGATGCTCTACCTTTTCCAGTTTAGTCGACACCACTACATACAGAGAAAACCCAACGTGGTCGAATAATGAAAGACAACATTTTCTTTAAAGAATTGTTTGCTTGAAGCTCCTACTTCGACAATGCTTCTCACAAATGACCAGAAGCACTTGAAATCTGCAGACTTGAATGAAAGTTTAAAGAAAAATTGAAGAAGCTCGTGAACTGCACAAGGCAAGAAATTTACGGCTATGGTACTACTATTTCATCAAATAAGGTACGAATAAATGTGATTGCAGTAGGTGATTTGGCAAAAAATCTGCCTAATACAGTATGTGGTTTAAGTGGGTATCACGAAAGACAATACTTAATAGAAAAAATATTCTAAGTTGCATGAAATTTAGAAACAAAAAATAGTGATTTTTGTTTTTCCAATCATTTCACTTGCTTCATCTACTATCATTTAATCATTCATGCAAGTTGGCCAATTTGAAATGCGTTTGACCTGCCCTTGTTTCTGTGATTTGGAACATACTTACATACTTGGTAAGTATGTAATTTGCTCAGAATTTATTATTTAGAAGCTGATGGCTGCCTGTCGTCTCTCTGGAGGACAAAAAGCTGAGAGTTATGCAAAAATATATTTTAATTTATACTCTTAGTCTTATCATATATTTCAAAACGACGAAATTTTCAAAAGGCGCATAGTTTTACGGAAGTTGCAGTCTATAACTAAAGTCTGTCCTATTGTAAAATGCCTAATTCAGTTTATAAAATAAAATATTGTTAACATGATTTTCATGTTTCTGTTTGATCGTATGATTACGATCAAACAAACACGAACGCTGTTATTAGTTACTATAATGACGTAGTTTGTTTTACGAAG
This sequence comes from Pelosia muscerda, assembly GCA_963691645.1. Lineage (NCBI taxonomy): Eukaryota > Metazoa > Arthropoda > Insecta > Lepidoptera > Erebidae > Pelosia > Pelosia muscerda. The sequence continues at coordinate 3,711,796 of OY829100.1, forward strand.
TACTAAAACCAAAATTACCTTAATTTAAGGAAATTAATTGGGAATTAATTGAGGTATTTAATTTTGCAGTCTCAAGAGTATTAAGTTATATACTTATACATTTAAAATGTTGTTTTAACACGCATTTTATGTGCTTTGCCTGTATTTATGTATCATATTAATGGGCGCAGCTAAAAGGACGGTAAACAGGGCGATAAAGATCCGTATGCGTACGGATCCTTATCAAGGAGCCGCAAGTATACGAGAGAAATTAGTTTATTTAGTATGATAATAATTTTCTATCTTGAGCCGCTGTGGCGTGGTGGTAGTGAACGCGATTGCTACATAAGAGGCACGGGTTGGATCTAAGTAAGGTCCTCAAGATCAATTTCAAGTGTAGCGTAAATCTCGTAGGCCATCGAGTACTGCGATGCGATGTAACTAGCTGCGAGACTTTGCGACATACGCCGATACCGGGTGCCCATACAATGCAGGGGAAGGCCTAGCAGGTCAGTAAGATACCAAACTCATTGATTTATTGCTATCACGCAAACACATATGTAACTTAGTATGTAACTAATCCGAGTTGTATTCTGAAAGTAAATAAATTTAATGGTTCTCTAACCAAAAAAAAGGGGTATATGTGATTAATAACAATATGGAAAAATGGGTATACCTACCTATATCATGTGTTGAAGCTCTAGCGTAGCATTTCCTGTCAGACTTGAGGATCAGATTTGTGACATGAATAGCGGACCGGAGAGCGTGGCATCAAGACATGACGTTGAATGTGGATGTAACAACTTGTGGCACATGGCACACAAACTAGAGTTGTGCTGACACGGCCGCCAGTCGATCGATGGTTTCATTGAAGCTCAGATATCACGCAGCTGAATACGCGACGGACACGCACTTCACGGTTGAATGTTACGGGAATGTAGACACGGCATTTCTCATTTTTATGATGATGATTTTATGGGGTAAATTTGAATAAATTACGTGAAAGATATGGACACAAGGATTTACCTTAATACACAATTGATAACACACTTGTACTTCTCCACTGTATTTATTATTGTACCTAACCGGTTTCGTCTTATGGCATTCTTAAAGGTTTACACTGTCAGTGTGTACAGTAAGTTCCACCAAGTGCCATCAATCAACGGTATAAATAATTTACTTTTATATTTTTTGAACTTATTTTACCTTTATATTATGGAGTAAGTTACTTCGACGTATAAAATGAAAACGTGTAGATATACACAAATGAGCAGAGATCATACGTTTGTTTGACTGTAATCGGTTAAGTAGAATCAGCTGCTGAATTTAAGCCGCACAGATGGCGCTTAGTTCGCGATTACCGACAGCCACGCGGGCGAAGTCGCGGGCCTATGTTAGTATTAAATATATTCATGGCAGTGTTATCTGCTCACACGCTTTCAAAATATTGCAATTGTTTTCATAATCGTACGTAACTGTTATAACAGGCTATAATTCATAATACGCTGATGTTAATCAGGATTAAGGTTAACACGTTCAATATTAACTAAAAGCCGCGGATTTAATATTCCATTCGCTTCATAATTATGTTTATAATACCAACAATATCAAAACATACCGGTATTTGCTTTTCCGAGCTCAAACAAGTATGGAATCGTGGTTCAATGAGTCGCAGATAAAGTGAACAAGCCGACATTTTACTTATTACCTAATTCTGAGCACTTGCAAATAGAAATTAACCTCCAATAATGTCCTAAGAAATTTAAGAAATTCTACATTCAAAAATGTTTTTAAAAGTATTTTATTTTTTTATTTATGTATTTGTGATAATAAAAATAACATTTAGACTCAGAAGTCTGAATTGCAATACAAAAATTTGTGTTAACAGCACAAACCAAGAACGATTAAACCTGAGTTATAACTATACAAAAGAATACCTCTTCATAGCGTTTTAAACTATTGCGTCCCATGATATACAATAATGTTAGTGGGAATGAAATTTATTCAGTAGTTACTTACGCAGTTGGGTTGGTTATAGAACGCGGTTATAGCAAAGAGATTTGTATGATAGGATCTGCGTACTCTGTATCTAATGTAGAAGGTAATTTGAGAAAACAAGTAAGGGGTATCCACTTTTTACGAGATCTATCGCTGTTTATTTGGCACTGTGTCGACGTTTGGGCTACCTTTCAGCAGTCATGGTCATGGGGGTGACTAAAGTTGGTCGTAAATTTAATAATATGTGAAATTTTTGTACCTTTACTTTTTTCTAAAGTACCTAATAGTTTTACTTCTTTGTCTAATAAAACATCTTTCTCTCTTTGTTAACGTAGGTTCTGTAAAACCTTACAGTTAGGATTCAAGCTAAACACAGACAACGCACTTGAACTTTTGTCTGTTGGGTTTCTCACTGAAGAAATATAAATAAAACTCAATCACAAAGATGCTCTACCTTTTCCAGTTTAGTCGACACCACTACATACAGAGAAAACCCAACGTGGTCGAATAATGAAAGACAACATTTTCTTTAAAGAATTGTTTGCTTGAAGCTCCTACTTCGACAATGCTTCTCACAAATGACCAGAAGCACTTGAAATCTGCAGACTTGAATGAAAGTTTAAAGAAAAATTGAAGAAGCTCGTGAACTGCACAAGGCAAGAAATTTACGGCTATGGTACTACTATTTCATCAAATAAGGTACGAATAAATGTGATTGCAGTAGGTGATTTGGCAAAAAATCTGCCTAATACAGTATGTGGTTTAAGTGGGTATCACGAAAGACAATACTTAATAGAAAAAATATTCTAAGTTGCATGAAATTTAGAAACAAAAAATAGTGATTTTTGTTTTGCCAATCATTTCACTTGCTTCATCTACTATCATTTAATCATTCATGCAAGTTGGCCAATTTGAAATGCGTTTGACCTGCCCTTGTTTCTGTGATTTGGAACATACTTACATACTTGGTAAGTATGTAATTTGCTCAGAATTTATTATTTAGAAGCTGATGGCTGCCTGTCGTCTCTCTGGAGGACAAAAAGCTGAGAGTTATGCAAAAATATATTTTAATTTATACTCTTAGTCTTATCATATATTTCAAAACGACGAAATTTTCAAAAGGCGCATAGTTTTACGGAAGTTGCAGTCTATAACTAAAGTCTGTCCTATTGTAAAATGCCTAATTCAGTTTATAAAATAAAATATTGTTAACATGATTTTCATGTTTCTGTTTGATCGTATGATTACGATCAAACAAACACGAACGCTGTTATTAGTTACTATAATGACGTAGTTTGTTTTACGAAGTACTAAAACCAAAATTACCTTAATTTAAGGAAATTAATTGGGAATTAATTGAGGTATTTAATTTTGCAGTCTCAAGAGTATTAAGTTATATACTTATACATTTAAAATGTTGTTTTAACACGCATTTTATGTGCTTTGCCTGTATTTATGTATCATATTAATGGGCGCAGCTAAAAGGACGGTAAACAGGGCGATAAAGATCCGTATGCGTACGGATCCTTATCAAGGAGCCGCAAGTATACGAGAGAAATTAGTTTATTTAGTATGATAATAATTTTCTATCTTGAGCCGCTGTGGCGTGGTGGTAGTGAACGCGATTGCTACATAAGAGGCACGGGTTGGATCTAAGTAAGGTCCTCAAGATCAATTTCAAGTGTAGCGTAAATCTCGTAGGCCATCGAGTACTGCGATGCGATGTAACTAGCTGCGAGACTTTGCGACATACGCCGATACCGGGTGCCCATACAATGCAGGGGAAGGCCTAGCAGGTCAGTAAGATACCAAACTCATTGATTTATTGCTATCACGCAAACACATATGTAACTTAGTATGTAACTAATCCGAGTTGTATTCTGAAAGTAAATAAATTTAATGGTTCTCTAACCAAAAAAAAGGGGTATATGTGATTAATAACAATATGGAAAAATGGGTATACCTACCTATATCATGTGTTGAAGCTCTAGCGTAGCATTTCCTGTCAGACTTGAGGATCAGATTTGTGACATGAATAGCGGACCGGAGAGCGTGGCATCAAGACATGACGTTGAATGTGGATGTAACAACTTGTGGCACATGGCACACAAACTAGAGTTGTGCTGACACGGCCGCCAGTCGATCGATGGTTTCATTGAAGCTCAGATATCACGCAGCTGAATACGCGACGGACACGCACTTCACGGTTGAATGTTACGGGAATGTAGACACGGCATTTCTCATTTTTGGTTGTTACTGCTGATGAGCTTAAAATGTTGATACACAAAAATTTTGGAACAAGTTTTTCATAAGTTCTTCAATAGTTCAATAACAAATTTATGGTCGAATTTTGACTACTGGACGAATACTAGTTTTAAAAGATTGGTAACAACCTGCCCTACATTCCAAAGCTACAAATCCACGAGATTGAATCAGTACGTGTAACGAGAAACTCAAATATAAATCTAGATAAGACCAAGATTATCACGGATCACGGATCTGATTGAGTTACAGATGGGCTGAGTTTAGATATAGACCAATTGTTATTTGGACTAACTTTATTGACAATCACTACATAGTATAAAACGAAGTCGCGTTCTCTGTCCCTATATCTTATGTCCCTTTGTATGCTTAAAAACTACGCAACGGATTTGGATACGATTTTTTTAATAAATAGAGTGATTGAAGAGGAAGGTTTATATGTATATGACATCATGCTATAACGAACTGGTGCGGAATGAAAAATGTTGCAAAAACGGGGTGACGCAGACCAAGTTGCGCGGGTCAGCTATTTAATTAACAAGGGTGAATTTGGTACAGCATAACGGGCAGAGTAGAATTTTGGCCACCTTCCCATATGGTTTCGTACCAGGCGACTAAGAGATATGGAGGGATAGGGAGATAGTAAAGTCATTCACTTAGTAAGGTAGACGTAGTAAGCCTTTCCGAAGAGCAAAACCTGTGCACGGGCCCTCTCCGTGAGTAGCGGCGCAGCCGTGAAAAAAAGTTACTTCACAAAGATGGCAACTGAAAAATGCCGTCGATTTAACACAAGAAGAATTCACTTACACGTGTGTGCACACTTATAATATTGAACAATATTACAACATAGCACAAACATCCGTAATTCTGTACTAGGTAAATCCTGACATCCGTTAAAACAGATTCTATTTCTCTTGCCAAATATTTGGCGCATTTGTATCAGTTGATTTGCTTAGGACCGTTTGCAAAGGTGTAATGTGATTGAGTGCGTTGTATTGGGAAGATTAATGAATAGCACGGTAAGTCCTTTGTTGTAGCTGTTAGGGAATTACGGTTTGTTTTTTGTTATATAATTGTTGTTGATTTTAACTTTGTTCTTAACTTGAGTTTGATTAAAATCGAAAGTAATTTGTTTATTTCATGGTTGTGTTACTGCTATTTGCAGACAACGTTAACGTTACTTATTCAATTACATCGGAAATGTGTTCAATAATTCAATTGTATGGAAACAGTCTATACAAATAAAGTTTTAAGCGTCAATGCAATTAAATTTTATTCATGTATTGTGGATTGAGGTAAAACTGTAGAATATAAAATCAATGGAAAATGTTTCACAGTTAACCCAACAAGCACAAAATGGTGAGAAAAAATACTGAAAAGTATTAAGCAAAGATGTTATAGCCGTTCAAAAATTACACCTTTACTTAATACTTTAACCAGGTATAAAGTATTAAGTGAAGATGATGATGATGATGATATATATATATATATATGTATATTATACAGAGAGAATAGCACATAGTAAGGCGTCTTGAAATCAGAGGTCGTCTTCCTGGTATGCCTGGCCTATCGTAATAGGTTCGATCTCGGCTTTAGACACCGACGTTCGACTGCGCGCACACTATTTTATATTTTTTTATATCAACATGTATAATATATAAAAATCCGGATAGACTGTAAACTATCCGGAGTACTAGCATGCTCCTTTGGCTTCGAGAGCGTTTCTTAACAACCTGCACAGTGTGACTCGCACCTAAGCACGAAAAACTATATTCAAATAGTGTAAAAGTTTGTGGTTCAAAGTTGTCTATGTCAAGTCTGAGCTTCGCACCACCTCACCACCCTTTGATCCTAGATCAAATGATACTGGGTAAGAACGTTGTTTGAGTCTGCCTTTGTGAGGCGCGTCGATTTAAATTGGATGAGTCAAGAGTTGAATTCACTTTGGATAAAGTTCAGTTGTTCACATATAAAATAAATGTAAAGCAGAAAATGATAAGGATGCGTATAGTTTTATATTACATGTTGCTGATCATTTACAATGAGTGCATGTTTATATTCTTGTTCATCTATCAATTAGCCTATTAAAGTTCACTGCTGGGCATGAACCTCTCCCAACATACTTATTCACGCCGCACCTGAAGGACCTGAGACTAAAGGAAGAAGGCAACACTTTTGCTGGTAAAGAATTCCAAGACATAATGGTGCGACAGAAAAAAAGTACCACCAAATTGTTTGGTACTTGATGTAATTGTTTGTACTTACGGTTGTTTTTGTTGAGCCACTTTTCAAATCGGGGAAGGCTTACACCTCCTCGTAATGTTTTTGTTCCGTTCAGTTAAAAGTTTATTCTCTTTTCGTAATAATTTAAACTGTTTTACAAGTTTAAAAAAAGAACTTTTTGATTAATTCACCTTATCCAGCCAGTTTATAGGGGAAGTAACACAAAATAAACTTCGCAAGACGAACTGGAAATCCTCTTACCTGAAACAAAGGAAGATTTCGTTTATTTCATAACTTGTATTTAACTTTCGTTCAAAAGTGAAACTTAATTATGAATATTTTATTTATATTATCGCATTTAGTCTTAATTCAATATTATACTATCCTACTAGGTGATTATATTGTGAAACTTAATGAAGATGTTTGTCAATTAATTAATCTCAAACGTTTTATTCCTGGAATAACTTTAAGGTAGCAACTCCACGCTACTCTTAAAACAAAACGTGTTAGTACGGCAGTGTCGACCTGAATTGAAGATTTTATAAAATTGGTTTACAAATGACAGAGCAATTGATGCAGAAAAGTTCCTGGATATCTTTAGATGTATAGTAGGTACTTTGACAGCCTACGTCTAACTTAACCAAAAGTAACATAGGTAGAGTTAATAGAATAAACTAGTTAGATGATAGAAGAAACATTCAGAAACTTTTGGAGCCCACTTTACATTATCGTTGTTCGCATGTTCGCATGTCCGCATGTCGAATACATAGATAATCTCCTTCTTTTTTAAAGTTGGTTAAAAGAATCTTACCTTACCATTGCGTAGGATGAAAGCTTGTTTACTATCATAACACCACGAAAGGAGATTCAACTGATTAAATTTCATTTTGTAACTGATATTTGAAAATCGCTAATCTTAATTAAGTAACAATATTGAACTTGAGACTTCCAAAGTTAGGCGTCAGTTAATTTACGATGTTTTATCAATATCAGAATCACGGATTTCCATTCTGTATCTAATCTCGAAATTCGGGGATTATGTCTTGTCATTCACGGTACCGCTGGATTATTTCGGGATTGAAGAATAAAAATAAGGAAATTGATATTTAATCTTACCAGACCAAACTTCAATATATTTTCAGTCAATATAATCACTGAAATAGTGAAACGAAGAAAATGTTGGAATATTGTGCAAAAACCCCCAGGGATACCCTCCACCGGAGTCGGTTGGGAAGGCTATGTTGGACTGGAACAAATTAAAATGCACACCATCTTTGGGTGCTTAGATGTCAGACGTGAGATAGTAGCCAATGGCGGACCCGGGGCCCTCTCTTTAACCTCCTTCGGTTGTAGGAACTATGATGTTCCCATCTAGGTATGGGGAGGCGCATTTTGCGCTGCCACCGCGACCTCATGGAGGACGGACGTCTATTTTGCGACCTCAGACGTCCAAGTCATCTTAAAGTCTCCTTTGTCATTTTGCAGAGAATAGAATATACAACATCTAATTCTCGCACACGACTTACGTACTTCCATCACGACAAATCATAAACAGCTTTTATGTTTTCAAATTATTATCTGTGACCATAGATCAAACTACGCATTCCCGCCTTCATATCGTCGTATCACACAGAGTTGATTTACTGTCTCGAGCTAACTGTACAACTCTGGGGTAACTTAAAATAGCTAATAAATCTTCTCGAGTCTTTTACGTCGTATTATAAGAAGCTTATTTATACTACTTAGGTGGCAGACAAATATGCGACCCATTTGAAGGAAAGTGGTTACTGTAGCCTATGGATGTTTGCAACATCAGGGCCATCACAGTCGTGCTGCCGAACATATAGAAAAGAGAGAAAAGGGAAAGGAGGAGGGGAGAAGGTTAAGAGAGCCTCTGTGCTGTCAGTGCCGAAGACATAACAAGGTTTCTCGGTCTTGATACCTAGTTTTTTTTTTTCAAACTTATCATGTCTTCTAATTTTCGTAGCGTAGTGTCTCTTCGACTACCGGGTCACTTGGGTGATTGTCATAATAACATAGGTGCTGGTTGGCACCACTTTTTCCAGAGCGACTAGGCCGCCCCCTGACCAGGGAAGTGGTACCCTCGCAATTAAAATCGCGACCGACTTTAAGCGCGGTATTAAAATTGTACAGGTTAAGGGAATGCCCGACATCTGCCCGTGAGTGCTTATTGATTTATTTGCAACCAAAGAGGAGTTATCTAAGGTGTAAATTCCTTAGAAAAGGCAATCTTAAGTTGTGTTACAGGCAAGCAAAGGTAAGGAGATAAGGAGATCGTACGATACGATTTAATACAATTAGCATGCCACTTACACGCCTCTAGAATGCCCCACGCCTATTTATATTTTTGTATAATACACGCCAAAAATACAATACAAAAATCAGAAGTTTAATTATAAAAATATCAACACACAAAACTATTTCAAAAATAGAATACCGGAATTTTCTGACTGAATATTTCAGTTACGTTCTCAATCGACCTCCAAGTTTAGATTCTCGGACAACAATCTTCATACGACCTCATTTTCGAACTAAATTAGCGAACCATTTCAAACCAATTACTAACATTTAGATATTTCTGTGCACAGTTTTATTAAAACAACAAAAGCAAGGACTTCCTCTCAATGTCTTTTTAAATATCATTGTACGTCATTATCTTCGTTAATTTGTATGTTTGTCTGCGCAGATGTGCCGTTGCTTCCTGCGCGTATTGTGAAAATAGTTTTATTCACACATAAATATTGCAATAACTAGCTTTATTTGTTCCTGTCTCCGTTTGTGTAAGAAAGATGTCGTCAAGTGTCTCATTGTGAGTTAAATTTATAATTAAACCATATTTCATATAAAGTTGCGTCACGTTATGATGACCGTTTTGACACGACTGGTTTTGCTCTTTTTTTTGGTGTGTGAAGTTATTTTCTTCTGTGCCAGTCTCGCTTTATTGTTCTATGGTTATTTACTATCGTTTAACAGTTCATAGTTCAATATTAAACGCACCAAAATAGAGAAAACAAGCAAAAGCAGTCATTTGAAATCGGCCATCATAACGAACCTCAACTGTATTGATATACGTAAACATTCTTACACATTTTAAATTCCTTGATAATTTATACTATCAGCTATACATATTTATGAAACAAATTATTACGATTTTTCACTAAATTTCGTGATTGGGACAACATCTGTAGAACTCCAAAACTACATACATTTGCTAAAAAACAACTACACTTAAATTTATGACGATATGCACGCCACGTGGAGCGTTTAACGACAAGCTATGCTCACAAGTGGTCATTAAGCGAAATGTACATTGTGCTAAGCGATATTTACGGAATGGTGGTTGGTTTTCATATTCGCTGGAGACTCGGTTATGTTGTTAAAACGAAATTCAAGCAGCTTACTTCTTCATTTTTAAATTGGACTAGCCAATATTCTTAAGAAGGATTCCAATGATCACAAGTTTTGCAAGTTTGTTTATATTTGCATAATGATAATTAGGCAGTCTAACATTGGCTACAATCTAACCGTTTCTATATTCACCAAAAATCCAACGTTTTATCACCGTTCATGTAAAGGTTGCTTGGAAGAGATTGCTAAATGCAATAAAGTAGCCCATTGTACAATATTATGAAGGCATTATGTAATAATATGTATGTGCATTTGTTTGTTTCATGTACAATAAAGAATATTCATTATTATATATCTATATGCAACATAAAAGAGAGTCGTGTTAGGTTAATTACAAAGTAATTTCAAATTTCAAAAACGGATGTACCGATTTGGAATAAAAATATCTTACAACCAGGAGACAGACATTGGATACCTCCTTATGAGGGCCCAGGTTAAATAGAAGGTATAGCGGAAATAGGATCACGTGAAAATTAAGAAAATGAAAAGAACCCGCACCAACTGCAACGCATGCGTGATAAAGCGCATAAGTGTGTATTTATTTATCTCTCTCTTTCTCGCATGGTTATGACGACCGATTTTATAAACCTACTGGTAGGTCTAGTGTAGTTAAGATTATCGATAAAACGTACATACTGTATAACATAATAAAATCGTTTGTGTATGCATACGCAGACGCGTATTTCATTTCAATAGTAACCAACCAACCAACCAACGTAAATATTTACTTGGAAGGTCCATACACTACGTCATTCCGTACATCTCGAGTTGTGTTTGAGCTTACGATCGGCCTCGCGATCGCGACTACGTGTATAACCACAATTTATGGATTTCGTATTGCAAATGGCGTTGAGACTTTTATGTTTCACAATGATGTATGTTCGTTTGTAACAAAAATACCTGAATATGAATTGTTAAAATTTTTTTATTTGTCTAACGTCAGATTTCCACATAGCCAGGATTGGCAGACGCGATGTTTGTAGTATCACTGACGCGCATTTTTCGACGGTACGTGTACGGTACGTGTATTCACAAATTTGCGCACGCATCTGTGAAATCGTGAATCGTGGCAAGCGACCCTAGAACACCAAGGGGAACAACTGCCGTTTGACTTCTTAACCCCCAGAAGAAACCGTACAGCAGCAGGTGGTAAATGGTCACGCAAAAGGACAGTAGACAAGTGTTGCGTTGCCTTAGATATATAACACTTAGACATACCTATTTTTTATCACGTGCGGAATGTCCACGATTATTGTCACGTGCACAAGTCGAACTCGAACCGACCAAAACCGCATGGCCGTCTCGGACTATCAGTTGCCGAGGGTTTTAGTCTTTGCGATATTCCCCACTCCCCGGCTGAACCAGTGTCATCGAAAGCCCCCTCGGATGTGGGACTACGGTGTCCTCATCTTTCTGCGAATCGCACTACCTCCACGAACTGCTTCTTCACATACCTATACCCACAAAGAGAAATATAGTGTGTACGCAGACACAACAGCCCGCCATCTGCTTCTACCATATTTCAGCTGTCTCTATTATATAATATAAGCCCTAATATACAGGGCCCACGAAAATCATGGGCCAGTTCTTTTATATTATTGTACAAAATAACCCTAAATCTTTTCTTTGTGGGCATTATAACTACGAATTGGTTACGTAAAATGGGACGTAAATTTGTATACTGTGTAGCTTATTACCTAAAAGGTCTTTGGTGTTTATTTGACAAAATATACGGCAAATGTATTATTTACGCACGTGTGCTATTTTCAGGTACTATTTTTGTGAAGGTTAATTTGGCAAAGAAATTTTCTGGGAAATAAATGTTTATTGGACAAAAAAGGGGTACAATTTTGTCATTTTCAGCGATGGTTATAAATTTGTGCGTCTCATTTTCAGCACGAGTTTGGAATGGAGAAAAAAGTAAAACAATTTTCTATGAAATTACTACTTAATTATATTTTATAAATAAACACGCAGACTATGTAACCTCAGTGTCGTCTGATACTCTCCAAGACGTTAATTGGTGGTTCTTGTGCAGCTAAGCAAGTTATTAATTTCCTTGCTATTTACACCGCATAGCAAGGAATTGGGTGAAAATTTATTTCCCAAATTTATTTAGATGCTAGATTTTCGGTAAGGAATTTATTTTCGGCATTGGGCATTGGGTATGCGCAAATTATAGGCTCGCTCGCCATTACGTGGAACTGAAAATCATGATTGGCAAATGTGGGTGTTTAATTACACCTCTGCCTACGGGAATGAGCATATGTATGTATGTTTGTATGTACTAATGTTTATAATAAAATGTAGACGGGAATTAACGCGATCATGGTACAGGTAAATCTGTGGGGATTCCCACACGAAAAAAAAAGGGTCCAAAGTTTAATTGTCGTACAAAAATGTAGCCAATTGAATGATCGTTCTATAACTTTGAATCGCAGATGGTGTTTAGAGAAAACTTTTTCTTGATTTTCCTATTTCATTTTGCCTACACTACTACATACCTTATTTAAGGCTCGTGAGACTCAAGGTGCAAACGTGATTAGACCACCGTATATTAGGTTATTTGCCAACAAAAAATAAAACGGAATATCTCTCTGACATTTTATTTATATAAGACACACAAATCTCAGCACATTTCTCAAACAATATACCCTAAATTATGAGCAAAAATGTACATCATACATTCATTCCATGGAGAAAGACCGCAAGCTAATACACATAAAAAATGCGACGCCCTAAGAATGTCATTAGGTCATGTCGGCCGTATGAGTAATTGTCACTGTTAAGGAGATTGCATATTCGCAAACAGTCTCGCAAAAGAATGAATTTTTGGTCAACTGAGCCCACATTCCGCTGAGCCCGCGGGCTCAGTAGACCACGTTTGTTTTTTTTGGGAGTTACTCAACCCACTAACTAGCCAACTGGTCCAGCGGGCTCAGTTAACCACTTGCTACGGTTAAGGGTCTACTTAGCCCGTGGGCTCAGTTAACCACTATGTCTCAAACGGTTACGTTGCGCTAATGTGGTAAAATGTGTTTTTTTTAATTCGATTCTAATTTTATTTTTTTACAACATAATAGCCGTTACTGCAGTTTAAGTAATAAGTAATTCAAGCGTCAGTGTCCTTGCGGAAGGAGAACTACTACGCACTAATCTCCTTTCACTGTTAGTCCAAAAAGAGTTTGAATTCTTTGCTAACACATGTTTTCATTATTCTATAATACTGGATACTTTGAGCTGTATATGAAAATATTGACGTACATTATACTCGTACTAAAATCATCATTTAATTTAGCTTTGTCATTATTGTAAGCTCTAGTCATCATCAATATTCTTCCGTAAATCCCGGATTTATATCGGCTGTCACCTCGGAGTCGAAGGTCTGCTGTTTCCAGGCTAACTTCATTGCTGCTGCCATTTGGCCTCCACAACCTATAGGCAATATCAAAATACTACAGCTAGACGAATCGTTAAACTTTTTAAGGCTCCAACTACCAATAACAACTACCATATTAGTATGACAACGGCGATCGACGGCTTATCGTTTTCTCCGAGCACGACCAGCGAATAGCGATATTCATGCATACAAATATTTGCATAGAGGCTGTTAATATTGGCGTTTATAATGACGTTACAATTTTAAATTCTAATGATAAATCCACTTTATAGGTTTCACATACGCCTTACTGTCTGGCGAGGTAAAATCATAATGAAGAACCAATTCCAGCTGCTACATAATTCGGTGCTAAAATATATAATTGCAAACACGAATACCTTCAACACATATACCTACGTAGGTGTGAGAAAACCGCTGCGACAAAAGACATAAGTGTAACACCCTCTTAATAGCAGATTGAGAACACGGCCTTTACAGCCACTGACTTACAAAGTTTATTACGCGTCAGGCTTTTACAGCCTTTGCCACCATAATTTACTTTTGTCTAACATGCCGTCTGGGTATGAGCTAATAGGAGACCTGTACTCGTCACAGCAATAATTAGTAAGGTATTTATGAGAAGTAATGTTTACATTGTTAATATACTTTATGAGTACTGGAGAAGTACCTCCGCCCTACAGAATACCATGACTAAAATAACCTTGTGTTGTGATCCCGGCGGTGAGTATGGTAGCCGAAACTTACTGGAGAGGTTTTGTGTTGTCAGTGGGAAGACCGGGAGACCCTTCTTTGTCTTCTGCACTGACAGCACAGAGACCCTCTTAACCTTCTCCCCTCCACCCTTCCCTTTCACCGCCTTTTTTCTATATGGTCGTCACCACGAATATGACGCCCCTGGTGTTGCAAACGTCCATAGGCCACGGTAATCACTTTACATTAGGCGGGTCACGTGCTTGTCTCCCACCTACGTGGTATAAAAAAAGAAAATCACCGAAAAAAATCCACCTTATTATACTATAATGTAAAGCGCTTATCACAACGAACGCTTCATACCAAGTTCGTCCTTTAGAAACTTTAGGCGACGCAGATGTCACAAGAAGTGTGGAAATCATAACAGGAAAAAAGAACTTTTTATTCGAAGCGAGGAGACTTTGATAGAACAAAGAATTGTACACTCCTGCACACATTCTAATGTGATTTTGTATAAAGATTCTATGCAATAAATTATGTTGAGACGTTTTAGCTAGCCTCTACAGGATTGAGGCGTTTGTGATTTTAGACTCGATTTTAACGATTCTGGACAAACTACTAGTGAAATACTGGTAACATTGTGGGTCAGATCCAAGAAGTGCTGGCTTGGTGACGTAGATGATGATATGAATACGAATTGGCTTACCACTAAGCACGTCTTGCTTGATGGTATTGCGCATCCACGATGGATGCATAAAACCGTGCGAAGTGGAAGAGAAAAAGCCGGAAAGTGGACCTCAGACTTCGTAGTGAAAGCTTCGGATGCAACCGAGGCTAACACAAGGATAATGATGCTGAACTCAAAATAGCACAGGTATAAACCTGGGTGGTTTTTTGTTGCTATTATTGTTCTATTATAATGTATCCGTTGTATTGCCTGATTTTACCCTTAAGTCGCTTTAATACTGCCGCACCATTGAGTCCTGGAATTCCTTGCCGGCGCACGTGTTTCCTTCTTCCTACAGTCCCGGGTCCTTTAAGCGGGGCGTGAAAAAGCATCTAATGAGGCCGTCAAGCTGAGCATTGTAGCACTAAACGTGTTTGCAATGGTGACCCTCTTTCATGAGACTTTGCCTTCAGCTTAACATCAGGCGAGGTGAAGTCAAATTGACGTGCCATAAATAAAAAAAAATAAAAAAATTTGGATGGTAAACAGAAAAGTAAACTTTCTAAAAGATAAAAATCTTAGCATCATTATTATAAAGCGTAATAATGAATTCGTCAGCGCACACCCATCTTGTTAAGATTACGAGTTACGATACGAAGCGTGCCATATGGATGTAGCCGTTAAATTTAACATACGCCGCCGGTTTTGATGTCCTATTGGTGTATACCTAAACTGTAGAAATGATTATACTAACACCCTTAATTTTAGGATATAAAACTTTGCAGCATGTAATGAATCAACTTTAGTAATTGCATCTTGTTTTAATTTAACGAAAAGCATTGTAGAAGATTGAAGTACTCTTATGAAAGCATCGGATGCTTCTGGGATTAACACATAGATGGTTATTGAGAATTTTAAAGTTAAAAACGATTAAAATCTGCCATAAGAAACATAGATACAGTGACAGGATTGGAGAATGTATACAAATTTTTTCAGGGTTGGTACAGGGGTTTATTTCGAGTTTATAAAAATTAAAATAGAGGCTGCACACCTAAAAAATGCCAAAACTTAGTACCTATGTTTTTAACATATCATTTTACTTTAATTTTCTTGAAATCGGTGGGAGGGGAAGGGACTTATCGTGCTTGTTTTTCCGTTTGTCGCCTCTTACGACACCCTTTGGATGAGGTGGGGTGTGTTCTTCCTCCGTCACCACACGTATAGCAATCAATCAAAGATCATAACAGTACAAACGGTACGTCTGATCTGAAATCCTAGTAAGTTATGCAAGTATACAAATAAGTTTCTATATTATGAATTTTGATGTTTAAAAATTCGGCTACCAACAGTTGGAAAAACGTTCGGAACTTTACAATTTTTACATATTACATGCTTGAATATCCTCAAAGAGAAATGCGAGTGGGAATCATACCAGACACACTTAAGTAATTTTAGAAAATACGCTTCCACCATCCGTAATTCAAGAATTCTAATTTGGTATAGGTTCTTTGAAAACCACTTTTTGAACAATTGTATTGCAATTTATTTGGTACTATATACATTTAACCCGACGTTTCGGTTATTTTTCAGCTTCCATGGTCGCGGGGTTGACTAAGGATAGTAGTTGTCATATAGTTTTATGTACAAGTTATCTTAAAGTACCAGAAGTATGATGGATTGTTGGTGTTACTATTTATGCATAAATCGCAATAGATTCCGTTTCAAAATGGTTTCATTTCAATGTGTGACATTCGCGTAAACTGCAAAAAGTATCAGATAGATCTATCTCTCACTGTGTATCGCACATAAAATGGGTACAAGCGAACACTATAACCAGCATGTCGTCGTAAATAAATTCAAATGATTTCCCACCATTACTCTCCTTTTATATCGGCTTTGCACCGTCCATCGCACGACAAAAGAAATAAATGCAAAAATATTTCGAAACTTTTTGGCAAAGTATTACCTACTATTTGGGGTGAAATACGAAATTTTAGGGTGAAAGAGTTTTATTCACGACTATTTGCTAAGTATCCTTGCTGAGTTTATGTCTATATTTAAAAATGAAAAATGTAATGAACTTGTCTAGACGACAAGAAATTTTTAATATTTTGACGAATAGGTAAATTCTTAGGTGCTTAGTACGAACTCTATTAAAAATAAAAAGTCTCAATTCATTTCCACTGTAGTAATAATTATGTATAAATGATTTTGACTGGCAACTTACTCAAAAAGATATTAATATTAATATATTATTTCTCAGTATTTTGCTAGCAACATTCGATCTGATACTGACTGTACCTGTACAGTTACCGGCAATAATATGTATACACTTTGGAACCTTGTCACATTAATAAATGACAAGTCAACATTATGTAAAGAAACAGTGAAATTCGACCAGTTTAATGTGAAAAAGTTCTAAAAAGTATACCTACATATTACTGCAGGTGACTGTACCTAATGTCAGATGCGGTGTTTCTTCGCATCAATATTGCGTTTTACTGAACGGCGTAACTTTAAAGTCTACTGTATTTCTCCATTGCCCTTTTATTGGATAATAAAGGATGCTTAGGTATTGCAACGAGTCAAATAATCGATCTTTATTACACAACGACATTCTTCTAATGAAGCGATCGTAATCTGATTCCGACTTCTGCTTGTTATCGGTTCTTTTATTTATTGAAAGTTTAATAGTATCATGGCATGTAACTATGCATGTATCTGGGGGCTAGACGAAGACACCATGGCCCTCACACACGAAGCGGGCCATCTCTACAAAATTCTCCTGAGTCGGCCGGGGTGCGAGGGAAATGTTACCTATAATCTCACCTCTGGCAACCGAAGACCCGAAGACGGTGTGCGTTTTAGTCGGTTCAAGTCCGACATAACCACTCTTACCGACTCCGGTGGAGGTGGTATCCGTGGAGATTTTGCGCACAAAGTAAAAAAAAAATCGTTCACAATACATTTTCTCAAAGCGAAAAATGAATAAAATTTGGGACGAATAAGGAATTTTCTTAGAGGATAAACTTGAAAGTCGAATACAGAATACGCCATTATAAAGTCTGTTACCAACTAAAACTTAATACAACTTATGCCACTTGCTGTATCCGGGCCTTTACTAATGAATAAACTTAAGTCTGCATTGAATACATCTCAGTCTAAAAGATATTCAGAGTAAGGACAAGATTGTGTTAATGATTTACCATAATGACAAAGCTGGTTGAAGATTAAACCTTTCCGTAGGTACGTGTTTTAAGTCAACAGAAATGAACTTCTTAAGGTCTGTGTAAGCTATGAACAATGAGGTAGTATGTAGAACGTTATATTAAACAATAAGTCCCTTATTACCTAAGTAAAGTTATCATAAGTTGTATGAGAGTAGGATTAATATAAAGTACTTTATGTGGTTTACCGCATATACATACACACTATCGTATATACGTGGAATTCTAATCCCGTTCCCGTAACTAATGTAAACCTATGTCAGGAATAAAAAGTAGCATAAGTGAGAATCAGACTCAGACTCTTCCCTGCGTAAAATCGTCACGGATATCACCCCCACCGGAGCCGGTGAGAGTGGTTATGTCGCACCGACTTCGACCAAGCGTCTTCAGGTCTTCATTTTCCTTGCACAACGGCCGATCCAGGGCCATCTCTAACTTAAAGATCTATACATAATATGGCATACTTATACTTACACTTATGTTTATTCGCATTCTGGCATAACAGAAGCGAGTTAAGCTATGCTTTCTAAGAGTCTAAGGGTGTTGTGTAGTCTGTCCTAGAATTTTTATTCATTTACTGTTTCTCAAGAGAATACTGTAACAATAATTGCAAAAAGTAAAAGTTCATTTGTGATTTGAACGGGTCCATATTGACTCACCTAAAGTTCTTTGTCCGAAATTGTTCTTCCTAACGATTTGTAATCCGAATGATCACTCCTCCTAAAATTTTTCATCCTAAAGTTTTTATTCATACTATTTGTATTGCTACCGTCGATGTTCATAACACTCATGTTTCCGAAAATTGTTATCAATAAAATCGTTAACATACAATATTAAAGCTCCTACTGTTTTTTATCCTAATGTTTTTATCGCTAAACACAATTACCATAATATTGTCACTCATACTTAGAAAGAAACATTTATCTACCAAATGTAATAAAAATATATGTCGGTAGAATTATATTTTATTCATAGTTTTAATTTTTTTTGGTTATTTGTTGTTACATACTTATTACTATTAATTAGAAAACTGTTTAGAATGATTAAAGGTTGTTTCACTGATTTTTTGGCTTAAATGAATTAAAATCATAAAATACGACTGATTTACGGTTATGTTTATGACCTTTTTCGTTTTCGATTCGTTTCTGGCACTTCGCCGGCCGCTACCGCGGCACGCTCGCTTCGCTCGCTCGGCTCGTGCGTTGTGTGGTCACAATTCTAACCTAACCTAAACCAAGAACTATAAATATGACCGATTCGTTTCTGGAACTTGGCTGAATGACCGCAGCGAGATTTTACGTGTAAATAACTAAAACTGTAAAAGTTACGCAAAATTAATGTAAATAATACTGATTATTATTAATAAAAATTTAATAAAAATAAATCTAAACAAAAAAGGTATGACTTTCAATAATAGTGTAAAAGATGGTTATGTTGACAAAATATAGGAAAATAAATAATAGTATAATAGATGTTTATTGCTACCGACATTATGAAGTTGAATGATTCGGAATTAAAACATTAGAGACAGAGTAGTTAGGAATTGTGATTGTTAGGATGAAAAATGTTAGGAAGAACATTTTCGGAGTTCCAATTTTCGGAGTTGAAAAATTAGGTGAACTTTGGCGCACCCGATTTGAACACGATTCCTCCATAATCAATTTAGGGAGCACAACCAATTAAGCTAATGAACCCCATATCTCACGGACATAAGATGAGTAGGGAAATAATTACAATCAGATTTATATAAGGTTTACTTTTTTTTGCAGGAAAATATCGACATTAGACCGTTATGGTAAACGCCTTTACGCGTAGGCGGGTTATAAAAAAATTGTTTAAAGCAGTTTTAATTACATTTACAAACATCTTTTATTGTTAGGGCGATTCGATAAATTCAATAAATAATAAAGTAAATAGATAAAAGAAGAATAAATAAATAAATAATTTTTGCGCAGTTTTGCTACCAGTCTGGTCGTTAGATTGCACTCCAATCGTGAGATAAGCAAAATGGACACTCGTTAATTAATAACTAGCCCCCTATATGTGTAAATCTATGTAAAGTTTTCTTTTTTGCGCACGCCTCTAGCTCAGCCTCGATGGAGGTACCTACTTATCAATAATAAAGCAAATTCAATAATCTCTTCTAGAGCTATTACTTAGACGTATTACTTTTTAGTACTGCTGAAGTACTCGTGACATTCCACACAATTTGACAAGATATATCGCCTTTTGAAATCACTTTAAGAGGAAGGACGAGGTGTATTTCTTATCATTCGACTCCTCCGCCTCGAGCCTCCGGTTCTTGTGACTAAATTCATTGCGGGTTAAAAGACAGTTTAACTTTCATTGCGAGTGTCATGCTCAACATTCTCGTGGGTCACTACTTTTGATCTGAATATCGTGCAAAGTTTCAAACTAACTCAATTCCAGGAAAGCCTCAAACGGCCGGTAACCCTAAGTAGGCGTATTCAGTACATTACTGTATATATGGTACCTACTGTACGGTGTTCAGACAACTTTCCCGAACTATAAACAGTAACAATGTTGGAACTAGTTACAGCGAGCGCCATTGAATAGCGCAATGAAATAGGAAGATTTATGAACTACTGCGTAAAGGGGATTTAGAACGCAATATGTGGAAATGGAGATGGAATAATTAAATCATTGCTAGTACAGTTGATATTACTATGAACGTACAAGTTGTTAATAGTTTTAGAGAACAGTTGTCACGATAGAAATTGAAATTGGAATGTGTAGCTTTTTTTGTATATTCAAAAGTTTATTGACTAGTTAACAAGTACTTTTCAGGTATAAATTTGTTTTCGTATAGATAATTATTAACATGTCATCATTCTCAGAGCCTATTCCCAACTCAGTTGGGCTCGGCTTTCTAGTCTTACTTAAGATGCGGCTGAACTTCGATATTTCCGTGATTATCACCGGACCTCCACAATTAGTTGATTGGTTGATCACCAATATGATCGCATACACCTAATTATTCACGAGTAAATGCTGATTCGACCGAAGAAGAAGATAACCAAACCAAGCGAACCCCTTGAACCAAGCGAGCAGGTGAGTCTTTCCTCTGCCGCACCATTAAGTCTTGGAATAGCTTATCAGCTCACATGTTTCCTTCTTCCTACAGTCCCCGGGTCCTTTAAGCGGGCCGTGAAAATGCATCTGATGAGGTCGTCAAGCTGAGCTTCATTATTGTAACACTCTACGTGTTTGTAATGGTGACTCTATTTCCTGAGACCTTGCCTTCAGTTTACCATCAAGCGGGGTGAAGTCAAATTGATGTGTTCCACGATCCCATAAAACCCACGTGTCCTACACCCATATTACCCTACTATCCCTATTATCCACCCTTTAGTAACAAGCTAGGGACGGTATTAATGAAAACGGTAACGTAAACGGTTGGTTCAATAGCCGATAATAAACTAATAGCACTTCGGCCCACATAAGTAGCCATCAATCAAACCGTTATTTATTAGTCGTATTGGTGTTTAGTCTACATACATAAAGCTCGATTAGAATAGATGTTCTTATGGATCATGTTGAAAGTTAAGAAGGGAAGATAACTTTAAGAAAAACTAGCCGTTGCCAGCGGCTCCACCCGCGTGGACTTCTGATCCCGTTCCCGCTGCTTGAACTTCTGATCCCGTTCCCGCTGCTCTATAAAAACCTTCCGTAGAGTTGAAGGAACAAATAAAAAAAAGAAAATTTGTCCAGCCGTCTTACGAGTTATGTGCTTATCAACATATATTTCGCGATTCAATTTTATATATATATTGGTATCGATAGGTATCTTTATAGGAACAAAGCGTGAGAGTGACATACGTATCTTTACACAAAACCTAGGCGTGAGAAAGTGACAGAGGAAAGTAATGAACCGTGAAACGTATTTTTATAAACCATTATCAACTTTGATAAAAATAGATATTGCAGTGACGTCAATGTTTCTGTACTAAAAGTGACATTTTAAATTCAGTAACGCGGTAAATAAGTCTGGAGGTCTATATACGGTAGTAATGTTTATTTCTAATAGTGTTTACAAAACTTTTTTTAATTCAAACCAGAATGTGTTTAGTATAACTATATACTTGTATGAGGCAAAATGGACATATTTTATTTAGTCCCACTAGTGGGGACGGTTGGTAGGGTAAAGTGGAATCACCTATTGTTACTAAAAAAAATATTAAATTATTACGGACAGACATCAATTTTATTTGTTTACATACAAGGTGGTGGTATTTTGTTCTAATATTTTTGTAATATAGGAATGAGAGACTCCTTAATATCTTGATAAATTGAAAATGTCCTCCTTTTTTGAAGTTGGTTGTAAATTACAAGCAATGTCAATATTCATTTGGAGAGAGGTGAAATCGTTAGGGGCCTTGGTCCCCGTGCTATGAACGTAATGAAGATAATTTGCACTCAGTGTGGTCATCGCCTGTGGTGTCAGTTCATCCATATTTAATTAAGGGGCTACAGGGTTTGAAGGGATATTGATGTATGATAATAGAAGTGGTCGTGAAATTTTCTCAGTGATATAAATTATTTAATAGAAATGGTCGTGAAATTTTCGCAGTGATATAAATTATTTCAGCGTATTTTTTGTAGGAAATGTCCGGAAACATGGTTGATTTTGTATGTAAAAAGAAAGGATTATCATCATCATTATCATTAGTCTGCGGCAGTCTTCTATAATGATATGCCACTTAGCCCGATCTTTAGCTGTCCTTCTCCACTCCCCGCCAGTTAGGGTGTAACCACATTAATCGACGCGGAATCGGCTGAAGCCGGTTAAAAAAGTCTTTATGCCGACGGAATAAGAGTGTTACTAATAGCTTTCGCATCGGCTCGGCTCGGTCGACGCGACGCGGCATCAGCCGACGGTGAATCGAACCGTTTGTCGATTAGCTGATCGCATCCGTACGGCGCTGAATCCAGCGGAACGTTTCCGCCTGCTGCCGAACAGCGCTGGAGACGGTCGAACGGCGTTGAACGGCAGTTGAATCAACCGTTCGCATGCCTTCATCTACGACGGTAGCCGAATGGCGCCGAAGACGGCCGATCGGCGTTGGGTAGCAGTCGAATGAATCCGCTCGCGTGCCTTCATCTCCAAATGAAAGGCCAGAACGTCCGTACAGCTCAGAGTTAAACTTAAATCTGCGATGAAAGCATTTGTTGATATTTTCGGGGTCTCACACGATCACGACTGTCGACTGCCGAACGCTTGCGAACATCCGTCGCGACGGCTGTTTGGAAGTGTCGACTGCCGAACGTCATTGAACAGAGGCCGTGACAGCCATTCGGAGGAGTCGACTGCCGAACGTAAGTGAACAGCCGTCGTGACGGCCGTTCGGAGAAATCGACTGCCGATCGCATGTTAACAGCCGTCGCAACAACTAATCGGCGATAAGCCGAGTAGTGTGGTGATACGCACTCGGCTTAAGCCGATTCCGCGTCGATTAATGTGGTTACACCCTAACTCTGTGTTAATCGTCGTTCCACCAAGCCGCAGGGCGCCCTACACTACTAAACAAAGGATACTGTGAAATAAAATTAAGTTCCATATTTTTACATTTGTCGCTTCTAGTACAACCTAACGTTTAATGACGTCCTAAACAAAAAGTACTTAAAATAATGAGCGCTTAGCTAAAGTCTACGTAAAAGTTAATTTGCACAATAAAATAAACTACAATAAATCCCCGAAACGATGACGTAAGCAATCCAGTAATAAA
Organism: Pelosia muscerda; assembly: GCA_963691645.1. NCBI lineage: Eukaryota > Metazoa > Arthropoda > Insecta > Lepidoptera > Erebidae > Pelosia > Pelosia muscerda. The sequence continues at coordinate 3,735,418 of OY829100.1, forward strand.
TATTTACAGTCCCTAAGACCGAATCATTGTAATCCTTCGCCAAACAGTAATAACTTAACGATAAACGCACTTAGCAATTAATCCCTCGCTTCCAATTCGCTCTACTCGTAAACCATAATTGTAAACCGACCAATTCCATGGAAGAACCTACTAAATATTTAATTCCCAACACATGCTCCGGTATGATGAAACGTTCCAGCATCGTTATAGCTTTTAGAAGACCATTGAAACTGAAATAGCCACTCATAATTACGCGCCATATTTGGACTAACAGGTCTTGAAATACTGAGAAGAGTCTTAAATAGATATATTTGTTTACGTTATTGCAGTATGTTTACTTCTTCCTACAGTCCCGGGTCCTTTAAGCGGGGCGTGAAAAGGCATCTGATGAGGCTGACCTTGCCAGTTTGACCTTGTCCTCCAAGTGACTGCAGTACTGGACACCACTGGAAATATCGACACCAAGGATCCTGATACTCGATCACAAGATAAGGATGTCATAAGAGGCGACAATCGAAAAAATATGTAGACGATCGAAAAGGAAAACTCGAAATAAAACACTAAATCAACCCGTCTGCATAGTGTAGAAACAGTAGACAGTAATGATTGATTGATTGAATGATCCCTAAAACGAACGCATATTCTTCTACCACCGAAAATTGCTCATCATACCTTAAGAAGATTTCACTTTAAAAATACAGTTAACGCCTCTTGACGTATAAACGCTTTTAGGAAAATTACGGTAGATAAATATTAAGTTACCATTTGCATAATTCATTCAAGAAGTCAGCACGTAATTCAAAAAGTAAATACCACGATTTAAGCGCGAGTTTTCCCGCCAAAATCTGCGAACATACATCTAAAGAATTCCCTAATGACTCTTTCAGTAAAAGGAAGCGAATTTGTTCCACATGTTCAAAAGGTTTGCGCACACCTTTTAAATAGGCGTGTAGCGTGTTGCCTACATTTCTTTCACATCAAAACGTTTTACATATACCATTAACTCCTGGAATTCTTTACCGGCGCACGTGTTTCCTTCTTCCTACAGTCCCGGGTCCTATAAACCGGGCGTGAAAAAGCATCTGATGAGGCCGTCAACCTGAGCGCCACCATTATAGCACTGAATGTGTTTGCAATGGTAACCCTCTTTCATGAGTCTTTGCCTTCAGCTTAACATCAGACGAGGTGAAGTCAAATTGACGTACCAAGAATAAAAAAAAATCATCTGCATCCTGGACCAGATTTATATCTATACTGAAGATAAATTTCAAACTTAGTCGACATGTGGTATTATGTAAATCGTGAACAAAAATTAGTTGTGCGTCTAGAGACGTCAGCGAATTAAAGAATCACAAGAAAGAGAAAGGAAGTTTTCAACAGAGTAAGAAGCATGTCAGTCAAGTAATATGAAGCGTGTTATCAACAAATGGAGTTAAAGTGGTTTATTCCAGTTGACTGCTCCACAGTTACACTGAAAGATATAGGCATTTTCCATTACCAAGCTTCAATGTATTTTGCCGGATATAAGAACTAAAATATCACTATCAATTACCTATCAAATCAGAGAGAAATAGACCGAAAATTTCTCAAGATATGATTCATATCTCAAGAAATATTATAAATGCGAAAATGACCGACAGAATGTCTGTTTGTTGACTTATCTCATTGAGTCCGATGACCAGTTTAGTTGAAATTTGACGTGGAAACGTTTAATTTACTGACTAAATTGTCAGTTTTTTGTAAATATACCTAATATAATAATTTGTACATAAAATGAAACGAAAAAATATTTCATTAAAAAAATTGTGGCACTGCGGCAGCACCTAGCTAAAGTGAAAACAGTTGTAGCATGTGAATTATCATATTTTTCTTCGTCAAATACATACTGGCCATATATAATTTAATGACTATTATATTTTAATCGTTATGTGGCATCCGATAGGAATGTGAGATAACAAATGAGAGTACGAAAGTTTTTCATCACCCAAACTTTTCTACTACACAACAACACGGCTAAAGAAATATTCACTTAAAAAAAATCTCCATCACAGCCCTTTTACGGAATATTCTTTATAATTCGCACAATATATATATATAAAACACGCAAAAATTATAAAACATTAGAATAGCTAGCACCCAAACCGTAACATTTTGTTTGCGAAAAAAAGAACGCGACTGGAATGGAGCAAGCGTCCTCATTAACCTGGAGCAGGAGGCTCTTCAATGAGAGAGGAAGGGGTGGTACGAGGGCAGGGGAAAGAGAAAATATTACGCTAACCTACCCAGTTTTATTGTTTCTGTGTTCACTTTTAAACAAGTTGGGACGTTAGGGATTGTTTGTTGAGGCTCGTGTTGGAGATAATGAAGTTATGTACATAATTAATTTAAATGAGAACTTTTTAATGTTCTTTTCTCCTTGATGACAGTTGTAATATGTGATCACAATTTATTTTTGAATATTTTTGTTAAGGTGATGCAAGGGTGATGAGAGTGACTGGCATGCATTTGTTTGCTGAGACAAAAATTTTATTTGATTTTTCTGGCAGTAAATTCTTTCAGCGATAAGGCTGCCCATTGTTCATTAAAACAACTGTAACTCTAACTACTTGTCCTTGATGTATTATTATGTTTTATATTTTTGGTATATAAAGAGTTAGCTATCTATCTATCTATTTATCTAAATGTATTGTAACAGTATCATAATAGATACAAATACAACGTGTTTCAAATGAGAAGGAAATTCGATCGCGGCAACTTTGTTTCGTACTCATCAAAATTGTACAGCTAATAACAAAATTCCTATGTCGGATAGGCTCATACGTCGTGTATGGTAACAACTAGTGACAGCGACTTTTCTTTTTATATTTTTTGGTAATAATAATAATTGTTTTCTTTATTATTAATAAAACTTAAGTTAGCAACGTGAATTAAAATGTCGTTATGATAGTGATCAAATCAATTGAAACGCACTTTACTGCATTTATAACTAATTGAAGTGAGATCATGTGTTGTGTCATCAACGTGGGTGCTAGCACCTCTGCCTACCCCTACCTTCGGGGATATGGGCGTGAGTTTATGTTATGTTATATTTTCTGAAGCAAGATCATTTACATCTATGCCTACTAATTAGAAGAAAAATTGTGTCTCGACTTTTGCGTGTTTGAGATGGCAATGAATTTGAATTTGATATAAGAAACAGACCACAAAGACAAATAAGATAATGAATTTTGACATCTCTAAGTATAGACATAGCGCACTTTTTTGTAATATCAACTATAGGACCATAGAAACACTGTCTTTTTTTTACTCCGTACAGCCAGCTATTGTCTTATATAGACGTTAGATTACGTTTGAACATAACTATAAAAACCAAAAGCAAAACCATGTAAAACTGTCGTTACTAAAAATAATTTTACAACTCCTAGCTGAGTGCATGTGAAAAAGTCTAGAAATAAAATCAGGCTCGTTAACTGGATGCACTGGAGCGAAAATTAACACATTGAATGGACTCTTAAGGCTAGCTCTGGTGTAGACCGGGAAGGGGGGAAGTCTGGCTCAAATGTTTAAGTCAAAGGACAATTCAAAGGAACGGAATATGAAGCGTGTTGAAATGCTTTGTACATTTCTTAGTAACACTGTTGATGAAATAAGAGCAAAGATTTGTACAATTCAAAATTTCTGAAACTTCTACAAAAGTAATTATTTAATATATTTTGATATAAAAAACACGGTTAAAATCTTCAATTATACTTCGTCGGAGAATCGCGAATGCAATTCTAGAAGTTTGTGAGTATGATGATCTTTTAGGTACGTTTTTTCTCAAAAAAGTAGTTAAGTACCAATATACATAAACGTAATATCCGTATCCGAGAATTCACATAACAAGCTATACTTAGTTTGGGTTTAGATAGTATTACATAATAATTATATAGTAATACCTACAGTTCAAAAATCAAATTAACGTGCTCTAAATAAAAACAAAGAAGTTAGTCTCAGACCATTTTTTTTAAATCCAGATATTCTGAATTTCATACATACATAAACATAAACTCACGCCTATATCTCCGAAGGAGTAGGCAGAGTTGCTAGCACCCACATTTCACCAGTTTATGTTTAGGTCCCAATGTAATAGGAGACGAGCCTATTGCCATCAACCGGGCACTTACAAACCTGTGATAAATACACTCATAACTTCTAAAAGCATCGAAAAGTCACTGGTGTGTGCCATGGTAAAACCTGGTATCGAACCCGAGACCTCGTCTCAGCAGTCCATTAGCCATACCACTAGGCTACCGCGGTGTATATTCTGAATTTTGTTTCAATAATAACGGATCATGAGTTACGACTGTTATGGCCACATATGCTTGACAAACCTGTTAGTCATGGAGAATTCTAACTGAAGTATGTAACTTGAGCCAAAACTAAACAGACTCTGCTACCGTAATCACTACATAAATAAACGACAGGCGCATTGTGAATCAAAATTTTAAGCGCATTAAAATCGGCTTTCCAGCTGTTAAAAATAACCCAAGTACATTTCTGTTTACACTTTGAACACTTGAAACGTTAATGAAATTGGAATGGTATTTCCATCAAACGTAATTAATATTGATCTGGACTAAAATTCTATATCATCATCATCATTGGTATGTTAGTCCTGGTCGCATCAGAAGTTTTTACCCGACCCACTGTGGTACGTGTAAATCGCGCTTAATTCTTCTTGTCCAAATAAAGTTACCTCCTTACCATACATAATGTGTATTAATTTAGCTAAACACTCAACTCACGTTTGTGTTTTCTCTAGTTAAGCATATATATTCAAATTGGAACAAAAACCTACTGAAACGTGTAGAATGTAAAATTGAAGTGAACATGTTCACCGCTTGCTATTAAAAGCGCCCTTGGGACGTTTCACGAAAAAACCGTGCGACGTTTTTAAGAACGTAAGGCCTCATGGGGTGTATCTATTACCTGGTGTCATGCCTTTATAATTAATTTATTTGTAAATGTTATTAAGCTATTTCTAAAGTGCTAGGATAATACCGCACCCTATAGAATACTGCGGCTAATAACAACCTTGTGTTGTGTTTCTGGCGATGAGTCTGAACCTTCCAAAACACGATTTTTTCAAAAAGTGAATTTGTTTTTTTAATTAAATATATCTAATTTCTTACAGAAGTGTGTTTTACACATGTTTACAATTTATCACAAGTCAATTTTTCAATCGGTCATAAATAACTTTAAAAAAATACAGTTGCTTCGAAAAAAAGCTCAATTTATTAGTTACTAGGTACTCGCAATGTAAATGCAAATCGCAAGAAAACCGTTTTAAAATATAACGAACCTGAATGAGCATTCTCGTAACGTCGGCATAATAAAAAACCCAAGTAATAACAAACAAAATTGTGTCTATTCCAAAGTTTATTTCAAAGCATCTGGAAATAAAACTAATGTAGCAGTTTCTGAACTTCGATATAAGAAGTTATCGTTGTTGGAAAAACAAACATATATCGTTGAGATAGGACAGTTTTTTGAAATTATTTGCGTACTATCCCATAGGTGTGCCAGTACAAATACTTAGATTTATCCTATTCTTTCAAAAAAACTTTGCAATACAGACTTGTAATTTTTTACTAACTTACAGATTATCATCTTAGATCATATTTATATGTGATATGAGGTGTATGTGTAGATATATTGATGATATTCAGATGCAGATCAGTACTTTGGATTTTTTTTCGTGCGCAGTATCCCTACGAGTACCACTTTCACCGAGTCTTGAACTGACTAAAACGCACGCCATTTTCGGGTCTGCGGTTACCAGAGTCTGGGTTCGATTAGTACGTCTGGGTTCTGCACTTATGCTACTGAAAAGCACAGGGCACATGAATTGCACAGGGTAAAAAACCCTCAAAGTTAGTAAAAGGACTTCTTATCCGAGGAGACATGGTTTCGTATCGATATTCCGCAAATGTGAAGAACAAACTTCGACACGTGTTTCGCCTCTACACGAGGTATCTTCAGGGCCGATATCGAGCGACTCTACATCAGTACATTTAATACCTAGCAACGTCAGACTAAATCAAGAAAAACAAGTAAAGCCGACCAGCTGTTAATTCACAAAAGATTCTTCTTAGACTTGAACTTTATCGAAATAACTTTTCAGTAAAGTTTTTTCCTAATTGAACCAGTTTCATTGTAATACAGGCATTTAGGTTTAGACTAAAGTATTTTGGTATCTCTTAGAATCTTTAGACGAATTCCAACTGTGATTCAAAACTTTACTGTTTTATACAGCATTATTTTGTTCAGAATACACAATAATCATAATGATGAAATAATAAACTGTTCTAAGTTAAATTTTGCCTTTAACTTTTTTACTTCAAATTCTGTATTGTTTGCTTTATCTTTTTAGGGTTCTGTACTTGAAAGGAAGAAACGAATACCGTGTAAGACCACTCGATTATTCGTTTGACTATCGAACATTACTCAGACATGAGGAGACAAAGCCTCAGAGACAGTTGAAAAAGAATTACTTTCAAACATTTACGTGCTATATATATCAAACTGCAAATTTTCAAATAAAATACTTGCTAATAAATTATCTGCCTAATAAAAGCGTAGTATTATTCACATAACAGATATTTAAATCTAAACAGTTGCATAATAAGAGTACCACATTTCATCATTTCTGTAAAGCTCATGAAGACAGTAAGTGTCTATAGATATTACATTTGTATGGAGGTCAGACACGATGGTATCTCCCGTTCCGATTGAGCAGTCCGGCTGTAGAATTATCTCCGCTCTACAGAATACTGCGGCTAATAATAACTTTGTGTTCTGTTTCCGGTAGTGAGGCGGGTAGTTAGGGCTCATTGGAGAGTTTTTGTGCTGTCAGTGGGAAGACCACTTTGTCTCTTGTGATAGCGGCACAGTAGCTCTCTTAATTATCTCCCTTCACCGCTCAAGATGGGTATTAGAAGAGTTCTATATGGTCGGCAGCACGAGTGGGACGCCCCTGGTCTGTCACAGGTCACGGTAACAACTTAGCCATGTGCTTGTTTACCACTCAAGTGGTATAAAAAATGTGAGGTTGGATATAAGTATATCAAGGTGTATCAAAGTATGATGTTTCTTTTAATTTATTACACGTCAATTTGACTTCTCCTCGCCTCGTCTGATGTTAAGCTGAAAGCAAAATCTCATATAAGAGGATCACCATTGTAAACACGTATAGTGCTACAATGGTGGCACTCAGTTTGACGGCCTCATTAGATGCTTTATCACGCCCCACTTAAAGGGCCCGGGACTGTAGGAATGATACGGAACCATCGCCGTGCTAGTTCGAGTCAGACTAAGTCAGACCTTCTTCATAACATTTATCTGTTCTATAAAGAAAAAAGTTTTATCGGCTTAAAAACATGCTTTGAATATCTTTGAAAACATTAAATAAATGTAGGTATTTTAGCGTAAAATTTCTTGCTTTATAAGGCTCTTAAAACGTTGATACTATTTGCACAAAAATGCCATGTTTTTCGTTTTCGACTCTATTTTTCATATTCAATTCCCATCGTACCTATACAAAGAGACATTGTAAGTTTTCTGTGTTATAGTAAATGTGTTATTGTAGCTCCCGAATACCTATTGACTTCTTCTGCTTGACAAGTAAAGGTATGACTCCAATGAATACCACCTCCACCAAAACCGGTCGAGTTAGTATGTCGGACTCGAACCGACTAAAACGAACGCCGTCACTCCCAGGCCCGGGCGCATGGAGGACGGAGGTCATTCTTCGACCTCTAGCGATCGAGTCGCCCGACAATATATTTACATCAATATACATAATTGCTTTATGTGATAGATTCAGTATTGTATTGGTCGAGAATGTTTAGTAAGTGCAAGAAAATATTTTAGTATGCTACGAGTCAGAGGACATAATATCGATATACTAAATTGCATTACCTACGCTACATTTTTGCGAAATCTTTACCTTTCTTCCTTCAACTGTTATATAGATAAATAAATAATGCTTTATTGTAAATCAAAAAACATATAATTACAGTAAAGAGAAAACATACCTATATTATACGTGAATACCTGTATAATAATTGCATGTACAATGGGCAGTCTTATCGCTAGAAGCAATCTCTTCCTGGCAAACTTAGTTATATAGTCTTTTCTCTCCCTTTTCCCCCTTTTCAATCACCATTTCCACTTTGATAGAAAAAGAAATAACTTTGCAACCCATAACAGCATGAAAAAATATATAACTCTAGGATAATAAAATATCATTGTTTGAATATATATGGAAATAACAGTACCCACTTTGATTGAAAACTGTAAGCATAAAAATAGAAGTACATATCATTAGGGCATTACTGTGTTTATGGTTGCACCGTTATAGTTGAGGTAGGTTGTACTCATATATATTTACGACGTTTATACCAAACTTAGACCATCGATTTTATTCATATCCAAGTGTTATCTTACAGGGTTGACACTTTCTCAACGTAGTATTTTTCTACAAAAATAATATTTATAACGTTTTCTGAAGATAAATAACGAGCCTGTAACGATATGACGTTGTCGTTAGTTTCAGTTAGGGTCCAACTAGGGTCCTCTTTCCTAAGCACTCTGGGATTATTGTCTGATGCACCCCTATTATTCAGGGGTACGATGGGATCACCATTGTTTAAATCCCATATCCGAGAAGGGACATTTCGAAACCGGAAATGGCCCTCAGCCGGGTTTCTACAGAAATATAACTAGGCCAATGTGGGCCACCATAAACCTTGGCATTTGAAACCCAGGTCGATACTGCGTGCATTTCTAGTCGGTTCGAGTTCGACATAAGCCCTTATCGGTCGGCAGAGCGACTTCGAGAGGCTGCACGAATATAAAAAAGAGTCCGTCGTACTACTTGTTCGATAGAATATCGCATTAATCTTTGACATTTGAGAGTAGTAAGCCTTCCTGAAGAGCGAAACTTATGATCGGGCCCTCTTCGTGAGGCGCTGCCGGCCGGCCCATTTGTTTCAATTACTACACCACGATGGCAACTCAAAAATGCCGTCGATTCGAGAGAAGAAGAAGACTATTTGAAATCAGTTTTCTGAAATAATTGTTTATTTTTCCGTTCAGGTAGTCAAGTTGCTCAGCAATCAATTTATATTGGTCTCCCACCTACAAATGAACTTCTGCAAATATGACCGAATTATCGAGTTTATTTGGCCCGAACCCAATTGGCAATTCTGTTATTGATTTCATTGCATTAATACTTGTATAAGAGTACCTACTGAGTAATATAATTTCAAAATGTTATTATATTCATTCGCAATGAGATCATTCGACAAAGAACTAAGTCACCGACATAGTTCGCTAATAATAAGTAAGCTGAAGTGGTAATGGACTGGTCAGATCTGTCAAAGGACCGGTCGCCGTTGGAGCAGACGAGTGAGAAAAGAGTGGAGACTGCGAGAAGGGAAACTGATGGTGGACGCAGCCAGATGGACAGACGATCTGAAATAGGATGGATTAGACGTGGAAGGACTGTGATAGACTGATTGGTTATAATCAATGTTAAAATATAGTAAAAGCTATATCCCAAAATTGACCGCATTATCGGCAGTATGTTTACTTAAGAGTAAATTTCGTTTTATATATTATGCACTTACGTTATAAATCTCAACGAATTATATGAATTTTCCAACAGGCATTAGAGATTTACGTGCACTTATCTGCGAATATATCTTAACAATTCATATATCCATGTATATCACAAAAAAGTAAAGAAAAGTGTATTATCATACATGATTGATAACACACTTGTATTTCTCGACTATATTTATTATTGCACCAAACTGGTTTCGCCTAGCGGCATTCTCAAAAGTTTATATTGACAACCGTTGGGAATGCCGCTAAGCGGAACCGGTTAGGTAAAATACCTAATAAATATAGTGGAGAAGTACAAGTGTGTTATCAATCATGTATAACATAAGTTCCACCAAGTGTATAAATAATTAAAAAAGTGTATTATCACTTTTTATTTCTTTAATTCAAGTAACTGTTATTTTTTTATACAGGTATACAGTTCAGAAATAACACTCACCGTACACGTGACACCACTGACAACACTGTTTAGTGTACCTATTGTCAGTGGTGTGTACAGAGAGAGTGAGTGACAGTAAGGTGAGTACTGTTCTTACAGACGATATAAAATGTTTTTAGTACAAATACATATCTTAAAAGAGTTTATTACGAGTACTACCAGTCTGACAACCCTACAACATTATACTGAGTAGAATTACTCCCCCAAGCCTACGCTGTTTCCAACTCGTTCGGAAAAATATGTGCACACACGTTTCATACAAGTTTGTACTAAAGGAATGTATTCGATATACTGAAAGTATTCCGTTGAATGCGAATCTCGAATTGAAGCAAAACATAATATAAATATGGCGCTCTTTTGTGAAAATGTATGAAATATTTATAAAATGTGTACTTACTACGCTACGTGATGAATTGGATAATTATCTGTTATAAAAATGTTAATACTATGACGAGGTCATTAATACGGAATGTTGATGATAATGATGATCATAATCAGAATCATAATCGTAATCATAATCATAATCATCATTTATTTGATGATGAAATGGGAAACGTTATTGTTACATTAACATGTTAAACAAGAGTTTTTTTTTTTTTTATCTATGGCACGTCAATTTGACTTTACCTCGCCTGATGTTAAGCTGAAGGCAAAGTCCCATGAAAGAGGGTCACCACTGCAAACACGTTCAGTGCTACAATGGTGGCGCTCAGCTTGACGGCCTCATCAGATGCTTTTTCACGCCCCGCTTAAAGGACCCGGGACTGTAGGAAGAAGGCAGGAATATTCTGTACCGTATGCGAGTGACACCTAAGCCCTGCACGCGTTGTCCTGTGTAGGAAAGGGGAGGGTGGGATTAGTTGGAAGAGCTCATCAGAACATTCACCATGGTAGAGACGGTAAAATACTGCCAAGGACGCAACATCTCTACGCATCTGCAAAGGCTCGAGGGACTCTGTGACCTCAGGACTCCCAATAATGCGGACCGCACGTCGCTGCAACCTGTCGAGAGCATCTAATAAGTACTTTGCGGAGCCATCCCAGAGATGCGAGCAGTATTCCACGCAGGAGCGAATTTGTGTCTTATAAAGAAGACACCGCTGCTCCGGCGTGAAAAAACGTCTCACTCTGTTCAAGACTCCGAGTTTACGCGAAGCTGTTTTGATGATGCTCTCGATATAGTTCTTGTTGTTCAGTTTGCAGCGCACGTCCATACCGAGTATATTGAGGTTATCCTGTAATGGCAGTGGTGTGCTCTGAAGAGTGGGAGGAGGAAGGAAAGGAGATGTCTTTGCTGAAAACGCGCATGCCTGCGTCTTCTTGGCATTGAACTCGACCAGGTTCTCAGATCCCCATTGGGAAACGTGATTGAGGATCCGGTCAAGCCCAGTGACAAGAAGTCGCCTCTTTTCCGCTATATCGGACTGCTTGGCCGCAGAATGTCCGTGGTAGCTCCCGTGTACAGTGCTATCGTCTGCATAGCAGCAGAGTAATATGAAATATTATTAAATTACCTTTGCCGGATATATTATTATGCATTGATGTTATTAAGTGTACTCTTGCATTCAATTAATTGCAATTGACACACAAGTTCGCCACTTCAATGCAAATATAAATTGGTTCATACTCTATCATAAATCCTGCATATTATAACAAATTTAAGAAATATATTTTTCAACGTCACCATAATAATGTCACCTCTTATGTTTCAGGTTGAAATGTTAATGTAACGCTGTCACTACTTCTTTGCCAAGAGGTTTTGAGTTCTAATCTTACAGGCGAAAAGTTCAATTTCATTATTTATCGACATTTTAATATTGCATTATTTATGTGGGTAGTTCAGCGTTACTGTCTAGTTATTAGTAAGGTCATCTATATTTCGTAAAGTACCAATTTGTGAGACTTCTAAATCTGTTTAAGAAAAAAATACGTTTTAAATTACTTGAGAAGGATATTTATCTCTACTGTGAAATTATCATAGAAATACTTATATTATTAGGAACCTAGCACGGTTATAAGTAGTGATCATCTCTTTTCTCTTCTCCTCTCTTCTCTAGCTTTAATCCTAGACCTGAGTCTGTGGTACGCTTAAAAATAACTCAATTTTCAAGTTTACTTCTCAACTTATATGTCTACATTTGAGAGTACAGCCTTGTACAGTCAACACAGAAAGGTTTTTTAAGGTATTTGAACGATGTTCTCTGAGCTAGCCAGCAAATAGTAAGTAAGCGTTCAAAACTTTAAGCGACATAGCGCAGAAATTCTCTAAAAAGTTTCCAGGCGTGCTCCGCTCTCATCATCATAATAACTATTGAATTGGAAATTCTGTGATTATTATTGACACAACATTCTATCTGTGTTGAGAAGCATGTTAAGCAGAGCTGTGTTATCGTCTACAATTTGTCAGCTAAGTAGTACGTGTGTTACGTGCTATTACTCTAAGCTTACCTTAATGCCAAGCATAGTTCTATATTGTGTTTACCTTAGAATATTAATCTCACTTTAAATCTTTATTCATTAGCAGTAAATTCACTAACTAGCCCCTTTATAGTATTATTAGTCATATGAAGTTTAACACGGTAGGTGACAAGATGAATAACGGCTTACCACAGCCTAATTAGCCCCATGCGCTAATTTACAATATAAGTTTTGCAAAAACCGTTGTAAATAATTTAATAAAAAGGTTTAAAGTACAAATGTATGCTTTAGTCCAAGTAAAAATATATCGTAAACAATGCATCCATCTGTTGTCCATCCAAGAAAAGAAGTAACTAAATACAATGACTTGAAAGATAGAAGAATTTGACATGGCAATCTAAGAACTAAGCATCTAAGCAATCAAAATGATATTAGACACAATGTATTCGAAGCAATGAATTCATATTGTTATCAGTCACATCTACTTTGATTTTATTCAGGATTTATCATTTCAATTTAAGTACAAACCTACAAACCAAATACTATAACATTTCTCTCTAAACAATAAAACAATTTAAAAATAACCACATATCAAATAACAATTACCGTTACAGAAAAAGTTACAAGTATAGTAGTTACAAAAGTTTTGTCAGAATTAACGTTGTTAGAGTCGAAACGCGTCGCGAACTACGCAGCGCATTGTAAACGAAGTCTAAACAATCTTAGACAAGATTGCCGGGAACTTCCGTAACTAAATTAGACAGGCACTCCTAATTTAGGTAAGCTTTTTGTTAGTTAAGAAGTATAGGTATCTTTAGTACCTGTGCTTTTCATTTATGGAGGATTTACATAATATATTCTTGAAAATAGCATAGCAAGTATAGTGTGTATTGTGCTAGTTCATTCGCTTAATAAATATGTTTCATCAATACTACAACTACAAGTAGTATAGTGACCTCCAAAAATGCCTTGACAATTTGAAACTATATAATTGTAAGAAGTGATGCCACTATAAAACTCGTGAAAATAGACGGTCAAAGGATTATAGATCTTAAGGTGTCCAGGAACTTTTGGAGCCCACTGTACATCTCAAATAGTTTAGATCGACATGTACAATACTTACATGCTTGTACACAATCAATCTACATCCGTAAAACACATGCTGCCCATGTAGGTGTTAAATGCTGTGTATATGGTAATACAGTCGGAGTAAATTGCAACCTAGGTTGAAATATACAACAAGCACATTATGTAGTTTAGATAACTCCTGCATCGTGGCTCAGGTGATACAGGTAAGGTTGCAATTAAGCTTTATGGTCACGAGGTGTTGCACAATGAATATAATGAAATCTGTAAGTTATTTGAAATACCAGTTCATTGTTTGCTCTTCAAAAGGTGCAATAGTAGTTCGATGCGGGAATGTAGTAACAATAAAAGAAGGTGATACTCTCCAAGACATTAATTGGTAGTGCCTGTAAGCATTGCTAAGCACGTAATTAATTTCCTTGCGATTTACACCGCATAGCCAGGAATCGGGTCAAAATTATTTTTTTCCAAATTTATTTAGCTGCAACATTTTCGGTTAGGAATTTATTTTCGGCATACACATTTTTTACAAAATGTACGGATGTGTATGTAAAAAAGGTAAACAATATGATAGTGGATGTAGCTTTTCCGCCTTCGTAGCACCCCGGTCAATCCTCAAAAGACATCAAAGCTATAGCGCAAAATTTGGAGGTCAAGTCAAAATATATGCCGGTAACTACTATTACATTGGTCGAAATTCGACAGTTTTACAAAAACCTTATAGGTTAATATTTTCTGGTACTACGAATATATATCTGCATCGATGCACTATTGCACCTGTTGAAAAGTGATAAGAAGTCCACGAAGGAACATGCTTTCTTAGAAGCAACTTATTGGAAAATATTGACGATAGTTCCTAAGGCAAAAATATTTGGCAATTTTAAGTATGCTGAGCGAATTTCTATTTCTATTTATTCTTTGATGAAACTAAGACGAGTGAAACTTAGAGAAATGTAATTCACGGTAGTTTTAGTCGTCAGTGCTTTATAGAATTAGTTTAATAGGGTTGTAAGTAAGATCACGTCGTGGATTGAAATCTCAACTTCCATTCCTAAAGCCAACCATTTTGCTAGCCGGTACACCTGTTGATTAAAGGATTTTCTCTTCCAACTGAAGCTAAAATGATTTGGAGCAACGGGTATTAGTTAAGAAATAACAACCGACGGTCAAAAAATCTGCTGCGATGACGTTACGAATATGTTTCAAGATAACTATTTCAGCCACTAAGCACAGTCTGGTTACCTGGAATCATGAGTAAAGCAAAAGAGAGAATGAGAAGCATAAATAATCAATACAGAAACTTATCAATCAGTTGATCTCCCCTAGAATGAATAACAAATATCTAATAGTATATTATACGATATTGTTGACCCAAGCTCGTTCAACCCTAGGAACTTTACATCTCAATTTAACTTTGTCTTGTGCGCACTAACTATTAATGATACTACGGACCGAGGTAAAGACGTTATATTTTATGGTGCACCATATGTTAAGCGAATAGGTTTTCTGTGCATCTACCGTATTTGTTCCGATTTTGTTTAACTAGTTTCATTGTCTAAACGGTGCATTAAAAAAATACAAAACTACTCATATTTGTCTACAATTTCAAGTTTAAATTTTTTTTTGTTGAATCCTTAAAAAGTTGATTTTGAAATGTTCACATAATAACAGATTTGATAATTAAATAAATAAATGGTATTTGTTTTGATCTGTGTTGCAATTTTAGTAATTGTTTCAAAGATTTTGAATTCCTTTAGCTCTAAAATACGCAACACATAAATTCTATAAATATTTGCAAAAATATAATAATAATAATATAATTCATTACGTTTCACATTTTTCTTTAAATCTAAATAAACACTGTTGGTAAAATTATCCTCTACTCGTAATTAGATATTTATTACCAGCATTAACCAAGAAGAAGTATTTAAATTTCAAAACATGACCAATCAAACAAGTCTCGATTCGTACATTTCATACGTTAAGAGTCGGTTAATTAATTACATCACATTATTCATTTTGTAATGTAAAGAGAATATCATCATATATTATAGAAGAAACTGCATTTATGAGATAGGTATGTTTGTAAAAAAGCACCGAGAGTTATTCGAAAAAGTTTGTGAGATTAACAAGTATATGTCTAGAGACCCAAGTAAACTCTCATTACCAATGATATCAACAATTTTATATAAAAATTATAGTTTTTGTAAGCGTACACGATTTTTAATAAAACGCGCTTCTCACTGTCTCTAAAAAAATGGCTGAAGGAAAAATATTTTTACAAGAACCAATTTATTAGACATAGACAATAATATAGATTTAATTTAGAAATCGTATAAATCTAAAATTTGCATGCCACTGTGGGCGGCTAAACATGTTGTGCTTATTGTAATATCATTCTGACCATATTTAAAGGCAAAATATTTTAAGAACCTATAGGAACCATTATAAATATAAATGAGAATAATGGTGAAATATCAATTTCAAGATCTAAATCATCATCCAAATTTATGATAATCAAATGTTTTGGTGAAAATTTTACAAAGCGACGAAGGATTAGTCCGAATTCCAGCAATTCTCATAACTGCGGCCCAGTTCCAATTTTTATTCGACCCTCATTCATTTCTATTTGCACTCTGTTCTATATAGATGATAATTCAGCATTGACGAGCCCCTGCCACGGTGTCTCTATTGTTTCGTAGGCACCACCCCGTCGCGGTATTTGTTCAAACGTTCTACAATCGTTGATCGTTTTCGCTACGTCGCTGTTTGCATTAGAGTCTCATTGTTAAGCCTCACCCCCTTTCATGCCTCATGCCCGGTATTACGTGTTGAACACGATTGTGGAGTTTTTGTCACGCTCGCACTTGTTGAGTTTCCGATAGATCGGCAGGATGAAAGATTTGTGTCAATTGAAATTTTTTGAATCGAAGGAATTGTACCACGAATGCGTTGTGGAATTCTTTTTTGAATTGCTTTAAGGAGACTTGATTGAAACTGCAGCTGTTGAAGATTTTGAAGATAATGGCGAATATTAAATGAACATTTTCTTCTAGATATTATGAGGAAATCATTTGTATATGCCAGTATACCGTCTAAACCACACAACATGTATACTCCCAAAACCATATTATTTATTAAACGTCTATCACATTGCAAATACCTTCACGGCGTATCTGTCTGCATATAAATTATTTTGACTACATCATTAGTAACATATATAAATGTTCCCATGAAAAGACATAAAGCAGATACTCTAAGAAGAGCTAGATGCATCAAATAAACGGAAATTAATGCTAAGATCAGTGCTTTAGGTTTGGGCGACTGCCAATTGGGTGAACGGTAGTTTTGAGAGGATCAACTTTATCGAAATCAGGTTAGCTGACGCCAGCTGTCAGGGTGGCGGCAAGTGGACGAAGGTGGTGTCAAATGTCAAACGTTTAGTTGATTTTGATTGACATTTCATTTGCTTTTGCTTTTCCTTTTATATTGAATACGATCGAGTTTGCTGGTCACAAAGAACTAAAATTACCGACATAGCTCGCAGAATATCCATGCTGAAGTGGCAGTGGGCTGGCCACATCTGCCAAAGGACCGATGGCCACAGGACTAAACGAGTCCTTGAGTGGAGACCGCGAGAACGCTCCCTCGATTTCCCTCCGGGATAGACAGACATGGGGATTTTTCGCATGATAAAAATAAAACAAAAATATTATAAGTAACACATAATAATAACCAACGCTAGTAACGCATGTATCCCAAATACATTTTAACACTATCGTGATCTTGCATGACATTTTTTCCCACATAGATTCACATATTTCATAGATAAATTCCCTTCTATTCAGATGGGAATTTTATATAGTATTTTCTATTGATTATGACAGCTCCTCGTGTAGTTCTCTACGCTACTCATAAATATTGTCTGTCAAGAAAACTGTTCGGTATAAATCTGAAGATTTGTCGTTAATTATTATTATTTGGTTAAATAATAGCCACTATAAATTCGATGAAACGTTCTACACATATTTTATATTCGATGATTAGTTAAAGTTTTGAGGAATAAAAGTAATTTGAATTCAATCACTTTTTAAATACAATAATTATTTTTTGTCTTTTATCTTATATTTCATTATCTTTTATCAGATTTTAGGATAACTGACACCAATATTAACAGGTCATCAGGTATTTTTTCTAATTTTGTAAGATTTTGCCTCGAGAGTTTATCAGTGTAGACTTTAACAATATTTAACGCAATCGGTATCTCCAAAATGAACTGTAAATTTTATACAACACGTAAACTGTTTTTTTTTGCTTTTTTGTCCCGTCGCCATATGGTCTGGCGTGTTGCCAAAACGTATCGATCATTTGGCCCAATGCCAAATTCGAAGAAGAGAAATGAAAACAAACCCTTATAGCCGTCGATGGTACAACTTTCAATCAAGAGATTCGAGGACCCACTGGGCTAATTGGATTCAAGATCACAACAGAGTTCGTGAAAAAGAATTCAATGTCAATTTTTGGTTACAGTAAAAGCTTACTTAAGGGCCATGAGACGGAAATATTTTCATTGCCACGAATTCCCAAGATACTAATGGAATCATATCAATGAGCCGTGCACCTTAATGGCATAGAACTGAAAAAATATTTGCAATGAGCGGGTAGCAGTTGAATATTCTGCAGCTTACAACAAAAACTTACTTACTTATGAAGTTTCAAAGTAATACGTAAACAAACGTAAAGATCATCAAAATTTTATTTATACAATATTTCGTGGTCAGTCACAAGTCATGATAATAAAATTGTTTTAAAATGCGAGTACATTTACTTTAAACGATGAAGGACAACGAGAAACAGAAGCAGTAATTTTCTCTTTAAAAATAAACTGAAAATGAAAAGTGATCACAAAACCATCAATGGCTAATATTTCTCATATCTTTAAGAAACGTTTGGTATTAATTAAAATAAACCACAAATTCACCTGCTAGTTACTTGTCTATTAGCTTTATTATTTCAGTTTTGGAAAAACCAGTCAAATCATACAGTATAACATATGTTTTGCCTCTACACGAAGCATCTTGAGGACCGCTACAGAGCGACCTGCAGTGCAACCTTAGGCTCAAGCTCAAACTCCAAGCAATTGTCTGTTTCACGGCCTTTGCAATAATTTAATATTTACTAAGCTCGATTTCGATTGCCACATGTGTTCAACATTTGGGTAGAGTAATTAATATGGTTTAGGAAAAGGAACACTACTTATTACACGCATTATTAGGAAACTAGAAAGGTTAAAATCGAGATGTTCCTTTAAGTTGGCAACATTTGGAACTATACCAGAACTTGAATTGCCTAACAAAGCAGGGTCTTTAAGGAAATGTTGAGAGTATGCAAGCAGATAAAAGTGAATGATGCTTGCACAAGATGTGGGACTGAAGAAGTAAGCAATCTGGAAAATTTAGCAGGAGATTGAGTCTTCAAACTGTTTTAAATAACGTTATACAATAATTCTATTTCAGTTTAGTCTTAACTGTTGATCCGACAGTTTTTATTGTCACTACATCTGACACAAGATCACACATGTTCGAGCACTCATGTGAGTATGTGTGTGTGTGTGTGTGTGTGTGTCACTGGAGAATGAATTTAGCACGTGTCATTAGTCTGGCATTCAGACGGGGAACTTATGGTGATTGTGCGTGTCTTATTTTAGTGGTCTGTTTCTTTAGAAGTATTTTTGAATAACAGGTATTTCGCCATGTGATCTAATAATACGCACATCACTTCCCGTCAGTAAGACGCTATAGACGGTTCAAACGTGGATACTTAATCGCGTAGATCCTTTGCGAGGTCATCTTTTTTGATACTACTAATAGAACAGTTTTTTGACGTTTCGGGTATAGGAATGAAAGGAGAAGAGCATGAAAGTAGGCAGGTTCGGGGTTGATCTACTATAATGAACGGTTTCGAAGAAACTCTCATTACCATCATTGTTACGATTGCCCTATTGTTTTTAAGTATTACAAATTGATTGGCTTAACTTTTTCGATTCATATGTTGACTTTTTCGGGAGCGATATCCCATACTCACACCTCTTAGCCTAAGGAGGGACTTTGCCTCTATATGGGCATTACCGACTATAAAACAATTTGTCCTGGAGGAATTGATTGTCATGATGCCCTCAGCTACATTCTATCATTGTACCGGCGTACTTATGGCGTAGGTACACTTGTATATCTAATAGTTAGTTGTATATCGTAAAACTTCACACAGTCGTAAAATATATCCTATACTATAAGTTGTACCCACAGTTTGGAATATAAAACTAATTTCAGGAATTATACCAGATTTACGAGAAAATGTCATAAATCTCCCGAAGTTTTACATTCTTTGAATAAATTGAAGCAAGCATTTGACACAACAAGTCCATTAAATTTTTGGCAATATTTTTTTATTAATGGCGACAACTGGTTCCGTATAATTACCTACAATAATTATGTGTTAAGAAAACCTACTATCATTATTTTTCAGTTTAATTTTGTCTCTGTCATCATCATAGCGTCAGTCTTGGTTGCAGTCAAGGTTTTCACATCGAATTCCGGGGTCCGCTTACCTACTTTTCTTTTGAGCGCGCTTTTGCGATTCGATTGATTTGACGTCCCTTACTCCGTAGCTTGCATTACTAGGTGTACCCAGCGAGCCGATAAGGTTGGTTTGGGTTCAGAAGAACTTGATGAGATCGTATATACCTATTCAGTTTAATTTTGGAACTCTGCCTAATATCTGGTTCGGTTCCATAAAACCTCAACATCGCATTAAAGAATTCGCGAATGTTTCGTTAGGTGGCGCTGATCTAACACTAAATCATGCTTTACTCGATATTCAATAAGTGAGAAATTGCGGTAAGCACTTAGCACAAATAAATTCACCCAAATATACGTGACGATGGACGTTGTAATTAATCACATTTTTTTTATATTATAGCTCTCTAGTCATTGCTCACGAGTTATATCTCCATCAGCTGTTGGCAAAAATCGACAATATCTATATATTACGTTTTGTATGTGATGTAGACCATGTGGAAATGGTTTGGCCTTACACACTCAAGGTAAATAATTAACTTTGCCTTGATTGTGGAAAGCCAAACAGAAGGTCAAGATTGTATAAAATGACTTCTATACTGCACTAAGACGACTTCTAAGTCTAAATTATTAGACCTAGAAGTCATTACATACATTCTTGAGCTTCACAAATTACGTACTTATCATAATAATATACGAACTTTCCAGTATAAACCTGTCAGGAATGCCTAAGACGGTATAACCTGAAGCAACAACCAGGATTAGGTCTAGATAATCAAATCAGCACAATGAATAATAACCACATCCTATCAGATAGACTGTGGGCTTGTCTACCACCTGCATATTTATTTTTGAAAAAAGCTTTTTATTCGACCTTTATTTAAATCTGTTTATCAAATGTCAAAACAATGAGGTGTGTAAGACTTGTACAAAATAACAACGTATGGCATTATCACAGGATGTAACTATTATTGTCAAATAAATTTAGTATGAATAGTGGTTCTTCTGTCGAGCCAACGGCATATCCACTCTTAAATCCTGTATTCGGGTGAATATTTCATTTCGAGCATATTTGATGTTTTGAAAGAAAAATAAAAAATAGTTCCAAAATATGTTCTTTATATATTTTTTGTAAAGTATCTAAGCGTTACTTTTGAATTATGTTGAAGGGACAGCAATAACTCTTTTATCCTTTGAGATTTCGACGTTTCTATTTTTGTGAAAACGGTAATGAGATTTTACAAGTACGGTAATTAGATCTCAGGATATGGTAATGATGGTTCACTGCGCAGATGCGTGGGCAGAGCGCTGAGATGGCCCTGGGTTGGCCGGGGTGCGAGGGATATGCAAGCCAACCTCACCTCCGGCATCCAAACGACCCACACAGGCGACCGTGTAGTTTAGTCGGTTGGAGTCTGGTAAAAAGCTTCATAGTAATCCAATTTCGGTTGGATTGCATTCAGGGATCAGCAAGTGCATAGCCGGGCAGAGGTGATGGTGGTCGCAGTACTAGTGGGACCAGTGGGTCTTGGCATAGTCTAGTGAGAGTGGTGCGGGGCGATCCGCGACCAGGGAGACCCGTAGAAACGGTGGTGCCGCCGGCCGCCCGCCGTATAGTACAGGGTCCCAACCGGGGCTAACCACCCTGGGAGGATGCCTCACCAGGCCGCGCATAATCCCGATATGGTTCGTCGTGCCGGTTGGTGACCGGACGTGGAAACCCGGCGACCATATTCGGGGGGGTACGGGGGCCCTTCCGATCGGCGCGTCGGCTCTCGCCACTCCTCACATTCATAGACAAAACCAATCTCCTGCGCTTTGTCACGCGGTACTGTAACGACCATCATCTCTTTTCACGCCTCCTCTTACCCCTCCATGGCAGTGCTCTTCGTTTTCCCACAAGTTCGCTATTTGAGGTGGAGTCAACGAACATCTGTGGGCTCCATGCAAACCTCAACGCCGTCCACCAACATCTAGAGACGGTGAAACCAGCCTTGCTCTTTCTCACGGTGACCCAAATATACCGCCCTGATGACACGACCTACCTGATCTACCCCGGCTATGTTCTAGAGGAAAATTTCCGTCCGAAAAGCCGGGGTATGCGTGTTTGTTAGGGCGGATGTTTGACCTTGAGGACCTATCCTTTTCTGTCCTGTGGGTACGCGTAGACCATTGCTGTACGAGTCAAATCTATGTGTGACTTTACCGTTCCCATACTGAAGATGCCGAGACAACTCGACTCTTCGAATATCTGAGTCAGGCGGCAGATGATGCGTAGGAGCGGTTTCCGAACGCTGAATTGTTATTTTTGGCGGACTTTAACGCCCACCACGAGATCTGGGTTGGGCTCCTCCAAAACAGACCATGCGGGAAGAGCCGCCCACGCGTTTGCTCTGGCTCACGGCCTGACCCAACTGGTACACGAGGTCACTAGAATACCAAGAGGGTCGGGCCTAGCAACCTCTTTGCTAGACCTTCAGCTGACGAGCCACCCAGACTAGTACAATGTTTCGGTGCAAGCCGCTTTAGGCAACTCCGTCCATTGTCTGGTCTGTTCCAAGGTGCCTATCTTAGCGCCCCCACGACCAGTGCAGGGAAATCGGCGTCTCTGGCACTACTCGTCAGCGGACTGGGATGGACTGCGTGACTATTTTGCGTCCATCCCGTGGGTTGAACGCAGCTTTGAACGTAAGGACCCATCGGATAGTGCAACTGCTGTCGTCGGTGAGATCAGTCTGGGTATGGAGTAGCATATCCCATTCGCTCGCGCGTTCGCTGCCCCCCCCCCCTGCGTAACCCTGATGGATCCCTGGCCCATGAGCCGCAAGAGAAAGCAAATTTGCTGGTTAATCTCTTTGCGGCCTAGAATGGTAAAAAATGGTAATTAGAAGAACAGTAATTAGATTTAGAAGCATTTTTATTTAAATACTCCAGTTTTTGATAGATAAAGATCTGATGACTTTACCAGCGTATAGAAGATCTATATTGGATACACCTGACAAATAATTATATAGAAGTTATAATTTAATTACCTTTGAAAATGCGAATGGTATATAGAAATATTTTGAACCACTTCACTTTCCGAACAGGAGAACTTTAAATTACATAGTTTCACTCGCTCTTTTAATGCGTGAGTTTGGGTTGGTAGTATAGCGGTGACTGCCGCCGAGTAATTTATGTTCAGTTTAGTGCATAGTAACGCTTAAATTCGAAAATATCGAATCTAGAATATCGTTGAATGGTAATTATGGGTGAGACTAGGGACATTTTTCAAAGTCGTATTAAACTAGTTAAATTTGTTCTTTCGTAAACAATATATCCTATGCAATATAGATTAATTAATCTATTAACCGAAAACGTATATAAAAATTCGTTCTTCCAACAGATTTTTAACCAGGATGTACTAATTTATTAAAATCTGGAGAAAGGGACACCGATGGTAATTAGATTTTCGGTTTGGTTTTTTAAATTTCGAGTATTTCTAATAAAATACAAGAGGTTTTCAGGGTTGCGCCTAATACACTGCTACGTTAACTAAATGAAAAAAATATCAGGTTAAGATTTCTTTAACGTTTAATGTATTCTTTATCGTCCGCCGCGTAATGTGCACGAAATGAAATAATCACCCATTCCCAGTACGCTGCCACCTAGATTGCGTTCTCGGGGGCGCTCATAAGGTCTTCCTGTGTACAGGAATATAGCCATGCAGCACACTCCGCCGGTCCGCGTCATCCGAGAATTAATTAAAACGATAGAAAAAGATCGGATACTATTTTTACCGCTCTTCTAATAATAAAATAAACTATGGTTAAAATATTTGAAATACTTAGGTATATGAAACAGCCCAATTCAACTCGCTCACTAAATTTAAAAAAAAGATTAAGATTCACCTCCACTTCAAAAACAATGCCCAAAAAGATATTAAACTATATAAATGTAACACTAATTATTTGAATAAAATGTGGAATTTATAGCTTTGACATCGCATAGCACCAGTCACGGTAGCTACGAGTATTTCAGAAAACACTCAACGTTAAGTGTTTGATTGTTAGCTATGTTTATTTGACACATGTATTGTTCTCTCGCTTCGGATCACTGTTCAATTTATCAGGCGGTTAATTTATTACAAACAAATATTCGTTTACGTTTAGAAATTTAAATTTGGAACTATTAAACCGACCTAATTTCAAATAGTGAATTTCTGCTTATTGCTCGGTATAAAATCGTTAAATTTTAAATAAGATATATGAAATATATTTCACAGTTGTGTAAGAAGGTCATAATTTCATCATTTTATATCAACCTGTGAATAGATGAATAATTTTAGCGGTTGAATACGCGTGTTCCTAATGGATACGGAAATGGTTTATGTTGTTTAAATGTAATTAGTTAATGAGTGTGATTTATATATCACTTAGTGATGGAAGAGGTTTGTTTGCGAAATAATGAGTCTATAAGTAATATAAGAATCAAATTATAGAGTTAATACTGTGGTATATAAAGGGACATTTATTCTATAATTACCACTTATACCTATGATGAATCTCATCTCTAAAGGCGTGAATTTTACAGTAACGGCAAGAGATGTGGATCGAGACAACTATTCCACGTATTTAATTGTGTTGATATGAGTACCTACATCACTTGCTTTTTCTTTAATATTACCTATTTGGGCAAATAGTGTGTTTTTATTATTATAAATTAAAGTTCTTTATATACTTTTGATGGCATTAAAAATTCTGTACCTTAACTTTTGTATTTAAATAAATTACTCCACAAAACGACTGGCTTGACTAAATAAATTGGGAAAAAGAGTCAGCAGGAATTATTATTAAATAAATCATTTGCTAGAAAAGGTAAGAGAGGAGGACCGGGAGAAATGGCGCACATTTGCAGAGGCCTATATCCACATGGACTACAATATTGATACTGATACTGCTACTATACCACCTATTTTTGTAGAAAAAATATCAGATGACATGAAAAAAAGTACTTCAACCGTTACCCACGGGTCGTGCCAAGACAACCGTGTCAATTATTCAGACTGCCTCGGTAATCGCCCCACAGGAAGACGGTCAAGCGGATATGAAGTAATGAATCACAGAATGAAACCATAAAACGTGTAAAATACAAAATTTATTAACTGCCAGTGTTTTTACTGTTTCGGATGTGAGAAATAATTAAATATGTTTAATAAAAAAACTGCATGGCCTCATATTGACACGTCAATCAAAACCTTCAAAACTTTACGAGTTTCAAAAAAAGAACAAATCTCTAAAAAGAAGACACAATGAAATGTCATTTCAGTGTGGCCATTAAAACTGCGAGCCACACTTTGATGGAGCGGGCAACAGCTGAAAACGATAAATTGTTAACACAATGCTCACTAGATGTCAGAGAAGTAATTAATTACGACTATCTGTTTCTATGTAGTATTGTAACTGGCTTTTTTGCTATCATTAAAGGGGCGAGCGATTAAAATGCCTTAATAAATTAAACTATTTTATTGTGGCGTAAATTGTGAGCGTCAGCGACCGAACGATGGTTCATTACAAATTAAGGGGAACGGTTAGTATAAATTTTATGTGTTGGATACAAATTGTTTCGAGTGTAGTATTAATCTACATAACATTCTCAGAAATAAATTAGTTTAAGTATTTTCTTACTACAAATTGGTGGTGTCCCACTGATTAAATTTCTACCAAATAACCCTTACGTCAAATGTCACAAGAAATTAGAAAGCTACTAAGATTAAACCAAGATGGCTTACAAGGAGGAAGTAAAAGGTAATATATATACACTGCTATTATATTTACTTAAACGAAATTGTAGATTTGGCATTTCGTAATTTGTGACTTTTACAATAGATTCCTATTTAAACACACTTCATGAAGAGAATATTAAATACGTTTCAAATATGGTTCGTGTAACATGGGTGTCAAACTCTTTTGAGGATCTATCGTGTCACTTGTATCTGTTTAAGTTGATACATTTTCTACGATACCAAACAAATCATCAAATTATGTCTAATATTCCATCCGCTATCTGCGCATAACTTGTATCCTTGATTACTTCATAAATAAACATGCCAGAAAGAACGTAAGAAAGTTTGCTTTAAAAGCTTATTACCGCAGAGTTTTCTAATTATAGAGGAATGAGTTTTTTTTTTAACATCGGCAAATATTCGCTTACTGAGTATTTTAGAAGAACTGAAAAGCATTTTTTGAGTTAATTAAATTATTTGCTACTTCTTTCTTAGAGTTGTTATAATTAACGGGGTTTGTTAGCTAGGGGTTGCAGAATTTTTGCTGCTGTTCATTCTTTTATGAGTCTTCATATAATCAATATAGGTATATAAGATAAAAGAAAGTTAAGCCAAAGGGGCTATTATAAAATACAAGATTATTTGGAAGACAAACAAACCTGGAGTTGAGCTGTTTACTGAACTTATTTAGAAAATAATTGTATCTAGACTAAGTGAATTATTTATAGATAAAAAAAAAGAAAAGCGCGCTGAATTTCTTACCGGAGTTTTCTCAGGCCAGGCCGTATTTCGAACTAAAGTAACCTATAATATATTTTTAATTTTAACGTTTAGTACCTAAGTGCCGCTTAAAGGTCTATGTAGAACAAATGATTTTTAATTTTTTCATGTTTTTATTTGAATTGTCATCAAATCTGACTGAATTTCTTTATTCAAAATGCGAAATCATATCCGAACCGCTAAACTTGAAATGACCTGCATCAAAATAGATCTACAAGGCATATACTTACAGTAATTGTGACTGCATCCGAGGACGAGAAAATGAAAAGCTTACCTGAAAATAAAAAATACAACTTTATTTAAAAATATTTTTGAGTAAATACTTGCCGAGTGGTTCCCAGCGAAGTAGAATATAAGGGCCACCTGATCTTTTCATGTAGATATCACATAAATCAACTAAAAATAGGGTCGGTCTATATCCAAAAATAAACGTACAACCCATATAATTTGCCCAGTTGACGACACAATCCTCCCCTTCTATCATGTGGAGCTGACAATTAGCTGAATATGGGTCATACAATCAACATCCTATCGCAAACCACTGATACTCGTAGACATTGGCCTCTCCCAATGTTGGGAAGTCTTAACCTACCGTTTGCACCCTGGTCAGAAGGGTTCTTACAGGGTTTTATTTCGATCTTTCTTTCTGTAATATGTCTAGTAATATCGTCTGCGTTTTCCATTAGTCTTATTTTCTCGAGGCTATACAGGTAGCAGAGGAGGTTGTCATTTTTTAGACTACATTAATGGTAAAAGACCAAATATAACCCAATAAAGGTTTTATGGTTCGAAAAAGTCATAAAGTTTTTGCCAGAAAACCAACAATTCTAGGAAAGGGAAGGATATTCTCGAGCCGGCTACCGGCTACCTTTCAGTAGGCATGGCTGTGATTTGACAAAGGATGGTAATGATATTCATGTTAATCAATTTAGACTGAGAAAAACCTAGTGGGTTACGTCTTAAGTATTCGAAGTCTCGTGTGTCTTAGGGGGTGACGAAGAAGTGATCCGGTAGCTTAGTGCTCAGAGCATTGCCTCTGTAGGGACTGGTCGCGGGTTCGAGCACTGTCTCGGCATTCACGGTTTTCTAATCTAAATCCATTTAAATAGGTAGCATACTGAATTCTTCAAAATTCTCATAATTAAACTCCTGTAAACTACAGAAAGTATAACATGCAACACTATAGTCAACATTTCTGGTGACTTTGAAGCGAAAGATTTGCTCCTCCTGAGAATGTAGACATAACAGTAGAGTAATACTGATATTATTATTTACCTTACCACATGTAACTTTAGCTTTCAACAAGACAATAATTATTCCACTATTACCCTCAAATTGAAAGACAAAGATTGTCTGCGTGAAAAATTCTAAACATTAATTAGCCCACAATGATTGGTCAAATGAAAGCAACGCCCAACGAGTACTGTCACGCCCATGTTGACATGACACGCTGGCGACAGTCCAAGGATAGGAATCTTGGACACAATAGATAACGGTCAGAATTAGTTTATTGACATAGTTTTTTGTTACCATTATCTAAAGCTGAATTAGCAGGTTCATACCAGGTTCTACTGAACCATGACACTGAAGCTTTTGTGGTGTGACGGTAGTGAACCCGACTGCTAAGCAGGAGGTGCTGGTTCTATCCCCACTCAGTGGAAATATTTGTATGCATGAATATGGCTATTCGCACTGGTCTGGTCATGCTTCGGAGAGCACGTTAAGCCGTCGGGCTCGGTTGTCATACAAACAACTATGGCAGTCGTTACGGGTAGTTGGAGTCTTAAAAGTTCAACAACTGGCATAGCTGCTATTCTTCGATCGCTTCACGGAAAATATTGAGGCTCAGCCGCAACGCAGTTAGACTGGGCAAAACAAACCCCGGACTTCGAGGTTCGGATGCGACCGGAATTAACGCGCGGATAATGATAATACCAGATTTGGCTGAACAGGGAGAGAAACACGAGTAGTGAAAATGAGTGTTGAGGTATCGTGTGAAGGTACCCCTGAAATTCGCAATCCGAATTACTATTCTATGAATTTGCTTGGGTTTTTCTCTCTGTCACGCGATGGAGCCAACACCAGTGAATTCATGGATAGCTAAGAATTTCGTCTCGACTTACTCTTATTCTTATGTGTGAAAAATACCTCGAGCCTCACTGCACTTGGATTACTTCGCACCTGCTTATGGGCAGTAAGGAATTGTTCTTGCAGTCGGACTGGTAATATCTTGGTGACTTCAACGGTTAGTATCAGCCCAGGCACCACAACTCTACTGTCCAATCTGAATAAATTCCACCACAAACTCTCTTCTACTATGGTTCGAAATAAGACAAATCTTGTAATAAACATTTAACTGATGGGGTGACATGTAAGGTTCCTTGACAGTAGAGGAATCTCGTGAAGTAGGTGAGGATAGAAGTAGTTTAGATTGAATATTGCGACTGAAATTCAAACCCTCTCGATCGTAAGACCAACCTCTTAGTTTTCTCTGCCTACAAATAGGCGTGAGTATATATATGTAGTTTGTAATGATTTACGTAACTGAAATTAATTGTGTACATACAAAAGCACTTCTTACGAGAGACAGAATACGCTCCGACAACACATTGCTTCACCAATATATATGTATGTATGATACATTAGTAACTAAATGTCAACCGTATGCTAATTGTTTAACGCATCACTGGAAAATGACCTTTATGACTAATTGCATACAATTCATAACACATTGTTATAAATATCATTGTGAATAACAATTCAAACAACACACGGAAATTTGAACTTTCATGAATGAACATAGAGTTTAAAATGAATAATCTCCGTCTAGTTAAGTATACGTGGTAGTGCTTAGTTCATACTGGTTACAGTGAAACGCGTCATGTAGTTTCACTAGTCCCAACCAAACGCTATGATTGAGAGAATTATAGACAAGAAAAAAAAGAATAACAACCCCCTCTAGACAAAGAATAATGGAATAAAATAGAATGAGCGATTATATGTGATTGTATATTATGATTTTTTATATATTTATTTATGGCACGTCAATTTGACTTCACCTCGCCTGATTTTAAGCTGAAGTGAATCAAAATATGTGTTAATTCTATACATTGATCATTCTATTCCATTCTACAAACGAATTGCCATTAGTCTAGTGAAGTATTAGAGGTAGTAAACACTCACAGGCAGTTATTCAGTACCCCATATAGGTCTTCGTCGTGATCTAGCGGCTTGACTTATTGAGAGTAACGACATGCTTTTAACGTGCCCTCGAAAGCACGGAGGCGGATATGATACCATTACGTGGTTACCCATCCAAATAGTAACCTCGTTTAGGTAGCCTAATCCACTGATCATAGCCTACAATTCAACATTTGCATTATGGAAACAAAATCAAAACACGATAACAACACACATTTGCATTCTGCGTTTTTAATATCAAATGTGAACCTAGCCTTATATTGGCGACAGGCCAGTCGCTCACCTGTTGCAGTAGTATCCACTAGAAAACCCAGGAAATGTTGATGATCACTAATGATTAGTTAGGATATCAATTCTCATATGAATTTGCAGTTCCTTGAACCGAGTCTAGAATGTCTACATGAAAGGCAATTCTAGCTAATGTGTTGTTTTTTCATTTTGAACTCCCCTTGTTGCGTTTATTTTGTGGTAATTTAAATCACGTTTCATTCTATCTCAATTGATTTACCTAATAGTTAGGGGTTTAATCTCCTTCCTTCCGTAATTAGAATTTACCTTTGTATTTACAGTGGTGACTTAAAAGTCACCATCATTCTGTCACCACAATCTTAAGAGGAGCCCAAGAAGCGCCTGAGCCTCATTCATCAATATATAAGTTTCTTGGCTTCTAAGTGAGGTTCGCTTGGAAACAGAAGACTTTGGTGAGGCCTCCACAATATCTAAAATATCTTGTCCCCAAACTGTGATAACGATGTGATGGTTTTAAACTGATATCGCTCACTAACAGTAAGTTAAATGCTGTGTCTAAGTTTTTTTTCTACACAACGAGATCCAGTAAGTATTTTGAGCTACCACCGCCTCCTTCTGCAAGCAAGTAATGCTTAAGAAGGAGACGGCACACCTGAACCGGTGGAGACTCTTGGCCCACACAACCCGCGATGATTGGAGACCTGTCGAGCGGCGGAGGTCTCGGCGTGACCTCCTTACCCCATGGACGCGGGGCTGGGGGGGGGGGGCAAGGGTGAAGCCGCCTGTCAGATAGCAGAAGCAGGTGTAACAGCGACGCCTGTCTGTCACCTAACTGGTATAAAAATAGACATATGCCCGTAGAAATCGAACCCGCGATCTGCGTTCAACAATCGAATGAACTAAAAGTACGCCACGTTCTGAAATTTTTACTTTAGTTGCTTCTTAAGGACAACGTACCTTTTCGCCTGTAGTTGCTTCCCCAATGAGTTAAATACGGTTTATAATAATCCCGCCAGGAGCAAGACTATAATGCGATTTCTAAACGCTTACAAGAATGGAAAACGGCCTAATTTATAGGCATATCTACTATAGTTAATGCTCTGATAAGCTGTTCCAATTAATCCTACCCTCTTCTTTCCTACACACGACAACGCTTGCAGGGCACTTGCAGACGGGACTCGAATCCGCGACTCTTACAACTGACACCTTGCTCTTACACCCGCGACCGCGACCTACGTCATGTGCATTCAAAATTCGCCTAAACGTCTTAGGGGGCGACGTTCGATGTTCGATGAGGGTTCGAGGCCCACTTTACAGTAACGTTATCAGTTGGAGCACGGGACCCTTTTAGAATCCGTGTTTCACCCAGGCGGAGAGTCTAGGTGAAAGATGGATCCGACCCCTTATTAACAAGTATTAACTTAGTAGCTTGCTTTTGATTACATGTCCCTTGTCAAACGGTCTACTCAGAATAACTGCAGATTCACAAATGAGGCTCTGGTGACTTTCCTCTGGTGGCTGGGATGTTAGACAGTAATTGTCTCCTTAACCAAATAGGTGAAATTCTCGTAATGAAAAGAACATCAGTCAGTTAGTGAATAGTTATCTGTACAATGTGTAGGAATCCTTTAAACACTGAATGCTTGAACGAAGCTAAACGAAAATAGAATAGGGCCTTTTAAATTATACCTCAAAGAGTTTCCAAAGGCTTTGAATATATCGGAAGTGCGTCTGCCGTAGCGGATGGAGCATAATCTAAATGGAGTGTAATGAAGTGAAACCGTGGACTATGTGAGGATAGAATGTTGTCTATGCTTTCTTACCACTATGTACACATAAATTTATAGGATGTGGTAATTTTGAGACGTAATCTTTTTGAAAAGTAGACATTATGAGATGTGGTAATTTTGAGATGTTGTCGTTTGGGACATTATCAATTTAAGAAGTCATTTTGCGGCTGCATGACTACATAATGTGTCATTGTGTGTCGGAGGTATGAAATTGTATCAAGAGGTATCAAGTTGTATCAAATACGAGTATTTAGATAGACCGCGTTTTTGAACTAGTTATACTAATTACCTTTGTTAAACCTGGAATAAACTAATGCTTAAAAATTACACCCCCATGTTTTGTAAACCCATATTATTAAAGTCTTTTTAAGTTTTACCAAACCAATACTTATAAAGTGAAAAAAGTAACATCCTGGGCAAAAAAGTAGTAGAAAAATTTAGCTTGGCAAACTTGCCAAATAAACAAATTATCATGAAAGTATTGCAAGTTAAATAAAAGCTTGTAAATATTTATAGAATAAAAATAGGTAAAAAAACTTTTTAAGTTAAACGGTTTTATGTTAAACATACATTGCAATGTTTAAGATAAATGTACTAAAAACCAAAAAATAAAAAAATAGATACAGTCGTGGGAATTATAAACATATGCATAGACTAGACTAAAATAAAACCGTGGGGCACGTCATTGTCTACAAATTATCGACTTAATGTGCGATAGAAGAATCGTTTAATTCGTCGTTAGGCAGTTGGCCCGCAGACGGTGAGGAAATTACTTACTAGTATCTGATGTGCCCCACGGTTTTATTTTAGTCTAGTCTATGCATATGTTTATAATTCCCACGACTGTATCTATTTTTTTATTTTTTGGTTTTTAGTACATTTATCTTAAACATTGCAATGTATGTTTAACATAAAACCGTTTAACTTAAAAAGTTTTTTTACCTATTTTTATTTTCTAGTTTTTATTTTTTTTTTATTTTTTTTTACATTGTATTCTACTGGTTGAGCACTTTCATTTGATACCCATATTGATGGGATTGATAAAACCTACGTTATCCGCCATTTTGTAACGGCCGCCATCTAGGATTTCAATTTTTTATAGTATATTGTATTCTGCTTGTTGAGCACTTTCATATGATACCCATATTGATGGGATGGGATTGATAAAACCTACGTTAGCCGCCATTTTGTAGCGGCCGCCATCTTGGATTTCAATTTTTTATAGTATATTGTATTTTGCTTGTTGAGCCCTTTCATTTGATACCCATATTGATGGGATTAATAAAACATAAATTATCCGCCATTTTGTAGCAGCGGCCATCTTGAATTTATAATGATAATGAATAAATATAATTGTATTGTCACCAAAATCCAAAGTGTATACAAAATTTCAGATAAATCGGTTGACAGGAAGAGGGTGAAATTTGAATTACTAAATTTGACCCAAGAATAAATAATAAAACAAACGGGGTGAGCTAAATAAAACCGTTTAAAAACAGTATTTCCTCGCACAAGATAAGTAACCAAGTGAAGATATTTACCGTATATAAATAGATATCGCCGTGCCGTGACCAGCTGTGCATGAAAAGGGCTTCAATTGAAAAGGGCTACAGGTTTTGATGAGGTTCTATTTTCACGGTACGGTAGGGTCAAAAGAAATGTGACGTATAAAGATTATTATGTTTGTACAATCGTGTTAGACTGAATTATGTTTATTTTGCAGCTCAATGTCAGAATATTGGAAATGAGATTAGCACACTACCGCCGAGTTTTCGACAGGCTGATCAACGTTAAAGTTAACTAATCGGTTGTTAAATCTTTCGGTAGCTAGAAGCATGGTTAAGTAATTTAATTAGATCGTCGGTCGTGTCAATTAGCATAGCTATCTAATGCCACTCGGGATTCATATGCCATTCGCCATTTCAAAATTAACTACTCTATATAATCATAGATTAGTTAATTTTAGCCTGATAAATTTTCAAAAACTCAAATTGGTTTGACATCCATGTTACATTGTTAGGTTGTAACAGCATTGTTAGGTTGATCAATGATTTGGCATTTCAGGAACATGTTGTACTTCTCTTTTTATTTGGCGCTGAGAAAAGTGAGAGTCCGCTTAGGTTTTCATAGGTATGAACCCACTGATCTCCTAACTATTGTACCCTTTTTTACTTCATTTTTTCATACGAACAATCCCCACGGATACACCTCATTGCCCGCCGGAGCCGTTTGGATAGGTTATGTCAGACTCGAACCGAAACGCACAATATCTTTGGGTATTTAATTGCCAGAGGTGAAATAGTAGTACCCTGCACCCCGGCACGTCATATTGGATGCACAATAATAACAGCAAATGTACTTACGTAGTCATAAAATTGAGCTCAGTTTAGGGTAATAGGCTCACTGCCGACTCAAATGCAAAATACCACAATTGTTATATAAACCAAAATAACTAAGTTTATCTTTTTCCCTCAATACCCTGGGCCACCGGTAATTCCAACTTACTTATCTGGGTATACCTCCGGTTGCCATGCGAACATCTATGTCTGTCGTTACGGGTAGTTGGAGCCCTCAAAAGTCCGACTAGTCTAACTACAGAACTTCGATATCGCCAATTTGGTTGTGGAGGTCCGATGGCAGTCGCTTCACGGAAAATATCGAAGTTCAGCCGCATCTTACTAAGACTAGAAAGCCGACCCCAACTGAGTTGAGAATAGGCTTTGATGATTTATTTTACCCTGGGCCACCAGGATCCAAAATAACATACCCAACTAACAAAATTTGCCCTGTACTGTACACTCGCACTGACCCTTTAGAAATATAAAAAGAAAAGATATGAAAACTTTGAATGAAATTACTTTTTCATTTTTTACCTTGAACATTTGGAAATGGAAATTAGAATGGGACATTTTGTCCGACCATTTAAAATTGAAAGACGGAATTTATTGCATTTCCTTGAGTCAATTTATTGAGAACTTCCTAGCGGAAGAAAATGTAAGATGGCGGCGACAGTGACAGTTTATAAGTGTCGCGAAGATGGATTATTTCATGTTGGAATTTGGTCGAAGAGTCTGGAAAATTTTCGTAGCATATCATTGTGGACATGTTGGGCAATTTTATTGCAGTATATCGGATGGAATGACGACCTGAAAAGGTGGGTGACATTGACTGGATGCAGAAAGTGGAGGATATATTATCTAAAGCTGTGGACTGCGCTAATAAGTAACAATTTTCTATTCGAATGCGATAGAGTATATATAAAATAATAAGCGTTGTTGTGTCGGGGACCTATAACTGTTAATGCATTCCCACATGTTATCGAAATTATGCCAGGCCCTCGACATGACAATATTTGAAGCAAAACATTGCTAGTTCAAAGTTAAAGGGTTAACTTTTTGTAGGTATTTTAGTCAGGAGTTTTTAAATAAAATTATGTTATTCCTTTTTCATTTACTTTTAAACAGTCATGAGTTTCTTCATAATTTTTAATTTTGATTATTATTCATACTCTCGCTGTTTGAAACAATTCTGTCTTGTGTAGAGGCGAAACACGTTTTGAGATTTGTTTTTGGTACTTGCGGAACATTGCACATACGAAATCATCTCCTCAGGCAAGTAGTATTTTTACTTGCTTTGAGGAGTGCGGTTCGGCATTCCTTTTTAGTACAATTAGCGATATTATGGGTGGTGATCGGTCACCTCACATAATATATTTTTTTTTCATACTTCACGAGTTTCCTCGACTATCATTGAAACCTTTCACAAAATCTTGCCAATTTTCAGTACTTCTTATTTACCTACGTTTTATTTCCATACAGATTCTTTTTGAGTATGTTACGCACATACGTTTTTATTATCTCAAAAAAAATCTGTGTAAAAATTTATAGTTTAGTATACCTACGTATACTAAACTATAAATTTTAATATAAGACCTTAGGAAGCGAGCAAATATTTAATACTAAACTTTCCTCTCGGCAAAAATCATGGAAAACACAATAAAACATTTCTAAAGGGATGCTCCTCATTTAGACCCTAATGTAGATGACGAGATATAAACGTGATATATGAGATCCTTTAACAGATAATTTAAATTGGGCCCCATTGTGCTTGTGTATAATATTATGTTTGATTAAGTATTACTTACTATGTAATCTTCTAACATTTATGTATTCTACTAAAATGCTTTGTACTAAACAATAGCGTAGTCTTTAGATTTAATTAGTTTAGTGTTGTTACAAAGACAATTAGTTCTGCGCGAAACTTTTCATAAAATAACAAACTAAATGAGAATATAACAAAGCCGTTATCCGCAGATACGCCTGGGTAAAATTATATCCCGTATTCCAACGCAAATCCATTCCAGGGACAACACATAATTTGAAGAGTACATCCAGTTACTAGTGAAGGCAACTCGGTCATCGTCGCAAATGTCCTCTGTCCTTCATAATTAATCATAATCACATATTATTCCTAGTAGCATTTCAATAATTTCACTAACAATTCAGTCAGAATAAAAAAAGACAAATTTACAACTCTCATTTGGAAACCCGGAAAGAATCACGACATAACCTGAGCCATTGAAAGAGCCCACATGCGACGATTGGACGACCTTCCCAATTTTTCCCTCATAACTATGCCTATGGGGCCACTGAAAGCTCGTTTGAAGCCGTTAAAGTATTATGAACCATATTTTGTACAACATAGGGATCATATTTCTTCGAAGTCTTGAAGTTTTTAGGAGGCTTCAGAAGAACAGAAATATAATCGAGTTAATGAGATACAGAC
The DNA here is from genome assembly GCA_963691645.1 of Pelosia muscerda. Classification (NCBI taxonomy): domain Eukaryota; kingdom Metazoa; phylum Arthropoda; class Insecta; order Lepidoptera; family Erebidae; genus Pelosia; species Pelosia muscerda. The sequence continues at coordinate 3,772,174 of OY829100.1, forward strand.
TATGTCGGATATTGTAGCAGGTCGTCTGCAATGTCAATGAGGCTATTTGGCGCTAGCTGTTCTGCGTATGGGTAGTTTATGGCTTGTTACAATGAGTGTAGGAAATAATATTTTGTGTATATTTTCTGTTTATTCTTTATGGTATTACATACCCTTAATACAATTGTAATTTAGGGGCTTACTATAACTGTTAAAGACTCCACTATCTACGATCTCAATTCATCATGAAATCAGTTTGATAGTATCAAAGTTGTATATCTTGTTTTATATAAATGAATCAGTAAGTATTTTGACTTGTTTTACAACATAATCTATTTTATGATTTCAAGCAAATATTTCAGTTTATAGAAAATACTTCCATTGTGATTCATCATTCTCTACGAGTATGTCTTCTTCCCAACTCCCTTGAGGTGCGCTTTACGGTCTAGCTGGGACGCAGCTGAACTGAACATTCCGTGGAGGGATTGGCATCTGACCTCTACAACCAATTAACGATATCAAAGTTCTGTCTGGTCGGATTCTTAGGGCTCCAAGTACCCATAACAACTGCTATAAATTTTTATATGGAAACTAAGATCAACGGCTTAACATGCTCTCCGAGGCAAGATCAGACCAATGCAATAGTCATTAATGCACAAATATTTGTACTGAGCGGGGCTGCGTATCATCTCCCTGCGCTTGTCTCAATTAGTTGAGGTCAACGCAACATGTCATTCTCCTCCATACATTCCATTCAGATGTCATTATCCTCAAGCACTATAATCTCTTCTCATAGTATGTCCATACAACGGTAGACGTTCACTTTCAAACTTTCTCTGATAAACTCATTCCGTATTCTATCCATTCTCGTTACACCACACATCCATCTTAACATTCGCATCTCCGTTACAAGCATGATGAACGACGATCCATAAACTACGGCAGGTCTGAACATCGATTTATATATTTTCCTCTTGAGATTGAGGGTAAAATTAATCTTCCCCTTTGCAAAAGTTTACCTTGAATTGGGTCTCTACCAAATACTACATAATCATAGAGCTCAGATTCATCTCACTGGACCAACGAGTTTGTTTTGTGAGTATGATTAACTAAACACATAATCCTCATACACAGACGAACCCCAACACTCTCATTTCTTTTCCATTAGAAGCCGACACTTTGCTTAGGTATCATTATTTCTCTGAAGCAGAAACGAAACAAACATCATGATTAATTTTATACATAAGGCTCAGAATACACACACAGAAGAACACACAGACGGGCAACTTTGTGTAGTGTAGCAAAATTGTTTTACTATTGTACGACATCATCTATAAAACGATACTACACGAGTACTTATATAAAAACTTGTAAAAAGATAACATACATGTTACGGTTTCATTCTTGAATTACCACCAATGAGCAGTATGGTTATTGAATAATATATCACGGTTATTACCAATACCAGTCAGGAGAGGCTCAGTGAAATAAAATATAGTAGTCATTCCGATATACCAATATACATGAGTTACAATTTATTGGCGCTATGGTGGATTATTTATCAAAAATAATACCGTGCGAATGTTTAGCATAATGTGCACAATTTGATTCAAATTTGATTTCTTACAAAGTTAGCTTCCATTAATGTCAATGTAACTACAGTGAAAACTGAGGTGCTGTTTGTAAGGACAGAAGCAATTGGTAGGCTGTTATAGTGAGAAATGCGTCTGTATATGTATAATGAAAATATGTCTGATGAAGTAATATACAATACACATAAAGCTTTGTTCAATAATATTGCGCCACCAAAAGTTGCCCGTCTTTTCAGAAAGAAATGTGCTGAAAAAATTCGGCACATTTCTTCACGCATTCAATTTCTTGTGTCAACATTCATGCGTGCCTCCACGTCTAATTATATTCCTAATGCTGGCAGGAGTAAAAATAAAAGTACCTCACATAATATAAAAGACCCTTTAATACATACTAAAATTTAGGGAGTGTTCGTCAGTATGTTGAAATTTTTGAATAATCCGGATGTGTGAAATTGGAAAAGGATGCGGAGGGTCCAGATGAGTGTTCTGTCATTTTGAAAGCGAAAATTTGAGATTCGGGATTCGGTGTATGTAAAGCACATAATGGGAAGGCAAATTAAAAGGGATAATTTGATTTGACAGAGGGATGTCCTGACGTATCTTCCGAGTAGCCATTGGATTTTTTTTCACTTTGACCAAGGGATCATATGGCAGCATTACAATCTGTAACGTATATTTGATTAAGTGATATTTCCTCGAAAGGGTATTTGAGTACCATTAAAATATTAATAACCAGTCTAACTTGGAACTTCGATATCGCCATAGGTCATTAGACCATTGGTTGTGCAGGTCAGGTCTGGCAGTCGCTTCGCGGAAATATATCGAAGTTCAGCCGCATCATAGTTAGACTGGAAAGCCGACCCCAACTGAGTTGGGAAAAGGTTTAGAGAATGATGATGAAATAATAATATATTTGTAGTTTTATTACCCTAGAGTGATTTATGATGGTGCACATAGTATAAAACAAAGTCGCGTTCTCTGTCCGTATTTTTCACGTCCTTATGTCCCTTTGTATGCTTAAATCTTTTAAACTACGCAACGGGTTTTGATGCGATTTTTTAATAGATAACATGGTTAAGTAGGAAGGTTTATATGTATATAACATTATGCTACGACCAACAGGTGCGAAGCAGGAATGAAAAATGTTGCAAAAACGGGGTGACGCAGACAAAGTTGCGGGGGTCATCTTTAAAACTACACAACGGATTTTCAGGCGGTTTTTTAATAGATAGAATGGTTAAAGAGGAAGATTTATATGTATATAACATCATGCTATACAATAGCAATACAATGTTTTCAAAAACTTCATTCATAATGTTATGGTACTCTTATCATAAATGAATACTCCGTTCGTTTCATCACACATCAATGATTTCACAATGTAAAGAACTCTCGTAATTCTACAAACTACCTATTCTGAGCCCTCCAATATAATTATTCAAGTACAACTGTTAGTGCGCAAAAAATATAGGGACATTTATTCCAGACACGCACAAAATACAACATTGACCTTTATTCAAAATGTCAGAACGCGTAGGCATAATTCTACCTTTAGTGGCATTATATTTGCTTAGCAAACAGTGCGCCGAGAGTGACATATTACAGTCTCCAACTTAATAGTCTCCGACGGACTAGAGCTTCGAGTGAATCAATAACTGTAAGCCAACACAAGTGACGTCTTGACAATCGGCTCACTAGACATAACACGCATGTGGAGGTGGACATCTCTATTAGTTTTTAGTTTTAATATTTTCTGTTCTATTTTGCCATATTTCATACATTTTATTAACATTCCACATTACACTTACATTGTTCATAAGCTCTCACACTGTTATTTCCACAATTTACACTCTCAACTTAGGAACTACAAATCGAAGAGTCTAGTATAAAAAATCGACTAAAATAAAAATTGAGCTCTCACTATTACATTACTGGCTATCTATGAAACTTATTTTTTTAATAAGTAGGACCTATTTTTATTTATGTTAATGGTGTCACGGGAGATTGATCAGCACCCCATGTTGTTCTTGGTATATATCTCTGAAGAATAAGGTGGTAAAATTAGTCTTCACTAGCTGATCTTTTCGCTGTCCTCAATCGGGGAGACTATTTTGATCATAGAAAAATGTGAAAAATTCCCAGGACACCAAAACCATGGAAAAAACAAGATTTTTTTCCATTGTGGTTTCCTGGAATTTTTTTCATCTTATTTACGTCGTTGGGTTTATAGAGTGGATTTCAACATCAATAATATGCTTAGCTAAACTTGATTTTGACGTTTTACTCCTTTAAATTCGTCGACTTAAACGCTCAATTCCTATTGATTATTGGTGAACTTTGCTTGTTTCATACCTTTGAAATCGTCACCTCCCTGTCAACATGTGAAATAAAACTATCTTGCGAACCCCTCACACTAGAAAGGCTTAGCTTACTGTTGGATACTAAATTGGAAATCATTAAATCTTCATTGCTTCAGGACATTAAAAAAACTATTCAAGCTGAACTATATAACTCCACCAAAATATTACAAACTGACATAGATAGTAAAGTACATAAATTATCCAAAGAACAAATGGAAATCAACGACCGAGTAAATAATATTAATGAAAAAATTGAAAATATTGAATTGCAACTACACAACTTACAAAATCATAGGAAAGTTGTCCTCTATGGTATAAACGAAGAATATAAAGAAACAGACCATGATCTTTACTACCGAGTTTCCCAGGCGTTTCAGGAAATAATGAACATCGATATTAACCCATATATTGAAGAAATAAAACGAATAGGCAGACGTGGAGACAGAAGACCACTGGCAATCGAATTAATCAGTAAACGTATGACGAAATACATCATAGAACACGCCAGAGAATTCAAAAATACTGGACTTGCAGTGGGACCTTTCATGGATAGACAAGGTTTACAATTGCGCCATGAACTCCAACTTAATCTCCAGGCGGCTAGAAAAAACGGAAACCATGCTGTCATCAGAAATAATAAGTTATTTATAAACGGTAAGGAAAACCTGAACCCGCCCGCACTTTTTAACAATAATATAACAGAGGTAAGCCATGAAGAACCATCTACACAAACATCCTCACAGATCCAACAATCCACAGGTACTTTAAAGCAGAGAAACAGCAGGACATTTCTTTGACCATTTCACGATAACCTTCCAGAACATCCAGAGCTTAGGAAATAAGGTCGATCAACTCGAACAACTACTAATAAGCTCAAATATTGATATTATATCACTGTCGGAAGTAGGCTACAATCACCACTATGTTATGTCTGTGATGCCAGAGGGTTATAAACTTGGATCCATTTTCTATCGAAAAATCCGTGAAGGTGGAGGAGTCTGTATCATGGTTAAAAACAATATAGAATGTATGGAGAGAACTGATATTGTGAGTCTCTCCAAAGAATTTATAATAGAGTTCAGTGCGATAGAAATACCTAAACTTAATTGTATACTTGTAGGGCTGTATAGATCTGATCGAAATATAGATATATTTTATCAACAAATTGGAAAGGTTCTGCATAAGTTAGATACCAAAAACTCACAAAGAAACATAATCATAGGGGGAGACTTCAACATAAATGTTAACAAGAAAGATAAACAAACCCTTGAATTTATACATTTTATGAAATCACACAACTTCATACAATTGATCCGCGATCCTACGCGCGTAACAAAAACCACATCAACCTGTATTGACCTACTATTTACTAACTTTAAATCCTTTATTAAAAAATCATCAGTTCAAAACTATGGGATATCTGACCACAAAGCTATAAATATAGAACTTAACATGGACAGCGTACCAAAGTTGAGCAATGAAACATGGATAGTTAAAAAAAGAATTTTTACAAAGCACAAAATACACTCCACTTCAAAAGCTCATTAAAGGGAGTTAGGTGGGAGGACAATATCATACAAAAAAACAGAAGTATAAATGAAAACTATACATCCTTTATAACATTTATAACACAGCGTTTAAATGAGCACATTCCTGTACAAAAAATTAGAATAAACAATAAACCGAAAAAAGGATGGCTCACAAAAGGACTAAAAAAATCATGCATACATAAAAGGATACTAAGAACTTTATGTAATGAAACAAATAGCTCCGTTATAAAAAAATACTACAAACAATATAGTAAAACGCTAAAGTCGAGCATTAAGCGCAAAACACACACAGCGCGGGTGCGGCGCGGGTCGGGCCCGCGCTTCACCCGCGCCACCCGCCGCGGCTGTCAGTGCCTTCACACATAGCGCGTGTCGCGCGGGCGCGGGTCGAGCGGGCGCGGGTGGCTTCTTCTGCTTTTCTTTAGTGTATAATTCTTATGAAGTTACTGTATTTGTACATCTAATTAAGATAATGAAATACTGCAACGATTATGATACTTCTAGCATTCCATCCAAAAGCAATGAAGCCGCCCGTTTCAGTGATTGAAAATGTCGGGAAATTCAGACACAGATGAAGAACTTGACAGCCACTGTGGCATAACTGTAGTGAACGAGATTGCTACGCAGGAGACGCGGGTTCGATTTCATTCAGTGCCATTGCATGCATGGCAATCATTACATATAGGTGGAGAGGTAAAAATACAACAACTGGTCCAACTTCAATACTTCAAGATCGCCAATGGTTTGTGGAGGTCAGCGTTTGTGGTATCAATAGCTTCACGGAAAATACTGAAGTTCAGCCAAACACGGAGTTAGACTGAAAAATGCGGATTGCTCCGAGGTCCATACTTCCACTCCCCCCTCTCCACTCCCCCCTCCCCCCTTCCACCCTCTTCTCTATATGGTTGGCGGCACGTAGGTACGTGACGCCCCTGGTGTTGCAAACCTCCATAGGCCACGGTAACCGCTGTCCACCAGGTGGGCTGCGTGCTTCTCTGCCACCTTAGTGGTATGAAAAAATTAAAAAATTGTTGAACCTGAAATAACACTATTAGGCAAGAACTGAACTGTTTCTATTTGTTTTGAAAAGAATAGCTCGAAAAAGAAAATGGTCGTGAATTCACGAAATCAATAAAAAGACTAGAAAACGGATAATTTCATCACTTCTAGAGAATCACAAACAAGCAAACATGATTAGGACCACATTCAATAATTTTTTCATTGAGATTCATAGCAAAAATGTACTAGTTTTTGTAAATAATTACAAAAGCAAAATGGCACCCGCGCGACCCGCGTCGCACACGACCCGCACCCGCCGTATGTGTGAACGGTTATAGGAGAATGCGTACATTACGACGAAAACAAACGCCGTTAGCCCGCGCCCACCCGCCGCACCCGCGCCATGGTTTGTAAAGCGGATGACACCCGCGGCACCCGCGCTTGACACGACCCGCGCCCGCGTTATGTGTGTTGTCGTCCATTCAATTATAAGGAATACAAAAAAAAATTACCCGTCGCGGGCCCGACCCGCGCCGCACCCGCGGTGTGTGTGTTTTGCGCTTTAAAGTGTCAAAAAAGTTAGAGTATATAGGCCAGATGAAAAAATCTGATAATAAAGTTAAAACTATGTGGAAAATCATAAATACATTAACTAGAAAAACAGACATAAAAAAGAAAGAAAATATGATGTTAAAAGTGAATGATGAAGTAGTAACATGCTTAACAATATGTAACACATTTAATAATTTTTTCGCTTCAGTGGGCCAAGGTCAAGACAATACCCGAACAAATGCACCCATCGGACGACCTGTTATAAACTCGCCAATACACTCAATGTACTTACAGCCAGTGGACCTTAAAGAGATACTAGATATTATTAAAAAAACAAAAAACAAACATAGTTGCGGTATAGATGATATCCCACCGCTACTTCTAAAACAGTGTGCTATGGAATTCATAGTCCCTTTAACACTATTAATTAACCAAAGTTTTGAAGACGGGCAATTCCCAGACGCATTAAAAATCTCACTAGTAAAACCCATACATAAAAAAGGTAACACTCAAGTCCCTAGCAACTATAGACCCATTGCACTACTGCCAACTTTTTCAAAAATATTCGAGAAAGCTATGTGCAACCGATTGTATGCATTTTTGGAAAAATATAAAATCCTAGACGATAGTCAGAATGGCTTTAGAAAATCTAGATCAACCACTCTGGCTGTCTATAAGTACGTACAAACGGCTCTTCAGCACATAAATGATAAAAAGCATGTTATAGGCCTATTAATTGATATGACTAAAGCCTACGATAAAGTACTGTATGATATACTACTGATGAAATTAAAAGGTTGCGGGGTACGCGGACCCGGGCACTCATGGTTCAAATCATATTTACACAACAGGACACAAATAGTGCAAATTGAAAATTATGACACTCAAAAAAAAGAAATTCAGTCTGTGCGGTCGCAGGAAAACCATTTGACTTGCTCAATCCCCCAAGGAAGTGTATTGGGGTGCATATTGTTCCTGATCTATATAAATGACTTACCTAAATCATTAGATCCAGAAAGGGCACTACCCGTCCTCTTCGCGGACGATATTTCTATTGTGATACAATGCGACGGTACAACCAACCACGACACCATAGTAAAAAATACTCTCCAAACTATAACGGAATGGCTACAGGAACACAACTTAGAAATAAACTCAAATAAAACTAAAATCATACAGTTCAGACCGTACACAAAGCCTCCCTTAAAATTAAACATAACTCACCAACACACATCTTTAGAAGAAGTCAACACATTCAAATTACTGGGAATAAACATAGACACACACATGAACTGGAAAACACACATAGAACACGTCAAAGCTAAACTATCACAATTCACTTACGCCCTTTTCCAAATTAACAAAAACACTAGCACACAAACTGCTTTATCAGCCTACTACGCATATGCGTATTCGTGGCTGAGGTATGGAGTTATGCTTTGGGGAAATAGTGTTGATATAAATGATCTGTTCATAATCCAAAAAAAGTGTATCAGAATAATAGCACAAATAAAAAACACTGAAAGCTGTAGACCCTACTTCATCGAATATAAGATATTGACATTGCCATCGATATACATATTTGACATATGCACATTTGTATACAAAAATAAAAGGAGTTTCGAAACAAAGGAAGACATTCACAACATAAACACCCGACACAAAAAAAGACTACACCTACCGCCTTCGAGAATAAAAATGCTTAATGAAAGTCCGTACTATATGGCAGTTAGAATATTTAATAAACTCCCAAACCATATCAAACTACAGGGAAGTATGACACTCTTCACTAGCCAGCTTAGAACATATTTAATAGGAAAATGCTACTACTCAACAAATGATTATTTAGAAGATAAGTAAAATCTAAATATGACATTAGGAACCAAGATATTATATTCCGTACAAATTGACATTCTTGCATAGTTTGTTAGCATTTAATAAAATTATAATTATTGTAAGTATATTGGCATTATGTATTGACCTTGTATATTGACATTGTATATTGACATTTAATCAAAATTATTTTAGTTATTTTATTCGAATCTGACATTTAATTTATACTTACTTTTTATTTTTCTGTGTTAAATTTAGCATTTTATACTAAGCATGCAATTATTTAATTTAATTTACTTACATCTTATATTTAATTTAATTTAACTGTGTCCAAAAAATATTATTGCATTGATTGAAGTTTCGTTTGGGTCTGTAAAATCTAGAATAGAAAACAGTAATATAATCTACCTTTATACGAATTAACATGTGACCTGAATGTTGCAATGCCTGGAAAAGGCGCTAAGTTCTAAGTACTGATGTATAAATTGTAAGAACTATGTACACTTAGTGAGCAATAAATGATTTGATTTGATTTGTTTTGATTCGATTATAACCTACTTCTATTTTGGTAATTTAAAAAACAATACACTATCAAACTATTCTGATTATGGAGCCCGAATGTCAATACCATAACATTTTCAATGTTTAACTGGTATAACCTCTAAGCGGGGTGTGATAAAGCATCTGATTAGGCTGACAATCTGAGGCATCATTGTAACACTGTACGTGTTTGTAAGTGTGACCATCTTACTTGAGGCTTAGTCTTCAGCTTACCATCAGGCCGGATGAAGTCAAGTAGACGTGTCTTCAATACAAAAAGACGTACACTGCTAACTATAATAACTATATCGTACTCGAACTCAAAATCCTTCGCTCAGATAGTATTCCAACTGTACCAAATTCCGCAATCAGATGTATACAGGAATACACACAGGTAAACAAAGGAAAATTTCTTCGTACGTAATATAATTTTACAGAATTGTTTTCATTTAATCAACTGAGCGAATACAATTGCGCTCGCTTAAATAGCAGTAGGATCATAGGATGTAACATTTCGTACATTTTAAAGTTCCAAACTTATATGCTTCCTTTCCTGTCTTGTTATCTTTCACCTGTCATATATTTTCATTACAGATACGTACATCTATGAACGCCTGTAAATCTTCTAAGGAGTAGGCAGAGTTGTATTAACACCCATATTTCGCCACTATGAATTTCAATCCTATATAATACGGGCGATACCTAGTACCGCGGAAGTCGAGTGGTACGGGTAATGGACTGATGAGAGGAGGTCTCGGGTTCGATCCCAGGTTTTACCATGGTACACACCAATGACTTTTCGATATTTTTCACAGTTACGTGTGTATTTATCGCAGGTTTATAAGTGCCCGGTTAATGGCAATAGGCTCGCCAACTAATTACATTGGACCTAAACATAAAATGGCGAAAAGTGGGTGCTAGCACCTTTGCCTAGCCCTTTGAGGATAAAGGCGTGAGTTCACGTTATGTTATAATACGGGCGAGTGTATTGCCGTTCAACGGGCACTTTGTTTGAGCTGTGTGGGAAGAGCCCTATTTCTGAGTTACTAGTACTGCTGGTGATATTTGGGCAAATAACGGTGCTGGTATTCTAAGGCTATGGTAATTGCTAATTATTAAACGTAATTCGTATTCATACCTGCTGCCTTAGTAGAATGAAAAAAAGTATATAAAATTCTATTACCAAAATAACTTAGCCATTAATTTTCCATTTTCAGTCAGTTTACAGCGGTAGTAACACAAAATAAACTTTGCGAGACGAACTGGGAATCCTCTTACCTGAAACAAAGGACGATTTTGTTAATTTTCATAACTTACTTACATTTAACTTTCATTCAAAGACGAAAACGATTAAAGTTCACTATTAACGTGGCATACACTAATCTGGGGCGTAATGCAATGTGCATAGTGCTATCTGGACTCAAAATGATCATCACTACATAGTATAAAATAAAGTCGCGTTCTCTGTCCTTAGGTCCCTTTGTACGCCTAAATCTTTAAAACTACGTAACGGATTTTGATGTGGGTTTCTTCAATAGATAGAATGGTTAAAGAGGAAGGTTTATATGCATCATGCTACAACCAACAGGTGCGGAGCAGGACAGAAAAATGTTGCTAAAACGAGGTGACGCAGACGAACTTGCGCGGGTCAGCTAGTAAAACTACATAATATTACCTTTACTTATTGAGATAAGAATGTAAATACTTAAACACACTTTATTATATTTTGTACAATTGGGATCACCAGACATAAAGAGTCAGAATGGGCCCTATACATTCCAACACTAGCTTGTTGACCCGCAGGTACTCTTCGTGGTCAAAGTTGTAAAAATAAATTTGTATCCAGTTAGTTAACCGTGCAAAAATGTTGACAAGTGCCCTAATTGGATATGGTTAGGTCCTTTTCGCTTAGCTGCTCTTCGGCTGGATGCTCTAACTGGACTACATTGTTTGTTCGATTCTCTTATTATTTTACAGCTTTTTTAAGGGATTCATGTCCTCCTGTCATATTCTTTCAGAGTCATAACATTTCAACAAATCAGATTTACAAATATTTGTGTATATAGATGTGATCGGGCTGAGGTACACGATATCTACTAAAATATTTAATATTACATGTAAAATATTAAGTGCAAAGATGTAAAAAAACATCGATACAGTACATTATACTCGTATTTCACAATTTACTTTATTGCGACACAGCTCACTTTTAGAAACCAGATCGACGGGAATGATATTAGATATTTGAACCGTAACTGAACAAAAATCCGATACTTATGTTTAAAAGCAATATACCAAGAAGAATCCAGCAGACTTTCAACTACCTACGCAACAATACCCAAATTGGAACCTCGATGAGAACTCGCCAATTAAATAAAAACGTATTCAAATAAATGTTACCGTCTAGAAAGTTGGAATATTTCGTTCCCGTACAACAGTGACGTAGGTGCCAGCAAAATGGTTGAAATAGGCTTTATGATGTCAAAAGCTTAGATAACGGATTTTGAATGAAACGGATTATTATGAGAGATTTCTTACATAATCTCTGAAAATTCCAAGAAAGTATCTACGTACTCTCAAAAAGTATTTATTTGTTCCTTTTTTACGTAGAAATGTGTGTATCCCAAATATTAACTTAAGTTTATGTAATGAACTAAACATCTATTAAATTTTCACACAGTTATCCTGAAAAAGTAAATACCTACATAATTGCGTGCAAAGCGTAATTGAATTTTTTTCCAGAAAATTCTTAGTAATACCAATTGTCCCCAATTACGAGCGGCCGAAACATTAATGAAGAATTTCATTAATGTGGGTGTTTTTAAACCTCATTTAGAAGTCATACGGGCAAGAGTACATCCTAACTAATATTACAAATGTAGTAAGTTTGTTTGATATGTTTTTACACATTAACAACTGAAAAATTAAAATTTGACCGATTTTCACACATTTCTGACTTTTACTTGTATTTTAGAATGATACTTGATCTGAATCTCAATTTATCACAGGATATTATATTGTTTCGACAATCTATCAATCTGTCTATACAATCTGATAAATCAAGATTCAAACTAAGTATTGTTATAACTAAGTATTCTTAATTAGAGATATCCTTTTACCAGCATACAAAAAGTCGACATGATTTGTCTAATGTATATGAGACATTAGAAGAATACGATTATGTTATATATGTTAAATTATGTTATAGTTTATGGGCCTCAGATTGTCAGACGTATACGGGAATGAAATCGCGTACCAGAGCTTTAATAATCATAGTAGGGTCTTCTTAGCCCGTAGATAGATACCTCTTTATGGTAGACCAATAAGAATTACATGAAAGACAAGTATTGGGAGTTACAGTTGTTCTAATGTATAATGGGTGGCCTTATCTCTAGAAGCGATCTCTTCCAGGTAACCTTGGGATGGACAGTAGCGTGACATAACAACAGTACAAAACTATATAAAAGTAGGAACCCGTGACAATAAATATATAGCAATCAGTAAACTATTAAACATAATATACTCGTACAAACTATAACGTAGTGCAAATGCTTGAAGCCCAAGAGAATATCGCGTTTATTTCTGTCTATGTTGCGTTTATACGTGTACGGTTGCTAATAAAAGTAATTTGAAATTTAATAGGGAATGTAAAGAGTTATAATGAACTTAATTTGATTGTCTGGGACCTAAAATAATGAAAAATTATTGAAACTACGGCTCTTCATTATTTTTGTTATTGTTGTTTAGTGGAACAATAATTTATTTTACAATGCATATCTGTATCGCAAAAACTATGATAGTTAGATATTGGGTAGAATCGGACGACCATGTCATCATCCATATTGTGTCATTCTTCAATTAGATGAATGATATTGTAAATTCTACGGGTATCTATAGATGACTATAAGAGCTTTCTGGATATTTACCATGTTTAGATTTTCCGATATTATTTCAGCACTATTGTAACACTATGCAGCATGCAAACAGTCAATAATTTTTAAGGAGTAAATATATCGATTTACCTTTTTCGAGTTTACCTTCGAGTTGCTTGTATCAGTACTACATTTATCTATTACTGAATACTGAAATCATTTGCAGAGTTTTCATTGGAGCTAAAATTCGAGACAATTCGATTTGAAATACTGTTACTGAGACCGTATCCCGACGCATTTGGCAGCAGCCGATATACTATATTCAGAACTATTCGACGGCTAAATAAATGGGATGTTGTTCGCTCGAAAACTCGTACTTCAGAATATTATGATACAGTACGCTACAAGTGGCTTAAGTGGCGAAGTCTGATCACACAAGAGTTTAATATTGCGTTGAAAACGTAGTGCAGATGACAAACTACCAATCAAAGACTTTAATTCCATAGATACCGTTTGTTTTCAGAACCCAGATTCTTTTCGGTCAGTATTTCAGTTTAATTTTTCAGATTATATTTGTAAAGCTTCAATAATATTTTTGAAGACCTATACCTCTTTTGATATAGGTGAGTGTAAAAGATAAATTAGTCGTTTATTTTTATTTTTAAAATAGGTCACCGTTCGGTACTGTTTATATTGATATATTATTTTGTATTTTAATTAGGTCAGTTTGCCTTTGTGTTTCGCATTCAAATCTCGTACGAGATGTCTTGTGCTTTTTAAGTTTTTGACGTTATCACCATGGTTTACGTAAGTACAAATGATAAAGGGAAGGGTTGTTGTACCAATTTATATCTCAAACCACATGCCACTAAACAAAACTAGACCTCGATAATTAATACGGGGCTTAAAATTAGCGAGCTTAAGCATAAAACATGGATGCCTGTCAGGCTCCATTTAGCCACAATTTAGTTAACATGTGCTTAAAGGCTGAAATTTCAGGAAAATTAAAGCATAAACGTCTTTTGTTGCCGTGTTCTTGTATTTACCGAAATACATTATGTTTGTATTGTATTACGTGTTGTAATTAGTATTAAACTAAAACGTTTACATCGTTAGGTTTCATGTCGCAGTCAGATACGGAAAATTGCCCATCACTATAATCTCCCAGTCACCTGATGCTAATTTTTTTCTGTTAAAGTTTATCATCGTGTCTCAGAGAGCACGTTGAACCATTGGCCCTGTATTTCATGCGAACATATTTGGTGGTTGTTATATAGAGGAAATGGACGTCGCTACTGGTAGTAAAGTAGTAGGTACCTTTTTTATATCGTGCGCAAAATCCCCACGGATACCACCTCCACCAAAACCGATGGAGGTGAGAAAATATAGCTCAAAAATCAATCGTATAACAAACAGGTTTCGACATTGAAACCTTAATAAGGCTCTCTCAGTTTCCCTCAGTCATCTGTACAAGGCACGAGTTTCTGGAATATTTACGAACAATACTTGAGGTATTGTTCGTATTGCAATGATCGGCTAGCCCTTAGATAGTTAAACTTCGTATTTTTATGATTTCTCAATCAAGGTGAAAATTCTAGAAGGTTACTTTTATTAACGTAATTTTTATGGAGGCTTTGTTTACTCAAAACTTCAAGTTACATTGTGAACTGTGTGAAATTGAGAAAATATTGGAAATCGTTACTGGAGTGAATCTGGTATATAGTAGCTTTTTTATACATATATGAGATATAAGCAATACTAAAAGTGCCATGTAAGCGGGGCGTGAAAAAGCATCTGATGAGGCCAGCAAGCTGAGCGCCACTATTGTACACTTCACGTGTTCGTATTGGTGACGCTTTTCTCTGAGACTTCACTTTCAGCTTACCATTAGGCAGGGTGAAGTCAAATAGACGTGCCCTAAATAAAAAATGTTCTTTTTCCTAAGTACATCAAAATCTGTTTTACTAATAAGCAGGGACATAGTTAACTTATCAAAAATGATATTTAATTGCTGATAATTGGAAGTACTTTCCTAATTGAGAGGGTCTATCTTTGTAGTGCCTCTTCCAAACCGTTCTTTCGATACAGCGTCAGCTTTCATGGTTACTAGCCGAACCCGCCGATACTATTCCCAGTGGTATATGCGCTGGATTTCGGAATGGGGCACTTTTGCATAGACGAGATGTGGACACTATGCACGGCTGGCTTCTACCACTGTGCACTACGTCATCAAAGAGCAAACTATACATCATATTAGGAATTTACTGCAATAACTGATAACGCTATTAAACTATAACATTTCGCCGCCACCGGTCGGTGTCTTGTATTATACGCGAGTATAGCTATAAATCTGTTCAGTGCCAAGCTAAACCTGTTACAGGAAATTTGGTTCTCGTAACTAAAGTTTCAAAATAAAATGGCAGCTAATTTCCTTAGATTACAATATACTGACAGCATGATTGTGTAAAGATAATATTTGGAATTTTATTAGTGTGGTTAATTATTCGTAAAATACAGTGCGTGCGGAAAATTAAGGTTTTTTGACGTTACATCGGAATCCTTTTCAAGGTTTTATCCTCATTAGTATGTCAATGTAGACATGGATTGGAATTAATTACAAAGTAAATTAAAAAGTGAACCTGAAATTCTTTTAATAATATTTTTTTTATTATATTCAGTTCAAAGCATTGCACCGGGAACGACACGGGGTGGGTTATTTGACGCGACATAATAATTGCTGTTTGATGAGTTTATGTTTAATTAAGTTTTGACTTATGTTATATTTTTATTATGCAAAGAAAAATTAAAAAGTTATTATATAGTGAAAACAACAATAATAAAATATTACTCAAAGTTAAAGTACGAACAAAACAGAAAAAGACAAACATAGATCAAACTAACACCATCAATTGTAAATATACTATGTTAATTGTTGGTTCGAATAATATGCTCGTAGAGCTCGTAGAGGAGGTAGGACACGACGGTATATCTGTCCCCATCGAGCAGTCCGACTGGGGAAGTACCTCCACCCTACAGAATATCGCCGTTTAATAACCTTGTGTTGTGTTTTCGGTGGTGAGTAGGGTAGCCAGAGCTCACTAGTTGTGTTGTCCGTGGGAAAACCAAAGGCTTATCCTACATCTCTTGCGCTGACGACACAGAATGTCTCTGTTCGTACAGGGGTTGCGGCACGAGTGTTATTCCTCTGGTGCTACACTCGCCCATAGGCCAAGGTAACCACTTACCATCAGGTGGGTCGCGTGCTTGTCTACGACCTTAGTTGTATAAAAAAAAGCTCTTCTCATTCCTCAGCCTACTATAAAAAGAAGGGCGACTGAGACACACCAGCAAATTGTAGTACTCATGCAGAAAGCTGGTAACCTATAGTATGCAGGAAGGCGTGCTCTCCTAGAGAAAACTGAAATATATCTTCATGGATTAGCTACTGAACTAGCGTCCACGCTCAGTTACACCATAAACATTACTCTTTGAATGGTATCATTTTATGGTTTAAGTTGTAAGCGAATGAAATTTTAAAGCGATGTATAACCACAGTAAGCTAGTAGGGTAGCTAGAGATCGCTAGAGAGATTTTGTATTGTCAGTGGGCAGACCAATGGCCTAATTAAACATAACATAACATAACATAAACTCACGCCTATATCCACGAAGGGTTAGGCAGAGGTGCTAGCACCCACATTTCGCCAGTTTATGTTTAGGTCCCAATGTAATAGGTGGCGAGCCCATTGCCATTATCCGGGCACTTATAAACCTGCGATAAATACACACATAACTTCGAAAAGCATCGAAAAGTCATTGGTGTGTGCCATGGTAACCTGGGATTGAACTCGAGACCTCGTCTCAGCAGTCCATTACCCATACCACTAGGCTATATATATTATACATACAATTAGGCACTATATATTCTGTGGTGGCATAAAACCCTGCTTTGTCTTTTGCACTAACAGCACAAAAACTCTCATAACCTGCAACTTTTCCACCTCGTCCCTTCTCTCATCTACAGGGTCGGTAGCATGAGCGTGGCACCTTTGGTGCAAACGCCTATAGGCCACGGTGACCATTTTCCGCCTCCACAAGCGGGCGGCACGAGCCTGGGGTATTTCATCTGGGGCTTGATGCCAATGCGAGTATCTCCCACTATAAAAATGGCTACTGCCGGTGGGGCGTACCGAGGTCTATGACATGGCCTCAGTTTTATGTACTACCTCAAGACCCAGCCGCGGGATTACTTCCACAATTTGGGCAACCGCGGTCTTGGATTATGTTCTAAGGATAAACGTATATGTACGTCATTACCGGTACATGAACACATCTAATCTCAGCTTAGCTCAAAAACGGTCCTCAATGTCTTGTTTGTAACATTATAGGAACCGCCCTTAACTTGTACCATATAAGTCCACTTTGAAGAGTTAAGTCCGCCGGGAGGCAGGATTTGTGGTGGAAAAACTTTGTCCATTAAGACTTGCCGGTCATCAGTTTAGATGTACGTTTGTTTACTTGTTTCTTACGCAAGCATGTTTAGTTCGAGTTTGGTACATTTACGGAACATTTGCTTGGATGAGTTAACAATGATCACTTGCCAATATGTTGAGTGTAGTAGGATTAGATCATGTTTGTGTTATCTTGAAGGGTGCCAAGGATGTCAGAAGTTTATCTTATTGTTTGAAATGGATAAGTTCGAAATGCATGAGTTCGATATGGATGAGTCCAAAATGGATAAGTCCATATTTATGTTGCATTTTTAGGGTTGAGATTTTCTAGCTCACTCGGGTTACCGATGAGTAGAATATATCACAAAAGGCTCTGCCAGAAGTATGATTTCGTACCCGACCGTAGACCGCAGTAGCATACGTAACGCGAATCGTTAGATAAATTTGAATATAATAATAATTATAATAATTTATTGTTCATATACATTGATCTAGTTCACAGACTCTGAGAGTCCTCTGACTACCTAACTAGTATTATCTGTAAAGAAAAAAAAACAAGAATGTTAATATATGTATATAAAAATGATAACGAATATAACCTAATTATAGATATATTGTGTTTCCGCCGGTAAGTAGGATAGCCAGAGCTCACTGTACCCCTCGGCTTCCTAGCCTCCCCACCCCTTCCCAGCTCTCCACCTTTCCCTTCAGGGTGGGCAGCGCGTGTGTGACACCCTTAGTGTTGCACACGTTCATAGGCTACGGTGGCCGCTTCCCATCAGGTGGGCCGTGTGCTTGTCTGCCACCTACGTAGTATAAAAAAAAAAATATGTATGTGTGTGTGTGCGTGTGTGTATGTTTTTAACGGATTCTCAATCGTTTCCCACACTTCGTTTACCCACATCGGAGTTTAACAAGTAGTTTTGCAGTCGGCTACGAAATCATATTAATATCGCCGTAAGATTTGAACCGAGAAACATTAATCTAAACCAAAAATAAAATGCTGCTAAGAAAAGTTCGTTGCTCACACAATGAGTCTACATATAACATAATTATGTCGAAATTATACCCAGTAAAAACCAGAACAATGTTAAATAACAACTAGAGGAATCCAGCTCGCAACTTCAAAACCTACAATTATGAAGGAAATGTTTATGATACCAATTGTTTGTACACAACACCAGCGTATTATGAATTCGTCAAGCAGTACTTTATTCGTATGAATGTCAAAAGCAGCCCACTTAAATGTAATTAATTTACAGTACAGGCAGCGTTTGCGTTTAAACTGAATATTTATTAAGTGTAACCGTTTCGTTCTTGACTCATTAGCTCGTTAGTCAGAGTAGGGTTACCAGGTTAGGCGTAATTACAGGATAATGGTTTGACTATGTCGCACCATTAAGTCCTGGAATTCTCTGCCAACTCACGTGTTCGATCTTACAGTCTCGGGTCCTTTAAGCGGGGCGTGAAAAAACAACTGTCTTGCTGCCCTTACGGTAGGTTGTTTAAGTATTCCAATAGTATCTTTATTAAATTCTAACTCTAGATACGTCAGAACCAGGAAAAAGTATTTATGCCCGGTATAATATTCCTAGCTGACATTGACAGCAAAAAGTTTTGAACAGTAATTCGCAGTTAATTTAGGTAGATACTTCAAAATTGTGCAAGAAGAGCGATGGGAAGTAGTTCTGGCGCGACTAAAAAAATATTAAAATATTGTTTTACGCTGGATATTATGTAGTCATTCTGATATACTAGACATTATGGGACTGGACGAAATAAGACAATAAACTTGTTTGGATACTTGTCATTATGAGACACTAGACATTATGGGACTGGACGTAATAAGACACTAGACTTTTTGGCACATTGGACATTTTAGGAGACTACACAATATCAGCCAAAGCAAACCAAATGTCATGAATCTCTGTGCCCTGACGTCACACTTTCTATTCGTGCAACCTACTGTCATACTATGTCATTTAATCTTGTTCTATCATCAGTTTTAGCCTACATTCGTGATTGGAAACCACATTGAAACTATGGTAGGGTTTGTGGTCACTGAATACACGTCATAGCAAAAGACTTTTTTATGTCAAACTAGCTGTTGTCCGCGGCTCCATTCAAATGGACTTCTGATCCCGTTCCCACTGCTCTATAAAATCTTCGTTTGAGCTCAAAGAAAAAATGAACTACTCGAGTTGGTCCAGCTGTCTTCGTGGTTTGAGCTTAGCAATATATTTTGCAATTCATTTATTTTGAATATAATAGACATAAACCTTCATATTGAAGCTTATTATCATTATGCCGGTGATGAATTATATGAATATAAATTAATTAACGTCTATTTTTGTTCGTTACATAAAAATATGTTGTTTTACCGTACGTACGTGGTAGTTAATGCATATTATCTTCTACTTTTTTACTTCGTATAGGAACTTTTTTCGCATTTATCCACAAGTTGTTCAAAACGTGGATAATTATTTTACAGATTTTTTGAAGAGAAAGAAATTTCATTGAAGCAAAACCAAGATTTATTTGTTGATCGTAAACAATTCGGGTGATTTGTTTAGGTCTAATCAATAACACATACATAACCCAATCATACAAAAACATATAAAGCAATCAAATTAGTTTTTCGAAATTATCAGGAGACCTAAAGAATGCCCATACGAAACCATATAGGAGAAATTACTAACCA